>CM050452.1:43963655-46463655 GCA_027563935.2 Costus lasius | reverse complement strand
AAAGAGAAGTTTAGAAAATACAGCACGGCTGTGAAGAATTTCACAGCCGTAATTTGCAAAGGATCGTCGGTGAACAGTGCTGGCGACTCCTCTTTCTTTGATTTCTCTTCCGATCGATCTCCTTTCGGTCTGAAATTTCTGGTGTGTTGTCTCCTCCCTCTGACGAAGCTTCAGTATGAAAATCACGGCTAGAGATCGTCTGGATAGAGCGTGGCGGCCAAACCCTCGGCGGCGGCGTGGATCAAGATTTCTCCCTCGACGGTGCACGAAATTTAGGGCTTTTTGTCTCTCCCTAATCCTCTCGTCCCAAGCTATCTTTTTTCTTCTTACGGGATCGAATATAAACTTTTGGATCATCCGCAATCATCTTCGCAAGAATCGGGTGTGAACATTGACCTGAGCGTCGCATTCAAAACCAAAATTACGGCAGTGTAATAGTTTACGGCACTGCCGTAAAATTCCTCGAGTCTTCTGTGCTGATGTCGTCTGGGCATTACGGCACCCACAGTAATCTAGTTTACGGTAGTGCCGTAAAATTGGCTGATCTTTCTGTTCGCGAACGGTTAGAAAATACGGCCCGTGTAGTTTCTTACGGTAGTGCCGTAATATCGGGCGAAGTTTCTGTTCTAAAACGCTCCGAATTACGGTACCGTAATATTCTTTACGGCGGGTGCCGTAAAATCCAAAGATTTTTCTGTTCAGAAACTTCACAAAATACGGCAGTGCTCGGATTTTACGGTACCATCTAAAATTACGGTACCGTAAAATGGATTACGGCACTGCCGTAATTTGCAAACTTGCTCCGTTTTACGTGAAATTTCTTGGGTGATATCCTCTTGATGATGGTAATCCTTCTATGTATTTGATTTTACTTGAAAACGCCTAAAAATAGTGCCTTTTTACCTGAAAACCATGAAAAACCAAAATAGAAGTAGACTTTGCAATATTCAATGAATTTATCATAAAAACAAGTAAAAGATATTCAATTTAGCATGAAAAGATATCAAAAATGATACAAAATATACTATATATTTTGGTGTCATCAGTCGAGTCACCCGAGCTACGAGACACTCATCCGAGACGAGCCACTTGGAGACGATCTCCACTGTGACATAGAAATTCGAATCCCCATCTCTGACCATGTCCTTGAGGGACGATAGTCTGGGGTTCGTCGTGAAGGAACCCCTAACTAAGGGGGAAGAAACCCTAAGCATGCTCATCTATCATGCATAGCGGAAAGAGGGCTTCAAGTCAAGATCGGATATGAAACAATATGATCAACTTGAAACTAGAAATCATACCAATGCCATGGACTTGGATCTCGGCTTGGAAGAAGAGATCAAGATAGGTCTCCTCCAAAGTGTGCCACACACAAGATGAAGTTGGCTCACTCCTTGGGGTCGCTTGTGCTAGCAAGTCACTCAAGGAATCTTCACTTGTCGAATGGAAGGGATGATGAACTTCCTTGTTGCCGAGAGTTCCTCTTTGCCCAAGCTCTCCTTCTCGTCGTCAACCACACCTCAACCAATGTCCAAGGCGTTGATGAGAAAAGTTCCAACGCATAAGCGTTTTTGGCGTTAAGTGAAACCGGCCCCCTTTGATGACTTTCCATAAATGGAAGCTCATCAAAGCATGCGCTCAAGCCATAACCCAAACGCATTTGAGCATTGAACCATGCGTTCACAATTGTGAACCGGTTCAAGCTAAACCGTTCGATTCAACTTTGGTTCATGAACCAAACCGAAATGGCTCAAGCCATGTGGTCTAGACCATATTGAACCCCAAGGCTCATGATCTAACCATTCATCACCTGATGCCCCTGATCCTTCCGATCTAGCATCATCTCTCTTGATCGAAGCTTACCGATCTCAAGCCTTAATCAATCAAACATGATCAGACCAGATCTCACTTACAATCAGAGATAAAATCCCTTTAATCTGAACTCAAAGAATCCAGTCCATTCGATCTGACTCAAGTAAGCCATATCATCAAATTGTGCGACCCTGAGGGTTTCCTCTAAATGTCGGTAACGATAACTTACGTTATCACGATCAGTGAGGGGTATCTAGCAACACATCACTGTCTCCCGATATAAAGGAAAGAGTCTTCCAAGACTACTCCCAAACCATTGCACAAGTGTGACTCCATTCACAAGGCATACATGTGTCCTTTGCCACTGGATGTTCTTATTGGACAAGCGGGTCAAGCTTGTAACTCCAATACGATGAGCATGATTAGATCAGATGCACATTGTCATCTGGGCATGGCCATACACTATCTCAATCATCTCATATAGGGGGCCCATTAGAACATCACACTCCTTAAACAAGGAGACGGCAATCCTATGTCTATCACTAGTGCTCTAACCTGATTCAAGCTCACCATCCAAGATAGTCTATAATCATTATGTTTCAAATGATATTGAACTACCTCAAAACAATGACAATCATCATTTAGAAACACAAGTGATCTCAAGTCAAAGGACATGTGCCACTTAGTGCTCACAAGGATCATTCACATTGTGACAAGCAATGGAATATCCGAGTAGGGTCTGTCCAGTACATCCAATGTACCCATGAGTCTACATCTTATTCCATGCTCGAAGCATCCTATAAGATTAGCACTCATATTAGTCTCAATCATATCAAGGCTGTCTCATGTTCACCAAGATATCTCGACTAAGGACATATAGCCTGTCAGCCTAGCTGAACAGCTTTGAGACATTATTCAGAAGTACACTTATTACAGCAGACAAGGTAACAACCTGAATAATAACCATGCCTTTTATAAACACAAGAGTTTATTACATGATACTTATACAATCCCAAAGGCCTCAAACATTAGCCTTAAGGGCATACCCCAACAATCTCCCACTTGCACTTAATCTAATGGTTGAGAAATCTCAAACCCATATTATTACAGTGCTTCTCATGCTTCTGCTGCGCCAGAGGCTTGGTAAGCGGGTCTGCCAGATTGTCATCTGTATGAACCTTGCAAATCTTGATCTCGCCACGATCAATGATCTCCCGGATCAAGTGAAAAAGTCTTTGTATGTGCTTGGACTTCTGGTGTGACCGCGGTTCCTTTGCTTGTGCTATAGCTCCAGTGTTATCACAGAAGATAACCAAAGGATCTGCACTCGAAGGAACGACACCAAGTTCTCTCACGAACTTACGAATCCACACTGCCTCCTTGGATGCTTCCGAGGCTGCAACATACTCGGCTTCTGTTGTGGAATCAGCAACAGTTGACTGTTTGAAACTTTTCCACACCACAGCACCTCCATTCAAGCTAAAAACATAGCCTGATTGCGATCGGAAATCATCCTGGTCCGACTGGAACGAAGCGTCAGTATATCCCTCTATACTGAGTTCTTCCTGACCACCATATATCAAGAACATATCTTTGGTCCTCCGCAGATATTTTAAGATGTTCTTGACCGCAATCCAGTGCGCCAAACCTGGATTACTTTGGAATCGACTGGTCACGCTTAACCCGTAAGCGACGTCTGGGCGAGTACACAACATCGCATACATAATGGACCCAATAGCCGAAGCATAAGGCGTATTGTCCATTTCATCTTTCTCAGTCTGTGTTTGTGGACACTGACTCTTCGAAAGATTCAGACCATGTCTGACTGGAAGATATCCACGTTTAGAATTCTCTAAATGGAATCTCTCCAGGACCTTATCGATGTAGGTACTCTGGCACAACCCGAGAAGCCTCTTAGATCTATCCCGGTAGATCTTCACACCTAATACATAGGCTGCTTCTCCTAGATCTTTCATCTGAAAACATTTTCCTAACCATGCCTTAACAGCATGCAGTTCAGGAATATCGTTTCCAATGATCAAGATATCATCGACGTAGAGGATTAGGAATGTAATCACGCTCCCACTAAACCTCTTATATACACACGGGTCATCTTCGTTCTTGATGAAACCAAACTCAGAGATTGATTCATCAAAACGAATATTCCAGCTTCTTGATGCTTGCTTCAATCCATAAATGGATTTCTTTAACTTGCATATTTTATGACGATCTGATGGATTAGTGAAACCCTCAGGTTGTGTCATATACACATCCTCATCCAGATTTCCATTGAGGAAAGCTGTCTTCACATCCATCTGCCAGATCTCATAATCGTAATATGCAGCTATCGCGAAAAGAATCCGAATAGACTTAAACATGGCTACAGGAGAGAAAGTTTCATCATAATCTATCCCGTAGATTTGTTTGAAACCTTTCGCAACTAGCCTGCCTTTATAGGTAACCACGTTACCATCCATGTCAATCTTCTTCTTGAAGATCCATTTACAGCCTATAGGGATTACTCCCGGAGGCGGATCAACCAAATCCCAGACTTGGTTATCTGACATGGAGTCCATCTCGGCTCGCATAGCTTCAAGCCATCTAGCTGACTCCGGTCCACTGACCGCATCCGCATAAGTTAGGGGTTCATCATTATCCATGATGTAGACTCCGTCATAGCGCTCAGGCTGTCGACGGATCCTACCCGATCTTCGCGGTTCCCGTGATATCTGAGCCTCAGGTTGTTCAATAACCTGATCTACTGGCTCAGGCACATCCAACTGTGCTTGACTACTTTGTCCTTCCTCTGGATTTTCATCCAGCTTTATTTCTCTCCCACTGGCCTCTTGCAGAATAAATTCCTTCTCAAGAAATACGGCCGTCCGAGCAACAAATATCTTGTTCTCTTTGGGATCGTAGAAATAATAACCCTTAGTTTCCTTAGGGTAACCGACAAAGATACATTTATCAGATCTGCTCTCTAGTTTCCCAGAGGCGAGCTTTTTGACATAAGCCTCGCAACCCCAGATCCTGATAAACGTCAAGCTAGGCTGTTTCCCGTACCATAACTCATATGGCGTCTTTGAAACTGCCTTGGATGGCACTCGGTTTAGTACCTTTGCAGCTGTTTCCAGTGCAAAACCCCAAAAGGAGTATGGAAGAGTAGCCTGACTCATCATAGAACGAACCATATCAAGTAACGTTCTATTTCTCCTCTCGGACACACCATTCCATTGCGGTGTTCCTGGCGGAGTGAGCTGTGAGATAATCCCACACTCTTTCAGATAGTCAGTAAATGCATGACTTAGGTATTCACCACCTCGATCAGAACGAAGTGCCTTGATATTTCTGCCTAACTGATTTTGTACTTCATTTTTGAACTCTTTGAACTTGTCAAAAGATTCACTTTTATGTCTCATCAAATAGACATACCCATACCTACTGAAATCATCAGTAAAGGTAATGAAGTACTGATAGCCACCTCTGGCATGTTTACTAAATGGCCCACACACATCACTGTGTATAAGGTCAAGTAAACCTGAAGTCCTCTGACCTTTGTGAGGAAAAGGAGACTTCGTCATTTTACCCATCAAACAAGCTTTGCATGTATCAATCTCCTCATAGGAGAATGATCCCAGCAGTCCATGTTCATGCAACCGCTTAATGCGCTTCTCGTTTATATGGCCTAAACGACTATGCCATAGCAAGGTGCTGTCATCAGCATACTTGGCTTTCTTATTATCAATGTTTTGTATAGAATTTTCCATGTCCAACATGTATAACCCATTGTTAATTGAACCAGTTGCATACACAATATTATCATAAGTTAAAACACACTTTGAAATCTTGCATTCAAAGGCAAATCCTTTCCTGACAAGAGCAGGAATGGAGATAATATTCTTGGTAATACTGGGTACAAAATAACAATTGTTTAATTCTAATACAATGCCAGATGGTAAAGTAATGAAATAGTCTCCTACAGCAACAGCAGCAACCCGTGCCCCGTTTCCAACTCGTAGGTCTACCTCATGCTGTCCCACCTGCCTTCTTCTCTTGAGTTCCTGCACATTTGAACAAATGTGAACTCCACATGCAGTGTCTAACACCCATGATATAGAAGAAGATGAAACCATGACTTCCGTCACGTATATACCTGAGCCAGAAGCAATGCTTCCCCTCTTATCTCCTTGGAGCGCTTTACAGTCCTTTTTCCAGTGACCCAGCTGGCCACAGTGGAAACACCTGTTGTCCTTCGACCGCTTCACCTTCTGTTTCAGGGCCTTACTGTAATTCTTGACAGGGGCCTTGCCCTTCTTCCCCTTCTTCTTGTTCCTAGAAGGAACCATCAAGACAGAGGTTGAAGGCTTACCCTTCAGAGTTTCCTCAGTTGTCAAGAGCATATTCAGCAGCTCTGCCGGCGTACAATCGATCTTGTTCATATTAAAGTTAATAATGAACGCATCGAAAGAAGGCGGGAGAGACTGCAGAATAATATCCACAGCAAGCTCCTGGTTGATGGTATGCCCCAGTTTCTCCAGAGCCTCCTTGTGCCCAATCATCTTGAGCACGTGAGCTCCCACTGGGCTCCCCTCAGCCAGTTTGCTCTGAAAGAAGAGCTTCGTCAGATTATAGCGTTCAGTCCTCGCCTGTGCAGCATACAGCATTTTGAGGTTTGCTATAATCTCTATAGCTGACAAATCCTCATGCTGACGCTGCAGCGGTGGCGTCATAGACGCTAGCATCAGGCAAGCGACATCAATGCTATCATTGACGTGCTTTTCGTAGGCTTCCCGAACCGCCCTTGCGGCGTTCGGAGCGGGCTGCGGCGGTATCGCCGTCTCGAGGACATACAGTTTCCTCTCTGCCTTAAGAACAATCTTAAGGTGTCCGAACCAGTCAGAGAAGTTCGGCCCAGCAAACTTCTCCCTTTCCAGTAGGGATCGCACATTGAAGCTCATGGTGTTCGTTGCTGCAGGAATCTACAACAAGCAAGAACAGCAAGGTTAGTATCAATGTTTCAGAATCAATCCAGGACTTAAGAAAGATTCTTTTCTCACTATTTTGTCTGACTGAAAAATCCAGTAAACAGTCCGAAAGAGTAACACTCTTTTAGTGAGATGGGATCCAGATTTCATACTTGGTCTCCGCGTCCCGCTCAGGCGAGATAAGATGCACAGAGATGACAAGTACTAATTTCTGGTAGGCTGTGCCAGCCAATCGCCAACCCGTGCGATTCCCCTTCATCTTGGCAATCCAGCAGACTGTGCCAACTGAGTTGGTACAACACAGTCTCTGATCCCAGAGATGGCTGCCTCCATGTGCTACCATATGCGCCACATATGTAGCCAACATGGTCAAGCTGACCTGACCTACTCCCTGGACCACCACGTGCTATGCTGAGCAACGAGAGGGGATAAATCCCAACTCTGTAACACGCAGGTGAAATCCAGCACCGTCTGAAGATAGGTGGACGTGCCCACTGAGTGGGTTCAACACGGCTCCAACGATAATCAGAAAGGTGAGGTTTCGCGTCAGAAGGCTTACGAGCTTGATATGTTAGCGTTGGATTTTATCGGTCTTTTATCTTCTTAACTATCATACAAGTCCTATGGTGATAGCAGAAGATAAACTTAAACATGCAATTCTAATTATAAGCAATAAGAAGAAAGCATGATCTTATGTGGTAAAAGCCCATGAACCCTAGTAAGACCTTAATTTACTTAAGTCTTCACTTGAGCTCCTTGCATCTCATCTGGTCCAACCCAGTGCCCTAGCGCCAAGAGCACCTCAGGTGCACCACCAGATGAATGCCCCTCTTGGATGTGTGCACTTGTCTAATCAAAGTACATTTGATCTATCTAGACAAGGTTGACTCGCAGGTCAACTACATATTATAAATTAAGTACAATGTGATTCGCAGATCACAAATTAATTTACAACTTATCCAGGCTCGCAGGCCCCAGCACAGCACACAATAGGGCAACCCACATAAGACTAAATAAACAAGCATATGATTCAATCAACATGTGATCCATTCAAGAAATTAAATTTTGGAAAAACCCATGGCATCAATTTAATTTCCTTATGAGCCCTACAACCTTACAATGGTCCATTGATGGGGATCCACTCATCCATCTAGCTAGATCCTTTGCCCTTGCATGCACCGAGTCCTAACTGACCCGAGTTGACCTAATGGTCAACCATGCATGCCCCAAGGGCTGAACCACCCCATGAGTTTTGGCAAGCGGGTGTGACCCCGGGCCTAACTCAAGTGTGTTCAGTAGTTGTCTCAACCAGACCTCGCTACACGCCCTAGATGCAGTCAACCTATAGCCACCTTGTGCTTGCGCATAGGTGCTATTGGGTCAACCCATCTGAGCTGTCAGATGGTCTGATCAGACTTGGATCCAACCTAGTGGTGACTTCAACCTCATCAACCCATCTAAGGGTTTAATGTAGTGGCACCTTAGATCTAATGAAGCGCGCAAGAGGTAAGTTTTAGAAAACTTTTATAACATGCGCAATGTTACAAACAAACAACATGCTTGATAACCCTTAGATCTAAGGGGGTCCCCTTCAAGGGGGAGCGCATACTTTAGGAGGTCCCCTTCAAGGGGGAGCGCATACTTCAGGAACATATGATACAAGCGCAACATCATGAACATATAAGCGCAACATCATGAACATATGATACAAGCGCAACATCATGAACATATAAGCGCAACATCATGAACATATAAGCGCAACATCATGAACATATGATACAAGCGCAACATCATGAACATATAAGCGCAACATCATGAAAACAAAGCATGCCTCAAGGAAACAGTAAGCGCAACATCATGTATGGATCACCAATACTTAAAGCAATCATATCGATCATATCATGAGCCTAGCTCTGATACCAATTGAAGGAACCCCTAACTAAGGGGGAAGAAACCCTAAGCATGCTCATCTATCATGCATAGCGGAAAGAGGGCTTCAAGTCAAGATCGGATATGAAACAATATGATCAACTTGAAACTAGAAATCATACCAATGCCATGGACTTGGATCTCGGCTTGGAAGAAGAGATCAAGATAGGTCTCCTCCAAAGTGTGCCACACACAAGATGAAGTTGGCTCACTCCTTGGGGTCGCTTGTGCTAGCAAGTCACTCAAGGAATCTTCACTTGTCGAATGGAAGGGATGATGAACTTCCTTGTTGCCGAGAGTTCCTCTTTGCCCAAGCTCTCCTTCTCGTCGTCAACCACACCTCAACCAATGTCCAAGGCGTTGATGAGAAAAGTTCCAACGCATAAGCGTTTTTGGCGTTAAGTGAAACCGGCCCCCTTTGATGACTTTCCATAAATGGAAGCTCATCAAAGCATGCGCTCAAGCCATAACCCAAACGCATTTGAGCATTGAACCATGCGTTCACAATTGTGAACCGGTTCAAGCTAAACCGTTCGATTCAACTTTGGTTCATGAACCAAACCGAAATGGCTCAAGCCATGTGGTCTAGACCATATTGAACCCCAAGGCTCATGATCTAACCATTCATCACCTGATGCCCCTGATCCTTCCGATCTAGCATCATCTCTCTTGATCGAAGCTTACCGATCTCAAGCCTTAATCAATCAAACATGATCAGACCAGATCTCACTTACAATCAGAGATAAAATCCCTTTAATCTGAACTCAAAGAATCCAGTCCATTCGATCTGACTCAAGTAAGCCATATCATCAAATTGTGCGACCCTGAGGGTTTCCTCTAAATGTCGGTAACGATAACTTACGTTATCACGATCAGTGAGGGGTATCTAGCAACACATCACTGTCTCCCGATATAAAGGAAAGAGTCTTCCAAGACTACTCCCAAACCATTGCACAAGTGTGACTCCATTCACAAGGCATACATGTGTCCTTTGCCACTGGATGTTCTTATTGGACAAGCGGGTCAAGCTTGTAACTCCAATACGATGAGCATGATTAGATCAGATGCACATTGTCATCTGGGCATGGCCATACACTATCTCAATCATCTCATATAGGGGGCCCATTAGAACATCACACTCCTTAAACAAGGAGACGGCAATCCTATGTCTATCACTAGTGCTCTAACCTGATTCAAGCTCACCATCCAAGATAGTCTATAATCATTATGTTTCAAATGATATTGAACTACCTCAAAACAATGACAATCATCATTTAGAAACACAAGTGATCTCAAGTCAAAGGACATGTGCCACTTAGTGCTCACAAGGATCATTCACATTGTGACAAGCAATGGAATATCCGAGTAGGGTCTGTCCAGTACATCCAATGTACCCATGAGTCTACATCTTATTCCATGCTCGAAGCATCCTATAAGATTAGCACTCATATTAGTCTCAATCATATCAAGGCTGTCTCATGTTCACCAAGATATCTCGACTAAGGACATATAGCCTGTCAGCCTAGCTGAACAGCTTTGAGACATTATTCAGAAGTACACTTATTACAGCAGACAAGGTAACAACCTGAATAATAACCATGCCTTTTATAAACACAAGAGTTTATTACATGATACTTATACAATCCCAAAGGCCTCAAACATTAGCCTTAAGGGCATACCCCAACACGTCGCAAATCCCATATGCATACAACCAATCAAATGTGACAAAACACAAGTACGACGCTCGTACTAGTTGGGACATGCAGCGTCCCGGCAACGGAACCAAACTGTCACGCCCACGATTACGGTAATATTTTTTTAATCATTTCACCCGTGAGTCAACGCTTGACTCGAGTCCAACTGCATTAACGCAAGTATCCTAACGGTCGAAACCGCCGGATTGGGCGCGACTGGCGGAGTCGATTCCCCAAATCGACTCCCAGCCCGATTGTGGACTCAACGGATCGCTGTCGTTCCAACATTACTGGTTCAACGCCGACAAATCACCGGGAACCGGTGTCATCAAATCAAACCGGGTTCACCCGAACCCAATAGAGACGCGCCCGTTACCGACCGCATCGGACGGGGTCTACAATAGAATCCGAACACACTCACTCGTCCACGGATCATGCCCGCGCTCGACGATCACGAACAGGTTTGTTACACAGCGTCGCATGCCAGTGAAGGAAGGAATCCAGTCGGCTCCTCACTCACATGGTGACGAGGGAAGTCCGACCGGCGAACCACCACTCAGGGTCGCTCGCATCCAGGCACGCCTCGCATGCATAGGCACGCGTCTCCGACGGGCGACCACGTGAAGCCGGTGGACGGGCGAGCCGTCCCCGTTCACGAACGCGGAGCACGGCTCGCATGCATTTGCTGGCAGGCGAAGGGCCCGCCCTCTCCTCGACGTTAGGACACTGGTGAGGAATGAAAGGGGTCGCCCCTCCCGGCGACAGGCGGCTGAAGGGAAACCGGCGGACGGTGGCTGGAGGACCACGCGCGTCCGTCTCCTCGCATGCAGAGGAAGAAGATAACACAAAGAAAGCCGACGCCTCACCGAGCTACCCACGGACAGCGGCAGAGGAAGCAGAGCTTCTGTCGCGCATAGGCGACGGCCAGAGCGGAAGAGGGGAGGTTCGCACGCAGGCGAACAGGAGGAGAGGAGAGGACTCCGCGCACAGGCGAAGAGAGCTTGTCCGGTGAGCACCACGCGAAGCCGCACGCAGGCGGGTCCGGGCCGAAAGTTCACGCACGCAGGCGGCCGGCACCGGACGGGAAAACGGAGATGAGAGAGACACGGACATTCAGGCAGGAAGCGAGGGGGTTCACCGGACCGAAGATTCGGCCGGAAACAAGCACTAGAAGGGGAGAGGAGTACCTCGGCGCCAAGCGCCGGCTCCTTCTTTACAATGAAGTCTCTGCCCGCCGTGCCTTCCAAGGCGGTCTGACAGTGAGGTCCGGTGGTCGACGGTGGCGGCGAAGTCGACGACGAAGAGCTTGTCGACTGCGGAAAGGAGAGACGCGGGGTTCTGCTAGACGTTCCACCACCCGCCCACACCACCGGAACGACTAGAAGATCCTGCCGACTAACATTCGAAGAGGGGAGATGAACGGAGAAGGGAACCGTCGCGAACGCCGCGAGCATCCAAAAAAACCTCCTCCCCCTCTGAAGACGACGTCGCATCCTCTTCTTCACTTTTCGTTCGCCCATCTCGAACATGCCACCCACGTCGCTTATGCACGTGAACCCATGCAACGTGACTCATCGCCTCGCGTTCGCATCACGCCACCCACACGATGACTCATCCGCGTGATTCGTCCGTTGGGTGTAACGGATCCGGATCCGGGTTTGGACGCACTCGATCCGCTCCGCCCGATAATCCAAGGAAAGCTGGGCTGGGCTGGGCTAATCTTTGGGCCGCGCCCTTGCTCGGCCCGCAGGCCTAACAGTAGCGTACTTAACTTTTTTAAGTGGGTAGATATTTTTTATGAACCTTAAAACAGAAATGTATTTTAATTTATCGATTGCTCTAATTTTTTTCCCTGTGAGTCATGAGAATATGAAAATATTTAATAACTGTATAAATCTCAAAGCATGATTGAATGGAGCTGATCTAACCCATCTAGAAAATCTTAGGTGCACAAAAGTTGGTACTCGTTACCACGATAGATATGGAGATCAAAACTTAAGCTTGGATTTTAGTAAATAGACAAGTGAGTTAGTCCATTTCAAGAGTAATAGTAGTTGTTTAGCTGACATAATTAAAATTTAATGATATCTACTGTATAAAATCTAAATTATTGGAAATATTTTCAGAATTACAGTAAAAAAATTTTAATTCTTTTTAAACTTGTGATTTATTTGAATGAAGAAATATTTATTATCTATTAGCTTCACCATGCGTATGGTGTAACTCATGTAATGCCATTGTTTGAAAGAATTTGTAAGCTTGTATTTCATCGAAATTATGAGTTCTTAGATCAATTGTCTAAAGCTTTGCTACCAATAACATTGTAATGCAGCAATATATAATATTATATATTTATTTATAATTATAAAATTAATTATTTTAAAATAAAAATTTAAATCTCATTTGATTATAAGATAAGTGCATGGTAGAATTCCACTCTCATTGTCATCATCTCTTTTTAATCATTCTTAAGAGATATATGCATCTAAATTAAAATAAGTGAAAGATACTACAATAAATTTCACATCGATAAATAATTACACCTGGCTCTCATTTAATATTATTAAAAAATTAATTATAACTTTACATATAAAATATGTATATTATTAGATTTTTTTATATTATGTTAATGTATGATTTACATATTTGAGGAGATACAAAGATTTCTATAATTTAATGATAATTTTTTTAACCTCCCATGCTGCGCGCGCTCTCTCTCTGTCTCTCCCTCCCCGGCCTTTTTCTATTTTTAATTCCACCTTAGCCGCTACGCCAATCATTTCCTTCAATTTGTTCGACCTCACATTCCATCCCTCTCCTGTCTCCTCGTATATGTACCCCAACCGCTCCAACAATCTTCTGATCCACATTTAAACGAACACCTCGCCTGCACCAAATTCCAATCTTTTTCTCCACCACCACAAAAGATTCAGCATAGCGGAGCTCGATTCATGTACTGATCCACAAGTCCCCAACTAATTGCTTTTTTTTTTGCGGTTACTTAGCAATCTGTCAAGATTCCGCTCCAGGGGCAAGCAACGAGGTTCTCCCACCTCTCCCTTGCCTCCCCTCTTCGGGGAGATGACGACGCGGTGCATCCCCGCAACCTATGGACCAAGGTCAGAACTCTGAGCCTTCTGATGGTGCGGTTCATCAAGCGAGGGCACGGCCTCGACAAGCCCGACTCGGGCGACGAGACGTGCGATGATGCCACGTACGAGGCGCAGACGCAAATCCTGGAGGGCGTGATTTGGAATAATGGCGCGGGGCGCGGTGCTGGCGCCTCCGCGCCCGATCGCTCGAGCAAGGATGGAGATGCCCTCGCGGTAACGCCATCAGGTATAGTCATGGATAAAATAAAACTTTTAGTACGTCAAAAATGCTCAGCTTTCTAAGGTTTTAACATTTCCGGATTTTGAGTGTGTTACTCAAGCACAAATTCGGAAATCAAATTGAGAAATTTTTTTTGAACCAGAGATGCGTGCTTCATGATAGTGTGCGTATGTGTGTGTTGTGTGGCTTTTCTTGAATCAGATATGGAACAGATGAAGAACAAGCTTTCAAAGCTGCTGCTTGGCGAGGACATGTCCGGTGGTGGCAAAGGTGTTTCTTCAGCTCTTGCTGTGTCCAATGCAATCACCAACCTTGCGGGTACTTGCACTTTCCATTATCACTTACTTGTTTGATGGCAGAAATTAGGCATTATTACTTGATCCAAATCTCGGTTTACTTGTAGAATTATGGTAAGATACTTTCATCTACAAAAGAATCTAGATAAAATCAAATGCAGCTTTAATCTGTATGTAAGAAATATATGCAATTTGTTGTAGTTAATGGAGAGAACATGTTTAATTAAGATGTTTATTCTTGTTTTGACTACATCCAGCATCTGTTTTTAGCGAGCAAAGGCGATTGGAGCCCATGTCTGCTGATAAAAAAGCTAGGTGGAGGAAAGAAATAAACTGGCTTTTATCTATCACTAACTACATCGTAGAATTCGTCCCTTCCCGACAGATATCAAAGACTGGAGTTAGCATGGAGGTCATATAAGATCAATATTTGTGACTTTTTTTTTCCCAACTTTTTTGCTTTTCTGAATATTGCAACCAAACTTCGTATAGGCAAACTCATAAAGTTTCTCTTCTGTATTTGCAGGTAATGGTAACTAAACAACGCAAAGATCTTCAAATGAACATCCCTGCTCTGCGCAAGCTAGACACAATGCTCATTGTAAGAAAGTCTCCTCCTATTGGAATGAAGAGATACATATTGTATAGCCTGATTTCTAACTTTAAATTCTTCTGTTTCAACACCAATTCTCAGGGCTGCCTTGACGAATTCACGGACCAGGATGAGTTCTGCTATGTTTCAAGAGATGCTGACAAATCAGACAAGGCAAGTTCAGACACAACGGATGACAAATGGTGGCTTCCGGTGGTGAAAGTCCCTCAAGATGGACTCTCAGAAGTCTCCAGGAGATGCTTGCAGATTCAGAAAGATTCAGTTAACCAAGTTCTCAAGGCAGCTATGGCAATCAATGCGCAGGTTCTCATTGAAATGGAGGTCCCTGAAGTCTACATCGAATCCCTTCCCAAGGTAAGCATGCAGGCATACATGCTTACTCCTGATATAAATATATTCCTGTATCCTAATTACTGGTTTATTGAATTGCTCATAAAATATCTATGACCTTGTGATAGAATGGAAGGGCAAGTCTAGGGGATGCTATTTACAAGTACATTACAGACGACGTCTTTGACCCTGAAGAGTTCCTTGAATCCATGGACTTGTCAACAGAGCACAAGATCGTCGACCTCAAGAACCGGGTTGAGGCCTCCATCGTCATTTGGAAGAGAAAAATGCACGAGAAAGAGTACAAGTCCTCCACCTGGGGCACGGCTGTCAGCTTGGAGAAGAGGGAGCAGTTTGAAGATAGAGCCGAGACCATCTTGCTTCTCCTCAAACTCAGGTTTCCCGGCATTTCTCAATCATCTCTTGATATAAGCAAGATCCAGTACAACAGAGTAAGATATAAACTTGCTTCATCAGTTACCACAACTTAATATCTTGCATTATCTTAATCAATCACAAAACTTGTTTGAGCTTAATTACTTTTAATCTATGCAACACATTTTAACCTCAATCATTCTATAGGATGTTGGACTAGCAATCCTAGAGAGCTACTCAAGGATCCTCGAAAGCTTAGCTTTTGCTGTACTTTCTCGAATTGAAGATGTGATCCGTGCAGATTCTCTGGCTCGAAATTCAACGACCAAGAGCTCAAACCAAAGGCAACCCATGTCTGAGGCGGCGCCAGAGAATAAGCTAGAACCTAAAGTTGAGTTAGAGTCAACAACTTCGATGACTCTATCAGATTTCATGGGTTGGGACTCCGAGACAGAATCAGATACAGAGTCGAAAACTCCAGGAGACATACTATTGAAGAAGCCTCCTGAGATCAAGACTGAGAAGAAAATTTCTTATATAGAGAAGGTAGAACATCTAGGAGCAACGAGAAGTCCGACTGCTCGTCACTAACAAGTACCGTTTGATAGGGAATAATAGTACCTTGTCATGTTTCAACTGTAGATAACTCAAAGACATACCTAAATTGTTTAACATATCCTTTCATCCCTTCTCTTGTGGAGAAACGAGAGACACTATTATATTTGATGCATTAGGTGCTTGTTGCATCAAGTTATGTGAATTGTATCCCATTGTAGCCCAACTATTTCATGTTATTTCAAACTTGCAAACCTCCTGAGATGACAATTGCTATCTATGAGATGGTTTTTTTCCCTACTGTGTTAGAAACAAGTGCTATTTGATAATGATAATGTAATATATATATATATATATATATATTGTGTGTTTTCATATGCGAATATTCATCTAATTCATTGCTAAGCTTCCTACTTTTGAACATCATGGCCATAAAATTCAATATCTTTTTGAGTGTTGTATGAGATTTTTAAATACTCATTTCAAGATGAAAAAGAATTTAATATATAATTTACAAGGAAAAACTTATTCATCTCAACCATCACAAGTCTTAATTGAGCTATAATTTGTTCTATATGCATTGTGTGGTTACTCTTAACACATATAAGATTCATTAGAAAGAACTTGGTCGCTATTTTAAAATGTGTTGCTACTAAGTGCCTTATCTAAACTTAATTGTTCATTAATAGCTTAAATATGTCTCACTTTGTATATATAGTTTATAATAGACATATAAAGTAATTATAATAATATAGAAGGGTGCAAAATGTAGGTTCTAAATTCTTTTCCAATAGGTCAAGTATTTCTTTTTATAATAATAAATTATGACAAGGTGTACAACATCTTTTAACCTAAAGTTTTAATAATAAATTTAAACAATGTCGGTAGAACAATCTATATAATCTCAACATTCATCTAGGTATCCATCAAAAGTCCACCATAATATAACTTCTACATTCTTCAACTGATTAACCTTGTATAGACCAGCACTTGCAATATCAACAAATCTTAGTATCCATTGTTGAGTAAGTCTCTTCTTAAAAAATAGGATAGTCTCTTTAAGGTTAGAGGGAAAGCCAACAATATGACAACATTACAAATATAGGAGTCATGAAACATAAGGTATACATCCATAGCAAACATCTAAAACTGAATAAGGCAAGGATAGTTCTACATACATTAAAAGCTAAATTGAGTTATATGCATGAACTAAAACATATAGTTGTAGTATGATTCTATTGTTAAGGAGGAAATAGATAAAACTACACATACTAAAATGGATATATCACTGAAACTGATGCATAACTAAAGCTGGTGCATAATTGAAATTAGTTCATAGCTGATGCATAACTAAAATTGTAATATGATTCAGATGAGTGACATGATACTAGCATATAAAACTCAAGCTAGATGGGTTTTCACCCCAGAATTACACCCCTTGGGACTTACCAATATGTGTCATGAGTCTATTGGCACACTCTATTACAGATCCAATTGCACCCCTCGAGTGGTGGATAAGATAATCTAAGCACCTCTCCAGTGGTGGATCCATCCTAATAGGGATAAACAAATAAATATGCTATAATATACGGTCTATAATGTTATGAAATCTAACTCAAAATATATACAATATAACAAAGAGTTGTATCTATTGAATAATGAATCAAACTCCAATATGGAATAACAAATCCTATTTAAAGAAATCTAACTAAGGTCTTACCTCTTTAGACATTCTAATTTTTTGATTAATTACAAGTGTCAATCAACAAGTAAAGCAGGCAAACTAATTGATCTACATATTAGGTTTATACATAAATATAGTTAAAAATGATGCCTAACATACAAACTAGACCTATAATAAGATCGAACACACTCTAAAAACTTAGGGAACTGGTCTTGAATCAACTAAATCAAACCTAAAACCAACTAAACCAATCATAATTTTACTAAACCAATTAATTTGACAGTAAACTAGGCCAGACCGAGAACTAGTCTCAGATCAACTAAATCGGACCTAAAACCTATTAAATCGATCATAATTTCATTGAACCAACAAATTTGATACTAAACTAGACTAGACAAAGTTTTCTATTCAACATTTCATAAAATCTATAGACTATTAAGAAATAATTTTGGTACTATTAGATAGAATAGTTCAAAAACTAATTCTTAGTTGACCTTAGAATTGAACCCAATCTATTAAGCCGATCCAAATTAGAAATCAACTTGATTTATTTTTAATGTACCATGATTAATCTAGTTTGAACCTAAACTAGTCGCTCACTTGGCTCGCTCCACTGAGCCACTTGAGCACCGCTATACAAGGTTGTCAGACCGAGATCCGTGGCTGCTCCAACATGCACTATAGCTCTGTTCATCCCCAAACATTGCTAGATGATTTGATGGAGATGAAAAGCAGCAATTGGCAACCTCATGCATGAGCTTTCGACACTAGCCAGATAGCTTAAGCAAGGCATGACATGAACTGATGGCTGCCACCATCGATACTCTAATCAACGCAAAGCTGCACTACAACTTGATAAAACACTAATCCTCTATTTCCTTGGGGGGAAGGAAAACTATAAGGAATGAAAAATTACAAGGAAAGAAAACTCCAAGGAAAGAAAAAAATCCATATCCTGTTTTCTTAGAAGGAAGGAAAAGAAGAAGGAAAATTAATTTCTAAGGTCAGGCGAAGTGGCGTTGTGTTTTCTCTAACTTTTTCGTTCGATTCAGGCGGAAAAATTTTGGAGGAAAAGTTACAAAATTTTTCACTCAAATTTTTCCATTGTTTCCTTGGGCGAAAGGAAAAATTTTGTAACTTTTCCTCCGAAACTTTTTGGCCAATATCGAACAAAAAAGTTGGAGAAAACACAACACCACTTCTCCCAACCTTCGAAATTAATTTTCCTTCTTCATTTCTTTCCTTTTTATGGAAACAGGATATGGATTTTTTTCTTTCCTTGGAGTTTTCTTTCCTTGCAATTTTTTATTCCTCATAGTTTTCCTTCCCTCCAAGGAAACAGAGGGTAAGGGAAGATATATTACCTCCGTACGAAGCTTCCGATGTAAAGAATCACTCCACTAGCCGTGTGGAAGATGAAGCAACATAGGCATCTCCGACAAATGATCCAACAACATCACACACGCATCCTTGTGGCAAGTCTTTGACCATTGCAAGGATAGGGTTTCCAGAGCAAGTGAGACAAAGTAGCGCTCGCCTTCTAGCCCTTTGTTGTGTCCGCAAGTGCACGGATACTCGAAGTAATAAAAAATTATCGAACCATAGAGACCTCGTTTGTTAAGTATCAAAGAATTAATTTCTTATTAGCTAGGCAATCGAATACGATGTAAGCGACAAACGGAAATCACACGAAATATCAGAGAGGAAAGCTGGGACTAGGGCTTCATCCACCTTAATTTGAAGGACTAGATATAATTAAATGTTCGTCAGTTTACCCTTATTATGATAAAGATATATTTTACTTTATAAAGAAATTATCTCGCTTTCGCGCAGAAAATTTACAAGGAATAATCCTCACTTTCGCACAGGATTTATTCTATGCTTAAGATAAGTAAATCTTGATAAGGAGATTTAAAATCACTTTCATGCATCCAATCTCAATATCAATATCTCAAGTGAAAACTAAATATTTTCATACTTTAGTTTCACAGGTTCTACTTAAGGTTCTCCAACGATTCGATACTTAATTTCTTACAATATCTTCATGTTTAACTCATTAATGTCTCCTAGGTCAGTTTATCTATAAGTCAATAAACTTCTAAAATCTTGAAACAAGAACAAACCTAATTTCTTACGATGAGTTCCTAAATCACGATTCTAAGGTTCCAAGTTTTGCAAGTCACTTTTCAGTCCATATTACAAAAACTCCAATACATATTGACAATATGAAACTAGAAGAGATTAAAGGCAATAATCACTTAAGTAGAATTATCATAACAAAAGTATTCTGACGAATTAAAGATCATCTAGTCATTATGAAATTAAGGGGATTTCGCCCCATGTCCCAAAAAGTGTTTAAGCTAGCATCATGAAGAAATTACAAATAGCCATAGTTTAGAACGATCAAAAATCGAGAAGAAGGGAAATTTTACTAAACATAGGGTTGTAATAGAAATTACAGCCCGTGATTCACGTGTGAACAGTGCCGGCGTCGACTCTTTCATTGATTTCTCCTTCGATCGGTCCTCTTTCGCTCTGAAACTTCTGGTGTATGTTCTCCTCCCTCAGGCGTAGCTTCCCTTCAAATTTTACAGCCGGAGATGCTTTGTGCACTTTGCAGCGGCGAAACCTAGGGTGGCGATGAAGAACTCAATTTCCCCCTGAAACGTTGATCAAAATTAGGGCTTTTGGTGCGCTCTCCTTCTCCTTGTTCTGACGAGTATTCCCCTTTTTACAGATCTCGAATTGGTAGTCTAAATCATCCGCGCAAAAATCGGGCTTCATTAAGACTAGGAAAATCCGCTGTCTAAAATACAATTACGGCCGTAATTTCCATCACGGCAGTGCCGTAATTTCTACAAATCTTTTGAGAAAGAAATCTGCCGAAATTATGGCCCATAATATTAATTACGGCAGTGCCGTATTCTTCTTTGGACAGAACTCGACCGAAATTACAGCAGGTCAAATAGATTACGGCAATGTCATGGTTTATTCTGTAGGTTCAGTAAAACTACGGTACTGTAATATTCATTACGTGAAAGTTCCCTGTAAGGGGAGGGGGCGAAACCCTAATAGGCGCATAATAAAGTTTTGCAAAGCGAAAGCAAGGGTTTCTAAAAGAATCGCATGCATGTCATATGATCAACTTCTTAAAACTTGTATACAGAAAAAAATTCATACCGATGCCATTTCTTGGATGGCGTCTTGGAAGCAGAGAACAAAGTAGTTCTCCTCCAAAGCATGCGCACACAAGGTGATAGATCGCCTACTTTCTTGTTGCTCCTTGTGCTAGCAAGGATCCAAGATGACCTGATCGAATGAAGGGAGAAGAGATGATCTTCCTTGCTTGGTCGAATCCTTCTCTTGTCGTCAACCTTCACACACGAGAGTGAGTCGTCGTGAGCAAGGGGCGAGGGGCGATAATAGGGAGACCTATTCGAACGTGAGGCGTGGTCTCATTTTGAGATCATGGCTTCCAAAAATAGCAAACCACCACATGCGATCATGTGTTCACACCAAGTGAACGATCGCAATTTCCTCTCCCCTTGAACCATGCGCTCACTTGATGAGCCGGTTCATTTCATTTGGTTCAAGGACCAAATTAAGCCAAGCCTTGATCCAGATCACATTAAACCAAAAGGCTCAAGATCTGACCATTCATCTCTTGATGCTCTTGATCTCACCGATCTAGCATCCAATCTCTCGATCGAAGCTTACCGATCTCAAGCCCTAATCAATCAAACATGATCAGACCAGATCTCACTTACAATCAGAGTTTAAATCCCTTTAAACTGAACCAAAACAATTCAGTCCACACGATCTGACTTAAGTAAGCCATATCATCAAATTGTGCGACCCTAAGGGTTTCCTTTAAATGTCGGTAACAATAACTTACGTTATCACGATCAGTGAGGGGTATCTAGCAACACATCACTGTCTCCCGATATAAAGGAAAGAGTCTTCCAAGACTACACCCAAACCACAGCACAAGTGTGAACCCAAGTCACTTGACATATGTGTTTCCTTTGCCACTGGATGTTCTTATTGGACAAGCGTGTCAAGCCTGTAATTCCAATATGATGAGAATGATTAGATCAGATGAACATAGTCATCCGGGTATGGCCATACACTTTCTCAATCATCTCATCCAGGGGACCCCTTTAGAACATCACACTCCAATCAAGGAGACGGCAATCCTATATCTATCACTAGTGCCCTAACATGACTCATGCTCATTATCCAAAATAGTCTATAACCATTATGTTTCAAATGATATTGAACTACCTCAAAACAATGCCAATCATCATTTAGAAACACAAGTGATCTCAAGTCAGAGGAAATATGCCACTTGTTTGCATATAAGGATTATTCACATTGTGACAAGCAATTGAACATCCTATGTAGGGTCTGTCCAGTACATCCCATGTACCCATGAGTCTACATCTTATTCCATGCTCGAAGCATCCTATAAGATTAGAACACATATTAGTCTCAATCATATCAAGGCTGTCTCATGTTCACCAAGATATCTCGACTAAGGACAATACTGCATGTTAGCCAAGCTGAACAGCATTGAGACATTATTCAGAAGTACACATATTACAGCAGACAATGTAACAACCTGAATAACAACCATTGCCTTTATAAACATAGAGTTTATACATGATACTGATATAATCCCAAGGCCTCAAACATTAGCCTTAAGGGCATACCCCAACATTACGGCCCTGCCGTAATTTGGTCTGAAGCTCCAATTTGCGTAATTGACAGGTAATCTTCTCTTGATGATGAGAATTTGTCTATGCACTTGAATTACTTGAAAACGCCTTAAAATAATGTCTTTTTACCTGAAAATGATCAAAAACACAAAAAGGTGTAGATTCCGTAATATTTGATAAATAATGCATAAAAATAAACAAAAGAGCATGAATATGACACAAAAAGACCTATCAAATGACACAAATTATACTATGAATTTTCGTGTCATCAAATACATAAGGCTCAAACTTTGCTTGTCCTCAAGCAAAATAAAAAATTGATCAAAGGAATAAACTTTCTTATGAAGAATAAATTTCTAAAATACAATCACCAATGAAAAATCTCACCAAATGCTTCATAAGATTTCAAACAAACATATCATCTTCTGAAGTCAATCCTCAAGATCTACAAGTTAATCAAATAAAATTTCGCAACTTGTATAATAAATAGAATTTCAATCTCAAGATTTTTACCTAGTTTTAGTTTAAACCCATCATACTTTCGTTTATAGGAATAGGATTTCCAAGATCTTTTTCCACTCAGAATTTTTAAGTTCCTCCCTTTTTTGTATCATTCACATTCTCTAATTCGATTACCACCTTTTTTCTGGTGATGAATTTAGAGTGCATTGATCACATAACCAATGCAATAGAACTCATATCTCTTGGGTAGGAAGAATCTTACACGAGATAGCGGAGTTAATATGAAACAATTTCTCTTCATAGCATGTACCCACATAGATACATACTTTTTTGCTTGGACTTCAACTCTTGACTTTGGTACCACCACAAATCAACACGGTGCCAAGACGAGGAGTAATTCATAAATTTTTATTTTGACTTCAAACCATGTCTTTGGTACCACTACCAATTTTGTGCAATGCCAAGTAAGGGAGTCATCTCTCTTAATATTGGATCATGGAATCTTTCTTCCCAACAAATAGCAAATAGATTGAATAGCAACTAAGTTAATCAATCGATATCAATACAAAAATCATACTCATATGCTTGTTTTATTTAAAGAAGTAGCTTCGCTTTTAGATCATATTTATCAAACAATATATCTACCCAAAATCTCATGCATCAATCAATGAAAAATTCTAATAGACAAATATATATTAAAGAAATAAATTCATCACAATAGGTCTATCCTTAGTCACAGGTATTGACAAATTTATCATCAAGAAAATCATATTGTCAATAGAATTTTTAGAAATGGACCACACTTCAACATTATAGCATAAAACCATAACAAGAGAAAATTTGCATATATCCATTCAGAAACAAATTTATACAATCATGCATCAATACGCACCCACACAAGGCGCTCAATATCAACAAAATATCAAATATCATACAACCCAATCGAACTCAATATCACAATAACAAATTCAGAATCATAGTGATACAACCAAATCAAATTTTTAAAGTTTTGAGTCATGACCTGCAGTATAAGATGGCAGCAGCGGACACAAGAAGTTTGGAAGATTTATCCTTTCTTATAAAAATATGAATCATCAATAGGATATAGAGATGAAATACAAATAAGTAAGGAAGAAGATACTCACAAAGCTCTACTCATCCGCATCAGATCCAATCTCCTCGGTATCCTCAGGGGTTGCATCCATAGGATCATCGTTTTGTCCCCCTGGTCTCCGCCATAATCTCCTCCATAATCTCCACCTCTCCTGCTGTCCTCGAAACCGACCGGTCATAGAGGAAATTCCCCATATCCTCCATGTAGTTGCCAAGCTCCTCCACATGCTAGTGAATATGCTCCATGGAGTCAGACATTCTCCCAATGGAATCAAGCATTCTTTCCATGAGGCGACCCTAACAGTACACCTCAACAAAGAGAGACTGGAAACTGGGGTCAAAGGCACTGGCCCACCCAAGTAGGTGGTGGTGGTGCAGTGTCCAAGGGTGGTGGCATAGCATAAGCAGCATCACTAGGAGACAATTTCTAATTTGCTTGATTCTTAACAGTAGTCTTCTCAATGTTGGGCAAGGGCAACGTAGGAGCCTCTGGTCCAAGAACCAAACAAAAGGTATCACCTTCTCTGACAATCATTTTCATGGCCATACATGACTCAATGTCTAATCTTGCATTTCCCCTGGCCACCTCAACTCCATAAGGTTCAACATTAGAAATAGAGCTATAGGGGTAATGAAACCTCCTATCACAATAGCCCTTTTCTTTGCCCTTGCCACCTTGTCCATGTGCTTGATCAAGAAGAAGGCAACATCCACTGGATATCCATGCAACATACTCCACAAAAAGAAAATCTCAGTCTGATGTACCATGTCGTCACTATCACCACGCCGAAACACTATGTGAGCTAAAACTGTATGTGCATACTTGATACAAGAGTTGGAGATTTTAGAAGCTCTAGCTGCTACCGCTGAAAAATGGGTCTCTGAAGAAATTTGATTCCAAAACACGCTCTCAATGAAGCCAAGTGATACACAAGTGTGCCCTCCGGATGCTAGATGGAAGATGGACCTGATGTCTATTGTGTCCGCAAGTGCACGGATACTCAAAGTAATAAAAAGTTATCGAACCACAGAGACCTTGTTGTTAAATACCAACGAATTGATTTCTCACTAGCTAAACAAATCGAGTATGATGAAAGTAATCGATCAAACGGTATACGAAAAATCAGAGAGAAAGAATTGGGACTAGGGGTTCATCCACCTTAATATCTATGACTAGACATAATTAAGTGTTCATCAATTTATTCTTGCTATGGTAAAGATGTAGTTTACTTAATAAAGAATTTAACTCGCTCTCGCGCAGTCAAATTACAAAGAATAACCCTCACTCTCGTGCAGAATTAATTCAATGTTTAATATGAGTAAACTTTAACAGAGAGATTAAGAATCACTCTCGTGTATTTCATCTCAATATTAAAAGCTCAAGCAAAACTAAGTATTCTCATACCTTAATTTCACAGGTTTTACTTAAGGTTTTCAAACAATCCAATATCTATCTCTAGCATATTTTCATGTCTAACTCAATAATATTTCCTAAATCAAAACATTAACAAGAATTAAACTACAAAAAATCTAGAAATAAGAACAAACCTAATTTCTTACGATAAGTTCCTAAATCTTAATTTTAGTGTTTCAAGTTTTGCAAATCACTTTTCAGTCTATATCACAATACTCTAACACATGTTAATGATTGAAACTAGAAAAGATTAAAGACATTAATCTCTTAAGTAAAATTACCATATCAAAAATATCTTGATGAAATAAAGATCATCTAGTCATTAAGAAATTAAGGGGATTTCACCCTTTGTCCCAACAGAAGGTTTAAGCTAGCATGATTGAAGGATTACAGTAAAACATTGTTTAGATTGATCAGAAATTAAAAGAAAAGGAGAAATTTTACTAAACAGGGCTACAATGAAAATTACAGCCCGTAATTAGCTCTCAAACTCGATGAACAGTGGCGGTGCCCACGAATTATTTGATTTCTCCTTCAATCGATCTCCTTTCGCGTTGAAACTTCTGGTGTATGTTCTCCTCCTTCAGGCGAAGCTTTCTTTCGAATTTTGTGGCCGGAGGTGGTCTGTACACTGGGAATCGACAAACCCTAGGACGGCGGTGATTCTTTGAAATTCTCCATGTAGAGTTAATAAAAATTGGTCCTTTTGCTTCAGAAATCTCCTCCTCTTTACCCTGATCATTCTCCTTTTTACGGATCTTCAATTCGTGGTCTAAAACTCGAGAAATCGTCTTCATAAGAAATTTGCGGAAGAATCGGTCAAGTTGCGGAAATCTGGGTTTCAATTATGGTACCGTGAAGAACGTTGCGGTACTGCCGTAATTACTTCAGAATTTACTGTAGGGAAACGACCCGCAATTACGGCACTATAAAATTCATTACGGTAGTGTCGTAATCTTCTTAATTGTTTCTAAAAGTCTCTGTATGAAATTGTCCCAATATTACAGCACCATAAAATACATTACAGTAGTGTCATAATTTTCTAAAAAGTTTCTGCGGGAAGCGGCCGTGAAAATCATTATGGTAGTGCCATATTTGCAGATTACGGCTGTAAAATTCATTATGGCACTACCGTAATTTTGCTAGAAAACTCGGTTTGACTTGAAATTTGATGTGTAAACTCCTCGTGATGATTAGAATCCATATATGTATCGGAATTACTTAAAAACCTATTAGAATGGTGCATTTTTACCTGAAATTAATCAAAAACTAAGAAAGGTGTAGATTCTGAAGTATTGGATAAATAAGGTATAAAAATAAGCAAAAGAGTACAATTATGATTCCAAAAGACTAGTTAATAAGCATGAAAATTACTATGAAATTTAGAGTCATCAAAATACATGAGGCTAAACCTTGTTTGTCCTCAAGCAAATAAAGAAATCAATACTGATTATGGAAAATAAACTTTCAGATGATGAATAAATTTCTAAGATACAATTATTTATGAAAAATTCACGTGAAATAACAACTTTAAATTTCGAATAAATATGTCATCCTCCGAATTCAATCTTTAAGATCCATGACTAAATCAAATAAAATTTCACAATGTGCATAAATAGAACTTCAATCTCATGAGTTCACCTAGTTTTAGTTTTGAGTCCATGATGTCTTTGTTTACAGGAATAGGAACCTCAAAATCTTTTTCCACTCAAATTTTCTCTCTTCTTTTTATGTATCTTTGACATTTTCTAAAATGAATACCACCTTTCTTCTGGTGACAAATTTAGAATATATTGGTCACATAACCAACATAATAGAAATCATATCTCTTTAAGTAGGAAGAAATCTTCTTGAGATAGCAGAGTTAATGTCAAAGAATCTCTCTCATAGCATGCACCCACATAGATACATACTTTTTAATTGAACTTCAACTCTTATTTTCGGTACCAATGCAAATACAATGCCAAGAAGAGAAGTTATTCTTTTCAGACTTCAACCCATGTCTTTAGGTCCCACTGCCAATTTTTTGCAGTGCTAAATAGGGGAGTCACTTTTCTTTTTGGATTTCAGATTCTTTCTTCCCAACAAATGACAAGATGGACTTTAATGATCTACTAGGTTTAATCAATTGATATCAATCCAAAAATCATACAACATATGCTCATTTAATTTAAAGGAGTTATTTCTCTTTCAAATTTCATTCATTAAACAATATATTTACCCAAAACTTTCAGCATATTAGGTCTATTTCCAATTCTCAAATATCGTTATGCATGATAACTTATCATCAATAAAAATTTCAGCATGATCATTGCAGTAATTTCAAGGATTTAACTTATACATTATGCAATCAACAAAAATATTTGCAATCAACTAAGAAAAATATTTCATCACATAGTCTGAATCAAACAGTTCAACTATCAAGCTGTACCAATCCGCACAAAATATACTTGAGTTATACAACCATATCGAATTACCATCAAATCAAGTATCATAAAAATCTCAATACACCCATATCGAAAAAGATTTAACAGTTATAACTCAGAATCGAGGATCAGTAGCAGGCGGACACAAGAAGTATGACAGAGTCATCCTTCCCTACAAGAGTATAAAATCATTATCAATCAATAAAGCACAAGTAAAGCAATATATAAGGAAAAAGGATACTCATAAAGCTCTACTCATCAGAGTCTGTCTCCTCGTCATCTCCATCAGCTGGGGTGGCATCCATGGGGTCACCCTGAGATCCTCCTTCTCCATCACCACTGCGCTTGAGACGAAGGTAGTCCTTGATTTCTTCAACGTCATCATGTATATGCACCACATAATCAAATATCCTCCCCAGGGTAGATGTCAATCGGTGTACATCGGCAGAAAGAGCCTGGAAACCAGGGTCTTGATAGCTCTGCCATCCACTCTGATCTGGGGCTGCACGATGTGAGGAGGATTCGGTAGCTCTGTGCGGTGGTGGATCGGCAGCTCTAGAAGGCGAAGAATCTATACCCATCCCAAATGGGTCATCATCCAGGTAGCCGGTGGTGGTGGTACAGAATATACAGGTGCAGGGGTGGCATAAGCAGTAGCTGTTGCGACCCCATTCATTCATATGTGTCTGCCTACAGGGCATCTTGCCCAATCGGCGCTTTTGACACCATACACAATCAAATGGGCCGCCACACGCCAGGTCAAGAGCCCCGAACCCCAGCCAATTCAGCTCAACGGTTAAAGGGACTCTCTCCGTGAGGGGAGGTCAAGAGTTCGAACCTTGCTGCAGACGAAATATGTCAGGCCGAACTGGCCGGGGTTCGGGGCTCTTGACCTAGCGTGTGGCGGCCCATTTGATTGTTTATGGTGTCAGAAGCGCCGATTGGGCAAGATGCCCTATAGGCAGACACATATGAATGAATGGGGTCACAACAGCAGCACTCGGGGATAGCTTCCAGTTTTGAAAGAAACATCCACAAAATACCCGTGAAGCATGCACCAAAGGAAAAATAGCTCAGAATGACAGACCATACTGTCACTGTCCCCTCGCCCGAAAATGGTATGAGCTAGAACTCCGTGGGCATATTTGATGCATGGGTTGGAGATCCTGGTAGCTCTTGCTGAGGAAGGAGATAATTTGGTTTCTGCAGTGATTTGGTTCCAGAAGACATTCTCGATGAACCCAATAGGTGGCTCGGTGCGCCCTTCATCTGGAAGATGAAAGATACGTCTAATATCTCTAAGTGTGAGCTTCCTTTCCTCATTGGCCATTTGGAATCTAATCTCCCCTGTAGCTGAGCGATCAATGTACTCATCCCAGTCCATCTCTAGGCTGCTGAGAACCTCTAGTACTAGAGGTAGATAGGTCTAAGGAGTCATATCAAAGAATTTCTTTGTTGCAATCTGATCAAACATCCATAGGACATCCTCCTTGAGCCCCAAAATCTCTAATGCTCGCATATCAGCAAATTTAGTCTTCACAATGCGCCTGGTAAGCAGATGATTATATCTCTGTTTTTGAACTTCATCTCTAAAGATTATTCCATATGGGTTCGATGGTGGAGCTGGGGCTGAGGATTCAGCTAGAGCTTTCCCCTTTCTCTTAGAAACAACTCTCTTCATTGGTGCCATGAGGAATGGAAGCAATATTTCAAAGCTTAATGAAAAAAACTGGAATGAATAGTGTCGTTACCAAAGGGGGTGAACAAAGTTTCAAGCAAGTTCTGAATCAAGCCCCCAAATCTAGATTTTCGAGCTACAATCAAGCCTTCAAACCTTTAGGGAAAGATCTCCTAACTCCTTTGAACTTCCTAGAACTGGAATCTAGCTGAATCAAAGCTTTGTTGAAGAAAATCGAAGAGGGACGGAAACTGGCAGAAGAACAGCGGCTGAGCTCGATCGAGCTCAAAAACCTCAAAATCTCAGGGAAAAATCGGTCGGAAAAGGTTTAGGAAGGGTCGCCGAAGGATTTGGAAGCAAGAAATCGAAGCAAACAAGAGGTCAGCGCGATCTCAAGCGGAGAAACCCTAAAACACGGCACCGAAACCCTAAATACGGCAGCCAAATCGCATGGGGCCTGCACAATTACGGTACCATAAAATGTTTATGGTAGTGCCGTAAAGTCAAATGAACTCTCGGCAGGAAAAAGATGTCAAATTACGGTACAGTAAAGATAATACAGCACTGCTATAATTTTATCAAAAATTCCAAAAAGTTTCAGGTCAAAAATCACTCTAAATTACGGTAACGTAAAGATAATATGGCACTGCCGTAATTTTCTCAAAAATCCCAAAAGTTTCTGTAAGAAAATGGCCCAAATATATGGTACTGTAAAAGAATCACGGCACTACCGTAATCTTCATAACTCTTAGAAACTTTTCTAGTAGAAAATGACTTGAAAGTATGGTACCGTGAAAAGCATTACTGTGGTGTCATAAAATAGGTAAAACCTTTTGGATGAAAATAGACTCAAATTATGGATGATGAAATTCATTATGGTAGTACCGTAAAAGAATTACGGTACCATAAAAATCATTACGACAGTACCGTAATTTGTCCAAAAATTCAGAGATTATCGTTTATCACTAGAAAAAATCAATCGAAACTTACCTACATAGAGAAAAAGAAAAAGTTAGTGCTAAAGAAAAAATTAAAACAACAACAAAAGAAAAAGTGCTTGGGTTGCCTCCCAAGAAGCGCTAATTTAGTGGTCAATAGCTTGACCGTTCTGCACTCGGATTTGCTCGTGGTTCATCAAGTAAAAATTTTTCTCCTTCTTCAATCTGCTCCTCATGGAAGTAATATTTTAATCTCTGACCATTAACCTTAAACACCCCCGTTTTGTCGCTCCATATGTCAACAGCTCCATATGGATATGTCTTCTAAACCTGAAAAGGTCCAGACCATCGAGATTTAAGTTTACTGGGAAAAAGTCTCAACCTAGAATTAAACAAAAGAACAAATTCACCTGGTTGGAATTCCTTTCTAAGTATATGTCAATCATGCCATCTTTTAGTCCTCTCTTTATAGATCCTTGCGTTTTCGTAAGCGGAGAGTCTAATTTCATCAAGCTCGTTCAATTGCAACTTTCGTTTTTCACCCGCGTTCTTCAAATCGAAGTTCAGCGTTTTGATTGCCCAAAACACCTTATGCTCGAGCTCTATAGGAAGGTGACATGATTTTCCATAAATCAATTGAAAAAGAGACATACCTATTGGTGTTTTAAAAGCAGTCCGGTATGCCCAAAGTGCATCATCAAGCTTGGAAGCCTAGTCTTTCCTTGTTCTTGACATTGTTTTCTCTAGTATCCCTTTGATTTCTCTATTTGATATCTCAACTTATCCACTTGTTTGGGGATGGTAAGGTGTTGCAACTCTATGATTTACCCCATATTTTCGAAGCAAAGCTGAAAACTTGTGTTCAATAAAGTGAGAGCCTCCATCACTAATTATTACTCGTGGTATCCCAAATCGTGGAAAGATAATCTTTTTAAACAATTTAACAACAATCCTAGAATCATTAGTAGGAGAAGTAATGGCTTCCACCCACTTGGAAACATAGTCTACTGCCACAAGTATATATTTGTTACCTCCAGACGATGGAAACGATCCCATAAAATTAATCCCCCAAACATCAAATATTTCAACTTCAAGTATTGTGGACAATGGCATTTCATTCCTCTTGTTGATGTTCCCCGTCTTTTGGCAACTATCACAAGACATTATAAAATTTCTAGCATCTTTAAATAAAGAGGGCCAATAAAATCCAGATTGTAATATTTTAAAAATAGTTTTTTCAGCACTAGCATGCCCTCTATAAGATGATCCATGACACTGAGATAATATATCCTTGATCTCCTCTTCGGGGATACATCTTCTAAATATTCCATCTGCATATATTCTAAAAACATAAGGCTCATCCCAAAAATATAAGGCTCATCCCTTCTTGCCTTGATAACTCAAATCAAGAGGAAAAACATTAGCAACAAGATAATTTACTATATCTGCATACCACGAAGCCATGATCTGTTCAATCCTCAAGAGTTGTTCCTCAGGAAAGGAATCATTGATTGTATAACCTTTATCATCTTCTACAATTATCCTTGAAAGATGATATGCGATAAAATTTTCAGTTCCTTTCTTGTCCTTGATTTTACACCACAACTTTTGAATTTATCAAATAAGATCTAAATTTATCAAAAGCAAAAACAATAGCTAAAAGTTCATTCTCAGTTGTGGTGTAATTCCTTTGTGTCTCATCCAAAGCTTTACTAGCATAATAAATCGCATAAGGCTTCTTTTCTTTCCTTTGACCTAGAATTGCTCCTACAGCAAAATCGCTGGCATCACACATAAGCTCAAAAGGTAGTTCCCAATCAGGTGGCTGCATAATAGGTGCTAATATTAAGGCTTTCTTCAGTTCCTGAAAAGCAAGCAAACAATTCTTATCAAAACAGAATTTAGCATCTTTACAAAGTAAATCAGTGAGTGATTTAGCAAGTTTAGAGTAATCCTTGATAAAGCACCAGTAAAATCTTGCATGCCCCAAGAAGCTTTTGATCTCTTTAACCGTTGTGGGTGGTGCTAGCTTCTCAATCACTTCAACTTTTGCTTTATCGACTTCTATCCCCCTTTCTGAAATAAGGTGCCCCAAAACTATTCCTTGTCTAACCATGAAATGACACTTCTCCTAGTTAAGGACAAGATTAGTTTCTTTGCACCTCTGCAAGACTCGAGATAAATTAGCCAAACAATCATCAAAAGAGAAACCATATACAGAAAAATCATCTATGAAAACATCCATAAAATCTTCAAGGAATTCAGAAAATATGGCCATCATACACCTCTGAAAGGTAGCAGGTGCATTACACAAACCAAAAGACATCCTTCTATATGCAAAAGTACCATATGGGCAAGTAAAGGTGGTCTTGTCTTGGTCATCAGGATGTATAGGAATTTGAAAAAAATCAGAATATCCATCTAAGAAGCAAAAATAAGAATGATTTGCAAGTCTCTCAACTATCTAATCAATAAAAGCTAAGGGAAAGTGGTCTTTCCTAGTGGCTGCATTCAATTTCCTATAATCTATACACATGCGTCAACTAGTTACTGTTCTAACAGGAATCAACTCATTATCTTTGTTTTTCATAACTGTGGCACCTCCTTTTTTGGGAACACAATGCACAAGACTTACCCATTTACTATCAGAGATAGGATAGATAATACCTACATCAAGCAATTTCAAAACTTCCTTCTTTACAATTTCCTTCACAGATGGGTTGAGTTTCCTTTGGAAATCCACATGTAGTTTGTGTTCCTCCTCCATATGAATCCTGTGCATACTAAAAGAAGGGTTAATTCCCTTTAAATCATCAATGGTGTACCCAATTACCTTTCTATGAATCCTCAACACCTTCAAGAGCAAATAAGTCTCCCTTTCATCTAATTGAGCATCAACAATAACCGGGTAAGTAGAGTTAGGGCCAAGAAATTAATAGCGAAGATTATCAGGTAAAGCTTTAAGTTCTACTTTTGGAATTTTCTCTTCTTCATCATCAAATATAGTGCAGTCCAACATATCATGAGTTTCAGCACTAGACTCAGAACTAAAATTGGAATCATGAATTTCAACATAAGAATTATCCCAAGAATCAGTATCAAAATTAGAAAGATGATCAAATAAGAAATCAAGATCATAAACTACATCATCTACAGCATGAACACTACAACATAAATTAGTATATGAAGGTTTCTTCATAGAATCATTCAAATCAAATTCAATTTTGTTATCACCAATATTTAGAGTGAGTTTACCGTTCTTTACATCAATAATTGCTCCTGCAGTGGCTAAGAACGGTCTACCAAGAATAATAGGAATTTTTGCATCTTCCTCCATCTTGAGAACTACAAAATCAATTGGTACAAAATACTTACCAACTTGGATTGAAACATCCTCAAGAATACCTATAGGATACTTCACTGAACGATCGGCGAGCTGTAAAGATATTGAAGTTGGTTTAGGAGCTCCCATATTCAGTTTCCTGCACACAGACAAAGACATTAGACTCACACTGGCTCCTAAATCACATAAGGCTCGGTCAAAAACCACACTCCCAATCAGACAAGGAATAGAGAAACTACCTGGATCTTTTAATTTCAGTGGCAACTTATTTTGAATAATAGCACTGCATTCCCCAGTTAATGCCACAGTACCATATTCCTCTATTTTTCTTTTATTGGACAAAATTTCTTTCAAAAATTTAGCATATGTAGGCATTTGAGATAAAGCATCAGTGAATGGAATGTTAATATACAGCTTTTTCAAAATATCTAAAAATTTCCCAAATTGCCTATCTAACTTGGCTTGCACAATCCTCTGGGGAAAAGGTATATGTGGCCTATATGGTGGTGTTGAACTAGGTCTAGGAATATCAACTTTACAAGACAAATCACTATTCTGTAAAGGCTCATCCTCCTTAGAAGGTGACGAGCTAGGATGGGACTGCACATGTGCAGGTTGAGATTCCAAAACTGGTTCACTACTAGGTTCAATATTAGGCTGTACCTCATCATAATCTAGTGATCCCCTTGGGTCCTCTAACTGTTTTCCACTCCTAGTTGTGATAGCATTACAATGCTTCCTAGGGTTAGGTTCAGGTTTGGCAAGTAATTTCCCTGGGGGTCTATAAGTAGTGCTAGCTTGTTGTGCTATCTGTGTCTCTAAAAGCTTATTGTGCACAGTCAGCTGATTAATCATATCATTTAGCTCTTCAAATCTCTGATCTTGTTTTGCCATAAACTTAACAAGCAAAGACTCTAAATTAGATTCTTGGGGCTGATTTTGATTTTGATGCTTTTGTTGATATCCTCTATTCTCACCTTGCCCTCCAGTGTTATTATTATTTTTTCAAGACAAATTTGGGTGATTTCTCCATCCAGGGTTGTAGGTACTAGAATAGGGATCATTGTTTCTACCTTGATTATACCCCCCCCCCCAACAACATTAACTTTCTCAGAACCCTGATCAGTAATAATTTTACGCTCCTCAGAATAATGCCCATAATTTTCACAAATTTCACAAGTAACATATAAAACTGCTGCAGGTTGTAATTGAAGAGAGTCAAGTCTATTATGTAAAGAATCTACCTTTTCAGCCAAAGAACGCCAACCATCACTATCATTCTTACCATAAGGAGGACGATACAACACTCCTCTCTCAGTAGTCCACTGGTTGTGATTCAAAGCCATCTCCTTAAATAAAGTGTAGGCATCTTCAACTGTTTTCTTCATCAGGGCTCCTCCTGCAGCAGCATCAACAGTTAGACGGGTACTATAGAGTAAACCATTATAAAAAGTTTGAATTAAAACTCAATCTTCTAATCCATGGTGAGGTCACTTCCATTGTAACTCATTGAAGCGCTCCCATGCCTCTTTAAGTGATTCGCCATCCCTTTGTGCAAATCCCGTAATCTGATTTCTCAATTGAATCATCTTACTAGGTGGAAAGTATTTCACCAAGAAAGCATTTGACAGTTGTTCCCAAGTGGTGAATGTTCTAGTCGGATGAGAATGTAGCCAGGCTTTTGCTCAGTCCCTAAGGGAAAAAGGAAACAATCTCAGTTTAAGAGCATCATCAGATACACCATTAATTTTCATAGTATCACAAAATTCAAGAAAAAGAGATAAGTGTTGATTAGGATCTTCTAGTGGAGATCCTCCGAATTGATTATGCTGGATCATGGACAGGAAGGCTGGTTTAATCTCGAAATTATTTGCATCAATTGTTGGCCTAGTTATACTGGAGCGAATTCTCTGTGTATTCAGGGCTGCATAATCTCTAAGGATTCTCCTCTCAGCCATGATTGATTCTTCTTCTCTTTCCTCTACGAATCTAAGTTTCCTGCGCAATCTAAGAGTTTTATTAATTTCAGGATCAAAGGAGACTAATGGTCCTGATTTAAGAGTCTTGCACATAAACAAGTAGAGGATCAAATAAACTCAGAATTTGTAGAAAATAAGAGAAAATCATAATATAACATAGAAAATAATGAAAACAAAGCTTAGTCTAGCAATACTATCAATTATATCAATATTAACAAAAATTAAGGTCCCCGGCAACGGCGCAAAAAACTTGTTGTGTCCGCAAGTGCACAGATACTCGAAGTAATAAAAAGTTATCGAACCACAGAGAGCTTGTTGTTAAATACCAACGAATTGATTTCTCACTAGCTAAACAAATCGAGTATGATGAAAGTAATCGATCAAATGGTATACGAAAAATCAGAGAGAAAGAATTGGGACTAGGGGTTCCTCCACCTTAATATCTATGACTAGACATAATTAAGTGTTCATCAATTTATTCTTGCTATGGTAAAGATGTAGCTTACTTAATAAAGAATTTAAGTCGCTCTCGCACAGTCAAATTACAAAGAATAACCCTCACTCTCGTGCAGATTAATTCAATGTTTAATATGAGTAAACATTAACAGAGAGATTAAGAGTCACTCTCGTCATTCCATCTCAATATTAAAAGCTCAAGCAAAACTAAGTATTCTCATACCTTAGTTTCACAGGTTTTACTTAAGGTTTTCAAACAATCCAATATCTATCTCTAGCATATTTTCATGTCTAACTCAATAATATTTCCTAAATAAAAACATTAACAAAATTAAACTACAAAAAATTTAGAAATAAGAACAAACCTAATTTCTTACGATAAGTTCCTAAATCTTAATTTTAGGGTTCCAAGTTTTGCAAATCACTTTTCAGTCTATATCACAAAACTCTAACACATGTTAATGATTGAAACTAGAAAAGATTAAAGACATTAATCTCTTAAGTAAAATTACCATATCAAAAATATCTTGATGAAATAAAGATCATCTAGTCATTAAGAAATTAAGGGGATTTCACCCTTTGTCCCAAATGAAGGTTTAAGCTAGCATGATTGAAGGATTACAGTAAAACATTATTTAGATTGATCAAAAATTGAAAAAAAAGGAGAAATTTTACTAAACAGGGCTGTAATGAAAATTACAGCCCATAATTAGCTCTCAAACTCGATGAACAGTGGTGACACCCACGAATTCTTTGATTTCTCCTTCGATCGATTTCCTTTCGCTCTGAAAATTCTAGTGTATGTTCTCCTCCTTTAGGCGAAGCTTCCTTTCAAATTTCATGGCCGGAGGTGGTCTGTACGCAAGGAATCGACAAACCTTAGGGCGACGGTGATTCTCTGAAATTCTCTGTGTATAGTTGATAAAAATTGGTCCTTTTGCTTCGGAAATCTCCTCCTCTTTACCCTGATTGTTCCCCTTTTTACGGATCTTCAATTCGTCATCTAAAACTCAAGAAATCGTCTTCGCAAGAAATCCGCGGAAGAATCGGTCAAGTTGCGGAAATCTGGGTTTCAATTACGGTACCATGAAGAACGTTATGATACTACCATAATTACTTCAGAAGTTACTGTAGGGAAACCGCCTGCAATTACGGCACTGTAAAATTTGTTACAGTAGTGCCGTAATCTTCTCAATTGTTTCTGAAAGTCTCTGTATGAAATTGTCCCAATATTACGGCACCGTAAAATACATTACGGTAGTGCCATAATTTTCCAAAAAGTTTCTGTGGGAAGCGGCCGTGAAAATCATTACGGTAGTGCCATATTTGCATATTACGGCTGTAAAATTCATTACGGCACTGCCGTAATTTTGCTAGAAAACTCAGTTTGACTTGAAATTTGATGTGTAAACTCTTCGTGATGATTAGAATCTATATATGTATTGAAATTGCTTAAAAACCTATCAAATTGATGCATTTTACCTGAAATTAATCAAAAACCAAGAAAGGTGTAGATTTTGAAGTATTGGATAAATAAGGCATAAAAATAAGCAAAAGAGTACAATTATGATTCCAAAAGACTAGTTAATAAGCATGAAAATTACTATAAAATTTAGAGTCATCAATGTCCCTCAAAGTGAGACTCCTCTCTATGTTAGCCATGCAGAAGGTGTAAAACCCGAGAATTTTGATGTATTAAACCTCGGTATGTGACTCATTTTAATTATCTATAATCAGGTATTTATTAACCTTGTTGGTGGGATTTTTGGCTAAGGGGAAATTATTCTCCTGCAGGGCAAAAATAAGTTGCTGTGGAGGAGTCTTGAACCTGAGACCTCTCCTGTGTATGTTGGCCTGGCTACCAGAGTTCCAGCCCAGTCTTTGTGTTAGGTATGTGGGCGCCCCCTTATTATGTGAGTATACAGATTAAATGCATATTTCACTTAAGTGACTTGGCATCACTTAAGTTGTTTCCGATTTTCATCCTAACCCTAGCCGACCCTTACGATTTTTCCTCTCCCTCTCGTGGACTCTCGTGGACGATTTGCAGCCGCGCCTTCCCCTTTCGTCCAGCTCCTTTCCGGCGAGGTTCCGGCGGCGGCGCTTGGTTTTCCGGCGTGGTGGACAGCGGCGACGTGTGGGAGCTTCAAACAAGCCTCTTTGCTCACGATTTGCTTGCAAATCATCCTCAAGGCGAGTGGAAATCCGATGTTACTTGTAATCCGATTATATGATCTTTCCCTTGACATGTTTCCTTGCTTTGTGATGAAAAAACGAGTAGCTTACCATGAAACCGTGATCACCCATTTGAAGTTTCGAAAATCAGATTTAGGGGCTCTAATCATAGGGCTTTTCGTTCTTTACTTGATTAGATGTCTTATGAGGATGAGTGATCATGATCTTGAGCTTCAATTTGATTGTATGATGTATTCATGAAAAACCCTAGAGTATGACATGCGCCCATGCCCTAAATTGATGAAATTTCATGCTAACTTTTGGGGAAAACTTAGGATTCATGAAATTAGAAGTATGAGGGAATTTATCATGAATTTTATGCTATTTTTGGAGCCCTAATTCATGCTGGCCGAAATTTACCCTAGGGGTATTTTGGTCAATGTTCAGTTAACTTTTGGGGCAAAGCTGTTATGCATGTAATTGAGTTTATGTGGTACCTAAATATGATTTTTGCCTAATTTTAGGAATTTCCTATGCATAGTTATATGTGTAATTGTTCTCTTGGAATTAAGAGATGGTAAGGTGTGTAATGCTTGTAATTAATCTTCTTGAGTGGAAATTCTGTTTGATAACCTAGAATGGAGATGTTACAATCTAATTGCATGAAATCTAGGATTAACACATTACCTGCATGGGAACATTTGTTGAGAACTTAGCATGGTATCTTCCTAACCTGATTGCATGAAACTTAAGGACTACCCTGTCGAAAACACTTATGCTGTGTAATTAATTGCGGGTGGTGAGTTCGATAAGTTAGATATCCGGGTATTAGTCTTCGGCTATATGTGTGCGGTGTAAGTCATATCCATTATGTGTGACCCTGGAGATATTGTGAAGTGGGGCAAAGTGCCACGCCTTGGTCAGGCGGGGGCCACCACTTGATCTCCCTTCACAGATGTGATGAGTTTAGCATAAGAGAGACAAAGTGCCACGCTACTGGTAAGCGAGGGCCACCTCTTGAACTCTCTGACTGCTGTGTGACCAATGTGGGGAAACAAAGTGCCACGCCGTGACTTGGCGGGGGCCACCTCTTGATTTACCACATTGTCTGAGTGGGTAGATGGAGATCAGCGTGCCACGTCTTAGCTAGACGGGGGCCACCTCCTGATTTCTCCCCTACTGTTTGGCATGCATGCATTCTCTGAGCCCTGACGAGGGAAGGGTCGGACCTTTGTGGTCATTTCGTTCCGTTCTGGTTTTGGATATGCATCTACGAATGTGTTCTGTTTTGCCATATGATATTTAAGTTTCTATTTTGGTTTTGATGTATGATGATTAGATTTCGCCATGTGGATTATCTTGTAAGTTTGTATTCTTATCTGTATTTGATTTGATACTTGATAATCGCGTTTGGTAAATGTTTTGAAAAACCTTGTATGCTATTTTTGAATGTATTAATGGAGGGGTTTCATAGGGTTCTCACTTGCGGAGCTGTTAGCTCACCCCCTCTAATATCTACAGGTGAGAGACCGTGATTGATACAGCGTTATGCACCTTGAGATATGAGTAGCTTGACGAAGCTTTGGGCTTTGTGATATGGACCTTGTAAAAGATTTCGGTTGTATTTGAATACTTGTATCGTGACTCCGTTATCTGGGGCCTGCGTGCCTGTATTAGTTATACTTTGTTTTGGATGATGGATACTATATTCTGGTTACATGTGAGGGCTTAGGCCCATTTTGTTATAAGATTTCGGTTGTGGTATTTTCATCGTTTTGATGGGATTTTATGTTCAGTCTGCTGTGATATGAGATTTTGTCTCCGTATATGTATAGTACGGAGTTGTGAACTGATTCGGTTATGTTTAGTATTATATAAGTTGAAATTACTTGTTGTTATGAATCAGTACAGCATGTACATGTATGGGAATTTTCCCGACCTTGTACGTACGCATACATGCTGCCGGATTTTTGTATAAATTTTCAGATCTTTTATTCCCTAGCTCCGTTAGTAGTATGATCTTGGCTTCAGTTTCTTCTCTCGTGACGTTCCTCGTATGATTTCCGCGTGCGATTCGGGGTTAAGTATCGAGGGGCGTTACATATGGTATCAGAGGGAGTTTCTAGCGAATATTAGATCTGGGTAGTAAAACATTGTTTGTGTATTGCATAGAAATAAACCAAGTCAGGAATTGGTTGTTAGTAAGTTAAGGAAATTATTGTTTGTCTTGACTTGCAAGGTGTTTTTGCTAGGTAAGAATGGTACGACCCAAGGGTAATGCTGATGATCAGATGGCTGGCTTTATGAGGGCTTTGGAGTCTATGAGTAGTATGATACAACAACAGGGTGCCCTCATTCAGCAGCAGGCTCAGGTTATGCAAGAACAGCAACAGATGATGAGAGAGCAGCGTGAGCAGCATCAGGAGTTTCAGCAGCAACTCCTGCAGCAGAACCGCGATCAGCAACAAGAATTTCACCAGCAAATGCAGCAGCAGATGCAGTCCCAGTCTCATTCCCAGCCACAGTCGGCTGAGAAGGAGAATGTGGGGAGTTCTCAGGAGAATGGGCATAAGAGGTATGCTCAACTGGTGAAGGAATTTCAGCGTATGAACCCTCCAGCTTTTTATGGGAGCCCAGGGCCTAGAGCAGCTGAGGACTGGCTTGCTGACTTAGATAAGATTTTTGCGGTGATGCGATGTAGCGAAGAGGATAAACTGTGCCTGTCAGTATATATGCTGAAGGGGAATGCTGAGATATGGTGGAAAGGAGTTGAGAGGCTAGCAACTAAAAAAGGGGATAATGTAGACTGGGTTTACTTCATGAGGAAATTTAATGACAAGTACTTTCCACCTAGCATGAATGAAGAGAAGGAGGTGGAGTTTATCCACCTGGTGCAGGGTGACCTTTCTGTGGCTCAATATGATATCATGTTCACCCAGTTGTCCAAGTATGCTCCCCATTTGGTCAGCACTGAGGAACTAAGGGCCAGGAAGTTTCAGAGGGGTTTGAGAAAAGATATCAGAGATCGGATTGTGGCACTGCATCTAGAGACCTATGCTGAGGTTTTAGAGAGGGCTCTCACAGTGGAGAGGTCAATTTCTGAGCAGGCAGTGGTGATTGCCCCAACCCCTGTTGTGGAGACTGCCGCTCCAGTTCCCCAGAGTCATGAAAAGAAACAATATAAGCACAAGGATAAGAAAGGTAGGCATCCTCCCTATCAGAAGAATTTTAAATCTGCCCGAGGTGATACCGTGGAAGGCAGAAAGTGCTATCATTGTGGAAGCAGTGGTCACGAGATCAAGGACTGCTATAAGAAGTCAGGGGCTTGTTTCAAGTGTGGTAAGGCCGGACACCGTATCAAAGACTGCCCACAGCTGAAGTCTTCATCTCAGGGTGCTGATAAGCCCACAGTGCAGACTCGAGTATATGCTATTGCTGAGAAGGATGCCAGGGCTTCCAAGTCAGTTGTGGAAGGTACTCTTTTTGTTTTCGATCAGTTAGCACGTGTTTTATTTGATCCTGGTGCCAATCTCTCTTTCGTATCAGTTCATTTTGTTCGTTATTTGCCTGTGGCACCTGAGACTCTTGATTGTGCTATATCTGTCTGCACCCCTATGGGTGATTCCCTGGTAACAGATGTGCTTTATCCTGATTGCATGCTTAGGATAGAGGAATATGACTTGTTTGTTGATTTGATATTGCTTGACATGCTTGACTATGATGTGATATTAGGGATGGACTGGTTGTCCTCTTACCATGCCACCCTAGATTGTTTTGAAAAGTTGGTGACTCTGAATTTGAGTGATGGTCATCAATTGCATATCAAAGGTTTGATTGCAGATCAGGGGTTACATGTGATCTCTTTCCTGCATGCTCAAAAGTTATTGGCTAGCGGCTGTAAAGGCTACTTGGCACATGTAAAGGTTCAGGATGAACCTGTATCTGATTTGGCTTATACACCTGTAGTGAATGAATTCCCAGATGTATTTTCTGATGAGTTATCTGGGTTACCACCTGACCGGGAAGTGGAATTCAGTATTGACTTGATACCTGGCACTGCCCCAATCTCTAAAGCCCCTTACCGCATGGCCACCTCTGAATTGGCTGAGTTGAAGAAACAGCTTGAAGAATTGCTAGAAAAAGGGTACATCAGGCCTAGCGCGTCTCCTTGGGGAGCGCCTGTGTTGTTTGTAAAGAAGAAGGACGGATCACTGAGAATGTGCATCGATTACCGTCAGCTGAACCAGGTAACAATTAAGAACAAGTACCCTCTGCCCCGTATTGATGATCTCTTCGATCAGTTACAGGGCGCTACTGTCTTCTCCAAGATTGACTTAAGGTCTGGGTATTATCAGCTGAAGGTCAGAGAGGAGGATGTAGTTAAGACAGCATTCAGGACAAGGTATGGGCATTATGAATTTTTAGTTATGCCTTTTGGACTAACGAATGCCCCTGCTGTCTTTATGGATCTTATGAATAGGGTGTTTCACCATCTCCTGGATAAATGCGTGGTTGTATTTATCGATGACATTTTGGTTTACTCGCGGAGTGCTCAAGATCACGCACAGGACTTACGCAAGGTGATGGAAATTCTGAGAAGTAAAAGGTTGTATGCCAAGGCCAGTAAATGCGAGTTCTGGTTGGAGGAGATTAACTTTTTGGGACATGTGATATCTGGACAGGGTGTGTCTGTGGATCCAGCTAAGGTAGAGGCTATTATTAGCTGGGGAAGACCAACCAATACATTTGAGATTCGAAGTTTCTTGGGCTTAGCAGGTTACTACCGCAGATTTGTTGAAGGGTTTTCCAAGCTGGCGGGCCCTTTAACAAAGTTGACCAGGAAGAATGCTGATTTCATCTGGGATGCCAAGTGCGAGGAAAGTTTCCTCGAGCTGAAGAAGCGTTTGACTAGTGCACCGATTCTCACTATACCTAGTGGCGGTGAAGGTTTCACTGTGTACACGGATGCCTCTGGCAAAGGTTTGGGCTGTGTACTCATGCAGCATGGTAAGGTGGTTGCCTATGCTTCCAGGCAGTTAAAAGAATACGAGTCCAACTACCCTACCCATGACTTGGAGTTGGCTGCAGTGGTGTTTGCATTGAAGATTTGGCGTCATTATCTGCTGGGTCAGACTTTTGATTTATACACCGACCATCAGAGCCTCAAATACATATTTACCCAGAAAGAACTCAACATGCGGCAGCGGCGGTGGATGGAACTGATCAAAGATTATGATTTTACTATTCACTACCAGGAGGGTAAGGCAAATGTGGTTGCAGACGCATTGAGCAGGCGGCCTGTGACTTCTGTGGCTGCACTTCTTGTGCAGGAGTGGCGCTTGCTTGATGAGTTCAGTAGACTTCGATTGGATGTGACACCTCGTGGTAATAAGTGTTTTGTTGCTGCACTTAGAGTTGAGTCTGATATTTTGCAAAAGTTGAGCAAAGCACAGTTGGTGGATCCTGAAATTTTGAAATGGAAAGAAAAACTGGAGATGGGATTGATTGAGGATTTCAACCTATCCACAGATGGTTTGCTTAGGTTCCATGGAAGGGTCTGTGTCCCTGAGGATCCTAAGTTGAGACAAGAGATTTTAGCTGAGGGCCACAGTTCTAAGTATTCTATTCACCCTGGTAGTACCAGAATGTATCAGGACCTGAAGAAAAGTTTCTGGTGGCAAGGGATGAAGAGTGATGTGGCACAGTTTGTGGCTAGATGTTTGACATGCCAGACGGTTAAAGCCGAGCATCAGAGACCGGGTGGATCCCTCCAACCACTTCAGATTCCTCTGTGGAAGTGGGAAAATATCAGCATGGACTTTGTCTGTGGATTACCCCGGACCAGAAATGGGCACGATGCTATTTGGGTTATCGTGGACAGACTTACTAAGTCCGCCCACTTTTTGCCTATCAAGATGACTTATCCTTTGGAGAGGCTTGCCAGGTTGTACATTGACGAGATTGTGAGATTGCATGGTGTTCCGGTAGATATTGTATCTGACCGCGATTCCAGGTTCTTATCTCGGTTTTGGAAGAAGCTTCAGGAAGATTTGGGCACCAAGCTCAGTTTTAGCACTGCATATCACCCGCAGTCTGATGGGCAGACTGAGAGGACCATACAGACATTGGAGGACTTGTTGAGATCTTATATCATTGATTGGCATGGTGAGTGGGACAGAGACTTAGCCCTGATTGAGTTTACTTACAACAATAGTTACCACTCTAGTATCCAGATGGCCCCGTACGAGGCATTGTACGGAAGAAGATGCAGAACTCCCTTGAGTTGGGAGGAGGTAGGTGATAGAACCTTGCTCCAGTCTGATGCTGTGCAGGAAGCCACAGATAAAGTAAAGATTATTCAAGAAAAGCTAAAGGCTGCACAGGATAGGCAGAAAAGCTACGCTGATGTGAGAAGGAGACCTCTGGAATTCATGGTGGGAGAACATGTATTTGTTAAGGTTTCTCCTACAAAAGGTGTGATGCGATTCGGAAAGAAAGGGAAATTAAGCCCTAGATATGTGGGTCCGTTTGATATCATCGAGAGGGTTGGACCGGTTGCTTACCGATTAGCCTTACCGCCATCCTTGGAGCATCTACACAGCGTGTTTCACGTATCCGTGCTTAGGAAGTATTGTCATGACCCGTCACATATCTTGGATTCCACACCTTTGCAAATTGATGAAAATCTGACTTATGTTGAAAGGCCACTTAAGATTGTGGATAGAAAAGAGAAAGTCCTTCGAAGCAAGGTGATACCTCTAGTGAAAGTTATTTGGGGAAATCAGTCCGTGGAAGAAGCTACTTGGGAGTTGGAAACCGATATGAGAAAGGATTACCCACATTTATTTGAATCTGCTCCCGATTTGCTTTAGAGGACTAAAGCCTTTTAAGGAGGAGAGGATGTAAAACCCGAGAATTTTGATGTATTAAACCTCGGTATGTGACTCATTTTAATTATCTATAATCAGGTATTTATTAACCTTGTTGGTGGGATTTTTGGCTAAGGGGAAATTATTCTCCTGCAGGGCAAAAATAAGTTGCTGTGGAGGAGTCTTGAACCTGAGACCTCTCCTGTGTATGTTGGCCTGGCTACCAGAGTTCCAGCCCAGTCTTTGTGTTAGGTATGTGGGCGCCCCCTTATTATGTGAGTATACAGATTAAATGCAGATTTCACTTAAGTGACTTGGCATCACTTAAGTTGTTTCCGATTTTCATCCTAACCCTAGCCGACCCTTACGATTTTTCCTCTCCCTCTCGTGGACTCTCGTGGACGATTTGCAGCCGCGCCTTCCCCTTTCGTCCAGCTCCTTTCCGGCGAGGTTCCGGCGGCGGCGCTTGGTTTTCCGGCGTGGTGGACAGCGGCGACGTGTGGGAGCTTCAAACAAGCCTCTTTGCTCACGATTTGCTTGCAAATCATCCTCAAGGCGAGTGGAAATCCTATGTTACTTGTAATCCGATTATATGATCTTTCCCTTGACATGTTTCCTTGCTTTGTGATGAAAAAACGAGTAGCTTACCATGAAACCGTGATCACCCATTTGAAGTTTCGAAAATCAGATTTAGGGGCTCTAATCATAGGGCTTTTCGTTCTTTACTTGATTAGATGTCTTATGAGGATGAGTGATCATGATCTTGAGCTTCAATTTGATTGTATGATGTATTCATGAAAAACCCTAGAGTATGACATGCGCCCATGCCCTAAATTGATGAAATTTCATGCTAACTTTTGGGGAAAACTTAGGATTCATGAAATTAGAAGTATGAGGGAATTTATCATGAATTTTATGCTATTTTTGGAGCCCTAATTCATGCTGGCCGAAATTTACCCTAGGGGTATTTTGGTCAATGTTCAGTTAACTTTTGGGGCAAAGCTGTTATGCATGTAATTGAGTTTATGTGGTACCTAAATATGATTTTTGCCTAATTTTAGGAATTTCCTATGCATAGTTATATGTGTAATTGTTCTCTTGGAATTAAGAGATGGTAAGGTGTGTAATGCTTGTAATTAATCTTCTTGAGTGGAAATTCTGTTTGATAACCTAGAATGGAGATGTTACAATCTAATTGCATGAAATCTAGGATTAACACATTACCTGCATGGGAACATTTGTTGAGAACTTAGCATGGTATCTTCCTAACCTGATTGCATGAAACTTAAGGACTACCCTGTCGAAAACACTTATGCTGTGTAATTAATTGCGGGTGGTGAGTTCGATAAGTTAGATATCCGGGTATTAGTCTTCGGCTATATGTGTGCGGTGTAAGTCATATCCATTATGTGTGACCCTGGAGATATTGTGAAGTGGGGCAAAGTGCCACGCCTTGGTCAGGCGGGGGCCACCACTTGATCTCCCTTCACAGATGTGATGAGTTTAGCATAAGAGAGACAAAGTGCCACGCTACTGGTAAGCGAGGGCCACCTCTTGAACTCTCTGACTGCTGTGTGACCAATGTGGGGAAACAAAGTGCCACGCCGTGACTTGGCGGGGGCCACCTCTTGATTTACCACATTGTCTGAGTGGGTAGATGGAGATCAGCGTGCCACGTCTTAGCTAGACGGGGGCCACCTCCTGATTTCTCCCCTACTGTTTGGCATGCATGCATTCTCTGAGCCCTGACGAGGGAAGGGTCGGACCTTTGTGGTCATTTTGTTCCATTCTGGTTTTGGATATGCATCTACGAATGTGTTCTGTTTTGCCATATGATATTTAAGTTTCTATTTTGGTTTTGATGTATGATGATTAGATTTCGCCATGTGGATTATCTTGTAAGTTTGTATTCTTATCTGTATTTGATTTGATACTTGATAATCGCGTTTGGTAAATGTTTTGAAAAACCTTGTATGCTATTTTTGAATGTATTAATGGAGGGGTTTCATAGGGTTCTCACTTGCGGAGCTGTTAGCTCACCCCCTCTAATATCTACAGGTGAGAGACCGTGATTGATACAGCGTTATGCACCTTGAGATATGAGTAGCTTGACGAAGCTTTGGGCTTTGTGATATGGACCTTGTAAAAGATTTCGGTTGTATTTGAATACTTGTATCGTGACTCCGTTATCTGGGGCCTGCGTGCCTGTATTAGTTAAACTTTGTTTTGGATGATGGATACTATATTCTGGTTACATGTGAGGGCTTAGGCCCATTTTGTTATAAGATTTCGGTTGTGGTATTTTCATCGTTTTGATGGGATTTTATGTTCAGTCTGCTGTGATATGAGATTTTGTCTCCGTATATGTATAGTACGGAGTTGTGAACTGATTCGGTTATGTTTAGTATTATATAAGTTGAAATTACTTGTTGTTATGAATCAGTACAGCATGTACATGTATGGGAATTTTCCCGACCTTGTACGTACGCATACATGCTGCCGGATTTTTGTATAAATTTTCAGATCTTTTATTCCCTAGCTCCGTTAGTAGTATGATCTTGGCTTCAGTTTCTTCTCTCGTGACGTTCCTCGTATGATTTCCGCGTGCGATTCGGGGTTAAGTATCGAGGGGCGTTACAGAAGGTGATCTCACCTTCAGCATGTCTATCAGAGAACTTATGTAGCTCCATGTCCATGTTACTAAGGAATTCCAGCACCAAAGGTAGGTAAGTATGAGGCATCATATGGAAGAATTTCTTTGCTCTTATCTGATCAAACATCTAGAAAACATCTTCATATAGCCCTAATGCCTCCAACATATGCCGATCAGCGTACTTGGTGTTCACTACTCTCCGGGCTACCAATTGATTGTATCTTGCTTCTTGAATCTCATCCCTAAATATTATACCATAGGGATTGGGAGGTGTTGAGGATTCAGCTGGTCTCTTGCCCTTTTTCTTTGAAACTACTTGTTTGGTTTTGGGTGCCATTTCAAATGAAAAGATGGAAACTAGGATTGAAAACAAAATCTGTGTCTCTTGTATGAAATAGAATCGAACAAGGAGCTCAAATGTAACTTTCAAATCTGGCCCTTTGAGCTGAAATCAAGTCTCCAAATGCCTTTAAAAACTTTCTTCTACCTCTGGCAAGAACCTAGGAAGCAAACAACAGGTCTAGCGAAGCTAAAATTAGCAAAAATCGAAATGGGCGGAACAAGGCGGAAGAAGCAGCAACTTGAGCTCATTCAGGGCTCAAAATCATCCGAAATTGCTCTAGGAAGGTTCGCCAATGATCAAAGAAGCAAATGCAAGCAGAAACTTCAAGATTCGACAAAGAATCGGAAGAAAACGAGAAAGGGGCAGAAATCGTGCTTGAACTCGCCAAATTGAATAGATCAAGCTAGAGATTACCAAATCGACGGTTAGAACTGGTCAGGAAGGGTCGTCGGCTAGATTTGAAGGCAATGGATGGTCAGAAACTTGAAGTCGGCGCGAGAACATGAGTGAAAAACCCTAAAACACAGTAGAAACCCTAGAAATACGGTAGAGAAATCATGTAGGGCCGATAGAATTACGGCCGTAATTTGCATTACGGTAGTGCCGTAATGTGGTCAATTTGAATAACACGGGCCATAATATCTATACGGCCCTGCCATAAACATCTCAAAACTTTCTGGTTAAAAATTGACGCTAATTATGGCACCGTGAAATGCACTACGGCAATGTCGTAAAAACGAAGAGCCTTTTTTTTAGTTAACACAAAATTACGGCACATGAAAATATTTATGGTACTACCGTAATACGAACTAAATCACGGAAACTTTCTGGTCGAAAATCACACGAAATTACGGCCCGTAAAAATCATTACGGGAGTGCGATAAAAGCAATAAAATTTTCTAGATGAAAACGGACCAAAATTATGACCAATAATAATACTTACGGTAGTGCCGTATTCTGTAAAAACATCAATTTTACCTACAAAAAGAAAAGAAAAGTCAGTTCTAAAGCTAAAATAAAATAAAGCAAGAGTGCTTGGGTTGTCTCCCAAGAAGCGCTAATTTAAAGGTCATTAGCTTGACCGTTCTACACTTAGGTTTGGTCGTGGTTCTTTCAATCACCATTCAGATTTCTCTTTGTTTTGTTCACCACTTCTAAATACATAAGGCTCATTCAAAAAACAGTGTCTAACTTTGCCTAAGAACTTTCTTCCTTTGTCAAGCAGTTTCAATCCTTCTTTTCTCTTTTGTCTCTTCTTTCTTCTTTTTTCTGGAATTGAATCAACCTTTTCCTGAAATTTTCTATTCACACACTCAAAAGAAGTATCACTTTCAAAATTAGAAGGTTCATCAAATAACATATGTAAATCATTAATAACATTATCAACTATATCAACACTACAACATGATCCTGAATATGAAAGTTTTTTCAATGAATCTGTCACTTCAAACTCAATTATGTTTTCACCAATATTTAGTGTGAGTTTTCCTTTACTCCCAATTGAACAAGGAATAGAGAAACTACTTGGATCTTTTAATTTTGGTGGTAACTTATTTTGGATGATAGCACTACATTCCTCAGTCAAATGCCACAGTACCATAGTCCTCTATCTTTCTTTTATTTGACAAAATTTCTTTTAAAAACTTAGCATAAGTGAGCATTTGAGATACAGTAAATGGAATGTTAATGTAAAGCTTTTTCAAGACATCAAGAAACTTCCTAAATTGCTTATCTAACTTAGCTTGGACTAATCTTTGTGGAAAAAGTATAGGTGGCCTATAAGGTGTAGGTGAACTAGATCTAGGAATATCTGGCTGACATGGCTCATCACCTTTAGGTTCATCACTCTGGTGAGGTGGCGAACTAATATGGGACTGCTCTTGTACAGGAGATTTTTTCAAGACTGGTTCATTGTTATGTTCAATCTCAGGCTCTTCTTCATTATCCTCAAATCTCCCTCTAGGTTCATCTAATTGTCTCCCACTCCTAGTAATTCTAGCATTATAATATTCCCTAGGGTTTGGTTCAGGTTTAGCACGTAATTTCCCTGGGGGTCTATAAGAAGTGCTAGCTTATTGTGCTATTTGATTTTCTAGCATTTTGGTGTGGGCACTCATGTTATCCATCCTAGAGTTCATACTATCCATCCTAGAATTGATTTGTTTGAGAGTTTCATTCACATCTTCAGTTTGTTTCATCTGGGTGCTCATAAATTTCTCAAACATCATCTCTAAACTAGACTTAGGTGGATTAGGATTGGAATTCCTAGATTGAAATTGAGGTCTAGAATCTAATTGTGTTCCCTGATTATTCTTCGATGATAAGTTTGGGTGATTTCTCCATCCAGGGTTATAAGTATTAGAATAAGGGTCATTATTTCTACTTTGATTGTACCCTCCTACTGCATTAACTTGTTCTAAACCTTGATCAGTAATTACCTTACACTCTTTAGTATAGTGTCCATGATTACCACAAATATCACATATAGCAGAAGATGAAACTATAGCAGTTTGTATTTGAAAAGAATCAAATCTATTACTCAAAGAATCTACCTTTTCAGCCAAGGCACGCCAGTTATCATTTTCATTCTTACCATGTGGCAGACGATATATCACTCCTCTCTCAGTGGTCTATTGGTTGTGATTCAAAGCCATCTCCTCAAGTAAAGTGAAAGCATCTTCAATAGTCTTGCTCATAAGGGCTCCTCTTGCAGCAGCATCAATAGTCAGACGGGTATTATAAAGTAAACCATTATAAAAAGTATGTATTAAAACTCATTTTTCAAGGCCATGGTGAGGATACTTCCGTTGTAATTCGTTGAAACGCTCCCATGCCTCACTAAAAGACTCACCATCCTGCCGTGCAAAGCTTGTAATCTGGTTTCTCAACTGGATTGTCTTGCTAGGTGGAAAGTACTTCATCAAGAAAGCATTAGGCAGTTGATCCCATGTAGTGAAGGTACCGTTAGGTTGAGATTTAAGCCAAGAGCAAGCTCGGTCCCTGAGAGAAAAAGGAAATAGTCTAAGTTTTAATGCATCACTGGAAACACCATTAATTTTAATTGTATCACATAATTCAAGAAATAAAACAAGATGTTGATTAGGATCTTCGAGTAGAGTTCCTCCAAATGGATTTTTATAGATCATAGATAGGAAAACATACTTGATTTCAAAGTTATCAGCCTCTATAACTAGTCTAGCAATGCTAGAGTGTATCTCCTGTGGATTAGGGGCTGCATAGTCCCTAAGTGATCTTCTGTCTGTCATGACTTCTACTTCTTCCTATCTTCCTTCAAATTTGAGTTTCCTGCGCAGTCTAAGAGTTTTGTTAATCTCAGTATCTAAGGGAACTAGAGGTCCTGATATAAGATTCCTGCGCATACATAAGTAGATAGATCAAATAAACTCAAAATATGCAGAAAAGTATAGAAAACAGAATTAATCTCAGCTTTTGAAGATTCCTAAAGAAAAATAACAAAAACAGAAAATAAAACAAAGCCTAGTCTAGTAATACTTTCAATTTCTTCAATATTAACAAAAACCAAGGTCCTCGGCAATGGCGCCAAAAACTTGTTGTGTCCACAAGTGCACGGATACTCGATGTAATAAAAAGATATCGAACCAAAGAGACTTCGTTTGTTAAGTACCAAAGAATTAATTTCTTATTAGCTAGGCAATCGAATACGATATAAGCGGCAAACAGAAATCACACGAAATATCAAAGAGGAAAGCTGGGACTAGGGCTTCATCCACCTTAATTTCAAGGACTAGATATAATTAAATGTTCATCAGTTTACCCTTATTATGATAAAGATGTATTTTACTTCATAAAGAAATTATCTCGTTTTCGCGCTGACAATGTACAAGGAACAATCCTCACTTTCGCATAGGATTTATTCCATGCTTAAGATAAGTAAATCTTGATAAGGAGATTTAAGATCACTTTCATGCATCCAATCTCAATATCAATATCTCAAGTGAAAATTAAATATTTTCATACTTTAGTTTCACAGGTTCTACTTAAGGTTCTCCAACGATCCGATACTTAATTTCTTACAATATTTTCATGTTTAACTCATTAATGTCTCCTAGGTCAGTTTATCAACAAGTCAATAAACTTCTAAAATCTTGAAACAAGAACAAACCTAATTTCTTACGATGAGTTCCTAAATCATGATTCTAGGGTTCCAAGTTTTGCAAGTCACTTTTCAGTCCATATCACAAAAACTCCAATACATATTGACAATATGAAACTAGAAGAGATTAAAGACAATCATCACTTAAGTAGAATTATCATAACAAAAGTATTCTGATGAATTAAAAATCATCTAGTCATTATGAAATGAAGGAGATTTTGCCCCATGTCCCAAAAAGTGTTTAAGCTAGCATAATGAAGAAATTATAAATAGTCATAGTTTAGAACGATCAGAAATCGAGAAGAAGGGAAATTTTACTTAACACAGGGCTATAATGGAAATTACAGCCCGTGATTCACGTGTGAACAGTGCCGGCGTTGCCTCTTTCGTTGATTTCTCCTTCGATCGGCCCCCTTTTACTCTGAAACTTCTGGTGTATATTCTCCTCCCTCAGGCGTAGCTTCCCTTCAAATTTTACGGCCGGAGATGCTCTGTACATTTTGCGGCGGTGAAACCTAGGGCGGCGATGAAGAACTCGATTTCCCCCTAAAACGTTGATCAAAATTAGGGCTTTTGGTTATTGTTTAGAATAACAAGGCATGATTACCGACTGAATCATTGATACACGATGAAATACTAAAATATTTTTGGTGAAAAATCTAAAATTTGAGGCCTTGATCATGTATACTAGTGTTTTAATAGTGGATTGCTCTCAATATTCATGAATAAGAATTTCATCTAGAATTCAAGAATCAGGTGCATGCTTTATCCTTATATATAGCATAAATCAGTATTCATCCAAATTAATTAGAGAAATATTCTCTGTTTTATATTATCATCATTTAATTAAAAACATTATAATTGATATTATAAAATTACATATAAAAAATAATTAAAATTGAATTTCAGCAGCAAATGCTAGTCATATCTCAATTTATTAAAAATGTTTAATTGAATTATTATTATTATAATAATAAATATCATATTTTAGCAATAAACATATAAATCATAATAATCATATGATTTGATAATTAAAATATTCCATATAAAATTTCAAGATCGAGCTAGAATACATAATCTACATGATCTGACAATTAAAATTATTCTCTATAAAATTGTTTTACTTTTTTAATATAAATATTAACAAATATGCTATAAGTTGATTTTGTATGCATCTGAATAAAGAAAACCAAGCCATTTTCAATGAAAACTTTTAAGGAAATTATTCTATAATTAAAACGTAGGTCATAAAAATGAAGCGTTAGTTTAAATAAAATATTTGAGTCACTAGATTATATCATAGGCAATCTACAACGATTTGGATCTTGTATATATGTAAATTTGTTTTTAAATAATCTTTTTATACAAAATCGAAAAAAAAACTATTTACAAATACTAGTATCAAATATGTCGAATTTATATTCTAATTAATTTCAGAAAAACTCACGTGAATAAAAATAAATTATAATTTCATCTAGAAGTTTTACACAACGAACAGAACGTATAAGCCAACAGCCATGTCATGCGCTCTCAGAACGTCCAAACCTAAAACCTACTAAACCAATCATAATTTCACTAAATCAATTAATTTGACAGTAAATTAGGCCAGACCGAGAACTAGTCTCAGATCAACTAAATCAGACCTAAAACCTATTAAACCGATCAACAAATTTGATACTAAACTAGACTAGACAAAGATTTCTATTCAACATTTATGGATTCTATAGACTATTAAGAAATAATTTTGGTACTATTCGATAGAATAGTTTAAAAACTAATTCTCAGTTGACCTTAGAATTGAACCCAAGATATTGAGCCAATTCAAATTAGAAATCAACTTGATTCATTTCTAATGTACCATGATTAATCTAATTTAAACCTAAACTAGCCGCTCACTTGGCTCGCTCCACTGAGCCACTCGAGCGCCACTATACAAGGTTGTCAGACTGAGATCCGTGGCTGCTCCAACAAACTCTCCAACATGCACTATAGCTCTGTTCATCCCCAAACGTTGCTAGATGATTGATGGCGATGAAAAGCAGAAATTGGCAACCCCATGCAAGAGCTTTCGACACTAGCCAGATAGCTTAAGGAAGGCATGACATGAACTGATGGCCGCCACCATCGATACTCTAATGGATGCAAAGCTACACTACAACTTGATAAAACACTAAGGGAAGATATATTACCTCCCTATGAAGCTTCTGATGCAAAGAATTGCTCCACTAGCCGTGTGGAAGATGAAGCAATATAGGCATCTCCGAGAAATGATCCAACAACATCACACACGCATCCTTGTGCCAAGTCTTTGATCATTGCAAGGATAGGGTTTCCAGAGCAAGTGAGACAAAATAGCGCTCCTTCTAGCCCTTCTATATTGCTTAGAATAACAAGGCATGGTTACCGACTGAATCATTAATACACGATGAAATACTAAAATATTTTTAGGTGAAAAGTCTAAAATTTGAGGCCTTGATCATGTATACTAGTGTTTTAATAGCCAATTGGATTGCTCTGAATATTCATGAATAAGAATTTCAGCTAGAATTCTAGTATCAGGTGCATGCTTTATCCTTATATATAGCATAAATCAGTATTCATCCAAATTAATTAGAGAAATATTCTCTGTTTTATATTATCATCATTTAATTCAAAAACATTATAATTGATATTATAAAATTACATATAAAAAATAATTAAAATTGAATTCCAGCAGCAAATTCTAGTCATACCTCAATTTATTAAAAATGTTTAATTGAATTATTATTATTATTATAATAAAATATCATATTTTAGCAATAAACATATAAATCATAATAATCATATGATTTGATAATTAAAATATTCCATATAAAATTACAAGATCGAGCTAGAATACATAATCTACATGATCTGACAATTAAAAATATTCTCTATAAAATGAAGCGTTAGTTTAAATAAAATATTTGAGTTACTAGATTATATCATAGGTAATCTACAACGATTTGGATCTTGATCCAAATTCCTTTGTATATATGTAAATTTGTTTTTAAATAATTTTTTTATACAAAATCGAAAAAAAAAACTATTCACAAATACTAGTATCAAATATGTCGAATTTATATCCTAATTAATTTCAAAAAAACTCACATGAATAAAAATAAATTATATTTTCATCTAGAAATTTTACACAATGAACAGAAGAAAAAATTTTAGCAGAACACCCAACTACAGCATTGCGAATCTCAAAGCAAACTTTTCAAATTTTAAAGCAAAGTTAACATATATAAACACTAGTCAACATACATAAAAATTTAACTACCCTTTAACTTTAGTTTAAAAATCCACTTTCACTACACAACTCATACGATTTTAATCTCTAACAAAATTTCGTGTAAATCACTCAAATTTCTATGTAATCCCGCCTATTAATTATATAGCATTTTTGAACAGCCATCATGCGTTCGCTATAAAAACGGCGCGGGCTTCAGCTCGAGAGCGGGGATTTGGAGACCGGAAATCAAGAGGCGCTTCCCAGTTCCTGAAGCTCTCTTTACCGTGAATCCCTCTCCCCAATCAAAGCCTCATTTCTTGATCCTCTCCTCAGGCTTCAGGGGAGGAGGTTTAGGCCATGGACAGGATCGTGGTCGGTAAGTATCAGCTAGGGCACAAGATCGGAGGCGGATCCTTCGGCGAGATCTTTTGCGGTGAATGCATCCTTGCCCTCCTTTTCTTCAATTTTGGTTCATTGATCAGCCATTTTTTCATTTCTTTTTCTTTGTTCGGTTCTGGTCCGTTCATTTCGTCTGTTGCAGCGGCGCATGTCCACACGTTGGAGATTGTCGCGGTCAAGATTGTAAGTTATCTTACCTTGATTTATGGTCAGATTTTTCCGGTTATTTGGCTAACATTTACCAGCAGTTCTATTTTCTGTAATATGTTTTTTTAGTTTTCTGCTGAGCGATGTTTTATTATCTCTTGTTAAATTTGCATGCGGTATGGCGTTGATGGGGACGAGAACCTCAGTTGTCTTAAGCTGTTAATTGAAAATTTTGATTTCGTTGGAAAAACTCTATCAAGATAGTTTGATTGTTAAAGATCTTATATGTTAAAAAAAAGCAATCTTATATGTTATAACAAGGTCCTTGGATTAAATTTCATCTTCACTTACTTGCAGACAAGAAAGAGAAACTCTATCAATCAATGGTCCTTTTCCACTTTTGATTGTTTTTTAGAGATTTGAATGCTACATGTGTTTATCAATGAAATTTCAATATTTATCATGTAGTTCAAGTACATTTTGGTGAATTTGCCTACATTTCATTAAGTTTATGCTGGGTAATTGAAATACAGTCATGTGTGTATGCTGACTTGCTAATCCTGGAATCAGGAGGACCTTAGGACCGAGAACTCACAATTGCCTTTAGAAAGTCATATGCAAAACATTGTCTTCATTCTTTACTTGTGAAATACTTGATCTTTCTTGTAGGTGGTATATCTAACATAAAATGGTATGGTGTTGAAGCGGAGAAGAATGTACTTGTTCTTGATTTGCTTGGTCCAAGCCTTGAATATCTGTTTCACAGCTGTGGTCGGAAGTTCTCGTTAAAGACTGTTCTGATGCTTGCTGATCAGATGGTAATGCAAAATTAAGATACTGCCAACGAACAATTTTCATGCAACGATGGCCTTTTCTCAGATTTTGCACAATCTGTAAAGCATTGTCAATTTGCTTGTATGGAAGATCTATAAAGTTCATTACTGTATATTGCATCTAGTCAAGTATATGAATGGTTGGGTACAAGAGCTTTTTTTTTTTGTGATGTTAAAAGAAATGTTTTTGATGAATGGCAACTGATTTGGGCAATCGTTTTGATATTGGTATGTGTTTGATGTTTGAATTTTGGGTTTATGCCCTTAAACATTTTGCCAAGAATTCATACTTTAGTTTCCATGAATCATTAAGTTATTTGGCAACTGGTGCTTCTTTATGCTTGTTATGCTTAGATGTGTTATTTGGTATACTTGCTTCTGCCTGTGTTTTTGAAAAAGACAAATCTCATAGTTTTCATTTAAAAGCCTCTCAGGAAAGGTTTCCAGCACTTGGCTTGTGTATTAAGCTTTTATTTCTACTTGATTTGTAGATCGGGTATACAAAATGGAAGTTGTACTAGTATCATCTTGATTATCGTCTTCACTTCCATGGCCCACATTTGAAGCATTAACTTCTTTGACAATCAAACTGGATCTTGTTTGTTACCAAATGTGTTCATAATTTACGATTATTTAGTTTAACTAAATCAAGCCTGCAACTTCTGCTTGATCCACAGATTACAAGAATAGAGCATGTGCACTCAAAAGGCTTTTTGCACAGAGATAAAACTTGAGAACTTTCTGATGGGTATTGGTCAAAAGGCCAATCAGGTGGCAACACTACTGCCCTCCAATCATTCCATGTTTCCATATGCAAGGTTTGAGGTGCTTTGTCAAACCTTTTTTGTTTCAGGTGTATATAATAGACTTTGGCCTAGCAAAAAGTTATTGGGATTCTACCACCAATAAACATATTCCATACAAGTAAGAATCCACTTGCCAAGTACCACTGACCTGGATTTTGTGCTTTACTTACTGTATAAAGCATACAACACCTCAAAGATAATGTAGGCCTCCATGTTGTGAATTATGATACATGGTCTTTTTTAAGGAATAAGTTGAAGAGAAATATGATAGAATTATTGAAGTTTACTTTGGTATCAACTTATCTAACAAGGGAGGAACTATAGATGGCTTGATGGTTCTTCTATCTTTGAGAATGCATTGACCTTCATTTTGAAAACCGATTTCCTTCTAAAGTTGTTTAGGTTTAAACAACCTTTTTTTGTTATGTGTTCAGAGAAAACAAAAGATTGACTGGGACTGCTTGTTATGCAAGTTATTATACTCATCTAGGCATTGGTAAGTGGTGATCAAGCATTTCAGTATGGTTCCATTATTTAAATGAGCCATCTATTTACCAAAGCAAAGTCATCGGGATGATTTGATAGCTCTTGGTTACACTCTCCTCTATTTTCTGACAGGGAGGTATGCTTTTAAAAGGCACATCTTTGGACCTTGCAGCATCTCCCCCAACACTATTTTTGGTCTGAGCCTTATGTATTTTTAGCCAGAGCATACTATATAGTTTTGTGAGTATTGTTTGCACTCTCTTGTATTCATGATTATTTCATATGGTTGCATCTTTGATTTGCTTTAGATGTATCACTCACTGATATTTCTTCGATATTGTTGTATGATGATATGATTGTTCATGATCAACTTTCTACTATCATGTGGTGTGATTCTATTTTTAAAAGAATTTCATTGATGAATATCTTCCTTGATGTTGAATAAACTTGTATTCATGATTAGAAAGAAACATATCATATTAGATTTATTTCTTCAATGCATATCTATCTTTTGAAATTTGACATTGGTTTGATGCATGAAATTTTAGGTAGATGTGTTATTTGAGGAATAAGATCCAAAGGTGAAACTACTCCTTTAAATAAAATGAGCATATGAGTATGATTACTGAATTGATATTAATTGATCAACCTTGTAGATGTTTAGTCTATTTTGCTATTTGTTGGGAAAGAAGAATCTAAGATTCGTAAAAATAGTGAGAGACTTCCCTACTTGGCACTATGTAAAATTGATAGTGGTACCTAAGACATGAGTTGAAGTCTATGTCTAAAAGATAATGAGAGAAAAAAAGAATAAGACTACTCTACTTGACACTATGCAAAATTGATAGTGGTACCAAAGATAAGAGTTGAAGTCAAAATAAAAAGTGTGTATCTATGTGGGTAGATGCCATCTATGTAAAAATACCAAAATACATGAAAAAGAAAAAAAATGAATAAAAAAATATGTATGGAAAAAAAATCTTGGAAACCTAATTCCTATAAACAAAAACATAATTGATTTGAACTAAAATAGGGTGAAATCATGAGATTGAAAATTCTGTTTATTCTACAAGTTGCAAATTTTTATTTGATTGAGTTGTGGATCTAGAGGGTTGAGTTCTAAAAATGATATGTTTATTTGAAGTTTTATGAAATAATTGATGAAATTTTTCATCGGTGATTGTATTTTAGAAATTTATTGAGCATGAAAAAGTTTATCTTTTAATCAATTTTTGATTTTTGCTTGGGGACAAGCAAAGTTTGAGCCTTATGTATTTTTATGACACCAAAATATATAGTATATTTCGTGTCATTTTATATATCTTTTCATGCTTAATTGAAGATCTTTTGCTTATTTTTATGTTAAATTTATCAAATATTGCAAAATCTACTCCTGTTTTGGTTTTTCATGATTTTCAAGTAAAAAGTGCCATATTTTGATAGATTTTAAAGGATTTGAGTGCACGAATGGATTCAGGACGTCGAAACGAAGCCGCCCGCCAATTTTCATGCAAATCGGAGCAAGTTTGAAAAATACACCCTAGGTGTAATGGATATTACGGCTGTAATTTGTAAAAAATATGGCAGTGCTGTATTTTTTTTATGGTACCATATTTTTGAACCAGTATTCACCTAAGAGACTTCTAGAAAGTACGGCACTGCCGTAATTTATTTTACAGCCGTAAGTTCCCCCCAGATTCACGATTTTCGGGGAGTGTTTGAAGCCCGATTGTTGTGCGGACCATATGTTTTGATCCAGAACTCCAAATTGAGATCCGAAAGATGCGGCAGACTCGTCTTAAAGAGGAGAAGACACACGAAGTGAATACCCCAATTTTTATTCAGAATCGAGAGAGCAATCGATAGAGAGGCGCTTAGGGTTCGTCCTCCCTCCGAGAGGCGTGGAGGCCATCTCAAGCCGTGAATTTTACATAGAAGCTTTGTTTGGAGGAGAAAACAATACCCCAGAAGTTTCAAAGCAAGAGGAGATCGGACGGAGGAGAAATCAACGAAAGAGCGGCGCCAGCATTGTTCACTCGCATAATTACGGATGTAATTTCTATTACAACCGTGTTGTAACGTTATTTCTCCCTTCTTTTCGTTTTCTAATCGTTCTAAACAATGGATTTTTGTATTTCTTCTTCCATGCAAGCTTAAACACTCTTTGGGACATGGGGGAGTAATCCCCTTTGGTTTCTTAATGATTAGATAACTTTTGCCTTCGTTAGAATAGTTTTATGATGATAATTTTACTTATGTGAATAATTGTACTTTGATTCTCCATAGATTGATGTTATTATTCATGTTTTAGAGTTCTCGCAATGAGGACTGAAGGGTGACTTGCTTGAGAACTTGTAACCCTAGAATTGCATGTTAGGAACTCTCTTAGGTTAGTTCTTATTATTTGATTTTAGTGATCTTATTGCCATGTTGATAATTTGATTCTAGGGTTGAGTTATTGTGTTAGACTTCATTTGATCTTGCACGAAAGTGAGGATCGAGTCGTCGGAAAACCATAAGTAGAACTTGTGTTGAGTCTCGGATGCACGAAAGTGATCCTTGAGATTCCACTCGAGACAATCAACTTAGAATTTGGATGCACGAAAGTGATTTTTGAGTTCTTTGATTGATGATTTACTTATCTTTAGCATTGGGATAGATCTTGCACGAAAGCGAGGATTGATCCCTGCATGATTGTCTGCACGAAAGTGAGATGATCCCTTTATGAAGTAAATTAAGTCTTTATCATGATAAGATTAGTCTGACGACTTTTTATTTATGTTTAGTCATTGAAATTAAGGTGGATGAAACCCTAGTCCCAGTTTATCTCTCTGATTATTTTCCCATGTGTTTATTGATTATTCACTTACATCATATTCGATTTGCTTAGCTAGTAAGAAAACAATTATTTGATACTTAACAATAAGGTCTCTGTGGGATCGATACTTTTCTTTATTACTTCGAGTATCCGTGCACTTGCAGACACTACAAGTTTAGGGACAACAAGTTTTTGCAGCCGTGTTTGGGAGTGACAATAGCCATGTATGCCAACACTTTGGTTTTGGCCGCGACACCTGAAATAAGTCTACTTACTTGTATTTATAAGTGTGTCCTTTCGGATCACAACACCAACCTCGCAAAGCCTTGGACTTGCATGGCATTCCCCATTCCCCTGATTTCGCTGAGTTTGCATACGCATTTGCATGCCACCTCGTAGGATTACATGATGAGATTTGCTGACAAATCTTTTTAAGCAATAGTAGATATGCACTTGGGGCCAATGAGCTTTGTATCCCTCACCATTTTGAGATAGGTGAGCAAGTATTGGTGTGAGTCCACCCTGAGCGATTAAGGTCGCGAGTCAATTGGAAGCTATATGCGTGTTGCAATGGGCCTTACATAGTATTGTGGCGGGTCGGAGCCAATGCCTATGTCTTAGACCTCCCGGAGGATGCCCTTTACAGCCCCATCTTCAATGTCGCTGACCTACTACCTTACTGGCCACCCCTTCCCACCGACTTGACGCTAGGGGTCGGTTCTTATTCTATGGAGGAGAATTCTTTCCACCGGGGGAGGATTGATGAAGCCAAAGGAGGCCATGAAGACCCTGGGGGCCCAAAGTGACACACCCACGGACTTTAGGGTTCAAAGAGACACACCAATAGACTCTCTAGGGCCCAAGGAAGACACCTAAAAAATTTTAGCTCAAATGGAGTTCGGCAAAATTTTCACACCCATGGGTGTGCATAGATGCACGGCCATGCATGGATGCATAGGCCAGGGTATGCGTGGCTTTATAGCCATGAAAGCCTCAGCAGTAAACCAGACACAGCACGCGGAAGACTTCATGGCTGTGCATGGATGCACGGCCATGTCTGTGAAGACCTCGGATGCACGGCCATGTCTGTGAAAACCTCGGATGCACGGCCATACCTGTGAAGACCTCATTCACGGCCGTGCATGGATGCACGGCCATGCCCGTGAATAGCCCAAAAATGTAGAAAAGCTTCATTTTTTTGCATCGTTTGATGCTCTCAACATTCTTCACACCCCCCTGACTGTTATGTGGGGGTTCTCAGTTCATCAACCACCTCCACAGAGCCGATCCATCCAATGAACCTCACAACAAGGCCAACCAAAGGACTGGTGATGGATCACTATCAGCCAGTTTTGCTGCTTCATCGCGACCTATTTGGAGATGGTGTAGTGTGCCACATCGGCCCAACCAACGGCCCAAGGGAATCTAGCCCATGCGCACACTACCTACTCACTTTTTGCTTTTGCTTTAGTTGGTAGCTGCTGTCCTATGGTAGTTAGGATTTGATTCCATCACTTTTGACTTGATTCCATGCTTTTGGTGTGAGCTCCCTCTATTGTTCTATAAAGGAGGGTGGAGACTAGCTTGTTATTCAACTTACCCTTTGCGTTTAGTGTAGCCTCCAAGTGAGTGGGAGCCTACGAAGTTGTGGAAGCTATGAGTGAGAATTGAGTGCATTGTAAGCATGGCTGGGCCGCCTGAGTGCCTTGTGCTATGAAGATCCTGCTCGCTTGTTTCCAGCTTTCAATCAAAGATTATGGGGGTATACACTACCTTTCTTTTCTATTGTTCGTGCTTACGTTTGGGTGTTGCTTGCTTGTGCATGTGTTTAGGGCTGTCGATTGCAGCTAGACTCATCGCCATGCTGTGTTTGCTTGTGCCGCACATTGCTTAAGATTGGCTTGCTTGAGGGGTGAGTAATTTATTTGAGTAAGCCATGGTTTCTCGGTGCTTCCGGTATTACTCAAAGAGAACTCTGCTCGGTTTTTATTATGTTTCCCATCGCTGGTTTACCTTCGAACACATTTCACTTCTCTCACCGAATGCTCCTCTCATATTTTTCGCATCATAAGTTTTCGCCACCTTAGAGTACTGATGACTCTAAATTTCATAGTAATTTTCATACTTATTAGATGATCTTTTGGGGTCATAATCATGCTCGTTTGCTTATTTTTATGCCTTATTTATCCAATACTTTGGAATCTACACCTTTCTTGGTTTTTTGATTAATTTAAGGTAAAAGACATCATTCTGATAGGTTTTTAAGCAATTTCAATACATATATGAATTCCAATCATCAAGAGGAGTTTACACATCAAATTTCAAGTCAAACCGACTTTTTCCACGAAATTACGGTAGTGCCGTAATGAATATTATGGTTGTAATATGCAAATATGGTACTACCGTAATGTTTTTCACGGCCGCTTCCTGCAGAAATTTTTGGGAAAATTACGGCACTACCGTAATATATTTTATGGTACCATAATTTCGGGCAAATTTCATACAGAGACTTTCAGAAACAATCGAGAAGATTACGACACTACCGTAACGAATTTTACAGTGCCGTAATTGCTGGCCATTTCCCTACAGTAACTTCAAAAGACATTACGGCACTACCGTAATTATATTTACGGTACCGTAATTTTTAGCCCAATTTCCCGATTCTTCTGCTGGACACTTAAAAAGATGATTTCTCGAGTTTTAGGGCACCAATTGAAGATTCATAAAAAGGGGAATGATCAGGATAAAGAGGAGAAGGATCTCGAAGCGAATGGAACAATTTTTATCAACTCGACGGGGAGAATTTCAAATAATCGCCACCGCCTTAGGGTTTGTTGCCGTTCAGCGTACATACCACCTCCAGCCACGAAATTTGAAAGGAAGCTTCGCCTGACGAAGGAGAACACACCACAGAAGTTTCAGAGGGAAAGGAGATCGATCGAGGGAGAAATTAACAAAAGTGTGGGCGCTGTCACTATTCATCGCGTCCAAGAGCAAATTACGAGCTGTAATTTTTATTGCAGCCCTGTTTTGTAACTTTTACTCCCCTCTTTCAATTTCCAACCACTCTAAACAATGTTTTGCTGTAATTCTTCAATCATGCTAGCTTAAACTTTCATTTGGGACAAAGGGTGTAATCCGTTTGTTATCTTAATGACTTGATAATCTTTATTTCATCAAAATATTTTTGGTATGGTAATTTTACTTAAGAGATTAATATCTTTAATATTTTCTGGTTTCAATCAGTAACATGTGTTAGAGTTTTGTGATATGAACTGAAAAGTGATTTGCAAAACTTGAAACCCTAAAATTGAGATTTAGGAACTTATCGTAAGAAATTAGGTTTGTTCTTATTTCTTGATTTTTGTAGTTTAATTCTTGTTAATGTTTTGATCTAGGGAATATTATTGAGTTAGACATGAAAATATGCTAGAGATAGATATTGGAATGTTTGAAAACCTTAAGTGAAACCTGTAAAACTAAGGTATGAGAATACTTAGTTTTGCTTGAGATCTTGACATTGAGATGGAATGCACGAGAGTGATTCTTAATCTCTTTGTTAAAGTTACTTATATCAAACATTGAATAAATTCTGCACGAGAGTGAGGGTTGTTCTTTGTAAATTGACTGTGCGAGAGCGAGTTAATTTCTTTATTAAGTAAGCTACATCTTTACCATAACAAAAATAGATTGATGAGCATTTAATTATATCTAGTCATAGATATTAAGGTGGATGAACCCCTAGTCCCAATTCTTTCTCTCTGATTTTTCGTATACCGTTCGGTTGATTACTTTTCTCATAGTCGATTTGTTTAGCTAGTGAGAAATCAATTCGTCAGTACTTAACAACAAGGTCTCTGTGGTTCGATATCTTAATTATTACTTCGAGTATCCGTGCACTTGCGGACTACAACAGGTTTTTGGTGCCGTTGCTGGGGACCTTAGTTTTGTTAATATCAAAATAGTTGATAGTATTGCTAGACTAAGCTTGTTTTTATTATTTTCTGTGATATATTCTGATTTTCTCCTATTTTCTGCAAATTCTAAGCTTATTTGATCTTCTACTTGTTTATGCAAAGGACTCTTAGGTCAGGACCATTAGTCCCTTTTGATCCTGAAATTAATAAAACTCTTAGATTGCACAGGAAACTTAGATTTGCAGAGGGAAGAGAAAAAAAATCATTCATGGCTGAGAGAAGAACACTTAGAGATTATGTAGCCCCGAATACACAGGGAATTCGCTCTAGTATAACTAGGCTAGCAATTGATGCAAATAATTTCGAGATTAAACCAGCCTTCCTGTCAATGATTCAGCAGAATCAATTTGGAGGATCTCCGCTTGAAGATCCTTATCAACACTTATCTCTTTTTTTGGAATTCTGTGATACGATGATGCTCTTAAACTGAGATTGTTTCCTTTTTTCCTTAGGGACCGAGCAAAAGCTTGGCTACATTCTCATGCAACTGGAACATTCACCACTTGGGAACAATTGTCAAAGGCTTTCTTGACGAAGTACTTTCCACCTAGTAAGATGATTCAGTTGAGAAATCAGATCACGGGATTTTCATAGAGGAATGGTGAATCACTTAGTGAGGCATGAGAGCGTTTCAATGAGTTATAACGGAAGTGCCCTCACCATGGATTAGAAGATTGAGTTTTAATTCGAACTTTTTATAATGGTTTACTTTATAGTACTCGTATAACTGTTGATGCTGCTGCAGGAGGAGCCCTGATGAAGAAAACAATTGAAGATGCCTACACACTGATTGAAGAGATGACTTTAAATCACAACCAATGGACTACTGAGTGGGGAATGTTGTATCGTCCTCCACATGGTAAGAATGAAGGTGATAGTTGGCGTTCTCTAGCAGAAAAGGTAGATTCTTTGTGTAATCGATTTGATTCGTTTTAGATGCAAACTGCTGTAGTTTCTTCTGTTACTTATAAAGTATGTGGGAATCATGGGCACTATGCTGAAGAATGTAAGATTATTGTTGATCAGGGTGGTGAGCAAATTAATGCAGTAGGGGGTTACAATCAAAGTAAAAATAATGACTCTTACTCTAATACCTACAACCCTGGTTGGAGGAACCATCCTAACTTATCTTGGAAAAGTAACAATCATGCTGGTGGACAAAATGAAAATAGAGGGTACCAGCAGAGACAACAGAATCAGAGTCAACCCTAAAAATCTAGCTTAGAAGACATGTTTGAAAAATTCATGGGTGCCCAGATGAGACAAAATGAAAAAGTTACAGAGAGTCTTAAGCAAATTAACTCTAGGTTGGATGGTGTTGTTACACATAATAAGATTTTAGAGACACAAATAGCACAAACAAGCTAGTACTTCATATAGACCCCCAGGGAAATTACCTGCCAAACCTGAACCTAACCCTAGGGAACATTGTAATGCTATCACAACTAGGAGTGGAAAATAGTTAGAGGACCCAAGGGGATCACTAGATTATGATGAGGTACAGCCTAATATTGAACCTAGCAGTGAACTAGTTTTGGAATCACAACCTGCACATGAGTAGTCCCATCCTAGCTCGCCACCTTCTAAGGAGGATGAGCCTTCACAGAATGGTGAGTTACCTTGGAAAGTTGATATTTCCAGACCTAGTTCACCATCATCATATAGGCCACCTATACCTTTTCCCCAAAGGATTGTGCAAGCCAAGTTAGATAGGCAATTTGGAAAATTTCTGGATGTTTTGAAAAAGCTGTACATTAACATTCCCTTCACTGATGCCTTATCTCAAATGCCTTCATATGCTAAATTTTTGAAAGAGATTTTATCCAATAAAAGAAAAATAGAGGACTATGATACTGTTGCACTAACTGAGGAATGCAATGCTATTATTTAAAACAAGTGGCCACCAAAATTAAAAGATCCAGGTAGTTTCTCTATTCCTTGTTTGATTGGGAGTGTGGCTTTTGACCGAGCCTTATGTGATTTGGGAGCCAGTGTGAGTCTAATGCCTTTGTCTGTGTGCAGGAAACTGGATATGAGAACTCCTAAACCAACTTCAATATCTTTTTAACTCACCAATCGCTCAGTGAAGTATCCTATAGGTATTCTTGAGGATGTTCCGATCCAAGTTGGTAAGTATTTTGTACATACTAATTTTGTAGTTCTTGAAATGGAAGAAAGTTCTAAAAATCCAATTATACTTAGTAGACCCTTTTTAGCCATAGCTAGAGCAGTCATTGATGTTAGGAAAGGAAAACTCACATTTGATATATATAAAATCATAATTGAGTTTGATTTAACAGATTCATTTTAAAAAGCATCATATTCAGGGTAATGTTATAGTATTGATGTAATAGATGATGTTGTTAGTGATATGCATAATTTATTTAATGAGCCATCTAATATTGAGGCTAACACTTTTTCTGAGTGTATAAATAGAGGATTTCAGGAGCAAACTGACTCAAAAACTGAAAAGAGAAAGAAGAAGAGACAGAGAAGAAAAGATCGATTGAAACTGCTTAAGAAAGGAAAAAGGCTCTTGAGTAAAGTTGGACACTATTTCTTGAATGAGCCTTATGTATTCAAAAGTGGTGAACAAAACAAAGGGAAATCAAAATGGCGATTGAAGGCACCACCACGATCAAATCCGAGTGCAGAACGGTCAAGCTAAAGACCAAAAAAATTAGCGCTTCTTAGGAGGCAACCCAAGTACTCTTTTTTTTTTATTTTTGTTTTTTTTTTACTTTTGTTTTAGTTTATTTATGTACTAACTTTTTCTTTTTCTCGTTGTAGGTAATTCAGATTGATTTTTTTTTTGTGATAAACGTCGATCTCTGAATTTTTAGATAAATTACGGTACTGCCGTAACGGTTTTTAAGGTTCCGTATTTCTCTTACGGTACTACCGTAATGTATTTTATCGCCTGTAATTTTGGTCCATTTTCATTCAGAAAGTTTTACCTATTTTACGGCACCATCGTAATATTTTTCATGGTACCGTAATTTTGAGTGATTTTTGTTGGGAATCCCCGGGCTATAAGAAAATGAAAATAGCGGAAGCGAGCCCGAAACGAGATTCCTAATTCAACAAGGACCGATTTACGAAGAATACAAGGGATGTGATAGGGGCAGTACCTTATCAAGAAACTCTTAGAAGCGGCCGATGATGAAGATGCGCAAGGGCCCGTCCTCTGCAATCGCGCACACACGGACTCCTCGAATCCTCTCCAATCTCCGTGCTGGGTGCTAGCCCCGGAAGATGAGATCCACGCCTCTAGCCTTCTCAACTTGCACCACTGCCAAGGAGAAGAAGGGATGTTGGCGACAAGGAGTGGGTAGCACTGCCACTTGTCCCAACCTTTGATGCCGAAAAACTTTTATTGTTGTCACCTCCTAGACCCTCACGCCAAGGAGCAGAGGGGAGGCGATAACTAGAGACAAGAGAAGAGTCTGGTACAAAACATCTCCTAGGTGGGCCTCTCTATTTATAATAGCAGAGCCAGACGCACACTAGAGATCTTTCCCATGTGGGATAATGAGCATAGGCGACTATTCACAATTAAGTGTCATGGGTTCGAATCCCCGCATACGCAATTAATTGTAAATTGCGCCCAAGCATAGGCGCCTACTCACAATTAAGCGTCATGGATTCGAATCCCCGCATACATAATTAATTGTAAATTGCGCCCAAGCTTATTAATTAGCCAAGAGAAAAATTCTCTTGCCAATTAATAATTTTATTTTATTCATGTGACTAAAGTGCCAAGCCCAAACTTGCACCAAGACCCTTGTTTGACTCATTTTGACAACACAGGTCAACAGAGGTTAAACATGGTCCACTAGAGTCAACTAGTGGTCAAATATGAACTAAAATAAAAATATCATCTCCTCTATAAAAGTCTCAAAGCATCAGTCCCCAAAAAGATCCGAATCACACAATGATTCGATCAGAGGCTAAACGATCAGTATGAGAACTCGAGTGTCTAGGTGTGCGACCCTGTAGGTTCTTCAGACGTTGGCAGTGATGACTAAATCATCACAAGCAATGAGTGGCACCTAGCAGTACATCATTGCTACCCAAGTCATCAGAATGGTGTCATCATTGACATCCCCTAAAACTGCGACAAAGTACAAGTGCAGCTTTGTCCTTTTGCCAGCTGATGTCCAGATTGGGCAAGTGTGCCACACTTGTTAATCCCAATAATATGGCATGACTAAATCAGGTTCTCACCTGGGTATGGCCATACACATTCAGTCATCCATATAGGGGCGCCATGGACAATCAAGCTTCCCTGTAAGGAAGGGGCAAATCATCTATTGGCACATTGAATCTCTCATACGACTTATGACATACCCAATGACAACCGTTATGACTTTTCTTTTATGGCGAAGCGTTAGGTTGCATCAAAGTACATCAATTACTATATAGAGATACCAATGCCCTCAAGTCTAGGACAAGCGCAACTCTATCACTGTGATATTCATCTCGTGAGACGGAGATGAATCCTCACGGCGGGTCGATCCAGTATATCTCCCTTGATATACCCACATGCCTGCGTTAGCAACCCGTGCTCAACCAGTGCATATACTAGTCTCAAGCGAATCATAGCTGTCCCATATCCACCATGATTCTCGACCAGGGATAAACAAAGAGACTAGATAAAATCTATCTCTTAGGGACATTGATGGGGGTGGGAATCATGCAAGCATTCAAACAGCGTATTTTGAAAACATTTGCTATTTAGGATATAACTATGAAAACCCATTTAAACTAACGCTTTTGCACCATAGTTTTTTTTTGTAATTTTATAATAAGAAAATCGAAATTAAACATGCTGTTCTAGGAAAGCGGTAAATCTATACATGCAATTCTAGGAATGTGATAAATGACAAAATTGTAAAGAATGCTCACCTTGGGGCCCTTTAGAATGGAAGGGCCAACCTTCCCGTTCTTCACCGGTCCAATGGTGGAACAACACGAAGTAGGGCCCTATGAGCTTACATCCATGGCATTACAACATCCCACACATGTGTAGGTGAGTGAGTGATAAAAGGTTAAATGTCTTTACAAGCAAAACTCCAAGAGGGAGGTTAGGCCTCCTAGTTCTCTTGCCTAACAAAGAATAGACTAAACTATTTAGAGAGAGGAGGAACTTGCACCAAGGTGAACCTCCATTCCATACGCCATAATCCTACAATAATCAAGCAAGAGTGTAGAGACGTGTTCTTCATTATGCATAGGAACAAAATAGGGAAGGAAGGACTTAGCTAAGTTGGCAAGCAAGCAGGCTGAGAGTTGGCGTGAATCCTTGGCTCCCGTCGGCTGGGAGGGGATCACCGGAATAGTAATTCCGGCTGCAGCTCTCGTGTCGTTGGTGGTTGTAGAGGCGAGGGGAAGAGTGACCAGACGATCTCAAGGTTTCAGGAAGGTGGTTACGAGCTGACAACGAACAAAGGGGAGCAGGCGCGGGTCACCGGGAACGGAAAACACTCTCCAAAGGCACCATCGTCTGGTGGTCCTTGTAGAGTGCGAGGAGCTTCGTCGTCGATGCTTTTCGACGAGTTTTGATGGTCAGAGGCTGCGCCTGGGCATTGGAAGACAGGTGGCGATAGCGTTGCACTGCTTCTGGCGGAAGCAGGGGAAATGCAGCTAGGAACAGGGGTGGCCGGCGTTCATCGTACGCTGCACGAATGCCCGATCTGCTACAACTGAAGGCTCCTCAGGTCAGGGCGAACTCATGGCCGAAGTTTGGGAGCAAGCGGTGGCCGGTCGGAGGCGATCGACGTCAAACAGTTGGAGGAGGCGAAAACAGGGGCGGAAGGCTGGGCGTCACCGGAAATCTCCCAGTCCCGGCGATCCAACCGGCCAATGGGGCTATCCTCCCGGCTGTGGGTTCGTCCGGACGAGGAGAAGGCGTGGCTAAGGTTTCAGCTCGATCCGCCTCCTAGATCGGCGGCACGGTGGTGGCGAAGCGGTGGTGACAAGAGGTGTGCGTGAAGAATTGATTCAACAGGATAGAACTTCCAAATCCATGGAAAGGTAGAGGAAGAGAGTTGAGGCGACACACACCATTAGAAGACACACTTCATGATTTTTTTTCAAAATATTCAACTCTGATTTCACCCAAGAGGTTACAAGGTTATAAAGCCAAAGCAAAGCAAGGAAACAAGTTTCGGCGCTCATATTAGTCGTTACATAAAGAAAACTGGATGATGCAGGCGCATTGATGAGGAGTGATTCCCTTTCCCCAAATGGCTGATTTGCTTTGAGTCTTGATTTGAAGTCTTTCCCAAATGGATGGGTCGCCAGCTATGGACGATTGAGTGCTGAAGGGGGCTGACATCTTCCATTAAGTGCTGATGTCTTCTTGGGAACCGAATGAAGGAAACTTACCAAGTTTGGAGCTACAGGGTCTTGTACATGGAGAAGGTGCTTGAAGACTATCCTTTTGTAATGTTGGCTGAAATTCTTCCCCATATAGTTGCTGGAATGGCTGGCGAATTGCTGGTCTTGTCTCCATCTCCTCAAGGGGAAAGTGGTGGTTGGAACAAAGGGAGAGGCTGCACTTGGTAGCCAACTAGGATGGTGGATCTTTGAGTAACTTTGTAGAGGGTGCTTCACCAAAGGGGCTGAATGGTCATAGGCGCTTCCATACTTGTCTTGGGCTTGACTTGAGCTCAAAATTGGATCAACCTAATCTATTACATCATTAGCATGAACTAACCTACCATACATAAGTGGCGGATCCTAGCGAATGTAACTACTTGGTGTAATTTGAGGGTGGATCTAACCTACCACATGATGCAAGTTATGCTAGGAGATCTAACTTAAAGGATGCATGCAATGCAAGGAATGAAAATTTAACTTAAAGATGCATGCAATGCAAGAGATGGAAATTTAGGTGCCCTAGCTAGGGTAACCTTAAACTCCATTTGTATTTCCGTGGGTCATGTCGCCTCCCCACATCAGACATTGTATATGTAAATGTACATATGCGCAGATGTACAAACTTGCACGACAACGACAATGCCAGGATAACTCATCTATCAACTAGATGTGATGCACATATCCCAATGGACTATCCTGAGGTCCTAGGGCATAAACACTAACAATTTTTGACCAGAAGATTTCTAAGAGTTTTTGGATTTTACAGCACCACTGTATTTTCTTTATGGTACCGTATTTTTGGGTCATTTTCTTACAGAAACTTTTGAGATTTTTGAGCAGATTACGGCAGTGCTGTATTTTCTCTACAATACCATAATTTGACGCCTTTTTCTAGCTAAGAGTTCGTTTGACTTTACGGCACTACCGTAAACATTTTTCAGTGCCGTAATTATGCTGACCCCATGCGATTTTATTGCCGTATTTAGGGTTTTGGTGCCGTGATTTAAGGTTTTTCCGCTTGAGATCGTGCTGACCCCTGGTTTTCTTTGATTTCTTTCTTCCTAATCCCTCGACGACCCTTCCTAAACATTTTTTTGACAGATTCTCCTAAGAAATTTTGAGATTTTTGAGCTCTATCGAGCCCAGCTTTTGTTCTTCTGCCAGTTTCCGCCCCTCTTCGATTTTCTTCAACAAAGCTTCGATTCATAGATTCCAGTTCCAGGAAGTTCAAAGGAGTCGGGAGATCTTTCCCTAAAGGTTTGAAGGCTCGATTGCAGCTCTAAAATCCAGATTTGGGAGCTTGATTCAGAACCTGCTTGAAGCCCTGTTCGCCCCATTTGGGGAAAGCCCCAGCTGAGGGAGATGATGAGGAGACAAACTCTAATGAGTAGAGCTTTGTGAGTATCCTTTTCCTTATCTATTGCTTTACTTGTGCTTTATTGCTAATGATTCTATACTCTAGTAGGGAAGGATGACTCTGTCATACTTCTTGTGTCCGCCAGGTACTGATCCTCGATTCCGAGTTTTAACTGCTACATTCATTCAATTTGGTTGTATTAAGATAATTTGATATTTGCTATTTCTATTACTTCGATATGGTTGTGTAACTCGAGTATAATTTGCATGGATTGGTACAGCTTGATAGTTGAACTTTTTGATTTAGACTATGTGATGAAATATTTTTCTTAGTTGCTTGCAAATATTTTTGCTGATTGCATGATGTATAAATTAAATCCTTGAAATTACTGCAATGATCTTGCTGAAATTTTTCTTGATGATAAATTACTGTACATGACAATACTTGAGAATTGGAAATAGACCTAATATGCTGAATTTATTTCTTTGATATAATTTATCTGATGAAATTTTCTATTGATTAATACATGAAGTTTGGTAAATATGTTGTTTAATGAATGTAATTTGAAAGAGAAATAACTCCTTTAAATAAAATGAGCATATGTTGTATGATTTTTGGATTGATATCAATTGATTAAACCTATAGATCATTAAAGTCCATCTTGTCATTTGTGGGGAAGAAAGAATTCGAAATCCAAAAAGAAAAGTGACTCCCCTATTTGGCACTGTGAAAAATTGGGAGTGAGACCTAAAGACATGGGTTGATGTCTGAAAAGAATAACTCCTCTTCTTAGCATTGTATTTGCAATGGTACCGAAGATAAGAGTTGAAGTTCAATTAAAAAGTATGTATCTATGTTGGTGCATGCCGTGAGAGAGATTTTTTGACATTAACTCCGCTATGTCAAGAAAATTTCTTCCTACTTAAAGAGATATGAGTTCTATTATGTTGGTTATGTGACCAATATATTCTAAATTTGTCACCAGAAGAAAAGTGGTATTCATTTTAGAAAATGTCAAAGATACATAAAAAGAAGAGAGAAAATTTGAGTGGAAAAAGATTTTGAGGTTCCTATTCCTATAAACAAAGACATCATGGACTCAAAACTAAAACTAGGTGAACTCATGAGATTTAAATCCTATTTATGCACATTGCGAAATTTTATTTGAATTAGTCATGGATCTTAAAGATTGAATTCAGAGGACGACATATTTATTTGAAATTTTAAGTTTTTATTTCATATGAATTTTTCATAAGTAATTGTGTTCTAGAAATTTATTCATCATCTAAAAGTTTATTTTCCATAATCAGTATTGATTTCTTTATTTGCTTGAGGACAAGCAAAGTTTGAGCCTTATGTATTTTGATGACTCTAAATTTTATAGTAATTTTCATACTTATTAAATGGTCTTTTGGGGTCATAATCATGCTCAATTGCTTATTTTTATGCCTTATTTATCCAATACTTCGGAATCTACACCTTTCTTGGTTTTTGATTAATTACAGGTAAAAAGACATCATTATGATAGGTTTTTAAGCAATTTCAATACATATATGGATTCCAATCATCAAGAGGAGTTTACACATCAAATTTCAAGTCAAACTAAGTTTTCTCACGAAATTACGGTAGTGCCGTAATGAATATTACGGCCGTAATATGCAAATATGGCACTACCGTAATGATTTTCACGGCCGTTTCCCGCAGAAACTTTTTGGAAAATTACAGCACTACCGTAATATATTTTATGGTACCGTAATTTCGGGCAAATTTCATATAGAGACTTTCAGAAACAATCGAGAAGATTACAGCACTACCGTAATGAATTTTACAGTGTCGTAATTGCGGGCCGTTTCCCTATAGTAACTTCAGAAGACATAACGGCACTACCGTAATTATATTTACGGTACCGTAATTTTCGGCCCAGTTTCCCGATTCTTCCACTGGACACTTAAAAAGACAATTTCTCGAGTTTTAGGGCACCAATTGAAGATCCGTAAAAAGGGGAATGATCAAGATAAAGAGGAGAAGGATCTCGAAGAAAAAGGAACAATTTTTATCAACTCGACGGGGAGAATTTCAAAGAATCGCCACTGCCCTAGGGTTCATTGCCGTTCAGCGTACATACCACCTCTAGCCATGAAATTTGAAAGAAAGCTTCGCTTGATGAAGGAGAACACACCACAGAAGTTTCAAAGGGAAAGGAGATCGATCGAGGAAGAAATCAACAAAAGCGTGGGCGCCATCACTATTCATCACATCCAAAAATTACGGGCTGTAATTTTCATTACAACCCTGTTTTGTAACTTTTACTCCCCTCTATCAATTTCCAACCACTCTAAACAATGTTTTGCTGTAATTCTTCAATCATGCTAGCTTAAACTTTCATTTGGGACAAAGGGTGTAATCCGTTTATTATCTTAATGACTTGATAATCTTTATTTCATCAAAATATTTTTGGTATGGTAATTTTACTTAAGAGATTAATGTCTTTAATCTTTTCTAGTTTCAATCATTAACATGTGTTAGAGTTTTGTGATATGGACTGAAAAGTGATTTGCAAAACTTGGAACCCTAAAATCGAGATTTAGGAACTTATCGTAAGAAATTAGGTTTGTCCTTATTTATTGATTTTTGTAGTTTAATTCTTATTAATGTTTTGATCTAAGGAATATTATTGAGTTAGACATGAAAATATGCTAGAGATAGATATTAGAATGTTTAAAAACCTTAAGTGAAACCTGTAAAACTAAGATATGAGAATACTTAGTTTTGTTTGAGATCTTGACATTGAGATGGAATGCACGAGAGTGATTTTTAATCTCTCTGTTAAAGTTTACTTATATCAAACATTGAATAAATCCTACACGAGAGTGAGGGTTGTTCTTTGTAAATTGACAGCGTGAGAGCGAGTTAATTTATTTATTAAGTAAGCTACATCTTTACCATAACAAAAATAGATTGATGAGCATTTAATTATATCTAGTCATAGATATTAAGGTGGATGAATCCCTAGTCTCAGTTCTTTCTCTCTGATTTTTTATATACCGTTCGGTCGATTACTTTTCTCATAGTCGATTTGTTTAGCTAGTGAGAAATCAATTCGTCGGTACTTAACAACAAGGTCTATGTGGTTCGATATCTTAATTATTACTTCAAGTATCCGTGCACTTGCGGACTACAACAAGTATAGAAGATAAAGACCACCCCTCCTACTTCCGCTCCATCAAAGACCCTCCTCAATAGGGTTAGAGAGAAAATAGTGCTTGAAGCATTGCTCGTTAACTTTGAAGTTCCCAGTTCCTTCACTCCAAATCTCAATAGCGCTAAAAGGATAGACTTTGACAACCTTGAAAGGGCCCGATCACCTCGTCCTAAGCTTCTCAGGGAAGAGTTTCCACCTGGAGATGAAAAAGGGTACTAGATCACCTTCTTGAAACTCTTTTCAGATTATCTGTCGGTCGTGCAATTTCCTCTTGTCTCCAACAGTTTTCAAATCATAATTGAGGGTCTTGATGGCCCAATACGCTATGCGTTCCAACTCGACTAGTAGGTGACACGATTTTCCATAGATAAGCTGATAAGGGGACATACTGATAGGAGTTTTGAATGTAGTCTGGTATGCCCACAAAGTGTCGTTGAGCTTCATGGACCAATCTTTTCTCGATCGAGAGATAGTTTTTTCAAGAGTTCTTTTTAGCTCTCTATTAGAAACCTCCACTTGGTCACTTATTTGAGGGTGGTAAGGAGTTGATACTTTATGATTCACCCCATACTTGCTCAGAGTGTGGGGAATTTTTGCTCAATGAAATGCGAGCCCTAGTCACTTATCACGACTCACGTAAATCCGAATCTAGGAAATATAATCTTCTTAAACAATGTGATGACCACACGAGAATTATTGGTTGGAGCCACTACCGCTTCGACCCATTTTGAAACATAGTCGACAGCCATGAGGATGTACTTGTTACTACATAAGGTCAGGAAGGGGTCCATAAAGTCAATACCCTATATGTCAAAAATCTCTACCTCTAGGATGTTGTTCAGTAGCATCTTGCCTCGCCTAGAGATCGCCTAGAGATTTTTCCCATCCTCTGGCATTCATCACAGGAGAGAACAAAATTTTAAGCATATTTAAAGAGAGAAGGCCAGAAGAATCCTGATTATAACACTTTGAAAGTGGTCTTAGATGGGCTGGCATGTCCATCATAGGTGGACCTATGGCAATAAAGAAGCACATCTTTAACCACTTCCTTTGGCATGCATTTTTTGTACAACCCATCTACACATTTTTTAAAATTGAAAGGGCCCTCTCAGAGGTAATGTCTCGCCTATGAAAGAAATGTCTTCCTACCCTGGTAGTTCAAGTCAGAAGGGAGGATGTCAGACACCAAAAAATTTACAAAATCAGCATACCAAGGAGCATCAATCTTCGCTATGGCAAAGAGATGCTCATCGGGGAAGGCATCATCAATCGCGGGCTCATTGACTTTCTCCACTCCATCGCCCTTGATGAGGCACGACAGATGATCAACCAAAAAATTCTCTGTGCCTTTTTTATCCTTAATCTCTAAGTCAAATTATTGTAGTAGAAGGATCCACCTGATTAGTTGTAGTTTTGAATCCTTCTTATTCATATGATACCGAATGGCTGCATGATTTGTATAAATAATCACCTTGGAGTCAATCAAATAGGATCAAAATTTATTAAACGCGAAAATAATAGCAAAATACTTCTTCTCTATTGTGGCAAAATTGATCTGTGCATCGTCCAATGTATGGCTCGCATAGTAGATGGCATGCAACTTATTCTCTATGCGTTGCCTGAGAATGGCACCTATGGCATGGTCGCTTACATCACACAATAACTCAAAATGTAGCGACCAATCAGGCAGTTGAATTATTGATGCCGTGGCAAGAGCTTTCTTGAGCGTTAGAAAGACAACCATGCAATCTTGGTCAAACACAAAAGGAATATCTTTAGCGAGCAATGAAGTAAGAGGTCTAGCTATTTTTAAAAAATCTTTAATAAATCGTTTGTAAAAACCAGCATGACCGAGAAAGCTCATAATCCCTGTCACAGAAGATGGTAGTGACAATTTTTCAATGACCTCCACCTTAACCCTATCAACCTCAATACCATGATCAAAAATTAAGTGCTATAAAAAAATTTCTTCCTTGACTATAAAGTGGCACTTTTCCTAATTTAAAACTAAATTTGCCTCTTCACAACGTTATAACACACGTGATATGTTAGACAGGCATATATCAAAACTAGAATCATAGACAGAGAAGTCATCTATAAACACGTCCATGATAGAATTTCCTTTAAGAACTTGGCATTAGAAGGCATGTACGACAAGTGTTGTGTCCGCAAGTGCACGGATACTCGAAGTAATAAAAGATATCGAATCCATAGGAACCTACGTGTTAAGTACCAAATAGTTGAAATCGGAGAGAGAAAATTGGGACTAAGGTTTCATCACTTTTTAATTCTCATGACTAGACATAATAAAGATTTTATTAGTTATTCAAATTATTATAAAGAAAAGATTACTTTAAAAAAGAAATTGTCTTCTCTCGGACGTCCAATTTACACAGAATCAGCATTCACTCTCGTGACTTGCTGCTTAGTGTTAAATAAAAGTAAACTAGACAAAGAAAATTAAAATCACTTATCAGTCCATATTTAACTCTCAAAGTCTACTTCTCAAGTAAAATTAAATACTCTCGTATCTTAATTTCACAGGTTTGGCCTAAGGGGTTCTAACAATCAAAATCACCTCTTGGTCTATATTATCATGTCTAAAACAATAAAATTAATACACACATGTAAAATAAGCATCATAAATTAGGGTTATAGGACTTAGCTATTCTCATAGTCTAGGTTTCTAGATCTAATATGAGGGTTCTAGGTTTGTAAATCACCTCTCGGTCCATATTACAAACACTAAAACATGCAAATAATAATTTCAAAGTAAATAAATCACAGCGGCAAAATTTTCATTCAAAGAATAATTAATAAATAGAAAACATCTAGTCATTACAGAATTAAAAAGGAATTACTCTCTAAGTCTTAAAGAAAAGAATTACGCTACCAAAGTCATAGGAACACAATAAATATTCATAAAAATAAGAAAAAGAGAGAACAAGGGTTTACTGTAATCATAGGGGTGTGAAAAATTTCACAGCCCGTGATTTTGAAAATTTTTGGTTTGCTATAGTACTGCTACAGTACCGTGAACAATACCGTGAATAGTGATTTGCATTTTTTCCTTTTTGGTTGAAAATTGTGATGCTGATTTCTCCCTCGTTTGAACTCCTTTTGATCTGAAATTTTTGGTATATCCTCTTCTCCCTTGGGCGAAGCTCTCATGAAAATTTCGCTGCCTGATGACACCAAAATATATAGTATATTTTGTATTATTTTATGTATCTTTTCATGCTAAAATTGAGGATCTTTTACATGTTTTCATGCTAAATTAATTGAATATTGCAAAGTCTACTTCTATTTTGGTTTTTCATGATTTTAGGTAAAAAGACATTATTTCAAGGACTTTTCAAGCAAAATCAAACATATAGAAGAGTTACCATCATCAAGAGGAGATCACCCAAGAAATTTCACGCAAATCGGAGCAACTCACCAAAATACCGTAGTGCAGTAATCTATTTTACGGTACCGTATTTTCGTACGGTACCGTAAAATCAAGAGCACTGCCGTAATTTGGTGGATTTTTGGAACAGAAGATTTTGTGATTTTACGGCATTGCCATAAAGAATTACACGGGCCGTATTTTTCGTACACTTTAGACCAGAGAACGCAAGCGATTTTACGGCACCCCCGTGAAATATTACACTGCCGTATTTTGGAGCGCATTCAGAATAGAATACATTGCCAAAATTATGGCACGGCCGTAAACTATTTTATGGTACCATATTTTGAGCAATTTTTGAACAGAAAGTTGCCCAGAAAATACGGCACTACTGTAATATATTTTACGGTACCGTAATTACACTCAAAACACGATTTTTTACGGGTCAAATTCTTGCATGGACCATAACTTTTGATCCAGAGCTCCAAATTGAGATCCAAAAGTTGCTGCGGACTTATATTTATGAGGAGAAGATACATGCACTGAAAAGGAGAAGTTTTATCCAGTATCGAGAGAGCAATCGATAGAGAGGCGGCTAGGGTTTGGCCTCGTGCCGAGAGGTGTAGAGGGCACCTCAAGCCGTGATTTTCATGCAGAAGCTTTGTTTGGAGGAGAAGACAACGGCCCAGAAATTTTAGAGCAAGAGGAGTTCGATTGGCGGAGAAATCAACGAAAGAGCGGAGCCGGCACTGTTCACTCGCAAATTACGGCTGTAATTTATATTACAGCCGTGTTGTAACGTCTACTTCTCCCTTCTTTTTGTTTTCTGATCGTTCTAAACAATGGATGATTGTATTTCTTATTCCATGCAAGCTTAAACATATTTGGGACATGGGGTGTAATCCCCTTTGATTTTTTATGATTAGATAATTATTTATCATCGTTAGAATATTTTTATGATGATAATTTTGCTCACGTGATATTTGTGCCTAGACTCTCTATAGATCCACGTTACTAATCATGTTTTTAGAATTTTTGCTGTTGACTAAAAGGTAATTGCTTGAGAATTTGGAACCCTAGAATTGCATGTTAGGAACCCTTCCTTAGGTTAGATCCAACTTGATCTATTCTAGTAGAATAATTGTCATGATTATAACATGAATATATAGATCGAAGTCTATTTGTCAAACGTGAAGATCTTGTGCGAAAGCAAGGATCGGAACGTTAGAGATCCATGAGTAAAACTAGTGTTGAGGCTCGGATGCACGAAAGTGATCCTTGAAATTTCACTAGAGATTATCAGCCTAGAATTCGGATGCACGAAAGCGATCCTTGAATTCATTGATTGATGATTTACTTATCATTAGCCTAGGATAAGTCTTGCGTGAAAGCGAGGATTGGTCCCTGCATGATTGTCTGCACGAAAGTGAGATGATCCCTTTATGAAGTAAATTAAGTTTTTATTATGATAAAATTAGACTGATGACCTTTTATTTATATCTAATCATTGAAATCGAGGTGAATGAAACCCTAGTCCCATATTTATCTCTCTAATTTACTTTACACTCTTTCCGTTGATTATTGCATCATATTCGGTTTACTTAGCTAGCGAGAATACAATTATTTGGTATTTAACAATAAGGTCTCTGTGGTTCGATATTTTTATTATTTCAATAATTTCGTGCACTTGCGAAATCCTATCAAGTTTTTGGTGCTGTTGCCGGGGACCTTAGTTTTGTTAATATCAAAATAGTTGTTAGTATTGCTAGACTAAGTTTTATTTGTTTTTAGGTTTAACTTTATTTTTTTTTTGCAGGTTTTGGATTTTCACAGTTGTGACAGAATTGAGAATTTCTAAAATTTGTGAATTTGCTTGTGTTTTATATTTTCTATTTTTGTTATATATTCTGAAAAAAAAAATCGCTGTTTGATTTTTATGGCGGTACCGTAAACCTCTTTACGGTACCGTATTTTCGTGTCGTTTTTGATCAGAAGACTGCCGAGATTTTACGGCGGTATTGTAAACTATTTTACGGTACCGTATTTTCAAGCTAGTTTTGACCCGAGAGCTTTCGCAATTTTACGGCAGTACCGTAAGAGATTACACTACCGTAATCTGTTTTCTGGCACGCGAGTCTTGTGCCGTATTTAGGGTTTCTGCTGAAGCATTTTTAGGGTTTTTACCCTCGTTTTCGCTTGTTCTTGCGCTGTTCTCGCACCTCCAACTATCTCCGACCATCTGTGGACGCCGGAGACCTTTCCCGTTCAACTCTCGCCGTCGATTAGGTACCCGATTCACTGGTTTTAATGCTTTAACGAGTTTTTACTCAGTTTTCGCCCCTTTCACTCGTTCTCGCTCGATTCTCAACCATTTTGAGCAATTCTTGTTTCCATTTACTCGTTAGGGAATAAGCTTTCAATTTTTTGCTGTTTGAAAAGAATTTGGACCGATTTCGTGGGTGATTTATGCTGAAACATGTTGAAACGTGGTAAAGTTACTGTTCACTCACGGTTTTGTTGGTTTTTGGAGTTTGAGCTAGAGTTATGAGTTGATTTTCGCTTCCTATTTACTTGATTAGTGTTATTAATAATGCTGAAACTATGATTTATGCCTGCCATATTGAGATGAGATTGAGATTACATGCTCTGTTTATGCCCTGTTTTTATGATAGTAGAACATGTTGATGAAATGCTCGAGGGCCTGATTTGAACTGTTATATTGTTATGTTGTTATTAAATTATGAGTTTGCAGTTTGTGTATACACTCATGGCACCAAAGACAAAGGCAATTTTTCCAAGGAGGAAGGGGAAAGCCCCTGCAGAGCCATCTCAGCCACAAAACCCCCATGGAATCATATTCAGGAACGAAATGCAGGAATCTAGATACAATAAACTGTTGGAAAGAAGAATCGTTAATACCAAATATGCTGATCAGAGGACTCTTGAAGCCTTGGGGCTTTATGATAATGTACTTTGGATGTTTGAGAGAATCCGAGCCAGAAAATTCTTCCAGATGACCCCACACACCTATCTTCCACTTGTTTTGGAATTCTTGAGCAGTTTGATCATAGACTTAAAACAGTATTCCAATGGCCCTGCTAATGGGGAAATAAATTTTTGTGCAAAATACGGCGCCATCGTAATTTGCTTTACAGTACCGTATTTTTGGTCCAATTTTTGCCCGAGAGTTTTGCAATTTTTACGGCACTACCGTATGATTTTTCACGGTACCATATTGTTTTGGTATTTTTGACCCGAGAATTCTTGAAAAATATGGCACTGCCGTAAAGCATTTCACGGTACCGTATTTTAAAGCTTCATTCTGCTTATTTGAGTAGGTGTTTTCTTGCTGTGATTTTAAGAAACTAGGTTGAGAAAAATTTTAATCTTTGGCACGACATGGAACTTCTCATCTTTTTCTATCATCTGGATATTTTTGCTGAATTTTTAAGTCCATGGATCATTCTAAAACACATAGCAACTTTTTGATTATGATTAACTTCTGTAGCAGTTTTTTCTGACTGTTCTGACTAGCACTTTTGCTGCCACTTTTTAAGATGTTTTGGTGACTTGAAACCCAGATTTTTCACTTGGAATTGAAAGAACATGTGTCGTTCTATCTTGTGGAATAGTTATTTTCATGAAAATATTTTCTGATCATTCTTGGACACAAGGTAACTTTTCAAATTTGATTAACTTTTGTGCAGTTTTTGCAGTTTTGTAATCTAAGTAGCCCTCTTTCTATTGATACCCTAAATTCCTGATGGATTTTGATCCCTTGATTTTTATACACCTGGAAAGAACGAGTTTTATTCTTTTACATGGTTTTGTCCATTTTCTATTTGGATCATTAAATTTAATTCTAGGGTATGGCTACTTTTCATAAAAAATTCAAAAACTGTTTGGTTTGCTTTCTACTTGTTGCTTCTTTTGACTCCAGATTCAGAAATCTTCAAGAGCAACTGTCTTCTACCTCTAGCTACCACTGCATCTGCCTCTGACATCACTGTATCCAGTCGTCGACACTGGATTATACCACCAGCAGATTCTACTTCTTTTGCTGCCTCTTATTCTATGATTTGCAGCAGGATCTTTATTATTGACTCTGATATTTTTTTATCTATACAGTACTATATTTTGCACCCACCAGCCGAGGATCTCACCTCCAGGACTATATTCTCTAGCAGGCCACTAGGGATTACTCACTCTATTGTCGGCACCATCACCATCATTGCTAGCAGCTTTTCAGCTAGCCTCTGTTCCACCTCTGCCTCACACCTGCATTAGATCTTTCCACTGGCATCCTCTTCAGACCTCTGGCGATATCTCTGATTCTCCCTTGAGAAAATTATTTTTATCATTATTATTTTTAGAGACTATTTTTAGACTGAGCCTTATGTATCTTAAATTGTGCAGGTAAAATTTTCAAAAGGCACATCTTTGGACCTAGCAGCATCTACCCCGACACTATTTTTGATCTGAGACTTATGTATTTTCAGTCAGAGCTTGCTATATAGTTTTGTGAGTATTGTTTGCACTTTCCTGTGATTATTTGATATGATTATCGAGACTTTTCTTCTCTTAGATCTATCACTTTACATCCTTTGCATTGTTTGAGGCTTATGTGATTATACGGATATATCACTTTACATCTCATGATTGTTGAGTTTGATGCTTCTACACCTCTATGACCGCCACCACTACTATTCTATTTCACATGCTTATTTTTCCTTTCGACATGCTTTTGTGGTGATGATGAGTATATTCTTGTTTTATATTATTGATGACTTGATTGATTAATGATGAATGGATTCAAATTCATGATTAGAGAAAAACCCTATCATGTTAGATTTATTTCTTCAATGCATATCTATCTTTTGAAATTTGACATTGGTTGATGCATGAAATTTTGGGTAGATGTGTTATTTGAAGAATAAGATCTAAAGGTGAAACTACTCCTTTAAATAAAAATGAGCATATGAGTATGATTTATGAATTGATATCAATTAATCAACCTAGTAGATGTTTAGTCTATTTTGCTATTTGTTGGGAAAGAAGAATCCAAGATCCACAAAAATAGTGAGAGACTCCCCTACTTGGCACTATGTAAAATTGATAGTGGTACCTAAGACATGAGTTGAAGTCTATGAATGAAAAATAATGAGAGACAAAAAGAATAAGACTCCTCTACTTGGCACTGTGTAAAATTGACAGTGGTACCAAAGACAAGGGTTGAAGTCAAAAATAAAAAGTGTGTATCTAAGTGGATACATGTCATCTTTACAAAAACAAACAAAATACATAAAAAAAAAGGAAAAAAAAATTATGTGTGGAAAAAGATCTTGGAAACCTAATTCCTGTAAACAAAAGCATGATAGATTTGAACTGAAATTGGGTGAAATCATGAGATTGAAAATTCTATTTATTATACATGTTGCAAAGTTTTATTTGATTGAATTGTGGATCTAGAAGGTTGAGTTCTAAGGATGATATGTTTACTTGAAGTTTTGTGAAAATTCTACTTGGCACTGCCATATTTTCTGCAAATTACAGCCGTAATATCCATTACACCCGGGATGTATTTTTCAAACTTACTCCGATTTGCATGAAAATTGGCGGGCGGCTTCGTTTCGACGTCCTGAATCCATTCGTGCACTCAAATACTTCAAAATCTATCAAAATATGGCACTTTTTTCTGAAAATTATGAAAAACTAAAATAGAGGTAGATTTTGCAATATTTGATAAATTTAGCATAAAAATAAGCAAAAGATCTTCAATTGAGCATGAAAAGATATATAAAATGACACAAAATATACCATATATTTTGGTGTCATCAAAATACATAAGGCTCAAACTTTGCTTGTCCCCAAGCAAAAATCAAAAATTAATTAAAAGATAAACTTTTCATGCTCAATAAATTTCTAAAATACAATCACCAATGAAAAATTCCATCAATTGTTTCATAAAACTTCAAATAAATATATCATTTTTAGAACTCAACCCTCTAGATCCACAACTCAATCAAATAAAACTTTGCAACTTGTTGAATAAATAGAATTTTCAATCTCATGATGTCACCCAATTTCAGTTCAAATCAATCTTGTTTTTGTTTACAGGAATTAGATTTCTAAGATCTTTTTCCACACATATTTTTTTATTCATTTTTTTTCTTTTTCATGTATTTTGTTATTTTTGCATAGATGGCATGTACCCACTTAGATACACACTTTTTATTTTTACTTCAACTCTTATCTTCGGTACCACTATCAATTTTGTATAGTGCCAAGTAGAGGAGTCTTATTCTTTCTCTCTCTCATTATCTTTTAGACATAGACTTCAACCCATGTCTTAGGTACCACTATCAATTTTACATAGTGCCAAGTAGGGGAGTGTCTCACTATTTTTATGGATCTTGGATTATTCTTTCCCAACAAATAGCAAAATAGACTAAACATCTATTAGGTTGATCAATTGATATCAATTCAGTAATCATACTCATATGCTCATTTTATTTAAAGGAGTAGTTTCACCTTTAAACCTTATTCATCAAATAACACATCTACCCAAAATTTCATGCATCAACCAATGTCAAATTTCAAAAGATAGATACGCATTGAAGAAATAAATCTAACATGATAGGTTTCTTTCTAATCATGAATACAAGTTTATTCATCATCAAGGAAGATATTTATCAATGAAAATCTTTTAAAAATAGAATCACACCACAAGATAGTAGAAAGTGGATCATGAACAATCATATCATCATACAACCATATCGAAGAAATATTAGTGAGTGATACATCTAAGGCAAATCAAAGATACAACCATATGAAATAATTATGAATACAACAGAGTGCAAACGATACTCACAAAACTATATAGCAAGCTCTGACCAAAAATACATAAGGCTCAGACCAAAAATAGTGTCGGGGCAGATGATGCAAGGTCCAAAGATGTGCCTTTTGAAAATTTTACCTTCACAATTTAAGATACATAAGACTCAGTTTAAAAAGAGTCTCTAAAAATAATAATGATAAAAATAATTTTCTCAAGGGAGAATCAGAGATATCATCAATGGTCTAGAGGAGTCCTAGTGGAAAGAGCTGATGCAGGCGAGAAGCAGAGGTGGAATAGAGGCTGGCTAAAAAGCTACTAGCAATGATGGTGATGGTGCCGACAGTAGAGTGAGTAATCTCTTTTGGCCTGCTAGAGACTACAGTCCTGGAGGTGAGATCATCGGCCGGTGGGTGTCAGAGATAATGTTGCATAGATAAAAATATTAGTCACTAATAAAGAGTCTGCTACATAAATAAATAAATATATCAAAATAGAGGCATTAGGAGAAGTAAGAAGCTGCTGTGGTGATAATCCAGTGTCGACGGCTGGAAACAGTGATGTCAGAGGCAGATGCAGTGGTGGCTAGAGGTAGAAGACAGTTGCTCTTGAAGATTTCTGGATCTAGTGGCAAAAGAAACTATAACAGGTAGAAATCAAACAGAGTAGCCACTTAATTATTTTTTAGGAAAAGTAGTCATCTTCCCTTACTTCTTAATATTTTGTTCATCCTATCTTATTGATGTCTTATGATTTAAAGGGAAGGATGATGCTCCACGACCACCACCACTGCTACTCTGCTTGACACACTTATTTTAATTTTTTGATGTGGTTGTATGATAAATATTGATATTCTGCTTCACTTTTCGATATGGTTATACTACATGATGATATTATTTCTTTTTGATATGATGTGATGTTGAAAATATTTTGATATATGGACATGTTTTGAGATATGTTGATTTTTGATGATGAATGAATTCAAATTCATGATTAGAGATATAACCCTATTATGTTAATTTTATTTCTTCAATACATATTTGTCTATTGAAATATGACATTAGTTGATGCATAAAATTTTGGGTAGATGTATTGTTTGAAGAATAAAATCTAAAAGTGAAACTTTTCTTTCGAATAAAATGAGTATATGAGTATGATTTGTGAATTGATATCAATTGATCAACCTAATAGATATTTAATCTATTTTGCTATTTGTTGGGAAGGAAGAATCCAAGATCCACAAAAATAGTGAGAGATTCTCCTACTTGGCACAATGTAAAATTGATAGTGGTACCTAAAACATGGGTTGATGTCTATGCATGAAAAATAATGAGAGATCAAAAGAATAAGACTCTTCTACTTGGCACTGTGCAAAATTGACAGTGGTACCGAAGGAGTTGAAGTCAAAAATAAAAAGTATGTGTTTATGTGGGGACATGCCGTCTTTACAAAAACAAACAAAATACATAAAAAAGGAAAAAATTAAGTGTGGAAAAAGATTTTAGAAACCTAATTCCTGTAAACAAAAGCATGATAGATTTCAATTGAAATTGGGTGAAGTCTTGTAATTGAAAATTCTAATTATTGTACATGTTGCGAAGTTTTATTTGATTGAATTGTGGATCTAGATGATTGAGTTTTAAGGATAATATGTTTATTTGAACTTCTATAAATCAATTGATAGAATTTTTCAATAATAGGTTGTATTTTAGAAATTTATTGAGCATGAAAAGGTTATTCTTTTAATCAAACTTTGATTTCAAAATTGTGATTTTTGCTTGAGGACAAGCAAAGTTTGAGCCTTATGTATTTTGATGACACCAAAATATATAGTATATTTTGTATCATTTTGGATATCTTTTCATGCTAGATTGAAGACATTTTATTTGTTTTCATGCTAAATTCATCGAATATTGCAAAGTCTACTTCTATTTTGGTTTTACATGGTTTTCAGGTAAAAAGACACTATTTTTAGGCATTTTCAAGCAAAATCAAATACATAGAAGGATTTCCACCATCAAAAAGAGATCACAAAAGAAATTGTTGGTGTATATGTGATGTGGGACCAAAGCAGGATCTTCGGAGGTCCACCCGGGTCCGAAAGAAGCCCTCTCGGTATGGCTATCCTAGCCATTAGATATGGCTTCCTTAGGACCCCCTTTTGTTGCTTATTTTGTCTTAGACTAGGGTGCATCATATGGTAGGTTAGATCCACCCACCAATTACACCATGTAGTTACATGCCTAGGATCCGCCACTTATGTATAGTAGGTTAGTGCATGAAATTAATGTAATAGTATAGGTCAACTCCATTCTTGGAATGCAAGTCAAAATCAGGTCAAGACAACTCCAAGAGATGCCATGGGCCATCAGCCCAACTCATGAAGAAATCAGCCCACCCCAATGGATCAACACCACAAGCATCCCAAATTCCACCATCCTAGTTGGCAGCCATGTGGAGTTGCCTTCATCTCTAATCAAGTCAAGGAGCAGCCAGCTCAATGACCTATTTCAGCTCAACATGCGCCAGCCATCAAAGTCAAGGGGCAGCTTGAAACAATGCCCACTTCAGTCCATCATGCGCCAGCCCCCAAAGTCAAGGAGCAGCCTGCACTTTGCAACAACTTCAGTCCCTTCAAGTGCCAGCCGCCCATGCCAATTTGCAGCCTGCAATGTCAGCCATCAGCAGCCTCTTCAGTCCACTCTCATCTCAGATTTCGAGCTTACTAACCTGCTGAAGACTCCAAAGTTCAAACTCCAAACAACCGCCCATTTGGAAGAAGAGATCAGCCCATTGAGTTGTCTACATCATGCTTGCTTGTGTGACTTGTTTTGAGCTTAGGGAGATAACCGTTGGAGACTCCCCTATATGATGTAGTCCTCTTGTAAAGTGAAGTTCTTAGTGTTGAATGAAATTTCAAATTCTGAAGTGTGTCTTCAAATGGTGTGTGTCACCTAACCCCTCTCATCCTTCCAACCCTTGCCGAGAGCCCCCTTTCCATCCCCTCTTGCTCTTCCACCTTCTTCCACCATATGCGCTTGTCTTGAAGATGGGAGCTCACGCCACTTCCTCCCTCTAGCCTTGAAGAGCCTTCAATCAAGAGGAGGAGCTGGACACATTCGAGACTCAAGAAGGTGCCATCAACTCCATGCCGAGAACAAGCCACCCCCACTTTAGCTAAGTCTTCTTCCCCTTTGGGTCATTGTTCTTTGTTACTTGTTGTTGTGGTTCTTTGATACTTGTTGGACAGCCCCTTTGCACTCACGCTTGCTTTCTGCAGGAGGCGCAAGGCCATGGGATGACAAGCAAGCTATCCCCTCTTTTCTTCCCCTAAGCCTAGATAGTCTAAACTATGTTAACAAGGGAATTTGGAGTCTAGCCTCCCCCTTGATTGTCTTGTGTATTGGCCTCTTAATATTATTTTCAAAATTCACCCACGCATGTGTGGGATGCTGCAATGACATGTGTGTAAGCTCATAGGGCCCTACTTCGTGAGATTCCACCATTGGACCGGTGAAGAACGGGAAGGACACCCTTTCTATTCTCAAAGGGTGCAAGGTGAGTTCCTCCCTTAGAGTAGCTTTATTGCTTATGATAGAACCGCATGTTAGATCTATTTGAGGCTATAGAACCGCATGTTTAAGTTTGTTCAAAGTTCCAACTTATCTAGAAGCACATGCTAGGTTGCTCTTGTTGATTAGTTTCGGTTTTCCCTATTATCGACCAAAACAAGCTAATTTCGAACTACGATAGCTTAAGGGGTTTATTAAGCTATACTTAATTATCAAAATGTTTTCAAAACGCGTTGTTTGAATGTTGCATGCTTGGTGACCCCATCAACTTGGTATCAGAGCTTAGGCTCTTAGAGTAGGATTTTATAAGACCAAAACTTTATTTTCCTACTACTAAGGCGATTTTTGGACCTAGGTGTTTGAAAGAATTTGATTAACTATATTGTATCACCTTAGGGTCTATTTTCAAAAACTTTACTCATTTCGAAAATGGCTACTAGATCCGGTGCCCCCTATGGTCTCAATCAAGCTATTGACCATGAGGTGAGTGCCCTCTCAATTGAAATGGCCTCCCTTAGAGAAACCCTAGCAACCCTTCAACACTCCATAGGTGTCATAGACAATAGGCTTAACACCCTAGAGTCTAACTCTAAGATGGATCCCCAAACTACTAGCCGACCTAATAGTGGATCCCACCCAAGGGAACCAAATGTTCAAGGATCTCCTTCACACACCCCTAGAGTCAATCATGCTCAAACCGAATGGGAAGGGCCTCATGCCCCACAAGCCCCCTATCATAGACCTAGAGAGTATGATGTGCAACGTGCCATCAAGATCAACCCCCCTACTTTTGGTGGGTCTCTTAACCCCAAGGAGTTCCTAGATTGGGCCACAAAGTTAGACCAATACTTTGAATATAGCCTTATGCACCATGAAAGTAAGGTTAGGTTCACAAAGTGCCTATTAGAAGGATCCGCTAGACTCTACTGGACCCATGTCGAAAGAACTATAGAAAGGGATGGTAAGCCACCCGTTGAATCTTGGGATGAAATGAAATACCTACTTAGGCAAAAGTATGTCCCACCTGGTTTCATGCAAAAGCTTAAGGATGAACTTAATAGTCACACTCAAGGCTCCTCTACTGTAGAAGCCTATCAATCTAAGCTAGAAGAACTTCTCATTAGGTGTGAAGCCAAGGAAGACCAAGGTATGATCCTAAGTCGATTCAAGAATGGCCTTAGACCTGACATTAAGAGGGCCTTGACCTATTTTCAATTAGATACCCCGGAGATAGCTTATCAAAGGGCCATAGAAGTTGAACAAGAACTTAAGAATAGAAAGGAAGCCCTCCCTCCCCGGCCCATCTATAGGCCAGCTCCTATGCACTTGCCTTCTAGCTCAAACCCAAAACCAAGAACTGCTCAAACTACAGACAACTCCATCCCCACTTGTTATAACTGTAGGCAGAAGGGACATTTTGCAAAAGAGTGTCCTAAGAAGGTCATGAAGGTCATGGTCCTAACTGAGGAAGACATAGACCCTGAGCCCACCCTTGAGGAAGACCCTGATCAAGAGATTGAAGTCAATGACTATGACAGTAGTGATGATATCTTCAACACCTTAGGGGTAGTTAGATGTACCCTTGTCAAACCTACCCCCACTGAGGACTGGCGCCGAACCAGTATCTTCCACACCTACACCAAATGCCATGGTCACATGTGCAAGGTGGTCATTGATGGTGGAAGCAGCCTCAATGCTGTCTCCCACATAGCTGCTACAAAACTGAACCTCAAGATGGAACCCCGACCTAGTCCTTACAATATTTCCTGGGTTAACCAAACCAGTGTCCCTGTGACCCATAGGTGCCTCGTACCTATCCAGTTTGGTACATATGAGGACAAGATTTGGTGCGACGTCCTTACTATGGATGTAGCTCAAATCCTCTTAGGACGCCCCTGGTTATATGACATGGATGTTGTCCACTACGGTCGGACCAATACCTATGTCTTTACCCATAAGGATCAAAAGATTAGGTTGAAACCCTCTCTTCCCAAAGAACTTAGGGCCACAACTAGTAAGGGTAAGATAGAGGAACCCAAGAAAGACCAGCCTACCATTCAACTTATAAGGCCTCAAACTTTCACTAAGGAAATTATAGAAGATCAACACCTTTATACCTTAGTCATCAAAGAAGTCAACCCTGAAGTAGAAGAGAAGCCTTCCCCAGAAGTAGAATCTTTACTCCAAGAATTTAGTGAGCTCACTCCAGAGGACCTCCCTGAAGGACTGCCACCTCTTAGGGATATACAACATGCCATAGACCTAGTCCCAGGATCCTCTCTTCCCAACCTACCCCACTATAGGATGAACCCTACCGAGCATGAGGAGCTCAAAAGACAAGTAGACGATTTATTGTGTAAGGGTTACATCAGGGAAAGCCTAAGTCCCTGCGCCGTCCCAGCCCTTCTTACCCCAAAGAAGGATGGCAGCTGGCGCATGTGTATAGATTGTAGAGCTATTAACAAGATTACCATCAAGTATAGGTTCCCCATACCTAGGCTTGATGACATGCTAGATATGTTAGTAGGGTCCAAATGGTTTTCCAAGCTTGACCTCAGGAGTGGGTACCATCAGGTTAGGATTAGAGAAGGGGATGAGTGGAAGACCGCCTTCAAAACCAAAGACGGCTTATATGAATGGTTAGTCATGCCTTTCGGGCTAACCAATGCCCCTTCCACATTTATGAGACTTATGACCCAAGTGCTTAGACCCTACATAGGGAAGTTCCTAGTTGTATACTTTGATGACATACTTATCTATAGTAAGTCACAAAAGGAGCACCTAGGGCACTTAAGGCAGACTTTAACCCTTCTTAGAGATGAAAAGCTTTATGTCAACCTGAAGAAATGTTCTTTTCTATCTCCAAAAGTTGTCTTTTTAGGGTTTATTGTTTCTAACCTAGGGCTTCAAGCTGATCCATCCAAAGTCCAAGCCATATTAGACTGGCCAGAGCCCAAGACCCTTACTGAAGTTAGGAGTTTTCATGGCCTTGCTACCTTCTACCGTAGGTTCATACGGAATTTTAGCACCATAGTAGCTCCTATCACCAATTGCATGAAACAAGGGGACTTTAGTTGGACCAAGTCTGCCAATAGGGCTTTCACTGAGCTTAAGAGTAGGATGACCTCTGCCCCTGTTTTAAGATTGCCTGACTTTGGCAAGGTCTTTGAGGTTGATTGTGATGCTTCTGGCATTGGCATAGGTGGGACCCTCAGCCAAGAAGGTCACCCTATTGCCTTCTTCAGTGAAAAGCTGAATGAGGCCAAGCAGAAATACTCAACCTACGACAAAGAGTTCTATGCCGTGGTTCAATCTTTGAGGCATTGGCGGCACTACCTTCTCCACCATGAGTTTACCTTAAATAGTGACCACCAAGCCCTATCTTACCTTAGTGCCCAAAGGAAACTCAATGCTAGACATGCCAAATGGGTAGAATATTTACAACAGTACACTTTTGTCTTAAAACACAAATCTGGATCTAACAACAAAGTTGCTGATGCTCTCAGTAGGGTAGTCTTCATTTTACAAACTATGCATGCTGAACTTGTAGGATTTGAACATATGAAAACTGCTTACCTAGATTGCCCTGACTTTTCTGCTATTTATGATGATATGACTAGAGATCCTATGAGTCACCCCATGTACACCCTTAGGGATGGGTATCTCTTCCTTGGGCCAACACTCTGTGTGCCTAAGTCCTCAATCCGGGATTTCCTAATTTGGGAACTCCATGGAGGAGGGTCTGCTGGGCACCATGGTCGAGAGAAGACCCGTGCCTTGGTCGAGGAAAGATTCTTTTGGCCTCAACTCTACCGAGATGTGGCCAAGGTAGTTAGGCACTGTGGAACCTGTCAATCCACTAAAGTCCAGAAGCACAATTTTGGACTGTACACCCCTCTGCCTATTCCCCAGGCACCGTGGCAGGACATTAGTATGGACTTTGTTCTAGGATTGCCTAGGACTGCTGCTAGGCATGACTCCATTTATGTTGTGGTAGACCGGTTCACAAAAATGGCTCATTTCATACCTTGCACTAAAACTACCGATGCCTCACATATGGCTAGGATCTTCTTTAGAGACATTGTTAGGCAGCATGGTACCCCTCTCACTATAGTCTCGGATAGAGACACCAGGTTTGTCAGCCATTTCTGGAGGACTCTATGGGCCCTATTAGGCACAAAACTGAAGTTCTCAACGGCCTACCATCCCCAGACGGATGGGCAGACCGAAGTGGTCAACAGATCACTTGGGAGCATCCTTAGGAGCCTCGTAGGAGAACACCCCAGTGATTGGGACAAGCTGTTACCTACAGCTGAGTTTTCCTACAATAGTGTGCCAAACAGGACTACTGGTTTGTCTCCTTTCCAAGCAAACTTAGGATACCAACCTAACAAGCCTATTGACCTATTTTCTGCCCCTAAACATTGCAAGACCTCTATTTCGGCCCGAGATTATGCTTTTCATATTTCGCAATTACATCATGAGCTATTCAGTAAGATTCAGGACTCTGTCAATCAATATCGTGATGATACTAATAAACATCGCCGAGAGAAGGTATTTTCTGTAGGGGATCAGGTAATGTTGCGGGTCCGTGAGGAGCGCATCCAAGGACCCGGCCGCAAGTTGGACGCCAAGGGCATCGGGCCCTTCACTATTCTGAAGAAGGTCAACAATAATGCCTATCTCCTGGACCTACCACCAGAACTGGGGATATCCTCCACCATCAATGTGGAGGATCTGACGCTGTATCATCCGCCTCTCTCTATACAAGAACCAGACACTTACCACGACTCAGAGATTGAGGCCATACTCGAGGACCAGACCCGACTCACCCCTGATGAGGTACAGCTTTATTACCGCATCAAATTTACTGATGGTGAGGAGGCCTGGCTTCCCGAGGCTGAGCTTGCTAGGTCCGCACCCGAGCTTCTCCAAGGGTACAGAGATAATTCTCCAGAGGAGAATTTTTCCCACCCCGGGAGAGCTGATGTGGGACCAAAGCAGGATCTTCGGAGGTCCACCCGGGTCCGAAAGAAGCCCTCTCGGTATGGCTATCCTAGCCATTAGATATGGCTTCCTTAGGACCCCCTTTTGTTGCTTATTTTGTCTTAGACTAGGGTGCATCATATGGTAGGTTAGATCCACCCACCAATTACACCATGTAGTTACATGCCTAGGATCCGCCACTTATGTATAGTAGGTTAGTGCATGAAATTAATGTAATAGTATAGGTCAACTCCATTCTTGGAATGCAAGTCAAAATCAGGTCAAGACAACTCCAAGAGATGCCATGGGCCATCAGCCCAACTCATGAAGAAATCAGCCCACCCCAATGGATCAACACCACAAGCATCCCAAATTCCACCATCCTAGTTGGCAGCCATGTGGAGTTGCCTTCATCTCTAATCAAGTCAAGGAGCAGCCAGCTCAATGACCTATTTCAGCTCAACATGCGCCAGCCATCAAAGTCAAGGGGCAGCTTGAAACAATGCCCACTTCAGTCCATCATGCGCCAGCCCCCAAAGTCAAGGAGCAGCCTGCACTTTGCAACAACTTCAGTCCCTTCAAGTGCCAGCCGCCCATGCCAATTTGCAGCCTGCAATGTCAGCCATCAGCAGCCTCTTCAGTCCACTCTCATCTCAGATTTCGAGCTTACTAACCTGCTGAAGACTCCAAAGTTCAAACTCCAAACAACCGCCCATTTGGAAGAAGAGATCAGCCCATTGAGTTGTCTACATCATGCTTGCTTGTGTGACTTGTTTTGAGCTTAGGGAGATAACCGTTGGAGACTCCCCTATATGATGTAGTCCTCTTGTAAAGTGAAGTTCTTAGTGTTGAATGAAATTTCAAATTCTGAAGTGTGTCTTCAAATGGTGTGTGTCACCTAACCCCTCTCATCCTTCCAACCCTTGCCGAGAGCCCCCTTTCCATCCCCTCTTGCTCTTCCACCTTCTTCCACCATATGCGCTTGTCTTGAAGATGGGAGCTCACGCCACTTCCTCCCTCTAGCCTTGAAGAGCCTTCAATCAAGAGGAGGAGCTGGACACATTCGAGACTCAAGAAGGTGCCATCAACTCCATGCCGAGAACAAGCCACCCCCACTTTAGCTAAGTCTTCTTCCCCTTTGGGTCATTGTTCTTTGTTACTTGTTGTTGTGGTTCTTTGATACTTGTTGGACAGCCCCTTTGCACTCACGCTTGCTTTCTGCAGGAGGCGCAAGGCCATGGGATGACAAGCAAGCTATCCCCTCTTTTCTTCCCCTAAGCCTAGATAGTCTAAACTATGTTAACAAGGGAATTTGGAGTCTAGCCTCCCCCTTGATTGTCTTGTGTATTGGCCTCTTAATATTATTTTCAAAATTCACCCACGCATGTGTGGGATGCTGCAATGACATGTGTGTAAGCTCATAGGGCCCTACTTCGTGAGATTCCACCATTGGACCGGTGAAGAACGGGAAGGACACCCTTTCTATTCTCAAAGGGTGCAAGGTGAGTTCCTCCCTTAGAGTAGCTTTATTGCTTATGATAGAACCGCATGTTAGATCTATTTGAGGCTATAGAACCGCATGTTTAAGTTTGTTCAAAGTTCCAACTTATCTAGAAGCACATGCTAGGTTGCTCTTGTTGATTAGTTTCGGTTTTCCCTATTATCGACCAAAACAAGCTAATTTCGAACTACGATAGCTTAAGGGGTTTATTAAGCTATACTTAATTATCAAAATGTTTTCAAAACGCGTTGTTTGAATGTTGCATGCTTGGTGACCCCATCAATATGCCCTAGGACCTAGTTTTGGTCCATTATTTGTACTACTTAACATTGATATATATATTATTCTGGCTTTGTCGTTATCATTATTTGTTTACTTCTGCGAACATGTACTTATATGATAATGTCCCTGTAGACAGATTGGATCTGTGCTCAAATGATTGTCCCCAGTCGATGTACCTGAGTGGATATGGGACAACTCTAGTACTTTTGAGACTGGCATATGGGCTGGTTAGGCACGAGGTGCTAACACAGACATATAGGTATATCAGTGGTGGATATATTGGACCGACCCCTGTGAGGCAATGACTTGGTGTCACAAGTTATCCTCACAAGTGATAGGAGATGCATTGATCCCTTGACTTGAGCTCATTGACCATTCTATATGGTTAGGGAGATGCTTTGATATAACCTAACACCTCACCGTAGTTGGGGGGGGGGGGGCTAATAACGGTTGTCATTGAGCATGTCACGACCCATATGAGAATGTCAATAGACAGACATAGGATTTGCCCCTTCCTAAGGGAAGCTTGATATCCATGGAGCTCCTCTATGGATCTATGACTGAAAGTGTATGGCCATACCCAGGTTAGACCTGATTTAGTCATAGCCATTAGATTGGATGAAAAACAAGTGGTGACACACTTGGCCAATCGGATATCAGTACGGTAAAGAGACTGTAATGCATCGGTACCTACTTGCGATAATGAGGATCTCGATGTCGATATCCATTCCGATGACTTGCGTAGCAGCGATGCACTGCTAAGTGCCACTCACTGCTTGTGATGAACTTAGGTCAGCACTGCCAACGTCAGAGGAACCTACAGGGTCGCACACCTTGATACTCGAGTTCTCGTATTGATCGAGAAGCCTTATGATCGAGTTATTGGATAACTCGGATCTATTTTGGAGATTCCATTAGTGCCAATGGGCCTGATGAGATGGAAGAGATTTATTGGAGCCAACTTCCATTTACGGCATATTAACCATGGTTAGCCCAGTTTGACCTCGGGTTAAATTGGATTGGATCCAAGGGCTTGGTTAATATGCATAATGGTTAAATATCCCAATTGGATCCGAGTTATCCATAACTCGATCATAAGGCTTCCCGATCAATACGAGAACTCAAGTATCAAGGTTTGCGACCCTGTAGGTTCCTCTGACGCTGGCAGTGCTGACCAGAGGTCATCACAAGCAGTGAGTGGCACCTAGCGGTGCATCGCTGCTACCCGGGTCATTGGAATGGATATCGACATTGACATCCCCATCATCGCAACTAGGTACAGATGCATTACAGTCTCTTTGCCGAACTGATATCCGATTGGACAAGTGTGTCACCACTTGTTTTCATCCAATCACATGGCTATGACTAAAACAGGTTCTCACCTGGGTATGGCCATACACTCTCAGTCATAGAACCATAAAGGAGCTCCATGGATATCATACTTCCCTAGGGAAGGGGCAAATCCTGTGTCTGTCCATTGATCTTCTCATATGGGTCGCGACATGCTCAATAACAACTGTTATGACCTTCCAACTACGGCAAGGTGTTAGGTTGTATCAAAACAAGTCCCTAACCATATAGAATGATCAATGACCTCAAGTCAAGGGATCAATGCATCTCCTGTCACTTATGAGGATAACTCATGACACCAAGTCATAGCCTCATAGCGGGTCTATCCAGTATATCCTCCAATGATACACCCATGTGTCTGCGTTAGCACCACGTGCCTAACCAGCCCACATACCAGTCTCACAAGTACTAGAGCTGTCCCATATCTGTTGGGGTATGCCCTTAAGGCTAATGTTTGAGGCCTATGGGAATGTAACAAGTATCATGTAATAAACTCTATGTGTTTATAAAGGCATGGTTGTTATTCAGTTAGCTACATTGTCTGCTGCAATATATGTTCTTCTGAATAATGTCTCAAAGCTGTTCAGCTGGGCTGACATGCTATTATGTCCTTAGTCGATATATCTTGGTAAACATGAGACAGCCTCGATATGGTTAAGACTAATATGTGTTCTAATCTTATAGGATGCTTCGAGCATGGAATAAGATGTAGACTCATGGGTACATGGGATGTACTGGACTGACCCTACTAGGATGTTCAATTGTTTGTCACAATGTGAATATTCCTTGATTAAGACAAGTGGCACATTTCCTCTGACTTGAGATCACTTGTGTTTTCTAAATGATGATTGTCATTGTTTTGAGGTAGTTCAATATCATTTGAAACATAATGATTATAGACTATCTTGGATGGTGAGCTTGAATCAGGTTAGAGCACTAGTGATAGACATAGGATTGCCGTCTCCTTGTTTAAGGAGTGTGATGTTCTAAAGGGGCCCCCTGGATGAGATGATTGAGAGAGTGTATGGCCATACCCAGGTGACAGTGCTCATCTGTTCTAATCATGCTCATCATATTGGAGTTACGAGCTTGACAGGCTTGTCCAATAAGAACATCCAGTGGCAAAGGAAACATGTATGCTTTGTGAATTGATTCACACTTGTGCTGTTTTTGGGTGAAGTCTTGGAAGACTCTTTCCTTGATATCGGGAGACAGTGATGTGTTGCTAGATACCCCTCACTGGTTGTGATAATGTAAATTATCGTTACCGATGTTTTAAGGAAACCCTCAGGGTCGCACAATTGATGATATGGCTTACTTAAGTCAGATCGTGTGGACTGAATTGTTTCGGGTTCAGTTTAAAGGGATTTAATCTCTGATTGTGAGTGAGATCTGGTCTGATCATGTTTGATTGATTAGGGCTTGAGATCGGTAAGCTTCGATCGAGAGAAGAGATGCTAGATCGGTCAGATCAGGAGCATCATAGAGATCAACGGCTAGATCTGGAACCTTAGGGTTTTAATATGATCTAGGCCATGTCGTTTGGTTTATTTGGTAATTGAACCAAAATTAAATTAAACCAAAATGGTTCAAGCATTGGCGACAAGTTCACTTGGCGTGAACATGTTGGGCGGTTAGTGGTGCTATTTTTAGCAACCATGATCTCCACTTGGAGAGACTGACGTTCGAATGAGAGTGCTCTCTCTATTCTCGCCACTTGAACGCATTCCTCTTTGGTTTTTCCGTGGGTGACGACGCCTTGGATTTGGAGGAGAAATCGGCAAAGAAAAGATCTCTTCATCCCTTTCTCATTTTCGATCAAAGACTTCTTTGGATCTTGCTAGCACAAGGATCGCAAAGAGGAGTAGGCGACATCAACTGTGTGCGTCACCTCTGGAGAAGATCTGCTTTGATCTTTGCTTCCTAGGCGCCATTCGAAATGGCTATGGTATGAGTTTTATCTCTTACATGCAATCGTTTCCATTTGGTTGATCATATCACATGAACCGATTCTTGAAACCCTAATCCGCTGCCCAAAAATTTTATGCGCCACTGCCTAGGGTTTTCGCTCCCCCTAGAAGGGGACCCCCCTTAGTTTAAGGGGTACTTTCAATTGGTATCAGAGCCTGATGTTTCATGCTTGTTTATGATTGCCATGATATGTCATATGATCCATGTATGCGCATTATAATAGATCTATAGGTTACATGCGATTATCTAAGTTGGCGAAAATTCATGATTTGTATAGATGTTATTTTCTCCATTGCGCATGTTGTTGTTGGCGCATGTTTTTGTAAGTTTTTCTAAAACCTTGATCACATGCGCGTTTCACCTTAGATCTAATGCTCCTACATTAAACCCTTAGATGGGTTATTAGGGTTGAAGTCACCCCCTAGGTTAGATCCAAACATGTCTGATCAGACTATCTGACAGCCTGAATGGGTCGACCAGTTAGCACCTTGGCGCATGCCTGTGGTGGCTATAGGTCGACTGCAGACAGGTGTGTAGCGATGTCTGATTGAGACAACTGATGAACGCACCTGAGTTAGGCCCGGGGTCACGCCCGCTTGCCAGACCTCAGTGTGGTCGTTCAGCCTTGGTGCATGCTGGTTGACCTTTTGGTCGACTCAAGTCAGTTAGGACTTGGTGCATGCTAGGGCAGTGGATCTGACTAGGTTGGATGAGTGGATCCCTAGTAATGGACCATTGTAAGGTTGTGGGGCAAATATGGAAAAATTAATAAAAAAAAAAAAAAAATCGATCCCAAGGGGTTTTTTAAAAATTTATTTTTCCTGACTGGATCACATGATGGTTGTTGCATCTGCTTGTTTATTTAGTCTTATGTGGGCTGCCCGTTTTTAATGTGTGCTGTGCTGGGGCCTGCGTGCCTGGATTATATGTTGTAAATTAATTTTCTTTATGTGATCTGCGTATCACAATTTTAATTAATTTATAATGTGAAAGTGACCTGCGTGTCACTCTTGTCTAGATAGTTAAATTTGTAATTTAATTAGACAAGAGCACAATGCACACTTGGCAGAAGCGCATGCAGCAGTGGCTGGACCAGGTGGGAGGTCTAGGGTTCGACCCTAGGACCAGGCGCAAATTCCTGGTGGGCGCACCAGAGCTGCAGTTGGCGCTTGGGCCCAGGTTTGGGCCAGATGAGCAGCTAAAGACCCATAAAGAGCAAGTGAAGACTTAAGTTAGGTTAAGGTCTCACTAGGGCTATGGGCTTTTACCACAAAAGACACATGCTTTCTTTTATTGCTTTATATTAGAATTGCATGAGTAAATTTATCTTCTGCTATCACCATAGGAATTGCATGATAGGCAAGAAGATAAAAGACCGTTAAAATCCAACGATTAAATATCAAGCTCGTAAGCCTTCTGACGCGAAACCTCACTGTTCTGATTATCGTTGGAGCCGTGTTGTACCCACTCAGTGGGCACGTCCATCTATCTTCAGACGGTGCGGGATTACACCTGTGTGTTACAGAGCAGGGATTTATCCCTTCTCGTTGCTCAGCATAGCACATGGTGGTCCAGGGAGTAGGTCGGGTCAGCTTGACCGTGTAGGCTACATATGTGGCGCATATGGTAGCACATGGAGGCAGCCATCTGTGGGGTCAGAGATTGTGTTGTACCAACTCAGTTGGCACAGTCTGCTGGACTGCCCAGATGAAGGGGAATCGCACGGGTTGGCGATCGGCAGGGACTGCCTACCAGAAACTAGTGCTTGTACTCTCTGTGCATCTTATCTCGCCTGAGCGGGACGCGGAGACCAAGTATGAAATCTGGATCCCATCTCACTAAAAGAGTTCTACTCTTTCGGGCTGTTTTGCTGGATTTTTCACGCCTGATAAAATAGTGAGAAAAAGAATCTTTCTTAAGTCCTGATTGATTCTTATACATTGATACTGACCTTGCTGTTCTTGCATTGTTGTAGATACCTGCAGCAACGAACACCATGAACTTCAATGTGCGATCCCTACTGGAAAGAGAGAAGTTTGCTGGGCCGAACTTCTCTGACTGGTTTGGACACCTTAAGATCGTTCTTAAGGCAGAGAGGAAACTGTATGTCCTCGAGACGGCGATACCGCCGCAGCCCGCTCCGAACGCCGCAAGGGCGGTTCGGGAAGCCTATGAAAAGCACGTCAATGATAGCATTGATGTCGCTTGCCTGATGTTAGCGTCTATGACGCCACCGCTGCAGCGTCAGCATGAGGACATGTCGGCTAGAGACATGATTACAAACCTCAAGATGTTGTATGCTGCACAGGCGAGGACTGAACGCTATAATTTGACGAAGCTCTTCTTTCAGAGCAAACTGGCTGAAGGGAGCCCAGTGGGAGCTCACGTGCTCAAGATGATTGGGCACAAGGAGGCTCTAGAGAAACTGGGGCATACCATCAACCAGGAGCTTGCTGTGGACATTATTCTGCAGTCTCTCCCGCCATCATTCGACGCGTTCATTATTAATTTTAATATGAACAAAATCGATTGTACTCCGGCAGAGCTGCTGAATATGCTCTTGACCACTGAGGAAACTCTGAAGGGTAAGCCTTCAACCTCTGTCTTGATGGTTCCTTCCAGGAACAAGAAGAAGGGGAAGAAGGGCAAGGCCCCGGTCAAGAATTACAGCAAGGCTCTGAAGCAGAAGGTGAAGCGGTCTAAGGAATACAGGTGTTTCCACTGTGGCCAGCTAGGTCACTGGAAAAAGGACTGTAAAGCGCTCCAAGGAGATAAGAGGGGAAGCTTTGCTTCTGGCTCAGGTATATTCGTGACTGAGGTCATGTATTCTTCTTCTGTATCATGGGTGTTGGACACTGCATGTGGAGTTCACATTTGTTCAAATGTGCAGGAACTCAAGAGAAGAAGGCAGGTGGGACAGCATGAGGTGGACCTACGCGTTGGAAACGGGGCACGGGTTGCTGCTGTTGCTGTAGGAGACTACTTCATTACTTTACCATCTGGAATTGTATTGGAACTAAACAGTTGTTATTTTGTTCCCAGTATAACTAAAAATATTATCTCCATTCCTGCTCTTGTCAGGAAGGGGTTTTCCTTTGAATGCAATATTTCAAAGTGTGTTTTGTCATATGATAATATTGTTTATGCAACTGGTTCAATTAATAATGGGTTATTCATGTTGGACATGGAAAGTTCTATACAGAATGTTGATATTAAGAAAGCCAAGTATGCTGATGACAGCACCTTGCTATGGCATAGTCGTTTAGGCCATATTAACGAGAAACGCATTAAGCGGTTGCATGATCATGGACTGCTGGGATCATTCTCCTATAAGGAGATTGATACATGCAAAGCTTGTTTGATGGGTAAAATGACGAAGTCACCTTTTCCTAATAAAGGTCAAAGGGCTTCAGGTTTACTTGACCTCATACACAGTGATGTGTGTGGGCCATTTAGTAAACATGCCAGAGGTGGCTATCAGTACTTCATTACATTTACTAATGATTTCAGTAGATATGGGTATGTCTATCTGATGAGACATAAGAGTGAATCTTTTGACAAGTTCAAAGAGTTCAAGAATGAAGTACAAAATCAGCTAGGCCGTAATATCAAGGCACTTCGCTCAGATCGAGGTGGTGAATACCTAAGTCATGCATTTACTGACTATCTAAAGGAGTGTGGGATTATCTCACAGCTCACTCCACCAGGAACACCGCAATGGAATGGTGTGTCCGAGAGGAGAAATAGAACGTTACTTGATATGGTTCGTTCTATGATGAGTCAGGCTACTCTTCCATACTCCTTTTGGGGTTTTGCGCTGGAAACAGCTGCAAAGGTACTAAACCGAGTGCCATCCAAGGCAGTTTCAAAGACGCCATATGAGTTATGGTATGGGAAACAGCCGAGCTTGACATTTATCAGGATCTGGGGTTGCGAGGCTTATGTTAAAAAGCTCGCCTCTGGGAAACTAGAGAGCAGATCTGACAAATGTATCTTTGTCGGTTACCCTAAGGAAACTAAGGGTTATTATTTCTTCGATCCCAATGAGAACAAGGTTTTTGTTGCTCGGACGGCCATATTTCTTGAGAAGGAGTTTCTTCTGCAAGAGGCCAGTGGGAGAGAAATAAAGCTGGATGAGAATCCAGAAGAAGGACAAAGTGATCAAGCACAGTTGGATGAGCCTGAGCCGGTAGAACAGGTTATTGAACAACCTGAGGCTCAGACATCACGGGAACCGCGAAGATCGGGTAGGATTCGTCGACAGCCTGAGCGCTATGACGGAGTCTACATCATTGACAATGATGAACCCCTTACTTATGCGGATGCGGTCAGTGGACCAGAGTCAGCGAGATGGCTTGAGGCTATGCGCGCCGAGATGGACTCCATGTCAGATAACCAAGTCTGGGATTTGGTTGATCCGCCTCCGGGAGTTATCCCTACAGGCTGTAAATGGATCTTCAAGAAGAAGATTGACATGGATGGTAACGTAGTTACCTATAAAGGAAGGCTAGTTGCGAAAGGTTTCAAACAAATCTACGGGATAGATTATGATGAAACTTTCTCACCTGTAGCCATGTTTAAGTCTATTCGGATTCTTTTCGCGATAGCTGCATATTATGATTATGAGATTTGGCAGATGGATGTGAAAACAGCTTTCCTTAATGGAAATCTGGATGAGGATGTGTATATGACACAACCAGAAGGTTTCACTAATCCAGCAGATCGTCATAAAATATGCAAGTTAAAGAAGTCCATTTATGGACTTAAACAAGCATCAAGAAGCTGGAATATTCGTTTTGATGAATCAGTTACTGAATTTGGTTTCATCAAGAACGAGGATGACCCGTGTGTATATAAGAGGTTTAGTGGGAGCGTGATTACTTTCCTAGTCCTCTACGTCGATGATATCTTGATCATTGGAAACGACATTCCTGAAATGCATGCTGTTAAGGCATGGCTGAGGAAATGTTTCCAGATGAAAGATCTAGGAGAAGCAGCCTATGTGTTAGGTGTGAAGATCTACAGGGATAGATCTAAGAGGCTTCTCGGGCTGTGCCAGAGTACTTACATCGATAAGGTCCTGGAGAGATTTCACTTAGAGAATTCTAAGCGAGGATATCTTCCAGTCAGACATGGTCTGAATCTTTCTAAGAGTCAGTGTCCACAAACACAGACTGAGAAAGATGAAATGAACAATACGCCTTATGCTTCGGCTATTGGTTCTATAATGTATGCGATGTTGTGTACTCGCCCAGACGTTGCTTACGGGTTAAGCGTAACCAGTCGTTACCAGAGTAATCCAGGTATGGCGCACTGGATTGCAGTCAAGAACATTTTAAAATATCTGCGGAGGACCAAAGATATGTTCTTGATATATGGTGGTCAGGAAGAACTCAGTATTGAAGGATATACTGACGCTTCGTTCCAGTCTGACCAGGATGATTTCCGATCGCAATCAGGCTATGTTTTTAGCTTGAATGGAGGTGCAGTGGTGTGGAAAAGTTTCAAACAGTCAACTGTTGCTGATTCCACAACAGAAGCCGAGTATGTTGCAGCCTCGGAAGCATCCAAGGAGGCAGTGTGGATTCGTAAGTTCGTGAGAGAAGTTGGTGTCGTTCCTTCGTGTGCAGATCCTTTGGTTATCTTCTGTGATAACACTGGAGCAATCGCACAGGCAAAGGAACCACGGTCGCACCAGAAGTCCAAGCACATACAGAGACGGTTTCATTTGATCAGGGAGATCATAGATCGTGGCGAGATCAAAGTATGCAAGGTTCATACAGATGACAATCTGGCAGACCCGCTTACCAAGCCTCTGGCGCAGCAGAAGCATGAGAAGCACTGTAATGATATGGGTTTGAGATTTCTCAACCATTAGATTAAGTGCAAGTGGGAGATTGTTGGGGTATGCCCTTAAGGCTAATGTTTGAGGCCTATGGGAATGTAACAAGTATCATGTAATAAACTCTATGTGTTTATAAAGGCATGGTTGTTATTCAGTTAGCTACATTGTCTGCTGCGATATATGTTCTTCTGAATAATGTCTCAAAGCTGTTCAGCTGGGCTGACATGCTATTATGTCCTTAGTCGATATATCTTGGTAAACATGAGACAGCCTCGATATGGTTAAGACTAATATGTGTTCTAATCTTATAGGATGCTTCGAGCATGGAATAAGATGTAGACTCATGGGTACATGGGATGTACTGGACTGACCCTACTAGGATGTTCAATTGTTTGTCACAATGTGAATATTCCTTGATTAAGACAAGTGGCACATTTCCTCTGACTTGAGATCACTTGTGTTTTCTAAATGATGATTGTCATTGTTTTGAGGTAGTTCAATATCATTTGAAACATAATGATTATAGACTATCTTGGATGGTGAGCTTGAATCAGGTTAGAGCACTAGTGATAGACATAGGATTGCCGTCTCCTTGTTTAAGGAGTGTGATGTTCTAAAGGGGCCCCCTAGATGAGATGATTGAGAGAGTGTATGGCCATACCCAGGTGACAGTGCTCATCTGTTCTAATCATGCTCATCATATTGGAGTTACGAGCTTGACAGGCTTGTCCAATAAGAACATCCAGTGGCAAAGGAAACATGTATGCTTTGTGAATTGATTCACACTTGTGCTGTTTTTGGGTGAAGTCTTGGAAGACTCTTTCCTTGATATCGGGAGACAGTGATGTGTTGCTAGATACCCCTCACTGGTTGTGATAATGTAAATTATCGTTACCGATGTTTTAAGGAAACCCTCAGGGTCGCACAATTGATGATATGGCTTACTTAAGTCAGATCGTGTGGACTGAATTGTTTCGGGTTCAGTTTAAAGGGATTTAATCTCTGATTGTGAGTGAGATCTGGTCTGATCATGTTTGATTGATTAGGGCTTGAGATCGGTAAGCTTCGATCGAGAGAAGAGATGCTAGATCGGTCAGATCAGGAGCATCATAGAGATCAACGGCTAGATCTGGAACCTTAGGGTTTTAATATGATCTAGGCCATGTCGTTTGGTTTATTTGGTAATTGAACCAAAATTAAATTAAACCAAAATGGTTCAAGCATTGGCGACAAGTTCACTTGGCGTGAACATGTTGGGCGGTTAGTGGTGCTATTTTTAGCAACCATGATCTCCACTTGGAGAGACTGACGTTCGAATGAGAGTGCTCTCTCTATTCTCGCCACTTGAACGCATTCCTCTTTGGTTTTTCCGTGGGTGACGACGCCTTGGATTTGGAGGAGAAATCGGCAAAGAAAAGATCTCTTCATCCCTTTCTCATTTTCGATCAAAGACTTCTTTGGATCTTGCTAGCACAAGGATCGCAAAGAGGAGTAGGCGACATCAACTGTGTGCGTCACCTCTGGAGAAGATCTGCTTTGATCTTTGCTTCCTAGGCGCCATTCGAAATGGCTATGGTATGAGTTTTATCTCTTACATGCAATCGTTTCCATTTGGTTGATCATATCACATGAACCGATTCTTGAAACCCTAATCCGCTGCCCAAAAATTTTATGCGCCACTGCCTAGGGTTTTCGCTCCCCCTAGAAGGGGACCCCCCTTAGTTTAAGGGGTACTTTCAATATCCACTCAGGTACATTGACTGGGGACAATTATTCGAGCATAGATCCAATCTGTCTCCCGGGACATTATCATCTAAGTACACAATCGCAGGTGTAGTCAAACAATGATAACGACAATGCCAGAATGATATATAAATATCAATGTCAAGTAGTACATAAGTTGACCAAAACTAGGTCCTAGGGCATATACACCAACAATCTCCCACTTGCACTAAGACCTAGAAGTTGAGGAATCTCAACCCCATATCTCTAGCGTGACCATCATGCTTCTGCTGCGCCAAAACCTTGGTCAATGGGTCTGCCAGATTGTTCTCTGTGTTTACTCTACTAATCTTGACATCACCTCTGTTAATGATCTCTCTGATCAGGTGAAATCTTCTGAGTATGTGTTTGGATCTTTGATGAGACCGTGGTTCCTTGGCTTGTGCAATTGCTCCATTGTTGTCACAGTAGAGTTCAATGGGATCCATTGCACTAGGTACCACTTGAAGATCACATAAGAACTTCCTTATCCAAACAGCTTCCTTGGCTGCCTCAGAAGCAGCCACATACTCAGCTTCGGTTGTAGAATCTGCTATGGTGGATTGCTTGAAGCTTTTCCAACATACAGCACCTCCATTTATCTTGAACACATAGCCGGCCTGCGATCTAAAGTCGTCAGGGTCAGACTGGAACGATGCGTCAGTATAGCCCTACATACTGAGCTCTTCCTGTCCCCCATAGACCAAGAACAGATCCTTAGTTCTTCTCAGATACTTTAGGATGTTCTTTACATCCTACATACTTGAGGATAGTATAGCCCTACATACTTGAGGATAGTCCTCAAGCTCGAGAAGAAGCTATATGTCCTTGAACAGCCTCTTCCTGTGGCTCCTCCGCCTAATGCCCGAACGGCAGACAGAGATGCTTATAGAAAGCATCAGGATGACTCTTTGGAGGTTGCATGTCTTATGCTAGCCAGTATGGCACCTGAACTACAGGTGCAATATGAGGAGCAGAACGCTTTTCTGATGATTACTCGTCTGAAACAGATGTTCGAGGCTCAGGCTAGAACTGAGAGATTTGACACCGCCAAAGCAGTCTTTCGGTGCAAGTTGTCTGAAGGTGCACCAGTGAGACCCCATGTTCTCAAACTCATTGGGAATGTGGATCATCTCAGGAGACTAGGACACACCATAGACAACGAGCTGGTTGTGGATCTTATTCTTCATTCCCTGCCCCCTAGCTTCAGTCCGTTTATCATTAACTTCAACATGAACCGGATTGAGTGCACACGGGAGGAATTGATGAATATGCTCCAAACAGCCGAGCGAGAGATGGGTAAGACTAAACCCAATTCTGTTCTTTTGGTCCCTGCGACTAAAAAGATAAAGAAGAAGGGTAAGGCACGTGCTAAGAGCAGTGCCAGAGGTCCTACCAAAGCACTGAAGAAAAAGGCGAAGAGATCAAAGGAATAGAGGTGTTTTCACTGTGGCGAGCAGGGCCACTGGAGAAGGGACTGCAAGCAGCTTCAGAATGAGGAGAAGAAAGGCTTGGCCTTAACTTCTAGCTCAAGTATCTATGTTACAGAAGTCAATCTTTCTACTTCTATGTCATGGGTATTGGATACCGCATGTGGAGCTCATATTTGTACAAATATGTAGGAGCTCAAGAAAAGTAGATCGGTGCGGCTTGGAGAGATTGACCTACGCGTTGGAAACGGAGCACAGGTTGCTGCTGTTGCTGTAGGCGTTTTGACTCTCTCTTTGCCTTCTTGACTTCAATTAGAACTGGACAATTGCTTTTGTGTACCTTCGCTAACTAAGAACATTGTATCCATTCCTTGCTTGGCAAGGAAAGGATTTAAATTTGAAATAAATAAGAACTCCTGTTCTTTTTCATTTGCAAATATGTTCTATGGGAAGGGTACTTTGTGCAATGGTCTATATATCTTGGATATGGAAAGTTCTATTTGTAACATAAGCAATAAAAGGACCAAACTGAGTGGTTCAGTTGGTGCTTTCCTATGGCACTGTCGATTAGCCCATATAAACAAGAATCGCATCCAACAACTCCATGCAAATGGATTGTTAGATTCAAGTTCCTTGGAGGAATTTGATACTTGTGAACCCTGTTTATTAGGGAAAATGACAAAGGCACCCTTCACCAAAATTGGTGAGAGGGCAGAAGGTTTGTTGGATCTCATACATACTGATGTGTCTGGGTCCTTCAATAAATAAGCCAGAGGAGGGTACAACTACTTCATTACCTTCACTAATGACTTCAGTAGGTATGGTTATGTCTACTTAATGAGACATAAGTCTGAATCCTTTGAGAAATTCAAAGAGTTCAAGAATGAAGTAGAGAACCAGCTTGGAAGATCCATTAAAGCTCTTCGATCAGATCGAGGTGGAGAATACCTGAGTGGTGAGTTCTTTGACTATAGCTTCTTTAGGATGTTCACAACATCATGTTCAAGGACATATAGCTTCTTCTCGAGCTTGAGGACTATCCTCAAGTTCCGATGCCAGTCCATAAAGTTAGTTCCAACTAACTTATCCTTATCAAGGAGTGATCGCAGTGATAATCCGCCAGTGTTCGTAGCCATTGTTCTACAACACTCAAGAAGAACAGATTAGTACTACTTCGAATCATTTAAACTGGACTTGTTTTAAATGATTTCTGCTCTCACTATTTTAAATTTGAATTGACAACCCACAAAGTCAATCGGGAAGTTTAAGACTTCCTAGTGAGATGGGATCCTTATTTCACATGAGGCTTTGCGTCCCACGAGGGTGGGATGAGATGCACAAAGTAACCCATGCTTCCTAAGGTGGGCGCGCCGGCCGGTTGCTCCAAGCAACTCCCCTTGTCGAGACAGTCTGGGCATTTCATGTCCAGCGAGGGCTGGATACAACCTGAAACCTTTACCTCTCAACGATGCCTCTAGACTTTCACCATGTGCCCAGCACATGTGAACTTCTAGTCAAGTCCATTCCTAACCGTTATGCCCAGGGCCAACGAGTTTGCTTGCGAAGGCACGCCCAGGTTAAAACTGGACTGGGGAAACCATTGCCACCACGCACTTTCTAAAGATAAGTAGGTGTGTCCCACGAGGGTGGGAAACAGTTCACAACTCTACTGATCGATAGCTTAGTGAGGGCTACACGTTAGAAGGCTTACCAGACTTGATATTTTAATTGAGGGTTTTTGTTTAGGTCTCATCATCTCAGTTTTATCTTATGTCTATCATTACAGGCATGCAATCCTATGGTGATAACATAACGATAAAACATTTCAGGCATGCTTCTGCAGATAATAATAAAAGCAGTAAAGGATGACGTGATCATATCCTATACAAGACATTGAACCAATCCATGCCATGAAATAGGTTCAACTCTTGTCCTAGAACTCAAGCCCCAAAGACTAGACCTAGCCTAGCCGACCTCTAGTTTGAACTTCAAGGTTGGCTCCAAGGTCCTTCTCTCATGGTTTAGCTCTCAAACCCATGGGGCACACCCACAAGGTTCGGCCAAGGCCATGGTCTTCCTCCAAGGAAGGTGCGCCATCTGGCAAGCCACAAGAGGGATAGCACACAAGCACAGGGATCGGCCAAACCCTAACTTGTGCCCCATGCAAGGATGTGCCTCTTCCTTTGATGCTTCTTGCGCCACCATCCAAGGTATGCATGCGCTAAGTTCCAAGTGCATGCGCCACCCTAATCTTCTTCTTAGTTAAAAGCAAAAAGAAAAGCGGCACGCAGGCCTCACGAGGATACATCACAGGCATGCAAAGGGGGCTTGATTAATGATCACAACATCATCCACAATCAAGGTATTTACTCATGCAATTCTACATGCTCATGAAAAACATAAAATCCGAAATTTTACTTTTTCACCAAACCAGTTTCTTTTTCTCATCTTCTTTTCACAAGTCTTTTGGTTTATTGCGATTTATTTTTCATGATGATTTCAGAGATCCTTTCGGCTGGCAATTTTGTCAGATCAAGAGACTTGGCCAGTCCGAAGACACAATGCCCGTCCTACTTGACAAAATTACGTGCGCCTTTGACCTTTAAATCAAACAAGAAAAATAGTCCAAAAATCCAAAAGAGATTGAGAGGATGATAGAAACAAGAAACCCTAATTTTTCAACTTTTAGAAAAATCGATTGCCATGCATCATGCTATTTACGAAAATAGAGATATGGCATGTGAGCATGGAAGAAAAGCATAAAACATCGTTCGAGTCTTGCAAGTCGCTCTGATACCACTGTTGGGAAACCCCGGGGACATTTTACAATTTTTTAGAGTCATGGACATACATTTTTCGCAGCGGAAGAATGTCCCCGAAGCAGGCCAGTCCCAAAAACCCAGTGAAGATCGCAAGCAAGGGAGTCGACACGATGAGTTAGGAAATACCTTAAGAGCAATGTTGAGCGATGCCGATGTAGGCGTCCAAGTGTGCGCCCTCTGCAGTCTCACACACACGGATCTCTTGAGTTCTCTTCTTCCACACCCGGTGCTAGCCTCGGGAAGAAGATCCAAGCCTTAGGGAGATGTTTTACTTCTCTTGCGCCACCTAGAGAAAAGATGCGCCAAGTGAAGAGGGAAAACTACCCAAGACGCCAAGCTCTAGAACTCCTTGCGCCAAGAGGAAAGGAGGAAGAGGCTTGCGGTTATGGCAGAAGGAAGATGCGCCCTTGCTCCAAGCACTCGCCCCTCTTCTTGTGTTCACGCCTTCAAGGATTGATTACTCACAAGAGGGGGCGACTAGGGTCACATTTATAGGGCAAGAGCCGGTTAGGGTAATGGCTAGGATCATGACAAGTGTAGGGCTAGGATGAGGTGGTTTGAGACAAGGAAAGTCTCCAAGACATTTCCATAATTCTCATTCAACCATTCCTTTTGTGCCCACACCCTTCCTTGTGCGTCAAGGCCTTGCCTTGCGCCCCAAGCAATGCCATAGAGGCATGCATTCCATCCAAGGAAGAGAGGGGAGGCGCCCTTTACTTCCATAATGAAGCAAAGGAGCCAACATGACCCCATTATGCCCCTAGGCGCTTAATGGTTCATGTTTCTCCCCATTATACCTTTTTAGCCTCTCATCTCTTCATGATAACTTGTCATTGGGCCTCATTGGATCATGAGCTAGCCCAAACTTCATTACATGGGTTGATTAAGCAATTGGATCCAATCCAATGCAACCCTAATCCCAATGTGACCAACCATGGTCAAATACGGGTCAACCTGCCAAAAATAAAGTTTGGCTCCAATAACATTCTTCCATCTCATCAGGCCCATTGGCGCTGATGAAATCTCCCAATTGGATCCGAGTTATCCAATAACTCGATCATAAGGCTTCCCGATCAATACAAGAACTCAAGTATCAAGGTGTGCGACCCTGTAGGTTCCTCTGACGCTGGCAGTGCTGACCAGAGGTCATCACAAGCAGTGAGTGGCACCTAGCAGTGCATCGCTGCTACCCAGGTCATTGGAATGGATATCGACATTGACATCCCCATCATCGCAACTAGGTACAGATGCATTACAGTCTCTTTGCCGAACTGATATCCGATTGGACAAGTGTGTCACCACTTGTTTTCATCCAATCACATGGCTATGACTAAAACAGGTTCTCACCTGGGTATGGCCATACACTCTCAGTCATAGAACCATAAAGGAGCTCCATGGATATCATACTTCCCTAGGGAAGGGGCAAATCCTGTGTCTGTCCATTGATCTTCTCATATGGGTCGCGACATGCTCAATAACAACCGTTATGACCTTCCAACTACGGCAAGGTGTTAGGTTGTATCAAAACAAGTCCCTAACCATATAGAATGATCAATGACCTCAAGTCAAGGGATCAATGCATCTCCTGTCACTTATGAGGATAACTCATGACACCAAGTCATAGCCTCATAGCGGGTCTATCCAGTATATCCTCCAATGATACACCCATGTGTCTGCGTTAGCACCACGTGCCTAACTAGCCCACATACCAGTCTCACAAGTACCAGAGCTGTCCCATATCCACTCAGGTACATTGACTGGGGACAATTATTCGAGCACAGATCCAATCTGTCTCCAGGGACATTATCATGTAAGTACACAATCGCAGGTGTAGTCAAACAATGATAACGACAATGCCAGAATGATATATAAATATCAATGTCAAGTAGTACATAAGTTGACCAAAACTAGGTCCTAGGGCATATACACCAACAGAACGAACGTGCAACGTACTTTAGTTGGGGAGTTCCTTCATTACAGCGAGCTCATGGCCAGAATTTGGGGGCAAACGGTGGCCGGACGGAGGAGAATGACATCGAACAATGAAATGGGGCAGAAGAAGGGGCGGAAACTGGGATGTCACTTCCTGATTTTGGTGATCCAGTGGTCAAATGGGGAGATCCTTCCGGCTATGTGTTCATCCAGAGGAAGAGAAGGCGCGGCTAAGATTTTGGTTTAATTCGTCTTCTGGATTGGCAGCACAACGATGAGGAATGGTGACGACAAGGGAAGTGCGTGACGAGTGATTCAGCAGGGTAGTGCTTCCAAGTCCATGGAAGATTATAGAAAAGGGTAGAGAAGAAGTTCCTAGTCCATGGAACCTTCAGCTACTAGAGGAGAAAGGGAAGAAACATCCGATAGAACCAAACAACAACTATTTCCATTTAATCTTTTTCAAAATATTCTCTATCTTTACACTGACGAGGTTAAATCTTATAGAACACCAGAACACAGGAAGAAGATGGTGTGCTGGAAGCTGCTTGTGACCGTTCGCTGGGAGAGTGGAACACAAGGCTCCAACATTCATTTCCTCTTTGAGTAAGCTGCCATTACTTCCTTGGTAAAGCAAGCTGCTCCTTCCTCCAGTGGCGGCTCCCCTCATGCGCAATCCTTTTCAATGAAGCTGCAACAAGCAGCTCATTTCTTTGGCCTTGAGAAGGCTTTGGATTTGGGTTGAAATCCCTTTGAGCTTGAGCTGAAATCTTCTTGGCTTGAGCTTGAACTAGAATTGATGTGTGCATCCACTTGGCTTGGTCTCATGTAATCATCAATAATTTCAAGAGATTAGTGCCTCATTAAGAAAATTAGGATTGCATTCTAATAAAATCAAAATTTAGTCATAAACATTGACTAAGTATATGTTCAATCAATGTTTATAATAATTATGCAAAATTTGACAAAGTCAAAATAAAGTCAAATATCTTATGAAAATACTCCGGCATCATTGTCTCTGATGAATAGCTGGAGGTTGCATTCCAGGAGGTGGCCTGAAATTAGATAAAGAATTCGGATTAAAGAAATTAACAGGTGGGACTTGCCCTTGGTTAAGCCTATAGGAGAAATTCGGGTGATTTCTCCATCCTAGATTGTATGTGCTCAAATAGGAATCATTCTGGTTTCTGAAGTTCCCGATAGTGTTGACTAGTTCAGAGGGAGTGTTCAAATATGGCAATCATTAGCAGAATGACCTGATACTCCACAAACATCACAATTCATAGAATTAGGAGTAGAAATATTTATTGAATCAATTTTAGATGATAATGAATCTACCTTTGCTACCAAAGAATTAGTCATATCTAAATCATACTTCCCTAAATTTTGCATCGGTTAGCTCCTCTCTCCTGACCACTAGTAAAGGTTGAGAGCCATGTCCTCAATCAAATCTATGGCTTCATCATAGTTCTTGTTCATTAGTGCCCCACTAGCTGCAGTATCTACAGAAAGTCTTGTTTTGTACAATAAACCACTATAAAATGTATGAATTATTACCCATTTCTGTATACCATGGTATGGGCACATTCGCAGTAGTTCCTTGAACCGGTCCCAAGCTTCATAGTGGGACTCTCCATCTCGCTGAGCAAAATTAGTGATCTGATTTCTCAGCTGAGCTGTTCTGCTTGGTGGGAAGAATTTTGAGAGAAAAGCTTGAGACAACTGATCCCATGTAGTGATGGAACCCTAGGGTAAAGATTGTAGCCATGCTCTGGCTCGGTCCCTGAGAGAAAATGGAAAAAGTCTTAATTTAACAGCATCAAGGGGAGCACCATTAATTTTCAAAGTGTCATAACATTCTAAAAAGATAGAAGGAAGGAGATTCGGGTTATCAGTAGCTACTCCACTTAATTGATTTTGTTGCACCATTTATACTAAGAACTGCTGGGAATCCCTTGGCTATTTTAAAAATTCAAAAACAGTGGAAGCGAGCCCGAAACAGGATTCCTAATTCAACAATAAGGACCGTCTTACGAAGACTACAAAGGATGTGATAAGGGTATACCTTTCTTTACATATTTGAGGCCGATGATGACTATCTGAGATGCACAAGAGCCCGTCCTCTATAATTGTGCACACACGGACTTCCTCGAGACTCCTCCGCTCCTTGCACGTGCTAGCTTCGGGAGATAACATCCACGCTAGGGAGAGGTTGACGCAGCGGAACTTATGGGAGGGATGGTCCTTAGTTCAGTACTCTAAGGAGGTGGAGATAATGATGCTGAAATCGTGAGAGGGTCTTGAGACGAGGGAAATGAAAGCGCATCGGAGGGAAACCCGGGAAAACCGATGAAAATGTTGCCGTGAAGATGCGACTTGAGCAATACCAGTGAGCCAAAAGCCAAGAACACGATTCTAATATCTCAAATGACATACCTCACTTATAAAGCCGATTTTCTTTACATGCGCACGTAGTCAGGGATCCTTCATGATGCGCGAAGGAAGGGGCATCCGCTCATCCAAGACAGGGGAACCAGCTGTGTGCCAAGTTCTGGGCGCACAAGAACTACTACCGAGTATGGGGGAGTAGTTGAAGATACTCGAGGGGTCAAGAAGTTGATAGTAAGAGGTGCCCAGAAGTGCTTCGGAGACGCTCTGGCCCTTTTGATTGAAGTAAATGACGTACAAGAATTGGAACAAGGGCACTCACTAGTGAGGCTCTCGGCGCTAAACCAACAACTTCCTAAAAGAGGGTCAAGATGCCCTCTAACAAACTAAAAGCAACACCAACAACTTCTACAGGGAATCTTCAGGATGACTGGTACATGGATCAAACTTTCTGGGCCATTGTTCGGGCCGGATGGTGCGCTAAACCATTTCCGAGTAGGCCACCATGAAATAGTAGAACTTGCTGATCGTAGGCTGATTCTGCACATTGTTGGCCGTCTCCTGGGCCAAGTTGAGGACCGATTATGGTGGCAGTCCGTTGGTGGCTCTTGAGGTGGTCCTCAGTGAAGGTTTGCCATGGGGGCCAGTTGTATTGATTCTGTTGAGGCTAAAGACGGGCTCACAATACCCATATAACGATCTGGGGGTTGCGAGGATCATTGCGAACGTCGAACCTCATGCAGAACACGACCCATCTTCACTTTCGAGGCGTTCACGACCTGGCCGTGCTTGTGTTCACGGGCGTGAATGGAGTCTGGGAAAACCATCGACGCTGTCATGGCCTTGCCATGCTTCTCGTCACGGGCGTGATAGGGTGGGTAGTTTTGCGCTGAGCTCATCATGGCAGGGGGCATTGGTGTGCCAGGGACGGTGATGAGCGGCGAGTTGATCGTGGCCTGGCCGTTCTTCTTGACATGGGCATGACAGGGTGGATAGTTTTATGCCGAGCTTGTCACTGCAGGGGGCACGACTGTGCCTAGGGCCATGCTTTTGTTCGCATCCGGGGGTGATCGTGTCACAGCCGTGAAGCTCTTCACGGCCTGGCCATGATGGGATGCTGAACTCATCACACCTGTTCATGGAGCCGAGTTGGGTTGTGCCGAGGGGATCACGGCGATGATCTCCTTCATGGCCTGGCCGTGCTGGGTGGTGTAGATGTTTGTTTGACCTGAAAATTTCGGTGTAGCCTCCTCGAACTCTGGGGAGTCATCCTAGCTGTCTTCCAAGGGTGTTAGGTCACACCCATATGCTTCTATGACTCTGTCAATTCCCTCGAGATGGATGGAGTTCGCCTTCAGAGAACAAGGTGCTGTCATGTCGTCGGAAGGGACACCGGTGGGCAGGGGTGCATGGAATGGAACAGGGTCAGAGACGTTGAAGACCGAGCTGATGAGGGAGTCCTCCGGTAAGTCAAGGACATAGGCGTTAGCACTGACCCTTCGCAGAACCATGTAGGGCCCGTCGCAATGCGCATGCAACTTCCAATTGGCTCTAGACCTCAGGCGCTCAGGGTGGATACGCACCAACACATGCTCACCCACCTCAAAATGGTGTGTCCTACGAGGTCAGTTGGCCTCAGCTGCATACCGGGTATTACTCAAGTAGATTCGGCGGTGACTCTCATCGTGTAAACCCGCGATATGAGATGCAAATGCATGAGTGGACTCATGGATAGAAGGGGGGAGCAGGGGTGTTATACAGATCAATATGTTTTCTAGGTTGGTGCCCAATGGGGAGATGATCAGGCCAATGCCATGGAAAATCACCGGCTAAGAAACGCAGAAGGTTGCCCAAGCTATGGTTCAGTACCTTCGTTTGCCCATTTGTCTGCGGGTGGTATGCAGACGAGTACTTGAGTGTGGTGCCAAGTAGGGCCCAAAGGGACTTCCAGAAATGACTGACGGACTTGGTGTCACGGTCGGACACAATGGTGATGGGAAGCCCATGGAGGCAAATGACCTCTTTGATAAAGAGACGAGCAATGTGGGAAGCATCGGCCGTCTTAGAACACAGCAGAAAGTGTGCCATCTTGGAGTAGCGATCTACGACAACAAAGATGGAGTCGTGGCGTGAGGCTGTGCGGGGTAAACTGAGGACAAAAAACATGCTTATCTCTAACCACAGACCGAGCGGGAGCGGCAAGGGAGTGTAGAGGCCGATGTTGGGGGGCCTAGGCTTGGTGCGCTGGCAAGCGCTGCAATGGCGAACGACCCTATCTATGTCCTTACGAAGAGTGGGCCAGAAGAACCGTTCTTCGGCCAAGTCGAGGGTCTTATCGCGGCCATGGTGGCCGGTGGCACCACCGGTGTGAAGCTCAAACAAGAGATGCTCATGCAAGGATGAGCGAAGAACACATAGACAGTTATCGTAGATGAGGTAACCGTCATGAAGACGGTAGGGCAAGTTCGATGGATCAGAGGCGAGGAGCCGAGTGAACACGGGTCCAAAATTGGGGCAATCCGCATACTCGTCATGGATGTGGTCAAAGGCGGTGACAGTCGTGGACAGAACACAGAGCAGGGAACGAACGCGACTAAGGGCATCAGCCACGGCATTTTGATGTGGGGTGGGATCACTTACATGCAAACAACGAGTTTCAAAAATATTTTTTTTGTATTTTTATAATAAAATCCAAAATTATACTAACGGAGTGAGAAAATATTTTTTTTGTACTTTTAATATAAGATAACCGAAATTATCTACTTGCATGAAAATAAATGACAATAACTTAAAGAAAACTCACCTTGCGGTCCTTGAGAATAGAAGGACCGTCCTTCCCATTCTTCACCGGTCCAATAGTTGATGTCACGAAGTAGGGCCCTATGAGCTTACACACATGCAATCAACCAAGCCCACACATGCGTGGGTGAGTTTAAAATTAGAATGAAGTGTCCAACACAATTAAAGGTCAAGAGGGAACCTATTCTTCCAAATTCTCTTGCTAACAAAAGAGGGGCTATCTAGTGTTTAGAAGGGGAAAAGAGAGGGATGCGCCAAGATTTACAAAGACCAAGATATGTGTAGTAAGATGTTATTTAGAAACTAAGAGAAGAAACACAAGAGGTTGGAATACTCATCTTATTGAAGCGCCTTGAAGAGATCCAATAGATGTATCCAAGTCCTTGCGCCATCTTGAGTTCTAGATCTCTTTGTGTTATTGCTTTGATAGAGATGAGTCCTGGCCTTGCTTTGATGAAGAGAAGGGTGACGAGATGAAGATGAGAGGGTGAAGGGCTCGGCCTTGAAGTGTTGAGAGGAGAAGAAGAGGAGAGGATGGGCGACACATGCACCCTAGGCGACACATGCACCCATAAGTTGGCTAGCAACTAGTAGACAATTTTATTTCAACAATGCTAATGACATGATGCGATGGGGATACAATAAATAACATCTAAGGGATGAGGATAAGGTGAAGGCAAGGTGGTCATTGGCCCCTTGCACCCCTTACATATTTGGGGAAAATTCGAAATAGGAACAAGGCATTAAAGGGGCTGATTTTGTTGCCTTCTTTTGAGGGCCGAACATGGTAAGCTTTTGAATTTCGAATGGCTGCCTCCTTGAGTTGTTGGCACGTGGGTGGCTGAATTTTGAAAACCTTCCTTTGTTGTTTGGGTGGCAATGAGGTAAGGAAAGTTTTCACCAATGCTCCTCCTTGATTTGTGGATCTAGATGAGGATGACGCATATTCCTTCATGAGTTGGCTATTTCTTCAATTGGTAAGTGATCTTGGAAGTGGAGTTGAGTTTGAAGCCTTCTCTTGAACTAGTTTGAAGTGGACCTTCCAAATTGGGAGCTAGCTTGTTGAAGTGGAGTGAGCTAGCTTAAGTTCCCCATGAGCTGAATTTATAAGTATCCATTCTACATGCACTAACCTAACATGACATTACAATGCACAACCTACCAACAACATTCATAAAAGTAAACTACATGATAGACTTGGGGGTGGAACAAACCTAAAATGCCATGCAATGCAAATAAGGAAAGTGCTGAAAAGGAAAGTGGGGACTTAAAAGGTACCCTTCGGTTAGGGTGGCCTTAAGCCCCATTTGTACCTCTTAGATGCGTGGCCTCTCCCTCCACCAATTCTCCCTGGGTTGGAATAATTCTCCTCTGGAGAATTGTTCTTGTATCAGTAGAGAAGTGCAAGGGCGGCTGAGGTGAGCTCTTCCTCAGGGAGCCAACCTTCATCACCATTGGCATACTTGACAAGGTAAGAGAACTGTACCTCATCAAAGGTGAATCGGGTGTGGTCCTCAAGGATAGCCTCAATCCTATGCTCAGTAATGTGATGTATGTGGTGGGTGGGCTGAGACTCATATGATGTGGGATCCCAAGGATCCAATAACTCAGAAGGGCTTGAAACAACATCACTGCAACCAGTCTTTTCACTCCATGTCAAGGTCTTATGCTCCATAAGTTGTCCTATTTGTTCAGGGTCTCCTACATTGGAATACCTTTCTCGGCCATGCTTGTTAGTACAATTGGGATAGAATTTCTTAGTACTACAAAGATGGCTAGGTATTATAAAATCAACATCAGGTTGGGGAAGTAAAGAAATATCATCATTGTTGTTACTTAACCCTAAAGTGTTTGGACTGGGTTCTAAAAAACAAGACCTAAAGTTCAGTGGGTGGGGAGCTAAGTCAAGAGTTTGACTAAAGGACATGGAACCTAGATCAACTCCTAGTTTTGGGAAATCATGAGGGTCTAAGTAAGGTTCTAGGATTTCCTTAGGCGAACTAAGGGGGTCTAACTCAAGTTGAGTTGGAGAGTCCTCTAAGGTTTGAAGTCCTAATGGGGAACCTTGGTCATGTTCACGTTCAATTCCTAAGGTTGAGATCATAAGTTCCTTAAGCTCAGGCATGAGGGTGGGTGGACCTAGACAAGGCTTATAATATATCAAGCTCAAAGATGGGCTTTCTAAACATGGCTCTTGATACATTAAGCTTAGAGTAGGTGACTCTATGCTAGGTTCATGGTTCCCTATGTCTTGGGTTCTAATGAGTCATTTAAGTTTAAAGGGAACTCCTTAAGGTTAATTTGGTTGGGTTCTGAGGGTCCTATGGATTCAGAGAGATAGGATCCTATGGGTTTAGAATGGTATTCTAAAGATTCCTTAGCAAGGGGTTGGATCAATTGGATAGTTGGCTTGGGTTGCTTGGGCTCTTCTATCCTACCTCTAATGGTGGCTCTAAGTTCCTTAGGTAAGGAGGGCTTAAGCCTAATCTTTTGCCCATTATGATTGAAGACATAAGTGTTAGTCCGACCATAGTGGACAACATCCATGTCATAAATCCAGGGGCGACCTAGGAGAATTTGTGCGACATCCATAGTGATGACTTCACACCATATCTCTCCTTGGTAATCACTAGATTGCAGAGGGACAAGGCATCTATGGGAGATTGGGACATTAGTCTGGTTAACCCAGGAGATGTTATATGGTTTTGGGTGAGGCTCTGCTTTAAGATTAAGTTTGGTGACTAAAATTTGAGAGACGACATTCAAACTGCTTCCTCCATCAATTACTACTTTGCACATATGACCATGACATTTTGAGTAAGTGTGGAAGATGCTGGTTCTACGCCAGTCTTCAGTAGGGTTGGGGTTGATCAGGGTGCACCTGACTACTCCCAAAGTGTTGAGGAAAAAATCCTCTTCACCATCACAATCATCTATCTCAATATTGCAACAATTGGGGTCTTTGTCTAAAGCTTCCTCAGGTTCAGCTTTTGGTTCTACAGGCTCCTCAGTCATGGCCATAACCCTTTTGGGACAGTTCCTTACAAGGTGACTAGGTTGATGACAGTTGTGGCAGTTGACCTGGTTTTGGGTTGGTTTGGTTGAGAGGTTGAAGAGTTGGAGTAAGAGTTGCTAGGACGAAATCTATAGGATGGTCTAGGGGTCATGGTTTCCTTCCTAGTGTTAAGTTGGGCTTCTATCTCAAGGGCTCTCTGATAGGCTTCCTCTATAGTGTCTATTTGGTAAAGGGCAAGACCTCTCTTGATTTCTGACCTAAGACCATTTTTAAACCTACCCAGGGTAAACATAGGGTCTTCATCCATATCACTCCTCAATAAGAGTTCATCAAACTTTACCATGTACTCTTCTACAGATGAATTTCCTTGGACAAGGCTACTAGTTTGGTCAAGAAGCTTACTGTGAAAATTTTGGGGAACATACTTTTCTCTCAACTTGGTGTTCATCTCATCCCACCTTGTAATGGGAGGTTGACAAGACCTATGCAGGCTTCTTTCTACATTGGACCAATAGAGTCTAGCAGAACCTTCAAGAAGGCATTGGGTAAACCTAACCTTAGAGTGCTCGGACATCATACTCCATTCGAAGTATTGCTCGAGTTTGGTTGCCCAATCTATGTATTGCCTAGGGTCAAGAGATCCATTGAACGTGGGCGGGTTAAGCTTTACAGCATTATGCATGTAATCATCCCTAGGTCTAGGATTATGGTGGGTTTGGACATGTTGTCCTTCCCAGTCAAAGTTCTGGGGGGTATTCCTAGGGGTGTTCCTTGGAGGCCTACTTTGGTTTTCAATGGTTTGAACTCTAGTGTTGAGCTCTCTAATATAATTTCCCATACTAGCCATGTTTTCATTGATTTGGTTAAGAGACTCTAAAATTGCAGTGAGATCCATAGGTTGGTTGTTATCTTGTTGGGATCTAGACCTTCTTTGCATGATGCAAGATTTTTAAAAGATTATAACGTTTGAAAAGAAATGCAGCCTAGTGTTTTATGGATATCAAATTTGTTTCAAACACCCTAGATTCCAAGAATCGTCCTAGAAGTAGAAATAAGTTTTGGCTTAAAAACTACTCTAAGAGCCTATGCTCTGATACCAAACTGATGTGTGGTGGGATCACTTGCATGCAAATAACGAGTTTCAAAAATATTTTTTTTGTATTTTTATAATAAAATCCAAAATTATACTAACGGAGTGAGAAAATAGTTTTTTTTGTACCTTTAATATAAGATAACCGAAATTATCTACTTGCATGAAAATAAATGACAATAACTTAAAGAAAACTCACCTTGCGGTCCTTGAGAATAGAAGGACCGTCCTTCCCGTTCTTCACCGGTCCAATAGTTGATGTCACGAAGTAGGGCCCTATGAGCTTACACACATGCAATCAACCATGCCCACACATGCGTGGGTGAGTTTAAAATTAGAATTAAGTGTCCAACACAATTAAAGGTCAAGAGGGAAGCTATTCTTCCAAATTCTCTTGCTAACAAAAGAGGGGCTATCTAGTGTTTAGAAGGGGAAAAGAGAGGGATGCGCCAAGCTTTCTTCACCTTGCGCCAATTCCTACAAAGACCAAAATATGTGTAGTAAGATGTTCTTTAGAAACTAAGAGAGGAAACACAAGAGGTTGGAATACTCATCTTATTGAAGCGCCTTGAAGAGATCCAAGAGATGTATCCAAGTCCTTACGCCATCTTGAGTTCTAGATCTCTTTGTGTTCTTGCTTTGATAGAGATGAGTCTCGGCCTTGCTTTGATGAAGAGAAGGGTGACGAGATGAAGATGAGAGGGTGAAGGGCTCGGCCTTGAAGTGTTTAGAGGCGAAGAAGAGGAGAGGATGGGCGACACATGCACCCTAGGCGACACATGCACCCATAAGTTGGCTAGCAACTAGTAGACAATTTTATTTTAACAATGCTAATGACATGATGCGATGGGGATACAATAAATAGCAACTAAGGGATGAGGATAAGGTGAGGGCAAGGTGGTCATTGGCCCCTTGCGCCCCTTACATATTTGGGGAAAATTTGAAATACGAACAAGGCATTAAAGGGGCTGATTTTGTTGCCTTCTTTGGAGGGCCGAACATGGTAAGCTTTTGAATTTCGAATGGCTGCCTCCTTGAGTTGTTGGCACATGGGTGGCTGAATTTTGAAAACCTTCCTTTGTTGTTTGGGTGGCAATGAGGTAAGGAAAGTCTTCACCAATGCTCCTCCTTGATTTGTGGATCTAGATGAGGATGATGCATATTCCTTCATGAGTTGGCTATTTCTTCAATTGGTAAGTGATCTTGGAAGTGGAGTTGAGTTTGAAGCCTTCTCTTGAACTAGTTTGAAGTGGACCTTCCAAATTTTGAGCTAGCTTGTTGAAGTGGAGTGAGCTAGCTTAAGTTCCCCATGAGCTGAATTTATAAGTATCCATTCTACATGCACTAACCTAACAGGACATTACAATGCACAACCTACCAAACAACATTCATAAAAGTAAACTACATGATAGACTTGGGGGTGGAACTAACCTAAAATGCCATGCAATGCAAATAAGGAAAGTGGGGACTTAGAAGGTACCCTTCGGTTAGGGTGGCCTTAAGCCCCATTTGTACCTCTTAGATGCGTGACCTCTCCCTCCACCACATTGTCCTTACCGGCCTTGTGGGTGATCACAAACGTGTACTATTGAAGGAACTCAACCCACTACGCATGGCGAGGGGCGAACTTCTTCTGGGCGTTAAGGAAGGAAAGAGCCAGGTGATCACTATAGAGGACAAACTCCATGTGGAGGAGATAATGACGCCATTGCCAAAGGGACTGGACAATCGCATAAAACTCCTTGTCATAAGTGGAGTATCTCCGGCGCACTTCATTCAGCTTCTCATTGAAGAAGGCGACGGGGTGGCCCTCCTGACTAAGTGTGCACCGATGCCAATACTGGAGGCATCGCAGGTGACCTCGAAGACCTTGGAGAAGTCTGGGAGCCTAAGAATGGGGGCAGAGATCATGATGTCCTTAAGGGCTAGGAATGCACGTCTAGCCATGGGTGTCCAAGAGAAGGCCTCATGTTTGGTGCAATCCATAATACGGGAAGCAATGGTGGTAGAAGGCTATGAGGCCGAGGAAGCTACGGACCTCGGTAACGGACTCAGGTTCGGGCCACTTTCAAATGGTCTCGATCTTCGCGAGGTTGACCATAAGGCCCTGATCCGAAATGATGAAACCCAAGAACTGAACTTGGGTGTCTAAGAAAGCTCACTTCTTGGCGTTAAGGAACAGACGTTCCTTGTGCAAGAGATCAAAAGTCAGCCTACGGTGCTCATGTTGGGAAACCCCGGGGACATTTTACAATTTTCAGAGCATGGACATACATTTTTACGCAGCGGAAGAATGTCCCCGGAACAGGCTAGTCCCAAAAACCCAGTGAAGATCTCTTGCGAGGGGGTCGACACGATGTGATAGTAAGTACCTTTAAGCAATTAGAAGCCGATGTCGATGAAGGTGCCCAAGTGTTCGCCCTCTGTAGTCTCGCACACACGGATTCCTCAAGTTTTCTTCTTCCTCGCCCGGTGCTAGCCTCGGGAAGAAGATCCATGCCTTAGGAGAGTCCTCCAAGCAACTTGCGCCACCACCAATATGTGATGCGCCAAGGAGATGGAAGGAGAAGAGAACGCCGCAAGCCTTCTTGTTCCTTTGCGCCAAGGAAAGGAAGAGGAGAAGCATGCTTGCGCCCTTGATGGAAGAAGAAGAGCTTCAAGCTCTCCAAGCCGTCGCCCTCTAATGCTTCACGCCTCCAAGGAATTAGCATCATCAAGAGAGGGGGCGGCAAGGGCTTATTTATAGGAGCAAGAGGCGGTTAGGGGAGAATGGCAAGTGTTGACAATTAGGGCATGATTCTAGGAGATTATTCAATCAAATATATTGATTAAATCTCCACTCCCATATGCGCCTAAGACTTGCCAAAGCAAGCATCAGCCATATGCGCCCATATCATGCCATATGAGGCATTAATCCCATCCATGCGCCTAGACCTAGTCAAGGCAATATGATGGATTGCCTAATGTGGCTTGGGCGCAAGTCCTAATCCAATTAGGACTCTAATTATGTTAATAATCAGCCCACAATTGTCAAACACAATCCAATCAATTATCTTGTGTGATTTAATCAAATCCAATTTGATTTAATCACCTAGGAGATACCAAACAAGGCATAGGCGCAAATCCTAGTCCAACTAGGATTCCATATGCGCCTATCCTATTAATTCATCCCCATTATACCCTTCAAGCCTCATAGCCCTTCAATACAACTTATTAGCAAGCCCAACTAAGCAATGGGCCAAGCCCAAAGTCCATTATGCATGTTAACCAAGCTATTGGATCCAATCCAATTTAACCCATGGTTAAATGAGGCTAACCATGGTTAATTTGATCGATATGCCAAAAATGGAAGTTGGCCCCAATAAGTTTCTTCCATCTCATCAGGCCCATTGGCGCTGATGAAATCTCCCAAATAGATCAGAGTTATCCAATAACTCGATCTAAAGGCTACCCGATCAATATGAAAACTCGAGTATCAAGGTGTGCGACCCTGTAGGTTCCTCTAACGCTGGCAGTGCTGACCAAAGGTCATCACAAGCAGTGAGTGGCACCTAGCAGTGCATCGCTGCTACCCAGGTTATTGGAATGGATATCGACATCGACATCCCCATCATCGCAACTAGGTACAGATGCATTACAGTCTCTTTGCCGTACTGATATCCGATTGGACAAGTGTGTCACCACTTGTTTTCATCCAATCACATGGCTATGACTAAAATAGGTTCTCACCTGGGTATGGCCATACACTCTCAGTCATAGAACCATAAGGGAGTTCCATGGATATCATACTTCCCTAAGGAAGGGGCAAATCCTCCCAACTACGGCAAGGTGTTAGGTTGCATCAAAGCAAGTCCCTAACCATATGGAATGGTCAATGACCTCAAGTCAAGGGATCAATGCATCTCCTGTCACTTGTGAGGATAACTCATGACACCAAGTCATAGCCTCACGGCGGGTCTATCCAGTATATCCTCCAATGATACACCCATGTGTCTGCGTTAGCACCACATGCCTAACCAGCCCACATACCAGTCTCTCAAGTACCAGAGTTGTCCCATATCCACTCAGGTACATCGACTGGGGACTATAGTTCAAGCACAGATCCAATCTGTCTCCAGGGACATTATCATGTAAGTACACAATCGCAGGTGTAGACAAACAATGATAACGACAATGCCAGAAAGATATATATTAATATCAGAGTCAAGTAGTACATAGATGGACCAAAACTAGGTCCTAGGGCATATACACCAACAATCTCCCACTTGCACTAAGACCTTGAGGTTGAGCAACCTCAACCCCATATCTCTAGTACGACCATCATGCTTCTGCTGCGCCAAAGCCTTGGTCAGTGGGTCTGCTAGATTGCTCTCTGTGTCAACTCTGCTAATCTTGACATCACCTCGATCAATGATCTCTTTGATCAGGCGAAATCTCTTGAGTATGTGTTTGGACCTTTGATGAGACCGTGGTTCCTTAGCATGTGCAGTTCCCATTGTTGTCATAGTAGAGCTCAATGGGATCCATTGCACTTGGAACCACCTGAAGTTCAGAAAAGAACTTCCTGATCCAAACGGCTTCATTGGCTGCCTCAGAAGCAACCACATACTCAGCTTCGGTTGTAGAATTAGCTATGGTGGATTGCATGAAGCTCTTCCAGCATACAGCACCTCCAACCATCTTAAACTAATAGCTAGTCTGCGATCTAAAGTCGTCAGGATCAGACTGGAACGACTCATCAGTGAAGCCCTGCACACTGAGTTCTTCCTGTCCCCCGTAGACTTTATAGAATAAATCCTTAGTCCCTTTCAGGATACTCAAGGATATTCTTTACAGCCACCCAGTGCTGTAAACTAGGATTGGATTGGTATCAGCTGGTTATGCTCACAGCATAAGCCACAACTGGTCTAGTACACAACATTGCATACATGATCGATCCCACCGCCGAAGCATAGGGCACTCGACTCATGTCATCTCTCTCAGCCTCTGTGTTGGTACATTGGTTCTTTGAGAGAGTAAGGCCATGTCTCACTGGAAGGTATCCTTTCTTGGATTGCTCCAAGTTGAACCTCTCCAGGACCTTATCAATGTGGGCACTATGACTAAGGGCCAAGAGCATCTTCGATCTATCCCGGTAGATCCTCACGCCCAGAATATAGGCGGCCTCCCCTAAGTCTTTCATCTCAAAACATTTCCCCAACCATGTCTTCACAGCTTGAAGACTAGGATGTCGTTTCCGATGAGCAGTATGTCATCGACATACATGACCAGAAAAGTCATCAAGCTCCCACTGAATTTTCTGTATACACAGGCGTCTTCTTCACTTTTGATAAAGTCATAATCTCTCAAGCTTCATCAAACTGAAGATTCTAACTTCGAGATGCTTGCTTTAATCCGTAAATGGATTTCTTTAGCCTGCAGACTTTACTAGTATCTGCAGGATGGATGAAGTCATTAGGTTGTGTGATATACACATCCTTAGTTAGCTTCCCGTTAAGGAACGCTGTCTTCACATCCATCTGCCATATCTCATAGTCATGATATGTAGCTATAGCAAGCAGAATCCGAATGGATTTGATCATGGCAACTGGAAAGAAGGTTTCATCATAGTCCACCCCGTGGACTTGTTTAAATCCTTTAGCCACTAGTCTACCCTTATAGGTAACTATTTTACCATCCATGTCTGTCTTCCTCTTGAAGACCCATTTACACCCTATGGGTTTTACCCCATCAGGCAGCTCAACCAAATCCCAGACTTGGTTAGCCGATATGGAATCCATCTCGGATCGCATGGCCTCAAGCCATCTCTCGGAGTCCGATCCACTGACCGCCTCATCATAAGTCCTGGGTTCATCCTCCATGATGAAGATCCCGTCGTGTTGGGTCGGCAGCGACCCGTACCTCTTAGGTGCACGAGGAATCCTCCCAGACCTACGTGAGGCCTGTGTCTGAGCCTCAGGTTGCCTAGCAATCGGTGTAGGTGGCTCAGGTTCCCATCTCTATGTCTTGTGGTTGCACTTGGACCTCGTCCAAGTCAAACTTCCTCCCACTAACTTCTTTCATGAGAAATTCTTTCTCTAGAAAGACCGCACCCCGAGCAACAAAAACTTTGTTCTCGGTGGGAATATAGAAGTAGTAACCCTTAGTCTCCTTGGGGTACCCCACAAACATACACTTATCAGATCTAGGTTCTAGCTTGCTAGAATCCTGACGTTTGACATAAGCCTCACATCCCTAGATCCTGATAAAAGTGAGATTAGGGCGTCTCCCATTCCATACCTCGTATGGAATCTTTGAGACACTCTTAGATGGAACATTATTCAGTATTAGAGAAGCTTTTTCAAGTGCATGTCCCCAGAATGAGGGAGGTAGAGTTGCATGACTCATCATAGACCGAACTATGTCCAACAAGGTTCGATTTCTCCTTTCAGATACACCATTCTACCGAGGTGCTCTAGGAGGAGTGAGTTGGGATAGGATCCCACACTTACTCAGATAGTCAAAGAATTCACTGCTCAGGTGCTCTCCATCACGATCTGATCGAAGATCCTGAAAGGATCTACCAAGCTGGTTCTCTACTTCATGTCTGAACTCCTTAAATTTCTCAAAGGATTCAGACTCATGTCTCATCATGTAGACATAACCATATCTACTGAAGTCATCAGTAAATGTGATGAAGTAGTTATACCCTCCTTTGGCTTGTTTATTGAATAGCCCACACACATCACTATGTATGAGATCCAACAAACCTCCTGCCCTCTCACCAGTCTTGGTGAAGGGCGTCGTTGTCATTTTCCCTAATAAACAAGTCTCACATGTATCAAGTTCCTCCAAGGAACTCGAATCTAGCAACCCATTTGCATGGAGTTGTCGAATGCGATTCTTGTTTATATGGGCTAATCGACAATGCCGTAGGAAAGCACCAACTGAACCACTCAGTTTGGTCCTTTTATTATTTATGTTACAAATAGAGCTAACCATGTCCAAGACATGCGGACCATTGCACAAAGTACCGTTCCCATAAAGCATATTTGCAAAATAAAAAGAACATAAGTTCTCTTTTATTTCAAACCTAAATCCTTTCTTTGCGAAGCAAGGAGTGGATACAATGTTTTGGTAAGGGAAGGTACATAATAGCAATTGTCTAGCTTTAACTGAAGTCCAGAAGGCAGGGAGAAAAACTCCTACAGCAACAGCAGCAACTTGTGCCCTGTTACCTATCCGTAGGTCAATCTCTCTAGGCCTTACCGATCTATCCTTTCTGAGCCTTTGCATATTTGTACTCCACATGCGGTATCCAATACCCATGTCATAGGAGTAGAAAGGTTGACTTCGGTAACATAAATACCTGAGCATGAAGACAAGGCCTTGCCTTTCTTCTCCTCATTCTGAAGTTGCAACATGTCCTTCAACATGTGAGGTGGCCCTCCACATGAATAGCACCTATTATTCCTGATCATATCCATCTTTAATTTCAGTTCCTTGGTCAAGCCTTTCGGCTCAACACACTGAATATCAACTTTAGCAGGATTGAGCTCAACCAATTCATCAAAGAGCTGCCTTAGATTAAAATAATTTCAGAGGCACTCTTCGATTCATATCACCCTTAAACTCAAGTGACATGTTGGTTAGCAACCTCCAAAGTATCAACCTGATGCTTATCATAAGCATCCCTCTCAGCCGCTGAGGCCGAGCATGGAAGTGGCTCAGGAATAAGATGCTCAAGAACATAAAGCTTCCTCTCGAGCTTGAGCACGATTCTCAAGTTCATATACCAATCCAGTAAGTTGGATCCAACCAACTTATCCAGGGTAGATCGCAGTGACCAACTGCTATTGTTCATAGCCATTGTTCTACAACAACCAAGAAACAGCAGATTAGTACTACTTCGAGTCATTTAAACTAGACTTGCCTTTTAAATGACCATGGCTCCCACTATTTTAAATTCGAATTGACAACCCACAAAGTCAATCGAGAAATCCAAGATTTCCTAGTGAGATGAGATCCTCATTCCACACAGGGCTTCGCGTCCCACGAGGGTGGGATGAGATGCATAAAGTGACCCATGTTTCCTAAGGTGGGCGCGCCGGCCGATTGCTCCAAGCAATTCCCCTTATTGAGACAGTCCAGGCATTTCATGTCCAGCGAGGGCTGGATACAACATGAAACCCTTACCTCTCAACGATGCCTCTAGACTTTCACCATGTGCCCAGCACATGTGAACTTCTAGTCAAGTCCATCCCTAACCGTTATGCCCAGGGCCAACGAGTTTCCTTGCGAAGGCACGCCCAGGTTAAAACTGGACTGGGGAAACCATTGCCACCACGCACTTTCTAAAGATAAGTGGGTGTGTCCCACGAGGGTGGGAAACAGTTCACAACTCCACTGATCGATAGCTTAGTGAGGGCTACGCGTTAGAAGGCTACTAGACTTGATATTTTAATTGAGGGTTTTTGTTTAAGGTCTCATCATCTCAGTTTTATCTTATGTCTATCATTACAGGCATGCAATCCTATGGTGATAACATAACGATAAAACATCACAGGCATGCTTTAGCTTTTGTAAAGAAAGCAATAAAAGGATGATGTGATCATAGCCCATCCAAGACATTGAACCAATTCATGCCAAAAAGGGGGTTCAACTCTTGACCTAGGATTCAAGCCCCAAGATTAGACCTAGCCTAGCCGACCTCTAGCTCTATCTTCAAGGTTGGCTCCAAGGTCATTCTCCCATGGTTTAGCTCTCAAACCCTAGGGGTACACCCACAAGGTTCGGCCAATGCCATGGTCTTCCTCCAAGGAAGGTGCGCCATTTAGCAAGCCACAAGAGGGATAGCACACAAGCACAAGGCTCGGCCAAACCCTAACTTGCGCTCCCATGCAAGGATGTGCCACCTTTGAAGCTTGTTGCGCCATCATGCAAGGATGCGCAACCAAGCAAGCATGCACCTTGCTCCAAGTAGATGCGCGATCCTAATCTTCTTCTTAGTTAAAAGCAAAAAGAAAAGCGGCACGCAGGCCTCACAAGGATACATCACAGGCATGTTAAGGGGCTTGATATATGACCACAACATCATGCATAATCAAGTACTTACTCATGCAATTCTATATGCTCATGAAAAACATAAAATTTGAAATTTTACTTTTTCATAAAACATGTCTCTCTTCCTTCCCTTCATATCACAAATCTTTGATTCTAAGTTTCTCTCAGGAGTCTACAAGAGGCACACCGGTTGCCCTCCTTGCAATCCCTAACTTGCTAGGATAAGGGCAATCACCCAGTCCATGCCCTATTCCAACAAGTCTCTCAAGATAGGTCTATCCTATTATGAGAGGAGAAATTTTCTCTTCCACATATGGGTCTATCCCATCACATGAAGAGAGCAAAGAACCACAAGAAGTTAATTAGAAGTAAGAAACAAGAGACCTACAATTTTTCTACTTAAAGAAAAATCATGCACCAACATCTATGCAATATGCGAAAATGTAGATATGGCATGTGAGCATGAAAAGCATGAAAGAACATCGTTCGAGGCTCGCAAGTAGCTCTAATACCACTATTGGGAAACCCCGGGGACATTTTACAATTTTCAGAGCCATGGACATACATTTTTACGCAGCGGAAGAATGTCCCCGAAACAGGCTAGTCCCAAAAACCCAGTGAAGATCTCTTGCGAGGGGGTCGACACGATGTGATAGTAAGTACCTTTAAGCAATTAGAAGCCGATGTCGATGAAGGCGCCCAAGTGTTCGCCCTCTGCAGTCTCGCACACACGGATTCCTCAAGTTTTCTTCTTCCTCGCCCGGTGCTAGCCTCGGGAAGAAGATCCATGCCTTAGGAGAGTCCTCCAAGCAACTTGCGCCACCACCAAGATGTGATGCGCCATGGAGATGGAAGGAGAAGAGAACGCCGCAAGCCTTCTTGTTCCTTTGCGCCAAGGAAAGGAAGAGGAGAAGCATGCTTGCGCCCTTGATGGAAGAAGAAGAGCTTCAAGCTCTCCAAGCCGTCGCCCTCTAATGCTTCACGCCTCCAAGGAATTAGCATCATCAAGAGAGGGGGCGGCAAGGGCTTATTTATAGGAGCAAGAGGCGGTTAGGGGAGAATGGCAAGTGTTGACAATTAGGGCATGATTCTAGGAGATTATTCAATCAAATATATTGATTAAATCTCCACTCCCATATGCGCCTAAGACTTTCCAAAGCAAGCATCAGCCATATGCGCCCATATCATGCTATATGAGGCATTAATCCCATCCATGCGCCTAGACCTAGTCAAGGCAATATGATGGATTGCCTAATGTGGCTTGGGCGCAAGTCCTAATCCAATTAGGACTCTAATTATGTTAATAATCAGCCCACAATTGTCAAACACAATCCAATCAATTATCTTGTGTGATTTAATCAAATCCAATTTGATTTAATCACCTAGGAGATACCAAACAAGGCATAGGCGCAAATCCTAGTCCAACTAGGATTCCATATGCGCCTATCCTATTAATTCATCCCCATTATACCCTTCAAGCCTCATAGCCCTTCAATACAACTTATTAGCAAGCCCAACTAAGCAATGGGCCAAGCCCAAAGTCCATTATGCATGTTAACCAAGCTATTGGATCCAATCCAATTTAACCCATGGTTAAATGAGGCTAACCATGGTTAATTTGATCGATATGCCAAAAATGGAAGTTGGCCCCAATAAGTTTCTTCCATCTCATCAGGCCCATTGGCGCTGATGAAATCTCCCAAATAGATCAGAGTTATCCAATAACTCGATCTAAAGGCTACCCGATCAATATGAAAACTCGAGTATCAAGGTGTGCGACCCTGTAGGTTCCTCTAACGCTGGCAGTGCTGACCAAAGGTCATCACAAGCAGTGAGTGGCACCTAGCAGTGCATCGCTGCTACCCAGGTTATTGGAATGGATATCGACATCGACATCCCCATCATCGCAACTAGGTACAGATGCATTACAGTCTCTTTGCCGTACTGATATCCGATTGGACAAGTGTGTCACCACTTGTTTTCATCCAATCACATGGCTATGACTAAAACAGATTCTCACCTGGGTATGGCCATACACTCTCAATCATAGAACCATAAGGGAGCTCCATGGATATCATATTTCCCTAAGGAAGGGGCAAATCCTATGTCTGTCCATTGACCTTCTCATATGGGTCGTGACATGCTCAATGACAACCGTTATGACCTCCCAACTACGGCAAGGTGTTAGGTTGCATCAAAGCAAGTCCCTAACCATATGGAATGGTCAATGACCTCAAGTCAAGGGATCAATGCATCTCCTGTCACTTGTGAGGATAACTCATGACACCAAGTCATAGCCTCACAGCGGGTCTATCCAGTATATCCTCCAATGATACACCCATGTGTCTGCGTTAGCACCACGTGCCTAACCAGCCCACATACCAGTCTCTCAAGTACCAGAGTTGTCCCATATCCACTCAGGTACATCGACTGGGGACTATAGTTCAAGCACAGATCCAATCTGTCTCCAGGGACATTATCATGTAAGTACACAATCGCAGGTGTAGACAAACAATGATAACGACAATGCCAGAAAGATATATATTAATATCAGAGTCAAGTAGTACAAAGATGGACCAAAACTAGGTCCTAGGGCATATACACCAACAGCTCAAGGTAGTCAGCGCGAGCACGGCTGTAGATGAGAATGTCGTCAAAGTAGACGATGAGGAACTTTCCCATGTAGGGCTTCAACATCTGGCTCATCAAACGCGTAAAAGTTGAAGGGGCATTGGTGAGACCGAAGGGCATAACTAACCACTCATAGAGGCCGTCCTTCATCTTGAAGGTCGTCTTCTAATCATCCCCTTCGTGGATGCAGACTTGGTGGTAGCCACTCCGAAGGTTGAGCTTGCTGAACCAACATGACCCAGAAAAATGAGATCAAGCATGTCATCGAGTCGCGGGATGGGAAATCGGTACTTGACGGTGATGTGATTGATTGCCTGGCAATCAATACACATTCACCAAGATCTGTTCTTCTTGGGCGTGAGAAGGGTTGGGACCGCGCAAGGGCTAAGACTCTCACGGATGAAGCCCTTGGGGAGGAGGTCATCGACTTGCCTCTCGATCTCTGTGTGCTCGGTGGGGTTAAGGCGATGGTGAGGCAAATTGGGCAAAGATGCCCCAAGTACAAGGTCGATCACGTGCTGGATGTTGCGATCCGGGGGAAGGCTTGAGGGAAGGTCGACCGGAGAGATGTCCAAAAACTCCGTCAAGAGGGCTGCGACCTCCTCGGGCACCGCGGTTGCCGGAAGGGGTGGGTTGCAGGAAACCTCGCGCACCATGAGAGCATAGACCACCTTGGTCTCATGGGCCTCGCGGACTAGGGAACCAGGATGCACAAGGGCGAGTGACTTAGGTGCAGGTTGGGCCAGCGGAGTAGGTGTGATGATCCCCTTGTGTGTGGAAGCCTGCAGCTCCTTGGGTGGAGCTGGGGTCAAGCAGATTTTCCATCCCCTGTGTTGGAAAACATAAGTGTTGGAGCACCCATAGTGGAAAATGTCACGGTCATAGAGCCATGGATGGCCAAGGAGGACATGGGAAACTCCGATGGAGGTGACGTCGCACCACACCTTGTCGGAGTAGTCCCCAAAGTAGATGGGGACTTGGCAGCGATGGGTGATGGGAAGGTTCGAGGCATCGACCCAAGCAATCGAATAAGGCTTAGGGTGTGGTTCTAAGGCGAGGCCAAAATGGGTAACCGCGGACCTTGACATGACGTTGAGGCTGCTACCTCTGTCAATTACTATTTTACACGAGTGACCGTTATACTTGATATAATTGTAGAAGATACTTGTGCATTTCCAGTCCTTGAACGGAGAAGGGCAGTGGACTAGGGTGCAACAAACGACTGCCATGGTGGGTCATGGGCTCAGCTCCTCATCCAAGTAGCATTGTGGGCCAACCTCTTGGGCCAGAGGTGGGCCGCGAGGCACAGGGTGCTGAGGGTCGCGACGCTCGGGTGAATATGCTGGGAGCGACGGGGGCAATCCCGGTTGAAGTGACCAGTTTGGTGACAATGTCGGCATGGACTTGGGGGAACAGCTGACATGGGTGCCTTGCCCTTCTCATCCCAGGTCAAGCGAGGCGGGGGTGCATCACAGGGTCGGAAGTGGTGGAGCCTCAGATAGAGGAGGTGGGGCTGGTGCCGGGGACACATAAACTGATCGTCGTAAAGGGGCTAGCTCTACACGATCGTGGTGAGAGCGCAAATCTTGCTCAATCTCGCGAGCATGATGGAGGACTAGGATAACCGAGTCTAGCCCATAAGTCGGTAAGGCGCGCCGGATCTCCTCGTGGAGACCATTCTAAAAATGGGATAAAGTGAAAGCGGGGTCCTCCTTAAGGTTGCAGCGGATAACGAGCTCATCGAAGCGAGTGTGGTTCTCGTCAGCGGAGTCGAACCCTTGGGAAATAGCGCAATAGGAGTCGAGGAGACGCTGCCTATGCGTGGGTGGGACATACTTTTCCTTGAGGCGATAACACATTTCCTCCCATTGAGTGCTACGGGGAAGGTGCTGGTCTACAAGTTGGCACTCAACATTTGTCCAATACAACGGAGTGGGTTCGGTTAGTAAGAGACGAACATAACTGACCTGAAGGTGATCAGACTTCGCACTCCACTTGAAGTAGTTATCCACGGCCACAGCCCAGTCAAGGAAGACTCGGGGGTCTATGCTACCATTGAAGATCGGGGAATCTATGTGCGTGAGCAGGCAAACCTCGTCGTCCTCACGGCTATGCTGGGTCGGGCATTGTGGGGGAGGAACATCCTCAACCCACGCAGACTCGTCACCAAATGGGTCGGAGCGGGGGGACTCGTTGGCGTGCGTACACAGTGGGGCTAATGGGGGAGGAACACTAAGCGAGGGTCGGCCCTCCGTGGGCTTAGATCGGAGTTCCACCACGCGGTCCGAGAGGTCCTAGACCATGGTCATAAGGCATGGAATCATGACTTCCTTCACTTCAAAGTGTGTGGACAGTGATTCGACCGACTCTACCCTAGAGGGAGTACCTTCTTCGTTCGTTATGGGCACTTGGGAAGTGGGATTTTGGTAAGGGGCTCTTGATCTAGTTGTCATGAGGCAGAGTATGTGATATGTTTGCTGAAAATAAACCTGAAAGAACCGATATGAAATGCAGTGGAGAGATCGGTGGAGCTAGACAAGAGTTAGCTCCAAACCTCCTCTGATATAAAATTTGACACAGCGGAACTTGTGGGAGGGATGCTCCTTAGTTCAGTACTCTAAGGAGGTGGAGACAATGATGCTGAAATTGTGAGAGGGTCTTGAGACAAGGGAAACGAAAGCGCGTTGGAGGGAAACCCAGGAAAACTAATGAAAACGTTACCGTGAAGATGCGACTTGAGCAATACCAGCGAGCCAAAAGCCAAGAACACGATCTAATATCTCAAATGGCGTACCTCACTTGTAGAGCCAATTTTCTTTACATGTGCACGTAGTCGGGGATCCTTCACGATGCGGCGAAGGAAGGGGCATCTGCTCATCCAAGACAGGGGAACTGGTTATGCACCAAGTGCTGGGCGCAAAAGAACTGCTGTCGAGGATGGGGAAGTTTACGAAGATACTCGAGGGGGTGAAGAAGTTGACATTAAGTGGTGCCTGGAAGCGCTTCGGAGATGCTCCGGCCCTTTTGATTGAAGTAAACGATGTACGGGAATTGGAACAAGGGCGCTCACAGGTGAGGCTCTTGGAGCTAATGCTGGACCTAGGCTTCGCAAGGAGGAAGCTGCTAGTACAACAAAAACTGAAGAGGAACTAGCCATTAGCCTTCTTTTATAGATCAAGAGGGAGGGGTGGCACATGAAAATCACATGAGGGTTGTTGGAGAAGCCAACAACCCCTAACTTCCTAAAAGAGGGTCAAGATGCCCTCTAACAAACTAAAAGCAACTCTAACAACTTCTGTAGGGAATTTTCAGGATGGCTGGCGCATGGATCAAATTTCGTGAGCCTTTGTCCGGGCCGGTTGGTTTGATAAACCATTTCTGAGCAGGCCGCCATGAAACAGCAGAACTTGTTGATCGTGGGCTAATTCTGCACATTATTGGCCGTCTCCTGGGCCGTGTTGAGGACCCGATTATGGTAACGGTCCGTTGGTGGCTCTTGAGGTGGTCCTCGGGGAAGGGTTGCCATGGGGTCCAGTTGTATGGATTCCGTTGAGGCTGAAGAAGGGCTCACAATACCCACATAACAATCTGGGGGTTGCGAGGATCGTTGCCAACGTCGAACTTCTTGTAGAACAGGACCCATCTTGACTTTTGAGGCGTTCACGGCCTGGCCGTGCTTGTGTTCACGGGCTTGAACGGAGTCTGGGAAATCCATCGACGCTGTCACGGCCTGGACGTGCTTCTCGTCACGGGCATGACGGGGTGGGCAGTTTTGCATCGAGCTCATCACAACAAGGGGCATGTGTGTGCCAGGGATGGTGATGAGCAGCGAGCTGATCACGGCCTGGCCATGCTTCTTGACATGGGCGTGACGGGGTGAACAGTTTTGCGCCGAGCTTGTCATGGCAGGGGGCACGGTCGTGCCTAGGGCCGTGCTTTTGTTTGCATCCGGGGGTGACCGTGTGATGGCCGTGAAACTTTTCACGGCCTAGCCATGATGGGATGATGAACTCATCATACCTGTGCCTGGAGCCATGCTGGGTTGCGCCGAGGGGATCGCGGCCGTGATCTCCTTCATGGCCTGGATGTGCTGGGTGGTGTAGGCCTCTGTTTGACCTAAAAATTTTGCTGTAGCCTCCTCGAACTCTGGGGAGTCATCCCAAGTGTCTTCGAAGGGTGTTAGGTCACACCCATATGCTTCTTTGACTCTGTTAAAAATCCCCCTTGCCTGCGCCTTCTTCCTTGAAGATGCGCCAAGGGGGCCGATCTTCTTCAAGTTGCGCCAACCACCAAAGGAAGCACCAACTTGTATGCTCCCCTTCTTTTTCTAGAGATGCACCACCACCAAGGAAGCACAGAGGAAGAATAAGGAGACCCTCACAATCTTCTTGCGCGAAGGGGAGGGTGATGTCACCAAGGAAGAAGGGAGGCGACAACAACCTTGGAGGCGCCAAGGAGATGAGGAGGCGGCTAGGTTATGAGGAGGGGAAGGGTGCTAGGCGGCTAGGGTTGCAGTATGCGATTCTTTTTAGCATATGTGCCTACACCCTATATTTATAGATTTAATATGTGGGCCTATAAACTTAAGTTGCAATATTTTTATTCAAAAATATTCGCGGGATAAGTTGCAACCCTCACTATTTAAATTATGAATTAATTAGCAATTAATTCATCATTTAATTAATATTGGTGCATAAGTGATCAAATCATCAAACCATAGCACTCATCTCTGCGCTGACCCGAGTTTTGACCCATCTTAATGGACCTAGTCAACCGGAGTCAAAATTGGTCAGCCGAGGTCAGCCTGGGTCAACTGATCACAACAATCTATAAACCTTATCTCAACTGATATTGATCATCTGCAAAGCATAAATCTCTCAAATAGATCTGCATTGTCCATAAATTTGATATGTGGCTATCCTATCAATACAGAGTCTCTAGTGTCTAGGTGTGCGACCCTGTAGGTGCCTTTGATGTTGGCAGTGATGTCCTCATCATCACAAGTGGTGAGTGGTACCTAGCAGTACATCGCTGCAACCCAAGTCATTGGAATAAATGTCGCCATTGACAACCTTAGATTGTGGTAAGATATAAGTATACATGTCCCTTTGTCAGGCTGATTGTCTAAGTCGGACAAGTGTGTCACACTTGTTTATTCCAATGTTAATGGTCATGACTCTATTTAGGCTTATCCTATGTGTGGCCACACGCTTTTAGTCATGCACCATGTAGGGGCCCATGGACATCGAGCTTCCCAGCAAGGAATGGGCAAATCCTCTATTGGCAAGATGCATTTCTACACAGCTCAAGACATACCCAATGACAACCGTTATGACCTCTCTTTTATAGTGAGACATTAGTTTGTATCAAAGCATATCCCTTACTACATATAGACACAATCTCTCTTAAGTCAAAGGACATCTATTATCTCTATCACTGTGAGATTCTTCTTGAGACACCAAGAACAATCCTCACCGTGGGTCGGTTCAGTATATCTTCCTTGATATTCCCATATGCTTGTGTTGAGCAACCCATGCTAACCACCACATATACGAGTCTCACCTACAACATAGTTGTCCCCTATCCGCTATGGTACTTGACTCGGGACATAGCAAACTGAGATAGAAATATCTTGGAGGGACATCATCATTTAAATATACATATGCACAGATGTACAATAAATCATGACAACGACAATGCCAGGATATCTATAAATATCAATGTATGTAGTACAAAAGTTAAGACTGAAACATAGGTCTCAGGGCATAACACTAACAATCTCCCACTTGCACTCAGACCTTACCGTTGAGGTACCTTAACCCCATGTCTCGAGTATAACCATCATGCTTCTATTGCGCCAAAGCTTTGTTCAGTGGGTCCAATAGATTGTTCTCTATGTCAACTCTATATATCTTTACGTCACCTCTGTCGATGATCTCCTGGATCAGGTGAAATCTTCTGAGTGTGTGTTTGGATCACTAATGTGATTTTGGTTCTTTGGCTTGCGTGTTCGCACCATTGTTATCACAAAGGCTCTTCCAGCAAACAGCACCTCCATTCAGCACGAACACATAAACGAACTGCGATTTGAAGTCATCTGGATCTGACTGGAAAGAAGCATTTGTATAACCCTAGATACACAGATCTTCTTGTCCACCATAGACTAAGAATAAATCTTTTGTCTTTCTTAGATACTTCATGATATTCTTCACGGCTATCCAATGCTGGACATGGGGGATAGACTGGTATCTACAGGTTATGCTCACTACATAAGCCACGTCTAGTCTTGTACATAACATGGCATACATGAGAGATCCCATTGTTGGTGCACAAGTGACTCAACTCATCTCCTCTTTCTTAGCTTGTGTAGAGGGACATTGGCTCTTAGAAAGAGTAATGCTGTGCCTCATGGGAAGGTAACCCTTCTTGGACTGCTCCAAGGGAAACCTTTGCAGCACTTTGTCTATGTACGTGCTCTGACTCAGGGCAAGAAGCTTCTTGGATCTATCCTGGTAAATCCTCACACCTAGAATATAGGCGGCCTCCCCTAAGCCTTCCATCTCTAAACACTTTCCCAACCATGTCTTCACAACGTGATGGGTAGGGACGTCATTTCTGATGAGCAGTATGTCATCGACATATAAGACCAGAAATGTGACCAAGCTCTCACTGATTTTCTTATACACATAGGCATCATCTTCATTCTTGATGAATCCATAATCTCTCACAACTTCATCAAAACAATTGTTCCAACTTTGAGAGGCTTACTTTAATCCATAAATAGATCTCTTCAGCTTGCATACTTCATGAGCATTGGCTGGGTGGATGAACCCCTTAGGCTGTGTCATAAAAACATCCTCTGATAGGTTTCCATTAAGGGAAGCTTTTTTCATGTCCATTTGCCAGATCTCATAGTCATAGTAGGCAGCTAAAGCAAGCATGATCCAAATAGATTTAAACATAGCAACCGACAAAAAAGTTTCATTGTAGTCCACCCCATGGACCTGCCTGAAACCTTTGGCCACTAGTCTACCTTGTAGGTAACCACGTTGCTATCCATGTCTGTCTTCTTCTTGATGACTCATTTACACCCTATGGGTTTAGCCCCATTAGGTGGCTCAACCAAGTCCCATACTTGATTAGTAGACATGGAATCTATCTCGGACCTCATGGCCTCCAGCTATCTCTCAGAGTCCGGTCCAGCGACTGCATCCTCATAAGTCTTAGGCTCATCCTCAATAATGAGAATGTCGTCGTGTTGAGTTGGCAATGACCCATACCTATCAGGTGCACGATATACCCTCTCAGACCAACACGAAGCCTGTGTCTGAGCCACAGGTTGGGCCTCAACCTGTACAGATGGCTTAGGTTCCATCTCAACCTCTATGTCTTGTAGATGATCTTGGACTTTATCCAAATCAAAACTTCTCCCACTGACTTCTATCAAGATAAATTCTTTCTCAAAAAAGACAGCACCATGGGCGACAAAAACTTTGTCCTCAGTGAGATTATAGAAGTTGTATTCTCTGGTTTCTTTAGGATACCCCATAAATACACATTTATCTGACCTGGGCTCTAGTTTGCTAGAGTTTTAACGTTTAACATACGCTTCACATTCCCAGATCCTCATAAATGTGAGGTTAGGTTGTCTCCTAGTTCACAGCTTATGTGGAGATATGGGGACACTTTTAGACGGAACGCTATTCAGTGTGAAAGAAGCTGTTTCTAATGCATGAGACCATAAATACAGAGGTAGAGTTGCATGACTCATTATACACTGAACCATGTCAAGAAAGGTTCGATTCCACCTCTCAGACACAACATTCCATTGGGGTGTCCCGAGAGGGGTGAGCTGTTAGAGAATCCCACACTCTTTCAGATAGTCAATAAACTCATGGCTCAAGTACTCTCTGCCTCGATTAGATCGAAGAGCCTTTATGGATCGTCCAAGCTGGTTTTCTACTTCAATCTTGAACTCCTTAAATTTCTCTAAGGATTCAGACTTATGTCTCATCAGATAGACATAACCATATCTACTGTAATTGTCAATAAATGTGATGAACTATACAAACCCACCTCTGGCTTGTTTGTTGAAAGGCCCATACACATTGCTGTGAATGAGGTCCAACAAACCTGTGGCCCTTTCTTCTTTCTTGGTGAATGGCACCTTTGTCATTTTTCCCAGTAAACAAAGCTCGCACGTGTCAAACTCCTCGAATGAGCTCAAATCCAAGGATCCATTTGCATGAAGTCGTTGGATACGATTCTTATTTATGTGCCCTAAGCGACAATACCAAAGATAAGTGTTGTTATAACCACTTAGCTTGATCCTCTTAGTATTTACGTTGCACATAGAACTTTGCATGTCCAAGACATACAGCCCATTGCACAATGTACTAGATCCATAGAACAGGTTTGTCAATGAAAAAGAACATGTGTTCTCTTTTATTGCAAAGCTAAATCCTTTCCTCCCCAAGGCAGGAATGGATATAATATTCTTAGTGATCGACGGTACATAGTAACAATGGTCTAGTTTGAGTTGAAGTCCCGACGGTAGCAAGAGAGTGTAGTTGCCTATAGTCACAGCAGCAACCTATGTGCTGTTACTGACCCGAAAGTCAATCTCTCGTAGTCGCACAGCCCTACTTCGTTTGAGCCCTTGTATACTTATACAAATATGCGCTCTATATGCAGTATCAAGTACCCATGTGTTTGAAGTAGATAGGTTGACTTTAACCACGTAAATACTTGAGCCTGAAGACAAAGGAGGATTCCTTCTCTTCACCTCTTTCTAGTGATGCCTTTTACAGCTCTTGAGCTTGGGGTCACCCCTCAAAGTTCGACACTAGTCCAACGCGTCCTCCCGATGGTCGGATCGTAGTTTTAATTTGCTATTGTTCATAGACATGATCTACAACAAAAGACATGCAGATTAGTACTACATTTTTAATCATTTAATCTGGACTTGAAATAAATGATTCTTTCTCACTATTTATCAGACTATCAACCCTCTCATGTCAATCCAAGAAACCACATAATTTCCTAAGTGATATGTGATCCTTGTTCCTCACACGGTCTCGTGTCCTGCGGGTGTAGGATGTACTGCACGAGGTGACGCATGTATCACAAGGTAGGCACGCCGGCCAATATCAGCTAAGCAATTCCCCTTCTCAAGACTGTTCAGACACTTCATGTCTAGTGGAGGCTAGATTTAGGACGAAGCCCTAACTCCTTGAGGTGCCTCTAGCAACATCCATCATGTGGGTTAATCACATATGAGAGTTCTAGTCAAGTCCGACCTGACCGTTATGCCCAGAGCCAATGAATTCCTTATGGAAGGCGCATCCAGAGTTTTAACCGGATTGGGGAAAGCATTATCACCACACGCCTCCTAAAGATTGATGTGTGTATCCCACAGTGGTGGGAAATAGTGCACAACACAATCAATCGATAGTTTGACAAGGGCTACGTGTCCGAAGGCTTTTAGAATGGGACTTGATATGATTTCGAGATGGTTTGGGTGGTGCCACACCACTTAATGTTTTATCTTATGTCTAACATTACAAGCATGCATCCCTATAGTGCTAACATAAAATAAAGCAAGACAAGCATGATATCAAAAGCAGTAAAAGATGATATGGTTATAGCCAGACAAAGGAAAAAAGCCAATAGACCTAGACTCGACACCTAGCACCACTTGAGCTCTAAGTGACCCGCTCATGCCCTAAGCCGTTAGCTCCTTGCTCTGAGTGTCTCAGGGTTTTGCTCCTACCCTAGGTGCGTTGCTTGGGTTCTATGTCCTCCTGTGTTAGCTCGCAAACCCTAGGCGACTCATAGGGTTCGGCCAACATGGGGTGCCACCATGACTCAAGAGGGGGCTGTTTTGCACCACCTCTAGATCAGCCCATGAAACTCACTTGACGTGCCTCTAGGCAGCCCTAGAAGCCTTCAAAGTTTCGGCCAAGCAAGAGGTGTGCTGAAACCCTCTTCATCAGCCCCTAATCCTTAAGGTGTGCCACTAGGGTAAACCCTAGAAGCCCCCAAGGGTTTGGCTAAGGAAGAGGTTACCCTTTCTTGATTAGATGCACTAAGGAGGAGTCTTGATGTGCTATTGTCTTCCCTAATCTTCAACTTTAATTTACAAAACAAATAAAGGAAATAGGGCGACGCGCAGGCCTCACAATAATACATCCCAGGCATGCTTTAGGGCTTGTCTATAACCATATCATATGCATAATGAAAAACACCTAGAACATGCTATTCTATATGTAATGAAAAACTACAAAAATTAGATTTTAGTTTTTCATTAGAAAACTTGTTCGTTAAATCTCAGTGATCTTATGGAAAATTCAGATTTTTCATTTTCTCTCAGGAGTCTACAAGTGGCCATATATACCCCAATTATTGATGCCACTTGCAATCTCTAACTTGTACGGATTAGGGCAATCACCTAGTCCATGCCCCGAATCTAGATACAAGTCTCACACAATGGGTCTATCCCATGAGTGTGAGGAGAAATAAATTCTCACACATAGGGCCTAACCCTATGTATAGAAACCAAAATCATGAATATCATAAAAGCGAGAAATAACAAAGCTACTATTTTTCTACACATAAAACATGGCATAAATATTTTTGAAAAATTTTTTATGACATGCACAAGCTAGAATAATCCATACACCGATGTATCTCGTAAGTTGGCTTTGATACCATTGTTGGGAATCCCTGGGCTATTTTAAAATTGTTGGGGTATGCCCTTAAGACTAATGTTTGAGGTCTTGGGATTGTAACAGTATCATGTAATAAACTGTTATGTTTATAAAGGCATGGTTGTTATTCAGTAAGCTACATTGTCTGCTGCAATATATGTTCTTCTGAATAATGTCTCAAAGCTGATCAGCTAGGCTGACATGCAGTTATGTCCTTAGTCGAGATATCTTGGTGAACATGAGACAGCCTTGATATGGTTAAGACTAATATGTGTTCTAATCTTATAGGATGCTTCGAGCATGGAATAAGATGTAGACTCATGGGTACATTGGATGTACTGGACAGACCCTACTTGGATATTCAATTGCTTGTCACAATGTGAATAATCCTTGAATGCGACAAGTGGCACATTTCCTCTGACTTGAGATCACTTGTGTTTTCTAAATGATGATTGTCATTATTTTGAGATAGTTCAATATCACTTGAAATATAATGATTATAGACTATCTTGGATGGTGAGCTTGAGTCAGGTTAGGGCACTAGTGATAGACATAGGATTGCCGTCTCCTTAATTGGAGTGTGATGTTCTAAAGGGGCCCCCTGGATGAGATGATTGAGAAAGTGTATGGTCATACCCAGATGACTATGTTCATCTGATCTAATCATGCTCATCATATTGGAGTTACAAGCTTGACTTGCTTGTCCAATAAGAACATCCAGTGGTAAAGGAAATTTGTATGCTTTGTGAATTGATTCACACTTGTGCTGTTTTTGGGTGTAGTCTTGGAAGACTCTTTCCTTTATATCGGGAGACAGTGATGTGTTGCTAGATACCCCTCACTGATCGTGATAACGTAAGTTATCGTTACCGACATTTAAAGGAAACCCTTAGGGTCGAACAATTTGATGATATGGCTTTCTTAAGTCAGATCGTGTGGACTGAATTATTCGGGTTCAGTTTAAAGGGATTTAATCTCTGATTGTAAGTGAGATCTGGTCTGATCATGTTTGATTGATTAGGGCTTGAGATCGGTAAGCTTCGATTGAGAGAATGAATGCTAGATCAGTCAGATCAGGAGCATTGAGAGATTGACGGTCAGATCAAGAGCCTTAGGGTTTATTTTGATCTGGACTTATTTCTTGGTTTATTTGGTTAGTGGACCAAATCGGTTTGAACCAGCTCATGGTTGAGCGCATGGTTCAAAGGTGATGTGGCATTTGCGATTGGGGTAAACCCAAGATCGCATGTGGAGAAGTGGGATGCTATTTTTGGATAGCACTTCTCAAACGTGGCCATGATCTCACGTCGCCCCTCTCTTGCCTCTTCACGCCTTTGACGCCTCCTTTGGTTGGTTTCGAGTGGCATTCTCGTGTAGAGGAAGTCTAAGGCGTCAAGAGGAAAAACGCCAAGAAGAAAAGCTCTCCTTTCCCTCTGCATTCGATCAAGACGCCTTGGACGATCCTTGCTAGCACAAGGGACGACAAGAAGAAGCGCATCTTCATCTTGTGTGTGACGATTTGGAGGAGATCTTCGTTGTTCTCTTACTTCCAAGGCGCCATCTTGAAATGTCCATGGTATGAATCGAATCACTTCTTTACAATCGGTTTTGTTAAGTTGATCATACAATGCATGCTCATTGATCCTATAAAACCCTTTATCCGCTGCCCCCTTTCTTGTTTGCGCCACCATAGGGTTTTCGTCCCCTTTGGGGAACCAACAAAAAATTCAAAAATAGCGGAAGCAAGGCCAAAACATGATTCCTAATTCAACAATAAGGACCATTTTATGAAGACTACAAGGATGTGATAGTGGTATACATTTCTTTACAGTTATGAGGCCGATGATGATGATCTGAGACGTGCAAGAGCCCGTCCTCTACAATCATGCACACAAGAACTGCCTCGAGACTCATCCGCTCCATGCACGTGCTAGCTTCGGGAGAGGAGATCCATGCCAGGGAGAGATACACCTTGTTTGCACCTTCTTCCTTGAAGATGTGCCAAGGGGGCCATCTTCTTCAAGTTACACCAACCACCAAAGGATGTGCCAACTTGTATGCCCCCCTTCTTCTTCTAGGGATGTGCCACCACCAAGGAAGGCACAAAGGAAGAAGAAGGAGACTCTCACAATCTTCTTGCACCAAGAGGAGGGTGATGTCGCCAGGGAGAAGGTAGGTGACAACAACCTTGTAGGCGCCAAGGAGATGAGGGGGCGGCTAGGTTATGAGGAGGGGAGGGGTACTAGGCGGCTAGGGTTGCAGTATGCGATTCTTTTTAGCATATGCGCCTACACCCTGTATTTATAGATTTAATAGGTTGCTAGGGTGATGTCCTAGTGGATCCTTATTCTCCGGAGGTGAATTCTCCCCACCCTGGGGAATTGATGGAGTCATTGATGCATATGGGTATTGCCAAATACCTATGGAAGACACTTGGGAAGATTCCTAGGGTCCGAGGAAGCTACACCAAAAATTTCAAGCCAAACGGGTTCCTGTACCAGCATTCATGCACAGGCCATGAAGGAGATCATGGCCAAGAACCCCTCAGCGCAACCAGGCATTGCCGTGCCCCTACGCATGGCCCCGTCCATGACACACTCGGTGCAAAACCGAGCTCCAGATGCAACAACCATCACGGTCGTGAAGGACACAAGCACAGCCATGACACAGTTCCCGCCCCACATGGAAGAAAGCATGGGTGCAAGCACGGCCGTGCCTCGGGCCGTGGCGCACTCGGCCTCGATCAGTCCAGCCCATCACGCCCATGATCAACCTGTGAAGATTTCGAGGGAATTCACTGAGCCCATTCACGGCCATGAACCGATGCAAGGCCCAGCCGTGACATACCCAGCAGACTCCCCAGAACCCATTCACGCCTATGAACGCATGCACGGCCAGGCCATGAAGGGCTCAAAAATACAGAAGGGCCCTGTTCTTCATGACATTCGAAGCTCTCAACGGTCCTCACACCCTCCCGACCATTTTGCGGGGACTGTGGGCCCTTCCTCCTCCTCCACGGAGCCCATCCATCCCCTCAACCTCTCAAGCTTCCCAAGAGGACCTCCCCAAGAACCGACTTCAAATCATTACCATAACCGAGTCTTTAGCACTGCGTAGGAGTTAGCGAACACCGTGCAGAACCAACCCATGGTTAGCAGGTTTTGTTGCTTCGTGGTGGCCTGTTCCGAGATGATCTGAACACCCGCGACAATCCATTGACAACCCACATTGCAGCCCGCAAGTTCCAGCCCCATGCGCCTACTTCATGGGAAAGCTTTGTTGCTTTAGTTAGTAGGAAGCTACTTTATGTTGGTTAGGATGTTATTCCCAGCATCTTTTACTTTATTCTAAGTGTAAGAGGGTGGTTAGCATCTCTAGCAACCCTTCCCCCATGTTTTCCATGTGACTCCTCCATTTTGATCTATAAAAGAGGAAGAGGAGCTAGCTACTTTTTCAGCTTTCGCTATCGTAGACATTCTCTGCCACGCGAGAGCCTTGGTCCAGTGTAACTCTAGCATTCCTCACTACCCCTTTTCGATTTTCAATCAAAGGCGCCGGGGTGACACTGTTGGGGTATGCCCTTAAGGCTAATGTTTGAGGCCTTTGGGATTGTATCAGTATCATGTAATAAACTTTTGTGTTTATAAAGGCATGGTTATTATTCAGGTTGTTACCTTGTCTGCAGTAATAAGTGTACTACTGAATAATGTCTCAAAGCTGTTCAGCTAGGCTGACAGGCTATATGTCCTTAGTCGAGATATCTTGGTGAACATGAGACAGCCTTGATATGATTGAGACTAATATGTGTTCTAATCTTATAGGATGCTTCGAGCATGGAATAAGATGTAGACTCATGGGTACATTGGATGTACTGGACAGACCCTACTAGGATATTCAATTGCTTGTCACAATGTGAATATTCCTTGTATGCACTAAGTGGCACATGTCCTCTGACTTGAGATCACTTGAGTTTCTAAATGATGATTGTCATTGTTTTGAGGTAGTTCAATATCATTTGAAACATAATGATCATAGACTATCTTGGATAATGATCATGAGTCAGGTTAGGGCACTAGTGATAGATATAGGATTGCCGTCTCCTTGTTTAAGGAGTGTGATGTTCTAAAGGGGCCCCCTGGATGAGATGATTGAGAAACTGTATGGCCATACCTAGGTGACTGTGTTCATCTGATCTAATCATGCTCATCATATTGGAGTTACAAGCTTGACATGCTTGTCCAATAAGAACATCCAGTGGCAAAGGAAACATGTATGCCTTGTGAAATGATTCACACTTGTGCTGTGGTTTGGGTGGAGTTTTGGAAGGCTCTTTCCTTTATATCGGGAGACAGTGATGTGTTGCTAGATACCCCTCACTGATTGTGATAACGTGAGTTATCGTTACCGACATTTAAAGGAAACCCTTAGGGTCGCACAATTTGATGATATGGCTTACTTAAGTCAGATCGTGTGGACTGAATTGTTTTGGTTCAGTTTAAAGGGATTTAAACTCTGATTATAAGTGAGATCTGGTCTGATCATGTTTGATTGATTAGGGCTTGAGATCGGTAAGCTTCGATCGAGAGTATTGATGTTAGATCGGAAAGATCAGGAACATCAAGAGGTGAATGGTCAGATCTAGAACCTTAGGGTTTATTTTGATCTGGACTAAAAGCTTGGGCTGATTTCGGTTTGGTCATTGAACCATAGACTTGTGAACCGGCTCATGGTTGAGCGCTTGGTTCAATTAGAGTGAGATAAGCGTTTGGTTCACTTCATGTGAACGCTCAAACGCTTGAACGCTTAAATGCATAAACGTTTGCGCATGCTAATTTTGGAAAGTCCAAAAGAGTAACGCATGTTCGGTTGGCTAAGCGTTGGATTCACTCTTTTGCTCCTCACTCTCGCTTGACGACATCTTGGTGTGGACGAGAAGAAGTCTTGGAGAAAAAGTTCGGCAAGTCTAGAGATCAGCTCTCCTTCCCTTTCCATACGAAAAGGCCCTTGAAGAACCTTGCTAGCACAAGGATCTCCAAGGAGTAAGCACATCACCTTGTGTGCGTCGACTAGGGAGAAGATCCCTTTCGGTCTTTGCTTCCAAGATACCATCCATATGATGGCAATGGTATGAATCTCGTTTCATGATTTCAATCTTTTGTAGTTGATCATATATATCATGCAACCGATTCTTGATGCCCTAATTTCCGCCCATGCAAAAGTGTTCTATGTGCATGTATTAGGGTTTTGCGCCCCCCTCTTGAAAGGGGTTTTATCCGCTTGCGCTCCCCCTTGAAGGGGACTCTTCAATTGGTATCAGAGCGGTTATGCATGAATCTTATGATTGCTTTAGTGATCCATGTTTGCGCCATTGTTTTAGATCTATCATCACCATGAATACAAGCTAGTCATTAGATGTTGGCGCATGATTGATATCACATGTTTGCGCTAATGGATAGATCTAATGTCAACATGCGAAACTACATGTTATTACTTGTATGATTCTTGGCGCATGTTTCTTGATGGCGCTTGTTGAATGTCTTTGTAAAATTCATTACATCTTGCGCGCCTCACTAGATCTAAGTGGCGCCTACTATAAACCCTTAGATGGGTTGATGGGGTTGAAGTCACCTCTAAGTTAGATCCAATAGTCTGATCAGACCATCTGACAGCCTAGATGGATCGACCAGATGGCACCTGTGCTCAAGCACGAGGTGGCCATAGGTCGATTGCATCTTAGGCGTGTAGCGAGGTCTAGTTGAGACAACTCAGTGAACACACATGAGTTAGGCCCGGGGTCACACCCGCTTGCCAGAACTCATGAGGGTTGTTCAGCCCTTGGCGCATGCATGGTTGACCATTAGGTCAACTCGAGTCAGTTAGGACTTGGTGCATGCAAGGGCAGTGGATCTGACTAGTTGGATGAGTGGATCCCTATCAATGGACCATTGTAAGGTTGTAGGGCTTATAAGAAAATTAAAATTGATGCCAATGGGGTTTTCAAAATTTTATTTTCTTTGTAATGGATCACATGTTGATTGAATGATGCCATGATGCTTGTTTATTTAATCTTATGTGGGTTGCCCTTTTAATGTGTGCTGTGCTGGGGCCTGCGAGCCTGGTAAATTATTATTTTGTGATCTGCGAATCATATTTTTTAATTAATTTATAATGTGTAGTTGACCTGCGAGTCAACCTTGTCTAGATAGATTAAAATGTGTTTTAATCAGACAAGAACACAAAGGCACACATCCAAGAGGGGCATTCAGCTGGTGGCGCACCTGAGGTGCTCTTGGCGCTAGGGCCCTGGGTTGGACCAGATGAAAGGCAAAAGACCCAAGAAGAGCTAGTGAAGACTTAATTTAGGTTAAGGTCTTACTTAGGCTCTATGGGCTTTTACCACATAAGATACATGCTTTCTTTTTATTCCTTATATAATTAGAATTGCATGAGTTTATCTTCTGCTATCACCATAGGGTTTGCATGATAGTTAAGAAGATAAAAGACCGTTAAAATCCAACGCTAACATATCAAGCTCGTAAGCCTTCTGACGCGAAACCTCACTATTCTGATTATCGTTGGAGCCGTGTTGTACCCACTCAGTGGGCACGTCCATCTATCTTCAGACGGTGCGGGATTTCACCTGCGTGTTACAGAGAAGGGATTTATCGCTTTTCGGTTCTCAGCATAGCACGTGGTGGTCCAGGGAGTAGGTCGGGTCAGCTTGACCATGTAGGCTACATATGTGGCGCATATGGTAGCACATGGAGGCAGCCATCTGTGGGATCAGAGACTGTGTTGTACCAACTCAGTTGGCACAGTCTGCTGGATTGCCCAGATGAAGGGGAATCGCACGGGTTGGCGATTGGCTGGGACAGCCTACCAGAAATTAGTGCTTGTCATCTCTGTGCATCTTATCTCGCCTGAGCGGGACGCGGAGACCAAGTATGAAATCTGGATCCCATCTCACTAAAAGAGTGTTACTCTTTCGGACTGTTTACTGGATTTTTCAGTCAGACAAAATAGTGAGAAAAGAATCTTTCTTAAGTCCTGGATTGATTCTGAACATTGATACTGACCTTGCTGTTCTTGCATTGTTGTAGATTCCTGCAGCAATGAACACCATGAGCTTCAATGTGCGATCCCTACTGGAAAGGGAGAAGTTTGCTGGGCCGAACTTCTCTGACTGGTTCGGACACCTTAAGATCGTTCTTAAGGCAGAGAGGAAACTGTATGTCCTCGAGACGGCAGTGCCGCCTCAGCCCGCTGCGAACGCCGCAAGGGCGGTTCGTGATGCCTATGAAAAGCACGTCAATGATAGCATTGATGTCGCTTGCCTGATGCTAGCGTCTATGACGCCACCGCTGCAGCGTCAGCATGAGGATATGTCGGCTATAGAGATTATAGCGAACCTCAAGATGCTGTATGCTGCACAGGCGAGGACAGAACGCTATAATCTGACAAAGCTCTTCTTTCAGAGCAAACTGGCTGAAGGGAGCCCAGTGGGAGCTCACGTGCTCAAGATGATTGGGCACAAGGAAGCTCTGGAGAAACTGGGGCATACCATCAACCAGGAGCTTGCTGTAGATATAATTCTGCAGTCTCTCCCGCCCTCTTTCGATGCGTTCATTATTAACTTTAATATGAACAAAATCGATTGTACTCCGGCAGAGCTGCTGAATATGCTCTTGACTACTGAGGAAACTCTGAAGGGAAAGCCTTCAACCTCTGTCTTAATGATTCCTTCTAGGAACAAGAAGAAGGGGAAGAAGGGCAAGGCCCCTGTCAAGAGCTACAGCAAGGCTCTGAAACAGAAGGTGAAGCGGTCGAAGGACAACAAGTGTTTCCACTGTGGCCAGCTGGGTCACTGGAAAAAGGACTGTAAAGCGCTCCAAGGAGACAAGAGGGGAAGCATTGCTTCTGGCTCAGGTATTTACGTGACGGAAGTCATGGTTTCATCTTCTTCTATTTCATGGGTGTTGGACACCGCATGTGGAGTTCACATTTGTTCAAATGTACAGGAACTCAGGAGAAGAAGACAGGTGGGACAGCATGAGGTAGACCTACGCGTTGGAAACGGGGCACGGGTTGCTGCTGTTGCTGTAGGAGACTATTTCATTTCTTTACCATCTGGCATTGTATTAGAATTAAACAATTGTTATTTTGTACCCAGTATTACCAAGAATATTATCTCCATTCCTGCTCTTGTCAGGAAGGGTTTTTCCTTTGAATGCAAGATTTCAAAGTGTGTACTTTCTCTAGATAATATTGTGTATGCTACTGGTTCAATTAACAATGGGTTATTCATGTTGGACATGGAATATTCTATACAAAACATTGATAATAAGAAAGCCAAGTATGCTGATGACAGCACCTTGCTATGGCATAGTCGTTTAGGCCATATTAACGAGAAGCGCATTAAGCGGTTGCATGATCATGGACTGCTGGGATCATTCTCCTATGAGGAGATTGATACATGCAAAGCTTGTTTAAATGGGTAAAATGACGAAGTCACCTTTTCCTAATAAAGGTCAAAGGGCTTCAGGTTTACTTGACCTTATACACAGTGATGTGTGTGGGCCATTTAGTAAACATGCCAGAGGTGGCTATCAGTACTTCATTACCTTTACTGATGATTTCAGTAGGTATGGGTATGTCTATTTAATGAGACATAAAAGTGAATCTTTTGACAAGTTCAAAGAGTTCAAAAATGAAGTACAAAATCAGTTAGGCCGAAATATCAAGGCACTTTGTTCTGATCGAGGTGGTGAATACCTAAGTCATGCATTTACTGACTATCTAAAGGAGTGTGGGATTATCTCACAGCTCACTCCGCCAGGAACACCGCAATGGAATGGTGTGTCCGAGAGGAGAAATAGAACGTTACTTGATATGGTTCGTTCTATGATGAGTCAGGCTACTCTTCCTTACTCCTTTTGGGGTTTTGCACTGGAAACAGCTGCAAAGGTACTAAACCGAGTGCCATCCAAGGCAGTTTCTAAGACACCATATGAGTTATGGTATGGGAAACAGCCAAGCTTGACATTTATCAGGATCTGGGGTTGCGAGGCTTATGTCAAAAAGCTCGCCTCTGGGAAACTGGAGAGCAGATCTGAGAAATGTATATTTGTCGGTTACCCTAAGGAAACTAAGGGTTATTATTTCTACGATCCCAAAGAGAACAAAGTATTTGTTGCTCGGACGGCCATATTTCTTGAGAAGGAGTTTCTTCTGCAAGAGGCCAGTGGGAGAGAAATAAGGCTGGATGAGAATCCAGAGGAAGGACAAAGTAGTCAAGCACAGTTGGATGAGCCTGAGCCGGTAGATCAGGTTACTGAACAACCTGAGGCTCAGATATCACGGGAACCGCGAAGATCGGGAAGGATCCGTCGACAGCCTGAGCGCTATGACGGAGTCTACATCATTGATAATGATGAACCCCTCACTTATGCGGATGCGGTCAGTGGACCGGAGTCAGCTAGATGGCTTGAAGCTATGCGAGCCGAGATGGACTCCATGTCAGATAACCAAGTCTGGGATTTGGTTGATCCGCCTCCGGGAGTAATCCCTATAGGCTGTAAATGGATCTTCAAGAAGAAGATTGACATGGATGGTAACGTGGTTACCTATAAAGGCAGGCTAGTTGCGAAAGGTTTCAAACAAATCTACGGGATAGATTATGATGAAACTTTCTCACCTGTAGCCATGTTTAAGTCTATTCGGATTCTTTTCGCGATAGCTGCATATTACGATTATGAGATCTGGCAGATGGATGTGAAAACAGCTTTCCTTAATGGAAATCTGGATCAGGATGTGTATATGACACAACCTGAAGGTTTCACTAATCCAACAGATCGTCATAAAATATGCAAGTTAAAGAAGTCCATTTATGGACTGAAACAAGCATCTAGAAGCTGGAATATTCGTTTTGATGAATCAATCTCTGAGTTTGGTTTCATCAAGAACGAAGATGACCCGTGTGTATATAAGAGGTTTAGTGGGAGCGTGATTACATTCTTAATCCTCTACGTCGATGATATCTTAATCATTGGAAACAATATTCCTGAAATGCATGCTGTTAAAGCATGGCTAAGGAAATGTTTTCAGATGAAAGATCTAGGAGAAGCAGCCTATGTATTAGGTGTGAAGATCTACAGGGATAGATCTAAGAGGCTTCTCGGGTTGTGCCAGAGTACTTACATCGATAAAGTCCTGGAAAGATTTCATTTAGAGAATTCTAAAAGAGGATATCTTCCAGTCAGACATGGTCTGAATCTTTCGAAGAGTCAGTGTCCACAAACACAGACTGAGAAAGATGAAATGGACAATACGCCTTATGCTTCGGCTATTGGGTCCATTATGTATGCGATGTTGTGTACTCGCCCAGACGTCGCTTACGGGTTAAGCGTGACCAGTCGGTTCCAAAGTAATCCAGGTATGGCGCACTGGATTGCAGTCAAGAACATTTTAAAATATCTGCGGAGGACCAAAGATATGTTCTTGATATATGGTGGTCAGGAAGAACTCAGTATAGAAGGATATACTGACGCTTCGTTCCAGTCGGACCAGGATGATTTCCGATCGCAATCAGGCTATGTTTTTAGCTTGAATGGTGGAGCAGTGGTGTGGAAGAGTTTCAAACAGTCAACTGTTGCTGATTCCACAACAGAAGCCGAGTATGTTGCAGCCTCGGAAGCATCCAAGGAGGCAGTGTGGATTCGTAAGTTCGTGAGAGAACTTGGTGTCGTTCCTTCGAGTGCAGATCCTTTGGTTATCTTCTGTGATAACACTGGAGCCATCGCACAAGCAAAGGAACCACGGTCGCACCAGAAGTCCAAGCACATACAGAGACGGTTTCACTTGATCCGGGAGATCATTGATCGTGGCGAGATCAAAATATGCAAGGTTCATATAGATGACAATCTGGCAGACCCGCTTACCAAGCCTCTGGCGCAGCAGAAGCATGAGAAGCACTATAATAATATGGGTTTGAGATTTCTCAACCATTAGATTAAGTGCAAGTGGGAGATTGTTGGGGTATGCCCTTAAGGCTAATGTTTGAGGCCTTTGGGATTGTATCAGTATCATGTAATAAACTTTTGTGTTTATAAAGGCATGGTTATTATTCAGGTTGTTACCTTGTCTGCAGTAATAAGTGTACTACTGAATAATGTCTCAATGCTGTTCAGCTAGGCTGACAGGCTATATGTCCTTAGTCGAGATATCTTGGTGAACATGAGACAACCTTGATATGATTGAGACTAATATGTGTTCTAATCTTATAGGATGCTTCGAGCATGGAATAAGATGTAGACTCATGGGTACATTGGATGTACTGGACAGACCCTACTAGGATATTCAATTGCTTGTCACAATGTGAATATTCCTTGTATGCACTAAGTGGCACATGTCCTCTGACTTGAGATCACTTGAGTTTCTAAATGATGATTGTCATTGTTTTGAGGTAGTTCAATATCATTTGAAACATAATGATCATAGACTATCTTGGATAATGATCATGAGTCAGGTTAGGGCACTAGTGATAGATATAGGATTGCCGTCTCCTTGTTTAAGGAGTGTGATGTTCTAAAGGGGCCCCCTGGATGAGATGATTGAGAAAGTGTATGGCCATACCCAGGTGACTGTGTTCATCTGATCTAATCATGCTCATCATATTGGAGTTACAAGCTTGACATGCTTGTCCAATAAGAACATCCAGTGGCAAAGGAAACATGTATGCCTTGTGAAATGATTCACACTTGTGCTGTGGTTTGGGTGGAGTCTTGGAAGGCTCTTTCCTTTATATCGGGAGACAGTGATGTGTTGCTAGATACCCCTCACTGATTGTGATAACGTGAGTTATCATTACCGACATTTAAAGGAAACCCTTAGGGTCGCACAATTTGATGATATGGCTTACTTAAGTCAGATCATGTGGACTGAATTGTTTTGGTTCAGTTTAAAGGGATTTAAACTCTGATTATAAGTGAGATCTGGTCTGATCATGTTTGATTGATTAGGGCTTGAGATCGGTAAGCTTCGATCGAGAGTATTGATGTTAGATCGGAAAGATCAGGAACATCAAGAGGTGAATGGTCAGATCTAGAACCTTAGGGTTTATTTTGATCTGGACTAAAAGCTTGGGCTGATTTCGGTTTGGTCATTGAACCATAGACTTGTGAACCGGCTCATGGTTGAGCGCTTGGTTCAATTAGAGTGAGATAAGCGTTTGGTTCACTTCATGTGAACGCTCAAACGCTTGAACGCTTAAATGCATAAACGTTTGCGCATGCTAATTTTGGAAAGTCCAAAAGAGTAACGCATGTTCGGTTGGCTAAGCGTTGGATTCACTCTTTTGCTCCTCACTCTCGCTTGACGACATCTTGGTGTGGACGAGAAGAAGTCTTGGAGAAAAAGTTCGGCAAGTCTAGAGATCAGCTCTCCTTCCCTTTCCATACGAAAAGGCCCTTGAAGAACCTTGCTAGCACAAGGATCTCCAAGGAGTAAGCACATCACCTTGTGTGCGTCGACTAGGGAGAAGATCCCTTTCGGTCTTTGCTTCCAAGATACCATCCATATGATGGCAATGGTATGAATCTCGTTTCATGATTTCAATCTTTTGTAGTTGATCATATATATCATGCAACCGATTCTTGATGCCCTAATTTCTGCCCATGCAAAAGTGTTCTATGTGCATGTATTAGGGTTTTGCGCCCCCCTCTTGAAAGGGGTTTTATCCGCTTGCGCTCCCCCTTGAAGGGGACTCTTCAGACACAACTCCCTTCGGGCACCTCTTCATACATTCTGCGTTCCCCTGCATTTGCACTTGCAGTATCTTGGATGAGCAGAGTCCCTCCCTCACAGAGTCATGAAGGAATTGTGCACACGTGCTTGCTATAAAATTTTGGCTCTACGAGTAAGGTGAGTAATTTACATTTGTAGTTCGAGCTGTGGCTTCTAACTCGCTGGGTTTTGCTCCAGTACAATTTCGAATTGGCTTTCTCATCGATTTTCACCGGGTTTCCCATCCGACCACATTTTTGTTTCCCTCGTCTCAAGACCATCTCCCATTTTTAGCATCATGGTTGTCACCACCCTAGACTGTTGAACTAAGGACAACCCCTCCCAAAGTTCTGTTGCATCAAATTTGGTATCAGAGCCAGGTTGGAGCTAACTCTTGTGTAGCTCTGCCTATCTCTCCACTACATTCCATAGCGGTTTTCTCGGCTTTGTTTTCAGCATACATTTTGCATTTTTTGCATCGTGACAATTAGATTAGGAGCCCCTTACAAAAACCCCACTACCCAAGTGCCCGTAATAAACAAAGAAGGTACTCCGCCTTGGGTAGAGTGAGTTGTGTCACTGTCCACATGCTTGGAAGCGATGGAAGTAATGTTTCAGCGTCTTATGACCACGGTCCAATACCTTTCAGACTGCGTTGTGGAGCTCCGGTCTAAACCTGCTGAAGGTAGACCTTCACTTAGCGTTCCCCCTCCGTTGGTCCCGTTGCGGATGCATTCCAACGAGTCTACCCGATTCGACCCATTTGAGGATGAGTCCGTGTGGGCTGAGAATGTTCCTTCCCCGCGACACCCGAATCCATGCAATTGAGAAGATGACGAGATCCGCCGGCTCATGCACATAGACCCCCCGATCTTCAACGGTAGTCTAGACCCCCATGCCTTCCTTGAATGGGCTGCGACTGTCGATATCTTCTTCGAGTGGAGTGCAATGTCCGACCACCTTAAGGTCAGCTATGTCCGTCTCCTACTAACCGGACCCGCCCGGTTATATTGGACGAACGTCGAGCGTCAACTTGTGGATCAGCATCTTTCCCCTATCATTCGATGGGAGGAGATGTATTACCGCCTTAAGGAGAAGTATGTACCACCCACCTATAGGTAGCGCCTCCTAGATTCCTATTGTGCGATCACCCAAGGGTCCGACTCGGTCGACGAATACCACATTCACTTCGATGAGCTCAGCATTCGATGCAATCTTAAGGAAGACCCCACGTTTACTTTTTACTAATTTAGGAATGGTCTTCACGAGGAGATTAGGCGAGCCCTCCCAGTCTGTGGACTTGACTCAATCATCATGATCCTTCACCATGCCCGTGACATTGAGCATGACTTGCGCTCAGATCAAATCAATGGAAATAGAGGCAGTAGAAGAAGTAAGAATCTGCAGATGGTATAATCCAGTGTCAACGGCTGGAAACAGTGATGTTAGAGGGAGATGCAGTGGTGGCTAGCGGTGGAAGACAGTTGCTCTTGAGGATTTTTGAATCTGGAGGCAAAAGAAGCAATACCAAGTAGAAAGCAAACCAAACAGTTTTTGAATTTTTTATGAAAAGTAACCATACCCTAGAATAAAATTTAATGATTCAAATAGAAAATGGACAGAACCAAGTAATAGAATAAGATATGTTCTTTTCAGATGTATGAGAATTATAGGATCAAAATCTATCAGGAATTTAGGGTATCAACAGAAAGAAGGCTACTCAGATTACAAAACTGCAAAAACTGCACAAAAGTTAATCAGATTCAAAAAGTTGCCATGTGTCCTAAAATGATCAGAAAATATTTTCATGAAAATAATTAATCCACAAGATAGAACGATACACGAACTTCATATTCCATGCGAAAAATCAGGGTTTCAAGTCATAAAAGCATCTCAAACACTTGCAGCAAAAGTGCTAGTCAGAATAGTCAAAAGAAAACTGCTGTAGAAATTAATCAGAATCAAAAAGATGCTATGTGTTTTAAAATAATCCATGGACTTTAAAATTCAGAAAAAATATCTAAATGATAGACAAAGATGAGTTCTTCGTGATGGTGGTAAAGATCAAAAATTTTCCCAAGCCAGTTTCTTAAAATTAATGCGAGAAAACACCTACTCAGATAAGCAATTTGCATATTTCAAATACGGTACCATGCAATTCCTTACGGCAGTGCCGTAATATGCATAAAACTCTTGGGTCAGATATCAGTTGAAATACGATACCGTGAAGATGATTACGGCACTGCCATATTTTTCAAGAAATTTTTGAAAATTTTTGTATCAAAAATACGGTACCGTGAAAAAGCATACGGTACTACCGTAAAAGCCATAAAAACCCTCTGTTCAAAAGTTGTCAAAAATACGGCACCGTGAAAATTTAGCACAAAATTATGGTAGTGCCGTAAAAGACTTCAAAGCTCACGGGACCCAAATTACGGCACCGTGGAAGAAAATACGGTAGTGCCATATTTTGCACACAGTTTTGTTTTTCCCTGCAAAAATAAAAGAAAAATTAATTTTAAAAATAAACTAAAATAAAAGAAACTAAACTAAGTAAGAGGGTTTGGGTTGCCTCCCAAGAAATGCTAATTTTAGGTTCATAGCTTGACCTAAACTAAAAAATCAAGGTGAAGCAAGTGAATCAGTTCCAAAGTAAATCGCATGTAATTTCTTCCTTTTTTGCTTTCCATAAAGTTTAGCCACTAATTCAAGTATCCAGAATTTCATGTAAATCATAATCAATGTGGCTTTCTTAAATATGCAGAAATTAAAATCAAAATTTTCAAATCTACTCAAGGGATATTCAATGATCTTCCTATGTTTATCAGAGAGTAAAATGATAAGTCCTTTCTTCCAATTTAAATCTTCAATTGCAGTAGGACTTTCATCAAAAGATATAAGCATTGGATCATCAAAGTAATGTTTATGTCTTTCATTAGATTCCTCAATAAAATACACTTTCTCAAATAAATCAAAAGAGTGAACATTAGATATGGGCAAAACTGAAAGTACCCCTTTCATGAGGGGGGCGAAACCCTAATAGGAGGCGCATGTAGAAATTTGATAGCGGAAGCAATGATTTTAGGGTTTCATAAGATCGCATATAGTTCATATGATCAACTTGTATAAAAACTTGCAAAGATCGACAAGTGATCTTACCAACGCCATTAGATTGGGTGGCGGCTTGGAAATGAGAGAACGAAATGGTTCTCCTCCAAAGATGACGCACACAAGACGATGGATCGGCTACTTCTTGTTGCTCCTTGTGCTAGCAAGGATCTCCAAGTGTCCTTGTCGAATGGAAGGGGAGTTGAGATGATCTCTCGCTTGAGCAAACTCTCTCCAAGGCGTGAACAACCACTTCCACACGAGAGCAAGCGACGAGAATAGGAGAGGGGCGACAAGAGATGCGTTCCATTCAAAAACGTGGAGACGTGGCTACTAAAAATAGCTAGCCTTATTCTCTTATGCGATCATGCATTCATGTACCCACGAACCAATCGCATTTTTCTCTCCTCAATGAACCATGCGCTCACATAATAAGTTGGTTCATTTTTGGGTTGGTTCAAAGACCAATTAACCCAAGCCATATGGCCTAGATCACAATAAACCCTAAGGTTCAAGATCTAACCGTTCATCTCTTGATGCTCCTGATCTCACCGATCTAGCATCCAATCTCTCAATCGAAGCTTACCGATGTCAAGCCCTAATCAATCAAACATGATCAGACCAGATCTCACTTACAATCAGAGTTTAAATCCCTTTAAACTGAACCCAAACAATTCAGTCCACACGATCTGACTTAAGTAAGCCATATCATCAAATTGTGCGACCCTAAGGGTTTCCTTTAAATGTCGGTAATGATAACTTACGTTATCACGATCAGTGAGGGGTATCTAGCAACACATCACTGTCTCCCGATATAAAGGAAAGAGTCTTCCAAGACTACACCCAAACCACAGCACAAGTGTGAATCCACTTCACGAGGCATACATGTTTCCTTTGCCACTAGATGTTCTTATTGGACAAGCGTGTCAAGCCTGTAGCTCCAATATGATGAGCATGATTAGATCAGATGAACATAGTCACCTGGGTATGGCCATACACTTTCTCAATCATCTCATCCAGGGGGGCCCCTTTAGAACATCACACTCCAATCAAGGAGACGGCAATCCTATATCTATCACTAGTGTCCTAACCTGACTCATGATCATTATCCAAGATAGTCTATAACCATTATGTTTCAAATGATATTGAACTTCCTCAAAACAATGACAATCATCATTTAGAAACACAAGTGATCTCAAGTCAGAGGACATGTGCCACTTGTCGCAAACAAGGATTATTCACATTGTGACAAGCAATGGAATATCCTAGTAGGGTCTGTCCAGTACATCCAATGTACCCATGAGTCTACATCTTATTCCATGCTCGAAGCATCCTATAAGATTAGAACACATATTAGTCTCAATCATATCAAGGCTGTCTCATGTTCACCAAGATATCTCGACTAAGGACATATAGCATGTCAGCCTAGTTGAACAGCTTTGAGACATTATTCAGAAGCACACTTATTGCAGCAGACAATGTAACAAACTGAATAACAACCATTGCCTTTATAAACATAAGAGTTTATACATGATACTGAAAGAATCCCAAGGCCTCAAACATTAGCCTTAAGGGCATACCCCAACAATCTCCCACTTGCACTTAATCTAATGGTTGAGAAATCTCAAACCCATGTTATTACAGTGCTTCTCATGCTTCTGCTGCGCCAGAGGCTTGGTAAGCGGGTCTGCTAGATTGTCATCTGTATGAACCTTGCATACTTTGATCTCGCCTCGATCTATGATCTCCCGGATCAAGTGAAACCGTCTCTGTATGTGCTTGGACTTCTGGTGCGACCGTGGTTCCTTTGCTTGTGCGATTGCTCCAGTGTTATCACAGAAGATAACCAAAGGATCTGCACTCGAAGGAACAACACCAAGTTCCTGAACGAACTTACGAATCCATACTGCCTCCTTAGATGCTTCTGAGGCTGCAACATACTCGGCTTCTGTTGTGAAATCAGCAACAGTTGACTGTTTGAAACTCTTCCACACCACTGCTCCTCCATTCAAGCTAAAAACATAGCCTGATTGCGATCGGAAATCATCCTGGTCCGATTGGAACGAAGCGTCAGTATATCCTTCTATACTGAGTTCTTCCTGACCACCATATATCAAGAACATATCTTTGGTCCTCCGCAGATATTTTAAAATGTTCTTGACCGCAATCCAGTGCGCCTGACCTGGATTACTTTGGAATCGACTGGTCACGCTTAACCCGTAAGCGACGTCTGGGCGAGTACACAACATCGCATACATAATGGACCCAATAGCCGAAGCATAAGGCGTATTATCCATTTCATCTTTCTCAGTCTGTGTTTGTGGACACTGACTCTTTGAAAGATTCAGACCATGTCTGACTGGAAGATATCCTCTTTTCGAATTCTCTAAATGAAATCTCTCCAGGACCTTATCGATGTAAGTACTCTGGCACAGCCCGAGAAGCCTCTTAGATCTATCTCTGTAGATCTTCACACCTAACACATAGGCTGCTTCTCCTAGATCTTTCATCTGGAAACATTTTCTTAACCATGCTTTAACAGCATGCAGTTCAGGAATATCGTTTCCAATGATTAAGATATCATCGACGTAGAGGACTAGGAAAGTAATCACGCTCCCACTAAACCTCTTATATACACACGGGTCATCTTCATTCTTGATGAAACCAAATTCACGTATTGATTCATCAAAACGAATATTCCAGCTTCTTGATGCTTGTTTAAGTCCATAAATGGACTTCTTTAACTTGCATATTTTATGACGATCTGATGGATTAGTGAAACCTTCAGGTTGTGTCATATACACATCCTCATCCAGTTTTTCATTAAGGAAAGCGGTCTTCACATCCATCTGCCAGATCTCATAATCGTAATATGCTGTTATCGCGAGAATAATCCGAATAGACTTGAACATAGCTACAGGAGAGAAAGTTTCATCATAATCTATCCCGTAGATTTGTTTGAAACCTTTCGCAACTAGCCTACCTTTATAGGTAACCACGTTACCATCCATGTCAATCTTCTTCTTGAAGATCCATTTACAGCCTATAGGGATTACTCCCGGAGGCGGATCAACCAAATCCCAGACTTGGTTATCTGACATGGAGTCCATCTCGGCTCGCATAGCTTCAAGCCATCTAGCTGATTCCGGTCCACTGACCGCATCCGCATAAGTGAGGGGTTCATCATTATCAATGATGTAGACTCCGTCATAGCGCTCAGGCTGTCGACGGATCCTTCCCGATCTTCGCGGTTCCCGTGATATCTGAGCCTCAGGTTGTTCACTAACCTGTTCTACCGGCTCAGGCTCATCCAACTGTGCTTGACTACTTTGTCCTTCCTCTGGATTCTCATCCAGTTTTATTTCTCTCCCACTGGCCTCTTGCAGAAGAAACTCCTTCTCAAGAAAAATGGCCGTCCGAGCAACAAATACCTTGTTCTCCTTGGGATCGTAGAAATAATAACCCTTAGTTTACTTAGGGTAACCGACAAAGATACATTTCTCAGATCTGCTCTTTAGTTTTCCAGAGGCGAGCTTTTTGACATAAGCCTCGCAACCCCAGATCTTAATAAATGTCAAGCTCGGCTGTTTCCCATACCATAACTCATATGGAGTCTTTGAAACTGCCTTGGATGGCACTCGGTTTAGTACCTCTGCAGCTGTTTCCAGTGCAAATCCCCAAAAGGAGTAAGGTAGAGTAGCCTGACTCATCATAGAACGGACCATATCCAGTAAGGTTCTGTTCCTCCTCTCGGACACACCATTCCATTGCGGTGTTCCTGGTGGAGTGAGCTGTGAGATAATCCCACACTCCTTCAGATAGTCAGTAAATTCTCGACTTAGGTATTCTCCACCTCGATCTGAGCGAAGTGCCTTGATATTTCGGCCTAGCTGATTTTGTACTTCATTTTTGAACTCTTTGAACTTGTCAAAAGATTCACTCTTATGTCTCATTAGATAGACATACCCATATCTACTGAAATCATCAGTAAAGGTAATGAAGTATGAATAGCCACCTCTGGCATGTTTACTAAATGGCCCACACACATCACTGTGTATAAGGTCAAGTAAACCTGAAGCCCTTTGACCTTTGTTAGGAAAAGGAGACTTCGTCATTTTACCCAGTAAACAAGCTTTGCATGTATCAATCTCCTCATAGGAGAATGATCCCAGCAGTCCATGATCATGCAACCGGTTAATGCGCTTCTTGTTAATATGGCCTAAACGACTATGCCATAACAAGGTGCTGTCATCAGCATACTTGGCTTTCTTATTATCAATATTTTGTATAGAACATTCCATGTCCAACATGAATAATCCATTGTTAATTGATCCAGTAGCATAAACAATATTATCATTAGAAAGAACACACTTTGAAATATTGCATTCAAAGGAAAATCCTTTCCTGACAAGAGCAGGAATAGAGATAATATTTTTCGTAATACTCGGAACAAAATAACAATTGTCCAGTTCTAATACAAGTCCAGATGGTAATGAGATGTAATAAACCCCTACAGCAACAGCAGCAACCCGTGCCCCGTTTCCAACTCGTAGGTCCACCTCATGCTGTCCCACCTGTCTTCTTCTCTTGAGTTCCTGTACATTTGAACAAATGTGAACTCCACATGCAGTGTCCAACACCCATGAAATAGAAGAAGAAAACATGACCTCAGTCACAAAAATACCTGAGCCAGAAGCGAAACTTCCCTTCTTGTCTCCTTGGAGCGCTTTACAGTCCTTTTTCCAATGACCCAACTGGCCACAATGGAAACATCTGTATTCCTTTGACCGCTTGTCCTTTTGTTTCAGAGCCTTGTTGTAATTCTTGACAGAGGCTTTGCCCTTCTTCCCCTTCTTCTTGTTCCTTGAAGGAAACATCAAGACAGAGGTTGAAGGCTTTCCCTTTAGAGTTTCCTCTGTAGTTTCAGCAACTCTGCCGGAGTACAGTCGATCTTGTTCATATTAAAATTAATAATGAATGGATCGAAAGAGGCCGGGAGGGACTGCAGAATAATGTCTACAGCAAGCTCCTGATTGATGGTATGCCCCAGTTTCTCTAGAGCCTCTTTGTGCCCAATCATCTTGAGCACATGAGCTCCCACTGGACTCCCTTCAGCCAGTTTGCTCTGAAAGAAAAGCTTGGTCAAATTATAGCGTTCAGTCCTCGCCTGTGCAGCATTCAGCATCTTGAGGTTTGCTATCATTTCTATAGCAGACATATCCTCATGCTGACGCTGCAGCTGTGGCATCATAGACGCTAGCATCAGGCAAGCGACATCAATGCTATCATTGACATGCTTTTCATAGGCATCCCGAACCGCCCTTGCGGTGTTCGGAGCGGGTTGAGGCGGTGTAGCCGTCTCGAGGACATACAGTTTCCTCTCAGCCTTAAGAACAATCTTAAGGTGTCCGTACCAGTCTGAGAAGTTTGGCCCAGCAAACTTCTCCCTTTCCAGTAGGGATCGCACATTGAAGCTCATGGTGTTCGTTGCTGCAGGAATCTACAACAATGCAAGAACAGCAAGGTCAGTATCAATGTTTAGAATCAATCCAGGACTTAAGAAAGATTCTTTTCTCACTATTTTATCTGACTGAAAAATCCATTAAAACAGTCCGAAAGAGTAAGACTCTTTTAGTGAGATGGGATCCAGATTTCATACTTGGTCTCCGCGTCCCGCTCAGGCGAGATAAGATGCACAGAGAGAACAAGCACTAATTTCTGGTAGGCAGTCCCTGCCAATCGCCAACCCGTGCGATTCCCCTTCATCTGGGCAATCCAGCAGACTATGCCAACTGAGTTGGTACAACACAGTCTGTGATCCCACAGATGGCTGCCTCCATATAGTTAACATATGCCCCATATGTAGCCTACATGGTCAAGCTGACCTGACCTACTCCCTGGACCACCACGTGCTATGCTGAGCAACGAGAAGCAATAAATCCCTTCCCTGTAACACGCAGGTGTAATCGCACACCGTCTGAAGATAGATGGGCGTGCCCACTGAGTGGGTACAACACGGCCCCAACGATAGTCAGAACAGTGAGGTTTCGCGTCAGAAGGCTTACGTGCTTGATATTTCAGCGTTGGATTTTAACGGTCTTTTTATCTTCTTAACTATCATGCAAACCCTATGGTGATAGCAGAAGATAAATCATGCAATTCTAATTATAAAAACGATAAGTAGAAAGCATGCTGATCTTATGTGGTAAAAGCCCATTAACCCTAAGTAAGACCTTAATTTTAACTTAAGTCTTCACTTGAGCTCTTCATGGGTCTTTTGCATCTCATCTGGCCCAACCCAGGGCCCAAGCGCCCACTGCAGCTCAGGTGCGCTCACCAGGTAAATGCGCCTGTCCCAGAGTCGAACCCTGGACCTCCCACCTGGTCAAGCTACTGCTGCATGCGCCTCTGCCAAGTGTGCTCTGTGCTCTTGTCTGATTAAAATACAATTTAATCTATCTAGACAAGATTGACTCGCAGGTCAATTACACTTTATAAATTAAATGACATGTGATGCGCAGATCACAAAAATAATAATTTATAATTAATCCAGGCTCGCAGGCCCCAGCACAGCACTCATTAAAAAGGGCAACCCACATAAGATTAAATAAACAAGCAGATGGCATCCAATCAACATGTGATCCAGAACAGAAAATAAAATTGGTTTTGAAAACCCATTGGCATCAATTTTTTTTTCCTTATGTGCCCTACTACCTTACAACGGTCCATTAATAGGGATCCACTCATCCGACCTAGTCAGATCCACTGCCCTTGCATGCACCAAGTCCTAACTGACTTGAGTTGACCTAATGGTCAACCATGCATGCGCCAAGGGCTGAACAACCTTCATGAGTTCTGGCAAGCGGGTGTGACCCCGGGCCTAACTCAAGAGTGTTCATTGGTTGTCTCAACCAGACCTCGCTACACGCCTGTCTGCAGTCGACCTATAGCCACCTCGTGCTTGCGCACAGGTGCCATCTGGTCGACCCATCTAGGCTGTCAGATGGTCTGATCAGACTGGTTGGATCTTACCTAGAGGATGACTTCAACCCTACTAACCCGTCTAAGGGTTTATAGTAGGCGTCACTTAGATCTAGTGAGGCGCGCAAGTGATTAAGTATTTTTTAAAAAAAAACTACAACTATCAACAAGCGCAATCATACATCATACATGCGCAAAGGAGTAAAAAACATACATCATGTATTTTGACTACTTAACATGTAGATGCACAAGATGCTTCCTACTAGATCTACTTATCAAACACAAACAAGGATCACAAATCATCAAGCAATCATATGATTCTACAAGAACCAACGCTCTGATACCAATTGAAAGTACCCCTTTCATGAGGGGGGCGAAACCCTAATAGGAGACGCATGTAGAAATTTGATAGCGGAAGCAATGATTTTAGGGTTTCATAAGATCGCATATAGTTCATATGATCAACTTGTATAAAAACTTGCAAAGATCGACAAGTGATCTTACCAACGCCATTAGATTGGGTGGCGGCTTGGAAATGAGAGAACGAAATGGTTCTCCTCCAAAGATGACGCACACAAGACGATGGATCGGCTACTTCTTGTTGCTCCTTGTGCTAGCAAGGATCTCCAAGTGTCCTTGTCGAATGGAAGGGGAGTTGAGATGATCTCTCGCTTGAGCAAACTCTCTCCAAGGCGTGAACAACCACTTCCACACGAGAGCAAGCGACGAGAATAGGAGAGGGGCGACAAGAGATGCGTTCCATTCAAAAACGTGGAGACGTGGCTACTAAAAATAGCTAGCCTTATTCTCTTATGCGATCATGCGTTCATGTACCCACGAACCAATCGCATTTTTCTCTCCTCAATGAACCATGCGCTCACATAATAAGTTGGTTCATTTTTGGGTTGGTTCAAAGACCAATTGACCCAAGCCATATGGCCTAGATCACAATAAACCCTAAGGTTCAAGATCTAACCGTTCATCTCTTGATTCTCCTGATCTCACCGATCTAGCATCCAATCTCTCAATCGAAGCTTACCGATCTCAAGCCCTAATCAATCAAACATGATCAGACCAGATCTCACTTACAATCAGAGTTTAAATCCCTTTAAACTGAACCCAAACAATTCAGTCCACACGATCTGACTTAAGTAAGCCATATCATCAAATTGTGCGACCCTAAGGGTTTCCTTTAAATGTCGGTAATGATAACTTACGTTATCACGATCAGTGAGGGGTATCTAGCAACACATCACTGTCTCCCGATATAAAGGAAAGAGTCTTCCAAGACTACACCCAAACCACAGCACAAGTGTGAATCCACTTCACGAGGCATACATGTTTCCTTTGCCACTGGATGTTCTTATTGGACAAGCGTGTCAAGCCTGTAGCTCCAATATGATGAGCATGATTAGATCAGATGAACATAGTCACCTGGGTATGGCCATACACTTTCTCAATCATCTCATCCAGGGGGGCCCCTTTAGAACATCACACTCCAATCAAGGAGACGGCAATCCTATATCTATCACTAGTGTCCTAACCTGACTCATGATCATTATCCAAGATAGTCTATAACCATTATGTTTCAAATGATATTGAACTTCCTCAAAACAATGACAATCATCATTTAGAAACACAAGTGATCTCAAGTCAGAGGACATGTGCCACTTGTCGCAAACAAGGATTATTCACATTGTGACAAGCAATGGAATATCCTAGTAGGGTCTGTCCAGTACATCCAATGTACCCATGAGTCTACATCTTATTCCATGCTCGAAGCATCCTATAAGATTAGAACACATATTAGTCTCAATCATATCAAGGCTGTCTCATGTTCACCAAGATATCTCGACTAAGGACATATAGCATGTCAGCCTAGCTGAACAGCTTTGAGACATTATTCAGAAGCACACTTATTGCAGCAGACAATGTAACAAACTGAATAACAACCATTGCCTTTATAAACATAAGAGTTTATACATGATACTGAAAGAATCCCAAGGCCTCAAACATTAGCCTTAAGGGCATACCCCAACAAAAACATCATCATGGTGACATTCATCTATGTTTGTGATATTCAAATCCTTTTCAAATTCCTCATGCTCACAATCAAATAATTTGTCAATTTCAAAATTATCATCAATAAAATCAAGGTGTGGCTCTTCAAAATATATTTTCTCATGTTTTTCAACAATTTCAGAATCATCAACATTAGAATCAAAATCATCAAATTTAGCAATTTTCAATCCTTTTTCAAGTTCTTTAGATTTAGCTACACACAATTTACCATCAAGATCAGAATTTTCATCAAAGGAGTCAATTTCATCAAAAGGGGATTTATCAATTTCAATTTCCTCAATTTTTTTCTCAATTAATTCATCTTGAGAAGAGTCACAAGAATCAATATCAGAATTACAAGAATCAGATTTAACCATAAATAATATGTCATCAAAAGAATTAATTTCATGACCATCACTAAAATCAAAAGGAGATTTTCCAATTTCTTCAAACTTGTCCACAAATAAACTATCAGATGAATCAATTTTACAATCATCAAAATTAAAGTGAGATTCATTAATATTCACATAAGGCTCAATCTCAAAATAATCATAATCAAAGGAGGAATTTTCTAAATCAACTTATTCAGTTTCCAAATCAAACTCAAATAAACAAGCTTGTTGTGCTAATTGGGTTTCTAAAATTTCATTGTGTGCAACCATGTCATCCAACCTAGAATTGATTTGTTTGAGGGTCTCACTCACATCATCATTTTGTTTCATGAACTTTTCAAACATAATCTCTAAGCTAGATTTTTTCAGTATCCTCAAAGCATGATTCAGAAGTAAAGTTTGAGCTATCATCATAAAAAGATCTATAATCATATTGATCATCTTGATACCATGATGAATTGGAATTTAAAAATTGGCAATTAGAAGTGTAATGACCAATAGATCCACAAATATCACATCTATTAGAATAAAAAGAGTGCATATAAGAGTTAAACGTATCTTCAAGTGTGCTCAATGAATTATTTTCATACTTACCTTGTGGCATGTATACCTCACCTCTTTGAGTTGCCCATGAGTTGTGATTAAAAGACATATCTTCAATTCAAAACTTTCTTCACAACTAAAAATTGTTATCTCAAAATTCACAGGAAATAAAATATATCAAGATCTAAGAATCCTGTGTATAGACAAATAAAGTAGAAAAAGAAAGATTATCCAACACCAAATTTTTATTTATTTATTTTTCAGAATATATAATAAAAATAGAAAATCTAAAACAAAAGAAAATTCATAAATTTTAGAAATCACAGTTTTGTCACAACTTGTAAAAATCCAAAACCTGCAAAAACAAAAAAAACAAAGTTAGATCTAAAACAAATAAAACCTAGTCTAGCAATACTAACAACTTTTTTGATATTAACAAAACTAAGGTCCCGGGCAACGGCGCCAAAAACTTGTTGTGTCCGCAAGTGCACGGATACTTCGAAGTAATAAAAATATCGAACCACAGAAACCTTATTGTTAAGTACCAAATAATTATTTTCTCACTAGCTAAGCAAACCGAATATGATGGAAGTAAAATATGCAGAAAACACGCTAAAAGATGATCAGAGGGGAAAACTAGGACTAGGGTTTCATTTATCTTAATTCCAGTGACTAGAAGGAAATAAAGGCTGTCAGTCTAATTCTGATATGGCAAAGATATAATTTACTTGATAAAAGGATCATCTCGCTCTCGCGTAGACAATCATACAAAGGACCAATCCTCACTCTCGTGCAAGATCTATCCAATGCTGAAAATAAGTAAATCATTGAACAAAGAACTCAAGGATCACTCTCGTGCATCCGAATTCTAGGTCTAACATCTCAAGTGGAATCTCAAGGATCACTCTCGTGCATCCTGAAACTCAACACAGGTTCTACTTAAGGTTCTCCGACGACTCGATACTCAATCTCTTGCAGTATCAAATCAAGTCTAACAGAATAACTCATCCTAGTTTCAGATTATCAACATGGCAATAAAATCACTAAAAATTAGAATTCAAAGAACAAACCTAATCTCTTACGATAAGTTCCAAACTCGATGATTTCTAGGGTTCCGAATTTCACAATCAACCTCTCAGTCTATTTCGCAAAATTCTAAAACATGCATGAAAATATAAACCTATAGAGAGTTAAAGACAAACATCACAGAAGTAGAATTATCATACTAAAATTAAACTTGACAAAATAAAAGTTATTTAGTCATTACAAATCAAGGAAAATTACTCCCCATGTCCCAAAATATATCTAAGCTAGCATGGAGGAAATATTACAATACACCATAGTTCAGATGATCAGAAATCAAATAAAAAGGGAAGAAATTATAGAACACGATGCTGTAATCGAAATTACAGCACTGTAATTGCTTTGATACTCGATGAACAGTGGCGGCGCCCACTGTTTCATTGATTTCTCCCTGGATCGGACTCCAAATGCTCTGAAACTTCTGGTGTAAGCTCTCCAACTCCAGACAAAGCTTCAGTGTAAAAATCGTGGCCAGAGGTGGTCTCTACGCCTCTCGGTGTGAGACCAAACCCTAATCACCTCTCTGTCAATTGCTCCCCCGATGCGTGATAAAAATTGGGGCTTTCACTTCGTGTGTCTTTTCCTCTTAACGACGAGTTCGTAGCAACTTTCAGATTTCAATTTGGACTTCTGAATCAAAAGTTATGGTCCTCGCAATATTCGGGCAAAAAAATCAGGAAATAGGAGACAAAATACGGTAAACCTATTGTGTCCGCAAGTGCACGGATACTAGAAGTAATATTTAAGATATCAAACCACAGAGACCTATGTGTTAAGTACCAAATAGTTGTATTCTCACTAGCTAAGCGATCGAATGATGAAAGTAAGCAATATGAAGATTGTATGAAATATCAGAGAGGAAGCATTGGGACTAGGGTTTCATCCACCTTAATATTTATGACTAGATATAATTAAAGGTTCATCAATCTATTTTCATTATGGTAAAGATATAGCTTACTTAATAAAGAAATTAACTCGCTCTCGCGCAGTCAATTTACAAAGAACGATCCTCACTCTCATCCAAGATCTATTCAATGTTAAATATAAGTAAACTTTGATCAAAGAGATTAAGAATCACTCTCATGCATTCCATCTCAGCATCAAGATCTCAAGCAAAACTAAACACTCTCGCACCTTAGTTTCATAGGTTTTACTTAAGGTTTTCGAACAATTCAATATCTATCTCTAGCATATTTTCATGTCTAAAACAGTAATAATTTCTAGGTCAAAACATCAACAAGAAATAAGCATCTAAAATCTAAAAATAAGAACACAACCAATCTCTTGCGATGAGCTCCTACCATAAATTATAGGGTTCCAGGTTTATGTATATCATCTTCTCAGTCCATACACAAAAACTCTAAACATGTTAATGCATGGCACAAGAAACGATTAAAGACAATGATCTCTTAAGTAAAATTACCATGCTAAAAATATCCTGATGAAATAAAGATTATCTAGTCATAGAAATATCAAAGGGGATTATACCCTTTGATGGAGGCAGCAGCCCTGCTCTGAAGAGACATGCTTGGGCTCAGAGGAAACCTCCTCAACTTGGGTTCACCTAGAGCTCACTTGCTTTCTATTGTTTTGCATTGCATTTCATGGCATTTAGGTTAGTTTAAGCTTTCAAATAAAGCCATGCATCATATAGTCAATTATGACAAGTCTGATTGTAGTAGGTTGTGCATTGTAATGCATGTAGTTCTTATGTACTTTGCATCATGGTAGGATAGTGCATCCTTGGATTGGTTATATTTTTGGCAGGTCATTCATGCTAAAGGTCAGCTCAAGCTCCACTCAACAAGTTCAGCTCAAGGAAGGAAAGAAGACTTCAACTCCTTCAACTCCAAGTTCAAAGATGAACTCACTTGCCCACTCAACTTCCTCATTGGTTGGACACCTCTCCCAATCAGCCACATCAACCATCCAACCATGGATAGGCCCCAACACATCAGCCAAGCAAAGAAAGAATTTGAAATCAGCCCCAATCTAGATCCACAATCAAAGGGGAGCCTTTAATGAAAGTTTCTATGAATGCTTTGCCGCCCAAAGTTCTTAAGGAAGGAATTCAAATTTTGAATTCCTCATTCATGCGCCCACAACAAGCAAGGAAGGAGGCCATCTCGTCAACAACAAGGAGCCATTCGAATTTCAAAGAACTTCCAAAGAAGATTCACCAAAGAAGGAAAGAATCCACACTCTTAATTGCATTCACACATTGAATTAAATGCTGAATTTTTCTCTCCAATTTTGTAAGTGGCGCCTAAGGGGCAAATGACCACCTTGCCCACCCTCTAACTCGCCTATAAATGTAACCCCCTCTCATGTATTTTCGTTAGCTTTGGATGAAATGAAGTTGTCTATTAGTTTCCTAGGTAAATGCTAGTGTAGTCATTAGTAGCAGTAGTAGTATTTCTTCCAAGGCCGAGCCTTCTTCCTCTCCCTCCTCCTCCACCGAAATTCTAAGGACTCCTCCCTTTGATGTGCGCAACTATAAGGAGGCCCCTTTTCTTCATCTCGGTTTGGAACAAGAAGAGGAACACCTCACTCTCGGCAACATGGAAGCATCATCATATTCGGCTAAGTCTCTTTTCATAGTCTTTTCACTTTATTTTAAGAACTCTTTCCTACACTAATCTTGAGTTGTCTACTTGTAGCTTGCGTTTGGTGTGGATCTAGGAGTGGCGCCCCTCTCCTTCTTCCGTTCCCTTTCTCTAGATAACTTAGGATTAACAAGGGAATTTGTGAGGATTAGCCTCCCCCTTGAGTTAGTGTGTGTAATATGAATCCGAGACATGTTCGGATCCCTTTGTGTGTTTGTGTGTAATGCTCAACCATTCTACACCTTCCATCAGGGTTGGACCGGTGAAGAACGGGGTGATACAATCCTTCAATTCTCAAGGGTCGCTCTGTAAGTTTACTTCCTTCATTTACCGCCTTCTAGCTTAATTTCAGTTATAATTTTCTAGTTTAATCCCGGTTTTCTCTATTATTAAAATTACAAAAAAATTAGTTTCCCAAATCTCGTTAGTTTAAATTCGGTTTTCCCTTATTATCTACTTATCTATCAAAACGGATTTCGAAAATCGTTGTTTGAATGTTTTAGGCCCCCGTCCTACATCACCCTTTTTCCCAAAAGAAAGTTTAAGCTTGCATAGTAAAAAGATTACAATACCCCATAATTTCAGATGATCATAATACTAAAGGGAAGAGGAAAAGTTACAAAGTACTGTGCTGTAATCGAAATTACAGCACCGTATTAGGCTGGAAACGCGATGAACAGTGGTGTCACCCACTGTTTTGTTGATTTCTCTCCCGATCGGACTCCTTTTGATCTGAAACTTCTAGAGTATCTTCTCCTTCACAAGCCGAAGCTTCAGTATAAATTTCATGGCCTGAGGTGGTCTCTACATCTCTCGGCATGAGGCCAAACCCTAAGCACCTCTCTATCAATTTCTCCCTAGAGACTGGTTAAACATTGGGGCTTTCACTTCGTGTGTCTTCTCCTCTTAACAACGAGTTCGCAGAAACTTTTGTATTTCAATTTGGACTTCTGGATCAAAAGTTATGGTCCCCGCAAGATTCGGGCGGAAAAATCAGGAAACAAGAGACAAAATACGGTTCCGTATTTGGAAAAACGGCAGTACCGTATTTTGCCCAAAAACTCTAAAATTTTCTGTAAAAATTCCTCCAAAAATATGGTACCATGAGAGTTGGATCCAAAAATATGGTAGTGCCATATTTTTGCAATTTGGCTCCGATTTTCATGAAATTTGATGGGTAGCTTCGTTTCGACATCTGGAATCCATTGGTGTGTTCAAATCTTCCAAAATCCATCAAAATATGGCACTTTTTACTTGAAAATCATGAAAAACTAAAATAGAAGTAGATTTTGCAATAATTGATATGAAAGGCATAAAAATAAGCAAAGTGGTAATAATATGACACAAAAAGATATACGAAATGACATGAAATTTACTAAAAATTTCGGTGTCATCAATCCACACCCCTCCTCCATCTGAGGATTGGAAGTGCACGAGTATCTTTTACACTTACATCAAGTGTAATGACCACTCATGCAAGATAGTAATCGACAGTGGTAGTAGCCTTAACGTTGTGTCGAGGTCTGTGGTCACCTGCTTCGCCCTCACCTTGGAACTGCACCTTAAGCCTTACTCGATCGCTTGGGTCGATGCCTCTAGCCTTCCCATCACCCACCGTTGCCTAGTCCCCATCTACTTCGGGGATTACACCGACAAGGTGTGGTGTGACGTCACCTCCATGGACGTTGCTCATCTTCTTCTTGGACGCCCTTGGCTATATGACTAGGATATCATCCACTATGGTCATTCCAACACCTACATCTTCCAACATGGGTGACGTAGAATCTGCTTGACCTCGGCTCTGCCCAAGGAGTTGCGGGCCTCCACATCCAAGGGTATCATCACGCCCACTCAGCCGGCCCAACCTGCACCCTCACCAGTTGCCCTTGTGCAGCTCGACTCTCTTGTCTGTGAAGCCCATGAGACCAAGGTGGTCTACGCTCTCATGGTGCATGAGGTTTCTTATGATCCATCCCTTCCGGCACCCGCGGTGCCCAAGGAAGTCGCAGCCCTCTTTACCGAGTTCTCGGACATCTCCCCGGTTGATCTTCCGATGGGCCTTTCCCCGGCCCATGACATTCAGCAAGTGATTGACCTCGTCCCCGGGGCATCATTGCCCAACTTGCCCCACCATCACCTTAACCCCACCGAACACATGGAGCTCAAGTAGCAAGTCAATGACTTGTTGTCCAAAGGGTTTATCCATGAGAGCTTGAGCTCCTGTGTTGTCCCGGCCCTTCTCACGCCTAAGAAGTATGACCCTTGGCGTATGTACATTGATTGCCGAGCAATCAATCGCATCACCATCAAGTATAGATTCCCTATCCCATGACTCGATGACATGTTTGACCATATATCTGGGTCATGTTGGTTTAGTAAGCTTGACCTTCTGAGCGGCTACCACCAAGTCCGCATCCGTGAAGGAGATGAGTGGAAGACGACCTTCAAGACGAAGGACGGCCTCTTCGAATGGTTGGTCATTCCCTTTGGCCTCACCAACACCCCTTCGACATTCATGCGCTTGATGAGCCAGGTGTTGCGACCATACATGGGGAAGTTCCTCGTTGTCTAATTTGATGACATTCTTATTTATAGCCGTACCCGCGATGACCACATTGCCCACCCTGCGGCTGACTTTTGAGCTTATGCACAAGGAACGCCTATTCCTTAACGCAAAGAAGTGCGTGTTTCTGGACACCCAAGTTTAGTTCTTGGGCATCATTGTGTCGGCCCAAGGCCTTATGGTCGACCCCGCCAAGATCGAGGCCATTCGTCAATGGCTTGAGCCCAAGTCCGTCACTGAGGTCCACAATTTTCTTGGCCTCACAGCCTTCTACCGCCGCTTCATCGAGGGGTTCAGCACCATTTCCTCCCCTATGAAACATGAGGACAAGGCAGCCGACGCCTGTTCTTATGCCTTGCTCCAAGACGCCCGACGCATCCCACATTGCGAGTCTCTTTGTAAAAGAGATCGTTTGCCTCCATAGCCTCCCACTCACCATTGTGTCTGACTGCGACACCAGGTTCGTTGGTCACCTTTGGAAGTCCCTATGGTCCCTACTTGGCACCACACTCAAGTACTCTTCTATGTACCATCCGCAGGCTGATGGTCAAATGGAGGTGGTTAATAGAAGTCTAGGGAACCTTTTGCATTGTTTGGCTGGTGACTTCCCACGCCATTGGGCTGATCATCTCCCCATCGCAGAGATTGTGTATAACAGCCCATTCAACCGATCTACCGGCTTGAGTCCTTTCCAAATTCTGCTCAGGCACCAACCTATAAAACCTATCAATATGCATAACGTCCCTGCTCCCCCCTTCTATCCATGAGTCCACCCATGCTTTCGCATCTCACATCTCGAGTTTACATGACGAGATTCATTGTCATATTTACTTGAGCAATACCCAGTATGCTATTGAGGCCAATGAGCATCGTAGGCCACATCATTTTGAGGTGGGTGAGTGTGTGATGGTTTGTATCCACCCGGAGTGCTTGAGATCGAGGGCCAGTTGAAAACTGCAAGCATGCTGCGACGGTCCCTACATGATTCTACGGCGGGTTGGTGCCAACGCGTACGTCCTCAACCTACCGGAGGAATCCCTCATCAACTTGGTCTTCAATGTCGCAGACCTACTCCTTTTTCATGCACCCCTGCCCGCCGGTGCCCCCTCGGATGTCCTAGCAGCGCAACTAGGCACAGCCGTACTCTTGCGCACGGCCCCAACCATGACACGCTCGGTGCAAAACTGAGCTCCAGATGCGACAGTCGTCATGGCCGTGAAGGACACAAGCACGGCCGTGACACGATCCCCGCCCCACGCAGAAGAAAGCACAGGCATAAGCACAGCCGCGCCCCGGGCCATGGTGCGCTTGGACCTAATTAGTAACGCTGGAAGTGGCTAGATGAGGATGAACGACAATGAAGGAACGCAAAGGAGGATTAGAGGAGAAAGCTCAACTCTAGGGGAGCAAGCTCAACCCTCAAACACACACACTAACACCAAAGTTCAGTTCAAGATAATTGATTCCAAAATGCAAATTGTACAAATGCAAGACTTTATGATGACAACAAAATTTATAGTAAATTTCATTCCATTCTATATATCTTTTTGTGTCATATTCATAGATTTTGCTTATTTTTTTGCCCTTTTATTCAATATTTGTGGAATCTACACTCTTTTTGGTTTTTAATAATTTTTAAGTAAAAAGGCAATATTTTCAGTCAATTTTAAGCAATCCAGATGCATGGATGAATTCACAACATCAAGAGGAGATCACCCATCAAATATCGAGAGAATTGGAGCTTTAGAGCAAATTACGGCACCCTCGTAATGGATTTTACGGTACCGTAATTCCCTGAGAGTTGCCGTAATTTGGAAACTTTTCGACCAGAGAATTTTGGAAAAATTACAGCACTGCCGTAATGCATTTTACGGGCCATATTTTGGAGCATTTCTGGACAGAGAATTTGATGAAGATTACGGCACTGCCGTAAAGGCAGTTACGGTACCGTAATGATGATTGATTTTCCACCCGAGAGTTTTGACATAATTACGGCACTGCGGTAATCAACTTCACGGTGCCGTAATGCCAGCCAATTTTCACTCGCGAGCTTTTGCCAAAGATTGTGGCAGTGTCGTAACCAAAATTACGGTCGTAATTACAACCGATACCGCAATTTTCCTAGTCAATTTGAGGTCCAATTTTTGCATTGATGATTGCGGATGATCCAGCCCTTTAAATCCAAAGATGCAAGAAGAGAAAAGAAAGGCTCCAAGGAGGAGAACACGCTAAGGGTGAAAGCCCTAATTTTCATCCACTAGATAGAGAGAAATCGTGATTCTAGTGGCCACCTTAGGGTTCACCGCTGGGAAGCATAGAGGCCATCTCTGGCCACAAAATTCTCAAGGAAGCTTCACCTGGAGTAGGAGAGCATACACCAGAAGTTTCAGAGAGAAAGGAGATCAATCGGAGAAGAAATCGATGAAAGAGTGGGCGCCGGCACTATTCACCGAAGCTAATTACAGCTGCAATTTCCATTACAGCCGTGTTGTAAAGTTTATTTCCCTTTCCCTTTGATTTTTGATACTTTGAAATTATGGTTTATTGTATTTGCTCTTCCATGCTTGCTTAAACATATTTTGGGACATGGGGGAGTAATTTTCCTTGATTTTATATGACTAGATGACTTTTACTTCGTCAAGATAGTTTTATCATGATAATTCTACTTTTGTGATGACTTGTCTTTAATTCTCCATAGTTTCATATTATCTGCATGTTTTAGAATTTTGCGAAATAGATTGAAAGATTGATTGTGAAATTTGGAACCCTAAAAATCATTGAGTTTGGAATATATCGTAAGAAATTAGGTTTGTTCTTTGAATTCTGATTTTTAGTAGTTTTATTGCCATGTTTATAAATTGAATCTAGGATGAATTATTGTGTTAGACTTGATTTGATCTTGCACGAAAGTGAGGATCGAGTCATCAGAGAACCTTAAGTAGAACCCGTGTTGAGACTCGGATGTGTTGGGGTATGCCCTTAAGGCTAATGTTTGAGGCCTTGGGATTGTATCAGTATCATGTATAAACTTTTATGTTTATAAAGGCATGGTTGTTATTCAGGTTGTTACATTGTCTGCTGCAATAAGTGTACTTCTGAATAATGTCTCAGTACTGTTCAGCTAGGCTGACATGCAGTAAAGTCCTTAATCGATATATCTTGGTGAACATGAGACAGCCTTGATATGGTTAAGACTAATATATGTTCTAATCTTATAGGATGCTTCGAGCATGGAATAAGATGTAGACTCATGGGTACATTGGATGTACTGGACAGACCCTACTAGGATATTCAATTGCTTGTCACAATGTGAATAATCCTTGATTGCAACAAGTGGCACATTTCCTCTGACTTGAGATCACTTGTGTTTCTAAATGATGATTGTCATTGTTTTGAGATAGTTCAATATCATTTGAAATATAATGGTTATAGACTATCTTGGATGGTGAACTTGAGTCATGTTAGGGCACTAGTGATAGATATAGGATTGCCGTCTCCTTGTTTAAGGAGTGTGCTGTTCTAAAGGGGCCCCCCTGGATGAGATGATTGAGAAAGTGTATGGCCATACCCAGGTGACTATGTTCATCTGTTCTAATCATGCTCATCATATTGGAGCTACAGGCTTTGAAGAGTCCCCTTCAAGGGGGAGCGCAAGCAGATGAAACCCCTTTCAAGAGGGGGGTGAAAAACCCTTAAGGGTGGCGCATAAAAATTGCAAGCGGAAGCAAGGGTTTTTCATGGATCTTAGCAAGATAATATGATCAACTTGATGAAGTTTAGATCCATACCAAAGCCATGAGGAAGATGGCGACTTGGAAGAGAAAGATCGAAAGGGATCTTCTCCCTAGTTGACGCACACAAGATGATGTGCTTGCTCCTTGGAGATCCTTGTGCTAGCAAGGTCCTTCAAGGGTCCCTCTCGTATGGTAAGGAAATGAGAGATGATGTCTAGGCTTGCCGAACCTCCACCAAGACCTCGCCTTCTCCACACCAAAGTCTCGTCAAGCAAGAGCAAGGAGACGAGAGTTGAATGGAGCGTTCAAGTCATTTGGCGTTCAAGGGAACATGCACTAAATGACTTTCCAAAATTGGAAAATCCATTAAGCCATGCGTTCATGATCTCTAGATCGATCAAAACGCCAAAACAATGAACCATACGTTCAAGCTCTTGAACCGGTTCAAAGTAAATGTGTTCGGTCCAAAGGCCAAACCAAGCCAGCCCAAGCCAATCGGTCTAGATCAACTAAACCCTTAAGGTTTTCAATCTAACCGTTCATCTCATGATGCTCTTGATCTCACCGATCTAGCATCAATCCTCTCGATCGAAGCTTACCGATCTCAAGCCCTAATCAATCAAACATGATCAGACTGGATCTCACTTACAATCAGAGTTTAAACTCCTTTAAACTGAATCAAAACAATCCAGTCCACACGATCTGACTTAAGCAAGCCATATCATCAAATTGTGCGACCCTAAGGGTTTCCTTTAAATGTCGGTAACGATAACTTACATTATCACGATCAGTGAGGGGTATCTAGCAACACATCACTGTCTCCCGATATAAAGGAAAGAGTCTTCCAAGACTACACCCAAACCATAGCACAAGTGTGAATCCACTTCACAAGGCATACATGTTTCCTTTGCCACTGGATGTTCTTATTGGACAAGCATGTCAAGCCTGTAACTCCAATACGATGAGCATGATTAGATCAGATGATCACAGTCATCTGGGTATGGCCATACACTTTCTCAATCATCTCATATAAGGGGGGCCCCTTTTAGAACATCACACTCCTTGAACAAGGAGACGGCAATCCTATATCTATCACTAGTGCCCTATCCTGACTCATGATCATTATCCAAGACAGTCTATAATCATTATGTTTCAAATGATATTGAACTACGTCAAAACAATGACAATCATCATCTAGAAACACAAGTGATCTCAAGTCAGAGGACATGTGCCACTTGATGCAAACAAGGATTATTCACATCGTGACAAGCAATTGAATATCCTACTAGGGTCTGTCCAGTACATCCAATGTACCCATGAGTCTACATCTTATTCCATGCTCGAAGCATCCTATAAGATTAGAACACATATTAGTCTCAATCATATCAAGGCTGTCTCATGTTCACCAAGATATCTCGACTAAGGACTTTACAGCATGTCAGCCTAGCTGAACAGCTTTGAGACATTATTCAGAAGTACACTAATTGCAGCAGACAAGGTAACAACCTGAATAACAACCATGCCTTTATAAACACAAGAGTTTATTACATGATACTTTTACATTCCCAAGGCCTCAAACATTAGCCTTAAGGGCATACCCTAACAATCTCCCACTAGCACTTAATCTAATGGTTGAGAAATCTCAAACCCATATTATTACAGTGCTTCTCATGCTTCTGCTGCGCCAGAGGCTTGGTAAGCGAGTCAGCTAGATTGTCGTCTGTATGAACCTTGCATATTTTGATCTCGCTACGATCAATGATCTCCCGGATCAAGTGAAACCGTCTCTGTATGTGCTTGGACTTCTGGTGCGACCGTGGTTCCTTTGCTTGTGCGATTGCTCCAGTGTTATCACAGAAGATAACCAAAGGATCGACACTCGAAGGAACAACACCAAGTTCTCTCATGAACTTACGAATCCATACTGCCTCCTTGGATGCTTCCGAGGCTGCAACATACTCTGCTTCTGTTGTGGAATCAGCAATAGTTGACTGTTTGAAACTCTTCCACACCACTGCTCCACCATTCAAGCTAAAAACATAGCCTGATTGCGATCGGAAATCATCCTGGTCCAACTGGAACGAAGCATCAGTATATCCTTCTATACTGAGTTCTTCCTGACCACCATATATCAAGAACATATCTTTGGTCCTCCGCAGATATTTCAAAATGTTCTTGACTGCAATCCAGTGCGCCAAACCTGGATTACTTTGGAATCGACTGGTCACGCTTAACCCGTAAGCGACGTCTGGGCGAGTACACAACATCGCATACATAATGGACCCAATGTTGGGAAACCCCGGGGACATTTTACAATTTTTCAGAGTCATGGACATACATATTTGCACAGCGGAAGAATGTCCCCGAAACAAGTCCGTCCCAAAAACCCAGTGAAGATCGCATGCAAGGGAGTCAACACGATGAGTCAGGAAATACCTTAGAGCAAAGAAGAGAGCGATGCCGATGTAGGCGTCCAAGTGTCCGCCCTCTGCAGTCTCACACACACGGATCTCTTGAGTTCTCTTCTTCCTCGCCCGGTGCTAGCCTCGGGAAGAAGATCCAAACCTTAGTTCTTCTTCTTCAATCCTTGCGCCACCTCCAAGGTAGAATCGCCTAGAAGAAGGGGTGGAGAGATAGACGCCAAGTTCAAGTCTTTCTTTACCCAAGAGGAGGAGAAGAGGACTTGTGCTTGAGGCTAGATGATGGAGGAAGAGAGGTTGCGCCAAGAGCCTCCAAACTTTCGCCCCCTTTTCTGATTACGCCTCCAAGGATTCGTCTCTCATCAAGAGGGGCGACTAGGTGCTCTTTTATAGGGCAAGAGGCGATTTATGAAAGGCTAGGATTAAGACAAGTGTAGGGCTAGGATGAGGCGGTTTGTGATAAGGAAAGTCTCCAAGACATTTCCTTAATCCTCATTCAACCTTTCCTCATTAACCCCACGCCTACCTTGTGCGCCAAGGCCTTGCCTTGCGCCTCAAGCATTGCCTTAGAGGCATGCTTTCCATCAATGGGAGAGGGCTAGGCGCAAATTGCTTCCTTAATGAAGCAATTTTGCCACCCTAACCCCATTATGCCCCTTAGGCGCCAATGGGGTTGGGTCTCTCCCCATTATACCCTTTTAGCCTCTCTTCTCTTCATGATAACTTGTTATTGGGCCTCATTGGATAATGAGCTAGCCCAAACATCATTGCATAGGTTGATTAAGCATTTGGATCCAATCCAATGCAACCCTAATCCAAATGTGACCAACCATGATCAAATACGGGTCAACCTGCCAAAAATGAAGTTTGGCTCCAATAACATTCTTCCATCTCATCAGGCCCATTGGCGCTGATGAAATCTCCCAATTAGATCAAAGTTATCCAATAACTTGATCATAAGGCTTCCCGATCAATACGAGAACTCAAGTATCAAGGTGTGCGACCCTGTAGGTTCCTCTGACGCTGGCAGTGCTGACCAAAGGTCACCACAAGCAGTGAGTGGCACCTAGCAGTGCATCGCTGCTACCCAGGTCATTGGAATGGATATCGACATCGACATCCCCATCATCGCAACTAGGTACAAATGCATTACAGTCTCTTTGCCGAACTGATATCCGATTGGACAAGTGTGTCACTACTTGTTTTTATCCAATCACATGGCTATAACTAAATCAGGTTCTTACCTGGGTATGGCCATACACTTTCAGTCATAGAACCACAGAGGAGCTCCATGGATATCAAGCTTCCCAAAGGAAGGGGCAAATCCTATGTCTGTCCATTGACCTTCTCATATGGGTTGTTACATGCTCAATGACAACCTTTATGACCTTCCAACTACGGTAAGGTGTTAGGTTACATCAAAGCAAGTCTCTAACCATATAGAATGATCAATGACCTCAAGTCAAGGGATCAATGCATCTCCTATCACTTATGAGGATAACTCATGACACCAAGTCATAGCCTCATAGCGAGTCTATCCAGTATATCCTCCCATGATATACCCATGTGTCTGCGTTAGCACCCCTGTGCCCAACCAGCCCACATACCAGTCTCATAAGCACCATAGTTGTCCCATATCTACTAAGGTACATTGACTGGGGATCTTTATTTGAGCACAGATCCAATCTGTCTCCAGGGACATTACCATGTAAGTACACAATCGCAGGTGTAGACAGACAATGATAACGACAATGCCAGAATGATATATATATATATATATCAATGTCAAGTAGTACAAGTTGACCAAAGCTAGGTCCTAGGGCATATACACCAACAATCTCCCACTTGCACTAAGACCTAGAAGTTGAGGAGTCTCAACCCCATATCTCTAGCGTGACCATCATGCTTCTGCTGCGCCAAAGCCTTGGTCAATGGGTCTGCTAGATTGTTATCTGTGTCTACTCTGCTAACCTTGACATCACCTCTGTCTATGATCTCTCTGATCAAGTGAAATCTTCTGAGTATGTGTTTGGATCTTTGATGAGACCGTGGTTCCTTAGCTTGTGCAATTGCTCCATTGTTGTCACAGTAGAGTTCAATGGGATCCAATGCACTAGGTACCACTTGAAGATCACATAAGAACTTCCTTATCCAAACAGCTTCCTTGGCTGCCTCAGAAGCAGCCACATACTCAGCTTCGGTTGTAGAATCTGCTATGGTAGATTGCTTGAAGCTCTTCCAGCATACAGCGCCTCCATTTAACTTGAACACATAGCCGGCTTGCGATCTAAAGTCATCAGGGTCAGACTGGAACGACGCATCAGTGTAGCCCTGCATACTGAGCTCTTCCTGTCCCCCATAGACCAAGAACAGATCCTTAGTTCTTCTCAGATATTTCAGGATGTTCTTTACAGCCACCCAGTGCTGCAGACCTGGATTGGATTGGTATCGGCTGGTTATGCTCACAGCATATGCCACATCTAGTCTAGTACACAACATTGCATACATGATCGATCCTACTGCCGAAGCATAAGGAATTCGACTCATGTCATCCCTTTCAGCCTGTGTTGTAGGACATTGGCTCTTTGAAAGAGTAAGGCCGTGTCTCACTGGAAGGTATCCTTTCTTGGATTGCTCCATGTAGAACCTCTCCAGCACCTTATCAATGTAAGTACTCTGACTAAGGGCTAAGAGTCTATTGGATCTATCCCGGTAGATCCTCATGCCTAGAATGTAGGCGGCCTCCCCTAAGTCTTTCATCTCGAAACACTTCCCTAACCATGTCTTCACAGCTTGAAGACTAGGGATGTCATTTCCGATGAGCAGTATGTCATCGACATACAAGACCAGAAAAATCACCAAGCTCCCACTGAATTTTCTGTATACACAGGCGTCATCTTCGCTTTTGATAAAGCCATAATCTCTTACAGCTTCATCAAATCGAAGATGAAAGTCCCCTAAAGAGGGAAGGAAACCCTAATAGGCGCAACTAAGGGATTTAAAACAGCGGAAGAGGGTTTCTAAGATCGCGTAGCATGTATTATGATCAACTTTAAAATATGAAACAGAATTCATACCATGGCCATTTCAAGATGGCGCCTTGGAAGCAAAGATCAAATGAGATCTTCTCCTTGTCGTCACACACAGGATGATGACGCTATCTCCCTTGGTGCTCCTTGTGCTAGCAAGGTTCCAAGAGGTCCTTGTCGAGTGAAAGGGAATGATGAGATCTCGATCTCTCTTGGCCGAATCCTCCTCTATCCTTCAAGCGTCGCCGCACTCACACAAGGTGTCGAGAGGAATATGGGCGAGAGGGAAAAATCGTAGAGGCGAAAATAGAGCATCCTCTATTTGGACGAGAGCGCTCTCCAAGTGGAGATCATGGTTACTAAAAATAGTAACCACTCATCGCCCCAACGTTCACACCAAGTGAACATGTCGTCAACTCCTCTCCCCTTGAACCATGCGCTCATTTAGTGAGCCGGTTCATTTTGGTTCAATTTAAGAACCAATCAAGCCAAGCATCTAGCCCAAATCATAATTAAACCATAAGGCTTTTGATCTGACCGTTGATCTCTTAATGCTCCTGATCTGACCGATCTAGCATCCATTCTCTCGATCGAAGCTTACCGATCTCAAGCCCTAATCAATCAAACATGATCAGACCAGATCTCACTTACAATCAGAGATTAAATCCCTTTAAACTGAACCCAAACAATTCAGTCCACACGATCTGACTTAAGTAAGCCATATCATCAAATTGTGCGACCCTAAGGGTTTCCTTTAAATGTCGGTAACGATAACTCACGTCATCACGATCAGTGAGGGGTATCTAGCAACACATCACTGTCTCCCGATATAAAGAAAAGAGTCTTCCAAGACTACACCCAAAAACAGCACAAGTGTGAATCAACTTCACTAGGCATACATATGTCCTTTGCCACTGGATGTTCTTATTGGACAAGCGTGTCAAGCTTGTAACTCCAATATGACGAGCATGATTAGAACAGATGAACACTGTCACCTGGGTATGGCCATACTCTTTTCTCAATCATCTCATCCAGGGGGCCCCTTTAGAACATCACACTCCTTAAACAAGGAGACGGCAATCCTATATCTATCACTAGTGCCCTAACCTGACTCAAGCTCACCATCCAAGATAGTCTATAATCATTATGTTTCAAATGATATTGAACTACCTCAAAACAATGACAATCATCATTTAGAAAACACAAGTGATCTCAAGTCAAAGGAAATGTGCCACTTGTTGCACTTAAGGATTATTCACATTGTGACAAACAATTGAATAACCTAGTAGGGTCTGTCCAGTACATCCAATGTACCCATGAGTCTACATCTTATTCCATGCTCGAAGCATCCTATAAGATTAGAACACATATTAGTCTCAATCATATCAAGGCTGTCTCATGTTCACCAAGATATCTCGACTAAGGACATATAGCATGTCAGCCCAGCTGAACAGCTTTGAGACATTATTCAGAAGAACATATATTGCAGCAGACAATATAGACAACTGAATAATAACCATGCCTTTATAAACATAACAGTTTATTACATGATACAGATACATTCCCATAGGCCTCAAACATTAGCCTTAAGGGCATACCCCAACAATCTCCCACTTGCACTTAATCTAATAGTTGAGAAATCTCAAACCCATATTATTACAGTGCTTCTCATGCTTCTGCTGCGCCAGAGGCTTGGTAAGCGGGTCTGCCAGATTGTCATCTGTATGAACCTTGCAGACTTTGATCTCGCCACGATCTATGATCTCCCTGATCAAATGAAACCGTCTCTGTATGTGCTTGGACTTCTGGTGCGACCGTGGTTCCTTTGCTTGTGCGATTGCTCCAGTGTTATCACAGAAGATAACCAAAGGATCTGCACTCGAAGGAACGACACCAAGTTCTCTCACGAACTTACGAATCCACACTGCCTCCTTGGATGCTTCCGAGGCTGCAACATACTCGGCTTCTGTTGTGGAATCAGCAACAGTTGACTGTTTGAAACTCTTCCACACCACTGCTCCTCCATTCAAGCTAAAAACATAGCCTGATTGCGATCGGAAATCATCCTGGTCCGACTGGAACGAAGCGTCAGTATATCCTTCAATACTGAGTTCTTCCTGACCACCATATATCAAGAACATATCTTTGGTCCTCCGCAGATATTTTAAAATGTTCTTGACTGCAATCTAGTGCGCCATACCTGGATTACTTTGGAAACGACTGGTTACGCTTAACCCGTAAGCGACGTCTGGGCGAGTACACAACATCGCATACATAATGGATCCAATAGCCGAAGCATAAGGCGTATTGTCCATTTCATCTTTCTCAGTCTGTGTTTGTGGACACTGACTCTTTGAAAGATTCAGACCATGTCTGACTGGAAGATATCCTCGTTTAGAATTCTCTAAATGAAATCTCTCCAGGACCTTATCGATGTAAGTACTCTGGCACAGCCCGAGAAGCCTCTTAGATCTATCCCTGTAGATCTTCACACCTAACACATAGGCTGCTTCTCCTAAATCTTTCATCTGGAAACATTTCCTCAGCCATGCTTTCACAGCATGCATTTCAGGAATGTCATTTCCAATGATCAAGATGTCATCGACGTAGAGGACTAGAAAAGTAATCACGCTCCCACTAAACCTCTTATATACACATGGGTCATCCTCGTTCTTGATGAAACCAAATTCAGTAACTGATTCATCAAAACGAATATTCCAGCTTCTTGATGCTTGCTTAAGTCCATAAATGGACTTCTTTAACTTGCATATCTTATGACGATCTACTGGATTAGTGAAACCTTCTGGTTGTGTCATGTACACATCCTCATCCAGATTTCCATTCAGGAAAGCTGTTTTCACATCCATCTGCCAGATCTCATAATCATAGTATGCAGCTATCGCGAAAAGAATCCGAATAGACTTAAACATGGCTACAGGTGAGAAAGTTTCATCATAATCTATCCCGTAGATTTGTTTGAAACCTTTCGCAACTAGCCTGCCTTTATAGGTAACTACGTTACCATCCATGTCAATCTTCTTCTTGAAGATCCATTTACAGCCTATAGGGATAACTCCCGGAGGCGGATCAACCAAATCCCAAACTTGGTTATCTGACATGGAGTCCATCTCGGCGCGCATAGCTTCAAGCCATCTCGCTGACTCCGGTCCACTGACCGCATCCGCATAAGTGAGGGGTTCATCATTATCAATGATGTAGACTCCGTCATAACGCTCAGGTTGTCGACGGATCCTTCCCGATCTTCGCGGTTCCCGTGATATCTGAGCCTCAGGTTGTTCAATAACCTGTTCTACCGGCTCAGGCTCATCCAACTGTGCTTGACTACTTTGTCCTTCCTCTGGATTCTCATCCAGCTTTATTTCTCTCCCACTGGCCTCTTGCAGAAGAAACTCCTTCTCAAGAAATATGGCCGTCCGAGCAACAAAAACCTTGTTCTCTTTGGGATCGTAGAAATAATAACCCTTAGTTTCCTTAGGGTAACCGACAAAGATACATTTGTCAGATCTGCTCTCTAGTTTCCCAGAGGCGAGCTTTTTGACATAAGCCTCGCAGCCCCAGATCCTGATAAATGTCAAGCTTGGCTGTTTCCCATACCATAACTCATATGGCGTCTTTGAAACTGCCTTGGATGGCACTCGGTTTAGTACCTTTGCAGCTGTTTCCAGCGCAAAACCCCAAAAGGAGTATGGAAGAGTAGCCTGACTCATCATAGAACGAACCATATCAAGTAACGTTCTATTTCTCCTCTCGGACACACCATTCCATTGCGGTGTTCCTGGCGGAGTGAGCTGTGAGATGATCCCACACTCCTTCAGATAGTCAGTAAACGCATGACTTAGGTATTCACCACCTCGATCTGAGCGAAGTGCCTTGATATTTCGGCCTAGCTGATTCTGTACTTCATTTTTGAACTCTTTGAACTTGTCAAAAGATTCACTTTTATGTCTCATTAAAAAGACATACCCATACCTACTGAAATCATCAGTAAAGGTAATGAAGTACTGATAGCCACCTCTGGCATGTTTACTAAATGGCCCACACACATCACTGTGTGTAAGGTCAAGTAAACCTGAAGCCCTTTGACCTTTGTGAAGAAAAGGTGACTTCGTCATTTTACCCATTAAACAAGCCTTGCATGTATCAATCTCCCTGTAGGAGAATGATCCCAGCAGTCCATGATCATGCAACCGCTTAATGCGTTTCTCGTTAATATGGCCTAAACGACTATGCCATAGCAAGGTGCTGTCATCAGCATACTTGGCATTCTTAATATCAATTTGCTGTATAGAACATTCCATGTCCAACATGTATAACCCATTGTTAATTGAACCAGTTGCATAAACAATATTATCAAAAGACAAAATACACTTTGAAATATTGCATTCAAAGGAAAATCCCTTCCTGACAAGAGCAGGAATGGAGATAATATTTTTAGTAATACTGGGAACAAAATAACAATTGTTTAGTTCCAATACAAGTCCAGATGGTAAAGAAATGAAATAGTCTCCTACAGCAACAGCAGCAACCCGTGCCCCGTTTCCAACGCGTAGGTCCACCTCATGCTGTCCCACCTGTCTTCTTCTCTTGAGTTCCTGTATATTTGAACAAATGTGAACTCCACATGCAGTGTCCAACACCCATGATATAGAAGAAGAGAACATGACCTCAGTCACGAATATACCTGAGCCAGAAGCGAAGCTTCCCCTCTTATCTCCTTGGAGCGCTTTACAGTCCTTTTTCCAGTGACCCAGCTGGCCACAGTGGAAACACCTGTATTCCTTGGACCGCTTAACCTTCTGCTTCAGAGCCTTGCTGTAGCTCTTGACAGGGGCCTTGCCCTTCTTCCCCTTCTTCTTGTTCCTAGATGGAACCATCAAGACAGAGGTTGAAGGCTTACCCTTCAGAGTCTCCTCAGTGGTGAGGAGCATATTCAGCAGCTCTGCCGGAGTACAATCGATTTTGTTCATATTAAAATTAATAATGAACGCGTCGAATGAAGGCGGGAGAGACTGCAGAATAATATCCACAGCAAGCTCCTGGTTGATGGTGTGCCCCAGTTTCTCCAGAGCTTCCTTGTGCCCAATCATCTTGAGCACGTGAGCTCCCACTGGGCTCCCTTCAGCCAGTTTGCTCTGAAAGAAGAGCTTCGTCAAATTGTAGCGCTCTGTCCTCGCCTGTGCAGCATACAGCATCTTGAGGTTCGCTATAATCTCTATAGCCGACATATCCTCATGCTGACGCTGCAGCGGTGGCGTCATAGACGCTAGCATCAGGCAAGCGACATTAATGCTATCATTGACGTGCTTTTCATAGGCTTCCCGAACCGCCCTTGCGGCGTTCGGAGCGGGCTGCGGCGGTATCGCCGTCTCGAGGACATACAGTTTCCTCTCTGCCTTAAGAACGATCTTAAGGTGTCCAAACCAGTCAGAGAAGTTCGGCCCAGCAAACTTCTCCCTTTCCAGTAGGGATCGCACATTGAAGTTCATGGTGTTCGTTGCTGCAGGTATCTACAACAATGCAAGAACAGCAAGGTCAGTATCAATGTATTAGAATCAATCAGGACTTAAGAAAGATTCTTTTTCTCACTATTTTATCTGGCTGAAAAATCCAGCAAAACAGCCCGAAAGAGTAGTACTCTTTTAGTGAGATGGGATCCGGATTTCATACTTGGTCTCCGCGTCCCGCTCAGGCGAGATAAGATGCACAGAGAGTAGAAGCACTAATCTCCGGTAGGCATTCCCTGCCGATCGCCAACCCGTGCGATTCCCCTTCATCTGGGCAATCCAGCAGACTGTGCCAACTGAGTTGGTACAACACAGTCTCTGACCCCACAGATGGCTGCCTCCATGTGCTACCATATGCGCCACATATGTAGCCTACACGGTCAAGCTGACCCGACCTACTCCCTGGACCACCATGTGCTATGCTGAGCAACGAGAAGGGATAAATCCCCACTCTGTAACACACAGGTGTAGTCCCACACCGTCTGAAGATAGATGGACGTGCCCACTGAGTGGGTACAACACGGCTCCAACGATAATCAGAACAGTGAGGTTTCGCGTCAGAAGGCTTACGAGCTTGATATTAAGCGTTGGATTTTCACGGTCTTTTATCTTCTTCACTATCATGCAATTCCTATGGTGATAGCAGAAGATAAACTTAATCATGCAATTCTAATATTTAAACAATAAATAAAAGAAAGCATGAATCTTATGTGGTAAAAGCCCATAGCCCTAGTGAGACCTCAACCTAACTTAAGTCTTCACTTGCTCTTCATGGGTCTTTTGCTGCTCATCTGGCCCAAACCAGGGCCCAAGCGCCAATTACAGCACAGGTGCGCCCACCAGGGAAAATGCGCCTGGTCCCAGAGTCGAACCCTGGACCTCCCACCTGGTCAAGCCACTGCTGCATGCGCCTCTGCCAAGTGTGCTCTGTGCTCTTGTCTAATTAAATTACAAATTTAACTATCTAGACAAGATTGACACGCAGGTCAATTACAATTTTATAAATTAAAGCGATGTGATGCGCAGATCACAATAATTAATTTACAATTTTTAAATCCCAGGCACGCAGGCCCCAGCACAGCACACAATTAATATGAGCAGCCCACATAAGACTAAATAGACAAACATATGCATCCAATCAGCAATCATGTGATCCATAAAAATTAAAATTTTCGAAAAACCCCATGGGATCAATTTTAATTTCCTTATTCGCCCTTACTACCTTACAACGGTCCATTACTAGGGATCCACTCATCCAACCTAGTCAGATCCACTGCCCTTGCATGCACCAAGTCCTAACTGACTTGTGTCGACCATAAGGTCAACCATGCATGCGCCAGGGCTGAACAACCACAATGAGGTCTGGCAAGCGGGTGTGACCCCGGGCCTAACTCATGTGTGTTCATAAGTTGTCTCAATCAGACATCGCTACACACCTGTCTGCAGTCGACCTATAGCCACCATAGGCTTGTGCCAAGGTGCTAACTGGTCGACCCATTCAGGCTGTCAGATGGTCTGATCAGACTGTTGGATCTAACCTAGGGGATGACTTCAACCCTAGTAACCCGTCTAAGGGTTTACAGTAAGGCCTTAGATCTATAGTGAGTCGCGCATGTGTTTAAGTTTTTAAGAAAACCAACAACATTGTAAATGCGCCAAGACATCAAACATGCGCAAGATATAGAAACATACATATGGATGTATTTTCGCAAGATGATACATAATATCATGAAACTTTCGCATGTCTATAAGATCTAGGCATATGCGCAAATATGGATCAAACATTAAGCAATCATAAAAACATGCATGATAAACTGGCTCTGATACCAATTGAAAGTCCCCTAAAGAGGGAAGGAAACCCTAATAGGCGCAACTAAGGGATTTAAAACAGCGGAAGAGGGTTTCTAAGATCGCGTAGCATGTATTATGATCAACTTTAAAATATGAAACAGAATTCATACCATGGCCATTTCAAGATGGCGCCTTGGAAGCAAAGATCAAATGAGATCTTCTCCTTGTCGTCACACACAGGATGATGACGCTATCTCCCTTGGTGCTCCTTGTGCTAGCAAGGTTCCAAGAGGTCCTTGTCGAGTGAAAGGGAATGATGAGATCTCGATCTCTCTTGGCCGAATCCTCCTCTATCCTTCAAGCGTCGCCGCACTCACACAAGGTGTCGAGAGGAATATGGGCGAGAGGGAAAAATCGTAGAGGCGAAAATAGATCATCCTCTATTTGGACGAGAGCGCTCTCCAAGTGGAGATCATGGTTACTAAAAATAGTAACCACTCATCGCCCCAACGTTCACACCAAGTGAACATGTCGTCAACTCCTCTCCCCTTGAACCATGCGCTCATTTAGTGAGCCGGTTCATTTTGGTTCAATTTAAGAACCAATCAAGCCAAGCATCTAGCCCAAATCATAATTAAACCATAAGGCTTTTGATCTGACCGTTGATCTCTTAATGCTCCTGATCTGACCGATCTAGCATCCATTCTCTCGATCGAAGCTTACCGATCTCAAGCCCTAATCAATCAAACATGATCAGACCAGATCTCACTTACAATCAGAGATTAAATCCCTTTAAACTGAACCCAAACAATTCAGTCCACACGATCTGACTTAAGTAAGCCATATCATCAAATTGTGCGACCCTAAGGGTTTCCTTTAAATGTCGGTAACGATAACTCACGTCATCACGATCAGTGAGGGGTATCTAGCAACACATCACTGTCTCCCGATGTAAAGAAAAGAGTCTTCCAAGACTACACCCAAAAACAGCACAAGTGTGAATCAACTTCACTAGGCATACATATGTCCTTTGCCACTGGATGTTCTTATTGGACAAGCGTGTCAAGCTTGTAACTCCAATATGACGAGCATGATTAGAACAGATGAACACTGTCACCTGGGTATGGCCATACTCTTTTCTCAATCATCTCATCCAGGGGGCCCCTTTAGAACATCACACTCCTTAAACAAGGAGACGGCAATCCTATATCTATCACTAGTGCCCTAACCTGACTCAAGCTCACCATCCAAGATAGTCTATAATCATTATGTTTCAAATGATATTGAACTACCTCAAAACAATGACAATCATCATTTAGAAAACACAAGTGATCTCAAGTCAAAGGAAATGTGCCACTTGTTGCACTTAAGGATTATTCACATTGTGACAAACAATTGAATAACCTAGTAGGGTCTGTCCAGTACATCCAATGTACCCATGAGTCTACATCTTATTCCATGCTCGAAGCATCCTATAAGATTAGAACACATATTAGTCTCAATCATATCAAGGCTGTCTCATGTTCACCAAGATATCTCGACTAAGGACATATAGCATGTCAGCCCAGCTGAACAGCTTTGAGACATTATTCAGAAGAACATATATTGCAGCAGACAATGTAGACAACTGAATAATAACCATGCCTTTATAAACATAACAGTTTATTACATGATACAGATACATTCCCATAGGCCTCAAACATTAGCCTTAAGGGCATACCCCAACAGAAGATTCCAACTTCGAGATGCTTGCTTTAATCCATAAATGGATCTCTTTAGCCTGCAGACCTTACTAGCTTCTGCAGGATGGATGAAACCATCAGGTTGTGACATGTACACATCCTCAGTTAGTTTCCCGTTAAGGAACGCTGTTTTCACATCCATCTGCCATATCTCATAGTCATGATATGCAGCTATTGCAAGTAGAATCCGAATGGATTTAATCATGGCAACTGGCGAAAAGGTTTCATCATAGTCCACCCCGTGGACTTGTTTAAATCCTTTAGCCACCAGTCTACCTTTATAGGTAACTATGTTGCCATCCATGTCTGTTTTCTTCTTGAAAACCCATTTGCATCCAATAGGTGTTACCCCATTAGGCGGCTCAACCAAATCCCAGACTTGGTTAGCTGACATGGAATCCATCTCGGATCGCATGGCGTCAAGCCATTTCTCGGAGTCCGGTCCACTGACCGCCTCATCGTAGGTCTTGGGTTCATCCTCAATGATGAAGATTCCATCGTGTTGGGTCGGCAGCGACCCGTACCTCTCAGGTGCACGACGAATCCTCCCAGATCTACGTGGGACCTGTGTCTGAGCCTCTGGTTGTCCAACAACCGGTACAGGTGGCTCAGATTCCATCTCTATGTCTTGTGGTTGCACTTGGACCTCATCTAGGTCAAACTTCCTCCCATTAACTTCTTTCATGAGAAATTCTTTCTCCAGAAAGACAGCTCCCCGAGCAACAAAAACTTTGTTCTCGGCTGGGACATAGAAGTAGTATCCTCTAGTTTCCTTAGGATACCCCACAAACACACACTTATCAGATCTAGGTTCTAGCTTGCTAGAATCCTGACGTTTGACATAAGCCTCACATCCCCAGATTCTGATAAAAGTGAGATTAGGGCGTCTCCCAGTCCATACCTCGTATGGTATTTTGGGGACACTCTTAGATGGAACGTTATTCAGTATTAGAGAAGCTGTCTCTAGTGCATGCCCCCAGAATGAGGGAGGTAGAGTTGCATGACTCATCATAGATCGAACCATATCCAATAAAGTTCGATTTCTCCTTTCAGACACACCGTTCCATTGAGGTGTTCCAGGAGGAGTGAGTTGGGATACGATCCCACACTTTTTCAGATAGTCAAAGAACTCACCGCTCAGGTACTCTCCACCTCGATCCGATCGAAGAGCTTTAATGGATCTCCCAAGCTGGTTCTCTACTTCATTCTTGAACTCCTTGAATTTCTCAAAGGATTCAGATTTATGTCTCATCAAGTAGACATAACCATACCTACTGAAGTCATCAGTGAAGGTAATGAAGTAGTTGTACCCTCCTCTGGCTTGTTTATTGAAAGGCCCACACACATCAGTATGTATGAGATCCAATAAACCTCCTGTCCTCTCACCAATCTTAGTGAAGGGCGCCTTTGTCATTTTCCCTAATAAACAAGGTTCACAAGTATCAAATTCCTCCAAGGAACTTGAATCTATCAATCCATTTGCATGGAGTTGATGGATGCGATTCTTGTTTATATGGGCCAATCGACAGTGCCATAGGAAAGCACCAACTGAACCACTCAGTTTGGTCCTTTTATTACTTATGTTACAGATAGAACTTTCCATATCCAAGATATACAGACCATTGCATAAAGTACCCTTCCCATAGAACATATTTGCAAATGAAAAAGAACAGGAGTTCTTATTTATTTCAAATTTAAAGCCCTTTCTTGCTAAGCAAGGAATGGATATAATGTTCTTGGTAAGAGAAGGTACATAGAAGCAATTATCTAGTTCTAAGTGAAGTCCAGAAGGCAAGGAGAGAGTCAAAACGCCTACAGCAACAGCAGCAACCTGTGCTCCGTTTCCAACTCGTAGGTCTATCTCTCCAGGCTTCACCGTTCTACTTTTCTTGAGCCCCTGCATATTTGTACAAATATGAGCTCCACATGCGGTATCCAATACCCATGACATAGAAGTAGAAAGATTGACTTCTGTAACATAGATACCTGAGCATGAAGACGAAGCCTTGCCTCTCTTCTTCTCATTCTGAAGTCGTACTATGTCCTTTATCATGTGAGGTGGTCCTCCACATGAGTAGCACTTATTATTCCTGACTCTTTCCATCTTTGTTTTCAATGTATTAGTTAAGCCTTTGGGCTTAACACACTGAATGTCTACTTTAGGAGGGTTGAGCTTAACCAATGCATCAAAGAGCTGCCCTATATTAGAAATAATTTCAGGGGCACTCTTAGATTTATATTGCCCTCTAAGTTCAGGCGACATGTTGGTTAGCATCAATCGTGCAACCTCCAAAGTATCAGCTTGATGCTTATCATAAGCATCCCTCTCAGCCGCTGAGGCCAAGCATGGAAGTGGCTCAGGAATTGGCTTCTCAAGGACATACAGCTTCCTCTCTAGCTTGAGCACAATTCTCAAATTCATATACCAATCCTTTAAGTTGGATCCAACCAACTTATCCCTTTCCAGGGTAGATCGCAGTGACCATCTGCCATTGTTCACAGCCATTGTTCTACAATAACCAAGAAACAGCAGATTAGTACTACTTTGAATCATTTAAACTGGACTTGTTTTAAATGATTCTGGCTCCCACTATTTTAGTCGAATTGACAACCCACAAAGTCAATCGGGAAGTTTAAGACTTCCTAGTGAGATGGGATCCTTATTCCACACAGGGCTTTGCGTCCCACGAGGGTGGGATGAGATGCACAAAGTGACCCATGCTTCACAAGGTGGGCGCGCCGGCCGATTGCTTCCAAGCAATTCCCCTTATTGAAACAGTCTAGGCATTTCATGTCCAGCGAGGGCTGGATACAACATGAAACCCTAACCTTTCAATGATGCCTCTAGTCTTTCACCATATGCCCAGCACATGTGAATTTCTAGTCAAGTCCATTCCTAACCGTTATGCCCAGGGTCAACGAGTTTCCTTGCGAAGGCACGTCCAGGTTAAAACTGGACTGGGGAAACCATTATCACCACGCACTTTCTAAAGATAAGTGGGTGTGTCCCACGAGGGTGGGAAACAATTCACAACTCCACTGATCGATAGCTTAGTGAGGGTTACGCGTTAGAAGGCTACTAGACTTGATATTTATTTGAGGGTTTTTAAGTCTCATCATCTTATGTTTTATCTTATGTCTAACAATACAGGCATGCAATCCTATAGTGATAACATAACGATAAAACATTTCAGGCATGCTTCTACAGATAATAAAAGCAGTAAGGATGATGTGATCATATCCTACACAAGACATTGAACCAATCCATGCCATGAAATAGGTTCAACTCTTGTCCTAGAATTCAAGCCCCGGAAACTGGACCTAGCCTAGCCGACCTCTAGACTTGATCTTCAAGGTAGGCTCCAAGGTCCTTCTCTCATGGTTTAGCTCACAGACCTTAAGGGTAGACCCCAAAGGTTCGGCCAATGCCATGGTCTTTCTTTGTGGAGGATGCGCCATCATGCAAGAAGCCAAGTTAGCTAGCACACAAACCTAAGGGTTCGGCCATGCCCAACTTGCGCCACTATGCAAGCTTGCGTCTCTTCCTTTGATGCATGCGCCAAGCTCCAAGTATATGCGCCACCCTAATCTTCTTAGATGGAAAAAGAAAAGCGGCGCGCAGGCCTCACAAGGATACATTACAGGCATGCAAAGGTGGCTTGACTAATGATCACAACATCATGCACAATCAAGGTATTTACTCATGCAATTCTACATGCTTATGAAAAACATAAAATCAGAAATTTTACTTTTTCATAAAACTAGTCTCTTCTTCTCATCTTCTTCTCACAAATCTTTTGGTTAATTGCGACTTATTTTTCAAGATGATTTCAGAGATCCTTTCGGCTGGCAATTTTGTCATATCAAGAGACCTGGCCAGTCCGGAGACACAATGCCCGTCCTACTTGACAAAATTACGTGCGCCTTTGATCTTTAAATCAAACAAGAAAAATAGTCCAAAAATCCAAAAGAGATTGAGAGGATGATAGAAACAAGAAACCCTAATTTTTCAACGTTTAGAAAAATTGATTGCCATGCATCATGCTATTTACGAAAATAGAGATATGGCATGTGAGCATGAAAGAAAAGCATAAAACATCGTTCGAGTCTTGCAAGTCGCTTTGATACCACTGTTGGGAAACCCCGGGGACATTTTACAATTTTTCAGAGTCATGGACATACATATTTGCACAGCGGAAGAATGTCCCCGAAACAGGTCCGTCCCAAAAACCCAGTGAAGATCGCATGCAAGGGAGTCGACACGATGAGTCAGGAAATACCTTAGAGCAAAGAAGAGAGCGATGCCGATGTAGGCATCCAAGTGTCCGCCCTCTGCAGTCTCACACACACGGATCTCTTGAGTTCTCTTCTTCCTCGCCCGGTGCTAGCCTCGGGAAGAAGATCCAAACCTTAGTTCTTCTTCTTCAATCCTTGCGCCACCTCCAAGGTAGAATCGCCTAGAAGAAGGGGTGGAGAGATAGACGCCAAGTTCAAGTCTTTCTTTACCCAAGAGGAGGAGAAGAGGACTTGTGCTTGCGGCTAGATGATGGAGGAAGAGAGGTTGCGCCAAGAGCCTCCAAACTTTCGCCCCCTTTTCTGATTACGCCTCCAAGGATTCGTCTCTCATCAAGAGGGGCGACTAGGTGCTCTTTTATAGGGCAAGAGGCGATTTATGAAAGGCTAGGATTAAGACAAGTGTAGGGCTAGGATGAGGAGGTTTGTGATAAGGAAAGTCTCCAAGACATTTCCTTAATCCTCATTCAACCTTTCCTCATTAACCCCACGCCTACCTTGTGCGCCAAGGCCTTGCCTTGCTCTTCAAGCATTGCCTTAGAGGCATGCTTTCCATCAATGGGAGAGGGCTAGGCGCAAATTGCTTCCTTAATGAAGCAATTTTGCCACCCTAACCCCATTATGCCCCTTAGGCGCCAATGGGGTTGGGTCTCTCCCCATTATACCCTTTTAGCCTCTCTTCTCTTCATGATAACTTGTTATTGGGCCTCATTGGATAATGAGCTAGCCCAAACATCATTGCATAGGTTGATTAAGCATTTGGATCCAATCCAATGCAACCCTAATCCAAATGTGACCAACCATGATCAAATACGGGTCAACCTGCCAAAAATGAAGTTTGGCTCCAATAACATTCTTCCATCTCATCAGGCACATTGGCGCTGATGAAATCTCCCAATTAGATCCAAGTTATCCAATAACTTGATCATAAGGCTTCCCGATCAATACGAGAACTCAAGTATCAAGGTGTGCGACCCTGTAGGTTCCTCTGACGCTGGCAGTGCTGACCAAAGGTCACCACAAGCAGTGAGTGGCACCTAGCAGTGCATCGCTGCTACCCAGGTCATTGGAATGGATATCGACATCGACATCCCCATCATCGCAACTAGGTACAAATGCATTACAGTCTCTTTGCCGAACTGATATCTGATTGGACAAGTGTGTCACTACTTGTTTTTATCCAATCACATGGCTATAACTAAATCAGGTTCTTACCTGGGTATGGCCATACACTTTCAGTCATAGAACCACAGAGGAGCTCCATGGATATCAAGCTTCCCAAAGGAAGGGGCAAATCCTATGTCTGTCCATTGACCTTCTCATATGGGTTGTTACATGCTCAATGACAACCTTTATGACCTTCCAACTACGGTAAGGTGTTAGGTTACATCAAAGCAAGTCTCTAACCATATAGAATGATCAATGACCTCAAGTCAAGGGATCAATGCATCTCCTGTCACTTATGAGGATAACTCATGACACCAAGTCATAGCCTCATAGCGGTTCTATCCAGTATATCCTCCCATGATATACCCATGTGTCTGCGTTAGCACCCCTGTGCCCAACCAGCCCACATACCAGTCTCATAAGCACCATAGTTGTCCCATATCTACTAAGGTACATTGACTGGGGATCTTTATTTGAGCACAGATCCAATCTGTCTCCAGGGACATTACCATGTAAGTACACAATCGCAGGTGTAGACAGACAATGATAACGACAATGCCAGAATGATATATATATATATATATCAATGTCAAGTAGTACAAGTTGACCAAAGCTAGGTCCTAGGGCATATACACCAACACCCAATAGCCGAAGCATAAGGCGTATTGTCCATTTCATCTTTCTCAGTCTGTGTTTGTGGACACTGACTCTTCGAAAGATTCAGACCATGTCTGACTGGAAGATACCCTCTTTTAGAATTCTCTAAATGGAATCTCTCCAGGACTTTATCGATGTAAGTACTCTGGCACAGCCCGAGAAGCCTCTTAGATCTATCCCTGTAGATCTTCACACCTAATACATAGGCTGCTTCTCCTAAATCTTTCATCTGGAAACATTTCCTTAGCCATGCTTTCACAGCATGAAGTTCAGGAATATCGTTTCCAATGATTAAGATATCATCGACGTAGAGGATTAGGAATGTAATCACGCTCCCACTAAACCTCTTATATACACACGGGTCATCTTCGTTCTTGATGAAACCAAACTCAGAGATTGATTCATCAAAACGAATATTCCAGCTTCTAGATGCTTGTTTCAGTCCATAAATAGACTTCTTTAACTTGCATATTTTATGACGATCTGTTGGATTAGTGAAACCTTCAGGTTGTGTCATATACACATCCTCATCCAGATTTCCATTAAGGAAAGCTGTTTTCACATCCATCTGCCAGATCTCATAATCATAATATGCAGCTATCGCGAAAAGAATCCGAATAGACTTGAACATGGCTACAGGTGAGAAAGTTTCATCATAATCTATCCCGTAGATTTGTTTGAAACCTTTCGCAACTAGCCTGCCTTTATAGGTAACCACGTTACCATCCATGTCAATCTTCTTCTTGAAGATCCATTTACAGCCAATAGGGATTACTCCCGGAGGCGGATCAACCAAATCCCAGACTTGGTTATCTGACATGGAGTCCATCTCAGCTCGCATAGCATCAAGCCATCTAGCTGACTCCGGTCCACTGACCGCATCCGCATAAGTGAGGGGTTCATCATTATCAATGATGTAGACTCCGTCATAGCGCTCAGGCTGTCGACGGATCCTTCCCGATCTACGCGGTTCCCGTGATATCTGAGCCTCAGGTTGTTCAATAACCTGTTCTACCAGCTCAGACTCATCCAACTGTGCTTGACTACTTTGTCCTTCCTCCGGATTCTCATCCAGTTTTATTTCTCTCCCACTGGCTTCTTGCAGAAGAAACTCCTTCTCAAGAAATATGGCCGTCCGAGCAACAAATACTTTGTTCTCTTTGGGATCGTAGAAATAATAACCCTTAGTTTCCTTAGGGTAACCGACAAAGATACATTTCTCAGATCTGCTCTCTAGTTTCCCAGAGGCGAGCTTTTTGACATAAGCCTCGCAACCCCAGATCCTGATAAATGTCAAGCTCGGCTATTTCCCATACCATAATTCATATGGCGTCTTTGAAACGGCCTTGGATGGCACTCGGTTTAGTACCTTTGCAGCTGTTTCCAGTGCAAAACCCCAAAAGGAATATGGAAGAGTAGCCTGACTCATCATAGAACGAACCATATCAAGTAACGTTCTATTTCTCCTCTCGGACACACCATTCCATTGTGGTGTTCCTGGCGGAGTGAGCTGTGAGAGAATCCCACACTCTTTTAGATAGTCAGTAAACGCATGACTCAAGTATTCTCCACCTCGATCTGAACAAAGTGCCTTGATATTTCGCCCTAGCTGATTCTGTACTTCATTTTTGAACTCTTTGAACTTGTCAAAAGATTCACTCTTATGTCTCATAAGATAGACATAACCATACCTACTGAAATCATCAGTAAAGGTAATGAAGTACTGATAGCCACCTCTGGCATGTTTACTAAATGGCCCACACACATCACTGTGTATGAGGTCAAGTAAACCTGAAGCCCTTTGACCTTTGTTAGGAAAAGGTGACTTCGTCATTTTACCCATCAAACAAGCTTTGCATGTATCAATCTCCTCATAGGAGAATGATCCCAGCAGTCCATGATCATGCAACCGCTTAATGCGCTTCTTGTTAATATGGCCTAAACGACTATGCCATAACAAGGTGCTGTCATCAGCATACTTGGCTTTCTTATTATCAATGTTTTGTATAGAATTTTCCATGTCCAACATGAATAACCCATTGTTAATTGAACCAGTTCCATAAACAATATTATCATAAGATAAAACACACTTTGAAATATTGCATTCAAAGGCAAATCCTTTCCTGACAAGAGCAGGAATAGAGATAATATTTTTGGTGATACTCGGTACAAAATAACAATTGTTTAATTCCAATACAATGCCAGATGGTAAAGAAATGAAATAGTCTCCTACAGCAACAGCAGCAACCCGTGCCCCGTTTCCAACGCGTAGGTCCACCTCATGCTGTCCCACCTGTCTTCTTCTCTTGAGTTCCTGTACATTTGAACAAATGTGAACTCCACATGCAGTGTCCAATGTTGGGGTATGCCCTTAAGCCTAATGTTTGAGGCCTTGGGATTGTAACAGTATCTGTTGGAACCCCTTTCTAGAGGGGGGCGAAACCCAGCATGGCGCATATTCAGTTTTCAAGCAGCGGATAGGGTCTCTAAGAATCGCATGCACCTTATATAATCAACTTAAAGAAAACCCGAATGCATAAGAGGTGATTCGATCCATACCATTGCCATTTCTAGATGGCGGCTTGGAAGCAAAGATCAAACGAGATCTTCTCCTTGTCGTCACACACAAGATGATGTCGCTATCTCTCTTGGTGCTCCTTGTGCTAGCAAGGTTCCAAGAGGTCCTTTGACGAGTGAAGGGAAAATGAGATGTCAATCTTTCTTGGCCGAATCCTCCTCAAGCGTCAAGCGTCGAGCGTCGCCACACTCACACAAAAATCTCGAGAGGAATATGGGCGAGAGCAAAAATCAGTTGAAGTGGCGAAAATAGAGAATACTCTATTCGGACGAGAGCACCCACCAAGTGGAGATCATGGTTACTAAAAATAGTAACCACTCCTCACCCCAACGTTCACGCCAAGTGAACTTGTCGCCAACTCCTCTCCCCTTGAACCATGCGCTCATCAAGTGAGCCGGTTCACTTTGGTTCGGTTTAAGAACCAATCAAGCCAATGATCTAGTCTAGATCTTAAATAAACCCTAAGGTTCCCGATCTAACCGTCGATCTCCTCGATGCCCCTGATCTGACCGATCTGGCATCTATTCTCTCGATCGAAGCTTACTGATCTTAAGCCCTAATCAATCAAACATGATCAGACCAGATCTCACTTACAATCAGTGACTAATTCCCTTTAAACTGAACCCAAACAATTCAGTCCACACGATCTGACTTAAGTAAGCCATATCATCAAATTGTGCGACCCTAAGGGTTTCCTTTAAATGTCGGTAACGATAATTCTCATTATCACGATCAGTGAGGGGTATCTAGCAACACATCACTATCTCCCGATATAAAGAAATGAGTCTTCCAAGACTACACCCAAAAACAGCACAAGTGTGAATCAAATCACAAAGCATACATATTTCCTTTGCCACTGGATGTTCTTATTGGACAAGCCTGTCAAGCTCGTAACTCCAATATGATGAGCATGATTAGAACAGATGAACACTGTCACCTGGGTATGGCCATACACTTTCTCAATCATCTCATCCAGGGGGCCCCTTTAGAACATCACATTCCTTAAACAAGGAGACGGCAATCCTATGTCTATCACTAGTGCTCTAACCTGACTCAAGCTCACCATCCAAGATAGTCTATAATCATTATGTTTCAAATGATATTGAACCATCTCAAAACAATGACAATCATCATTCAGAAAACACAAGTGATCTCAAGTCAGAGGAAATGTGCCACTTGTCTTAATCAAGGAATATTCACATTGTGACAAACAATTGAACATCCTAGTAGGGTCTGTCCAGTACATCCAATGTACCCATGAGTCTACATCTTATTCCATGCTCGAAGCATCCTATAAGATTAGAACACATATTAGTCTCAATCATATCAAGGCTGTCTCATGTTCACCAAGATATATCGACTAAGGACATAATAGCATGTCAGCCGAGCTGAACAGCTTTGAGACATTATTCAGAAGAACATATATTGCAGCAGACAATGTAGCTAACTGAATAACAACCATGCCTTTATAAACATAACAGTTTATTACATGATACAAATACATTCCCATAGGCCTCAAACATTAGCCTTAAGGGCATACCCCAACAATCTCCCACTTGCACTTAATCTAATGGTTGAGAAATCTCAAACCCATATTATTACAGTGCTTCTCATGCTTCTGCTGCGCCAGAGGCTTGGTAAGCGGGTCTGCCAGATTGTCATCTGTATGAACCTTGCAGATTTTGATCTCGCAACGATCTATGATCTCCCTGATTAAGTGAAACCGTCTCAGTATGTGCTTGGACTTCTGGTGCGACCGTGGTTCCTTTGCTTGTGCGATTGCTCCAGTGTTATCACAGAAGATAACCAAAGGATCGACACTCGAAGGAACAACACCAAGTTCTCTCACGAACTTACGAATCCAGACTGCCTCCTTGGATGCTTCCGAGGCTGCAACATACTCGGCTTCTGTTGTGGAATCAGCAACAGTTGACTGTTTGAAACTCTTCCACACCACTGCACCTCCATTCAAGCTAAAAACATAGCCTGATTGCGATCGGAAATCATCCTGGTCCGACTGGAACGAAGCGTCAGTATATCCTTCAATACTGAGTTCTTCCTGACCACCATATATCAAGAACATATCTTTGGTCCTCCGCAGATATTTTAAAATGTTCTTGACTGCAATCCAGTGCGCCATACCTGGATTACTTTGGAAACGACTGGTTACGCTTTACCCGTAAGCGACGTCTGGGCGAGTACACAACATCGCATACATAATGGAACCAATAGCCGAAGCATAAGGCGTATTGTCCATTTCATCTTTCTCAGTCTGTGTTTGTGGACACTGACTCTTCGAAAGACTCAGACCATGTCTGACTGGAAGATATCCACGTTTAGAATTCTCTAAATGAAATCTCTCCAGGACCTTATCGATGTAAGTACTCTGGCACAGCCCGAGAAGCCTCTTAGATCTATCCCTGTAGATCTTCACACCTAACACATAGGCTGCTTCTCCTAAATCTTTCATCTGGAAACACTTCCTCAGCCATGCTTTAACAGCATGCATTTCAGGAATGTCATTTCCAATGATCAAGATGTCATCGACGTAGAGGACTAGGAAAGTAATCACGCTCCCACTAAACCTCTTATATACACACGGGTCATCCTCGTTCTTGATGAAACCAAATTCAGTGACTGATTCATCAAAACGAATATTCCAGCTTCTAGATGCTTGCTTAAGTCCATAAATGGACTTCTTTAACTTGCATATCTTATGACGATCTGATGGATTAGTGAAACCCTCAGGTTGTGTCATATACACATCCTCATCCAGATTTCCATTAAGGAAAGCTGTTTTCACATCCATCTGCCAAATCTCATAATCATAATATGCAGCTATCGCGAAAAGAATCCGAATAGACTTAAACATGGCTACAGGTGAGAAAGTTTCATCATAATCTATCCCGTAGATTTGTTTGAAACCTTTCGCAACTAGCCTGCCTTTATAGGTAACCACGTTACCATCCATGTCAATCTTCTTCTTGAAGATCCATTTACAGCCTATAGGGATAACTCCCGAAGGCGGATCAACCAAATCCCAGACTTGGTTATCTGACATGGAGTCCATCTCGGCGCGCATAGCCTCAAGCCATCTCGCTGACTCCGGTCCACTGACCGCATCCGCATAAGTGAGGGGTTCATCATTGTCAATGATGTAGACTCCGTCATAGCGCTCAGGCTGTCGACGGATCCTACCCGATCTTCGCGGTTCCCATGATATTTGAGCCTCAGGTTGTTCAATAACCTGTTCTACCGGCTCAGGCTCATCCAACTGTGCTTGATCACTTTGTCCTTCCTCTGGATTCTCATCCAGTTTTATTTCTCTCCCACTGGCCTCTTGCAGAAGAAACTCCTTCTCAAGAAATATGGCCGTCCGAGCAACAAAAACCTTGTTCTCTTTGGGATCGTAGAAATAATAACCCTTAGTTTCCTTAGGGTAACCGACAAAGATACATTTGTCAGATCTGCTCTCTAGTTTCCCAGAGGCGAGCTTTTTGACATAAGCCTCGCAGCCCCAGATCCTGATAAATGTCAAGCTTGGCTGTTTCCCATACCATAATTCATATGGAGTTTTAGAAACTGCTTTGGATGGCACTCGGTTTAGTACCTTTGCAGCTGTTTCCAGCGCAAAACCCCAAAAGGAGTATGGAAGAGTAGCCTGACTCATCATAGAACGAACCATATCAAGTAGCGTTCTATTTCTCCTCTCGGACACACCATTCCATTGCGGTGTTCCTGGCGGAGTGAGCTGTGAGATAATCCCACACTCCTTTAGATAGTCAGTAAACGTATGACTTAGGTATTCACCACCTCGATCTGAGCGAAGTGCCTTGATATTTCGGCCTAGCTGATTTTGTACTTCATTCTTGAACTCTTTGAACTTGTCAAAAGATTCACTTTTATGTCTCATCAGATAGACATACCCGTATCTACTGAAATCATCAGTAACGGTAATGAAGTACTGATAGCCACCTCTGGCATGTTTACTAAATGGCCCACACACATCACTGTGTATAAGGTCAAGTAAACCTGAAGCCCTTTGACCTTTGTGAGGAAAAGGTGACTTCGTCATTTTACCCATCAAACAAGCTTTGCATGTATCAATCTCCTTATAGGAGAATGATCCCAGCAGTCCATGATCATGCAACCGCTTAATGCGTTTCTCGTTTATATGGCCTAAACAACTATGCCACAGCAAGGTGCTGTCATCAGCATACTTGGCTTTCTTAATATCAACATTTTGTATAGAACTTTCCATGTCCAACATGAATAACCCATTGTTAATTGAACCAGTTGCATAAACAATATTATCATAAGACAAAATACACTTTGAAATATTGCATTCAAAGGAAAACCCCTTCCTGACAAGAGCAGGAATGGAGATAATATTTTTAGTTATACTGGGAACAAAATAACAATTGTCTAGTTCCAATACAATGCCAGATGGTAAAGGAATGAAGTAGTCTCCTACAGCAACAGCAGCAACCCGTGCCCCGTTTCCAACTCGTAGGTCCACCTCATGCTGTCCCACCTGCCTTCTTCTCTTGAGTTCCTGTACATTTGAACAAATGTGAACTCCACATGCAGTGTCCAACACCCATGATATAGAAGAAGAAAACATGACCTCAGTCACGAATATACCTGAGCCAGAAGCGATGCTTCCCCTCTTATCTCCTTGGAGCGCTTTGCAGTCCTTTTTCCAGTGACCCAGCTGGCCACAGTGGAAACACCTGTATTCCTTGGACCGCTTGACCTTTTGCTTCAGAGCCTTGCTGTAGTTCTTGACTGGGGCCTTGCCCTTCTTCCCCCTCTTCTTGTTCCTGGAAGGAACCATTAAGACAGAGGTTGAAGGCTTACCCTTCAGAGTTTCCTCAGTGGTCAAGAGCATATTCAGCAGCTCTGCCGGAGTACAATCGATTTTGTTCATATTAAAATTAATAATGAACGCGTCGAATGAAGGCGGGAGAGACTGCAGAATAATGTCCACAGCAAGCTCCTGGTTAATGGTATGCCCCAGTTTCTCTAGAGCCTCCTTGTGCCCAATCATCTTGAGCACGTGAGCTCCCACTGGGCTCCCTTCAGCCAGTTTGCTCTGAAAGAAGAGCTTTGTCAGATTATAGCGTTCTGTCCTCGCCTGTGCAGCATACAACATCTTGAGGTTTGTAATCATGTCTATAGCCGACATGTCCTCATGCTGACGCTGCAGCGGTGGCGTCATAGACGCTAGCATCAGGCAAGCGACATCAATGCTATCATTGACGTGCTTTTCATAGGCTTCCCGAACCGCCCTTGCGGCGTTCGGAGCGGGCTGCGGCGGTATCGCCGTCTCGAGGACATACAGTTTCCTCTCTGCCTTAAGAATGATCTTAAGGTGTCCAAACTAGTCAGAGAAGTTCGGCCCAGCAAACTTCTCCCTTTCCAGTAGGGATCGCACATTGAAGTTCATGGTGTTCGTTGCTGCAGGTATCTACAACAATGCAAGAACAGCAAGGTCAGTATCAATGTATAAGAATCGATCAGGACTTAAGAAAGATTCTTTTTCTCACTATTTTATCTGGCTGAAAAATCCAGCAAAACAGCCCGAAAGAGTAGCACTCTTTTAGTGAGATGGGATCCAGATTTCATACTTGGTCTCCGCGTCCCGCTCAGGCGAGATAAGATGCACAGAGAGTACAAGCACTAGTTTCTGGTAGGCATCCCAGCCAATCGCCAACCCGTGCGATTCCCCTTCATCTGGGCAATCCAGCAGACTGTGCCAACTGAGTTGGTACAACACAGTCTCTGATCCCACAGATGGCTGCCTCCATGTGCTACCATATGCTCCACATATGTAGCCAACACGGTCAAGCTGACCCGACCTACTCCCTGGACCACCACGTGCTATGCTGAGCAACGAGAAGGGATAAATCCCTACTCTGTAACACGCAGGTGTAATCCCGCACCGTCTGAAGATAGATGGACGTGCCCACTGAGTGGGTACAACACGGCTCCAACGATAATCAGAACAGTGAGGTTTCGCGTCAGAAGGCTTACGAGCTTGATATTTTAGCGTTGGATTTTAACGGTCTTTTATCTTCTTCACTATCATGCAATTCCTATGGTGATAGCAGAAGATAAACTTAAACATGCAATTCTAATATTATACAATAAAAGAAAGCATGTATCTTATGTGGTAAAAGCCCATAGCCCTAGAAGACCTTAACCTAACTTAAGTCTTCATTTGCTCTTCATGGGTCTTTTGCTGCTCATCTGGCCCAAACCTGGGCCCAAGCGCCATCTGCAGCACAGGTGCGCCCACCAGGAATATGCGCCAGGTCCTAGGGTCGAACCCTAGACCTCCCACCTGGTCCAGCCACTTGCTGCATGCGCCTCTGCCAAGTGTGCACTGTGCTCTTGTCAAATTAAATTACAAATTTAACTATCTAGACAAGAGTGACACGCAGGTCACATACATTTTATAAATTAAAACAATGTGATGCGCAGATCACAATAATTAATTTACAATTTTTAAATCGAGGCACGCAGGCCCCAGCACAGCACAGATTTAACATGGGCAGCCCACATAAGACTAAATAGACAAACACATGCATCCAATCAGCAATCAAGTGATCCATCATAAAAATTAAAATTTTCGAAAACCCCTTGGGATCAATTTTAATTTTTCCTTATTTGCCCTACAACCTTACAACGATAAATTACTAGGGATCCACTCATCCAACCTAGTCAGATCCACTGCCCTTGCATGCACCAAGTCCTAACTGACTTGAGTCGACCATAAGGTCAACCATGCATGCGTCAGGGCTGAACGACCACACTGAGGTCTGGCTAGCGGGCGTGACCCCGGGCCTAACTCAGGTGCGTTCATTAATCGTCTCAATCAGACTTCGCTACACACCTGTCTGCAGTCGACCTATAGCCACCATAGGCTTGCGCCAAGGTGCTATCTGGTCGACCCATTCAGGCTGTCAGATAGTCTGATCAGACTGTTGGATCTAAACTAGGGGTGACTTCAACCCTAATAACCCGTTTAAGGGTTTATAGTAGAGCCTTAGATCTAGAGTGAGTCGCGCATGTTAATTAGGGTTTTTAAGAAAAACACTAAGCATGCGCCAAGAAGAACATGCGCCAATGATAACATACTTCAAGTTTCGCATGTACAAAAACTTAAAAAAAAACGCATGTTAACTAGATCTAAGCTTGTACACGCAAACATGGATCACATAAGCTTAAGCAATCATACAAAGATGCATAGAAAACTGCTCTGATACCAGTTGTTGGAACCCCTTTCTAGAGGGGGGCGAAACCCAGCATGGCGCATATTCAGTTTTCAAGCAGCGGATAGGGTCTCTAAGAATCGCATGCACCTTATATAATCAACTTAAAGAAAACCCGAATGCATAAGAGGTGATTCGATCCATACCATTGCCATTTCTAGATGGCGGCTTGGAAGCAAAGATCAAACGAGATCTTCTCCTTGTCGTCACACACAAGATGATGTCGCTATCTCTCTTGGTGCTCCTTGTGCTAGCAAGGTTCCAAGAGGTCCTTTGACGAGTGAAGGGAAAATGAGATGTCAATCTTTCTTGGCCGAATCCTCCTCAAGCGTCAAGCGTCGAGCGTCGCCACACTCACACAAAAATCTCGAGAGGAATATGGGCGAGAGCAAAAATCAGTTGAAGTGGCGAAAATAGAGAATACTCTATTCGGACGAGAGCACCCACCAAGTGGAGATCATGGTTACTAAAAATAGTAACCACTCCTCACCCCCAACGTTCACGCCAAGTGAACTTGTCGCCAACTCCTCTCCCCTTGAACCATGCGCTCATCAAGTGAGCCGGTTCACTTTGGTTCGGTTTAAGAACCAATCAAGCCAATGATCTAGTCTAGATCTTAAATAAACCCTAAGGTTCCCGATCTAACCGTCGATCTCCTCGATGCCCCTGATCTGACCGATCTGGCATCTATTCTCTCGATCGAAGCTTACCGATCTTAAGCCCTAATCAATCAAACATGATCAGACCAGATCTCACTTACAATCAGAGACTAATTCCCTTTAAACTGAACCCAAACAATTCAGTCCACACGATCTGACTTAAGTAAGCCATATCATCAAATTGTGCGACCCTAAGGGTTTCCTTTAAATGTCGGTAACGATAATTCTCATTATCACGATCAGTGAGGGGTATCTAGCAACACATCACTATCTCCCGATATAAAGAAATGAGTCTTCCAAGACTACACCCAAAAACAGCACAAGTGTGAATCAAATCACAAAGCATACATATTTCCGTTGCCACTGGATGTTCTTATTGGACAAGCCTGTCAAGCTCGTAACTCCAATATGATGAGCATGATTAGAACAGATGAACACTGTCACCTGGGTATGGCCATACACTTTCTCAATCATCTCATCCAGGGGGCCCCTTTAGAACATCACACTCCTTAAACAAGGAGACGGCAATCCTATGTCTATCACTAGTGCTCTAACCTGACTCAAGCTCACCATCCAAGATAGTCTATAATCATTATGTTTCAAATGATATTGAACCATCTCAAAACAATGACAATCATCATTCAGAAAACACAAGTGATCTCAAGTCAGAGGAAATGTGCCACTTGTCTTAATCAAGGAATATTCACATTGTGACAAACAATTGAACATCCTAGTAGGGTCTGTCCAGTACATCCAATGTACCCATGAGTCTACATCTTATTCCATGCTCGAAGCATCCTATAAGATTAGAACACATATTAGTCTCAATCATATCAAGGCTGTCTCATGTTCACCAAGATATATCGACTAAGGACATAATAGCATGTCAGCCGAGCTGAACAGCTTTGAGACATTATTCAGAAGAACATATATTGCAGCAGACAATGTAGCTAACTGAATAACAACCATGCCTTTATAAACATAACAGTTTATTACATGATACAAATACATTCCCATAGGCCTCAAACATTAGCCTTAAGGGCATACCCCAACAGTATCGTGTAATAAACGTTTATGTTTATAAAGGCATGGTTATTATTCAGTTAGCTACATTGTCTGCTGCAATATATGTTCTTCTGAATAATGTCTCAATGCTGTTCAGCTGGGCTGACATGCAGTTAAGTCCTTAGTCGATGTATCTTGGTGAACATGAGACAGCCTTGATATGGTTAAGACTAATATGTGTTCTAGTCTTATAGGATGCTTCGAGCATGGAATAAGATGTAGACTCATGGGTACATTGGATGTACTGGACAGACCCTACTAGGATATTCAATTGTTTGTCACAATGTGAATAATCCTTGAATATGACAAGTGGCACATTTCCTCTGACTTGAGATCACTTGTGTTTTCTAAATGATGATTGTCATTGTTTTGAGGTAGTTCAATATCATTTGAAACATAATGATTATAGACTATCTTGGATAATGAGCTTGAGTCAGGTTAGGGCACTAGTGATAGACATAGGATTGCCGTCTCCTTGTTTAAGGAGTGTGATGTTCTAAAGGGGCCCCCTGGATGAGATGATTGAGAAAAGAGTATGGCCATACCCAGGTGACTGTGTTCATCTGATCTAATCATGCTCATCATATTGGAGCTACAAGCTTGACACGCTTGTCCAATAAGAACATCCAGTGGCAAAGGAAACATGTATGCCTAGTGATGTGGATTCACACTTGTGCTATGGTTTGGGTGTAGTCTTGGAAGACTATTTCCTTTATATCGGGAGACAGTGATGTGTTGCTAGATACCCCTCACTGATCGTGATAAACGTGAGTTATCGTTACCGACATTTAAAGGAAACCCTCAGGGTCGCACAATTTGATGATATGGCTTACTTAAGTCAGATCGTGTGGACTGAATTGTTCGGGTTCAGTTTAAAGGGATTTAATCTCTGATTGTGAGTGAAATCTGGTCTGATCATGTTTGATTGATTAGGGCTTGAGATCGGTAAGCTTCGATCGAGAGAATGGATGCTAGATTGGTCAGATCAGAAGCATCAAGAGATCGACGGTCAGATTAAGAGCCTTAAGGTTTTATTATGGTCTGGACTGATTGCTTGGTTTATTTGGTTATTGAACCAAATGGATTTGAACCAGCTCATTGGTTGAGCGCATGGTTCAAGTGATAAGAGGCATTGGCGATTGGGGTGATACATGGTCGCAAGTGAAGAAATGGGATGCTATTTTTAGATAGCACATCTCTTAAACGTGACCACATCTCACGTTCACGCCAAGAGAATACTATTCTCGTCTCTTGCTCTCTTGACGCCGCTTGAGCATTCGTCTCTTGCACTCTCGTGGGTGAAGGAGTGGACGACAAGAGGAAACATTCGACCAAGCAAGGATCTCTCTTTTCCTTTCCATTCGGCAAGACAACCTTGGAACCTTGCTAGCACAAGGAGCACCAAGGAAGAAGCGCATTGATCATCTTGTGTGCGAGACTTAGGAGAAGGTTCGCTTGCGCCTTTGTCTCCAAGACACCATCCAAGTGATGGCAATGGTGAGTATCGCTTCTCATTGAAAGTTGATCATATTATATGCTATGCGATCTATTAGAAACCCTAGATTCCGCTAGAAGTTTTTGTTTCGCCTCCTATTAGGGTTTCGCCCCCTTGTCTAGGGGACCTTCATCCAACACCCATGAAACAGAAGAAGATGATATCATGACCTCAGTCACAAATATACCTGAGCCAGAAGCGATGCTTCCCCTCTTATCTCCTTGGAGCGCTTTACAGTCCTTTTTCCAGTGACCCAGCTGGCCACAGTGGAAACACCTGTTGTCCTTCGCCCGCTTTACCTTCTGTTTCAGAGCCTTACTGTAGCTCTTGACAGGGGCCTTGCCCTTCTTCCCCTTCTTCTTGTTCCTGGAAGGAACCATTAAGACAGAGGTTGAAGGCTTTCCCTTCAGAGTCTCCTCAGTTGTCAAGAGCATATTCAGCAGCTCTGCCGGAGTACAATCGATTTTGTTCATATTAAAGTTAATAATGAATGCATCGAAAGAGGGCGGGAGAGACTGCAGAATTATGTCTACAGCAAGCTCCTGATTGATGGTATGCCCCAGTTTCTCTAGAGCCTCCTTGTGCCCAATCATCTTGAGCACGTGAGCTCCCACTGGGCTCCCTTCAGCCAGTTTGCTCTGAAAGAAAAGCTTTGTCAGATTATAGCGTTCTGTCCTCGCCTGTGCAGCATACAGCATCTTGAGGTTCGCTATAATTTCTATAGCCGACATATCCTCATGCTGACGCTACAGCGGTGGCGTCATAGACGCTAGCATCAGGCAAGTGACATCAATGCTATCATTGACATGCTTTTCATAGGCATCACGAACCGCCCTTGCGGCGTTCGCAGCGGGTTGAGGCGGCACAGCCGTCTCGAGGACATACAGTTTCCTCTCTGCCTTAAGAACGATCTTAAGGTGTCCGAACCAGTCTGAGAAGTTTGGCCCAGCAAACTTCTCCCTTTCCAGTAGGGATCGCACATTGAAGCTCATGGTGTTCGTTGCTGCAGGAATCTACAACAATGCAAGAACAGCAAGGTCAGTATCAATGTTTAGAATCAATCCAGGACTTAAGAAAGATTCTTTTTCTCACTATTTTATCTGGCTGAAAAATCCAGCAAAACAGCCCGAAAGAGTAGAACTCTTTTAGTGAGATGGGATCCAGATTTCATACTTGGTCTCCGCGTCCCGCTCAGGCGAGATAAGATGCATAGAGATGACAAGCACTAATTTCTGGTAGGCTGTCCCAGCCAATCGCCAACCCGTGCGATTCCCCTTCACCTGGGCAATCCAGCAGACTGTGCCAACTGAGTTGGTACAACACAGTCTCTGATCCCTCAGATGGCTGCCTCCATGCGCTACCATATGCGCCACATATGTAGCCTACATGGTCAAGCTGACCCGACCTACTCCCTGGACCACCACGTGCTATGCTGAGCAACGAGAAGCGATAAATCCCTTCTCTGTAACACGCAGGTAAAATCCCGCACCGTCTGAAGATAGATGGACGTGCCCACTGAGTGGGTACAACACGGCTCCAACGATAGTCAGAACAGTGAGGTTTCGCGTCAGAAGGCATTACGTGCTTGATATTTTAGCGTTTGGATTTTAATGGTCTTTTATCTTCTTACTATCAGGCAAATCCTATGGCTATAGCAGAAGATAAATAAATCATGCTGTTCTACTTATTTAAACAATAAAAGAAAGCATGCATCTTATGTGGTAAAAGCCCATAGCCTAAGTAAGACCTTAAGATACTTAAGTCTTCACTTGCTCTTCTTGGGTCTTTAGCATCTCTTCTGGTCCAACCCAGGGCCCTTGCGCCAAGAGCACCTCAGGTGCGCCACCAGCTGAATGCCCCTCTGGGATGTGTGCCTTTGTGCTCTTGTCTAATCAAAATACATTTTGATCTATCTAGACAAGTTTGACTCGCAGGTCAATTATACAATAAATTAATTAAAAAGTGATTCGCAGATCACAATAATATTAATTTACAGGTTTAATTCCAGGCACGCAGGCCCCAGCACAGAACACATTTAACATGGGCAGCCCACATAAGAATAAATAAACAAGCATAGGCATCAAACAACATGTGATCCATATAACAAGAAAAATAAAATTTTTGAAAAACCCATTGGCATCAATTTTAATTTTCTTATTGGCACTTACAACCTTACAATGGTCCATTGATAGGGATCCACTCATCCAACTAGTCAGATCCACTGCCCTTGCATGCACCAAGTCCTAACTGACTCGAGTTGACCTAATGGTCAACCATGCATGCGCCAAGGGCTGAACAACCCTCATGAGTTCTGGCATGCGGGTGTGACCCCGGGCCTAACTCATGTGTGTTCAATGGTTGTCTCAACCAGACCTCGCTACACGCCTAAGATGAAATCGACCTATAGCCACCTCGTGCTTGCGCACAGGTGCCATCTGGTCGATCCATCTCGGCTGTCAGATGGTCTGATCAGACTATTGGATCTAACCTAGAGGTGACTTCAACCCCATCAACCCATCTAAGGGTTTATAGTAGGCGCCACTTAGATCTAGTCATAGGCGCGCAAGTTAGGTTTTTGATAAAACAACATGAACTAAGCGCCAACACAAGACATGCGACAAGATGAACAAGCAACATGCGCCAACATAAAGTAAACATCTTATTTTTGCATGTCAACAAGATCTAAGCATACATGTAGATGCGCAACCAAGGATCACAAAATATATCAAGCAATCATATTACATGCTTGAACCGCATGCTTTGATACCAATTGAAGAGTCCCCTTCAAGGGGGAGCGCAAGCAGATGAAACCCCTTTCAAGAGGGGGGCGAAAAACCCTTAAGGGTGGCGCATAAAAATTGCAAGCGGAAGCAAGGGTTTTTCATGGATCTTAGCAAGATAATATGATCAACTTGATGAAGTTTAGATCCATACCAAAGCCATGAGGAAGATGGCGACTTGGAAGAGAAAGATCGAAAGGGATCTTCTCCCTAGTTGACGCACACAAGATGATGTGCTTGCTCCTTGGAGATCCTTGTGCTAGCAAGGTCCTTCAAGGGTCCCTCTCGTATGGTAAGGAAATGAGAGATGATGTCTAGGCTTGCCGAACCTCCACCAAGACCTCGCCTTCTCCACAACAAAGTCTCGTCAAGCAAGAGCAAGGAGACGAGAGTTGAATGGAGCGTTCAAGTCATTTGGCGTTCAAGGGAACATGCACTAAATGACTTTCCAAAATTGGAAAATCCATTAAGCCATGCGTTCATGATCTCTAGATCGATCAAAACGCCAAAACAATGAACCATACGTTCAAGCTCTTGAACCGGTTCAAAGTAAATGTGTTCGGTCCAAAGGCCAAACCAAGCCAGCCCAAGCCAATCGGTCTAGATCAACTAAACCCTTAAGGTTTTCAATCTAACCGTTCATCTCATGATGCTCTTGATCTCACCGATCTAGCATCAATCCTCTCGATCGAAGATTACCGATCTCAAGCCCTAATCAATCAAACATGATCAGACTGGATCTCACTTACAATCAGAGTTTAAACTCCTTTAAACTGAATCAAAACAATCCAGTCCACACGATCTGACTTAAGCAAGCCATATCATCAAATTGTGCGACCCTAAGGGTTTCCTTTAAATGTCGGTAACGATAACTTACATTATCACGATCAGTGAGGGGTATCTAGCAACACATCACTGTCTCCCGATATAAAGGAAAGAGTCTTCCAAGACTACACCCAAACCATAGCACAAGTGTGAATCCACTTCACAAGGCATACATGTTTCCTTTGCCACTGGATGTTCTTATTGGACAAGCATGTCAAGCCTGTAACTCCAATACGATGAGCATGATTAGATCAGATGATCACAGTCATCTGGGTAAGGCCATACACTTTCTCAATCATCTCATATAAGGGGGGCCCCTTTTAGAACATCACACTCCTTGAACAAGGAGACGGCAATCCTATATCTATCACTAGTGCCCTATCCTGACTCATGATCATTATCCAAGACAGTCTATAATCATTATGTTTCAAATGATATTGAACTACCTCAAAACAATGACAATCATCATCTAGAAACACAAGTGATCTCAAGTCAGAGGACATGTGCCACTTGATGCAAACAAGGATTATTCACATCGTGACAAGCAATTGAATATCCTACTAGGGTCTGTCCAGTACATCCAATGTACCCATGAGTCTACATCTTATTCCATGCTCGAAGCATCCTATAAGATTAGAACACATATTAGTCTCAATCATATCAAGGCTGTCTCATGTTCACCAAGATATCTCGACTAAGGACTTTACAGCATGTCAGCCTAGCTGAACAGCTTTGAGACATTATTCAGAAGTACACTAATTGCAGCAGACAAGGTAACAACCTGAATAACAACCATGCCTTTATAAACACAAGAGTTTATTACATGATACTTTTACATTCCCAAGGCCTCAAACATTAGCCTTATGGGCATACCCTAACAGGCTTGACACGCTTGTCCAATAAGAACATCCAGTGGCAAAGGAATCGTGTATGCCTAGTGAGTTGATTCACACTTGTGCTGTGGTTTGGGTGTAGTCTTGGAAGACTCTTTCCTTTATATCGGGAGACAGTGATGTGTTGCTAGATACCCCTCACTGATCGTGATGACGTAAGTTATCGTTACCGACGTTTAAAGGAAACCCTTAGGGTCACACAATTTGATGATATGGCTTACTTAAGTCAGATCGTGTGGACTGAATTATTTGGGTTCAGTTTAAAGGGATTTAATCTCTGATTGTGAGTGAGATCTGGTCTGATCATGTTTGATTGATTAGGGCTTGAGATCGGTAAGCTTTGATCGAGAGAGTTGATGCTAGATCGGTGAGATCAGGAGCATCAAGAGTTGAACGGTTAGATCTGAAACCTTAGGGTTTACAATGGTCTAGATCAAATCGCTTGGCTTGATTGGTCTTTGAACCAAACCGACATTGAACCAACTCATTGAATGAGCACATGGTTCAAAGAGGGTGAGAGAAATGCGTTGGGGTAAACCCATGAACGCATAAGCGTTGGGCGGTTGCTATTTTTGGTTTTCCAAAATTAGAGTAACGCACTACACGTTGGAGTGTAACGCTCTCTCTCGTTCGGATCACCTCACGTCGCCTCTTCTCTTGGGTAAAGAACTCTTGACGAAAGAGGGAGGTCTCGAAAAGCAAGCAGGAAACTCTTTTTCTCATCCTCTTCACACGACAAGAACTCCTTAGAACCTTGCTAGCACAAGGAGCACTAAGGGAGTAGGCGACATCTTTTGTGTGCGCACCATTTGGAGGAGAAGCGCTTGAGTCTCTTCTTCCTAGACGCCATCCAAGCAATGGCTTTGGTAAGAATCAATTCCTTGATTCTTGTTTACAATCGTTTATAGTTGATCATATAACTGCAAAGATCCTAGAGACCCCCTTTCCGCTGCATGAAAAACTTCATATGCGCCTATCTAGGGTTGCGCTCCCCCTTGAAGGGGACCTTACAATTGGTATCAGAGCCGGTTTTGATGCATGTTTTATGATTGCTATCCTATTGTGATCCTTGTATGCTTAGATCTTTCTCACATGCGAGACTTACATGTACATTTTTCATTCATGCCGAAACTTGTATGTTTCCTTGGCGCTTGTGTGTTGATAGCGCATCTATCATGTTGTTATAGTTGTTTTTCCAAAACCAAAAAAAAAACCCTAATGACATGCGCGACTATCATTAGATCTAAGCCGCACCTACATTAAACCCTTAGACGGGTTAGTAGGGTTGAAGTCATCTCTAGTTATGATCCAGACAGTCTGATCAGACCATCTGACAGCCTTGATGGGTTGACCAGATAGCACCTGTGCGTTAGCACCTGGTGGCTATAGGTCGACTGCAGACAGGCGTGTAGCGATGTCTGATTGAGACGACTAGTGAACACACATGAGTTAGGCCCGGGGTCACACCCGCTTGCCAGATCTCATGAGGGTTGTTCGGCCCTGGCGCATGCATGGTTGACCTTTTGGTCGACTCAAGTCAGTTAGGACTTGGTGCATGCAAGGGCAGTGGATCTGACTAGGCTGGATGAGTGGATCCCTAGTAATGGACCATTGTAAGGTTGTAGGGCAAATAAGGAAATTAAAATTGATGCCTATGGGGTTTTCGAAATTTAATTTTCATGATTGGATCACATGTTGATTGATGCCTATGTATGTTTATTTATTCTTATGTGGGCTGCCCATGTTAAATGTGTGCTGTGCTGGGGCCTGCGTGCCTGGAAATTAAAGTTGTAAATTAATTATTGTGATCTACGTATCACATTGTATTTAATTTATAAAGTGTAATTGACCTGCGTGTCAATCTTGTCTAGATAGATTAATTTGTAAGTTAATCAGACAAGAGCTCAGAGCACACTTGGCAGAGGCGCATGCAGCAGTGGCTAGACCAGGTGGGAGGTCCAGGGTTCGACTCTGGGACCAGGCGCATTTCCCTGGTGGGCGCACCTCAGCTGCAAATGGCGCTTGGGCCCTGGTTTGGGCCACATGAGCAGCTAAAAGACCCATGAAGAAAAGCAAGTGAAGACTTAAGTTACTTAAGGTCTTACTTAGGCTATGGGCTTTTACCACATAAGATCCATGCTTTCTTTTATTGTTTAAATAAGTAGAACAGCATGATTTATTTATCTTCTGCTATCACCATAGGAATTGCATGATAGTGAAGAAGATAAAAGACCGTTAAAATCCAACGCTAAAATATCAAGCTCCTAAGCCTTCTGACGCGAAACCTCACTGTTCTGATTATCGTTGGAGCCGTGTTGTACCCACTCAGTGGGCACGTCCATCTATCTTCAGACGGTGCGCGATTACACCTGCGTGTTACAGAGAAGGGATTTATCGCTTCTTGTTGCTCAGCATAGCACGTGGTGGTCCAGGGAGTAGGTCGGGTCAGCTTGGCCATGCAGGCTACATATGTGGCGCATATGGTAGCACATGGAGGCAGCCATCTGTGGGGTCAGAGACTGTGTTGTACCAACTCAGTTGGCACAGTCGGCTGGATTGCCCAGATGAAGGGGAATCGCACGGGTTGGTGATTGGCTGGGACAGCCTACCAGAGATTAGTGCTTGTACTCTCTGTGCATCTTATCTCGCCTGAGCAGGACGCGGAGACCAAGTATGAAATCTGGATCCCATCTCACTAAAAGAGTTCTACTCTTTCGGGCTGTTTTGCTGGATTTTTCAGCCAGATAAAATAGTGAGAAAAAGAATCTTTCTTAAGTCCTGGATTGATTCTGAACATTGATACTGACCTTGCTGTTCTTGCATTGTTGTAGATTCCTGCAGCAACGAACACCATGAACTTCAATGTGCGATCCCTACTGGAAAGGGAGAAGTTTGCTGGGCCGAACTTCTCAGACTGGTTCGGACACCTTAAGATTGTTCTTAAGGCAGAGAGGAAACTGTATGTCCTCGAGACGGCGATACCGCCTCAGCCCGCTCCGAACGCCGCAAGGGCGGTTCGGGATGCCTATGAAAAGCATGTCAATGATAGCATTGATGTCGCTTGCCTGATGCTAGCGTCTATGTGAAGGAACCCCTAATAAAGGGGGGGGGGAAACCCTATACATGCGCATCTAGCATGCAATGCGGAAAAAGGGCTTCTAAAGATCGCATATGAACTATATAATCAACTTAAACCAACTTAAGATCATGATATGATCTTACCATTGCCATGGATGGAAGGCGGCTTGGAAGAAGAAAACAAGGTTGATCTCCTCCAAAAGGTGCGCACACAAGAAGACAAAGACTACTCCCTTCTCAACTTTGTGCTAGCAAAAGCTTCAAGGGGTCTTATCGCATGAAGGAGATGATGAACTCTTGGCCGATCTTTCTTCTCGTCACTTTCACCACACCAGAAAGTGTGTGTCGTCGAGAGCAAGAAGATGGAGAGGAGCGTTAGCCAAACTTGTGATCGAATGTGGAGACATTCATCACAATTGTCAAACCGAAATGCCATAAATGGCAAGTCATCAAAGCTTGCGTTATGCGTTCACATGAAGTGAACCAAACGCATAGCTCTCCTCTCAAATGAACCAAGCGCTCACATGTGAGCCGGTTCAATTCAATTGGTCCAATGACCAAACCAAATCAGCCCAATAATCGGTTCAGACCAAATTAAACCCTAAGGTTCAAAATCTGACCGTTCATCCTTTTAATGCTCTTGATCTCTTCGATCTAGCATCCACACTCTCGATCTAAGCTTACCAATCTCAAGCCCTAATCAATCAAACATGATCAGACTGGATCTCACTTACAATCAGAGTTTAATCTCCTTTAAACTGAACTCGAACAATTCAGTCCACACGATCTGACTTAAGTAGCCATATCATCAAATTGTGCGACCCTAAGGGTTTCCTTTAAATGTCAGTAACGATAACTTACGTTATCACGATCAGCGAGGGGTATCTAGCAACACATCACTGTCTCCCGATATAAAGGAAAGAGTCTTCCAAGACTCCACCCAACCACAGCATAAGTGTGAATCAACTCACTAGGCATGCATGATTCCTTTGCCACTGGATGTTCTTATTGGACAAGCATGTCAAGCCTGTAACTCCAATACGATGAGCATGATTAAATCAGATGCACATAGTCATCTGGGTATGGCCATACACTTCCTCAATCATCTCATATAGGGGGGCCCTTTAGAACATCACACTCCTTAAACAAGGAGATGGCAATCCTTTATCTATCACAAGTGCCCTAACCTGACTCAAGCTCACCATCCAAGATAGCCTATAATCATTATGTTTCAAATGATATTGAACTACCTCAAAACAATGACAATCATCATTTAGAAACATAAGTGATCTCAAGTCAAAGGACATGTGCCACTTAGTGCTTACAAGGATCATTCACATTGTGACAAGCAATGGAATATCCGAGTAGGGTCTGTCCAGTACATCCAATGTACCCATGAGTCTACATCTTATTCCATGCTCGAAGCATCCTATAAGATTAGCACTCATATCAGTCTCAATCATATCAAGGCTGTCTCATGTTCACCAAGATATCTCGACTAAGGACATATAGCCTGTCAGCCTAGCTGAACAGCTTTGAGACATTATTCAGAAGTACACTTATTACAGCAGACAAGGTAACAACCTGAATAATAACCATGCCTTTATAAACTTAAGAGTTTATTACATGATACTTATACAATCCCAAGGCCTCAAACATTAGCCTTAAGGGCATACCCCAACACTATGACGCCACCGCTGCAGCGTCAGCATGAGGATATGTCTGCTATACAAATTATAGCAAACCTCAAGATGCTGTATGCTGCGCAGGCGAGGACTGAGCGCTATAATTTGACTAAGCTGTTCTTTCAGAGCAAACTGGCTGAAGGGAGCCCAGTGGGAGCTAACGTGCTCAAGATGATTGGGCACAAGGAGGCTCTAGAGAAACTGGGGCATACCATCAATCAGGAGCTTGCTGTAGACATTATTCTGCAGTCTCTCCCGCCTTCTTTTGATGCGTTCATTATTAACTTTAATATGAACAAAATCGATTGTACCCCGGCAGAGTTGCTGAATATGCTCTTGACTACTGAGGAGACTCTGAAGGGAAAGCCTTCAACCTCTGTCTTAATGGTTCCTTCAAGGAACAAGAAGAAGGGGAAGAAGGGCAAAGCCCCAGTCAAGAACTACAACAAGGCGCTGAAACAGAAGGTTAAGCGGTCAAAGGAATACAGATGTTTCCACTGTGGCCAGCTGGGTCACTGGAAAAAGGACTGTAAAGCGCTCCAAGGTGATAAGAGGGGAAGCTTTGCTTCTGGCTCAGGTATTTATGTGACGGAAGTCATGATATCCTCTTCTTCTATTTCATGGGTGTTGGACACTGCATGTGGAGTTCACATTTGTTCAAATGTACAGGAACTCAAGAGAAGAAGACAGGTGGGACAGCATGAGGTGGACCTACGAGTTGGAAACGGGGCACGGGTTGCTGCTGTTGCTGTAGTGGATTATTACATCTCATTACCATCTGGCATTGTATTAGAATTAAACAATTGTTACTTTGTACCCAGTATTACCAAAAATATTATCTCTATTCCTGCTCTTGTCAGGAAAGGGTTTTCCTTTGAATGCAAGATTTCAAAGTGTTATCTTACTCTTGATAATATTGTTTATGCTACTGGTTCAATTAACAATGGGTTATTCATGTTGGACATGGAATATTCTATACAAAACATTGATAATAAGAAAGCCAAGTATGCTGATGACAGCACCTTGCTATGGCATAGTCGTTTAGGCCATATTAACAAGAAACGCATTAAGCGGTTGCATGATTATGGACTGCTGGGATCATTCTCCTATGAGGAGATTGATACATGCAAAGCTTGTTTAATGGGTAAAATGACGAAGTCACCTTTTCCCCACAAAGGTCAAAGGGCTTCAGGTTTACTTGACCTTATACACAGTGATGTGTGTAGGCCATTTAGTATACATGCCAGAGGTGGCTATCAGTACTTCATTACCTTTACTGATGATTTCAGTAGATATGGGTATGTCTATCTGATGAGACATAAAAGTGAATCTTTTGACAAGTTCAAAGAGTTCAAGAATGAAGTACAGAATTAGCTAGGCCAAAATATCAAGGCACTTCGTTCTGATCGAGGTGGAGAATACTTGAGTCATGCGTTTACTGACTATCTGAAGGAGTGTGGGATTATCTCACAGCTCACTCCGCCAGGAACACCGCAATGGAATGGTGTGTCCGAGAGGAGAAATAGAACGTTACTTGATATGGTTCGTTCTATGATGAGTCAGGCTACTCTTCCATATTCCTTTTGGGGATTTGCACTGGAGACAACTGCAAAGGTACTAAACCGAGTGCCATCCAAGGCAGTTTCAAAGACCCCATATGAATTATGGTATGGGAAACAGCCTAGCTTGACATTTATCAGGATCTGGGGCTGCGAGGCTTATGTCAAAAAGCTCGCCTCTGGGAAACTGGAGAGCAGATCTGAGAAATGTATCTTTGTCGGTTACCCTAAGGAAACTAAGGGTTATTATTTCTTCGATCCCAAAGAGAACAAGGTATTTGTTGCTCGGACGGCCATATTTCTTGAGAAGGAGTTTCTTCTGCAAGAGGCCAGTGGGAGAGAAATAAAGCTGGATGAGAATCCAGAGGAAGGACAAAGTGGTCAAGCACAGTTGGATGAGCCTGAGCCGGTAGAACAGGTTACTGAACAACCTGAGGCTCAGATATCACGGGAACCGCGAAGATCGGGAAGGATTCGTCGACAGCCTGAGCGCTATGACGGAGTCTACATCATTGATAAAGATGAACCCCTCACTTATGCGGATGCGGTCAGTAGACCGGAGTCAGCGAGATGGCTTGAAGCTATGCGCGCCGAGATGGACTCCATGTCAGATAACCAAGTCTGGGATTTGGTTGTGTTGGGGTATGCCCTTAGGCTAATGTTTGAGGCCTTGGGATTGTAACAGTATCATGTAATAAACTCTTCTGTTTATAAAGGCATGGTTGTTATTCAGTTTGTTACCTTGTCTTCTGTAATAAGTGTACTGCTGAATAATGTCTCAAAGCTGTTCAGCTAGGCTGACAAGCTTTATGTCCTTAGTCGAGATATCTTGGTGAACATGAGACAGCCTTGATATGATTGAGACTAATATGTGTTCTAATCTTATAGGATGCTTCGAGCATGGAATAAGGTGTAGACTCATGGGTACATTGGATGTACTGGACAGACCCTACTAGGATATTCAATTGTTTGTCACGATGTGAATATTCCTTGATTGCAACAAGTGGCACATTTCCTCTGACTTGAGATCACTTGTGTTTCTAAATGATCATTGTCATTGTTTTGAGGTAGTTCAATATCATTTGAAAGACAATGATTATAGACTATCTTGGATGGTGAGCTTGAATCAGGTTAGGGCACTAGTGATAGACATAGGATTTCCATCTCCTTGTTTAAGGAGTGTGATGTTCTACAGGGGCCCCCTGGATGAGATGATTGAGAAAGTGTATGGCCATACCCAGGTGACTGTGTTCATCTGATCTAATCATGCTTATCATATTGGAGCTACAAGCTTGACACGCTTGTCCAATAAGAATATCCAGTGGCAAAGGAAATATGTATGCCTTGTGAGTTAGAGTCACACTTGTGCTGTGGTTTGGGCGAAGTCTTGGAAGACTCTTTCCTTTCTATCGGGAGACAGTGATGTGTTGCTAGATACCCCTCACTGATCGTGATAACGTGAGTTATCGTTACCGACATTTAGAGGAAACCCTTAGGGTCGCACAATTTGATGATATGGCTTACTTAAGTCAGATCGTGTGGACTGAATTGTTTAGGTTCAGTTTAAAGGGGTTTTAAACTCTGATTGTGAGTGAGATCTGGTCTGATCATGTTTGATTGATTAGGGCTTGAGATCGGTAAGCTTCGATCGAGAGATTTGATGCTGGATCGGTGAGATCAGGAGCATCATGAGATCAACGGTGATCTTGAACCTTGAGGTTCAATAAGATAGACCATTGCTTGGGCTGATTTGGTCTTGGACCAAAGTCATTTGAACCGGCTCATCTTGTGAGCGCTTGGTTCAAAGATTCGAATAGGGTGAAGGAGTTACGGTTCACTTCATGTGAACGCATAACCGTTGAGAGTAATGGGTTGCTATTTTTGGATAGCAACGCCTCCACGTTGATTACAACGTTCGCTCTATCGCCTCTCATCACCTTGGACGAAATTTTACTCTCTTCTCGTGTGACAAAGCTCTCGACGAGGGTAGAGGAAGTTCATCTTCGCCAAGCCCAAAGGATCTCATCTCCTCCACGCGCAAAGGACCCTTGAAGCTTTGCTAGCACAAAGACGACAAGGAGAAGCCATTCCTCATCGTGTGTGCGTCGACTAGGGAGAAGATCCCTTTCGGTCTTTGCTTCCAACACACCATCCAACGAATGGCGATGGTATGATTCTTCTTGATATTTGCAATCGGTTTTTCATAGTTGATCATATTATCATGCTAATGATCCTTGAAACCCTTATTCCGCTGCGATGTTACACATGCGCCCATTAGGGTTTTTCGCTCCCCCTTGAAGGGGACTCCTGCAGGTTGATCCGCCTCCGGGAGTAATCCCTATAGGCTGCAAATGGATCTTCAAGAAGAAGATTGACTTGGATGGTAACGTGGTTACCTATAAAGGCAGGCTAGTTGCGAAAGGTTTCAAACAAATCTACGGGATAGATTATGATGAAACTTTCTCACCTGTAGCCATGTTTAAGTCTATTCGGATTCTTTTCGCGATAGCAGCATATTACGATTATGAGATCTGGCAGATGGATGTGAAAACAGCTTTCCTTAATGGAAATCTGGATGAGGATGTGTATATGACACAACCAGAAGGTTTCACTAATCCATCAGATCGTCGTAAGATATGCAAATTAAAGAAGTCTATTTATGGACTTAAACAAGCATCGAGAAGCTGGAATATTCGTTTTGATGAATCAGTCAGTGAATTTGGTTTCATCAAGAACGAGGATGACCCGTGTGTATATAAGAGGTTTAGTGGGAGCGTGATTACTTTCCTAGTCCTCTACGTCGATGATATCTTGATCATTGGAAATGACATTCCTGAAATGCATGCGGTTAAAGCATGGTTAAGAAAATGTTTCCAGATGAAAGATTTAGGAGAAGCAGCCTATGTATTAGGTGTGAAGATCTACAGGGATAGATCTAAGAGGCTTCTCGGGCTGTGCCAGAGTACTTACATCGATAAAGTCCTGAAGAGATTTCATTTAGAGAATTCTAAAAGAGGATATCTTCTAGTCAGACATGGTCTGAATCTTTCGAAGAGTCAGTGTCCACAAACACAGACTGAGAAAGATGAAATGGACAATACGCCTTATGCTTCGGCTATTGGATCCATTATGTATGCGATGTTGTGTACTCGCCCAGACGTCGCTTACGGGTTAAGCGTGACCAGTCGGTTCCAAAGTAATCCAGGTCAGGCACACTGGATTGCAGTCAAGAATATTTTAAAATATCTTCGGAGGACCAAAGATATGTTCTTGATATATGGTGGTCAGGAAGAACTCAGTATTGAAGGATATACTGACGCTTCGTTCCAGTCGGACCAGGATGATTTCCGATCGTAATCAGGCTATGTTTTTAGCTTGAATGGAGGAGCAGTGGTGTGGAAAAGTTTCAAACAGTCAACTGTTGCTGATTCCACAACAGAAGCCGAGTATGTTGCAGCCTCGGAAGCATCCAAGGAGGCAGTGTGGATTCGTAAGTTCGTTCAGGAACTTGGTGTTGTTCTTTCGAGTGCAGATCCTTTGGTTATCTTCTGTGATAACACTGGAGCAATAGCACAGGCAAAGGAACCACGGTCGCACCAGAAGTCCAAGCACATACAGAGACGGTTTCATTTGATCAGGGAGATCATTGATCGTGGCGAGATCAAAGTTTGCAAGGTACATACAGATGACAATCTGGCAGACCCGCTTACTAAGCCTCTGGCGCAGCAGAAGCATGTGAAGCACTGTAATAATATGGGTTTGAGATTTCTCAACCATTAGATTAAGTGCAAGTGGGAGATTGTTGGGGTATGCCCTTAAGGCTAATGTTTGAGGCCTTGGGATTGTATCAGTATCATGTATAAACTTTTATGTTTATAAAGGCATGGTTGTTATTCAGGTTGTTACATTGTCTGCTGCAATAAGTGTACTTCTGAATAATGTCTCAGTACTGTTCAGCTAGGCTGACATGCAGTAAAGTCCTTAGTCGATATATCTTGGTGAACATGAGACAGCCTTGATATGGTTAAGACTAATATGTGTTCTAATCTTATAGGATGCTTCGAGCATGGAATAAGATGTAGACTCATGGGTACATTGGATGTACTGGACAGACCCTACTAGGATATTCAATTGCTTGTCACAATGTGAATAATCCTTGATTGCAACAAGTGGCACATTTCCTCTGACTTGAGATCACTTGTGTTTCTAAATGATGATTGTCATTGTTTTGAGATAGTTCAATATCATTTGAAATATAATGGTTATAGACTATCTTGGATGGTGAACTTGAGTCATGTTAGGGCACTAGTGATAGATATAGGATTGCCGTCTCCTTGTTTAAGGAGTGTGCTGTTCTAAAGGGGCCCCCCTGGATGAGATGATTGAGAAAGTGTATGGCCATACCCAGGTGACTATGTTCATCTGTTCTAATCATGCTCATCATATTGGAGCTACAGGCTTGACACGCTTGTCCAATAAGAACATCCAGTGGCAAAGGAATCGTGTATGCCTAGTGAGTTGATTCACACTTGTGCTGTGGTTTGGGTGTAGTCTTGGAAGACTCTTTCCTTTATATCGGGAGACAGTGATGTATTGCTAGATACCCCTCACTGATCGTGATGACGTAAGTTATCGTTACCGACGTTTAAAGGAAACCCTTAGGGTCGCACAATTTGATGATATGGCTTACTTAAGTCAGATCGTGTGGACTGAATTATTTGGGTTCAGTTTAAAGGGATTTAATCTCTGATTGTGAGTGAGATCTGGTCTGATCATGTTTGATTGATTAGGGCTTGAGATCGGTAAGCTTTGATCGAGAGAGTTGATGCTAGATCGGTGAGATCAGGAGCATCAAGAGTTGAACGGTTAGATCTGAAACCTTAGGGTTTACAATGGTCTAGATCAAATCGCTTGGCTTGATTGGTCTTTGAACCAAACCGACATTGAACCAACTCATTGAATGAGCGCATGGTTCAAAGGGGGTGAGAGAAATGCGTTGGGGTAAACCCATGAACGCATAAGCGTTGGGCGGTTGCTATTTTTGGTTTTCCAAAATTAGAGTAACGCACTACACGTTGGAGTGTAACGCTCTCTCTCGTTCGGATCACCTCACGTCGCCTCTTCTCTTGGGTAAAGAACTCTTGACGAAAGAGGGAGGTCTCGAAAAGCAAGCAGGAAACTCTTTTTCTCATCCTCTTCACACGACAAGAACTCCTTAGAACCTTGCTAGCACAAGGAGCACTAAGGGAGTAGGCGACATCTTTTGTGTGCGCACCATTTGGAGGAGAAGCGCTTGAGTCTCTTCTTCCTAGACGCCATCTAAGCAATGGCTTTGGTAAGAATCAATTCCTTGATTCTTGTTTACAATCGTTTATAGTTGATCATATAACTGCAAAGATCCTAGAAACCCCCTTTCCGCTGCATGAAAAACTTCATATGCGCCTATCTAGGGTTGCGCTCCCCCTTGAAGGGGACCTTACAGGATGCACGAAAGTGATCCTCAAGATTCCACTTGAGATAATCAACTTAGAATCTGGATGCACAAAAGTGATCCTTGGTTCTTTGTTGATGGTTTTCTTATTTTCAGCATTGGGATAGATCTTGCACGAAGCGAGGATTGGTCCCTGTATAATTGTTTGCATGAAAGTGAGACAATGCCTTTATCAAGTAAATTACATCTTTATCATGATGAAATTAGACTGACGACCTTTTTTTAAAATCTAGTCATTAGAATTAATATGGATGAAACCCTAGTCCCAGTTTCTCTCTGATTATCTTTTTCGTGTGTTTTCCATCATTGCTTCGCTATTATTCGGTTGCTTTGCTAGTAAGAATACAACTATTTGGTACTTAACACATAGGTCGCTGTGGGTTCGATATCTATTTTATTACTTTGAGTATCTGTGCACTTGAGGACACTACATGTTTAGGGACAACAAGTTTTTGGAGCCGTGTCAGGGAGTGACAAAAGTCCCTGTGCGCCAACACTTAGGTTTTGCCCGCGACACCTGAAATAAGTCTACCCCCTACTTGTATTCATAAGTGTGTCCTTTCGGATCACAACACTTTACTCCCTCCTCTCAACGACAATATTTTGGAGTGACCCTTGGCATTCTTCGACTCGATTTTGGTTGGTTGTTGATAGCTGTTTGAAGTGAAATGATCTCTTTACAGATGCAGAGCTTTGGTGACCGTTGGTTGAAATGATGATTGGTAAGTGGTGATGTGATGCCTTTTCTTGATAGATTCGAGCTGGCTTGATCCGGAGCTAATTTGAGCTGAGTGCTGGCATTGGGCCTGAGCTGTTCTTGAGCTGGATGTTTGAATTAGTGTTTAAGATTTGAAGTTAATCGGCTCCTTGAGCTGACTTGTGTATGAGTGATGTGAGCTTTATTTGAATGTGGGCTGATCTTCTATGCCAAGGTCATTTGTGGTTGAGGGGCTGGTGCTTGCATGTGCCTTACAGGTGCAAATTCCTAAACTAGAGCAACCTATTACATCAACTACAAAGTAAAATAAATTCTTTGAAAGTAAATCCTAGGCTGTAACCTAACTACCACATAAAATGTTGAATGTAGGAAAATACAAAGCTAGCAAAATTGTCCTTCAAGCTGGTCATACACACAAGACCAGGTAGGACTCAAATCCAAATATTACAAGTGCAGAAATAGACAAGCATACATAAGTCCAAATGATAACACAAGAGAACAAGTTTTCTAGGATGATAAGGTGAGTCATGTACTCGTCCCATACCGGATTGGGACCTTGCGAATCCTTGTTGATCTCCTTGGGTGTGTCCTGATGACTCTAAATTTCATGGTATTTTTCATACTTATTTGGTAGTCTTTTGAACCATAATCTTACTCTTTTGCTTTGTTTTTATACCTTTTTTTCAAAATGCTTCGGAATCTACACCATCTTTGGTTTTTTTTATCAATTTTAGATAAAAAGGCATCATTATCACTAGTTTTCAAGCAACCCCAATGCATGAACGAGTTCTAACCATAAAGAGAAGTCTACCCATCAAATTTCAAGTCAAAATGGACCTTCTAGCAAAAATACAGCACTACCGTATTTTTGGGCACGAATCGCATGGTACCGTATTTCGCAGCGGATGTTTTGCGTGAAATACGGCACTACCGTATGGAACTACACGGTGTCGTATTATTCAGCATTTTCGACCAGAAAAGTTTGACAAGAATACGGCACTGCCATATGAAACTGCACGGTATCGCATTTTTCAGCAATTTCAAACAGAAGGTTTTAGCAAAAATACGGCACTGCCGTATATTTGGGTAAAACTCCCACGGTACCATATTTTACATCAATTTCACCCAGAAGGGTTTTGGGTAAAATATGGCAGCACCGTGAGGACTTACACGGTACCATGTTTTCTACCTAGAACTCACAGAAGGAAATACGGCACTACCGTATTCAGGATACGGTATCGTATTTTGAAACCCGGAATTCCAATTTTTCAGCCCAAAAATTAAAAAGACCATATCTTTTGATTCATAAGTCCAAATTGAGATCCGAAAGAAGTGGCAGACGTGTCTCAACGAGGAGAGGATAAAGGCACCGAAAGCCCTAATTTTTAACCACGAATTCACGGCCAAATTGAGGGAGAGGCAGAATTGCTAGGGTTCATCGGTTCTCAACCTACAGACCACCTCCGGCCACGAAATATGACAGAGAGCTTTGGCTGGTTAAGGAGAACGTGCATATGAAGTTTTAAAGAAAAAGGATTCCGATCGGAGGAGAAATTAATGAAACAGCGGTGACAGCGCTGTTCTAGGCAATTACGGTGCTGTAATTTCAGCACTGTTTTGTAACTCTTCTCATCTTCTTTTCGATTCCTATTGATACAGAAATATGTTTTATTATTATTCCTTCATCATGGTAGCTTAATCTTTCTGTGGGACATGGGGGTGTAATCTCTTTGTTTCTTAATGACTAGAAAACCTTAATTTTTGTCAAGATAATTTTACCATGATAATCCTGCTTATGTGATTTGTTTCTTGGATGTTTGTTTCTCCTTAGTTTCTTAATCATCAGTATATCTTAGAGTTTTGCGAAATAGACTGAGAAGTTGATTGTTTGAAACTCAGAACCCTAGAAATCATCGAATTTAGAACTTATCGTAAGAGATTAGGTTAGTTCTTTGAATTCTGGTTTTTAGTGATCTTTATTTCCATGATGATTTTATTGTTTCTTTGGATTGAATTAATGCATAAGACTTGATTTGATAATACAAGAGATTGAGTATTGAGTTATCGAAAAACCATAAGTAGGACATGTGTTGAGACTCGGATGCACAAGAGTGATCCGAGTTTCCACTTGAGATTATCAACCCAGAATTCGGATGCACGAGAGTGATCATTGAGTTCTCTGTTGATGGTTTACTTATCTTCAGCATTGAATAGACCTTGCACGAGAGTGAGGATCGGTTATTTGTATGATTGTCTGCGCGAGAGCGAAGCAATTTTTTTATGAAGTAAGCTTTGTCTTTATCATAATAAAATTAGATTGACAATAACATATCTAAATCTAGTCATTATAAAATTAAGTGGAGGAACCCCTAGTCCCAGTTTTTCTCTGATATATTTCCCAGTGCTCTTTTCGATCGTTGCTGCATCATTTTCGGATTGCCTAGCTAGCGAGATATTTTTATTACTTCGAAGTATCCGTGCACTTGCGGAGTACAACAAGTTTTTGGCGCCGTTGCCGGGGACCTTAGTTTTTGTTGATATTGAAGATATTGAGAGTATTTCTAGACTAGGTTTTTATTTACTGTTTCTTTTATTTACTTACTATTTATTTTCTGTTTTTTTTGAAATCACTTGATCTACCAACTTTGCATGCGCAGGAGGCTTAGGTCAGGACCGCTTGTTCCTTTGGATCCTGAAATTAATAAAACCCTTAGAGTGCGCAGAAAGTTGAGACTTGAAGAGGATTTACAAGAGACACAACAGGAGATAGGAGAAGAAATTTTGGATATGGCGAATAACGAGAGAAGATCTCTACGTGACTATGCAACCCCAAATACACAGGGAATTCATTCTAGTGTTACTAGGCCAGCCGTTGATGCAAACAACTTTGAGATCAAACCAGCGTTCTTGTCTATGATCCAACAAAACCAGTTTGGAGGAGCACCTCTTGAAGACCCTAATATCCATCTATCTTTTTTTCTTGAATTATGTGATACAATCAAAATTAATGGAGTTTCTGATGATGCACTAAAATTGAGATTGTTTCCTTTTTCCCTCATGAACCGAGCACGTGATTGGCTTCATTCACAGTCGTCAGGGATTTTTACAACTTGGGATCAGCTTTCTAATGCCTTTTTGATGAAATACTTTCCACCTAGCAAGATCCAAGTTGATCCCAAATTACAACTTGGGATCAGCTTTCAAATTACAAACTTTGCACAAAAGGATGGTGAATCTTTGAGTGAAGCATGTGAGTGATTTAACGAACTGCAATGGAAGTGTCCTCACCATGGCCTAGAGAAATGGGTTTTAATTCAAACTTTCTATTATGGACTTCTTTATAATACCTAACTTACTGTTGATGCTGCTGTAGGTGGAGCCCTGATGAACAAGACCATGGAAGAGGCCTATGCATTGATAGAAGAGATGGCTCTAAATCATAATCTATGGACGACAGAGAGAGGAGTTCTTTACCGCCCTCCACATGGTAAGACTGATAATGATACCTAAGATAAACCCTAGGGAGCACTGTAATGCCATCATGACTAGAAGTGGGAAACAACTGGGAGAACCTAGAGGGAGGTTTGAAAACACTAAAGAAAAGCTTAATGATAATAAAAGGGAATTGGAGATAAGAGAATCTTCTTCACATGAGAAACCCCAAATTTGTTTATCACCTCAAAAGGGTGATGAACCAAAAGGGGAGGAATCATGTGAGAAAGATAATCCTAAATCTGATTTACCTAATCCTTACGAAACACCTATACCTTTTCCTCAAAGGTTAGTTCAACATAAACTAGACAAAAAGTTTGGCAAGTTTCTTGAAGTTTTTAAAAAGCTTTATATTAATGTTCCAATTCTTGAAGCAATTATTGAAATGCCATCTTATGCCAAGTTTTTAAAAGAAATATTGTCTAGTAAAAAAAAATTGGATGATTATGGTACTTGCATGGTTACACTAACAGAAGATTGTAGTGCGGTCATACAGAATAAATTGCCACCTAAATTGAAGGATCCAGGTAGCTTTTCTGTACTCTGTTCAATTGGCACCCTATCTTTTGACCGAGCCTTATGTGACTTAGGTGCGAGTGTAAGTTTAATGCCTCTTTCTACTTATAGGAAACTGAATTTGGGAGAGCTAAAGCCTACATCAATATCTTTGCAGCTCGCAGACTCATCAGTGAAGTATCCTGTAGGTATGTTAGAGAATATTCCAATAAAGATAGGTGAGTTTCTCATACCTACAGATTTTGTAATATTGGACATGGAGAAAAATTGTGGAAATCCTATCATTCTGGGTAGACCACTATTGGCCACAACTAAAGCAAAAAATTGATGTGGAATCAGGAAAAATTACCTTTGATATATGTGATAACAAGATCGAATTTAGTCTTAATGATTCAACTAACAAACTTTCATACTCAGGATCTTGTTGTAGTATTGAAATATTTAATGATGAAATTTATGATGTTTCAAGTTTGTTTGATGAAACCCCAAATAATGAATCTAACAATCTTTTTGAGGGTATTGATGAGAAATTGCAGAAGAAGAAAAAGCCAAAGAGGAAGAGAAGAAGAGAAGGCTCTAGGATGATTGAGAAAATAGAAAGAATTCTGAGCAGATTTGGATACTGTTTCAAGATCGAGCCTTATGTTGTAAAATCAGAGTTGAGATCGAGAAATTCACGATCAAACCCGAGTGTTAAAGGGTCAAGCTAATGACCTTTAAATTAGCACTTCTTGGGAGGCAACCCAAGCTTTTTAACCCTTATTTTAGTTTTATTTACCTTGATTTTTGCATAGGACTAATTTTTATTTTATTATTTGTAGGTTTTTCGTGATTTGGAGCAAAATACGGCAGTACCGTAAAGGAGTTTATGGTACCGTATTTCAATCTACTTCCGACCAGAAAGCTGCGACGAAATTACGGTACGACCGTAAAGGATTTCACGGTACCGTATTTCTGATCCAAAATCAACTAGAGAGTTCTTTCATTTTTACGGCACTACCATAAGGTAGTTTACGTGCCGTATTTTCTAAAATTTTGTTTTTCGGTTTTCCGTCAAAAAAAAAAATCGTTGCTTGAATTTAACGGTGGTACCGTAAACTGTTTTACGGTACCGTATTTGGGAATCGTTTTGAACATAACGCTTTTGAAATTTTACGGCAGTACCGTAATGAAAATTATGGTACCGTATTTCCTTTTCTGTTTCAACCCGAGAGCTGTAACGATTTCACTACAGTGTCGTAATATTTTACATTGCCGTATTTAGGGTTACGATCGAACCGTTTTTAGGGTTTTTACCCTCAATCTCGCTCGTTCTTACGCCGATTTTGGATCTCTGACCATCTCCGACCATCAATAGACGCCGGCGATCCTTCCTGACCAAATTTCACCGTCAATTAGGTACCCATTTTTCCGATTTCATCGTTTTAGCGAGTATTGACGAACTTTCACCCCTTTCGCTCGTTCTCGCTCGATTCTTAACCGTTTCAAGTGATTTTTGTTTCTATACACTCGTTAGAGGATAAGCTATCGATCCTATGCTGTTTGAGAAGAATTTGAAACAATTTATGTAACTATCTGAGCTGAAAGGCAATGTGCATGATTCTAAGTTACTGTTCACCGACGCCTTGAGTTAGAGCATGAAAGTTAAATGGAATTTTTGTTTCCAACTTACTTGATAGATGTTTCTGATGATTTCGGAGTGTAGTATTTACTTGCCATACATGTTTAAATTGAGATTACATGCATGATTTTACTCTGTTTTTTCACCCTGTTTTTGGTTAACGACACATAGGATGCCATTTACACTGCTATATCATTATTTGTATGCTTTGAATGATAAGTTTGCAGCTTGAGTCCATGGCACCAAGGACAAAATCGATTGCACCAAGGGGGAAGGGGAAAGCCCCTGCTGAACCATCACAACCCCAGAACCCTCACGGGATCCTTTTCAGAAATGAGATGCAAGAGGCTAGGTACAACAAAATTTTGGAAAGAAAGATCATCAACACAAAATATGCTGACAGAAGAACCCTAGAGGCTTTGGGATTTCATGAAGATTTGCTATGGATGTTTGATAGAATTAAGGCCAAGGAGTTCTTCCAGATGACTCATCATACCTACTTACCACTTGCCTTGGAGTTTTAGAGCAGTCTGGTCACAGAGCTGAAAGAGTATTCCCATGGCCCTGCTGATGGAAAAATTACTTTCAGATTGGCGAATGAAGAGAGAGAGCTTACATTGCAGGAAATCAGGGACATCTTTGGATTGAGCACTGGGGTTACAATAACATACCCCTTGGATTTATGGAGAATATATTATGGAACCAAATCACTAATGAGAGCCACTTTTATGCTGTGTCTGCCAGAGCCTCAAAGATAGTAAACCCATGCATCAGATATGCACATAGGGTTCTAGCACACACAGTATTTGAGAGAGGAGATAGTGACGGCATGGTCTGTCAACACGAGCTTTATTTTCTATGGGGCATGCTCAATGGATTTGCAGTGGATGTGGCTTACTTTATGATCAAGCATATGGATAAGGTGGCTAGAGCTAGCAGAGGATTGGTAGTGATATGAGGTTTGGTTACTCCTATAGCCAGATACTTTGGGATGGAGCCCTATGGAGCTGACACGGCAAGAGGGAATGCAAGACTCGACATTGAGTCTTGCATAGTGATGAAGATGATAGTTAAAGAGGGAGACACTTTCTGTTTGGTCCTTGGACCAAACATCTCTCCTCTACCCTTGCCCTACATTGAGAAGACCACAGTTAGAGAAATGGCCAATTGGAAGCTATGTCTTAATGAAACTGAGGGAGCCTTTATTCTATCACCTGATATAGTTCCACCACCACCCACCGGGGTAGTAGGAGTGATCCTTATGGGATGGAGTCACCCCCTCAGGACTTTTCACAGCCAGCTGGTACCTCCTCACACACACCTAGGGACAGATATGCTAGCCAGCGTGATCCTGGCTTCCAGGCACTCACAGCACAGATGTTCAGTCAGGAACGCCACTTGGATAAAATGGATGAGACTCTAGGATACATCCACAGAGATATGGAGAGGCTATGCAACCATATGGAAGACATGGGTAACTTCCTCTATCACCGTTTTGGTTATGCTGATCACAGAGACTATGGCAATCATGGTGATCAGGGAGGAACCCCATACTTTGATCCTGAGGAGACTGCTGCGAGAGACTCGGAGGCTACGCGATTTGACGATGATGAGTAGAGGATTTGTGAGTATTATCTTCCCTTACCTTTTTGCTGTACTATGATTTTCTTTATCTCACTGTTGTTTTATATGATGAAGGGAAGGATGGTACTTCCATGACTGCCGCCACTGCATTCTGTTTAACATGCCTATTATTCTTATTTCGATATGGTTGTATGATGATGATATTGATCTTTACTGATTCGATGGGGTTGTATGATATTTTGATATTCTGATGTTTGATATGATATACATGATGATATATTTTTGTTGATATGATATTGTGATAATTGATGGTGATGATGAGTTCACTCTTAATTTATATTGTTGATGACTTGAATGATTGATGATCTCAAATTCATGATTGAAAACATAACTCCATCATGTCAAATTTATTTCTTCAATACATATTGGTCTATTGAGATATGACATTGATTGATGCATAAAATTTTGGGGAGATATATTATTTGAAGAATGAAATTTAAAAGTGAAACTTCTCTTTTGAATAAAATGAGTATATTAGTATGATTTGTGAATTTAGATCAATTGATCAACCTAGTTGAGGTTTAGTCTATTTTTGCTATTTGTTGGGAAATAAGAATCCAAGATCCATAAAAAAATAGTGAGAGACTCCCCTACTGAAGGTTCCCCTGGGGGGGGGGGGGGCGAAACCCTAAAGCATGCGCAAGGATAAAATGGCATAGGCGGAATCTAGGGTTTCCTTAGGATCGAATAGCATGCATTATATGATCAACTATCGAAAACTTGAATAGATAAGAAAAATTCTCACCATTGTCATCACTTGGATGGTGTCTTGGAATCAAAGACCAAAAGAGATCTTCTCCAAAGCGACGCACACAATTGATGTCGCCTACTCCCTTTGGCGTTCCTTGTGCTAGCAAGGTCCCAAAGCGTTCTTTGTCGAATGGAAAGGATGAAGAGCTTCTCTGCTTGGCGATTTCTTTTCCTCTTCTTTTCGTCAACCTCTTCACCACACGAGTGTCAAGAGACTAGAGGAAAGGGGGCAAGAGGCGAGAGAGATTAGCGTCGTGAGAGCCAACGTGAGAGGTGGTCACGAATGTGACATGCTATCTAAAAATAGCAAACACCATCTCCACTTGCGACCATGCATTACCCCAATCGCAATTGCCTCTTTAATTGAACCATACACTCATTCAATGAGCTGGTTCAAATTGATTTGGTTCAATAACCAAATAAACCAAGCAACTAGTCCAGATCATAATAAACCCCTAAGGCTTAAGATCTGACCGCTCACTTCTTGATGCTTCTGATCTGAGGGATCTAGCATCCATTCTCTCGATCGAAGCTTACCGATCTCAAGCCCTAATCAATCAAACATGATCAGACCAGATCTCACTCACAATCAGAGATTAAATCCATTTAAACTGAACCCAAACAATTCAGTCCACACGATCTGACTTAAGTAAGCCATATCATCAAATTGTGCGACCCTGAGGGTTTCCTTTAAATGTCGGTAACGATAACTTACGTTATCACGATCAGTGAGGGGTATCTAGCAACACATCACTGTCTCCCGATATAAAGGAAAGAGTCTTCCAAGACTACACCCAAATCACAGCACAAGTGTGAATCAAACTCACAAGGCATACATGATTCCTTTGCCACTGGATGTTCTTATTGGACAAGCGTGTCAAGCCTGTAACTCCAATATGATGAGCATGATTAGATCAGATGAACACAGTCACCTGGGTATGGCCATACACTTTCTCAATCATCTCATCCAGGGGGGCCCCTTTTGAACATCACACTCCAATCAAGGAGATGGCAATCCTTTGTCTATCACTAGTGCCCTAACCTGACTCAAGCTCATTATCCAAGATAGTCTATAATCATTATGTTTCAAATGATATTGAACTAACTCAAAACAATGACAATCATCATTTAGAAACACAAGCGATCTCAAGTCAGAGGACATGTGCCACTTGTTACAATCAAGGATTATTCACATTGTGACAAGCAATTGAATATCCTAGTAGGGTCTGTCCAGTACATCCAATGTACCCATGAGTCTACATCTTATTCCATGCTCGAAGCATCCTATAAGATTAGAACACATATTAGTCTCAATCATATCAAGGCTGTCTCATGTTCACCAAGATATATCGACTAAGGACTTTATAGCATGTCAGCCTAGCTGAACAGCATTGAGACATTATTCAGAAGTATACATATTGCAGCAGATGATGTAACAAACTGAATAACAACCATTGCCTTTATAAGCTTAAGAGTTTATACATGATACTGATACAATCCCAAGGCCTCAAACATTAGCCTTAAGGGCATACCCCAACAATCTCCCACTTGCACTTAATCTAATGGTTGAGAAATCTCAAACCCATATTATTACAGTGCTTCTCATGCTTCTGCTGCGCCAGAGGCTTGGTAAGCGGGTCAGCCAGATTGTCATCTGTATGAACCTTGCAGACTTTGATCTCGCCACGATCAATGATCTCCCGGATCAAGTGAAACTGTCTCTGTATGTGCTTGGACTTCTGGTGCGACCGTGGTTCCTTTGCCTGTGCGATTGCTCCAGTGTTATCACAGAAGATAACCAAAGGATCTGCACTCGAAGGAACAACACCAAGTTCTCTCACGAACTTACGAATCCACACTGCCTCCTTGGATGCTTCTGAGGCTGCAACATACTCGGCTTTAGTTGTGGAATCAGCAACGATAGACTGTTTGAAACTCTTCCACACCACTGCTCCTCCATTCAAGCTAAAAACATAGCCTGATTGCGATCGGAAATCATCCTGGTCAGACTGGAACGAAGCATCAGTATATCCTTCAATACTGAGTTCTTCCTGACCACCATATATCAAGAACATATCTTTGGTCCTCCGCAGATATTTCAAGATGTTCTTGACTGCAATCCAGTGCGCCTGACCTGGATTACTTTGGAATCGACTGGTCACGCTTAACCCATAAGCGACGTCTGGGCGAGTACACAACATCGCATACATAATGGACCCAATAGCCGAAGCATAAGGCGTATTGTCCATTTAATCTTTCTCAGTCTGTGTTTGTGGACACTGACTCTTCGAAAGATTCAGACCATGTCTGACTGGAAGATATCCTCTTTTAGAATTCTCTAAATGGAATCTTTCCAGGACTTTATCGATGTAAGTACTCTGGCACAGCCCGAGAAGCCTCTTTGATCTATCCCTGTAGATCTTCACACCTAATACATAGGCTGCTTCTCCTAAATCTTTCATCTGGAAACATTTCCTTAACCATGCCTTAACAGCATGCAGTTCAGGAATATCATTTCCAATGATTAAGATATCATCGACGTAGAGGACTAGGAAAGTAATTACGCTCCCACTAAACCTTTTATATACACACGGGTCATCTTCGTTCTTGATGAAACCAAATTCACTAATTGATTCATCAAAACGAATATTCCAGCTTCTTGATGCTTGTTTAAGTCCATAAATGGACTTCTTTAACTTGCATATTTTATGACGATCTGATGGATTAGTGAAACCTTCAGGTTGTGTCATATACACATCCTCTTGCAAATTTCCATTAAGGAAAGCAGTCTTCACATCCATCTGCCAGATCTCATAATCATAATATGCTGCTATCGCGAAAAGAATCCGAATAGACTTAAACATGGCTATAGGTGAGAAAGTTTCATCATAATCTATCCCGTAGATTTGTTTGAAACCTTTCGCAACTAGCCTGCCTTTATAGGTAACCACGTTACCATCCATGTCAATCTTCTTCTTGAAGATCCATTTACAGCCTATAGGGATAACTCCCGGAGGCGGATCAACCAAATCCCATACTTGGTTATCTGACATGGAGTCCATTTCGGCTCGCATAGCTTCAAGCCATCTAGCTGAGTCCGGTCCACTGACCGCATCCGCATAAGTGAGGGGTTCATCATTATCAATGATGTAGACTCCGTCATAGCGATCAGGCTGTCGACGGATCCTTCCCGATCTTCGCGGTTCCCGTGATATCTGAGCCTCAGATTGTTCAGTAACCAGTTCTACCGGCTCAGGCTCATCCAACTGTGCTTGACTACTTTGTCCTTCCTCTGGATTCTCATCCAGCTTTATTTCTCTCCCACTGGCCTCTTGCAGAAGAAACTCCTTCTCAAGAAAAATGGCCGTCCGAGCAACAAATACCTTGTTCTCCTTGGGATCGTAGAAATAATAACCCTTAGTTTCCTTAGGGTAACCGACAAAGATACATTTGTCAGATCTGCTCTCTAGTTTCTCAGAGGCGAGCTTTTTGACAAAAGCCTCGCAGCCCCAGATCTTAATAAATGTCAAGCTAGGCTGTTTCCCATACCATAATTCAAATGGGGTCTTTGAAACTGCCTTGGATGGCACTCGGTTTAGTACCTTTGCAGCTGTCTCCAGTGCAAATCCCCAAAAGGAGTAAGGTAGAGTAGCCTGACTCATCATAGAACGAACCATATCTAGTAAGGTTCTGTTCCTCCTTTCGGATACACCATTCCATTGCGGTGTTCCTAGCGGAGTGAGCTGTGAGATAATCCCACACTCCTTTAGATGGTCAGTAAACTCTCGACTTAGGTATTCTCCACCTCGATCAGAACGAAGTGCCTTGATATTTCGGCCCAGCTGATTTTGTACTTCATTCTTGAACTCTTTGAACTTGTCAAAAGATTCACTTTTATGTCTCATTAAATAGACATACCCATATCTACTGAAATCATCAGTAAAGGTAATGAAGTATTGATAGCCACCTCTGGCATGTTTACTAAATGGCCCACACACATCACTGTGTATAAGGTCAAGTAAACCTGAAGCCCTTTGACCTTTATTAGGAAAAGGAGATTTTGTCATTTTGCCTATTAAACAAGCTTTGCATGTATCAATCTCCTCATAGGAGAATGATCCCAGCAGTCCATGATCATGCAACCGCTTAATGCGCTTCTTGTTAATATGGCCTAAACGACTATGCCATAGCAAGGTGCTGTCATCAGCATACTTGGCTTTCTTATTATCAATGTTTTGTATAGAACATTCCATGTCCAACATGAATAACCCATTGCTAATTGATCCAGTAGCATAAACAATATTATCTAAAGATAAAACACACTTTGAAATATTGCATTCAAAGGAAAACCCTTTCCTGACAAGAGCAGGAATATAGATAATATTCTTGGTAATGCTAGGAACAAAATAACAATTGTTTAATTCTAATACAAGTCCAGATGGTAATGAGATGTAATATTCTCCTACAGCAACAGCAGCAACCCGTGCCCCGTTTCCAACTCGTAGGTCCACCTCATGCTGTCCCACCTGTCTTCTTCTCTTGAGTTCCTGTACATTTGAACAAATGTGAACTCCACATGCAGTGTCTAACACCCATGAAATAGAAGAAGAAAACATGACCTCAGTCATATAAATACCTAAGCCAGAAGCAATGCTTCCCTTCTTGTCTCCTTGGAGCGCTTTACAGTCCTTTTTCCAGTGACCCAGCTGGCCACAGTGGAAACATCTGTACTCCTTCGACCGCTTAACCTTTTGTTTCAGCGCCTTGTTGTAGTTCTTGACTGGGGCTTTGCCCTTCTTCCCCTTCTTCTTGTTCCTAGAAGGAACCATTAAGACAGAGGTTGAAGGCTTTCCCTTCAGAGTCTCCTCAGTAGTCAAGAGCATATTCAGCAATTCAGCCGGAGTACAGTCGATTTTGTTCATATTAAAGTTAATGATGAACGCATCGAAAGAGGGCGGTAGAGACTACAGAATACTATCTACAGCAAGCTCCTGATTGATGGTATGTCCCAGTTTCTCTAGAGCCTCCTTGTGCCCAATCATCTTGAGCACGTGAGCTCCCACTGGACTCCCTTCAGCCAGTTTGCTCTGAAAGAACAGCTTGGTCAAGTTATAGCGCTCAGTCCTCGCCTGTGCAGCATACAGCATCTTGAGGTTTGCTATAATTTCTATAGCAGACATATCCTCATGCTGACGCTGCAGCGGTGGCGTCATAGACGCTAGCATCAGGCAAGCGACATCAATGCTATCGTTGACATGCTTTTCATAGGCTTCCCGAACCGCCCTTGCGGCGTTCGGAGCGGGTTGAGGCGGTATCGCCGTCTCGAGGACATACAGTTTCCTCTCTGCCTTAAGAACAATCTTAAGGTGTCCGTACCAGTCTGAGAAGTTTGGCCCAGCAAACTTCTCCCTTTCCAGTAGGGATCGCACATTGAAGTTCATGGTGTTCGTTGCTGCAGGAATCTACAACAATGCAAGAACAGCAAGGTCAGTATCAATGTATAGAATCAATTCAGGACTTAAGAAAGATTCTTTTTCTCACTATTTTATCTGACTGAAAAATCCATTAAAACAGTCCGAAAGAGTAACACTCTTTTAGTGAGATGGGATCCAGATTTCATACTTGGTCTCCGCGTCCCGCTCAGGCGAGATAAGATGCACAGAGAGTACAAGCACTAATTTCTGGTAGGCAGTCCCTGCCAATCGCCTACCCGTGCGATTCCCCTTCATCTGGGCAATCCAGCAGACTGTGCCAACTGAGTTGGTACAACACAGTCTCTGATCCCACAGATGGCTGCCTCCATATAGCTCACATATGCTCAGTATGTAGCCTACATGGTCAAGCTGACCTGACCTACTCCCTGGACCACCACGTGCTATGCTGAGCAACGAGAAGCGATAAATCCCTTCTCTGTAACACGCAGGTGTAATCCCGCACCGTCTGAAGATAGATGGACGTGCCCACTGAGTGGGTATAACACGGCTCCAACGATAGTCAGAACAGTGAGGTTTCGCGTCAGAAGGCTTTCTAGCTTGATATTTTAGCGTTGGATTTTAACGGTCTTTTATCTTCTTAACTATCATGCAATTCCTATGGTGATAGCAGAAGATAAATAAATCATGCAATTCTAATTATTAGACAATAAAAGAAAGCATGGATCTTATGCGGTAAACGCCCATGAAAACTAAGTAAGACCTTAATTAACTTAAGTCTTCACTTGCTTTTCTTCATGGGGCTTTAGCTGCTCATTTGGCCCATACCAGGGCCCAAGTGCCATCTGCAGCTCAGGTGCGCCCACCAGGTACATGCGCCAGGTCCCAGAGTCGAACCCTGGACCTCCCTTCTGGTCAAGCCACTGCTGCATGCGCCTCTGCCAAGTGTGCTCTGTGCTCTTGTCTGACTAATTTACAAATTAATCTATCTAGACAAGATTGACTCGCAGGTCAATTACATTTTATAAATTAAATGCAATGTGATGCGCAGATCACAATATAAAAATAATTTACAAAATTAACCAGGCACGCAGGCCCCAGCACAGCACACATTAAACACGGGCAGCCCACATAAGATTAAATAAACAAGCAAATGGCATCAATCATCATGTGATCCAATCAAGAAATTAAATTTTTTGAAAAACCCCATTGGCATCAATTTTAATTTCCTTATACGCCCTACTACCTTACAACGGTCCATTACTAGGGATCCACTCATCAGTCCTAGTCAGATCCACTGCCCTTACATGCACCAAGTCCTAACTGACTTGAGTCGACCCAGTGGTCAACTATGCATGCGCCATGGGCTGAACGACCACAATGAGGTCTGGCAAGCGGGTGTGACCCCGGGCCTAACTCATGTGCGTTCATAGGTTGTCTCAATCAGACATCGCTACACGCCTGTCCGCAGTCGACCTATAGCCACCACGTGCTTGCGCACAGGTGCTATCTGGTCAACCCATCTAGGCTGTCAGATAGTCTGATCAGACTGGTTGGATCTAACCTAGAGGATGACTTCAACCCTAATAACCTGTCTAAGGGTTTAAAGTAAGGCCTTAGATCTAGTGAAGGTCGCGCAAGTGATATAGATTTTTGATAAAACCTAAGATGCGCCAACAAGCAAAACAAACAAAAACAAGTTTCGGCATGAAACAAGTTAACATGTATTTTCGCATGTTAATAACCCTAGATCTAAACATTTGAAACATGGATCACAAAACATGTAGCAATCATATAAATCATGCATTAAAACTTGGCTCTGATACCAATTGAAGGTTCCCCTGGGGGGGGGGGCGAAACCCTAAAGCATGCGCAAGGATAAAATGGCATAGGCGGAATCTAGGGTTTCCTTAGGATCGAATAGCATGCATTATATGATCAACTATCGAAAACTTGAATAGATAAGAAAAATTCTCACCATTGTCATCACTTGGATGGTGTCTTGGAATCAAAGACCAAAAGAGATCTTCTCCAAAGCGACGCACACAATTGATGTCGCCTACTCCCTTTGGCGTTCCTTGTGCTAGCAAGGTCCCAAAGCGTTCTTTGTCGAATGGAAAGGATGAAGAGCTTCTCTGCTTGGCGATTTCTTTTCCTCTTCTTTTCGTCAACCTCTTCACCACATGAGTGTCAAGAGACTAGAGGAAAGGGGGCAAGAGGCGAGAGAGATTAGCGTCGTGAGAGCCAACGTGAGAGGTGGTCACGAATGTGACATGCTATCTAAAAATAGCAAACACCATCTCCACTTGCGACCATGCATTACCCCAATCGCAATTGCCTCTTTAATTGAACCATACGCTCATTCAATGAGCTGGTTCAAATTGATTTGGTTCAATAACCAAATAAACCAAGCAACTAGTCCAGATCATAATAAACCCCTAAGGCTTAAGATCTGACCGCTCACTTCTTGATGCTTCTGATCTGAGGGATCTAGCATCCATTCTCTCGATCGAAGCTTACCGATCTCAAGCCCTAATCAATCAAACATGATCAGACCAGATCTCACTCACAATCAGAGATTAAATCCATTTAAACTGAACCCAAACAATTCAGTCCACACGATCTGACTTAAGTAAGCCATATCATCAAATTGTGCGACCCTGAGGGTTTCCTTTAAATGTCGGTAACGATAACTTACATTATCACGATCAGTGAGGGGTATCTAGCAACACATCACTGTCTCCCGATATAAAGGAAAGAGTCTTCCAAGACTACACCCAAATCACAGCACAAGTGTGAATCAAACTCACAAGGCATACATGATTCCTTTGCCACTGGATGTTCTTATTGGACAAGCGTGTCAAGCCTGTAACTCCAATATGATGAGCATGATTAGATCAGATGAGCACAGTCACCTGGGTATGGCCATACACTTTCTCAATCATCTCATCCAGGGGGCCCCTTTTGAACATCACACTCCAATCAAGGAGATGGCAATCCTTTGTCTATCACTAGTGCCCTAACCTGACTCAAGCTCATTATCCAAGATAGTCTATAATCATTATGTTTCAAATGATATTGAACTAACTCAAAACAATGACAATCATCATTTAGAAACACAAGCGATCTCAAGTCAGAGGACATGTGCCACTTGTTACAATCAAGGATTATTCACATTGTGACAAGCAATTGAATATCCTAGTAGGGTCTGTCCAGTACATCCAATGTACCCATGAGTCTACATCTTATTCCATGCTCGAAGCATCCTATAAGATTAGAACACATATTAGTCTCAATCATATCAAGGCTGTCTCATGTTCACCAAGATATATCGACTAAGGACTTTATAGCATGTCAGCCTAGCTGAACAGCATTGAGACATTATTCAGAAGTATACATATTGCAGCAGATGATGTAACAAACTGAATAACAACCATTGCCTTTATAAACTTAAGAGTTTATACATGATACTGATACAATCCCAAGGCCTCAAACATTAGCCTTAAGGGCATACCCCAACACCTACTTGGCACTATGTAAAATTGATAGAGGTACCTAAGACATGGGTTGAAGTCTATGCATGAAAAATAATGAGTGGTGAAAAGAATAAGACTCCTCTACATGACACTGTGTAAAATTGACAGTGGTACCGAAGAAAGAGTTGAAGTCAAAAATAAAAAGTATGTGTCTATGTGGATACATGCCGTCTATGCAAAGACAATGAAAAAAAATTATGTGTGGAAAAAGATCTGGGAGACCTAATTCCTGTAAACAAAAGCATGATAGATTTAAATTGATACTGGGTGAAATCATGAGATAGAAAATTCTATCTATTGTACAAGTTGCAAAGTTTTATTTGATTGAGTTGTGAATCTAGAAAATTGAGTTCTGAGGATGATATGTTTACTTGAAATTTTGTAAATCAATTAATAGAATTTTTCATTCACAAGTTGTATTTTAGAAATTTATTGAGCATGAAAAGGTTATTCTTTTAATCAAATTTTGATTTCAAATTTTGATTTTTGCTTGAGGACAAGCAAGGTTTGAACCTTATGTGTTACGAGAGTGATCCTTGAGTTCTCTGTTGATGGTTTACTTATCTTCAGCATTGAATAGATCTTGCATAAGAGTGGGGATCGGTTCTTTGTATGATTGTGTGCGCGAGAGCGAAGCAATTTCTTTATGAAGTAAGCTTTGTCTTTATCATAATAAAATTAGATTGACAATAACATATCTAAATCTAGTCATTATAAAATTAAGTGGAGGAACCCCTAGTCCCAGTTTTTCTCTGATATATTTCCCTGTGTTCTTTTTGATCGTTGCTGCATCATTTTTGGATTGCCTAGCTAGCGAGAAATTAATTATTCAGTGCTTGACAACAAGGTCTCTGTGGTTCGATATATTTATTACTTCGAAGTATCCGTGCACTTGCGGAGTACAACATGTCCCTACATTAGCTTTCCCAAGGGCTGAAGAATTCTCCTCCAGAGAATTAGATGAGAAGCTCTCAAGTTCCTTGGGTTTATGTAGGTGCACTTCTTCTGGTTTTCTGTTTGGTGAGACGTTGATGTGATTCAAGTATTCGGCAGGTTTTCTTTGGTATGGCTGGCGCTTCTTTGTGGAGAGGCTCTTTGTATGGTGTTAATTCCTACACATCGATGGTTGGGTGTATTCCAATGGTTGATGGCAAATCAAGCATGTATGTATTGTCATTTACCTTCTTCAAGATTCGGAAAGGACCCATGCCCCTCGGTTGTAGCTTGTTGTTGGAACCATGTTGTCTCTCCTTCCGGTTTCTGAGCATTACCAAGTCTCCTTCCTACAATTTCATAGAACGACGATGAGGATTAGTAGCCATTTCATACTTAAGTGTATTCTTTGTTATATGATCTCTAACTTCGTTGTGTATTTTGACAATATGTTGGGCAAAGGACAAAGCTGAACGGTTTTTCTTGAAAGGTGATGGTAAAGGAGCTAAGTCAATTCGCTTGCGAGGCTGAAACCCAAAATTGATTTGAAAAGGACTTGCACCAGTGGTCCTATTCACCGCACTATTAAATCCAAATTTAGCAGTAGGAAGAAGTTTGTCCCAATTACCCGGGTGTTCTCCCACTAAACATCTCAAAGTATTACCAAGGGACCGGTTTACCACTTCAGTTTGTCCGTCAGATTGTGGGTGGTAAGCTGTAGAAAAGTTAAGTTTTGAGCCCATTAATTTCCATAGTGTCACCCAAAATTGCCCCCACAAACTTGACATCACGGTCCGAAACAATAGTACAGGGCAGCCCTTGTAGGCGCACCACCTCTTTGAAGAACAATCTAGCAACATGAGAGGCGTCTGTAGTTTTTGTGCATGGGATGAAATGAGCCATCTTAGTAAATTGATCAACCACCACAAATATGGAGTCATGATGAGTACTAGTGTGAGGGAGACCAAGCACAAAGTCCATGCTTAGTTCTTGCCAGGGTCCCTCGGGTATGGGCAAAGACATGTATAAACTGGTGTTATGCTTCTTAATTTTACCTATTTGGCATGTTTGGCAATGACCCACAACTTTGGTTACATCTTTAAATATAGTGGGCCAATAGAATCTTTCCTCCACCAAAGCTAAAGTCTTGTCTCTACCATGATGGCCAGCCATGCCACCCCCATGCAACTCCCAAACCAAGAAATCCCTCAAGGATGTGCGTGGAATACAAAGTTTATCCTTCTTAAATAGAAAACTTTATTGAGTTCAAAATCAGGACTGCATGTTGGACCGGTTTTAATATCAAAAAATATGTCTTTAAAATCAGGACACTATTCATACTCATCCTTGATTCTATCAAATCCAGTGACCAACACTTGTAAAGTGTTCAAGAGAAGCAATTTCTGACTCAAAGCATCAGCCACTTTGTTTTGGGTTCCTGCCTTATGTTTAAGAACAAAGGTGTATTGTTGCAAGAATTCAACCCATTTAGCATGCCTAGAGTTTAACTTGACTTGACTATTCAAATAGATGAGGGCATGATGGATTGGCTTTGAGTCCTTGGTCATTTATAATGAAGCCCAAAAATTCAACTTCTTGAGTGAGGAAGACACACTTCTTCAAGTTTAGCAAGAGGTGTTCCTTTTTCAACAAATGAAGAGTGGCTCTCAAGTGGTCTAAGTGCTCTTGCTCGGTTTTGATAAAGATTAGTACGTCATCAAAATACACCACTAAGAATTTGCCAATGTATGGTTTCAGAACATGGTGCATCAACCTCATGAAAGTGGAGGGAGCATTGGTCAGTCCAAAGGGCATGACCATCAACTCATAGAGGCTGTCTTTTGTCTTAAATGTTGTTTTCCACTCATCCCCTTCCCTAATCCTAACTTAATGATACCCACTATGGAGATCCACCTTGGAAAACCAAGCTGAACCTACAATCATGTCAAGGAGATCATCAAGCCGGGGGGTGGGGAAGCGGTATTTAACAGTTATCTTATTGATGGCCTGATAATCAATGCACATCCTCCATGTGCCATCTTTCTTGGGTATAAGTAAGGCAGGTACGACACATGGACTTGTTGGGAAACCCCGGGGATATTTTACAATTTTCAGAGATAGAGATTACACAAATACATTGCACAGCGGAAGCAATATCCCCGAAACGAGCCAGTCCCAAAAACCCAGTGAAGATCGCATGCGAGAGAGTCGACATGATGAGTTAGAAAATACCTCGAAGCAAGGTGAGGCCGATGTCGAGGTAGGCGCCAAAGCGTGCGCCCTTTGCAATCTCACACACATAGATGCCTCGAGTCCTCTTCTTCCACGCCCGATGCTAGCCTCGGGAAGAAGATCCAAGCCTTGTGCTCCTTCTACACCACTTGTGCCACCTTCAAAGGAAGAGGCGCAAAGAGGAAGGAGGAACAAGGAGATGCCGCCAAGGTGTTCTCTTACTCTCGCCAAGAGGAAGAGAAGAAGAGATGAAGCTTGCGGCTAGGGTTTGATGAAGAACTTGTTTCGCCAAGGCCCTTGCTCTCGCCCTTCAAAGTATCCTCATGCTTCCAAGGAGTAGAACACAAGAGAGGGGGCGGCTAGGGTCTCTTTTATAGGGCACGAGGCGGTTTGGGCAAGGGTTAGGATCATGACAAGTGTATGGCTAGGATAAGGAGGTTTGAGATAAGGAAAGTCTCCAAGACTTTACCATAAAGCTCATTCAACCTATCCATAATTGCCCAACCACCATATCGGCCCAAGACATGCCTTAAAGGCATTCATACCAACAAAGGATGAAGGGTTAGGCACCAATTGCTTCCTAATGAAGCATTAGGTGCCTCCCTCACCCCATTATGCCCCTAGGCGCCAATGGGGTGAGATTTCTCCCCATTATACCCTTTTAGCTTATTGCCTCTTCATGACAACTTGTTATTGGGCCTCATTGGGTAATGAGCTAGCCCAAACTTTATTACATGGGTTGATTTAGCACTTGGATCAAATCCAATGCAACCCTAATCCAAATGTGACCAAGCATGGTCAAATACGGGTCAACCTGCCAAAAATAAAGTTTGGCTCCAATAACATTCTTCCATCTCATCGGGCCCATTGGCGCTGATGAAATCTCCCAAATAGATCCGAGTTATCTAATAACTCGATCATAAGGCTTCCCGATCAATACGAGAACTCGAGTATCAGGGTGTGCGACCATGTAGGTTCCTCTGACGCTGGCAGTGCTGACAAAAGGTCACCACAAGCACTGAGTGGCACCTAGCAGTGCATCGCTGAAACCCAGGTCATTGGAATGGATATCGACATTGATATCCCCATCATCGCAACTAGGTATAGATGCATTACAGTCTCTTTGCCGAACTGATATCTGATTGGACAAGTGTGTCACCACTTGTTTTCACCCAATCACATGGCTATGACGAAATCAGGTTCTCACCTGGGTATGGCCATACACTTTCAGTCATAGAACTATAGAGGAGCTCCATGTATATCAAGCTTCCCTTAGGACGGGGCAAATCCTTTGTCTATCCATTGACCTTCTCATATGGGTCGTGACATGCTCAATGACAATAGTTATTACCTCCCAACTATAGCGAGGTGTTAGGTTGTATCAAAGCATGTCCCTAACCATATAGAATAGCCAATGACCTCAAGTCAAGGGATCAATGCATCTCCTATCACTTGTGAGGATAACTTGGGACACCAAGTCATTGCCTCACAGCGGGTTTGTTCAGTATATCCACCACTGATATACCCATAAGTCTGCGTTAGCACATCGTGCTTAACCAGCCCATATGCCAGTCTTACAAGTACCAGAGCTATCCCATATCCACTCAGGTACATCGACTGGGGACAAACATTTGAGCACAGATCCAATCTGTCTCCAGGGACATTATCATGTAAGTACATTATCGCAGATGTAGACAAACATAGATAATGACAATACTAGAATGATATAAATATCAAAGTTAAGTAGTACAAAGATGGACCAAAACTAGGTCCTAGGGCATATACACTAACAATCTCCCATTTGCACTAAGACCTAGAGGTTGAGGAATCTCAACCCCATATCTCTAGTGTGACCATCATGCTTTTGCTGCGCCAAAGCTTTGGTCAATGGGTCTGCCAGATTGTTCTCGGTGTCAACTCTGCTAATTGATGACACCAAAATATGTAGCATATTTTGTATCATTTTAGATATCTTTTCATGCTAAATTGAAGATCTTTTGCTTGTTTTCATGCTAAATTCATCGACTATTGCATAATCTACTCCTATTTTGGTTTTTCAAGATTTTCAGGCAAAAAGGCACTATTTTGGGCATTTTCAAGCAAAATCAAACACATGGAAGAATTACCATCATCAAGAGGAAGATACACAAGAAATTTCACTCAAATCGAGGCCATGAACCAAAATACAGCAGTACCGTAAAGGATTTTACGGTACTGTATTTTTCACGGCTACTGTATTATCGAGATCACGGTCGTATTTTGGTGATTTTCCAAATAGAAGGTTTTCGCGAAAATACGGCACCACCGTAAGGATTTACACGGCCGTATTTTGGGGCACTTTCTGAACAAAGACTTTTGCTGAAATTACGGCACTGCCGTGAACTTCTACACGGGGCGTATTTTCCCGACATATTCCAACCAGAAAGTTCAACCATAATTATGGCACTGCCGTAAACCAAATTACGGGCCATATTTTCTAGCGTTTCCAGAATAGAACACTCAAGCTATTTTATGGCAGTGCCGTGAGATATTACACTGCGGTAATTCCCAGTCAAAAACATGATTTTTACGAGTCTGAATCTTGCGTGAGCCATAACTTTTGATCTAGAGGTCCAAATTGAAATCCGAAAGTTGCTACCACTTCATCTTTAAGAGGACAAGACACACGCACTGAAAGGAGGAACTTTTATCACGTATGCAAAGAGAAATCGCCAGAGAGGCAGCTAGGGTTTGGCCTCATGTTGAGTGGCGTAGAGGGCACCACAGGGCTTGATTTTCACGTAGAAGCTTTTCTTGGAGATAAGGAAGACACACCAGAGGTTTAAAAGCGTTTGGAGTCCGATCAAAGGAGAAATCATTGAAACAGCAGTGACAACACTGTTCATCATGGAAAATACGGCTGTAATTTATATTACTGCAGTGTTGTGAAGTTGTTTTCTTCCCCTTCTTCAATTTCTTACCCTTTGAAATTTTGGTTGATTGTAATTTTTTTTCCATGCAAGCTTAACATATTTTGGGACATAGGGTTTAATCCCTTTGATTTTTAATGATTAGATAAATTTTTATTTCGTCATGATAATCTTCGTTGTGATAATTCTACTTATGTGAATGTCTTGTCTTTAATTTTCCATAGATCTATATTATTATCCATGTTTTAGAGTTTTCGCAATGAGACTGAAAGGTGATTTGTTTGAGAGCTTGGAACCCTATAATTGCATGTTAGGATCCCTTCCTTAGGTTAGATCCAACTTGATCTGTTCTAGTAGATAAATTGTCATGTTTGATAATATTGAGCTAGGATTTAATTATTGTTATAAACATTGATTGATCTCGCACGAAAGTGAAGATCGGTCTGTTGGAAAACAATAGGTAGAACCTGTGTTGAGTCTCGGATGCACGAAAGTGATCCTTGAGATTCCACTTGAAACTTTCAATCAAATTAGAATCCAGATGCACGAAAGTGATCCTTGTGATCTTTGATTGATGATTTACTTATCTACAGCATTGGAAATAGATCTTGCACGAAAGTGAGGATCGATTTTCTGCATGGTTGTCTGCACGAAAGTGAGACAATACCTTTATCAAGTAAATTAAGTCTTTATCTTAACATGATTTGATTGACGACCTTTTATTATATCTAATCCTTGAAATTAAGGTGGATAAAACCCTAGTCCCATGTTTACCTCTCTGATTATCTTTAGCGTTATTTCTATTACCTATTTGCATCATATTTGGTTTACTTAGCTAGCGAGAAAACAATTATTTGGTAATTAACACGTAGGTCTCTATGGATCGATATTTTTATTACTTCGATAATTCCGTGCACTTGCAGAATCCTATCAAGTTTTTGGCGCCGTTGTCGGGGATTAGTCCAAGGTACACGCATGCCAGACTTGTAGTGTTCCCTTTCGGGCTATCAAGTTTTTGGCGTTGTTGCGGGGGATTAGTCCAAGGTACACGCGTGCCAGACTTGTAGTGTTCCCTTATGGGCTATCAAGTTTTTGGTGCAACGTAGTTTTGTTAATATCAAAATAGTTGTTAGTATTGCTAGACTAAGTATTTTTGTTTTAAATTTAACTTTGTTTTTTCTTTTTGCAGGTTTTGGATTTTCACAGTTGTGACAGAACTGTGATATCTGAAGATTTGTGAATTTGCTTGTGTTTTAGATTTTCTATTTTTTTTTCTATATTCTGAAAAATAAAAAAAAAATTGATTGATTGGTGTTGGATTATCTTTCTATTCTTGATAGATTTGAAAACATGTCTTTTAATCACAACTCCTAGGCAACTGAAAGAGGTGAGGTATACATACCACAAGGTAAATCCCTTGTAGATCAATTTAACTCATATATGCAATCTTGCTCTTCTGATTAAAGTGTTATTTGTGGATATCCTGATCATTGTTCCTCTGATTGCCCATTTTTAAAACCAAATTTATCATGGCAAGAACAAGATCGATTGTATTCTAGATGGGAAAACCGAACTTCTTTATATGATGATTGCTCTAATCATGTTTCTGAACCACAATTTGAATTTGATACTGAGAAACTTGAATTAGAAAATTCCCCCTGTGATCATGATTGTTTTGAGATTGAGCCTTATGTGAATATTATTGAATCTCACTCTGATTTTGATGATTGTATAGCTGATTCATCTACTAATTTATTTGAGGAAAAGATTGAGAAAATTGAAATTGAAGAACCTTTTTTTGATGATAATTCTGATTTTGATGTAAATTTATATATGGTTGAATCTGATGAGCATGATGAAGGTTTGAAAATTATAGACATTGATGAACCCCACTATGATTTTGGTGATATTATTGAAATTAATGATAAGTCTTTTGAGGTTAACTCTGATCCTATTATAAATATTGATAAATCTTATTTTTCATATGATTCTGATTTTGACTCTTCTGATAATGAATTATTTATGGGGAAGCATGAGAAAATTAATTTTGAAGTGCCTCATCTTGACTTTGTTGATAATTTTGATATTGATAAATTGTTTGATGAAGTGCATGAGGAACTTGATAAAAATTTGAATGTTGCAAAAATTGATGTGTCTCACCATGTTGATGCTTTGCCCATATCTATTGCTCAATCTTTTGATTTAATTGATTTGTGCTTTATTGAGGAATCTAATGAAAGACATAACTATTATTTTGATGATCCAATACTTGATTCTTTTGATCAAAGTCCTTTTCTTATTGCTATTGAAAATATTAATCTGAAGAAAGGACTCATGATTTTGCTTTTTGGAAAGGCGGGTCTAAGGCGGAAGTTGGGCGAGAATAGGGGTTGTGAACAGAAGTTTCGATTCCGGTGATTAAACCGGTTGATGGGCCGATGCCGGCAGCTGAAGCTTCTTTAGGGGAAGGAGGAATGGTGGCCGAAGTTTCGATGAGATCCGGTCGGTGGATCGCCGGCGGCGTGCTCACAAAGTTTCAGAAATCTGAAAGTTGGCTGAAGCGTGCGCGAGATTGGAGTGGAGTAGGTAAGTTAAAAGGAGAAAAGGAGATGAGAGGAAAGCTAGGTGACACAAGCACCTCAGAGAAGACAAGGGAAAGAGACATCCGATGCCATTAGAAGGAGAACTATTTCTTTCATTCAAAATCCTGTCTATTACAAACTGCATACGAGAGGATACATATAGCTTGAGCGTTGCAAGCGAACGTTGCAATTTCCATAGCTGGAGCAGTAGGGACGCGTTGAAGATAGACGTTGCAACTTCCATTTTTAGGATAATGCTGGCTGGAGATGAGCGTTGTCAGATCCTTGTTTGCAGCATTGCTTGGCATTTAAATGGCTGATCTGGAGCTGGTCGAAGATTACTCTGTTTCCTTCATTGCATGGCGTGGCTGCACGAGTTTTATTTGTATGTGGCAAATTTCTTTCTAAGTGACCTTGAATCTCTTGAGCATCGCTTGAGGTGGTTGAAGTAGTTCTTCCATTATTGAGCTAGCTTTAGGAGTGACCATGCTAGCTTATTCGAGAGACTCCATGCCTTTAACTACGGCAACCTTAGGCTCCACTTGTATCCTCGAGGCATGTGGTCTCTTGAAGAGACCCCTAAAACAAGGGGAGGGGGTGAAACCCTAATAGAAGGCGCATATAAGAAATTTCGAGCGGAAGCAAGGGTTTCTTTTAACATCTTTTGCATCTTTTACATGCCATATGATCAACATATAAATGCTTGTATAGATCGATAGAGATCATACCATAGCCATGAGGAAGATGGCGACTTGGAAGAGAAAGATGCAAGCGCTTCTTCTCCAAAGGTGCCGCACACAAGAAGAGAGGTGGCTCCTTCTTGGTGATCTTTGTGCTAGCAAAGATCTTCAAGTGCCCTTGTCGTGTGAAGAAGATTGAGATCTCTCTTGCTTGGCCGAGTAACCTCCTTGGCGTGAAGACTCTATCTCTCTCCGAGAGAGGAGACGTCGAGAGGAGGAGATAGGCGACGTGAGAAACGTTCCATGTGAACGTTAAGACATGGCTTCTAAAAATAGTAAGCCTTAATGTCTCAAGCGGTTATGCGTTCACATCAAAGTGAACCAAGCGCTTATCTCACTCCCTTTTGAACCATGCGCTCATACATGAGCCGGTTCAATTGAATTTTGGTCCAAGACCAAATTAAATCAGCCCAAGCGATTTGGTCTAGACCATAGTAAACCCTAAGGTTCCAGATCTAACCGTTCATCTCTTGATGCTCTTGATCTCACCGATCTAGCATCAATACTCTCGATCGAAGCTTACCGATCTCAAGCCCTAATCAATCAAACATGATCAGACCAGATCTCACTTACAATCAGAGTTTAAACTCCTTTAAACTGAACCCAAACAATTCAGTCCACACGATCTGACTTAAGTAAGCCATATCATCAAATTGTGCGACCCTGAGGGTTTCCTTTAAATGTCGGTAACGATAACTTACGTTATCACGATCAGTGAGGGGTATCTAGCAACACATCACTGTCTCCCGATATAAAGGAAAGAGTCTTCCAAGACTACACCCAAACCACAGCACAAGTGTGAATCCACTTCACGAGGCATACATGTTTCCTTTGCCACTGGATGTTCTTATTGGACAAGCGTGTCAAGCCTGTAACTCCAATATGATGAGCATGATTAGATCAGATGAACATAGTCACCTGGGTATGGCCATACACTTTCTCAATCATCTCATCCAGGGGGGCCCCTTTAGAACATCTCACTCCAATCAAGGAGACGGCAATCCTATATCTATCACTAGTGCCCTAACATGACTCATGATCATTATCCAAGATAGTCTATAACCATTATGTTTCAAATGATATTGAACTACCTCAAAACAATGACAATCATCATTTAGAAACACAAGTGATCTCAAGTCAGAGGACATGTGCCACTTGTTGCAAATAAGGATTATTCATATTGTGACAAGCAACTGAATATCCTAGTAGGGTCTGTCCAGTACATCCAATGTACCCATGAGTCTACATCTTATTCCATGCTCGAAGCATCCTATAAGATTAGTACACATATTAGTCTCAATCATATCAAGGCTGTCTGATGTAGGGGGGAAGCGTGTGACAACAAACTACTAAACTTAAATTCAGTTATTTATTGTTGAATTTTCAGAAAACAACATATTCATGAAATAGCTAGAATTCCAGGAGTTCAGAAAATTATTATTTAGCAAATGTGGCAAATGTCATAGAGGGGTTCCAATCATTCAATATTCAACTAAATGAACTGCATTGTAGAACTAAATTAGTTCTTTGCATGCGTATCAAAATGGAGAGTAGACTCCTACTCGAGCATATAGATTTTGTGCAACCAATATAGCTACTCAGATCGGAAAGTTAAAACTGCACAGAATTTTATTAGATTACTACTTTTGCAATGCTTTCTTGGGTGTACCGATGAATCTTTAGTAGAACCAACTGTTCCTTATGGTGGACAGAAACATGGTCTTCCTAACCGTTTCAGATATTATAGGTTCCTTCCTGTCGAAGCACATCAAATACCTGCATAAAATACGCTAAACAGATTAAATAAGAAGACTATGCAGGAGTTGATCAATTTACGAAAAGTTGATGTGTCTTGGAGAATGATCCATTCGATTTGCGTTTCTTCCAACTGATCCGAATGATAGAGGAGGATCAGGTCTTGCTAATGGATCCAATGATCAGAGCTGGAGACTTATCCGAGCAAGTTAAAAAAAACCTGCAGAAACAAGGATATTCAGTTTAGCACCAAGGTTAAGAACAAACAGCGAACGTGAAAACAGAACGAGAAAAGCTGGCGAGATCGATGACGCTGCAGCACGGATTGTTCGTCGGTGGCACTGGAGCACTGGAAAGGCGAGGAGGCGTCGGTTTCGTCGGAACACCGACGGCTGGTGGTGGGGCGAGGCGAGGGAGGCAACGCAGGCGGAGGCGGGGATGCGCTGTTCAGCAGAACAGGGAGATGCGCGTGAGGAACAGAGTTCGTCACCGGACAACCGGAGGTGCACGAACTCAGAACCTGCTACTACTGGGAGGTGCTGTGGCTGACGAGAGGACGTGGCCGGAGTTTGGAGATGAAAGATGGCCGGACGGAGGAGATCGACGATGAAGACGGATCTGAGGCGGAAACTGGGCGGAAACAGGGAAAAACGAGCGTGGGGCAGAGTTGGTCGCCGTTCGTCCGGTGGTGGCCGTTCGCCGGACCTGCTACAACTGGGAGTTGATGAGGTTGTGGTGACGATGTGGCCGGAGTTTCGTGGTGGATGGTGGCCGAACGGAGGAGAACGGTGCTGGAAGACGGCACCAGGACGGAAGGCTGGCGAGAACAGGGGATTCGAACGGACGTTCGATTCCGGTGATCGGACGGAAGGTTTGGCGGATGCCGGCGGCTAGAGCTTCATCTTGGGGAGGAGGAGTGACGCCCGAAGTTTTGTGAGGATCAGACCGGCGGATCGTCGGCGGCGTGCTCACAATCTTTCGAAAATCAGGAAAGTGAAGTTGCAGACGGTTGCAGCGAACAGAGAAGGAGAATTAGAGGTAGAAGAAGAGAATAGAGAGGAGAGGAGGAAGGAGGGGCTCAGCCCTAGAAGGAGGAGGAGAAGAGAAGGGTAGGCGACACAAGCGCCTCAGAGGAGAAAGGAGACATCCGATTCCATGGACGAAGAAACCATTTCCATTCAACAAAATCTCAAATCTGTTTGTACAAGGTTCAAGCTTTGATACATATAGGGGAAGATTGGGAGAGACGTTGCTGCAAAGAGACGTTGGTGTTTCCTTGTTTGAACGACTGCAGCGATGGCATTGGAGCTTTCCTCCTTCGATTGCTGAAGAGAAACGTTGAACTTTCCTTGTGAGGTGCGAAGGTAACGTTGCAGCTTCCAACTTTGGCTGAAGAAGAGCGTTGGCTGCGAGCGTGCGTTGAACCGTTCAGCGTTGAAGATGATCTTGATGCAGATTTGAAGTTGGCGCAAGTCGCATGGCTAGATTGGCTGATTTGTGGAGAGTACAACTTATTCTGGAAAGTGTCTCGACCATAACATGAAGTAGTTGAAGTTATTCTTTTCTTTATTTTGAGCTAGCATTTGGAGTGAGTCTTGCTAGCTTATTCGCGAGCCTCCAAGTCTTTCTCTATGGCAATCTTAAACTCCATTTGTACCTTCTTGGCCTGTGATCTCTGCCCCCATCATTTCTCCCCGGGTGAAAAAAATTCTTCCCCGAAGAATTGTTCTTGTGGCGATGGAGAAATTTTTGAGAGGCAAGAGCTAGTTGTTCTTCCGGGATCTGAATCTTCAAAATGTTGTCAGCATCACAACATCTTGTCTTGTTGTTCCTTGTCCACGATCCAAGCTGCATATCGAGGGTACCTGCATTGAATTCCCTTTCTCGGCCATACTCATTAGTAAAGTTGTCATAGAAAATCATAGGATTTAGCAAAGAACAAGGAATGACAAAATCAATATATTCAACTTCAATAAGTGCAGAGTGAAAAGCATGTTTGAGTTCATTGTGTTTTGTTGATCCTAATGGTGGCTTAAGGGTGTGGGTAGAAGGACCTAACAGACAAGATTCAAGGATCATAGGGTCCTGGAAGAGATCTTCTAAGTCTAGGGGTTGACCTAAAGGTTGAGGATTAGGATCCAGGTCAAGCTCAAAAGGATCTAACTTAGGTTCCAAGTGAGGTTCAAGAAGACCTATGGGTTTGGGTTCAACTGGATTTTTAGGCAAGTCATCTTTAGGTTTGCTAGAGGTAGTGCTAAGGTCAAGTTGAGAACCTGTGGGTATAGGTCCTAAAATTGAAGGTAATGGCTCTATTGGACACTTAGGTTGAGACAAGTCTACAGTGGTCTCTATGGGCAACTCAGGGGTAGCTTGACTCTCAGACAAGTCAACTATGGGTTCTTGAGCTGGATTGCTAGACTCAAGTTGAGGACCTATGGGTATGGGCCCTAAAATTGAAGGTTGAGGTATGGGTTCTACCTCATGGTTTGACTCCTCATGACTTACTTGTTCAGGTTCAGTGGTATCTTCAAGACATGAGTTAGGCTCTAAAATAGGCTCTATGGTTTGCTCAAGCTCTAAAGGGGTTGAACTCTTATGTTCTTTTAATTGCCCTATGAATTCTCCTAAAATTTGCTTCATCTCTTTAATATCTTCACGCATTTCCTTTGCAAATATTGACATTTCATCTTTAGGGTAAACAAAGTGTTCTAAACCTTTATGAATAAAACTATAACACCAAGGTTTTGTAAAATAATATCCTTGAAAATCATGCATAAATTCTTTCCCTAATAAGATGTCAAAACCTTTTAGACTCATCACATCACACCAAATGTTTGTTTTGATATTGTCTAGCATAATGGGAACTAAGCATTGATAGTCAACAAAAGTCATAGTCAAATCATCCCAAGTTACGTAGTAAGGGTTATGACGTTTATCTTTGGTGAGACCAAATTGTTCAAGGGCATCAATAGATATAAAATTAAACTTTACAAAGTGATCAATAATAGTTCTACTCTTATAACCATTACACCAAACATAAGTTTTGAAACTAGTAGGACTACGGGTGAGTCTTTGATATCCATCTCTAGAAAAGATTAAGTCTCTTTGATTATACCGATGCATGATAAACAAGAAACTTAGCAAGCAGGAAAAGACTATTGTTTGAGTGCAAAAACTATAAACGAACCTAGCAATAAATCAGAATTGATTGCAGCAGGTTGATGACAACAATGTGAACAAGGCTGAAAAACAAAATTCAGAAATCAAATGCAGAATTTATAATCCTAATTTAGCATCAAAATCACTATGTCAAGGCTGCACTCATAGGTGTCCAAGCTGAGATATATTGGTGGTAAAAGTAGCTGCAGTTTGATAGGGATTAAGTGTTGCAGGCTGCGAATTTCAAGCTGCAAATTTCAGATTCACAAAGCTGAAAAAACCCAGATGTTAATGAAGTGCAGAATTCAGCATATAGAGTATATTTCAATAGCCTGCAATTTGATATAGATAATGTGCAGCGATAGGGTGAAAACAAATCAGGAATCTCAGAATTTTAATGGTTCAAAACTGCAGAATTTAAAGATCCGAGAGTGGAGTACAAGTGCAGAATTTAGAAAGGCTGATCAAAACTTGCGAGAAGATGCAGTAGTGTGCAGAATTAATTAGAACTTTGCAAAAATTCAAATGCAGTTTTCTTTGGCAAATTTATGCAGTTTTCTTTGGCAAATTGTTTAATGCAAGCAATTTTTTTTTTTTTTCTAATCAATAAAGAGCAAATAACTTAACTAACATGCAGGAGCAATGAAGGCAACAAAACATGAAAGCATAAACTAAGAATAAATTTTTTTTTTTTTTTTTTAAATGCAAGTAATTAGCAAAACATGCAAAAGCAATAAGCAATAAACCATGAAAACCAGAACTAACATTTTTTGTTTTTTTTTTTTGGTGCAAAGAACAAAGCAAGGATCGTGTGGGCAGACAAGAGTTGCTCACAAACCTCCTCTGATACCAAACTGATGTAGGGGGGAAGCGTGTGACAACAAACTACTAAACTTAAATTCAGTTATTTATTGTTGAATTTTCAGAAAACAACATATTCATGAAATAGCTAGAATTCCAGGAGTTCAGAAAATTATTATTTAGCAAATGTGGCAAATGTCATAGAGGGGTTCCAATCATTCAATATTCAACTAAATGAACTGCATTGTAGAACTAAATTAGTTCTTTGCATGCGTATCAAAATGGAGAGTAGACTCCTACTCGAGCATATAGATTTTGTGCAACCAATATAGCTACTCAGATCGGAAAGTTAAAACTGCACAGAATTTTATTAGATTACTACTTTTGCAATGCTTTCTTGGGTGTACCGATGAATCTTTAGTAGAACCAACTGTTCCTTATGGTGGACAGAAACATGGTCTTCCTAACCGTTTCAGATATTATAGGTTCCTTCCTGTCGAAGCACATCAAATACCTGCATAAAATACGCTAAACAGATTAAATAAGAAGACTATGCAGGAGTTGATCAATTTACGAAAAGTTGATGTGTCTTGGAGAATGATCCATTCGATTTGCGTTTCTTCCAACTGATCCGAATGATAGAGGAGGATCAGGTCTTGCTAATGGATCCAATGATCAGAGCTGGAGACTTATCCGAGCAAGTTAAAAAAAACCTGCAGAAACAAGGATATTCAGTTTAGCACCAAGGTTAAGAACAAACAGCGAACGTGAAAACAGAACGAGAAAAGCTGGCGAGATCGATGACGCTGCAGCACGGATTGTTCGTCGGTGGCACTGGAGCACTGGAAAGGCGAGGAGGCGTCGGTTTCGTCGGAACACCGACGGCTGGTGGTGGGGCGAGGCGAGGGAGGCAACGCAGGCGGAGGCGGGGATGCGCTGTTCAGCAGAACAGGGAGATGCGCGTGAGGAACAGAGTTCGTCGCCGGACAACCGGAGGTGCACGAACTCAGAACCTGCTACTACTGGGAGGTGCTGTGGCTGACGAGAGGACGTGGCCGGAGTTTGGAGATGAAAGATGGCCGGACGGAGGAGATCGACGATGAAGACGGATCTGAGGCGGAAACTGGGCGGAAACAGGGAAAAACGAGCGTGGGGCAGAGTTGGTCGCCGTTCGTCCGGTGGTGGCCGTTCGCCGGACCTGCTACAACTGGGAGTTGATGAGGTTGTGGTGACGATGTGGCCGGAGTTTCGTGGTGGATGGTGGCCGAACGGAGGAGAACGGTGCTGGAAGACGGCACCAGGACGGAAGGCTGGCGAGAACAGGGGATTCGAACGGACGTTCGATTCCGGTGATCGGACGGAAGGTTTGGCGGATGCCGGCGGCTAGAGCTTCATCTTGGGGAGGAGGAGTGACGCCCGAAGTTTTGTGAGGATCAGACCGGCGGATCGTCGGCGGCGTGCTCACAATCTTTCGAAAATCAGGAAAGTGAAGTTGCAGACGGTTGCAGCGAACAGAGAAGGAGAATTAGAGGTAGAAGAAGAGAATAGAGAGGAGAGGAGGAAGGAGGGGCTTAGCCCTAGAAGGAGGAGGAGAAGAGAAGGGTAGGCGACACAAGCGCCTCAGAGGAGAAAGGAGACATCCGATTCCATGGACGAAGAAACCATTTCCATTCAACAAAATCTCAAATCTGTTTGTACAAGGTTCAAGCTTTGATACATATAGGGGAAGATTGGGAGAGACGTTGCTGCAAAGAGACGTTGGTGTTTCCTTGTTTGAACGACTGCAGCGATGGCATTGGAGCTTTCCTCCTTCGATTGCTGAAGAGAAACGTTGAACTTTCCTTGTGAGGTGCGAAGGTAACGTTGCAGCTTCCAACTTTGGCTGAAGAAGAGCGTTGGCTGCGAGCGTGCGTTGAACCGTTCAGCGTTGAAGATGATCTTGATGCAGATTTGAAGTTGGCGCAAGTCGCATGGCTAGATTGGCTGATTTGTGGAGAGTACAACTTATTCTGGAAAGTGTCTCGACCATAACATGAAGTAGTTGAAGTTATTCTTTTCTTTATTTTGAGCTAGCATTTGGAGTGAGTCTTGCTAGCTTATTCGCGAGCCTCCAAGTCTTTCTCTATGGCAATCTTAAACTCCATTTGTACCTTCTTGGCCTGTGATCTCTGCCCCCATCACTGTCTCATGTTCACCAAGATATATCGACTAAGGACAATACAGCATGTCAGCCAAGCTGAACAGCATTGAGACATTATTCAGAAGCACACTTATTGCAGCAGACAATGTAACAACCTGAATAACAACCATTGCCTTTATAAACAAAGAGTTTATACATGATACTGATATAATCCCAAGGCCTCAAACATTAGCCTTAAGGGCATACCCCAACAATCTCCCACTTGCACTTAATCTAATGGTTGAGAAATCTCAAACCCATGTTATTACAGTGCTTCTCATGCTTCTGCTGCGCCAGAGGCTTGGTAAGCGGGTCAGCCAGATTGTCATCTGTATGAACCTTGCAGATTTTGATCTCACCACGATCAATGATCTCCCGGATCAAGTGAAACCGTCTCTGTATGTGCTTGGACTTCTGGTGCGACCGTGGTTCCTTTGCTTGTGCGATTGCTCCAGTGTTATCACAGAAGATAACCAAAGGATCTGCACTCGAAGGAACAACACCAAGTTCTTGAACGAACTTACGAATCCACACTGCCTCCTTGGATGCTTCCGAGGCTGCAACATACTCGGCTTCTGTTGTGGAATCAGCAACGATAGACTGTTTGAAACTTTTCCATACCACAGCTCCTCCATTCAAGCTAAAAACATAGCCTGATTGCGATCGAAAATCATCCTGGTCAGATTGGAACGAAGCGTCAGTATATCCTTCAATACTGAGTTCTTCCTGACCACCATACACCAAGAACATATCTTTGGTCCTTCGCAGATACTTTAAAATGTTCTTGACTGCAATCCAGTGTGCCTGACCTGGATTACTTTGGAATCGACTGGTCACGCTTAACCTGTAAGCGACGTCTGGGCGAGTACACAACATCGCATATATAATGGACCCAATAGCCGAAGCATAAGGCGTATTGTCCATTTCATCTTTCTCAGTCTGTGTTTGTGGACACTCACTCTTTGAAAGATTCAGACCATGTCTGACTGGAAGATATCCTCTTTTAGAATTCTCTAAATGAAATCTCTCCAGGAGTTTATCGATGTAAGTACTTTGGCACAGCTCGAGAAGCCTCTTAGATCTATCCCTGTAGATCTTCACACCTAATACATAGGCTGCTTCTCCTAAATCTTTCATCTGGAAATATTTTCTTAACCATGCTTTAACCGCATGTAGTTCAGGAATATCGTTTCCAATGATTAAGATATCATCGACGTAGAGGACTAGGAAAGTAATCACGCTCCCACTAAACCTCTTTTATACACACGGGTCATCTTCATTCTTGATGAAACCAAATTCACATATTGATTCATCAAAACGAATATTCCAGCTTCTAGATGCTTGCTTAAGTCCATAAATGGACTTCTTTAACTTGCATATTTTATGACGATCTGATGGATTAGTGAAACCTTCATGTTGTGTCATATACACATCCTCATCCAGTTTTCCATTAAGGAAAGCGGTCTTCACATCCATTTGCCAGATCTCATAATCATAATATGCTGCTATCGCAAGAATAATCCGAATAGACTTGAACATGGCTACAGGAGAGAAAGTTTCATCATAATCTATCCCGTAGATTTGTTTGAAACCTTTCGCAACTAGCCTGCCTTTATAGGTAACCACGTTACCATCCATGTCAATCTTCTTCTTGAAGATCCATTTACAGCCTATAGGGATTACTCCCGGAGGCGGATCAACCAAATCCCAGACTTGGTTATCTGACATGGAGTCCATCTCGGCTCGCATAGCTTCAAGCCATCTAGCTGACTCCGGTCCACTGACCGCATCCGCATAAGTGAGGGGTTCATCATGATCAATGATGTAGACTCCATCATAGCGCTCAGGCTGTCGACGGATCCTTCCCGATCTTCGCGGTTCCCGTGATATCTGAGCCTCAGGTTGTTCAATAACCTGTTCTACCGGCTCAGGCTCGTCCAACTGTGCTTGACTACTTTGTCCTTCCTCTGGATTCTCATCCAGCTTTATTTCTCTCCCACTGGCTTCTTGCAGAAGAAACTCCTTCTCAAGAAAAATGGCCGTCCGAGCAACAAATACCTTGTTCTCTTTGGGATCGTAGAAATAATAACCCTTAGTTTCCTTAGGGTAACCGACAAAGATACATTTCTCAGATCTGCTCTCTAGTTTCCGAGAGGCGAGCTTTTTGACATAAGCCTCGCAATCCCAGATCTTAATAAATGTCAAGCTAGGGTGTTTCCCATACCATAACTCATATGGAGTCTTTGAAACTGCCTTGGATGGCACTCGGTTTAGTACCTTTGCAGCTGTTTCCAGTGCAAATCCCCAAAAGGAGTAAGGTAGAGTAGACTAACTCATCATTGAACGAACCATATCCAATAAGGTTCTGTTCCTCCTCTCGGACACACCATTCCATTGCGGTGTTCCTGGTGGAGTGAGCTGTGAGATAATCCCACACTCCTTCAGATAGTCAGTAAACTCTCGACTTAGGTATTCTCCACCTCGATCTGAGCGAAGTGCCTTGATATTTCGGCCTAGCTGATTCTGTACTTCATTTTTGAACTCTTTGAACTTGTCAAAAGATTCTCTTTTATGTCTCATTAGATAGACATACCCATATCTACTGAAATCATCAGTAAAGGTAATGAAGTATGAATAGCCACCTCTGGCATGTTTACTAAATGGCCCACACACATCACTGTGTATAAGGTCAAGTAAACCTGAAGCCTTTTGACCTTTGTTAGGAAAAGGAGACTTCGTCATTTTGCCCAATAAACAAGCTTTGCATGTATCAATCTCCTCATAGGAGAATGATCCCAGCAGTCCATGGTCATGCAACCGCTTAATGCGCTTCTTGTTAATATGGCCTAAACGACTATGCCATAGCAAGGTGCTGTCATCAGCATACTTGGCTTTCTTATTATCAATATTTTGTATAGAACATTCCATGTCCAACATGAATAACCCATTGTTAATTGACCCAGTAGCATAAATAATATTATCAAGAGAAAGATAACACTTTGAAGTCTTGCATTCAAAGGAAAACCCTTTCCTGACAAGAGCAGGAATAGAGATAATATTCTTGGTAATGCTAGGTACAAGTCCAGATGGTAATGAGATGTAATATTCTCCTACAGCAACAGCAGCAACCCGTGCCCCGTTTCCAACTCGTAGGTCCACCTCATGCTGTCCCACCTGCCTTCTTCTCTTGAGTTCTTGTACATTTGAACAAATGTGAACTCCACATGCAGTGTCCAACACCCATGAAATAGAAGAAGAAGATATCATGACTTCAGTCACAAAAATACCTGAGCTAGAAGCGATGCTTCCCTTCTTGTCTCCTTGGAGCGCTTTACAGTCCTTTTTCCAGTGACCCAGCTGGCCACAATGGAAACATCTGTATTCCTTCGACCGCTTAACCTTTTGTTTCAGAGCCTTGTTGTAGTTCTTGACAGGGGCTTTGCCCTTCTTCCCCTTCTTCTTGTTCCTGGAAGGGAACATCAAGACAGAGGTTGAAGGCTTTCCCTTTAGAGTCTCCTCTGTAACATCCCACATTCTTAACCCCAAACAAAGAACACAATCACAAAGGGAATAGGATGTTTCATATAAGATCGATCAAATGCTAGGTAAAACCGAGTTCAAGAAAACACGATCTGAAAATTTTCAAAACTCCAAACACATAAAATCTTCGAATCACAAATCATAAATCTCATAAAGGTACCTGCCACCACGCAATACGTGCACTAGACATATGCACGTTACAGTTGTATCAAAACCGATTGCAAAAATACACATCAACTCCAATTTCAAAACAAATCCACAAAATCGATTTTATAAACTAATACCAAACACCGAAACCAGGCTGAAGCCCGCGGTGACACAAGAATCAACATCATTTAACTGCCACAGTCTGGCAACACAATTTTTCATAGTTCACATGGTTCACGTCACATGGTTCACATAAATCATAAAATTCATATTCGGCCACAGCCAGCCTCAAATTAATTAAGCATAAACATGGGGCCACAACCGACATCATAAGCATAAATCACAACATCAATATCATGCTAACTGCGCTCCTGCTCTATACCTGAAAATAGTGAGGGGTGAGCTACACAGCCCAGTGAGTGGATAGTCTAATTGACCATCCATAACATACACTCAAAAATATAGGCAGATTGTTTTAAAAATCTTTAACAGGAACATAATGTCAACATATCACCAGATTAAATATACAGAAGTCACATAAACAGTCAGATGTACACACTAACATAATCAACTCAGGTTCTAAACAAACTCAGGTTCTAGAGTTATACTCTAAACCAACTAAACACACATATTCTAAACCAACTAAACACACCAACACATTTTTTTACCTAGTTGTCCAGCATATCATAAGTGACCAATATGGTCTAACCCGGCTTGGCCAAAGCACTGGGAGCTGCAAAATCTCGTGCAACACATAAACATGGACAGTGAATAGAATCAGGAGGTGGCCCCCGTCAGGTCACGACGTGGCACGCTGGTCTATCACGCCATAACATAAAACGAGAATAGAATCAGGAGGTGGCCCCCGTCAGGTCACGACGTGGCACGCTGGTCTATCCCGCCATAACATAAAACGAGAATAGAATCAGGAGGTGGCCCCCGTCAGGTCACGACGTGGCACGCTGGTCTATCCCGCCATAACATAAAACGAGAATGATGACATCAAGAGGTGGCCCCTGTCTGACCAAGACATGGCACTTTGGGTCTTATATCATTCCCAACACATAAAAGAGTAATGACATCAAGAGGTGGCCCCTGTCTGACCAAGACATGGCACTTTGGGTCAAAACCCGTTCTCCCAAAAGGTTACTACTGGACAACACACATATCTTATTTCATAATTTCACATAGGTGGACATATTTCACAAAGGTGGACTCCTAAGTGTCAACTTGACTCTAGGATAGCCATCACAAAAATCACATCGGGCAGGCTGAACTTCAACCCCCATCACAATAATCATAATAGGCAGGCTGAACATCAACCCCCACACATATCACAATACAGGGCTGAAATTCAAACCCTTAACATATCACACAACAGGGCTATCCCCTTGAGTTCATAGTTACACCTAGCCTTAGTCCTAACCATCACATAATCACAACACTTAATATTCGAACCTCATAACCACATAATTTTCGAATTTCACATAACCACATAATATTCACATATTCAAAGATCACTTAACATGCCAAAAATCACAAATCACAATATTTAAAAAATCACATAACATAGTGTAGTCCTTAAATTTCAGGCTGGTCAGTTCAGTGTAATTTTGCTAAGTTATCAACCAATGTTCTCTATCAATATTTCATGTCATTACTTTCTACATACACCACTCAATTAAAAATACATAATAATACAGAAAATTCACCAAATTTCGTTCACAATTAACATAAATGTAGAATATCACAACTTCATAGTTTTCTACTAGTTCTGATAACAAAAGACAGAAATACCCCTAGTTCAAAGTTTAAGTCATGCAGGAAAAGTTATCCAAAAATTTCGTAAAAATATTCATTACATCCCTCATGATCCCTAGATTCGAAATTTCAAGTTTTCCCCAATTTTAACTAGAAAATTTACCGAATTACCCCTAGGTCAATGTCAGTCAACAGAAACTTTTATTTCTAAAAATTCTCAAAAAATTACAGTAGAGTCCTCATATACCTAATTTCATGAATATCAAGTTTTCCCCAAATTTTACCCATGCATTTGGGCGTAACTTCATGAAGAAGGGTCGAAATTCTCATTCAAGCCCTAAACTTCATGCAATTGAAAAACTAAAGCTACATACATGCTTAAACAAGGTCTAATTGATGATTAGAAGCCTTAAAAATGAAAAGCCCTAATTCTCATACAATCTAGGGTTTTCGAAATTTTAGGGAAAACATAGAAACATGTACAAAAATTGAAATTAAGGGTTCATGCCATGTTTCTAAGCAATAATCTCAAGCATACATGGATTAAGTGGAAGAGAAAATCCACTCACCTCTTAAACCGAAAATTTTCCACAAAAGAAATCGTTCAAAGCCTTTGATGTCACCACCAAACACCAAGGAAATTTCTTCACTTCAAGGAAAAATCGCCAAGGGGAAAAAGATGAAGAAAATCACCTCAACAACTCCAAGAATCGCCTTCTTCTTTGCCCTAGCCGCCCCAAGATTTCCTCAAGCCAAAAAAAAACGCCCACAATCTCACCCTAGTCGATATTACCACTTAAACTTTGGGTTTTTAAATTTTAAACCCATTAACCAATTAATTCCAATAGGGTTTAACCCATTTAACTCATAATTTCGAATTTTTCAAACCCAATAACCCATAGTTAACCAATTAATTTAATTAACTTAACCATTAACCATTCACTTAACCGAAATCCAATAAGGACTTAATTAATATCCAATAAGGATTTAATTAACCAATAAGGTCTAATTAATTAACTTACAATTTACAACCCATAAATCCTAATTAATTTATCATGGACAACCAATAATAATTTATCATAAATTAACAGCCAATAATCAAATCAAAAATCTCTAATTAATTTACAATAAATTAACAACCAAATAAACTCAAATCCATTAATTACAAATTAACAATCAATAAATCAGTTAATTAACAACAAAATCTCTAGTTAATTTATCATAAATTAACAATCAATACTCAGGAATAATAACTCAGTCAATAATTTTATTTACATCAATAATTTATCATAATTTATCATAGAAAATAATGCTTACCAGAACTTAAGATCCTTGGATCTTACATTCCTCCCTCCTTATAAAGCTTTAGTCCTCTAAAGCTCAGCATCCATATCATCAAAGAGGTAAGCATAATTTTTTCCTCATATCAGCTTCAGTCTCCCAAGTCGCTTCTTCAACTGATTGATTTCCCCAGATAACCTTCACCAAAGGTATAGTCTTGTTCCTCAGAACTTTATCTTTTCTATCCACAATCCGGAGAGGTCTTTCCTCAAAAGTCAAGTCACTCTGAATCTGAAGAGGTTCCAACTCCAACACATGAGATGGATCAGGATGATATTTCCTCAAAGCAGAGACATGGAATACATTATGCACATGATCCATAGCAGGAGGTAAAGCCAATCGGTAAGCCACTGGACCAACTCTCTCAATAATATCAAAAGGGCCTACAAACCTAGGGTTCAACTTGCCCTTTTTGCCAAATCTCATAACACCCTTAGTAGGCGACACCTTCAAGAACACATGGTCCCCTACCATAAACTCCAAGGGACGACGACGGTCATCAGCATAACTCTTCTGTCTGTCCCGAGCAATTTTCAGTTTATCCTGAATCTCTCTGACCTTATCAGTAGTCTCCTGTACTGCATCAGATCTCAAAATCATTCTGTCACCAGTTTCCTCCCAACACAAGGGAGTCCTACACCTTCTCCCCATACAAAGCCTCATAAGGAGCCATCTGAATACTGGAGTGGAAACTATTATTATAAGTGAACTCTATCAAAGATAGATCCCGGTTCCACTCAGAACTCCAATCAACCACATAGGCTCTCAACAAATCCTCTAGAGTCTGTATAGTACGCTCCGACTGGCCATCAGACTGAGGATGGTATGCGGTACTAAAACTCAACTTAGTACCCAAACCCTCCTGTAAACTCCTCCAACATCTGGACAAAAATCGAGAGTCCCTATCAGACACAATATCAACAGGCACTCCATGCAGTCTGACTACCTCATCAATGTACAATCTGGCCAGTCTCTCTAAAGAATAAGTCATCTTAATCGGGAGAAAATGGGCTGATTTAGTAAGTCTATCAACAATCACCGAAATAGCATCATGACCCAATCTGGTTCTGGGCAAACCACACACAAAATCCATACTGATGCATTCCCACTTCCACTCAGGAATAGGAAGAGACTGCAACAAACCACCAGGCTTCTGGTGTTCAGCCTTTATAGTCTGACAGGTCAAACATCTAGAGACAAAATCATATACCTCTTTCTTCATACCCGGCCACCAAAAGTTTTTCTTGAGGTCCTGATACATCTTAGTCACACCAGGATGTAGAGAATATTTGGAGTTATGGCTGTCCTCCAATATTTCTTTCCTCAAGTTCGGTTCCTCAGGGACACATACCCTTCCACGAAACCGAAGAATACCATCATCAGACACACTAAAGTCCTGAACTGCGCCATCAATCAGACTACCCCTGATCTGGACTAATTTCGGATCCACAGACTGCTGATCTCTGATCTTCTGCAACAAAGCAGACTGTACTCTGAGAAAAGCCACATAACCAGTCTGAACTCTAGGAGAAACACTGATCCTGAGATCTCTGAACTCCTGCAGTAACTGCCACTCACTGACCCGCAAGGCAGCTACTGAAGCAACTGGATGCCTACTCAGTGCATCCGCCACCACATTGGCTTTCCCAGCCTGATACTGGATAGAGAAGTCATAATCTTTGATCAACTCCATCCATCTTCTCTGTCTCATGTTCAACTCCTTCTGAGTGAAGATATACTTGAGACTCTGGTGATCAGTGAACAGATCAAACTCCTGACCCAACAAATAGTGACGCCATATCTTCAAAGCAAAGACTACGGCCGCCAACTCTAAATCATGAGTAGGGTAGTTCAGTTCATACTCTTTCAGTTGTCTCGAAGCATAAGCCACCACAGAACCCTTCTGCATCAAGACACAACCCAACCCTTTGCCTGAAGCATCTGTATAGACAGTAAACCTTTCCCCATCACTAGGAATAATGAGGATCGGTGTACTAGTCAACCTTCTCTTCAGCTCTTGAAAGCTCTCTTCACACTTGTCATCCCAAATAAATTTGGCTTCCTTTCTAGTCAATTTCGTTAAAGGACCCGCCAGCTTGGAGAATCCCTCAACAAACCTCCGGTAATAACCTGCCAAACCCAGAAAACTCCTGATCTCAGTAGCGCTAGTCGGTCTTCCCCAATCAAGGATAGCTTGCACTTTAACTGGATCCACAGACACACCCTGACCAGAAATTACATGTCCCAGAAAACTGATCTTCTCTAGCCAGAACTCACACTTACTAGCCTTGGCATATAACCGGTTCTTCCTCAGAACTTCCAGTACTCTGCGCAAGTCACTGATGTGATCTGAAGTAGTCCGAGAGTACACCAATATATCATCTATGAAAACTACCACACAAGAGTCAAGCAACTCAATGCCAAATTCCACTTCTCTAACCGGTGGCAAACCTGAAAGTTCCTCAGAGAACACATCAGGAAATTCTTTCACCACCGCCATCTGAGTCAGATCAGAAGTAGAATCATCCTGCACCTTAACATGTGCAAGATAACCCTTGCAACCACTGGCAAGTAACTTCCTGGCCTGCAGGAAAGATATCACATGTGGTCCTTGGTCTGACACTAGACCTCTCACAAAGATCCGGTTCCCATCAAGCATATTCAAAGTGATCACTTTCTCAAAGCAATCCACAGAGGCATGATGCGAAGACAACCAGTCCATTCCTAAGATGACATCATAATCTTGCATGTCTAGGAGGATTAAATCTACCAGAAACTCATAACCCTCTACATGCACTACACAATCAGCACATACAGTGTCTGTAGATAATGATTTTCCTAAAGGAGTACTAACAGACACAGCATAATCTAGCATCTTAGGTACAACAGGTAAACATGCAGCAACTTAACAGAGACAAAAGACAAATTTGCACCAGGGTCAAATAAAATGCGAGCTAACTGATCAAATACAAATAATGTACCTTCCACAACGGATCGGAAAGCTCGTGTATCCTTCTCAGCCACAGCATAAACTCTAGTCTGGACTGTAGGCTTATCTGCGCCTCTAGGCTGCATCTCAGGCTCTTTGCAGTCCCTGGCCATGTGCCCAGGTTTCTTACACCTGAAGCATACACCATTCTTCCTATGGCAGTCTTTCACTAGATGTCCTTTGAGCCCACAATGACTACAAGTGATAACGTTTCTTGCATCCCTGGCATCCCTAAACTGCTGCGGTGCATCCCTGGACTGCTGCGGTGCCTTGTAGGAGTAAGGCTTATACCTGCTCTTCTTATAATCTTTATGCCTAGGGTACTTCTTACCCTTGCCGCCACTGCCATACTGAGGAACCGCCGCCTCAGCTGCAGGAACTACTGTCACCGTAGCATGAGAACTCCTCTCAGATATATACCTCTCTATAGTGCGTGCTCGCCCAACTGTCTCGACATAGGTCTCCAAGTGCTGAGCACCAACCTGCTCTCGAATATCCCATCTGAGACCTCTCAGAAACTTGGTAGCTCTCCTCTTTTCAGTGTTTATCAGGTGAGGGGCATACTTTCCCAATTTCGTGAACTGTAGCTCATACTGGTCCACTGTCATATCACCCTGCTCCAGGTGAATAAATTCCACCTCTCGGTCCTCAACCAAGCTATCTGGGAAGTACTTCTCGTTGAATCGAGACAAGAAGTAAGGCCAATCTACAGCCTCATGTCTTTCTTCGGCAAGTCTCACCACGCCTTTCCACCACTCATCTGCGTCAGCACGCATCATATAGGTGGACAAACATAGCTTATCCTCATCTGAACAGCGCATAACTTGGAAAATCTTTTCCAAGACCAACTGCCAGTTCTCAGCAGTACTGGATTCTGAGCCCCCATAAAATGAGCTAGGACCCAGTTTCTGAAATTCACTCACTAACGAGGCATAACGCCTGTGAGCGCCCTCCTGAGAGTCATCCCCCACTGCCCGAGTAGTAGTCTGGGGTCTCTCTCGAGTCAGCTGCTGCAAAAGCTGATGTTGTGCTTCTTGGTGCTGAGTCTGCTGCTGCTGCAGCATCTGAGCTTGCCTCTCAATCATGGCACCTTGTTGCTGTACCATGCCAGTCAAGGCCTCAATAGTTCTAGTGAGATCCGGGGTCTGCTCGCCCTCATCACCAGCATTACCTCTGGTTCGCACCATCTTAAATTCAAATTCCTACACACACATATCATAGTCACACACATATCATAGTCACACACATATCATAGTCAGGAAAACAACCATAACCTATTAGGTGTCTAGCAATACACAAACATGTTTTCCCCAAACTAAGTTTTAGCTAGCCAACTGCTCTGATACCATTCTGTAACATCCCACATTCTTAACCCCAAACAAAGAACACAATCACAAAGGGAATAGGATGTTTCATATAAGATCGATCAAATGCTAGGTAAAACCGAGTTCAAGAAAACACGATCTGAAAATTTTCAAAACTCCAAACACATAAAATCTTCGAATCACAAATCATAAATCTCATAAAGGTACCTGCCACCACGCAATACGTGCACTAGACATATGCACGTTACAGTTGTATCAAAACCGATTGCAAAAATACACATCAACTCCAATTTCAAAACAAATCCACAAAATCGATTTTATAAACTAATACCAAACACCGAAACCAGGCTGAAGCCCGCGGTGACACAAGAATCAACATCATTTAACTGCCACAGTCTGGCAACACAATTTTTCATAGTTCACATGGTTCACGTCACATGGTTCACATAAATCATAAAATTCATATTCGGCCACAGCCAGCCTCAAATTAATTAAGCATAAACATGGGGCCACAACCGACATCATAAGCATAAATCACAACATCAATATCATGCTAACTGCGCTCCTGCTCTATACCTGAAAATAGTGAGGGGTGAGCTACACAGCCCAGTGAGTGGATAGTCTAATTGACCATCCATAACATACACTCAAAAATATAGGCAGATTGTTTTAAAAATCTTTAACAGGAACATAATGTCAACATATCACCAGATTAAATATACAGAAGTCACATAAACAGTCAGATGTACACACTAACATAATCAACTCAGGTTCTAAACAAACTCAGGTTCTAGAGTTATACTCTAAACCAACTAAACACACATATTCTAAACCAACTAAACACACCAACACATTTTTTTACCTAGTTGTCCAGCATATCATAAGTGACCAATATGGTCTAACCCGGCTTGGCCAAAGCACTGGGAGCTGCAAAATCTCGTGCAACACATAAACATGGACAGTGAATAGAATCAGGAGGTGGCCCCCGTCAGGTCACGACGTGGCACGCTGGTCTATCACGCCATAACATAAAACGAGAATAGAATCAGGAGGTGGCCCCCGTCAGGTCACGACGTGGCACGCTGGTCTATCCCGCCATAACATAAAACGAGAATAGAATCAGGAGGTGGCCCCCGTCAGGTCACGACGTGGCACGCTGGTCTATCCCGCCATAACATAAAACGAGAATGATGACATCAAGAGGTGGCCCCTGTCTGACCAAGACATGGCACTTTGGGTCTTATATCATTCCCAACACATAAAAGAGTAATGACATCAAGAGGTGGCCCCTGTCTGACCAAGACATGGCACTTTGGGTCAAAACCCGTTCTCCCAAAAGGTTACTACTGGACAACACACATATCTTATTTCATAATTTCACATAGGTGGACATATTTCACAAAGGTGGACTCCTAAGTGTCAACTTGACTCTAGGATAGCCATCACAAAAATCACATCGGGCAGGCTGAACTTCAACCCCCATCACAATAATCATAATAGGCAGGCTGAACATCAACCCCCACACATATCACAATACAGGGCTGAAATTCAAACCCTTAACATATCACACAACAGGGCTATCCCCTTGAGTTCATAGTTACACCTAGCCTTAGTCCTAACCATCACATAATCACAACACTTAATATTCGAACCTCATAACCACATAATTTTCGAATTTCACATAACCACATAATATTCACATATTCAAAGATCACTTAACATGCCAAAAATCACAAATCACAATATTTAAAAAATCACATAACATAGTGTAGTCCTTAAATTTCAGGCTGGTCAGTTCAGTGTAATTTTGCTAAGTTATCAACCAATGTTCTCTATCAATATTTCATGTCATTACTTTCTACATACACCACTCAATTAAAAATACATAATAATACAGAAAATTCACCAAATTTCGTTCACAATTAACATAAATGTAGAATATCACAACTTCATAGTTTTCTACTAGTTCTGATAACAAAAGACAGAAATACCCCTAGTTCAAAGTTTAAGTCATGCAGGAAAAGTTATCCAAAAATTTCGTAAAAATATTCATTACATCCCTCATGATCCCTAGATTCGAAATTTCAAGTTTTCCCCAATTTTAACTAGAAAATTTACCGAATTACCCCTAGGTCAATGTCAGTCAACAGAAACTTTTATTTCTAAAAATTCTCAAAAAATTACAGTAGAGTCCTCATATACCTAATTTCATGAATATCAAGTTTTCCCCAAATTTTACCCATGCATTTGGGCGTAACTTCATGAAGAAGGGTCGAAATTCTCATTCAAGCCCTAAACTTCATGCAATTGAAAAACTAAAGCTACATACATGCTTAAACAAGGTCTAATTGATGATTAGAAGCCTTAAAAATGAAAAGCCCTAATTCTCATACAATCTAGGGTTTTCGAAATTTTAGGGAAAACATAGAAACATGTACAAAAATTGAAATTAAGGGTTCATGCCATGTTTCTAAGCAATAATCTCAAGCATACATGGATTAAGTGGAAGAGAAAATCCACTCACCTCTTAAACCGAAAATTTTCCACAAAAGAAATCGTTCAAAGCCTTTGATGTCACCACCAAACACCAAGGAAATTTCTTCACTTCAAGGAAAAATCGCCAAGGGGAAAAAGATGAAGAAAATCACCTCAACAACTCCAAGAATCGCCTTCTTCTTTGCCCTAGCCGCCCCAAGATTTCCTCAAGCCAAAAAAAAACGCCCACAATCTCACCCTAGTCGATATTACCACTTAAACTTTGGGTTTTTAAATTTTAAACCCATTAACCAATTAATTCCAATAGGGTTTAACCCATTTAACTCATAATTTCGAATTTTTCAAACCCAATAACCCATAGTTAACCAATTAATTTAATTAACTTAACCATTAACCATTCACTTAACCGAAATCCAATAAGGACTTAATTAATATCCAATAAGGATTTAATTAACCAATAAGGTCTAATTAATTAACTTACAATTTACAACCCATAAATCCTAATTAATTTATCATGGACAACCAATAATAATTTATCATAAATTAACAGCCAATAATCAAATCAAAAATCTCTAATTAATTTACAATAAATTAACAACCAAATAAACTCAAATCCATTAATTACAAATTAACAATCAATAAATCAGTTAATTAACAACAAAATCTCTAGTTAATTTATCATAAATTAACAATCAATACTCAGGAATAATAACTCAGTCAATAATTTTATTTACATCAATAATTTATCATAATTTATCATAGAAAATAATGCTTACCAGAACTTAAGATCCTTGGATCTTACATCCTCTGTAGTCAAGAGCATATTCAGCAACTCTGCCGGAGTACAGTCGATCTTGTTCATATTAAAATTAATAATGAACGGATCGAAAGAGGCCGGAAGGGACTGCAGAATAATGTCTATAGCAAGCTCCTGATTGATGGTATGCCCTAGTTTCTCTAGAGCCTCTTTGTGCCCAATCATCTTGAGCACATGAGCTCCTACTGGACTCCCTTCAGCCAGTTTGCTCTGAAAGAAAAGCTTGGTCAAATTATAGCGTTCAGTCCTTGCCTGTGCAGCATACAGCATCTTGAGGTTTGCTATAATTTCTATAGCAGACATATCCTCATGCTGACGCTGCAGCTGTGGCGTCATAGACGCTAGCATCAGGCAAGCGACATCAATGCTATCATTGACATGCTTTTCATAGGCTTCCCGAACCGCCCTTGCGGCGTTCGGAGCGGGTTGAGGCGGTATAGCCGTCTCGAGGACATACAGTTTCCTCTCAGCCTTAAGAACAATCTTAAGGTGTCCGTACCAGTCTGAGAAGTTTGGCCCAGCAAACTTCTCCCTTTCCAGTAGGGATCGCACATTGAAGCTCATGGTGTTCGTTGCTGCAGGAATCTACAACAATGCAAGAACAGCAAGGTCAGTATCAATGTTTAGAATCAATCCAGGACTTAAGAAAGATTCTTTTCTCACTATTTTATCTGACTGAAAAATCCATTAAAACAGTCCGAAAGAGTAAGACTCTTTTAGTGAGATGGGATCCAGATTTCATACTTGGTCTCCGCGTCCCGCTCAGGCGAGATAAGATGCACAGAGAGTACAAGCACTAATGTCTGGTAGGCAGTCCCTGCCAATCGCCAACCCATGCGATTCCCCTTCATCTGGGCAATCCAGCAGACTGTGCCAACTGAGTTGGTACAACACAGTCTCTGACCCCTCAGATGGCTGCCTCCATATAGCTAACATATGCCCCATATGTAGCCTACATGGTCAAGCTGACCTGACCTACTCCCTGGACCACCACGTGCTATGCTGAGCAACGAGAAGCGATAAATCCCTTCTCTGTAACACGCAGGTGAAATCACACACCGTCTAAAGATAGATGGGCGTGCCCACTGAGTGGGTACAACACGGCCCCAACGATAGTCAGAACAGTGAGGTTTCGCGTCAGAAGGCTTATGAGCTTGATATTATAGCGTTGGATTTTAACGGTCCTTTATCTTCTTAACTATCATGCAAAACCTTATGGTGATAGCAGAAGATTAACTCATGCAGTTCTAATTATATATACAATAAATAGAAAGCATGCTGATCTTATGTGGTAAAAGCCCATTAACCCTAAGTAAGACCTTAATATAACTTAAGTCTTCACTTGAGCTCTCCATGGGTCTTTTTGCATCTCATCTGGCCCAACCCAGGGCCCAAGCGCCCTCTGCAGCTCAGGTGTGCCCACCAGGTAAATGCGCCTATCCTAGGGTCGAACCCTAGACCTCCCACCTGGTCAAGCCACTGCTGCATGCGCCTCTGCCAAGTGTGCTCTGTGCTCTTGTCTGATTAAAAGTACATTTTAATCTATCTAGACAAGATTGACACGCAGGTCAATTACACAATAAATTAATTAAAATGTGATGCGTAGATCACAAATATAATAATTTACATTTTTTTAATCCAGGCACGCAGGCCCCAGCACAGCACACATTAATTGGGCAACCCACATAAGATGAAATAAACAAGCATCATGGCATCCAATCAACATGTGATCCTCAACAAAATAAAACCTTTTCAAAATCCCATTGGAATCAATTTTATTTGTCTTATGTGCCCTACTACCTTACAACGGTCCATTAATAGGGATCCACTCATCATGTCTAGTCAGATCCACTGCCCTTGTATGCACCAAGTCCTAACTGACTTGAATCGACCAAATGGTCAACCATGCATGCGCCAAGGGCTGAACGACCTCATGAGTTCTGGCAAGCGGGTATGACCCCGGGCCTAACTCATGTGCGTTCACTGGTTGTCTCAACCAGATCTCGCTACACGCCTGTCTGCAGTCGACCTATAGCCACCTCGTGCTTGCGCACAGGTGCCATCTGGTCGACCCATCTAGGCTGTCAGATGGTCTGATCAGACTGGTTGGATCTAGACTCGACTGTGACTTCAACCCTAATAACCCGTCTAAGGGTTTAAAGTAGGCGCAAATGTAGATCTAGGTTAGGCGCGCAAGCTAAGTGTTTTAACAAACCGAAAACAATAACAAGTGCCAACATCATTATACATGCGCAACTATAAGATAAACATACATGTAATCTTGTCGCATGATGAAACTATTAGATCTAAGCATTTGCGCAAGCATGGATCAAACATGAAGATCAAACATAGCAATCATATTAACATGCAAATAACCTGCTCTGATACCAATTGAAGAGACCCCTAAAACAAGGGGAGGGGGCGAAACCCTAATAGAAGGCGCATATAAGAAATTTCGAGCGGAAGCAAGGGTTTCTTTTAACATCTTTTGCATCTTTTGCATGCCAAATGATCAACATATAAATGCTTGTATAGATCGATAGAGATCATACCATAGCCATGAGGAAGATGGCGACTTGGAAGAGAAAGATGAAAGCGCTTCTTCTCCAAAGGTGCCGCACACAAGAAGAGAGGTGGCTCCTTCTTGGTGATCTTTGTGCTAGCAAAGATCTTCAAGTGCCCTTGTCGTGTGAAGATGATTGAGATCTCTCTTGCTTGGCCGAGTAACCTCCTTGGCGTGAAGACTCTATCTCTCTCCGAGAGAGGAGACGTCGAGAGGAGGAGATAGGCGATGTGAGAAACGTTCCATGTGAACGTTAAGACATGGCTTCTAAAAATAGTAAGCCTTAATGTCTCAAGCGGTTATGCGTTCACATCAAAGTGAACCAAGCGCTTATCTCACTCCCTTTTGAACCATGCGCTCATACATGAGCCGGTTCAATTGAATTTTGGTCCAAGACCAAATTAAATCAGCCCAAGCGATTTGGTCTAGACCATAGTAAACCCTAAGGTTCCAGATCTAACCGTTCATCTCTTGATGCTCTTGATCTCACCGATCTAGCATCAATACTCTCGATCGAAGCTTACCGATCTCAAGCCCTAATCAATCAAACATGATCAGACCAGATCTCACTTACAATCAGAGTTTAAACTCCTTTAAACTGAACCCAAACAATTCAGTCCACACGATCTGACTTAAGTAAGCCATATCATCAAATTGTGCGACCCTGAGGGTTTCCTTTAAATGTCGGTAACGATAACTTACGTTATCACGATCAGTGAGGGGTATCTAGCAACACATCACTGTCTCCCGATATAAAGGAAAGAGTCTTCCAAGACTACACCCAAACCACAGCACAAGTGTGAATCCACTTCACGAGGCATACATGTTTCCTTTGCCACTGGATGTTCTTATTGGACAAGCGTGTCAAGCCTGTAACTCCAATATGATGAGCATGATTAGATCAGATGAACATAGTCACCTGGGTATGGCCATACACTTTCTCAATCATCTCATCCAGGGGGGCCCCTTTAGAACATCTCACTCCAATCAAGGAGACGGCAATCCTATATCTATCACTAGTGCCCTAACATGACTCATGATCATTATCCAAGATAGTCTATAACCATTATGTTTCAAATGATATTGAACTACCTCAAAACAATGACAATCATCATTTAGAAACACAAGTGATCTCAAGTTAGAGGACATGTGCCACTTGTTGCAAATAAGGATTATTCACATTGTGACAAGCAACTGAATATCCTAGTAGGGTCTGTCCAGTAAATCCAATGTACCCATGAGTCTACATCTTATTCCATGCTCGAAGCATCCTATAAGATTAGAACACATATTAGTCTCAATCATATCAAGGCTGTCTCATGTTCACCAAGATATATCGACTAAGGACAATACAGCATGTCAGCCAAGCTGAACAGCATTGAGACATTATTCAGAAGCACACTTATTGCAGCAGACAATGTAACAACCTGAATAACAACCATTGCCTTTATAAACAAAGAGTTTATACATGATACTGATATAATCCCAAGGCCTCAAACATTAGCCTTAAGGGCATACCCCAACATCTCTACCCCCATCAATTCTCCGCGGGTGAAAAAAATTCTTCCCCGAAGAATTGTGATTGCGCTTGTGGAGAAGTTCTAGAGAGGCAAGAGATAGTTGTTCTTTCTGGATCCGAATCTTCAAAATGTTGTCAGCATCATAGCATGTTGTCTTGTGATTCCATATCCAAAGTCCAAGCCGCAAGTCACGAACACCTGCACAAAATTCCCTTTCTCAGCCATTTGTATTAGTACACTTATAATAAGAAATTATAGCATTTAAGTGTACTGGAATAATGAAATCAATATGCTCAATTTGAAAAATATCCAAAGCAGTCTTGTTTAAATGTTCAACTTGTGGGGGTTCTAACGGCGTCTTAAATGTGAGACAAGACTCAAGGATCATAGGGTCTTTAAATTCTAAGTTATCTCCTAAGAGTTGAGGATGAGGGTCTAAGTCAATTTCAAAAGGATCAAACTTAGGTTCAAAATATTGTTCAAGAGGACCTATGGGTGTGGATCCTAAAATTGAAGGTATTTGTGATGGTTCTATTTCACTCTTAAGTTGAGACAGGTTTACAACGGTCTCTATGGGCAACTTAGGGGTAGTTTGACTCTCAGATAAGTCAACTATGGGCTCTTTAACTGGAATGCTAGACTCAAATTGAGGACCTATGGGTATGGACTCTAAAATTGAAGGTTGAGGAATGGGTTCTACCTCATGGTTTGCCTCTTGAGTTTCACATGTCTCATCTGGACTTGTTTTAGTTTCTAAGGTAGGCTTTGAGGTTTGAAGAAGTTTTTGTTGGAGTGGTTGGCTTCGTGTTCCACTTTGGTCAAGTCTTTTCCAATATGCCTTAAGATTTTGTTCTACCTTACTAGCTATTTGAAAAGCATCTTCTATTGTGTATATGGGGTAGTAGGTGAGACCTCTCTTAATCTCAAAGTTAAGACCATCTATAAACCGGTTTAGCAAAACCCTAGGAGCTTCTCTAGTTATACTCCTATGGTAGAGGGCATTAAACTTCAGTATATATTCAGCTACATTCATGTTCTCTTGTGTAAGAAATTTTGCTTTGAGAGATGAAGGATCATACATTTCTTTTGTCATTTCATCCCATCTCTTGGTGGGTGGTCTGCTGCCTCATAGGGGGTTGAGTCTAGTGGCCATGGGGAGTTTTGAAAACACAATATAATATTTTGAAAATAGAGCTCCCTAGGATGACAGAAATGATTTAGGCTAGTAAGAGAGAAAAATCTATGATAAAACACACTAGCATGCAAGTGCTATAAACAACTAAGCATGAAAGCATATAATGATTTTTTTTTTGTTCAAATAAATAGCAAATTACTTAACTAACATGCAAACTAAATACAAGAAACATGAAAGCAATAAAACAAAAACAAATATTTTTTTTTATTCAAGAATGAAGCAAGGATCGTGTGAGCAGACAAGAGTTGCCCACAACCTTGCCTCTGATACCAAACTGATGTGGGGTGTAGACACGTGATGAGCAAACTAGAAAAAAAAAGTAATTAAAACCTAAAATTACAGTAAGCAGCCAAAATTCTAGGGCAACAAAGATAATCAGTTAGGAGAAGTTGTTATGCCATAGAATGGGTTCCAATGAACCTAAATTCAAATAGACTAATCCAAGATATTGAATTAAATGAGTTCTTTTGAATTGTGTAAACAAGTGCAGGTTAGTTCATAAAACAAGTGCAGGAGTTAAATCAGATATGAAAAGTTGTTTTGGTGTTCAGGTTGATCCATTGTCACTTCAGGTTCCAATGAACTGATGTGGGGTGGAGACACGTGATGAGCAAACTAGAAAAAAAAAGTAATTAAAACCTAAAGTGACAATAGGCAGCCAGATTTCAGTGCTACAAATAGATATCATTTAAGAAAAGTAGCTATATGTTGTAGGAGGATCCATTGATCAAAATGCGAACCAACTAGACCAACGGATAGAACAAAACTAGTTCTTTTGAATCGTGTAAAAATTAGAGCGTGAAGAGCTGTCAGGCAGGTATAATAAGTGCAATAATATAGCTAGTCAGATTGGTAAGTTAAGACTGCAAAGAAATGTTTCAAATTGCAGATTTAGCAAAGCCTTTTAGGTTGAATTGTCGGGTCTGGGTATGCATCATCTAGTCCTCATCAAAGAGTAAGATGTGTGCGTCATTATCTAACCAAAGTTGAAGACCTTGGTTACACCGATTGCTTAAAGCACCTACAAGAAGAGAGCTAATCAGATTAATTCTGAAATAAGTGCAGGAATTTAATCAATTTGCAAAAGTTGGTGTCTCTTGTAGGTTGATATGATCAATTTGAATTTGTTCCAACTGGTCCACATGATGGAGGAAGATTTGGTCTTCCTATTAGCCCCAAAGATCCGAGCTGGAGGCGTGCCCGAGTGTGTTGAAAACCTGCAAGAACAAGCTTACTCAGATCAAAAAGCAGATAACTGAAAACAGGAAAGTTAAAGGAGATGAGGAACAGAGGACACAAAGTTTGCGCCGCTCGTCGATGCTGGAGGGTGGTGTGCTTGTCGGAGGCAATGGAGGCGAAGGGAAGGACGAGGAGGTGTCGATTTCATCGGAGCACCGACGGCTGGTGGTGGGGCGAGGCGAGGATGGCAGCACTGGCGGAGGCGGAGACGCGCTGTTCAGCAGAACAGGGGAGAAGCGATTTGAGCAGAGGTCACCGGCGATCATCCGGTGATGCACCAAATCCAAACCTGCTACGATTGGAGATTGATGTGATGATAGTGGATAGGTGGATGGAGTTTCGGGTCGAGCGGTGGCCGGTCGGAGGAGGACAACGGTTAAAGGCGGGACTATGGCGGAAACTGGGCGTAAACAGGGGAACACGTCTGTGTTTTGATTTCGGCGATCGCTGCGGCTGATGGATGGATGCTGGAGGCAAAGGGTTAATCACGGGAAGGAGGAGTGGTGGCCAAAATCTCGTGGAGATCCGGCTGGCGGATCGTTGGCGGCGAGGTTGCGAATTTTCCAAAATCCTGGGTTGCTGTTGCAGGCGTAACAAAGAGTTTGAGGGGAAAAGGAGATTAGAGAAGAGAGGAAGAGGGAGGGCTCGGCCCTAGAAGGGGGAGAGGGAAAAACTAGGCGACACAAGCACCTCAGAGGAGAAAGGAGACATCCGATTCCATCGGAAGAAAACCATTTACAAAATTCATTCAACTTCAAGTCTGTCGATTACAATCTTACAGGGGATACAAATAGGCAAAACAGAGAGACGTTGTGGGCAATGTTAGAGACATTGCAGACGATTGTGTTGTTTCCTTCTTTGGCAGCAGGCAACCGTTGGAGGAGAAGTGAACGTTGCAGCTTCCATTCTTGATTAGCAGGGGAACGTTGAAGATTTCCTTCGCAATAGCTTCCATCTTTGCAAGTGTTCGCTGATTTGGCTGGCGCATCACGAGATCCGTATTTGGTTGGAGAAGCTATCACCCTTGATGGGGATGATCGTTGGATGAGGTCCTTGATTGGCTGATTTGAAGCTGGACACTAATGCATGGCTTCTTTCCTTCATTGCTTGGCATGGATGCTTGTCACGATTGTGGAACGACAACTTATTGATGTAGTTATTTTCCCATTTATTGAGCTAGCTTTAGGAGTGAGCTTGCTAGCTTATTTGAGAGCTTGTAAGCCTTTGTCTATGGCAACCTTAAGCTCCACTTGTACCTTCGTGGGTCGTGGTGTCTGCCCCCATCAATTCTCCCTGGGTGAAAAAAATCCTTCCCCGAAGAATTATTATTGCTTTGGTGAAGAAGTTCTGGAGGGGCAAGAGTCAATCTCCAATGACCAAGCTGCAAGTCAGGAATTTTTGCATTGAATTCCCTTTCTCAGCCATACTCATTAGTAAATTTGCTACAAGGAATTCTAGCATTCAAGTTGCTTGGAATAATGAAATCAATAAATTCAACAACTTGGAATGTAGGCAAAGCAAAATTATTTTCAATTATTTTAGGTTGGGTTGACTCTAAAGGTGGTTTAAGGGTATGGGTAGCAGGACCTAAGAGGCAAGACTGAGAGTCCAATGGGTCATGGTGCAATTCTACTGTGTCAATAGGTTGAGGTTGACCTAAGAGTTGAGGTTTAGGGTTGTCTATAGCTTGAGGTATTCTATCCCCTAAGTATTGGTTAAACCCAATGAAGTCTATAGAATTAGGTTCACAGCTATCTAGAGACACAGTTCCTATGTCTTTGGATTGGGTAAGTGGGTGAACTTCTATGGACTTACTATGATCAAGTTGGGTGAGGCCGAAATTTTCATTGTATATGGTATGAGTAGGTTCAGGTTGCTCAAGGAGTTCTAGTGCTATAGGTTGAAGACAACTTGTTTCATAGGCCATTAAAGGTTGGGTTCCTAGAGACATTTGTTCTAAGGGTTCAAGTTCTAACTTAGGCTCAAATTGGGTTGTCCCAATGTGGTCATAGTTTGAGGTGTCATCTTGTTTATTGGTGTCTTCTAGGTTCATGTCACCTAGAGGATTGAGCTGAATCTTAGTCTCGGTGTGTGGTTGGGTGACTTCTATGGTTTGATTGGACTCTTGTTGTAGGCACAGCTCACTAATTCTTTCTAAGAGTTGTTTCATATCATCAAATTGTTTATTCATATTATCAAATTGTTTATTCATCTCATAACGAATGGCTTTAGTGCTAGCTTGTGTTGACTCTAGACTTCTAAGATAGATGATGTGTTTTAACCCTCCAAAGTTGACACTATAGGACCAAGGTTCTTTATGATGATTGATAGGTTTCCGCAAGTGCACAAAATTATCGAAGTAATAAAGAAAGATATAGAACCACAGAGACCTTATTGTTAAATACCAAATAGATATTTTCTCACTAGCTAAGCAAGCCGAATATGATGCAATAATCAACGAAAAGAGTGTAAAGTAAATTAGAGAGATAAATATGGGACTAGGGTTTCATCCACATTGATTTCAATGATTAGATATAAATAATCAGTCATCAGTTTAATTTTATCACGATAAAGACTTAATTTACTTCATAAAGGGATCATCTCACTTTCGTGCAGACAATCATGCAGGGATCAATCCTCGCTTTCGTGCAAGATTTACCCCAATGCTAAAGATAAGTAAACCATCAACGAAGAACTCAAGGATCACTTTCATGCATCTGAATTCTAAGTTGATCATCAGTAGCAGAGTCTCAAAGATCACTTTCGTGCATCTGAGACGCAACACAAGTCCTACTTAGGGTTTTCCAATAGACAGATCTTCACTTTCATGCAAGATCTATCAATGTTTATAACATTAATTAAATCCTAGATCAATAATATCAAACATGACAATTTATTTACTAGAATCGAACAAATTAGATTTAACCTAAGGAAGAGATCCTAACATGCAATTCTAGGGTTCCAAGTTCTCAAGCAAATCACCTTTCAGTCTCATTGCGAAAACTCTAAAACATGGATAATAACATAGATCTATGGAAAATTAAAGATAATTCATCACAAAAGTAGAATTATCACAACGAAGATTATCATGACGAAAAAGAAGAATTATCTAATCATTAAAAATCAAGGGGATTACACCCCATGTCCCACAATATGTCTAAGCAAGCATGGAGAGAGAAATACAATCAATCATAGTTGAAAGTATCAGAAAATCCAAGAAAAGGGGGAAATCAACTTTACACCACGGCTGTAAAAGAATTAACAGCCGTAATTTCGCTCGATGAACAATGCCTGTGCCCTTCTTTCGTCGATTCCTCCTCCAATTGATCTCCTTTTGCTCTGAAACTCCTGATGTGTCCTCCTCTCCTCCAGGCAAAGCTTCTACAAGAAAATCATGGCCTGAGGTGCCCTCTACGCCTCTCGGCGTGAGACCAAACCCTAACTGCTTCTCTATCTATTTCTCCCTCGATTCTAGATAAAACTCCCCCCTTCCACTTCGTGCGTCATCTCCTCTTAAGGACGAGTCTGTAGAAACTTTTGGATCTTGATTTGGAGCTCTAGATCAAACGTTATGATCCGCGCAAGTTTCAGACCCGTAAAAATTGCATTTTTGACTTGGGATTATGGCATACTATAATTTGGGTCGTGAGTTCTCAGCTTGAAAAGTTCTAGAATTATGGTACCATAATCTACTTTACGGCGGGGCCGTAATGTCAACAATCACTCGGGTCTAAAATCCACCGGAATTACGGTACCGTAAAGCTGTTTACGGTCGCGCCGTAATCGTTCGATATTCTCTGCTCGAAAATACTCCTCATTACGGTACCATAAAGAGTGTGTTGGGGGTGCCGTAATTTGTCTTGAAGCTCCAAATCTTCTGAAAATTAACGTATGATCTTCTCTTGACTTTGTGAATTCAATTATGCATCTGGTTTGCTCTAAATCGACTGAAAACATGCCTTTTTGCCTGAAAATCATTAAAAATAGAAAAGAGTGTAGATTCCACAAATATTGAATAAAAAGGCATAAAAATAAGCAAAGTCTATGAATATGACACAAAAAGATATATAAAATGGCATGAAATTTACTATAAATTTTGGTGTCATCAATGATGGGCTTGAATACTACGAAGGAATTCATTACCTAGCAAGATATCAAAACCTTCTAAGTTGATAACATCACACCAAATGTTGAATTTCATACCATCCAGTTGAATAGGGACAAGACATTGAAAGTTAACTAAGGTGGTAACTCTATATTCTTCCCAGAATATGGTATATGGCTGTCTGTGTTTTTCTAAGATGAGACCAAACTTATCAATATCCCTTGCAGATATAGCATTAAAACTAACTATATGGTCTAACACGGTTCTACCCTTATGTTTATTACACTAAACAAAGGTAGTAAAACTTTCAGGTCTAAGGGTGATTCTTTTGTAAGCTTTTCAATCAAAAATTAATTCACTTGCGTTAAAATAGCGCATGATGATAAAGAAACTTGATATCCTGGAAAAAAATGACTATTGCTGAAGTTCAGCGCATAAAAAATGTTTGAGCATGTAGAAAGCAATAGATCAAGGTTAATTCAGAGACAATTGCAGCATATATATGTGTAGAAAATAATGCCAGTTGAAGACTGCAATTTGATACAGGTTAAGCATAGAAACCAGGCTGAAAACAGATTGGAAAAATTCAGCATTCAAGTGCAGAATTTATAGTCATAATCAATGAATAAATAGCTACCTTATGGGTGTTTTAAATTGAAATACGCTAATGGTAATCTAGGTTGCAGTTTGATAGAGACGTGGGGTGGAGACAGAACACTACTCAGATTAGTTCATAAAACAAGTTCAGGAGTTAAATCAGATATGAAAAGTTGTTATGGTGTTCAGGTTGATCCATTGTCGCTTCAGATGGATCGACTCATCCAATTTGTAGAGCAAGATGAGTTCTTTCTATTGACACCAAAGATCAAGCTTTTGGATTCGCCGATTGCTTAAGGTAGCTGCAAGAACAATCATAATCAGATTAGCAAGCATGAAATACTATAGCAGAAAACATGAAGATCTGGAAACAGGGGATGTGTGGGCGCAGAGCAGAGTTCGTCGCCGGATGGCCGGTGGCGCACGAATTCGAAACCTGCTACCACTGGAACTTGCTGGGGGTGATGGACAAGAGGTTTCCGGAGTTTTGGATCGAGTGGTGGCCGGTCGGAGGAGGGCGACGAGGAAAGGCAGAGCTGGGGTGGAAGGCTGGCAGAAACAGGGGAAATGGGAAAGAAGAACAGGACGCGTCGTCGGATGGCCGGTGGTGCACGGATGCCGAAACTACTACGACTGGGAGTTGATGAGGTTGTGGTGACGACGTGGCTAGAGTTTCGAGGTGGATGGTGGCCGGTCGGAGGAGATCGACGATGAAAGGCGGGTCTGAGGCGGAAGCTAGGCGAGAACAGGGGTTGTGAACGGAAGTTTCGATTCCGGTGATTGGACCGGTTGATGGGCCGATGCCGGCGGATGAAGCTTCTTCACGGGAAGGAGGAATGGTGGCCGAAGTTTCAATGAGATCCGGCCGGTGGATTGCCGACGGCGTGCTCACAAAGTTTCAGAAATCTGAAAGTTGGCTGAAGCGTGCGCGAGATTGGAGCAAAGCAAGTAAGTTAAAAGGAGAAAAGGAGATGAGAGGAAAGCTAGGTGACACAAGCACCTCAGAGAAGACAAGGGAAAGAGACATCCGATGCCATTGGAAGGAGAACTATTTCTTTCATTCAAAATCCTGTCTATTACAAACTGCATACGAGAGGATACATATAGCTTGAGCGTTGCAAGTGAACGTTGCAATTTCCATAGTTGGAGCAGCAGGGACGCGTTGAAGATAGACGTTGCAACTTCCATTTTGAGGATAATGCTGGCTGGAGATGAGCATTGCCAGATCCTTCTTTGCAGCGTTGCTTGGCATTTAAATGGCTGATATGGAGCTGGTCGAAGATTACTCTGTTTCCTTCATTGCATGGCGTGGCTACACGGGTTTTATTTGTATGCGGCAAATTTCTTTCTAAGTGACCTTGAATCTCTTGAGCATCGCTTGAGGTGGTTGAAGTAGTTCTTCCATTATTGAGCTAGCTTTAGGAGTGACCATGCTAGCTTATTCGAGGGACTCCAAGCCTTTAACTACGGCAACCTTAGGCTCCACTTGTATCTTCAAGGCTTGTGTGGTCTCTACCCCGATCATAATGCCATCAGGCGGTGTCATATACACATCCTCTGTCAGCTTTCAGTTAAGGAACACTGTCTTAACATCCATCTGCAATATCTCATAATCATGATATGCAGCTATAGCAAGCAGAATCTGAATGGATTTGATCATGACAATTGGGGAGAAGGTTTCATCAAAGTCCACCTCGTGGACTTGTCTGAATCCTTTAGCCACAAGTCTACCCTTATAGGTAATTATGTTGCCATCCATGTTAGTCTTCCTTTTGAAGACCCATTTACAGCCTATGCATTTTACCCCATCAGACAGCTCAAACAAATCCCAGACTTAGTTAGCAAACATGGAATCCATCTCAGCTCCAATGGCCTCAAGCCATCTCTCAGTGTCCAGTCTAGTGACTGCCTCATCATAGGTTCTGGGTTCATCCTCAATGATGAAGATCCCATCGTGTTGGGTCAGCAGCGACCCATACCTCTCAGGTGCACGACGAATTCTCCCAAACCTACGTGGGACCTGTGTCTGAGCCTCTGGTTACCCGGCAACCGGTGTAGGTGGCTCAGGTTCCATCTCAGTGTCTTATGGTTTGATGTCACCGAAATTTATCGTAATTCCTATGCCATTTTTGTTGGTGATTTTGTGTCATATTCATAGACTTTGCTTATATTTATGCCCTTTTTATCAATATTTGCGGAATCTACACTCTTTTCTATTTTTAATGATTTTCCGGCAAAAAGGCATGTTTTTCAGTCGATTTCAAGCAATCCAAGTGCATAATTGAATTCACAACATCAAAAGGAAATCACACGTCAAATTTCAGAAAATTTGTAGCTTCAGAGCAAATTACGGCACCCCCAATAAGACATTTACAGTACCGTAATTTGGAATTTGCACCCCCAACAAGACCTTTATGGTACCGTAATTTGGAATTTTTCTAGGCAAAAAATTTTGTATGATTACAGCACTACCGTAAACATCGTTATGGTGCCGTATTTTGGATTGTTTTTGATCAGAGAATCGATGGAGTTTATGGTACTACCGTAAGGAACTTTACGGTACCGTAATTCAGGCCGATTTTCAACCTGAAAGATTGTTGACATTACGGCACTGCCGTAAAATATGTTACGACACCACCGTAAACTCCTTTACGGCCGTAATTACGACCCAGTTCGCGATTTTCCCGGTCAACTCTGAAGCCCGATTTTTGCGTAGATGATTGCGATCAATCCAGGCCATTAAGGAGGTTGCTGTAAGAAGCAAAAAGACAGCCATCGCTGAGACAAAGATAAGCATACCAAAAGCCCTAATTTTCATCCACCAGAGAGGGAGAAATCGAGTTTCACATGTCCGCCTTAGGGTTCACCGCCGGGAAGCCTCTAGCGCATCTCCGGCTGTGAAATTTGAGCGGAAGCTACACATAGAGGAGGAGAAGGTCTCCCAGAAGTTTCAGCATGATTGGAGATCCGACAGAGGAGAAATCAACACAAATCCGAGCACCGCCGCTGTTGCGCCAAGATTACGGCCATAAACTTCTTTACGGCCATACCGTAATTTTTCCTTCTTCTCTGTTTACGATTTCCTACAACATGAATTATTGTAATCTTCCTTCCATGCAAGCTTAGACACTCTTTGGGACATGGGGAAGTAATTCACTTGATTTTTAATGACTAGATGATTATTTTTCCATTATTTCATCACGTTTAATCTTGGCATGATGATTTTACTCATGTGGTAATTGATCTTAGACTCTTTTTATATCCATATTATTGTGCATGTTTTAGAGTTTTCGCAATAGACTGAAAAGTAATTTTCTTGAGAAATTGGAACCCTAGAATTGCATATTAGGAACCCTCTAAGGTTAATTCTTATTTGTTTAGTTCTAGTAGATTAGTTACCATGATAATGATATGAATATAAAGATTGAGCCTAAGTTATCAAACGTGGAGATCTTGTGTGAAAGCAAGGATCAAAATGTTGGAGAACCATGAGTAAAACTAGTATCGAGACTCGGATGCACGAAAGTGATTCTTGAGATTCCACTAGAGATTATCAACCTAGAATTCGGATGCATGAAAGTGATCCTTGAGTTCTTCGTTTGATGATTTACTTATCTTTAGCTTGGGATAAATCTTGCGTGAGAGCGAGTATTGATCTCTGCATAGTTGTCTGCATGAAAGTGAGACAATCCTTTCATTAAAGTAAATTACATCTTTATCATGTTGACATTAAACTGACAAAATCATTTTTCATGTCTAGTCATAAAAATTAGAGTGAATGAAACCCTAGTCCCAGCTTCTCTGTCTGATAATTCCGTTTCAGCGCTTTGGTCTTTGATTGCTAGTTTGCACTCTTTCGATTGCCTAGATAGTGAAAAATCAATTATTCGGTACTCAACAACATAGGTCCCTGTGGATTCGATACTTTCTTTATTACTTCGAGCATCTGTGCACTTGCGGACACAACAAGTTTTTGGCGCCATTGCCGGGGACCTTAGTTTTTATTGATATTAAAGATATTGAGAGTATTGCTAGACTATGTTTTATTTATGTTTTACCTTTCTATTCTTTTTTGTTTATTTGAGTTGTTTGATCCATCTACTTTAGTGTGCACAGAAAATCTAGATCGGATGACAGTTCAGAGATCACTAAGGGACTATGCAGCCCCTAAGCCATGAGAAATACACTTCAGCATTCTCATGTTGGGAAACCCCGGGGACATTTTACAATTTTTCAGAGACACATACATACATTGCACAGCGGAAGAATGTCCCCGAAACAGGTCCGTCCCAAAAACCCAGTGAAGATCGCATGCAAGGGGGTCGACACGATGAGTTAGAAAATACCTCAGAGCAAGATGAGGTAGATGTCGTGATAGGCGCCCAAGCGTGCGCCCTCTGCAGTCTCACACACACGGATGCCTCGAGTCCTCTTCTTCCACGCCCGGTGCTAGCCTCGGGAAGAAGATCCAAGCCTTAGGGAGATGCTCCAACCACCTTGCGCCACCAAGAGAGAAAGATGCGCCAAGTGGTAAGGAAGGAGAAGCTTGCGGCCACTTGATGGAAGAGGAAGAGATTGCGCCAATGCTCCTTGCTCTCGCTCCCTTCTTATGTTCACGCCTCCAAGGATGAATCATAATCAAGAGGGGTCGGCTAGGGTCACATATATAGGGCAAGAGGCGATTAGGGCAAGGGCTATGATCATGACAAGTGTAGGGCTAGGATGAGGAGGTTTGATGTAAGGAAAGTCTCCAAGACGTTACCATAAACTTCATTCAACCTTTCCATAATTGCCCAAGTACTATATCAGCCCAAGACATACCTTAAAGGCATTCATACTATCAAGGGAGAAGGGCTAGGCGCAAATTGCTTCCTTAATGAAGCAATTTTGCCACCCTAACCCCATTATGCCCCTTAGGCGCCAATGGGGTTGGGTTTCTCCCCATTATACCCTTTTAGCCTCTCTTCTCTTCATGAGAACTTATTATTGGGCTTCATTGGATAATGAGCTAGCCCAAACTTCATCCTATGGGTTGATTAAGCATTTGGATCCAATCCAATGCAACCCTAATCCAAGTGTGACCAACCATGGTCAAATACGGGTCAACCTGCCAAAAATGAAGTTTGGCTCCAATAACATTCTTCCATCTCATCAGGCCCATTGGTGCTGATGAAATCTCCCAATTAGATCCGAGTTATCCAATAACTTGATCATAAGGCTTCCCGATCAATACGAGAACTCGAGTATCAGGGTGTGCGACCATGTAGGTTCCTCTGACGCTGGCAGTGCTGACAAAAGGTCACCATAAGCACTGAGTGGCACCTAGCAGTGCATCGCTGAAACCCAGGTCATTGGAATGGATATCGACATTGATATCCCCATCATCGCAACTAGGTATAGATGCATTACAGTCTCTTTGCCGAACTGATATCTGATTGGACAAGTGTGTCACCACTTGTTTTCACCCAATCACATGGCTATGATGAAATCAGGTTCTCACCTGGGTATGGCCATACACTTTCAGTCATAGAACTATAGAGGAGCTCCATGTATATCAAGCTTCCCTTAGGATGGGGCAAATCCTTTGTCTATCCATTGACCTTCTCATATGGGTCGTGACATGCTCAATGACAACAGTTATTACCTCCCAACTATAGCGAGGTGTTAGGTTGTATCAAAGCATGTCCCTAACCATATAGAATAGCCAATGACCTCAAGTCAAGGGATCAATGCATCTCCTATCATTTGTGAGGATAACTTGGGACACCAAGTCATTGCCTCACAGCGGGTTTGTTCAGTATATCCTCCAATGATATACCCATGTGTCTGCGTTAGCACCACGTACCTAACCAGCTCACATACCAGTCTCACAAGTACCATAGCTGTCCCATATCCACTAAGGTACATCGACTGGGGACAATAGTTTGAGCACAGATCCAATCTATCTCCAGGGACATTATCATGTCAGTACATGTGCGCAGATGTAAACAAACATTGATAATGACAATGCCAGAATGATATATATAAATATCAAAGTCAAGTAGTACATAAGTGGACCAAAACTAGGTCCTAGGGCATATACACCAACAATCTCCCACTTGCACTAAGACCTAGAGGTTGAGAAATCTTAACCCCATATCTCTAGCGTGACCATCATGCTTCTGCTGCGCCAAAGCCTTGGTCAATGGGTCTGCCAGATTGTTTTCTGTGTCAACTCTGCTAATCTTGACATCACCTCTTTCAATGATCTCTCTGATCAGGTGAAATCTTCTGAGTATGTGTTTGGATCTTTGATGAGACCGTGGTTCCTTGGCTTGTGCAATTGCTCCATTGTTGTCACAATAGAGTTCGATGGGATCCACTGCACTAGGAACCACCTGAAGATCATATATGAACTTCCTTATCCAAACGGCTTCCTTGGCTGCCTCAGAAGCGGCCACATACTCTGCTTCGGTTGTAGAATCTGCTATGGTGGATTGCTTGAAGCTCTTCCAGCATACAGCGCCTCCATTTATCTTGAACACATACCCGGCCTGTGATCTAAAGTCGTCAGGGTCAGACTGGAATGATGCATCAGTATAGCCCTGCACACTGAGCTCTTCCTGTCCCCCATAGACCAAGAACAAATCCTTAGTTCTCCTCAGATACTTTAGGATGTTCTTTACAGCCACCCAGTGCTGCAGACCTGGATTGGATTGGTATCGGCTGGTTATGCTTACAGCATATGCCACGTCTGGTCTAGTACACAACATTGCATACATGATCGATCCTACTGCTGAAGCATAAGGAATTCGACTCATGTCATCCCGCTCAGCCTGTGTTGTACGACACTGGCTCTTTGAGAGAGTAAGGCCATGTCTTACTGGAAGGTATCCTTTCTTGGATTGCTCCAAGTTAAACCTCTCCAGGACCTTATCAATGTAGGTACTCTGACTAAGGGCCAGGAGCTGTTGGGGTATGCCCTTAAGGCTAATGTTTGAGGCCTTTGGGATTGTATAAGTATCATGTAATAAACTCTTGTGTTTATAAAAGGCATGGTTATTATTCAGGTTGTTACCTTGTCTGCTGTAATAAGTGTACTTCTGAATAATGTCTCAAAGCTGTTCAGCTAGGCTGACAGGCTATATGTCCTTAGTCGAGATATCTTGGTGAACATGAGACAGCCTTGATATGATTGAGACTAATATGAGTGCTAATCTTATAGGATGCTTCGAGCATGGAATAAGATGTAGACTCATGGGTACATTGGATGTACTGGACAGACCCTACTCGGATATTCCATTGCTTGTCACAATGTGAATGATCCTTGTGAGCACTAAGTGGCACATGTCCTTTGACTTGAGATCACTTGTGTTTCTAAATGATGATTGTCATTGTTTTGAGGTAGTTCAATATCATTTGAAACATAATGATTATAGACTATCTTGGATGGTGAGCTTGAATCAGGTTAGAGCACTAGTGATAGACATAGGATTGCCGTCTCCTTGTTTAAGGAGTGTGATGTTCTAATGGGCCCCCTATATGAGATGATTGAGATAGTGTATGGCCATGCCCAGATGACAATGTGCATCTGATCTAATCATGCTCATCGTATTGGAGTTACAAGCTTGACCCGCTTGTCCAATAAGAACATCCAGTGGCAAAGGACACATGTATGCCTTGTGAACGGAGTCACACTTGTGCAATGGTTTGGGAGTAGTCTTGGAAGACTCTTTCCTTTATATCGGGAGACAGTGATGTGTTGCTAGATACCCCTCACTGATCGTGATAACGTAAGTTATCGTTACCGACATTTAGAGGAAACCCTCAGGGTCGCACAATTTGATGATATGGCTTACTTGAGTCAGATCGAATGGACTGGATTCTTTGAGTTCAGATTAAAGGGATTTTATCTCTGATTGTAAGTGAGATCTGGTCTGATCATGTTTGATTGATTAAGGCTTGAGATCGGTAAGCTTCGATCAAGAGAGATGATGCTAGATCGGAAAGATCAGGGGCATCAGGTGATGAATGGTTAGATCATGAGCCTTGGGGTTCAATATGGTCTAGACCACATGGCTTGAGCCATTTCGGTTTGGTTCATGAACCAAAGTTGAATCGAACGGTTTAGCTTGAACCGGTTCACAATTGTGAACGCATGGTTCAATGCTCAAATGCGTTTGGGTTATGGCTTGAGCGCATGCTTTGATGAGCTTCCATTTATGGAAAGTCATCAAAGGGGGCCGGTTTCACTTAACGCCAAAAACGCTTATGCGTTGGAACTCTTCTCATCAACGCCTTGGACATTGGTTGAGGGGTGGTTGACGACGAGAAGGAGAGCTTGGGCAAAGAGGAACTCTCGGCAACAAGGAAGTTCATCATCCCTTCCATTCGACAAGTGAAGATTCCTTGAGTGACTTGCTAGCACAAGCGACCCCAAGGAGTGAGCCAACTTCATCTTGTGTGTGGCACACTTTGGAGGAGACCTATCTTGATCTCTTCTTCCAAGCCGAGATCCAAGTCCATGGCATTGGTATGATTTCTAGTTTCAAGTTGATCATATTGTTTCATATCCGATCTTGACTTGAAGCCCTCTTTCCGCTATGCATGATAGATGAGCATGCTTAGGGTTTCTTCCCCCTTAGTTAGGGGTTCCTTCAATTGGTATCAGAGCTAGGCTCATGATATGATCGATATGATTGCTTTAAGTATTGGTGATCCATACATGATGTTGCGCTTACTGTTTCCTTGAGGCATGCTTTGTTTTCATGATGTTGCGCTTATATGTTCATGATGTTGCGCTTGTATCATATGTTCATGATGTTGCGCTTATATGTTCATGATGTTGCGCTTGTATCATATGTTCATGATGTTGCGCTTTTATGTTCATGATGTTGCGCTTGTATCATATGTTCATGATGTTGCGCTTATATGTTCATGATGTTGCGCTTGTATCATATGTTCCTGAAGTATGCGCTCCCCCTTGAAGGGGACCTCCTAAAGTATGCGCTCCCCCTTGAAGGGGACCCCCTTAGATCTAAGGGTTATCAAGCATGTTGTTTGTTTGTAACATTGCGCATGTTATAAAAGTTTTCTAAAACTTACCACTTGCGCGCTTCATTAGATCTAAGGTGCCACTACATTAAACCCTTAGATGGGTTGATGAGGTTGAAGTCACCACTAGGTTGGATCCAAGTCTGATCAGACCATCTGACAGCTCAGATGGGTTGACCCAATAGCACCTATGCGCATGCACAAGGTGGCTATAGGTTGACTGCATCTAGGGCGTGTAGCGAGGTCTGGTTGAGACAACTACTGAACACACTTGAGTTAGGCCCGGGGTCACACCCGCTTGCCAAAACTCATGGGGTGGTTCAGCCCTTGGGGCATGCATGGTTGACCATTAGGTCAACTCGGGTCAGTTAGGACTCGGTGCATGCAAGGGCAAAGGATCTAGCTAGATGGATGAGTGGATCCCCATCAATGGACCATTGTAAGGTTGTAGGGCTCATAAGGAAATTAAATTGATGCCATGGGTTTTTCCAAAATTTAATTTCTTGAATGGATCACATGTTGATTGAATCATATGCTTGTTTATTTAGTCTTATGTGGGTTGCCCTATTGTGTGCTGTGCTGGGGCCTGCGAGCCTGGATAAGTTGTAAATTAATTTGTGATCTGCGAATCACATTGTACTTAATTTATAATATGTAGTTGACCTGCGAGTCAACCTTGTCTAGATAGATCAAATGTACTTTGATTAGACAAGTGCACACATCCAAGAGGGGCATTCATCTGGTGGTGCACCTGAGGTGCTCTTGGCGCTAGGGCACTGGGTTGGACCAGATGAGATGCAAGGAGCTCAAGTGAAGACTTAAGTAAATTAAGGTCTTACTAGGGTTCATGGGCTTTTACCACATAAGATCATGCTTTCTTCTTATTGCTTATAATTAGAATTGCATGTTTAAGTTTATCTTCTGCTATCACCATAGGACTTGTATGATAGTTAAGAAGATAAAAGACCGATAAAATCCAACGCTAACATATCAAGCTCGTAAGCCTTCTGACGCGAAACCTCACCTTTCTGATTATCGTTGGAGCCGTGTTGAACCCACTCAGTGGGCACGTCCACCTATCTTCAGACGGTGCTGGATTTCACCTGCGTGTTACAGAGTTGGGATTTATCCCCTCTCGTTGCTCAGCATAGCACGTGGTGGTCCAGGGAGTAGGTCAGGTCAGCTTGACCATGTTGGCTACATATGTGGCGCATATGGTAGCACATGGAGGCAGCCATCTCTGGGATCAGAGACTGTGTTGTACCAACTCAGTTGGCACAGTCTGCTGGATTGCCAAGATGAAGGGGAATCGCACGGGTTGGCGATTGGCTGGCACAGCCTACCAGAAATTAGTACTTGTCATCTCTGTGCATCTTATCTCGCCTGAGCGGGACGCGGAGACCAAGTATGAAATCTGGATCCCATCTCACTAAAAGAGTGTTACTCTTTCGGACTGTTTACTGGATTTTTCAGTCAGACAAAATAGTGAGAAAAGAATCTTTCTTAAGTCCTGGATTGATTCTGAAACATTGATACTAACCTTGCTGTTCTTGCTTGTTGTAGATTCCTGCAGCAACGAACACCATGAGCTTCAATGTGCGATCCCTACTGGAAAGGGAGAAGTTTGCTGGGCCGAACTTCTCTGACTGGTTCGGACACCTTAAGATTGTTCTTAAGGCAGAGAGGAAACTGTATGTCCTCGAGACGGCGATACCGCCGCAGCCCGCTCCGAACGCCGCAAGGGCGGTTCGGGAAGCCTACGAAAAGCACGTCAATGATAGCATTGATGTCGCTTGCCTGATGCTAGCGTCTATGACGCCACCGCTGCAGCGTCAGCATGAGGATATGTCAGCTATAGAGATTATAGCAAACCTCAAAATGCTGTATGCTGCACAGGCGAGGACTGAACGCTATAATCTGACGAAGCTCTTCTTTCAGAGCAAACTGGCTGAGGGGAGCCCAGTGGGAGCTCACGTGCTCAAGATGATTGGGCACAAGGAGGCTCTGGAGAAACTGGGGCATACCATCAACCAGGAGCTTGCTGTGGATATTATTCTGCAGTCTCTCCCGCCTTCTTTCGATGCGTTCATTATTAACTTTAATATGAACAAGATCGATTGTACGCCGGCAGAGCTGCTGAATATGCTCTTGACAACTGAGGAAACTCTGAAGGGTAAGCCTTCAACCTCTGTCTTGATGGTTCCTTCTAGGAACAAGAAGAAGGGGAAGAAGGGCAAGGCCCCTGTCAAGAATTACAGTAAGGCCCTGAAACAGAAGGTGAAGCGGTCGAAGGACAACAGGTGTTTCCACTGTGGCCAGCTAGGTCACTGGAAAAAGGACTGTAAAGCGCTCCAAGGAGATAAGAGGGGAAGCATTGCTTCTGGCTCAGGTATATACGTGACGGAAGTCATGGTTTCATCTTCTTCTATATCATGGGTGTTGGACACTGCATGTGGAGTTCACATTTGTTCAAATGTGCAGGAACTCAAGAGAAGAAGGCAGGTGGGACAGCATGAGGTAGACCTACGAGTTGGAAACGGGGCACGGGTTGCTGCTGTTGCTGTAGGAGACTATTTCATTACTTTACCATCTGGCATTGTATTAGAATTAAACAATTGTTATTTTGTACCCAGTATTACCAAGAATATTATCTCCATTCCTGCTCTTGTCAGGAAAGGATTTGCCTTTGAATGCAAGATTTCAAAGTGTGTTTTGACTTATGATAATATTGTGTATGCGACTGGTTCAATTAACAATGGGTTATACATGTTGGACATGGAAAATTCTATACAAAACATTGATAATAAGAAAGCCAAGTATGCTGATGACAGCACCTTGCTATGGCATAGTCGTTTAGGCCATATAAACGAGAAGCGCATTAAGCGGTTGCATGAACATGGACTGCTGGGATCATTCTCCTATGAGGAGATTGAGACATGCAAAGCTTGTTTAATGGGTAAAATGACGAAGTCTCCTTTTCCTCACAAAGGTCAAAGGACTTCAGGTTTACTGGACCTTATACACAGTGATGTGTGTGGGCCTTTCAGTAAACATGCCAGAGGTGGCTATCAGTACTTCATTACCTTTACTGATGATTTCAGTAGGTATGGGTATGTCTATTTAATGAGACATAAAAATGAATCTTTTGACAAGTTCAAAGAGTTCAAGAATGAAGTACAGAATCAGTTAGGCCGAAATATCAAGGCACTTCGTTCTGATCGAGGTGGTGAATACCTGAGTCATGCGTTTACTGACTATCTGAAGGAGTGTGGGATTATCTCACAGCTCACTCCGCCAGGAACACCGCAATGGAATGGTGTGTCCGAGAGGAGAAATAGAACGCTACTTGATATGGTTCGTTCTATGATGAGTCAGGCTACTCTTCCATATTCCTTTTGGGGTTTTGCACTGGAAACAGCTGCAAAGGTACTAAACCGAGTGCCATCCAAGGCAGTTTCAAAGACGCCATATGAGTTATGGTATGGGAAACAGCCTAGCTTGACATTTATCAGGATCTGGGGTTGCGAGGCTTATGTCAAAAAGCTCGCCTCTGGAAAACTAGAGAGCAGATCTGACAAATGCATCTTTGTCGGTTACCCTAAGGAAACTAAGGGTTATTATTTCTACGATCCCAAGGAGAACAAGGTATTTGTTGCTCGGACGGCCGTATTTCTTGAGAAGGAATTTATTCTGCAAGAGGCCAGTGGGAGAGAAATAAAGCTGGATGAAAATCCAGAGGAAGGACAAAGTAGTCAAGCACAGTTGGATGTGCCTGAGCCAGTAGATCAGGTTATTGAACAACCTGAGGCTCAGATATCACGGGAACCGCGAAGATCGGGTAGGATCCGTCGACAGCCTGAGCGCTATGACGGAGTCTACATCATGGATAATGATGAACCCCTAACTTATGCGGATGCGGTCAGTGGACCGGAGTCAGCTAGATGGCTTGAAGCTATGCGAGCCGAGATGGACTCCATGTCAGATAACCAAGTCTGGGATTTGGTTGATCCGCCTCCGGGAGTAATCCCTATAGGCTGTAAATGGATCTTCAAGAAGAAGATTGACATGGATGGTAACGTGGTTACCTATAAAGGCAGGCTAGTTGCGAAAGGTTTCAAATCTACGGGATAGATTATGATGAAACTTTCTCTCCTGTAGCCATGTTTAAGTCTATTCGGATTCTTTTCGCGATAGCTGCATATTACGATTATGAGATCTGGCAGATGGATGTGAAGACAGCTTTCCTCAATGGAAATCTGGATGAGGATGTGTATATGACACAACCTGAGGGTTTCACTAATCCATCAGATCGTCATAAAATATGCAAGTTAAAGAAATCCATTTATGGATTGAAGCAAGCATCAAGAAGCTGGAATATTCATTTTGATGAATCAATCTCTGAGTTTGGTTTCATCAAGAACGAAGATGACCCGTGTGTATATAAGAGGTTTAGTGGGAGCGTGATTACATTCCTAATCCTCTACGTCGATGATATCTTGATCATTGGAAACGATATTCCTGAACTGCATGCTGTTAAGGCATGGTTAGGAAAATGTTTTCAGATGAAAGATCTAGGAGAAGCAGCCTATGTATTAGGTGTGAAGATCTACCGGGATAGATCTAAGAGGCTTCTCGGGTTGTGCCAGAGTACCTACATCGATAAGGTCCTGGAGAGATTCCATTTAGAGAATTCTAAACGTGGATATCTTCCAGTCAGACATGGTCTGAATCTTTCGAAGAGTCAGTGTCCACAAACACAGACTGAGAAAGATGAAATGGACAATACGCCTTATGCTTCGGCTATTGGGTCCATTATGTATGCGATGTTGTGTACTCGCCCAGACGTCGCTTACGGGTTAAGCGTGACCAGTCGATTCCAAAGTAATCCAGGTTTGGCGCACTGGATTGCGGTCAAGAACATCTTAAAATATCTGCGGAGGACCAAAAATATGTTCTTGATATATGGTGGTCAGGAAGAACTCAGTATAGAGGGATATACTGACGCTTCGTTCCAGTCGGACCAGGATGATTTCCGATCGCAATCAGGCTATGTTTTTAGCTTGAATGGAGGTGCTGTGGTGTGGAAAAGTTTCAAACAGTCAACTGTTGCTGATTCCACAACAGAAGCCGAGTATGTTGCAGCCTCGGAAGCATCCAAGGAGGCAGTGTGGATTCGTAAGTTCGTGAGAGAACTTGGTGTCGTTCCTTCGAGTGCAGATCCTTTGGTTATCTTCTGTGATAACACTGGAGCTATAGCACAAGCAAAGGAACCGCGGTCACACCAGAAGTCCAAGCACATACAAAGACGTTTTCACATGATCCGGGAGATCATTGATCGTGGCGAGATCAAGATTTGCAAGGTTCATACAGATGACAATCTGGCAGACCCGCTTACCATGCCTCTGGCGCAGCAGAAGCATGAGAAGCACTGTAATAATATGGGTTTGAGATTTCTCAACCATTAGATTAAGTGCAAGTGGGAGATTGTTGGGGTATGCCCTTAAGGCTAATGTTTGAGGCCTTTGGGATTGTATAAGTATCATGTAATAAACTCTTGTGTTTATAAAAGGCATGGTTATTATTCAGGTTGTTACCTTGTCTGCTGTAATAAGTGTACTTCTGAATAATGTCTCAAAGCTGTTCAGCTAGGCTGACAGGCTATATGTCCTTAGTCGAGATATCTTGGTGAACATGAGACAGCCTTGATATGATTGAGACTAATATGAGTGCTAATCTTATAGGATGCTTCGAGCATGGAATAAGATGTAGACTCATGGGTACATTGGATGTACTGGACAGACCCTACTCGGATATTCCATTGCTTGTCACAATGTGAATGATCCTTGTGAGCACTAAGTGGCACATGTCCTTTGACTTGAGATCACTTGTGTTTCTAAATGATGATTGTCATTGTTTTGAGGTAGTTCAATATCATTTGAAACATAATGATTATAGACTATCTTGGATGGTGAGCTTGAATCAGGTTAGAGCACTAGTGATAGACATAGGATTGCCGTCTCCTTGTTTAAGGAGTGTGATGTTCTAATGGGCCCCCTATATGAGATGATTGAGATAGTGTATGGCCATGCCCAGATGACAATGTGCATCTGATCTAATCATGCTCATCGTATTGGAGTTACAAGCTTGACCCGCTTGTCCAATAAGAACATCCAGTGGCAAAGGACACATGTATGCCTTGTGAACGGAGTCACACTTGTGCAATGGTTTGGGAGTAGTCTTGGAAGACTCTTTCCTTTATATCGGGAGACAGTGATGTGTTGCTAGATACCCCTCACTGATCGTGATAACGTAAGTTATCGTTACCGACATTTAGAGGAAACCCTCAGGGTCGCACAATTTGATGATATGGCTTACTTGAGTCAGATCGAATGGACTGGATTCTTTGAGTTCAGATTAAAGGGATTTTATCTCTGATTGTAAGTGAGATCTGGTCTGATCATGTTTGATTAATTAAGGCTTGAGATCGGTAAGCTTCGATCAAGAGAGATGATGCTAGATCGGAAAGATCAGGGGCATCAGGTGATGAATGGTTAGATCATGAGCCTTGGGGTTCAATATGGTCTAGACCACATGGCTTGAGCCATTTCGGTTTGGTTCATGAACCAAAGTTGAATCGAACGGTTTAGCTTGAACCGGTTCACAATTGTGAACGCATGGTTCAATGCTCAAATGCGTTTGGGTTATGGCTTGAGCGCATGCTTTGATGAGCTTCCATTTATGGAAAGTCATCAAAGGGGGCCGGTTTCACTTAACGCCAAAAACGCTTATGCGTTGGAACTCTTCTCATCAACGCCTTGGACATTGGTTGAGGGGTGGTTGACGACGAGAAGGAGAGCTTGGGCAAAGAGGAACTCTCGGCAACAAGGAAGTTCATCATCCCTTCCATTCGACAAGTGAAGATTCCTTGAGTGACTTGCTAGCACAAGCGACCCCAAGGAGTGAGCCAACTTCATCTTGTGTGTGGCACACTTTGGAGGAGACCTATCTTGATCTCTTCTTCCAAGCCGAGATCCAAGTCCATGGCATTGGTATGATTTCTAGTTTCAAGTTGATCATATTGTTTCATATCCGATCTTGACTTGAAGCCCTCTTTCCGCTATGCATGATAGATGAGCATGCTTAGGGTTTCTTCCCCCTTAGTTAGGGGTTCCTTCAGGAGCCTCTTGGATCTATCTCGGTAGATCCACACGCCTAGAATATAGGCGGCCTCCCCTAAGTCTTTCATCTCAAAACACTTCCCCAACCATGTCTTCACAGCTTGAAGACTAGGGATGTCATTTCCGATGAGCAATATGTCATCGACATACAAGACCAGAAAAATCACCAAGCTCCCACTGAATTTTCTATATACACAGGCGTCATCTTCGCTTTTGATAAAGCCATAATCTCTCACAGCTTCATCAAATCGAAGATTCCAACTTCGAGATGCTTGCTTTAATCCATAAATGGATCTCTTTAGCCTGCAGACCTTACTAGCCTCTGCAGGATGGATGAAGCCATCAGGTTGTGTCATGTACACATCCTCAGTCAGCTTCCCGTTAAGGAACGCTGTCTTCACATCCATCTGCCATATCTCATAGTCATGATATGCAGCTATAGCAAGCAGAATCCGAATGGACTTGATCATGGCAACTGGCGAGAAGGTTTCATCATAGTCCACCCCGTGGACTTGTTTAAAACCTTTAGCCACTAGTCTACCCTTATAGGTAACTATATTGCCATCCATGTCTGTCTTCTTCTTGAAGACCCATTTACACCCTATGGGTTTTACCCCATCAGGCAGCTTAACCAAATCCCAGACTTGGTTAGCCGACATGGAATCCATCTCGGATCGCATGGCGTCAAGCCATCTCTCGGAGTCCGGTCCACTGACCGCCTCATCATAGGTTCTGGGTTCATCCTCAATGATGAAAATTCCATCGTGTTGAGTCGGCAGCGACCCGTACCTCTCAGGTGCACGACGAATCCTCCCAGACCTACGTGGGACCTGTGTCTGAGCCTCAGATTGTATAACAACTGGTGCAGATGGCTCAGATTCCATCTCTTTGTCTTGTGGTTGCACTTGGACCTCATCCAAGTCAAACTCCCTCCCACTAACTTCTTTCATAAGAAATTCTTTCTCTAGAAAGACAGCACCCCGAGCAACAAAAACTTTGTTCTCGGTTGGGACATAGAAGTAGTATCCTTTAGTTTCCTTCGGATACCCCCACAAATACACACTTATCAGATCTAGGTTCTAGCTTGCTAGAATCCTGACGTTTGACATAAGCCTCACATCCCCAGATCCTGATAAACGTGAGATTAGGGCGTCTCCCACTCCATACCTCGTATGGTATTTTGGAGACACTCTTAGATGGAACATTATTCAGTATCAGAGAAGCTGTCTCAAGTGCATGCCCCCAGAATGAGGGAGGTAGAGTTGCATGACTCATCATAGATCGAACCATATCCAATAAAGTTCGATTTCTCCTTTCAGACACACCATTCCATTGAGGTGTTCCAGGAGGAGTGAGTTGGGATATGATCCCAGACTCTCTCAGATAGTCAAAGAACTCTCCACTCAGGTATTCTCCACCTCGATCTGATCGAAGAGCTTTAATGGATCTTCCAAGCTGGTTCTCTACTTCATTCTTGAACTCTTTGAATTTCTCAAAGGACTCAGATTTATGTCTCATTAGGTAGACATATCCATACCTACTGAAGTCATCAGTGAAGGTAATGAAGTAGTTGTACCCTCCTCTGGCTTGTTTATTGAAAGGCCCACACACATCAGTATGTATGAGATCCAATAAACCTCCTGCCCTCTCACCAATCTTGGTGAAGGGTGCTTTTGTCATTTTCCCCAATAAACAAGGTTCACAGGTATCAAATTCCTCCAAGGAACTTGAATCTAATAATCCATTTGCATGGAGTTGTTGGATGCGATTTTTGTTTATATGGGCTAATCGACAGTGCCATAGGAAAGCACCAACTGAACCACTCAGTTTGGTCCTTTTATTACTTATGTTACAGATAGAACTTTCCATATCCAAGATATACAGACCATTGCACAAAGTACCCTTCCCATAGAACATATTTGCAAATGAAAAAGAACAAGAGTTCTTATTTATTTCAAACTTAAATCCCTTCTTTGCTAAGCAAGGAATGGATACAATGTTCTTAGTAAGTGAAGGTACACAAAAGCAATTATCTAGTTCTAATAGAAGTCCAGAAGGCAAGGAGAGAGTCAAGACGCCTACAGCAACAGCAGCAACCTGTGCCCCATTTCCAACGCGTAGGTCAATCTCTCCAGGTCGCACCGATCTACTTTTCTTGAGCCCCTGCATATTTGTACAAATATGAGCTCCACATGCGGTATCCAATACCCATGACATAGAAGTAGAAAGATTGACTTCTGTAACATAAATACCTGAGCTAGAAGTTAAGGCCAAGCCCTTCTTCTCCTCATTCTGAAGCTGCTTGCAGTCCCTTCTCCAGTGACCCTGCTCGCCACAGTGAAAACACCTCTGGTCCTTTGACTTCTTTGCCTTTTTCTTCAGTGCCTTGGTAGGACCTTTGGCACTGCCCTTAGCACGTGCCTTACCCTTCTTCTTTATCTTCTTGGTCGTAGGGACCAAAAGAACAGAATTTGGTTTGGTCTTACCCATTTCACGCTCGGCTGTTTGGAGCATATTCATCAATTCCTCCCGTGTGCACTCAATCCGGTTCATGTTGAAGTTAATAATAAACGGACTGAAGCTAGGGGGCAGGGAATGCAGAATAAGATCCACAACCAGCTCGTTGTCTATGGCATGACCCAGTCTCCTGAGATGATCCACATTCCCAATGAGCTTGAGAACATGGGGTCTCACTGGTGCACCCTCAGACAACTTACACCGAAAGACTGCTTTGGCGGTGTCAAATCTTTCAGTTCTAGCCTGAGCCTCGAACATCTGTTTCAGATGAGTGATCATCTGAAAAGCGTTCTGCTCCTCATATTGCACCTGCAGTTCAGGTGCCATGCTGGCTAGCATAAGACATGCAACCTCCAAAGAGTCATCCTGATGCTTTCTATAAGCATCTCTATCTGCCGTTCGGGCATTAGGCGCAGGAGCCGCAGGAAGAGCCTGTTCAAGGACATACAGCTTCTTCTCGAGCTTGAGGACTATCCTCAAGTTCCGATGCCAGTCCATAAAGTTAGTTCCAACTAACTTATCCTTATCAAGGAGTGATCGCAGTGATAATCCGCCAGTGTTCGTAGCCATTGTTCTACAACACCCAAGAAAAACAGATTAGTACTACTTCGAATCATTTAAACTGGACTTGTTTTAAATGATTACTGCTCCCACTATTTTAAATTCGAATTGACAACCCACAAAGTCAATCGGGAAGTTTAAGACTTCCTAGTGAGATGGGATCCTTATTTCACATGAGGCTTTGCGTCCCACGAGGGTGGGATGAGATGCACAAAGTAACTCATGTTTCCTAAGGTGGGCGCGCCGGCCGGTTGCTCCAAGCAACTCCCCTTGTTGAGACAGTCTTGGGCATTTCATGTCCAGCGAGGGCTGGATATAACATGAAACCCTAACCTCTCAACGATGCCTCTAGACTTTCACTATGTGCCCAGTACATGTGAATTTCTAGTCAAGTCCATTCCTAACCGTTTATGCCCAGGGCCAATGAGTTTCCTTGCGAAGGCACGCCCAGGTTAAAACTGGACTGGGGAAACCATTGTCACCACACACTTTCTAAAGATAAGTGGGTGTGTCCCACGAGGGTGGGAACCAGTTCACAACTCCACTGATCGATAGCTTAGTGAGGGCTACGCGTTAGAAGGCTTCTAGACTTGATATTTTATGAGGGTTTTTAAGGTCTCATCAGTTTTATCTTATGTCTAACAATACAGGCATGCAATCCTATAGTGATAACATAATGATAAAACATCACAGGCATGCTTTTAGCAGATAAGGAAAGCAGTAAAAGATGATGTGATCAAAGCCCTTTCAAGATATTGAACCAACCCATGCCAAAGGAGGTTCATCTCTTGACATAGGACTCAAGCCCCTAAGAAAGACCTATCCTAGCCGCCCTCTATCTTGGTCTTCATGGTTGGCTCCAAGGTCCTTCCTTCATGGCTTAGCTCTGAAACCTTAAGGGTAGACCTCAAAGGTTCGGCCAATGCCATGGTCTTCCTCCAAGGAGAATGCGCCACAATGAAAGATGCCAAGTTAGCTAGCTCTCAAACCCAAGGGTTCGGCCATGCCTAACTTGTGCCATCAAGCAAGGTTGCGCCTTTTCCTTGATGCTTGTTGCGCCACCATCCAAGGTGCGCCAACTCCATGCATGCGCCAAGCTCCAAGTACATGCGCTACCCTAGTCTTCTTAAAAGCAAAAAGAAAAGCGGCACGCAGGCCTCACGAGGAAACATCATAGGCATGCAAAGGGGGGCTTGACTAATGATCACAACATTATGCACAATCAAGGTATTTACTCATGCAATTCTACATGCTCATGAAAAACATAAAATCTGAAATTTTACTTTTTCATTAAAACCAGTCTCTTTTTCTCATCTTCTTCTCACAAATCTTTTGGTTAATTGCGATTTATTTTTCAAGATGATTTCAGAGATCCTTTCGGCTGGCAATGTTGTCAGATCAAGAGACTTGGCCAGTCCGAAGACACAATGCCCGTCCTACTTGACAAAACTACGTGCGCCTTTGATCTTTAAATCAGACAAGAAAAATAGTCCAAAAATCCAAAAGAGATTGAGAGGATGATAGAAACAAGAAACCCTAATTTTTCCTACTTAGAAAAATCGTTTGCCATGCATTATGCTATTTTCGAAAATAGAGATATGGCATGTGAGCATGAAAGAAAAGCATAAAACTTCGTTCGAGTCTTGCAAGTCGCTCTGATACCACTGTTGGGAAACCCCGGGGACATTTTACAATTTTTCAGAGACACATACATACATTGCACAGCGGAAGAATGTCCCCGAAACAGGTCCGTCCCAAAAACCCAGTGAAGATCGCATGCAAGGGGGTCGACACGATGAGTTAGAAAATACCTCAGAGCAAGATGAGGTCGATGTCGTGATAGGCGCCCAAGCGTGCGCCCTCTGCAGTCTCACACACACGGATGCCTCGAGTCCTCTTCTTCCACGCTCGGTGCTAGCCTCGGGAAGAAGATCCAAGCCTTAGGGAGATGCTCCAACCACCTTGCGCAACCAAGAGAGAATGATGCGCCAAGTGGTAAGGAAGGAGAAGCTTGCGGCCACTTGATGGAAGAGGAAGAGATTGCGCCAATGCTCCTTGCTCTCGCTCCCTTCTTATGTTCACGCCTCCAAGGATGAATCATAATCAAGAGGGGTCGGCTAGGGTCACATATATAGGGCAAGAGGCGATTAGGGCAAGGGCTATGATCATGACAAGTGTAGGGCTAGGATGAGGAGGTTTGATGTAAGGAAAGTCTCCAAGACTTTACCATAAACTTCATTCAACCTTTCCATAATTGCCCAAGTACTATATCAGCCCAAGACATGCCTTAAAGGCATTCATACCATCAAGGGAGAAGGGCTAGGCGCAAATTGCTTCCTTAATGAAGCAATTTTGCCACCCTAACCCCATTATGCCCCTTAGGCGCCAATGGGGTTGGGTTTCTCCCCATTATACCCTTTTAGCCTCTCTTCTCTTCATGAGAACTTATTATTGGGCTTCATTGGATAATGAGCTAGCCCAAACTTCATCCTATGGGTTGATTAAGCATTTGGATCCAATCCAATGCAACCCTAATCCAAGTGTGACCAACCATGGTCAAATACGGGTCAACCTGCCAAAAATGAAGTTTGGCTCCAATAACATTCTTCCATCTCATCAGGCCCATTGGTGCTGATGAAATCTCCCAATTAGATCCGAGTTATCCAATAACTTGATCATAAGGCTTCTCGATCAATACGAGAACTCAAGTATCAAGGTGTGCGACCCTGTAGGTTCTTCTGACGCTGGCAGTGCAGACCAAAGGTCACCACAAGCAGTGAGTGGCACCTAGCAGTGCATCGCTGCTACCCAGGTCATTGGAATGGATATCGACATCGACATCCCCATCATCGCAACTAGGTACAGATGCATTACAGTCTCTTTGCCGGACTGATATCCGATTGGACAAGTGTGTCACCACTTGTTTTCACCCAATCACATGGCTATGACTAAAACAGGTTCTTACCTGGGTATGGCCATACACTCTCAGTCATAGAACCATAGAGGAGCTCCATTGATATCATACTTCCCTAAGGAAGGGGCAAATCCTATGTCTGTCCATTGACCTTCTCATATGGGTCGTGACATGCTCAATGACAACCGTTATGACCTCCCAACTACGGCGAGGTGTTAGGTTGTATCAAAGCAAGTCCCTAACTATATAGAATGATCAATGACCTCAAGTCAAGGGATCAATGCATCTCCTGTCACTTGTGAGGATAACTTATGACACCAAGTCATAGCCTCACAGTGGGTCTTTCCAGTATATCCTCCAATGATATACCCATGTGTCTGCGTTAGCACCACGTACCTAACCAGCTCACATACCAGTCTCACAAGTACCATAGCTGTCCCATATCCACTAAGGTACATCGACTGGGGACAATAGTTTGAGCACAGATCCAATCTATCTCCAGGGACATTATCATGTCAGTACATGTGCGCAGATGTAAACAAACATTGATAATGACAATGCCAGAATGATATATATAAATATCAAAGTCAAGTAGTACATAAGTGGACCAAAACTAGGTCCTAGGGCATATACACCAACATCTCAGACTAACTAATGAAGCAGATAATTTTGAGATCAATCCTGCCTTCTTGACCATAATTCAGCAGAACCAATTTGGAGGAGATCCAATTGAAGATCCATATCAACATTTATATTTTTTTATTGAATATTGTGATACTATTAAAATTTATGGAGTTTCTGGTGATGCACTAAAACTAAGATTGTTTCCTTTTTCTCTCAGGGTCTGAGCGCGATATTGGCTACATTCTAGACCAGCTGGTGTTTTCACTACATGGGAACAATTGTCAAATGCTTTCCTGATGAAATACTTTCCACCAAGTAAAACCATCCAATTGAGAAATCAAATAACAAACTTTAAACAGTAGGATGGAGAATCATTCAGCAAGACATGGGAGCGATTCAATGATTTACAACGGAAGTGCCCGCACCATAGCCTTGAAAATTGAGTTTTAATTCATACATTTTATTATGGTCTACTTTATAATACCCGTCTGATCGTTGATGCTATTGCAGGAGGAGCCCTCATGGGCAAGACCATTGAAGAAGCTTCCACCCTATTTGAAGAAATTTCCATGAACCATAGCCAATGGGACCCTAAAGAAGAACTGCTATATTGTGATGGTAAGGATGAAAATGAGGAATGCCAACCCCTAACTGAATAGGCAAGTTCTCTTAGTATAGAATTTTTTCTTGATAAGTTTATGCCAAATCAAAGTCAACTCATGCAAAATCAAAACAAAGAAATTGAAAATCTGAAGGAAATGATTAGTCGACTTGCCTCTCAAGTGGAATTCTTAGCTATTCGCAATAAAACTTTAGAAGATCAGATGCCTGATGAATACTGCAATGCTATCATGACTAGAAGTGGGAAACAATTAGGAGAACCTAGAAGGGAAGTTGTGAACAATGAACAAGAGCTTGATGATAAGCATGAAAGGAAACTAGAGTTAGGAAAATCTTCTTCACATGAGGAGTCCCAAACTTGTTTACCACCTCAAAAGGGTGATGAACCAAAAGGTGATGAGCCATGTGAGAAAGATAATCCTAAACCTAATTTGCCTCCTCTTTACAAGCCACCTATACCCTTTCCTCAAAGGTTAATGCAAGAAAAGTTAGACAAACAATTTGGGAGATTTATAAATATTTTGAAAAAGCTTACATTAACATTCCATTTACTGAAGTTTTATCTCAAATGCCCACATATGCTAAATTCTTGAAAGAAATATTGTCTAATAAGAGAAAAATAGAGGACTATGGCACTGTGGCTTTAACTGAGGAATGTAGTGCTGTTATCCAAAACAAAACGCCACCCAAATTGAAGGATCCAGGTAGTTTTTCTATCCCTTATTTTATTGGCAGTATGGCTTTTGACCGAGCCTTATGTGATTTGGGGGCTAGTGTGAGCTTTTGTGCCATTATTTGTCTGCAGGAGATTGGATATGGGAGAGCTCAAGCCGACTTCTATATCTTTGCAGCTCGCCGATCGCATAGTGAAGTATCCAGTAGGTATTCTTGAGGATGTTCGTATCCAAGTTGGTAAGTATTTTGTGCCTACTGATTTTGTGGTTCTTGAAATAGAGGAAGATGCAAAAATTCATATTATACTTGGTAGACCATTCTTAGCCACTGTTGGAGCACTTATTGATGTAAAGAATGGTAAACTCACTCTAAATATTGGGGATAATAAAATTGAGTTTGATTTGAAAAATTCACTAAAAAACCCTACATATGCTAATTCTTGCTGTAGCATTCATGCTGTTGATGATGTAGTCTATGATTTTGGTTTTTTGTTTGATTCTTGTTCTGATTCTACTTCTGATTCTTGTGAATATTCAAATGCTGAAGTTGATGATTCTGACTTTGATGATGATTCTTGTAATGAAACTCGTGATATTGTAGACTGTGCCACATTGGATGATGAAAAAGAAAAAATTCCAAAAGTTGAATTGAAAGCTTTACCTGATAACCTTAGATATGAATTTCTTGGTCCTAACTCCACATACCCTGTGATTGTTGATGCTCAACTAGATGAAAGGGAAACTGATCTGCTCTTGAAGGAGCTGAGGGTTCATAGAAAGGTAATTGGGTATACCATTGATGACCTGAAAGGAATTAATCCTTCTTTTTGTATGCACAGGATCTTGATGGAAGAAGAACATAGGCCACATGCATATTTCCAAAGAACACTGAACCCCTCCATGAAAGAAATTATAAAGAAAGAGGTTCTGAAATTACTTGATGCAGGTATTATCTATATTATATCTAATAGCAAATGGGTAAGTCCTGTACATTGTGTACCTAAGAAAGGAGGGGTGACTGTCATGAAAAACAAAGATAATGAATTGATTCCTGTTAGAACTGTTACTAGTTGGCGCATGTGCATAGATTACAGAAAACTGAATGCTGTCACTAGGAAAGACCACTTCCCTTTACCTTTCATTGATCAGATGGTTGAAAGATTGGCAAACCATTCTCACTTTTGCTTTTTAGATGGATATTCTAGTTCAAGCCATCTCTCAGTGTCCGGTCCAGTGACTGCCTCATCATAGGTTCTGGGTTCATCCTCAATGATGAAGTGAAAGTGTCGAAACCTAAGTCACATGCTCTTCTAAAATTTTTCGCATGGGCGGAAACTTTGTTTCATGAAGATCGCATGGCTTATAATATAATCAACTATGAAACAAGAGGGGATGTTACCATGGCCATTGCTTGAATGGCGACTTGGAAGAAGATAGAGGGCGAGCGGCTCTCCTCCAAAGAAGTTGCACACAAGACGTTGAAGGCTTACTCCCTTGTGCTCTTTGTGCTAGCAAAGATCCAAGGAATCCCCTGATCGTGCAAGAGAAGATGTGTTTCTCTACTCGTTGGCTGAATTTTCTCCTTGGCGTGAAAGAAGCTTCACCACGAGAGGAGCAAGAGGAGAAGATGGGGTGAGCGGCGTTACAACGTGGAGGCATTTTTCAAATTTGGAAAACCGACTTCCAAATATAGTAAGTGCTCAATGTCTCATGCGTTCACTCCAAGTGAACCATCGAAACCTTCCTTCTCCCTTTGAACCAAGCGTTCACATAGTGAACCGGTTCTATTTCATTCGGTTCAATTGTATTTGGTTCAAAGACCAAATCAAACCAAACCATGGTCTAGATCTCATATGAACCAGATGGCTCAAGATCTAACCACACATCTCTTGATGCTCTTGATCTCATCGATCAAGCATCAATTCTCCCGATCGAAGCTTACCGATCTCAAGCCCTAATCAATCAAACATGATCAGACCAGATCTCACTTCCAATCAAAGTTTAAACTCTTTTAAACTGAACTAGAACAATTCAGTCCACACGATCTGACATAAGTAAGCCATATCATCAAATTGTGCGACCCTAAGGGTTTCCTTCAACGTCGGTAACGATAACTTATGTTATCACGATCAGAGAGGGGTATCTAGCAACACTTCACTGTCTCCCGATATGAAGGAAAGAGTCTTCTAAGACTACACCCAAACCATAGCACAAGTGTGAATCCAATTCACTTGACATACATGTTTCCTTTGCCACTGGATGTTCTCGTTGGACAAGCGTGTCAAGCCTGTAACTCCAACATGATGAGAGTGGTTAGATCAGATGAACATAGTCATCTGGGTATGGCCATACACTTTCTCAACCATCTCATCCAGGGGGCCCCAATAGAACATCACACTCCAACAAGGAGAGGCAATCCTATATCTATCACTAATGCCCTAACATGACTCATGCCCATTATCCAAGATAATCTATAACCATTATATTTCAAATGATATTGAACTACCTCAAGACAATGCCAATCATCATTTAGAACCACAAGTGATCTCAAGTCAGAGGAAATATGCCACTTGCTTGCATATAAGGATTATTCACATTGTGACAAACAATTGAACATCCTAAGTAGGGTCTGTCCAGTACATTCAATGCACCTATGAGTCTACATCTTATTCCATGCTCGAAGCACCCTATAAGATTAGAAACATATTAGTCTCAATCATATCAAGGCTGTCTCATGTTCACCAAGATATCTCGACTAAGGACAATGTTAATGTCAGCCAAGCTGAACACCATTGAGACATTATTCAGAAGTATACATAACAGCAGCAGATAATGTAACAACCTGAATAACAACCATTGCCTTTATAAACATAGTTTATACATGATACTGAAACAATCCCAAAGGCCTCAAACATTAGCCTTAAGGGCATACCCCAACAATCTCCCACTTGCACTTAATCTAATGGTTGAGAAATCTCAAACCCATATTATTACAGTGCTTCTCATGCTTCTGCTGCGCCAGAGGCTTAGTAAGCGGATCAGCTAGATTGTCATCTGTATGAACCTTGGAGATCTTGATCTCTCCACGATCTATGATCTCACGGATCAAATGAAACCTTCTCTGTATGTGCTTGGACTTCTGGTGTGACCGTGGTTCCTTTGCTTGTGCTATTGCTCCAGTGTTATCACAGAAGATAACCAATGGATCAGCACTCGAAGGAACAACACCAAGTTCCTGAACGAACTTACGAATCCACACTGCCTCCTTTGATGCTTCTGAGGCTGCAACATACTCGGCTTCTGTTGTGGAATCAGCAACAATTGATTGTTTGAAACTCTTCCACACCACTGCTCCTCCATTCAAGCTAAAAACATAGCCTGATTGTGATCGGAAATCATCCTGGTCAGATTGGAATGAAGCGTCAGTATATCCTTCAATACTGAGTTCTTCCTGACCTCCATAAATCAAGAATATATCTTTGGTCCTCCGAAGATATTTCAAAATGTTCTTGACTGCAATCCAGTGTGCCTTCCCTGGATTACTTTGGAATCGACTGGTCACGCTTAACCCGTAAGCGACGTCTGGGCGAGTACACAACATCGCATGCATAATGGATCCAATAGCCGAAGCATAAGGCGTATTGTCCATTTCATCTTTCTCAGACTGTGTTTGAGGACACTAGCTCTTAGAAAGATTCAGACCCTGTCTGACTGGAAGATATCCTCTTTTAGAATTTTCTAAATGGAATCTCTCCAGGACTTTATCGATGTAAGTACTCTGGCATAACCCGAGAAGCCTATTAGATCTATCTCTATAGATCTGCACACCTAATACATAGGCTGCTTCTCCTAAATCTTTCATCTGGAAATATTTTCTTAACCATGCTTTGACCGCATGCAGTTCAGGAATATCGTTTCCAATGATCAAGATATCATCGACGTAGAGGACCAGGAAAGTAATTACGCTCCCACTAAACCTCTTGTATACACACGTGTCATCTTCATTTTTGATGAAACCAAATTCACAAACTGATTCATCAAAGCGAATATTCCAGCTTCTAGATGCTTGTTTTAGTCCATAAATGCACTTCTTTAACTTGCATATCTTATGACGATCTGATGGATTGATGAAACCTTCAGGCTGTGTCATATACACATCCTCTTCTAGTTTTCCATTAAGGAAAGCGGTCTTCACATCCATTTGCCAGATCTCATAATCATAATATGCTGCTATCGCGAGAATAATTCGAATGGACTTAAACATGGCTACAGGAGAGAAAGTTTCATCATTATCTATCCCATAGATTTGTTTGAAACCTTTCGCAACTAGCCTGCCCTTATAGGTAACTACGTTACCATCCATGTCAATCTTCTTCTTGAAGATCCACTTACAGCCTATAGGGATTACTCCCGGAGGCGGATCAACCAAATCCCAGACTTGGTTATCCGACATGGAGTCCATCTCGGCTCGCATAGCTTCAAGCCATCTTGCTGATTCCGGTCCACTGACCGCATCCGCATAGGTGAGGGGTTCATCATTAATGATGTAGACTCCGTCATAGCATTCAGGCTGACGACGGATCCTTCCCGATCTACGTGGTTCCCGTGATATCTGAGCCTCAGGTTGAACATCAACCTGTTCTATTCGCTCAAGCTCATCCAACTGAGCTTGACTACTTTGTCCCTCTTCTGGACTTTCATCCAGTTTTATTTCTCTCCCACTGGCTTCTTGCAGAAGAAATTCCTTTTCAAGAAAAATAGCCGTTCGAGCAACAAATATTTTGTTCTCTTTGGGATCGTAGAAATAATAACCCTTAGTTTCTTTAGGGTAACCGACAAAGATACATTTATCTGATCTACTCTCCAGTTTCCCAGAGGCGAGCTTTTTGACATAAGCCTCGCAACCCCAGATTTTGATAAATGTCAAGCTTGGCTGTTTCCCATACCATAACTCATATGGAGTCTTTGAAACGGCCTTGGATGGCACTCGGTTTAGCACCTTTGCAGCTGTTTCCAGTGCAAATCCCCAAAAGGAGTAAGGTAGAGTAGCCTGACTCATCATCGAACGAACCATATCCAATAAGGTTCTATTTCTCCTCTCGGACACACCATTCCATTGCGGTGTTCCTGGCGGAGTGAGCTGTGAGATAATCCCACACTCCTTCAGATAGTCAGTAAACTCTCGACTCAAGTATTCTCCACCTCGATCGGATCGAAGTGCCTTGATATTCCGGCCTAGCTGATTTTTGTTGGGGTATGCCCTTAAGCCTAATGTTTGAGGCCTTGGGAATGTATCAGTATCATGTAATAAACTGTTATGTTTATATAGGCATGGTTGTTATTTAGTTAGCTACATTGTCTGCTGCAATATATGTTCTTCTGAATAATGTCTCAAAGCTGTTCAGCTGGGCTGACATGCTGTTGTGTCCTTAGTCGATATATCTTGGTGAACATGAGACAGCCTTGATATGGTTAAGACTAATATGTGTTCTAATCTTATAGGATGCTTCGAGCATGGAATAAGATGTAGACTCATGGGTACATTGGATGTACTGGACAGACCCTACTAGGATGTTCAATTGTTTGTCGCAATGTGAATAATCTTTGAATATGACAAGTGGCACATTTCCTCTGACTTGAGATCACTTGTGTTTTCTAAATGATGATTGTCATTGTTTTGAGGTAGTTCAATATCATTTGAAACACAATGGTTATAGGCTATCTTGGATGGTGAGCTTGAGTCATGTTAGGGCACTAGTGATAAACATAGGATTGCCGTCTCCTTGTTTAAGGAGTGTGATGTTCTAAAGGGCCCCCTGGATGAGATGATTGAGAAAAGAGTATGGCCATACCCAGGTGACAGTGTTCATCTGATCTAATCATGCTCATCATATTGGAGCTACAAGCTTGACACGCTTGTCCAATAAGAATATCAAGTGGCAAAGGAATTATGCATGCCTTGTGAATTGATTCACACTTGTGCTGTGTTTTGGGTGTAGTCTTGGAAGAATTTTTTCTTTATATCGGGAGACAGTGATGTGTTGCTAGATACCCCTCACTGATCGTGATAACGTGAGTTATCATTACCGACATTTAAAGGAAACCCTTAGGGTCGCACAATTTGATGATATGGCTTACTTAAGTCAGATCGTGTGGACTGAATTGTTTGGGTTCAGTTTAAAGGGATTTAATCTCTGATTGTGAGTGAGATCTGGTCTGATCATGTTTGATTGATTAGGGCTTGAGATCGGTAAGCTTCGATTGAGAGATTGGATGCTAGATCGATCAGATCAGAAGCATCATGAGATTAACGGTCAGATCTGGAGCCTTAGGGTTTATTTGAGATCTAGACTAGATCATTGGCTTGATTGGTTCTTAAACCGAACCAATGTGAACCGGCTCATGAAATGAGCGCATGGTTCATGGGGAGAGGAGTTGGCGACATGTTCACTTGGCGTGAACGTTGGTGTGAAGTGTGGTGGCTATTTTTAGTAACCACGATCTCCACTTGGAGATGTTGTTCACGACCGAATAGAGTGCTCTCTATTCTCGCCTCTCGCCCATATTCTCTCTCGACGTTTTCGTGTGTGGCGACGTCTTGAAGGTAGAGGAGGATTCGGCCAAGAGAAGGACATCTCTTCCATCCCTTTCACTCGATCAAGGACTCCAAGGAACCTTGCTAGCACAAGGAGCACCAAGGGATAAGCGCATCTTCATCTTGTGTGCGAGACTTTGGAGAAGAGGCGATTGCATCTTTACTTCCAAGGCGCCATCTTGAAATGGCATCGGTATGAATTTATTTTCATGCATATAAAGTTGATTATTTTACATGTATGAGATCCTATGAAACCCTAGTATCCGCTGCATATCTTACTTGCGCCACCATAGGGTTTTCGCCCCCCCCTTTGGTTAGGGGAACCTTCAATTTTGTACTTCATTTTTGAATTCTTTGAACTTGTCAAAAGATTCACTCTTATGTCTCATAAGATAGACATAACCATATCTACTGAAATAATCAGTAAAAGTTATGAAGTATGTATAGCCACCTCTGGCATGTTTACTAAATGGCCCACACACATCACTGTGAATAAGGTCAAGTAAACCTAAAGCCCTTTGACCTTTATTAGAAAAAGGAGTCTTCGTCATTTTACCCATTAGACAAGCTTTGCATGTATCAAGCTCCTCATAGGAGAATGATCCCAGCAGTCCATGGTCATGCAACCGCTTAATGCGCTTCTTATTAATATGGCCTAAACGACTATGCCATAGCAAGGTGCTATCATCAGCATACTTGGCTTTCTTATTATCAATTTGTTGTACAGAACATTCCATGTCCAACATGTATAACCCATTGTTAATCGACCCAGTAGCATAAACAATATTATCAAATGAAATACAACACTTTAAAGTTTTGCATTCAAAAGAAAATCCTTTCCTGACAAGAGCAGGAATAGAGATAATATTCTTAGTTATGCTCGGTACAAAATAACAATTGTCAAGTTCTAATACAAAACCAGATGGTAAAGAGATGTTATATTGTCCTACAGCAACAGCAGCAACCCGTGCCCCGTTTCCAACTCGTAGGTCCACCTCATGCTGTCCCACCTGTCTTCTTCTCTTGAGTTCCTGTACATTTGAACAAATGTGAACTCCACATGCAGTGTCCAACACCCATGAAATAGAAGAAGCTACCATGACTTCAGTCACAAAAATACCTGAGCCAGAAGTGAAAGGCTTGCTTCCCTTCTTGTCTCCTTGGAGCGCTTTACAGTCCTTCTTCCAGTGACCCAGCTGGCCACAATGGAAGCACCTGTTGTCCTTTGACCGCTTGATCTTTTGTTTCAGAGCCTTGTTGTAGCTCTTGATAGGGGCTTTGCCCTTCTTCCCCTTCTTCTTGTTCCTTGAAGGAACCATCAAGACAGAGGATGAAGGCTTTCCCTTCTCAAGAGTCTGCTCTGTGGTGCAGAGCATGTTCAGTAACTCTGCCGGAGTACAGTCGATCTTGTTCATATTAAAGTTAATAATGAACAGATCGAAAGAAGCCGGGAGAGACTGCAGGATAATGTCTACAACAAGTTCTTGATTGATGGTGTGTCCCAGTTTCTCTAGAGCCTCCTTATACCCAATCATCTTGAGCACATGAGCTCCCACTGGACTCCCTTCAGTCAGTTTGCTCTGAAAGAAAAGTTTCGTCAAGTTATAGCATTCAGTCCTTGCCTGTGCAGCATACAACATCTTGAGATTTGCTATAATTTCAATAGCAGATAAATCTTCATGCTGACGCTGTAACTCTGGCGTCATAGACGCAAGCATAAGGCAAGCAACATCAGTGCTATCACTGACATGGTTTTCATAAGCATCCCGAACCGCCCTTGCGGCGTTCGCAGCGGGTTGAGGCGGTATTGTCGTCTCAAGGACATACAGTTTCCTCTCAGCCTTAAGAACAATCTTAAGCTGTCTGTACTAGTCTGAGAAGTTTGGCCCAGCAAACTTCTCCTTTTCCAGTATGGATCGCAAATTGAGCCCTGTGGTGTTCGTTGCTGCAGGAATCTACAACATTGCAAGAACAACAAGGTCAGTATCCATGTTAGAATCAATCCAGGACTTAAGAGTGATTCTTTTCTCACTATTTTATCTGACTGAAAAAATCCAAAAAAACAGTCCGAAAGAGTGAAACTCTTTTAGTGAGATGGGATCCAGATTTCATACTTGGTCTTCGCGTCCCGCTCAGGCGAGATAAGATGCACAGAGAGTCCAAGCACTAATCACTGGTAGGCTATCCATGCCAATCGCCAACCCGTGCGATTCCCCTTCATCTGGGCAATCCAGTAGACTGTGCCAACTGAGTTGGTACAACACAGTCTCTGATTCCACAGATGGCTGCCTCCATATAGCTAACATATGCTCAATATGTAGCCCACATGGTCAAGCTGACCCGACCTACTCCCTGGACCACCACGTGCTATGCTGAGCAACGAGAAGCGATAAATCCCTTCTCTGTAACACGGAGGTGTAATCTCACACCGTCTGAAGATAGATGGGCGTGCCCACTGAGTGGGTACAACACGGCCCCAACGATAGTCAGAACAGTGAGGTTTCGCGTCAGAAGGCTTTCGTGCTTGATATTTAACGTTGGATTTTAACGGTCCTTTTATCTTCTTACTATCATATAATTCTTATGGTGATAGCAGAAGGATAAATCATGCAGGTGCTAATATTACTTAAACAGTAAATAAAAAGCACAATGATCTTATGTGGTAAACGCCCATAAAAGCCTAAGAAAAACCTTAGTTTTACACAAGTCTTCACTTGATCTCTTTATGGGTCTCTTGCACTTCATCTGGCCCAGACCAAGCCTAAGCACCTGTGCTAGAGTCGAACTCTAGACCTCCCACCTGGTGAAGCCACTTGCTGCAAGCGCCTCTGCCATGTGTGCTCTGTGCTCATGTCTGATTAAAATACATTTTAATCTATCTAGACATGATTTGACGCGCAGGTCAAATATACATTATCATAAATTAAAATGTGATTCGCAGATCACAATAAAATTTACTTTTAATTAATACCAGGCACGCAGGCCGCAGCACAGCACACAAAAAGGGGCAACCCACATAAGATTAAATAAACATCCATGCATGTTATAACATACAAACATGTGATCCAAACAGAAAATAAAATTTTTGAAAAAACCCCATGGGATCAATTTTATTTCCTTATGTGCCCTACTACCTTACAACGGTCCATTAATAGGTATCCACTCATCAGGCCAAGTCAGACCCACTGCCCTTGCATGCACCCAGTCATAACTGACTTGCGTCGACCATGTGGTCAACTATGCATGCCTTAAGGGCTGAACGTCCCACATGATTTCTGGCAAACGGGTGTGACCCCGGGCCTTAATCATGATCGTTCACTTGGCGCCTCAATCAGACATCGCTACACGCCCTTCTGCAGTCGACCTATAGCCACCTATATGCTTGCGCATAGGTGCTATCTGGCCGACCCATCTAGGCTGTCAGATGGTCTGATCAGGCTGTTGGGTCCAGACTCGACTGACGACTTCAAACCTATTAACCCGTCTAAGGATTTAAAGTAGGCGCCGATAGATCTATGTGAGGGGCGCGCATGATGTTATGTTTTGATTGAAAAAACTATGATAAGCGCAAACAAACACATAACATGCGCAAGCTACCTAAGATACATGCAAATCTAACACATAGCATGTAGTCATTTTTCGCATGAGAACTAAAGCATGCGATTCTTATAGATCTATCAAAAACTTAAAACAACCATGGATCACATCAAGATAGTGATTATATGCATCAAGCCAAAACTCTGCTTTGATACCAATTGAAAGTGTCGAAACCTAAGTCACATGCTCTTCTAAAATTTTTTCGCATGGGCGGAAACTTGGTTTCATGAAGATCGCATGGCTTATAATATAATCAACTATGAAACAAGAGGGGATGTTACCATGGCCATTGCTTGAATGGCGACTTGGAAGAAGATAGAGGGCGAGCGGCTCTCCTCCAAAGAAGTTGCACACAAGACGTTGAAGGCTTACTCCCTTGTGCTCTTTGTGCTAGCAAAGATCCAAGGAATCCCCTGATCGTGCAAGAGAAGATGTGTTTCTCTACTCGCTGGCTGAATTTTCTCCTTGGCGTGAAAGAAGCTTCACCACGAGAGGAGCAAGAGGAGAAGATGGGGTGAGCGGCGTTACAACGTGGAGGCGTTTTTCCAATTTGGAAAACCGACTTCCAAATATAGTAAGTGCTCAATGTCTCATGCGTTCACTCCAAGTGAACCATCAAAACCTTCCTTCTCCCTTTGAACCAAGCGTTCACATAGTGAACCGGTTCTATTTCATTCGGTTCAATTGTATTTGGTTCAAAGACCAAATCAAACCAAACCATGGTCTAGATCTCATATGAACCAGATGGCTCAAGATCTAACCACACATCTCTTGATGCTCTTGATCTCATCGATCAAGCATCAATTCTCCCGATCGAAGCTTACCAATCTCAAGCCCTAATCAATCAAACATGATCAGACCAGATCTCACTTCCAATCAGAGTTTAAACTCTTTTAAACTGAACTAGAACAATTCAGTCCACACGATCTGACATAAGTAAGCCATATCATCAAATTGTGCGACCCTAAGGGTTTCCTTCAACGTCGGTAACGATAACTTATGTTATCACGATCAGAGAGGGGTATCTAGCAACACTTCAATGTCTCCCGATATGAAGGAAAGAGTCTTCCAAGACTACACCCAAACCATAGCACAAGTGTGAATCCAATTCACTTGACATACATGTTTCCTTTGCCACTGGATGTTCTCGTTGGACAAGCGTGTCAAGCCTGTAACTCCAACATGATGAGAGTGGTTAGATCAGATGAACATAGTCATCTGGGTATGGCCATACACTTTCTCAACCATCTCATCCAGGGGGCCCCAATAGAACATCACACTCCAACAAGGAGAGGCAATCCTATATCTATCACTAATGCCCTAACATGACTCATGCCCATTATCCAAGATAATCTATAACCATTATATTTCAAATGATATTGAACTACCTCAAGACATTGCCAATCATCATTTAGAACCACAAGTGATCTAAAGTCAGAGGAAATATGCCACTTGCTTGCATATAAGGATTATTCACATTGTGATAAACAATTGAACATCCTAAGTAGGGTCTGTCCAGTACATTCAATGCACCTATGAGTCTACATCTTATTCCATGCTCGAAGCACCCTATAAGATTAGAAACATATTAGTCTCAATCATATCAAGGCTGTCTCATGTTCACCAAGATATCTCGACTAAGGACAATGTTAATGTCAGCCAAGCTGAACACCATTGAGACATTATTCAGAAGTATACATAACAGCAGCAGATAATGTAACAACCTGAATAACAACCATTGCCTTTATAAACATAGTTTATACATGATACTGAAACAATCCCAAAGGCCTCAAACATTAGCCTTAAGGGCATACCCCAACATGAAGATCCCATCGTGTTGTGTCGGCAGTGACCCATACCTCTCAGGTGCACGACGAATTCTCCCAAACCTACGTGGGACCTATGTCTGAGCCTCTGGTTACCCGGCAACCAGTGTAGGTGGCTCAGGTTCCATCTAAGTGTCTTGTGGTTGCATTTGGACCTCGTCCAAGTCAAACTTCCTCTCACTAACTTCTTTCATGAGAAACTCTTTCTCTAGAAAGATAGCACCCCAAGCAACAATGACTTTAGTTTCCTTAGGATACCCCACAAACACACATTAATCAGATCTAGGTTATAGCTAACTAGAATCCTGACGTTTGACATAAGTCTCACATCCCTAGACTTTGATAAAAGATAGGTTCGGGCGTCTCCCACTCCATACCTTATATGGAATCTTTGAGACACTCTTAGATGGAATGTTATTCAGAATGAGAGAAGCTGTCCCAAGTGCATGTCCCTAGAACGAGGGTGGTAGAGTTGCATGACTCATCATGGATCGAACCATGTCCAACAAAGTTTGATTTATCCTCTTAGACACACCATTCCATTGAGGTGTTCCAGGAGGAGTGAGTTGGGATAGAATCCCACACTCTCTTAGATAGTCAAAGAACTCACCACTCAGGTACTCTCCACTATGATTGATGCGTCCGTAAGTGCACAGATTAATCAAAGTAATAAAATAAAGATTGTTCCAAACGAGGATCTGGCGGTCAAGTACCGATTATACAACTTGCTTAAATCTAGGCGAATCAAATCATGATTTTTGTTTAGGCTCTCAGCACGAAAAGCAACAGAAGAAACATTTTCGGGTAAAATCAAGTTGAAGAAGGTCGGGACTTGGGGTTTCACCACACTGACATTTATGAATTTGGTAAATATAAATCTTTAAACTGGATAATTATAGCTTTGAAAGGGGTTTTTCCTAAGGTACATATTACCTCCTCCCGAAGCGTAATCCAGTACTTAGTTACACTAATCCCCAACTCTCGTCACAATTAATGTAACTAAGCCCATTAAGTTCTATGAAATACCATGGTAATCCTTCAAACGAATCCAAACTACTCCGGTGATTGGATTCATAGGTTTGAATAAAAAAGTTCTGACGTTGCGATTCACCTCCCGGTCCTTCTCGCAACGTCTTAAATGCAATTATACTTGGCCAGAGTTGATTATGAAATAAACTCAATTTTATTCAAATCAATGCTATAATAATCATGCTTAAAGAATAAAAATATAAGTTTTAATTTAAAATTGTCAGCGGGCTACATCTCTAATCCCGAAAAAGAGATTAAGCGTTCTTATTTGAAGAAAACAATATGTATATCAATGAACTCAACATAATCTCTCAAAATCGATGCAAAAAGATACTAGGATAGTAATAAGAACTCTTCCCCTCGATCTGGAGATGATGATGAAGCATCCAAATCCCTCCTTTGCGTGATGTTTCACCGAAATTTTTCCTTGGAACCAAGTTTTCGCCCTAACTGCGGCCTTTGATTATGTTCATCCAAAAAAGTCTCTTTAGCCCTCTAAAAATTCCTCCATTTATAGTTTAATTGGTTCGGAACCCATCAAGGAAGAATTATGGAGAGTTTGGTTCAATTCTTGTTCGATTTTGAGTTGAATCGAGTGAAAAACTTGAAAGGGCGAAAAAACTCACGGCCCGTAAACAGTTTACAACTGCGGCCGTGAATGTTTATGTGAATAAAGTCCTGTGAACACAGAAATATTCACGACCCATGAAGGAAAGTTTCTGTGAACTTTTTTACTTAGCTGCATTTTCACCCTTCGAACGCGAAACTTACGGCCGGCTGAAAAACTCATGGTTGCAATAGTGAAAGTCGCGTTTGTCACCATTTTTGTCCCAAATTTGACGTGCGACCTCGTAATTTTATTGGGAATCGTGCTATGGCTTCAAAACTCATGAAATCTGTCAATTTTATGCTATTTTACCTACATTTTCACAAAAAACCAAGAAAAGTGAAAATTCCATACCAAGTGAAATAAAAACACTAAAATTTGGTATAAAATCATGAAATTAAGTTTAAATATCATATAAAACACAGGCAAAATATGATGTAAATGGAACGCATCAAAATACCCTAGACTTAAAGCTTTGCATGTCCTCAAGCAATATTCGGATGTGTATAGAGAATGTAAAGATAAGGATTTCTCAACTATTTTTGCCCATAACAACATCCTTAGTGCACAATTTAAGTAATCAACCTTTCAAGACTCAAGTAATTTAAGAAAAATCATAATAGAGATAAATTCCCAATAGCATAGTTGTCCACTTGACCTACAGCTCCCTCTTTTTCTATGCTTTTTATTCTTTTCTCTTTTTTATTCTTTTTTTTTATTTATAGAGAGAGCCAGTCAAGGGCATGGTACTTAAATCGTTATTGATATTTCTACATGAGGGATAAACATTTACTTATAAGATTTTCACTCTGTTACTTGATTAGAATAGACTTAAAGTATACCAATCCACGGTATAATATAACTCATGACTTTAGATTCTGCACCCAGAGGAGTAGGACCAAATCTCAGTTTAAAGAAATATCACCAATTTTTTATTCATAAAAATTCCTATTAAGCAGAAATAGATAAATTAAACTTCAAGTATAAAGATACTATGCACGCGTCGTATGAACATATAACAATTCACAAATGTATTTTATCAATACCAGAATTGAATTTACTCAACAATTTAAGTGTACTTGAAATTTTAAAAATTCTCTAATTCATCAAATCAATCACTCAAAATGTTTCCTAAGTTTAAAATTAAGGATAGAACAAATATGACTACCCTTAAAAATTATAAACATTCAAAATACACACCTATAAAGCTTAAAGATAAGCAGAATACATGGGAACACCCTATACTTAAATTGTTGCATATGCATAAACATTAAAATCAAGTATGACAGATTTTAGAAATTTTTTTGCAAGAGTTCCCTTAAAAATATGAGCGAAACCCTGTATAGTTATATCAATATATGCAAACGTGACTCAGAAAAATTTGAAAACTGTATTACTTCAAAGATATCAGTATTTTACATAGTAAATATGTTACACCCTGATACTAAGACTAACTAAAACAATCTATTATAACTTTACAATATAGGAACAACAATATAAGTTTGACTACTACAAAATTCTCTTTACAAATACAGACATCAGAGTACACTTCTACAACACTCAGATCTAAGCTAATAACTTTTAATACAAGAATCACAATATTTCAAGAATAACCCATCAAGTAATACTTTCAATCCATGCTTTGATTTCCTTAGTCCAGACCAGTACCTGCAATATCAACAAGACTCAGCAAAACATTGCTAAGTAAGCCTCTCCCCAGAAGAAAGGATAGTCCCTTAGATCCAAAGGAGGGGAAACTAGCAAGATGCATGAACAATAACACTGTAACAAATGAGTACTAAAAACTGGAAACTATAAACTGAATGCTGGAACTGAAACTGTAAACTAGAAGCTAGAACTGAATACTGGAAACTGAAAACTATAACTGAAACTAGAAGTTGTAATTGAAAACTGAAATGCAACAAGATAAACTGATTCAACTGGGTTATCTGTGTCAAATACGGAAACTGATACCATGCAAGGAAACAACTTTGAGCAATATCTATTGGCTTGTGGGGTCATCACCCCCTTATATGCATGATAAGGTGAATCACTCACCTTACATGGTGAAAACACGCTGATGTAGGGACACACCCAAGGAGATCAACAAGGATTCGCAAGGTCCCAATCCGATATGGGATGAATACATGAATCACTTTAACATCCTAGAAAACTTGTTATTTTGTGTTATCATTTGGACTTATGTATGCTTGTCAATTTCTGCACTTGTAATGTTTGGATTTGAGTCCTACTTGGTCTTGTGTGTATGACCAGCACGTAGGACAATTTTGCTAGCTTTGTATTTTCCTGCATTCAACATTTTATGTGGTAGTTAGGTTGTAGCCTAGGATTCACTTTCAAACTCTTTATTTTACTTTATAGTTGATGTAATAGGTTGCTCTAGTTTAGGAATTTGCACCTGTAAGGCACATGCAAGCACCAGCCCCTCAACCACAAGTGACCTTGGCATAGAAGATCAGTCCACATTCAAACAAAGCTCACATTCTACATCACTCATACACAAGTCAGCTCAAGGAGCCGATCAACATCAAGTCTTCAACGTCAATTATAGCATCCAGATTCAAGTAGTCCAGCTCAAGATGAGTTCCATCAAGCCAACTCGAATCTATCAAGACAAGGCATCACATCACCACTTACCAATCATCATTTCAGCCAACGGTAACCAAAGTTCTGCATGCATAAAGAGATCATTTCACATCAACACCTAGCAAAAAGCTCTCAACAACCAACCAAAATCCAGCCAAAGAATGCCAAGGGTCACTCCAAAATATTGTCACTGAGAGGAGGGTTTAATGTCTTGCATTTGTACATGTTGCATTTTCAGAATCGATTATCTTGAACTGAACTTTGGTGTTAGCATGTGTGTGAGGGTTGAGCTTGCTCCCCTAGAGTTGAGCTTGCTCCTCTAATCGTCCTTTGCGTTCCTTCATTGCCGTTCATCCTCATCCAGCCACTTCCAGTGTTACTGTTCCATTGCCGAGACCTAACCTCCAGCAAGTCATCTCTCGGGCTTAAAGTTGGGAAACGTTGGAGGCACAACAATCAGCTGCTTGAGGATTTCCCTGCCTTGAAGAACATAGAAGGGGTTCGGCCCCCTTCCCTTAAGGGGGCCCTAGATGCATTCCTTCCAACCCATCTTCCTAATAGTGCACTTACTATTAGATTGTTTGAGCTTCATACCCAAGGGATCTAGGGCATATTTTTCGTTCTTCATCACACGCGCTACCATGCATCACGAATCCCAGTGCATGCTAACTTGGGACCCCGATGATGTAGAGACTATAGGAGGGTTAGTCCTTGTGCCATACTCTACGGTGTTTACACAATGCACAGAAATTATGAGAGGGTCTTGAGACGAGGGAAGTCAAATCGCTCAGAAAGTATGGTAAGAAACATGGGAAATCAGCGCGAATTCGTTTCAAGGCAATACTAATGTGAGAGAAATCCAACGGCACCCAAAATTACTGAAATTCACTCACTAACGTCTAGAGCAATTTTAAGCACAGCACGAATGGGGTTTGCAGATCACGAGGTCAGCTCGCGCGCCTATGTATAGACTATAGGAGGGTTGGTCCTTAGTGCCGAACTCTACGGTGTTTACACAATGCACAGAAATCGTGAGAGGGTCTTGAGATGAGGGAAGTCAAATCGCTCGAAAAGTATAGCAAGAAACACGAGAAATCGACGCAAATTCGTTTCGAGGCAATGCAAATGCGAGAGAAATCTAATGGCACCCAAAATTACTAAAATTCACTCACTAACCTCTAGAGCAATTTTAAGCACAGCATGAACGGGGTTTGCGGATCGTGAGGTCAGCTCGCGCGCCCATGTACCTATGAACAAAACAACGAATAGGGAAACCGTCCACGACTCTGACGCTCGGATGCTCGTGGGTTAGAGGGCGAAAGAATATCAACACGGAAATAGCATCTAAAAATAGGCGAACCTGACCCACCCGGAACGGTGGGATTTACTTCTCGAAAAGCAAGAAACACAAGCAGGAAACACTTCGAGTCGAGACACCGGTCGCCAACTCTTACAAATCCTGAAGACGAAGCTACTTCGTCTTCCACACAAGCTAGAGGCACTCTTGCTCACTAGGAGAACTCTACTTCTAAGATAACTAAGGAACACAACACCCCAGCCTCCTCTTTTATAGAATAAGAGGGGAGGGAACAAGACAAAGCAGAAAAGACAAACAACTTTAACAACTAACTACTCCTACAGGACACAAAGGTGGTCAAGCTACTACTACAAGACAAAGCAAAACAAACTTCCACCTAATATTCTATGAAGCTGGCGCATGGTCTTTTGGTCTTCGTACAGAGGCGGTTAGGCGGTCAGACGCGTTCGGAGTATACCGTGACAAAGCAGCAGAATTTGGACGTCATGGGCTGGGTTACGATGGATATGGCGCGCTCTTGGGCCGTGTTGCTAAGATGATTGCGCGGCCCCTCCGGTGTTGGGCCTTCAGGTGGACATCCGCCCATGCCCTTGGGCAGAAGGGCTTCAGTGTGGATCGACAATGGGCTGATAACTCCTACGAAACGGTCCGGCAGTCGAGAAGTGCGTTGAGATCACCGTATCTCTACCTTGTTGGGCTCATTTTGGCCCTCCATAGATGGTTCAACATGGTACGAAGGGTTGTGGGCGTCGAAATGGGGTCGACGGGGCAGATTTGCCGCTTCAGGGAAAGTCAAGGTCTTCCCGTGGCATTTTACTCGGGTGTTGCTTCTGTCGTTGGGTACCCCAAGGAACTTTCTATGGAAAATCTGACTTGTGTATATGAAGCCGCCCCCGGATCGGGTAGTGGTTTGTAGGACTCACGGGGCGTGGCTTTCGTCCCTAGGTACCCCGAGGAACATTCTGTGGAAAATCTGACTTGGGCATGTGAAGCCACTTCCGATTCCAGAATTTCTCCGAGTAGCTATCCGCAGGAGTCACGGGGTGTGGTTTTCGTCGTTGGGTGCCCCGAGGAACTTTCTGTGGGAGATGTAACTGACGTTGCTTTGGATTACAGAATCCACGGGCCGAGGCTCTCATCGCTGGGCACCCCGAGGAACTTTTTGTGCCGAATTGAACTTTCTGGGTCTTTAGTGCTGGATGCTCCTGCATCAACTTTCCCCCATATGAAAGAGTTCTCCTCTGGAGAACTAAGGGGAAGAGGCTCGTCGGTGTCTGAGAGCCCCTCCAAAGGGCCATGGAAGGGGAGGAGGTCTGCCACATTGAAGACAGGATAGATGCCCATGTCCTCGGGTAGGTCCAGGACATAGGCATTGGAGCCGATCCTTCGCACCACCGCATAAGGTCCCATGTATCGTGGCTGAAGCTTAAAAAGTGCTTGGTGGGGAACACGCTCGAGGTGGATGCACACCCTTAACAGCTCACCTACAGAAAAGTGTTGTGGCCTATGGTGCTCGTTGGCCCTCAATGCATTACGAGTATTGCCCAAAAGGATTCGATGCCGAACTTCCTCATGCAAGCTAGCTATATGCTGAGCGAAAGAGTATGCATATTTGAAAGATTGGACTCCATGGGTAGGTCATGCAAGTTAATGGGTTTACGTGGCTGATGGCCTGAAACCACTTGGAAGGGACTAAGACCCGTAGACCTATTGGCTGCACTATTATACGCGAATTCTGCCATAGGAAGAATGGTGTCCCAAGACCTCAGGTGGTCACCAATGAGGCACAGGAGCAAATTGCCCAAACTACAGTTAACGATTTCGGTTTGGCCGTCGGTTTGCGGGTGATAAGCTGTGGATAACTTCAGAGTGGTGCCCAAGAGGGCCCAAAGTGAGCGCCAGAACTGGTTCACAAAGCGCGTGCCATGATCGGACACGATGGTCTTAGGGAGGCCATGGAGACGGACAATCTCCTTGAAGAAGAGATGTGCTACGTGGGATGTGTCCGCTGTCCGCGAACAGGGGATAAAGTGGGCCATCTTCGAGAACCGATCTACAACCACGTATATGGAATCAAAGCGTGAGGTGGTCCGGGGCAGCCCTAGGACAAAGTCTATGCTGATGTCATGCCATGGAGCATCGACCACAGGCAGGGGTGTGTAGAGTCCCGTGTTCGGAGGACGAGGCTTGGCTGATTGACACGTGCTACAATGGTGCACGATGCGCTCTAGATCCTTGCGAAGGGATGGCCAAAAGAGGCGTTCCTCGGCCATCTCGAAGTCTTGTCGCGGCCATGGTGGCCGGCGATGCCACCTGCGTGTAGCTTGAGGAGCAGGTGGTCGTGAAGGGATGATCGGGGAATGCACGGGCAATTCCCAAGGAAAAGATAGCCCTCACAGAGCTGATACGACAACTCGGGGTTAGGTGACACAGTCAAGGCGGCATACATGGCACCGAAATCAGGACAGGTGGCGTACTCATCCTCAACGTGGTCAAAAGTATTAACCCGGGCACGCATAACACACAAAAGGTTCCGGACATGACTCAGAGCGTCTGCAACAATGTTTTCTTTACCTGCCTTGTGATTGATCATGAAGGAATACTATTGCAAGTACTCGACTCACTTGGCACGGCGGGCGCTCAACTTCTTTTGAGCAGTGAGAAAAGACAAGGCCTGGTGGTCGCTATACAGGACGAACTCTCGGTGGAGGAGATAGTGCCTCCACTGCCGAAGCGACTGAACTATGGCGTAAAACTCCTTGCCGTAGGTCGAATAACATTGGTGAGCAGCATTCAGTTTCTCGCTGAAGAGGGCAACTGGGTGACCTTCTTAACTAAGGCAACTCCCGATACCATTACCAGAGGCGTCACACGCGACCTCGAAGACTTTGGCAAAGTCAGGGAGGTGCAGGACAGGAGCGGTGGTGATGGAATCCTTAAGGGACTCAAAGGCGCGTTGAGTGGCCATAGTCCACTCGAAGTCATCCTTAGACAACCGTTGGGTCAGTGGGGTCGCAAGTGTGCTGAACCCGCGAATGAAGCGGCGGTAAAAGCCTGCAAGACCCTAGAAACTACAGATATCAGAGATAGTGCGAGGCTCGGGCCAGTGTCAGATGGCATTGACCTTAGTGGGGTCGATAAAAAGGACCTCATCGGAGACGATGTCGCCCAGGAAGTGGACTCGGTTAGTCATGAAGGAGCACTTCTTCATGTTAAGGAAAATGGGCTCCTTGCATAGGCGGTTACACGTAGCGCTCTGGTGGTCCAAATGGTCCTCTTGGGTCCGGCTAAAAATTAGGATGTCGTTAAAGTAGACGACCAAAAATTTGCCCATGTAGAGCTTGAGGACTTGGCTCATAAGCCTCACGAAAGTGGATGGGGCGTTAGATAGCCCAAATGGCATTACGAGCCACTCATAGAGACCTTCCATGGTCTTGAACGCGGTTTTCCATTCGTCGCCCTCATGAATGCGGACTTGTTGATATCCGCTTCGGAGGGCCAGTTTGGAAAACCAGGACGCACCGGAGACTAGGTCCAGAATATTGTCAAGTCATGGTATAGGGAACCTATACTTGACGGTGATATGGTTAATGGCACGGCTATCCACGCACATGCGCCACGACCCATCCTTCATGGGCGTGAGCAAGGTTGGGACAGTGTAAGGACTCAAGCTCTCACGAATGTACCCTTTAGTGAGGAGGTCATCGACTTGACGTTGCAATTCAGCAAGTTCGGTTGGGTTGAGACGATGGTGTTGCATGTTGGGGAGGGATGCTCCCGGGAGAAGGTCAATGGCGTGTTGGATCTACCTAGCTAGGGGAAGACCATGGGGCAAGTTGATGCAGCAACTAATAGGTGAGGGGGTCCTTAAGCCGTACTCTAGGGTTTTACACAATGCGCGATAAAACGGGAGAGGGTCGTGAGACAAGGGAAGAGAAAACGTGTCGAAAAAGTGCAGGGAATCCGGTAGAAAGCACGACCAAACAGCGATGAGTTCGATTAGGGCAACACGAATGCAAATGAAGAGAACAGCACCCAACTAAAATAGTGCAACGCACTAACGTCGTAGCAATTTAAACAATTTCCTGTAACTCAGTTAGCACGTTTAAGCGTAGCTCGCGTTGGGGACTGTGGTTTCACGCGGTTTAGCTCGCGCGCCTATGAAGCTGAAACAAACCAAGAACAAGAGATCCAACCACTCCTCTGATGGCGGATGGCCGGGGGTGAAGGATCGAAGAAAATCACAGTGAAGGAATGCAACGAGATAGTAAGAAACAGGTGAACCTGACCCTCCGGAAAGGAGGGATTTACTTCATATAAGGCTGGAAACACAAGCTGAAACAAACTCCGAAGGCGAAGTGACTTCACCTCCCACACAAGCTGGAAGCTCTCTTGCTCCCTAGGAGATCTCTACCTCTAAGAGAACTAACTAACACACTAGCCCTACCTCCTCTTTTATAGAATAAGAGGCATAGGAACAAACAAAATGCATAAGGGACAAGGAACTCTAACCACCTAACACCTATTGTAGGCCACTAAAGTGGTCAAGGTGCAACTACAAGACAAATACTAACAAACTATCACCTAATATTCTTCGAAGGTGGTTGCACGATCCTGCGTCTTCATACGGGGGCGGATTAGACGCGCTCGGAGCACATGGCGACAAAATAGCAGAATTTGGACGTCGTGGGCTGAGTTACCACCATGGCGGCTCGATCTTGGGCCGAGTTAGTGATGAGATTGCGCGGCCCACTCGGGGATGGGTCCTCAGGCGGTTGACTCATAGTGTCCTTGGGTTGAGTCGCCTTGGTTTGCGTGGAAAGGGGGCTAACCACGCCCTTGAAACGATCCGGAGGCTTGCTCTAGCGTTGGGATCGCCGGATTATCACTTTGTCGGGCTCCTCATTCGCGTCACGGCTGGACCGTGTCACGGCCTTGCTGGTCGTCACGGCCTGGCTGTGTCAGGGCGGACGGTCGGGGTCGTAATCCTCTTTACGGGCCGTAATGTTGGTGCCAAAATCTATAGAAAGTTGCGTCACGGCCGTGTTCGGGTTGGTTTCGTGCGGCGCCGAACACGGTCGTGGGAACGGCTGTGCCGATGTGTTGCATGCTCATCACGGGCATGACCGCCATCACGGCCTGGCTGTGTCGGGGTCTAGGAGGCTCCGATCGCGATAAAAATCGCGCTGTCTCTTCCCCACGTCTTGGGGAGTCTTCCCAAGTGCCTTCCAGGGAGTTTGGGCTGTCCTCAAGTATGTTCATAGGCCCGTTTGCTCCTACATCAACTTTCGCTGCGTGATCTGATGAGTTCTCCTCCGGAGAGCTAGGGGCAGCGGGTCATCGGGGTCAGAAGGTGCCTGCAAAGGACCATAGAAGGGAAGGAGGTCTGCCACGTTTAAGACGGGGTGGATCCCCATGTCCTCGGGTAAGTCCAGCTCATAGGCGTTGGAGCCAATCCGGCGCACCACCGTGTAGGGTCCCATGTAACGCAGCTGAAGCTTAAAGTGTGCTTTGTTGGACAAACGCTCGGGGTGGATGCGCACCCTCACTAGCTCACCTACATAAAAGTGATGTGGCCTACGATGCTCGTTGGTCTTCATTGCATTGTGAGTGTTGCCCCAAAAGATACGAGGCCGAACTGAAGGACCCCTTTCAAGAGGGGGGCGAAACCCTAAACATGCGCATATGAAAAACTTTGTGCATGGGCGGAAAATAGGGCATCAAGAATCGTATGCATCATATATGATCAACTTAAATCTGTAGATTGAATCATACCATAGCCATTAGTTCGAATGGCGTCTAGGAAGAAGAGAGTCGAGTGCTTCTCCTCCACACGGTGCGCACACAAGGTGATGTAGCCTACTCCTTGTTGATCCTTGTGCTAGCAAGGTTCTCCAAGGGTGCTTGTCGAATGGAAGGAATGAGAGATCTTGCTTGGCGATCTTCTTCTTCTCCTTGGCGACAACCTTCTTCATCTGCACGAGAAGCCGTCGAGAGGAAGAGGCAAAAAGGGGCGAGAATAGCATGAGTGCGTCGAACGTGAGGTGTGGTATCTATTTTGGAAAACGCCTCTTCCAAAAATAGTAAACCTTCACTTCATGCGTTCATGCATTCAAGAACCGTGCGCTCACTCAAGGCAAACCGCCCAAAGCGCCATGAAGACTTTGAACCATGCGTTCACCCATGTGAACCGGTTCAAGCCATTCGGTTCAACCCAATTTGGCTCAAAGACCAAATTAAACCAAGCCTTTGTCCAGATCACCTTAAACCCTAAGGTTCAGGATCTGACCGTTCATCTCTTGATGCTCTTGATCTCATCGATCTAGCATCAACTCTCTCGATCAAAGCTTACCGATCTCAAGCCCTAATCAATCAAACATGATCAGACCAGATCTCACTTACAATCAGAGTTTAAATCCCTTTAAACTGAACCAAAACAATTCAGTCCACACGATCTGACTTAAGTAAGCTATATCATCAAATTGTGCGACCCTGAGGGTTTCCTTCAAATGTCGGTAACGATAACTTACATTATCACGATCAGTGAGGGGTATCTAGCAACACATCACTGTCTCCCGATATAGAGGAAAGAGTCTTCCAAGACTACACCCAAACCACAGCACAAGTGTGAATCAACTCACTAGGCATACATATTTCCTTTGCCACTGGATGTTCTCATTGGACAAGCGTGTCAAGCTTGTAGCTCCAATATGATGAACATGATTAGATCAGAAGAACATAGTCACCTGGGTATGGCCATACACTTTCTCAATCATCTCATCCAGGGGGGCCCCATTAGAACATCACACTCCAATTAAGGAGACGGCAATCCTTTATCTATCACTAGTGCCCTAACCTGACTCATGATCATTATCCAAGATAGTTGATAACCATTATGTTTCAAATGATATTGAACTACCTCAAAACAATGACAATCATCATTTAGAAACACAAGTGATCTCAAGTCAAAGGACATGTGCCACTTGTTGCAATCAAGGATTATTCACATTGTGACAAGCAATTGAATATCCTAGTAGGGTCTGTCCAGTACATCCAATGTACCCATGAGTCTACATCTTATTCCATGCTCGAAGCATCCTATAAGATTAGAATACATATTAGTCTCAATCATATCAGGGCTGTCTCATGTTCACCAAGATATCTCGACTAAGGACATAAAGCATGTCAGCCTAGCTGAACAGCATTGAGACATTATTTAGAAGTACAATTATTGCAGCAGACAATGTAACAAACTGAATAACAACCATTGCCTTTATAAACATAAGAGTTTATACATGATACTGAAAGAATCCCAAGACCTCAAACATTAGCCTTAAGGGCATACCCCTGTTGGGGTATGCCCTTAAGGCTAATGTTTGAGGCCTTGGGATTGTATAAGTATCATGTAATAAACTCTTATGTTTATAAAGGCATGGTTATTATTCAGGTTGCTACCTTGTCTGCTGTAATAAGTGTACTTCTGAATAATGTCTCAAAGCTGTTCAGCTAGGCTGACATGCATATGTCCTTAGTCGAGATATCTTGGTGAACATGAGACAGCCTTGATATGATTGAGACTAATATGTGTTCTAATCTTATAGGATGCTTCGAGCATGGAATAAGATGTAGACTCATGGGTACATTGGATGTACTGGACAGACCCTACTAGGATATTCAATTGCTTGTCACAATGTGAATGATCCTTGTAAGCACCAAGTGGCACATGTCCTCTGACTTGAGATCACTTGTGTTTCTAAATGATGATTGTCATTGTCTTGAGGTAGTTCAATATCATTTGAAACATAATGATTATAGACTATCTTGGATGGTGAGCTTGAATCAGGTTAGGGCACTAGTGATAGACATAGGATTGCCGTCTCCTTGTTTAAGGAGTGTGATGTTCTAAAGGGCCCCCCTATATGAGATGATTGAGATAGTGTATGGCCATACCCAGATGACTATGTTCATCTGATCTAATCATGCTCATCGTATTGGAGTTACAAGCTTGACCCGCTTGTCCAATAAGAACATCCAGTGGCAAAGGACACATGTATGCCTAGTGAAGTTGATTCACACTTGTGCTGTGGTTTGGGTGAAGTCTTGGAAGACTCTTTCCTTTATATCGGGAGACAGTGATGTGTTGCTAGATACCCCTCACTGATCGTGATAACGAAAGTTATCGTTACCGACATTTAAAGGAAACCCTCAGGGTCACACAATTTGATGATATGGCTTACTTAAGTCAGATCGTGTGGACTGAATTGTTTGGGTTCAGTTTAAAGGGATAGAGGCTCTGATTGTAAGTGAGATCTGGTCTGATCATGTTTGATTGATTGGGACTTGAGATCGGTAAGCTTCGATCGAGAGTATTGATGCTAGATCGGTGAGATCAAGAGTATCACGAGATCAACGGTTAGATATTGAACCATTGGTTCAATGAGATCTAGACCATGGCTTGGGCTGGTTTAATTTGGTTCTTGAACCAAATTGAAATGGATTGAAGTGGCTTGAACCGGTTCACAAGGGTGAACGCTTGGTTCAAGGGGTTAGGCGTTTTGGTTCGGTAATGGGCGCATAGCTTCATCTCTTCCATTTATGGAAAGTATTGAAGGCGACTTCACCTTAACGCCAAAGCGTTTTTGAACGCTCGACTTCACTCCTCTCTTCTCAACGTTCATCCTTGGAGGTGAAGGCATTCGGACGAGAAGAGGAGGGAGGTTGCTCTCGCCAAGTTTGATCTCCAAATCTCCTTCACGCGACAAGGGATACTTTGGAGCCTTGCTAGCACAAGGGACGTTCAAGGTGTAGGCCTTCTTCTTCTTGTGTGCGATTCCTTTGGAGAAGTTCTCTTTGAACTTTGCTTCCAAGCCGACATCCGATCTATGGCATTGGTATGATCACATTCTTGATCTAATGAAATATTATAGTTGATCATATGAGCACATAAGCGATTGAATTCTTGAAACCCTAGCAAAATGCATGCGCCCCCTTGTTTAGGGTTTTCGGCCCCCCCCTCTTGAAAGGGGTTTTATCCGCTTGCGCTCCCCCTTGAAGGGGACCCTTCAATTGGTATCAGAGCTAGGATCTTATATGATTCATATGATTGCTATGTATGTTTTGTGATCCATATATGTTTGATGCTTAGATCTATGTTTTCTCTTCATGCGATTATACTAGTGGATAGTATGTTCATGTTGCGCATGTATGAGAGTTATGTTGTGCTGGCGCTAGTTGAATGGCGCATGTATGATGATTGCGCTTCTTTCATGTTGTTGTAGTTGTTTTTCTTAAAAACCCTAAATGACATGCGCGCCTTGCATATTAGATCTAAGCCCCACCTACAATAAACCCTTAGATGGGTTGATGGGGTTGAAGTCACCTCTAGATTAGATCCAATAGTCTGATCAGACCATCTGACAGCCTAGATGGATCGACCAGATGACACCTGTGCGCAAGCATGAGGTGGCCATAGGTCGATCGCACCTTAGGCGTGTAGCGAGGTCTGGTTGAGACAACCAGTGAACACACATGAGCTAGGCCCGGGGTCACACCCGCTTGCCAGAACTCATGAGGGTTGTTCAGCCCTTGGCGCATGCATGGTTGACCATTAGGTCAACACGGGTCAGTTAGGACTCGGTGCATGCAAGGGCAGAGGATCTGATTAGATGGATGAGTGGATCCCTATCAATGTACCATTGTAAGGTTGTAGGGGCACATAAGGAAATTAAAATTGATGCCATGGGGTTTTCAAAAAAATTTAATTTCATGATTGGATCACATGTTGATTGATGCCATGATGTTTGTTTATTTAATCTTATGTGGGTTCCCCTAATGTGTGCTGTGCTGGGGCCTGCGTGCCTGGAATTAAACTTGTAAATTAATTTGTGATCTGCGAATCACATTTGTACTTAATTTATAATGTATAATTGACCTGCGAGTCAAACTTGTCTAGATAGATCAAATTGTATTTGATTAGACAAGAGCACAAAGGCACACATCCAAGAGGGGCTTTCAGCTGGTGGCGCACCTGAGGTGCTCTTGGCGCTAGGGCCCTGGGTTGGACCAGATGAGATGCAAAAGTCCCAAGAAGAGCAAGTGAAGACTTAAGTTTCTTAAGGTCTTACTTAGGCTTTGGGCTTTTACCACATAAGATGCATGCTTTCTTTTTATTGCTTATATAATTAGAACTGCATGAGTTTATCTTCTGCTATCACCATAGGACTTGCATGATAGTGAAGAAGATAAAAGACCGTTAAAATCCAAATGCTAACATATCAAGCTCGTAAGCCTTCTGACGCGAAACCTCACTGTTCTGATTATCGTTGGAGCCGTGTTGTACCCACTCAGTGGGCACGTCCATCTATCTTCAGACGGTGCTGGATTTCACCTGCGTGTTACAGAGAAGGGATTTATCGCTTCTCGTTGCTCAGCATAGCACGTGGTGGTCCAGGGAGTAGGTCGGGTCAGCTTGACCATGTAGACTACATATGTGGCGCATATGGTAGCACATGGAGGCAGCCATCTGAGGGATCAGAGACTGTGTTGTACCAACTCAGTTGGCACAGTCTGCTGGATTGCCCAGGTGAAGGGGAATCGCACGGGTTGGCGATTGGCTGGGACAGCCTACCAGAAATTAGTGCTTGTCATCTCTGTGCATCTTATCTCGCCTGAGCGGGACGCGGAGACCAAGTATGAAATCTGGATCCCATCTCACTAAAAGAGTGTTACTCTTTCGGACTGTTTTACTGGATTTTACAGTCAGCTAAAATAGTGAGAAAAGGAATCATTCTTAAGTCCTGATTGATTCTTAACATTGATACTGACCTTGCTGTTCTTGCATTGTTGTAGATTCCTGCAGCAACGAACACCATGAGCTTCAATGTGCGATCCCTACTGGAAAGGGAGAAGTTTGCTGGGCCGAACTTCTCTGACTGGTTCGGACACCTTAAGATCGTTCTTAAGGCAGAGAGGAAACTGTATGTCCTCGAGACGGCGATACCGCCGCAGCCCGCTCCGAACGCCGCAAGGGCGGTTCGGGATGCCTATGAAAAGCACGTCAATGATAGCATTGATGTCGCTTGCCTGATGCTAGCGTCTATGACGCCACCGCTGCAGCGTCAGCATGAGGATATGTCGGCTATAGAAATTATAGCGAACCTCAAGATGCTATATGCTGCACAGGCGAGGACAGAACGCTATAATCTGACGAAGCTCTTCTTTCAGAGCAAACTGGCTGAAGGGAGCCCAGTGGGAGCTCACGTGCTCAAGATGATTGGGCACAAGGAGGCTCTGGAGAAACTGGGGCATACCATCAACCAGGAGCTTGCTGTAGACATAATTCTACAGTCTCTTCCGCCTTCTTTCGATGCGTTCATCATTAACTTTAATATGAACAAAATCGATTGTACTCCGGCAGAGCTGTTGAATATGCTCTTGACTACTGAGGAAACTCTGAAGGGAAAGCCTTCAACCTCTGTCTTATTGGTTCCTTCTAGGAACAAGAAGAAGGGGAAGAAGGGCAAGGCCCCTGTCAAGAACTACAGTAAGGCACTGAAACAGAAGGTAAAGCGGTCGAAGGACAACAGGTGTTTCCACTGTGGCCAGCTGGGTCACTGGAAAAAGGACTGTAAAGCGCTCCATGGAGATAAGAGGGGAAGCATCGCTTCTGGCTCAGGTATATATGTGACTGAGGTCATGTTATCTTCTTCTACCATATCATGGGTGTTGGACACTGCATGTGGAGTTCACATTTGTTCAAATGTACAGGAACTCAAGAGAAGAAGGCAGGTGGGACAGCATGAGGTAGACCTACGCGTTGGAAACGGGGCACGGGTTGCTGCTGTTGCTGTAGGAGACTATTTCATTTCTTTACCATCTGGCATTGTATTGGAATTAAACAATTGTTATTTTGTACCCAGTATTACCAAGAATATTATCTCTATTCCTGCTCTTGTCAGGAAAGGATTTGCCTTTGAATGCAATATTTCAAAGTGTGTTTTATCTTGTGATAATATTGTGTATGCAACTGGTTCAATTAACAATGGGTTGTTCATGTTGGACATGGAAAATTCTATACAAAACATTGATAATAAGAAAGCCAAGTATGCTGATGACAGCACCTTGCTATGGCATAGTCGTTTAGGCCATATTAACGAGAAGCGCATTAAGCGGTTGCATGATCATGGACTGCTGGGATCATTCTCCTATGAGGAGATTGATACATGCAAAGCTTGTTTGATGGGTAAAATGACGAAGTCACCTTTTTCTAATAAAGGTCAAAGGGCTTCAGGTTTACTTGACCTTATACACAGTGATGTGTGTGGGCCATTTAGTAAACATGCCAGAGGTGGCTATCAGTACTTCATTACCTTTACTGATGATTTCAGTAGGTATGGGTATGTCTATTTGATGAGACATAAGAGTGAATCTTTTGACAAGTTCAAAGAGTTCAAAAATGAAGTACAGAATCAGCTAGGCCGAAATATCAAGGCACTTCGCTCAGATCGAGGTGGAGAATACTTGAGTCATGCGTTTACTGACTATCTAAAGGAGTGTGGGATTATCTCACAGCTCACTCCGCCAGGAACACCGCAATGGAATGGTGTGTCCGAGAGGAGAAATAGAACGTTACTTGATATGGTTCGTTCTATGATGAGTCAGGCTACTCTTCCATACTCCTTTTGGGGTTTTGCACTGGAAACAGCTGCAAAGGTACTAAACCGAGTGCCATCCAAGGCAGTTTCAAAGACGCCATATGAGTTATGGTATGGGAAACAGCCGAGCTTGACATTTATCAGGATCTGGGGTTGCGAGGCTTATGTCAAAAAGCTCGCCTCTAGGAAACTGGAGAGCAGATCTGAGAAATGTATCTTTGTCGGTTACCCTAAGGAAACTAAGGGTTATTATTTCTACGATCCCAAAGAGAACAAAGTTTTTGTTGCTCGGACGGCCATATTTCTTGAGAAGGAATTTCTTCTGCAAGAGGCCAGTGGGAGAGAAATAAAGCTGGATGAGATTCCAGAGGAAGGACAAAGTAGTCAAGCACAGTTGGATGTGCCTGAGCCGGTAGATCAGGTTATTGAACAACCTGAGGCTCAAATAACACGGGAACCGCGAAGATCGGGAAGGATCCGTCGTCAGCCTGAGCGCTATGACGGAGTCTACATCATTGATAATGATGAACCCCTCACTTATGCGGATGCGGTCAGTGGACCGGAGTCAGCTAGATGGATTGAAGCTATGCGAGCCGAGATGGACTCCATGTCAGATAACCAGGTCTGGGATTTGGTTGATCCGCCTCTGGAAGTAATCCCTATAGGCTGTAAATGGATCTTCAAGAAGAAGATTGACATGGATGGTAACGTTGTTACCTATAAAGGCAGGCTAGTTGCGAAAGGTTTCAAACAAATCTACGGGTTAGATTATGGTGAAACTTTCTCTCCTGTAGCCATGTTTAAGTCTATTCGGATTCTTTTCGCGATAGCAGCATATTATGATTATGAGATCTGGCAGATGGATGTGAAGACAGCTTTCCTTAATGGAAATCTGGATGAGGATGTGTATATGACACAACCTGAAGGTTTCACCAATCCATCAGATCGTCATAAAATATGCAAGTTAAAGAAGTCCATTTATGGACTTAAGCAAGCATCAAGAAGCTGGAATATTCGTTTTGATGAATCAATCTCTGAGTTTGGCTTCATCAAGAACGAAGATGACCCGTGTGTATATAAGAGGTTTAGTGGGAGCGTAATTACATTCCTAATCCTCTACGTCGATGATATCTTGATCATTGGAAATGATATTCCTGAAATGCATGCTGTTAAAGCATGGTTAAGGAAATGTTTCCAGATGAAAGATCTAGGAGAAGCAGCCTATGTATTAGGTGTGAAGATCTACAGGGATAGATCTAAGAGGCTTCTCGGGCTGTGCCAGAGTACTTACATCGATAAAGTCCTGGAGAGATTTCATTTAGAGAATTCTAAACGAGGATATCTTCCAGTCAGACATGGTCTGAATCTTTCGAAGAGTCAGTGTCCACAAACACAGACTGAGAAAGATGAAATGGACAATACGCCTTATGCTTCGGCTATTGGGTCCATTATGTATGCGATGTTGTGTACTCGCCCAGACGTCGCTTACGGGTTAAGCGTGACCAGTCGATTCCAAAGTAATCCAGGTATGGCGCACTGGATTGCAGTCAAGAACATTTTAAAATATCTGCGGAGGACCAAAGATATGTTCTTGATATATGGTGGTCAGGAAGAACTCAGTATAGAAGGATATACTGACGCTTCGTTCCAGTCGGACCAGGATGATTTCCGATCGCAATCAGGCTATGTTTTTAGCTTGAATGGTGGAGCAGTGGTGTGGAAGAGTTTCAAACAGTCAACTGTTGCTGATTCCACAACAGAAGCCGAGTATGTTGCAGCCTCGGAAGCATCCAAGGAGGCAGTCTGGATTCGTAAGTTCGTGAGAGAACTTGGTGTTGTTCCTTCGAGTGCAGATCCTTTGGTTATCTTCTGTGATAACACTGGAGCAATCGCACAAGCAAAGGAACCACGGTCGCACCAGAAGTCCAAGCACATACAGAGATGGTTTCACTTGATCCGGGAGATCATTGATCGTGGCGAGATCAAAATATGCAAGGTTCATACAGATGAAAATCTGGCAGACCCGCTTACCAAGCCTCTGGCGCAGCAGAAGCATGAGAAGCACTGTAATAATATGGGTTTGAGATTTCTCAACCATTAGATTAAGTGCAAGTGGGAGATTGTTGGGGTATGCCCTTAAGGCTAATGTTTGAGGCCTTGGGATTGTATAAGTATCATGTAATAAACTCTTATGTTTATAAAGGCATGGTTATTATTCAGGTTGCTACCTTGTCTGCTGTAATAAGTGTACTTCTGAATAATGTCTCAAAGCTGTTCAGCTAGGCTGACATGCATATGTCCTTAGTCGAGATATCTTGGTGAACATGAGACAGCCTTGATATGATTGAGACTAATATGTGTTCTAATCTTATAGGATGCTTCGAGCATGGAATAAGATGTAGACTCATGGGTACATTGGATGTACTGGACAGACCCTACTAGGATATTCAATTGCTTGTCACAATGTGAATGATCCTTGTAAGCACCAAGTGGCACATGTCCTCTGACTTGAGATCACTTGTGTTTCTAAATGATGATTGTCATTGTCTTGAGGTAGTTCAATATCATTTGAAACATAATGATTATAGACTATCTTGGATGGTGAGCTTGAATCAGGTTAGGGCACTAGTGATAGACATAGGATTGCCGTCTCCTTGTTTAAGGAGTGTGATGTGAAAGAAACCCTTATTTAAGGGGGTGAAACCCTAAACATGCGCATCTAGCAAGCATGGCGGAAAGAGGGTTTCTAAAAGATCGCATATGACAACAATATGATCAACTTGAAGCTATGAGTTTAGATCTATACCATAGCCATAGATTGGAGGTCGGCTTGGAAGGAGAGAGCAACTTTGATCTCCTCCAAAAAGTTCACACACAAAGGCGATGAAGACTCCCAACTTGCGCACCTCTTGTGCTAGCAAAAGTGCCAAGATGTCAATGATCGAGTGTAGGGAAGAGATGAAGACTTCCTTTTGCTTGGCCGGTTCCTCCTCTTCTCGTCAACACCCTCACTTGCTCGAGAGCAAAAATCGTTTCACCAAACCACAAGAGAGAGGTGTAACCGAAAAACATTAGGGAGACTTCAAGCCGTGAACGCATATGTGTTTTCATTTTGGAACTTTCCAAAAATGGCAACCATTAAGAGTATGCGTTCATGCGTTCATGTCTCCATGAACCAAACGCAACTCCTTCTCCCTCTTGAACCATGCGCTCAACCCATGAGCCGGTTCAAGACCCTTGGTTCAATAGCGAAACCAAATCAGCCCAAGCATTAAGTCTAGATCAAATTAGACCCCAAAGTCCAAGATCTGACCATTCATCATCTGACGCTTCTGATCGCATCGATCTAGCATCATCTCTCTCGATCGAAGCTTACCGATCTAAAGCCCTAATCAATCAAACATGATCAGACCAGATCTCACTTACAATCAGAGATTAAATCCCTTTAAACTGAACCGAAACAATTCAGTCCACACGATCTGACTTAAGCAAGCCATATCACCAAATTGTGCGACCCTAAGGGTTTCCTTTAAATGTCGGTAACGATAACTTTCGTTATCACGATCAGTGAGGGGTATCTAGCAACACATCACTGTCTCCCGATATAAAGGAAAGAGTCTTCCAAGACTACACCCAAACCATGGCACAAGTGTGAATCAAACTCACGAGGCATGCATGTTTCCTTTGCCACTGGATGTTCTTATTGGACAAGCATGTCAAGCCTGTAACTCCAATACGATGAGCATGATTAGATCAGATGAACACAGTCATCTGGGTATGGCCATACACTATCTCAATCTTCTCATACAGGGGGGGCCCTTTAGAACATCACACTCCTTAAACAAGGAGACGGCAATCCTTTATCTATCACAAGTGCCCTAACCTGACTCAAGCTCACCATCCAAGATAGTCTATAACCATTATGTTTCAAATGATATTGAACTACCTCAAAACAATGACAATCATCATTTAGAAACACAAGTGATCTCAAGTCAAAGGACATGTGCCACTTGCTGCTTACAAGGATCATTCACATTGTGACAAGCAATGGAATATCCCAGTAGGGTCTGTCCAGTACATCCAATGTACCCATGAGTCTACATCTTATTCCATGCTCGAAGCATCCTATAAGATTAGCACACATATTAGTCTTAATCATATCAAGGCTGTCTCAGGTTCACCAAGATATCTCGACTAAGGACATATAGCCTGTCAGCCTAGCTGAACAGCTTTGAGACATTATTCAGAAGTACACTTATTACAGCAGACAAGGTAACAACCTGAATAATAACCATGAGTTTATAAACACAAGAGTTTATTACATGATACTTATTACAATCCCAAAGGCCTCAAACATTAGCCTTAAGGGCATACCCCAACAATCTCCCACTTGCACTTAATCTAATGGTTGAGAAATCTCAAACCCATATTATTACAGTGCTGCTCATGCTTCTGCTGCGCCAGAGGCTTGGTAAGCGGGTCTGCCAGATTGTCATCTGTATGAACCTTGCATATTTTGATCTCGCCTCGATCAATGATCTCCCGGATCAAGTGAAACCATCTCTGTATGTGCTTGGACTTCTGGTGCGACCGTGGTTCCTTTGCTTGTGCGATTGCTCCAGTGTTATCACAGAAGATAACCAAAGGATCAGCACTCGAAGGAACGACACCAAGTTCTCTCACGAACTTACGAATCCACACTGCCTCCTTGGATGCTTCCGAGGCTGCAACATACTCGGCTTCTGTTGTGGAATCAGCAACAGTTGACTGTTTGAAACTCTTCCACACCACTGCTCCACCATTCAAGCTAAAAACATAGCCTGATTGCGATCGGAAATCATCCTGGTCCGACTGGAACGAAGCGTCAGTATATCCCTCTATACTGAGTTCTTCCTGACCACCATATATCAAGAACATATCTTTGGTCCTCCGCAGATATTTTATAATGTTCTTGACTGCAATCCAGTGCGCCAAACCTGGATTACTTTGGAATCGACTGGTCACGCTTAACCCGTAAGCGACGTCTGGGCGAGTACACAACATCGCATACATGATGGACCCAATAGCCGAAGCATAAGGCGTATTGTCCATTTCATCTTTCTCAGTCTGTGTTTGTGGACACTGACTCTTCGAAAGATTCAGACCATGTCTGACTGGAAGATATCCACGTTTAGAATTCTCTAAATGGAATCTCTCCAGGACTTTATCGATGTAAGTACTCTGGCACAGCCCGAGAAGCCTCTTAGATCTATCCCTATAGATCTTTACACCTAACACATAGGCTGCTTCTCCTAGATCTTTCATCTGGAAACATTTTCCTAACTATGCTTTAACAGCATGCAGTTCAGGAATATCATTTCCAATGATTAAGATATCATCGACGTAGAGGATTAGGAATGTAATTACGCTCCCACTAAACCTCTTATAAACACACGGGTCATCTTCGTTCTTGATGAAACCAAACTCAGAGATTGATTCATCAAAACGAATATTCCAGCTCCTAGATGCTTGTTTCAGTCCATAAATGGACTTCTTTAACTTGCATATTTTATGACGATCTGATGGATTAGTGAAACCCTCAGGTTGTGTCATATACACATCCTCATCCAGATTTCCATTAAGGAAAGCTGTTTTCACATCCATCTGCCAGATCTCATAATCATAATATGCTGCTATCGCGAAAAGAATCCGAATAGACTTGAACATAGCTACAGGTGAGAAAGTTTCATCATAATCTATCCCGTAGATTTGTTTGAAACCTTTCGCAACTAGCCTGCCTTTATAGGTAACCACGTTACCATCCATGTCAATCTTCTTCTTGAAGATCCATTTACAGCCTATAGGGATTACTCCCGGAGGCGGATCAACCAAATCCCAGACTTGGTTATCTGACATGGAGTCCATCTCGGCTCGCATAGCATCAAGCCATCTAGCTGACTCCGGTCCACTGACCGCATCCGCATAAGTTAGGGGTTCATCATTATCAATGATGTAGACTCCGTCATAGCGCTCAGGCTGTCGACGGATCCTTCCCGATCTTCGCGGTTCCCGTGTTATCTGAGCCTCAGGTTGTTCAATAACCTGATCTACCGGCTCAGGCTCATCCAACTGTGCTTGACTACTTTGTCCTTCCTCTGGATTTTCATCCAGCTTTATTTCTCTCCCACTGGCCTCTTGCAGAAGAAACTCCTTCTCAAGGAATATGGCCGTCCGAGCAACAAAAACTTTGTTCTCCTTGGGATCGTAGAAATAATAACCCTTAGTTTCCTTAGGGTAACCGACAAAGATGCATTTGTCAGATCTGCTCTCTAGTTTCCCAGAGGCGAGCTTTTTGACATAAGCCTCGCAACCCCAGATCCTGATAAATGTCAAGCTTGGCTGTTTCCCATACCATAATTCATATGGCGTCTTTGAAACTGCCTTAGATGGCACTCGGTTTAGTACCTTTGCAGCTGTTTCCAGTGCAAAACCCCAAAAGGAGTATGGAAGAGTGGCCTGACTCATCATAGAACGAACCATATCAAGTAACGTTCTATTTCTCCTCTCGGACACACCATTCCATTGCGGTGTTCCTGGCGGAGTGAGCTGTGAGATAATCCCACACTCCTTCAGATAGTCAGTAAATGCATGACTTAGGTATTCTCCACCTCGATCTGAGCGAAGTGCCTTGATATTTCGGCCTAGCTGATTTTGTACTTCATTCTTGAACTCTTTGAACTTGTCAAAAGATTCACTTTTATGTCTCATCAGATAGACATACCCATACCTACTGAAATCATCAGTAAAGGTAATGAAGTACTGATAGCCACCTCTGGCATGTTTACTAAATGGCCCACACACATCACTGTGTATAAGGTCAAGTAAACCTGAAGCCCTTTGACCTTTGTGAGGAAAAGGTGACTTCGTCATTTTACCCATCAAACAAGCTTTGCATGTATCAATCTCCTCATAGGAGAATGATCCCAGCAGTCCATTATCATGCAACCGCTTAATGCGCTTCTCGTTTATATGGCCTAAACGACTGTGCCATAGCAAGGTGCTGTCATCAGCATACTTGGCTTTCTTATTATCAATGTTTTGTATAGAATTTTCCATGTCCAACATGAATAACCCATTGTTAATTGAACCAGTTCCATACACAATATTATCTAGAGATAAAACACACTTTGAAATATTGCATTCAAAGGCAAATCCTTTCCTGACAAGAGCAGGAATAGAGATAATATTCTTGGTAATACTGGGTACAAAATAACAATTGTTTAATTCTAATACAATGCCAGATGGTAAAGAAATGAAATAGTCTCCTACAGCAACAGCAGCAACCCATGCCCCGTTTCCAACTCGTAGGTCTACCTCATGCTGTCCCACCTGTCTTCTTCTCTTGAGTTCCTGTACATTTGAACAAATGTGAACTCCACATGCAGTGTCCAACACCCATGATATTGAAGAAGATGAAAACATGACTTCAGTCACGAATATACCTGAGCCAGAAGCAATGCTTCCCCTCTTATCTCCTTGGAGCGCTTTACAGTCCTTTTTCCAGTGACCCAGCTGGCCACAGTGGAAACACCTGTTATCCTTCGACCGCTTCACCTTCTGTTTCAGAGCCTTGCTGTAATTCTTGACAGGGGCCTTGCCCTTCTTCCCCTTCTTTTTGTTCCTAGAAGGAACCATCAAGACAGAGGTTGAAGGCTTTCCCTTCAGAGTTTCCTCAGTTGTCAAGAGCATATTCAGCAGCTCTGCCGGCGTGCAATCGATTTTGTTCATATTAAAATTAATGATGAACGCATCGAAAGAGGGCGGGAGAGACTGCAGAATAATATCAACAGCAAGCTCCTGGTTGATGGTATGCCCTAGTTTCTCCAGAGCCTCCTTGTGCCCAATCATCTTGAGCACGTGAGCTCCCACTGGGCTCCCCTCAGCCAGTTTGCTCTGAACGAAGAGCTTTGTCAGATTATAGCGTTCTGTCCTCGCCTGTGCAGCATACAGCATCTTGAGGTTCGCTATAATCTCTATAGCCGACATATCCTCATGCTGACGCTGCAGCGGTGGCGTCATAGACGCAAGCATCAGGCAAGCGACATCAATGCTATCATTGACGTGCTTTTCATAGGCATCCCGAACCGCCCTTGCGGCGTTCGGAGCGGGCTGCGGCGGTATCGCCGTCTCGAGGACATATAGTTTCCTCTCTGCCTTAAGAACGATCTTAAGGTGTCCGAACCAGTCAGAGAAGTTCGGCCCAGCAAACTTCTCCCTTTCCAGTAGGGATCGCACATTGAAGCTCATGGTGTTCGTTGCTGCAGTTATCTACAACAATGCAAGAACAGCAAGGTTAATATCAATGTTCAGAATCAATCCAGGACTTAAGAAAGATTCTTTTCTCACTATTTTGTCTGACTGAAAAATTCAGTAAACAGTCCGAAAGAGTAACACTCTTTTAGTGAGATGGGATCCAGATTTCATACTTGGTCTCCGCGTCCCGCTCAGGCGAGATAAGATGCACAGAGAGGACAAGCACTAATTTCTGGTAGGCTGTCCCAGCCAATCGCCAACCCGTGCGATTCCCCTTCATCTGGGCAATCCAGCAGACTGTGCCAACTGAGTTGGTACAACACAGTCTCTGATCCCACAGATGGCTGCCTCCATGTGCTACCATATGCGCCACATATGTAGCCTACATGGTCAAGCTGACCTGACCTACTCCCTGGACCACCACGTGCTATGCTGAGCAACGAGAAGGGATAAATCCCTACTCTGTAACACGCAGGTGAAATCCAGCACCGTCTGAAGATAGATGGACGTGCCCACTGAGTGGGTTCAACACGGCTCCAACGATAGTCAGAACAGTGAGGTTTCGCGTCAGAAGGCTTACGAGCTTGATATGTTAGCGTTGGATTTTAACGGTCTTTTATCTTCTTACTATCAGGCATATCCTATGGCTATAGCAGAAGATAAACACATGCAATTCTAATTATATAAGCAATAAATAGAAAGCATGATCTTATGTGGTAAAAGCCCATGAACCCTAGAAAGACCTTAATTGTACTTAAGTCTTCACTTGAGCTCTTTTGCATCTCATCTGGTCCAACCCAGGGCCCTAGCGCCAAGAGCACTTCAGGTGCGCCACCAGGTGAATGCCCCTCTTGGATGTGTGCCTTTATGCTCTTGTCTAATCAAAAACATTTTGATCTATCTAGATAAGCTTTGACTCGCAGGTCAATTATACAATAAATTAATAAAAAAATGTGATTCGCAGATCACAATAATATTAACTTATAATTTACCAGGCACGCAGGCCCCAGCACAGCACACATTAGGGCAACCCACATAAGATTAAATAAACAAGCATATGGTATCAAAACAACATGTGATCCATTCATGAAATTAAATTTTGAAAAACCCCATGGTATCAATTTTAATTTCCTTGTGTGCTCTACAACCTTACAATGGTCCATTGATAGGGATCCACTCATCCATCTAGTCAGATCCTCTGCCCTTGCATGCACCGAGTCCTAACTGACCCGTGTTGACCTAATGGTCAACCATGCATGCGCCAAGGGCTGAACCACCCTCATGAGTTTTGGCAAGCGGGTGTGACCCCGGGCCTAACTCATGTGTGTTCAGTAGTTGTCTCAACCAGACCTCGCTACACGCCCTGGATGCAGTCGACCTATAGCCACCTCGTGCTTGCGCACAGGTGCTATCTGGTCAACCCATCTAGGCTGTCAGATGGTCTGATCAGACTAGTTGGATCTAACCTAGAAGATGCTTTCAACCCCATCAACCCATCTAAGGATTTATAGTAGGGGCACCTTAGATCTAAGTAGGCGCGCAAGATGTAAGTTTTATAAAACATCTAGAACATGCGCAAACAAACAAAACAACATGCTTCACTTGAGAACATAAGATATATCTCATATCTAGCATATTGATAACCCTTAGATCTAAGGGGAGTCCCCTTCAAGGGGGAGCGCAAACTGTAGGGGGTCCCCTTCAAGGGGGAGCGCAAACTTCAGGGGGTCCCCTTCAAGGGGGAGCGCAAACTTCATGTAACCATGATACAAGCGCAAACATAGCCAATGTAAACCATGCATCATGAAAACAAAGCATCAAGTAAGCGCAACATGTATGGATCACAAACACTTCAAAGCAATCATATAGATCATATCGAAAGCCTAGCTCTGATACCAATTGAAAGAAACCCTTATTTAAGGGGGTGAAACCCTAAACATGCGCATCTAGCAAGCATGGCGGAAAGAGGGTTTCTAAAAGATCGCATATGACAACAATATGATCAACTTGAAGCTATGAGTTTAGATCTATACCATAGCCATAGATTGGAGGTCGGCTTGGAAGGAGAGAGCAACTTTGATCTCCTCCAAAAAGTTCACACACAAAGGCGATGAAGACTCCCAACTTGCGCACCTCTTGTGCTAGCAAAAGTGCCAAGATGTCAATGATCGAGTGTAGGGAAGAGATGAAGACTTCCTTTTGCTTGGCCGGTTCCTCCTCTTCTCGTCAACACCCTCACTTGCTCGAGAGCAAAAATCGTTTCACCAAACCACAAGAGAGAGGTGTAACCGAAAAACATTAGGGAGACTTCAAGCCGTGAACGCATATGCGTTTTCATTTTGGAACTTTCCAAAAATGGCAACCATTAAGAGTATGCGTTCATGCGTTCATGTCTCCATGAACCAAACGCAACTCCTTCTCCCTCTTGAACCATGCGCTCAACCCATGAGCCGGTTCAAGACCCTTGGTTCAATAGCGAAACCAAATCAGCCCAAGCATTAAGTCTAGATCAAATTAGACCCCAAAGTCCAAGATCTGACCATTCATCATCTGACGCTTCTGATCGCATCGATCTAGCATCATCTCTCTCGATCGAAGCTTACCGATCTAAAGCCCTAATCAATCAAACATGATCAGACCAGATCTCACTTACAATCAGAGATTAAATCCCTTTAAACTGAACCGAAACAATTCAGTCCACACGATCTGACTTAAGCAAGCCATATCACCAAATTGTGCGACCCTAAGGGTTTCCTTTAAATGTCGGTAACGATAACTTTCGTTATCACGATCAGTGAGGGGTATCTAGCAACACATCACTGTCTCCCGATATAAAGGAAAGAGTCTTCCAAGACTACACCCAAACCATGGCACAAGTGTGAATCAAACTCACGAGGCATGCATGTTTCCTTTGCCACTGGATGTTCTTATTGGACAAGCATGTCAAGCCTGTAACTCCAATACGATGAGCATGATTAGATCAGATGAACACAGTCATCTGGGTATGGCCATACACTATCTCAATCTTCTCATACAGGGGGGCCCTTTAGAACATCACACTCCTTAAACAAGGAGACGGCAATCCTTTATCTATCACAAGTGCCCTAACCTGACTCAAGCTCACCATCCAAGATAGTCTATATGTTGGGGTATGCCCTTAAGGCTAATGTTTGAGGCCTATGGGAATGTAACAAGTATCATGTAATAAACTCTATGTGTTTATAAAGGCATGGTTGTTATTCAGTTAGCTACATTGTCTGCTGCAATATATGTTCTTCTGAATAATGTCTCAAAGCTGTTCAGCTGGGCTGACATGCTATTATGTCCTTAGTCGATATATCTTGGTAAACATGAGACAGCCTCGATATGGTTAAGACTAATATGTGTTCTAATCTTATAGGATGCTTCGAGCATGGAATAAGATGTAGACTCATGGGTACATGGGATGTACTGGACAGACCCTACTAGGATGTTCAATTGTTTGTCACAATGTGAATATTCCTTGATTAAGACAAGTGGCACATTTCCTCTGACTTGAGATCACTTGTGTTTTCTAAATGATGATTGTCATTGTTTTGAGGTAGTTCAATATCATTTGAAAAATAATGATTATAGACTATCTTGGATGGTGAGCTTGAATCAGGTTAGAGCACTAGTGATAGACATAGGATTGCCGTCTCCTTGTTTAAGGAGTGTGATGTTCTAAAGGGGCCCCCTGGATGAGATGATTGAGAGAGTGTATGGCCATACCCAGGTGACAGTGCTCATCTGTTCTAATCATGCTCATCATATTGGAGTTACGAGCTTGACAGGCTTGTCCAATAAGAACATCCAGTGGCAAAGGAAATATGTATGCTTTGTGAATTGATTCACACTTGTGCTGTTTTTGGGTGAAGTCTTGGAAGACTCTTTCCTTGATATCGGGAGACAGTGATGTGTTGCTAGATACCCCTCACTGGTTGTGATAATGTAAATTATCGTTACCGATGTTTTAAGGAAACCCTCAGGGTCGCACAATTGATGATATGGCTTACTTAAGTCAGATCGTGTGGACTGAATTGTTTCGGGTTCAGTTTAAAGGGATTTAATCTCTGATTGTGAGTGAGATCTGGTCTGATCATGTTTGATTGATTAGGGCTTGAGATCGGTAAGCTTCGATCGAGAGAAGAGATGCTAGATCGGTCAGATCAGGAGCATCATAGAGATCAACGGCTAGATCTGGAACCTTAGGGTTTTAATATGATCTAGGCCATGTCGTTTGGTTTATTTGGTAATTGAACCAAAATTAAATTAAACCAAAATGGTTCAAGCATTGGCGACAAGTTCACTTGGCGTGAACATGTTGGGCGGTTAGTGGTGCTATTTTTAGCCACCATGATCTCCACTTGGAGACACTCACGTTCGAAAGAGAGTGCTCTCTCTATTCTCGCCACTTGAACGCATTCCTCTTGGGTTTTTCCGTGGGTGACGACGCCTTGGATTTGGAGGAGAAATCGGCAAAGAAAAGATCTCTTCATCCCTTTCTCATTTTCGATCAAAGACTTCTTTGGATCTTGCTAGCACAAGGATCGCAAAGAGGAGTAGGCGACATCAACTGTGTGCGTCACCTCTGGAGAAGATCTGCTTTGATCTTTGCTTCCTAGGCGCCATTCGAAATGGCTATGGTATGAGTTTTATCTCTTACATGCAATCGTTTCCATTTGGTTGATCATATCACATGAACCGATTCTTGAAACCCTAATCCGCTGCCCAAAAATTTTATGCGCCACTGCCTAGGGTTTTCGCTCCCCCTAGAAGGGGACCCCCCTTAGTTTAAGGGGTACTTACATTGGTATCAGAGCCTGATGTTTCATGCTTGTTTATGATTGCCATGATATGTCATATGATCCATGTATGCGCATTATAATAGATCTATAGGTTACATGCGATTATCTAAGTTGGCGAAAATTCATGATTTGTATAGATGTTATTTTCTCCATTGCGCATGTTGTTGTTGGCGCATGTTTTTGTAAGTTTTTCTAAAACCTTGATCACATGCGCGTTTCACCTTAGATCTAATGCTCCTACATTAAACCCTTAGATGGGTTATTAGGGTTGAAGTCACCCCCTAGGTTAGATCCAAACATGTCTGATCAGACTATCTGACAGCCTGAATGGGTCGACCAGTTAGCACCTTGGCGCATGCCTGTGGTGGCTATAGGTCGACTGCAGACAGGTGTGTAGCGATGTCTGATTGAGACAACTGATGAACGCACCTGAGTTAGGCCCGGGGTCACGCCCGCTTGCCAGACCTCAGTGTGGTCGTTCAGCCTTGGTGCATGCATGGTTGACCTTTTGGTCGACTCAAGTCAGTTAGGACTTGGTGCATGCTAGGGCAGTGGATCTGACTAGGTTGGATGAGTGGATCCCTAGTAATGGACCATTGTAAGGTTGTGGGGCAAATAAGGAAAAATTAATAAAAAAAAAAAATCGATCCCAAGGGGTTTTTTAAAAAATTTATTTTTCCTGACTGGATCACATGATGGTTGTTGCATCTGCTTGTTTATTTAGTCTTATGTGGGCTGCCCGTTTTTAATGTGTGCTATGCTGGGGCCTGCGTGCCTGGATTATATGTTGTAAATTAATTTTCTTTATGTGATCTGCGTATCACAATTTTAATTAATTTATAATGTGAAAGTGACCTGCGTGTCACTCTTGTCTAGATAGTTAAATTTGTAATTTAATTAGACAAGAGCACAATGCACACTTGGCAGAAGCGCATGCAGCAGTGGCTGGACCAGGTGGGAGGTCTAGGGTTCGACCCTAGGACCAGGCGCAAATTCCTGGTGGGCGCACCAGAGCTGCAGTTGGCGCTTGGGCCCAGGTTTGGGCCAGATGAGCAGCTAAAGACCCATAAAGAGCAAGTGTAGACTTAAGTTAGGTTAAGGTCTCACTAGGGCTATGGGCTTTTACCACAAAAGACACATGCTTTCTTTTATTGCTATATATTAGAATTGCATGAGTAAATTTATCTTCTGCTATCACCATAGGAATTGCATGATAGGCAAGAAGATAAAAGACCGTTAAAATCCAACGATTAAATATCAAGCTCGTAAGCCTTCTGACGCGAAACCTCACTGTTCTGATTATCGTTGGAGCCGTGTTGTACCCACTCAGTGGGCACGTCCATCTATCTTCAGACGGTGCGGGATTACACCTGTGTGTTACAGAGCAGGGATTTATCCCTTCTCGTTGCTCAGCATAGCACATGGTGGTCCAGGGAGTAGGTCGGGTCAGCTTGACCGTGTAGGCTACATATGTGGCGCATATGGTAGCACATGGAGGCAGCCATCTGTGGGGTCAGAGATTGTGTTGTACCAACTCAGTTGGCACAGTCTGCTGGACTGCCCAGATGAAGGGGAATCGCACGGGTTGGCGATCGGCAGGGACTGCCTACCAGAAACTAGTGCTTGTACTCTCTGTGCATCTTATCTCGCCTGAGCGGGACGCGGAGACCAAGTATGAAATCTGGATCCCATCTCACTAAAAGAGTTCGACTCTTTCGGGCTGTTTTGCTGGATTTTTCACGCCTGATAAAATAGTGAGAAAAAGAATCTTTCTTAAGTCCTGATTGATTCTTATACATTGATACTGACCTTGCTGTTCTTGCATTGTTGTAGATACCTGCAGCAACGAACACCATGAACTTCAATGTGCGATCCCTACTGGAAAGAGAGAAGTTTGCTGGGCCGAACTTCTCTGACTGGTTTGGACACCTTAAGATCGTTCTTAAGGCAGAGAGGAAACTGTATGTCCTCGAGACGGCGATACCGCCGCAGCCCGCTCCGAACGCCGCAAGGGCGGTTCGGGAAGCCTATGAAAAGCACGTCAATGATAGCATTGATGTCGCTTGCCTGATGTTAGCGTCTATGACGCCACCACTGCAGCGTCAGCATGAGGACATGTCGGCTAGAGACATGATTACAAACCTCAAGATGTTGTATGCTGCACAGGCGAGGACTGAACGCTATAATTTGACGAAGCTCTTCTTTCAGAGCAAACTGGCTGAAGGGAGCCCAGTGGGAGCTCACGTGCTCAAGATGATTGGGCACAAGGAGGCTCTAGAGAAACTGGGGCATACCATCAACCAGGAGCTTGCTGTGGACATTATTCTGCAGTCTCTCCCGCCATCATTCGACGCGTTCATTATTAATTTTAATATGAACAAAATCGATTGTACTCCGGCAGAGCTGCTGAATATGCTCTTGACCACTGAGGAAACTCTAAAGGTAAGCCTTCAACCTCTGTCTTGATGGTTCCTTCCAGGAACAAGAAGAAGGGGAAGAAGGGCAAGGCCCCGGTCAAGAATTACAGCAAGGCTCTGAAGCAGAAGGTGAAGCGGTCTAAGGAATACAGGTGTTTCCACTGTGGCCAGCTGGGTCACTGGAAAAAGGACTGTAAAGCGCTCCAAGGAGATAAGAGGGGAAGCTTTGCTTCTGGCTCAGGTATATTCGTGACTGAGGTCATGTATTCTTCTTCTGTATCATGGGTGTTGGACACTGCATGTGGAGTTCACATTTGTTCAAATGTGCAGGAACTCAAGAGAAGAAGGCAGGTGGGACAGCATGAGGTGGACCTACGCGTTGGAAACGGGGCACGGGTTGCTGCTGTTGCTGTAGGAGACTACTTCATTACTTTACCATCTGGAATTGTATTGGAACTAAACAGTTGTTATTTTGTTCCCAGTATAACTAAAAATATTATCTCCATTCCTGCTCTTGTCAGGAAGGGGTTTTCCTTTGAATGCAAAATTTCAAAGTGTGTTTTGTCATATGATAATATTGTTTATGCAACTGGTTCAATTAATAATGGGTTATTCATGTTGGACATGGAAAGTTCTATACAGAATGTTGATATTAAGAAAGCCAAGTATGCTGATGACAGCACCTTGCTATGGCATAGTCGTTTAGGCCATATTAACGAGAAACGCATTAAGCGGTTGCATGATCATGGACTGCTGGGATCATTCTCCTATAAGGAGATTGATACATGCAAAGCTTGTTTGATGGGTAAAATGACGAAGTCACCTTTTCCTAATAAAGGTCAAAGGGCTTCAGGTTTACTTGACCTCATACACAGTGATGTGTGTGGGCCATTTAGTAAACATGCCAGAGGTGGCTATCAGTACTTCATTACATTTACTGATGATTTCAGTAGATATGGGTATGTCTATCTGATGAGACATAAGAGTGAATCTTTTGACAAGTTCAAAGAGTTCAAGAATGAAGTACAAAATCAGCTAGGCCGTAATATCAAGGCACTTCGCTCAGATCGAGGTGGTGAATACCTAAGTCATGCATTTACTGACTATCTAAAGGAGTGTGGGATTATCTCACAGCTCACTCCACCAGGAACACCGCAATGGAATGGTGTGTCCGAGAGGAGAAATAGAACGTTACTTGATATGGTTCGTTCTATGATGAGTCAGGCTACTCTTCCATACTCCTTTTGGGGTTTTGCGCTGGAAACAGCTGCAAAGGTACTAAACCGAGTGCCATCCAAGGCAGTTTCAAAGACGCCATATGAGTTATGGTATGGGAAACAGCCGAGCTTGACATTTATCAGGATCTGGGGTTGCGAGGCTTATGTTAAAAAGCTCGCCTCTGGGAAACTAGAGAGCAGATCTGACAAATGTATCTTTGTCGGTTACCCTAAGGAAACTAAGGGTTATTATTTCTTCGATCCCAATGAGAACAAGGTTTTTGTTGCTCGGACGGCCATATTTCTTGAGAAGGAGTTTCTTCTGCAAGAGGCCAGTGGGAGAGAAATAAAGCTGGATGAGAATCCAGAAGAAGGACAAAGTGATCAAGCACAGTTGGATGAGCCTGAGCCGGTAGAACAGGTTATTGAACAACCTGAGGCTCAGACATCACGGGAACCGCGAAGATCGGGTAGGATTCGTCGACAGCCTGAGCGCTATGACGGAGTCTACATCATTGACAATGATGAACCCCTTACTTATGCGGATGCGGTCAGTGGACCAGAGTCAGCGAGATGGCTTGAGGCTATGCGCGCCGAGATGGACTCCATGTCAGATAACCAAGTCTGGGATTTGGTTGATCCGCCTCCGGGAGTTATCCCTATAGGCTGTAAATGGATCTTCAAGAAGAAGATTGACATGGATGGTAACGTAGTTACCTATAAAGGCAGGCTAGTTGCGAAAGGTTTCAAACAAATCTACGGGATAGATTATGATGAAACTTTCTCACCTGTAGCCATGTTTAAGTCTATTCGGATTCTTTTCGCGATAGCTGCATATTATGATTATGAGATTTGGCAGATGGATGTGAAAACAGCTTTCCTTAATGGAAATCTGGATGAGGATGTGTATATGACACAACCAGAAGGTTTCACTAATCCAGCAGATCGTCATAAAATATGCAAGTTAAAGAAGTCCATTTATGGACTTAAACAAGCATCAAGAAGCTGGAATATTCGTTTTGATGAATCAGTTACTGAATTTGGTTTCATCAAGAACGAGGATGACCCGTGTGTATATAAGAGGTTTAGTGGGAGCGTGATTACTTTCCTAGTCCTCTACGTCGATGATATCTTGATCATTGGAAACGACATTCCTGAAATGCATGCTGTTAAGGCATGGCTGAGGAAATGTTTCCAGATGAAAGATCTAGGAGAAGCAGCCTATGTGTTAGGTGTGAAGATCTACAGGGATAGATCTAAGAGGCTTCTCGGGCTGTGCCAGAGTACTTACATCGATAAGGTCCTGGAGAGATTTCACTTAGAGAATTCTAAGCGAGGATATCTTCCAGTCAGACATGGTCTGAATCTTTCTAAGAGTCAGTGTCCACAAACACAGACTGAGAAAGATGAAATGAACAATACGCCTTATGCTTCGGCTATTGGTTCTATAATGTATGCGATGTTGTGTACTCGCCCAGACGTTGCTTACGGGTTAAGCGTAACCAGTCGTTACCAGAGTAATCCAGGTATGGCGCACTGGATTGCAGTCAAGAACATTTTAAAATATCTGCGGAGGACCAAAGATATGTTCTTGATATATGGTGGTCAGGAAGAACTCAGTATTGAAGGATATACTGACGCTTCGTTCCAGTCTGACCAGGATGATTTCCGATCGCAATCAGGCTATGTTTTTAGCTTGAATGGAGGTGCAGTGGTGTGGAAAAGTTTCAAACAGTCAACTGTTGCTGATTCCACAATAGAAGCCGAGTATGTTGCAGCCTCGGAAGCATCCAAGGAGGCAGTGTGGATTCGTAAGTTCGTGAGAGAACTTGGTGTCGTTCCTTCGTGTGCAGATCCTTTGGTTATCTTCTGTGATAACACTGGAGCAATCGCACAGGCAAAGGAACCACGGTCGCACCAGAAGTCCAAGCACATACAGAGACGGTTTCATTTGATCAGGGAGATCATAGATCGTGGCGAGATCAAAGTATGCAAGGTTCATACAGATGACAATCTGGCAGACCCGCTTACCAAGCCTCTGGCGCAGCAGAAGCATGAGAAGCACTGTAATAATATGGGTTTGAGATTTCTCAACCATTAGATTAAGTGCAAGTGGGAGATTGTTGGGGTATGCCCTTAAGGCTAATGTTTGAGGCCTATGGGAATGTAACAAGTATCATGTAATAAACTCTATGTGTTTATAAAGGCATGGTTGTTATTCAGTTAGCTACATTGTCTGCTGCAATATATGTTCTTCTGAATAATGTCTCAAAGCTGTTCAGCTGGGCTGACATGCTATTATGTCCTTAGTCGATATATCTTGGTAAACCTGAGACAGCCTCGATATGGTTAAGACTAATATGTGTTCTAATCTTATAGGATGCTTCGAGCATGGAATAAGATGTAGACTCATGGGTACATGGGATGTACTGGACAGACCCTACTAGGATGTTCAATTGTTTGTCACAATGTGAATATTCCTTGATTAAGACAAGTGGCACATTTCCTCTGACTTGAGATCACTTGTGTTTTCTAAATGATGATTGTCATTGTTTTGAGGTAGTTCAATATCATTTGAAAAATAATGATTATAGACTATCTTGGATGGTGAGCTTGAATCAGGTTAGAGCACTAGTGATAGACATAGGATTGCCGTCTCCTTGTTTAAGGAGTGTGATGTTCTAAAGGGGCCCCCTGGATGAGATGATTGAGAGAGTGTATGGCCATACCCAGGTGACAGTGCTCATCTGTTCTAATCATGCTCATCATATTGGAGTTACGAGCTTGACAGGCTTGTCCAATAAGAACATCCAGTGGCAAAGGAAATATGTATGCTTTGTGAATTGATTCACACTTGTGCTGTTTTTGGGTGAAGTCTTGGAAGACTCTTTCCTTGATATCGGGAGACAGTGATGTGTTGCTAGATACCCCTCACTGGTTGTGATAATGTAAATTATCGTTACCGATGTTTTAAGGAAACCCTCAGGGTCGCACAATTGATGATATGGCTTACTTAAGTCAGATCGTGTGGACTGAATTGTTTCGGGTTCAGTTTAAAGGGATTTAATCTCTGATTGTGAGTGAGATCTGGTCTGATCATGTTTGATTGATTAGGGCTTGAGATCGGTAAGCTTCGATCGAGAGAAGAGATGCTAGATCGGTCAGATCAGGAGCATCATAGAGATCAACGGCTAGATCTGGAACCTTAGGGTTTTAATATGATCTAGGCCATGTCGTTTGGTTTATTTGGTAATTGAACCAAAATTAAATTAAACCAAAATGGTTCAAGCATTGGCGACAAGTTCACTTGGCGTGAACATGTTGGGCGGTTAGTGGTGCTATTTTTAGCCACCATGATCTCCACTTGGAGACACTCACGTTCGAAAGAGAGTGCTCTCTCTATTCTCGCCACTTGAACGCATTCCTCTTGGGTTTTTCCGTGGGTGACGACGCCTTGGATTTGGAGGAGAAATCGGCAAAGAAAAGATCTCTTCATCCCTTTCTCATTTTCGATCAAAGACTTCTTTGGATCTTGCTAGCACAAGGATCGCAAAGAGGAGTAGGCGACATCAACTGTGTGCGTCACCTCTGGAGAAGATCTGCTTTGATCTTTGCTTCCTAGGCGCCATTCGAAATGGCTATGGTATGAGTTTTATCTCTTACATGCAATCGTTTCCATTTGGTTGATCATATCACATGAACCGATTCTTGAAACCCTAATCCGCTGCCCAAAAATTTTATGCGCCACTGCCTAGGGTTTTCGCTCCCCCTAGAAGGGGACCCCCCTTAGTTTAAGGGGTACTTACACTATAACCATTATGTTTCAAATGATATTGAACTACCTCAAAACAATGACAATCATCATTTAGAAACACAAGTGATCTCAAGTCAAAGGACATGTGCCACTTGCTGCTTACAAGGATCATTCACATTGTGACAAGCAATGGAATATCCCAGTAGGGTCTGTCCAGTACATCCAATGTACCCATGAGTCTACATCTTATTCCATGCTCGAAGCATCCTATAAGATTAGCACACATATTAGTCTTAATCATATCAAGGCTGTCTCAGGTTCACCAAGATATCTCGACTAAGGACATATATCCTGTCAGCCTAGCTGAACAGCTTTGAGACATTATTCAGAAGTACACTTATTACAGCAGACAAGGTAACAACCTGAATAATAACCATGCCTTTATAAACACAAGAGTTTATTACATGATACTTATTACAATCCCAAAGGCCTCAAACATTAGCCTTAAGGGCATACCCCAACATGATGTTCTAAAGGGCCCCCCTATATGAGATGATTGAGATAGTGTATGGCCATACCCAGATGACTATGTTCATCTGATCTAATCATGCTCATCGTATTGGAGTTACAAGCTTGACCCGCTTGTCCAATAAGAACATCCAGTGGCAAAGGACACATGTATGCCTAGTGAAGTTGATTCACACTTGTGCTGTGGTTTGGGTGAAGTCTTGGAAGACTCTTTCCTTTATATCGGGAGACAGTGATGTGTTGCTAGATACCCCTCACTGATCGTGATAACGAAAGTTATCGTTACCGACATTTAAAGGAAACCCTCAGGGTCGCACAATTTGATGATATGGCTTACTTAAGTCAGATCGTGTGGACTGAATTGTTTGGGTTCAGTTTAAAGGGATAGAGGCTCTGATTGTAAGTGAGATCTGGTCTGATCATGTTTGATTGATTGGGACTTGAGATCGGTAAGCTTCGATCGAGAGTATTGATGCTAGATCGGTGAGATCAAGAGTATCACGAGATCAACGGTTAGATATTGAACCATTGGTTCAATGAGATCTAGACCATGGCTTGGGCTGGTTTAATTTGGTTCTTGAACCAAATTGAAATGGATTGAAGTGGCTTGAACCGGTTCACAAGGGTGAACGCTTGGTTCAAGGGGTTAGGCGTTTTGGTTCGGTAATGGGCGCATAGCTTCATCTCTTCCATTTATGGAAAGTATTGAAGGCGACTTCACCTTAACGCCAAAGCATTTTTGAACGCTCGACTTCACTCCTCTCTTCTCAACGTTCATCCTTGGAGGTGAAGGCATTCGGACGAGAAGAGGAGGGAGGTTGCTCTCGCCAAGTTTGATCTCCAAATCTCCTTCACGCGACAAGGGATACTTTGGAGCCTTGCTAGCACAAGGGACGTTCAAGGTGTAGGCCTTCTTCTTCTTGTGTGCGATTCCTTTGGAGAAGTTCTCTTTGAACTTTGCTTCCAAGCCGACATCCGATCTATGGCATTGGTATGATCACATTCTTGATCTAATGAAATATTATAGTTGATCATATGAGCACATAAGCGATTGAATTCTTGAAACCCTAGCAAAATGCATGCGCCCCCTTGTTTAGGGTTTTCGGCCCCCCCCCCCTCTTGAAAGGGGTTTTATCCGCTTGCGCTCCCCCTTGAAGGGGACCCTTCAACCCCAACAATCTCCCACTTGCACTTAATCTAACGGTTGAGAAATCTCAAACCCATATTATTACAGTGCTTCTCATGCTTCTGCTGCGCCAGAGGCTTGGTAAGCGGGTCTGCCAGATTGTCATCTGTATGAACCTTGCAGACTTTGATCTCGCCTCGATCAATGATCTCCCGGATCAAGTGAAACCGTCTCTGTATGTGCTTGGACTTCTGGTGCGACCGTGGTTCCTTTGCTTGTGCTATTGCTCCAGTGTTATCACAAAAGATAACCAATGGATCTGCACTCGAAGGAACAACACCAAGTTCCTGAACGAACTTACGAATCCACACTGCCTCCTTGGATGCTTCCGAGGCTGCCACATACTCGGCTTCTGTTGTGGAATTAGCAACAATTGACTGTTTGAAACTTTTCCACACCACTGCTCCACCATTCAAGCTAAAAACATAGCCTGATTGCGATCGGAAATCATCCTGGTCAGATTGGAATGAAGCGTCAGTATATCCTTCAATACTGAGTTCTTCCTGACCTCCATATATCAAGAACATATCTGTGGTCCTCCGCAGATATTTTAAAATGTTCTTGACTGCAATCCAGTGTGCCTGACCTGGATTACTTTGGAATCGACTGGTCACGCTTAACCCGTAAGCGACGTCTGGGCGAGTACACAACATCGCATACATAATGGACCCAATAGCCGAAGCATAAGGCGTATTGTCCATTTCATCTTTCTCAGTCTGTGTTTGTGGACACTGACTCTTTGAAAGATTCAGACCATGTCTGACTGGAAGATATCCTCTTTTAGAATTCTCTAAATGAAATCTCTCCAGGACTTTATCGATGTAAGTACTCTGGCACAGCCCGAGAAGCCTCTTAGATCTATCCCTGTAGATCTTCACACCTAATACATAGGCTGCTTCTCCTAGATCTTTCATCTGAAAACATTTCCTTAACCATGCCTTAACAGCATGTAGTTCAGGAATATCGTTTCCAATGATTAAGATATCATCGACGTAGAGGACTAAGAAAGTAATCACGCTCCCACTAAACCTCTTATATACACACGGGTCATCTTCGTTCTTGATGAAACCAAATTCACTGATCGATTCATCAAAACGAATATTCCAGCTTCTAGATGCTTGTTTAAGTCCATAAATGGACTTCTTTAACTTGCATATCCTATGACGATCTGATGGATTAGTGAAGCCTTCAGGTTGTGTCATATACACATCCTCATCCAGTTTTCCGTTAAGGAAAGTCGTCTTCACATCCATTTGCCAGATCTCATAATCGTAATATGCTGCTATTGCGAAAAGAATCCGAATAGACTTGAACATAGCTACAGGAGAGAAAGTTTCATCATAATCTATCCCGTAGATTTGTTTGAAACCTTTCGCAACTAGCCTGCCTTTATAGGTAATTACGTTACCATCCATGTCAATCTTCTTCTTGAAGATCCATTTACAGCCTATAGGGATTACTCCCGGAGGCGGATCAACCAAATCCCAGACTTGGTTATCTGACATGGAGTCCATCTCGGCTCGCATAGCTTCAAGCCATCTCGCTGAGTCCGGTCCACTCACCGCATCCGCATAAGTGAGGGGTTCATCATGATCAATGATGTAGACTCCGTCATAGAGCTCAGGCTGTCGACGGATCCTTCCCGATCTTCGCGGTTCCCGTGATATCTGAGCCTCAGGTTGTGCAATAACCTGTTCTACTGGCTCAGGCTCATCCAATTGTGCTTGACTACTTTGCCCTTCCTCTGGATTCTCATCCAGCTTTATTTCTCTCCCACTGGCTTCTTGCAGAAGAAACTCCTTCTCAAGAAAAATAGCCGTCCGAGCAACAAAAACCTTGTTCTCTTTGGGATCGTAGAAATAATAACCCTTAGTTTCCTTAGGGTAACCGACAAAGATGCATTTCTCAGATCTGCTCTCTAGTTTCCCAGAGGCGAGCTTTTTGACATAAGCCTCGCAACCCCAGATCTTTATAAATGTCAAGCTCGGCTGTTTGCTATACCATAACTCATATGGCGTCTTTGAAACTGCCTTGGATGGCACTCGGTTTAGTACCTTTGCAGCTGTTTCCAGTGCAAATCCCCAAAAGGAGTAAGGTAGAGTAGCCTGACTCATCATAGAACGAACCATATCCAGTAAGGTTCTGTTCCTCCTCTCGGACACACCATTCCATTGCGGTGTTCCTGGTGGAGTGAGCTGTGAGATAATCCCACACTCCTTGAGATAGTCAGTAAACTCTCGACTTAGGTATTCTCCACCTCGATCAGAACGAAGTGCCTTGATATTTTGGCCTAGCTGATTTTGTACTTCATTCTTGAACTCTTTGAACTTGTCAAAAGATTCACTTTTATGTCTCATAAGATAGACATAACCATACCTACTGAAATCATCAGTAAAGGTAATGAAGTATTGATAGCCACCTCTGGCATGTTTACTAAATGGCCCACACACATCACTGTGTATAAGGTCAAGTAAACCTGAAGCCCTTTGACCTTTGTTAGGAAAAGGTGACTTCGTCATTTGCCCATCAAACAAGCTTTGCATGTATCAATCTCCTCATAGGAGAATGATCCCAGCAGTCCATAATCATGCAACCGCTTAATGCGCTTCTTGTTAATATGGCCTAAACGACTATGCCATAGCAAGGTGCTATCATCAGCATACTTGGCTTTCTTATTATCAATATTATGTATAGAACATTCCATGTCCAACATGAATAACCCATTGTTAATTGATCCAGTAGCATAAACAATATTATCTAAAGAAAGAACACACTTTGAAATGTTACATTCAAAGGAAAATCCTTTCCTGACAAGAGCAGGAATAGAGATAATATTTTTAGTAATGCTGGGAACAGAGTAACAATTGTTTAGTTCTAATACATGTCCAGATGGTAATGAGATGTAATAGTCTCCTACAGCAACAGCAGCAACCCGTGCCCCGTTTCCAACTCGTAGGTCCACCTCATGCTGTCCCACCTGTCTTCTTCTCTTGAGTTCCTGTACATTTGAACAAATGTGAACTCCACATGCAGTGTCCAACACCCATGAAATAGAAGAAGAAGATATCATGACTTCAGTCACGAAAATACCTGAGCCAGAAGCAATGCTTCCCCTCTTGTCTCCCTGGAGCGCTTTACAGTCCTTTTTCCAGTGACCCAGCTGGCCACAGTGGAAACATCTGTATTCCTTCGACCGCTTAACCTTCTGTTTCAGAGCCTTGTTGTAGTTCTTGACTGGGGCTTTGCCCTTCTTCCCCTTCTTCTTGTTCCTGGAAGGAAACATCAAGACAGAGGTTGAAGGCTTTCCCTTGAGAGTCTCCTCAGTAGTCAAGAGCATATTCAGCAACTCTGCCGGGGTACAGTCGATCTTGTTCATATTAAAGTTAATAATGAACGGATCGAAAGAGGCCGGGAGAGACTGCAGAATAATGTCTACAGCAAGCTCCTGATTGATGGTATGCCCCAGTTTCTCTAGAGCCTCTTTGTGCCCAATCATCTTGAGCACATGAGCTCCCACTGGACTCCCTTTCAGCCAGTTTGCTCTGAAAGAAAAGCTTGGTCAAATTATAGCGTTCAGTCCTCGCCTGTGCAGCATATAGCATCTTGAGGTTTGCTATCATTTCTATAGCAGACATATCCTCATGCTGACGCTGCAGCTGTGGCGTCATAGACGCTAGCATCAGGCAAGCAACATCAATGCTATCATTGACATGCTTTTCATAGGCTTCCCGAACCGCCCTTGCGGCGTTCGGAGCGGGTTGAGGCGGTGTAGCCGTCTCGAGGACATACAGTTTCCTCTCTGCCTTAAGAACAATCTTAAGGTGTCCGTACCAGTCTGAGAAGTTTGGCCCGGCAAACTTCTCCCTTTCCAGTAGGGATCGCACATTGAAGCTCATGGTGTTCGTTGCTGCAGGAATCTACAACAACGCAAGAACAGCAAGGTCAGTATCAATGTTAAGAATCAATTCAGGACTTAAGACTGATTCTTTTCTCACTATTTTATCTGACTGAAAAATCCAGCAAAACAGTTCGAAAGAGTAAGACTCTTTTAGTGAGATGGGATCCAGATTTCATACTTGGTCTCCGCGTCCCGCTCAGGCGAGATAAGATGCACAGAGAGTACAAGCACTAATTTCTGGTAGGCAGTCCCTGCCAATCGCCAACCCGTGCGATTCCCCTTCATCTGGGCAATCCAGCAGACTGTGCCAACTGAGTTGGTACAACACAGTCTCTGATCCCACAGATGGCTGCCTCCATGTGCTACCATATGCGCCACATATGTAGTCTACATGGTCAAGCTGACCTGACCTACTCCCTGGACCACCACGTGCTATGCTGAGCAACGAGAAGCGATAAATCCCTTCCCTGTAACACGCAGGTGTAATCACACACCGTCTGAAGATAGATGGGCGTGCCCACTGAGTGGGTACAACACGGCCCCAACGATAGTCAGAACAGTGAGGTTTCGCGTCAGAAGGCTTATGAGCTTGATATTATAGCGTTGGATTTTAACGGTCCTTTATCTTCTTAACTATCATGCAAAACCTTATGGTGATAGCAGAAGATTAACTCATGCAGTTCTAATTATATATACAATAAATAGAAAGCATGCTGATCTTATGTGGTAAAAGCCCATTAACCCTAAGTAAGACCTTAATATAACTTAAGTCTTCACTTGAGCTCTCCATGGGTCTTTTTGCATCTCATCTGGCCCAACCCAGGGCCCAAGCGCCCTCTGCAGCTCAGGTGTGCCCACCAGGTAAATGCGCCTATCCTAGGGTCGAACCCTAGACCTCCCACCTGGTCAAGCCACTGCTGCATGCGCCTCTGCCAAGTGTGCTCTGTGCTCTTGTCTGATTAAAAGTACATTTTAATCTATCTAGACAAGATTGACACGCGACAGAAGGCTTACGTGCTTGATATTACGCGTTGGATTTTAACGGTCTTTTATCTTCTTAACTATCATGCAATTCCTATGGTGATAGCAGAAGATAAATAAATCATGCAAGTCTAATTATTGAAACAATAAATAGAAAGCATGCTGATCTTATGTGGTAAAAGCCCATTAACCCTAAGTAAGACCTTAATTTAACTTAAGTCTTCACTTGAGCTCTCCATGGGTCTTTTGCATCTCATCTGGCCCAACCCAGGGCCCAAGCGCCCACTGCAGCTCAGGTGCGCCCACCAGGTATATGCGCCTGTCCCAGAGTCGAACCCTGGACCTCCCACCTGGTCAAGCATCAAGCTGCATGCGCCTCTGCCAAGTGTGCTCTGTGCTCATGTCTGATTAAATTACAAAGTAATCTATCTAGACAAGATTGACTCGCAGGTCAATTACACTTTATAAATTAAATAAATGTGATACGCAGATCACAAAAAAAATTAATTTACAATTTATCCAGGCTCGCAGGCCCCTGCACAGCACACATTAAAAGGGCAACCCACATAAGATGAAATAAACACTCATCATGGTATGCAATCATTATGTGATCCAATAAGAATAAAAATTTTCGAAAACCCATTGGCATCAATTTTAATTTTCTTATGAGGCCTACAACCTTACAACGGTCCATCAATAGGGATCCACTCATCATGTCTAGTCAGATCCACTGCCCTTGCATGCACCAAGTCGTAACTGACTTGAATTGACCAAATGGTCAACCATGCATGCGCCAAGGGCTGAACGACCTCATGAGTTCTGGCAAGCGGGTGTGACCCCGGGCCTAACTCATGTGCGTTCACTGGTTGTCTCAACCAGACATCGCTACACGCCTGTCTGCAGTCGACCTATAGCCACCTCGTGCTTGCGCACAGGTGCCATCTGGTCGACCCATCTAGGCTGTCAGATAATCTGATCAGACTGTTTGGATCATACCTAGAGGATGACTTCAACCCTACTAACCCGTCTAAGGGTTTATAGCAGGCGCATTAGATCTAATAGGGCGCGCAAAATAGGTTTTGACAAAACTATAACATGCGCCACACAAACTTCATACATGCGCAACATAAGAATAAACATACAACATGTATATTTCGCATGAGCATGATGATAGTTTTAGATCTAAGCATAAATACAAAGCATGGATCACAAAAACACAAAGCAATCATATAAGATCATGCATAAACTTGGCCCTCTGATACCAATTTGAAGGACCCCTTTCAAGAGGGGGGCGAAACCCTAAACATGCGCATATGAAAAACTTTGTGCATGGGCGGAAAATAGGGCATCAAGAATCATATGCATCATATATGATCAACTTAAATCTGTAGATTGAATCATACCATAGCCATTAGTTCGAATGGCGTCTAGGAAGAAGAGAGTCGAGTGCTTCTCCTCCACACGGTGCACACACAAGGTGATGTAGCCTACTCCTTGTTGATCCTTGTGCTAGCAAGGTTCTCCAAGGGTGCTTGTCGAATGGAAGGAATGAGAGATCTTGCTTGGCGATCTTCTTCTTCTCCTTGGCGACAACCTTCTTCATCTGCACGAGAAGCCATCGAGAGGAAGAGGCAAAAAGGGGCGAGAATAGCATGAGTGCGTCGAACGTGAGGTGTGGTATCTATTTTGGAAAACGCCTCTTCCAAAAATAGTAAACCTTCACTTCATGCGTTCATGCATTCATGAACCGTGCGCTCACTCAAGGCAAACCGCCCAAAGCGCCATGAAGACTTTGAACCATGCGTTCACCCATGTGAACCGGTTCAAGCCATTCGGTTCAACCCAATTTGGCTCAAAGACCAAATTAAACCAAGCCTTTGTCCAGATCACCTTAAACCCTAAGGTTCAGGATCTGACCGTTCATCTCTTGATGCTCTTGATCTCATCGATCTAGCATCAACTCTCTCGATCAAAGCTTACCGATCTCAAGCCCTAATCAATCAAACATGATCAGACCAGATCTCACTTACAATCAGAGTTTAAATCCCTTTAAACTGAACCAAAACAATTCAGTCCACACGATCTGACTTAAGTAAGCTATATCATCAAATTGTGCGACCCTGAGGGTTTCCTTCAAATGTCGGTAACGATAACTTACGTTATCACGATCAGTGAGGGGTATCTAGCAACACATCACTGTCTCCCGATATAGAGGAAAGAGTCTTCCAAGACTACACCCAAACCACAGCACAAGTGTGAATCAACTCACTAGGCATACATATTTCCTTTGCCACTGGATGTTCTCATTAGACAAGCGTGTCAAGCTTGTAGCTCCAATATGATGAGCATGATTAGATCAGATGAACATAGTCACCTGGGTATGGCCATACACTTTCTCAATCATCTCATCTAGGGGGGGCCCCATTAGAACATCACACTCCAATTAAGGAGACGGCAATCCTTTATCTATCACTAGTGCCCTAACCTGACTCATGATCATTATCCAAGATAGTTGATAACCATTATGTTTCAAATGATATTGAACTACCTCAAAACAATGACAATCATCATTTAGGAACACAAGTGATCTCAAGTCAAAGGACATGTGCCACTTGTTGCAATCAAGGATTATTCACATTGTGACAAGCAATTGAATATCCTAGTAGGGTCTGTCCAGTACATCCAATGTACCCATGAGTCTACATCTTATTCCATGCTCGAAGCATCCTATAAGATTAGAATACATATTAGTCTCAATCATATCAGGGCTGTCTCATGTTCACCATGACATCTCGACTAAGGACATAAAGCATGTCAGCCTAGCTGAACAGCATTGAGACATTATTCAGAAGTACAATTATTGCAGCAGACAATGTAACAAACTGAATAACAACCATTGCCTTTATAAACATAAGAGTTTATACATGATACTGAAAGAATCCCAAGACCTCAAACATTAGCCTTAAGGGCATACCCCAACACGAACCTCATCCTGCAGACTAGCGATATGCTGGGAGAATGAGTATGCATGCGGGGAGAGATGAGACTCCACGGGAAGGTCATGCAGGTCGATGGGTTTACGCAGCTGATGGCCAATGACAATCTGGAAGGGACTAAGACTCGTTGACCTATTAGAAGCACTATTATACACAAATTCATCCATGGGTAAGATGGAATATCAAGACCTTGGATGGCCACCGACGAGGCAACGGAGGAGAATGCCCAAACTACGGTTAACAACTTCGGTTTGCCCATCGGTTTGTGGGTGTTAGGCCGTGGAGAACTTCAAGGTGGTGTGCAGGAGTGCCCAAAGTGAGCGCCAGAAATGGCTCACAAAACGCGTGTCGCGATCGAACACGATCGTGTCGGGAAGACCATGGAGACGCACGATCTCCCTGACAAAAAGATGGGCGACGTGGGATACATCCGCAGTGCGCGAACAAGGGATAGAGTGGGCCATCTTCAAAAACCAGTCTACAACCACATAGATGGAATCGAAACGGGAGGCGGTCCGAGGCAACCCAAGGAAAAAGTCCATGCTCAGGTCGCGCCACGAGCCCGTGGCCACTGGTAATGGGGTATAGAGACCTGTGTTTGGAGGGCGGGATTTGGACAACTGACAGGTGCCACAATGGCGCATGATGCGCTCAACATCTTTGCGAAGGGATGGCCAAAATAGGTGTTCCTCAGCCATCTCAAGGGTCGTGTCGCAGCCATGATGGCCAACGACGCCACCTCTATGAAGCTCAAGCAAAAGTTGATCTCGAAGCGATGATCGGGGAATGCACAAATGATTCCCCAAGAAGAGGTAACCCTCGCACAACTGGTAGGGGGAGTCGGGATCGGGGGACTCGGTCAAAGCTGCGTGGATGACACCAAAGTCAGAGCAAGTGGCGTATTCCTCTTTGACATGGTCAAAGGTATTGACACGAGTGCGCATCACACACAAGAGGGTCCGGACATGGCTCAGGGCATCCGCGACAACATTCTCCTTACCCGCCTTATGATTAATCACAATGGAATACTGCTGTAGGTACTCAACCCACTTAGCATGGCGGGTGCCCAACTTCTTTTGGGCGTTGAGGAAGGAGAGGGCCTGATGGTCGCTATACAATATGAAAACACGGTGAAGAAGATAGTGCCGCCATTGGCGCAATGTCTGGACTATCACATAAAATTCCTTGTCATACGTCGAATAACGCTGACGAACAGCGTTCAACTTCTCGCTGAAGAAGGCCACGGGATGGCCCTCCTAACTAAGGGACCCACCGATGCCAGAACTGGAGGCATCACACGCGATCTCGAAGACTTTCGAAAAGTCGGGGAGGCACAAGACAGGAGCGGTGGTCAAGGCATCCTTAAGTCCGTCGAAAGCTCGTTGAGTGGCAGGGGTCCACTAAAACTCGTCCTTAGAGTGACGCTAGGTTAAGGGGGTCGCAATAGTTCTGAACCCATGGATGAACCGGTGGTAAAAGCCCGCAAGACCCAAGAAACTACGAACCTCAGTCACGGTACGAGGCTCAGGCCAATGCCGGATGGCCTCCACCTTTGCAGGGTCAACGGACAGCCCACGGTCAGAGACAATATACCCGAGAAAATACACACTGTTGGTCTGGAAGGCGCACTTCTTCGTGTTAAGGAAGAGGTGCTCCTTGTGTAGGAGGTCAAAAGTGGAGCGAATATGCTCTAGGTGCTCATCACGGGTCCGACTAAAGATCAGAATGTCGTCAAAGTAGACGGCCAAAAACTTGCCCATGTATGTGTTGGGGTATGCCCTTAAGGCTAATGTTTGAAGCCTATGGGAATGTATCTGTATCATGTAATAAACTGTTATGTTTATAAAGGCATGGTTGTTATTCAGTTAGCTACATTGTCTGCTGCAATATATGTTCTTCTGAATAATGTCTCAAAGCTGTTCAGCTAGGCTGACATGCTATAAGTCCTTAGTCGAGATATCTTGGTGAACATGAGACAGCCTTGATATGTTTGAGACTAATATGTGTTCTGATCTTATAGGATGCTTCGAGCATGGAATAAGATGTAGACTCATAGGTACATTGGATGTACTGGACAGACCCTACAAGGATGTTCAATTGTTTGTCACAATGTGAATATTCCTTGAATGTGACAAGTGGCACATTTCCTCTGACTTGAGATCACTTGTGTTTTCTAAATGATGATTGTCATTGTTTTGAGATAGTTCAATATCATTTGAAACATAATGATTATAGACTATCTTGGATGGTGAGCTTGAATCAGGTTAGGGCACTAGTGATAGACATAGGATTGCCGTCTCCTCGTTTAAGGAGTGTGATGTTCTAAAGGGGCCCCCTGGATGAGATGATTGAGAGAGTGTATGGCCATACCCAGATGACTGTGTTCATCTGATCTAATCATGCTCATCATATTGGAGTTACAAGCTTGACAGGCTTGTCCAATAAGAACATCCAGTGGCAAAGTAAATTTGCATGCCTTGTGAATTGGATTCACACTTGTGCTGTATTTTGGGTGTAGTCTTGGAAGACTCTTTCCTTTATATCGGGAGACAGTGATGTGTTGCTAGATACCCCTCACTGATCGTGATAATGAGAATTATCGTTACCGACATTTAGAGGAAACCCTCAGGGTCACACAATTTGATGATATGGCTTACTTAAGTCAGATCGTGTGGACTGAATTGTTTGGGTTCAGTTTAAAGGGATTTAATCTCTGATTGTAAGTGAGATCTGGTCTGATCATGTTTGATTGATTAGGGCTTGAGATCGGTAAGCTTCGATCGAGAGAATGGATGCTCGATCGGTGAGATCAGGAGCATCAGGAGATGAACGGTTAGATCTGGAGCCTTAGGGTTTATTTGAGATCTAGACCATAATGCTTGGGTTAATTGGTCTTGGACCAAACCGAATTGAACTAGCTCATTAAGGTGAGCGCATGGTTCAATTTAAGAGAAGTTTGCGATTGGGGTAAACCCATGATCGCAAGTGGAAGTGTGACTTTCTATTTTTAGAAAGCATGATCACTTACGTGACCACGCCTCTTGTTTTTCTCTTCCTCACGCTTTTGTCGCCGCTCAAGCATTCGAGGCTTGCACTCTCGTGAGGACAGGGGCTTGACGAAAAGAGGAGAAAAGCATCGCCAAGTAATCATCTCTCCTTCCCTTTCCATTCGATCAAGGATACTTGGACGATCCTTGCTAGCACAAGGGACGACAAGAAGAAGCGCATCTTCATCTTGTGTGTGACGATTTGGAGAAGATCTTCTTTGGTCTTTGCTTCCAAGGCGCCATCCAATCGATGGCCATGGTATGAATCACATCCTATTTATTTAAGCTTTCAAAGTTGATCATCTTATACATGCTTTGCGACTCTTGAAACCCCCCTTCCGCTGCTATATTCCCTTATATGCGCCATGCTGGGTTTCGCCCCCCTCCTGAAAGGGGTTCCTACAATTGGTATCAGAGCTCTGGTTGAACGCATGTTTATATGATTGCTTTGGTGTTGTGATCCATGAATGCCGATATATACTTAGATCTATAACATGCGTAAATTCACATGTGAAATTATATCATGCCGAAACTTGTTTTTGTTTCATTTGCGCATGTATATTGTATGTTGGCGCATCTTAGTTGGTTTTTACAAAACTTGAATACTTGCGCGATTAACACTAGATCTAAGGCCCTGCCATAAACCCTTAGACGGGTTATTAGGGTTGAAGTCAACCCCTAGGTTAGATCCAAACAGTCTGATCAGACCATCTGACAGCCTGAATGGGTCGACCAGATAGCACCTTGGCGCAAGCCCATGGTGGCTATAGGTCGACTGCAGACAGGTGTGTAGCGATGTCTGATTGAGACAACCTATGAACACACATGAGTTAGGCCCGGGGTCACACCCGCTTGCCAGACCTCATTGTGGTTGTTCAGCCCTGTCGCATGCATGGTTGACCTTATGGTCAACTCAAGTCAGTTAGGACTTGGTGCATGCAAGGGCAGTGGATCTGACTAGGTTGGATGAGTGGATCCCTAGTAATGGACCGTTGTAAGGTTGTAGGGCAAATAAGGAAAAATTAAAATTGATCCCATGGGGTTTTCGAAAATTTTAATTTTTTATGATGGATCACATGATTGCTGATTGGATGCATATGTTTGTCTATTTAGTCTTATGTGGGCTGCTCATATTAATTGTGTGCTGTGCTGGGGCCTGCGTGCCTGGGATTTAAAATTGTAAATTAATTATTGTGATCTGCGTATCACATTGCTTTAATTTATAAAATGTAATTGACCTGCGTGTCAATCTTGTCTAGATAGTTAAATTTGTAATTTAATTAGACAAGAGCACAGAGCACACTTGGCAGAGGCGCTTGCAGCAGAGGCTTGACCAGGTGGGAGGTCCAGGGTTCGACTCTGGGACCAGGCGCATTTTCCCTGGTAGGCGCACCTGAGCTGCAATTGGCGCTTGGGCCCTGGTTTGGGCCAGATGAGCAGCAAAAGACCCATGAAGAGCAAGTGAAGACTTAAGTTAGGTTAAGGTCTCACTAGGGCTATGGGCTTTTACCACATAAGATTCATGCTTTCTTTTATTTATTGTTTAAATATTAGAATTGCATGATTAAGTTTATCTTCTGCTATCACCATAGGAATTGCATGATAGTGAAGAAGATAAAAGACCGTTAAAATCCAACGATTAAATATCAAGCTCGTAAGCCTTCTGACGCGAAACCTCACTGTTCTGATTATCGTTGGAGCCGTGTTGTACCCACTCAGTGGGCACGTCCATCTATCTTCAGACGGTGCGGGATTACACCTGTGTGTTACAGAGTAGGGATTTATCCCTTCTCGTTGCTCAGCATAACACATGGTGGTCCAGGGAGTAGGTCGGGTCAGCTTGACCGTGTAGGCTACATATGTGGCGCATATGGTAGCACATGGAGGCAGCCATCTGTGGGGTCAGAGACTGTGTTGTACCAACTCAGTTGGCACAGTCTGCTGGATTGCCCAGATGAAGGGGAATCGCACGGGTTGGCGATCGGCTGGGACAGCCTACCAGAGATTAGTGCTTGTACTCTCTGTGCATCTTATCTCGCCTGAGCGGGACGCGGAGACCAAGTATGAAATCTGGATCCCATCTCACTTAAAGAGTTCTACTCTTTCGGGCTGTTTTGTTGGATTTTTCAAGCCTGATAAAATAGTGAGAAAAAGAATCTTTCTTAAGTCCTGATTGATTCTTATACATTGATACTGACCTTGCTGTTCTTGCATTGTTGTAGATACCTGCAGCAACGAACACCATGAACTTCAATGTGCGATCCCTACTGGAAAGGGAGAAGTTTGCTGGGCCGAACTTCTCTGACTGGTTTGGACACCTTAAGATCGTTCTTAAGGCAGAGAGGAAACTGTATGTCCTCGAGACGGCGATACCGCCGCAGCCCGCTCCGAACGCCGCAAGGGCGGTTCGGGAAGCCTACGAAAAGCACGTCAATGATAGCATTGATGTCGCTTGCCTGATGCTAGCGTCTATGACGCCACCGCTGCAGCGTCAGCATGAGGATATGTCGGCTATAGAGATTATAGCGAACCTCAAGATGCTGTATGCTGCACAGGCGAGGACAGAGCGCTACAATTTGACGAAGCTCTTCTTTCAGAGCAAACTGGCTGAAGGGAGCCCAGTGGGAGCTCACGTGCTCAAGATGATTGGGCACAAGGAGGCTCTGGAGAAACTGGGGCACACCATCAACCAGGAGCTTGCTGTGGACATTATTCTGCAGTCTCTCCCGCCTTCATTCGACGCGTTCATTATTAATTTTAATATGAACAAAATCGATTGTACTCCGGCAGAGCTGCTGAATATGCTCTTGACCACTGAGGAGACTCTGAAGGGTAAGCCTTCGACCTCTGTCTTAATGGTTCCTTCGAGGAACAAGAAGAAGGGAAAGAAGGGCAAGGCCCCGGTCAAAAGCTACAGCAAAGCTCTGAAACAAAAGGTCAAGCGGTCCAAGGAATACAGGTGTTTCCACTGTGGCCAGCTGGGTCACTGGAAGAAGGACTGTAAAGCGCTCCAAGGAGATAAGAGGGGATGCTTCGCTTCTGGCTCAGGTATATTCGTGACTGAGGTCATGTTTTCTTCTTCTATATCATGGGTGTTGGACACTGCATGTGGAGTTCACATTTGTTCAAATGTACAGGAACTCAAGAGAAGAAGGCAGGTGGGACAGCATGAGGTGGACCTACGCGTTGGAAACGGAGCACGGGTTGCTGCTGTTGCTGTAGGAGACTACTTCATTTCTTTACCATCTGGCATTGTATTGGAACTAGACAATTGTTACTTTGTTCCCAGTATTACTAAAAATATTATCTCCATTCCTGCTCTTGTTAGGAAGGGATTTTCCTTTGAATGCAATATTTCAAAGTGTATTTTGTCTTTAGATAATATTGTTTATGCAACTGGTTCAATTAACAATGGATTATTCATGTTGGACATGGAATGTTCAATACAGCAAATTGATATTAAGAAAGCCAAGTATGCTGATGACAGCACCTTGCTATGGCATAGTCGTTTAGGCCATATTAACGAGAAACGCATTAAGCGGTTGCATGATCATGGACTGCTGGGATCATTCTCCTATAAGGAGATTGATACATGCAAAGCTTGTTTGATGGGTAAAATGACGAAGTCACCTTTTCCTCATAAAGGTCAAAGGGCTTCAGGTTTACTTGACCTTATACACAGTGATGTGTGTGGGCCATTTAGTAAACATGCCAGAGGTGGCTATCAGTACTTCATTACCTTTACTGATGATTTCAGTAGGTATGGCTATGTCTATCTGATGAGACATAAGAGTGAATCTTTTGACAAGTTCAAAGAGTTCAAAAATGAAGTACAAAATCAGCTAGGCTGAAATATCAAGGCACTTCGCTCAGATCGAGGTGGAGAATACCTAAGTCATACGTTTACTGACTATCTGAAGGAGTGTGGGATTATCTCACAGCTCACTCCGCCAGGAACACCGCAATGGAATGGTGTGTCCGAAAGGAGAAATAGAACGTTACTTGATATGGTTCGTTCTATGATGAGTCAGGCTAATCTACCTTACTCCTTTTGGGGTTTTGCACTGGAAACAGCTGCAAAGGTACTAAACCGAGTGCCATCCAAGGCAGTTTCTAAGACTCCATATGAGTTATGGTATGGGAAACAGCCGAGCTTGACATTTATCAGGATCTGGGGCTGCGAGGCTTATGTTAAAAAGCTCGCCTCTGGGAAACTAGAGAGCAGATCTGACAAATGTATCTTTGTCGGTTACCCTAAGGAAACTAAGGGTTATTATTTCTTCGATCCCAAGGAGAACAAGGTTTTTGTTGCTCGGACGGCCATATTTCTTGAGAAGGAGTTTCTTCTGCAAGAGGCCAGTGGGAGAGAAATAATGCTGGATGAGAATCCAGAGGAAGGACAAAGTAGTCAAGCACAGTTGGATGAGCCTGAGCCGGTAGATCAGGTTATTGAACAACCTGAGGCTCAAATATCACGGGAACCGCGAAGATCGGGAAGGATTCGTCGACGGCCTGAGCGCTATGACGGAGTCTACATCATTGATAATGATGAACCCCTTACTTATGCGGATGCGGTCAGTGGACCGGAGTCAGCGAGATGGCTTGAAGCTATGCGCGCCGAGATGGACTCCATGTCAGATAACCAAGTTTGGGATTTGGTTGATCCGCCTCCGGGAGTAATCCCTATAGGCTGTAAATGGATCTTCAAGAAGAAGATTGACATGGATGGTAACGTGGTTACCTATAAAGGCAGGCTAGTTGCGAAAGGTTTCAAACAAATCTACGGGATAGATTATGATGAGACTTTCTCACCTGTAGCCATGTTTAAGTCTATTCGGATTCTTTTCGCGATAGCTGCATACTATGATTATGAGATCTGGCAGATGGATGTGAAAACAGCTTTCCTTAATGGAAATATGGATGAGGATGTGTACATGACACAACCAGAAGGTTTCACCAATCCATCAGATCGTCATAAGATATGCAAGTTAAAGAAGTCCATTTATGGACTTAAGCAAGCATCTAGAAGCTGGAATATTCGTTTTGATGAATCAATCAGTGAATTTGGTTTCATCAAGAACGAGGATGACCCGTGTGTATATAAGAGGTTTAGTGGGAGCGTGATTACTTTCTTAGTCCTCTACGTCGATGACATCTTGATCATTGGAAATGACATTCCTGAAATGCATGCTGTGAAAGCATGGCTGAGGAAATGTTTCCAGATGAAAGATTTAGGAGAAGCAGCCTATGTGTTAGGTGTGAAGATCTACAGGGATAGATCTAAGAGGCTTCTCGGGCTGTGCCAGAGTACTTACATCGATAAAGTCCTGGAGAGATTTCATTTAGAGAATTCTAAACGAGGATATCTTCCAGTCAGACATGGTCTGAATCTTTCGAAGAGTCAGTGTCCACAAACACAGACTGAGAAAGATGAAATGGACAATACGCCTTATGCTTCGGCTATTGGATCCATTATGTATGCGATGTTGTGTACTCGCCCAGACGTTGCTTACGGGTTAAGCGTGACCAGTCGTTTCCAAAGTAATCCAGGTGTGGCGCACTGGATTGCAGTCAAGAACATCTTAAAATATCTGCGGAGGACCAAAGATATGTTCTTGATATATGGTGGTCAGGAAGAACTCAGTATTGAAGGATATACTGACGCTTCGTTCCAGTCAGACCAGGATGATTTCCGATCGCAATCAGGCTATGTTTTTAGCTTGAATGGAGGTGCAGTGGTGTGGAAGAGTTTCAAACAGTCAACTGTTGCTGATTCCACAACAGAAGCCGAGTATGTTGCAGCCTCGGAAGCATCCAAGGAGGCAGTGTGGATTCGTAAGTTCGTGAGAGAACTTGGTGTCGTTCCTTCGAGTGCAGATCCTTTGGTTATCTTCTGTGATAACACTGGAGCAATCGCACAAGCAAAGGAACCACGGTCGCACCAGAAGTCCAAGCACATACAGAGACAGTTTCATTTGATCAGGGAGATCATAGATCGTGGCGAGATCAAAATCTGCAAGGTACATACAGATGACAATCTGGCAGAACCCGCTTACCAAGCCTCTGGCGCAGCAGAAGCATGAGAAGCACTGTAATAATATGGGTTTGAGATTTCTCAACCATTAGATTAAGTGCAAGTGGGAGATTGTTGGGGTATGCCCTTAAGGCTAATGTTTGAAGCCTATGGGAATGTATCTGTATCATGTAATAAACTGTTATGTTTATAAAGGCATGGTTGTTATTGTTGGGGTATGCCCTTAAGGCTAATGTTTGAGGCCTTTGGGATTGTATAAGTATCATGTAATAAACTCTTGTGTTTATAAAAGGCATGGTTGTTATTCAGTTTGTTACCTTGTCTGCTGTAATAAGTGTACTTCTGAATAATGTCTCAAAGCTGTTCAGCTAGGCTGACAGTCAATATGTCCTTAGTCGAGATATCTTGGTGAACTTGAGACAGCCTTGATATGGTTAAGACTAATATGTGTTCTAATCTTATAGGATGCTTCGAGCATGGAATAAGATGTAGACTCATGGGTACATTGGATGTACTGGACAGACCCTACTAGGATATTCAATTGCTTGTCACAATGTGAATGATCCTTGTAAGCAGCAAGTGGCACATGTCCTCTGACTTGAGATCACTTGTGTTTCTAAATGATGATTGTCATTGTCTTGAGGTAGTTCAATATCATTTGAAACATAATGATTATAGACTATCTTGGATGGTGAGCTTGAATCAGGTTAGGGCACTAGTGATAGACAAAGGATTGCCGTCTCCTTGTTTAAGGAGTGTGATGTTCTAAAGGGCCCCCCTATATGAGATGATTGAGAAAGTGTATGGCCATACCCAGATGACTATGTTCATCTGATCTAATCATGCTCATCATATTGGAGTTACAAGCTTGACATGCTTGTCCAATAAGAACATCCAGTGGCAAAGGAAACATGTATGCCTTGTGAAGTGGGTTCACACTTGTGCTGTGGTTTGGGTGAAGTCTTGGAAGACTCTTTCCTTTAAATCGGGAGACAGTGATGTGTTGCTAGATACCCCTCACTGATCGTGATAACGAAAGTTATCGTTACCGACATATAAAGGAAACCCTCAGGGTCGCACAATATGGTGATATGGCTTACTTAAGTCAGATCGTGTGGACTGAATTATTTGGGTTCAGTTTAAAGGGCTTTAGTCTCTGATTGTAAGTGAGATCTGGACTGATCATGTTTGATTGATTAGGGCTTGAGATCGGTAAGCTTCGATCGAGAGATTGGATGCTGGATCGTGAGATCTAGAGCATCGGAAGATGAACGGTTAGATCATGAGCCATTTGGTTCATAGAAGGTCTAGATCGTAGCTTGGCTTGGTTTGATTTGGTGATTGAACAAAATTCGATTGAACCAAATCAAAGAACCGGTTCAACACTTGGTTCAAAGAGGAGATTCGATGGTTCACTTGGTGTGAACGCATGAGGCTTTGAATACTTACCTTTTTGGGAAATCGGTTTCAAAGATTGAATGCATGTAACGCCTCCACATTAGTGTGGAAGGTTACACACTCACCTTGAGCGAAACTCTCTTTGGTGTCGTGGTGAATTGACGACAAGAAAAGAGAAGAAAACTCTCTCGCCAAGCAAGAAGTTCTTCCCCTTTTCTCATACGGCAAAGACCCTTGAAGAAGCTTGCTAGCACAAGGTTCACAAGGGGTAAGCAACATGACTTTGTGTGCGTCGCTTGTGGAGAAGATCTCGTTTGGTCTTTTGCTTCCAAACCGACATCCACTCTAATGGCATTGGTATGACACCTTGTGATCTCTTTTTCGTTCATATAAGTTAATCATATGACTACATGCGATCTTGATGATGAATCCCCTAAAAACATCTACATGCGCCCCCACCCCCTTATTTAGGGCTTCATCTTGTTTCCGCTCCCCCTTGAAGGGGACTTTGAAATTGCGCTCCCCCTTGAAGGGGACTTTCAGTTATTCAGTTAGCTACATTGTCTGCTGCAATATATGTTCTTCTGAATAATGTCTCAAAGCTGTTCAGCTAGGCTGACATGCTATAAGTCCTTAGTCGAGATATCTTGGTGAACATGAGACAGCCTTGATATGTTTGAGACTAATATGTGTTCTGATCTTATAGGATGCTTCGAGCATGGAATAAGATATAGACTCATAGGTACATTGGATGTACTGGACAGACCCTACAAGGATGTTCAATTGTTTGTCACAATGTGAATATTCCTTGAATGTGACAAGTGGCACATTTCCTCTGACTTGAGATCACTTGTGTTTTCTAAATGATGATTGTCATTGTTTTGAGATAGTTCAATATCATTTGAAACATAATGATTATAGACTATCTTGGATGGTGAGCTTGAATCAGGTTAGGGCACTAGTGATAGACATAGGATTGCCGTCTCCTCGTTTAAGGAGTGTGATGTTCTAAAGGGGCCCCCTGGATGAGATGATTGAGAGAGTGTATGGCCATACCCAGATGACTGTGTTCATCTGATCTAATCATGCTCATCATATTGGAGTTACAAGCTTGACAGGCTTGTCCAATAAGAACATCCAGTGGCAAAGTAAATTTGCATGCCTTGTGAATTGGATTCACACTTGTGCTGTATTTTGGGTGTAGTCTTGGAAGACTCTTTCCTTTATATCGGGAGACAGTGATGTGTTGCTAGATACCCCTCACTGATCGTGATAATGAGAATTATCGTTACCGACATTTAGAGGAAACCCTCAGGGTCACACAATTTGATGATATGGCTTACTTAAGTCAGATCGTGTGGACTGAATTGTTTGGGTTCAGTTTAAAGGGATTTAATCTCTGATTGTAAGTGAGATCTGGTCTGATCATGTTTGATTGATTAGGGCTTGAGATCGGTAAGCTTCGATCGAGAGAATGGATGCTCGATCGGTGAGATCAGGAGCATCAGGAGATGAACGGTTAGATCTGGAGCCTTAGGGTTTATTTGAGATCTAGACCATAATGCTTGGGTTAATTGGTCTTGGACCAAACCGAATTGAACTAGCTCGTTAAGGTGAGCGCATGGTTCAATTTAAGAGAAGTTTGCGATTGGGGTAAACCCATGATCGCAAGTGGAAGTGTGACTTTCTATTTTTAGAAAGCATGATCACTTACGTGACCACGCCTCTTGTTTTTCTCTTCCTCACGCTTTTGTCGCCGCTCAAGCATTCGAGGCTTGCACTCTCGTGAGGACAGGGGCTTGACGAAAAGAGGAGAAAAGCATCGCCAAGTAATCATCTCTCCTTCCCTTTCCATTCGATCAAGGATACTTGGACGATCCTTGCTAGCACAAGGGACGACAAGAAGAAGCGCATCTTCATCTTGTGTGTGACGATTTGGAGAAGATCTTCTTTGGTCTTTGCTTCCAAGGCGCCATCCAATCGATGGCCATGGTATGAATCACATCCTATTTATTTAAGCTTTCAAAGTTGATCATCTTATACATGCTTTGCGACTCTTGAAACCCCCCTTCCGCTGCTATATTCCCTTATATGCGCCATGCTGGGTTTCGCCCCCCTCCTGAAAGGGGTTCCTACAGTATGGCCGGAGGACTTGACTCATCAAGCACATAAACGTTAACGGCGCATTGGACAACCCGAATGGCATGACAAGCTATTTGTAAAGACCATCCTTGCTCTTGAACGCGGTCTTCCACTCATCGCCCTCGCGAATGCGGACCTGGTGATATCCGCTCCAGAGGTCGAGCTTGGAAAACCAAGATGCGCTGGAGATCAAATCCAACATGTCATCTAGTCGAGGAAAGGGAAACCGATACTTGAAAGTGATCCTATTGATGGCGCGGCTATCGACACACATGCGCCATGACCCATCCTTTTTGGGCGTGAGGAGCGCGGGAACGGCGCAAGGGCTGAGACTTTCGCAGATGTACCCCTTAGTGAGGAGATCATCCACTTGACGTTGTAACTCAGTGTGCTCCGCAGGTTTAAGACGATGATGGGGTAAGTTAGGGAGTGGTGCTCCCGGGATGAGGTCAAACGCATGCTGAATTTCCCTTTCCGGGGGAAGGCCATTAGGCAAATCCTCAGGGCTGATATCATTAAACTCGGTAAGGAGGGCGGACACCTCAGCAGGAGGCGTCGGATCAGGGCAAGGGATAGGATCCTGCACTTCGTGCACCATGAGCGCGTAGACGGTCTTGGCCACATGAGCCTCGCGAACCAGCGTGGGGGTGCGCATGAGAGAGACCATGGAGGAACGCGGAGGGACAGGCGCCGAGGGTGTAATCAGGCCCTTAGACGTGTACGCATGAAGCTCCTTGGGCGGAGTTGGGATCAAACAAATCTTCTACTAATCGTGGTCGAACACATAAGTGTTCGACCGGCCATAGTGGACTACGTCTCTATCGTACAACCATGCGCGGCCAAGGAGGACATGGGCGACATCCATTGTCGCAACATCGGACAATACCTTCTCATGATAGTTCCCAAACGCGATGGGGACCTGACATTGGTGTGTGACCGGAAGGCTTGTGGTGTCGACCCATGCGATAGAGTAAGGCCTTGGATGGGCCTCAAGGGGAAGGCCAAAATGCATGACCGTGGTCTGAGAGACCACGTTTAAGCTTCTACCACCATCAATGATGATCTTACACGAGTGCCCTTTGCACTTAATGTAAGTCATGAAAATGCCCGAGCGCCTCCAATCCTCGGTGGGCGCGGGCTGCACAAGGTTGCAGCGTACGACAAGTGTCGACGGGCCCGATTCTTCACCACTAGTGTAGCACTCCGCCTCGACGTCATGCTCAGCATGGGTTGTGGTAGCGATGCGGGCCGGGCCGGTGTCGGTTCGGGCGGTTTTCTTGGGACACTCACGTGACATGTGACCCGGCTGCAAATAGTTGTAGCAGGTGATACGACCAGGGGTTCCAACTGCTGGGGCCTTGCCCTTCTCCTCCCAAGTGGGCCGAGAAGGTGAAGCCTCAAGGTGTGTGCGTTGCCTAGGGTGCTGATGGGTCAGGGGTGCGGGTCGCGGGTCCGGACGAGGCTCTGGACGCTCAACTCACAGGTTGGGCGGCAGAGGACCGCTCGTATGGGGGCGCCGATGGGCCCAAAGTCGATGCACCTGGCAGCGGCGCGAAGGTCTTGCTCGATGTCTCGAGCACGCTAGAAGGTTTTGTCAAAGTTTTCTGAGCCATACGTAGGCAAGGCTCGGCAGATGTCGGCACGGAGCACATTCCTAAACATGGATAATGATAACTCGGGGTCCTCTTGTAGGTTACAACGGAGTTGAAGTGTCTCGAAGGTGAGACGGTACTCCTCTACGGTGCTCGAGCCTTGGTGTAGGCTACTATACTGGTCAAGGAGACGCTGCCCATACGAGGCAGGGACGTAGCGCTCATGGAGGCGATATCGCATCTCTGCCCACTCGGTGATCGGGGGAAGAGCTTGCTACACATTTAGGCGCTCCACGTTTTCCCAATGTAAATGTGCAGGCCCTTCAAGCAAGGTGCGCACATACCTAACATGGGAGTGCGCCGGAAGCCCTATAAGGTCAAAGTGTGCATCAACGGACACTACCCAGTGAAGAAACTCGGTGGGATCAAGACCACCCTTGAAAGGCGCGGGGGTATATCGAATATAACGATGGAAGTTGTCGTCCGTCCGAGGACGCTCGACACGGGTGTGGGCAGGGGTACAGGGCGCGGCCCAAGCATGGCCGAAGCACCCATCGGGCTGAGGACCTTGTGCAGCCCAAACGTCATCGTCATCAAGGGGGTCGTCACCGGGGATAGGGTCCCTAAGGGCCTCATACGGCCGTGTGCGACCCCATTCCTCCTCGTGGGCATGCCGCCGAGTGGGCGCGGACAACGGAGGTAACTCTCTAGTGGGGGCTGGGTTGGCGGACACCGGAGGGTTTACCGGAGTCGGGCGCTCATGCTCCGTGGGTCCGGGGCGACTAACAAGGTGTTGGATTCCAGCCAAGATCTGCTGGACCATAGCATGGGTGCTCGCTTGTTGGGAGTCCACATGTGCGGACAACGCCTCAAGCTTCGCATCGATTCATGCCTCAAGCATAGCCATAGATGCTAGCTGGGAATTAGCCCTTTCCGAAGGCTAGACCGACTTTTGGGTTTCGAGGATAGTTTCTGTGTATTGGGACGACATGATTTGTGACCACGTAGTCACCATGACCAAACAAGGGGAACACGACTAATGCGAAATGCTAAAAACACCGAAAGGATGCAGAAATATGAAATGTGATGGTGAGGGATCGGGCGAACGATAAGAATCGAATGCGCAACGTCCTCTGATACCAGAATTGATGCAGCAACTAATAGGTGAGGGGGTGCTTAAGCCGTACTATAGGGTTTTACACAATGCACGATAAAATGGGAGAGGGTCGTGAGACGAAGGAAGAGAAAACATGTTAGAAAAGTGCAGGGAATCCGGTAGAAAGCATGACGAAACAGCGACGATTTTGATTAGGGAAACACGAATGCGAATGAAGAGAATGGCACCCAACTAAAATAATGCAACGCACTAACCTCGTAGCAATTTTAACAATTTCCTGCACCTCACTTAGCACGTTTAAGCGTAGCTCACATTGGGGATTGCGGTTTCGCGCGGTTTAGCTCGCGCGCCTATGAAGCTGAAATAAACCAAGAACAAGAGATCCGACCACGCCTCCAATGGCAGATGGCCGGGGGTGAAGGTTCGAAGAAAACCACAGCGAAGGAATGCAATGAGATCGTAAGAAACAGGTGAACCTGACCCTCTGGAAAGGAGGGATTTACTTCATATAAGGCTGGAAACACAAGCTGAAACAAACTCCGAAGGCGGAGTGACTTCACCTCCCACACAAGCTGGAAGCTCTTTTGCTCCCTAGGAGATCTCTACCTCTAAGAGAACTAACTAACACACTAGCCCTACCTCCTCTTTTATAGAATAAGAGGCATAGGAACAAACAAAATGCATAAGGGACAAGGAACTCTAACCACCTAACACCTATTGCAGGCCACTAAAGTGGTCAAGCTGCAACTACAAGACAAATACTAACAAACTATCACCTAATATTCTTCGAAGCTGGTAGCACGATCCTGCGTCTTCATACGGGGGCGGCTTAGACGCGCTCGAAGCACATGGCGACAAAACAGCAGAATTTGAACATCGTGGGCTGAGTTACCACCGTGGCGGCTCGATCTTGGGCTGAGTTAGTGATGAGATTGCGCGGACCACTCGAGGATGGGTCCTCAGGCGGTTGACTCATAGTGTCCTTGGGTTGAGTCGCCTTGGTTTGGGTGGAAAGGGGGCTAACGACGCCCACGAAACGATCCGGAGGCTTGCTCTAGCATTGGGATCACCGGATTATCACTTTGTCGGGCTCCTTTGCGTTATCATGGGGTGGAGAAACAAAGTAGGGGGGGTTTGGTGCAGCGTAATGTTGGTGCCGAAATTATCACTTTGTCTGTAATCCTCTTTACGGACCGTAATTTTCTTTACGGACCGTAATGTTGGTGACGAAATCCACAGAAAGTTGCGTCACGGCTGTGTTCTCTATCACGGCTTGGACGTGTCCGGGTTGGTTTGGTGCGGCACCAAACACGGTCATGGGAACGGCCATGCCAATGTGTTACGTGCTCGTCATGGGCGTGACCGCCGTCATGGCCTGGCCATGTCGGGGTCTGGGAGGCTCCGATCGCGCTGAAAATCACGCTGTCTCTTCCTCACGTCCTGGGGAGTCTTCCCAAGTGCCTTCCAGGGAGTTTGGGATATCCTCAAGTATGCACATAGGCCAGTTTTCTCCTGCATCACAAGTCCTCAGGGCTAATGTCGAAGAATTCAGAGAGGAGGGCGGACACCTCAGCCGGAGGTGTCGTGCCCACGGACGCAACGGGATCCTGCGCTTCATGAATCATGAGCACATACATGACCCGGGACTCATGGGCTTCGCGCACAAGTGCGGGGGCACGCATGAGGGACACTCTAGCAGGGGTTGGAGGGGTAGGCACCGATGGAGTAATTAGTCCCATAGACGTGGACGCACGAAGCTCGTTGGGCGAAGCCGGGATCAAGTGGATTTTCTGGTCATTGTGGTCAAACACGTAAGTGTTCGACCGGCCATAGTGGGTCACATCCCTATCGTAAAGCCAAGGATGTCATAAGAGGACGTGGGTGACATCCATAGTCGCCACGTCACACCACACCTTCACTGGACGTGTCCACCCACGCGATGGAATAGGGCTTGGCGTGGGGTTCAAGGAGAAAACCAAAGCACGCAATCACGGTCCGCGAGACCACGTTCAGCCTACTACCCCCATCAATGACGATCTGACATGAGTGTCCATACACTTGATGTAAGTCGTGAAGATACTAGAGCGCCTCCAATCCTTGGAGGGTGGGGTTTGGACAAGGGTGAACCACACGACCGCAAGTGTGGGGTGACCCAATTGATCGCCACTCGTGTAGCACTCGGCCTCTACATCGTGCCCCGCAGGCTCACGGACGATAGTGGCGACACGGGCAGGGGTTTTGTCCGCGGTGGCGGACTTCATAGGGCAGGCGCGGGATAGATGGCCCGGCTGTAGGCAGTTATAATAGTTCACTCGACTAGTCGGGCTGACAAGTGGGGCCTTCCTCTTCTCCTCCATATGAGGCAAGAAGATGGGGCATCAGGAGCTAAACACCTAGGGGAGTGATGGGCCACAGGCGCAGGCCATGGGTCGGAACTTGGCTCATGGCACTCGGGTCGAGAGTGGGCATGAGGAGGCCCGCCCAAATGAGGGCGCCTAGGGAGTCCGGACTCGCTGCGCCTATTCGTTGCCCTAGGGTCATGCTCAATATCGTGAGCACACTGGAAGGTCTGGTCGAACGTCTCTGAGCTATACGTGGGTAGGGCGCGACGGATATCTATGCAGAGAGCATTCCAAACTTTGACAAAACTAACTCGGGGTCCTCTTGTAAGTTACACCGGAGTTGTAGCGTTTCAAAGGTGTGGCGATATTCCTCAACGGTACCCGATCCTTGGTGTAGGCTACTATACTAATCAAGGAGACGCTGCCCATAGGAGGAGGGTACGTATCACTCCCGGAGGCGATACCTCATTTCTTCCCAAGTGGTGATGGGAGGAAGGGCTTGCTGCACATTTTGGCGCTCCACGTTTGCCCAATGCAAACATGCAGGGCCTTCGTGCAAGGTGCGCACATACCTAACGCGCGAGTGGGGAGGCCAGTCACTAAGGTCGAAGTAAGAGTCAATAGACGTGACCCAATCGAGGAATTGTGACGGGTCGAGACCACCCGCAAAGGGCGCGGGGGTGTTCCGAATGTAGCAACGAAAATCGTCCTCCAAGCGAGGGCGCTCTACCAGGTGTCGGGTTGGGGCCCTTTGTTCGGCCCAAGCGTGCCGAAAGCGACCATTGGGTTGGGGCCCTTGTGCGGCCCACACGTCATCCTCATCCAGGGGTTTGTCCCCATAATCGAGGTCCCCCTTGACCTCATGAGGTCACAGGTGACCAGACTCATCCTTGAAGACTCGCGGCTGCAGGGGCGCGGTCATCGGAGGCAACTCTCTAGTCGGTGGGGCTGGCTTGGCGAACGGAGGTGGGTTAACCGGGTTTGAGCACCTATGCTCCGATGGCTCAGGGTGACTTCGAGGCTATGGATCTCAGCCATAATTTGCTAAAACTTTGCGCTTGTATTCCCTGCGTGGGATTCCAAGCAGGCGGAAGGCGCATCCAACTTGGCGTCTACACGCGCTTCAAGCGCAGCCAAAGATTCTAAATGGGTTATACTCCCTTCCGAGGGTTGGACCGACACCTGGGTTTCAGGGATGGTGTCTAGAAATTGGGATGACATAACTTGTGACCGTGTACTAGCCATGCACAAACAAGGCCGAAAATGACTAAGTGTAGGATGCTGAAAACGCAAAAATAGTGCTAAAATATTTTATGCAATGGTCGGATCATGTGAACGATAAGAATCGAACGTGCAACGTCCTCTGATACCAAAATGATGTAGAGACTATAGGAGGGTTGGTCCTTAGTGTCGTACTCTACGGTGTTTACACAATGCACAGAAATCGTGAGAGGGTCTTGAGACGACGGAAGTCAAATCGCTTGGAAAGTATAGCAAGAAACACGAGAAATTGGCGCGAATTCATTTCGAGGCAATACTAATGCGAGAGAAATCCAACGGCACCCAAAATTACTAAAATTCACTCACTAAGCTCTAGAGCAATTTTAAGAACAGTACGAGCGGGGTTTGCGGATCACGAGGTCAGCTCGCGCACCTATGTACCTACAAACAAACCAACGAACAGGGAAACCATCCATGACTCTGACGCTCGGATGCTCGTGGGTGAGAGGGCGAAAGAAACTCAACACGGAAAGAGCGTCTAAAAGCAGGAAACACTTCGAGTCAAGACACCGGTCGCTGACTCTTACAAATCCTAAAGACGAAGCTACTTCGTCTTCTACACAAGTTGGAGGCACTCTTGCTCACCAGGAGAACTCTACCTCCAAGAGAACTAAGGAACACAACACCCCAGCCTCCTCTTTTATAGAACAAAAGGGGAGAGAACAAGACAAAGTAGAAAAGACAAACAACTTTAACAACTAACTACTCCTGCAGGCCTCAAAGGTGGTCAAGCTGCTACTACAAGACAAAGCAAAACAAACTTCTACCTAATATTCAATGAAGCTGGCGCATGGTCTTCTGATCATCGTATGGAGGCGGTTAGGCGGACAGATGCGTTCAGAGCATACCGCGACAAAGTAGCAGAATTTGGACGTTGTGGGCTGGGTTACGACGGATGTGGCGCGCTCTTGGGCCGTGTTACTAAGATGATTGTGCGGCCCCTTCGGTGGACATCCACCCATTCCCTTGGGCGGAAGTGAAAGTGGGGGGTGAAACCCTAAACGCATGCACTTCTAAAATTTTGCATGGGCGGAAACTTTAGGTTTCATGTGGATCGCATGTGGCATGAATATATGATCAACTTAAAACTTGCAAAGATCAATTTGTGATCTTACCGTTGCCATTGTTTGGATGGCGACTTGGAAGCAAGAGGGCGATGCGGCTCTCCTCCAAAGTGAACGCACACAAGATGGCGATGGCTTCCTCCTTGGCGTTAACCTTGTGCTAGCAAAGCTCTCCAAGGTGTCCTAGCCGTATGAAGGAGATCAGATGTTTTCTTGGCTGGCCGAATACCTTCTTTCACCCTCGTGGAGACGAGACACACGAGAGAGCTTAAGGCGAGAGAGGCGTTGAGGCGTTTTCAATTCGTGGGGAAGTGTCATGGCTTCCAAAAATAGTAAGTCATGACTTCATACGTTCACGCTTAGTGAACCAATCAAAACGCCCCTTTTAATTGAACCATGCGTTCACATAAGTGAACCGGTTCAATTGACTTTGGTTCAAAGACCAAATCAAACCAAGACATGGTCGAGATCTCATTAAACCAAAAAGGCTCAAGATCTAACCACACATCTCTTGATGCTCTTGATCTCATCGATCAAGCATCAATTCTCTCGATCGAAGCTTACCGATCTCAAGCCCTAATCAATCAAACATGATCAGACCAGATCTCACTTACAATCAGAGTTTAAACTCCTTTAAACTGAACCAAAACAATTCAGTCCACACGATCTGACATAAGTAAGCCATATCATCAAATTGTGCGACCCTAAGGGTTTCCTTTAAATGTCGGTAACGATAACTTACGTTATCACGATCAGAGAGGGGTATCTAGCCACACATCACTGTCTCCCGATATAAAGGAAAGAGTCTTCCAAGACTACTCCCAAACCATAGCACAAGTGTGAACCCAAGTCACTTGACATATGTGTTTCCTTTGCCACTGGATGTTCTCGTTGGACAAGCGTGTCAAGCCTGTAACTCCAACATGATGAGAGTGGTTAGATCAGATGAACATAGTCATCTGGGTATGGCCATACACTTTCTCAACCATCTCATACAGGGGGCCCCTTTAGAACATCACACTCCAAACAAGGAGAAGTCAATCCTATATCTATCACTAGTGCCCTAACATGACTCATGCCCATTATCCAAGATAGTCTATAACCATTATATTTCAAATGATATTGAACTACCTCAAGACAATGCCAATCATCATTTAGAAACACAAGTGATCTCAAGTCAGAGGAAATATGCCACTTGTTTGCATATAAGGATTATTCACATTGTGACAAGCAATTGAATATCCTAAGTAAGGTCAGTCCAGTACATCCAATGCACCTATGAGTCTACATCTTATTCCATGCTCGAAGCATCCTATAAGATTAGAACACATATTAGTCTCAATCATATCAAGGCTGTCTCATGTTCACCAAGATATCTCGACTAAGGACTATACTGCATGTCAGCCAAGCTGAACACCATTGAGACATTATTCAGAAGTATACATATAGCAGCAGATAATGCAACAACCTGAATAACAACCATTGCCTTTATAAACATAGTTTATACATGATACTGATAATAACCCAAGGCCTCAAACATTAGCCTTAAGGGCATACCCCAACAGGAAGGGCTTCGGTGTGGATCAACAATGGGCTGATAACTCCTATGAAATGGTCCGGCGGTCGAGAAGTGCATTGAGATCGCCGTATCTCTACCTTGTTGGGCTCCTTCGGGTCCTCCATAGATGGTTCAACATGGTACGGAGGGTTGTGGACGTCGAAACAGGGTCGACGGGGCAGATCTACAGCTTTAGGGAAAGTGACAGTCTGCCCATGGCATTTTACTTGGGGTGTGGCTTCCATCGCTGGGTGCCCCGAGGAACTTTCTGTGGAAAATCTAACTTGTGTATGTGAAGCCGCCCCCAGATTGAGTAGTGGCCTACAGGACTCACGGGGCGTGGCTTTCATTGCTGGGTACCCCGAGGAACTTTTTGTGGAAAATCTGACTTGGGCATGTGAAGCTGCTTCCGATTCCAGAATTTCTCCGGGTAGCTGTCTACAGGAGTCACGGGGCGAGGTTTTAGTCGCTGGGTGCCCCGAGGAACTTTCTATGGGAGATCTAATTGATGCTGGTCCGGAATCCAGAATCCACAGGCCGCGGTTCTCGTCGCTAGGTACCCCGAGGAACTTTCTGTGCCGAATTGAACTTTCTGGGTCTTTAGTGCTAGATGCTCCTGCATCACCTGATCTGTGCACAGAGTGGATACTACTGAGTTTGTGGTCAATAACATGCAACTGTCCACACTCGTGGATACTAGATAATTGAAACTGTCCACACAAGTGGATACTAGAAAACTGGTTATACAGATATGCTGTCAACAACATGGATACTGAGAAATTGGTTATGCAAATATACTGTCCACAACGTGGATACTGATAACAGGTTAGAAACATATGCAACTAGTATACAAAAGTGCAAAACTGATATGTCAATAAACAACTTGCAAATCATCATTATGTTTAGGATACTATACTATCTGAGTCAATGGAAACAAGGATAACAAACCTTTATCTATAGAAATATGCTTTGAGGTCTTACCTTTGAAAAGCCAAGAAAACTGATTATCAAACGATGCAAGTCAATCAGTCGATCAATCACTCTGAAATATAAATTTGTACATGAACTTCATCAAATAAGATTCAAATGTGAAAACAGAGACCACCAACAGATAGAGAACGTCCCAAAACCTAGGGAATCAACCTTGGATCCAGTGAACCAGACCCAAAAACCACTTAATCGGGCAGAAATACAGTGAACCTAGTCAAACCAAAACTTGAAACCAAAATTACACAAAATATATAAATAATCTAGGAACACACAGGATACCACTGGATAGGAAATTCCATAAGGTTTCCAACGGCTACATAAATTGGCCATGATTCAACCGGATTAGGGTCGAATTGGACCAAAAACTAGAACTAGGCCGAAATTAAAATTGAACCGCCCAAACTGTTGAACCGGTTCAAATCAATTCCAAACTCAGTGAGCTGGGTTTATTTCCAAATAAACCGCACTCAAACCCTAATCTCACCCAAACCAGCCGCTCGCCCACGGCGCCCGATCGCCGCTGTGCAAGGCTGTCGAACTTTGCGCCAAGAGGAAAGCAAGATCAAGGCTTGCGGCTAGGGTTTGATGGAAGAGGTTACTTGCGCCTCTTGTCCTTGCTCTCGCCTCTCTCAATGTTCTCACATCTCCAAGGAATAGAACATACAAGAGAGGGGCAGCAAGGCTCTCATATATAGAGCAAGGGGTGGCCAGGGTTAGGGCTAGGCGCAATTTACTTCCTTAATGAAGCAAATTTGCCCACTTCACCCCATTATACCCCTTAGGTGCCAATGGGGTTGGTTCTTACCCCATTATACCCCTTAGGCACCATTGGGGTTGTTATTAGGGCCTCATTGGTCAATGAGCAAGCCCATACTTCATTGAATGGGTTGATTAAGCCACTGAATCCAATCCAATGCAACCCAAATCCAAATGTGACCTAACCATGGTCAAACTCGGGTCAACCTACCATAAATGAAGTTTGGCTCCAATAACATTCTTCCATCTCATCAGGCCCATCGATGCTGATGAATTCTCCCAAATAGATCTGACTTATCCAATAACTCTATCATAAGGCTTCTCGATCAATACGAGAACTCAAGTTTCAAGGTGTGTGACCTTGTAGGTTCCTCTAACGCTGGCAGTGCTGACCAAAGGTCACCACAAGCAGTGAGTGGCACCTAGCAGTGCATCGTTGCTGCCTGGATCATTGGAATGGATATCGACATCGACATCCCCATCATCGCAACTAGGTACAGATGCATTATAGTCTCTCTGCCGAACTGATATCCGATTGGGCAAGTGTGTCACCACTTGTTTTTATCCAATCTCATGGTTATGACTAAATCAGGTCTCACGTGGGTATGGCCATACACTTTCAGTCATCGAACCATAGAGGAGCTCCATGGATATCAAGCTTCCCTTAGGAAGGGGCAAATCCTCTATCTGTCCATTGACCTTCTCCTATGGGTCGTGACATGCTCAATGACAACCATTATTACCTCCCAACTACGGCGAGGTGTTAGGTTGTATCAAAGCATATACCTAACCATATAGAATGGCCAATGACCTCCAGTCTAGGGATCAATGCATCTCCTATAGCTTGTGAGGATAACTCTTGACACCAAGTAATTGCCTCACAGCGGGTCAGTCCAGTATATCCACCACTGATATACCCATATGTCTGCGTTAGCACCTCGTGCCTAACCAACCCATATACCAGTCTCACAAGTACCAGAGCGATCCCGTATGCACTCAGGTACATTGACTGGGGACAATCATTTGAGCACAGATCCAATCTATCTCCAGGGATATTATCATATAAGTACACAATCGCAGATGTAGAGAAATATTGATAATGACAATGCATAATGATATGTATAAGTATCAATGTCAAGTAGTACAATAATGGACCAAAACTAGGTCCTAGGGCATATAAACCAACAATCTCCCACTTGCACTAGGACCTAGAGGTGGAGGAACCTCAACCCCATATCTCTAGCGTGAATATCATGCTTCTGCTGTGCCAAAGCCTTAGTCAATGGGTCTGCCAGATTGTTCTCTGTGTCAACTCTACTAATCTTGACATCACCTCTATCTATGATATCTCTGATCAGGTGAAATCTCCTAAGTATGTGTTTGGATTTTTGATGAGACCGTGGTTCCTTGGCTTGTGCAATTGCTCCATTGTTGTCACAGTAGAGCTCAATGGGATCCACTACACTAGGAACCACCTGAAGTTTTGAAAGGAACTTCCTTATCCAAACGGCTTCTTTGGCTGCCTTAGAAGCGGCCACATACTCAGCCTCGGTTGTAGAATCAGCAATGGTGGATTGCTTGAACCTCTTCCAGCATACAACACCTCCATTCATTTTGAACACATAGCCGGCCTGCGATCTGAAGTCGTCAGGGTCAGACTAGAACGACGCATTAGTGTAGCCCTGCATACTGAGCTCTTCCTATCCCCCATAGACCAAGAACAGATCCATAGTTCTTCTTAGATACTTAAGGACGTCCTTTACAGCCACCCAGTGCTACACTCCAGGATTGGATTGGTATCGGCTCGTTATGCTGTTGGTGTATATGCCCTTAGATCCGTTGTTGGTCTAGTTTGTACTACTTGATATTGATATTTAATATATCATTATGACATTGTCGTTATTATGCTATGTTTACATCTGCATTATGTACATGGATAATAATGTCCCTGGAGACAGATTGTATCTGTGCTCAAACGGTGTGTCCCCGGTCGAGTACCTGAGTGGATAAGGGACAACTCTGGTACATGTGAGATTGATATATGGGCTGGTTACGCATGGGGTGCTAACGCAGGCATATGGGTATATCAGTGGTGGATATACTGCACCGACCCGCTGTGAGGCTCTGACTTGGTGTCATGAGTTAACCTCACAAGTGACAGGAGATGCATTGATCCCTTGACTTGAGGTCATTGACTCTTCTGTATGGTTAGGAACATGCTTTGATACAACCTAACGCCTCACCGTAAGCTGGGAGGTCATAAGGGTTGTCATTGGGTATGTGACGACCCATATGAGAAGATCAATGGACAGACATAGAATTTGCCCCTTCCTATAGGAAGCTTGGTATCCACGGGGCCCCCTATGGTTGCATGACTGAAAGTGTATGGCCATACCCAAGTGAAAGTCTGATTTAGCCATGACCATGAGATTAGGTAAAAACAAAGTGGTGACACACTTTGTCCAATCGGATATCAGTTCGGTAAAGAGACTGTAATGCATCAGTATCTTGTTGCGATGATGGGGATGTCGATGTGATATCCATTCCGAAAACATGGGCAGCAGCGATGCACTACTAGGTGCCAATCACTGCTTGTGATGACTAGGTTCATCACTGCCAACGTCTTAGGAACCTACAGGGTCGCACAACTTGAACTCGGGTTCTCGCATTGATTGGGTAGCCTTTTGATCGAGTTATTGGATAACTCGGATCTGTTTGGGAGAATCCATCAGCACCACTGTGCTAGATGAGATGAAAGGAATCATTTGGAGCAAACTTATTTTTTGGGCCTAGTAGGCCAAATGGGCCCAATGGGCCATTTGTGCCAAATGGGCCTAATAGAACAAGTTGGGCAAATAGGCCAAATGGACTCAAGAAGCCATTTGGGCCAACGGGCCAAATGGAGATGGTGCAAGCTACTTGGAGTAAGCTTGGCGCAACTCCATGAAGAGGACAAGTCCAAATTGGACATCTCACTTAAAGAGAGAAGCTTGGAGCTTCTCACTTGGAATAGGTGAATGAACTTGGGCGCTTGGGACTTGGAGTGGGCAAAATGGATTTTACCACTTGAAGAGGTGTGTCTCTTCATGAAGAGGTGTGTCTCTTCACTTGTGAAGAGGTGCACATATTCATGGATATATAAACCCCCTAGCCCCCTTCTTGTCGAAGCTACCTCCCCCCTTATTCTTGTCGTCACTCTTGCTAGCCCCAAGCCACCCTCCTCTCCAAGGTTTGGTTTTGGATCGTGGCTTGATTCCTGTTCTAATTTTTGGTGGAGCGCCTTAGGAGTTGGACTCTAACGAAACTCCACCTCCTCTCATTGGCACCTCCTCTGGAGTTGGCGCAAGTGTCAGAGGAAGTCTCCCTAAGGCGAGGATATTCTTCCCGAGGCTAGCACGGGGCGTGGAAGAAGAGAACTCAAGGTTCGGCTGTGTACGAGACTGCAGAGGGTGCACATTTGGGCGCCTGCATCACATCTCTTGACTTGCATCAAGGTATCATCTCCTACTCACTATGTCGATCTCCTCATAAGACTCGATCTTCTAGGTTTTTGGGACTGGCCGGTTTCGGGGATTGCTTCCGCTGTGTTTGTCTGTAATATTTTAAAATCCCCGGGGTTTCCCAACAGTGGTATCAGAGGCATCTTGCGAATTCGAACAGTGTTTTATGCTTTTGTTGTATGCTCACATGGCATCTGAAATTTTTTGAAAATTTGCATATGCACATGGATTTTTCTAAGTAAGAAAAATTATAAGTTTTTCGTTCCTGACATCTATTCGATCTCTTTGATTTTTTGCTTTCTTCACTTTGTGGGTTAGATCCATATGTGAGAGAATTAATTTCTCCCCACGCATGTAGGATAGTCCTACTGTGTGGGACTTGTCGAAGATTATGGGCACATGTTTGTCCTAATCTGGGTAGGTAAAGGATTGCAAGGGTAGACGGCAAGTGTGCTTGGAGCATGCATGCGTCACTTGTAGACTCCTGAGAGAAACGAAAGATCCTAGATTTGCGAAGAGACGTTGAGGTTGAAAGACATGTTTTCTAAGAAACTAAAACTGAAGTTTTATGTTTTCATGAGCATATAGAAAAGCATGAGATGATTGTGCATCGTGTTGTGGTCATAGTAAAGCCCCTTATATGCCTGTGATGTATTTATGTGAGGCCTACGTGCCGCTTTTTCTTTTTGTTTTGTAAACGCAGAAAGTGATGGAGGGCCTAACACAGCTCTTAGAAGATCCACTAGGGCTCGGAGGAAGCCCATCAGGTATGGCTTCACTTAGAGTCCACTGTCCTTTTAGTACTTTCCTTATTTGCATTGCATGGCATGATAGGTTAGTTCCACCCCAAAGTCTATCATGTAGTTTATTTTTATAAATGTTGTTGGTAGGTTGTGCATTGTAATATCATGGTAGGTTAGTGCATGTAGTTTGGATACATTAATATTCAGCTCAAGGGATACAAATCAGCTAGCTCACCACACTCCAAGAAGCTAGCTCCCATTTTGGAAGGTTCACTTCAAAGTAGTTCAAAGAGAGACTTCCAACTCAACTCAACATCAAGCTCCACTTCAATCATTCCCTTCCAATTGAAGAGAGGCCACCTCATGGAATCATTTGCGCCATCAAGAAGGCTCATCTAGATCCACAATTTGAGGAGGCGCCCAACTAGATCCACCAATCAAGGAGGCGCCCGTCTAGATCCACCATTAGAGGAATTGCGCCATCAAGATCCACAATTAGGGGAAGGCTTATTTCCTTCTTGATGTGGGGCGGAGACACGTGATGTGCAAACCAAAAGAAAAGTAATTAAAACCTAAAATTACAATAAGCAGCCATAATTCCAAGCAGTAAAGATAATTATTTATGAAAAGATGCTAAGTATCAGATACTTAGCTGATCTGAGGAATCTGGATTCAGTCCAACTGATCAGAATAATAGAGGAGGATCAGGTCTTGTTATTGGGTCCAATGATCAGAGCTGGAGGCTTATCCGGACAAGTAAAAAAAAAAAAAAAAAAAAAAACCTGCAGAAATAAGGATATTCAGTTGAGCACTAAGATTAAGAGCAAACAGAGAACGTGAAGACAGAATGAGAGAAGCTGGCGCCGATCGATGACGCTGTAGCAGGGATTGTTCGTCGGTGGCACTGGAGCACTGGAAGGACGAGGAGGTGAAGAAGGTGGCGGGGCACCGACGAGAGGTGGTGGAGGAGGCGGAGATGGGGTCCGAGTGTTGGCGACGGCGGAGAAACAGAAGTTCGAACAGAACAGGGGAGGCTGGCGAGCAAAGCAGGGGTGGTCGCCGGTCGGCCGGTGATGGACCAAACCCAAACCTGCTACGATTGGGGATTTCTGTGATGTTGGTGGAGCTGTGGCCGGAGTTTCTGGGCGGACGGTGGCCGGACGGAGGAGGATGACGTTGGAAGGCGGATCTAGGACGTGAACTGGGCGGAAACAGGGGAAAACGAGCGTGGAGCAGAGTTGATAGGCGGTCGTCCGGTGGTGCACGATCGCCGGACCTGCTATAGTTGGGGATCCTTGCGATGCTGGACAGGGCGTGGCCGGAGTTAGGGGTCGAACGGGGACTTGTCGGAGGAGATCGACGGCGATCCGTGGAGAAGGGCGGAAATAGGGGCGTGAGCTGAGGCGTCACCGGAAATCTTCCGATTCTGGCGATCCAGACGTCGGATGGGGCGATCCTGCCGGTTGTAGGTTCGACCTGAAAGGGAGGATGTGTGACTGGAGTTTGAGGACGATCCGTCGGCCGGATCGTCGCTGGCGGTGAGGCGAACGGAGAGTCCAGATCTAGACTCGGCAAGCAAACAGGCATGGATTGCGACAGCGGCGGAAGGATGTTTAAACGAGGAAGAGGTGGAGAAGAGTGGCGTTCAGCTGGAGAAAAGGGAGAGGAGAGGGCAGTGGCGACTCAAGTGCCGGAGGAGAAGAAGGAGACATCCGATCGAATCAAACAAACACTATTTCCATTTTTTTTCAACTTCAATTGTCTTTTACAAAAGGGAGATACAATCTTATAGAAAGGTGGCTGGGAACAATGCCGTTGCTACTTTCTTCTTCTTCACGCCAGCTTTGTTTGCTATTCACGTAAGCTGCAACGGGCAGCTTTTCTGATGTTTGTTTGCTGCAAGGTGGTGTTTGATTTGCATGCGCAGGTGCTTTGTCTTTTAGCCGAATGGTGGAAAATCAATCTTGGCTTTGGAGTGTTGACTTCTCGACTTCTTGGAGTGCATTGATTTAATTTGATGAGCTTGGACTAGGCTTGATGTGTGCATCTAATTGGCTTGGCCTCATATTTGATTATATGGCAATCAAAACAATAAGAATTAGTGCCTCATTAAAATTTAGAATTGCATTTAAAATTTAGACATAAATGACTAAGTCTATGTTCAATCAAGGTTTACAATGATTATACAAAATATTGATTAAGTCAAATTTAAGTCAAATATGTCAAACTGCTCCTGCATCACTTCTTCTCATTGCCGCCCAAGACAACAAGGAAGGTTTTCAAAATTCAAACTCCATTTCATATGCGCCAACACCTTCAAGGAAGATAGCCATTTTCGAATTCAAAGACTTGCCAATTCAGCCATCCAAAGAAGGCAACAAGAATCAGCCCACTTAATGCCTTTCTCCATTTTCGAATTGTCTCCAAGTATGTAAGGGGCGCAAGGGGCCAATGACCACCTTGCCCTCACCTTATCCTCATCCCTAAGCTGCTTATAAATGTATCCCCATCGCATCATGTGCATAGCATTGTTGAATATATTGTTGAATAGTTTCCTAGCCAAACTAAGGGTGCTTGTGTCACCTAGGGTGCTTGTGTCGCCCAAGCCCCCTCATCTTCCCCCGTATTCCTTCAAGAGCCGAGCCTCCCCTCTCCTTCTCCTCGCCCTCCATTCATCAAAGCAAGGCCGAGAGTCTCCATCTTCAAGTCCATAGCATCAAAGAGAACAAGGGCTTAAGTTGGCGCAAAGAACATGGATGCATCCCTTGGTCTCCTTCAAGGCGATTCCCTGAGTTAAGTATTCCATCTTCTTGTGTCTTCTTTTATTACATCTTAAGAACATCTTACTACACATCTCTTGGATTTGTAGGGCTTGGCGCAAGGAAGCTTGGCGCATCCCCTTTCTTGATCTCCCTTCTTTAGATAGTCTTTTGTTTGTTAGCAAGAGAACTTGGAGGATTAGCCTCCCTCTTGATTTTAAAGCATTGTTAAGTTTAATCTGCTTTAACTCACCCACGCTTGTGTGGGGTTGCTGAATGCCCTGTGTGTAACCTGCACCTTCCATCAGAGTAGGACCGGTGAAGAACGGGAAGGACGGTCCTTCTATTCTCAAGGGCCGCAAGGTGAGTCTCCTTTAAGTTATTGTCATTTCTTTCCTACAAGTAGTTAATATTCGGGTTTTCCTATTTAAAAATACCAAAAACATTATTTTCCAACTTCGTTAGTTTAAATCGGTTTTCTCTAGTTTATGATAATACCAAAAATACTTTTGAAAATCTAGTTTGCATGTTTGTGAATTACCCCTACATCACAAAGAAGATTAGGGGTGCATCCCTCATGGAGCTTACATCTTGGCGCATCAACCATGATGGCGCATCTTACTTGGTGGCACAAGTAAGGGCTTGGCCGAACCTAGGGTTCGAGAGCTATCCCTCTTGGCACAAGCATGATGGCGCATCATCTATGGAGGAGCCACCAAGGTTTTGGCCGAACCCTAGGGTTTGTGTGCTATGCCTTGATGTGGAGGACCTTGGAGCTGCACTTGAAGATAGAGCTTAGTGGCGGCTAGGTTAGGTCTTGTCGGGGCTTGTCACCTAGGTCAAGCATGAACATCCTTTGGCATGTGATGGTTCATTGCGTTGATTAGGCTATGACCACATCGCTTGTTTACTGTTTTCAATATTTGCTAAAGCATGCTTGGTTGTGTTTTATCTTTTTGTTATCACTATAGGATTGCACGCCTGTAATGTTTGACAAAAGATAAAACTAAGAGGATGAGACCTCAAAAACCCTCAAAATAATATCGAGTCTGTAGCCTTCTGACGCGTAGCCCACGTCAAGCTATCGATCAGTAGTATTGTGCACTGTTTCCCACACTAGTGGGACACACCCACTTATCTTTAGAAGGCATGTGGTGGCAATGGTTTCCTGAGTCCAGTTAAAATCCTGGACGTGCCCAAGCTAGGAAGCTCGTTGGCCCTGGGCATAACGGTCAGGATAAACTTGACTAGATTTCTTATGTGGTGGCCACATGATGGAATTCTAGAGGCAGCCTCGAGAGGTTAAGGTTTTGTGTTGTTCCAGCCCTAGCTGGGCACGAAATGCTTGAACTGTCCTGAGAAGGGGAATTGCCTTGGGGGCAATCGGCCGGCGTGCCTGCCTTACGAAGCATGAGTCACTTTGTGCATCTCTTCCCACCCTAGTGGGACGCGAAGCCTCGTGTGGAATAAGGATCTCATCTCACTAGGAAATCTCAGTTTTTTTGATTGACTTTGTGGGTTGTCAATTTGATTAAAACAGTGGGAGCCATAATCATTTAATGCAAGTCCAGATTAAATGATTCGAAGTAGTACTAATATGCTATCTTGGTTGTTGTAGATCAATGGCTACGAACAATAGCGGATGGTCACTGCGATCTATCCTAGAAAAGGACAAGTTGGTTGGATCCAACTTGATGGACTGGTATCGAAACTTGAGGATTGTCCTTAAGCTCGAGAGGAAGCACTATGTCCTTGAGCACCCTATTCCAGAGCCACTTCCATGCTCGGCCTCAGCGGCTGAGAAGGATGCTTTTGATAAGCATCAGGTTGATACTTTGGAGGTTGCTAATTTGATGCTAACCAATATGTCGCCTGAATTAAGAAGGCAACATGAATCTAAGAGTGCCTCTGAGATTATTTCTAATCTAAGGCAGCTCTTTAATGAATTGATTGAGCTCAACCCTCCTAAAGTAGTCATTTAGTGAGGTGAGCCGAAAGGTTTGACCAAAGAGCTAAAACTAAAGATGGAAAGGATCAGGAATAATAGGTGCTATTCATGTGGAGGGCCACCTCACATGTTGAAGGACATGGTGCGACTTCAGAACTAGGAGAAGAGAAGCTGGGCTTCGTCTTCTAGCTTAGGTATTTATGTTACCGAAGTCAACCTTTCTACTTCAATGTCATGGGTATTGGATACCAAATGCGGAGCTCATATTTGTACAAATATGCAGGGGCTCAAGAAAAGTAGATCAGTGTGGCCTGGAGAGATTGACCTACGTGTTGGAAACGGAGCACAGGTTGCTACTATTGCCGTAGGACTTTTGACGCTCTCCCTGCCTTCTGGAGTTCAACTTGAGTTAAACAATTGCTACTATGTACCTTCTCTTACTAAAAACATTGTATCTATTCCTTGCTTGGCACGGAAAGGATTTAAATTTGAAATAAAAGAGGACTCTTATTCTTTTTCATTTGCAAATGTGTTTTATGGGAAGGGTACCTTGTGCAATGGATTATATGTCTTGGACATGGATAACTCTATTTATAACATAAATAATAAAAGGATCAAACTGAGTGGTTCAGTTGGTGCGTACCTTTGGCATTGTCGATTAGCCCATATAAACAAGAATAGCATTCAATAACTCCATGCAAATGGATTGTTAGATTCAACCTCCTTGGAGGAGTTTGATACTTGCGAGCCATGTTTATTAGGGAAGATGACAAAAGTGCCCTTCAGCAACATCGGTAAGAGGGCAGGTGGTTTGTTGGATCTCATACATAGTGATGTATGTGGGCCATTCAGTAAACAAGCCAGAGGAGGGTACAACTACTTCATCACATTTACTGATGACTTCAGTAGATATGGTTATATTTATTTGATGAAACATAAGTCCGAATCCTTTGAGAAATTTAAGGAGTTCAGACATGAAGTTGAGAACCAGCTTGGTAGATCTATTAAGAATCTTCGATTAGATCATGGTGGAGAGTACGTGAGCAATAAGTTTCTTGACTATCTTAGAGAGTGTGGGATTTTATCCCAACTCACTCCCCTTGGAACACCACGATGGAATGGTGTGTCTGAAAGGAGAAATCGTACCTTGTTGGACATGGTTCGATATATGATGAGTCATGCAACTCTACCTCCCTCGTTTTGGGGCTATGCACTTGAGACAGCTTCTCTCATACTGAATAATGTTCTATCTAAGAGTGTCTCCAAGATTCCGTACGAGGTATGGAGTGGGAGACGACTGAATCTCTCTTTTATTAGAGTCTGGGGATGTGAGGCTTATGTCAAACGTCAGGATTCTAGCAAGCTAGAACCCATATCTGATAAATGCGTGTTTGTGGGGTATCCTAAGGAAACTAAAGGATACTATTTCTATATTCCCAGTGAGAATAAAGTTTTTGTTCCTCGAGGTGCTGTCTTTCTAGAGAGAGAAAGTTTGACTTGGATGAGGTCCAAGTGCAACCACAAGACACGGAGATGGAACCTGAGCCACCTGCACTGGTTGCTGGGCAACCAGAGGCTCAGACACAGGCCCTACGTAGGTCTGGGAGGATTCATCGTGCACCTGAGAGGTACGGGTTGCTGCCGACCCAACACAACGGGATCTTCATCATTGAGGATGAACCCAGGACCTATGATGAGGCGGTCACTGGACCGGACTCCGAGAGATGGCTTGAGGCCATGAGATCCAAGATGGATTCCATGTTGGCTAACCAAGTCTGGGATTTGGTTGAGCTACCTGATGTGGTAAATCCTATAGGGTGTAAATGGGTCTTCAAGAGGAAGACTGACATGGATGGCAATATAGTTACCTATAAGGGTAGACTTGTGGCTAAAGGGTTCAAACAAGTCCACGGGGTGGACTATGATGAAACCTTCTCGCCAGTTGCCATGTTCAAATCCATTCGAATCCTGCTTGCTATAGCTGCATATCACGATTGTGAGATATGGCAGATGGATGTAAAGACAACGTTCCTTAATGGGAAGCTGACAGAGGATGTGTTTATGACACAACCTGATGGTTTCATCCATCCTACAGGGCCAATAAGGTCTGTAGGCTAAAAAGATCCATTTATGGATTAAAGCAAGCCTCTCGAAGTTGGAATCTTCGATTTGATGAAGCAGTGAGAGATTATGGCCTTATCAAGAGCGAAGATGACGCCTGTGTATACAGAAAATTCGTTGGGAGCTTGGTGACATTTCTGGTCCTGTATGTCGATGACATACTACTCATCGGAAAGGACATCCCTAGTCTTCAAGCTGTGAAGACATGGTTGGGGGAAGTGTTTTGAGATGAAAGAATTAGGGGAGGCCACCCATATCCTAGGTGTGAGGATCTACCGGGATAGATCCAAGAAGCTCCTGGCCCTTAGTTAGAGTACTTACATTGATATGGTCATAGAGAGGTTCAGCTTAGAGCAATCTAAGAAAGGATACATTCTAGTGAGACATGGCCTTATTCTCTCCAAGAGCCAGTGTCCCGTCACACGGGCTGAGAGGGATGACATGAGTCAAGTACCCTATGCTTCGGCAGTAGGTTCGATCATGTATGCAATGCTGTGTACTAGACCAGACGTGGCTTATGCTTGGAGCATAACCAGCAGATACCAATCCAATCCTGGTCTGCAGCACTGGGTGGCTGTAAAGAACATTCTATGTTTTTGAGAAGAACTAAAGAATGGTTCTTGGTCTATGGGGGACAGGAAGAGCTCAGTGTTCAGGGCTACACTAAGGCATCATTCCAGTCTGACCCAGATGACGTCAGATCGCATACAAGCTATGTGTTCAGATTGAGTGGAGGTGCTATGAGCTGTGAAAGCTCTAAGTAATCCATTATAACTGATTCTACGACTGAGGCTGAGTATGTCATTGCTTTTGAGGCAGCCAAAGAAGCTGTTTGGATTCGGAAGTTCATTTCTGAACTTCAGGTGGTCCCAACTGCTGTCGGTCCGATTGAGCTCTATTGTGACAACAATAAAGCGATGGCACAGGCAAAGGAACCACAGTCTCATCAAAAATCCAAACACATTCTTAGTAGATTTCACCTGATCTGGGAGATCATTGATAGAGGAGATGTCAGGATAAGCAGAGTTGACACAGACAATAATCTGGTAGACCCACTGACCAAGGCTTTGGCGCAGCAGAAGAGTGATGGTCATGCGAGGGACATAGGGTTGAGATTTCTCAATAACTAAGTCTAAGTGCAAGTGGGAGATTGTTGGTGAATATGCCCTTAGACCCATTGTTGGTCTAGTTTGTACTACTTGATATTGATATTTAATATATCATTATGGCATTGTCGTTATTATGCTATGTTTACATCTGCGATTATGTACATGGATAATAATGTCCCTGGAGACAGATTGTATCTGTGCTCAAATGGTGTGTCCCCGGTCGAGTACCTGAGTGGATAAGGGACAGCTCTGGTACACGTGAGACTGGTATATGGGCTGGTTACGCACGGGGTGCTAACGCAGGCATATGGGTATATCAGTGGTAGATATACTGGACCGACCCGCTGTGAGTCTTTGACTTAGTGTCATGAGTTAACCTCACAAGTGACAGGAGATGCATTGATCCCTTGACTTGAGGTCAATGACTCTTCTGTATGGTTAGGAACAGGCATTGATACAACCTAACGCCTCCCCGTAAGCTGGGAGGTCATAATGGTTGTCATTGGGTATGTGACGACCCATATGAGAAGATCAATGGACAGACATAGGATTTGCCCTTTCCTACGGGAAGCTTGATATCCACAGGGCCCCCTATGGTTGCATGACTGAAAGTGTATGGCCATACCCTGGTGAAAACCTTATTTAGTCATGACCATGAGATTGGGTAAAAACAAAGTGGTGACACACTTTGTCCAATCGGATATCAGTTCGGCAAAGAGACTGTAATGCATCGATATCTTGTTGCGATGATGGGGATGTCGATGTGATAACCATTCCGAAGACTTGGGTTGCAGTGATGCACTGCTAGGTGCCAATCACTGCTTGTGATGACTGGGTTCATCACTGCCAACATCTGAGGAACCTACAGGGTCGCACAACTTGAACTCGGGTTCTCGCATTGATCGGGTAGCCTTTTGATCGAGTTATTGGATAACTCGGATCTGTTTGGGAGAATCCATCAGCACCACTGTGCTAGATGAGATGAAAGGAATCATTTGGAGCAAACTTATTTTTTGGGCCTAGTAGGCCAAATGGGCCCAATGGGCCATTTGGGCCAAATGGGCCCAATAGAACAAGTTGGGCCAATAGGCCAAATGGACTCAAGAAGCCATTTGGGCCAATGGGCCAAATGGAGATGGCGCAGGCTACTTGGAGTAAGCTTGGCGCAACTCCATGAAGAGGACAAGTCCAAATTGGACATCTCACTTAAAGAGAGAAGCTTGGAGCTTCTCACTTGGAATGGGTGAATGAACTTGGGCGCTTGGGACTTGGAGTGGGCAAAATGGATTTTACCACTTGAAGAGGTGTGTCTCTTCACTTGTGAAGAGGTGCACCTATTCATGGGTATATAAACCCCCTTGCCCCCTTCTTGTCGAAGCTAGCTCCCCCCTTATTCTAGTCGTCACTCTTGCTAGCCCCAAGCCGCCCTCCTCTCCAAGGTTCAGTTTTGGATCGTGGCTTGATTCTTGTTCTAAATTTTGGTGGAGCGCCTCAAGAGTTGGACTCTGACGAAACTCCACCTCCTCTCATTGGCACCTCCTCTGGAGTTGGCGCAAGTGTCAGAGGAAGTCTCCCTAAAGCGAGGATCTTCTTCCCGAGGCTAGCACCGGGCGTGGAAGAAGAGAACTCAAGGTTCGGCTATGTGCGAGACTGCAGAGGGTGCACATTTGGGCGCTTGCATCACATCTCTTGACTTGCATCAAGGTATCATCTCCAACTCACCGTGTCGATCTCCTCACAAGACTCGATCTGCTGGGTTTTTGTGACTGGCCTGTTTCGGGGATTGCTTCCGCTGTGTTTGTCTGTAATATTTTAAAATCCCCGGGGTATCCCAACATATGCTTACAGCATAAGCCACATCTGGTCTAGTACATAACATTGCATACATGATCGATCCCACTGCCGAAGCATAGGGCACTCGACTCATGTCATCCCTCTCAGCTGTGTGGTGGGACACTAGTTCTTTGAGAGAGTAAGGTCATGTCTCACTGGAAGGTACCCTTTCTTTGATTGCTCCAAGTTGAACCTCTCCAGGACCTTATCAATGTAGGTACTCTGACTAAGGGCTAGGAGCCTCTTGGATCTATCCCGGTAGATCCTCACGCCTAGAATATAGGCGGCCTCCCCTAAGTCCATCATCTCGAAATACTTCCCTAACCATGTCTTGACAGCTTGAAGACTAGGGATGTCATTCTCGATGAGCAGTATGTCATTGGCCTGTTGGGAAACCCCGGGGATATTTTATAATTTTCAGAGATAGAAATTACACACATACATTGCGCAGCGGAACTAATATCCCCGAAACAGGCCTGTCCCAAAAACCCAGTGAATATCGCAAGCGAGGGAATCGACACGATGAGACAGAATATACCTTAAAGCAAGATGAGGTCGATGTTGTGATAGGCGCCGAAACGTGCCCCCTCTGCAGTCTCACACACACGGATCCCTTGAGTCCTCTTCTTCCACGCCCGGTGCTAGCCTCGGGAAGAAGATCCAAGCCTTAGGGGGACCTCTTCTATACTTGCGCCAACTTCTAGAGAAGTTGCGCTAGGAGGGAAGAGGGAAGAAGACAAGCCGCGAAGCACTAATGCTCCAAGCGCCAAGAGGAAAGGAGGAAGGTTGCTTGCGGCTAGGGTATGATGGAAGAGATAAATTGCGCCTAGCCCTAACCCTGACCGCCCCTTGCACTATATATGAGAGCCTAGCCGCCCCTCTCTTGTATATTCTACTCCTTGGAGGCGTGTGAACACAGAGAGAGGCGAGAGCAAGGGCAAGAGACGCAAGTGATCTCTTCCATCATACCCTAGCCGCAAGCAACCATCCTCCTTTCCTCTTGGCGCTTAGAGCATTGGTGCTTGGCGGCTTGTCTTCTTCCCTCTTCCCTCTTGGCGCAACTTCTCAAGAAGGTGGCGCAGGTATAGAAGAGGTCTCCCTAAGGCTTGGATCTTTTTCCCGAGGCTAGCACCAGGCATGGAAGAAGAGGACTCAAGGGATCCATGTGTGTGAGATTGTAGAGGGCGCACGTTTGGGCGCCTATCACAACATCGACCTCATCTTGCTTTAAGGTATATTATATCTCATCATGTCAACTCCCTCGCTTGCGATCTTCATTGGGTTTTTGGGACCGGCCTGTTTCGGGGATATTAGTTCCGCTGTGCAATGTATTTGTGTAATTTCTATCTCTGAAAATTGTAAAATATCCCCGGGGTTTCCCAACTGTGGTATCAGAGTGACTTGCGAGACTCGAACGATGTAAATTCATGCTTTTCATGCTCCATGCCATATCTCAATTTTTGCAAATTGCATGATCACATGGCAAACGATTTTTCTAAGTAGGAAAAATTAGGGTTTCTTGTTTCTATCATCTTCTCAATCTCTTTTGGAATTTTGGGTTATTTTTCTTGTATGATTTAAGGATCAAAGGCGCACGTGGTTTTGTCAAGTAGGACGGGCATTGTGTCTTCGGACTGGCCGGGTCTCTTGATCTGACAAAATTACCAGCCGAGAGGATCTTTGAAATCATCATGAAAAATTGATCGCAAATAACTAAAAGACTTGTGAGAAGAAGATGAGGAAAAGAGACTGGTTTTATGAAAAAGTAAAATTTCAGATTTTAGTTTTTCCTGAGCATATAGAATTGCATGTGTAGATACCTTACTTGTGCATAATGTTGTGATCATGAGTCAAGCCCGTATGCATGCCTGTGATGTACTCTTGTGAGGCATGCGTGCCTCTTTTCTTTTTGCTTTTAATTAAGATGAAGATTAGGGTGGCGCATATCACTTGGAGTTTGGCGCATGCATGCTTGCTTGCACACCTTGCATGGTGGCGCAAGAAGCACCCTTCAATGTTGGCGCTTGGTGAGTGGCGCACGTTTGACTTGGCCGAGCCTTAGGGCTTGTGTGCCATGTCTCTTGGCCCTTACATGGTGGCACATCACTCTTGGAGGAAGCCCATGGCATTGGCCAAACCTATGAGGGAGCTTCTAGGATTTCCCTAGAACTACCTTTAGGGTTTGAGAGCTAAACCTTGGTGATGAGGACCTTGGAGCCAACCTTGAAGATAGAGCTAGAGGTCGGCTAGGTCTTTGGGGCTTGATTCCTAGGTCAAGAATTGAACCTCCTTTTGGCATGGGTTGGTTCAATGCCTTGAATAGGCTATGATCACATCATTCATTTATTGCTTTCCATATCTGCTAAAGCATGCCTATTTTATCGTTATGTTATCACTATAGGATTGCATGCATGTAATGTTAGACATAAGATAAAACCGATGAGACCCCAAAAACCCTCATAAATAAACATCAAGTCTAGTAGCCTTCTAACACGTAGCCCTCACTAAGCTATCGATCAGTGGTGTTGTGCACTGTTTCCCACCCTCATGGGACACACCCACTTATCTTTAGAAAGTGCGTGGTGGCAATGGTTTCCCAGTCCATTTTAATCGGGCGCGCCTTCGCAAGGAAACTCGTTGGCCCTGGGCATAACGGTTAGGAATGAACTTGACTAGATTTTCACATGTGCTGAGCATATGGTGAAACTCCAGAGGCATCGTTGAGAGGTTAGGGTTCCATGCTGTATCCAGCCCTCGCTGGACATGAAATGCCTAGACTATCTCAATAAGGGGAATTGCTTGGAGCAATCGGCCGGCGTGCCCACCTTAGGAAGCATGGATTACTTTGTGCATCTCATCCCACCCTCGTGGGACGTAAAGCCTCATGTGAAATAAGGATCTCATCTCACTAGGAAGTCTTAAACTTCCCGATTGACTTTGTGGGTTGTCAATTTGATTAAAATAGTGGGAGCCATAATCATTTAAAACAAGTCCAGTTTAAATGATTTGAAGTAGTACTAATATGCTGTTTCTTGGTTCTTGTAGAACAATGGCAACGAATAATAGCGGTTGGTCACTGCGATCTATCCTTAAGAAGGACAAGTTGGTTGGATCCAACTTGATGGATTGGTATATGAACTTGAGAATTGTGCTCAAGCTCGAGAGAAAGCTCTATGTCCTTAAGCAGCCCATTTTTGAACCACTTCCATGCTCGGCCTCAGTGGCTGAGAGGGATGCTTATGATAAGCATCAGGCTGATACTTTGGAGGTTGCACAATTGATGCTAACCAACGTGTCGCCTGAGCTTCAAGGGCAATATGAATTGAAGAGTGCTTCTGAGATTATTACTAATCTAAGACAGCTCTTTAATGAATTGGTTAGGCTCAATCCTCCTAAAGTTGATATTCAGTGCGTTAAGTAGAAAGGCTTGACCAAGGAACTGAAATTAAAGATGGAATGGATCAGGAACAATAAGCGCTATTCATGTGGGGGGCCACCTCACATGTTGAAGGACATGGTGCGACTTCAGAATGAGAAGAAGAGAGGCAAGGCTTCGTCTTCATACTCAGGTATTTATGTTATAGAAGTCAACCTTCCTACTTCAATGTCATGGGTATTGGATACCGCATGTGGAGGTCATATTTGTACAAATATGCAGGGCTCAAGAAAAGTACATCGGTGTAGCCTGGAGAGATTGACCTACGAGTTGGAAATGGGGCACAGGTTGCTCCCATTGCTATAGGAGTTTTGACTCTCTCCCTACCATCTGGACTTCAGTTAGAGTTAAATAATTGCTATTATGTACCTTTGCTTACTAAGAACATTGTATCCATTCCTTGCTTGGCAAAGAAGGGATTTAAGTTTGAAATAAATAAGAACTCTTGTTCTTTTTCATTTGAAAATATGTTCTATGGGAAGGGTACTTTATGCAATGGTCTATATGTGTTAGACATGGATAACTCTATTTGTAACATAAATAATAAAAGGACCAAACTGAGTGGTTCAGTTGGTGCTTTCCTATGGCATTGTCGATTATCCCATATAAACAAGAATCGCATTCAACAACTCCATGCAAATGGGTTGTTAGATTCAAGTTCCTTGGAGGAATTTGATACATGTGAGCCTTGTTTATTAGAAAAAATGACAAAGGCGCCCTTCATCAAAATTGGTGAGAGGGTAGGAGGTTTGTTGGATCTCATACATAGTTATGTGTGTGGGCCATTCAGTAAACAAGCTAGAGGACGACACAACTACTTCATCACTTTTACTGATGACTTCAGTAGATATAGTTATGTCTACTTGATGAGACATAAGTCTGAATCCTTTGAGAAATTTAAGGAATTCAGACATGAAGTAGATAACCAGCTTGGTAGATCCATTAAGGCTCTTCGATCAGATCGTGGTGGAGAGTACCTGAGTGGTGAGTTCCTTGACTATCTAAAAGAGTGTGGGATTCTATCTCAACTCACTCCTCCTGGAACACCTCAATGGAATGGTGTGTCTGAAAGGAGAAATCAAACATTATTGGACATGGTTCGGTCTATGATGAGTCATGCAACTCTACCTCCCTCATTCTGTGGGCATGCACTTGAAACAGCTTCTCTACTACTGAATAATGTTCCATCTAAGAGTGTCTCAAAGATTCCATACGAGGTATGGAGTGGAAGACGCCCTAATCTCACTTTTATCAAGATCTGGGGATGTGAGGCTTATGTCAAACGTCAGGATTCTAGCAAGCTAGAACCTAGATCTGATAAATTTGTATTTGTGGGGTACCATAAGGAAACTAAGGGTTACTACTTCTATGCTCCCACCGAGAACAAAGTTTTTGTTGCTCGGGGTGCTGTCTTTCTAGAGAAAGAATTTCTCATGAATGAAGTTAGTGGGAGGAAGTTTGACTTGGACGAGGTCCAAGTGCAACCACAAGACACAGAGATGGAACCTGAGCCGCCTGCACAGGTTGCTGGGCAACCTGAGGCTCAGACACAGGCCCCACGAGCCAACACGACGGGATCTTCATCATTGAAGATGAACCCAGGACCTATGATGAGGCGGTCAGTGGACCGGACTCCGAGAGATGGCTTGAGGCCATGAGATCCGAGATGGATTCCATGTCAACTAACCAAGTCTGGGATTTGGTTGGTTACCTGATGGGGTAAAACACATAGGGTGTAAATGGGTCTTCAAGAAGAAGACAGACATGGATGGCAACATAGTTACCTATAAAGGTAGACTAGTGGCCAAGGGATTCAAACAAATCCACGGGGTAGATTATGAAGAAACCTTATCGCCAGTTGCCATGATCAAATCCATTCGGATTTTCCTAGCTATAGCTGCATATCATGACTATCAGATATGACAGATGGATGTAAAGACAACGTTCCTTAACGGCAAGCTGACTGAGGATGTGTATATGACATAACCTGATGGCTTCATCCATCCTGCAGAAGCCAGTAAAGTCTGCAGGCTAAAGAGATCCATTTATGGATTATAGTAAGCATCTCGAAGTTGGAATCTTCGATTCGATGAGGCTGTGAGAGATTATGGCTTTGTCAAAAGCGAAGATGACGCCTGTGTATACAGAAAATTCAGTGGGAGCTTTGTGACTTTTCTGGTCTTATATGTCGATGACATACTGCTCATCGGGAACGACATCCCTAGTCTTCAAGCTGTGAAGACATGGTTAGAGAAGTGTTTCGAGATGAAGGACTTAGGGGAGGCCGCCTATATTCTAGGCGTGAGGATCTACCGGGATAGATCCAAGAGGCTCCTGGCCCTTAGTCAGAGTACCTACATTGATAAGGTCCTGGAGAGGTTCAACTTGGGGTAATCCAATAAAGGGTACCTTCCAGTGAGACATGGCCTTACTGTCTCAAAGAGCCAGTATCCCACCACACAAACTGAGAGGGATAACATGAGTCGAGTGCCCTATGCTTCGGCAGTAGGATCGATCATGTATGCAATGTTGTGTACTAGACCAGATGTGGCTTATGCTATAAGCATAACCAGCCGATACCAATCCAATCCTGGAGTGCAGCACTAGGTGGCTATAAAGAATGTCCTTAAGTATCAAAGAAGAACTAAGGATCTGTTCTTGGTCTATGGGGGACAGGAAGAGCTCAGTATGTAGGGCTACACTGATGCGTTGTTCCAGTCTGACCCTGACGACTTCAGATCGCAAGCCGGCTATGTGTTCAAAATGAATGGAGATGTTGTATGTTGGAAGAGCTTCAAGTAATCCACCATTGCTGATTCTACAACCGAGGCTGAGTATGTGGCCGCTTTTGAGGCAGCCAAAGAAGTCGTTTGGATAAGGAAGTTCCTTTCAGAACTTCAGGTGGTTCCTTGTGCAGTGGATCCCATTGAGCTCTACTGTGACAACAATGGAGCAATTGCACAAGCCAAGGAACCACGGTCTCATCAAAAATCCAAACACATACTCAGGAGATTTCACCTGATCAGAGAGATCATAGACAGAGGTGATGTCAAGATTAGCAGAGTTGACACAGAGAATAATCTGGCAGACCCATTGACCAAGGCTTTGGCACAGCAGAAGCATGATGGTCACGCTAGAGATATGGGGTTGAGGTTCCTCAACCTCTAGGTCTTAGTGCAAGTGGGAGATTGTTGCTGTATATACCCTAGGACCTAGTTTTGGTCCATTATTGTACTACTTGACATTGATACTTATACATATCATTCTGGCATTGTCATTATCAATATTTGTCTACATCTGCGATTGTGTACTTATATGATAATGTCCCTAGAGACAGATTGGATCTGTGCTCAAATGATTGTCCATAGTCAATGTACCTGAGTGGATATGGGACAGCTCTGGTACTTGTGAGACTGGTATATGGGTTGGTTAGGCACGAGGTGCTAACGCAGACATATGGGTATGTCAGTAGTGGATATACTGGACTGACCCACTGTGAGGCAATGACTTGGTGTCACGAGTTATCCTCACAAGCTATAGGAGATGCATTGATCCCTTGACTTGAGGTCATTGGTCATTCTATATGGTTAGGTATATGCTTTGATACAACCTAACACCTCGCCGTAGTTGGGAGGTAATAACGGTTGTCATTGAGCATGTCACGACCCATAGGAGAAGGTCAATGGACAGATAGAGGATTTGCCCCTTCCTAAGGGAAGCTTGATATCCATGGATCTCCTCTATGGTTTGATGACTGAAAGTGTATGGCCATACCCAGGTGAGACCTGATTTCATCCTAACCATGAGATTGGGAAAAAATAAGTGGTGACACACTTGTCCAATCGGATATCAGTTCGGTAAAGAGACTGTAATGCATATGTACCTAGTTGCGATGATGGGGATGTCAATGTCGATATTCATTCCAATGACCTGGGTAGCAACGATTCACTGCTATGTGCCACTCACTGCTTGTGGTGCCTTTGGTCAGCACTGCCAACGTCAGAGGAACCTACAGGGTTACACACCTTGAATAATCAAGTCCTAATCCAATTAGGACTCTAATTAATTATTTAAATAATCAGCCCTATTAAATAGGACTCTAATTAATTAATTAGCCCACAAATGATTAAATCAACTTAGATTAACCATATGTGTCATAGGCGCCAACCCTAGTCTAACCAGGGTTAAACATGCGCCTACATATTCTTCTCCTTAAGCCCATTTAACTTATTAATAAGCCCAACTATATAATGGGCCTAGCCCAAGGTCCATTATGCATGTCAATCAACCCATTGGATCTAATCCAATTTAACCCAAGGTCAAAATAGGTTAACCATGGTTAGTTTGGTCAATATGACAAAAATGGAAGTTGGCCCTAATAAGTTTCTTCCATCTCATCAAGCCCATCGGCGCTGATGAAATCTCCCAAATAGATCCGAGTCATCCAATAACTCGATCATAAGGCTTCTCGATCAATACGAGAACTCGAGTATCAAGGTGTGCGACCCTGTAGGTTCCTCTGACGTTGGCAGTGCTAACCTAAGGTCACCACAAGCAGTGAGTGGCACCTAGCAGTGCATCGCTGCTACCCAAGTCATCAGAATGGATATCGACATCGACATCCCCATCATCGCAATTAGGTACAGATGCATTACAGTCTCTTTGCCGAACTGATAGGTGCCACTCACTGCTTGTGGTGAGGAAGTTTGACTTGGACGAGACCCAAGTGCAACCACAAGACATAGAGATGGAACCTGAGCCGCCTGCACCGGTTGCTGGGCAACCTGATGCTCAGACACAGGCCCCGCGTTGGTCTGGGAGGATTCGCCGTGTACCTGAGAGGTATGGGTCGCTGCCGAGCCAACACGACAGGATCTTCATCATTGAAGATGAAGCCAGGACCTATGATGAGGCGGTCAGTGGATCGGACTCCGAGAGATGGCTTGAGGCCATGAGATCCGAGATGGATTCCATGTCAACTAACCAAGTCTGGGATTTGGTTGAGCTAGCTGATGGGGGTAAAACCCATAGGGTGTAAATGGGTCTTCAAGAAGAAGACAGACATGGATGGCAACATAGTTACCTATAAAGGTAGACTAGTAGCTAAGGGATTCAAACAATTCCACGGGGTGGATTATGATGAAACCTTCTCGCCAGTTGCCATGATCAAATCCATTCAGATTTTGCTTGCTATAGCTGCATATCATGACTATGAGATATGGCAGATGGACGTAAAGATAGTGTTCTTTAACGAAAAACTGACTGAGGATGTGTTTATGACACAACCTGATGGCTTCATCCATCCTGCAGAAGCCAGTAAAGTCTGCAGGCTAAAGAGATCCATTTATGGATTAAAGCAAGTATCTCGAAGTTGGAATCTTCGATTTGATGAAGCTGTGAGAAATTATGGCTTTATCAAAAGCGAAGATGATGCCTATGTATACAGAAAATTCAGTGGGAGCATAGTGACTTTTCAGCGAGGGAGTCGACATGATGAGATAGAAGATACCTCAAAGCAAGACGATGCCGATGTCGTGATGGGCGCCCAAGTGTGCGCCCTCTACAGTCTCACACTCACAGATCCCTTGAGTCCTCTTCTTCCACGCCCGGTGCTAGCCTTGAGAAGAAGATCTAAGCCTTTTGTTCACCTTCTTCAAGCCTTGCGCCACCTCCAAGGTATATGCGCCAATAGAAGAAGGATAAAGGAGAGGGAAGCGGCCAAGCACCATATTCCTTGCGCCAAGAGGAAAGGAAGATCAAGGCTTGCGGCTAGGGTTTGATGGAAGAGGTCACTTGCACCTCATGCCCTTGCTCACGCCTCTCTCTGTGTTCTCACGCCTCCAAGGAATAGAACATACAAGAGAGGGGCGGCTAGTCTCTCATATATAGAGCAAGGGGCGGCCAGGGTTAGGGCTAGGCGCAAGTTGCTTCCTTAATGAAGCAAATTTGCCCACTTCACCCCATTATACCCCTTAGGCGTCAATGGGGTTGGTTCTCTCCCCATTAAACCCCTTAGGCGCCAATGGGGTTGTTATTAGGCCTCAATGGTCAATGAGCAAACCCATATTTCATTGAATGGGTTGATTAAGCCATTGGATCCAATCCAATGCAATCCAAATCCAAATGTGACCTAACCATGGTCAAACTCGGGTCAACCTACCATAAATGAAGTTTGGCTCCAATAACATTCTTCCATCTCATCAGGCCTATCGCGCTGATGAATTCTCCCAAATAGATCCGAGTTATTCAATAACTCTATCATAAGGCTTCTCGATCAATACGAGAAATCAAGTATCAAGGTGTGTGACCCTGTAGGTTCCTCTGACGCTGGCAGTGCTGACCAAAGGTCACCACAAGCAGTGAGTGGCACCAAGTAGTGCATCGCTGCTACCCAGGTCATTGGAATGGATATCGACATCGATATCCCCATCATCGCAACTAGGTACATATGCATTACAGTCTCTTTATCGAACTGATATCTGATTGGACAAGTGTGTCACCACTTGTTTTTATCCAATCTCATGGTTATGACTAAATCAGGTCTCACCTGCGTATGACATACACTTTCAGTCATCGAACCATAGAGGAGCCCCATGGATATCAAACTTCCCTTAGGAAGGGGCAAATCCACTATCTGTCCATTGACCTTCTCCTATGGGTTGTGACATGCTCAATGACAACCGTTATTACCTCCCAACTACGGTGAGGTGTTAGGTTGTATCAAAGTATATACCTAACCATATAGAATGGCCAATGACCTCAAGTCAAGGGATCAATGCATCTCCTATAGCTTGTGAGGACAACTCGTGACACCAAGTCATTGCCTCACAGTGGGTTAGTCCAGTATATCCACCACTGATATATCCATATGTCTGCATTAGCACATCGTGCCTAACCAACCCATATACCAGTCTCACAAGTACCAGAGCTATCCCATATCCACTCAGGTACATTGAGTGGGGACAATCATTTGAGCACAGATCCAATCTGTCTCCAGGGACATTATCATATAAGTACACAATTGCAGATGTGGACAAATATTGATAATGACAATGCCAGAATGATATGTATAAGTATCAATGTCAAGTAGTACAATAATGGACCAAAACTAGGTCCTAGGGCATATACACCAACAGCAAGATCTATCCCAACACTAAAGATAAGTAAATCATCAATGAAAGAACTCAAAGATCACTTTCGTGCATCCGAATTCTAAGTTGAATGTCTCGAGTGGAATCTCAAGGATCACTTTCGTGCAGCCGAGACTCAACACAAGTTCTACTTATGGTTCTCCAACGTTCCGATCCTCACTTTCGTGCAAGATCTCCACGTTTGACACAATAACTCAATCCTAGATTTAAATTGTCTATCATGGCAATAAGATCACTAAAATCAAATAATTAAGAACTAACCTAATTTCTTACGGAAAGTTCCTAACATGCAATTCTAGGGTTCCAAGTTCTCAAGCAAGTCACCTTTCGGTCCTTATTCCGAGAACTCTAAAACATGAATAATAACATCAATCTATGGAGAATCAAAGTGCAATTATTCACATAAGTAAAATTATCATCATAAAACTATTATGACGAAGATAAAAAGTTATCTAATCATTAAGAAATGAAAGGGGATTACACCCCATGTCCCAAATATGTTCAAGCTTGCAATGAAGAAGAAATACAATGAGCCATAGTATCAAAGTGTCAGAAATCAATGAAGAAGAGGGTCTGCATTGATTGCTCTGTCAATTCTCCCCAAAAATTGGGGCTTTCAGTGTCTTTATCTTTTCCTCGTTGAGACGAGTCTGCAGCATCTTTCGGATCTGAATTTGGATGTCTGGATCTCCCGCAATCATCTCTACAAAAATCGGGCTTCAAAGTTGACCGTGGAAGTCATGTTCAAAAGTAGAAATACGGCAGTGCTGTAAAATCAGTCGCGTTCTCTGATCAGATGTTGTCTGGAAAATATAGCAGAGTAAAATGGTTCACGGCACTGCCGTAAAATTGGCTGAACTCTCTGGTCGAAATCGTTTGGAAAATACGGCCCGTGTCAAAGTTTACGGCAGTGCCGTAATTTCAACAATTTTCTCTTTTCTGAATGCGTTTAAAAATATAGCCCGTGTAATTTCTTACGGCCGTGCTGTATTTTTCATTAAACTCTCTGATCGGAAAATCCACCAATTTATGGCAGTGCTCTGATATTACGGGAGCATACGGAAATACGGTACTGTAATATAGAATACGACACTACCGTATTTTTGTGTGTTGCTCTGATTTGCGTAAAATTTATCAGGTGATGATCTCCTCTTGATGATGGTAACTCTTCCATGTTTTTGATTTTGCTTGAAAATGCCTTAAAATAGTGCTTTTTTACCTGAAATTTATGAAAAACCAAAACAGAAGTAGATTTTGCAATATTTGATAAATTTAGTATAAAAATAAGCAAAAGATCTTCAATTGAGCATGAAAAGATATATAAAATGATACAAAATATACTATATATTTTGGTGTCATCAAAATACATAAGGCTCAAACTTTGCTTGTCCTCAATCAAAAATCAAAAATTGATTAAAAGATAAATCTTTTCATGCTCAATAAATTTATAAAATACAATCATCATTGAAAAATTCCATCAATTGTTTCACAAAACTTCAAATAAACATATCATTCATAGAACTCAATCAAATAAAACATTGTAACTTGTATAATAAATAGAACTTTCAATCTCAAGACTTCATTGAATTTCAGTTCAAATCTATCATGCTTTTGTTTACAGGAATTAGGCTTCCAAGATCTTCTCCACACATATTTCTTTTCATGTATTTTGTTATTTTTGCATAGATGACATGTACCCACTTAGATACACACTTTTTATTTTGACTTCAACTCTTTTCTTCAGTACCACTATCAATTTTGCATAGTGTCAAGTAGAGGAGTCTTATTCTTTTTCTATCTCATTATCTTTTAGGCATAGACTTCAACCCATGTCTTAGGTACCACTATTAATTTTACATAGTGCCAAGTAGGGGAGTCTCTCACTATTTTTATGGATCTTGGATTCTTCCTGCCCAACAAATAGCAAAATAGACAAAACATCTACTAGGTTGATCAATTGACATCAATTCACAAATCATACTTATATGCTCATTTTATTTAAAGGTGTAGTTTCACCTTTAGATCATATTCCTCAAATAACACATCTACCCAAAATTTCATGCATCAATCAATGTCAAATTTCAAAAGATGGATATGCATTGAAGAAATAAATCTAACATGATGAGTTTCTTTCTAATCATGAATACAGGTTTATTCATCGTCAAGGAAGATATTTATGAATTAAAATCTTTTAAAAATAGAATCACACCACAAGATAGTAGAAAGTGGACTATGAACAATCATATCATCATACAACCATTTCGAAGAAATATCAGTGAATGATACATCTTAAGCAAATCAAAGATGCAACCATATGAAATAATCATGAATACAAGAGAGTTCAAACGATATTCACAAAACTATATAGCAAGCTCTGTCCAAAAATACATAAGGCTTAGACCAAAAATAGTGTCGGGGCAGATGCTGCTAGGTCCAAAGATGTGCCTTTTGAAAATTTTTCCTGCACAATTAAAGATACATAAGGCTAAGTCTAAAAATAGTCTCTAAAAATAATAATGATGAAAATAATTTTCTCAAGGGAGAATTAGAGATATCGCCGGAGGTCTGAAGAGGATGCCAGTGGAAAGAGTTGATGCAGGCGAGAAGCAGAGGTGGAATAGAGGCTGGCTGAAAAGCTGCTAGCAATGAAGATGGTGATGGTGCCAACAGTAGAGTGAGTGATCTCTGGTGGCCTGCTAGAGAATACAGTCCTAGAGGTGAGATCGTCGGCCGGTGGGTGCTAGAAATAATGCTACATAGATAAAAAAAAATCAGTCACTAATGAAGAGTCTACTGCATAAATAAATCAATAGAAATAAGAGGTAGCAGAAGAAGAGTCTGCTGATGGTATAATCCAGTGTCGACGGCTGGAAACAGTGATGTCAGTGGCAGATGTAGTGGTGGCTAGAGGTGGAAGACAGTTGCTTTTGAAGATTTCTGGATTAGGAGGCAAAAGAAGCTATAGCAAGTAGAAAGCAAGTAGAGCAGCTAGTGAATTTTTTTATGAAAAGTAGCCATACCCAAAAATAAGATTTAATTATCCAAAAAGAAAATGGACAGAACCAGGTAATAAAATAAAACTCATTCTTTTCAGATGTATGAAAATCAAAGGTTTAAAATCTATCAGGAATTTACGGCATCAGTAGAAAGAAGGCTAATTAGATTACAAAACTACAAAAATTGCACAAAAGTTAATTAGATTCGAAAAGTTGCCATGCTTCCTAGAATTATCAGAAAGTATTTTCGTGAAAATAACTAATCCTCAAGATAGAATGATACGTGTTCTTCATATTCCATGCAAAAAATCAGGGTTTCAAGTCATCGAAGCATCTCAAATACTTGCAACAAAATCGCTAATTAGAATAGTCAAAAGAAAACTGTTGCAGAAATTAATCAGAATCAAAAAGATGCTATGTGTTTTAAGGTGATCCATGGATTTTAAAATTCAACAAAAATATCCAAAAAATAGACAAAGATGAGTATTTCATGTTTGTGCCAAAGATCAAAAATTTTTGCAACCCAGTTTCTTAAAATCGTAGCGAGAAAACACCTAGTCAGATAAGCAGAATGCAGCTTTAAAATTACGGGCGTGAAATGTGTTACGGCAGTGTCGTATTTTTCAAAGAACTCTCGGGTCAAAAATGGCTCAAAAATATGGTACCGTGAAAGATCATACGGTACTGCTGTAAAATCCATAAAACTTTCCATTAAAAAATGGACCGAAAATACGGTACCGTAAAATGCATTATGGTAGTACCGTAAAAGACTAAAAACTCTCGGGATGAAAACATATGAAGATTACGGCACCATAAAGCAGATTACGGCAGTGTCGTATTTTGCACAAAATTTTATTTTCCCAGCAAAAAGAAAAGAAAAAATTATTCTAAAAATAAACTAAAATAAAATAAACTAAACTAAGGTAAGATTGCTTGGGTTGCCTCCCAAGAAGCACTAATTTTAGGTCCATAGCTTGACCAAAAATCAAATCTCATGGTGAAGTAGGTGAATCAGTACCAAAGTAAATAACATGTAATTTTCTGCATTTTCTTTGTCCTAAAAGCTTAGCCACTAATCCAAATATCCAGAATTTCATAAAAATCAAGATTGACATGGCTTTCTCAAATATGCAGAAATCAAAATCAATACTTTCAACTCCACTAAATGGATATTCAATAATCTTCCTAAATTTATCAGAAAGCAAAATCATATGTCCTTTCTTCAGATTTATATTTTCAATTGCAATAGGACTTTGATTAAAAGATATAAGCATTGGATCATCAAAAATATTTTTATGTCTCAAATTAGGTTCCTCAATAAAACATAATTTTTCAAATAAATTAGAAGATTTAACATTAGATATGGGCAAAACATCAGAGTGAGATTCAACAATGTTTGTAATTTTTAAATTATATTCAAGTTCCTCATGTTCATCATCAAATAATTTATCAATTTCAAAATTATCAACGAAATCATAGTAAGATATTTCTAAATTAGTCCCCTCATATGTTTCCTTAGATTTAACCATGAATGATATATCATCGAAAGAATCAGTTTCAAAACTATCACTAGAATCAAAAGGAGATTTAACAAAATCAATTTTTTCAAACTTTTCCACAAATAAATTATCAGATGAATCAATTTTACAATCATCAAAATCAGAGTGGGATTTATTAAAGTTCACATAAGGCTCAATCTCAAAACAATCATAATCAGAGGGGAAATTTTCAAAATCAAGTTCTTCAGTTTCAAACTCAAATAAACAAGCTTGTTGTGCTAACTGGGGTTCTAAAAATTCAAAATTAGCAGTTAAAGATTCTACTTGAGAAGCAAGCTAGCCAATTATCTCCTTAAGATCTTCAATTTCCTTATTTTGATTTGTCATGAATTGGCTTTGATTTGACATCAATTTTTCAAGCATTATCTCTAAGCTAGATTTTTTAATTTTCTCAATGTATGGTTCAGAAACATTGTTTGAGCAATCATCATATAAAGAAGTTTGACATTCCCATCTAGAATCATAATGATCATCTTGATACCATAATGAATTAGAATTTTGAGGCATTAAAATATGGCAATTAGAAGTACAATGATCAAAACATCCACAAATATCACATCTAACAGAGTGCATATAAGAGTTAAACTTATCTTGAAGTGTGCATAATGAATCATCTTCATAGCTTCCTTGTAGCATGTATTCCTCACCTATTTTAGTTGCCGAGGAGTTGTGATAAAAAGACATATCTTCAAATCTATCAAGAACAAAAAGATTATCCAACACCAATCAATCAAATTGTTTTTTTGTTTTTTTTCATAATATAAAAAAATAGAAAATCTAAAACACAAGCAAATTCATAAATCTTTAGAAATCACGGCTCTGTCACAACTTGTGAAAATCCAAAGCCTGCAAGAACAGAAAATAAAGTTAAATCTAAAACAAATAAAACTTAGTCTAGCAACAGCTATTTTGATATTAACAAAACTAAGGTCCCTAGCAACGGCGTCAAAAACTTGTTGTATCCCAAGTTGTTTGACGTGTTCCTTGGACTAATCCCCGGCAACAGCACCAAAAACTTGTTGTATCCCAACAAGTAGGTAAACAAAACTTATTTATGAAGTCGGAGCCAAAACTTATTGTATGGCGCATAGGGACTTGTCACCCCCTAATACTGCTCCAAAAACTTGTTGAGTTACCACACTTGTTGTTATCTCCGCAAGTGCACGAATACTCGAAGTAATAAAGAAAGATATCAAACCCACAGGGACCTATGTGTTAAGTACCAAATAATTGTATTCTCACTAGCTAAGCGACCGATTTTAATGCATGTAAGCAATATAAAGGGTGAAAAGATAAATCAGAGAGAAACTGGGACAAGGGTTTCATCCACCTTAATTTCAATGACTAGACATAAATAAAAGGTCGTCAGACTAATCTTATCATGATAAAGACTTAATTTACTTCATGTAAGATCCCAGGATCTTAAGTCCTGGTAAGCATTATTTAGATTTAAATAAAATCATTAGCTGTGATATTTTATTATGATTTAAATAAAATTATTGGATGCTAATTAACTGGCTTATTGATTGTTAATTTGTAATTATTTGATTTGAGTTTATTGGTTGTTAATTTATTGTAAATTAATTAGAGATTATTTATTTGATTATTGGCTGTTAATTTATGATGAATTATTATTGGTTGTTCATAATAAATTAATTAGGATTTATGGGTTGTAAATTGTAAGTTAATTAATTACAGTTTGTTGGTTAAATTAATTAGACCTTATTGGTTAATTAATTAGACCTTATTGGTTAATTAAATCCTTATTGGATATTAATTAAATCCTTATTGGATTTCGGTTAAGTGATTGGTTATTTGTAAGTTAATTAAATTAATTGGTTAACTATGGGTTATTGGGTTTGAAAATTCGAAATTATGAATTATATGGGTTAAACCCTATTGGAATTAATTGGTTAATGGGTCTAAAATTTAAAAACCCAAAGTTTAAGTGGTAATATCGACTAGGGTGAGATTATTGGCGATTTTTGGAGTCTTGAGAAAAATTAGGGTGGCGGCTTGAAGAAGTGGCGATTATTGAAGAGTTTTGAGGCGATTTTTCTCCATCTTCTTCCCTTGGCGAATTTCCCTTGAGGTGAAACTTTCTTGGCGATTTCTTGGAGATCCTTTGGGTGACTTCAAAGGCTTTGGACGATTTTTGTTGGGGAGATTTTTAACCTAAGTTTCAAGGTGAGTGGGTTGTCTTAATTGATTCCTAACAATTGGGTTGTGTTATTGATGCATGAGATTGATTAGAGATTTGCAATGTTAAAAACCGAAAATTCAAGACTTCTTCTTGTGATAACCGAAAGTTATAATGGTATAATTGTCATGGAAACCGAATATTTATATATCCTTATTATTCATGAAACCGAATTTAAGATCTTCTTGTATTTTCATGAAAACCGAAATTTTGTAAAAGGTATGTATCTCATGAAAACCGAAAATTGTGGCATGAAATTTAAGGTATTTTTATAGGGATTTTTGGTAGCTTTAGATCATTGAATTTTGAGCATGAAATTCTTGTTAACTAGGTATTTTATAGGGAATTTTGGTAACATTAGATCAATGATTTTTATAGCATGTATGAAAACCGATACCTTTATAATTGTAGTTAAACCGAAATTTTTATAGTTGTAGTTAACATGTTTACATGTGGTAATTTGTGGTAACTTGTAAAGTGATTTATAAGAATACATGTTTTACAATTTATGTTGATTTTATGGATGCTTTATAAATGCTGTTAACGCTACCTTGGTTATTTCTTTATGTGTGTAACATATTATATGTTTATGGTCATGTATTTTGTTTGAGAAAATTTGGGTGATAACATAGCAAAATTTGATTAAACTAATCAGCATGAAATTTAAGGACTACACTATATTCGGTGATATTCGAATATAAAATATTATGTGTTATGTTATGTGAATTTTGAACAATATGTGTGATTATGTGAATTTGGAAAATTATGGGTTATGTAAATTTGGAAAATTATGTGATTATGTGATGGTTAGGACTAAGGCTAGGTGTAACTATGAACTCAAGGGGATAGTCCTTATGTGTTATGTTAAGGGTTTGAATTTCAGCCCTGTATTGTGATATGTGAGGAGGTTGATGTTCAGCCTGCCTATTATGATTATTGTGATGGGGGTTGATGCCTGCCCGATATGATTTTTGTGATGACTATCCTAGAGTCTAGTTGACACTTAGGAGTCCACCTTTGTGAAATATGTTCACCTATGTGAAATATGAAATAAGATGTGTCTGTTGTCCAGTAGGAACCTTTTGGGAGAACGGGTTTTGACGCAAAGTGCCATGCCTTGGTCGGACAGGGGCCACCTCTTGATGTCATTACTCTTTTATGTGTTGGGGTGATATAAGACGCAAAGTGCCATGTCTTGATCAGACAGGGGCCACCTCTTGATGTCATCACTCGGTTTATGATGTTGGGTGTGTGGAGCAAAGTGCCACGCCGTGACTCGGCGGGGGCCACCTCTTGAATCTACACACAATCCATCGATGTGTTTATGGGGTGTTTTAGAGCAAAGTGCCACGTCGTGACCTGGCGGGGGCCACCTCTTGATTCTACTCACTGTCCATGTTTATGTGTTGCACGAGATTTTGCAGCTCCCAGTGCTTAGGCCAAAGCCGGGTTAGACCATATTGGTCACTACTGAATATGCTGGACAACTAGGTTAATTAAGTATGGTGTGTTTAGTTGGTTTAGAATATATGTGTTTAATTGGGTTAGAGTAAAACTCTAGAACCTGAATTTGTAATATGCTAGTGTGTACATTTAACTGTCTATATGACTTCTGTTTCTTTATTTTGTTATATGTTGACATAATGTTCCTGTTAAAGATTTTTAAAATAATCTGCCTATATTTTTGAATGTATGTTCTGGATGGTCGATTTAGACTATCCACTCACTGGGCTGTGTAGCTCACCCCTCACTATTTTCAGGCATAGAGCAGGGGCGCATGTCTTGAGTGCTTTGGCGTGGATAATTATGCTGTTTGCTGTTTTAAGAATTTTTATGCTTAATTCTTGGGGCCGGTTGTGGCCTTAACATAAATTATATGAACTATGTGAATCATGAGACTATGTGAACTATGTGAATTATGTTGCCGGTTATGGCAGTCTTATGAGTTTGATTTTTGTGTCACCGCGGGCTTCAGCCTGGTTTCGGTGTTTGATATGAGTTTATAAAATCGATTTTGTGATTTTGTTGTGAATTTCGGTTTATGGTGTATTCTTTGTAATCGGTTTTGATATATCTGTAACTTGCATATGTCTAGTGCAAGTATTGCCTGGTGGCAGGATTTCGGTTTATGGTGTATTCTTTGTAATCGGTTTTGATATAACTGTTGCCTTGCATATGTCTAGTGCAAGGATTGCGTGGTGGCAGGTACCCTTATGAGATTTATGAGATTTGAGTTTTGTGAATTTGTATGTATGGATTTATGGAAATTTTTCAGATCGTGTTTTCTTGAACTCGGTTTTACCTAGCATATGATCGATCTTATATGAAACATCCTGTATCATTTGTGAATTGTGCCATTTGTTTGGGGTTAAGAATGTGGGATGTTACACTTCATAAAGGGATCATCTCACTTTTGTGCAGACAATCATGCAGGGATCAATCTTTGCTTTCGCGTAAGATCTATCCTGAAAGTTCCCTTAAGGGGGCGAAACCCTAATCATGCGCATATAAAATAAATTGCATGGGCGGAATCTAGGGTTTCCTAGGATCGCATGCATGAATATATGATCAACTCGAAGATTGTATAGATCAAAAGAGAGATCATACCAATGCCATTTCTTGGATGGGGTCTTGGAAGCAAGAGGGCGAGCGGCTCTCCTCCAAAGGTGACGCACACAAGATGAGAAATGGCTTTCTCCTTGTCGCTCCTTGTGCTAGCAAGGATCTCCAAGTCTCCTGATCGCTTGAAGGGATGAGAGATGATCTTATTGCTTGGCGAAAAAAACTTCTCTTCCTCCTTGGCGTGAGCCTTCTTCACCACACGAGAGAGCAAGTGGCGACGAGAGGAGAGGAGAGGCGAGAATAGCTAGCCACTTCGAACGTGAGGCGTGTTCTCAAAATGAGAACATGGCTTCTAAAAATAGCAAGCATTCAACGCAAGATGCGTTTACCCCAATCGCAACTTTCTCCCTTGACTTGAACCATGCGCTCACTCTAAGTAAACCGGTTCAATTTCATTTGGTTCAAAGACCAAATTAAACCAAGCATTGGTCTAGATCAAATTAAACCATAAGGCTCAAGATCTAACCATTCATCTCTTGATGCTCTTGATCTCACCGATCTAGCAACAATTCTCTCGATCGAAGCTTACCGATCTCAAGCTCTAATCAATCAAACATGATCAGACCAGATCTCACTTACAATCAGAGTTTAAATCCCTTTAAACTGAACCAAAACAATTCAGTCCACACGATCTGACTTAAGTAAGCCATATCATCAAATTGTGCGACCCTAAGGGTTTCCTTTAAATGTCGGTAACGATAACTTACGTTATCACGAACAGAGAGGGGTATCTAGCAACACATCACTGTCTCCCGATATAAAGGAAAGAGTCTTCCAAGACTACACCCAAACCACAGCACAAGTGTGAACCCAAGTCACTTGACATATGTGTTTCCTTTGCCACTGGATGTTCTTATTGGACAAGCGTGTCAAGCCTGTAATTCCAATATGATGAGAGTGGTTAGATCAGATGAACATAGTCACCTGGGTATGGCCATACACTTTCTCAACCATCTCATCCAGGGGGCCCCAACAGAACATCACACTCCAAACAAGGAGACGGCAATCCTATATCTATCACTAGTGCCCTAACATGACTCATGCTCATTATCCAAGATAGTCTATAACCATTATGTTTCAAATGATATTGAACTACCTCAAAACAATGCCAATCATCATTTAGAAACACAAGTGATCTCAAGTCAGAGGAAATATGCCACTTGTTTGCATATAAGGATTATTCACATTGTGACAAGCAATTGAATATCCTAAGTAGGGTCTGTCCAATACATCCAATGTACCCATGAGTCTACATCTTATTCCATGCTCGAAGCATCCTATAAGATTAGAACACATATTAGTCTCAATCATATCAAGGCTGTCTCATGTTCACCAAGATATCTCGACTAAGGACAAAACTGCATGTCAGCCTAGCTGAACAGCATTGAGACATTATTCAGAAGTATACATATTGCAGCAGATGATGTATCAACCTGAATAACAACCATTGCCTTTATAAACATTAAGTTTATACATGATACTGAAATAATCCCAAGGCCTCAAACATTAGCCTTAAGGGCATACCCCAACAATCTCCCACTTGCACTTAATCTAATGGTTGAGAAATCTCAAACCCATATTATTACAGTGCTTCTCATGCTTCTGCTGTGCCAGAGGCTTTGTAAGCGGGTCAGCTAGATTGTCATCTGTATGAACCTTGCAGACTTTGATCTCGCCACGATCAATGATCTCCCGGATCAAGTGAAACCTTCTCTGTATGTGCTTGGACTTCTGGTGCGACCGTGGTTCCTTTGCTTGTGCTATTGCTCCAGTGTTATCACAGAAGATAACCAAAGGATCTGCACTCGAAGGAACAACACCAAGTTCCTCAACGAACTTACGAATCCACACTGCCTCCTTGGATGCTTCAGAGGCTGCAACATACTCGGCTTCTGTTGTGGAATCAGCAACAATTGATTGTTTGAAACTTTTCCACACCACTGCTCCTCCATTCAAGCTAAAAACATAACCTGATTGCGATCGGAAATCATCCTGGTCAGATTGGAACGAAGCGTCAATATATCCTTCAATACTGAGTTCTTCCTGACCTCCATATACCAAGAACATATCTTTGGTCCTCCGAAGATATTTCAAAATGTTCTTGACCGCAATCCAGTGTGCCTTCCCTGGATTACTTTGGAACCGACTGGTCACGCTTAACCCGTAAGCGACGTCTGGGCGAGTACACAACATCGCATACATAATGGACCCAATAGCCGAAGCATAAGGCGTATTGTCCATTTCATCTTTCTCAGTCTGTGTTTGTGGACACTGACTCTTTGAAAGATTCAGACCATGTCTGACTAGAAGATATCCTCTTTTAGAATTTTCTAAATGGAATCTCTCCAGGACTTTATCGATGTAAGTACTCTGGCACAGCCCGAGAAGCCTCTTAGGTCTATCTCTGTAGATCTTCACACCTAATACATAGGCTGCTTCTCCTAAATCTTTCATCTGGAAACATGTTCTTAACCATGCCTTGACTGCATGTAGTTCAGGAATATCGTTTCCAATGATCAAGATATCATCGACGTAGAGAACTAGGAAAGTAATCACGCTCCCACTAAACCTCTTATATACACACGGGTCATCTTCATTCTTGATGAAACCAAATTCACAGATTGATTCATCAAAACGAATATTCCAGCTTCTTGATGCTTGTTTAAGTCCATAAATGGACTTCTTTAATTTGCATATTTTATGACGATCTGATGGATTAGTGAAACCTTCAGGTTGTGTCATATACACATCCTCCTCTAATTTTCCATTAAGGAAAGCGGTTTTCACGTCCATTTGCCAGATCTCATAATCATAATATGCCGCTATCGCAAGAATAATCCGAATAGACTTGAACATGGCTACAGGAGAGAAAGTTTCATCATAATCTATCCCGTAGATTTGTTTGAAACCTTTCGCAACTAGCCTGCCTTTATAGGTAACCACGTTACCATCCATGTCAATCTTCTTCTTGAAGATCCACTTACAGCCTATAGGGATTACTCCCGGAGGCGGATCAACCAAATCCCAAACTTGGTTATCTGACATGGAGTCCATCTCGGCTCGCATAGCTTCAAGCCATCTCGCTGATTCCGGTCCACTGACCGCATCTGCATAAGTGAGGGGTTCATCATCAATGATGTAGACTCCGTCATAGCGCTCAGGCTGTCGACGGATCCTTCCCGATCTTCGCGGTTCCCGTGATATCTGAGCCTCAGGTTGTTCAGTAACCTGATCTACTGGCTCAGGCTCATCCAACTGTGCTTGAGTACTTTGTCCTTCTTCTAGATTCTCATCCAGCTTTATTTCTCTCCCACTGGCCTCTTGCAGAAGAAATTCTTTCTCAAGAAAAATAGCCGTCCGAGCAACAAATACTTTGTTCTCTTTGGGATCGTAGAAATAATAACCCTTAGTTTCTTTAGGGTAACCGACAAAGATACATTTCTCAGATCTGCTCTCTAGTTTCCCAGAGGCGAGCTTTTTGACATAAGCCTCGCAACCCCAGATCTTAATAAATGTCAAGCTCGGCTGTTTCCCATACCATAACTCATATGGAGTCTTTGAAATGGCCTTGGATGGCACTCGGTTTAGTACCTTTGCAGCTGTTTCCAGTGCAAATCCCCAAAAGGAGTAAGGTAGAGTAGCTTGACTCATCATAGAATGAACCATATCCAATAAGGTTCTATTTCTCCTCTCGGACACACCATTCCATTGCGGTGTTCCTGGCAGAGTGAGCTGTGAGATGATCCCACACTCCTTCAGATAGTCAGTAAACTCATGACTCAAGTATTCTCCACCTCGAGCTGAGTGAAGTGCCTTGATATTTCGGCCTAGCTGATTTTGTACTTCATTTTTGAACTCTTTGAACTTGTCAAAAGATTCACTCTTATGTCTCATTAGATAGACATAACCATATCTACTGAAATCATCAGTAAAGGTAATGAAGTATGAATAGCCACCTCTGGCATGTTTACTAAATGGCCCACACACATCACTGTGAATGAGGTCAAGTAAACCTGAAGCCCTTTGACCTTTATTAGAAAAAGGAGACTTCGTCATTTTCCCCATTAAACAAGCTTTGCATGTATCAAGCTCCTCATAGGAGAATGATCCCAGCAGTCCATGATCATGCAACCGCTTAATGCGCTTCTTGTTAATATGGCCTAAACGACTATGCCATAGCAAGGTGCTGTCATCAGCATACTTGGCTTTCTTAATATCAATCTGCTGTATAGAACATTCCATGTCCAACATGAATAACCCATTGTTAATTGACCCAGTAGCATAAACAATATTATCAAAAGAAATATAACACTTTGAAATCTTGCATTCAAAGGAAAACCCTTTCCTGACAAGAGCAGGAATAGAGATAATATTCTTAGTTATGCTCGGTACAAAATAACAATTGTCTAGTTCTAATACAAGACCAGATGGTAAAGAGATGTGATATTCTCCTACAGCAACAGCAGCAACCCATGCCCCGTTTCCTACTCGTAGGTCCACCTCATGCTGTCCCACCTGTCTTCTTCTCTTGAGTTCCTATACATTTGAACAAATGTGAACTCCACATGCAGTGTCTAACACCCATGAAATAGAAGAAGAAGATACCATGACTTCAGTCACGAAAATACCTGAGCCAGAAGCGAAAGGGTTGCTTCCCTTCTTATCTCCTTGGAGCGCTTTACAGTCCTTTTTCTAGTGACCCAGCTGGCCACAATGGAAACATCTGTATTCCTTTGACCGCTTTACCTTTTGCTTCAGAGCCTTGTTGTAGCTCTTGATAGGGGCTTTGCCCTTCTTCCCCTTCTTCTTGTTCCTAGGAGGAACCATTAGGACAGAGGATGAAGGCGTTCCCTTCTCACGAGACTGAGTCTGCTCTGTAGTCAAGAGCATGTTCAGTAACTCTGCCGGCGTACAGTCGATCTTGTTCACATTAAAATTAATAATGAACGGATCGAAAGAGGCCGGGAGAGACTGCAAGATGATGTCTACAACAAGCTCCTGATTGATGGTGTGTCCCAGTTTCTCTAGAGCCTCCTTGTACCCAATCATCTTGAGTATGTGAGCTCCCACTGGACTCCCTTCAGTCAGTTTGCTCTGAAAGAAAAGTATCGTCAAATTATAGCGTTCAGTCCTTGCCTGTGCAGCATACAGCATCTTGAGGTTTGCTATAATTTCTATAGCAGATAAATCCTCATGCTGACGCTGAAGCTCTGGCGTCATAGACGCAAGCATAAGGCAAGCGACATCAATGCTATCATTGACATGCTTTTCATAAGCTTCCCGAACCGCCCTTGCGGCGTTCGCAGCGGGTTGAGGCGGTATAGCCGTCTCGAGGACATACAGCTTCCTCTCAGCCTTAAGAACAATCTTAAGGTGTCCGTACCAGTCTGAGAAGTTTGGCCCAGCAAACTTCTCCCTTTCCAGTAAGGATCGCACATTGAACGCTGTGGTGTTCGTTGCTGCAGTAATCTACAACATTGCAAGAACAGCAAGGTCAGTATCAATGTTAGAATCAATTCAGGACTTAAGAATGATTCTTTTCTCACTATTTTATCTGACTGAAAAATCCAGTAAAACAGTCCGAAAGAGTAAAACTCTTTTAGTGAGATGGGATCCAGATTTCATACTTGGTCTCTGCGTCCCGCTCAGGCGAGATAAGATGCACAGAGAGTACAAGCACTAATCTCTGGTAGGCAATGCCTGCCAATTGCCAACCCGTGCGATTCCCCTTCATCTGGGCAATCCAGCAGACTGTGCCAACTGAGTTGGTACAACACAGTCTCTGATCCCACAGATGGCTGCCTCCATATAGCTACCATATGCTCAATATGTAGCCTACATGGTCAAGCTGACCCGACCTACTCCCTGGACCACCACGTGCTATGCTGAGCAACGAGAAGCGATAAATCCCTTCTCTGTAACACGCAGGTGTAATCACACACCGTCTGAAGATAGATGGGCGTGCCCACTGAGTGGGTACTGTTGGTGTATATGCCCTAAAGACCAATGTATGGACATGGTCAGGCATTGTTTGAATGTACTTTGATAGAACTATTACTCTTTATATAGGCATGGTCGTTATTATGCAGACTACTCTACCTACGTTGATGTATTGAGTTGCATAAATAATGTCCCAGGAGTTTGGATTGGATCCATTCTCATAAGCTATCCCCAGACAAGGTACCTTAGTAGATATGGGACAACTTTGGTACATATGAGACTGGTGTATGGGCTAGTTAGGTGCGGGCACAGTAACGCAGACATACAGGTGCATTGGATGCATTGGAGTGATCCACCGTGAGGATTGACTTATCTAGTCAACAAGTCAATCTCACATGCAAGAGGTTTGCATTGATCCTTAGACTTGAGGTATTCATGTCTAGACTTGATGAAGGGTATGCTTTAATACAGTCTTACGTCTCTCCGTAATTGGGAGATCAAAACGACTGTCATTGGGCATGTCATAAGTCACGTAGAGACATGGATGACCAATAGTAGGATTTGGCCCTTCCTTCCGAGGAAGCATGATATCCACCTCGGGGCGCCCCACCTTATTGGTGCATGACAGGAAAGTGTGGCCACACTTGTTGAGTCATGACCAATGCATTGGATAATAAACTTGAGACTAATCCAATGGCAGGATATCAGCTTAGGCAAAGGGATCTGTAATGCAATAGGAATCCTCATTGCTTGTTAGGAGTTGTTGCCATAATGACTTAAGTCCTATGACATGGGTAGTAGTGATGTGTTGCTAGATACCCCTCACTACTTATGATGTTTACATCATTGCCATCGTCATATGGATCCTACGGGGTCACACGCAATAGACTCTTGACGTTGCTTTAATCAGAAGCCTTAGGATCAAGTTATTGGATAACTTGGATCCATTTGGAAGATTTCATCAGCGCCAATGGGCCTGATGAGTTGGAAGAAAGTTATTGGAGCCAAACTTCATTTTTGGCAGGTTGACCCAAAATTGACCTAGATTGGTCACATTTGGATTAGGGTTGCATTGGATTAGATCCAATGGCTTAATCAACCCATGCCATGAAGTTTGGGCTAGCTCATTATCCAATGAGGCCCAATAATTAGTTGTCATGAAGAGGAATTAGCTTAAAAGGGTATAATGGGGAGAAATCTCACCCCATTGGCGCCTAGGGGCATAATGGGGTGAGGGAGGCGCCTTTCCTTCATTATGGAAGTAAAGGGCGCCTAGCCCTTCTTCCTTGGAAGGAATACTTGCCTCTAAGGTAAGTCTTGGGGCTGATATGGCTTGATGGCTCTTTTGGAAAGAGCTTGGGCGCATATGGATACTAGGGTAAGGTATATGGTAATGTCTTGGAGACTTACCTTACCTAAAACCCTAGTTTCTCTCAAAATTCTTACCCTAGCCGAAACTCCTCATGCTTGTTGCGCCTTGCCCTTCCCTTGGATGGAATGCATGCATCTAAGGCATGTCTTGGGCTGATATGGCCATTGGGCAAATTAGGATAGGTTGAATGAGGTTTATGGTAAAGTCTTGGAGACTTTCCTTACCTCAAGACCCCTTTATCCTAGCCGCCCACTTGGCATGATCTTAGCCATTGCCTTGCCGCCTCTTGTCCTATTTATAGGACCCCTTACCGCCCCTTCCATGGTTGGACTTTAAGGAGGCGTGAACACACATAGAAGGGAGAGAGAGCAAAGCATAGGGCGACAACAAGGTGGTGCAAACTTCTTCCTTGGAGCCGCAAGTTCTTCCTCTTCCTCTCTTCTTTGGCGCAAGGATTCTTTGTGCTTGGTGGCGTCTTCTTGTCACAAGCCCTCATCGTCCCTTGGCCATAGGCGCACCTTGGAGGTGGCGCAAGCAAAGAAGAAGAGGGAAGTCCTTGGCGGCATCATCTTCCCTATCCCCTCCTTGGCGCAACTTCTCTTGAAGGTGGCGCAAGTGGAAGTGAAGGCTTGATTCTCCTCCCGAGGCTAGCACCGAGCGTGGAAGGGAGCAACGATCAAGGAGTCGACGCGTGGATACTTGTAGAGGGCGAACACTTGGGCGCCTTCAACATGGCTTCGACATCTAAACAAGTAAAAGAGGTACATCTCTAACACATCCTTGTGTCTTCTCTCTCGCATGGATCCTTGGGAAAGGAATGTGTTTCGGGTGTAATGCTTCTTCCGCTGCGTCCTGGGACTGCAAAATTTAAAATTACACCCGGCATTCCCCAACAGTGGTATCAGAGCTACTTGCGAGAAACACAAGGTGTACGTTTGCTTGTGTGAAAAATTTTTGAAATTTTTCTTCTATCCATGCGCGTTTCACGTAGAAAGCGTTTTCATCCAATCTTCTCTTCTCAACTCTATGGCCGAAACTTGGATTGTGTTTATGCTTGATTTAAGACCAAAGGCGCACGTAAGTTTTGTCAAGTAGGACCGGCATTGTGTCTTCGGACTGGCCGGGTCTCTTGATCTGACAAAACTACCAGCCGATAGGGTCTATGAAATCATCATGGAACTTGATCTAAATTTTGGCATGGAATTGGTTAAGAGAATGCCTTGGATGATATTGGCGCATAAGGTGCTAAAATTTGATTTTTCCGGATTTTCAAATTTTACATGCGCCACTTGATTGGGTTGATATGGTCATAGCGAGTGCCCTCCTGTGTTGTGATGTGGAAGCATGTTTCCACCTGTGATGAATGCTTGTAAAATCTTTCTACCACCTGCGTGTGGTTCTCCCCCCTTCTTGATGTAAAATTTTCATCTTTCCTTAGAATAGATGTAGAATTGTTTACATGAGATAGGTTAAGGTTCATCAAAGACAACAAGGAGCCTTCATCAATTGGAGTCAGAAGTGGCGCCAGCTTTGGAAGCGTGGTGATGGACTTGCGATTGAAGGAAGGACACATGCTTTCGGCTTCTGGCATGGGCTGATTTGCTTCAGGGACTCGCAACCCTTGGATGCACAATAACATGTCACATGGCTCGTGACAAGTTATGTGTATGAAAAGGGCTATGACCATATCGACCAAAAATAGCATGCCTGTGATGGTTTATTATTTTGTCCATAGCATGCCTGTGATGTTTTTCCTTTGCTGCCATAACCATAGGAAAACTGCATGCTAGAGAAGAATAAAAACATGCAAAAACTCTCAATACAATATCAAGTCGATAGCCTTCTAACGCGTAGCCCTCATCAAACTATCGATCGGTGGTGTTGTGAACTGTTTCCCACCATCGTGGGACACACCCACTTATCTTTAGAAGGTGTGCGGTGACAATGATTTCCCCAGTCCAGTTTTAACCTGGGCGTGCCTTCGCAAGGAAATTTGTTGGCCCTGGGCATAACGGTTAGGACCAGACTTGACTAGTTTTTCATATGTCACTGACATGATGAATCACTAGAGGCAGCTGTTGAGAGGATAGGGTTCTGTGTTGTATCCAGCCCTCGCTGGACATAGGGCGCCTAGTCTGTCTTAACTAAGAGGAATTGTGCGCGGCACAATTGGCTGGCATGCCTACCTAAGGAAGCATGAGACTCTCTGTGCATCTCAACTCACCCTCGTGAGTCGCGGAGACCTCATGTGAAATTAGGATCCTACTCACTCATTTCTATGTTGAGTTTGAGAGTCCTCAACTAGTTTTGGAAATAGTGGGAGCATAGCATTTAATTTAAAGTCCTTGTTAAATGCTTTATCATAGTACTTATTTTACTTATTTGCTTATTGTAGAAGGCATCTCCTGATCTAAGATTGAAACTTTATAAACATAAACTGGATGGGACAAATTGGACAAAATGGTTCAAGACTTTGTCCAAGATACTGGAACAAGAACATAAGGTGCATCTTCTTGAAAGACCTCCATCCCAGCCCAATGTGTATTTCACTAATGACTGGGAGTGGAATGTCTATCTTGAACATTGTGAAGATAACGAACAGTACACTGCTCTTGTCTTAGAGTGCATGACCCCGGAGGTCAAGGTTGAATGTGATGAGATGGGGATCTATGATCTAATCATACATCTCAAAGGTCTCTTCACACCACGCTCTATAGACAATGATCAGGAGAGTTCTGTTGGATCTTCAGAATGTGTGCCTGAATCTGAGAAAGACCATCGTTCTGTATCTTCGAAGCTAATACTTCGGAAGACTGGGAATGCATGGGTATTTTGAAGAGGATTGATGGCCAAGAAGAGCATGGCAAAGAAGAAGGGATGTAATCCATCCGCTTCAGGTATTGTGTTACCGAGGTCTTTTGTCTACTTCTTATTCATGGGTACTGGGTACCGTATGTGAGGCTCACATATGTTTTACATGTGCAGGAGCTCAAAAGAAGTAGGACGAAGAGGCTTGATGGGATCGACTCTCGGGTCAGGGACGGAGCATTGGATGCTGCTGTTGATATCATCTCACTGCCTTGAAGACTTTATATAGAACTTTGCTATTATTGTATCAGCTTATGTATTAGAACATCATTCCTTTTGGAAAGGACTTCAGTTTGAAATAATAAATAATATTTTTCTTTAATCTGAGATGTTCTATTGAAGTGATACAATTGACAATAGTTTGTGGTTCTATATGTGACACAAGATCAGATCTAATGATTCAATAAACTTCCTCTTATAGCATTGTCTCTTGAACCATAGAACAATGGTCACATCTGAAAGTCCATGGACTATTGGGATCATTGTCCTTTCAGGATTATGATACATGTGAGCCTAGTTCAAAGGAACAATATGACAGATGCTGCTTTCACCAAAAGGGTGGAAAGGAGTAGTGACTTGTTGGATCTATTACATAACGATGTAAGTGGACCCATGCAAGCAAGCACTAAGAGGAGTTATATATACTTCATTGAGTGTGGGTATGCCTTACGCAACCCAAGAACTTTGGAAAATTCCAAGAAGTTCACAAATGAAGTATTGAGTCAAATTGAAGGATCTATTAAAGCACCTTGATTGGATCAAGATGATTAGTGGAGAATTTGATGACCTTCCTAAGAAGTGTGGAGTGATCTCACAGCTTTCTTAGTACACCACTGTGTGGTAAATTTCAAAGAAAGAAAAGGAACACATTAAATGTGGTTCCAACTTTGAATAAGTCATGCAAATATACTACTATGTTGCCATGCAAACAGATGTACTGCTACTCCATAAGAAAATGTCTAAGTTAGCTTTTGAGTTGAGAACTGCAAATATCCCATTTCTTCAATGGAATTGGGAATGTAATGTGTAGTAATTCAAAAGTATGTGTGGTGCACTATAGAGTGCTAATTCTATCCCATGGAGAACAAAACATTTGTTGCTCAAAATGCTGTCTCTCTTGAGAAATTATTTCTTTTGAAAGAAGCTAGTGGGAGTAGATTTGATTTGGACAAGGTCCAGAATCAACCACAATATAATTAGACACACATGGAGAGCAAGATCTCACATACAGGTTGAAAGTCAACCTGAGGTTCAAGTAACATAGGAATAACATAAGTCTGGATCGATTCGATATGCTGGGCATGACGAATTTTTTATCAACCATGAACCTAAGACTTATGAGGAAATGGAAGCGGTTGGTGGACTAGATTCCAAGAAATGGCTAAGGGCCATGAAAACCATAATGGACTCCATGTCTGCTAATCAAGTCTGGGACTTGGATAAGCTGCCAAAAAGGGTAAATCTCACAGGCTATAATAAATCTTCTAGGAAGATAGACATGGAAGATAACATTGTTATCTTAAAAGACAAGCTAGTGAACAATAATTTCAGGCAAATCCACTGGGTGGATAATAATGAAATTTTCACCAATAGCTGAGCTTTAAGTCCATTAGGGATCTGCTTGTTGTAATTGCATGATCAATTATGGCATCTTGTTATGATAACTGCTCTTCTTGCAAGGACATCTGAAAAGATATCTATAGGGAAGTAGTCAGAAGGTTTTCATATCAAGGCCATATAGATATGCATGATGTTATACAAGCATGGTTGAAAAGCCTGTGTTTACAAGAAGATCAGTGGGAGCACCTTAATAGTATTTCTTGTCTAGATGATTGATGATAATTCTCCTCACATGGAATGACATCTCAGCTCTTCACATGGTGAAGAAAAAGTTTGATATGTATTTCGAGAAGAATGATCTAGGGAATGATGCCTACATCCTAGGCATGAGGATCTATAGAAATCCAAGAAAGTCATTGCACTTTAGTCAATCTATGTTCATCCAAGAGTTTCTGGAGAGGATTATATTGGATGATTCCAAATATTGATACCTTCCAGGAAGATATGGTCTGAGTTTCTCAAAGAAGTTGTGTCCTATGGCACAGCTGGAGAGTATTAACATGGGTTCAAAGTCCTGATACATTGTATGTAGGATGGATCATGTTTTGAAGACCATTTCTGGCAAATGCTTAGAGCATAGCCAGCAAGTTTCAATCATATCTTAGTATTTGACACTAGATAGCTGTGAAAGCAATCCTTATACATATACTTGGGAAGTATAAAGGATTGGAGTCTAGTCTATGATAGACAGGAAGGAATTTTGTGTACTGGGGTACACTGACACTTCGTTCCAGTCTAGTGACTATTGATCACAGCCAGGATTTGCGCTTTGCCTTGTTATGGTGTTGTGTGCTGAAAAAGCATTATACAAACCAAAGTGGCAAGGTTCTACAAATAAGGCTGAGTACATTGCAGCTCCTTGTGGCAGCCAAGGAGGCAGCTTCATTCATTTGAACTTGATCTAGTTCATAGTGCTTAATGGTCCAGTGTAGTCCTTACTGGGACCATAGCATGAGAGAAGGAACTTAATGCTCAAGTATGTACTGCAGCATATCATCTGATCTTAGAGATCATGGATAAGGATGATGATCAAATTTGATAAAATAAACACAGATAGCAATCTGGAAAAACCCACTGATCCAGCCTCTGGCACAGCGGAAGCTAAATGGGTCATACTAGAGACATTGGAACTGACTAAACATCAGTTGTCCTTGGTCTTAGTGCAAGTGGGAGATTGTTGGTGTATATGCCCTAAAGACCAATGTATGGACATGGTCAGGCATTGTTTGAATGTACTTTGATAGAACTATTACTCTTTATATAGGCATGGTCGTTATTATGCAGACTACTCTACCTGCGTTGATGTATTGAGTTGCATAAATAATGTCCCAGGAGTTTGGATTGGATCCATTCTCATAAGCTATCCCCAGACAAGGTACCTTAGCAGATATGGGACAACTTTGGTACATATGAGACTGGTGTATGGGCTAGTTAGGTGCGGGGCACAGTAACGCAGACATACAGGTGCATTGGATGCACTAGAGTGATCCACCGTGAGGATTGACTTATCTAGTCAACAAGTCAATCTCACATGCAAGAGGTTTGCATTGATCCTTAGACTTGAGGTATTCATGTCTAGACTTGATGAAGGGTATGCTTTAATACAGTCTTACGTCTCTCCGTAATTGGGAGATCAAAACGACTGTCATTGGGCATGTCATAAGTCACGTAGAGACATGGATGACCAATAGTAGGATTTGCCCCTTCCTTCCGAGGAAGCATGATATCCACCTCGGGGCGCCCCACCTTATTGGTGCATGACAGGAAAGTGTGGCCACACTTGTTGAGTCATGACCAATGCATTGGATAATAAACTTGAGACTAATCCAATGGCAGGATATCAGCTTAGGCAAAGGGATCTGTAATGCAATAGGAATCCTCATTGCTTGTTAGGAGTTGTTGCCATAATGACTTAAGTCCTATGACATGGGTAGTAGTGATGTGTTGCTAGATACCCCTCACTACTTATGATGTTTACATCATTGCCATCGTCATATGGATCCTACGGGGTCACACGCAATAGACTCTTGACGTTGCTTTAATCAGAAGCCTTAGGATCAAGTTATTGGATAACTTGGATCCATTTGGAAGATTTCATCAGCGCCAATGGGCCTGATGAGTTGGAAGAAAGTTATTGGAGCCAAACTTCATTTTTGGCAGGTTGACCCAAAATTGACCTAGATTGGTCACATTTGGATTAGGGTTGCATTGGATTAGATCCAATGGCTTAATCAACCCATGCCATGAAGTTTGGGCTAGCTCATTATCTAATGAGGCCCAATAATTAGTTGTCATGAAGAGGAATTAGCTTAAAAGGGTATAATGGGGAGAAATCTCACCCCATAGGCGCCTAGGGGCATAATGGGGTGAGGGAGGCGCCTTTGCTTCATTATGGAAGTAAAGGGCGCCTAGCCCTTCTTCCTTGGAAGGAATACTTGCCTCTAAGGTAAGTCTTGGGGCTGATATGGCTTGATGGCTCTTTTGGAAAGAGCTTGGGCGCATATGGATACTAGGGTAAGGTATATGGTAATGTCTTGGAGACTTACCTTACCTAAAACCCTAGTTTCTCTCAAAATTCTTACCCTAGCCAAAACTCCTCATGCTTGTTGCGCCTTGCCCTTCCCTTGGATGGAATGCATGCATCTAAGGCATGTCTTGGGCTGATATGGCCATTGGGCAAATTAGGATAGGTTGAATGAGGTTTATGGTAAAGTCTTGGAGACTTTCCTTACCTCAAGACCCCTTTATCCTAGCCGCCCACTTGGCATGATCTTAGCCATTGCCTTGCCGCCTCTTGTCCTATTTATAGGACCCCTTACCGCCCCTTCCATGGTTGGACTTTAAGGAGGCGTGAACACACATAGAAGGGAGAGAGAGCAAAGCATAGGGCGACAACAAGGTGGTGCAAACTTCTTCCTTGGAGCCGCAAGTTCTTCCTCTTCCTCTCTTCTTTGGCGCAAGGATTCTTTTGTTGGGGTATGCCGTTAAGGCTAATGTTTGAGGCCTTGGGATTCTTTCAGAATCATGTATAAACTCTTATGTTTATAAAGGCAATGGTTGTTATTCAGTTTGTTACATTGTCTGCTGCAATAAATGTGCTTCTGAATAATGTCTCAATGCTGTTCAGCTAGGCTGACATGCTATATGTCCTTAGTCGAGATATCTTGGTGAACATGAGATAGCCTTGATATGATTGAGACTAATATGTGTTCTAATCTTATAGGATGCTTCGAGTATGGAATAAGATGTAGACTCATGGGTACATTGGATGTACTGGACAGACCCTACTAGGATATTCCATTGCTTGTCACAATGTGAATAATCCTTGTTTGCGACAAGTGGCACATGTCCTCTGACTTGAGATCACTTGTGTTTCTAAATGATGATTGTCATTGTTTTGAGGTAGTTCAATATCATTTGAAACATAATGGTTATAGACTATCTTGGATAATGATCATGAGTCAGGTTAGGACACTAGTGATAGATATAGGATTGCCGTCTCCTTGATTGGAGTGTGATGTTCTAAAGGGGCCCCCCTGGATGAGATGATTGAGAAAGTGTATGGCCATACCCGGGTGACTATGTTCATCTGATCTAATCATGCTCATCATATTGGAGCTACAGGCTTGACACGCTTGTCCAATAAGAACATCCAGTGGCAAAGGAAACATGTATGCCTCGTGAAGTGGATTCACACTTGTGCTGTGGTTTGGGTGTAGTCTTGGAAGACTCTTTCCTTTATATCGGGAGACAGTGATGTGTTGCTAGATATGAAGGTCCCCTAAACAAGGGGGGGGGGGGGGGCGAAAACCCTAATAGGAGGCGCAATAAAATTCTAGCGGAATCTAGGGCTTTCAAAATCGCATAACATGTATTATGATCAACTTTAAAGCAAGAAAAGAACTCATACCGAAGCCATATTATGGAAGGCGCCTTGGAAGCAAGAGAACAAGAGAGCTCTCCTCCAAATCGTCAAGTGAACAAGTCGCTAACTCCTCTCCCCTTGAACCATGCGCTCATTAAACGAGCCGGTTCAAATTGGTTTGGTCTAGAGACCAATTAAGCCAAGTGATATGGTCTAGATCAAATTAAACCCTAAGGCTCCAGATCTGACCGTTGATCTCCTGGATGCTCCTGATCTCATCGATCTAGCATCCAATCTCTCAATCGAAGCTTACCGATCTCAAGCCCTAATCAATCAAACATGATCAGACCAGATCTCACTCACAATCAGAGATTAAATCCCTTTAAACTGAACCCGAACAATTCAGTCCACTCGATCTGACTTAAGTAAGCCATATCATCAAATTGTGCGACCCTGAGGGTTTCCTTTAAATGTCGGTAACGATAACTCACGTTATCACGATCAGTGAGGGGTATCTAGCAACACATCACTGTCTCCCGATATAAAGGAAAGAGTCTTCCAAGACTACACCCAAAACATAGCACAAGTGTGAATCCACATCACTAGGCATACATGTTTCCTTTGCCACTGGATGTTCTTATTGGACAAGCGTGTCAAGCTTGTAGCTCCAATATGATGAGCATGATTAGATCAGATGAACACAGTCACCTGGGTATGGCCATACACTTTTCTCAATCATCTCATCCAGGGGGCCCCTTTAGAACATCACACTCCTTAAACAAGGAGACGGCAATCCTATGTCTATCACTAGTGCCCTAACATGACTCAAGCTCATTATCCAAGATAGTCTATAACCATTGTGTTTCAAATGATATTGAACTACCTCAAAACAATGACAATCATCATTTAGAAAACACAAGTGATCTCAAGTCAGAGGAAATGTGCCACTTGTCATATTCAAAGATTATTCACATTGCGACAAACAATTGAACATCCTAGTAGGGTCTGTCCAGTACATCCAATGTACCCATGAGTCTACATCTTATTCCATGCTCGAAGCATCCTATAAGACTAGAACACATATTAGTCTTAACCATATCAAGGCTGTCTCATGTTCACCAAGATACATCGACTAAGGACATTATAGCCTGTCAGCCTAGCTGAACAGCTTTGAGACATTATTCAGAAGAACATCTATTGCAGCAGACAATGTAGCTAACTGAATAATAACCATGCCTTTATAAACATAACAGTTTATTACATGATACTGATACATTCCCAAGGCCTCAAACATTAGGCTTAAGGGCATACCCCAACAAGATACCCCTCACTGATCGTGATAACGTAAGTTATCGTTACCGACATTTAAAGGAAACCCTTAGGGTCGCACAATTTGATGATATGGCTTACTTAAGTCAGATCGTGTGGACTGAATTGTTTGGGTTCAGTTTAAAGGGATTTAAACTCTGATTGTAAGTGAGATCTGGTCTGATCATGTTTGATTGATTAGGGCTTGAGATCGGTAAGCTTCGATTGAGAGATTGGATGCTAGATCGGTGAGATCAGGAGCATCAAGAGATGAACGGTTAGATCTTGAACCTTAGGGTTTATTGTGATCTAGGCCATATGGCTTGGGTTAATTGGTCTTTGAACCAACCCAAAAATGAACCAACTTATTATGTGAGCGCATGGTTCATTGAGGAGAGAAAAATGCGATTGGTTCGTGGGTACATGAACGCATGATCGCATAAGAGAATAAGGCTAGCTATTTTTAGTAGCCACGTCTCCACGTTTTTGAGTGGAACGCATATCTTGTCGCCCCTCTCCTATTCTCGTCGCTTGCTCTCGTGTGGAAGTGGTTGTTCACGCCTTGGAGAGAGTTTGCTCAAGCGAGAGATCATCTCAACTCCCCTTCCATTCGACAAGGACACTTGGAGATCCTTGCTAGCACAAGGAGCAACAAGAAGTAGCCGATCCATCGTCTTGTGTGCGTCATCTTTGGAGGAGAACCATTTCGTTCTCTCATTTCCAAGCCGCCACCCAATCTAATGGCGTTGGTAAGATCACTTGTCGATCTTTGCAAGTTTTTATACAAGTTGATCATATGAACTATATGCGATCTTATGAAACCCTAAAATCATTGCTTCCGCTATCAAAGTTTTACATGCGCCTCCAATTAGGGTTTCGCCCCCCTCATGAAAGGGGTACTTTCATCTTTGTGCTTGGTGGCGTCTTCTTGTCACAAGCCCTCATCGTCCCTTGGCCATAGGCGCACCTTGGAGGTGGTGCAAGCAAAGAAGAAGAGGGAAGTCCTTGGCGGCATCATCTTCCCTATCCCCTCCTTGGCGCAACTTCTCTTGAAGGTGGCGCAAGTGGAAGTGAAGTCTTGATTCTCCTCCCGAGGCTAGCACCGAGCGTGGAAGGGAGCAACAATCAAGGAGTCGACGCGTGGATACTTGTAGAGGGCGAACACTTGGGCGCCTTCAACATGGCTTCGACATCTAAACAAGTAAAAGAGGTACATCTCTAACACATCCTTGTGTCTTCTCTCTCGCATGGATCCTTGGGAAAGGAATGTGTTTCAGGTGTAATGCTTCTTCCGCTGCGTCCTGGGACTGCAAAATTTAAAATTACACCCGGCATTCCCCAACAGGTACAACACGGCCCCAACGATAGTCAGAACAGTGAGGTTTCACATCAGAAGGCTATCGTGCTTGATATTTAACGTTGGATTTTAACGGTCCTTTTATCTTCTTACTATCATTCAAATCCTATGGTCATAGCAGAAGAATAAATCATGCAGTTACAAAATTACTTAAACAGTAAATTGAAAGCATGAAGATCTTATGTGGTAAAAGCCCATTAAGCCTAAGTAAGACCTTAATTAACTTAAGTCTTCACTTGAGCTCTTCATGGGTCTTTAGCATTTCCTCTGGCCCAACCCGGGCCCAAGCGCCCACTGCAGCTCAGGTGCGCCCACCAGGTAAAATGCGCCTGTCCTAGAGTCGAACCCTAGACCTCCCACTGGTGAAGCCACTTGCTGCATGCGCCTCTGCCAAGTGTGCTCTGTGCTCATGTCTGATTAAATTACAATTTAATCTATCTAGACATGATTGACTCGCAGGTCAATTACACTTGATAAATTAATTAAAATGTGATATGCAGATCACAATAATAATTTACAATAATCATCCAGGCACGCAGGCCCCAGCACAGCACACATTAAAATTTGGGCAGCCCACATAAGATTAAATAAACACTCAATCATGTTATACAAACATCATGTGATCCATTCAAGAAAATAAAATTTTCAAAAATCCCATTGGCGTCAATTTTATTTCCTTATGTACCCTACTACCTTACAACGGTCCATTAATAGGGATCCACTCATCAGACCTAGTCAGACCCCTTGCCCTCTCATGCACCAAGTCATAACCGACTTGAGTCGACCTCATGGTCAACAATGCATGCGTTAAGGGCTGAACGGCCCACATGATTTCTGGCAAGCGGGTGTGACCCCGGGCCTAAATCATGAGCGTTCACTTATTGTCTCAATCAGACATCGCTACACGCCTTTCTGCAGTCGACCTATAGCCACCTCATGCTCGCGCATAGGTGCCATCTGGTCGACCCATCTAGGCTGTCAGATGGTCTGATCAGACTGTTGGGTCTAGACTGGACGATGACTTCAACCCTAATAACCCGTCTAAGATTTAAAGCAGGCACTTAGATCTAATGAGGGGCGCGCAAGTTAAGTTTTGACAAAAACAACAACATGCGCCAACAAAGATACATGCGCCAACATAAAGCATACATCTATTTTCGCATGATCATCTAGATCTATTCATAAGCGCAAACAAGGATCACAACAAGCAATCATATGATTCATACATGAACCTCGCTTTGATACCAATTGAAAGTTCCCTTAAGGGGGCGAAACCCTAATCATGCGCATATAAAATAAATTGCATGGGCGGAATCTAGGGTTTCCTAGGATCGCATGCATGAATATATGATCAACTCGAAGATTGTATAGATCAAAAGAGAGATCATACCAATGCCATTTCTTGGATGGGGTCTTGGAAGCAAGAGGGCGAGCGGCTCTCCTCCAAAGGTGACGCACACAAGATGAGAAATGGCTTTCTCCTTGTCGCTCCTTGTGCTAGCAAGGATCTCCAAGTCTCCTGATCGCTTGAAGGGATGAGAGATGATCTTTTTGCTTGGCGAAAAAAACTTCTCTTCCTCCTTGGCGTGAGCCTTCTTCACCACACGAGAGAGCAAGTGGCGACGAGAGGAGAGGAGAGGCAAGAATAGCTAGCCACTTCGAACGTGAGGCGTGTTCTCAAAATGAGAACATGGCTTCTAAAAATAGCAAGCATTCAACGCAAGATGCGTTTACCCCAATCGCAACTTTCTCCCTTGACTTGAACCATGCGCTCACTCTAAGTAAACCGGTTCAATTTCATTTGGTTCAAAGACCAAATTAAACCAAGCATTGGTCTAGATCAAATTAAACCATAAGGCTCAAGATCTAACCATTCATCTCTTCATGCTCTTGATCTCACCGATCTAGCAACAATTCTCTCGATCGAAGCTTACCGATCTCAAGCTCTAATCAATCAAACATGATCAGACCAGATCTCACTTACAATCAGAGTTTAAATCCCTTTAAACTGAACCAAAACAATTCAGTCCACACGATCTGACTTAAGTAAGCCATATCATCAAATTGTGCGACCCTAAGGGTTTCCTTTAAATGTCGGTAACGATAACTTACGTTATCACGAACAGAGAGGGGTATCTAGCAACACATCACTGTCTCCCGATATAAAGGAAAGAGTCTTCCAAGACTACACCCAAACCACAGCACAAGTGTGAACCCAAGTCACTTGACATATGTGTTTCCTTTGCCACTGGATGTTCTTATTGGACAAGCGTGTCAAGCCTGTAATTCCAATATGATGAGAGTGGTTAGATCAGATGAACATAGTCACCTGGGTATGGCCATACACTTTCTCAACCATCTCATCCAGGGGGCCCCAACAGAACATCACACTCCAAACAAGGAGACGGCAATCCTATATCTATCACTAGTGCCCTAACATGACTCATGCTCATTATCCAAGATAGTCTATAACCATTATGTTTCAAATGATATTGAACTACCTCAAAACAATGCCAATCATCATTTAGAAACACAAGTGATCTCAAGTCAGAGGAAATATGCCACTTGTTTGCATATAAGGATTATTCACATTGTGACAAGCAATTGAATATCCTAAGTAGGGTCTGTCCAGTACATCCAATGTACCCATGAGTCTACATCTTATTCCATGCTCGAAGCATCCTATAAGATTAGAACACATATTAGTCTCAATCATATCAAGGCTGTCTCATGTTCACCAAGATATCTCGACTAAGGACAAAACTGCATGTCAGCCTAGCTGAACAGCATTGAGACATTATTCAGAAGTATACATATTGCAGCAGATGATGTATCAACCTGAATAACAACCATTGCCTTTATAAACATTAAGTTTATACATGATACTGAAATAATCCCAAGGCCTCAAACATTAGCCTTAAGGGCATACCCCAACATATCCCAACGCTAAAGATAAGTAAATCATCAATCATAGAACTCAAAGATCACTTTCATGCATCCGAATTCTAAGTTTATTGTCTCGAGTGGAATCTAAAGGATCACTTTCGTTCATTCGAGACTCAACACAAGTTCTGCTTACGGTTCTCCAACATTTCGATCCTCACTTTCGTGCAAGATCTCCACGTTTGACACAATAACTCAATCATAGATTTAAATTATCTATCATGGCAATAAGATCACTAAAATCAAATAATTAAGAACTAACCTAATTTCTTACCGAAAGTTCCTAACATGCAATTATAGGGTTCCAAGTTCTCAAGCAAGTCACCTTTCGGTCCTTATTGCGAGAACTTTAAAACATGAATAATAACATCAATCTATGGAGAATCAAAGTGCAATTATTCACATAAGTAAAATTATCATCATAAAACTATTATGACGAAGATAAAAAGTTATCTAATCATTAAGAAATCAAAGGGGATTACACCCCATGTCCCAAATATGTTCAAGCTTGCATGGAAGAAGAAATACAACAAGCCATAGTATCAAAGTGTTGGAAATCAATGAAGAAGAGGGTTTAAGAAAATACACCACAGCTGTAATATAAATTACAGCCGTATTTTACAAAGGAAACTAGATGTGAACAGTGCCCGAGCCCTTCTTTCATTGATTCCTCCTCCAATCGAACTCCGTTTGCTCTGAAACTTCTAGGGTGTCATCCTCTCCTCCAGGTGAAGCTTCTGTATAAAAATCGTGGCCTGAGGTGGCCTCAATGCCTCTCGTTGCGAGGACAAACCCTAAATGCCTCTTTGTCAATTGCTCCCTTGATTCTCTCTTGATTTTCCCCCAAGATTGGGGCTTTTGGTGTCCTTATCTTCTCCTCATTCAGATGAGTCTGCAGCATCTTTCAGATCTCGATTTGGATGTATGGGTCTCCCGCAATCATCTCCACAAATTTGGGCTTCAAAGTTGACCGTGGAAGTCGCGTTAAAAAGCAGAAATATGGCAGTGTAATATTTCACGGCAGCGCCGTAAAATCGGTCGTGTTCTCTGATCTGATGTTGTCTGGAAAATATGGCACCGTAAAATGGTTCATGGTACTGCCGTAAAATTGACTGAACTCTCTAGTCGAAATCGTCTAGAAAATATGGCCCGTGTCAAAGTTTACAGTAGTGTCGTAATTTCAGCAATTTTCTCTATTCTGAATGCGCTTCAAAATATGGCCCATGTAATTTCTTACGGCCGTGTCATTTTTTTCATTAAACTCTCTGATTGAAAAATCCACCAATTTACGGCAGTGCTCTGATATTACGATAGCGTACGGAAATACGGTACCGTAATATAGAATACGGCACTACCGTATTTTGGTGTGTTGCTCTGATTTGCATAAAATTTATCAGGTGATCTCCTTTTGATGATGGTAACTCTTCCATGTCTTTGATTTTGCTTGAAAATGCCTTAAAATAGTGCCCTTTTACCTTAAAATCATGAAAAACCAAAAAAGAAGTAGATTTTGCAATATTTGATAAATTTAACATGAAAATAAGCAAAAGATCTTCAATTGAGCATGAAAAGATATATAAAATGATACAAAATATACTATATATTTTGGTGTCATCAAGAGGTTGGGGTTCATGTTGTATCTAGCCTTCGCTAGACATAGAATGCCTAGACTATCTCAATAATGGGAATTGCTTAGAGCAATCGGCCGGCGTGCCTACCTTAAGAAGCATGAATCACTTTGTGCATCTCATCCCACCCTCGTGGGACGTGAAGCCTCATGTGGAATAAGGATCCCATCTCACTAGGAAATCATGAATTTCACGATTGACTTTGTGGGTTGTTAATTCGATTAAAATAGTGGGAGCCATAATCATTTAAAACAAGTCCTATTTAAATGATTCGAAGTAGTACTAATTTGTTGTTTCTTGGTTGTTATAGAATATTGGCTATGAACAATGGCGAACGATCACTGCAATCTACCCTGGAAAGGGATAAGTTGGTTGAATCCAACTTACTGGATTGGTATATGAACTTGAGAAATGTTCTCAAGCTCAAGAGGAAGCTCTATGTCCTTGACTAGCCTATTCCTGAGCCACTTCCATGCTCGGCCTCAACGGCTGAGAAGGATGCTTATGATAAGCGTCAGACTAATACTTTGGAGGTTGCACAATTGATGCTAACTGATGACTCTAAATTTCATAGTGTTTTTCATACTTATTTGGCACTCTTTTGAACCATAATCTTACTCTTTCGCTTTATTTTTGTACCTTTTTTGACAAATACTTCGGAATCTACACCATCTTTAGTTTTTGATCAATTTCAGGCAAAAAGGCATCATTATCACTGGTTTTTGAGCAATCCCAATACATGAATGAGTTCTAGACATCAAGAGGAGTTTACACGACAAATTTCAAGTCAAAAGGGATCTTCTAGCAAAAATATGGTATTTTTGGGCGCAAACCACATGGTACCGTATTTCTCATCAGACGACAGTCAAAAGTTTAAGGTGGAATACGGCACTGCCGTATGAAACTACATGGTGCCGTATTTTCCAGCGATTTCAACCAGAGAGTTTCGACAAGAATACGGCACTGCCGTATGAAACTACACGGTGCCGTATTTTCCAGCGATTTCAACCAGAGAGTTTTGGTAAGAATACGACACTACTGTATAAAAGTACACGATACCGTATTCTATGACAAAGTTGAACAGAAAGTTTTAGCCAGAATACGGCAGTGCCGTATATTTGAGACAAATTGTCACGGTACTGTATTTGCTGCCTAGATCTTACAGAAGCATAATATGACACTACCTTAATCCAGACACGGTACCGTATTTTGAAACCCAGATTTCTGAGTTTTTCGCCGCAAAATTAAAAACACTATTTCTCGGGACTTAGGGCACCAGTTGAAGATCCGAAAAAAGGGGAAGACTCAAGATAAGTAGGCGGAGGTTTACGAAGCGAAAGGAACAATTTTCATCCACGATTTAGAGATAATTTGGAGAATTTGCCGCCGCACTAGGGTTCGCCGACGTTCCCTGCTCCGATCATGTCCGGCCTTGATTTTTGGAAGGAAACTTGCCCTGAGGAAGAAGAACACGCCACTGAAGTTTCAGATTGAAAGGAAGCCGATCGAGGGAGAAATCATCAAAAACACAGTCGTGACACTATTCATCGTGACTGTGAAAGCAATTTTGACTTGCAATTCTGTTGCAACCCTGTGTTGTAATTCTTACTCCTTCATTTCTGCCTCTAATCGTTCAAAAACTATGTTTTGATGTGAATCTTCCGTCATGCTAGCTTAATTTCCTCTAGGGACATGGGGGTGTTATTCTCTTGATATATCAATGACTGGATAACTTTTCTTACATCAATCTATCTTTGCTATGGTTATTTTACTTAAGTGATTTATGCCTTTAATCGTTTTTAGTATAATACATTAACATGCTTTAGAGTTTTATGTTATGGACTGAGAAGATGATATCATAGAACTTGGAGCCCTATAATTTATAATAGGAGCCCATTGCAAGAGATTGGTTGCGTTCTTATTTTAGGTTTTAGAAGTTTAATTCTTGTTGATGTTATGACCTAGAAATCTTTATTGCTTCAGACATGAAAACATGCTAGAGATAGATGTTAGACTGTTAGAAAGCCTTAAGTAAAACATGTGAAACTAAGGTGCGAGAGTGCTTAGTTTTGCTTGAGATCATGGTATTAAGAGGGAATGCACGAGTGTGATTCTCTATCTCCTTGACCAAAGTCCGCTTATACTTAACATTGATTTGATCTTGCACGAGAGTGGGGATCTTTCTTTGTAAATTAACTATGCGAGAGCAAGTTAGTTTCTTGATTAAGTGGACTGTATCTTAACCATAACGAATATAGATTGATGAATCATTAATTATGTCTAGTTATGAATATCAAGATGAATGAACCCCTAGTCCCGATTCTCTCATTCTGATTTTCTCTAATTACCGTTCAATTGATATCTACACAATTCTCAATTTGCTTAGCTAGTGAAAATTGAACTAGTCAGTACTTAACAGCAAGGTCTCTGTGGTTCGATATCTTAAATATTACTTCGAGTATCCGTGCACTTGCGGAGCACAACAAGTTTTTGGCGTCGTTGCCGGGGATCTTTGTTGGTGTATATGCCCTTGGACCCGTTGTTGGTCCATCTTGTACTACTTGATATTGATATTTATATATCATTCTGGCATTGTCCTTATTATGCTATGTTTACATCTGCGATTATGTACATGGATAATAATGTCCCTGGAGACAGATTGTATCAGTGCTCAAACGGTGTGTCCCTGGTCGAATACCTGAGTGGATAAGGGATAGCTCTGGTACATGTGAGACTGGTATATGGGCTGGTTACGCATGGGGTGCTAACGCAGACATATAGGTATATCAGTGGTGGATATACTGGACCGACCCGCTCTGAGGCTTTAACTTGGTGTCATGAGTTAAGATCACAAGTGACAGGACATGCATTGATTCCTTAACTTGAGGTCATTGACTCTTCTATATGGTTAGGGACATGCTTTGATACAACCTAACACCTCGCCGTAGCAGGGAGGTCATAACAGTTGTCATTGGGTATATCACGACCCATATGAGAAGATCAATGGATAGACATAGGATTTGCCCCTTCCTGCGGGAAGCTTGATATCCACAGGGCCCCCCTATGGTTGCATGACTGAGAGTGTATGGCCATACCTAGGTGAAAGCCTGATCTAGTCATGTCCAATCGGATATCAGTCTGGCAAAGAGACTGTAATGCATCTGTAGCTTGTTGCGATGATGAGGATGTCGATATTGATATCCATTCCGATGACTTGGGTAGCAGCGATGCACTGCTAGGTGCCAATCGCTGCTTGTGATGACTCGGTTCATCACTGCCAACGTCTGAGGAACCTACAGGGTCGCACAACTTGAAACTCGGGTTCTCGTATTGATCAGGTAGTGTATTTATTTAGTTATTGGATAGCTCAGATCTGTTTGGGAGAATCCATCAGCACCACTATGCTAGATGAGATGAATGGAATCATTTGGAGCTAACTTATTTTTTTGGGCCTAGTAGGCCAAATGGGCCCAATGGGCCATTTGGGCTAAATGGGCCCAATAGACCAAGTTGGGCTAATAGGCCAAATGGGCTCAATGAGCCATTTGGGCCAAATGGGCTCAATGAGCCATTTGGGCCAAATGGGCCAAATGGGATAGGCGCAAGTCACTTGGAGTGAGCTTGGCGCATATCTTTGAGGTATACAAATCCAAGTGGTGCATCTCACTTAAAGAGAGAAGCTTGGAGCTTCTCACTTGAAGTGGGTGAATGAACTTGGGCGCATGGGACTTGGAGTGGGCGAAATGGGTTTTACCTCTTGAAGAGGTGTGTCTCTTCATGAAGAGGTGTGCCTCTTCACTTGTGAAGAGGTGCACGTATTCATGCGTATATAAACCCCCTTCCTCCCCCCCCCCTTGTTGGGGTTCTGGCCACCTCTTCCCCCTCCTCTTCCCCTTGTCGCCACTCTTGAGATATTCGGCCATTGAGGCAGTTGGACTCTCCTCCATACTTGGTTCAGTTCCTACAATCTCCTTGTCGCCCTCCTCCCCAAAGTTGGACTTTGGCTTGGGTTGATTCCTGTTCGGATCGTGTTGGAGTGCTTTGAGAGTTGGACTCGGACGAAGCTCCACCTCCTCTACTTGGCATCTCCTTTGGAGTTGGCGCAAGTGATCGAGGAAGTCTCCCAAAGGCGTGGATCTTCTTCCCGAGGCTAGCACCGGGCGTGGAAGAAGAGGATTTGAGGTCCAGCTATGTGCGAGACTGCAGAGGGCGCACGCTTGGGCGCCTGCATCGCATCTCTTGATTCGCTTCAAGGTGCCATCTCCTACTCACCATGTCGATCTCCTCGCAAGACTCGATCTTCTGGGTTTTTGGGACTGGCCTGTTTCGGGGATTACTTCTGCTGTGCTTGTCTGTAAAAAATTTAAAATCCCCGGGGTTTCCCAATAGTGGTATCAAAGCCATCTGGCAAACTCGAACAGTGTTTTATGCTTTGATTGTATGCTCACATGGCATCTGATTTTTTTTGAAAATTTGCATATGCGCATGGATTTTTCTAAATAGGAAAAATTGTAAGTTTTTCGTTCCTGACATCTATTCGATCTCTTTGGTTTTTCGCTTTCTTCACATGGTGGGATAGACCCATATGTGAGAGAATTAATTTCTCCGCTCAAATGTAGGATAGACCTACTATGTGGGACTTCTTGGCAAGTTAAGGATTGCAAGGGTAGGCGGCAAGCGTGCTTGGAGCATGCATGCGCCACTTGTAGACTCCCAAGAGAAACGAAAAATCCTAGATTTGTGAATGGACGTTGAGGTTGAAAGACATGCTTTCTAAGAAACTAAAACTGAAGTTTTATGATTTCTTGAGCATATAGAAAAGCATGAGATGATTGTGCATCGTGTTGTGGTCATAGTCAAGCCCCTTGTATGCCTGTGATGTATTCTGTGTGAGGCCTGCGTGCCGCTTTTTGTTTTTTTTTGTAAACGCACAAAGAAGAATAAGGGTGCATCCCTCTTGAAGCTTACATCTTGGCGCATCAACCATGATGGCGCATCTTGCTTGGTGGCGCAAGTAAGGGGTTGGCCAAACCATAGGGTTCGTGAGCTATCCCTCTTGGCACAAGCATGATGGCGCATCATGCATGGAGGAGCCATCAATGTCTTGGCCGAACCCTTGGGTTTGCGTGCTATGCCTTGATGTGGAGGACCTTGAAGCCGCACTTGAAGATAAAGCTTGGTGGCGGCTAGGTTAGGTCTTGTTGGGGCTTGTCACCTAGGTCAAGCATTGAACATCCTTTGGCATGTGATGGTTCAATGTGTTGATTAGGCTATGACCACATCGCTTGTTTACTGCTTTTAATATCTACAAAAGCATGCCTGGATGTGTTTTATCGTTTTGTTATCACTATAGGATTGCATGCCTGTAATGTTAGACAAAAGATAAAACTAAGAGGATGAGACCTCAAAAACCCTCAAAAATAATATCAAGTCTGTAGCCTTCTGACGTGTAGCCCTCATCAAGCTATCGATCAGTGGTGTTGTGCACTGTTTCCTACCCTCGTGGGACACACCCACTTATCTTTAGAAGGTGTGTGGTGGCAATGGTTTCCCTAGTCTAATTAAAACTCTGGACGTGCCTTCGCAAGGAAATTGTTGGCCCTGGGCATAACGGTCAGGATAGACTTGACTGGTTTTTCATATGTGGTGGCCACATGATGGAACTCTAGAGGCAGCCTCGAGAGGTTAAGGTTTTGTGTTGTTCCAGCCCTAGCTAGGCACAAAATGCTTGAACTGTCTTGAGAAGGGGAATTGCCTGGGTGCAATCGGCCGGCGTGCCCACCTTAGGAAGCATGGGTCACTTTGTACATCTCATCCCACCCTCGTGGGACGCAAAGCCTCATGTGGAATAAGGATCCCATCTCACTAGGAAATCTCAGATTTCCCGATTGACTTTGTGGGTTGTCAATTCGATTAAAATAGTGGGAGCCATGATCATTTAATATAAGTCCAGATTAAATGATTTGAAGCAGTACTAATCTGTTATCTTGATTGTTGTAGATCAATGGCTACGAACAATTGCAGATGGTCACTGCGATCTATCCTGGAAAAGGACAAGTTTGTTGGATCCAACTTGATGGACTGGTATCGGAACTTGAGGATTGTCCTTAAGCTCGAGAGGAAGCTCTATGTCCTTGAGCCTATTCTAGAGCCACTTCTATGCTCGGCCTCAGCGGCTGAGAAGGATGCTTTTGATAAGCATCAGGCTGATACTTTGGAGGTTGCTAATTTGATGCTAACTAACATGTCGCCTGAATTTAGAGGGTAATATGAATCTAAGAGTGCTTTTGAGATTATTTATAATCTAAGGCATCTCTTCAATGAATTGGTTGAGCTAAACCCTCCTAAAGTAATAATTCAGTGTGGTGAGCCAAAAGGTTTTACCAAAGACCTAAAACTAAAGATGGAAAGGATCAGGAATAACAGGTGCTATTCATGTGGAGGGCCACCTCACATGTTGAAGGAAATGGTGCAACTTCAGAACGAGGAGAAGAGAAGTAGGGCTTCGTCTTCTGGCTCAGGTATTTATGTTACCGAAGTCAACCTTTATACTTCTATGTCATGGGTATTGGATACCGCTTGCGGAGCTCATATTTGTACAAATATGCAGGGGCTCAAGAAAAGTAGATCGGTGTGGCCTGGAGAGATTGACCTACGTGTTGGAAATAGAGCATAGGTTGCTGCTGTTGCCGTAGGACTTTTGACGCTCTCCCTGCCTTCTGGACTTCAACTAGAGTTAAATAATTGCTATTATGTACCTTCTCTTACTAAAAACATTGTATCTATTCCTTGCTTGGCAAGGAAAGGATTTAAATTTGAAATAAAAGAGGACTCTTGTTCTTTTTCATTTGCAAATGTGTTTTATGGGAAGGGTACCTTGTGCAATGGATTATATGTCTTGGACATGGATAACTCTATATGTAACATAAATCATAAAAGGATCAAACTAAGTGGTTCAGTTGGTACATACCTTTGGCATTATCGATTAGCCCATATAAATAAGAATCGCATTCAACAACTCCATGCAAATGGGTTGTTGGGTTCAAGCTCCTTGGAGGAATTTGATACTTGTGAGCCTTGCTTATTAGGGAAGATGACAAAAATGCCCTTCACCAAGATCGGTGAGAGGGCAGGAGGTTTGTTGGATCTCATACATACTGATGTATAGCCAGAGGAGGGTACAACTACTTCATCACGTTCACTGATGACTTCAGTAGATACAGTTATGTCTATTTGATGAGACATAAGTCAGAATCCTTTGAGAAATTTAAGGAGTTCAGACATGAAGTAGAGAACCAGCTTGGTAGATCTATTAAGACTCTTCGATTAGATCGTGGTCGAGATTACCTGAGCGGTGAGTTCTTTGACTATCTTAGAGAGTGTGGGATTCTATCCCAACTCACTCCTCCTGGAACACCTCAATGGAATGGTGTGTCTGAAAGGAGAAATTGAACCTTGTTGGACATGGTTCTATCTATGATGAGTCATGCAACTCTACCATCGTCGTTTTGGGGCTATGCACTTGAGACAGCTTCTCTCATACTGAATAATGTTCCACCTAAGAGTGTCTCCAAGATTCCGTATGAGGTATGGAGTGGGAGATGCCCGAATCTCTGTTTTATCAGAGTCTGGGGATGTGAGGCTTATGTCAAACGTCAGCATTCTAGTAAGCTAGAACCTAGATCTGATAAATGCGTGTTTGTGGGGTATCCTAAGGAAACTAAAGGATATTACTTCTATATTCCCAACGAGAACAAAGTTTTTATTGCTCGAGGTGCTGTCTTTCTAGAGAGAATTTCTCATGAAAGAAGTTAGTGGGAGGAAGTTTGACTTGGACGAGGTCCAAGTGCAACCACAAGACACTGAGGTGGAACCTGAGCCACCTGCACTGGTTGCTGGGCAACCAGAGGCTCAAACATAGGCTCTGCGTAGGTTTGGGAGGATTCGTCGTGCACCTGAGAGGTACGGGTCGCTGCCGACCCAACACGACGGGATCTTCATCATTGAGGATGAACCCAGGACCTATGATGAGGCGGTCGCTGGACCGGACTCCGAGAAATGGCTTGAGGCCATGAGATCCGAGATGGATTCCATGTCAGCTAACCAAGTCTAGGATTTGGTTGAGCTACCTGATGGGGTAAAACCTATAGGGTGTAAATGGGACTTCATGAGGAAGACTGACATGGATGGCAACGTAGTTACCTATAAGGGTAGACTTGTGGCTAAAGGATTCAGACAAGTTCACAGGGTGGACTATGATGAAACCTTCTCGCCAGTTGCTATGTTTAAATCCATTCGAATCCTGCTTGCTATAGCTGCATATCATGATTATGAGATATGGCAGATGGATGTAAAGACAGCGTTCTTTAACGGGAAGCTGACAGAGGATGTGTTTATGACACAACCTGATGGTTTCATCCATCCTGCAGAGGCCAATAAGGTCTGCAGGCTAAAAAGATCCATTTATGGATTAAAGCAAGCCTCTTGAAGTTGGAATCTTCGATTTGATGAGGCAGTAAGACATTACAGCTTTGTCAAGAGCGAAGATGACGCCTGTGTATACAAGAAATTCAGTGGGAGCTTGGTGACATTTTTGGTCCTGTATGTAGATGACATACTACTCATCGGAAACGACATCCCTAGTCTTCAAGCTGTGAAGACATGGTTGGGGAAGTGTTTCAAGATGAAAGACTTAGGGGAGGCCACCTATATCCTAGGCGTGAGGATCTACCGGGATAGATCCAAGAAGCTCCTGGCCCTTAGTCAGAGTACCTACATTGATAAGGTCCTAGATGTTGGGGTATGCCCTTAAGGCTAATGTTTGAGGCCTTGGGATTCTTTCAGTATCATGTATAAACTCTTATGTTTATAAAGGCAATGGTTGTTATTCAGTTTGTTACATTGTCTGCTGCAATAAGTGTACTTCTGAATAATGTCTCAATGCTGTTCAGCTAGGCTGACATGCTATATGTCCTTAGTCGAGATATCTTGGTGAACATGAGACAGCCTTGATATGATTGAGACTAATATGTGTTCTAATCTTATAGGATGCTTCGAGCATGGAATAAGATGTAGACTCATGGGTACATTGGATGTACTGGACAGACCCTACTAGGATATTCAATTGCTTGTCACAATGTGAATAATCCTTGTTTGCAACAAGTGGCACATGTCCTCTGACTTGAGATCACTTGTGTTTCTAAATGATGATTGTCATTGTTTTGAGGTAGTTCAATATCATTTGAAACATAATGGTTATAGACTATCTTGGATAATGATCATGAGTCAGGTTAGGACACTAGTGATAGATAAAGGATTGCCGTCTCCTAGTTTGGAGTGTGATGTTCTATAGGGGCCCCCTAGATGAGATGATTGAGAAAGTGTATGGCCATACCCAGGTGACTATGTTCATCTGATCTAATCATGCTCATCATATTGGAGCTACAGGCTTGACACGCTTGTCCAATAGGAACATCCAGTGGCAAAGGAAACATGTATGCCTAGTGAGTTGATTCACACTTGTGCTGTGGTTTGGGTGTAGTCTTGGAAGACTCTTTCCTTTATATCGGGAGACAGTGATGTGTTGCTAGATACCCCTCACTGATCGTGATAACGTGAGTTATCGTTACTGACATTTAAAGAAAACCCTTAGGGTCGCACAATTTGATGATATGGCTTACTTAAGTCAGATCGTGTGGACTGAATTGTTTTGGTTCAGTTTAAAGGGATTTAAACTCTGATTGTAAGTGAGATCTGGTCTGATAATGTTTGATTGATTAGGGCTTGAGATCGGTAAGCTTCGATCGAGAGAGTTGATGCTAGATCGGTGAGATCAGGAGCATCAGGAGATGAACGGTTAGATCTGGAGCCTTAGGGTTTAATAGTGATCTAGACCAAATGCTTGGGTTAATTGATCTTTGAACCAAATTGAAATGCATTCAATTTGCTTGAACCGGTTCACATGAGTGAACGCATGGTTCAATACTTGAAGGCGTTTTCTTTGGTCGGTTATGAGATCATGGGTGCATGACTTCTATTTTTGGAAAGTCATGAAGGCCACTTCCCTCAACGCCTAAACGCCAAAAATGAAAAAGGGTTCGCTTCTTCCTTTGGACACTCACACTCTCGTGGGTTGAAGGTGTTGACGACAAGGAGGTCTCGGCTAAGCAACCAAGTCATCTCATCCCTTCCATTCGACAAGCACCCTTGGAGAACCTTGCTAGCACAAGGAACACAAGGAGTAGTCATCATCCTCTTGTGTGCGTCACGTTTGGAGGAGAGCCCTTTCGCCATCTTCTTCCAAGACGCCATTCGAATCAATGGCTATGGTATGATTCCATCTAAGATCTATGCAATTTTAAGTTGATCGTATATGATGCATGCGATTCTTGAAGCCCTAGTTTCCGCCCATGCAAAAAGGTTTCATATGTGCATGTTTAGGGTTTCTCCCCCCTCAAGAAAGGGGTCCTTCAATTGGTATCAGAGCGCCAAGGTTATGCATGATCTTATATGATTGCTTTGCATTTTTGTGATCCATGCTTTGCGTTTATGATTAGATCTAAAACTATCATCATGCTCATGCGAAATATACATGATGTATGTTTATTCTTAAGTTGCGCATGTATGATGTTTTTGTTGGCGCATGTTAATGTTTTTGTCAAAAACTAATCTTGCGCGCCCCCCCCCCCATTAGATCTAATGCGCTTGCTATAAACCCTTAGACGGGTTAGTAGGGTTGAAATCATCACCTAGTTAAGATCCAAGCAGTCTGATCAGACTATCTGACAGCCTAGATGGGTCGACCAGATGGCACCTGTGCGCAAGCACCTGGTGGCTATAGGTCGACTGCAGACAGGCGTGTAGCGATGTCTGGTTGAGACAACAACCGAGCGCACATGAGTTAGGCCCGGGGTCATACCCGCTTGCCAGAACTCATGAGGTCGTTCAGCCCTTGGCGCATGCATGGTTGACCATTTGGTCGATTCAAGTCAGTTAGGACTTGGTGCATGCAAGGGCAGTGGATCTGACTAGACATGATGAGTGGATCCCTATTAATGGACCGTTGTAAGGTAGTAGGGCATATAAGAAAAATAAAATTGATCCCAATGGGTATTTCAAAAATTTTATTTTTGTCAATGGATCGCATGTTATTTTATGCCATGATGTGTGTCTATTTCATCTTATGTGGGTTGCCCTTTTATGTGTGCTATGCAGGGGGCCTGCGAGCCTGGGTTAACTTGTAAATTATTATTTGTGATCTGCGCATCACATTTTAATTAATTTATTGTGTAATTGACCTGCGTGTCAATCTTGTCTAGATAGATAGATTAAATTGTATTTTAATCAGACAAGAGCACAGAGCACACATGGCAGAGGCGCATGCAGCAGAGGCTTAACCAGGTGAGAGGTCTAGGGTTCGACTCTGGGACAGGCGCATTTACCTGGTGGGCGCACCTGAGCTGCAATGGGCGCTCGGGCCCTGGGTTGGGCCAGATGAGATGCAAATGACTCATGAAGAGCTCAAGTGAAGACTTAAGTTAAATTAAGGTCTTACCTAGGCTCAATGGGCGTTTACCACATAAGATCATCATGCTTTCTTTTATTGTTTAAATAATTAGAATTGCATGATTTATTTATCTTCTGCTATCACCATAGGGTTTGCATGATAGTTAAGAAGATAAAAGACCGTTAAAATCCAACGCTAAATATCAAGCACGTAAGCCTTCTGACGCGAAACCTCACTGTTCTGACTATCGTTGGGGCCGTGTTGTACCCACTCAGTGGGCACGCCCATCTATCTTCAGACGGTGTGTGATTTCACCTGCATGTTACAGAGAAGGGATTTATCGCTTCTCGTTGCTCAGCATAGCACGTGGTGGTCCAGGGAGTAGGTCAGGTCAGCTTGACCATGTAGGCTACATATGGGGCATATGTTAGCTATATGGAGGCAGCCATCTGTGGGATCAGAGACTGTGTTGTACCAACTCAGTTGGCACAGTCTGCTGGATTGCCCAGATGAAGGGGAATCGCACGGGTTGGCGATTGGCAGGGACTGCCTACCAGAAATTAGTGCTTGTACTCTCTATGCATCTTATCTCGCCTGAGCGGGACGCGGAGACCAAGTATGAAATCTGGATCCCATCTCACTAAAAGAGTCTTACTCTTTCGGACTATTTTACTGGATTTTTCAGTCAGATAAAATAGTGAGAAAAGAATCTTTCTTAAGTCCTGGATTGATTCTAAACATTGATACTGACCTTGCTGTTCTTGCATTGTTGTAGATTCCTGCAGCAACGAACACCATGAGCTTCAATGTGCGATCCCTACTGGAAAGGGAGAAGTTTGCTGGGCCAAACTTCTCAGACTGGTACGGACACCTTAAGATTGTTCTTAAGGCTGAGAGGAAACTGTATGTCCTCGAGACGGCTATATCGCCTCAACCCGCTCCGAACGCCGCAAGGGCGGTTTGGGAAGCCTATGAAAAGCATGTCAATGATAGCATTGATGTCGCTTGCCTGATGCTAGCGTCTATGATGCCACAGCTGCAGAATCAGCATGAGGATATGTCTGCTATAGAAATTATAGCAAACCTCAAGATGCTGTATGCTGCACAGGCAAGGACTGAACGCTATAATTTGACCAAGCTTTTCTTTCAGAGCAAACTGGCTGAAGGGAGTCCAGTGGGAGCTCATGTGCTCAAGATGATTGGGCACAAAGAGGCTCTAGAGAAACTGGGGCATACCATCAATCAGGAGCTTGCTGTAGACATTATTCTGCAGTCCCTTCCGGCCTCTTTAGATCCGTTCATTATTAATTTTAATATGAACAAGATCGACTGTACTCCGGCAGAGTTGCTGAATATGCTCTTGACTACAGAGGAGACTCTAAAGGGAAAGCCTTCAACCTCTGTCTTGATGTTCCCTTCCAGGAACAAGAAGAAGGGGAAGAAGGGCAAAGCCCCTGTCAAGAACTACAACAAGGCTCTGAAACAAAAGGTTAAGCGGTCGAAGGAATACAGATGTTTCCATTGTGGCCAGCTGGGTCACTGGAAAAAGGACTGTAAAGCGCTCCAAGGTGACAAGAAGGGAAGCATCGCTTCCGGCTCAGGTATTTTTGTGACTGAAGTCATGATATCCTCTTCTTCTATATCATGGGTGTTGGACACTGCATGTGGAGTTCACATTTGTTCAAATGTACAGGAACTCAAGAGAAGAAGACAGGTGGGACAGCATGAGGTGGACCTACGAGTTGGAAACGGGGCACGGGTTGCTGCTGTTGCTGTAGGAGAATATTACATCTCATTACCATCTGGACTTGTATTAGAACTGAACTATTGTTATTTTGTACCTAGCATTACCAAGAATATTATCTCTATTCCTGCTCTTGTCAGGAAAGGGTTTTCCTTTGAATGCAAGACTTCAAAGTGTTATCTTTCTCTTGATAATATTGTTTATGCTACTGGGTCAATTAACAATGGGTTATTCATGTTGGACATGGAATGTTCTATACAAAACATTGATAATAAGAAAGCCAAGCATGCTGATGACAGCACCTTGTTATGGCATAGTCGTTTAGGTCATATTAACAAGAAGCGCATTAAGCGGTTGCATGATCATGGACTGCTAGGATCATTCTCCTATGAGGAGATTGATACATGCAAAGCTTGTTTAATGGGTAAAATGACGAAGGCTCCTTTTCCTCATAAAGGTCAAAGGGCTTCAGGTTTACTTGACCTTATACACAGTGATGTGTGTGGGCCATTTAGTAAACATGCCAGAGGTGGCTATTCATACTTCATTACCTTTACTGATGATTTCAGTAGATATGGGTATGTCTATCTAATGAGACATAAGAGTGAATCTTTTGACAAGTTCAAAGAGTTCAAAAATGAAGTACAAAATCAGCTAGGCCGAAATATCAAGGCACTTCACTCAGATCGAGGTGGAGAATACTTGAGTCATGAGTTTACTGACTATCTGAAGGAGTGTGGGATTATCTCACAGCTCACTCCACCAGGAACACCGCAATGGAATGGTGTGTCCGAGAGGAGAAATAGAACACTACTTGATATGGTTCGTTCTATGATGAGTCAGTCTAATCTACCTTACTCCTTTTGGGGATTTGCACTGGAAACAGCTGCAAAGGTACTAAACCGAGTGCCATCCAAGGCAGTTTCAAAGACTCCATATGAGTTATGGTATGGGAAACAGCCGAGCTTGACATTTATTAAGATCTGGGGTTGCGAGGCTTATGTCAAAAAGCTCGCCTCTGGGAAACTAGAGAGCAGATCTGAGAAATGCATCTTTGTCGGTTACCCTAAGGAAACTAAGGGTTATTATTTCTACGATCCCAAAGAGAACAAAGTATTTGTTGCTCGGACGGCAATTTTTCTTGAGAAGGAGTTTCTTCTGCAAGAAGCCAGTGGGAGAGAAATAAAGCTGGATGAGAATCCAGAGGAAGGACAAAGTAGTCAAGCACAGTTGGATGAGCCTGAGCTGGTAGAACAGGTTATTGAACAACCTGAGGCTCAGATATCACGGGAACCGCGAAGATCGGGAAGGATCCATCGACAGCTTGAGCGCTATGACGGAGTCTACATCATTGATCATGATGAACCCCTCACTTATGCGGATGCGGTCAGTGGACCGGAGTCAGCTAGATGGCTTGAAGCTATGCGAGCCGAGATGGACTCCATGTCAGATAACCAAGTATGGGATTTGGTTGATCCGCCTCCGGGAGTAATCCCTATAGGCTGTAAATGGATCTTCAAGAAGAAGATTGACATGGATGGTAACGTAGTTACCTATAAAGGCAGGCTAGTTGCGAAAGGTTTCAAACAAATCTACGGGATAGATTATGATGAAACTTTCTCTCCTGTAGCCATGTTCAAGTCTATTCGGATTATTCTTGCGATAGCAGCTTATTATGATTATGAGATCTGGCAGATGGATGTGAAGACCGCTTTCCTTAATGGAAAACTGGATGAGGATGTGTATATGACACAACCTGAAGGTTTCACTAATCCATCAGATCGTCATAAAATATGCAAGTTAAAGAAGTCCATTTAAGGACTTAAGCAAGCATCTAGAAGCTGGAATATTCGTTTTGATGAATCAATATGTGAATTTGGTTTCATCAAGAATGAAGATGACCCGTGCGTATATAAGAGGTTTAGTGGGAGCGTGATTACTTTCCTAGTCCTCTACGTCGATGATATCTTAATCATTGGAAACGATATTCCTGAACTGCATGCTGTTAAAGCATGGTTAAGAAAATGTTTCCAGATGAAAGATCTAGGAGAAGCAGCCTATGTATTAGGAGTGAAGATCTACAGAGATAGATCTAAGAGGCTTCTCGGGCTGTGCCAAAGTACTTACATCGATAAAGTCCTAGAGAGATTTCATTTAGAGAATTCTAAAAGAGGATATCTTCCAGTCAGACATGGTCTGAATCTTTCAAAGAGTCAGTGTCCACAAACACAGACTGAGAAAGATGAAATGGACAATACGCCTTATGCTTCGGCTATTGGGTCCATTATGTATGCGATGTTGTGTACTCGCCCAGACGTCGCTTACGGGTTAAGCGTGACCAGTCGATTCCAAAGTAATCCAGGTCAGGCGCACTGGATTGCAGTCAAGAACATTTTGAAATATCTTCAGAGGACCAAAGATATGTTCTTGATTTATGGAGGTCAGGAAGAACTCAGTATTGAAGAATATACTGACGCTTCGTTCCAATCGGACCAGGATGATTTCCGATCGCAATCAGGCTATGTTTTTAGCTTGAATGGAGGAGCAGTGGTGTGGAAAAGTTTCAAACAGTCTATCGTTGCTGATTCCACAACAGAAGCCGAGTATGTTGCAGCCTCGGAAGCATCCAAGGAGGCAGTGTGGATTCGTAAGTTCATTCAAGAACTTGGTGTTGTTCCTTCGAGTGCAGATCCTTTGGTTATCTTCTGTGATAACACTAGAGCAATCGCACAAGCAAAGGAACCACGGTCGCACCAGAAGTCCAAGCACATACAGAGACGGTTTCACTTGATCCGGGAGATCATTGATCGTGGTGAGATCAAAATCTGCAAGGTTCATACAGATGACAATCTGGCTGACCCGCTTACCAAGCCTCTGGCGCAGCAGAAGCATGAGAAGCACTGTAATAATATGGGTTTGAGATTTCTCAACCATTAGATTAAGTGCAAGTGGGAGATTGTTGGGGTATGCCCTTAAGGCTAATGTTTGAGGCCTTGGGATTCTTTCAGTATCATGTATAAACTCTTATGTTTATAAAGGCAATGGTTGTTATTCAGTTTGTTACATTGTCTGCTGCAATAAGTGTACTTCTGAATAATGTCTCAATGCTGTTCAGCTAGGCTGACATGCTATATGTCCTTGTTTGATTGATTGCTGCAATAAGTGTACTTAAGTCAGATCGTGTGGACTGAATTGTTTTGGTTCAGTTTAAAGGGATTTAAACTCTGATTGTAAGTGAGATCTGGTTTGATCATGTTTGATTGATTAGGGCTTGAGATCGGTAAGCTTCGATCGAGAGAGTTGATGCTAGATCGGTGAGATCAGGAGCATCAGGAGATGAACGGTTAGATCTGGAGCCTTAGGGTTTAATAGTGATCTAGACCAAATGCTTGGGTTAATTGATCTTTGAACCAAATTGAAATGCATTCAATTTGCTTGAACCGGTTCACATGAGTGAACGCATGGTTCAATACTTGAAGGCGTTTTCTTTGGTCGGTTATGAGATCATGGGTGCATGACTTCTATTTTTGGAAAGTCATGAAGGCCACTTCCCTCAACGCCTAAACGCCAAAAATGAAAAAGGGTTCGCTTCTTCCTTTGGACGCTCACACTCTCGTGTGTTGAAGGTGTTGACGACAAGGAGGTCTCGGCTAAGCAACCAAGTCATCTCATCCCTTCCATTCGACAAGCACCCTTGGAGAACCTTGCTAGCACAAGGAACACAAGGAGTAGTCATCATCCTCTTGTGTGCGTCACCTTTGGAGGAGAGCCCTTTCGCCATCTTCTTCCAAGACGCCATTCGAATCAATGGCTATGGTATGATTCCATCTAAGATCTATGCAATTTTAAGTTGATCGTATATGATGCATGCGATTCTTGAAGCCCTAGTTTCCGCCCATGCAAAAAGGTTTCATATGTGCATGTTTAGGGTTTCGCCCCCCTCAAGAAAGGGGTCCTGCACTAGAGAGGTTCAGCTTAGAGCAATCTAAGAAAGGATACCTTCTAGTGAGACATGGCCTTATTCTCTCCAAGAGCCAGTATCCCGTCACACAGGCTGAGAGGGACGACATGAGTCGAGTGCCCTATGCTTGGGCAATAGGTTCGATCATGTACGTGATGTTGTGTACTAGACCAGACGTGGCTTATGCTGTGAGTATAACCAGCCGATACCAATGCAATACAGGTCTGCAGCACTGGGTGGCTGTAAAGAACATTCTATGTTTCTGAGAAGAACTAAGGAATGGTTCTTGGTCTATGGGGGACAGGAAGAGCTCAGTGTTCAGGGCTACACTGAGGCATCATTCCAGTCTGACCCTGATGACATCAAATCGCAGACAGGCTATGTGTTCAGATTGAGTGGAGGTGCTATGAGCTGAGAAAGCTCTAAGCAATCCATTGAAACTGATTCTACGACCGAGGCTGAGTATGTTGTTGCTTATGAGGTAGCCAAAGAAGCCATTTGGATTCGGAAGTTCATTTCTGAACTTCAGGTGGTTACAACTACTGTGGATCCGATTGAGCTCTATTGTGACAACAATAAAGCGATGGCACAGGCAAAGGAACCATGGTCTCATCAAAAATCCAAACACATTCTCAGGAGATTTCACCTGATCTTGGAGATCATTGGCAGAGGTGATGTCAAGATTAGCAGAGTTGACACGGACAACAATCTGGTAGACCCACTGACCAAGGCTTTGGCGCAGCAGAAGCGTAATGGTCATACAAGGGACATGGGGTTGAGATTTCTCAACAACTAAGTCTACGTGCAAGTGGGAGATTGTTGGTGTATATGCCCTTGGACCCGGTGTTGGTCCATCTTGTACTACTTGATATTGATATTTATATATAATTCTGGCATTGTCGTTATTATGCTATGTTTACATCTGCGATTATGTACATGGATAATAATGTCCCTGGAGACAGATTGTATCTGTGCTCAAACGGTGTGTCCCCGGTTAAATACCTGAGTGGATAAGGGACAGCTCTGATACATGTGAGACTGGTATATGGGTTGGTTACGCACGGGGTGCTAATGCAGGCATATAGGTATATCAGTGGTGGATATACTGGACCGACCCGCGGTGAGGCTTTAACTTGGTGTCATGAGTTAAGCTCACAAGTAACAGGAGATGCATTGATCCCTTGACTTGAGGTCATTGACTCTTCTATATGGTTAGGGACATGCTTTGATACAACCTAACGCCTCACCGTAGCAGGGAGGTCCTAACGGTTGTCATTGGGTATGTCACGACCCATATGAGAAGATCAATGGACAGACATAGGATTTGCCCCTTCCGGCGGGAAGCTTGATATCCACGGGCCCCCCCTATGGTTGCATGACTGAGAGTGTATGGCGATACCCAGGTGAAAGCCTCATCTAGTCATGACCATGAGATTGGGTGAAAACAAAGTGGCGACGTACTTTGTCCAATCGGATATTAGTCTGGCAAAGAGACTGTAATGCATCGGTACCTTGTTGCGATGATGGGGATGTTGATGTTGATATCCATTCCAATGACTTGGGTAGCAGCGATGCACTGCTAGGTGCCAATCACTGCTTGTGATGACTCGGTTCATCACTGCCAACATTTGAGGAACCTACAGGGTCGCACAACTTGAAACTCGGGTTCTCGTATTGATCGGGTAGCCTATTGATTGAGTTATTGGATAACTCAGATCTGTTTGGGAGAATCCATCAGCACCACTATGCTAGATGAGATGAAAGGAATCATTTGGAGCTAACTTATTTTTTTTGGGCCTAGTAGGCCAAATGGGCCCAATGGGCCATTTGGGCCAAATGGGCCCAATAGACCAAGTTGGGCTAATAGGCCAAATGGGCCAAATGGGATAGGCGCAAGTCACTTGGAGTGAGCTTGGCGCATATCTTTGAGGTAGACAAATCCAAGTGGCGCATCTCACATAAAGAGAGAAGCTTGGAGTTTCTCACTTGAAGTGGGTGAATGAACTTGGGCGCATGGGACTTGGAGTGGGCGAAATGGGTTTTACCTCTTGAAGAGGTGTGTCTCTTCATGAAGAGGTGTGCCTGTTCACTTGTGAAGAGGTGCACCTATTCATGGGTATATAACCCCCCTTCCTCTCCCCCCCCCCTTATTGGGGTTCTTGCCACCTCTTCCCCCTCCTCTTCCCCTTGTCGCCACTATTGAGATATTCGGCCATTGAGGGAGTTGGACTCTCCTCCTTACTTGGTTCAGTTCCTACAATCTCCTTGCCGCCCTCCTCCCCAAAGTTAGACTTTGGCTTGGGTTGATTCCTGTTCGGATCGCGTTGGAGTGCTTTGAGAGTTGGACTCTGACGAAGCTCCACCTCCTCTACATGGCATCTCCTCTGGAGTTGGCGCAAGTGATCGAGGAAGTCTCCCAAAGGCGTGGATCTTCTTCCCGAGGCTAGCACCGGGCGTGGAAGAAGAGGATTCGAGTTTCGGATGTGTGCGAGACTACAGAGGGCGCACACTTGGGCGCCTGCATCGCATCTCTTAATTCGCTTCAAGGTATCATCTCCTACTCACCGTGTCTATCTCCTCGCAAGACTCGATCTTCTGGGTTTTTGGGACTGACCTGTTTCGGGGATTCCTTCTGCTGTGCTTGTCTGTAAAAAATTTAAAATCCCCGGGGTTTCCCAACAATCTTGGTGTAGTTGATATTGATACAAATGGTAGTATTGCTAGACTAAGCTTTTGTTTTAGTTTTTTGTTTTTTTTTACTATTTTCTGTGATAGATTATGAATTTCTTTTAAGCTCTACAAAATCTAAACTTTTCTGACAATCTGCTTGTTTATGCGCAGAAATCTTATGTCAGGACCATTAATTCCTTGCGATCCTGAAATTAATAAAACACTTAGATTGCACAGGAAACTAAGGTTTGCAGAAGGGAGAGAAGAAGAATCCATCATAGCTGAAAGAAGGACATTGCGGGATTATGCAGCCCCAAATACACAGGGAATTCGTTCCAGCATTACTAGGCCTGCAATTGATGCAAACAATTTTGATATTAAACCGGCATTCCTGTCAATGATCCAACAGAATCATATTGGAGGATCTCCTTTGGAAGATCCAAATCAACACTTATCTCTTTTTCTTGAATTTTGTGACACCATAAAGATTAATGGTGCATCTGATGATTCTCTTAGGCTAAGACTATTTCATTTTTCTCTCAGGGACAGAGCAAAAGCTTGGCTTCATTCACATTTGATAGCCCCAAAGTTGTTTAGCGTGTACCTTGGACTAATCCCCGGCAACGGCGCCAAAAACTTGATAGGTTTCTGCTGAAAGTTCCCTATAAGGGGAGGGGGCGAAACCCTAATAGGCGCATAATAAAATTTTGCAAAGCGGAAGCAAGGGTTTCTAAAAGAATCGCATGCATGTCATATGATCAACTTCTTAAAACTTGTATACAGAAGAAAATTCATACCGATGCCATTTCTTGGATGGCGTCTTGGAAGCAGAGAACAAAGCGGTTCTCCTCCAAAGCGTGCGCACACAAGGTGATAGATCGCCTACTTTCTTGTTGCTCCTTGTGCTAGCAAGGATCCAAGATCTCCTGATCGAATGAAGGGAGAAGAGATGATCTTTCTTGCTTGGTTGAATCCTTCTCTTGTCGTCAACCTTCACCACACGAGAGTGAGTCGTCGTGAGCAAGGGGGCGAGAGGCGAGAATAGGGAGACCTCTTCGAACGTGAGGCGTGGTCTCATTTTGAGATCATGGCTTCCAAAAATAGCAAACCACCACATGCGATCATGTGTTCACACCAAGTGAACGATCGCAACTTCCTCTCCCCTTGAACCATGCGCTCACTTGATGAGCCGGTTCATTTCACTTGGTTCAAGGACCAAATTAAGCCAAGCCTTGATCCAGATCACATTAAACCAAAAAGGCTCAAGATCTGACCATTCATCTCTTGATGCTCTTGATCTCACCGATCTAGCATCCAATCTCTCGATCGAAGCTTACCGATCTCAAGCCCTAACCAATCAAACATGATCAGACCAGATCTCACTTACAATCAGAGTTTAAATCCCTTTAAACTGAACCAAAACAATTCAGTCCACACGATCTGACATAAGTAAGCCATATCATCAAATTGTGCGACCCTAAGGGTTTCCTTTAAATGTCGGTAACGATAACTTACGTTATCACGATCAGTGAGGGGTATCTAGCAACACATCACTGTCTCCCGATATAAAAGAAAGAGTCTTCCAAGACTACACCCAAACCACAGCACAAGTGTGAACCCAAGTCACTTGACATATGTGTTTCCTTTGCCACTGGATGTTCTTATTGGACAAGCGTGTCAAGCCTGTAATTCCAATATGATGAGAGTGATTAGATCAGATGAACATAGTCATCTGGGTATGGCCATACACTTTCTCAATCATCTCATCCAGGGGGGCCCATTAGAACATCACACTCCAAACAAGGAGACGGCAATCCTATATCTATCACTAGTGCCCTAACATGACTCATGTTCATTATCCAAGATAGTCTATAACCATTATGTTTCAAATGATATTGAACTACCTCAAAACAATGCCAATCATCATTTACAGACTTTGATCTCGCCACGATCAATGATCTCCCGGATCAAATGAAACCTTCTCTGTATGTGCTTGGACTTCTGGTGCGACCGTGGTTCCTTTGCCTGTGCTATTGCTCCAGTGTTATCACAGAAGATAACCAAAGTATCTGCACTCGAAGGAACAACACCAAGTTCCTCAACGAACTTACGAATCCACACTGCCTCCTTGGATGCTTCCGAGGCTGCAACATACTCGGCTTCTGTTGTGGAATCAGCAACAATTGATTGTTTGAAACTTTTCCACACCACTGCTCCTCCATTCAAGCTAAAAACATAGCCTGATTGCGATCGGAAATCATCCTGGTCAGATTGGAACGAAGCATCAGTATATCCTTCAATACTGAGTTCTTCCTGACCTCCATATATCAAGAACATATCTTTGGTCCTCCGAAGATATTTCAAAATGTTCTTGACTGCAATCCAGTGTGCCTTACCTGGATTACTTTGGAATCGACTGGTCACGCTTAACCCGTAAGCGACGTCTGGGCGAGTACACAACATCGCATACATAATGGACCCAATAGCCGAAGCATAAGGCGTATTGTCCATTTCATCTTTCTCAGTCTGTGTTTGTGGACACTGACTCTTTGAAAGATTCAGACCATGTCTGACTGGAAGATATCCTCTTTTAGAATTTTCTAAATGGAATCTCTCTAGGACTTTATCGATGTAAGTACCCTGGCACAGCCCGAGAAGCCTCTTAGATCTATCTCTGTAGATCTTCACACCTAATACATAGGCTGCTTCTCCTAAATCTTTCATCTGGAAACATTTTCTTAACCATGCCTTGACTGCATGTAGTTCAGGAATATCGTTTCCAATGATTAAGATATCATCGACGTAGAGGACTAGGAAAGTAATCACGCTCCCACTAAACCTCTTATATACACACGGGTCATCTTCATTCTTGATGAAACCAAATTCACAGATTGATTCATCAAAACGAATATTCCAGCTTCTTGATGCTTGTTTAAGTCCATAAATAGACTTCTTTAATTTGCATATTTTATGACGATCTGATGGATTAGTGAAACCTTCAGGTTGTGTCATATACACATCCTCCTCTAATTTTCCATTAAGGAAAGCGGTCTTCACATCCATTTGCCAGATCTCATAATCATAATATGCCGCTATCGCAAGAATAATCCGAATAGACTTGAACATGGCTACAGGAGAGAAAGTTTCATCATAATCTATCCCGTAGATTTGTTTGAAACCTTTCGCAACTAGCCTGCCTTTATAGGTAACTACGTTACCATCCATGTCAACCTTCTTCTTGAAGATCCACTTACAGCCTATAGGGATTACTCCCGGAGGCGGATCAACCAAATCCCAGACTTGGTTATCTGACATGGAGTCCATCTCGGCTCGCATAGCTTCAAGCCATCTCGCTGATTCCGGTCCACTGACCGCATCCGCATAAGTGAGGGGTTCATCATCAATGATGTAGACTCCGTCATAGCGCTCAGGCTGTCGACGGATCCTTCCCGATCTTCGCGGTTCCCGTGATATCTGAGCCTCAGGTTGTTCAATAACCTGTTCAACTGGCTCAGGCTCATCCAACTGTGCTTGACTACTTTGTCCTTCTTCTGGATTCTCATCCAGCTTTATTTCTCTCCCACTGGCCTCTTGCAGAAGAAATTCCTTCTCAAGAAAAATAGCCGTCCGAGCAACAAATACTTTGTTCTCTTTAGGATCGTAGAAATAATAACCCTTAGTTTCCTTAGGGTAACCGACAAAGATACATTTCTCAGATCTGCTCTCTAGTTTCCCAGAGGCGTGCTTTTTGACATTAGCCTCGCAACCCCAGATCTTGATAAATGTCAAGCTCGGCTGTTTCCCATACCATAACTCATATGGAGCCTTTGAAACTGCCTTGGATGGCACTCGGTTTAGTACCTTTGCAGCTGTTTCCAGTGCAAATCCCCAAAAGGAGTAAGGTAGAGTAGACTGACTCATCATAGAACGAACCATATCCAGTAAGGTTCTATTTCTCCTCTCGGACACACCATTCCATTGCAGTGTTCCTGGCGGAGTGAGCTGTGAGATAATCCCACACTCCTTCAGATAGTCAGTAAACTCATGACTCAAGTATTCTCCACCTCGATCTGAACGAAGTGCCCTGATATTTCGGCCTAGCTGATTTTGTACTTCATTCTTGAACCCTTTGAACTTGTCAAAAGATTCACTTTTATGTCTCATAAGATAGACATAACCATACCTACTGAAATCATCAGTAAAGGTAATGAAGTATAAATAGCCACCTCTGGCATGTTTACTAAATGGCCCACACACATCACTATGAATGAGGTCAAGTAAACCTGAAGCCCTTTGACCTTTATGAGGAAAAGGAGCCTTCGTCATTTTGCCCATTAAACAAGCTTTGCATGTATCAAGCTCCTCATAGGAGAATGATCCCAGCAGTCCATTGTCATGCAACCGCTTAATGCGCTTCTTGTTAATATGGCCTAAACGACTATGCCATAACAAGGTACTGTCATCAGCATACTTGGCTTTCTTAATATCAATCTGTTGTATAGAACATTCCATGTCCAACATGAATAACCCATTGTTAATTGACCCAGTAGCATAAACAATATTATCTAATGAAATATAACACTTTGAAATTTTGCATTCAAAGGAAAACCCTTTCCTGACAAGAGCAGGAATAGAGATAATATTCTTGGTTATGCTCGGTACAAAATAACAATTGTCCAGTTCTAATACAAGACCAGATGGTAAAGAGATGTGATAAACTCCTACAGCAACAGCAGCAACCCGTGCCCCGTTTCCTACTCGTAGGTCCACCTCATGCTGTCCCACCTGTCTTCTTCTCTTGAGTTCCTGTACATTTGAACAAATGTGAACTCCACATGCAGTGTCCAACACCCATGAAATAGAAGAAGAAACCATGACCTCAGTCACGAAAATACCTGAGCCTGAAGCGAAAGGCTTGCTTCCCTTCTTATCTCCTTGGAGCGCTTTACAGTCCTTTTTCCAGTGACCCAGCTGGCCACAATGGAAACATCTGTATTCCTTTGACCGCTTAATCTTTTGTTTCAGAGCCTTGTTGTAGGTCTTGATAGGGGCTTTGCCCTTCTTCCCCTTCTTGTTGTTCCTTGAAGGAACCATTAGGACAGAGGATGAAGGCGTTCCCTTCTCACGAGACTGAGTCTGCTCTGTGGTCAAGAGCATATTCAGTAACTCTGCCGGCGTACAGTCGATCTTGTTCATATTAAAATTAATGATGAACGGATCGAAAGAGGCTGGGAGAGACCGCAAGATAATGTCTACAACAAGCTCCTGATTGATGGTATGTCCCAGTTTCTCTAGAGCCTCCTTGTACCCAATCATCTTGAGTACATGAGCTCCCACTGGACTCCCTTCAGTCAGTTTGCTCTGAAAGAAAAGTTTAGTCAAGTTATAGCGTTCAGTCCTCGCCTGTGCAGCATACAGCATCTTGAGGTTTGCTATAATTTCTATAGCAGATAGATCCTCTGTTGGGGTATGCCCTTAAGGCTAATGTTTGAGGCCTTGGGATTGTAAAAGTATCATGTAATAAACTCTTGTGTTTATAAAGGCATGGTTATTATTCAGTTTGTTACCTTGTCTGCAGTAATAAGTGTACTTCTGAATAATGTCTCAATGCTGTTCAGCTAGGCTGACATGCAGTAAAGTCCTTAGTCGATATATCTTGGTGAACATGAGACAGCCTTGATATGGTTAAGACTAATATGTGTTTTAATCTTATAGGATGCTTCGAGCATGGAATAAGATGTAGACTCATGGGTGCATTGGATGTACTGGACAGACCCTACTAGGATATTCAATTGCTTGTCACAATGTGAATAATCCTTGAATGTAACAAGTGGCACATTTCCTATGACTTGAGATCACTTGTGTTTTCTAAATGATGATTGTCATTGTTTTGAGGTAGTTCAATATCATTTGAAACATAATGATTATAGACTATCTTGGATAATGAGCTTGAGTCAGGTTAGGGCACTAGTGATAGATAAAGGATTGCCGTCTCCTTCTTTAAGGAGTGTGATGATCTAAAGGGGCCCCCCTGGATGAGATGATTGAGAAAGTGTATGGCCATACCCAGGTGACTATGTTCATCTGATCTAATCATGCTCATCATATTGGAATTACAAGCTTGACACGCTTGTCCAATAAGAACATCCAGTGGCAAAAGAAATATGCATGCCTTGTGAGTTGATTCACACTTGTGCTGTGGTTTGGGTGTAGTCTTGGAAGACTCTTTCCTTTATATCGGGAGACAGTGATGTGTTGCTAGATACCCCTCACTGATCGTGATAACGTAAGTTATCGTTACCGACATTGAAGGAAACCCTCAGGGTCGCACAATTTGATGATATGGCTTACTTAAGTCAGATCGTGTGGACTGAATTGTTTGGGTTCAGTTAAAAGGGATTTAATCTCTGATTGTAAGTGAGATCTAGTCTGATCATGTTTGATTGATTAGGGCTTCAGATCGGTAAGCTTCGATTGAGAGAATAGATGCTAGATCGGTGAGATCAGAAGCATCATGAGATCAACGGTGAGATCAAGAACCTTAGGGTTCAATTGTGATCTAGGCTAAGTCGCTTGGTTTATTTGGTCATTGAGCCAAATGAAATTGAACCGGCTCATGGGTTGAGCGCATGGTTCGAAGAGGAGAGGTAAATGCGGTTAGTTCATGATCGCATGAACGCATGAACTTATGGTTTTGCTATTTTTGGAAGATGCGTTTCCAAGATAGAAAAACGCCTCCACGTTCATGAGTTGCGTTACACTCTTGCTCGCCTCTCGCTCTCGCTCGTCGCCTCAAGCATTTTCCTTGCGTGGTGAAGGTTGACGAAAGAAGGAGCAAGAAATCGCCAAGCAAAGAAGGTATCTTTCCCTTCCATTCGACAAGCACTTCTTGGAGCCTTGCTAGCACAAGGAGCACCAAGGACAAGTAGGCGACATCAATTGTGTGCGTCACCTTTGGAGGAGATCTCTCTTGCTCTCTCCTTCCAAGACACCATCCAAGAGATGGCGATGGTATGGATCCTTCTCTTGTTATTTCTAATGTGTGGAAAGTTGATCATATGCGATATTAAGATCTCTTGAAAGCCTAGCTTCCATGCGAAATTTATACCTGCGCCACCAATAGGGTTTCGCCCCCCTCTCGAAAGGGGTCCTTCATCCTCATGCTGACGCTGGAGCTCTGGCGTCATAGACGCTAGCATAAGGCAAGCGACATCAATGCTATCATTGACATGCTTCTCATAAGCATCCCGAACCGCCCTTGCGGCGTTCGGAGCGGGTTGAGGCGGTATTGCCGTCTCGAGGACATACAGTTTCCTCTCAGCCTTAAGAACAATCTTAAGGTGTCCGTACCAGTCTGAGAAGTTTGGCCCAGCAAACTTCTCCCTTTCCAGTAGGGATCGCCCATTGAACGCTGTGGTGTTCGTTGCTGCAGTAATCTACAACAATGCAAGAACAGCAAGGTCAGTATCAATGTTAGAATCAATTCAGGACTTAAGAATGATTCTTTTCTCACTATTTTATCTGGCTGAAAAATCCAGCAAAACAGCCCGAAAGAGTAAAACTCTTTTAGTGAGATGGGATCCAGATTTCAAACTTAGTCTCCGCGTCCCGCTCAGGCGAGATAAGATGCATAGAGAGTACAAGCACTAATTTCTGGTAGGCAATCCCTACCAATCGCCAACCCGTGCGATTCCCCTTCATCTGGGCAATCCAGCAGACTGTGCCAACTGAGTTGGTACAACACAGTCTCTGATCCCACAGATGGCTGCCTCCATATAGCTACCATATGCTCAATATGTAGCCTACATGGTCAAGCTGACCCGACCTACTCCCTGGACCACCACGTGCTATGCTGAGCAACGAGAAGCGATAAATCCCTTCTCTGTAACACGCAGGTGTAATCACACACCGTCTGAAGATAGATGGGCGTGCCCACTGAGTGGGTACAACACGGCCCCAACGATAGTCAGAACAGTGAGGTTTCACGTCAGAAGGCTATCGTGCTTGATATTTAACGTTGGATTTTAACGGTCCTTTTATCTTCTTACTATCATTCAAATCCTATGGTGATAGTAGAAGATTAAATCATGCAGTTACTAAATTACTTAAACAGTAAATTAAAAGCATGATTATCTTATGTGGTAAAAGCCCATTAAGCCTAAGTAAGACCTTAATTTAACTTAAGTCTTCACTTGAGGTCTTCATGGGTCCTTAGCATTTCATCTGGCCCAACCTGGGCCCAAGCGCCCACTGCAGCTCAAATGCGCCCACCAGGTAATATGCGCCTGTCCTAGAGTCGAACCCTAGACCTCCCACTGGTGAAGCCACTTGCTGCATGCGCTTCTGCCAAGTGTGCTCTGTGCTCATGTCTGATTAAATTACAATTTAATCTATCTAGACATGATTGACTCGCAGGTCAATTACACTTTATAAATTAATTAAAATGTGATGCGCAGATCACAAAAATAATTTACAATATACATCCAGGCACGCAGGCCCCAGCACAGCACACATTAAATTTAGGCAGCCCACATAAGATTAAATAGACAATCATTCATGTTATACAAACATCATGTGATCCAATCAAGAAAATAAAATTTTTCGAAAAACCCATTGGCTTCATTTTATTTCCTTATGTGCCCTACTACCTTACAACGGTCCATTAATAGGGATCCACTCATCAGACCTAGTCAGACCCACTGCCCTTGCATGCACCAAGTCATAACTGACTTGAGTCGACCTCATGGTCAACAATGCATGCGTTAAGGGCTGAACGTCCCTCATGAGTTCTGGCAAGCGGGTGTGACCCCGGGCCTTAATCATGAGCGTTCATCGGTTGTCTCAATCAGACATCGCTACACGCCTTTCAGCAGTCGACCTATAGCCACCTCATGCTTGCGCATAGGTGCCATCTGGTCGACCCATCTAGGCTGTCAGATAGTCTGATCATACTGTTGGGTCTTGACAGGACGATGACTTCAACCCTAATAACCCGTCTAAGATTTCAAAGCAGGCGCTTAGATCTAATGAGGGGCGCGCAAGTAATGTTTTGAAGACAAAAACTACAACAAGCGCCAACATAGAGACATGCGCCAACATACATCTAATTTCGAAAATAAGCATGTAGTTTCGCATGAAGATAACCATTAGATCTACTCTTAAGCGCAAATAAGGATCACTATAAGCAATCATATGAATCATACAATGAACTATGCCTCTGATACCAATTGAAAGTTCCCTATAAGGGGAGGGGGCGAAACCCTAATAGGCGCATAATAAAATTTTGCAAAGCGGAAGCAAGGGTTTCTAAAAGAATCGCATGCATGTCATATGATCAACTTCTTAAAACTTGTATACAGAAGAAAATTCATACCGATGCCATTTCTTGGATGGCGTCTTGGAAGCAGAGAACAAAGCGGTTCTCCTCCAAAGCGTGCGCACACAAGGTGATAGATCGCCTACTTTCTTGTTGCTCCTTGTGCTAGCAAGGATCCAAGATCTCTTGATCGAATGAAGGGAGAAGAGATGATCTTTCTTGCTTGGTTGAATCCTTCTCTTGTCGTCAACCTTCACCACACGAGAGTGAGTCGTCGTGAGCAAGGGGGCGAGAGGCGAGAATAGGGAGACCTCTTCGAACGTGAGGCGTGGTCTCATTTTGAGATCATGGCTTCCAAAAATAGCAAACCACCACATGCGATCATGTGTTCACACCAAGTGAACGATCGCAACTTCCTCTCCCCTTGAACCATGCGCTCACTTGATGAGCCGGTTCATTTCACTTGGTTCAAGGACCAAATTAAGCCAAGCCTTGATCCAGATCACATTAAACCAAAAAGGCTCAAGATCTGACCATTCATCTCTTGATGCTCTTGATCTCACCGATCTAGCATCCAATCTCTCGATCGAAGCTTACCGATCTCAAGCCCTAACCAATCAAACATGATCAGACCAGATCTCACTTACAATCAGAGTTTAAATCCCTTTAAACTGAACCAAAACAATTCAGTCCACACGATCTGACATAAGTAAGCCATATCATCAAATTGTGCGACCCTAAGGGTTTCCTTTAAATGTCGGTAACGATAACTTACGTTATCACGATCAGTGAGGGGTATCTAGCAACACATCACTGTCTCCCGATATAAAAGAAAGAGTCTTCCAAGACTACACCCAAACCACAGCACAAGTGTGAACCCAAGTCACTTGACATATGTGTTTCCTTTGCCACTGGATGTTCTTATTGGACAAGCGTGTCAAGCCTGTAATTCCAATATGATGAGAGTGATTAGATCAGATGAACATAGTCATCTGGGTATGGCCATACACTTTCTCAATCATCTCATCCAGGGGGGCCCATTAGAACATCACACTCCAAACAAGGAGACGGCAATCCTATATCTATCACTAGTGCCCTAACATGACTCATGTTCATTATCCAAGATAGTCTATAACCATTATGTTTCAAATGATATTGAACTACCTCAAAACAATGACAATCATCATTTAGAAACACAAGTGATCTCAAGTCAGAGGACATGTGCCACTTGTTGCAAACAAGGATTATTCACATTGTGACAAGCAATTGAATATCCTAGTAGGGTCTGTCCAGTACATCCAATGTACCCATGAGTCTACATCTTATTCCATGCTCGAAGCATCCTATAAGATTAGAACACATATTAGTCTCAATCATATCAAGGCTGTCTCATGTTCACCAAGATATCTCGACTAAGGACAATACTGCATGTTAGCCAAGCTGAACAGCTTTGAGACATTATTCAGAAGTACACATATTGCAGCAGACAATGTAACAACCTGAATAACAACCATTGCCTTTATAAACATAGAGTTTATACATGATACTGATATATAATCCCAAGGCCTCAAACATTAGCCTTAAGGGCATACCCCAACAATCTCCCACTTGCACTTAATCTAATGGTTGAGAAATCTCAAACCCATATTATTACAGTGCTTCACATGCTTCTGCTGCGCCAGAGACTTTGTAAGCGGGTCCGCTAGATTGTCATCTGTATGAACCTTACAGACTTTGATCTCGCCACGATCAATGATCTCCCGGATCAAATGAAACCTTCTCTGTATGTGCTTGGACTTCTGGTGCGACCGTGGTTCCTTTGCCTGTGCTATTGCTCCAGTGTTATCACAGAAGATAACCAAAGGATCTGCACTCGAAGGAACAACACCAAGTTCCTCAACGAACTTACGAATCCACACTGCCTCCTTGGATGCTTCCGAGGCTGCAACATACTCGGCTTCTGTTGTGGAATCAGCAACAATTGATTGTTTGAAACTTTTCCACACCACTGCTCCTCCATTCAAGCTAAAAACATAGCCTGATTGCGATCGGAAATCATCCTGGTCAGATTGGAACGAAGCATCAGTATATCCTTCAATACTGAGTTCTTCCTGACCTCCATATATCAAGAACATATCTTTGGTCCTCCGAAGATATTTCAAAATGTTCTTGACTGCAATCTAGTGTGCCTTACCTGTATTACTTTGGAATCGACTGGTCACGCTTAACCCGTAAGCGACGTCTAGGCGAGTACACAACATCGCATACATAATGGACCCAATAGCCGAAGCATAAGGCGTATTGTCCATTTCATCTTTCTCAGTCTGTGTTTATGGACACTGACTCTTTGAAAGATTCAGACCATGTCTGACTGGAAGATATCCTCTTTTAGAATTTTCTAAATGGAATCTCTCCAGGACTATATCGATGTAAGTACCCTGGCACAGCCCGAGAAGCCTCTTAGATCTATCTCTGTAGATCTTCACAACTAATACATAGGCTACTTCTCCTAAATCTTTCATCTGGAAACATTTTCTTAACCATGCCTTGACTACATGTAGTTCAGGAATATCGTTTCCAATGATTAAGATATCATCGACGTAGAGGATTAGGAAAGTAATCACGCTCCCACTAAACCTCTTATATACACACGGGTCATCTTCATTCTTGATGAAACCAAATTCACAGATTGATTCATCAAAACGAATATTCCAGCTTCTTGATGCTTGTTTAAGTCCATAAATGGACTTCTTTAATTTGCATATTTTATGACGATCTGATGGATTAGTGAAACCTTCAGGTTGTGTCATATACACATCCTCCTCTAATTTTCCATTAAGGAAAGCGGTCTTCACATCCATTTGCCAGATCTCATAATCATAATATGCCGCTATCGCAAGAATAATCCGAATAGACTTGAACATGGCTACAGGAGAGAAAGTTTCATCATAATCTATCCCGTAGATTTGTTTGAAACCTTTCGCAACTAGCCTGCCTTTATAGGTAACTACGTTACCATCCATGTCAACCTTCTTCTTGAAGATCCACTTACAGCCTATAGGGATTACTCCCGGAGGCGGATCAACCAAATCTCAGACTTGGTTATCTGACATGGAGTCCATCTCGGACTCCAAACACTCTAAAACTTCTATGGTGTCTTCCTCTCCTCCAAGCGAAGCTTCTGAGTGAAAATCGTGGCCTAATGTGCCCTCTATGCCTCTCGGCGTGAGGCCAAACCCTGGCTGCCTCTCTGGCGATTGCTATCTGGATGCGTGATGAAAGTTTTTTTTCCACTTCATACGCCTTCTCCTCTTAAAGATGAGTCTGCCACAACTTTCAGATTTCGATTTGGAGCTCTGGATCAAAAGTTATGGCCCGCGCAAGCTTTGGACCCTTAAAAATTTCGTTTTTGACTCGACATTACGGCAGTGTAATAGTTTACGGCGGTGCCGTAAAATCGCTTGAGTGCTCTGTTCTAAAAGTGCTGGGAAATACGGCATCGTAATATGGGTTACGGTAGTGCCGTAAAATCTGCAAAGTTCTTTGTTCTGAAAGCGCTGAAAATTACGGTAGTGTAATTATTTAAAGTAGTGCCGTAAAATCAGGAAAACTTTCTGTTTGAGAAATCACCAAAATACGGCAGTGCTCTGATTTTATGGTAGCCGCAAAAAATACGGTACCGTAAAATAGGTTACGATACTACCGTATTTTGAAAGGTTGCTTCGTTTTGCGTGAAATTTCTTTGGTGATCTCCTCTTGATGATGGTCACTCTTCTATGTGTTTGATTTTGCTTGAAAACTCCTTGAAATAACGCCTTTTTACCTGAAAATCATGAAAAACCAAAACATAAGTAGAGTTTCCAATATTCGATGAATTTGATATGAAAACAAGTAAAATATCTTCAATCTAGCATGAAAAGGTATCTAAAATGATACAAAATATACTATATATTTTGGTGTCATCAAATACATAAGGCTCAAACTTTGCTTGTCCTCAAGCAAAAATCAAATATTGATTAAAAGATAAACCTTTACATGCTCAATAAATTTCTAAATTACAATCATCAATGAAAAATTCCATCAATTGTTTCACAAAACTTCAAGTAAACATATCATCCTTAGAACTCAACCCTCTAGATCCACAATTCAATCAAATAAAACTTTGCAACTTGTATAATAAATAGAATTTTCAATCTCATGATTTCATCCAGTTTTCAATTCAAATCTATCATGCTTTTGTTTATAGGAATTAGGTTTCCAAGATCTTTTTCCACATATAATTTTTTTTTTATGCATTTTGTTTGTTTTTGTAAAGATGGCATGTACCCACATTGATACATACTTTTTATTTTTGACTTTAACTCTTTTCTTCGGTACCACTGTCAGTTTTACACAGTGCCAAGTAGAGGAGTCTTATTCTTTTTCTCTCATTATTTTTCATGCATAGACTTCAACCCATGTCTTAGGTACCACTATCAATTTTACATTGTGCCAAGTAGGGGAGTCTCTCACTATTTTTGTGGATCTTGGATTCTTATTTCCCAACAAATAGCAAAATAGACTAAACATCTACTAGGTTGATGAATTGATATCGATTCATAAATCATACTCATATACTCATTTTATTTAAAAGAATAGGTTCACCTTAGATCTTATTCCTCAAATAATACATCTACCCAAAATTTCATGCATCAACCAATGTCAAATTTCAAAGATAGACATGCATTGAAGAAATAAATCTAACATGATAGGGTTTGTCTCTAATCATGAATTTGATTTTCATTCTCAAGAATCAAGCAAGTTATCATCAATGCATATCAAGAGTATACCCATCATCATCATCAAGTATCACATCATAAAAATATGTCAAAATCGCTACAATAGGTGTGAAGTATCAAACTCTAAAGTGATATGCCCATATAATCACATAAGGCTCAAACAATGCAAAGGGTGTAAGGTGATAGAATTAAGCAACCCTATAGAATAGAAATCTCATGTACATCTAGAGAAAATCAAAGATGCAAATCATATAAAATAATCATGAAAACAAGGGAGTGTAAACAATACTCACACGACTATATAGCGGGCTCAGACCAAATATACATAAGGCTTAGATTAAAAATAGTGTCGGGGCAGATGATGCTGCTAGGTCCAAAGATGTGCCTTTTGAAAATTTTACCATGCACAATTTAAGATACATAAGACTCAGTCTCAAAATAGTCTCCAAAAAAATAATAATGATAGAAATAATTTTCTCAAAGAAGAATCAGAGATGTCGCCGGAGGTCTGAAGAGTGCTGGCGGAAAGAGCTGATGCAGCTGAGAAGCACAAGTGGAACAGAGGCTAGCTGAAAAGCTGCTAGCAGTGATGGTGGTGCCGATAGTAGACTGAGTAAACTCTAGTGGCCTGCTAGAGAATATAGTCCTGGAGGTGAGATCATCGGTCGGTGGGTGTGAGAGATAACACTGCAAAAATAAAAAATCAGTCACTAATAAATATTCTACTGCATAAATAAATAAAATCAATAGAATAAGAGGGAGTAGAAGAAGTAAGAATCTGCAGATGGTATAATCCAGTGTCGACAGCTGGAAACAGTGATGTCAGAGGTAGATGCAGTGGTGCCTAGAGGTGGAAGACAGTTGCTCTTGAAGATTTCTGAATCTGGATGCAAAATAAGGAATAACTGGTAGAAAGCAAACTGTGCAGTTTTTGAATTTTTTTTTGAAAAGTAGTCATACCCTAGAATAAAATTTAATTATCCAAATTGAAAGTGGACAGAACCACGTAATAGAATAAGAGATATTCTTTTTAGACGTGTGAAAATCAAAGGATCAAAATCTATCAGAAATTTAGGGCATCAGCAGAAAGAAGGCTACTCAGATTAAAAACTACAAAAACTGCACATAAATTAATCAAATTCGAAAAGTTGCCATGTGTCCTAGATTGATCAGAAAATATTTTCACGAAAAAAAATAATCCACAAGATAGTATGACACACGAACTTCATATTCCAAGTGAAAAATCTGGGTTTCAAGTTGTTTAAACACCTAAAAAAAACTATAGCAAAAGTGCTAATCAGAATAGTCAGAAAAAAAAACTGCTGCATAAATTAATCATAATCAAAAAGTTGTTATGTGTTTCAGAATGATCCATGAATTCTAAAATTCAGAAAAAATATCCAGATGATAAACAAAGATGAGTACTTCGTGATGGTGCAAGAGATAAAAATTTTTCCCAACCTAGTTACTTAAAATTGCAGCTAGAAAACACCTACTCAATAAGCAGAGGGCAGCTTTAAAATATGGTACCGTGAAATGCTTTACGGCAGTGCCGTAAAATACCAAAAACTCTTACGTGGAAATCGGACCAGAAATACGGTACCGTAAAGTAGATTACGGCAGTGCCGTATTTTGCAAAAAAATTTATTCTCCTAGCAAAACAAAAAGAAAAATTAATCCTAAAAATTAATTAAAATAAAAGCAACTAAACTAAGCAAAAGTGCTTGGGTTGCCTCCCAATAAGCGCTAATTTTAGGTCCATAGCTTGACCAAAACTCAAACATCATGGTGAAGCAGGTGAATCAGTTCCAAAGTAAAGTGTAAATAATTTTCTGCATTTCCTTTGTCCTAAAAGTTTAGCCACTAATCCAAAAATCCAGAAATTCATATAAATCACAATCAAAGTGGCTTTCTTAAATATGCAGAAATTAAAATCATACTTCTCAAATCCACTCAAAGAAAACTTTATGATCTTCCTATGTTTATCAAAAAGCAAAATCATGAGTCCTTTCTTCAGATTAATATTTTCAATAGCAATAAGAAAATGACTTTGATCTAAAGAATCAAGTATTGGATCATCAAAATAATTTTTATGTCTTTTATTAGATTCCTCAATAAAACAAAATTTTTCAATAAAATCAGAAGAGTGAACAATAGATATGGGCAAAGTGTCATCATGGTGAGATTCATTAGTGTTTGTAAAATTCAAATCCTTTTCAATTTCATCATGCTCACAATCAAATAATTTGTCAATTTCAAAATTATCATCAAAATCGAGATGAGACTCTTTAAAATCAACCCCCTCATGTTTCCCCACAAATAATTCATCATCAAAAGAGTCAAAATCAGAATCATATGAAAAATAAGATTTATCAATGTTCTCAATAGAATCAGAGTTAACTACAAGAGATTTATCATTAATTTCAAAAATATCATCAAAATCACAGTGGGGTTCATCAGTATCTATAATTTTTGAACTTTCATCAAGCTCATCAGATTTAACTATAAATGATACAACATCAAAATCAGAATCATCAAAAGAAAGTTTTTCAGTTTCAATTTCTTCAACATTTTCTTCAAATAAACTATCAAATGAATCAATTTTACAATCATCAAAATCAGAGTGAGATTCTTTAATGTTCACATAAGGCTCAATCTCAAAACAATCATGATCAGAGGGGGAATTTTCTAAATCAAGTTCTTCAGTTTCTGGATCAAACTCAAGTAAACATGCTTTTTGTGCTAACTGGGTTTCCAAAATTTTAGATTTAGCAGTTAAAGATTCTACATGAGAAGCAAGTCGACTAATCATCCCCTTAAGATCTTCAAATTTTTTACTAGGATTTGCATGCTTTCTATATTGACATTCATCAAAAAAATGATCATCACCTTTACAAATTTTACAATAAATAAGAGGAAGAGAGTGTAATTTCCGTATTTATGCAAGAGTCATCTGTGAATAATCTTTATGCTCACCTTGTTGCATGTATACCTTACCTCTTTCAGAAGCCCATGAATTATGATGAAAAGACATATTTATCAAATCTAACAAAAACAGAGAGATAATCCAACACCAATCAATCAAAGATTTTTTTTTTCAGAATATATAAAAAAATAGAAAATCTAAAACACAAGTAAATTCACAAATTTCAGAAATTCTCAGTTCTGTCACAACTGTGAAAATCCAAAACCTGCAAAAACAAAAAAAAAAGTTAAATCTAAGATAAATAAAACCTAGTCTAGCAATACTAACAACTATTTTGATATTAACAAAACTAAGGTCCCCGGCAACGGCGCCAAAAACTTGATAGCCCCAAAGTTGTTTGGCGTGTACCTTGGACTAATCCCCGGCAACGGCGCCAAAAACTTGATAGGTATCCGCAAGTGCACAGAATTATCGAAGTAATAAAAATATCGAACCACATAGACCTTATTGTTAACTACCAAATAGTTGTATTTCTCGCTAGCTAAGTAAACCGAATATGATGAAAGTAAGCAGTATAGCTAACACGAACGATAATCAGAGAGATAAACATGGGACTAGGGTTTCATCGACCTTGATTTCAATGATAAGATACAAATAAAAGGTTCGTCAATCAAATCTTGCTATGATAAAGACCTAATTTATTTCATAAAAGGATTATCTCACTTTCGTGCAGACAATCACGCAGGGACCAATCCTCGCTTTCGCGCAAGATCTATCCCAACGCTGCAGATAAGTAAACCATCAACAAAGAACTCAAGGATCACTTTCGTGCATCCGAATTCTAAGTTGATCATCACAAGTGGAGCCTCAAGGATTACTTTCGTGCATCCGAGTCTCAACACAGGTTCTACCTAGGGTTTTCCAATGTTTCGATCCTCATTTTTGTGCAAGATCTCCATGTTTGACACAATAACTCACTCTTAGATCAATATTATTAAACATGGCAGTTAATCTACTAGAACAGATCAAATTAGATCTAACCTAAGGAAGAGATCCTAACATGCAATTCTAGGGTTCCAAGTTCTCAAGCAAATCACCTTTCAGTCTCATTGCGAAAATAGTAAAACATGGATAATAACATAGATCTAAGGAAAATTAAAGACAATTCATCACATAAGTAGAATTATCACAACGAAGATTATCATGACGAAAGAAAAGAGTTGTCTAACCATTAAAAATCAAAGGGATTAAACCCTATGTCCCAAAATATGTCTAAGCTTGCATGGAGAAGAAAATACAATAATTCATAGTTCAGAAAGTCAGAAATTGAAGATGGGAAGAAGAAAAGTTACAGAACAGGTGCTGTAGTTAAATTACAGCACCGTAATTTGCAACAAAACTCGATGAACAGTGCTGTCACCACCAATTTTGTCGATTTCTCCTCCGATCGGACTGCAAATGCTCAGAAACTTCTGTGGTGTCTTCCTCTCCTCCAAGCGAAGCTTCTGAGTGAAAATCGCAGCCTAAGGTGCCCTCTACGCCTCTCGGCGTGAGGCCAAACCCTAGCTGCCTCTCTAGCGATTTCTCTCTCTGGCGATTTCTCTCTGCCTCTCCTCTTAAAGACGAGTCTGCCACAACTTTCGGATTTCAATTTGGAGCTCTAGATCAAAAGTTATAGCCCGCGCAATCTTCGGACCCGTAAAAATCTCGTTTTTGACTCGACATTACGGCGGTGCTGTAAAATTGCTTGAGTGTTCTATTCTAAAAGTGCTGGGAAATACGACACCGTAATATGGGTTACGGCAGTGCCATAAAATCTACAAAGTTCTCTGTTCTGAAAGCGCTGAAAATTACGGTAGTGTAATTATTTACGGCAGTGCCGTAAAATCAGGAAAACTTTCTGTTTGAGAAATCACCAAAATACGGTAGTGCTCTGATTTTACGGTAGCCGCGAAAAATATGGTACTGTAAAATAGGTTACCGCACTGCCTTATTTTGCAAGGTTGCTCCGTTTTGCATGAAATTTCTTGGGTGATCTCCTCTTGATGATGGTAACTCTTCTATGTGTTTGATTTTGCTTGAAAACTCCTTGAAATAGTGCCTTTTTACCTGAAAATAATGAAAAACCAAAACAGAAGTAGACTTTGCTATATTCGATGAATTTACATGAAAACAAGTAAAATATCTTCAATCTAGCATGAAAAGGTATCTAAAATGATACAAAATATACTATATATTTTGGTGTCATCAACATCTAACTAGGACATTCACTACTTGGGAGCGGTTGTCAAATGCCTTCTTGCAGAAGTATTTTCCTCCCAGTAAGATGATCCAGTTGTGGAACCAAATCACAGGCTTTGCTCAGAGAGATGGTGAATCGTTAAGTGAAGCATGGGACCGCTTCAATGAGTTACAACAGAAGTGCTCTCATCATGGATTAGAAGATTGGGTTTTGATTCAAACTTTCTATAATGGTTTGCTATACAACACTTGCTTAACTGTTGATGCTGCTACAGGGGGAGCACTGATGAAGAAGACTGTGGAGGATGCCTACGCTTTGATTGAAAAGATGGCGCTAAATCACAACCAATGGACTATTGAGAGAGGAGTGTTGTATCGTCCTCCTCAAGGTAAGAGCGATGGTGATGGTTGGCGATCTCTGGCAGAAAAGGTAGATTCTTTATGTAATCGCTTTGATTCTTTTCAGATGCAAACTGCTACTATTTCTTCTATTACTTGTGATGTTTGTGGAAACCAAGGGCACCATGCTGAAGAGTGTAAAGTTATAGTTGATCAGGGTAGTGAGCAAATTAATGTAGTAGGGTGTTACAATCAAGGTAGAACTAATGACCCCTACTCTAATACCTACAACCCTGGTTGGAGAAACCATCCTAACCTGTCTTAGAGGAGTAACAATCAATCTAATGTGCAAAATGAGAATAGAGGGTATAATTAGAGACAACCAATTCAGAATCAACCTCAAAAATCTAGTTTAGAAGATATGTTTGAGAAATTCATGGGAGCCCAGATGAAGCAAAATGAGGAAGTTTCAGAAACCCTTAAGCAGATAAACTCTAGGTTGGATGGTGTTGTTGCTCACCATAAAATGTTAGAAACTCAGATAGCACAACAGGCTAGTGCACCTTATAGACCCCCAGGGAAGTTACCTGCAAAACCTGAACCTAACCCTAGGGAACATTGTAATGCCATCATAACTAGGAGTGGAGAACAGTTGGAAGATCCAAGGGGACCATTAGATGATGGAGAAGTTGAGCATGATGTCATACCCAGTGATGAACCAGTTTTGGAACCACAACCCACACAAGTGCTGCCCCTTCCTAATTCTTCTCCTTCTAAGGAGGAGGAGTCTTCAGAGAAAGGTGACTTACCTTGTGAAGTTGAGGTACCTAGACCTAGTTCACCACAACCATATAGGACACCTATCCATTTTCCCCAGAGGATTGTGCAAGCTAAGCTAGATAGGCAGTTTGGGAAATTTTTGGAAGTGTTGAAAAAGTTATACATTAATATTCCTTTTACTGATGCGCTGTCTCAAATGCCTACATATGCAAAATTTTTAAAAGAAATTTTATCCAACAAAAGAAAAATAGAGGACTATGGTACTGTGGCACTAACTGAAGAATGCAGTGCTCTTATTCAAAACAAGTTGCCACCGAAATTAAAGGATCCAGGTAGTTTCTCTATTCCTTGTTCAATTGGGAATGTTGCTTTCGATTGAGCCTTCTGTGACTTGGGAGCTAGTGTGAGTCTGATGCCTTTGTTTGTGTGCAGGAAACTGGATATGGGAGCTCCCAAGCCAACTTCAATTTCTTTACAGCTCGCTGATCGATCAGTAAAATATCCAGTAGGTATTCTAGAGGATGTTCCTATCCAAGTTGATAAGTATTTAATACCTGCTGATTTTGTGGTGCTTGAAATGGAAGAGGATGCCAAAATTCCTATCATTCTGGGTAGACCGTTCCTAGCCACTGCTGGAGCCCTTATTGATGTAAGGAACGGTAAACTTAATTTAAGAGTTGGCAATGATAAGATTCAGTTTGATTTGAATAATTCATTGAAAAAAACTGCATATGCTAGTTCTTGTTGCACTATTCATGCTATTGATGACACAGTTTATGATATTAGTTGTTTATTTGATGACTCTTCTATTGATTTTTCTATTTCTGATTCTTGTTCTGATTCCTTGGAAAATTCTTGTGAAAAAATTGATAATTCTGATTTTAAGTAAAATTTTAAAAATGATTTTGATGATGAAAAACATGATATTTTAGATTGTGCTACTTTTGATGATGAAAGTGAAAAGATTCCTAAAGTTGAATTGAAAGCTTTACTTGATAACCTTAGATATGAATTTCTTGGTCTTAACTCTACTTACCCTGTGATTATGGATGCTCAATTAGATGCCAGGGAAACTGATATGCTCTTGAAGGAGTTGAGGATTCATAGAAATGTAATTGGGTATACCATTGATGACTTGAAAGGAATTAATCCTTCTTTTTGTATGCACAGGATTCAACTGGAGGATGAGCACAAGCCACATGTAGACTTTCAGAGAAGACTCAACCCATCTAAGAAGGAAGTCGTGAAGAAGGAAATACTGAAATTGCTTGATGCAGGTATTATCTACCCTATCTCAGATAGTAAGTGGGTAAGTCCTGTACACTGTGTTCCTAAAAAGGGAGGTGTCATTGTAATGAAAAATAAGGATGATGAGTTGATACCTATTAGAACAATCACTATTTGGCATATGTGTATTGATTATAGAAAATTAATTACTACCACTAGGAAAGATCATTTTCCCTTGCCTTTTATTGATCAAATGGTTGAGAGACTTGCTAAACACTCTTACTTTTGTTTTCTTGATGGATATTTTAGATTTTTTCATATTCCAATTCATCCTGATGATCAGGATAAGACCACATTTACATGTCCATATGGTACTTTTGCTTATAGAAGAATGCCCTTTGGTTTGTGCAATGCACCCGCTACTTTTCAGAGGTGTATGATGGTAATTTTTTCTGAGTTTATTGAAGATTTCATGGATGTTTTTATGGATGATTTTTCTATCTATGGTTTCTCTTTTAATGACTACTTGGCTAATCTATCTCGAGTTTTATAGAGATGCGAAGAGACTAATCTTGTCTTAAATTGGGCAAAGTGTCACTTTATGGTTAGACAGGGAATAGTTTTGGGTCATCTTATTTCAGAGAGAGGAATGGAAGTGGACAAAGCCAAGATAGAAGTGATTGAGAAGCTGGCGCCACTCACCACTGTCAAGGAGATCAGGAGTTTTTTGGGACATGCAGGGTTTTACAGGAGATTCATCAGGGAGTTCTCTAAACTTGCTAAACTCCTGACTAATTTACTTTGTAAAGATGCCAAATTCTGCTTTGATGAGAAATGTTTGTTTGCTTTTCAGGAACTGAAGAAGGCCTTGCCATCGGCACCCATCATGCAACCACCTAACTAGGAGTTACCTTTTGAGCTTATGTGTGTGTTATGCTAGTGACTTTGCAGTGGGAGCAGTTCTAGGGCAAAGGAAAGAAAAGAAGCCTTATGTGATCTCTTATGCCAGTAAAGCCTTGGATGAGACACAGAGGAACTACACTACCACCGTGAAGGAGTTGTTGGCTATAGTTTTTGTATTTGACATATTCAAATCTTACTTGATAAATTCGAAAGTTGTAGTGTATACTGATCATGCTGCAGTTAAATATTTGATGCAGAAAAAGGACAGTAAGCCACGGTTGTTGAGATGGATTTTGCTTCTGCAAGAATTTGACCTGGAAATCAAAGATAAGAAAGGAACTGAGAATTTAGTTGCAGACCACCTTTCAAGGATGATTGTAGAAGATGAAAAAGGTGATATTAATGATTCCTTTCCTGAGGAACAATTGATGAGAGTTGAACAAATTAAGGCTCCTTGGTATGCAGATATTGTGAATTATCTTGTTGCTAATATATTTCCTATTGATTTGAGTTACCAAGGCAAGAAAAGATTTTTATCAGATGTTAAACACTATTTTTGGGATGAGCCTTATGTGTTCAAAAGATGTGCAGATGGAATATTTAGGAGATGTATCCCCGAAGAAGAAATGAAAGACATATTATCGCAGTGTCATAGATCATCATATGGAGGGCATGCTAGTACTGAGAAGACAATTTTCAAGGTATTACAATCTGGATTTTATTGGCCCACACTATTTAAGGATGCAAGGACTTTTATAATGTCTTGTGATAATTGTCAAAGGATGGGGAACATCAATAGAAGGAATGAGATGCCATTGTCCACAATACTTGAAGTTGAAATATTTGATGTTTGGGGTATTGATTACATGGGACATTTCCCATCATCTGGAGGTAATAAGTATATACTCGTGGTGGTAGATTATGTTTCCAAGTGGGTACAAGCCATTGCTTCTCCTACGAATGATTCTAGGGTTGTGGTGAAATTGTTTAAAAGAGTTATCTTTCCACGCTTTGGAGTACCATGAGTTGTGATTAGTGATGGAGGATCCCACTTTATTGAACACAAATTCTCAGCTTTACTTAGAAAATATGGGCTGAATCATAGAGTTGCAACACCTTACCATCCCCAAACAAGTGGACAAGTGGAGATATCTAATAGAGAGATTAAAGAGATATTGGAAAAGACAGTGTCAAAAACAAGGAAGGACTAGGCTTTCAAGCTTGATGATGCACTTTGGGCATACCGGACTGCTTTTAAAACACCAATAGGTATGTCACCATTTCAATTAATTTATGGTAAATCATGTCACCTTCCTATAGAACTTGAGCATAAAGCATTTTCGGCGATTAGAGCATTGAACTTTGACTTGAAAAGTGCAAGTGAAAAGAGAAAATTGCAACTGAGTGAGCTTGAAGAGATTAGACTCTCAGCTTATGAGAATGCAAAGATTTACAAGGAAAGAACCAAGAGATGGCATGATCGACATATACTTAGAAAAGAATTTCAACCATGTGACTTCGTTCTTTTGTTTAATTCTAGATTGAGACTTTTTCCTGGTAAACTTAAGTCTCGATGGTCTGGGCCTTTTCAGGTGAAGAAGACTTATCCGTACGGAGCCGTCGATATATGGAGTGAAGAGAAAGGAGTATTCAAGGTTTATGGACAAAGATTGAAATACTACTATCATGGAGAACGGATTGAAGAAGGGGAGAATTATCTACTTGATGAAATACAAGCAAATCTAAGTGTGAAAGGGTCAAGCTAATGACCATTAAATTAGCGCTTCTTGGGAGGCAACCCAAGCAAACAATTTTCTTTCTTTTAATTTTGATTTGTTTCTCCCTTAATTTGCTTTGTTTAGGGTTAATTCTTCTTTTTCTCACTTTTTTACGATTTTTAGTGATTTGTTTTGGCTTTTATTTGCAAAATACAGCGGTACCGTGGACATTTGCACGATACCATATTTTTGGTTGTTTCTTTACAGAAGTTTTTTACCAGAATACGACACCACCGTATTTTTTAGCGATATCAGCACGGTATCGTATTTCTTACCATTTTTGAACAGAGAGTTTTTGTGATTTCACGGTGGTACCGTGGACATTTACACTGTACCGTATTTTTGGAAAGGTTTGAACATAAAGTTTTTTTGAATTATACGGCACCACCATGGACAATTGCATGGTGCCGTATTTGTTGCGTTTTCCAGCACAGAACCTGTAGCCATTGTACGGCACTACCGTATTCAACATACAGTACCGTATTTTCGTCCGACCCCACATGTTCACATGCCGTATTTAGGGTTTGGCGCACTGTTCTTAGGGCTTCTTCGCCCGATTTCGCGCCGACCTTGTGTTTTTCTTCAAGCTTTCACTTCTCTAGCCTTCGTATGACCTCTCTCTACAACTTTCATCCAATTCCAAGCAAAGATCTTGACGATTTCAAGCACGATTGAGCTCATTTTCTGGCGCGCTGAAGGTGTTCTGCCGCGATTTTGCCCCTTTCAATTCTTCCCGTCCGAGCGATGATTGGCTCGCTTCCAAGCTCAAAGATCTTCGAGGGAGGAAGAAGATCATACCCCAAGAGAATTCGACACTCAATCTTCCACTAGAAATCCAGATTCGAAGTGTGAAAACTAGCCCTGTTTCCAGCAGCACAACCTTCGGTAACATTTTCAGTTCCCAGTTTTTCTTCAGTTGGTACTTGTTTCTTTTACATTATACCATGTCACCTACCAAGAGGATGTCAAAGAAGAAAGGGAAAGCCCTCGCTGAACCTCTAGTGCCACCACCGAATCCGTTCGGTATCATGTTTTGAGATGAGGAGCAAGAGCAAATATACAACATACTACTTGCTCGACGCATTGTAAAAATGAAATACACCGATGTTAGAACTTTAGAGCTCCTTGGACTAAAAGATGATGTATTTTGGATGTATGACAAGGTAGGATTGAGAGAGTTTTTCAAGATGACAGCTGAAACTTACTTACCTGTTGTTCTAGAATTTCTTAGTAGTTTGGAAGTTAGTTGGGAGGAATACATGGACCACACAGCTGAAGGAGAGATCAGATTTAGGATGATGAATGTAGAAAAGAGACTCTCGTTTAAGGAAATTCGACGTATATTTCACTTCCCACAGAGGGGACGCACAGAACCACCCATTGGATTCATTGAACATATCTTTTGGAACCAGATATCATCAGACAGCAGATTTTCAACATCAACAGCAAGAACCTCAAGAATATCAAACCCCTGCATCAGATACGCCCACCGCATTCTCGCGCACACCATATTCGGGGGAGGGGACAGCGATGGTATTGTCACTCATGCTGAGTTATTCTTGCTTTGGAGTATGCTTCATGGTTACACAGTGGATATAGCTTTCTTTTTCATGAGACACCTGAGTAAAGTGTCAAGAGCCAAGAAGGGAGCTATAGTGATAGGAGGTTTTCTTACTCCTATAGCACTAAATCTAGGAATTGCGCCCTATGGGATTGAGGTTGCTAGAGGAAATTCAAGGATAGATATTGAGTCATACACTGCAATGAAGATGATTCAGCGTGATGGAGATACATATTGTTTAATTCTACAGCATGGGCTTCCCATGTTGCCTTTGACTAACCCCGAACGGACCTCAGTGCAGAACCTTGAGAATTGGAAGCTGTCACCAAGTTGTATATCTGATGCTACACCTGCACCAGAGACATCATTGCCACCACCACCTCCTACTTGGGGTGATGACCCACTTGGTATAAGCATTGACTCCTCTCCACCTAGAGTCACCGAGCCACCGCCTTAGGGAGCCGCCGGATCTTCCTCACATCACGCAGCCCTAGATCAGAGAGATTGGTAGAGTTACCGAGACCCAGGGTTTCAGACTATCACTGCACGGTTATATGGGTAGGAGCAGCGTATGGAGAGGATGATGGGAGGCATAGGAAGAATACATGAGCAGATAAGTCATATTCATATGGATGTCGAGGCGTTGGGAAACCATGTAGAAGACATGGGAAATTTTCTCTATGATCGTTTTGGCTACGAGGACCCTAGGAGAGGTGGTCTCTACGGTGATGCAGGTGAGGGAGCTTTTCACGATCCCATAGCTATTGCCCCGACGGAAGAGGACGAGGAGGAGACGCATTCAGATGAGTAGGATTTTGTGAGTATCTCATTCCTATTCTCGTACTTTATTTGAGTTCACTAATTCATGTTGATCTATTTGAAATTCCATAAAACGGTTGATGAAAGTTTTCATTGGTGATTGTGTTTTAGAAATTTATTTGTCAGAAGGAAGTTTTATCCTTTGATCAATTTCCTGATTTTTGCTTGAGGACAAGCAAGGTTTGAGCCTTATGTGATTGATGATTCTAAATTTCATAGTATTTTTCATACTTATTTGGTAGTCTTTTGAACCATAATCTTACTCTTTTGCTTTATTTTTGTACCTTTTTTGCCAAATACTTCGGAATCTACACCATCTTTGGTTTTTGATCAATTTCAAGCAAAAAGGCATCATTTGAAGGACCCCTTTCTTGAGGGGGGCGAAACCCTAAACATGCACATATGAAACCTTTTTGCATGGGCGGAAACTAGGGCTTCAAGAATCGCATGCATCATATACGATCAACTTAAAATTGCATAGATCTTAGATGGAATCATACCATAGCCATTGATTCGAATGGCGTCTTGGAAGAAGATGGCGAAAGGGCTCTCCTCCAAAGGTGACGCACACAAGAGGATGATGACTACTCCTTGTGTTCCTTGTGCTAGCAAGGTTCTCCAAGGGTGCTTGTCGAATGGAAGGGATGAGATGACTTGGTTGCTTAGCCGAGACCTCCTTGTCGTCAACACCTTCAACCCACGAGAGTGTGAGCGTCCAAAGGAAGAAGCGAACGCTTTTTCATTTTTGGCGTTTAGGCGTTGAGGGAAGTGGCCTTCATGACTTTCCAAAAATAGAAGTCATGCACCCATGATCTCATAACCGACCAAAGAAAACGCCTTCAAGTATTGAACCATGCGTTCACTCATGTGAACCGGTTCAAGCAAATTGAATGCATTTCAATTTGGTTCAAAGATCAATTAACCCAAGCATTTGGTCTAGATCACTATTAAACCCTAAGGCTCCAGATCTAACCGTTCATCTCCTGATGCTCCTGATCTCACTGATCTAACATCAACTCTCTCGATCGAAGCTTACCGATCTCAAGCCCTAATCAATCAAACATGATCAGACCAGATCTCACTTACAATCAGAGTTTAAATCCCTTTAAACTGAACCAAAACAATTCAGTCCACACGATCTGACTTAAGTAAGCCATATCATCAAATTGTGCGACCCTAAGGGTTTCTTTAAATGTCGGTAACGATAACTCACGTTATCACGATCAGTGAGGGGTATCTAGCAACACATCACTGTCTCCCGATATAAAGGAAAGAGTCTTCCAAGACTACACCCAAACCACAGCACAAGTGTGAATCAACTCACTAGGCATACATGTTTCCTTTGCCACTGGATGTTCTTATTGGACAAGCGTGTCAAGCCTGTAGCTCCAATATGATGAGCATGATTAGATCAGATGAACATAGTCACCTGGGTATGGCCATACACTTTCTCAATCATCTCATCTAGGGGGCCCCTATAGAACATCACACTCCAAACTAGGAGACGGCAATCCTTTATCTATCACTAGTGTCCTAACCTGACTCATGATCATTATCCAAGATAGTCTATAACCATTATGTTTCAAATGATATTGAACTACCTCAAAACAATGACAATCATCATTTAGAAACACAAGTGATCTCAAGTCAGAGGACATGTGCCACTTGTTGCAAACAAGGATTATTCACATTGTGACAAGCAATTGAATATCCTAGTAGGGTCTGTCCAGTACATCCAATGTACCCATGAGTCTACATCTTATTCCATGCTCGAAGCATCCTATAAGATTAGAACACATATTAGTCTCAATCATACCAAGGCTGTCTCATGTTCACCAAGATATCTCGACTAAGGACATATAGCATGTCAGCCTAGCTGAACAGCATTGAGACATTATTCAGAAGTACACTTATTGCAGCAGACAATGTAACAAACTGAATAACAACCATTACCTTTATAAACATAAGAGTTTATACATGATACTGAAAGAATCCCAAGGCCTCAAACATTAGCCTTAAGGGCATACCCCAACAATCTCCCACTTGCACTTAATCTAATGGTTGAGAAATCTCAAACCCATATTATTACAGTGCTTCTCATGCTTCTACTGCGCCAGAGGCTTGGTAAGCGGGTCAGCCAGATTGTCATCTGTATGAACCTTGCAGATTTTGATCTCACCACGATCAATGATCTCCCGGATCAAGTGAAACCGTCTCTGTATGTGCTTGGACTTCTGGTGCGACCGTGGTTCCTTTGCTTGTGCGATTGCTCCAGTGTTATCACCGAAGATAACCAAAGGATCTGCACTCGAAGGAACAACACCAAGTTCTTGAATGAACTTACGAATCCACACTGCCTCCTTGGATGCTTCCGAGGCTGCAACATACTCGGCTTCTGTTGTGGAATCAGCAACGATAGACTGTTTGAAACTTTTCCACACCACTGCTCCTCCATTCAAGGTAAAAACATAGCCTGATTGCGATCAGAAATCTTCCTGGTCCGATTGGAATGAAGCGTCAGTATATCCTTCAATACTAAGTTCTTCCTGACCTCCATAAATCAAGAACATATCTTTGGTCCTCCGAAGATATTTCAAAATGTTCTTGACTGCAATCCAGTGCGCCTGACCTGGATTACTTTGGAATCGACTGGTCACGCTTAACCCGTAAGCGACGTCTGGGCGAGTACACAACATCGCATACATAATGGACCCAATAGCCGAAGCATAAGGCGTATTGTCCATTTCATCTTTCTCAGTCTGTGTTTGTGGACACTGACTCTTTGAAAGATTCAGACCATGTCTGACTGGAAGATATCCTCTTTTAGAATTCTCTAAATGAAATCTCTCCAGGACTTTATCGATGTAAGTACTTTGGCACAGCCCGAGAAGCCTCTTAGATCTATCTCTGTAGATCTTCACACCTAATACATAGGCTGCTTCTCCTAGATCTTTCATCTGGAAACATTTTCTTAACCATGCTTTAACAGCATGCAGTTCAGGAATATCGTTTCCAATGATTAAGATATCATCGACGTAGAGGACTAGGAAAGTAATCATGCTCCCACTAAACCTCTTATATACGCACGGGTCATCTTCATTCTTGATGAAACCAAATTCACATATTGATTCATCAAAACGAATATTCCAGCTTCTAGATGCTTGCTTAAGTCCATAAATGGACTTCTTTAACTTGCATATTTTATGACGATCTGATGGATTAGTGAAACCTTCAGGTTGTGTCATATACACATCCTCATCCAGTTTTCCATTAAGGAAAGCGGTCTTTGTTGGTGTATATGCCCTAGGACCTAGCTTTGGTCAACTTGTACTATTTGACATTGATATATATATATATCATTCTGGCATTGTCGTTATCATTGTCTGTCTACACCTGCGATTGTGTACTTACATGGTAATGTCCCTGGAGACAGATTGGATCTGTGCTCAAATAAAGATCCCCAGTCAATGTGCCTTAGTAGATGTGGGACAACTATGGTGCTTATGAGACTGGTATGTGGGCTGGTTAGGCACGGAGTGCTAACGTAGACACATGGGTATATCATGGGAGGATATACTGGATAGACCCGCTATGAGGCTATGACTTGGTGTCATGAGTTATCCTCATAAGTGACAGGAGATGCATTGATCCCTTGACTTGAGGTCATTGATCATTCTATATGGTTAGAGACTTGCTTTGATGCAACCTAACACCTTACCGTAGTTGGAAGGTCATAAAGGTTGTCATTGAGCATGTAACAACCCATATGAGAAGGTCAATGGACAGACATAGGATTTGCCCCTTCCTTTGGGAAGCTTGATATCCATGGAGCTCCTCTGTGGTTCTATGACTGAAAGTGTATGGCCATACCCAGGTAAGAACCTGATTTAGTCATAGCCATGTGATTGGATAAAAACAAGTGGTGACACACTTGTCCAATCGGATATCAGTTCGGCAAAGAGACTGTAATGCATCTGTACCTAGTTGCGATGATGGGGATGTCGATGTCGATATCCATTCCAATGACCTGGGTAGCAGCGATGCACTGCTAGGTGCCACTCACTGCTTGTGGTGACCTTTGGTCAGCACTGCCAGCGTCAGAGGAACCTACAGGGTCGCACACCTTGATACTTGAGTTCTCGTATTGATCGGGAAGCCTTATGATCGAGTTATTGGATAACTCGGATCTAATTGGGAGATTTCATCAGCGCCAATGGGCCTGATGAGATGGAAGAATGTTATTGGAGCCAAACTTCATTTTTGGCAGGTTGACCCGTATTTGACCATGGTTGGTCACATTTGGATTAGGGTTGCATTGGATTGGATCCAAGTGCTTAATCAACCTATGCAATGATGTTTGGGCTAGTTCATTATCCAATGAGGCCCAATAACAAGTTCTCATGAAGAGAAGAGAGGTTAAAAGGGTATAATCGGGAGAGACCCAACCCCATTGGCGCCTAAGGGGCATAATGGGGTTAGGGTGGCAAAATTGCTTCATTAAGGAAGCAATTTGCGCCTAGCCCTCTCCCATTGATGGAAAGCATGCCTCTAAGGCAATGCTTGAGGCGCAAGGCAAGGCCTTGGCGCACAAGGAAGGCGTGGGGCTAATGAGGAAAGGTTGAATGAGGATTAAGGAAATGTCTTGGAGACTTTCCTTATCACAAACCTCCTCATCCTAGCCCTACACTTGTCTTAATCCTAGCCTTTCATAAATCGTCTCTTGCCCTATAAAAGAGCACCTAGTCGCCCCTCTTGATAAGAGAATAATCCTTGGAGGCGTAATCATTAAAAGGGGGCGAAAGCTTGGAGGCTCTTGGCGCAACCTCTCTTCCTCCATCATCTAGCCGCAAGCACAAGTCCTCTTCTCCTCCTCTTGGGACAAGAAAGACTTGAACTTGGCGTCTACCTCTCCACCTCTTCTTCTAGGCGATTCTACCTTGGAGGTGGCGCAAGGATTGAAGAAGAAGGACTAAGGTTTAGATCTTCTTCCCGAGGCTAGCACCGGGCGTGGAAGAAGAGAACTCAAGAGATCCGTGTGTGTGAAACTGCAGAGGGCGGACACTTGGACGCCTACATCGGCATCGCTCTCTTCTTGCTCTGAGGTATTTCCTAACTCATCGTGTCAACTCCCTTGCATGCGATCTTCACTGGGTTTTTGGGACTGGCCTGTTTCGGGGACATTCTTCCGCTGTGCAAATATGTATGTCCATGACTCTGAAAATTATAAAATGTCCCCGGGGTTTCCCAACAGTGGTATCAGAGCGACTTGCAAGACTCGAACGATGTTTTATGCTTTTCTTTCATGCTCACATGCCATATCTCTATTTTCGTAAATAGCATGATGCATGGCAATCAATTTTTCTAAACGTTGAAAAATTAGGGTTTCTTGTTTCTATCATCCTCTCAATCTCTTTTGGATTTTTGGACTATTTTTCTTGTTTGATTTAAAGATCAAAGGCGCACGTAATTTTGTCAAGTAGGACGGGCATTGTGTCTCCGGACTGGCCAAGTCTCTTGATATGACAAAATTGCCAGCCGAAAGGATTTCTGAAATCATCTTGAAAAATAAGTCGCAATTAACCAAAAGATTTGTGAGAAGAAGATGAGAAGAAGAGACTAGTTTTATGAAAAAGTAAAATTTCTGATTTTATGTTTTTCATGAGCATGTAGAATTGCATGAGTAAATACCTTGATTGTGCATGATGTTGTGATCATTAGTCAAGCCACCTTTGCATGCCTGTAATGTATCCTTGTGAGGCCTGCGCGCCACTTTTCTTTTTGCATCTAAGAAGATTAGGGTGGCGCATGTACTTGGAGCTTGGCGCATGCATCAAAGGAAGAGACGCAAGCTTGCATAGTGGCGCAAGTTGGGCATGGCCGAACCCTTAGGTTTGTGTGCTAGCTAACTTGGCTTCTTGCATGATGGCGCATCCTCCACAAAGAAAGACCATGGCATTGGCCGAACCTTTGGGGTCTACCCTTAAGGTTTGTGAGCTAAACCATGAGAGAAGGACCTTGGAGCCTACCTTGAAGATCAAGTCTAGAGGTCGGCTAGGCTAGGTCCAGTTTCTGGGGCTTGAATTCTAGGACAAGAGTTGAACCTATTTCATGGCATGGATTGGTTCAATGTCTTGTGTAGGATATGATCACATCATCCTTACTGCTTTTATTATCTGCAGAAGCATGCGTGAAATGTTTTATCGTTATGTTATCACTATAGGATTGCATGCCTGTATTGTTAGACATAAGATAAAACATAAGATGATGAGACTTAAAAACCCTCAAATAAATATCAAGTCTAGTAGCCTTCTAACGCGTAACCCTCACTAAGCTATCGATCAGTGGAGTTGTGAATTGTTTCCCACCCTCGTGGGACACACCCACTTATCTTTAGAAAGTGCGTGGTGACAATGGTTTCCCCAGTCCAGTTTTAACCTGGACGTGCCTTCGCAAGGAAACTCGTTGACCCTGGGCATAACGGTTAGGAATGGACTTGACTAGAAATTCACATGTGCTGGGCATATGGTGAAAGTCTAGAGGCATCATTGAAAGGTTAGGGTTTCATGTTGTATCCAGCCCTCGCTGGACATGAAATGCCTAGACTGTTTCAATAAGGGGAATTGCTTGGAAGCAATCGGCCGGCGCGCCCACCTTGTGAAGCATGGGTCACTTTGTGCATCTCATCCCACCCTCGTGGGACGCAAAGCCCTGTGTGGAATAAGGATCCCATCTCACTAGGAAGTCTTAAACTTCCCGATTGACTTTGTGGGTTGTCAATTCGACTAAAATAGTGGGAGCCAGGATCATTTAAAACAAGTCCAGTTTAAATGATTTAAAGTAGTACTAATCTGCTGTTTCTTGGTTGTTGTAGAACAATGGCTGTGAACAATGGCAGATGGTCACTGCGATCTACCCTGGAAAGGGATAAGTTGGTTGGATCCAACTTAAAGGATTGGTATATGAATTTGAGAATTGTGCTCAAGCTAGAGAGGAAGCTGTATGTCCTTGAGAAGCCAATTCCTGAGCCACTTCCATGCTTGGCCTCAGCGGCTGAGAGGGATGCTTATGATAAGCATCAAGCTAACACTTTGGAGGTTGCACGATTGATGCTAACCAACATGTCGCCTGAACTTAGAGGGCAATATGAATCTAAGAGTGCCCCTGAAATTATTTCTAATATAGGGCAGCTCTTTGATGCATTGGTTAAGCTCAACCCTCCTAAAGTAGACATTCAGTGTGTTAAGCCCAAAGGCTTAACTAATACATTGAAAACAAAGATGGAAAGAGTCAGGAATAATAAGTGCTACTCATGTGGAGGACCACCTCACATGATAAAGGACATAGTACGACTTCAGAATGAGAAGAAGAGAGGCAAGGCTTCGTCTTCATGCTCAGGTATCTATGTTACAGAAGTCAATCTTTCTACTTCTATGTCATGGGTATTGGATACCGCATGTGGAGCTCATATTTGTACAAATATGCAGGGGCTCAAGAAAAGTAGAACAGTGAAGCCTGGAGAGATAGACCTACGAGTTGGAAATGGAGCACAGGTTGCTGCTGTTGCTGTAGGCGTTTTGACTCTCTCCTTGCCTTCTGGACTTCACTTAGAACTAGATAATTGCTTCTATGTACCTTCTCTTACCAAGAACATTATATCCATTCCTTGCTTAGCAAGGAAGGGCTTTAAATTTGAAATAAATAAGAACTCCTGTTCTTTTTCATTTGCAAATATGTTCTATGGGAAGGGTACTTTATGCAATGGTCTGTATATCTTGGATATGGAAAGTTCTATCTGTAACATAAGCAATAAAAGGACCAAACTGAGTGGTTCAGTTGGTGCTTTCCTATGGCACTGTCGATTGGCCCATATAAACAAGAATCGCATCCATCAACTCCATGCAAATGGATTGATAGATTCAAGTTCCTTGGAGGAATTTGATACTTGTGAACCTTGTTTATTAGGGAAAATGACAAAGGCGCCCTTCACCAAGATTGGTGAGAGGACAGGAAGTTTATTGGATCTCATACATACTGATGTGTGTGGGCCTTTTAATAAACAAGCCAGAGGAGGGTACATCTACTTCATTACCTTCACTGATGACTTCAGTAGGTATGGATATGTCTACTTGATGAGACATAAATCTGAATCCTTTGAGAAATTCAAGGAGTTCAAGAATGAAGTAGAGAACCAACTTGGGAGATCCATTAAAGCCCTTCGATCGGATCGAGGTGGAGAGTACCTGAGCGGTGAGTTCTTTGACTATCTGAAAGAGTGTGGGATCGTATCCCAACTCACTCCTCCTGGAACACCTCAATGGAATGGTGTGTCTGAAAGGAGAAATCGAACTTTATTGGATATGGTTCGATCTATGATGAGTCATGCAACTCTACCTCCCTCATTCTGGGGGCATGCACTAGAGACAGCTTCTCTGATACTGAATAACGTTCCATCTAAGAGTGTCTCCAAAATACCATACGAGGTGTGGACTGGGAGACGCCCTAATCTCACTTTTATCAAAATCTGGGGATGTGGGGCTTATGTCAAACGTCAGGATTCTAGCAAGCTAGAACCTAGATCCGATAAATGTGTGTTTGTGGGGTATCCTAAGGAAACTAGAGGATACTACTTCTATGTCCCAGCCGAGAACAAAGTTTTTGTTGCTCGGGGAGCTGTCTTTCTAGAGAAAGAATTTCTCATGAAAGAAGTTAATGGGAGGAAGTTTGACTTAGATGAGGTCCAAGTGCAACCACAAGACATAGAGATGGAATCTGAGCCACCTGCACCGGTTGTTGGACAACCAGAGGCTCAGACACAGGTCCCACGTAGATCTGGGAGGATTCGTCGTGCACCTGAGAGGTACGGGTCGCTGCCGACCCAACACGATGGAATCTTCATCATTGAAGATGAACCCAAGACCTACGATGAGGCGGTCAGTGGACCGGACTCCGAGAAATGGCTTGACGCCATGCGATCCGAGATGGATTCCATGTCAGCTAACCAAGTCTGGGATTTGGTTGAGCCGCCTAATGGGGTAACACCTATTGGATGCAAATGGGTTTTCAAGAAGAAAACAGACATGGATGGCAACATAGTTACCTATAAAGGTAAACTGGTGGCTAAAGGATTTAAACAAGTCCACGGGGTGGACTATGATGAAACCTTTTCGCCAGTTGCCATGATTAAATCCATTCGGATTCTACTTGCAATAGCTGCATATCATGACTATGAGATATGGCAGATGGATGTGAAAACAGCGTTCCTTAACGGGAAACTAACTGAGGATGTGTACATGTCACAACCTGATGGTTTCATCCATCCTGCAGAAGCTAGTAAGGTCTGCAGGCTAAAGAGATCCATTTATGGATTAAAGCAAGCATCTCGAAGTTGGAATCTTCGATTTGATGAAGCTGTAAGAGATTATGGCTTTATCAAAAGCGAAGATGACGCCTGTGTATACAGAAAATTCAGTGGGAGCTTGGTGATTTTTCTGGTCTTGTATGTCGATGACATACTGCTCATCGGAAACGACATCCCTAGTCTTCAAGCTGTGAAGACATGGTTAGGGAAGTGTTTCGAGATGAAAGACTTAGGGGAGACCGCCTACATACTAGGCGTGAGGATCTACCGGGATAGATCCAAGAGACTCTTAGCCCTTAGTCAAAGTACTTACATTGATAAGGTACTGGAGAGGTTCTACATGGAGCAATCCAAGAAAGGATACCTTCCAGTGAGACACGGCCTTACTCTTTCAAAGAGCCAATGTCCTACAACACAGGCTGAAAGGGATGACATGAGTCGAATTCCTTATGCTTCGGCAGTAGGATCGATCATGTATGCAATGTTGTGTACTAGACCAGATGTGGCATATGTTGTGAGCATAACCAGCCGATACCAATCCAATCCAGGTCTGCAGCACTGGGTGGCTGTAAAGAACATCCTGAAATATCTGAGAAGAACTAAGGATCTGTTCTTGGTCTATGGGGGACAGGAAGAGCTCAGTATGCAGGGCTACACTGATGCGTCGTTCCAGTCTGACCCTGATGACTTTAGATCGCAAGCCGGCTATGTGTTCAAGTTAAATGGAGGCGCTGTATGCTGGAAGAGCTTCAAGCAATCTACCATAGCAGATTCTACAACCGAAGCTGAGTATGTGGCTGCTTCTGAGGCAGCCAAGGAAGCTGTTTGGATAAGGAAGTTCTTATGTGATCTTCAAGTGGTACCTAGTGCATTGGATCCCATTGAACTCTACTGTGACAACAATGGAGCAATTGCACAAGCTAAGGAACCACGGTCTCATTAAAGATCCAAACACATACTCAGAAGATTTCACCTGATCAGAGAGATCATAGACAGAGGTGATGTCAAGATTAGCAGAGTAGACACAGATAACAATCTAGCAGACCCATTGACCAAGGCTTTGGCGCAGCAGAAGCATGATGGTCACGCTAGAGATATGGGGTTGAGACTCCTCAACTTCTAGGTCTTAGTGCAAGTGGGAGATTGTTGGTGTATATGCCCTAGGACCTAGCTTTGGTCAACTTGTACTATTTGACATTGATATATATATATCATTCTGGCATTGTCGTTATCATTGTCTGTCTACACCTGCGATTGTGTACTTATATGGTAATGTCCCTGGAGACAGATTGGATCTGTGCTCAAATAAAGATCCCCAGTCAATGTGCCTTAGTAGATGTGGGACAACTATGGTGCTTATGAGACTAGTATGTGGGCTGGTTAGGCACGGAGTGCTAACGCAGACACATGGGTATATCATGGGAGGATATACTGGATAGACCCGCTATGAGGCTATGACTTGGTGTCATGAGTTATCCTCATAAGTGACAGGAGATGCATTGATCCCTTGACTTGAGGTCATTGATCATTCTATATGGTTAAAGACTTGCTTTGATGCAACCTAACACCTTACCGTAGTTGGAAGGTCATAAAGGTTGTCATTGAGCATGTAACAACCCATATGAGAAGGTCAATGGACAGACATAGGATTTGCCCCTTCCTTTGGGAAGCTTGATATCCATGGAGCTCCTCTGTGGTTCTATGACTGAAAGTGTATGGCCATACCCAGGTAAGAACCTGATTTAGTCATAGCCATGTGATTGGATAAAAACAAGTGGTGACACACTTGTCCAATCGGATATCAGTTCGGCAAAGAGACTGTAATGCATCTGTACCTAGTTGCGATGATGGGGATGTAGATGTCGATATCCATTCCAATGACCTGGGTAGCAGCGATGCACTGCTAGGTGCCACTCACTGCTTGTGGTGACCTTTGGTCAGCACTGCCAGCGTCAGAGGAACCTACAGGGTCGCACACCTTGATACTTGAGTTCTCGTATTGATCGGGAAGCCTTATGATCGAGTTATTGGATAACTCGGATCTAATTGGGAGATTTCATCAGCGCCAATGGGCCTGATGAGATGGAAGAATGTTATTGGAGCCAAACTTCATTTTTGGCAGGTTGACCCATATTTGACCATGGTTGGTCACATTTGGATTAGGGTTGCATTGGATTGGATCCAAGTGCTTAATCAACCTATGCAATGATGTTTGGGCTAGCTCATTATCCAATGAGGCCCAATAACAAGTTCTCATGAAGAGAAGAGAGGTTAAAAGGGTATAATGGGGAGAGACCCAACCCCATTGGCGCCTAAGGGGCATAATGGGGTTAGGGTGGCAAAATTGCTTCATTAAGGAAGCAATTTGCGCCTAGCCCTCTCCCATTGATGGAAAGCATGCCTCTAAGGCAATGCTTGAGGCGCAAGGCAAGGCCTTGGAGCACAAGGAAGGCGTGGGGCTAATGAGGAAAGGTTGAATGAGGATTAAGGAAATGTCTTGGAGACTTTCCTTATCACAAACCTCCTCATCCTAGCCCTACACTTGTCTTAATCCTAGCCTTTCATAAATCATCTCTTGCCCTATAAAAGAGCACCTAGTCGCCCCTCTTGATAAGAGAATAATCCTTGGAGGCGTAATCATTAAAAGGGGGCGAAAGCTTGGAGGCTCTTGGCGCAACCTCTCTTCCTCCATCATCTAGCCGCAAGCACAAGTCCTCTTCTCCTCCTCTTGGGACAAGAAAGACTTGAACTTGGCGTCTACCTCTCCACCTCTTCTTCTAGGCGATTCTACCTTGGAGGTGGCGCAAGGATTGAAGAAGAAGGACTAAGGTTTAGATCTTCTTCCCGAGGCTAGCACCGGGCGTGGAAGAAGAGAACTCAAGAGATCCGTGTGTGTGAAACTGCAGAGGGCGGACACTTGGACGCCTACATCGGCATCGCTCTCTTCTTGCTCTAAGGTATTTCCTAACTCATCGTGTCGACTCCCTTGCATGCGATCTTCACTGGGTTTTTGGGACTGGCCTGTTTCGGGGACATTCTTCCACTGTGCAAATATGTATGTCCATGACTCTGAAAATTGTAAAATGTCCCCGGGGTTTCCCAACAGTCTTCACATCCATCTGCCAGATCTCATAATCATAATATGCTGCTATCGCAAGAATAATCCGAATAGACTTGAACATGGCTACAGGAGAGAAAGTTTCATCATAATCTATCCCGTAGATTTGTTTGAAACCTTTCGCAACTAGCCTGCCTTTATAGGTAACTACGTTACCATCCATGTCAATCTTCTTCTTGAAGATCCATTTACAGCCTATAGGGATTACACCCGGAGGCGGATCAACCAAATCCCAGACTTGGTTATCTGACATGGAGTCCATCTCGGCTCGCATAGCTTCAAGCCATCTAGCTGACTCCGGTCCACTGACCGCATCCGCATAAGTGAGGGGTTCATCATGATCAATGATGTAGACTCCGTCATAGCGCTCAGGCTGTCGACGGATCCTTCCCGATCTTCGCGGTTCCCGTGATATCTGAGCCTTAGGTTGTTCAATAACCTGTTCTACCGGCTCAGGCTCATCCAACTGTGCTTGACTACTTTGTCCTTCCTCTAGATTCTCATCCAGCTTTATTTCTCTCCCACTAGCTTCTTGCAGAAGAAACTCCTTCTCAAGAAAAATTGCCTTCCGAGCAACAAATACTTTGTTCTCTTTGGGATCGTAGAAATAATAACCCTTAGTTTCCTTAGGGTAACCGACAAAGATGCATTTCTCAGATCTGCTCTCTAGTTTCCCAGAGGCGAGCTTTTTGACATAAGCCTCGCAACCCCAGATCTTAATAAATGTCAAGCTCGGCTGTTTCCCATACCATAACTCATATGGAGTCTTTGAAACTGCCTTGGATGGCACTCAGTTTAGTACCTTTGCAGCTGTTTCCAGTGCAAATCCCCAAAAGGAGTAAGGTAGATTAGCCTGACTCATCATAGAACGAACCATATCAAGTAGTGTTCTATTTCTCCTCTCGGACACACCATTCCATTGCGGTGTTCCTGGTGGAGTGAGCTGTGAGATAATCCCACACTCCTTCAGATAGTCAGTAAACTCTCGACTTAGGTATTCTCCACCTCGATCTGAGCGAAGTGCCTTGATATTTCGGCCTAGCTGATTCTGTACTTCATTTTTGAACTCTTTGAACTTGTCAAAAGATTCACTCTTATGTCTCATTAGATAGACATACCCATATCTACTGAAATCATCAGTAAAGGTAATGAAGTATGAATAGCCACCTCTGGCATGTTTACTAAATGGCCCACACACATCACTGTGTATAAGGTCAAGTAAACCTGAAGCCCTTTGACCTTTATGAGGAAAAGGAGCCTTCGTCATTTTACCCATTAAACAAGCTTTGCATGTATCAATCTCCTCATAGGAGAATGATCCCAGCAGTCCATGATCATGCAACCGCTTAATGCGCTTCTTGTTAATATGGCCTAAACGACTATGCCATAACAAGGTGCTGTCATCAGCATGCTTGGCTTTCTTATTATCAATGTTTTGTATAGAACATTCCATGTCCAACATGAATAACCCATTGTTAATTGACCCAGTAGCATAAACAATATTATCAAGAGAAAGATAACAATTTGAAGTCTTGCATTCAAAGGAAAACCCTTTCCTGACAAGAGCAGGAATAGAGATAATATTCTTGGTAATGCTAGGTACAAAATAACAATTGTTCAGTTCTAACACAAGTCCAGATGGTAATGAGATGTAATATTCTCCTACAGCAACAGCAGCAACCCGTGCCCCGTTTCCAACTCGTAGGTCCACCTCATGCTGTCCCACCTGTCTTCTTCTCTTGAGTTCCTATACATTTGAACAAATGTGAACTCCACATGCAGTGTCCAACACCCATGATATAGAAGAAGAGGATATCATGACTTCAGTCACAAAAATACCTGAGCCGGAAGCGATGCTTCCCTTCTTGTCACCTTGGAGCGCTTTACAGTCCTTTTTCCAGTGACCCAGCTGGCCACAATGGAAACATCTGTATTCCTTCGACCGCTTAACCTTTTGTTTCAGAGCCTTGTTGTAGTTCTTGACAGGGGCTTTGCCCTTCTTCCTGTAAGATCCAAGGATCTTAAGTCCTGGTAAGCATTATTTTTGAATTAAATAAAATTATTGACTGTGATATTTTTCTATGTATTGGTTGTTAATAGTTATTTAACTAGAGATTTTTGGTTGTTAATTTATTGTAAATTAATTAGGGATTATTTGTTTGATTATTGGCTGTTAATTTATGATAAATTATTATTGGCTGTTCATGATAAATTAATTAGGATTTATGGGTTGTAATTGTAAGTTAATTAATTAGAGCTTGTAAGTTAATTAATTAGACCCTATTGGTTAATTAAACCCTTATTGGATGTTAATTAGACCTTATTGGATTTTCGTTAAGTTAATGGTTGAATTAATGGGTTTAAACAAATTGGGTTTTAAAATTCAAATTATTAATTAAATGGATTAAACCCGAATTGAATTAATGGGTTAATGGGTTAAGAGTTAAAAACCGAAATTTAAGTAGGTAATTTCGGTTAGGGTAGAGTGTTGGCGATTTTTTTTGGCTTGAAAGAAACCTTGGACGACGGCTTGAAGAACTTGGCGACTTCTTGAAGAACTTAGGCGATTCTTGGAGGCTTAGAGGTGAAATATCTTCCTTCTCTCTTGGAGTCTTTGGTGTTGGAGGTGTTTCCTTCCTTTGGTGGCGATTCTTGGTAGAACTTCAAGCCTTAGACGAATTATTTTGGAGAGTTTTTCACCTTGTGTTCTCGGTTAAGAGGTGAGTGGAATGTCTTATTTGATCTATTAGTTTGGTTGTGTTTGTGACTTGATACAATTGAATTATTGGAATTTTTATCATGTTAAAACCGAAACTCAAGATGTATTTTTCATGTAAACCAAATTCAAGATGTTTCTTCATGTGAACCGAATCTTTGATAATTATTCATGATAATCCGAAATCTTGATATTATTTATGAAGACCAAATTCTTGATAATATGCATGAAAACCGAAATTTTGATGATTTTCTTTATGAAATCCGAAAGTTGGTAATATGAAATTTAAGGTATTAAATTATGGAAATTCGGAAGTTTTAGACCAATGGTTTGAGCATGAAATTCATGTTAATTCAAGGTGTAAAATTTAATAGATAGTATGTTATGTTAACCGTGGTTTATATGTAGAGATTTGTAAAATAGTTGGTATGAATACATGTTTTAATTTTTGTTAATTTTATGGATAGTTTGTATGACTACATGTTTTAGTTTTATGTTAATTTTTATGGATGCTTGTTAACTGCATTATTGAGAAATTGTTTGAGAAATTTGGATGATAACCTAGTAAGGTTTGACTGAACTAATCAGCATGAAACCTAAGGACCACACTACATTATATGATTGTTAATATTATGTAATTATGTGATTTTTAAATATTAGGTGTTTATGTGATTTTTGGAATATTATGTTGTTATGTAAATTGTGAACATTATGTGGTTATGAGATTTTTGAAAATTATGTGATTATGAGAATTTTGAATATTATGTGTTATGTGTTGGTTAGGACTATGGCTAAGTGTAACAGTGTACTCATAGGATAGTCCTTATGTGATATGTGAAGGGTTTGAATTTCAGCCCTGTATTTGATATGTGAGGGGGCTGATGTTCGGCCTGCCTATTATGATTTTTGTGATGGGGGTTGATGTTCAGCCTGCCCGATATGATTTTTGTGATGACTATCCTAGAGTCTAGTTGACACTTAGGAGTCCACCTTTGTGAAATATGAAATAAGATATGTCTGTTGTCCAGTAGGAACCTTTTGGGAGAACGGGTTTTGACGCAAAGTGCCATGTCTTGGTCGGACAGGGGCCACCTCTTGATGTCATTACTCTTTTATGTGATGGGGTGATATAAGACGCAAAGTGCCATGTCTTGATCAGACAGGGGCCACCTCTTGATGTCATCACTCTCATTTTGTGATGTTGGGTGTCGTAGAGCAAAGTGCCACGTCATGACCTGACGGGGGCCACCTCTTGAATCTACACACAATCCATCGATGTGTTATGGGGTGAGAGAGCAAAGTGCCACGTCGTGACCTGGCGGGGGCCACCTCTTGATTCTACTCACTATCCATGTTTATGTGTTGCACGAGATTTTGCAGCTCCCAGTGCTTTGGCCAAGCCGGGTTAGACCATATTGGTCACTACTGAATATGCTGGACAACTAGGTTAATTAAGTATGGTGTGTTTAGTTGGTTTAGAATATATGTGTTTAATTGGGTTAGAGTAAAACTCTAGAACCTGAATTTGTTATATGCTAGTGTGTATATTTAACTGTCTATATGACTTCTGTTTCTTTATTTTGTTATATGTTGACATAATGTTCTGTTAAATATTTTTAAAAATAATCTGCCTATATTTTTGAATGTATGTTATGGATGGTCGATTTAGACTATCCACTCACTGGGCTGTGTAGCTCACCCCTCACTATTTTCAGGCATAGAGCAGGGGCGCATGTCTTGAGTGCATTGGCGAGGATAATTATGCTGTTTGCTGTTTTAAGAATTTTTATGCTTAATTCTTGGGGCCGGTTGTGGCCTTAACATAAACTATATGAACTATGTGAATCATGAGACTATGTGAACTATGTGAAGTATGTTGCCAGTTATGGCAGTCTTATGAGTTTGATTTTTGTGTCACTACGGGCTTCAGCCTGGTTTCGGTGTTTGGTATGAGTTTATAAAATCGATTTTGTGATTTTGTTTTGAATTTTGGCTTGTTGTATATTCTGTGCAATCGGTTTTGATATACCCTGTACCTTGCATATGTCTAGTGCAAGTATTGCCTGGTGGCAGGTACCTTTATGGATTTTATGAATTTGAATCGGTTTTGATATAACTATTGCCTTGCATATGTCTAGTGCAAGGATTGCGTGGTGGCAGGTACCCTTATGAGATTTGAGTTTTGTGAATTTGTGTGTATGGATTTATGGAAATTTTTCAGATCGTGTTTTCTTGAACTCGGTTTTACCTAGCATATGATCGATCTTATATGAAACATCCTGTATCATTTGTGAATTGTGCCATTTGTTTGGGGTTAAGAATGTGGGATGTTACAGAATGGTATCAGAGCAGTTGGCTAGCTAAAACTTAGTTTGGGGGAAAACATGTTTGTGTATTGCTAGACACCTAATAGGTTTATGATGGTTTTCCTGACTATGATATGTGTGTGACTATGATATGCGTGTGTAGGCATTTAAGATGGTGCGAACCAGAGGAAATGCTAGTGATGAGGGCGAGCAGACCCCGAACCTCACGAGAACTATTGAGGCTCTGACTGGCATGGTTCAGCAACAAGGTGCTATGATAGAGAGGCAAGCTCAGATGCTGCAGCAGCAGCAGACTCAGCACCAAGAAGCACAACAGCAGCTTTTGCAGCAGCTGACTCGAGAGAGACCCCAGACTACTACTCGAGCGGTGGGGGATGACTCTCAGGAGGGCGCTCACAGGCGCTATGCTTCACTTGTGAGTGAATTCCAGAAACTGGGTCCTAGCTCATTTTATGGAGGCTCAGAATCCAGTAATGCTGAGAACTGGCAGTTGTGCTTGGAAAAGATTTTCCAAGTCATGCGCTGCTCAGATGAGGATAAGTTATGTCTGGCCACCTATATGATGCGTGCGGACGCAGATGAGTGGTGGAAGGGCGTAGTGAGACTTGCCGAAGAAAGACATGAGACTGTAGATTGGCCTTACTTCTTGTCTCGATTTAACGAGAAGTACTTCCCAGATAGCTTGGTTGAGGACCGAGAGGTGGAATTTATTCATCTGGAGCAGGGTGATATGACAGTGGACCAGTATGAATTACAGTTCACGAAATTGGGAAAGTATGCTCCTCACCTGATAAACACTGAAAAGAGGAGAGCTACCAAGTTTCTCAGAGGTCTCAGATGGGACATTAGAGAGCAGGTTGTGTTGGGGTATGCCCTTAAGGCTAATGTTTGAGGCCTTGGGATTGTATAAGTATCATGTAATAAACTCTTAAGTTTATAATAAGGCATGGTTGTTATTCAGGTTGTTACCTTGTCTGCTGTAATAAGTGTACTTCTGAATAATGTCTCAAAGCTGTTCAGCTAGGCTGACAGGCTATAAGTCCTTAGTCGAGATATCTTGGTGAACATGAGACAGCCTTGATATGATGGAGACTAATATGAGTGCTAATCTTATAGGATGCTTCGAGCATGGAATAAGATGTAGACTCATGGGTACATTGGATGTACTGGACAGACCCTACTGGGATATTGCATTGCTTGTCACAATGTGAATGATCCCTGTAAGCAGCAAGTGGCACATGTCCTTTGACTTGAGATCACTTGTGTTTCTAAATGATGATTGTCATTGTTTTGAGGTAGTTCAATATCATTTGAAATATAATGATTATAGACTATCTTGGATGGTGAGCTTGAATCAGGTTAGGGCACTAGTGATAGACATAGGATTGCCGTCTCCTTGTTTAAGGAGTGTGGTGTTCTAAGGGCCCCCCTATATGAGATGATTGAGATAGTGTATGGCCATACCCAGATGACTATGTGCATCTGATCTAATCATGCTCATCGTATTGGAGTTACAAGCTTGACCCGCTTGTCCAATAAGAACATCCAGTGGCAAAGGACACATGTATGCCTTGTGAATTGAGTCACACTTGTGCTATGGTTTGGGAGTAGTCTTGGAAGACTCTTTCCTTTATATCGGGAGACAGTGATGTGTTGCTAGATACCCCTCACTGATCGTGATAACGTAAGTTATCGTTACCGACATTTAGAAGAAACCCTCAGGGTCGCACAATTTGGTGATATGGCTTACTTGAGTCAGATCGTATGGACTGGATTCTTTGAGTTCAGATTAAAGGGATTTAATCTCTGATTGTAAGTGAGATCTGGTCTGATCATGTTTGATTGATTAGGACTTGAGATCGATAAGCTTCGATCGAGAGAGGTGATGCTAGATCGGAGAGATCAAGGGCATCAGATGATGAATGGTTAGATCATGAGCCTTGGGGGTTCAATTTGGTCTAGACCAAGTGGCTAGAGCTATTTCGGTTTGGTTTGTTGAACCAAAGCCGATTTGACATTTTGGCTTGAACCGGATCACAATGGTGAACGCATGGTTCAATCCTAAAATGCGTTTGGGTTGAGTTGAGCGCATGGACTTGATGAGCTTCCATTTATGGAAAGTCATCAAGGGCCGGTTTCACTCACTTAAATGCCAAAAACGCATATGCGTTTGCTCTCTTCTCTTCAACGCATTCGACTTTGGTTGGGTGGTGATTGACGAAGAGAAGGAGACGTTGAGCGAGAGGAGCTCTCGGCCAAGAGGTTCATCATCCCCTTCCATTCGACACTTGAAGGCTTGGGTGTCTTGCTAGCACAAGAGACCGCAAGGAGTAAGCATCTTCACCTTGTGTGTGAACTTGTGGAGGAGATCTACTTTGTTCTCTTTATCCAAGCCGACTTCCAAACATATGGCGTTGGTATGATTTTTATCTCAATCTATTCAATCGATTATAGTTGAACATATGGCATGCAAATGATCTTGAACCCTTGCTTCCGCTTGCATATTTTACATTAGCGCCATGCTTAGGGTTTTGCCCCCTCATGATTAGGGGTTCCTTCAATTGGTATCAGAGCTAGGCTCTATGCATGCTATTATGTTTGCTGATGTGATCCTCATGTTGCGCTTACTTTTACTTGAGGCATGCTTTGCTTACATGAAGTTGCGCTTGTATCATGCTTTGCTTACATGAAGTTGCGCTTGTATCATGCTTTGCTTACATGAAGTTGCGCTTGTATCATGCTTTGCTTATATGAAGTATGCGCTCCCCCTTGAAGGGGACCCCCTAAAGTTTGCGCTCCCCCTTGAAGGGGACCCCCTTAGATCTAAGGGTTATATGCAAGCATGTTGTTTGTTTGTATGATTGCGCATGTTCTAAGGTTTTTCTAAAACTTACATCTTGCGCGCTTGATTAGATCTAAGGTGCCACTACATTAAACCCTTAGATGGGTTGATGGGGTTGAAGTCACCACTAGGTTAGATCCAAGTCTGATCAGACCATCTGACAGCTCAGATGGGTTAACCTGATAGCACCTATGCGCAAGCACAAGGTGGCTATAGGTTGACTGCATCTAGGGCGTGTAGCGAGGTCTGGTTGAGACACTACTGAACACACTTGAGTTAGGCCCGGGGTCACACCCGCTTGCCAAAACTCATGGGGGTAGTTCAGCCCTTGGCGCATGCATGGTTGACCATTAGGTCAACTCGGGTCAGTTAGGACTCGGTGCATGCAAGGGCAAAGGATCTAACTAGATGGATGAGTGGATCCCCATCAATGGACCATTGTAAGGTTGTAGGGCTCATAAGGAAATTAAAATTGATGCCATGGGGTTTTCAAAACTTTTAATTTCAAGATGATTGGATCACATGTTGATTGAACCATATGCTTGTTTATTTAGTCTTATGTGGGTTGCCCAATTGTGTGCTGTGCTGGGGCCTGCGTGCCTGGACTTAAAAATTGTAAATTAATTTGTGATCTGCGAATCACATTGTACTTAATTTATAATATGTTGTTGACCTGCGAGTCAACCTTGTCTAGATAGATCAAATGTACTTTGATTAGACAAGAACAAAGGCACACATCCAAGAGGGGCATTCACCTGGTGGTGCACCTGAGGTGCTCTTGGCGCTAGGGCACTGGGTTGGACCAGATGAGATGCAATGAAGCTCAAGTGAAGACTTAAGTAATATTAAGGTCTTACTAGGATTCATGGGCTTTTACCACATAAGATCATGCTTTCTACTTATTGCTAATAATTAGAATTGCATATTTATGTTTATCTTCTGCTATAGCCATAGGACATGCCTGATAGTAAGAAGATAAAAGACCGTTAAAATCCAACGCTAACATATCAAGCTCGTAAGCCTTCTGACGCGAAACCTCACCTTTCTGACTATCGTTGGAGCCGTGTTGAACCCACTCAGTGGGCACGTCCATCTATCTTCAGACGGTGCTGGATTTCACCTGCGTGTTACAGAGTTGGGATTTATCCCCTCTCGTTGCTCAGCATAGCACGTGGTGGTCCAGGGAGTAGGTCAGGTCAGCTTGACCATGTAGACTACATATGTGGCGCATATGGTAGCACATGGAGGCAGCCATCTCTGGGATCAGAGACTGTGTTGTACCAACTCAGTTGGCACAGTCTGCTGGATTGCCAAGATGAAGGGGAATCGCACGGGTTGGCGATTGGCTGGGACAGCCTACCAGAAACTAGTGCTTGTCATCTCTGTGCATCTTATCTCGCCTGAGCGGGACGCGGAGACCAAGTATGAAATCTGGATCCCATCTCACTAAAAGAGTGTTTACTCTTTCGGACTGTTTACTGGATTTTTCAGTCAGACAAAATAGTGAGAAAAGAATCTTTCTTAAGTCCTGGATTGATTCTGAAACATTGATACTGACCTTGCTGTTCTTGCTTGTTGTAGATTCCTGCAGCAACGAACACCATGAGCTTCAATGTGCGATCCCTACTGGAAAGGGAGAAGTTTGCTGGGCCGAACTTCTCTGACTGGTTCGGACACCTTAAGATTGTTCTTAAGGCAGAGAGGAAACTGTATGTCCTCGAGACGGCGATACCGCCGCAGCCCGCTCCGAACGCCGCAAGGGCGGTTCGGGAAGCCTACGAAAAGCACGTCAATGATAGCATTGATGTCGCTTGCCTGATGCTAGCGTCTATGACGCCACCGCTGCAGCGTCAGCATGAGGATATGTCGGCTATAGAAATTATAGCGAACCTCAAGATGCTGTATGCTGCACAGGCGAGGACTGAGCGCTATAATCTGACGAAGCTCTTCTTTCAGAGCAAACTGGCTGAGGGGAGCCCAGTGGGAGCTCACGTGCTCAAGATGATTGGGCACAAGGAGGCTCTGGAGAAACTGGGGCATACCATCAACCAGGAGCTTGCTGTGGATATTATTCTGCAGTCTCTCCCGCCTTCTTTCGATGCGTTCATCATTAACTTTAATATGAACAAAATCGATTGTACGCCGGCAGAGCTACTGAATATGCTCTTGACTACTGAGGAAACTCTGAAGGGTAAGCCTTCAACCTCTGTCTTGATGGTTCCTTCTAGGAACAAGAAGAAGGGGAAGAAGGGCAAGGCCCCTGTCAAGAATTACAGCAAGGCCCTGAAACAGAAGGTGAAGCGGTCGAAGGACAACAGGTGTTTCCACTGTGGCCAGCTGGGTCACTGGAAAAAGGACTGTAAAGCGCTCCAAGGAGATAAGAGGGGAAGCATCGCTTCTGGCTCAGGTATATATGTGACTGAGGTCATGTTATCTTCTTCTACTATATCATGGGTGTTGGACACTGCATGTGGAGTTCACATTTGTTCAAATATGCAGGAACTCAAGAGAAGAAGGCAGGTGGGACAGCATGAGGTAGACCTACGAGTTGGAAACGGGGCACGGGTTGCTGCTGTTGCTGTAGGAGACTATTTCATTACTTTACCATCTGGCATTGTATTAGAATTGAACAATTGTTATTTTGTACCAAGTATCACCAAGAATATTATCTCCATTCCTGCTCTAGTCAGGAAAGGATTTGCCTTTGAATGCAAGATTTCAAAGTGTGTTTTATCTCATGATAATATTGTGTATGCAACTGGTTCAATTAACAATGGGTTATACATGTTGGACATGGAAAATTCTATACAAAACATTGATAATAAGAAAGCCAAGTATGCTGATGACAGCACCTTGTTATGGCATAGTCGTTTAGGCCATATAAACGAGAAGCGCATTAAGCGGTTGCATGAACATGGACTGCTGGGATCATTCTCCTATGAGGAGATTGATACATGCAAAGCTTGTTTGATGGGTAAAATGACGAAGTCTCCTTTTCCTCACAAAGGTCAAAGGGCTTCGGGTTTACTTGACCTTATACACAGTGATGTGTGTGGGCCTTTTAGTAAACATGCCAGAGGTGGCTATCAGTACTTCATTACCTTTACTGATGATTTCAGTAGGTATGGGTATGTCTATTTAATGAGACATAAAAGTGAATCTTTTGACAAGTTCAAAGAGTTCAAAAATGAAGTACAAAATCAGCTAGGCCGAAATATCAAGGCACTTCGTTCTGATCGAGGTGGTGAATACCTGAGTCATGCATTTACTGACTATCTGAAGGAGTGTGGGATTATCTCACAGCTCACTCCGCCAGGAACACCGCAATGGAATGGTGTGTCCGAGAGGAGAAATAGAACGTTACTAGACATGGTTCGTTCTATGATGAGTCAGGCCACTCTTCCATATTCCTTTTGGGGTTTTGCACTGGAAACAGCTGCAAAGGTACTAAACCGAGTGCCATCCAAGGCAGTTTTAAAGACGCCATATGAGTTATGGTATGGAAAACAGCCTAGCTTGACATTTATCAGGATCTGGGGTTGCGAGGCTTATGTCAAAAAGCTCGCCTCTGGGAAACTGGAGAGCAGATCTGAGAAATGTATCTTTGTCGGTTACCCTAAGGAAACTAAGGGTTATTATTTCTACGATCCCAAAGAGAACAAGGTTTTTGTTGCTCGGACGGCCATATTTCTTGAGAAGGAGTTTCTTCTGCAAGAGGCCAGTGGGAGAGAAATAAAGCTGGATGAGAATTCAGAGGAAGGACAAAGTAGTCAAGCAGAGTTGGATGTGCCTGAGCTGGTAGATCAGGTTACTGAACAACCTGAGGCTCAGATATCACGGGAACCGCGAAGATCGGGTAGGATCCGTCGACAGCCTGAGCGCTATGACGGAGTCTACATCATTGATAATGATGAACCCCTAACTTATGCGGATGCGGTCAGTGGACCGGAGTCAGCTAGATGGCTTGAAGCTATGCGAGCCGAGATGGACTCCATGTCAGATAACCAAGTCTGGGATTTGGTTGATCCGCCTCCGGGAGTAATCCCTATAGGCTGTAAATGGATCTTCAAGAAGAAGATTGACATGGATGGTAACGTGGTTACCTATAAAGGCAGGCTAGTTGCGAAAGGTTTCAAACAAATCTACGGGATAGATTATGATGAAACTTTCTCTCCTGTAGCCATGTTTAAGTCTATTCGGATTCTTTTCGCGATAGCAGCATATTACGACTATGAGATCTGGCAAATGGATGTGAAGACAGCTTTCCTTAATGGAAATCTGGATGAGGATGTGTATATGACACAACCTGAGGGTTTCACTAATCCAGCAGATCGTCATAAAATATGCAAGTTAAAGAAGTCCATTTATGGACTTAAACAAGCATCAAGAAGCTGGAATATTCGTTTTGATGAATCAATCTCTGAGTTTGGTTTCATCAAGAACGAGGATGACCCGTGTGTATATAAGAGGTTTAGTGGGAGCGTGATTACATTCCTAATCCTCTACGTCGATGATATCTTAATCATTGGAAATGATGTTCCTGAACTGCATGCTGTTAAAGCATGGTTAGGAAAATGTTTCCAGATGAAAGATTTAGGAGAAGCAGCCTATGTACTAGGTGTGAAGATCTACAGGGATAGATCTAAGAGGCTTCTCGGGCTGTGCCAGAGTACTTACATCGATAAAGTCCTGGAGAGATTCCATTTAGAGAATTCTAAACGTGGATATCTTCCAGTCAGACATGGTCTGAATCTTTCAAAGAGTCAGTGTCCACAAACACAGACTGAGAAAGATGAAATGGACAATACGCCTTATGCTTCGGCTATTGGGTCCATTATGTATGCGATGTTGTGTACTCGCCCAGACGTCGCTTACGGGTTAAGCGTGACCAGTCGATTCCAAAGTAATCCAGGATTGGCGCACTGGATTGCAGTCAAGAACATCTTGAAATATCTGCGGAGGACCAAAGATATGTTCTTGATATATGGTGGTCAGGAAGAACTCAGTATAGAGGGATATACTGATGCTTCGTTCCAGTCGGACCAGGATGATTTCCGATCGCAATCAGGCTATGTTTTTAGCTTGAATGGTGGAGCAGTGGTGTGGAAGAGCTTCAAACAGTCAACTGTTGCTGATTCCACAACAGAAGCCGAGTATGTTGCAGCCTCGGAAGCATCCAAGGAGGCAGTGTGGATTCGTAAGTTCGTGAGAGAACTTGGTGTCGTTCCTTCGAGTGCTGATCCTTTGGTTATCTTCTGTGATAACACTGGAGCAATCGCACAAGCAAAGGAACCACGGTCGCACCAGAAGTCCAAGCACATACAGAGACGGTTTCATTTGATCCGGGAGATCATTGATCGAGGCGAGATCAAGATTTGCAAGGTTCATACAGATGACAATCTGGCAGACCCGCTTACCAAGCCTCTGGCGCAGCAGAAGCATGAGAAGCACTGTAATAATATGGGTTTGAGATTTCTCAACCATTAGATTAAGTGCAAGTGGGAGATTGTTGGGGTATGCCCTTAAGGCTAATGTTTGAGGCCTTGGGATTCTATAAGTATCATGTAATAAACTCTTAAGTTTATAATAAGGCATGGTTGTTATTCAGGTTGTTACCTTGTCTGCTGTAATAAGTGTACTTCTGAATAATGTCTCAAAGCTGTTCAGCTAGGCTGACAGGCTATAAGTCCTTAGTCGAGATATCTTGGTGAACATGAGACAGCCTTGATATGATGGAGACTAATATGAGTGCTAATCTTATAGGATGCTTCGAGCATGGAATAAGATGTAGACTCATGGGTACATTGGATGTACTGGACAGACCCTACTGGGATATTGCATTGCTTGTCACAATGTGAATGATCCCTGTAAGCAGCAAGTGGCACATGTCCTTTGACTTGAGATCACTTGTGTTTCTAAATGATGATTGTCATTGTTTTGAGGTAGTTCAATATCATTTGAAATATAATGATTATAGACTATCTTGGATGGTGAGCTTGAATCAGGTTAGGGCACTAGTGATAGACATAGGATTGCCGTCTCCTTGTTTAAGGAGTGTGGTGTTCTAAGGGCCCCCCTATATGAGATGATTGAGATAGTGTATGGCCATACCCAGATGACTATGTGCATCTGATCTAATCATGCTCATCGTATTGGAGTTACAAGCTTGACCCGCTTGTCCAATAAGAACATCCAGTGGCAAAGGACACATGTATGCCTTGTGAATTGAGTCACACTTGTGCTATGGTTTGGGAGTAGTCTTGGAAGACTCTTTCCTTTATATCGGGAGACAGTGATGTGTTGCTAGATACCCCTCACTGATCGTGATAACGTAAGTTATCGTTACCGACATTTAGAGGAAACCCTCAGGGTCGCACAATTTGGTGATATGGCTTACTTGAGTCAGATCGTATGGACTGGATTCTTTGAGTTCAGATTAAAGGGATTTAATCTCTGATTGTAAGTGAGATCTGGTCTGATCATGTTTGATTGATTAGGACTTGAGATCGGTAAGCTTCGATCGAGAGAGGTGATGCTAGATCGGAGAGATCAAGGGCATCAGATGATGAATGGTTAGATCATGAGCCTTGGGGGTTCAATTTGGTCTAGACCAAGTGGCTAGAGCTATTTCGGTTTGGTTTGTTGAACCAAAGCCGATTTGACATTTTGGCTTGAACCGGTTCACAATGGTGAACGCATGGTTCAATCCTAAAATGCGTTTGGGTTGAGTTGAGCGCATGGACTTGATGAGCTTCCATTTATGGAAAGTCATCAAGGGCCGGTTTCACTCACTTAAATGCCAAAAACGCATATGCGTTTGCTCTCTTCTCTTCAACGCATTCGACTTTGGTTGGGTGGTGATTGACGAAGAGAAGGAGACGTTGAGCGAGAGGAGCTCTCGGCCAAGAGGTTCATCATCCCCTTCCATTCGACACTTGAAGGCTTGGGTGTCTTGCTAGCACAAGAGACCGCAAGGAGTAAGCATCTTCACCTTGTGTGTGAACTTGTGGAGGAGATCTACTTTGTTCTCTTTATCCAAGCCGACTTCCAAACATATGGCGTTGGTATGATTTTTATCTCAATCTATTCAATCGATTATAGTTGAACATATGGCATGCAAATGATCTTGAACCCTTGCTTCCGCTTGCATATTTTACATTAGCGCCATGCTTAGGGTTTTGCCCCCTCATGATTAGGGGTTCCTTCAGGTTGGTGCTCAACACTTGGAGACCTATGTTGAAACTGTTGGGCGAGCGCGCACCATTGAGAGGTATATATCTGAGAGGAGTTCTCATGTTGCCGTGACAGTAGTTCCTGCAGCTGAGGCGGCGGTTCCTCAGCATGGCAGTGGCGGCAAGGGTAAGAAGTACCCTAGGCATAAAGATTATAAGAAGAGCAGGTATAAGCCTTACTCCTACAAGGCACCGCAGCAGTCCAGGGATGCACCGCAGCAGTTCAGGGATGCCAGGGATGCAAGAAACGGTATCACTTGTAGTCATTGTGGGCTCAAGGGACATCTAGTGAAAGACTGCCATAGGAAGAATGGTGTATGCTTCAGGTGTAAGAAACCAGGGCACATGGCTAAGGACTGCAGAGAACCTGAGATGCAACCTAGAGGCGCAGATAAGCCTACAGTCCAGACTAGAGTGTATGCTGTGGCTGAGAAGGATACACGAGCTTCCCGATCCGTCGTGGAAGGTACTTTATTCGTATTTGATCAGTTAGCCCGCATATTATTTGACCCTGGTGCAAATTTATCTTTTGTATCTGTGAAGTTTGCTGCATGTTTACCTGTGTTACCTAAGGTGATGAATTATGCTGTGTCTGTGAGTACTCCCTTAGGAAAATCGTTATCTACAGATACTGTTTGTGCTGACTGTGTAGTACATGTAGAGGGTTATGAGTTTCTGGTAGATCTAATCCTCTTAGACATGCAAGATTATGATATCATCTTAGGAATGGATTGGTTGTCTTCCCATCATGCCTCTGTGGATTGCTTTGAGAAAGTAATCACTTTGAATTTGTTAGATGGGAATCGACTTTTTGTGAGAGGTCTAGTGTCAGACCAAGGACCGCATGTGATATCTTTCCTGCAGGCCAGGAAATTACTGGCTAGTGGATGCAAGGGTTATCTTGCGCATGTTAAGGTGCAGGATGATTCTACTTCTGATTTGACTCAGATGGCGGTGGTGAAAGAATTTCCTGATGTGTTCTCTGAAGAATTTTCAGGCTTGCCACCAATTAGAGAAGTGGAGTTCGGCATTGAGTTGGCGCCAGGTACGGCACCTATCTCCAGAGCTCCTTATCGTATGGCTACTTCAGAGTTGGCCGAGCTTAAGAAACAACTGGAGGAATTGTTAGAGAAAGGATATATTCGGCCTAGTGCTTCTCCTTGGAGAGCGCCAGTGTTATTTGTGAAGAAAAAAGATGGAACCCTGAGGATGTGTATAGACTACAGGCAGCTTAACCAAGTGACTATCAAGAATAAGTATCCTCTTCCCAGAATTGATGATCTATTTGATCAATTACAGGGAGCGACAGTGTTCTCTAAGATTGATCTGAGATCAGGGTATTATCAGCTTAGGGTCAAGGATGAGGATATATTTAAGACTGCTTTCAGGACCAGGTATGGGCATTTCGAATTTTTAGTTATGCCTTTTGGACTGACGAATGCACCTGCTGTCTTCATGGATTTGATGAACAGGGTATTCCATGAGTTGCTTGACTCTTGTGTGGTGGTCTTTATAGACGATATATTGGTGTACTCTCAGACTACCTCAGATCATGTCAGTGATTTGCGCAGAGTATTGGAGATCTTGAGGAAGAACCGATTATATGCCAAGGCTAGTAAGTGTGAATTCTGGTTGGAAAAGATTAGTTTCCTTGGGCATGTGATTTCTGGTCAGGGGGTGTCTGTGGATGCAGTTAAAGTGCAAGCCATTCTTAATTGGGGAAGACCGACTAATGCTACTGAGATCAGGAGTTTTCTGGGTTTGGCAGGTTACTACCGGCGATTTGTTGAGGGATTCTCCAAGCTGGCGGGTCCTCTAACTAAATTGACCAGAAAGGAGGCCAAGTTTATTTGGGATGATAAGTGTGAAGAGAGTTTTCAAGAGCTGAAAAGGAGATTGACTAGTACACCGATCCTCATTATACCTAGTGATGGGGAAAGGTTTACTGTTTATACAGATGCTTCTGGCAAAGGGTTGGGTTGTGTCTTGATGCAGAAGGGTTCTGTAGTAGCCTATGCTTCGAGACAACTGAAGGAGTATGAATTGAACTACCCTACTCATGATTTAGAGTTGGCGGCCGTAGTCTTTGCTTTGAAGATATGGCGTCACTATTTGTTGGGTCAGGAGTTTGATCTGTTCACTGATCACCAGAGTCTCAAGTATATCTTCACTCAGAAGGACTTGAACATGAGACAGAGAAGATGGATGGAGTTGATCAAAGACTATGACTTCTCCATTCAGTATCAGGCTGGAAAGGCCAATGTGGTGGCGGATGCTCTGAGCAGACATCCAGTTACTTCAGTAGCTGCTTTACGAGTCAGTGAGTGGCGGTTACTGCAGGAGTTCAGCGATCTCAGGATCAGTGTTACTCCTAGAGTTCAGTCGGGTTATGTGGCTTTTCTCAGAGTACAGTCTGCTTTGTTGCAGAAGATCAGAGATCAGCAGTCTGTGGATCCGAGATTAGTTCAGATCAGGGTTAGTCTGGTTGACGGCGCAGTTCAGGATTTTAGCCTGTCTGATGATGGTATTCTTCGGTTTCGTGGAAGGGTATGTGTCCCTGAGGAACCAAGCTTGAGGAAAGAAATATTGGAGGACAGCCATAACTCCAAATATTCTCTACATCCTGGTGTGACTAAGATGTATCAGGACCTCAAGAAAAGTTTTTGGTGCCCGGGTATGAAGAAAGAAGTGTTTGATTTTGTCTCTAGGTGTTTAACCTGTCAGACTGTGAAGGCTGAACACCAGAAGCCTGGTGGTTTGGTGCAGCCTCTTCCTATTCCTGAGTGGAAGTGGGAATGTATCAGTATGGATTTTGTATGTGGTTTGCCCAGAACCAGATTGGGTCATGATGCTATTTGGGTGATTGTTGATAGACTCACTAAATCAGCCCATTTTCTTCCGATTAAGATGACTTATTCTCTAGAGAGACTGGCTAGATTATATATTGATGAGATAGTCAGACTGCATGGAGTGCCTGTTGATATCGTGTCTGACAGGGACTCTCGATTTCTGTCCAGATTTTGGAAGAGCTTACAGGAAGGTTTGGGTACTAAGTTGAGTTTTAGTACAGCATATCATCCTCAGTCTGATGGCCAGACGGAGCGTACTATACAGACTCTAGAAGACTTGTTGAGAGCTTATGTGGTTGATTGGAGTTCTGAGTGGAATCGGGATCTATCTTTGATAGAGTTTACTTATAATAATAGCTTCCACTCCAGTATTCAGATGGCTCCTTATGAGGCTTTGTATGGGAGAAGGTGTAGGACTCCCTTGTGTTGGGAGGAAACTGGTGACAGAATGATTTTGAGATCTGATGCAGTACAGGAGACTACTGATAAGGTCAGAGAGATCCGGGATAAACTGAAAATTGCTCGGGACAGACAGAAGAGTTATGCTGATGACCGTCGTCGTTCCTTGGAGTTTATGGTAGGGGATCATGTGTTCTTGAAGGTGTCACCTACTAAGGGTGTTATGAGGTTTGGCAAAAAGGGCAAGTTTAGCCCTAGGTTTGTAGGCCCTTTTGATATTATTGAGAGAGTTGGTCCAGTGGCTTACCGATTGGCTTTACCTCCTGCTATGGATCATGTGCATAATGTATTCCATGTCTCTACTTTGAGGAAATATCATCCTGATCCATCTCATGTGTTGGAGTTGGAACCTCTTCAGATTCAGAGTGATTTGACTTTTGAGGAAAGACCTCTCCGGATTGTGGATAGAAAAGATAAAGTCCTGAGAAACAAGACTATACCTTTGGTAAAGGTTATCTGGGGAAATCAGGCTGTTGAGGAGGCGACTTGGGAGACTGAAGCTGATATGAGGAAATTTTATGCTTACCTCTTTGATGATATGGATGCTGAGCTTTAGAGGACTAAAGCTTTATAAGGAGGGAGGGATGTAAGATCCAAGGATCTTAAGTCCTGGTAAGCATTATTTTTGAATTAAATAAAATTATTGACTGTGATATTTTTCTATGTATTGGTTGTTAATAGTTATTTAACTAGAGATTTTTGGTTGTTAATTTATTGTAAATTAATTAGGGATTATTTGTTTGATTATTGGCTGTTAATTTATGATAAATTATTATTGGCTGTTCATGATAAATTAATTAGGATTTATGGGTTGTAATTGTAAGTTAATTAATTAGAGCTTGTAAGTTAATTAATTAGACCCTATTGGTTAATTAAACCCTTATTGGATGTTAATTAGACCTTATTGGATTTTCGTTAAGTTAATGGTTGAATTAATGGGTTTAAACAAATTGGGTTTTAAAATTCAAATTATTAATTAAATGGATTAAACCCGAATTGAATTAATGGGTTAATGGGTTAAGAGTTAAAAACCAAAATTTAAGTAGGTAATTTCGGTTAGGGTAGAGTGTTGGCGATTTTTTTTGGCTTGAAAGAAACCTTGGGCGACGGCTTGAAGAACTTGGCGACTTCTTGAAGAACTTAGGCGATTCTTGGAGGCTTAGAGGTGAAATATCTTCCTTCTCTCTTGGAGTCTTTGGTGTTGGAGGTGTTTCCTTCCTTTGGTGGCGATTCTTGGTAGAACTTCAAGCCTTAGACGAATTATTTTGGAGAGTTTTTCACCTTGTGTTCTCGGTTAAGAGGTGAGTGGAATGTCTTATTTGATCTATTAGTTTGGTTGTGTTTGTGACTTGATACAATTGAATTATTGGAATTTTTATCATGTTAAAACCGAAACTCAAGATGTATTTTTCATGTAAACCAAATTCAAGATGTTTCTTCATGTGAACCGAATCTTTGATAATTATTCATGATAATCCGAAATCTTGATATTATTTATGAAGACCAAATTCTTGATAATATGCATGAAAACCGAAATTTTGATGATTTTCTTTATGAAATCCGAAAGTTGGTAATATGAAATTTAAGGTATTAAATTATGGAAATTCGGAAGTTTTAGACCAATGGTTTGAGCATGAAATTCATGTTAATTCAAGGTGTAAAATTTAATAGATAGTATGTTATGTTAACCGTGGTTTATATGTAGAGATTTGTAAAATAGTTGGTATGAATACATGTTTTAATTTTTGTTAATTTTATGGATAGTTTGTATGACTACATGTTTTAGTTTTATGTTAATTTTTATGGATGCTTGTTAACTGCATTATTGAGAAATTGTTTGAGAAATTTGGATGATAACCTAGTAAGGTTTGACTGAACTAATCAGCATGAAACCTAAGGACCACACTACATTATATGATTGTTAATATTATGTAATTATGTGATTTTTAAATATTAGGTGTTTATGTGATTTTTGGAATATTATGTTGTTATGTAAATTGTGAACATTATGTGGTTATGAGATTTTTGAAAATTATGTGATTATGAGAATTTTGAATATTATGTGTTATGTGTTGGTTAGGACTATGGCTAAGTGTAACAGTGTACTCATAGGATAGTCCTTATGTGATATGTGAAGGGTTTGAATTTCAGCCCTGTATTTGATATGTGAGGGGGCTGATGTTCGGCCTGCCTATTATGATTTTTGTGATGGGGGTTGATGTTCAGCCTGCCCGATATGATTTTTGTGATGACTATCCTAGAGTCTAGTTGACACTTAGGAGTCCACCTTTGTGAAATATGAAATAAGATATGTCTGTTGTCCAGTAGGAACCTTTTGGGAGAACGGGTTTTGACGCAAAGTGCCATGTCTTGGTCGGACAGGGGCCACCTCTTGATGTCATTACTCTTTTATGTGATGGGGTGATATAAGACGCAAAGTGCCATGTCTTGATCAGACAGGGGCCACCTCTTGATGTCATCACTCTCATTTTGTGATGTTGGGTGTCGTAGAGCAAAGTGCCACGTCATGACCTGACGGGGGCCACCTCTTGAATCTACACACAATCCATCGATGTGTTATGGGGTGAGAGAGCAAAGTGCCACGTCGTGACCTGGCGGGGGCCACCTCTTGATTCTACTCACTATCCATGTTTATGTGTTGCACGAGATTTTGCAGCTCCCAGTGCTTTGGCCAAGCCGGGTTAGACCATATTGGTCACTACTGAATATGCTGGACAACTAGGTTAATTAAGTATGGTGTGTTTAGTTGGTTTAGAATATATGTGTTTAATTGGGTTAGAGTAAAACTCTAGAACCTGAATTTGTTATATGCTAGTGTGTATATTTAACTGTCTATATGACTTCTGTTTCTTTATTTTGTTATATGTTGACATAATGTTCTGTTAAATATTTTTAAAAATAATCTGCCTATATTTTTGAATGTATGTTATGGATGGTCGATTTAGACTATCCACTCACTGGGCTGTGTAGCTCACCCCTCACTATTTTCAGGCATAGAGCAGGGGCGCATGTCTTGAGTGCATTGGCGTGGATAATTATGCTGTTTGCTGTTTTAAGAATTTTTATGCTTAATTCTTGGGGCCGGTTGTGGCCTTAACATAAACTATATGAACTATGTGAATCATGACACTATGTGAACTATGTGAAGTATGTTGCCAGTTATGGCAATCTTATGAGTTTGATTTTTGTGTCACTGCGGGCTTCAGCCTGGTTTCGGTGTTTGGTATGAGTTTATAAAATCGATTTTGTGATTTTGTTTTGAATTTCGGCTTGTTGTATATTCTGTGCAATCGGTTTTGATATACCCTGTACCTTGCATATGTCTAGTGCAAGTATTGCCTGGTGGCAGGTACCTTTATGGATTTTATGAATTTGAATCAGTTTTGATATAACTATTGCCTTGCATATGTCTAGTGCAAGGATTGCGTGGTGGCAGGTACCCTTATGAGATTTGAGTTTTGTGAATTTGTGTGTATGGATTTATGGAAATTTTTCAGATCGTGTTTTCTTGAACTCGGTTTTACCTAGCATATGATCGATCTTATATGAAACATCCTGTATCATTTGTGAATTGTGCCATTTGTTTGGGGTTAAGAATGTGGGATGTTACACTTCCCCTTCTTCTTGTTCCTGGAAGGGAACATCAAGACAGAGGTTGAAGGCTTTCCCTTTAGAGTCTCCTCTGTAGTCAAGAGCATATTCAGCAACTCTGCCGGAGTACAGTCGATCTTGTTCATATTAAAATTAATAATGAACAGATCGAAAGAGGCCGGAAGGGACTGCAGAATAATGTCTACAGCAAGCTCCTGATTGATGGTATGCCCCAGTTTCTCTAGAGCCTCTTTGTGCCCAATCATCTTGAGCACATGAGCTCCCACTGGACTCCCTTCAGCCAGTTTGCTCTGAAAGAAAAGCTTGGTCAAATTATAGCGTTCAGTCCTTGCCTGTGCAGCATACAGCATCTTGAGGTTTGCTATAATTTCTATAGCAGACATATCCTCATGCTGACGCTGCAGCTGTGGCGTCATAGACGCTAGCATCAGGCAAGCGACATCAATGCTATCATTGACATGCTTTTCATAGGCTTCCCGAACCGCCCTTGCGGCGTTCGGAGCGGGTTGAGGCGGTATAGCCGTCTCGAGGACATACAGTTTCCTCTCAGCCTTAAGAACAATCTTAAGGTGTCCGTACCAGTCTGAGAAGTTTGGCCCAGCAAACTTCTCCCTTTCCAGTAGGGATCGCACATTGAAGCTCATGGTGTTCGTTGCTGCAGGAATCTACAACAATGCAAGAACAGCAAGGTCAGTATCAATGTTTAGAATCAATCCAGGACTTAAGAAAGATTCTTTTCTCACTATTTTATCTGACTGAAAAATCCAGTAAAACAGTCCGAAAGAGTAAGACTCTTTTAGTGAGATGGGATCCAGATTTCATACTTGGTCTCCGCGTCCCGCTCAGGCGAGATAAGATGCACAGAGAGTACAAGCACTAATTTCTGGTAGGCAGTCCCTGCCAATCGCCAACCCGTGCGATTCCCCTTCATCTGGGCAATCCAGCAGACTGTGCCAACTGAGTTGGTACAACACAGTCTCTGATCCCACAGATGGCTGCCTCCATATAGCTAACATATGCCCCATATGTAGCCTACATGGTCAAGCTGACCTGACCTACTCCCTGGACCACCACGTGCTATGCTGAGCAACGAGAAGCGATAAATCCCTTCTCTGTAACACGCAGGTGAAATCACACACCGTCTGAAGATAGATGGGCGTGCCCACTGAGTGGGTACAACACGGCCCCAACGATAGTCAGAACAGTGAGGTTTCGCGTCAGATGGCTTACGTGCTTGATATTTAACGTTGGATTTTAACGGTCTTTTATCTTCTTAACTATCATGCAAACCCTATGGCGATAGCAGAAGATAAATAAATCATGCAATTCTACTTATTTAAACAATAAAAGAAAGCATGATGATCTTATGTGGTAAACGCCCATTAAGCCTAGGTAAGACCTTAAGATAACTTAAGTCTTCACTTGAGCTCTTCATGAGTCATTCGCATCTCATCTAGCCCAACCCAGGGCCCTAGCGCCCAATGCAGCTCAGGTGCGCCCACCAGGTAAATGCGCCTGTCCTAGGGTCGAACCCTAGACCTCCCACCTGGTCAAGCCACTGCTGCATGCGCCTCTGCCATGTGTGCTTTGAGCTCTTGTCAGATTAAAATACAATTTAATCTATCTAGACAAGATTGACTCGCAGGTCAATTACATTGTATAAATTAATTCAAATGTGATTCGCAGATCACAATAATCATAATTTACAATTAACCAGGCTCGCAGGCCCCAGCACAGCACACATTAAAAGGGCAACCCACATAAGATGAAATAGACATACATCATGGTATTCATTCATCATGTGATCCAATAACAAAATAAAATTTTGAAAACCCCTTGGCTGTTGGGGTATGCCCTTAAGGCTAATGTTTGAGGCCTTGGGATTCTATCAGTATCATGTATAAACTCTAAGTTTATAAAGGCAATGGTTGTTATTCAGTTTGTTACATTGTCTGCTGCAATAAGTGTACTTCTGAATAATGTCTCAATGCTGTTCAGCTAGGCTGACATGCTATATGTCCTTAGTCGAGATATCTTGGTGAACATGAGACAGCCTTGATATGATTGAGACTAATATGTGTTCTAATCTTATAGGATGCTTCGAGCATGGAATAAGATGTAGACTCATGGGTACATTGGATGTACTGGACAGACCCTACTAGGATATTCAATTGCTTGTCACAATGTGAATAATCCTTGTTTGCAACAAGTGGCACATGTCCTCTGACTTGAGATCACTTGTGTTTCTAAATGATGATTGTCATTATTTTGAGGTAGTTCAATATCATTTGAAACATAATAGTTATAGACTATCTTGGATAATGATCATGAGTCAGGTTAGGACACTAGTGATAGATATAGGATTGCCGTCTCCTTGATTGGAGTGTGATGTTCTAAAGGGGCCCCCCTGAATGAGATGATTGAGAAAGTGTATGGCCATACCCAGGTGACTATGTTCATCTGATCTAATCATGCTCATCATATTGGAGCTACAGGCTTGACACGCTTGTCCAATAAGAACATCCAGTGGCAAAGGAAACATGTATGCCTCGTGAAGTGGATTCACACTTGTGCTGTGGTTTGGGTGTAGTCTTGGAAGACTCTTTCCTTTATATCGGGAGACAGTGATGTGTTGCTAGATACCCCTCACTGATCGTGATAACGTAAGTTATCGTTACCGACATTTAAAGGAAACCCTCAGGGTCGCACAATTTGATGATATGGCTTACTTATGTCAGATCGTGTGGACTGAATTGTTTGGGTTCAGTTTAAAGGGATTTAGACTCTGATTGTAAGTGAGATCTGGTCTGATCAAGTTTGATTGATTAGGGCTTAAGATCGGTAAGCTTCGATCGAGAGATTGGATGCTAGATCGGTGAGATCGAGAGCATCGAGAGATGAACGGTTAGATCTTGAACCATTTGGTTTAATGAGATCTGAACCAATGTTGATTTGATTTGGTCTTTGAACCAAACGCATTGAACCGAATGAATTGAATCGGTTCACTTATGTGAACGCTTGATTCGAATGGGAGACGTTCGAAGGTAACGTGGGATTGAATGAAGACATAGTGCTTTCTATTTTTAGAAAGGCGTTTTTCTTCCTTTGGTTAATCCCCAACGTTTTCGAATGGGGGGGTTACTCTCTCGCTCTCTCTCGCCGACTTGTGCTCTTGCGCTCGTCTTGGGTGATCTTCACGCCAAAGGAGAAGGTTCAATCAGCATAGAAGATTCATCTCTTCTCTTCCACACAAAAAAGGACAATTGGAGATCCTTGCTAGCACAAGGAGTCACAAGGAGTAGCCGACCACTCAACTTGTGTGCGGCACCTTTGGAGAAGAGGCGCTTGCATCTTTCTCTTCCAAGTCGCCATCTTCCTCATGGCTATGGTATGATCCTTTCGATCTTTGCAATCTTTTAGCAAGTTGATCATATGTTCATTCAAATGATCCTATGGAAACCTTAGCTTCCGCTATGAAATTCTTGATGTGCGCCACTTTAAGGTTTTCGCTCCCCCTTGAAGGGGACCTCTAAATTGGTATCAGAGCATGGTTGTTATGAATGATTCATATGATTGCTTCATGTCTTTGTGATCCAAGTTTTGTGTGAAGAAACCCCTTTCATGAGGGGGGGCGAAAACCCTAAGCATGGCGCAAATAAAATTTTGCGAGCGGTAGCAAGGGTTTGATGATCTTTTGCATGTCATATGATCAACTATCATAGATTGAATAGATCAAGAGTAGATCATACCATAGCCATCTTTCGGATGGTCCCTTGGAAGAAGAGATCGAAGAGGGTCTCCTCCACAAGATGCGCACACAAGATGAGAATTGACTTGCTTCTTGTTGCTCCTTGTGCTAGCAAGGATCTCCAAGATGTCCTTGATCGAATGAAGGAAAAAGGAGATGATCTTGGCGTGGATGAGCTCCTCCTTGTTCTCGTCAAAACTCTCCACTTCGAGAAAGAGGCGTTTAGTTGAGAGAAGAGACAAACATTCTCATCCAAAGTGAAGCGTTGAGAAACCATTTCCGAAACCTCCACTTCCAAAAATGGTAAGTCATCACTACAAGCGTTCATGTCTTATGAACCAAACCAAAACGCCAATTCGATTTAACCATGCGTTCACACATATGTGAACCGGTTCAATAGAATTCGGTCTAATTGAATTCGGTTCAAAGACCAAATTGAACCAAGCCAAGCCATGGTCTAAATCTCATCTGAACCATGAAGGTTCGAGATCTAACCGTACATCTCTTGATGCCTTTGATCTCACCGATCTAGCATCACTACTCTCGATCGAAGCTTACCGATCTCAAGCCCTAATCAATCAAACATGATCAGGCCAGATCTCACTTGCAATCAGAGTTTAAACTCCTTTAAACTGAACCAAAAACAATTCTGTCCACACGATCTGACTCAAGTAAGCCATATCATCAAATTGTGCGACCCTGAGGGTTTCCTTTAAATGTCGGTAACGATAACTTAGGTTATCACGACCAGTGAGAGGTATCTAGCAACACATCACTGTCTCCCGATATAAAGAAAAGAGTCTTCCAAGACTACACCCAAAACATAGCACAAGTGTGAATCCACTTCACTAGGCATGCATGTGTCCTTTGCCACTTGATGTTCTTATTGGACAAGCGTGTCAAGCCTGTAATTCCAATATGATGAGCATGATTAGATCAGATGAACATAGTCACCTGGGTATGGCCATACACTTTCTCAATCATCTCATTTGGGGGGGGGGGGCCCTTTAGAACATCACACTCCAATTAAGGAGATGGCAATCCTTTATCTATCACTAGTGCCCTAACCTGACTCAAGATCATTATCCAAGATAGTCTATAATCATTATATTTCAAATGATATCGAACTACCTCAAAACAATGACAATCATCATTTAGAAACACACAAGGGATCTCAAGTCAGAGGACATGTGCCACTTGTAGCAAAAGGATTATTCACATTGTGACAAGCAATTGAATATCCTAATAGGGTCTGTCCAGTACATCTAATGTACCCATGAGTCTACATCTTATTCCATGCTCGAAGCATCGTATAAGATTAGAACACACATTAGTCTCAATCATATCAAGGCTGTCTCATGTTCACCAAGATATCTCGACTAAGGACAAAAGTACATGTCAGCCTAGCTGAACAGCTTTGAGACATTATTCAGAAGCACACTTATTGCAGCAGACAATGTAACAACCTGAATAACAACCATTGCCTTTATAAACAAAAGAGTTTATATACATGATACTCATGGAATCCCAAGGCCTCAAACATTAGCCTTAAGGGCATACCCCAACAATCTCCCACTTGCACTTAATCTAATGGTTGAGAAATATCAAACCCATATTATTACAGTGCTTCTCATGCTTCTGCTACGCCAGAGGCTTGGTAAGCGGGTCAGCCAGATTGTCGTCTGTATGAACCTTGCAGATTTTGATCTCGTCACGATCAATGATCTCCCGGATCAAGTGAAACCGTCTCTGTATGTGCTTGGACTTCTGGTGCGACCGTGGTTCCTTTGCTTGTGCGATTGCTCCAGTGTTATCACAGAAGATAACCAAAGGATCTGCACTCGAAGGAACGACACCAAGTTCCTTAATGAACTTACGAATCCACACTGCCTCCTTGGATGCTTCCGAGGCTGCAACATACTCGGCTTCTGTTGTGGAATCAGCAACAGTTGACTGTTTGAAACTTTTCCACACCACCGCTCCTCCATTCAAGCTAAAGACATAGCCTGATTGCGATCGGAAATCATCCTGGTCCGACTGGAACGAAGCGTCAGTATATCCTTCTATACTGAGTTCTTCCTGACCACCATATATCAAGAACATATCTTTGGTCCTCCGCAGATATTTTAAAATGTTCTTGACCGCAATCCAGTGTGCCTGACCTGGATTACTTTGGAATCGACTGGTCACGCTTAACCCGTAAGCGACGTCTGGGCGAGTACACAACATCACATACATAATGGACCCAATAGCCGAAGCATAAGGCGTATTGTCCATTTCATCTTTCTCAGTCTGTGTTTGTGGACACTGACTCTTCGAAAGATTCAGACCATGTCTGACTGGAAGATACCCTCTTTTAGAATTCTCTAAATGGAATCTCTCCAGGACTTTATCGATGTAAGTACTCTGGCACAGCCCGAGAAGCCTCTTAGATCTATCCCTGTAGATCTTCACACCTAACACATAGGCTGCTTCTCCTAGATCTTTCATCTGAAAACATTTTCCTAACCATGCTTTAACAGCATGCAGTTCAGGAACATCGTTTCCAATGATTAAGATATCATCGACGTAGAGGACTAGTAAAGTAATCACGCTCCCACTAAACCTCTTATATACACACGGGTCATCTTCGTTCTTGATGAAGCCAAACTCAGAGATTGATTCATCAAAACGAATATTCCAGCTTCTAGATGCTTGTTTAAGTCCATAAATGGACTTCTTTAACTTGCATATTTTATGACGATCTGCTGGATTAGTGAAACCTTCAGGTTGTGTCATATACACATCCTCATCCAGTTTTCCATTAAGGAAAGCAGTTTTCACATCCATCTGCCAGATCTCATAATCGTAATATGCTGCTATCGCGAAAAGAATCCGAATAGACTTGAACATGGCTACAGGAGAGAAAGTTTCATCATAATCTATCCCGTAGATTTGTTTGAAACCTTTCGCAACTAGCCTGCCTTTATAGGTAACTACGTTACCATCCATGTCAATCTTCTTCTTGAAGATCCATTTACAGCCTATAGGGATTACTCCCGGAGGCGGATCAACCAAATCCCAGACTTGGTTATCTGACATGGAGTCCATCTCGGCTCGCATAGCTTCAAGCCATCTAGCTGACTCCGGTCCACTGACCGCATCCGCATAAGTGAGGGGTTCATCATTATTAATGATGAAGACTCCGTCATAGCGCTCAGGCTGTCGACGGATCCTTCCCGATCTACGCGGTTCCCGTGATATCTGAGCCTCAGGTTGTTCAGTAACCTGATCTACCGGCTCAGGCTCATCCAACTGTGCTTGACAACTTTGTCCTTCCTCTGGATTCTCATCCAGCTTTATTTCTCTCCCACTGGCCTCTTGCAGAAGAAACTCCTTCTCAAGAAAAATGGCCGTCCGAGCAACAAATACCTTGTTCTCTTTGGGATCGTAGAAATAATAACCCTTAGTTTCCTTAGGGTAACCGACAAAGATGCATTTCTCAGATCTGCTCTCCAGTTTCCCAGAGGCGAGCTTTTTGACATAAGCCTCGCAACCCCAGATCTTAATAAATGTCAAGCTAGGCTGTTTCCCATACCATAATTCATATGGAGTCTTTGAAACGGCCTTGGATGGCACTCGGTTTAGTACCTTTGCAGCTGTTTCCAGTGCAAATCCCCAAAAGGAGTAAGGAAGAGTAGCCTGACTCATCATAGAATGAACCATATCAAGTAACGTTCTATTTCTCCTCTCGGACACACCATTCCATTGTGGTGTTCCTGGCGGAGTGAGCTGTGAGATAATCCCACACTCCTTTAGATAGTCAGTAAACGCATGACTCAGGTATTCTCCACCTCGATCAGAACGAAGTGCCTTGATATTTCGGCCTAGCTGATTCTGTACTTCATTCTTGAACTCTTTGAACTTGTCAAAAGATTCACTCTTATGTCTCATAAGATAGACATACCCATATCTACTGAAATCATCAGTAAAGGTAATGAAGTACTGATAGCCTCCTCTGGCATGTGTACTAAATGGCCCACACACATCACTGTGTATAAGGTCAAGTAAACCTGAAGCCCTTTGACCTTTGTTAGGAAAAGGAGCTTTCGTCATTTTACCCATTAAACAAGCTTTGCATGTATCAATCTCCTCATAGGAGAATGATCCCAGCAGTCCATGATCATGCAACCGATTAATGCGCTTCTTGTTAATATGGCCTAAACGACTATGCCATAACAAGGTGCTGTCATCAGCATACTTGGCTTTCTTATTATCAATATTTTGTATAGAATATTCCATGTCCAACATGAATAACCCATTGTTAATTGAACCAGTAGCATAAACAATATTATCAAGAGTAAGATAACACTTTGAAATCTTGCATTCAAAGGAAAACCCTTTCCTGACAAGAGCAGGAATAGAGATAATATTTTTGGTAATACTGGGTACAAAATAACAATTGTTTAATTCTAATACAATGCCAGATGGTAATGAGATGTAATAATCCCCTACAGCAACAGCAGCAACCCGTGCCCCGTTCCCAACGCGTAGGTCCACCTCATGCTGTCCCACCTGTCTTCTTCTCTTGAGTTCCTGTACATTTGAACAAATGTGAACTCCACATGTAGTGTCCAACACCCATGAAATAGAAGAAGAGGATATCATGACCTCAGTCACAAATATACCTGAGCCAAAAGCGATGTTTCCCCTCTTGTCTCCTTGGAGCGCTTTACAGTCCTTTTTCCAGTGACCCAGCTGGCCACAGTGGAAACACCTGTTGTCCTTTGATCGCTTAACCTTCTGTTTCAGAGCCTTGCCGTAACTCTTGACAGGGGCTTTGCCCTTCTTCCCCTTCTTCTTGTTCCTAGAAGGAACCATTAAGATAGAGGTTGAAGGCTTTCCCTTTAGAGTTTCGTCAGTAGTCAAGAGCATATTGAGCAGCTCTGCCGGAGTACAATCGATTTTGTTCATATTAAAGTTAATAATGAACGCATCGAAAGAAGGCGGGAGAGACTGCAGAATAATGTCTACAGCAAGCTCCTGATTGATGGTATGCCCCAGTTTCTCTAGAGCCTCCTTGTGCCCAATCATCTTGAGCACGTGAGCTCCCACTGGGCTCCCTTCAGCCAGTTTGCTCTGAAAGAAAAGCTTTGTCAGATTATAGCGTTCTGTCCTCGCCTGTGCAGCATACAGCATCTTGAGGTTCGGTATAATCTCTATAGCCGACATATCCTCATGCTGACGCTGCAGCGGTGGCGTCATAGACGCTAGCATCAGGCAAGCGACATCAATGCTATCATTGACATGCTTTTCATAGGCATCGCGAACCGCCCTTGCGGCGTTCACAGCGGGTTGAGGCGGTATAGCCGTCTCGAGGACATACAGTTTCCTCTCTGCCTTAAGAACAATCTTAAGGTGTCCGAACCAGTCTGAGAAGTTTGGCCCAGCAAACTTCTCCCTTTCCAGTAGGGATCGCACATTGAAGCTCATGGTGTTCGTTGCTGCAGGAATCTACAACAATGCAAGAACAGCAAGGTCAGTATCAATGTTTAGAATCAATCCAGGACTTAAGAAAGATTCTTTTCTCACTATTTTATCTGACTAAAAAATCCAGTAAAACAGTCCGAAAGAGTAATACTCTTTTAGTGAGATGGGATCCAGATTTCATACTTGGTCTCCGCGTCCCGCTCAGGCGAGATAAGATGCACAGAGAGTACAAGCACTAATCTCTGGTAGGCAGTCCCTGCCAATCGCCAACCCGTGCGATTCCCCTTCATCTGGGCAATCCAGCCGACTGTGCCAACTGAGTTGGTACAATACAGTCTCTGACCCCGCAGATGGCTGCCTCCATGTGCTACCATATGCCCCATATGTAGCCTACATGGTCAAGCTGACCTGACCTACTCCCTGGACCACCACGTGCTATGCTGAGCAACGAGAAGCGATAAATCCCTTCTCTGTAACACGCAGGTGAAATCACACACCGTCTGAAGATAGATGGACGTGCCCACTGTGTGGGTACAACACGGCTCCAACGATAGTCAGAACAGTGAGGTTTCGCGTCAGAAGGCATTACGTGCTTGATATGTTAGCGTTGGATTTTAACGGTCTTTTATCTTCTTACTATCAGGCAGATCCTATGGCCATAGCAGAAGATAAATAACTCATGCAATTCTACTTATTTAGCAAATAAAAGAAAGCATGGATCTTATGTGGTAAAAGCCCATAGAGCCTAAGTAAGACCTTAAATCAACTTAAGTCTTCACTTGCTCTTCTTGGGTCTTTTGCATCTCATCTGGCCCAGACCAGGGCCCAAGCGCACTCTGCAGCTCAGGTGCGCCCACCAGGTAGTTGCGCCTGTCATAGGGTCGAACCCTAGACCTCCCACCTGGTCAAGCCACTGCTGCATGCGCCAATGCCATGTGTGCTCTGTGCTCTTGTCTAATTAAAATACATTTTAATCTATCTAGACAAGCTTGACACGCAGGTCAATTATACAATAAATTAATTAAAAATGTGATTTGCAGATCACAAAAATAATAATTTACCAGGCTCGCAGGCCCCAGCACAGCACACATTAAGGGCAACCCACATAAGATTAAATAAACAAGCATCATGGCATCATTCAATCAACATGTGATCCATTACAAAGAAAATAAAATTTTGAAAAACCCATTGGCATCAATTTTAATTTTCTTATGTGCCCTACAACCTTACAACGGTCCATTGATAGGGATCCACTCATCAATCTAGTTAGATCCACTGCCCTTGCATGCACCAAGTCCTAACTGACTCGAGTTGACCTAATGGTCAACCATGCATGCGCCAAGGGCTGAACAATACTCATGAGTTCTGGCAAGCGGGTGTGACCCCGGGCCTAACTCATGCATGTTCACTGGTTGTCTCAACCAGACCTCGCTACACGCCTGTGATGCAATCGACCTATAGCCACCTTGTGATTGCACACAGGTGCCATCTGGTCGATCCATCTAGGCTGTCAGATGGTCTGATCAGACTATTGGATCTAACCTAGAGGGTGACTTCAACCCCATCAACCCGTCTAAGGGTTTACAGTAGGCGCCACTTAGATCTAATGGTGAGCGCGCAAGTCATTTAGTTTGTTTTGAGAAAACATCAACAACATTCAACATGATAGATGCGCACATCATCATACATGCGCCAACATGAAAGTCATCATCATCAAGTTTTCGCATGAAGTTAAGATCTAAGCATACATGAATCACCTTAAGCAATCATATGAACATGTATAGAACCGCATCCTCTGATACCAATTGAAGAAACCCCTTTCATGAGGGGGGGCGAAAACCCTAAGCATGGCGCAAATAAAATTTTGCGAGCGGTAGCAAGGGTTTGATGATCTTTTGCATGTCATATGATCAACTATCATAGATTGAATAGATCAAGAGTAGATCATACCATAGCCATCTTTCGGATGGTCCCTTGGAAGAAGAGATCGAAGAGGGTCTCCTCCACAAGATGCGCACACAAGATGAGAATTGACTTGCTTCTTGTTGCTCCTTGTGCTAGCAAGGATCTCCAAGATGTCCTTGATCGAATGAAGGAAAAAGGAGATGATCTTGGCGTGGATGAGCTCCTCCTTGTTCTCGTCAAAACTCTCCACTTCGAGAAAGAGGCGTTTAGTTGAGAGAAGAGACAAACGTTCTCATCCAAAGTGAAGCGTTGAGAAACCATTTCCGAAACCTCCACTTCCAAAAATGGTAAGTCATCACTACAAGCGTTCATGTCTTATGAACCAAACCAAAACGCCAATTCGATTTAACCATGCGTTCACACATATGTGAACCGGTTCAATAGAATTCGGTCTAATTGAATTCGGTTCAAAGACCAAATTGAACCAAGCCAAGCCATGGTCTAAATCTCATCTGAACCATGAAGGTTCGAGATCTAACCGTACATCTCTTGATGCCTTTGATCTCACCGATCTAGCATCACTACTCTCGATCGAAGCTTACCGATCTCAAGCCCTAATCAATCAAACATGATCAGGCCAGATCTCCCTTGCAATCAGAGTTTAAACTCCTTTAAACTGAACCAAAAACAATTCAGTCCACATGATCTGACTCAAGTAAGCCATATCATCAAATTGTGCGACCCTGAGGGTTTCCTTTAAATGTCGGTAATGATAACTTAGGTTATCACGATCAGTGAGAGGTATCTAGCAACACATCACTGTCTCCCGATATAAAGAAAAGAGTCTTCCAAGACTACACCCAAAACATAGCACAAGTGTGAATCCACTTCACTAGGCATGCATGTGTCCTTTGCCACTTGATGTTCTTATTGGACAAGCGTGTCAAGCCTGTAATTCCAATATGATGAGTATGATTAGATCAGATGAACATAGTCACCTGGGTATGGCCATACACTTTCTCAATCATCTCATTTGGGGGGGGCCCTTTAGAACATCACACTCCAATTAAGGAGATGGCAATCCTTTATCTATCACTAGTGCCCTAACCTGACTCAAGATCATTATCCAAGATAGTCTATAATCATTATATTTCAAATGATATCGAACTACCTCAAAACAATGACAATCATCATTTAGAAACACACAAGGGATCTCAAGTCAGAGGACATGTGCCACTTGTAGCAAAAGGATTATTCACATTGTGACAAGCAATTGAATATCCTAATAGGGTCTGTCCAGTACATCTAATGTACCCATGAGTCTACATCTTATTCCATGCTCGAAGCATCCTATAAGATTAGAACACACATTAGTCTCAATCATATCAAGGCTGTCTCATGTTCACCAAGATATCTCGACTAAGGACTTAACTGCATGTCAGCCTAGCTGAACAGCTTTGAGACATTATTCAGAAGTACACTTATTGCAGCAGACAATGTAACAACCTGAATAACAACCATTGCCTTTATAAACAAAAGAGTTTATATACATGATACTCATGGAATCCCAAGGCCTCAAACATTAGCCTTAAGGGCATACCCCAACATTGTGTAGATCTAAATTACATGCGATATTACATGATAGATCATCATGCGAAACTACATGCTAGTATGTTTATTATTGGCGCATGTATGATGTATATTTTTGGTTTGCGCATGTATGTTGAATGTTGGCGCTTGAATGTAGTTTTGATCAAAACTTATCATATCTTGTGCGCGTCCTGATAGATCTAAGGTGCGCCTACTTTAAGTCCTTAGACGGGTTAGTAGGGTTGAAATCATCATCTAGTTAAGATCCAACCAGTCTGATCAGACTATCTGACAGCCTAGATGGGTCGACCAGATGGCACCTGTGCGCAAGCACGAGGTGGCTATAGGTCGACTGCAGACAGGCGTGTAGCGATGTCTGGTTGAGACAACCAGTGAACACACATGAGTTAGGCCCGGGGTCACACCCACTTGCCAGAACTCATGAGGGTTGTTCAGCCCAGTGCATGCATGGTTGACCATTGGGTCGACTCAAGTCAGTTAGGACTTGGTGCATGTAAGGGCAGTGGATCTGACTAGGTCTGATGAGTGGATCCCTATTAATGGACCGTTGTAAGGTAGTAGGGCACATAAGACAAATAAAATTGATGCCAATGGGGTTTTTCAAAATTTTATTTTCTTATTGGATCACATGTTGATTGTAAGCATATGCTTGTTTATTTAATCTTATGTGGGTTGCCCGTGTTAATGTGTGCTGTGCTGGGGCCTGCGTGCCTGGTTAATAAAATTGTAAATTATTTATTGTGATCTGCACATCACATTTTAATCAATTTATTATGTAATTGACCTGCGAGTCAATCATGTCTAGATAGAATAAATTGTAAGTTTAATCAGACATGAGCACAGAGCACACTTGGCAGAGGCGCATGCAGCAGTGGCTTGACCAGGTGGGAGGTCCAGGGTTCGACTCTGGGACAGGCGCATTTACCTCGTGGGCGCACCTGAGCTGCAGTGGGCGCTTGGGCCCTGGGTGGGCCAGATGAGATGCAAAAGTCCCACGAAGAGCTCAAGTGAAGACTTAAGTTAAATTAAGGTCTTACTTAGGGTTAATGGGCTTTTACCACATAAGATCAGCATGCTTTCTTTTTATTGTTTAAATAATTAGAGTTGCATGATTTAATCTTCTGCTATCACCATAGGAATTGCATGATAGTTAAGAAGATAAAAGGACCGTTAAAATCCAAACGTTAAAATATCAAGCACGTAAGCCTTCTGACGCGAAACCTCACTGTTCTGACTATCGTTGGGGCCGTGTTGTACCCACTCAGTGGGCACGCCCATCTATCTTCAGACGGTGTGTGATTTCACCTGCGTGTTACAGAGAAGGGATTTATCGCTTCTCGTTCCTCAGCATAGCACGTGGTGGTCCAGGGAGTAGGTCAGGTCAGCTTGACCGTGTGGGCTACATATGGGGCATATGTTAGCTATATGGAGGCAGCCATCTGAGGGATCAGAGACTGTGTTGTACCAACTCAGTTGGCACAGTCGGCTGGATTGCCCAGATGAAGGGGAATCGCACGGGTTGGCGATTGGCAGGGACTGCCTACCAGAAATTAGTGCTTGTACTCTCTGTGCATCTTATCTGGCCTGAGCGGGACGCGGAGACCAAGTATGAAATCTGGATCCCATCTCACTAAAAGAGTCTTACTCTTTCGGACTGTTTTAATGGATTTTTCAGTCAGATAAAATAGTGAGAAAAGAATCTTTCTTAAGTCCTGGATTGATTCTAAACATTGATACTGACCTTGCTGTTCTTGCATTGTTGTAGATTCCTGCAGCAACGAACACCATGAGCTTCAATGTGCGATCCCTACTGGAAAGGGAGAAGTTTGCTGGGCCAAACTTCTCAGACTGGTACGGACACCTTAAGATTGTTCTTAAGGCTGAGAGGAAACTGTATGTCCTCGAGACGGCTATACCGCCTCAACCCGCTCCGAACGCCACAAGGGCGGTTCGGGAAGCCTATGAAAAGCATGTCAATGATAGCATTGATGTCGCTTGCCTGATGCTAGCGTCTATGACGCCACAGCTGCAGCGTCAGCATGAGGATATGTCTGCTATAGAAATTATAGCAAACCTCAAGATGCTATATGCTACACAGGCGAGGACTGAACGCTATAATTTGACCAAGCTTTTCTTTCAGAGCAAACTGGCTGAAGGGAGTCCAGTGGGAGCTCATGTGCTCAAGATGATTGGGCACAAAGAGGCTCTAGAGAAACTGGGGCATACCATCAATCAGGAGCTTGCTGTAGACATTATTCTGCAGTCCCTCCCGGCCTCTTTTGATCCGTTCATTATTAATTTTAATATGAACAAGATCGACTGTACTCCGGCAGAGTTGCTGAATATGCTCTTGACTACAGAGGAGACTCTAAAGGGAAAGCCTTCAACCTCTGTCTTGATGTTCCCTTCCAGGAACAAGAAGAAGGGGAAGAAGGGCAAAGCCCTTGTCAAGAATTACAACAAGGCTCTGAAACAAAAGGTTAAGCGGTCGAAGGAATACAGATGTTTCCATTGTGGCCAGCTGGGTCACTGGAAAAAGGACTGTAAAGCGCTCCAAGGAGACAAGAAGGGAAGCATCGCTTCTGGCTCAAGTATTTTTGTGACTGAAGTCATGATATCTTCTTCTTCTATTTCATGGGTGTTGGACACTGCATGTGGAGTTCACATTTGTTCAAATGTACAGGAACTCAAGAGAAGAAGACAGGTGGGACAGCATGAGGTGGACCTACGAGTAGGAAACGGGGCACGGGTTGCTGCTGTTGCTGTAGGAGAATATTACATCTCATTACCATCTGGACTTGTATTGGAACTAGACAATTGTTACTTTGTACCTAGCATTACCAAGAATATTATCTCTATTCCTGCTCTTGTCAGGAAAGGATTTTCCTTTGAATGCAATATTTCAAAGTGTGTTATTTCTTATGAGAATATTGTTTATGCTACTGGATCAATTAACAATGGGTTATTCATGTTGGACATGGAATGTTCTATACAAAATATTGATAATAAGAAAGCCAAGTATGCTGATAACAGCACCTTGCTATGGCATAGTCGTTTAGGCCATATTAACAAGAAACGCATTAAGCGGTTGCATGACCATGGACTGCTGGGATCATTCTCCTGTGAGGAGATTGATACATGCAAAGCTTGTTTAATGGGTAAAATGACGAAGTCTCCTTTTCTTCACAAAGGTCAAAGGGCTTCAGGTTTACTTGACCTTATACACAGTGATGTGTGTGGGCCATTTAGTAAACATGCCAGAGGTGGCTATTCATACTTCATTACCTTTACTGATGATTTCAGTAGATATGGGTATGTCTATCTAATGAGACATAAAAGTGAATCTTTTGACAAGTTCAAAGAATTCAAAAATGAAGTACAGAATCAGCTAGGCCGAAATATCAAGGCACTTCGCTCAGATCGAGGTGGAGAATACCTAAGTCGAGAGTTTACTGACTATCTGAAGGAGTGTGGGATTATCTCACAGCTCACTCCACCAGGAACACCGCAATGGAATGGTGTGTCCGAGAGGAGGAACAGAACCTTACTGGATATGGTTCGTTCAATGATGAGTCAGGCTACTCTACCTTACTCCTTTTGGGGATTTGCACTGGAAACAGCTGCAAAGGTACTAAACCGAGTGCCATCCAAGGCAGTTTCAAAGACTCCATATGAGTTATGGTATGGGAAACAGCCGAGCTTGACGTTTATCAAGATCTAGGGTTGCGAGGCATATGTCAAAAAGCTCGCCTCTGGGAAACTAGAGAGCAGATCTGACAAATGCATCTTTGTCGGTTACCCTAAGGAAACTAAGGGTTATTATTTCTACGATCCCAAAGAGAACAAGGTATTTGTTGCTCGGACAGCCATTTTTCTTGAGAAGGAGTTTCTTCTGCAAGAGGCCAGTGGGAGAGAAATAAAGCTGGATGAGAATCCAGAGGAAGGACAAAGTAGTCAAGCACAGTTGGATGAGCCTGAGCCGGTAGAACAGGTTATTGAACAACCTGAGGCTCAGATATCACGGGAACCGCGAAGATCAGGAAGGATCCGTCGACAGCCTGAGCGCTATGACGGAGTCTACATCATTGATGATGATGAACCCCTCACTTATGCGGATGCGGTCAGTGGACCGGAATCAGCGAGATGGCTTGAAGCTATGCGAGCCGAGATGGACTCCATGTCAGATAACCAAGTCTGGGATTTGGTTGATCCGCCTCCGGGAGTAATCCCTATAGGCTGTAAATGGATCTTCAAGAAGAAGATTGACATGGATGGTAACGTAGTTACCTATAAAGGCAGGCTAGTTGCGAAAGGTTTCAAACAAATCTACGGGATAGATTATGATGAAACTTTCTCTCCTGTAGCCATGTTCAAGTCTATTCGGATTATTCTTGCGATAGCAGCATATTATGATTATGAGATCTGGCAAATGGATGTGAAGACCGCTTTCCTTAATGGAAAACTAGATGAGGATGTGTATATGACACAACCTGAAGGTTTCACTAATCCATCAGATCGTCATAAAATATGCAAGTTAAAGAAGTCCATTTATGGACTTAAGCAAGCATCTAGAAGCTGGAATATTCGTTTTGATGAATCAATATGTGAATTTGGTTTCATCAAGAATGAAGATGACCCGTGTGTATATAAGAGGTTTAGTGGGAGCGTGATTACTTTCCTAGTCCTCTACGTCGATGATATCTTAATCATTGGAAACGATATTCTTGAACTGCATGGTGTTAAAGCATGGTTAAGAAAATGTTTCCAGATGAAAGATCTAGGAGAAGCAGCCTATGTATTAGGTGTGAAGATCTACAGAGATAGATCTAAGAGGCTTCTCGGGCTGTGCCAGAGTACTTACATCGATAAAGTCCTGGAGAGATTTCATTTAGAGAATTCTAAAAGAGGATATCTTCCAGTCAGACATGGTCTGAATCTTTCAAAGAGTCAGTGTCCACAAACACAAACTGAGAAAGATGAAATGGACAATACGCCTTATGCTTCGGCTATTGGGTCCATTATGTATGCGATGTTGTGTACTCGCCCAGACGTCGCTTACGGGTTAAGCGTGACCAGTCGATTCCAAAGTAATCCAGGTCAGGCGCACTGGATTGCAGTCAAGAACATTTTGAAATATCTTCGGAGGACCAAAGATATGTTCTTGATTTATGGAGGTCAGGAAGAACTCAGTATTGAAGGATATACTGACGCTTCATTCCAATCGGACCAGGATGATTTCCGATCGCAATCAGGCTATGTTTTTAGCTTGAATGGAGGAGCAGTGGTGTGGAAAAGTTTCAAATAGTCTATCGTTGCTGATTCCACAACAGAAGCCGAGTATGTTGCAGCCTCGGAAGCATCCAAGGAGGCAGTGTGGATTCGTAAGTTCGTTCAGGAACTTGGTGTTGTTCCTTCGAGTGCAGATCCTTTGGTTATCTTCTGTGATAACACTGGAGCAATCGCACAAGCAAAGGAACCACGGTCGCACCAGAAGTCCAAGCACATGCAGAGACGGTTTCACTTCATCCGGGAGATCATTGATCGTGGTGAGATCAAAATCTGCAAGGTTCATACAGATGACAATCTGGCTGACCCGCTTACCAAGCCTCTGGCGCAGCAGAAGCATGAGAAGCACTGTAATAATATGGGTTTGAGATTTCTCAACCATTAGATTAAGTGCAAGTGGGAGATTTTTGGGGTATGCCCTTAAGGCTAATATTTGAGGCCTTGGGATTCTATCAGTATCATGTATAAACTCTAAGTTTATAAAGGCAATGGTTGTTATTCAGTTTGTTACATTGTCTGCTGCAATAAGTGTACTTCTGAATAATGTCTCAATGCTGTTCAGCTAGGCTGACATGCTATATGTCCTTAGTCGAGATATCTTGGTGAACATGATACAGCCTTGATATGATTGAGACTAATATGTGTTCTAATCTTATAGGATGCTTCGAGCATGGAATAAGATGTAGACTCATGGGTACATTGGATGTACTGGACAGACCCTACTAGGATATTCAATTGCTTGTCACAATGTGAATAATCCTTGTTTGCAACAAGTGGCACATGTCCTCTGACTTGAGATCACTTGTGTTTCTAAATGATGATTGTCATTGTTTTGAGGTAGTTCAATATCATTTGAAACATAATGGTTATAGACTATCTTGGATAATGATCATGAGTCAGGTTAGGACACTAGTGATAGATATAGGATTGCCGTCTCCTTGATTGGAGTGTGATGTTCTAAAGGGGCCCCCCTGATTGAGATGATTGAGAAAGTGTATGGCCATACCCAGGTGACTATGTTCATCTGATCTAATCATGCTCATCATATTGGAGCTACAGGCTTGACACGCTTGTCCAATAAGAACATCCAGTGGCAAAGGAAACATGTATGCCTCGTGAATGGATTCACACTTGTGCTGTGGTTTGGGTGTAGTCTTGGAAGACTCTTTCCTTTATATCGGGAGACAGTGATGTGTTGCTAGATACCCCTCACTGATCGTGATAACGTAAGTTATCGTTACCGACATTTAAAGGAAACCCTCAGGGTCGCACAATTTGATGATATGGCTTACTTATGTCAGATCGTGTGGACTGAATTGTTTGGGTTCAGTTTAAAGGGATTTAGACTCTGATTGTAAGTGATATCTAGTCTGATCATGTTTGATTGATTAGGGCTTAAGATCGGTAAGCTTCGATCGAGAGATTGGATGCTAGATCGGTGAGATCGAGAGCATCGAGAGATGAACGGTTAGATCTTGAACCATTTGGTTTAATGAGATCTGAACCAATGTTGATTTGATTTGGTCTTTGAACCAAATGCATTGAACCGAATGAATTGAATCGGTTCACTTATGTGAACGCTTGATTCGAATGGGAGACGTTCGAAGGTAACGTGGGATTGAATGAAGACTTAGTGCTTTCTATTTTTAGAAAGGCGTTTTTCTTCCTTTGGTTAATCCCCAACGTTTTCGAATGGGGGGGTTACTCTCTCGCTCTCTCTCGCCGACTTGTGCTCTTGCGCTCGTCTTGGGTGATCTTCATGCCAAAGGAGAAGGTTCAATCAGCATAGAAGATTCATCTCTTCTCTTCCACACACAAAAGGACACTTGGAGATCCTTGCTAGCACAAGGAGTCACAAGGAGTAGCCGACCACTCAACTTGTGTGCGGCACCTTTGGAGAAGAGGCGCTTGCATCTTTCTCTTCCAAGTCGCCATCTTCCTCATGGCTATGGTATGATCCTTTCGATCTTTGCAATCTTTTAGCAAGTTGATCATATGTTCATTCAAATGATCCTACGGAAACCTTAGCTTCCGCTATGAAATTCTTGATGTGCGCCACTTTAAGGTTTTCGCTCCCCCTTGAAGGGGACCTCTCATTGGCATCACTTTTTATTTTTCTTATGTGCCCTACTACCTTACAACGGTCCATTAATAGGGATCCACTCATCATGTCTAGTCAGATCCACTGCCCTTGCATGCACCAAGTCCTAACTGACTCGAGTTGACCCAATGGTCAACCATGCATGCGCTGGGCTGAACAACCTTCATGAGTTGTGGCAAGCGGGTGTGACCCCGGGCCTAACTCATGCATGTTCACTGGTTGTCTCAATCAGACATCGCTACACGCCTGTCTGCAGTCGACCTATAGCCACCAGGTGCTTGCGCACAGGTGCCATCTGGTCGACCCATCTAGGCTGTCAGATAGTCTGATCAGACTGCTTGGATCTTAACTAGGTGATGATTTCAACCCTACTAACCCATCTAAGGGTTTATAGCAAGCGCATTAGATCTAATGGGGGGGGCGCAAGATTAGTTTTTGACAAAAACATTAACATGCGCCAACAAAAACATCATACATGCGCAACTTAAGAATAAACATACATCATGTATATTTCGCATGAGCATGATGATAGTTTTAGATCTAATCATAAACGCAAAGCATGGATCACAAAAACGCAAAGCAATCATATAAGATCATGCATAACCTTGGCGCTCTGATACCAATTGGGGGACCCCTTGCTTGAGGGGGGCGAAACCCTAAACATGCACATATGAAACCTTTTTGCATGGGCGGAAACTAGGGCTTCAAGAATCGCATGCATCATATACGATCAACTTAAAATTGCATAGATCTTAGATGGAATCATACCATAGCCATTGATTCGAATGGCGTCTTGGAAGAAGATGGCGAAAGGGCTCTCCTCCAAAGGTGACGCACACAAGAGGATGATGACTACTCCTTGTGTTCCTTGTGCTAGCAAGGTTCTCCAAGGGTGCTTGTCGAATGGAAGGGATGAGATGACTTGGTTGCTTAGCCGAGACCTCCTTGTCGTCAACACCTTCAACCCACAAGAGTGTGAGCGTCCAAAGGAAGAAGCGAACGCTTTTTAATTTTTGGCGTTTAGGCGTTGAGGGAAGTGGCCTTCATGACTTTCCAAAAATAGAAGTCATGCACCCATGATCTCATAACCGACCAAAGAAAACGCCTTCAAGTATTGAACCATGCGTTCATCTCTCGATGCTCTCGATCTCACCGATCTAGCATCCAATCTCTCGATCGAAGCTTACCGATCTTAAGCCCTAATCAATCAAACATGATCAGACCAGATATCACTTACAATCAGAGTCTAAATCCCTTTAGCTTACCGATCTCTCGATCGAAGCTTACCGATCTTAAGCTTACCGATCTAGCATCCAATCTCTCGATCTCATTCGATCAAGGACATCTTGGAGATCCTTGCTAGCACAAGGAGCAACAAGAAGCAAGTCAATTCTCATCTTGTGTGCGCATCTTGTGGAGGAGACCCTCTTCGATCTCTTCTTCCAAGGGACCATCCGAAAGATGGCTATGGTATGATCTACTCTTGATCTATTCAATCTATGATAGTTGATCATATGACATGCAAAAGATAATCAAACCCTTGCTACCGCTCGCAAAATTTTATTTGCGCCATGCTTAGGGTTTTCGCCCCCCCTCATGAAAGGGGTTTCTTCAATTGGTATCAGAGGATGCGGTTCTATACATGTTCATATGATTGCTTAAGGTGATTCATGTATGCTTAGATCTTAACTTCATGCGAAAACTTGATGATGATGACTTTCATGTTGGCGCATGTATGATGATGTGCGCATCTATCATGTTGAATGTTGTTGATGTTTTCTCAAAACAAACTAAATGACTTGCGCGCTCACCATTAGATCTAAGTGGCGCCTACTGTAAACCCTTAGACGGGTTGATGGGGTTGAAGTCACCCTCTAGGTTAGATCCAATAGTCTGATCAGACCATCTGACAGCCTAGATGGATCGACCAGATGGCACCTGTGTGCAATCACAAGGTGGCTATAGGTCGATTGCATCACAGGCGTGTAGCGAGGTCTGGTTGAGACAACCAGTGAACATGCATGAGTTAGGCCCGGGGTCACACCCGCTTGCCAGAACTCATGAGTATTGTTCAGCCCTTGGCGCATGCATGGTTGACCATTAGGTCAACTCGAGTCAGTTAGGACTTGGTGCATGCAAGGGCAGTGGATCTAACTAGATTGATGAGTGGATCCCTATCAATGGACCGTTGTAAGGTTGTAGGGCACATAAGAAAATTAAAATTGATGCCAATGGGTTTTTCAAAATTTTATTTTCTTTGTAATGGATCACATGTTGATTGAATGATGCCATGATGCTTGTTTATTTAATCTTATGTGGGTTGCCCTTAATGTGTGCTGTGCTGGGGCCTGCGAGCCTGGTAAATTATTATTTTTGTGATCTGCAAATCACATTTTTAATTAATTTATTGTATAATTGACCTGCGTGTCAAGCTTGTCTAGATAGATTAAAATGTATTTTAATTAGACAAGAGCACAGAGCACACATGGCATTGGCGCATGCAGCAGTGGCTTGACCAGGTGGGAGGTCTAGGGTTCGACCCTATGACAGGCGCAACTACCTGGTGGGCGCACCTGAGCTGCAGAGTGCGCTTGGGCCCTGGTCTGGGCCAGATGAGATGCAAAAGACCCAAGAAGAGCAAGTGAAGACTTAAGTTGATTTAAGGTCTTACTTAGGCTCTATGGGCTTTTACCACATAAGATCCATGCTTTCTTTTATTTGCTAAATAAGTAGAATTGCATGAGTTATTTATCTTCTGCTATGGCCATAGGATCTGCCTGATAGTAAGAAGATAAAAGACCGTTAAAATCCAACGCTAACATATCAAGCACGTAATGCCTTCTGACGCGAAACCTCACTGTTCTGACTATCGTTGGAGCCGTGTTGTACCCACTCAGTGGGCACGTCCATCTATCTTCAGACGGTGTGTGATTTCACCTGCGTGTTACAGAGAAGGGATTTATCGCTTCTCGTTGCTCAGCATAGCACGTGGTGGTCCAGGGAGTAGGTCAGGTCAGCTTGACCATGTAGGCTACATATGGGGCATATGGTAGCACATGGAGGCAGCCATCTGCGGGGTCAGAGACTGTATTGTACCAACTCAGTTGGCACAGTCGGCTGGATTGCCCAGATGAAGGGGAATCGCACGGGTTGGCGATTGGCAGGGACTGCCTACCAGAGATTAGTGCTTGTACTCTCTGTGCATCTTATCTCGCCTGAGCGGGACGCGGAGACCAAGTATGAAATCTGGATCCCATCTCACTAAAAGAGTATTACTCTTTCGGACTGTTTTACTGGATTTTTTAGTCAGATAAAATAGTGAGAAAAGAATCTTTCTTAAGTCCTGGATTGATTCTAAACATTGATACTGACCTTGCTGTTCTTGCATTGTTGTAGATTCCTGCAGCAACGAACACCATGAGCTTCAATGTGCGATCCCTACTGGAAAGGGAGAAGTTTGCTGGGCCAAACTTCTCAGACTGGTTCGGACACCTTAAGATTGTTCTTAAGGCAGAGAGGAAACTGTATGTCCTCGAGACGGCTATACCGCCTCAACCCGCTGTGAACGCCGCAAGGGCGGTTCGCGATGCCTATGAAAAGCATGTCAATGATAGCATTGATGTCGCTTGCCTGATGCTAGCGTCTATGACGCCACCGCTGCAGCGTCAGCATGAGGATATGTCGGCTATAGAGATTATACCGAACCTCAAGATGCTGTATGCTGCACAGGCGAGGACAGAACGCTATAATCTGACAAAGCTTTTCTTTCAGAGCAAACTGGCTGAAGGGAGCCCAGTGGGAGCTCACGTGCTCAAGATGATTGGGCACAAGGAGGCTCTAGAGAAACTGGGGCATACCATCAATCAGGAGCTTGCTGTAGACATTATTCTGCAGTCTCTCCCGCCTTCTTTCGATGCGTTCATTATTAACTTTAATATGAACAAAATCGATTGTACTCCGGCAGAGCTGCTCAATATGCTCTTGACTACTGACGAAACTCTAAAGGGAAAGCCTTCAACCTCTATCTTAATGGTTCCTTCTAGGAACAAGAAGAAGGGGAAGAAGGGCAAAGCCCCTGTCAAGAGTTACGGCAAGGCTCTGAAACAGAAGGTTAAGCGATCAAAGGACAACAGGTGTTTCCACTGTGGCCAGCTGGGTCACTGGAAAAAGGACTGTAAAGCGCTCCAAGGAGACAAGAGGGGAAACATCGCTTTTGGCTCAGGTATATTTGTGACTGAGGTCATGATATCCTCTTCTTCTATTTCATGGGTGTTGGACACTACATGTGGAGTTCACATTTGTTCAAATGTACAGGAACTCAAGAGAAGAAGACAGGTGGGACAGCATGAGGTGGACCTACGCGTTGGGAACGGGGCACGGGTTGCTGCTGTTGCTGTAGGGGATTATTACATCTCATTACCATCTGGCATTGTATTAGAATTAAACAATTGTTATTTTGTACCCAGTATTACCAAAAATATTATCTCTATTCCTGCTCTTGTCAGGAAAGGGTTTTCCTTTGAATGCAAGATTTCAAAGTGTTATCTTACTCTTGATAATATTGTTTATGCTACTGGTTCAATTAACAATGGGTTATTCATGTTGGACATGGAATATTCTATACAAAATATTGATAATAAGAAAGCCAAGTATGCTGATGACAGCACCTTGTTATGGCATAGTCGTTTAGGCCATATTAACAAGAAGCGCATTAATCGGTTGCATGATCATGGACTGCTGGGATCATTCTCCTATGAGGAGATTGATACATGCAAAGCTTGTTTAATGGGTAAAATGACGAAAGCTCCTTTTCCTAACAAAGGTCAAAGGGCTTCAGGTTTACTTGACCTTATACACAGTGATGTGTGTGGGCCATTTAGTAAACATGCCAGAGGAGGCTATCAGTACTTCATTACCTTTACTGATGATTTCAGTAGATATGGGTATGTCTATCTTATGAGACATAAGAGTGAATCTTTTGACAAGTTCAAAGAGTTCAAGAATGAAGTACAGAATCAGCTAGGCCGAAATATCAAGGCACTTCGTTCTGATCGAGGTGGAGAATACCTGAGTCATGCGTTTACTGACTATCTAAAGGAGTGTGGGATTATCTCACAGCTCACTCCGCCAGGAACACCACAATGGAATGGTGTGTCCGAGAGGAGAAATAGAACGTTACTTGATATGGTTCATTCTATGATGAGTCAGGCTACTCTTCCTTACTCCTTTTGGGGATTTGCACTGGAAACAGCTGCAAAGGTACTAAACCGAGTGCCATCCAAGGCCGTTTCAAAGACTCCATATGAATTATGGTATGGGAAACAGCCTAGCTTGACATTTATTAAGATCTGGGGTTGCGAGGCTTATGTCAAAAAGCTCGCCTCTGGGAAACTGGAGAGCAGATCTGAGAAATGCATCTTTGTCGGTTACCCTAAGGAAACTAAGGGTTATTATTTCTACGATCCCAAAGAGAACAAGGTATTTGTTGCTCGGACGGCCATTTTTCTTGAGAAGGAGTTTCTTCTGCAAGAGGCCAGTGGGAGAGAAATAAAGCTGGATGAGAATCCAGAGGAAGGACAAAGTTGTCAAGCACAGTTGGATGAGCCTGAGCCGGTAGATCAGGTTACTGAACAACCTGAGGCTCAGATATCACGGGAACCGCGTAGATCGGGAAGGATCCGTCGACAGCCTGAGCGCTATGACGGAGTCTTCATCATTAATAATGATGAACCCCTCACTTATGCGGATGCGGTCAGTGGACCGGAGTCAGCTAGATGGCTTGAAGCTATGCGAGCCGAGATGGACTCCATGTCAGATAACCAAGTCTGGGATTTGGTTGATCCGCCTCCGGGAGTAATCCCTATAGGCTGTAAATGGATCTTCAAGAAGAAGATTGACATGGATGGTAACGTAGTTACCTATAAAGGCAGGCTAGTTGCGAAAGGTTTCAAACAAATCTACGGGATAGATTATGATGAAACTTTCTCTCCTGTAGCCATGTTCAAGTCTATTCGGATTCTTTTCGCGATAGCAGCATATTACGATTATGAGATCTGGCAGATGGATGTGAAAACTGCTTTCCTTAATGGAAAACTGGATGAGGATGTGTATATGACACAACCTGAAGGTTTCACTAATCCAGCAGATCGTCATAAAATATGCAAGTTAAAGAAGTCCATTTATGGACTTAAACAAGCATCTAGAAGCTGGAATATTCGTTTTGATGAATCAATCTCTGAGTTTGGCTTCATCAAGAACGAAGATGACCCGTGTGTATATAAGAGGTTTAGTGGGAGCGTGATTACTTTCCTAGTCCTCTACGTCGATGATATCTTAATCATTGGAAACGATGTTCCTGAACTGCATGCTGTTAAAGCATGGTTAGGAAAATGTTTTCAGATGAAAGATCTAGGAGAAGCAGCCTATGTGTTAGGTGTGAAGATCTACAGGGATAGATCTAAGAGGCTTCTCGGGCTGTGCCAGAGTACTTACATCGATAAAGTCCTGGAGAGATTCCATTTAGAGAATTCTAAAAGAGGGTATCTTCCAGTCAGACATGGTCTGAATCTTTCGAAGAGTCAGTGTCCACAAACACGGACTGAGAAAGATGAAATGGACAATACGCCTTATGCTTCGGCTATTGGGTCCATTATGTATGTGATGTTGTGTACTCGCCCAGACGTCGCTTACGGGTTAAGCGTGACCAGTCGATTCCAAAGTAATCCAGGTCAGGCACACTGGATTGCGGTCAAGAACATTTTAAAATATCTGCGGAGGACCAAAGATATGTTCTTGATATATGGTGGTCAGGAAGAACTCAGTATAGAAGGATATACTGACGCTTCGTTCCAGTCGGACCAGGATGATTTCCGATCGCAATCAGGCTATGTCTTTAGCTTGAATGGAGGAGCGGTGGTGTGGAAAAGTTTCAAACAGTCAACTGTTGCTGATTCCACAACAGAAGCCGAGTATGTTGCAGCCTCGGAAGCATCCAAGGTGGCAGTGTGGATTCATAAGTTCATTAAGGAACTTGGTGTCGTTCCTTCGAGTGCAGATCCTTTGGTTATCTTCTGTGATAACACTGGAGCAATCGCACAAGCAAAGGAACCACGGTCGCACCAGAAGTCCAAGCACATACAGAGACGGTTTCACTTGATCCGGGAGATCATTGATCGTGACGAGATCAAAATCTGCAAGGTTCATACAGACGACAATCTGGCTGACCCGCTTACCAAGCCTCTGGCGTAGCAGAAGCATGAGAAGCACTGTAATAATATGGGTTTGATATTTCTCAACCATTAGATTAAGTGCAAGTGGGAGATTGTTGGGGTATGCCCTTAAGGCTAATGTTTGAGGCCTTGGGATTCCATGAGTATCATGTATATAAACTCTTTTGTTTATAAAGGCAATGGTTGTTATTCAGGTTGTTACATTGTCTGCTGCAATAAGTGTGCTTCTGAATAATGTCTCAAAGCTGTTCAGCTAGGCTGACATGTACTTTTGTCCTTAGTCGAGATATCTTGGTAAACATGAGACAGCCTTGATATGATTGAGACTAATGTGTGTTCTAATCTTATAGGATGCTTCGAGCATGGAATAAGATGTAGACTCATGGGTACATTGGATGTACTGGACAGACCCTACTAGGATATTCAATTGCTTGTCACAATGTGAATAATCCTTGTTTGCAACAAGTGGCACATGTCCTCTGACTTGAGATCACTTGTGTTTCTAAATGATGATTGTCATTGTTTTGAGGTAGTTCAATATCATTTGAAACATAATGGTTATAGACTATCTTGGATAATGATCATGAGTCAGGTTAGGACACTAGTGATAGATATAGGATTGCCGTCTCCTTGATTGGAGTGTGATGTTCTAAAGGGGCCCCCCTGATTGAGATGATTGAGAAAGTGTATGGCCATACCCAGGTGACTATGTTCATCTGATCTAATCATGCTCATCATATTGGAGCTACAGGCTTGACACGCTTGTCCAATAAGAACATCCAGTGGCAAAGGAAACATGTATGCCTCGTGAATGGATTCACACTTGTGCTGTGGTTTGGGTGTAGTCTTGGAAGACTCTTTCCTTTATATCGGGAGACAGTGATGTGTTGCTAGATACCCCTCACTGATCGTGATAACGTAAGTTATCGTTACCGACATTTAAAGGAAACCCTCAGGGTCGCACAATTTGATGATATGGCTTACTTATGTCAGATCGTGTGGACTGAATTGTTTGGGTTCAGTTTAAAGGGATTTAGACTCTGATTGTAAGTGATATCTAGTCTGATCATGTTTGATTGATTAGGGCTTAAGATCGGTAAGCTTCGATCGAGAGATTGGATGCTAGATCGGTGAGATCGAGAGCATCGAGAGATGAACGGTTAGATCTTGAACCATTTGGTTTAATGAGATCTGAACCAATGTTGATTTGATTTGGTCTTTGAACCAAATGCATTGAACCGAATGAATTGAATCGGTTCACTTATGTGAACGCTTGATTCGAATGGGAGACGTTCGAAGGTAACGTGGGATTGAATGAAGACTTAGTGCTTTCTATTTTTAGAAAGGCGTTTTTCTTCCTTTGGTTAATCCCCAACGTTTTCGAATGGGGGGGTTACTCTCTCGCTCTCTCTCGCCGACTTGTGCTCTTGCGCTCGTCTTGGGTGATCTTCACGCCAAAGGAGAAGGTTCAATCAGCATAGAAGATTCATCTCTTCTCTTCCACACACAAAAGGACACTTGGAGATCCTTGCTAGCACAAGGAGTCACAAGGAGTAGCCGACCACTCAACTTGTGTGCGGCACCTTTGGAGAAGAGGCGCTTGCATCTTTCTCTTCCAAGTCGCCATCTTCCTCATGGCTATGGTATGATCCTTTCGATCTTTGCAATCTTTTAGCAAGTTGATCATATGTTCATTCAAATGATCCTACGGAAACCTTAGCTTCCGCTATGAAATTCTTGATGTGCGCCACTTTAAGGTTTTCGCTCCCCCTTGAAGGGGACCTCTCATTGGCATCACTTTTTATTTTTCTTATGTGCCCTACTACCTTACAACGGTCCATTAATAGGGATCCACTCATCATGTCTAGTCAGATCCACTGCCCTTGCATGCACCAAGTCCTAACTGACTCGAGTTGACCCAAAGGTCAACCATGCATGCGCTGGGCTGAACAACCTTCATGAGTTGTGGCAAGCGGGTGTGACCCCGGGCCTAACTCATGCATGTTCACTGGTTGTCTCAATCAGACATCGCTACACGCCTGTCTGCAGTCGACCTATAGCCACCAAGTGCTTGCGCACAGGTGCCATCTGGTCGACCCATCTAGGCTGTCAGATAGTCTGATCAGACTGCTTGGATCTTAACTAGGTGATGATTTCAACCCTACTAACCCGTCTAAGGGTTTATAGCAAGCGCATTAGATCTAATGGGGGGGGGGGGGGCGCGCAAGATTAGTTTTTGACAAAAACATTAACATGCGCCAACAAAAACATCATACATGCGCAACTTAAGAATAAACATACATCATGTATATTTCGCATGAGCATGATGATAGTTTTAGATCTAATCATAAATGCAAAGCATGGATCACAAAAACGCAAAGCAATCATATAAGATCATGCATAACCTTGGCGCTCTGATACCAATTGGGGGACCCCTTGCTTGAGGGGGGCGAAACCCTAAACATGCACATATGAAACCTTTTTGCATGGGCGGAAACTAGGGCTTCAAGAATCGCATGCATCATATACGATCAACTTAAAATTGCATAGATCTTAGATGGAATCATACCATAGCCATTGATTCGAATGGCGTCTTGGAAGAAGATGGCGAAAGGGCTCTCCTCCAAAGGTGACGCACACAAGAGGATGATGACTACTCCTTGTGTTCCTTGTGCTAGCAAGGTTCTCCAAGGGTGCTTGTCGAATGGAAGGGATGAGATGACTTGGTTGCTTAGCCGAGACCTCCTTGTCGTCAACACCTTCAACCCACAAGAGTGTGAGCGTCCAAAGGAAGAAGCGAACGCTTTTTCATTTTTGGCGTTTAGGCGTTGAGGGAAGTGGCCTTCATGACTTTCCAAAAATAGAAGTCATGCACCCATGATCTCATAACCGACCAAAGAAAACGCCTTCAAGTATTGAACCATGCGTTCATCTCTCGATGCTCTCGATCTCACCGATCTAGCATCCAATCTCTCGATCGAAGCTTACCGATCTTAAGCCCTAATCAATCAAACATGATCAGACCAGATATCACTTACAATCAGAGTCTAAATCCCTTTAAACTGAACCCAAACAATTCAGTCCACACGATCTGACATAAGTAAGCCATATCATCAAATTGTGCGACCCTAAGGGTTTCCTTTAAATGTCGGTAACGATAACTCACGTTATCATGATCAGTGAGGGGTATCTAGCAACACATCACTGTCTCCCGATATAAAGGAAAGAGTCTTCCAAGACTACACCCAAACCACAGCACAAGTGTGAATCAACTCACTAGGCATACATGTTTCCTTTGCCACTGGATGTTCTTATTGGACAAGCGTGTCAAGCCTGTAGATCCAATATGATGAGCATGATTAGATCAGATGAACATAGTCACCTGGGTATGGCCATACACTTTCTCAATCATCTCATCTAGGGGGCCCCTATAGAACATCACACTCCAAACTAGGAGACGGCAATCCTTTATCTATCACTAGTGTCCTAACCTGACTCATGATCATTATCCAAGATAGTCTATAACCATTATGTTTCAAATGATATTGAACTACCTCAAAACAATGACAATCATCATTTAGAAACACAAGTGATCTCAAGTCAGAGGACATGTGCCACTTGTTGCAAACAAGGATTATTCACATTGTGACAAGCAATTGAATATCCTAGTAGGGTCTGTCCAGTACATCCAATGTACCCATGAGTCTACATCTTATTCCATGCTCGAAGCATCCTATAAGATTAGAACACATATTAGTCTCAATCATATCAAGGCTGTCTCATGTTCACCAAGATATCTCGACTAAGGACATATAGCATGTCAGCCTAGCTGAACAGCATGAAGACATTAGTCAGAAGTACACTTATTGCAGCAGACAATGTAACAAACTGAATAACAACCATTGCCTTTATAAACATAAGAGTTTATACATGATACTGAAAGAATCCCAAGGCCTCAAACATTAGCCTTAAGGGCATACCCCAACATCATTATCACTGGTTTTCAAGCAATCCTAATACATGAACGAGTTCTAGACATCAAGAGGAATTTACACAACAAATTTCAAGTCAAAAGGGATCTTCTAGCAAAAATACGGCAATACCGTATTTTTGGGCGCAAACCACACGGTACCGTATTTCTGATCAGACGACAGTCAGAAGTTTAAGGTGGAATACGGCACTGCTGTATGAAACTACACGGTGCCGTATTTTCCAGCGATTTCAACCAGAGAGTTTCGACAAGAATACGGCATTGCCGTATGAAACTACACAGTGCCGTATTTTCTAGCGATTTCAACCAGAGAGTTTCGGCAAGAATACGGGACTGCTGTATGTAAGTACACGATACCGTATTCTATGACAAAGTTGAACAGAATGTTTTAGCCAGAATACAGCAGTGCCGTATATTTGAGACAAATTGTCACGGTACCGTATTTGCTGCCCATATCTTACAAAAGCATAATACGACACTACCGTAATCCAGACACGGTACCCTATTTTGAAACCCAGATTTTTGAGTTTTCGGTGGCAAAATTAAAAACACGATTTCTTGGGACTTAGGGCACCAATTGAAGATCCGGAAAAAGGGGAAGACTCAAGATAAGTAGGCGGAGGTTTACGAAGCGAAAGGAACAATTTTCATCCACGACTAAGAGAGAATTTGGAGAATTCGCCGCCGCGCTAGGGATCGCCGCCATTCATTGCTCCGATCATCTCCGGCCTTGATTTTTGGAAGGAAGCTCGCCCTGAGGAAGAAGAATACGCCACTGAAGTTTCAGATTCAAAGGAAGCCGATCGAGGGAGAAATCATCAAAAACACACTCGCGACACTGTTCATCGCGACTATGAAAGCAATTTCGGGTTGCAATTCTGTTGCAACCCTGTTTTGTAATTCTTACTCCTTCTTTACTACCTCTAATCATTCAAAAACTATGTTTTCCTGTGAATCTTCCGTCATGCTAGCTTAATTTCCTCTAGGGACATGGGGGTGTTATTCTCTTTATATATCAATGACTGGATAACTTTTCTTTCATAAATCTATCTTTGCTATGGTTATTTTACTTAAGTGATTTATGCCTTTAATCATTTTTAGTATCATACATTAACATGCTTTAGAGTTTTATGTTATGGATTGAGAAGATGATATCATAGAACTTGGAACCCTATAATTTATAATAGGAGCCCATTGCAAGAGATTGGTTGCGTTCTTATTTTAGGTTTTAGAAGTTTAATTCTTGTTGATGTTATGACCTAGAAATCTTTATTGCTTCAGACATGAAAACATGATAGAGATAGATGTTAGACTGTTAGAAAGCCTTAAGTAAAACATGTGAAACTAAGGTGCGAGAGTGCTTAGTTTTGCTTGAGATCATGGTATTAAGAGGGAATGCACGAGAGTGATTCTCTATCTCCTTGACCAAAGTCCGCTTATACTTAACATTGATTTGATCTTGCACGAGAGTGGGGATCTTTCTTTGTAAATTAACTGTGTGAGAGCAAGTTAGTTTCTTGATTAAGTGGACTGTATCTTAACCATAACGAATATAGATTGATGAATCATTAATTATGTCTAGCTATGAATATCAAGATGAATGAACCCCTAGTCCCGATTCTCTCATTCTGATTTTCTCTAATTACCGTTCAATTGCTATCTACACAATTCTCGATTTGCATAGCTAGTGAAAACTCAATTAGTCAGTACTTAATAGCAAGGTCTCTGTGGTTCGATATCTTAAATATTACTTTGAGTATCCGTGCACTTGCGGAGCACAACACTAACCAACATGTCGCCCAAATTAAGAGGGCAATTTGAATCTAAGAGTGCCTCTGAGATTATTTCTAATCTAAGGCAGCTCTTTGATGAATTGGTTGAGCTCAACCCTCCTAAAGTAGATATTCAGTGTGGTGAGCCAAAAGGTTTGACTAAGAAACTGAAATTAAAGATGGAAAGAATCAGGAATAACAAGTGCTACTCATGCGGAGGGCCACCTCACATGATAAAGTACATGGTGCGACTTCAGAAAGAGAAGAATAGAAGCAAGGCTTCGTCTTCATGCTCAGGTATTTTTGTTATAGAAGTCAACCTTTCTACTTCAATGTCATGGGTATTGGATACTGCATGTGGAGCTCATATTTGTACAAATATGCAGTGGCTCAAGAAAAGTAGATCGGTACAGGCTGGAGAGATTGATCTACGAGTTGGAAACGAGGCATAGGTTGCTATTGTTGCTGTAGGAGTTTTGACTCTCTCCCTGCCTTCTGGACTTCAATTAGAGTTAGATAATTGCTATTATGTACCTTCGCTTACTAAGAACATTGTATCCATTCCTTGCTTGGCAAAGAAGGGATTTAAGTTTGAAATAAATAAGAACACTTGTTCTTTTTCATTTGCAAATATGTTCTATGGGAAGTGTACTTTATGCAATGGTCTGTATGTGTTAGACATAGATAACTCTATTTGCAACATAAATAGTAAAAGGACCAAACTGAGTGATTTAGTTGGTGCTTTCCTATGGGATTGTCGATTAGCCTATATAAACAAGAATTGCATCCAACAACTCCATGCAAATGGGATGTTAGATTCAAGTTCCATGGAGGAATTTGATACTTGTGAGCCTTGTTTATTTGGGAAAATGACAAAGGCGCCCTTCACCAAGATTGGTGAGAGGGCAGGAGGTTTATTGGATCTCATACATACTGATGTGTGTGGGCCATTCAATAAACAAGCCAGATGAGGGTACAACTACTTCATCACATTTACTAATGACTTCAGTAGATATGGATATGTCTACTTGATGAGACATAAGTCAGAATCCTTTGAAAAATTTAAGGAGTTCAGACATGAAGTAGAGAACCAGCTTGGTATATCCATTAAAGCTATTCGATCAGATCATGGTGGAGAGTACCTGAGCAGTGAGTTCTTTGACTATCTGATAAAGTATGGGATCTTATCCCAACTCACTCCTCCTAGAACACCTCAATTGAATGGTGTATCTGAAAGGAGAAATTGAACCTTGTTGGACATGGTTCGATCTATGATGAGTCATGCAACTCTACCACCCTCATTCTGGGGACATGCACTAGAGACAGCTTCTCTGATACTGAATAACGTTCCATCTAAGAGTGTCTCCAAGATACCATATGAGGTATGGAGTGGGAGACGCCCTAATATCACTTTTATTAGGATCTGGGGATGTGAGGCTTATGTCAAACGTCAAGATTCTAGCAAGCTAGAACCTAGATCTGATAAATGCGTGTTTGTGGGGTACCCTAAGGAAACTAAGGGTTACTACTTCTATGTTTCCACCGAGAACAAAATTTTTGTTGCTCAGGGTGCTGTCTGTCTAAAGAAAGAATTTCTCATGAAAGAAGTTAGTGGGAGCAAGTTTGACTTGGACGATGACCAAGTGCAACCACAAGACAAAGAGATGGAACTTGAGCCACCTGCACCGGTTGCTAGACAACCTGAGGCTCAGACACAGGCCCCACGTAGGTCTGGGAGGATTCGTCGTGCACCTGAGAGGTATGGGTCGCTGCCGACCCAACACGACGGGATCTTCATCATTGAGGAAGAACCTAGGACTTATGATGAGGGAGTCCGTGGACTAGACTCCGAGAGATGGCTTGAGGCCATGCGATCTGAGATGGATTCCATGTCAAGCTAACCAAGTATGGGATTTGGTTGAGTTCCCTGATGGGCTAAAACCCATAGGGTGTAAATGGGTCTTCAAGTTGAAGACAGACATGGATGGCAACATAGTTACCTATAAAGGTAGACTAGTGGCTAAGGGATTCAAACAAATCCACGGGGTGGACTACGATGAAACCTTCTCGCCGGTTACCAGGATCAAATCCATTCGGATTCTACTTGCTATAGCTGCATATCATGATTATGAGATATGGCAGATGGATGTGAAGACATCATTCCTTAACGGGAAGCCGATTGAGGATGTGTACATGACACAACCTGATGGCTTCATCCATCCTGTAGATACCAGTAAGGTCTGCAGGCTAAAGAAATCTATTTATGGATTAAAGCAAACATCTTGAAGTTGGAATCTTTGGTTTGATGAAGTTGTGAGAGATTATGGCTTTATCAAAAGCGAAGATGATGCCTGTGTATACAAAAAATTTAGTGGGAGCTTGGTGACTTTTCTGGTCTTGTATGTCAATGACATACTACTCATCGAAAATGACATCCCTAGGCTTCAAGCTATGAAGACATGGTTAGGGAAGTGTTTCGAGATGAAGGACTTAGGGGAGGCCGCCTACATCTTAGGCGTGAGGATCTACCAGGATAGATCAAAGAGGCTCCTGGCCCTTAGTCAAAGCACCTACATTGATATGGTCCTGGAGAGGTTCAACTTGGAGCAATCTAAGAAGGGATACCTTCCAGTAAGACATGGCCTTACTCTCTCAAAGATCTAGTGTCCCACCACACAGGCTGAGAGGGATGACATGAGTCGAGTGCCCTATGCTTCGGCAGTGGGATCGATCATGTATGCAATGTTGTATACTAGACTAGACGTGGCTTATGTTGTGAGCATAACCAGCCGATACTAATCCAATGCAGGTTTACAGCACTGGGTGGCTGTAAAGAACATCATAAAGTATCTGAGAAGAACTAAGGATTTGTTCTTAGTCTATGGGGGATAGGAAGAGCTCAGTATGTAGGGCTACACTGATGCGTCGTTCCAGTCTGACCCTAACGAATTCAAATCGCAGGTCAGCTATGTGTTCAAGATGAATGGAGGTGTTGTATGATGGAAGAGCTTCAAGCAATCCACCATAGCTATTTCAACAACTGAGGCTGAGTATGTGGCCGCTTCTGAGGCAGCCAAAGAAGCCGTTTGGATCAGGAATTTTATTTCTGAACTTCAGGTGGTTCCAAGTGCAATGGATCCCGTTGAGCTCTACTGTGACAACAATGGAGCAATTGTACAAGCCAAGGAACCATGGTCTCATCAAAGGTCCAAACACATACTCAGGAGATTTCACCAGTTCAGAGACATCATTGACAGAGGTGATGTCAAGATTAGCAGAGTTGACACAGAGAACAATCTGGTAGACCATTTGACCAAACCTTTGGCGCAGCATAAGCATGATGGTCATGCTAGAGATATGGGGTTGAGATTCCTCAACCTCTAGGTATTAGTGCAAGTGGGAGATTGTTGGTGTATATGCCCTAGGACCTAGTATTGGTCCATTATTGTCCTACTTAACTCAGATATTTATATATATCATACTGGCATTGTCATTATCATTATTTGCTTACATCTGCGATCATGTACTTAAATGATAATGTCCCTGGAGACAGATTTGATCTGTGCTCAAATAATTGTCCCCAGTCAATGTACCTTAGTGGATATGGGACAGCTATGGTACTTATGAGACTAGTATATGGGCTGGTTAGGCACGAGGTGCTAACACAGACATATGGGTCTATCAGTGGTGGATATACTGGACCGACCCGCTGTGAGGCAATGACTTGGTGTCATGAGTTAACCTCACAAGTGATAGGAGATGCATTGATCCCTTGACTTCAGGTCATTGGTTATTCTATATGGTTAGGGACATGCTTTAATACGACATAACAACTCGCCGTAGTTGGAAGGTCATAACGGTTGTCATTTAGCATGTCACGACCCATATGAGAAGGTCAATGGACAGACAGAGGATATGCCCCTTCCTGAGGGAACCTTGATATCCATGGAGCTCCTCTATGGTTATATGATGTTAAAGCATCTAAATCCCTCCTTTGCGAGATCTTTTGCTGGAATTTTGCCCGGGAACCGCGTTTTCGCCCTAGCCGCCGCCTCTAATTGTGTTCATCCAAAAAAGTCTCTTTAGCCCTCAAAAAATCCCTACTTTTATTATTTAATTGGTTCGGAACCCATCAAGGAAGAATTCTGGAGAGTTTAGCCCTCCAAAAACTCATGGCCCGTAAATAGTTCACGGCTACGGCCGTGAATGTTTCTGTGAATAAAGTTTCTGTCAACATAGAAAGATTCATCTCCCATGAATGATTCACGGCCTCACCCGTGAAAGTTTCTATGAACTTTTTTACTTAGCCGTGTTTTCACCCTTTGAACGCGAAACTCACGGCTGGCCGAAAAACTCACGGCTGCGATCATGGAAGTCGCGTCTGTCACCGTTTTCGGCCAAAATTTGATGTGCAAGCTCGTAATTTTCTCGGGAATCATGCTATGGCTTCAAAACTCATGAAATCCATCAATTTTATGCCATTTTACCTACATTTTTATAAAAACCAAGAAAACTAAAGATTCCGTACCAAGTGAAGTAAAAACACTAATATTTGGTATAAAATTATGAAATTAAGCCTAAATATCATATAAAATACAGGCAAAAATATGATGTAAATGCAAAGCATTAACAATCTGATTGAAGAGTTTTGATAGATCTACCAACCTAGTTATATACTTCATGTATAAACTCCTTAAATTTATCAAAACATTCATATTTATGTCTTATCAAATAGGCATAACTATATCTACTAAAATCATCAGTAAATGTGATGAAGTAGTTGTACCCTCCTCTGGCTTATTTTCTGGATGGCCCACATATATCACTATGTATAAGATCTAATAAACCTCCTGCCCTCTCACCAGTCTTGGTGAAGGGTGCTTTTGTCATCTTCCATAATAAACAAGGCTCAGAAGTATCAAACTCATCCATGGAGGTTGAATCTAACAACCCATTTATATGGAGTTGTTGAATGCGATTCTTGTTTATATGGGCTAATAGACGATGCCAAAGGAATGCACCAACTAAACCATTTCGTTTGATCATTTTATTATTTATATTACATATAGAGCTATCTATGTCCAAGACTTATAATCCATTGCGTAAAGTACCCTTCCCATAAAACATATTTGCAAATGAAAAAGAACGAAAGTTCTCCTTTATTTCCAATTTAAATCCTTTCTTTGCCAAGCAAGGAATGGATACAATGTTTTTAGTAAATGAAGGTACATAATAGCAATGATCTAACTCTAACTGAAGTCCAGAAGGCAGGGAGAGTGTCAAATTTCCTATAGCAATAGCAACAACCTGTGCTCCATTTTCAACTTGTAGGTCAATCTCTCTTGGCCGCACCGATCTACTTTTCTTGAGCCCCTGCATATTTGTACAGATATGAGCTCCGCATGCAGTATCCAATACCCATGACAAAGAGGTAGAAATGTTGACTTTGGTAACATAAATACCTAAGCTAGAAGACAAGGGCTTGCCTTTCTTCTCCTCATTCTGAAGTTGCTTGCAGTCCTCCTCTAATGACCCTACTCGCCACATTGGAAGCACCTCTGTTCCTTTGTCTTCCTGACCTTCTTTTTTAGTACTTTGGTTGGACCCTTGGCATTGCCCTTAGCACGTGCCTTATCCTTTTTCTTCATCTTCTTGGTTGTAGGGACCAAAAAAAACAAAATTGGGTTTGGTCTTAACTATTTCACGCTCGATCGTTTGGAGCATATTCAATAGTTCCTCCCTTGTGCACTCAATCTGGTACATGTTAAAATTTATGATAAAGGGACTGAAACTAGAGGGCAGAGACTGCAGAATACGATTCGTGACCAGCTCGTTATCTATGGTGTGTCATAGTCTCTTGAGATGATCCACATACCCAATGATCTTGAGTACATGGGGTACCACTAGTACACCCTCAGACAACTTGCACCGAAAGACTACTTTGGCAATGTCATATCTCTCAATTCTAGCTTGGGCCTCGAACATCTATTTCAAATAAGTTATCATCTAAAAAGTGTTCTGCTCCTCATATTGCACCTGAAACTCAGGTGCCATAGTGGATAGCATGAGACATACAACATCCAAAGAGGCATCTTGATGCTTTCTAAAAGCATCCTTGTCTGCCACTCGGGCATTAGGTGTAGGAGGCGCAGGAAGTGCTTGCTCAAGGACATACAACTTCTTCTCAAGCTTGAGGGCTATCCTCAAGTTCTGATGCTAGTTCATAAAGTTGGATCCAACCAACTTGTCCTTCTCAAGAAGGGATCGCCGTGATAATCCACTATTGTTCGTTGCCATTTGATCTACAACAACCAAGAAAAACAGATTAGTACTACTTGGAATCATTTAACGTGGACTTGTGTTAAATGATCATGACTCCCACTATTTTGATCGAATTGATAACCCACAAAGTCAATCGGGAAATCAAAGATTTCCTAGTAAAATGAGATCCTTATTCTACACGAGGCTTTGCGCCCCATGAGGGTGAGATGAGATGCACAAAGTGACCCATGCTTCTTAAGGTGGGCACGCCGGCTGATTGCACTTGGCAATTCCCCTTATTGATGAGACAATCTAAGCATTCCATATCCAGCGAGGGTTGGATACAGCATAAAACCCTAACCTCTCAATGATGCCTCTAGAGTTCCATCATGTGGTCACCACATGTGAAAAATTAGTCAAATCAGTTCCTAACTGTTATTCACAGTGCCAACGAGTTTCCTTGCAAAAGCACGTTCAGGTTAAAACTAGACTGGGGAAACCATTGTCACCCTACACCTTCTAAAGATAAGTGGGTGTGTCCCACAAGGGTGGGAAATAGTGCACAACACCACTGATCGATAGTTTGATAAGGGCTACGAGTTAGAAGACAATCCAGACTTGATATTTTTTTACTTGAGAGTTTTTGAGGTCTCATCCTCTTAGTTTTATCTTTTGTCTAACATTACAAGCATGCAATCCTATAGTGATAACAACAAGAAACATTAGAAGCATGCTTTAGCAGATAAGGAAAGCAGTAAAAGATGATGTGGTCATAGCCTAATCAACACATTGAACCAACACATGCCAAAGGTGGGTTCAATGCTTGACCTCGGTGACAAGACCTAACCTAACTGCCCTCTAGCTTGATCTTCAAGGTCGGCTCCAAGGTCTTTCTCACCATGGTTTAGCTCTCAAACCCTACAGGTACCTCTAGGGAAACCCTAGAAGCACCCCAAAAGAGTCGACCAATGCCATGGCTCCTCCTCCAAGCAAGATGCGCCACCTTGAAAGTGTATGGCCATACCTAGGTGAAAGCCTAATTTAGTCTTCACCATGAGATTGGGTAAAAACAAGTGGTGACACACTTGTCCAATCGGATATCAGTTCGGCAAAGAGACTATAATGCATCTGTACCTAGTTGCGATGATAGGGATGTCGATGTTGATATCCATTACGATGACTTAGGTAGCAGTGATGCACTGCAAGGTGCCACTCACTGCTTGTGATGACCTTAGGACATCACTGCTAATGTCAGAGGAACCTACAAGGTCGCATACCTTGATACTCGAGTTCTCGTATTGATCAGGAAGTCTTATGATCGAGTTATTAGATAGCTCAGATCTATTTGGGAGATTTCATCAGTGCCAATGGGCCTGATGAGATGGAAGAAACTTATTAGAGCCAAACTATATTTTTGGCAGGTTGACCCGAAATTGACCATGGTTGGTGTTGTTTCCGCAAGTGCACGGATACTCGAAGTAATAAAAGATATCGAACCATAGTGACCTACGTGTTAAGTACCGAATAATTATTTTCTCACTAGCTAAGCAAATCAAATACGACGTAAGCGAATGATCGAAAATTGTACGGATTATCAGAGAGAGATAGTTTGGGACTAGGGATTTAACTACCTTAATTTCTATGACTATACAGAAATAAGTGTTCATTAGTTTTATTCATAATATGATAAAAATGAAGTCTACCTTTAAAGAAATTGTCTCGCTTTCGTGACAACAATTTACAAAGAAAAACCCTCACTCTCATGACTAATTATTTAGTGTTTAAAATAAGTAAACATTGACAAAGAGATTTAAAATCACCCTCGTGCATAACTCTCAGTGTCAATATCCCAAGTGAAACTAAATATTCTCATATCATAGTTTCATAGGTTTTACTTGAGGGTTTCCAACAATCCAATACCTAATCTCTTAGCATATTTTCAAGTCTTATCTTAATAATTTTTCCTAGATCAGTTATCAACAAGAATTATACTTAAAAAAATCAAGAATTAAGAACAAACCTAATCTCTTAGCGTAAGTTCCTAAATCATAATTTTAAGGTTCTAAGTTTTGCAAATCACTTTTCAGTACATATTACAAAACTCTAAAAATGTTGAAAATTGAAACTAGCAAAGATCAAAGACAATAATTACTTAAGCAAAATTATCATATCAAGATTATTCTGACGAAATAAAGATTATCCAGTCATAAAAAAATTAAGGGGATTAATTCCCCATGTCCCAAGGAAAATTATAACAAGAAGAAGATGTGAGTTACTGTATACAGGGCTGTAATAAAATTATAACCCATAATTTTTTCTGAAAATGCGATGAACAGTGGTGGCATCCTATTGTGATCCGCAACTGCACGGATACTCGAAGTAATAAAGAAAGTATCGAATCCACAGGGACCTATGTTGTTGAGTACCGAATAATTGATTTTTCACTATCTAGGCAATCGAAAGAGTGTAAACTAGCAATTGAGGACCAAAGTGCTAAAACGGAATTATCAGAGAGAGAAGATGGGACTAGGGTTTCGTTCACTTTAATTTTTATGACTAGACATGAACAAAGATTTCGTCAGTTTAATTTCAACATAATGAAGATGTAATTTACTTTAATAAAAAGATTGTCTCACTTTCATGCAGACAACCATGCAGGGATAAATCTTCGCTTTCACGCAAGAGTCGTCCCAACGCTAAAGATAAGTAAATCATCAAACTAAGAACTCAAGGATCACTTTCGTGCATCCGAGCTCTAGGTCGATAATCTCTAGTGGAATCTCGAGGATCACTTTCGTGCATCCGAGTCTCGACACTAGTTTTACTCATAGTTGTCCAACGTTCTGATCTTTGCTCTTGCACAAGATCTCCACGTTTGAAAACTTAGACTCAATCCTAGATTTATATTATTATCATGGCAATTAGTTTACTAGAGTCAAACAAATAAGAACTAACCTAAAAGGGTTCCTATCATGCAATTCTAGGGTTTTAAATTCTCAAACAATTACTTTTCAGTTAATGGCGAAAATTCTAAAAAAAATATGAATAATAATATAGATCTATGGAGAGTCTAAGAACAATTACCACATGAGTAAAATCATCATGCTAAGATTAAACGTGACAAAATAATGGAAAAATAGTCATCTAGTCATTGAAAATCAAGTGAATTACTCCCCCATGTCCCAAAATAAGTTTAAGCTATCATAGAGGGAAGATTACAACAATCCATGTTGAAGGAAATCGAAAAGGAACAAGAAAGAAAAATTATGGTTTTCTGATGATTTCTCCTCCGTCTGATCTCCGATCACGTTGAAACTTTAGGTGCACCTTCTCCTCCTCTATTCGTAGCCTCCACTCAAATTTCACAGCCGGAGATGCGTTGTATGCTTCCCGGTAGCAAAACCTAGGGCAGCGGCGTGTGAGGCAATTTCTCTCTCTGTGGTGGATGAAAATTAGGGCTTTCGGTCTCTTTGTCTTCGTCTCGGAAAAACTCTCGATTGCTTCTTATAGCAACGTATTTAATGGCCTGGATCGATTGCAATCATCTATGCAAAAATTGGGCTTCGGAGTTGACCGGGAAAATCGTGAACTGGGTTGTAATTACGGCCGTAAAGTATTTTACGGCGGTGCCGTAATCTGGACAGCGAACGCTCGGGTTGAAAACTTCCGGAATTACGGTACTGTGGCATATTTTACGGCGGTGCCGTAATGTCAGTAATCCTTCAGGTGGAAAATCGACCCGAATTACAGTACCGTAAAGTTCCTTACGGTAGTCCCGTAAACTCCATCGATTTCGCAAAGATTATGTTTACGGTAGTGCCGTAATCAAATGAAATTCTCTGCCCGGAAAGACTCCACATTATGGTACCGTAAAGATTATGTTGGGGGTGCCTTAATTGCCTCTGAAGCTCCAAATCTCCTAAAATTTGACGTGTGATCTCCTTTTGATGTCATGAATTCAATTATGCATTTGGATTGCTCGAAATCGACTGAAAAATATGCCTTTTTGCCTGAAAATCATTAAAAATAGAAGAGAGTGTAGATTCCACAAATATTGATAAAAAAGGGCATAAAAATAAGCAAAGTCTATGAATATGACACAAAAACATCAACAAAATGGCATAGAAATTACGATAAATTTCGGTGTCATCATACACATAAGTCACAAACTTTGTTTGTCCTCAAGCAAAAATCAAGAAAATTCAAAAATTGGTCATAAGCATAGACTTTCTCATGGAAAATAAATTTCTAACATATAATCACCAATGAAAGAATCTCATTAATTGCATCATAAAATTTTAAGCAAATATGTCATCTTCTAAATTCAATTCTCAAGATCCACCACTTAGTCAAATAAAACTCCGCAACTTGTAGAAAAGACAGAATCTCAATCTCATGACTTCATCCAATTTTCAGTTTAAATTTATCATACTTTTGTTTACAGGAATAGGGTATCCAAAATCTTTTTCCACTCCAATTTTTCTTCTCTTTTTTTGTTTTTCTGCAAGGCATGTACCCATACAGATACATACATACTTTTTATTCTTTTTGCATTATTCACATTCACTAATTCGATTACCACCTTTTTTCTGGCGACGAAGTTAGAGTACACGGACCACATTGTCAATGTAGTAGAACTCATGTCTTTTTAGTAGAAAGAATTTTACTAAGGACAGCGGAGTTAATGTGAATAGATTCCTCTCATCATTTCCTCCTTTTTCTTTTAGAGTTCAACCCATGACCTTTAGTAACACTGTCAATTTTACACAGTGCCAATTAGGGGAGTCACTCACTATTTTTGTGGATTTTGGACTCTTTCTTCCCAACAAATAGTAATATAAACAAAACTTCAATTAGCTTAATCAATTGATATCAATTCAAAAATTCATACTCATATGCTAATTTTATTCAAAAGTAGCTTTACTCTTAAATCAAAATTTTCAAACAACATATCTCCCTAAAATCTCACTTATCAACCAATGAAAAATTTCAAAAGTAGATATGTATAAAAGAAATAAATTCAACATGATAGGTCTAATTCTAATTTCAATTTTGAATTTACTCATCAACATCAATCATCAACAAGTCATGTACAATAATCTCAAAAGTAGATCAAGGCCATAAATCATTCATATCAAGAATATATTCATCATCATCATCAAAATATCATCAAGTAAATACAACTACATTGAAAAAAAGATCATCAAAATATTATCAAATATCATACAACCACATCGAAGAGAATATTATCGAAATATCATTATAAAACCCTATTGAAACATAGAAAGATAAGCATGAAAAGCAGAGTAGTAGTGACGGCAGACACATAGGTGTAGAAGAAGCATGCTTCCCTTCAACACATGAAATATCAATAAGATACAGAAAATGAAAGACAAAAGGGAAAAGAGATACTCACAAGACTCTACCAATCTTCACCGCCATCAGATCCTATCTCTTCAGTGCTTTGCGCTGCGGTGTCCATAGGATCAGTAGGTAGTGCTCTCTGGTGACCTCCATGCTCTCCACTCCTTCTGGGGTCCTGAAAATCAAAACGCTCGTATAGAAAGTTCCCCATCTCCTCCATGTAAGTGCTCAAGCTCTCTATGTCCTGATGCATGTGGTGCATCGAGTCTTGCATGTGGCTCATGGAATCCCACATATCACTCACTGTGCTCATCATTCTCTCCATCCTCTGCTCCTGACGGTACAGCTGAGTGGATAGATATCCGAATCCTGGATCATAAGTACTGGAGAATCCTCTGCCTGAGTCTGGGTGTGTGGAAGAACCTGAAGGTCCCTGAGGTGGCTGCTTTGTGCTTATCCCAAAAGGATCATCACTGCTACCCCAAGGTGGTGGTGGTACAGTGTTCAGCGGTGGTGCCATCATATAGTCAGCATCTTCTGGGCTCAAACTCCAATTTGCATGATTCTTCACTATTGTCTTTTCTATACATGGCAAAGGCAACTTCTGCTCTCCTGATCCAAGGATCAATGAAAATCCATCTCCTTCCCTGACTATCATCCTCATTGCTATACAAGACTCCATGTCAAGTCTTGGACTACCCTTTGCAACTGTTATTCCATATGGCTCAACTTTCAAGTAGAGTGCTATAGGTGTAATGAAACCATTTATCACAATAGCACCTTTCTTTGCCTTAGAGACCTTCTCAATATGCTTGATGAAAAAGAAAGCAACATCCAAAGGGTATCCAAATAACATGCTCCAGAGGAAAAACAACTCTGTCTGTCTGACCATCCCATCACTGTCACCTCTACCAAAGATAGTGTGGGCTAAAACTCTATGGACATATATAATGCAGGGATTTGAAATCTTTGATGCCCTGGCAGTAAGTGCAGAAAAGTTGTTTTCTTGAGTGATCTGGTTCCAGAATACATCTTCAACATACCCAGGTGAAACAAAGGTGTGCCCTCCATTACCTAGCTGATAGATAGCCCTCAAATCTCTCATAGTTAGCTTCCTCTCTTCATTGGCCATACGAAAGGTGATCTCACCATCCGAATGCCTAGTAGGATAAGTATGAAGCTCCATATCAAAGCTGCTCAAAAATTCTAGAACAAGTGGCAGATATGTCTGTGGAGTTATCTAGAAGAATCGCTGGGCTTTGATCTCATCAAACATCCACATGACATCCTCATATAAACCCAATGCCTCCAATGTTCTCTTATCAGCATATTTAGTTTCTATCACTCTCCTTTCAACCAGTTGATTGTACCTTGCAGCTTGTATCTCATTTCTAAACTCAATGCCATGAGCATTGGATGGAAAGGAAGGTTCAGCTAGTGCCTTTCATTTTGTTTTGGAAACTAATCCCTTGGTTCTTGGTGGCATAATTGCAAACACAAGCTGCAACTAAGATCCAACTCAAATATAGCAAGTATATAGCAAATAAACAAGGATAACACTTCCAATCATCATCATCAAAACTGATCAAGCATATTTGAAGTAAAAAGTCAACTTAAACTCATGTTTGAACTCTAGAATCAGTGAAAAAGTGAAAAGGGCGACAGTGAACAGTAAACCCTTAGCATGTTCAGCGCGTTTCAGCTCAAATCAGCCCCAGAAATCGGTTGAAATCTTTCAAAATTACAAAGAATCGACAGCTTATCCTCTCACGAGTAAATGAAAATAAGAATCCCCGAAATCGGTTGAGAAACTAAGACACACAAGCAAAAGGGGCGAAAACTAGGTCAAAACTCACCAAAATAGTGAATTCGGACGAGAGAGTACTAGATCGGCGGCAATAACCAGAGAGAAAGGGTTGCCTGAATCCTCTGAAGGTCGGAGATGGTCAGAACGCCAAGATCGGCTCACGAGCGAGCGAGAACGAGTGAAAATGGCACCCGAAACCCTAGGTTTATCGCACGTTTATCACGTGTCGCGGATAGAATTATGCCCGTAACGATGTTTACGGCATGGCTATAACGGGTAAAAACTTTCGGCTCAAAAAAATGCCCAGATTACGGTACCAATTAAATGTTTATGGCAGTACCATAATGGGTCGAAATTCTCTGGTCGAAAATAACAGAGATTACAGAATCGTCAAGAAGATTACGGTAGTGCCGTAATTTCGCGTCAAATCTTGTCTCCTACAGAAAAAATTGTAAAAATTAGTTATAAAAGAAAATTAAAAGAAAGTAAATAAAAGAAAGCAAAACTAAAGTTAGAAAGCTTGGGTTGCCTCCCAAGAAGCGCTAATTTAAAGGTCTTTAGCTTGACCCTTTTGCACTCGGATTTGATTGGGAACTTCTCAATTGCCCTTCTGATCTTTCTTTGTGTTGGGTGTCTCTTTGACCCACATAAGACAGCCTTGAAATAGTCTCTAAATTTGCTCCAAATTTTCTTTCCTTTGCTCATCAACTTAGATTTTCTTCTCCTTCTTCTTGTCTTTTTCTTCTGCAATTTCTTATCAATATCCTCATAAAGATTGTTAGTTTCAGAATTTGAGGTTTCATCAAATAAACTAGAAACATCAATAACAACATCATCAAATATCTCAATACTACAACATGAACCAGAGTAAGAAAGTTTATTCAGTGAATTAATAAGATTGAATTCAATTTTGTTGTCACAGATATCAAGAGTAATCTTTCCTTCTTTCACATCAATGTTTGCTTTAGCAGTAGCCAATAGTGGTCTACCAAGAATTATAGGGTTTCTATGATTTTCCTCCATATCTAATACCACAAAATCTGCAGGTATGAAAAACTCACCTATCTTGATTGGAACATTCTCTAATATACCTACAGGATACTTTACCGAAGAATCCGCGAGCTGTAAGGATATGGATGTAGGCTTTAGATCTCCAATGTTTAGTCTCCTGTAAATAGAAAAAGACATTAGACTCACGCTAGCACCAAGGTCACATAAGGCTCGGTCAAAAGCCATAGTGCCAATAGAACATGGTATAGAAAAGCTACCTAGATCCTTCAGTTTAGGAGGCAATTTGTTCTGTATGATAGATAGCACTACAATCTTCAATTAAAGTTACAGTGCAAGTGCCATAATCATCTAGTTTCCTCTTATTAGACAAAATCTCTTTAAAAAATTTCGCATAAGATGGCATTTGGGAAATAGCTTCAGTAAATGGAATGTTAATATAAAGCTTTTTCAGGACATCAAGAAATTTGCCAAATTATTTGTCTAATTTATTTTGCACTAACCTTTGTGGAAAAGGCATGGGTGGCTTATAGGTAAGAGGCAAATTAGGTTTAGGATTATCTATCTCACATGGTTCATCTCCTTTTGGTTCATCACCTTTTTGAGGTGGTAAACAAGTTTGGGACTCCTCATGTGAAGAAGATTTTCCTAACTCTAGTTCCCTTTCATGATCATCTTCAAGCTCTTTTTCAATATTCACAAATTTCCCTCTAGGTTCTCCTAGTTGTTTCCCACTCCTAGTCATAATGGCATTACAGTGCTCCCTAGGGTTTATCTCAGGTTTAGCAGGCAATTTCCCAGGGGGTCTATAAGGTACACTAGCTTGTTGTGCAATTTGTGACTCTAGCATTTTGTTGTGAGCAATAATACCATCTATCCTTGAATTGATCTATTTCATACTCTCATTCACATCATAATTGATATGTTTCAGATTCTCATTCATATCATCATTCAGTTTTTTCTGGAAACCCATAAATTGAGTAAATATCCCTTCTAAGTTGGGTTTTTGTGGTTGACTCTGATTTTGTGTTCTTTGTTGAAATCCCCTATATTCATTCTGCTCACTAGCATAATTATTGCTTTTCCAGGATAAATTAGGGTGGTTCCTCCATCCAGGGTTGTAGGTATTAGAGTAGGGGTCATTATATCTGCTTTGATTGTAACCTCCTACTGCATTAACTTGTTCCTCACCCCTATCAACAATTATTTTGCACTCTTCAGCATTATGCCCATTATTCCCACAAATCTCACAAGTAATAGAAGAAGTAACAGCATGAGTTTGCATTTTAAATTTATCAAAACGATTGCACAAAGATTCAACTTTCTCAGCTAGAGTGCGGAAATCACTACTATCATTCTTACCCTGAGGAGGTCGACATATCACTCCTCTTTCTCTGGAATTCTGATCATTGTTCAAAGCCATCCCTTCAATCAGTTGATAGGCTTCCTCCAAAGTCTTGCTCATGAAAACACCTCCTGCGGCAGCATCAACTGTGAGGCGTGTATTATAAAGCAAAGCATAATAAAATGTTTCAATCAAAACCCATCTCTCCAAGCCATGGTGAGGACACTTCCTTTGCAGTTCTTTGTACCGCTCCCACACTTCGCTAAGAGATTCTCCTTCCTTTTGAGCAAATCCCGTGATCTGGTTTCTTAAATGAATCGTCTTACTGGGAGGGAAGTATTTCATCAGAAAAGCATTAGACAGCTGCTCCCAAGTTCTGAACGTTCCAAAAGGTTGAGAGTGTAACCAATCACGTGCTCGGTCCCTGAGAGAAAAAGAAAATAATCACAATTTTAGCACATCATAAGGAACTCCATTAATTTTAATTGTATCACATAATTCATGAAAAAGAGAAAGATGAATATTAGGATCCTCAAGTGGAGATCCTCCAAACTGTTGTTGTTGAAGCATAGATAGGAAGGCAGGTTTAATCTCGAAATTGTTTGCATCAATGGCTAGTCTGGTGACACTAGAGTGAACTCCCTGTGAATTACGGGCAGCATAGTTGTGCAAAGAGCTTCTCACGTTATTCGCCGTATCCAAAATTTCTTCTTGTATCTCCTGTGATGTTTCTTGTAAATCCTCTTCTAGTCTCAACTTCCTGTGCACTCTAAGGGTTTTGTTAATTTCAGGATCCAATGGAACAAGCGGTCCTGACCTAAGACTCGTGCGCATGCAAAGTAAATAAATCAAGTGATTTCAAGGAAAGCAGAAAATAATCAAAAAATATAAACAGTAAATAAACACCTAGTCTAGCAATAATCTCAATATCTCTGATATCAACAAAAACTAAGATCCTCGGCAACGGCGCCAAAAACCTGTTGTGATCCGCAAGTGCACGGATACTCGAAGTAATAAAGAAAGTATCGAATCCACAGGGACCTATGTTGTTGAGTATTGAATAATTGATTTTTCACTATCTAGGCAATCGAAAGAGTGTAAACTAGCAATCGAGGACCAAAGCGCTAAAACGGAATTATCAGAGAGAGAAGATGGGACTAGGGTTTCGTTCACTTTAATTTTTATGACTGGACATGAATAAAGATTTCGTCAGTTTAATTTCAACATGATGAAGATGTAATTTACTTTAATAAAAAGATTGTCTCACTTTCAGGTAGACAACCATGTAGGGATAAATCTTCGCTTTCGTGCAAGAGTCGTCCCAATGCTGAAGACAAGTAAATCATCAAATTAAGAACTCAAGGATCACATTCGTGCATCTGAGCTCTAGGTCGATAATCTCTAGTGGAATCTCGAGGATCACTTTCGTGCATCCGAGTCTCGACACTAGTTTTACTCATGGTTCTCCAACATTCCGATCTTTGCTCTCGCACAAGATCTCCACGTTTGAAAACTTACACTCAATCCTAAATTTATATTATTATCATGGCAATTAGTTTACTAGAATCAAACAAATAAGAACTAACCTAAAAGGGTTCCTATCATGCAATTCTAGGGTTCCAAATTCTCAAGCAATTACTTTTCAGACAATGGCAAAAATTTTAAAAAAACATGAATAATAATATAGATCTATGGAGAGTCTAAGAACAATTACCACATGAGTAAAATCATCATGCTAAGATTAAACGTGACAAAATAATGGAAAAATAGTCATCTAGTCATTGAAAATCAAGTGAATTACTCCCCCATGTCCCAAAATAAGTTTAAGCTATCATAGAGGGAAGATTACAACAATCCATGTTGAAGGAAATCGAAAATGAAGAAGAAAGAAAAATTATGGTACGGCCGAAAAGAAGTTTACGGCCGTAATTTGGAGCGAACAGCAGCGGCGCTTAGTATTCTGATGATTTCTCCTCCGTCTGATCTCTGATCACGTTGAAACTTTTTGTGCACCTTCTCCTCCTCTATTCATAGCTTCCACTCAAATTTCATGGCCAGAGATGCGCTGTACGCTTCCCAGCGGTGAAACCTTGGGCGGCGGCGTGTGAGGCGATTTCTCTCTCTGTGGTGGATGAAAATTAGGGCTTTCGGTCTCTTTGTCTTCGTCCCAGAAAAAGCTCTCTATTGCTTCTTACAACAACGTATTTAATGGCCAGGATCGATGACAATCATCTATCCAAAAATTGGGCTTCGGAGTTGTTCGGGAAAATCGTGAACTGGGTTGTAATTATGGCTGTAAAGGATTTTATGGAGGTGCCATAATCTGGACAGCGAACTCTCGGGTTGAAAACTTTCAAAATTACGGTACCGTGGCATATTTTACGGCGATGCCGTAATGTCAGTAATCCTTCGGGTGGAAAATTGACTTGAATTACGGTACCGTAAAGTTCCTTACGGTAGTCCCGTAAACTCCATCGATTCTCTGATCAAAAATGCTTTAAAATACGGCACCGTAACTATGTTTACGGTAGTGCCATAATCAAATGAAATTCTCTGCCCGGAAAGACTCCACTTTACGGTACCATAAAGATTATGTTGGGGGTGCCGTAATTGCCTCTGAAGCTCCAAATCTCCTAAAATTTGACGTGTGATCTCCTTTTGATGTCATGAATTCAATTATGCACTTGGATTGCTCGAAATCAACTGAAAAACATGTCTTTTTGCCTGAAAATCATTAAAAATAGAAGAGAGTGTAGATTCCGTAAATATTGATAAAAAAGGGCATAAAAATAAGCAAAGTCTATGAATATGACACAAAAACATCAACAAAATGGCATAGAAATTACGTTAAATTTCGGTGTCATCACATCCACGCTTTTGTTGATTTCTCCTTTCCATGATTCCTTTTCGCTTTGAAACTTCTGGTGTGTGTTCTCCTTCCTCAGGCGCAAATTCCTTTCAAATTTTGTCATAGATGGTGGTCTGTACACTTCTCAGTGACAAACCCTAGGGCGGCGGTGAGTGTTGGTGTATATGCCCTAGGACCTAGTTTTGGTCCACTTATGTACTACTTGACTTTGATATTTATATATCAATCTGGCATTGTCATTGTCAATGTTTGTTTACATCTGCGCACATGTACTAACATGATAATGTCCCTGGAGACAGATTGGATCTGTGCTCAAACTATTGTCCCCAGTCGATGTACCTTAGTGGATATGGGATAGCTATGGTACTTGTGAGACTGGTATGTGAGCTGGTTAGGTACGTGGTGCTAACGCAGACACATGGGTATATCATTGGAGGATATACTGGAAAGACCCACTGTGAGGCTATGACTTGGTGTCATAAGTTATCCTCACAAGTGACAGGAGATGCATTGATCCTTTGACTTGAGGTCATTGATCATTCTATATGGTTAGCGACTTGCTTTGATACAACCTAACACCTCGCCGTAGTTGGGAGGTCATAACGGTTGTCATTGAGCATATCACGACCCATATGAGAAGGTCAATGAACAGACATAGGATTTGCCCCTTCCTTAGGGATGTATGATATCCATGGAGCTCCTCTATGGTTCTATGACTGAGAGTGTATGGCCATACCCAGGTAAGAACCTGTTTTAGTCATAGCCATGTGATTGGGTGAAAACAAGTGGTGACACACTTGTCTAATCGGATATCAGTTCGGCAAAGAGACTATAATGCATCTGTATCTAGTTGCGATGATGGGGATGTCGATGTCGATATCCATTCCAATGACATGGGTAGCAGCGATGCACTGCTAGGTGCCACTCACTGCTTGTGGTGACCTTTGGTCAGCACTGCCAGCGTCAGAAGAACCTACAGGGTCGCACACCTTGATACTTGAGTTCTCGTATTGATCGAGAAGCCTTATGATCAAGTTATTGGATAACTCGGATCTAATTGGGAGATTTCATCAGCACCAATGGGCCTGATGAGATGGAAGAATGTTATTGGAGCCAAACTTCATTTTTGGCAGGTTGACCAGTATTTGACCATGGTTGGTCACACTTGGATTAGGGTTGCATTGGATTGGATCCAAATGCTTAATCAACCCATAAGATGAAGTTTGGGCTAGCTCATTATCCAATGAAGCCCAATAACAAGTTCTCATGAAGAGAAGAGAGGCTAAAAGGGTATAATGGGGAGAAACCCAACCCCATTGGCGCCTAAGGGGCATAATGGGGTTAGGGTGGCAAAATTGCTTCATTAAGGAAGCAATTTGCGCCTAGCCCTTCTCCCTTGATGGTATGAATGCCTTTAAGGCATGTCTTGGGCTGATATGGTACTTGGGCAATTATGGAAAGGTTGAATGAAGTTTATGGTAAAGTCTTGGAGACTTTCCTTACTTCAAACCTCCTCATCCTAGCCCTACACTTGTCATGATCCTAGCCCTTACCCTAATCGCCTCTTGCCCTATATATGTGACCCTCGCCGCCCCCTCTTATTTAATTATTCATCCTTGGAGGCGTGAACATAAGAAGGAGGCGAGAGCAAAGGAGCAAGGGCGCAATCTCTTCCTCTTCCATCAAGTGGCCGCAAGCTTCTCCTTCCTTACCACTTGGCGCATCTTTCTCTCTTGGTGGCGCAAGGTGGTTGGAGCATCTCCCTAAGGCTTGGATCTTCTTCCCGAGGTTAGCACCGGGCATGGAAGAAGAGGACTCGAGGCATCCGTGTGTGTGAGACTGCAGAGGGCGCACACTTGGGCGCCTATCACGACATCGACCTCATCTTGCTCTGAGGTATTTTCTAACTCATCGTGTCGACCCCCTTGCATGCGATCTTCACTGGGTTTTTGGGACCGGCCTGTTTCGGGGACATTCTTCCACTGTGCAATGTATGTATGTATGTCTCTCTGAAAAATTGTAAAATGTCCCCGGGGTTTCCCAACAGTGGTATTAGAGCACTTGCAAGACTCGAACGAAGTTTTATGCTTTTCTTTCATGCTCACATGCCATATTTCTATTTTCGAAAATAGCATAATGCATGGCAAACGATTTTTTCTAAGTCAGAAAAATTAGGGTTTCTTGTTTCTATCATCCTCTCAATCTCTTTTGGATTTTTGGACTATTTTTCTTGTCTGATTTAAAGATCAAAGGCGCACGTAGTTTTGTCAAGTAGGACGGGCATTGTGTCTTCGGACTGGCCAAGTCTCTTGATCTGACAAAATTGCCAGCCGAAAGGATCTCTGAAATCACCTTGAAAAATAAATCGCAATTAACCAAAAGATTTGTGAGAAGAAGATGAGAAAAAGAGACTAGTTTTAATGAAAAAGTAAAATTTCAGATTTTATGTTTTTCATGAGCATGTAGAATTGCATGAGTAAATACCTTGATTGTGCATAATGTTGTGATCATTAGTCAAGCCCCCTTTGCATGCCTGTGATGTATCCTCGTGAGGCCTGCGTGCCGCTTTTCTTTTGCTTTTAAGAAGACTAGGGAAGCGCATGTACTTGGAGCTTGGCGCATGCATGAAGTTGGCGCACCTTGCATGGTGGCGCAACAAGCATCAAGGAAAAGGCGCAAGCTTGCTTGATGGCACAAGTTAGGCATGGCCGAACCCTTTGGTTTGAGAGCTAGCTAACTTGGCATCTTTCATTGTGGCGCATTCTCCTTGGAGGAAGACCATGGCGTTGGCCGAACCTTTGAGGTCTACCCTTAAGGTTTGAGAGCTAAGCCATGAAGGAAGGACCTTGGAGCCAACCATGAAGACCAAGATAGAGGGCGGCTAGGATAGGTCTATCTAAGGGGCTTGAGTCCTATGTCAAGAGTTGAACCTCCTTTTGGCATGGGTTGGTTCAATATCTTGAAAGGGCTTTGATCACATCATCTTTTACTGCTTTCCTTATCTGCTAAAAGCATGCCTGTGATGTTTTATCATTATGTTATCACTATAGTATTGCATGCCTGTATTGTTAGACATAAGATAAAACTAATGAGACCTTAAAAACCCTCATAAAATATCAAGTCTAGAAGCATTCTAACGCGTAGCCCTCACTAAGCTATCGATCAGTGGAGTTGTGAACTGGTTCCCACCCTCGTGGGACACACCCACTTATCTTTAGAAAGTGTGTGGTGACAATGATTTCCCCAGTCCAGTTTTAACCTGGGCGTGCCTTCGCAAGGAAACTCATTGGCCCTGGGCATAAACGGTTAGGAATGGACTTGACTAGAAATTCACATGTACTGGGCACATAGTGAAAGTCTAGAGGCATCGTTGAGAGGTTAGGGTTTCATGTTGTATCCAGCCCTCGCTGGACATGAAATGCCCAAGACTGTTTCAACAAGGGGAGTTGCTTGGAGCAACCGGCCGGCGCGCCCACCTTAGGAAACATGGGTTACTTTGTGCATCTCATCCCACCCTCGTGGGACGCAAAGCCTCATGTGAAATAAGGATCCCATCTCACTAGGAAGTCTTAAACTTCCCGATTGACTTTGTGGGTTGTCAATTCGAATTTAAAATAGTGGGAGCCATGGTCATTTAAAACAAGTCCAGTTTAAATGATTCGAAGTAGTACTAATCTGCTGTTTCTTGGTTGTTGTAGAACAATGAACAATGGCAGATGGTCACTGCGATCTACCCTGGAAAGGGATAAGTTGGTTGGATCCAACTTAAAGGATTGGTATATGAACTTGAGAATTGTGCTCAAGCTCGAGAGGAAGCTATATGTCCTTGAGAAGCCAATTCCTGAGCCACTTCCATGCTTGGCCTCAGCGGCTGAGAAGGATGCTTATGATAAGCATCAAGCTGATACTTTGGAGATTGCACAATTGATGCTAACCAACATGTCGCTCGAGCTAAGAGGGCAATATGAATCTAAGAGTGCCTCTGAAATTATTTCTAGTCTAAGGCAGCTCTTTGATGCATTGGTTGAGCTCAACCCTCCTAAAGTAGACATTCATTGTGTTAAGCCCAAAGGCTTAACTAAAACATTGAAAACAAAGATGGAAAGAGTCAGGAATAATAAGTGCTACTCATGTGGAGGACCACCTCACATGATAAAGGACATAGTACGACTTCAGAATGAGAAGAAGAGAGGCAAGGCTTCGTCTTCATGCTCAGGTATTTATGTTACAGAAGTCAATCTTTCTACTTCTATGTCATGGGTATTGGATACCGCATGTGGAGCTCATATTTGTACAAATTGTTGGGGTATGCCCTTAAGGCTAATGTTTGAGGCCTATGGGAATGTATCAGTATCATGTAATAAACTGTTATGTTTATAAAGGCATGGTTGTTATTCAGTTAGCTACATTGTCTGCTGCAATATATGTTCTTCTGAATAATGTCTCAAAGCTGTTCAGCTAGGCTGACATGCAGTTAAGTCCTTAGTCGATATATCTTGGTGAACATGAGACAGCCTTGATATGGTCAAGACTAATATGTGTTCTAATCTTATAGGATGCTTTGAGCATGGAATAAGATGTAGACTCATGGGTACATTGGATGTACTGGACAGACCCTACTAGGATGTTCAATTGTTTGTCACAATGTGAATATTCCTTGAATATGACAAGTGGCACATTTCCTCTGACTTGAGATCGCTTGTGTTTTCTAAATGATGATTGTCATTGTTTTGAGGTAGTTCAATATCATTTGAAACATAATGATTATAGACTATCTTGGATGGTGAGCTTGAATCAGGTTAGGGCACTAGTGATAGACATAGGATTGCCGTCTCCTTGTTTAAGGAGTGTGATGTTCTAAAGGGGCCCCCTGGATGAGATGATTGAGAAAGTGTATGGCCATACCCAGGTGACTGTGTTCATCTGATCTAATCATGCTCATCATATTGGAGTTACAAGCTTGACAGGCTTGTCCAATAAGAACATCCAGTGGCAAAGGAAATATGCATGCCTTGTGACTTGATTCACACTTGTGCTATGGTTTGGGTGTAGTCTTGGAAGACTTTTTCCTTTATATCGGGAGACAGTGATGTGTTGCTAGATACCCCTCACTGATCGTGATAATGAGAATTATCGTTACCGACATTTAGAGGAAACCCTCAGGGTCGCACAATTTGATGATATGGCTTACTTAAGTCAGATCGTGTGGACTGAATTGTTCGGGTTCAGTTTAAAGGGATTTAATCTCTGATTGTAAGTGAGATCTGGTCTAATCATGTTTGATTGATTAGGGCTTGAGATCGGTAAGCTTTGATCGAGAGATTGGATGCTAGATCGGTCAGATCAACAGCATCAAGAGATCGACGGTCAGATCAAGAGCCTTAGGGTTTATTGTGGTCTGGACTGATTGCTTGGTTTATTTGGTTATTGAACCAAATGGATTTGAACCAGCTCATTTGGTTGAGCGCATGGTTCAAACTTAGAGGGATTTGCGCATGGGGTAAACCCATGATCGCAAGTGAGTGAGTGGCTTTCTATTTTTAGAAAGCATGATCACATACGTGACCATGACTCACGCTCACGCCTAAGGCGCCCTCATCTCTCGTTTTCTCCTTCTCTCGTCGCCAACTTGAGCATTCGTCTCTTGCTCTCTCGTGGATGAAAGAGTGGACGACAAGAGAGAACATTTGAACAAGCAAAGATCTCTCCTTTCCTTTCCATTCGGCAAGACATCCTTGAAGCCTTGCTAGCACAAGGAGCATCAAGGGAGTAGGCGCATTGATCATCTTGTGTGCGCCACCTAAGGAGGAGATCCATTTCGCTCTCTATTCTTCCAAATCGCCATCCAACGCAAATGGCCATGGTATGAATTCAAGTTTACTTAAAGTTGATCATATGAACATGTGATAGATCCTTTGAAACCCTTAATACCGCTGCCAAAAATTTATGCGCCACCTGATCAGGGTTTTCGCTCCCCCTAGAAGGGGACCCCCCTTATCTTAAGGGGTACTTTCAATTGGTATCAGAGCGAGCGTTATAGCATGCTTATATGATTGCTTTATGTTTTCGTGATCCATGTTTTAAATCGTTAGATCTAGAGTTAACAACATGCGACTTTACATGTTATCTTGTTTCATGCCGAAACTTGTTTTTGTTATTTTGCTTGTTGGCGCATCTTGGATTTATTACAAATCTTCACTACATGCGCGCTCACTATAGATCTAAGGCCCTGCTATAAACCCTTAGACGGGTTATTAGGGTTGAAGTCACCCCCTAGGTTAGATCCAAACAGTCTGATCAGATTATCTGACAGCCTGAATGGGTCGACCAGATAGCACCTTGGCGCAAGCCTGGGGTGGCTATAGGTCGACTGCAGACAGGTGTGTAGCGATGTCTGATTGAGACAACCTATGAACACACATGAGTTAGGCCCGGGGTCACACCCGCTTGCCAGACCTCATTGTGGTTGTTCAGCCCTGGCGCATGCATGGTTGACCTTATGGTCGACTCAAGTCAGTTAGGACTTGGTGCATGCAAGGGCAGTGGATCTGACTAGGTTGGATGAGTGGATCCCTAGTAATGGACCGTTGTAAGGTAGTAAGGGCGAATAAGGAAATTAAAATTGATACCTATGGGGTTTTCGAAATTTAATTTTCTTGGTTGGATCACATGTTTGAATGTTGCATATGCTTGTTTATTTTTCTTATGTGGGCTGCCCGTTATTAATGTGTGCTGTGCTGGGGCCTGCGTGCCTGGGAGTTAATTGTAAATTAATTTTTATTTTTGTGATCTGCGAATCACAGTTTAATTAATTTATAATGTGAAATTGACCTGCGTGTCAATCTTGTCTAGATAGTTAAATTTGTAATTTAATTAGACAAGAGCACAGAGCACACTTGGCAGAGGCGCATGCAGCAGTGGCTGGACCAGGTGGGAGGTCTAGGGTTCGACCCTAGGACCAGGCGCATATTCCTGGTGGGCGCACCTATGCTGCAGATGGCGCTTGGGCCCTGGTTTGGGCCAGATGAGCAGCTAAAGACCCATGAAGAGCAAGTGAAGACTTAATTTAGGTTAAGGTCTCACTAGGGCTATGGGCTTTTACCACATAAGATTCATGCTTTCTTTTATTGTTTAAATATTAGAATTGCATGATTAGTTTATCTTCTGCTATCACCATAGGAATTGCATGATAGTGAAGAAGATAAAAGACCGTTAAAATCCAACGATCAAATATCAAGCTCGTAAGCCTTCTGACGCGAAACCTCACTGTTCTGATTATCGTTGGAGCCGTGTTGTACCCACTCAGTGGGCACGTCCATCTATCTTCAGACGGTGCGGGATTACACCTGTGTGTTACAGAGTAGGGATTTATCCCTTCTCGTTGCTCAGCATAGCACATGGTGGTCCAGGGAGTAGGTCGGGTCAGCTTGACCGTGTAGGCTACATATGTGGCGCATATGGTAGCACATGGAGGCAGCCATCTGTGGGATCAGAGACTGTGTTGTACCAACTCAGTTGGCACAGTCTGCTGGATTGCCCAGATGAAGGGGAATCGCACGGGTTGGCGATTGGCTGGGACAGCCTACTAGAGATTAGTGCTTGTACTCTCTGTGCATCTTATCTCGCCTGAGCGGGACGCGGAGACCAAGTATGAAATCTGGATCCCATCTCACTAAAAGAGTTCTACTCTTTCGGGCTGTTTTGCTGGATTTTTCAGCCAGATAAAATAGTGAGAAAAAGAATCTTTCTTAAGTCCTGATTGATTCTTATACATTGATACTGACCTTGCTGTTCTTGCATTGTTGTAGATACCTGCAGCAACGAACACCATGAACTTCAATGTGCGATCCCTACTGGAAAGGGAGAAGTTTGCTGGGCCGAACTTCTCTGACTGGTTTGGACACCTTAAGATCGTTCTTAAGGCAGAGAGGAAACTGTATGTCCTCGAGACGGCGATACCACCGCAGCCCACTCCGAACGCCGCAAGGGCGGTTCGGGAAGCCTATGAAAAGCACGTCAATGATAGCATTGATGTCGCTTGCCTGATGCTAGCGTCTATGACGCCACCGCTGCAGCGTCAGCATGAGGACATGTCGGCTATAGAGATTATAGCGAACCTCAAGATGCTGTATGCTGCACAGGCGAGGACAGAGCGCTACAATTTGACGAAGCTCTTCTTTCAGAGCAAACTGGCTGAAGGGAGCCCAGTGGGAGCTCACGTGCTCAAGATGATTGGGCACAAGGAGGCTCTAGAGAAACTGGGGCATACCATCAACCAGGAGCTTGCTGTGGACATTATTCTGCAGTCTCTCCCGCCTTCATTCGATGCGTTCATTATTAATTTTAATATGAACAAAATCGATTGTACTCCGGCTGAGCTGCTGAATATGCTCTTGACCACTGAGGAGACTCTGAAGGGTAAGCCTTCGACCTCTGTCTTAATGGTTCCTTCCAGGAACAAGAAGAAGGGGAAGAAGGGCAAGGCCACTGTCAAGAGCTACAGCAAGGCTCTGAAGCAGAAGGTGAAGCGGTCCAAGGAATACAGGTGTTTCCACTGTGGCCAGCTGGGTCACTGGAAAAAGGACTGTAAAGCGCTCCAAGGAGATAAGAGGGGAAGCATCGCTTCTGGCTCAGGTATATTCGTGACTGAGGTCATGTTTTCTTCTTCTATATCATGGGTGTTGGACACTGCATGTGGAGTTCACATTTGTTCAAATGTACAGGAACTCAAGAGAAGAAGACAGGTGGGACAGCATGAGGTGGACCTACGCGTTGGAAACGGAGCACGGGTTGCTGCTGTTGCTGTAGGAGACTACTTCATTTCTTTACCATCTGGAATTGTATTGGAACTAAACAATTGTTACTTTGTTCCCAGTATTACTAAAAATATTATCTCCATTCCTGCTCTTGTCAGGAAGGGATTTTCCTTTGAATGCAATATTTCAAAGTGTGTTTTATCTTTAGATAATATTGTTTATGCAACTGGTTCAATTAGCAATGGGTTATTCATGTTGGACATGGAATGTTCAATACAGCAAATTGATAATAAGAAAGCCAAGTATGCTGATGACAGCACCTTGCTATGGCATAGTCGTTTAGGCCATATAAACGAGAAGCGCATTAAGCGGTTGCATGATCATGGACTGCTGGGATCATTCTCCTATGAGGAGATTGATACATGCAAAGCTTGTTTGTTGGGTAAAATGACGAAGTCACCTTTTCCTCACAAAGGTCAAAGGGCTTCAGGTTTACTTGACCTTATACACAGTGATGTGTGTGGGCCATTTAGTAAACATGCCAGAGGTGGCTATCAGTACTTCATTACCTTTACTGATGATTTCAGTAGATATGGGTATGTCTATTTGATGAGACATAAAAGTGAATCTTTTGACAAGTTCAAAGAGTTCAAGAATGAAGTACAAAATCAGCTAGGCCGAAATATCAAGGCACTTCGCTCAGATCGAGGTGATGAATACTTGAGTCATACGTTTACTGACTATCTAAAGGAGTGTGGGATTATCTCACAGCTCACTCCGCCAGGAACACCGCAATGGAATGGTGTGTCCGAAAGGAGAAATAGAACGTTACTCGATATGGTTCGTTCTATGATGAGTCAGGCTTCTTTACCCAACTCCTTTTGGGGTTTTGCACTGGAAACAGCTGCAAAAGTACTAAACTGAGTGCCATCCAAGGCCGTTTCAAAGACCCCATATGAATTATGGTATGGGAAACAGCCAAGCTTGACATTTATCAGGATCTGGGGTTGCGAGGCTTATGTCAAAAAGCTCGCCTCTGGGAAACTAGAGAGCAGATCTGACAAATGTATCTTTGTCGGTTACCCTAAGGAAACTAAGGGTTATTATTTCTACGATCCCAAAGAGAACAAGGTTTTTGTTGCTCGGACGGCCATATTTCTTGAGAAGGAGTTTCTTCTGCAAGAGGCCAGTGGGAGAGAAATAAAGCTGGATGAGAATCCAGAAGAAGGACAAAGTGACCAAGCAGAGTTGGATGAGCCTGAGCCGGTAGAACGGGTTATTGAACAACCTGAGGCTCAGATATCACGGGAACCGCGAAGATCGGGTAGGATCCGTCGACAGCCAGAGCGCTATGACGGAGTCTACATCATTGATAATGATGAACCCCTCACTTATGCGGATGCGGTCAGTGGACCGGAGTCAGCGAGATGGCTTGAAGCTATGCGCGCCGAGATGGACTCCATGTCAGATAACCAAGTTTGGGATTTGGTTGATCCGCCTCCGGGAGTTATCCCTATAGGCTGTAAATGGATCTTCAAGAAGAAGATTGACATGGATGGTAACGTGGTTACCTATAAAGGCAGGCTAGTTGCGAAAGGTTTCAAACAAATCTACGGGATAGATTATGATGAAACTTTCTCACCTGTAGCCATGTTTAAGTCTATTCGGATTCTTTTCGCGATAGCAGCATATTATGATTATGAGATCTGGCAGATGGATGTGAAGACAGCTTTCCTTAATGGAAATCTGGATGAGGATGTGTATATGACACAACCTGAGGGTTTCACTAATCCAGCAGATCGTCATAAAATATGCAAGTTAAAGAAATCCATTTATGGATTGAAACAAGCATCTAGGAGCTGGAATATTCGTTTTGATGAATCAGTCACCGAATTTGGTTTCATCAAGAACGAGGATGACCCGTGTGTATATAAGAGGTTTAGTGGGAGCGTAATTACTTTTCTAGTCCTCTACGTCGATGACATCTTGATCATTGGAAATGATATTCCTGAAATGCATGCTGTTAAAGCATGGCTGAGGAAATGTTTCCAGATGAAAGATTTAGGAGAAGCAGCCTATGTGTTAGGTGTGAAGATCTACAGGGATAGATCTAAGAGGCTTCTCGGGCTGTGCCAGAGTACTTACATCGATAAGGTCCTGGAGAGATTTCATTTAGAGAATTCTAAACGAGGATATCTTCCAGTCAGACATGGTCTGAATCTTTCAAAGAGTCAGTGTCCACAAACACAGACTGAGAAAGATGAAATGGACAATACGCCTTATGCTTCGGCTATTGGATCCATTATGTATGCGATGTTGTGTACTCGCCCAGACGTTGCTTACGGGTTAAGCGTAACCAGTCGTTTCCAAGGTAATCCAGGTATGGCGCACTGGATTGCAGTCAAGAACATTTTAAAATATCTGCGGAGGACCAAAGATATGTTCTTGATATATGGTGGTCAGGAAGAACTCAGTATTGAAGGATATACTGACGCTTCGTTCCAGTCTGACCAGGATGATTTCCGATCGCAATCAGGCTATGTTTTTAGCTTGAATGGAGGTGCAGTGGTGTGGAAGAGTTTCAAACAGTCAACTGTTGCTGATTCCACAACAGAAGCCGAGTATGTTGCAGCCTCGGAAGCATCCAAGGAGGCAGTGTGGATTCGTAAGTTCGTGAGAGAACTTGGTGTCATTCCTTCGAGTGCAGATCCTTTGGTTATCTTCTGTGATAACACTGGAGCAATTGCACAAGCAAAGGAACCACGGTCGCACCAGAAGTCCAAGCACATACAGAGACGGTTTCATTTGATCAGGGAGATCATAGATCGTGGCGAGATCAAAATCTGCAAGGTACATACAGATGACAATCTGGCAGACCCGCTTACCAAGCCTCTGGCGCAGCAGAAGCATGAGAAGCACTGTAATAATATGGGTTTGAGATTTCTCAACCATTAGATTAAGTGCAAGTGGGAGATTGTTGGGGTATGCCCTTAAGGCTAATGTTTGAGGCCTATGGGAATGTATCAGTATCATGTAATAAACTGTTATGTTTATAAAGGCATGGTTGTTATTCAGTTAGCTACATTGTCTGCTGCAATATATGTTCTTCTGAATAATGTCTCAAAGCTGTTCAGCTAGGCTGACATGCAGTTAAGTCCTTAGTCGATATATCTTGGTGAACATGAGACAGCCTTGATATGGTCAAGACTAATATGTGTTCTAATCTTATAGGATGCTTTGAGCATGGAATAAGATGTAGACTCATGGGTACATTGGATGTACTGGACAGACCCTACTAGGATGTTCAATTGTTTGTCACAATGTGAATATTCCTTGAATATGACAAGTGGCACATTTCCTCTGACTTGAGATCGCTTGTGTTTTCTAAATGATGATTGTCATTGTTTTGAGGTAGTTCAATATCATTTGAAACATAATGATTATAGACTATCTTGGATGGTGAGCTTGAATCAGGTTAGGGCACTAGTGATAGACATAGGATTGCCGTCTCCTTGTTTAAGGAGTGTGATGTTCTAAAGGGGCCCCCTGGATGAGATGATTGAGAAAGTGTATGGCCATACCCAGGTGACTGTGTTCATCTGATCTAATCATGCTCATCATATTGGAGTTACAAGCTTGACAGGCTTGTCCAATAAGAACATCCAGTGGCAAAGGAAATATGCATGCCTTGTGACTTGATTCACACTTGTGCTATGGTTTGGGTGTAGTCTTGGAAGAATTTTTCCTTTATATCGGGAGACAGTGATGTGTTGCTAGATACCCCTCACTGATCGTGATAATGAGAATTATCGTTACCGACATTTAGAGGAAACCCTCAAGGTCGCACAATTTGATGATATGGCTTACTTAAGTCAGATCGTGTGGACTGAATTGTTCGGGTTCAGTTTAAAGGGATTTAATCTCTGATTGTAAGTGAGATCTGGTCTAATCATGTTTGATTGATTAGGGCTTGAGATCGGTAAGCTTTGATCGAGAGATTGGATGCTAGATCGGTCAGATCAACAGCATCAAGAGATCGACGGTCAGATCAAGAGCCTTAGGGTTTATTGTGGTCTGGACTGATTGCTTGGTTTATTTGGTTATTGAACCAAATGGATTTGAACCAGCTCATTTGGTTGAGCGCATGGTTCAAACTTAGAGGGATTTGCGCATGGGGTAAACCCATGATCGCAAGTGAGTGAGTGGCTTTCTATTTTTAGAAAGCATGATCACATACGTGACCATGACTCACGCTCACGCCTAAGGCGCCCTCATCTCTCGTTTTCTCCTTCTCTCGTCGCCAACTTGAGCATTCGTCTCTTGCTCTCTCGTGGATGAAAGAGTGGACGACAAGAGAGAACATTTGAACAAGCAAAGATCTCTCCTTTCCTTTCCATTCGGCAAGACATCCTTGAAGCCTTGCTAGCACAAGGAGCATCAAGGGAGTAGGCGCATTGATCATCTTGTGTGCGCCACCTAAGGAGGAGATCCATTTCGCTCTCTATTCTTCCAAATCGCCATCCAACGCAAATGGCCATGGTATGAATTCAAGTTTACTTAAAGTTGATCATATGAACATGTGATAGATCCTTTGAAACCCTTAATACCGCTGCCAAAAATTTATGCGCCACCTGATCAGGGTTTTCGCTCCCCCTAGAAGGGGACCCCCCTTATCTTAAGGGGTACTTTCACAAATATGCAGGGGCTCAAGAAAAGTAGATCGGTGCGACCTGGAGAGATTGACCTACGCGTTGGAAATGGGGCACAGGTTGCTGTTGTTGCTGTAGGCGTCTTGACTCTCTCCTTGCCTTCTGGACTTCTATTAGAACTAGATAATTGCTTTTGTGTACCTTCACTTACTAAGAACATTGTATCCATTCCTTGCTTAGCAAAGAAGGGATTTAAGTTTGAAATAAATAAGAACTCTTGTTCTTTTTCATTTGCAAATATGTTCTATGGGAAGGGTACTTTGTGCAATGGTCTGTATATCTTGGATATGGAAAGTTCTATCTGTAACATAAGTAATAAAAGGACCAAACTGAGTGGTTCAGTTGGTGCTTTCCTATGGCACTGTCGATTAGCCCATATAAACAAAAATCGCATCCAACAACTCCATGCAAATGGATTGTTAGATTCAAGTTCCTTGGAGGAATTTGATACCTGTGAACCTTGTTTATTAGGGAAAATGACAAAGGCATCCTTCACCAAGATTGGTGAGAGGGCAGGAGGTTTATTGGATCTCATACATACTGATGTGTGTGGGCCTTTCAATAAACAAACCAGAGGAGGGTACAACTACTTCATTACCTTCACTGATGACTTCAGTAGGTATGGATATGTCTACCTAATGAGACATAAATCTGAGTCCTTTGAGAAATTCAAGGAGTTCAAGAATGAAGTAGAGAACCAGCTTGGAAGATCCATTAAAGCTCTTCGATCAGATCGAGGTGCAGAATACCTGAGTGGAGAGTTCTTTGACTATCTGAGAGAGTCTGGGATCATATCCCAACTCACTCCTCCTGGAACACCTCAATGGAATGGTGTGTCTGAAAGGAGAAATCGAACTTTATTGGATATGGTTCGATCTATGATGAGTCATGCAACTCTACCTCCCTCATTCTGGGGGCATGCACTAGAGACAGCTTCTCTGATACTGAATAATGTTCCATCTAAGAGTGTCTCCAAAATACCATACGAGGTATGGAGTGGGAGACGCCCTAATCTCACGTTTATCAGGATCTGGGGATGTGAGGCTTATGTCAAACGTCAGGATTCTAGCAAGCTAGAACCTAGATCTGATAAGTGTGTATTTGTGGGGTATCTGAAGGAAACTAAAGGATACTACTTCTATGTCCCAACCGAGAACAAAGTTTTTGTTGCTCAGGGTGCTGTCTTTCTAGAGAAAGAATTTCTTATGAAAGAAGTTAGTGGGAGGGAGTTTGACTTGGATGAGGTCCAAGTGCAACCACAAGACAAAGAGATGGAATCTGAGCCATCTGCACCGGTTGTTATACAACCTGAGGCTCAGACACAGGTCCCACGTAGGTCTGGGAGGATTCGTCGTGCACCTGAGAGGTACGGGTCGCTGCCGACTCAACACGATGAAATTTTCATCATTGAGGATGAACCCAGAACCTATGATGAGGCGGTCAGTGGACCGGACTCCGAGAGATGGCTTGACGCCATGCGATCCGAGATGGATTCCATGTCGGCTAACCAAGTCTGGGATTTGGTTGAGCTGCCTGATGGGGTAAAACCCATAGGGTGTAAATGGGTCTTCAAGAAAAAGACAGACATGGATGGCAATATAGTTACCTATAAGGGTAGACTAGTGGCTAAAGGATTTAAACAAGTCCACGGGGTGGACTATGATGAAACCTTCTCGCCAGTTGCCATGATCAAGTCCATTCGGATTCTGCTTGCTATAGCTGCATATCATGACTATGAGATATGGCAGATGGATGTGAAGACAGCGTTCCTTAACGGGAAGCTGACTGAGGATGTGTACATGACACAACCTGATGGCTTCATCCATCCTGCAGAGGCTAGTAAGGTCTGCAGGCTAAAGAGATCCATTTATGGATTAAAGCAAGCATCTCGAAGTTGGAATCTTCGATTTGATGAAGCTGTGAGAGATTATGGCTTTATCAAAAGCGAAGATGACGCCTGTGTATATAGAAAATTCAGTGGGAGCTTGGTGATTTTTCTGGTCTTGTATGTCGATGACATACTGATCATCGGAAACGACGTCCCTAGTCTTCAAGCTGTGAAGACATGGTTGGGGAAGTGTTTTGAGATGAAAGACTTAGGGGAGGCCACCTATATTCTAGGCATAAGGATCTACCGAGAAAGATCCAAGAGGCTCCTAGCCCTTAGTCAGAGTACCTACATTGATAAGGTCCTGGAGAGGTTTAACTTGGAGCAATCCAAGAAAGGGTACCTTCCAGTAAGACATGGCCTTACTCTCTCAAAGAGCCAGTGTCCTACAACACAGGCTGAGAGGGATGACATGAGTCGAATTTCTTATGCTTCGGCAGTAGGATCGATCATGTATGCAATGTTGTGTACTAGACCAGACGTGGCATATGCTGTAAGCATAACCAGCCGATACCAATCCAATCCAGGTCTGCAGCACTGGGTGGCTGTAAAGAACATCCTAAAGTATCTGAGGAGAACTAAGGATTTGTTCTTGGTCTATGGGGGACAGGAAGAGCTCAGTATGCAGGGCTATACTGATGCATCATTCCAGTCTGACCCTGACGACTTTAGATCGCAGGCCGGCTATGTGTTCAAGATAAATGGAGGCGCTGTATGCTGGAAGAGCTTCAAGCAATCCACCATAGCAGATTCTACAACCGAGGCAGAGTATGTGGCCGCTTCTGAGGCAGCCAAGGAAGCCGTTTGGATAAGGAAGTTCATATCTGATCTTCAGGTGGTCCCTAGTGCAATGGATCCCATTGAACTCTACTGTGACAACAATGGAGCAATTGCACAAGCCAAGGAACCACGGTCTCATCAAAGATCCAAACACATACTCAGAAGATTTCACCTGATCAGAGAGATCATTGAAAGAGGTGATGTCAAGATTAGCAGAGTTGACACAGAGAACAATCTGGCAGACCCATTGACCAAGGCTTTGGCGCAGCAGAAGCATGATGGTCACGCTAGAGATATGGGGTTGAGATTCCTCAACCTCTAGGTCTTAGTGCAAGTGGGAGATTGTTGGTGTATATGCCCTAGGACCTAGTTTTGGTCCACTTATGTACTACTTGACTTTGATATTTATATATCAATCTGGCATTGTCATTGTCAATGTTTGTTTACATCTGCGCACATGTACTAACATGATAATGTCCCTGGAGACAGATTGGATCTGTGCTCAAACTATTGTCCCCAGTCGATGTACCTTAGTGGATATGGGACAGCTATGGTACTTGTGAGACTGGTATGTGAGCTGGTTAGGTATGTGGTGCTAACGCAGACACATGGGTATATCATTGGAGGATATACTGGAAAGACCCACTGTGAGGCTATGACTTGGTGTCATAAGTTATCCTCACAAGTGACAGGAGATGCATTGATCCCTTGACTTGAGGTCATTGATCATTCTATATGGTTAGCGACTTGCTTTGATACAACCTAACACCTCACCGTAGTTGGGAGGTCATAACGGTTGTCATTGAGCATATCACGACCCATATGAGAAGGTCAATGAACAGACATAGGATTTGCCCCTTCCTTAGGGAAGTATGATATCCATGGAGCTCCTCTATGGTTCTATGACTGAGAGTGTATGGCCATACCCAGGTAAGAACCTGTTTTAGTCATAGCCATGTGATTGGGTGAAAACAAGTGGTGACACACTTGTCCAATCGGATATCAGTTCGGCAAAGAGACTGTAATGCATCTGTACCTAGTTGCGATGATGGGGATGTCGATGTCGATATCCATTCCAATGACATGGGTAGCAGCGATGCACTGCTAGGTGCCACTCACTGCTTGTGGTGACCTTTGGTCAGCACTGCCAGCGTCAGAAGAACCTACAGGGTCGCACACCTTGATACTTGAGTTCTCGTATTGATCGAGAAGCCTTATGATCAAGTTATTGGATAACTCGGATCTAATTGGGAGATTTCATCAGCACCAATGGGCCTGATGAGATGGAAGAATGTTATTGGAGCCAAACTTCATTTTTGGCAGGTTGACCAGAATTTGACCATGGTTGGTCACACTTGGATTAAGGTTGCATTGGATTGGATCCAAATGCTTAATCAACCCATAAGATGAAGTTTGGGCTAGCTCATTATCCAATGAAGCCCAATAACAAGTTCTCATGAAGAGAAGAGAGGCTAAAAGGGTATAATGGGGAGAAACCCAACCCCATTGGCGCCTAAGGAGCATAATGGGGTTAGGGTGGCAAAATTGCTTCATTAAGGAAGCAATTTGCGCCTAGCCCTTATCCCTTGATGGTATGAATGCCTTTAAGGCATGTCTTGGGCTGATATGGTACTTGGGCAATTATGGAAAGGTTGAATGAAGTTTATGGTAAAGTCTTGGAGACTTTCCTTACTTCAAACCTCCTCATCCTAGCCCTACACTTGTCATGATCCTAGCCCTTACCCTAATCGCCTCTTGCCCTATATATGTGACCCTAGCCGCCCCCTCTTATTTAATTATTCATCCTTGGAGGCGTGAACATAAGAAGGAGGCGAGAGCAAAGGAGCAAGGGCGCAATCTCTTCCTCTTCCATCAAGTGGCCGCAAGCTTCTCCTTCCTTACCACTTGGCGCATCTTTCTCTCTTGGTGGCGCAAGGTGGTTGGAGCATCTCCCTAAGGCTTGGATCTTCTTCCCGAGGCTAGCACCGGGCGTGGAAGAAGAGGACTCGAGGCATCCGTGTGTGTGAGACTGCAGAGGGCGCACACTTGGGCGCTTATCACGACATCAACCTCATCTTGCTCTGAGGTATTTTCTAACTCATCGTGTCGACCCCCTTGCATGCGATCTTCACTGGGTTTTTGGTACCGGCCTGTTTCGGGGACATTCTTCCGCTATGCAATGTATGTATGTATGTGTTTCTGAAAAATTGTAAAATGTCCCCGGGGTTTCCCAACAGTGAGATCTTCGATTTCTCTCTGAATCGTGGATTAAAATTGGGGGCCTTTGTTCTGAGATATTCTCCTCTTCTTATAGATCACTCCCCTTCTTTTGGTTTTTGAATTAGTTGTCTAAATCACCCGGAATCATCATCGCAAACATCGAGCTACACTAACCCCGGAAGAATCGGGCAAACACGGCTGCCTGGGTTAGAATTACGGCCAGTGAAGAAACTTACTGCAGTGCTATAATTTCTTCTCTAGAAAAAATTGGAAGAATTATGGGCTGTAATAAAAACCACGGTGTTACTGTGTTTCATCCTTCATGCTTCAAAATCTGGCTTGATAAAATTACGACTGTAATAATATTATGGTACTTCCGTAAATACCTCTGGACAAAAATCTTCAAAAATTACGGCAGAGGAAATTTATCATGGTAGTGCCGTGATTTATTCTGTAAGTCCAGTAAAACCACGTCCCATAATTAAAATTACGGTCCTACCGTAATTTTGCGGAATATTCTAATTGGCTTGAAATTTGTCATGTAATCTCCTCTTGATGACTAGGATTCGTCTATGCACCCACATTGCTTGAAAATCCATCAAAATGATGCCTTTCTACCTGAAATTGATAAAAAATAGAAAAAGTGTAGATGTCAAAATATTTGACAAATAAGGCATAAAAGTAAGCAAAGGAGCATGAATATGACTCAAAAAGATTAATTAATTAATACAAAATATACTATACATTTTTCAGTTATCAAAATACATAAGGCTCAAACTTTGCTTGTCCTCAAGCAAACAAAGAAATCAATGTTGGTTTTGAAGAATAAACTTTCTCATGAAAAATAAACTTCTAAAATATTATCACCTATGAAAAACTCAACCAAATGCTACATATAATTTCAAACAAATATATCGTCCTCCGAATTTAATCTTTAAGATCCACAACTTAGTCAAATAAAATTTTGCAACTTGTATAATAAACAGAATTTCAATCTCATGAATTCACCCAGTTTTAGTTCGGATCCATAATACTTTTGTTTATAGGAAAAAGATTTCCAAGAATCTCTTTCCACTAAAATTTTCTCTCTTTTTTTTATTCCCTTTTTTATTATCTTTGACATTCTCTAAATCGATTACCACCTTTTTTCCGGTGACGAGATTAGAGTACACTGACCACATAGTCGATGCAATAGAACTCATATCTTTTTGGCAGGAAAATCTAGCCCTAAGACAGTGGAGTTAATGTCAAATGATCTTTCCATGGCATGTATCCACATAGATACATACTTTTTATTTGGACTTCAACTCTTAACTTCGGTACCACCGTAAAATAAACATCATTCTCTTTATATTGGATGTTGGAAATCTTTCTTCCCAACAAATAGCAAAATAGATTAAACATCAACTAGGTCAATCAATTGACATCAATTCAAAAATCACACTCATATACTCATTTTATTCAAGAAAGTAATTTCACTCTTAGATTGCATTCATCAAACAATATAAAGACCCAAAACTTCATGCATCAATCAGTGAAAATTTTCAATAGGTAGATATATATTGAAGAAATAAATTCAAGACAATAGGTCTATCTCCTATCACAGGCATTGACATAGACATTCATCATCAAGAAAATAATCACACTGGCAATAGTAGGAATTTCACAAAAATAGACCACACATCATAGGCATATCATTTCAGCAATATATATATCAATCAAGATTTCGGAAAGTGCAAGCATCACAGGTATCATCATAGGAAAACAATGTTCATATCAAGAATAAGAACAAATTCACCATTCAAAGTTATACAATGCCAAATATCATAATGCACCTACACACGGTGCTGAATCATATCGTCAACACAAACAATATCACAATACAACCATATCAAATCAGTGGTAAAAACACAAAAATATCAAAATGACGATCCACAGGCACCGGACACAAGAAGTATGATGGAGTCATCCTTCTCTGTAAAAACATGAATCATCAATAGGGTATAAAGATGAATAAAGCATAGATAGGAAAGGAATACTCACAAAACTCTACTCATCAGCGCCAGAATCTGTCTCCTCGATCCCTTCATCAGCTGGGGCAGCGTCCATAGGGTCGTCCTGGCCATTTCCTTAATCTTCACCAACAACTTCTTCACCTTCATCTTCACTACCGAACTTATCATAAAAATAACTCCCCATATCCTCAACATAATCTCCCAAGATCCACAATATCTTCATGCATATGCCCAATGATATCAAACAACTTATCCATTTGGTGGCCCAGTCAGTACACCTCAGCGAAGAGAGCCTGAAAACCAGGGTCCTAGGCGCTATTGAGAGAAACTTAGAATCTAGGATTTGTGATATGAAGGGAAGGAAGAGAGACATGTTTTATGAAAAAATAAAATTTCAGATTTTATGTTTTTCATGAGCATGTAGAATTGCATGAGTAAGTACTTGATTGTGCATGAAGCTTGTGCACGTTGCATGGTGGCGCAACAAGCTTCATCAATTGGTGGCGCATCCTTGCATGGGGGCGCAAGAAGTTTTGGCCGAGCCCAAGGGCTTGTGTGCTACACATCTTATGGTATGCAAGGTGGCGCACCTTGCTTGGATGAAGACCCATGGCATTGGCCAAACCATGGAGTGTGCTTCTAGGGTTTCCTAGAACTTCCTCTAAGGTTTGAGAGCTAAACCATGGATAGGAGGACCTTGGAGTCAACCTTGAAGACCAAGCTAGAGGTCGACTAGGATAGGTCTAGTTTTAAGGGGCTTGAATCCTAATTCAAGAGTTGAACCCCTTTTAGCATGGGTTGGTTCAATATCTTGATTGGGCTCTAATCACATCATCTTTACTGCTTTCCTTATCTGCTAAAGCATGCCTGCAATGTTTTATCTTCATGTTATCACCATAGGATTGCATGCCTGTAATGAAAGACATAAGATAAAACTAAGAGGATGAGATCTCAAAAACCCTCAATTAAAATATCAAGTCTAGTAGCCTTCTAATGCGTAGCCCTCACTAAGCTATCAATCAGTGGAGTTGTGAACTGTTTCCCACCCTCGTGGGACACACCCACTTATCTTTAGAAAGTGTGTGGTGGCAATGGTTTCCCTAGTCCAGTTTTAACCTGGGTGTGCGTTTGCAAGGAAACTCGTTGGCCCTGGGCATATGTTGGGGTATGCCCTTAAGGCTAATGTTTGAGGCCTTGGGATTCTTTCAGTATCATGTATAAACTCTTATGTTTATAAAGGCAATGGTTGTTATTCAGTTTGTTACATTGTCTGCTGCAATAAGTGTACTTCTGAATAATGTCTCAATGCTGTTCAGCTAGGCTGACATGCTATATGTCCTTAGTCGAGATATCTTGGTGAACATGAGACAGCCTTGATATGATTGAGACTAATATGTGTTCTAATCTTATAGGATGCTTCGAGCATGGAATAAGATGTAGACTCATGGGTACATTGGATGTACTGGACAGACCCTACTAGGATATTCAATTGCTTGTCACAATGTGAATAATCCTTGTTTGCAACAAGTGGCACATGTCCTCCGACTTGAGATCACTTGTGTTTCTAAATGATGATTGTCATTGTTTTGAGGTAGTTCAATATCATTTGAAACATAATGGTTATAGACTATCTTGGATAATGATCATGAGTCAGGTTAGGACACTAGTGATAGATAAAGGATTGCCGTCTCCTAGTTTGGAGTGTGATGTTCTATAGGGGCCCCCTAGATGAGATGATTGAGAAAGTGTATGGCCATACCCAGGTGACTATGTTCATCTGATCTAATCATGCTCATCATATTGGAGCTACAGGCTTGACACGCTTGTCCAATAAGAACATCCAATGGCAAAGGAAACATGTATGCCTAGTGAGTTGATTCACACTTGTGCTGTGGTTTGGGTGTAGTCTTGGAAGACTCTTTCCTTTATATCGGGAGACAGTGATGTGTTGCTAGATACCCCTCACTGATCGTGATAACGTGAGTTATCGTTACCGACATTTAAAGGAAACCCTTAGGGTCGCACAATTTGATGATATGGCTTACTTAAGTCAGATCGTGTGGACTGAATTGTTTTGGTTCAGTTTAAAGGGATTTAAACTCTGATTGTAAGTGAGATCTGGTCTGATCATGTTTGATTGATTAGGGCTTGAGATCGGTAAGCTTCGATCGAGAGAGTTGATGCTAGATCGGTGAGATCAGGAGCATCAGGAGATGAACGGTTAGATCTGGAGCCTTAGGGTTTAATAGTGATCTAGACCAAATGCTTGGGTTAATTGATCTTTGAACCAAATTGAAATGCATTCAATTTGCTTGAACCGGTTCACATGAGTGAACGCATGGTTCAATACTTGAAGGCGTTTTCTTTGGTCGGTTATGAGATCATGGGTGCATGACTTCTATTTTTGGAAAGTCATGAAGGCCACTTCCCTCAACGCCTAAATGCCAAAAATGAAAAAGCGTTCGCTTCTTCCTTTGGACGCTCACACTCTCATGGGTTGAAGGTGTTGACGACAAGGAGGTCTTGGCTAAGCAACCAAGTCATCTCATCCCTTCCATTCGACAAGCACCCTTGGAGAACCTTGCTAGCACAAGGAACACAAGGAGTAGTCATCATCCTCTTGTGTGCGTCACCTTTGGAGGAGAGCCCTTTCGCCATCTTCTTCCAAGACGCCATTCGAATCAATGGCTATGGTATGATTCCATCTAAGATCTATGCAATTTTAAGTTGATCGTATATGATGCATGCGATTCTTGAAGCCCTAGTTTCCGCCCATGCAAAAAGGTTTCATATGTGCATGTTTAGGGTTTCGCCCCCCTCAAGAAAGGGGTCCTTCAATTGGTATCAGAGCGCCAATGTTATGCATGATCTTATATGATTGCTTTGCGTTTTTGTGATCCATGCTTTGCGTTTATGATTAGATCTAAAACTATCATCATGCTCATGCGAAATATACATGATGTATGTTTATTCTTAAGTTGCGCATGTATGATGTTTTTTGTTGGCGCATGTTAATGTTTTTGTCAAAAACTAATCTTGCGCCCCCCCCCCCATTAGATCTAATGCGCTTGCTATAAACCCTTAGACGGGTTAGTAGGGTTGAAATCATCACCTAGTTAAGATCCAAGCAGTCTGATCAGACTATCTGACAGCCTAGATGGGTCGACCAGATGGCACCTGTGCGCAAGCACCTGGTGGCTATAGGTCGACTGCAGACAGGCGTGTAGCGATGTCTGATTGAGACAACCAGTGAACATGCATGAGTTAGGCCCGGGGTCACACCCGCTTGCCACAACTCATGAAGGTTGTTCAGCCCAGCGCATGCATGGTTGACCATTGGGTCAACTCGAGTCAGTTAGGACTTGGTGCATGCAAGGGCAGTGGATCTGACTAGACATGATGAGTGGATCCCTATTAATGGACCGTTGTAAGGTAGTAGGGCATATAAGAAAAATAAAATTGATCCCAATGGGTATTTCAAAAATTTTATTTTTGTCAATGGATCGCATGTTGTTTTATGCCATGATGAGTGTCTATTTCATCTTATGTGGGTTGCCCTTTTATGTGTGCTGTGTTGGGGCCTGCGAGCCTGGGTTAACTTGTAAATTATTATTTGTGATCTGCGCATCACATTTTAATTAATTTATTGTGTAATTGACCTGCGTGTCAATCTTGTCTAGATAGATAGATTAAATTATATTTTAATCAGACAAGAGCACAGAGCACACATGGCAGAGGCGCATGCAGCAGAGGCTTAACCAGGTGAGAGGTCCAGGGTTCGACTCTGGGACAGGCGCATTTACCTGGTGGGCACACCTGAGCTGCAATGGGCACTCGGGCCCTGGGTTGGGCCAGATGAGATGCAAATGACTCATGAAGAGCTCAAGTGAAGACTTAAGTTAAATTAAGGTCTTACCTAGGCTCAATGGGCGTTTACCACATAAGATCATCATGCTTTCTTTTATTGTTTAAATAATTAGAATTGCATGATTTATTTATCTTCTGCTATCACCATAGGGTTTGCATGATAGTTAAGAAGATAAAAGACCGTTAAAATCCAACGCTAAATATCAAGCACGTAAGCCTTCTGACGCGAAACCTCACTGTTCTGACTATCGTTGGGGCTGTGTTGTACCCACTCAGTGGGCACGCCCATCTATCTTCAGACGGTGTGTGATTTCACCTGCGTGTTACAGATAAGGGATTTATCGCTTCTCGTTGCTCAGCATAGCACGTGGTGGTCCAGGGAGTAGGTCAGGTCAGCTTGACCATGTAGGCTACATATGGGGCATATGTTAGCTATATGGAGGCAGCCATCTATGGGATCAGAGACTGTGTTGTACCAACTCAGTTGGCACAGTCTGCTGGATTGCCCAGATGAAGGGGAATCGCACGGGTTGGCGATTGGCAGGGACTGCCTACCAGAAATTAGTGCTTGTACTCTCTGTGCATCTTATCTCGCCTGAGCGGGACGCGGAGACCAAGTATGAAATCTGGATCCCATCTCACTAAAAGAGTCTTACTCTTCCGGACTGTTTTACTGGATTGATTCTAAACATTGATTGATTCTAAACATTGATACTGACCTTGCTGTTCTTGCATTGTTGTAGATTCCTGCAGCAACGAACACCATGAGCTTCAATGTGCGATCCCTACTGGAAAGGGAGAAGTTTGCTAGGCCAAACTTCTCAGACTGGTACGGACACCTTAAGATTGTTCTTAAGGCTGAGAGGAAACTGTATGTCCTCGAGACGGCTATACCGCCTCAACCCGCTCCGAACGCCGCAAGGGCGGTTCGGGAAGCCTATGAAAAGCATGTCAATGATAGCATTGATGTTGCTTGCCTGATGCTAGCGTCTATGACGCCACAGCTGCAGCGTCAGCATGAGGATATGTCTGCTATAGAAATTATAGCAAACCTCAAGATGCTGTATGCTGCACAGGCAAGGACTGAACGCTATAATTTGACCAAGCTTTTCTTTCAGAGCAAACTGGCTGAAGGGAGTCCAGTGGGAGCTCATGTGCTCAAGATGATTGGGCACAAAGAGGCTCTAGAGAAACTGGGGCATACCATCAATCAGGAGCTTGCTGTAGACATTATTCTGCAGTCCCTTCCGGCCTCTTTCGATCCGTTCATTATTCATTTCAATATGAACAAGATCGACTGTACTCCAGCAGAGTTGCTGAATATGCTCTTGACTACAGAGGAGACTCTAAAGGGAAAGCCTTCAACCTCTGTCTTGATGTTCCCTTGTAGGAACAAGAAGAAGGGGAAGAAGGGCAAAGCTGCTGGGGTATGCCCTTAAGCCTAATGTTTGAGGCCTTGGGAATGTATCAGTATCATGTAATAAACTGTTATGTTTATAAAGGCATGGTTATTATTCAGTTAGCTACATTGTCTGCTGCAATATATGTTCTTCTGAATAATGTCTCAAAGTTGTTCAGCTAGGCTGACAGGCTATAATATCCTTAGTCGATGTATCTTGGTGAACATGAGACAGCCTTGATATGGTTAAGACTAATATGTGTTCTAGTCTTATAGGATGCTTCGAGCATGGAATAAGATGTAGACTCATGGGTACATTGGATGTACTGGACAGACCCTACTAGGATGTTCAATTGTTTGTCGCAATGTGAATAATCTTTGAATATGACAAGTGGCACATTTCCTCTGACTTGAGATCACTTGTGTTTTCTAAATGATGATTGTCATTGTTTTGAGGTAGTTCAATATCATTTGAAACATAATGGTTATAGACTATCTTGGATAATGAACTTGAGTCATGTTAGGGCACTAGTGATAGACATAGGATTGCCGTCTCCTTGTTTAAGAAGTGTGATGTTCTAAAGGGGCCCCCTGGATGAGATGATTGAGAAAAGTGTATGGCCATACCCAGGTGACAGTGTTCATCTGATCTAATCATGCTCATCATATTGGAGCTACAAGCTTGACATGCTTGTCCAATAAGAACATCCAGTGGCAAAGGAAACATGTATGCCTAGTGATGTGGATTCACACTTGTGCTGTGTTTTGGGTGTAGTCTTGGAAGACTCTTTCCTTTATATCGGGAGACAGTGATGTGTTGCTAGATACCCCTCACTGATCATGATAACGTGAGTTATCGTTACCGACATTTAAAGGAAACCCTCAGGGTCGCACAATTTGATGATATGGCTTACTTAAGTCAGATCGAGTGGACTGAATTGTTTGGGTTCAGTTTAATGGGATTTAATCTCTGATTGTGAGTGAGATCTAGTCTGATCATGTTTGATTGATTAGGACTTGAGATCGGTAAGCTTCGATTGAGAGATTGGATGCTAGATCGATGAGATCAGGAGCATCAAGAGATGAACGGTCAGATCTGGAGCCTTAGGGTTTATTTGAGATCTGGACTTGATTGCTTGGCTTAATTGGTCTCTGGACCAAACCAATTTGAACCGGCTCGTTAAATGAGCGCATGGTTCAAGGGGAGAGGAGTTAGCGACATGTTCACTTGGCGTGAACGTTGGAGCGAAGTGTGGTGGCTATTTTTAGTAACCACGATCTCCACTTGGAGATGTTGTTCACGACCGAATAGAGTGCTCTCTATTCTCGCCTCTCGCCCATATTCCTCTTGACGTTTTCGTGTGTGGAGACGCCTTGAAGGTAGAGGAGGATTCGGCCAAGGGAAGGACATCTCATCTTTCCCTTTCACTCGACAAGGACCTCTTGGAACCTTGCTAGCACAAGGAGCACCAAGGGAGGAAGCAACATCATCTTGTGTGTGACGATTTGGAGGAGAGTGATGGAACCCTTTCAGGAGGGGAGCGCAAAACCTATTGTGAGAAGAACCCCTTTCATGAGGGGGGCGCAAGTCATATGTTTCTTTCTCATAGCAGCGGAATTAGGGTTTCCACATAAGATCGCATTCTATACTTTCATATAATCAACTTGATTAACAAGTGAGAGATTCGTTACCATGGCCATGGGAAGGTGCGGCTTGGAAGAAGAAAGATCGAAGGGATCTTCTCCAAAGAAATCACACACAAGGGATGAAAGCTTCCTCCTTGCGCAACTCTTGTGCTAGCAAGATTGCCAAGCTTTTCCAACCGTGTGTAGGAGATTAGATGAAAAGGGCTTCCTTCTTTTCGAGAGCTCTTCTTCCTTGGCGCAAGAACGATGCCTTCCACACGAGCAAGCCGTTCCCAAAACCACGTCCAAGAAGCAAAACCGAAAAACATTAGAGAGACATCAAGCCATGAACGCATATGCGTTATGCTTTTGGAACTTTCCAAAATTGGCAACGATTAAGAGTTGGCGTTCACGTTCCCATGAACCAAACGCAACCTCTTCTCCCTCTTGAACCAAGCGCTCAACCCATGAGCCGGTTCAATATCCTTGGTTCAATAGCGAAACCAAATCAGCCCATAAATTAAGTCTAGATCAAATTAGACCCCAAGGTCCTAGATCTGACCATTCATCATCTGACGCTTCTGATCGCATCGATCTAGCATCATCTCTCTCGATCGAAGCTTACCGATCTAAAGCTCTAATCAATCAAACATGATCAGACCAGATCTCACTTACAATCAGAGATTAAATCTCTTTAAACTGAACCAAAACAATTCAGTCCACACGATCTGACTTAAGGAAGCCATATCACCAAATTGTGCGACCCTGAGGGTTTCCTTTAAATGTCGGTAACGATAACTTACGTTATCACGATCAGTGAGGGGTATCTAGCAACACATCACTGTCTCCCGATATAAAGGAAAGAGTCTTCCAAGACTACTCCCAAACCATAGCACAAGTGTGACTCAATTCACAAGGCATACATGTGTCCTTTGCCACTGGATGTTCTTATTGGACAAGCGGGTCAAGCTTGTAACTCCAATACGATGAGCATGATTAGATCAGATGCACATAGTCATCTGGGTATGGCCATACACTATCTCAATCATCTCATATAGGGGGGCCCAGAGAACACTACACTCCTTAAACAAGGAGACGGCAATCCTATGTCTATCACTAGTGCCCTAACCTGATTCAAGCTCACCATCCAAGATAGTCTATAATCATTATGTTTCAAATGATATTGAACTACCTCAAGACAATGACAATCATCATTCAGAAACACAAGTGATCTCAAGTCAGAGGACATGTGCCACTTGCTGCTTACAAGGATCATTCACATTGTGACAAGCAATGGAATATCCCAGTAGGGTCTGTCCAGTACATCCAATGTACCCATGAGTCTACGTCTTATTCCATGCTCGAAGCATCCTATAAGATTAGCACTCATATTAGTCTCAATCATATCAAGGCTGTCTCATGTTCACCAAGATATCTCGACTAAGGACATATAGCCTGTCAGCCTAGCTGAACAGCTTTGAGACAGTATTCAGAAGTACACTTATTACAGCAGACAAGGTAACAACCTGAATAATAACCATGCCTTTATAAACTTAAGAGTTTATTACATGATACTAATACAATCCCAAGGCCTCAAACATTAGCCTTAAGGGCATACCCCAACAATCTCCCACTTGCACTTAATCTAATGGTTGAGAAATCTCAAACCCATATTATTACAGTGCTTCACATGCTTCTGCTGCGCCAGAGGCTTGGTAAGTGGGTCTGCTAGATTGTCATCTGTATGAACCTTGCATATTTTGATCTCGCCTCGATCAATGATCTCCCGGATCAAGTGAAACCGTCTCTGTATGTGCTTGGACTTCTGGTGCGACCGCGGTTCCTTTGCTTGTGCGATGGCTCCAGTGTTATCACAGAAGATAACCAAAGGATCTGCACTCGAAGGAACGACACCAAGTTCTCTCACGAACTTACGAATCCACACTGCCTCCTTAGATGCTTCCGAGGCTGCAACATACTCGGCTTCTGTTGTGGAATCAGCAACAGTTGACTGTTTGAAACTCTTCCACACCACTGCTCCACCATTCAAGCTAAAAACATAGCCTGATTGCGATCGGAAATCATCCTGGTCCGACTGGAACGAAGCGTCAGTATATCCCTCTATACTGAGTTCTTCCTGACCACCATATATCAAGAACATATCTTTGGTCCTCCGCAGATATTTTAAAATGTTCTTGACCGCAATCCAGTGCGCCAAACCTGGATTACTTTGGAATCGACTGGTCACGCTTAACCCGTAAGCGACGTCTGGGCGAGTACACAACATCGCATACATAATGGACCCAATAGCCGAAGCATAAGGCGTATTGTCCATTTCATCTTTCTCAGTCTGTGTTTGTGGACACTGACTCTTCGAAAGATTCAGACCATGTCTGACTGGAAGATATCCACGTTTAGAATTCTCTAAATGGAATCTCTCCAGGACCTTATCGATGTAAGTACTCTGGCACAGCCCGAGAAGCCTTTTAGATCTATCCCTGTAGATCTTCACACCTAGTACATAGGCTGCTTCTCCTAAATCTTTCATCTGGAAACATTTTCCTAACCATGCCTTAACAGCATGCAATTCAGGAATATCATTTCCAATGATTAAGATATCATCGACGTAGAGGATTAGGAATGTAATTACGCTCCCACTAAACCTCTTATATACACACGGGTCATCTTCGTTCTTGATGAAACCAAACTCAGAGATTGATTCATCAAAACGAATATTCCAGCTTCTTGATGCTTGTTTAAGTCCATATATGGACTTCTTTAACTTGCATATTTTATGACGATCTGCTGGATTGTTGAAACCTTCCGGTTGTGTCATATACACATCCTCATCCAGATTTCCATTAAGGAAAGCTGTTTTCACATCCATCTGCCAGATCTCATAATCGTAATATGCAGCTATCGCGAAAAGAATCCGAATAGACTTAAACATGGCTACAGGAGAGAAAGTTTCATCATAATCTATCCCGTAGATTTGTTTGAAACCTTTCGCAACTAGCCTGCCTTTATAGGTAACCACGTTACCATCCATGTCAATCTTCTTCTTGAAGATCCATTTACAGCCTATAGGGATTACTCCCGGAGGCGGATCAACCAAATCCCAGACTTGGTTATCTGACATGGAGTCCATCTCGGCTCGCATAGCATCAAGCCATCTAGCTGACTCCGGTCCACTGACCGCATCCGCATAAGTTAGGGGTTCATCATTATCAATGATGTAGACTCCGTCATAGCGCTCAGGCTGTCGACGGATCCTACCCGATCTTCGCGGTTCCCGTGATATCTGAGCCTCAGGTTGTTCAGTAACCTGATCTACTGGCTCAGGCACATCCAACTCTGCCTGACTACTTTGTCCTTCCTCTGGAATCTCATCCAGCTTTATTTCTCTCCCACTGGCCTCTTGCAGAAGAAACTCCTTCTCAAGAAATATGGCCGTCCGAGCAACAAATATCTTGTTCTCTTTGGGATCGTAGAAATAATAACCCTTAGTTTCCTTAGGGTAACCGACAAAGATACATTTATCAGATCTGCTCTCTAGTTTCCCAGAGGCGAGCTTTTTGACATAAGCCTCGCAACCCCAGATCCTGATAAACGTCAAGCTAGGCTGTTTCCCGTACCATAACTCATATGGCGTCTTTGAAACTGCCTTGGATGGCACTCGGTTTAGTACCTTTGCAGCTGTTTCCAGTGCAAAACCCCAAAAGGAGTATGGAAGAGTAGCCTGACTCATCATAGAACGAACCATATCAAGTAACGTTCTATTTCTCCTCTCGGACACACCATTCCATTGCGGTGTTCCTGGCGGAGTGAGCTGTGAGATAATCCCACACTCTTTCAGATAGTCAGTAAATGCATGACTTAGGTATTCACCACCTCGATCAGAACGAAGTGCCTTGATATTTCTGCCTAACTGATTTTGTACTTCATTTTTGAACTCTTTGAACTTGTCAAAAGATTCACTTTTATGTCTCATCAAATAGACATACCCATACCTACTGAAATCATCAGTAAAGGTAATGAAGTACTGATAGCCACCTCTGGCATGTTTACTAAATGGCCCACACACATCACTGTGTATAAGGTCAAGTAAACCTGAAGTCCTCTGACCTTTGTGAGGAAAAGGAGACTTCGTCATTTTACCCATCAAACAAGCTTTGCATGTATCAATCTCCTCATAGGAGAATGATCCCAGCAGTCCATGTTCATGCAACCGCTTAATGCGCTTCTCGTTTATATGGCCTAAACGACTATGCCATAGCAAGGTGCTGTCATCAGCATACTTGGCTTTCTTATTATCAATGTTTTGTATAGAATATTCCATGTCCAACATGAATAACCCATTGTTAATGGAACCAGTGGCATACACAATATTATCATAAGTCAAAATACACTTTGAAATCTTGCATTCAAAGGCAAATCCTTTCCTGACAAGAGCAGGAATAGAGATAATATTCTTGGTAATACTGGGTACAAAATAACAATTGTTTAATTCTAATACAATGCCAGATGGTAAAGTAATGAAATAGTCTCCTACAGCAACCGCAGCAACCCGTGCCCCGTTTCCAACGCGTAGGTCTACCTCATGCTGTCCCACCTGCCTTCTTCTCTTGAGTTCCTGCACATTTGAACAAATGTGAACTCCACATGCAGTGTCCAACACCCATGATATAGAAGAAGATGAAACCATGACTTCCGTCACGTATATACCTGAGCCAGAAGCGATGCTTCCCCTCTTATCTCCTTGGAGCGCTTTACAGTCCTTTTTCTAGTGACCCAGCTGGCCATAGTGGAAACACCTGTTGTCCTTCGACCGCTTCACCTTCTGTTTCAGGGCCTTGCTGTAATTCTTGACAGGGGCCTTGCCCTTCTTCCCCTTCTTTTTGTTCCTAAAAGGAACCATTAAGACAGAGGTTGAAGGCTTGCCCTTCAGAGTTTCCTCAGTAGTCAAGAGCATATTCAGCAGCTCTGCCGGCGTACAATCGATTTTGTTCATATTAAAGTTAATGATGAACGCATCGAAAGAAGGCGGAAGAGACTGCAGAATAATATCTACAGCAAGCTCCTGGTTGACGGTATGCCCCAGTTTCTCCAGAGCCTCCTTGTGCCCAATCATCTTGAGCACGTGAGCTCCCACTGGGCTCCCCTCAGCCAGTTTGCTCTGAAAGAAGAGCTTTGTCAGATTATAGCGTTCTGTCCTCGCCTGTGCAGCATACAGCATCTTGAGGTTCGCTATAATTTCTATAGCCGACATATCCTCATGCTGACGCTGCAGCGGTGGCGTCATAGACGCTAGCATCAGGCAAGCGACATCAATGCTATCATTGACGTGCTTTTCATAGGCATCCCGAACCGCCCTTGCGGCGTTCGGAGCGGGCTGCGGCGGTATCGCCGTCTCGAGGACATACAGTTTCCTCTCTGCCTTAAGAACGATCTTAAGGTGTCCGAACCAGTCAGAGAAGTTCGGCCCAGCAAACTTCTCCCTTTCCAGTAGGGATCGCACATTGAAGCTCATGGTGTTCGTTGCTGCAGGAATCTACAACAAGCAAGAACAGCAAGGTTAGTATCAATGTTTCAGAATCAATCCAGGACTTAAGAAAGATTCTTTTCTCACTATTTTGTCTGACTGAAAAATCCAGTAAACAGTCCGAAAGAGTAACACTCTTTTAGTGAGATGGGATCCAGATTTCATACTTGGTCTCCGCGTCCCGCTCAGGCGAGATAAGATGCACAGAGATGACAAGCACTAGTTTCTGGTAGGCTCTCCCAGCCAATCGCCAACCCGTGCGATTCCCCTTCATCTTGGCAATCCAGCAGACTGTGCCAACTGAGTTGGTACAACACAGTCTCTGATCCCAGAGATGGCTGCCTCCATGTGCTACCATATGCGCCACATATGTAGTCTACATGGTCAAGCTGACCTGACCTACTCCCTGGACCACCACGTGCTATGCTGAGCAACGAGAGGGGATAAATCCCAACTCTGTAACACGCAGGTGAAATCCAGCACCGTCTGAAGATAGATGGACGTGCCCACTGAGTGGGTTCAACACGGCTCCAACGATAGTCAGAAAGGTGAGGTTTCGCGTCAGAAGGCTTACGAGCTTGATATGTTAGCGTTGGATTTTAACGGTCTTTTATCTTCTTACTATCAGGCATGTCCTATGGCTATAGCAGAAGATAAACATAAATATGCAATTCTAATTATTAGCAATAAGTAGAAAGCATGATCTTATGTGGTAAAAGCCCATGAACCCTAGTAAGACCTTAATATTACTTAAGTCTTCACTTGAGCTTCATTGCATCTCATCTGGTCCAACCCAGTGCCCTAGCGCCAAGAGCACCACAGGTGCACCACCAGGTGAATGCCCCTCTTGGATGTGTGCCTTTGTTCTTGTCTAATCAAAGTACATTTGATCTATCTAGACAAGATTGACTCGCAGGTCAACAACATATTATAAATTAAGTACAATGTGATTCGCAGATCACAAATTAATTTACAATTTTTTTTAAGTCCAGGCACGCAGGCCCCAGCACAGCACACAATTGGGCAACCCACATAAGACTAAATAGACAAGCATATGGTTCAATCAACATGTGATCCAATCATCTTGAAATTAAAAGTTTTGAAAACCCCATGGCATCAATTTTAATTTCCTTATGAGCCCTACAACCTTACAATGGTGCATTGATGGGGATCCACTCATCCATCTAGTTAGATCCTTTGCCCTTGCATGCACCGAGTCCTAACTGACCCGAGTTGACCTAATGGTCAACCATGCATGCGCCAAGGGCTGAACTACCCCCATGAGTTTTGGCAAGCGGGTGTGACCCCGGGCCTAACTCAAGTGTGTTCAGTAGTGTCTCAACCAGACCTCGCTACACGCCCTAGATGCAGTCAACCTATAGCCACCTTGTGCTTGCGCATAGGTGCTATCAGGTTAACCCATCTGAGCTGTCAGATGGTCTGATCAGACTAATGGATCTAACCTAGAGGTGACTTCAGCCCCATCAACCCATCTAAGGGTTTATAGTAGATGCATATAGATCTAAATGTTTGCGCGCAAGTAGGTATAAGATTTGATGAAATATCATTCAACCATTCAACATACTTATCATGCGCCAACACAACAACATGCGCAACTCATGAAGAAACATACATCTTGCGCAACTCATGAAGAAACATACATCTAAGTTCTAAACTAGCATGTAGGTTTCGGCATGTGAGCAATCACCTTTAGATCTATTCACCAACATATTCATGGATCAAACATGATGATCTACTCATTAGAACCGCAAGCAATCATATGAAAAAGTATAGATTGGCTCTGATACCAATTGATGGAACCCTTTCAGGAGGGGAGCGCAAAACCTATTGTGAGAAGAACCCCTTTCATGAGGGGGGCGCAAGTCATATGTTTCTTTCTCATAGCAGCGGAATTAGGGTTTCCACATAAGATCGCATTCTATACTTTCATATAATCAACTTGATTAACAAGTGAGAGATTCGTTACCATGGCCATGGGAAGGTGCGGCTTGGAAGAAGAAAGATCGAAGGGATCTTCTCCAAAGAAATCACACACAAGGGATGAAAGCTTCCTCCTTGCGCAACTCTTGTGCTAGCAAGATTGCCAAGCTTTTCCAACCGTGTGTAGGAGATTAGATGAAAAGGGCTTCCTTCTTTTCGAGAGCTCTTCTTCCTTGGCGCAAGAACGATGCCTTCCACACGAGCAAGCCGTTCCCAAAACCACGTCCAAGAAGCAAAACCGAAAAACATTAGAGAGACATCAAGCCATGAACGCATATGCGTTATGCTTTTGGAACTTTCCAAAATTGGCAACGATTAAGAGTTGGCGTTCACGTTCCCATGAACCAAACGCAACCTCTTCTCCCTCTTGAACCAAGCGCTCAACCCATGAGCCGGTTCAATATCCTTGGTTCAATAGCGAAACCAAATCAGCCCATAAATTAAGTCTAGATCAAATTAGACCCCAAGGTCCTTGATCTGACCATTCATCATCTGACGCTTCTGATCGCATCGATCTAGCATCATCTCTCTCGATCGAAGCTTACCGATCTAAAGCTCTAATCAATCAAACATGATCAGACCAGATCTCACTTACAATCAGAGATTAAATCTCTTTAAACTGAACCAAAACAATTCAGTCCACACGATCTGACTTAAGGAAGCCATATCACCAAATTGTGCGACCCTGAGGGTTTCCTTTAAATGTTGGTAACGATAACTTACGTTATCACGATCAGTGAGGGGTATCTAGCAACACATCACTGTCTCCCGATATAAAGGAAAGAGTCTTCCAAGACTACTCCCAAACCATAGCACAAGTGTGACTCAATTCACAAGGCATACATGTGTCCTTTGCCACTGGATGTTCTTATTGGACAAGCGGGTCAAGCTTGTAACTCCAATACGATGAGCATGATTAGATCAGATGCACATAGTCATCTGGGTATGGCCATACACTATCTCAATCATCTCATATAGGGGGGCCCAGAGAACACTACACTCCTTAAACAAGGAGACGGCAATCCTATGTCTATCACTAGTGCCCTAACCTGATTCAAGCTCACCATCCAAGATAGTCTATAATCATTATGTTTCAAATGATATTGAACTACCTCAAGACAATGACAATCATCATTCAGAAACACAAGTGATCTCAAGTCAGAGGACATGTGCCACTTGCTGCTTACAAGGATCATTCACATTGTGACAAGCAATGGAATATCCCAGTAGGGTCTGTCCAGTACATCCAATGTACCCATGAGTCTACGTCTTATTCCATGCTCGAAGCATCCTATAAGATTAGCACTCATATTAGTCTCAATCATATCAAGGCTGTCTCATGTTCACCAAGATATCTCGACTAAGGACATATAGCCTGTCAGCCTAGCTGAACAGCTTTGAGACAGTATTCAGAAGTACACTTATTACAGCAGACAAGGTAACAACCTGAATAATAACCATGCCTTTATAAACTTAAGAGTTTATTACATGATACTAATACAATCCCAAGGCCTCAAACATTAGCCTTAAGGGCATACCCCAACAGAGAGCTCCCTTGTTCTCTTGCTTCCAAGACGCCTTCCATTAAATGGCTTCGGTATGAGTTCATTTCATGCTTTAAAGTTGATCATAATACATGTTATGCGATTTTGAAAGCCCTAGATTCCGCTAGAATTTTATTGCGCCTCCTATTAGGGTTTTCGCCCCCCCTTGTCTAGGGGACCTTCAACTGGTATTAAGTCTTGACTAGGGCTATGGGCTTTTACCACATAAGATTCATGCTTTCTTTTATTATTGTTTAAAATATTAGAATTGCATGATTAGTTTATCTTCTGCTATCACCATAGGAATTGCATGATATTGAAGAAGATAAAAAGACCGTTAAAATCCAACGCTAAAATATCAAGCTCGTAAGCCTTCTGACGCGAAACCTCACTGTTCTGATTATCGTTGGAGCCGTGTTGTACCCACTCAGTGGGCACGTCCATCTATCTTCAGACGGTGTGGGATTACACCTGTGTGTTACAGAGTAGGGATTTATCCCTTCTCGTTGCTCAGCATAGCACATGGTGGTCCAGGGAGTAGGTTAGGTCAGCTTGACCATGTAGGCTACATATGTGGCGCATATGGTAGCACATGGAGGCAGCCATCTGTGGGATCAGAGACTGTGTTGTACCAACTCAGTTGGCACAGTCTGCTGGATTGCCCAGATGAAGGGGAATCGCACGGGTTGGCGATCGGCAGGGACTGCCTACTGGAGATTAGTGCTTGTACTCTCTGTGCATCTTATCTCGCCTGAGCGGGACGCGGAGACCAAGTATGAAATCCGGATCCCATCTCACTAAAAGAGTGTCTACTCTTTCGGACTGTTTAATGGATTTTTCAGTCAGATAAAATAGTGAGAAAAAGAATCTTTCTTAAGTCCTGATTGATTCTTAACATTGATACTGACCTTGCTGTTCTTGCATTGTTGTAGATACCTGCAGCAACGAACACCATGAACTTCAATGTGCGATCCCTACTGGAAAGGGAGAAGTTTGCTGGGCCGAACTTCTCTGACTGGTTCGGACACCTTAAGATCGTTCTTAAGGCAGAGAGGAAACTGTATGTCCTCGAGACGGCGATACCGCCGCAGCCCGCTCCGAACGCCGCAAGGGCGGTTCGGGAAGCCTATGAAAAGCACGTCAATGATAGCATTGATGTCGCTTGCCTGATGCTAGCGTCTATGACGCCACCGCTGCAGCGTCAGCATGAGGATATGTCTGCTATAGACATGATAGCGAACCTCAAGATGCTGTATGCTGCACAGGCGAGGACAGAGCGCTATAATCTGACAAAGCTTTTCTTTCAGAGCAAACTGGCTGAAGGGAGCCCAGTGGGAGCTCACGTGCTCAAGATGATTGGGCACAAGGAGGCTCTAGAGAAACTGGGGCATACCATCAACCAGGAGCTTGCTGTGGATATTATTCTGCAGTCTCTCCCGCCTTCATTCGACGCGTTCATTATTAACTTTAATATGAACAAAATCGATTGTACTCCGGCAGAGCTGCTGAATATGCTCCTCACTACTGAGGAGACTCTGAAGGGAAAGCCTTCGACCTCTGTCTTAATGGTTCCTTCTAGGAACAAAAAGAAGGGGAAGAAGGGCAAGACCCCTGTCAAGAGCTACAGCAAGGCTCTGAAGCAGAAGGTGAAGCGGTCCAAGGAATACAGGTGTTTCCACTGTGGCCAGCTGGGTCACTGGAAAAAGGACTGTAAAGCGCTCCAAGGAGATAAGAGGGGAAGCATCGCTTCTGGCTCAGGTATATTCGTGACTGAGGTCATGTTTTCTTCTTCTATATCATGGGTGTTGGACACTGCATGTGGAGTTCACATTTGTTCAAATGTGCAGGAACTCAAGAGAAGAAGGCAGGTGGGACAGCATGAAGTGGACCTACGAGTTGGAAACGGGGCACGGGTTGCTGCTGTTGCTGTAGGAGACTATTTCATTTCTTTACCATCTGGACTTGTATTGGAACTAAACAGTTGTTATTTTGTTCCCAGTATTACTAAAAATATTATCTCCATTCCTGCTCTTGTCAGGAAGGGTTTTTCCTTTGAATGCAATATTTCAAAGTGTGTTTTATCTTATGATAATATTGTTTATGCAACTGGTTCAATTAGCAATGGGTTATACATGTTGGACATGGAATGTTCTATACAGAAAATTGATATTAAGAAAGCCAAGAATGCTGATGACATTACCTTGCTATGGCATAGTCGTTTAGGCCATATTAACGAGAAACGCATTAAGCGGTTGCATGATCATGGACTGCTGGGATCATTCTCCTACAAGGAGATTGATACATGCAAAGCTTGTTTAATGGGCAAAATGACGAAGTCACCTTTTCCTAACAAAGGACAAAGGGCTTCAGGTTTACTTGACCTTATACACACTGATGTGTGTGGGCCATTTAGTAAACATGCCAGAGGTGGCTATCACTACTTCATTACCTTTACTGATGATTTCAGTAGATATGGGTATGTCTTTTTAATGAGACATAAAAGTGAATCTTTTGACAAGTTCAAAGAGTTCAAGAATGAAGTACAAAATCAGCTAGGCCGAAATATCAAGGCACTTCGCTCAGATCGAGGTGGAGAATACCTAAGTCATGCGTTTACTGACTATCTGAAGGAGTGTGGGATTATCTCATAGCTCACTCCGCCAGGAACACCGCAATGGAATGGTGTGTCCGAGAGGAGAAATAGAACGTTACTTGATATGGTTCGTTCTATGATGAGTCAGGCTACTCTTCCATACTCCTTTTGGGGTTTTGCACTGGAAACAGCTGCAAAGGTACTAAACCGAGTGCCATCCAAGGCCGTTTCAAAAACTCCATATGAGTTATGGTATGGGAAACAGCCAAGCTTGACATTTATCAGGATCTGGGGCTGCGAGGCTTATGTCAAAAAGCTCGCCTCTGGGAAACTAGAGAGCAGATCTGACAAATGCATCTTTGTCGGTTACCCTAAGGAAACTAAGGGTTATTATTTCTACGATCCCAAAGAGAACAAGGTTTTTGTTGCTCGGACGGCCATATTTCTTGAGAAGGAGTTTCTTCTGCAAGAGGCCAGTGGGAGAGAAATAAAGCTGGATGAGAATCCGGAGGAAGGACAAAGTGCTCAAGCAGAATTGGATGAGCCTGAGCCAGTAGATCAGGTTATTGAACAACCTGAGGCTCAGATATCACGGGAACCGCGAAGATCGGGAAGGATTCGTCGACATCCTGAGCGCTATGACGGAGTCTACATCATTGATCATCATGAACCCCTCACTTATGCGGATGCGGTCAGTGGACCGGAGTCAGCTAGATGGCTTGAAGCTATGCGAGCCGAGATGGACTCCATGTCAGATAACCAAGTTTGGGATTTGGTTGATCCGCCTCCGGGAGTTATCCCTATAGGCTGTAAGTGGATCTTCAAGAAGAAGATTGACATGGATGGTAACGTGGTTACCTATAAAGGCAGGCTAGTTGCGAAAGGTTTCAAACAAATCTACGGGATAGATTATGATGAAACTTTCTCACCTGTAGCTATGTTCAAGTCTATTCGGATTCTTTTCGCGATAGCTGCATATTATGATTATGAGATCTGGCAGATGGATGTGAAAACAGCTTTCCTTAATGGAAATCTGGATGAGGATGTGTACATGACACAACCTGAGGGTTTCACTAATCCATCAGATCGTCATAAGATATGCAAGTTAAAGAAGTCCATTTATGGACTTAAGCAAGCATCAAGAAGCTGGAATATTCGTTTTGATGAATCAGTCACGGAATTTGGTTTCATCAAGAACGAGGATGACCCGTGTGTATATAAGAGGTTTAGTGGGAGCGTAATTACTTTCCTAGTCCTCTACGTCGATGATATCTTGATCATTGGAAATGACATTCCTGAAATGCATGCTGTGAAGGCATGGTTAAGGAAATGTTTCCAGATGAAAGATTTAGGAGAAGCAGCCTATGTATTAGGTGTGAAGATCTACAGGGATAGATCTAAGAGGCTTCTCGGGCTGTGCCAGAGTACTTACATCGATAAAGTCCTGGAAAGATTTCATTTAGAGAATTCTAAACGAGGATATCTTCCAGTCAGACATGGTCTGAGTCTTTCGAAGAGTCAGTGTCCACAAACACAGACTGAGAAAGATGAAATGGACAATACGCCTTATGCTTCGGCTATTGGATCCATTATGTATGCGATGTTGTGTACTCGCCTAGACGTTGCTTACGGGTTAAGCGTGACCAGTCGTTTCCAAAGTAATCCAGGTATGGCGCACTGGATTGCAGTCAAGAACATTTTAAAATATCTGCGGAGGACCAAAGATATGTTCTTAATATATGGTGGTCAGGAAGAACTCAGTATTGAAGGATATACTAACGCTTCGTTCCAGTCTGACCAGGATGATTTCCGATCGCAATCAGGCTATGTTTTTAGCTTGAATGGAGGAGCAGTGGTGTGGAAGAGTTTCAAACAGTCAACTGTTGCTGATTCCATAACAGAAGCCGAATATGTTGCAGCCTCGGAAGCATCCAAGGAGGCAGTGTGGATTCGTAAGTTCGTGAGAGAACTTGGTGTTGTTCCTTCGAGTGCAGATCCTTTGGTTATCTTCTGTGATAACACTGGAGCAATCGCACAAGCAAAGGAACCACGGTCGCACCAGAAGTCCAAGCACATACAGAGACGGTTTCATTTGATCAGGGAGATCATAGATCGTGGCGAGATCAAAATCTGCAAGGTTCATACAGATGACAATCTGGCAGACCCGCTTACCAAGCCTCTGGCGCAGCAGAAGCATGAGAAGCACTGTAATAATATGGGTTTGAGATTTCTCAACCATTAGATTAAGTGCAAGTGGGAGATTGTTGGGGTATGCCCTTAAGCCTAATGTTTGAGGCCTTGGGAATGTATCAGTATCATGTAATAAACTATTATGTTTATAAAGGCATGGTTATTATTCAGTTAGCTACATTGTCTGCAGCAATATATGTTCTTCTGAATAATGTCTCAAAGCTGTTCAGCTAGGCTGACAGGCTATAATATCCTTAGTCGATGTATCTTGGTGAACATGAGACAGCCTTGATATGGTTAAGACTAATATGTGTTCTAGTCTTATAGGATGCTTCGAGCATGGAATAAGATGTAGACTCATGGGTACATTGGATGTACTGGACAGACCCTACTAGGATGTTCAATTGTTTGTCGCAATGTGAATAATCTTTGAATATGACAAGTGGCACATTTCCTCTGACTTGAGATCACTTGTGTTTTCTAAATGATGATTGTCATTGTTTTGAGGTAGTTCAATATCATTTGAAACATAATGGTTATAGACTATCTTGGATAATGAACTTGAGTCATGTTAGGGCACTAGTGATAGACATAGGATTGCCGTCTCCTTGTTTAAGGAGTGTGATGTTCTAAAGGGGCCCCCTGGATGAGATGATTGAGAAAAGTGTATGGCCATACCCAGGTGACAGTGTTCATCTGATCTAATCATGCTCATCATATTGGAGCTACAAGCTTGACATGCTTGTCCAATAAGAACATCCAGTGGCAAAGGAAACATGTATGCCTAGTGATGTGGATTCACACTTGTGCTGTGTTTTGGGTGTAGTCTTGGAAGACTCTTTCCTTTATATCGGGAGACAGTGATGTGTTGCTAGATACCCCTCACTGATCGTGATAACGTGAGTTATCGTTACCGACATTTAAAGGAAACCCTCAGGGTCGCACAATTTGATGATATGGCTTACTTAAGTCAGATCGAGTGGACTGAATTGTTTGGGTTCAGTTTAATGGGATTTAATCTCTGATTGTGAGTGAGATCTGGTCTGATCATGTTTGATTGATTAGGACTTGAGATCGGTAAGCTTCGATTGAGAGATTGGATGCTAGATCGATGAGATCAGGAGCATCAAGAGATGAACGGTCAGATCTGGAGCCTTAGGGTTTATTTGAGATCTGGACTTGATTGCTTGGCTTAATTGGTCTCTGGACCAAACCAATTTGAACCGGCTCGTTAAATGAGCGCATGGTTCAAGGGGAGAGGAGTTAGCGACATGTTCACTTGGCGTGAACGTTGGAGCGAAGTGTGGTGGCTATTTTTAGTAACCACGATCTCCACTTGGAGATGTTGTTCACGACCGAATAGAGTGCTCTCTATTCTCGCCTCTCGCCCATATTCCTCTTGACGTTTTCGTGTGTGGAGACGCCTTGAAGGTAGAGGAGGATTCGGCCAAGAGAAGGACATCTCATCTTTCCCTTTCACTCGACAAGGACCTCTTGGAACCTTGCTAGCACAAGGAGCACCAAGGGAGGAAGCAACATCATCTTGTGTGTGACGATTTGGAGGAGAGCTCCCTTGTTCTCTTGCTTCCAAGACGCCTTCCATTAAATGGCTTCGGTATGAGTTCATTTCATGCTTTAAAGTTGATCATAATACATGTTATGCGATTTTGAAAGCCCTAGATTCCGCTAGAATTTTATTGCGCCTCCTATTAGGGTTTTCGCCCCCCCTTGTCTAGGGGACCTTCAAAAGCCCCTGTCAAGAACTACAACAAGGCTCTGAAACAAAAGGTTAAGCGGTCGAAGGAATACAGATGTTTCCATTGTGGCCAGCTGGGTCACTGGAAAAAGGACTGTAAAGCGCTCCAAGAAGACAAGAAGGGAAGCATCGCTTCCGGCTCAGGTATTTTTGTGACTGAAGTCATGATATCCTCTTCTTCTATATCATGGGTGTTGGACACTGCATGTGGAGTTCACATTTGTTCAAATGTACAGGAACTCAAGAGAAGAAGACAGGTGGGACAGCATGAGGTGGACCTACGAGTTGGAAACGGGGCACGGGTTGCTGCTGTTGCTGTAGGAGAATATTACATCTCATTACCATCTGGACTTGTATTAGAACTGAACAATTGTTATTTTGTACCTAGCATTACCAAGAATATTATCTCTATTCCTGCTCTTGTCAGGAAAGGGTTTTCCTTTGAATGCAAGACTTCAAAGTGTTATCTTTCTCTTGATAATATTGTTTATGCTACTGGGTCAATTAACAATGGGTTATTCATGTTGGACATGGAATGTTCTATACACAACATTGATAATAAGAAAGCCAAGCATGCTGATGACAGCACCTTGTTATGGCATAGTCGTTTAGGCCATATTAACAAGAAGCGCATTAAGCGGTTGCATGATCATGGACTGCTGGGATCATTCTCCTATGAGGAGATTGATACATGCAAAGCTTGTTTAATGGGTAAAATGACGAAGGCTCCTTTTCCTCATAAAGGTCAAAGGGCTTCAGGTTTACTTGACGTTATACACAGTGATGTGTGTGGGCCATTTAGTAAACATGCCAGAGGTGGCTATTCATACTTCATTACCTTTACTAATGATTTCAGTAGATATGGGTATGTCTATCTAATGAGACATAAGAGTGAATCTTTTGACAAGTTCAAAGAGTTCAAAAATGAAGTACAGAATTAGCTAGGCCGAAATATCAAGGCACTTCGCTCAGATCGAGGTGGAGAATACCTAAGTCGAGAGTTTACTGACTATCTGAAGGAGTGTGGGATTATCTCACAGCTCACTCCACCAGGAACACCGCAATGGAATGGTGTGTCCGAGAGGAGGAACAGAACCTTACTGGATATGGTTCGTTCTATGATGAGTCAGGCAACTCTACCTTACTCCTTTTGGGGATTTGCACTGGAAACAGCTGCAAAGGTACTAAACCGAGTGCCATCCAAGGCAGTTTCAAAGACTCCATATGAGTTATGGTATGGGAAACAGCCTAGCTTGACATTTATTAAGATCTGGGGTTGCGAGGCTTATGTCAAAAAGCTCGCCTCTGGGAAACTAGAGAGCAGATCTGAGAAATGCATCTTTGTCGGTTACCCTAAGGAAACTAAGGGTTATTATTTCTACGATCCCAAAGAGAACAAAGTATTTGTTGCTCGGACGACAATTTTTCTTGAGAAGGAGTTTCTTCTGCAAGAAGCCAGTGGGAGAGAAATAAAGCTGGATGAGAATCCAGAGGAAGGACAAAGTAGTCAAGCACAGTTGGATGAGCCTGAGCCGGTAGAACAGGTTATTGAACAACCTGAGGCTCAGATATCACGGGAACCGCGAAGATCGGGAAGGATCCGTCGACAGCCTGAGCGCTATGACGGAGTCTACATCATTGATCATGATGAACCCCTCACTTATGCGGATGCGGTCAGTGGACCGGAGTCAGCTAGATGGCTTGAAGCTATGCGAGCCGAGATGGACTCCATGTCAGATAACCAAGTCTGGGATTTGGTTGATCCGCCTCCGGGAGTAATCCCTATAGGCTGTAAATGGATCTTCAAGAAGAAGATTGACATGGATGGTAACGTGGTTACCTATAAAGGCAGGCTAGTTGCTGTTGGGGTATGCCCTTAAGGCTAATGTTTGAGGCCTTTGGGATTGTAATAAGTATCATGTAATAAACTCTTGTGTTTATAAAGGCATGGTTATTATTCAGGTTGTTACCTTGTCTGCTGTAATAAGTGTACTTCTGAATAATGTCTCAAAGCTGTTCAGCTAGGCTGACAGGCTATATGTCCTTAGTCGAGATATCTTGGTGAACCTGAGACAGCCTTGATATGATTAAGACTAATATGTGTGCTAATCTTATAGGATGCTTCGAGCATGGAATAAGATGTAGACTCATGGGTACATTGGATGTACTGGACAGACCCTACTGGGATATTCCATTGCTTGTCACAATGTGAATGATCCTTGTAAGCAGCAAGTGGCACATGTCCTTTGACTTGAGATCACTTGTGTTTCTAAATGATGATTGTCATTGTTTTGAGGTAGTTCAATATCATTTGAAACATAATGGTTATAGACTATCTTGGATGGTGAGCTTGAGTCAGGTTAGGGCACTTGTGATAGATAAAGGATTGCCGTCTCCTTGTGTAAGGAGTGTGATGTTCTAAAGGGCCCCCTGTATGAGAAGATTGAGATAGTGTATGGCCATACCCAGATGACTGTGTTCATCTGATCTAATCATGCTCATCGTATTGGAGTTACAGGCTTGACATGCTTGTCCAATAAGAACATCCAGTGGCAAAGGAAACATGCATGCCTCGTGAGTTTGATTCACACTTGTGCCATGGTTTGGGTGTAGTCTTGGAAGACTCTTTCCTTTATATCGGGAGACAGTGATGTGTTGCTAGATACCCCTCACTGATCGTGATAACGAAAGTTATCGTTACCGACATTTAAAGGAAACCCTTAGGGTCGCACAATTTGGTGATATGGCTTGCTTAAGTCAGATCGTGTGGACTGAATTGTTTCGGTTCAGTTTAAAGGGATTTAATCTCTGATTGTAAGTGAGATCTGGTCTGATCATGTTTGATTGATTAGGGCTTTAGATCGGTAAGCTTCGATCGAGAGAGATGATGCTAGATCGATGCGATCAGAAGCGTCAGATGATGAATGGTCAGATCTTGGACTTTGGGGGTCTAATTTGATCTAGACTTAATGCTTGGGCTGATTTGATTTCGCTATTGAACCAAGGGTCTTGAACCGGCTCATGGGTTGAGCGCATGGTTCAAGAGGGAGAAGGAGTTGCGTTTGGTTCATGGAGACATGAACGCATGAACGCATACTCTTAATGGTTGCCATTTTTGGAAAGTTCCAAAATGAAAACGCATATGCGTTCACGGCTTGAAGTCTCCCTAATGTTTTTCGGTTACACCTCTCTCTTGTTGCTTGGTGAAACGATTTTTGCTCTCGAGCAAGTGAGGGTGTTGACGAGAAGAGGAGGAACCGGCCAAGCAAAAGAAAGTCTTCATCTCTTCCCTACACTCGATCATTGACATCTTGGCACTTTTGCTAGCACAAGAGGTGCGCAAGTTGGGAGTCTTCATCGCCTTTGTGTGTGAACTTTTTGGAGGAGATCAAAGTTGCTCTCTCCTTCCAAGCCGACCTCCAATCTATGGCTATGGTATAGATCTAAACTCATAGCTTCAAGTTGATCATATTGTTGTCATATGCGATCTTTTAGAAACCCTCTTTCCGCCATGCTTGCTAGATGCGCATGTTTAGGGTTTCACCCCCTTAAATAAGGGTTTCTTACAATTGGTATCAGAGCTAGGCTTTCGATATGATCTATATGATTGCTTTGAAGTGTTTGTGATCCATACATGTTGCGCTTACTTGATGCTTTGTTTTCATGATGCATGGTTTACATTGGCTATGTTTGTGCTTGTATCATGGTTACATGAAGTTTGCGCTCCCCCTTGAAGGGGACCCCCTGAAGTTTGCGCTCCCCCTTGAAGGGGACCCCCTAAAGTTTGCGCTCCCCCTTGAAGGGGACTCCCCTTAGATCTAAGGGTTATCAATATGCTAGATATGAGATATATCTTATGTTCTCAAGTGAAGCATGTTGTTTTGTTTGTTTGTGCATGTTCTAGATGTTTTATAAAACTTACATCTTGCGCGCCTACTTAGATCTAAGGTGCCCCTACTATAAATCCTTAGATGGGTTGATGGGGTTGAAAGCATCTTCTAGGTTAGATCCAACTAGTCTGATCAGACCATCTGACAGCCTAGATGGGTTGACCAGATAGCACCTGTGCGCAAGCACGAGGTGGCTATAGGTCGACTGCATCCAGGGCGTGTAGCGAGGTCTGGTTGAGACAACTACTGAACACACATGAGTTAGGCCCGGGGTCACACCCGCTTGCCAAAACTCATGAGGGTGGTTCACCCCTTGGCGCATGCATGGTTGACCATTAGGTCAACACGGGTCAGTTAGGACTCGGTGCATGCAAGGGCAGAGGATCTGACTAGATGGATGAGTGGATCCCTATCAATGGACCATTGTAAGGTTGTAGAGCACATAAGGAAATTAAAATTGATACCATGGGGTTTTTCAAAATTTAATTTCATGAATGGATCACATGTTGTTTTGATACCATATGCTTGTTTATTTAATCTTATGTGGGTTGCCCTAATGTGTGCTGTGCTGGGGCCTGCGTGCCTGGTAAATTACAAGTTAATATTATTGTGATCTGCGAATCACATTTTTTATTAATTTATTGTATAATTGACCTGCGAGTCAAAGCTTGTCTAGATAGATCAAAATGTTTTTGATTAGACAAGAGCATAAAGGCACACATCCTAGAGGGGCATTCACCTGGTGGCGCACCTGAGGTGCTTTTGGCGCTAGGGCCCTGGGTTGGACCAGATGAGATGCAAAAGAGCTCAAGTGAAGACTTAAGTAAAATTAAGGTCTTTCTAGGGTTCATGGGCTTTTACCACATAAGATCATGCTTTCTATTTATTACTTATATAATTAGAATTGCATGTGTTTATCTTCTGCTATAGCCATAGGATATGCCTGATAGTAAGAAGATAAAAGACCGTTAAAATCCAACGCTAACATATCAAGCTCGTAAGCCTTCTGACGCGAAACCTCACTGTTCTGACTATCGTTGGAGCCGTGTTGAACCCACTCAGTGGGCACGTCCATCTATCTTCAGACGGTGCGGGATTACACCTGCGTGTTACAGAGTAGGGATTTATCCCTTCTCGTTGCTCAGCATAGCACGTGGTGGTCCAGGGAGTAGGTCAGGTCAGCTTGACCATGTAGGCTACATATGTGGCGCATATGGTAGCACATGGAGGCAGCCATCTGTGGGATCAGAGACTGTGTTGTACCAACTCAGTTGGCACAGTCTGCTGGATTGCCCAGATGAAGGGGAATCGCACGGGTTGGCGATTGGCTGGGATAGCCTACCAGAAATTAGTGCTTGTCCTCTCTGTGCATCTTATCTCGCCTGAGCGGGACGCGGAGACCAAGTATGAAATCTGGATCCCATCTCACTAAAAGAGTGTTACTCTTTCGGACTGTTTACTGGATTTTTCAGTCAGACAAAATAGTGAGAAAAGAATCTTTCTTAAGTCCTGGATTGATTCTGAACATTGATACTAACCTTGCTGTTCTTGCATTGTTGTAGATAACTGCAGCAACGAACACCATGAGCTTCAATGTGCGATCCCTACTGGAAAGGGAGAAGTTTGCTGGGCCAAACTTCTCTGACTGGTTCGGACACCTTAAGATCGTTCTTAAGGCAGAGAGGAAACTGTATGTCCTCGAGACGGCGATACCGCCGCAGCCCGCTCCGAACGCCGCAAGGGCGGTTCGGGATGCCTATGAAAAGCACGTCAATGATAGCATTGATGTCGCTTGCCTGATGCTTGCGTCTATGACGCCACCGCTGCAGCATCAGCATGAGGATATGTCGGCTATAGAGATTATAGCGAACCTCAAGATGCTGTATGCTGCACAGGCGAGGACAGAACGCTATAATCTGACAAAGCTCTTCTTTCAGAGCAAACTGGCTGAGGGGAGCCCAGTGGGAGCTCACGTGCTCAAGATGATTGGGCACAAGGAGGCTCTGGAGAAACTGGGGCATACCGTCAACCAGGAGCTTGCTGTTGATATTATTCTGCAGTCTCTCCCGCCCTCTTTCGATGCGTTCATCATTAATTTTAATATGAACAAAATCGATTGTACACCGGCAGAGCTGTTGAATATGCTCTTGACAACTGAGGAAACTCTGAAGGGTAAGCCTTCAACCTCTGTCTTGATGGTTCCTTCTAGGAACAAAAAGAAGGGGAAGAAGGGCAAGGCCCCTGTCAAGAATTACAGCAAGGCTCTGAAACAGAAGGTGAAGCGGTCGAAGGATAACAGGTGTTTCCACTGTGGCCAGCTGGGTCACTGGAAAAAGGACTGTAAAGCGCTCCAAGGAGATAAGATGGGAAGCATCGCTTCTGGCTCAGGTATATATGTGACTGAGGTCATGTTATCTTCTTCTTCTATTTCATGGGTGTTGGACACTGCATGTGGAGTTCACATTTGTTCAAATGTACAGGAACTCAAGAGAAGAAGACAGGTGGGACAGCATGAGGTAGACCTACGAGTTGGAAACGGGGCACGGGTTGCTGCTGTTGCTGTAGGAGACTATTTCATTTCTTTACCATCTGGCATTGTATTGGAATTAAACAATTGTTATTTTGTACCGAGTATCACGAAGAATATTATCTCTATTCCTGCTCTTGTCAGGAAAGGATTTGCCTTTGAATGCAATATTTCAAAGTGTGTTTTATCTCTAGATAATATTGTGTATGGAACTGGTTCAATTAACAATGGGTTATTCATGTTGGACATGGAAAATTCTATACAAAACATTGATAATAAGAAAGCCAAGTATGCTGATGACAGCACCTTGCTATGGCACAGTCGTTTAGGCCATATAAACGAGAAGCGCATTAAGCGGTTGCATGATAATGGACTGCTGGGATCATTCTCCTGTGAGGAGATTGATACATGCAAAGCTTGTTTGATGGGTAAAATGACGAAGTCACCTTTTCCTCACAAAGGTCAAAGGGCTTCAGGTTTACTTGACCTTATACACAGTGATGTGTGTGGGCCATTTAGTAAACATGCCAGAGGTGGCTATCAGTACTTCATTACCTTTACTGATGATTTCAGTAGGTATGGGTATGTCTATCTGATGAGACATAAAAGTGAATCTTTTGACAAGTTCAAAGAGTTCAAGAATGAAGTACAAAATCAGCTAGGCCGAAATATCAAGGCACTTCGCTCAGATCGAGGTGGAGAATACCTAAGTCATGCATTTACTGACTATCTGAAGGAGTGTGGGATTATCTCACAGCTCACTCCGCCAGGAACACCGCAATGGAATGGTGTGTCCGAGAGGAGAAATAGAACGTTACTTGATATGGTTCGTTCTATGATGAGTCAGGCCACTCTTCCATACTCCTTTTGGGGTTTTGCACTGGAAACAGCTGCAAAGGTACTAAACCGAGTGCCATCTAAGGCAGTTTCAAAGACGCCATATGAATTATGGTATGGGAAACAGCCAAGCTTGACATTTATCAGGATCTGGGGTTGCGAGGCTTATGTCAAAAAGCTCGCCTCTGGGAAACTAGAGAGCAGATCTGACAAATGCATCTTTGTCGGTTACCCTAAGGAAACTAAGGGTTATTATTTCTACGATCCCAAGGAGAACAAAGTTTTTGTTGCTCGGACGGCCATATTCCTTGAGAAGGAGTTTCTTCTGCAAGAGGCCAGTGGGAGAGAAATAAAGCTGGATGAAAATCCAGAGGAAGGACAAAGTAGTCAAGCACAGTTGGATGAGCCTGAGCCGGTAGATCAGGTTATTGAACAACCTGAGGCTCAGATAACATGGGAACCGCGAAGATCGGGAAGGATCCGTCGACAGCCTGAGCGCTATGACGGAGTCTACATCATTGATAATGATGAACCCCTAACTTATGCGGATGCGGTCAGTGGACCGGAGTCAGATAGATGGCTTGATGCTATGCGAGCCGAGATGGACTCCATGTCAGATAACCAAGTCTGGGATTTGGTTGATCCGCCTCCGGGAGTAATCCCTATAGGCTGTAAATGGATCTTCAAGAAGAAGATTGACATGGATGGTAACGTGGTTACCTATAAAGGCAGGCTAGTTGCGAAAGGTTTCAAACAAATCTACGGGATAGATTATGATGAAACTTTCTCACCTGTAGCCATGTTTAAGTCTATTCGGATTCTTTTCGCGATAGCAGCATATTATGATTATGAGATCTGGCAGATGGATGTGAAGACAGCTTTCCTTAATGGAAATCTGGATGAGGATGTGTATATGACACAACCTGAGGGTTTCACTAATCCAGCAGATCGTCATAAAATATGCAAGTTAAAGAAATCCATTTATGGATTGAAACAAGCATCTAGGAGCTGGAATATTCGTTTTGATGAATCAATCTCTGAGTTTGGTTTCATCAAGAACGAAGATGACCCGTGTGCTTATAAGAGGTTTAGTGGGAGCGTAATTACATTCCTAATCCTCTACGTCGATGATATCTTAATCATTGGAAATGATATTCCTGAACTGCATGCTGTTAAAGCATGGTTAGGAAAATGTTTCCAGATGAAAGATCTAGGAGAAGCAGCCTATGTGTTAGGTGTAAAGATCTACAGGGGTAGATCTAAGAGGCTTCTCGGGCTGTGCCAGAGTACTTACATCGATAAAGTCCTGGAGAGATTCCATTTAGAGAATTCTAAACGTGGATATCTTCCAGTCAGACATGGTCTGAATCTTTCGAAGAGTCAGTGTCCACAAACACAGACTGAGAAAGATGAAATGGACAATACGCCTTATGCTTCGGCTATTGGGTCCATCATGTATGCGATGTTGTGTACTCGCCCAGACGTCGCTTACGGGTTAAGCGTGACCAGTCGATTCCAAAGTAATCCAGGTTTGGCGCACTGGATTGCAGTCAAGAACATTATAAAATATCTGCGGAGGACCAAAGATATGTTCTTGATATATGGTGGTCAGGAAGAACTCAGTATAGAGGGATATACTGACGCTTCGTTCCAGTCGGACCAGGATGATTTCCGATCGCAATCAGGCTATGTTTTTAGCTTGAATGGTGGAGCAGTGGTGTGGAAGAGTTTCAAACAGTCAACTGTTGCTGATTCCACAACAGAAGCCGAGTATGTTGCAGCCTCGGAAGCATCCAAGGAGGCAGTGTGGATTCGTAAGTTCGTGAGAGAACTTGGTGTCGTTCCTTCGAGTGCTGATCCTTTGGTTATCTTCTGTGATAACACTGGAGCAATCGCACAAGCAAAGGAACCACGGTCGCACCAGAAGTCCAAGCACATACAGAGACGGTTTCACTTGATCCGGGAGATCATTGATCGAGGCGAGATCAAAATATGCAAGGTTCATACAGATGACAATCTGGCAGACCCGCTTACCAAGCCTCTGGCGCAGCAGAAGCATGAGCAGCACTGTAATAATATGGATTTGAGATTTCTCAACCATTAGATTAAGTGCAAGTGGGAGATTGTTGGGGTATGCCCTTAAGGCTAATGTTTGAGGCCTTTGGGATTGTAATAAGTATCATGTAATAAACTCTTGTGTTTATAAAGGCATGGTTATTATTCAGGTTGTTACCTTGTCTGCTGTAATAAGTGTACTTCTGAATAATGTCTCAAAGCTGTTCAGCTAGGCTGACAGGCTATATGTCCTTAGTCGAGATATCTTGGTGAACCTGAGACAGCCTTGATATGATTAAGACTAATATGTGTGCTAATCTTATAGGATGCTTCGAGCATGGAATAAGATGTAGACTCATGGGTACATTGGATGTACTGGACAGACCCTACTGGGATATTCCATTGCTTGTCACAATGTGAATGATCCTTGTAAGCAGCAAGTGGCACATGTCCTTTGACTTGAGATCACTTGTGTTTCTAAATGATGATTGTCATTGTTTTGAGGTAGTTCAATATCATTTGAAACATAATGGTTATAGACTATCTTGGATGGTGAGCTTGAGTCAGGTTAGGGCACTTGTGATAGATAAAGGATTGCCGTCTCCTTGTTTAAGGAGTGTGATGTTCTAAAGGGCCCCCCCTGTATGAGAAGATTGAGATAGTGTATGGCCATACCCAGATGACTGTGTTCATCTGATCTAATCATGCTCATCGTATTGGAGTTACAGGCTTGACATGCTTGTCCAATAAGAACATCCAGTGGCAAAGGAAACATGCATGCCTCGTGAGTTTGATTCACACTTGTGCCATGGTTTGGGTGTAGTCTTGGAAGACTCTTTCCTTTATATCGGGAGACAGTGATGTGTTGCTAGATACCCCTCACTGATCGTGATAACGAAAGTTATCGTTACCGACATTTAAAGGAAACCCTTAGGGTCGCACAATTTGGTGATATGGCTTGCTTAAGTCAGATCGTGTGGACTGAATTGTTTCGGTTCAGTTTAAAGGGATTTAATCTCTGATTGTAAGTGAGATCTGGTCTGATCATGTTTGATTGATTAGGGCTTTAGATCGGTAAGCTTCGATCGAGAGAGATGATGCTAGATCGATGCGATCAGAAGCGTCAGATGATGAATGGTCAGATCTTGGACTTTGGGGTCTAATTTGATCTAGACTTAATGCTTGGGCTGATTTGATTTCGCTATTGAACCAAGGGTCTTGAACCGGCTCATGGGTTGAGCGCATGGTTCAAGAGGGAGAAGGAGTTGCGTTTGGTTCATGGAGACATGAACGCATGAACGCATACTCTTAATGGTTGCCATTTTTGGAAAGTTCCAAAATGAAAACGCATATGCGTTCACGGCTTGAAGTCTCCCTAATGTTTTTCGGTTACACCTCTCTCTTGTTGCTTGGTGAAACGATTTTTGCTCTTGAGCAAGTGAGGGTGTTGACGAGAAGAGGAGGAACCGGCCAAGCAAAAGAAAGTCTTCATCTCTTCCCTACACTCGATCATTGACATCTTGGCACTTTTGCTAGCACAAGAGGTGCGCAAGTTGGGAGTCTTCATCGCCTTTGTGTGTGAACTTTTTGGAGGAGATCAAAGTTGCTCTCTCCTTCCAAGCCGACCTCCAATCTATGGCTATGGTATAGATCTAAACTCATAGCTTCAAGTTGATCATATTGTTGTCATATGCGATCTTTTAGAAACCCTCTTTCCGCCATGCTTGCTAGATGCGCATGTTTAGGGTTTCACCCCCTTAAATAAGGGTTTCTTACAGTTGCGAAAGGTTTCAAACAAATCTACGGGATAGATTATGATGAAACTTTCTCTCCTGTAGCCATGTTCAAGTCTATTCGGATTATTCTTGCGATAGCAGCATATTATGATTATGAGATCTGGCAGATGGATGTGAAGACCGCTTTCCTTAATGGAAAACTGGATGAGGATGTGTATATGACACAACCTGAAGGTTTCACTAATCCATCAGATCGTCATAAAATATGCAAGTTAAAGAAGTCCATTTATGGACTTATGCAAGCATCTAGAAGCTGGAATATTCGTTTTGATGAATCAATATGTGAATTTGGTTTCATCAAGAATGAAGATGACCCGTGCGTATATAAGAGGTTTAGTGGGAGCGTGATTACTTTCCTAGTCCTCTACGTCGATGATATCTTAATCATTGGAAACGATATTCCTGAACTACATGCGGTTAAAGCATGGTTAAGAAAATGTTTCCAGATGAAAGATCTAGGAGAAGCAGCCTATGTATTAGGTGTGAAGATCTACAGAGATAGATCTAAGAGGCTTCTCGGGCTGTGCCAAAGTACTTACATCGATAAAGTCCTGGAGAGATTTCATTTAGAGAATTATAAAAGAGGATATCTTCCAGTCAGACATGGTCTGAATCTTTCAAAGAGTCAGTGTCCACAAACACAGACTGAGAAAGATGAAATGGACAATACGCCTTATGCTTCGGCTATTGGGTCCATTATGTATGCGATGTTGTGTACTCGCCCAGACGTCGCTTACGGGTTAAGCGTGACCAGTCGATTCCAAAGTAATCCAGGTCAGGCGCACTGGATTGCAGTCAAGAACATTTTGAAATATCTTCGGAGGACCAAAGATATGTTCTTGATTTATGGAGGTCAGGAAGAACTCAGTATTGAAGGATATACTGACGCTTCGTTCTAATCGGACCAGGATGATTTCCAATCGCAATCAGGCTATGTTTTTAGCTTGAATGGAGGAGCAGTGGTGTGGAAATGTTTCAAACAGTCTATCGTTGCTGATTCCACAACAGAAGCCGAGTATGTTGCAGCCTCGGAAGCATCCAAGGAGGCAGTGTGGATTCGTAAGTTCATTCAAGAACTTGGTGTTGTTCCTTCAAGTGCAGATCCTTTGGTTATCTTCTGTGATAACACTGGAGCAATCGCACAAGCAAAGGAACCACGGTCGCACCAGAAGTCCAAGCACATACAGAGACGGTTTCACTTGATCCGGGAGATCATTGATCGTGGTGAGATCAAAATCTGCAAGGTTCATACAGATGACAATCTGGCTGACCCGCTTACCAAGCCTCTGGCGCAGCAGAAGCATGAGAAGCACTGTAATAACATGGGTTTGAGATTTCTCAACCATTAGATTAAGTGCAAGTGGGAGATTGTTGGGGTATGCCCTTAAGGCTAATGTTTGAGGCCTTGGGATTCTTTCAGTATCATGTATAAACTCTTATGTTTATAAAGGCAATGGTTGTTATTCAGTTTGTTACATTGTCTGCTGCAATAAGTGTACTCCTGAATAATGTCTCAATGCTGTTCAGCTAGGCTGACATGCTATATGTCCTTAGTCGAGATATCTTGGTGAACATGAGATAGCCTTGATATGATTGAGACTAATATGTGTTCTAATCTTATAGGATGCTTCGAGCATGGAATAAGATGTAGACTCATGGGTACATTGGATGTACTGGACAGACCCTACTAGGATATTCAATTGCTTGTGACAATGTGAATAATCCTTGTTTGCAACAAGTGGCACATGTCCTCTGACTTGAGATCACTTGTGTTTCTAAATGATGATTGCCATTGTTTTGAGGTAGTTCAATATCATTTGAAACATAATGGTTATAGACTATCTTAGATAATGATCATGAGTTAGGTTAGGACACTAGTGATAGATAAAGGATTGCCGTCTCCTAGTTTGGAGTGTGATGTTCTATAGGGGCCCCCTAGATGAGATGATTGAGAAAGTGTATGGCCATACCCAGGTGACTATGTTATCTGATCTAATCATGCTCATCATATTGGAGCTATAGGCTTGACACGCTTGTCCAATAAGAACATCCAGTGGCAAAGGAAACATGTATGCCTAGTGAGTTGATTCACACTTGTGCTGTGGTTTGGGTGTAGTCTTGGAAGACTCTTTCCTTTATATCGGGAGACAGTGATGTGTTGATAGATACCCCTCACTGATCGTGATAACGTGAGTTATCGTTACTGACATTTAAAGGAAACCCTTAGGGTCGCACAATTTGATGATATGGCTTACTTAAGTCAGATCGTGTGGACTGAATTGTTTTGGTTCAGTTTAAAGGGATTTAAACTCTGATTGTAAGTGAGATCTGGTCTGATCATGTTTGATTGATTAGGGCTTGAGATCGGTAAGCTTCGATCGAGAGAGTTGATGCTAGATCGGTGAGATCAGGAGCATCAGGAGATGAACAGTTAGATCTGGAGCCTTAGGGTTTAATAGTGATCTAGACCAAATGCTTGGGTTAATTGATCTTTGAACCAAATTGAAATGCATTCAATTTGCTTGAACCGGTTCACATGAGTGAACGCATGGTTCAATACTTGAAGGCGTTTTCTTTGGTCGGTTATGAGATCATGGGTGCATGACTTCTATTTTTGGAAAGTCATGAAGGCCACTTCCCTCAACGCCTAAACGCCAAAAATGAAAAAGCGTTCGCTTCTTCCTTTGGACGCTCACACTCTTGTGGGTTGAAGGTGTTGACGACAAGGAGGTCTCGGCTAAGCAACCAAGTCATCTCATCCCTTCCGTTCGACAAGCACCCTTGGAGAACCTTGCTAGCACAAGGAACACAAGGAGTAGTCATCATCCTCTTGTGTGCGTCACCTTTGGAGGAGAGCCCTTTCGCCATCTTCTTCCAAGACGCCATTCGAATCAATGGCTATGGTATGATTCCATCTAAGATCTATGCAATTTTAAGTTGATCGTATATGATGCATGCGATTCTTGAAGCCCTAGTTTCCGCCCATGCAAAAAGGTTTCATATGTGCATGTTTAGGGTTTCGCCCCCCTCAAGAAAGGGGTCCTTCAGCATAATGGTTAGGAATGAACTTGACTAGATTTTTCATATGTGCTGGGCACATGATGAAATTGTAGAGGCATTGTTGAGAGGTTAGGGTTCCATGCTGTATCCAGCCCTCATTGGACATGAAATGCCTAGACTGTCTCAACAAGGGGAGTTGCTTGGAGCAACCGATTGGCGTGCCCACCTTTAGAAGCATGGGCCACTTTGTGGATCTCATCCCACCCTCGTGGGACGCGAAGCCTCATGTGAAATAAGGATCCTATCTCACTAGGAAATCTTAAATTTCCTGATTGACTTTGTGGGTTGTCAATTCGATTAAAATAATGGGAGCCATAATCATTTAAAACAAGTCCAGTTTAAATGATTCGAAGTAGTACTAATTTGCTATTTCTTAGTTGTTGTAGAACAATGGTTGTGAACAATGGCAGATGGTCACTGCGATCTACCTTGGATAGGGATAAGTTGGTCGGATCCAACTTACAGGATTGGTATATGAACTTGAGAAATGTGCTCAAGCTCGAGAAGAAGCTCTATGTCCTTGAGCAGCCTATTCCTAAGCCGCTTCCATGCTCGGCCTCAGCGGCTGAGAAGGATGCTTATGATAAGCATCAGGCTGATACTTTGGAGGCTGCTAATTTGATGCTAACCAACATGTCGCCAAAATTAAAAGGGCAATATGAATCTAAGAGTGCCTTTGAGATTATTTCTAATCTAAGGCAGCTCTTTGATAAATTGATTGAGCTCAACCCTCCTAAAGTGGACATTCAATGTGTTGAGCCGAAAGGCTTAACTAAAACATTGAAGAAAAAGATGGAAAGAGTCAGGAATAACAAGTGCAACTCATGTGGAGGACCATCTCACATGATAAAGGACATGGTGCGACTTCAGAATGAGAAGAAGAGAGGTAAGGCTTCGTCTTCATGCTCAGGTATTTATATTAAAGAAGTCAACTTTTCTACTTCCATGTCTTGGGTATTGAATACCGCATGCAGAGCTCATATTTGTACAAATATGCAGGGGCTCAAGAAAATTAGATCGGTGCGGGTTAGAGAGATTGACCTACGAGTTGGAAACGGGGCACAGGCTGCTGCTGTTGCTATAGGAGTTTTGACTCTCTCCCTGCCTTCTGGACTTCAGTTAGAGCTAGATAATTGCTATTATGTACCTTCACTTACTAAGAACATTGTATCTATTCCTTGCTTGGCAAAGAAGGAATTTAAGTTTGAAATAAATAAGAACTACTATTCTTTTTCATTTGCAAATGTGTTATATGGGAAGGGTACTTTGTGCAATGGCCTGTATGTCTTGGACATGGACAACTCTATTTGTAACATAGATAATAAAAGGACCAAACTGAGTGGTTCAATTGGTGCTTTCCTATGGCATTGTCGATTAGCCAATGTAAACAAGAATTGCATCCAACAATTCCATGCAAATGGGTTGTTAGATTCAAGTTGCTTTGAGGAATTTGATACTTGTGTACTGATGACGCCAAAATATGTTGTATATTTTGCTTCATTTTGGATACCTTTTCATGCTAAATTGAGGATCTTTTACTCATTTTTATGTTGAATCCATCAAATATTGCAAAGTCTACTTCTATTTTGGTTTTTCATGTTTTTTAGGCAAAAAGGCACTATTTAAGGCGTTTTCAAGCGAAATCAGATACATGGAAGAGTTACCATTATCAAGAGGAGATCACCCAAGAAATTTCAAGCAAAACGGAGCAATTCAGCATATTACAGCAGTGCTGTAATCCATTTTACGGTACTATAATTTCAGACAGTACCGTAAAATCCGAGCCCTACCATATTTTGAAGAATTTCTGAACAGAAAGTTTTCCAGATTTTATGGCACTGCCGTAAACCAAATTATGGTACCATATTTAAGAACGCTTCAGAACAGAGACTTTACCTGATTTTATGGGCACCACTGTAAAGGATTACACGGTACTGTATTTTTCGGACGATTTCGAATAAAGAGTTCAGCCGATTTTACGGCACTACTATAAAATAGATTACGGTGCCGTATTTCCCAGACGACATCAGAACAGAAGACTCGACCGATTTTACGGTAGTGCCGTGAACTATTACACTTCCGTAATTCTTGTTTTGAACATGACGCCCAGGTCAATTTCTATGCCCGATTCTTGCAGAGATGATTGCAGACGATCCAGGGCTTAATATCCGACTTCGTAAGAAGTAAAAGGGGAGTTTTGGAACGGGAGGATCATACAAAGACGGAAAGCCCCAATTTTGATTGTCTATCGAGGGAGAAATTGTCATCCACGCCGCCGCCTAGGGTTTCACCACCGTGCTCGATCCAGACGATCTCTGGCCGTGATTTTCATACTGATGCTTCATCTGAAGGAGGAGACGACGTGCTAGAAGTTTCAGACTTAGAGGAGATCAATTGAAGGAGAAATCAAGGAAAGAAGAGGCGCTGACACTATTCATCGCCTCAAATTGGAAATTACGGCTGTGAAATACTTCACAGCCGTGCTATATTTTCTAAACTTCTCTTTTCCCTTGATTTTTGATCTTCTGAAACCATGGAATTATGTAACTCCTTTACCATGATAGCTTAAACTACTCTTGGGACATGGGGGAGTAGTTCACTTAATTTCTAAAGACTAGATAACTATTTTTTTATATATATTTCGTTGTGTTTAATCTTAGCATGATGATTTTGCTCATGTGATAATTGTTCTTAGACTCTCTATAAGTCCATGTTATTAATTATGTTCTTAGAATTTTCGCTATTGACTGAAAGGTAATTGCTTGAGAATTTGGAATCCTAGAATTGCATGTTGGGAACCCTTCCTTAGGTTTGATCCAACTTGATCTGTTCTAGTATAATTATTGCCATGATTATAACATGAATCTATAGATCGAGTCTATTTGTCAAACGTGGAGATCTTACACGAAAATGAGGATCGGAATGTTGGAGATCCATGAGTAAAACTAGTGTCGAGGCTCGGATGCACGAAAGTGATCCTTGAGCTTCCGCTAGGGATTATCAACCTAGAATTCGGATGTATGAAAGTGATCCTTGAGTTCATAGATTGATAATTTACTTATCTTCAATGTTGGGACAAATCTTGCGCGAAAGCGAAGATAAATCCCTGCGTGATTGTTTGCACGAGAGTGAAACAGTACTTTTATTAGGTAAATTGCATCTTCATCATGATAAAATTAAACTGACGAAATCCTCATTCATATCTAGTCATAAAAGTTAAGTGAACGAAACCCTAGTCCCAGCTTTCTCTCCGACAGTTTTCTTCCGTGTGTTTGCGTTATTTGCTTGACTTTCATTAGATTGCCTAGATAGTGAAAAATCAATTATTCAATACTTGACAACGTAGGTCCCTGTGGATTCGATACTTTCTTTATTACTTCGTGTACCCGTGCACTTGCGGGATGACAACGAGTTTTTGGCGCCGTTACCGAGGATTAGTCCAAGGTACACGCGTGTCATACTTGTAGCGTTACCTTACGGTACAACAAGTTTTTGGCGCCGTTGCCGGAGACCTTAGTTTTGTCAATATTGAAGATATTGAGATTATTGCTAGACTAGGTTTTTATTTACTGTTTTTATTTGTTTCTGTTATTTTCTATTTTTCTCGAAATCACTTGATCTATTTACTTTGCATGTGCAGGAATCTTAGGTCAGGACCACTTGTACCATTGGATCCTGAAATCAACAAAAGACTGAGAGCGCGCAGAAAGTTGAGATTAGAAGAAGAACTGCAAGAGACATCCCAACCAGAGTTACAAGAAGAAATATTAGAGATGGGAGACAATCAGAACAATCAAAGAACTCTTAGGGACTATGCAGCCCCTAATCCTCAAGAAATTCGTTCCAGCATTGCAAGACCAGCAATAGAGGCTAATAATTTCGAGATTAAGCCTCCTTTTATTTCAATGATTCAACTGAACCAGTTTGGAGGATCTCCTCTGGAAGATCCCAACCAACACTTGTCTTTATTTTTGGAATTATGCGATACTATCAAAATGAATGGTGTTTCTAATGATGCTTTAAGATTAAGACTTTTTCCTTTTTCTCTTAGGGACCGGGCAAAGACATGGCTTCAATCTCATCCAACCGGTACCTTCACAACCTGGGTTAAACTATCATATTCCTTCTTGACGAAATACTTTCCCCCAAGCAAGACACTTCAATTGAGAAATCAAATTACAAACTTTTCACAAAAAGATGGGGAGTCATTCAGCGAGGCCTGGGAGAGATTCAATGAACTATAGCGGAAGTGTCCTCAACAAGGCATTGAAGATTGGGTTTTATTGCAAAATTTTTATTATGGATTATCAAATAATATCAAATTAACTGTGGATGTTGCTGCAAGTGGAGCTCTTATGAGCAAAACACCAGATGCTGCCTTCAGACTACTAGAGGAGATGGTGTTGGGGTATGCCCTTAAGGCTAATGTTTGAGGCCTTTGGGATTGTATAAGTATCATGTAATAAACTCTTGTGTTTATAAAAGGCATGGTTGTTATTCAGTTTATTACCTTGTCTGCTGTAATAAGTGTACTTCTGAATAATGTCTCAAAGCTGTTCAGCTAGGCTGACAGTCAATATGTCCTTAGTCGTGATATCTTGGTGAACTTGAGACAGCCTTGATATGGTTAAGACTAATATGTGTTCTAATCTTATAGGATGCTTCGAGCATGGAATAAGATGTAGACTCATGGGTACATTGGATGTACTGGACAGACCCTACTAGGATATTCAATTGCTTGTCACAATGTGAATGATCCTTGTAAGCAGCAAGTGGCACATGTCCTCTGACTTGAGATCACTTGTGTTTCTAAATGATGATTGTCATTATCTTGAGGTAGTTCAATATCATTTGAAACATAATGATTATAGACTATCTTGGATGGTGAGCTTGAATCAGGTTAGGGCACTAGTGATAGACAAAGGATTGCCGTCTCCTTGTTTAAGGAGTGTGATGTTCTAAAGGGCCCCCCTATATGAGATGATTGAGAAAGTGTATGGCCATACCCAGATGACTATGTTCATCTGATCTAATCATGCTCATCATATTGGAGTTACAAGCTTGACATGCTTGTCCAATAAGAACATCCAGTGGCAAAGGAAACATGTATGCCTTGTGAAGTGGGTTCACAGTTGTGCTGTGGTTTGGGTGAAGTCTTGGAAGACTCTTTCCTTTAAATCGGGAGACAGTGATGTGTTGCTAGATACCCCTCACTGATCGTGATAACGAAAGTTATCGTTACCGACATATAAAGGAAACCCTCAGGGTCGCACAATATGGTGATATGGCTTACTTAAGTCAGATCGTGTGGACTGAATTATTTGGGTTCAGTTTAAAGGGCTTTAGTCTCTGATTGTAAGTGAGATCTGGACTGATCATGTTTGATTGATTAGGGCTTGAGATCGGTAAGCTTCGATCGAGAGATTGGATGCTGGATCGTGAGATCTAGAGCATCGGAAGATGAACGGTTAGATCATGAGCCATTTGGTTCATAGAAGGTCTAGATCGTAGCTTGGCTTGGTTTGATTTGGTGATTGAACAAAATTCGATTGAACCAAATCAAAGAACCGGTTCAACACTTGGTTCAAAGAGGAGATTCGATGGTTCACTTGGTGTGAACGCATGAGGCTTTGAATACTTACCTTTTTGGGAAATCGGTTTCAAAGATTGAATGCATGTAACGCCTCCACATTAGTGTGGAAGGTTACACACTCACCTCGAGCGAAACTCTCTTTGGGGTCGTGGTGAATTGACGACAAGAAAAGAGAAGAAAACTCTCTCGCCAAGCAAGAAGTTCTTCCCCTTTTCTCATACGGCAAAGACCCTTGAAGAAGCTTGCTAGCACAAGGTTCACAAGGGGTAAGCAACATCACTTTGTGTGCGTCGCTTGTGGAGAAGATCTCGTTTGGTCTTTTGCTTCCAAACCGACATCCACTCTAATGGCATTGGTATGACACCTTGTGATCTCTTTTTCGTTCATATAAGTTAATCATATGACTACATGCGATCTTGATGATGAATCCCCTAAAAACATCTACATGCGCCCCCACCCCCTTATTTAGGGCTTCATCTTGTTTCCGCTCCCCCTTGAAGGGGACTTTGATATTGCGCTCCCCCTTGAAGGGGACTTTCAAATGGTATCAGAGCAGGATTCATGTAGTATCATATGATTGCTTGCGCATATTGTGATCCTTGTTTGTGTTTGATAAATAGATCTAGTAGGAAGCACTTGCGCATCTACATGTTAAGTAGTGATGAAAATACATGATGTAATTTTTGTACTCCTTTGCGCATGTGTGAAGAATGGTGGCGCATGTTGGTAGTTGTTGTATTTCTTAACAAACTTTATCACTTGCTCGCCTCACTAGATCTAAGTGGCGCCTACTATAAACCCTTAGATGGGTTGATGGGGTTGAAGTCACCTCTATGTTAGATCCAAAGTCTGATCAGACCATCTGACAGCCTAGATGGGTTGACCAGATAGCACCTGTGCGCAAGCACAAGGTGGCTATAGGTTGACTGCATCAAAGGCGTGTAGCGAGGTCTGGTTGAGACAACCAATGAACACTCCTGAGTTAGGCCCGGGGTCACACCCGCTTGCCAAAACTCTTGAAGGTGGTTCAGCCCTTGGCGCATGCATGGTTGACCATTAGGTCAACTCGAGTCAGTTAGGACTCGGTGCATGCAAGGGCAAAGGATCTGACTAGATGGATGAGTGGATCCCTATCAATGGACCATTGTAAGGTTGTAGGGCACATAAGAAAATTAAAAATGGATGCCAATGGGGTTTTCAAAATTTTTTATTTTCTTTTAATTGGATCACATGTTGAATGATGCATATGTTTGTTTATTTAGTCTTATGTGGGCTGCCCATGTTAAATGTGTGCTGTGCTGGGGCCTGCGTGCCTGGTTACACCTGTAAATTAATTTTATTGTGATCAGTGAATCACATTTTTAGTTAATTTATTGTATAATAGACCTGTGAGTCTAACTTGTCTAGATAGATCAAATGTATTTGATTAGACAAGAGCAAAGGCACACATCCCAGAGGGGCATTCAGCTGGTGGCGCACCTGAGGTGCTCTTGGCGCTAGGGCCCTGGGTTGGACCAGATGAGATGCAAAAGAGCTCAAGTGAAGACTTAAGTAAAATTAAGGTCTTACTAGGGTTCATGGGCTTTTACCACATAAGATGCATGCTTTCTTTTATTGCTTATATAAGTAGAACAGCATGATTTATTTATCTTCTGCTATCACCATAGGAATTGCATGATAGTGAAGAAGATAAAAGACCGTTAAAATCCAACGCTAACATATCAAGCTCGAAAGCCTTCTGACGCGAAACCTCACCGTTCTGACTATCGTTGGAGCCGTGTTGTACCCACTCAGTGGGCACGTCCATCTATCTTCAGACGGTGCTGGATTTCACCTGCGTGTTACAGAGTAGGGATTTATCCCTTCTCGTTGCTCAGCATAGCACGTGGTGGTCCAGGGAGTAAGTCGGGTTAGCTTGACCATGTAGGCTACATATGTGGCGCATATGGTAGCACATGGAGGCAGCCATCTGTGGGATCAGAGACTGTGTTGTACCAACTCAGTTGGCACAGTCTGCTGGATTGCCCAGATGAAGGGGAATCGCACGGGTTGGCGATTGGCTGGGACAGCCTACCAGAAATTAGTGCTTGTCCTCTCTGTGCATCTTATCTCGCCTGAGCGGGACGCGGAGACCAAGTATGAAATCTGGATCCCATCTCACTAAAAGAGTGTTACTCTTTCGGACTGTTTACTGGATTTTTCAGTCAGACAAAATAGTGAGAAAAGAATCTTTCTTAAGTCCTGGATTGATTCTAAACATTGATACTGACCTTGCTGTTCTTGCATTGTTGTAGATTCCTGCAGCAACGAACACCATGAGCTTCAATGTGCGATCCCTACTGGAAAGGGAGAAGTTTGCTGGGCCGAACTTCTCCGACTGGTTCGGACACCTTAAGATCGTTCTTAAGGCAGAGAGGAAACTGTATGTCCTCGAGACGGCAATACCGCCGCAGCCCGCTCCGAACGCCGCAAGGGCGGTTCGGGATGCCTATGAAAACACGTCAATGATAGCATTGATGTCGCTTGCCTGATGCTAGCGTCTATGACGCCACCGCTGCAGCGTCAGCATGAGGATATGTCGGCTATAGAGATTATAGCGAACCTCAAGATGCTGTATGCTGCACAGGTGAGGACAGAACGCTATAATCTGACGAAGCTCTTCTTTCAGAGCAAACTGGCTGAGGGGAGCCCAGTGGGAGCTCATGTGCTCAAGATGATTGGGCACAAGGAGGCTCTAGAGAAACTGGGGCATACCATCAACCAGGAGCTTGCTGTAGATATTATTCTGCAGTCTCTTCCGCCTTCTTTCGATGCGTTCATCATTAACTTTAATATGAACAAAATCGATTGTACGCCGGCAGAGCTGCTGAATATGCTCTTGACCACTGAGGAAACTCTGAAGGGAAAGCCTTCAACCTCTGTCTTAATGGTTCCTTCTAGGAACAAGAAGAAGGGGAAGAAGGGCAAGGCCCCTGTCAAGAACTACAGTAAGGCACTGAAACAGAAGGTGAAGCGGTCGAAGGACAACAGGTGTTTCCACTGTGGCCAGCTGGGTCACTGGAAAAAGGACTGTAAAGCGCTCCAAGGAGATAAGAGGGGAAGCATCGCTTCTGGCTCAGGTATATACGTGACGGAAGTCATGGTTTCATCTTCTTCTATTTCATGGGTGTTGGACACTGCATGTGGAGTTCACATTTGTTCAAATGTACAGGAACTCAAGAGAAGAAGGCAGGTGGGACAGCATGAGGTAGACCTACGAGTTGGAAACGGGGCACGGGTTGCTGCTGTTGCTGTAGGAGACTATTTCATTTCTTTACCATCTGGCATTGTATTAGAATTAAACAATTGTTATTTTGTACCCAGTATTACCAAGAATATTATCTCTATTCCTGCTCTTGTCAGGAAAGGATTTGCCTTTGAATGCAAGATTTCAAAGTGTGTTTTAACTTATGATAATATTGTGTATGCGACTGGTTCAATTAACAATGGGTTATTCATGTTGGACATGGAACATTCTATACAAAACATTGATAACAAGAAAGCCAAGTATGCTGATCACAGCACCTTGCTATGGCATAGTCGTTTAGGCCATATTAACAAGAAACGCATTAAGCGGTTGCATGATCATGGACTGCTGGGATCATTCTCCTGTGAGGAGATTGATACATGCAAAGCTTGTTTGATGGGTAAAATGACGAAGTCACCTTTTCCTAACAAAGGACAAAAGGCTTCAGGTTTACTTGACCTTATACACAGTGATGTGTGTGGGCCTTTCAGTAAACATGCCAGAGGTGGCTATCAGTACTTCATTACCTTTACTGACGATTTCAGTAGGTATGGTTATGTCTTTTTAATGAGACATAAAAGTGAATCTTTTGACAAGTTCAAGGAGTTCAAAAATGAAGTACAAAATCAGTTAGGCCGTAATATCAAGGCACTTCGTTCTGATCGAGGTGGTGAATACCTGAGTCATGCGTTTACTGACTATCTAAAGGAGTGTGGGATTATCTCACAGCTCACTCCGCCAGGAACACCGCAATGGAATGGTGTGTCCGAAAGGAGAAATAGAACGTTACTTGATATGGTTCGTTCTATGATGAGTCAGGCTACTCTTCCATATTCCTTTTGGGGTTTTGCACTGGAAACAGCTGCAAAGGTACTAAACCGAGTGCCATCCAAGGCAGTTTCAAAGACGCCATATGAGTTATGGTATGGGAAACAGCCTAGCTTGACATTTATCAGGATCTGGGGTTGCGAGGCTTATGTCAAAAAGCTCGCCTCTGGGAAACTAGAGAGCAGATCTGAGAGATGTATTTTTGTCGGTTACCCTAAGGAAACTAAGGGTTATTATTTCTACGATCCCAAGGAGAACAAGGTATTTGTTGCTCGGACAGCCATATTTCTTGAGAAGGAGTTTCTTCTGCAAGAGGCCAGTGGGAGAGAAATAAAACTGGATGAGAATCCAGAAGAAGGACAAAGTGTTCAAGCACAGTTGGATGAGCCTGAGCCAGTAGATCAGGTTATTGAACAACCTGAGGCTCAGATATCACGGGAACCGCGAAGATCAGGAAGGATCCGTCGACAGCCTGAGCGCTATGACGGAGTCTACATCATTGAGAATGATGAACCCCTTACTTATGCGGATGTGGTCAGTGGACCGGAGTCAGCTAGATGGCTTGATGCTATGCGAGCCGAGATGGACTCCATGTCAGATAACCAAGTCTGGGATTTGGTTGATCCGCCTCCGGGAGTAATCCCTATAGGCTGTAAATGGATCTTCAAGAAGAAGATTGACATGGATGGTAACGTGGTTACCTATAAAGGCAGGCTGGTTGCGAAAGGTTTCAAACAAATCTACGGGATAGATTATGATGAAACTTTCTCACCTGTGGCTATGTTTAAGTCTATTCGGATTCTTTTCGCGATAGCTGCATATTACGATTATGAGATCTGGCAGATGGATGTGAAGACAGCTTTCCTTAATGGAAATCTGGATGAGGATGTGTATATGACACAACCTGAGGGTTTCACTAATCCATCAGATCGTCATAAAATATGCAAATTAAAGAAGTCCATTTATGGACTTAAGCAAGCATCTAGAAGCTGGAACATTCGTTGTGATGAATCAATCTCTAAGTTTGGTTTCATCAAGAATGAAGATGACCCGTGTGTATATAAGAGGTTTAGTGGGAGCGTGATTACATTTCTAATCCTCTACGTCGATGATATCTTGATCATTGGAAATGATATTCCTGAACTGCATGCTGTTAAAGCATGGTTAGGAAAATGTTTCCAGATGAAAGATCTAGGAGAAGCAGCCTATGTGTTAGGTGTGAAGATCTACCGGGATAGATCTAAGAGGCTTCTCGGGCTGTGCCAGAGTACTTACATCGATAAGGTCCTGGAGAGATTCCATTTAGAGAATTCTAAACGTGGATATCTTCCAGTCAGACATGGTCTGAATCTTTCAAAGAGTCAGTGTCCACAAACACAGACTGAGAAAGATGAAATGGACAATATGCCTTATGCTTCGTCTATTGGGTCCATTATGTATGCGATGTTGTGTACTCGCCCAGACGTCGCTTACGGGTTAAGCGTGACCAGTCGATTCCAAAGTAATCCAGGTTTGGCGCACTGGATTGCAGTCAAGAACATCTTAAAATATCTGCGGAGGACCAAAGATATGTTCTTGATATATGGTGGTCAGGAAGAACTCAGTATAGAAGGATATACTGACGCTTCGTTCCAGTCGGACCAGGATGATTTCCGATCGCAATCAAGCTATGTTTTTAGCTTGAATGGTGGAGCAGTGGTGTGGAAGAGTTTCAAACAGTCAACTGTTGCTGATTCCACAACAGAAGCCGAGTATGTTGCAGCCTCGGAAGCATCTAAGGAGGCAGTGTGGATTCGTAAGTTCGTGAGAGAACTTGGTGTTGTTCCTTCGAGTGCAGATCCTTTGGTTATCTTCTGTGATAACACTGGAGCAATCGCACAAGCAAAGGAACCGCGGTCGCACCAGAAGTCCAAGCACATACAGAGACGGTTTCACTTGATCCGGGAGATCATTGATCGTGGCGAGATCAAAATATGCAAGGTTCATACAGATGACAATCTGGCAGACCCGCTTACCAAGCCTCTGGCGCAGCAGAAGCATGAGAAGCACTGTAATAATATGGGTTTGAGATTTCTCAACCATTAGATTAAGTGCAAGTGGGAGATTGTTGGGGTATGCCCTTAAGGCTAATGTTTGAGGCCTTTGGGATTGTATAAGTATCATGTAATAAACTCTTGTGTTTATAAAAGGCATGGTTGTTATTCAGTTTATTACCTTGTCTGCTGTAATAAGTGTACTTCTGAATAATGTCTCAAAGCTGTTCAGCTAGGCTGACAGTCAATATGTCCTTAGTCGAGATATCTTGGTGAACTTGAGACAGCCTTGATATGGTTAAGACTAATATGTGTTCTAATCTTATAGGATGCTTCGAGCATGGAATAAGATGTAGACTCATGGGTACATTGGATGTACTGGACAGACCCTACTAGGATATTCAATTGCTTGTCACAATGTGAATGATCCTTGTAAGCAGCAAGTGGCACATGTCCTCTGACTTGAGATCACTTGTGTTTCTAAATGATGATTGTCATTATCTTGAGGTAGTTCAATATCATTTGAAACATAATGATTATAGACTATCTTGGATGGTGAGCTTGAATCAGGTTAGGGCACTAGTGATAGACAAAGGATTGCCGTCTCCTTGTTTAAGGAGTGTGATGTTCTAAAGGGCCCCCCTATATGAGATGATTGAGAAAGTGTATGGCCATACCCAGATGACTATGTTCATCTGATCTAATCATGCTCATCATATTGGAGTTACAAGCTTGACATGCTTGTCCAATAAGAACATCCAGTGGCAAAGGAAACATGTATGCCTTGTGAAGTGGGTTCACACTTGTGCTGTGGTTTGGGTGAAGTCTTGGAAGACTCTTTCCTTTAAATCGGGAGACAGTGATGTGTTGCTAGATACCCCTCACTGATCGTGATAACGAAAGTTATCGTTACCGACATATAAAGGAAACCCTCAGGGTCACACAATATGGTGATATGGCTTACTTAAGTCAGATCGTGTGGACTGAATTATTTGGGTTCAGTTTAAAGGGCTTTAGTCTCTGATTGTAAGTGAGATCTGGACTGATCATGTTTGATTGATTAGGGCTTGAGATCGGTAAGCTTCGATCAAGAGATTGGATGCTGGATCGTGAGATCTAGAGCATCGGAAGATGAACGGTTAGATCATGAGCCATTTGGTTCATAGAAGGTCTAGATCGTAGCTTGGCTTGGTTTGATTTGGTGATTGAACAAAATTCGATTGAACCAAATCAAAGAACCGGTTCAAGACTTGGTTCAAAGAGGAGATTCGATGGTTCACTTGGTGTGAACGCATGAGGCTTTGAATACTTACCTTTTTGGGAAATCGGTTTCAAAGATTGAATGCATGTAACGCCTCCACATTAGTGTGGAAGGTTACACACTCACTGAAGGAACCCTCTTGTAAGGGGGGGGGAAACCCTATACATGCGCATCTAGCATGCAATGCGGAAAAAGGGCTTCTAAAGATCGCATATGAACTATATAATCAACTTAAACCAACTTAAGATCATGATATGATCTTACCATTGCCATGGATGGAAGGCGGCTTGGAAGAAGAAAACAAGGTTGATCTCCTCCAAAAGGTGCGCACACAAGAAGACAAAGACTACTCCCTTCTCAACTTTGTGCTAGCAAAAGCTTCAAGGGGTCTTATCGCATGAAGGAGATGATGAACTCTTGGCCGATCTTTCTTCTCGTCACTTTCACCACACAAGAAAGTGTGTGTCGTCGAGAGCAAGATGATGGAGAGGAGCGTTAGCCAAACTTGTGATCGAATGTGGAGACATTCATCACAATTGTCAAACCGAAATGCCATAAATGGCAAGTCATCAAAGCTTGCGTTATGCGTTCACATGAAGTGAACCAAACGCATAGCTCTCCTCTCAAATGAACCAAGCGCTCACATGTGAGCCGGTTCAATTCAATTGGTCCAATGACCAAACCAAATCAGCCCAATAATCGGTTCAGACCAAATTAAACCCTAAGGTTCAAAATCTGACCGTTCATCCTTTTAATGCTCTTGATCTCTTCGATCTAGCATCCACACTCTCGATCTAAGCTTACCGATCTCAAGCCCTAATCAATCAAACATGATCAGACTGGATCTCACTTACAATCAGAGTTTAATCTCCTTTAAACTGAACTCGAACAATTCAGTCCACACGATCTGACTTAAGTAGCCATATCATCAAATTGTGCGACCCTAAGGGTTTCCTTTAAATGTCGGTAACGATAACTTACGTTATCACGATCAGCGAGGGGTATCTAGCAACACATCACTGTCTCCCGATATAAAGGAAAGAGTCTTCCAAGACTCCACCCAACCACAGCATAAGTGTGAATCAACTCACTAGGCATGCATGATTCCTTTGCCACTGGATGTTCTTATTGGACAAGCATGTCAAGCCTGTAACTCCAATACGATGAGCATGATTAGATCAGATGCACATAGTCATCTGGGTATGGCCATACACTTCCTCAATCATCTCATATAGGGGGGCCCTTTAGAACATCACACTCCTTAAACAAGGAGACGGCAATCCTTTATCTATCACAAGTGCCCTAACCTGACTCAAGCTCACCATCCAAGATAGCCTATAATCATTATGTTTCAAATGATATTGAACTACCTCAAAACAATGACAATCATCATTTAGAAACATAAGTGATCTCAAGTCAAAGGACATGTGCCACTTAGTGCTTACAAGGATCATTCACATTGTGACAAGCAATGGAATATCCGAGTAGGGTCTGTCCAGTACATCCAATGTACCCATGAGTCTACATCTTATTCCATGCTCGAAGCATCCTATAAGATTAGCACTCATATCAGTCTCAATCATATCAAGGCTGTCTCATGTTCACCAAGATATCTCGACTAAGGACATATAGCCTGTCAGCTAGCTGAACAGCTTTGAGACATTATTCAGAAGTACACTTATTACAGCAGACAAGGTAACAACCTGAATAATAACCATGCCTTTATAAACTTAAGAGTTTATTACATGATACTTATACAATCCCAAGGCCTCAAACATTAGCCTTAAGGGCATACCCCAACAATCTCCCACTTGCACTTAATCTAATGGTTGAGAAATCTCAAACCCATATTATTACAGTGCTTCTCATGCTTCTGCTGCGCCAGAGGCTTGGTAAGCGGGTCTGCCAGATTGTCATCTGTATGAACCTTGCATATTTTGATCTCGCCTCGATCAATGATCTCCCGGATCAAGTGAAACCGTCTCTGTATGTGCTTGGACTTCTGGTGCGACCGCGGTTCCTTTGCTTGTGCGATGGCTCCAGTGTTATCACAGAAGATAACCAAAGGATCAGCACTCGAAGGAACGACACCAAGTTCTCTCACGAACTTACGAATCCACACTGCCTCCTTGGATGCTTCCGAGGCTGCAACATACTCGGCTTCTGTTGTGGAATCAGCAACAGTTGACTGTTTGAAACTCTTCCACACCACTGCTCCACCATTCAAGCTAAAAACATAGCCTGATTGCGATCGGAAATCATCCTGGTCCGACTGGAACGAAGCGTCAGTATATCCCTCTATACTGAGTTCTTCCTGACCACCATATATCAAGAACATATCTTTGGTCCTCCGCAGATATTTTAAAATGTTCTTGACCGCAATCCAGTGCGCCAAACCTGGATTACTTTGGAATCGACTGGTCACGCTTAACCCGTAAGCGACGTCTGGGCGAGTACACAACATCGCATACATAATGGACCCAATAGCCGAAGCATAAGGCGTATTGTCCATTTCATCTTTCTCAGTCTGTGTTTGTGGACACTGACTCTTCGAAAGATTCAGACCATGTCTGACTGGAAGATATCCACGTTTAGAATTCTCTAAATGGAATCTCTCCAGGACCTTATCGATGTAAGTACTCTGGCACAGCCCGAGAAGCCTCTTAGATCTATCCCTGTAGATCTTCACACCTAATACATAGGCTGCTTCTCCTAAATCTTTCATCTGGAAACATTTTCCTAACCATGCCTTAACAGCATGCAGTTCAGGAATATCATTTCCAATGATTAAGATATCATCGACGTAGAGGATTAGGAATGTAATTACGCTCCCACTAAACCTCTTATATACACACGGGTCATCCTCGTTCTTGATGAAACCAAACTCAGAGATTGATTCATCAAAACGAATGTTCCAGCTTCTTGATGCTTGTTTCAGCCCATAAATGGACTTCTTTAACTTGCATATTTTATGACGATCTGATGGATTAGTGAAACCTTCCGGTTGTGTCATATACACATCCTCATCCAGATTTCCATTGAGGAAAGCTGTTTTCACATCCATCTGCCAGATCTCATAATCGTAATATGCTGCTATCGCGAAAAGAATCCGAATAGACTTAAACATGGCTACAGGTGAGAAAGTTTCATCATAATCTAACCCGTAGATTTGTTTGAAACCTTTCACAACTAGCCTGCCTTTATAGGTAACCACGTTACCATCCATGTCAATCTTCTTCTTGAAGATCCATTTACAGCCTATAGGGATTACTCCCAAAGGCGGATCAACCAAATCCCAGACTTGGTTATCTGACATGGAGTCCATCTCGGCTCGCATAGCATCAAGCCATCTAGCTGACTCCGGTCCACTGACCGCATCCGCATAAGTTAGGGGTTCATCATTTTCAATGATGTAGACTCCGTCATAGCGCTCAGGCTGTCGACGGATCCTACCCGATCTTCGCGGTTCCCGTGTTATTTGAGCCTCAGGTTGTTCAGTAACCTGTTCTACCGGCTCAGGCTCATCCAACTGTGCTTGACTACTTTGTCCTTCCTCTGGATTCTCATCCAGCTTTATTTCTCTCCCACTGGCCTCTTGCAGAAGAAATTCCTTCTCAAGAAATATGGCCGTCCGAGCAACAAACACCTTGTTCTCTTTGGGATCGTAGAAATAATAACCCTTCGTTTCCTTAGGGTAACCGACAAAGATGCATTTGTCAGATCTGCTCTCTAGTTTCCCAGAGGCGAGCTTTTTGACATAAGCCTCGCAACCCCAGATCCTGATAAATGTCAAGCTAGGCTGTTTCCCATACCATAACTCATATGGCGTCTTTGAAACTGCCTTGGATGGCACTCGGTTTAGTACCTTTGCAGCTGTTTCCAGTGCAAAACCCCAAAAGGAATATGGAAGAGTAGCCTGACTCATCATAGAACGAACCATATCAAGTAACGTTCTATTTCTCCTCTCGGACACACCATTCCACTGCGGTGTTCCTGGCGGAGTGAGCTGTGAGATAATCCCACACTCCTTCAGATAGTCAGTAAACGTATGACTTAGGTATTCTCCACCTCGATCAGAACGAAGTGCCTTGATATTTCGGCCTAGCTGATTTTGTACTTCATTTTTGAACTCTTTGAACTTGTCAAAAGATTCACTTTTATGTCTCATCAGATAGACATACCCATACCTACTGAAATCATCAGTAAAGGTAATGAAGTACTGATAGCCACCTCTGGCATGTTTACTAAATGGCCCACACACATCACTGTGTATAAGGTCCAGTAAACCTGAAGTCCTTTGACCTTTGTTTGAAAAAGGTGACTTCGTCATTTTACCCATCAAACAAGCTTTGCATGTATCAATCTCCTCATAGGAGAATGATCCCAGCAGTCCATGATCATGCAACCGCTTAATGCGCTTCTCGTTTATATGGCCTAAACGACTATGCCATAGCAAGGTGCTGTCATCAGCATACTTGGCTTTCTTATTATCAATGTTTTGTATAGAATATTCCATGTCCAACATGTATAACCCATTGTTAATTGAACCAGTTGCATACACAATATTATCATAAGATAAAACACACTTTGAAATCTTGCATTCAAAGGCAAATCCTTTCCTGACAAGAGCAGGAATAGAGATAATATTCTTGGTAATACTGGGTACAAAATAACAATTGTTTAATTCTAATACAATGCCAGATGGTAAAGAAATGAAATAGTCCCCTACAGCAACAGCAGCAACCCGTGCCCCGTTTCCAACTCGTAGGTCTACCTCATGCTGTCCCACCTGCCTTCTTCTCTTGAGTTCCTGCACATTTGAACAAATGTGAACTCCACATGCAGTGTCCAACACCCATGATATAGAAGAAGATGAAACCATGACTTCCGTCACGTATATACCTGAGCCAGAAGCGATGCTTCCCCTCTTATCTCCTTGGAGCGCTTTACAGTCCTTTTTCCAGTGACCCAGCTGGCCACAGTGGAAACACCTGTTATCCTTCGACCGCTTCACCTTCTGTTTCAGTGCCTTGCTGTAATTCTTGACAGGGGCCTTGCCCTTCTTCCCCTTCTTCTTGTTCCTAGAAGGAACCATCAAGACAGAGGTTGAAGGCTTACCCTTCAGAGTTTCCTCAGTAGTCAAGAGCATATTCAGCAGCTCTGCCGGCGTACAATCGATTTTGTTCATATTAAAGTTAATGATGAACGCATCGAAAGAAGGCGGGAGAGACTGCAGAATAATATCCACAGCAAGCCCCTGGTTGATGGTATGCCCCAGTTTCTCCAGAGCCTCCTTGTGCCCAATCATCTTGAGCACGTGAGCTCCCACTGGGCTCCCCTCAGCCAGTTTGCTCTGAAAGAAGAGCTTCGTCAGATTATAGCGCTCAGTCCTCGCCTGTGCAGCATACAGCATCTTGAGGTTCGCTATAATCTCTATAGCCGACATATCCTCATGCTGACGCTGCAGCGGTGGCGTCATAGACGCTAGCATCAGGCAAGCGACATCAATGCTATCATTGACGTGCTTTTCGTAGGCATCCCGAACCGCCCTTGCGGCGTTCGGAGCGGGCTGCGGCGGTATCGCCGTCTCGAGGACATACAGTTTCCTCTCTGCCTTAAGAACGATCTTAAGGTGTCCAAACCAGTCAGAGAAGTTCGGCCCAGCAAACTTCTCCCTTTCCAGTAGGGATCGCACATTGAAGCTCATGGTGTTCGTTGCTGCAGGAATCTACAACAAGCAAGAACAGCAAGGTCAGTATCAATGTTCAGAATCAATCCAGGACTTAAGAAAGATTCTTTTCTCACTATTTTGTCTGACTGAAAAATCCAGTAAACAGTCCGAAAGAGTAACACTCTTTTAGTGAGATGGGATCCAGATTTCATACTTGGTCTCCGCGTCCCGCTCAGGCGAGATAAGATGCACAGAGATGACAAGCACTAATTTCTGGTAGGCTGTCCCAGCCAATCGCCAACCCGTGCGATTCCCCTTCATCTTGGCAATCCAGCAGACTGTGCCAACTGAGTTGGTACAACACAGTCTCTGATCCCAGAGATGGCTGCCTCCATGTGCTACCATATTCGCCTCATATGTAGCCTACATGGTCAAGCTGACCTGACCTACTCCCTGGACCACCACGTGCTATGCTGAGCAACGAGAGGGGATAAATCCCAACTCTGTAACACGCAGGTGAAATCCAGCACCGTCTGAAGATAGATGGACGTGCCCACTGAGTGGGTTCAACACGGCTCCAACGATAATCAGAAAGGTGAGGTTTCGCGTCAGAAGGCTTACGAGCTTGATATATTAGCGTTGGATTTTAACGGTCTTTTTATCTTCTTACTATCAGGCATATCCTATGGCTATAGCAGAAGATAAACATAAACATGCCATTCTAATTATTTAAGCAATAAAAAGAATGCATGATCTTATGTGGTAAAAGCCCATGAACCCTAGTAAGACCTTAATTTTACTTAAGTCTTCACTTGAGCTCCATTGCATCTCATCTGGTCCAACCCAGTGCCCTAGCGCCAAGAGCACCTCAGGTGCACCACCAGGTGAATGCCCCTCTTGGATGTGTGCTTTTGTGCTCTTGTCTAATCAAAGTACATTTGATCTATCTAGACAAGGTTGACTCGCAAGTCAACAACATATTATAAATTAAGTACAATGTGATTCGCAGATCACAAATTAATTTACAATTTTTTTTTTAAATCCAGGCACGCAGGCCCCAGCACAGCACACAAATGGGCAACCCACATAAGACTAAATAAACAAGCATATGGTTCAATCAACATGTGATCCAATCAAGAAATTAAAATTTTGAAAAACCCCATGGCATCAATTTTAATTTCCTTATGAGCCCTACAACCTTACAATGGTCCATTGATGGGGATCCACTCATCCATCTAGTTAGATCTTTTGCCCTTGCATGCACCGAGTCCTAACTGACCCGTGTTGACCTGATGGTCAACCATGCATGCGTCAAGGGCTGAACCACCCTCATGAGTTTTGGCAAGCGGGTGTGACCCCGGGCCTAACTCAAGTATGTTCAGTAATTGTCTCAACCAGACCTCGCTACACGCCTTTGATGCAGTCAACCTATAGCCACCTCGTGCTTGCGCACAGGTGCTATCTGGTCGACCCATCTAGGCTGTCAGATGGTCTGATCAGACTAGCTTGATCTATACTAGATGATGCCTTCAACCCCATCAACCCATCTAAGGATTTAATGTAGTGGCACCTTAGATCTAATCAACCGCGCAAGATGTAAGTTTTGTAAAACACTTAGAGCATGCGCAAACATACAAACAAAGTTGATAACCCTTAGATCTAAGGGGGTCCCCTTCAAGGGGGAGCGCAAACTTTAGGGGGTCCCCTTCAAGGGGGAGCGCATACATAGCCCATGATACAAGCGCAATCTACATGTTAACATGATACAAGCGCAATCTACATGTAACCATGCATCATGAAAACAAAGCATCAAGTAAGCGCAAGAAGCATGGATCACAAACACTTCTAGCAATCATATAGATCATATGGAGAGCCTAGCTCTGATACCAATTGAAGGAACCCTCTTGTAAGGGGGGGGGGGAAACCCTATACATGCGCATCTAGCATGCAATGCGGAAAAAGGGCTTCTAAAGATCGCATATGAACTATATAATCAACTTAAACCAACTTAAGATCATGATATGATCTTACCATTGCCATGGATGGAAGGCGGCTTGGAAGAAGAAAACAAGGTTGATCTCCTCCAAAAGGTGCGCACACAAGAAGACAAAGACTACTCCCTTCTCAACTTTGTGCTAGCAAAAGCTTCAAGGGGTCTTATCGCATGAAGGAGATGATGAACTCTTGGCCGATCTTTCTTCTCGTCACTTTCACCACACAAGAAAGTGTGTGTCGTCGAGAGCAAGATGATGGAGAGGAGCGTTAGCCAAACTTGTGATCGAATGTGGAGACATTCATCACAATTATCAAACCGAAATGCCATAAATGGCAAGTCATCAAAGCTTGCGTTATGCGTTCACATGAAGTGAACCAAACGCATAGCTCTCCTCTCAAATGAACCAAGCGCTCACATGTGAGCCGGTTCAATTCAATTGGTCCAATGACCAAACCAAATCAGCCCAATAATCGGTTCAGACCAAATTAAACCCTAAGGTTCAAAATCTGACCGTTCATCCTTTTAATGCTCTTGATCTCTTCGATCTAGCATCCACACTCTCGATCTAAGCTTACCGATCTCAAGCCCTAATCAATCAAACATGATCAGACTGGATCTCACTTACAATCAGAGTTTAATCTCCTTTAAACTGAACTCGAACAATTCAGTCCACACGATCTGACTTAAGTAGCCATATCATCAAATTGTGCGACCCTAAGGGTTTCCTTTAAATGTCGGTAACGATAACTTACGTTATCACGATCAGCGAGGGGTATCTAGCAACACATCACTGTCTCCCGATATAAAGGAAAGAGTCTTCCAAGACTCCACCCAACCACAGCATAAGTGTGAATCAACTCACTAGGCATGCATGATTCCTTTGCCACTGGATGTTCTTATTGGACAAGCATGTCAAGCCTGTAACTCCAATACGATGAGCATGATTAGATCAGATGCACATAGTCATCTGGGTATGGCCATACACTTCCTCAATCATCTCATATAGGGGGGCCCTTTAGAACATCACACTCCTTAAACAAGGAGACGGCAATCCTTTATCTATCACAAGTGCCCTAACCTGACTCAAGCTCACCATCCAAGATAGCCTATAATCATTATGTTTCAAATGATATTGAACTACCTCAAAACAATGACAATCATCATTTAGAAACATAAGTGATCTCAAGTCAAAGGACATGTGCCACTTAGTGCTTACAAGGATCATTCACATTGTGACAAGCAATGGAATATCCGAGTAGGGTCTGTCCAGTACATCCAATGTACCCATGAGTCTACATCTTATTCAATGCTCGAAGCATCCTATAAGATTAGCACTCATATCAGTCTCAATCATATCAAGGCTGTCTCATGTTCACCAAGATATCTCGACTAAGGACATATAGCCTGTCAGCCTAGCTGAACAGCTTTGAGACATTATTCAGAAGTACACTTATTACAGCAGACAAGGTAACAACCTGAATAATAACCATGCCTTTATAAACTTAAGAGTTTATTACATGATACTTATACAATCCCAAGGCCTCAAACATTAGCCTTAAGGGCATACCCCAACACTCACCTCGAGCGAAACTCTCTTTGGGGTCGTGGTGAATTGACGACAAGAAAAGAGAAGAAAACTCTCTCGCCAAGCAAGAAGTTCTTCCCCTTTTCTCATACGGCAAAGACCCTTGAAGAAGCTTGCTAGCACAAGGTTCACAAGGGGTAAGCAACATCACTTTGTGTGCGTCGCTTGTGGAGAAGATCTCGTTTGGTCTTTTGCTTCCAAACCGACATCCACTCTAATGGCATTGGTATGACACCTTGTGATCTCTTTTTCGTTCATATAAGTTAATCATATGACTACATGCGATCTTGATGATGAATCCCCTAAAAACATCTACATGCGCCCCCACCCCCTTATTTAGGGCTTCATCTTGTTTCCGCTCCCCCTTGAAGGGGACTTTGAAATTGCGCTCCCCCTTGAAGGGGACTTTCAGATGGCATTGAATCACAATCAATGGACTGCTGAGAGAGGAGTACTTTACAAGCCTTCTCAAGGTAAGGGTGAAAGTGATGAATGGCGATCCTTAGCCGAGAAGGTAGACTTTTTATGCAGTAAATTCAATTATATGCAAACTGCTTCTATTTCTTCTGTCACTTGTGAAATTTGTGGCAATGATGGTCATGCTTCTGAAAATTGTAGAATAATTGTTGATCAGGGTAATGAACTTGTGAATGCTATAGGGAACTATAATCAATGTAGATCTAATGATCCCTATTCTAGCACCTATAACCCTGGATGGAGAAATCACCCCAACCTTTCATGGAAAAATAATAACAATGTAGGGGGAAAAACTGAGAATAAAGGATTCCAAAGGGTAAATCCTATCCAAAATCAAAACCAAAACGTGGATCAAAATTCTGTGTTAAAATCCATGCTTGAACAGATGATGGCCACTCAAAATCAGTTTATGGCTAAACAAGACCAACTCATGTCAATTCAAAATCGACAAAATGAAGAATTTAAGGAAATTTTTCATCAAATTAACTCCAGACTGGAAATAGTAGAAGCCCACAACAAAATACTTGAAAATCAGATTGCCCAACAAGCTAGTGCACCTTACAGACCCCCTGGGAAATTGCCTGCAAAACCTGAGATAAACCCTAGGGAGCACTGTAATGCCATCATGACTAGAAGTGGGAAACAACTAGGAGAACCTAGAGGGAGGTTTGAAAACACTGAAAAAAGGCTTGTTGATAATGAAGAGGAATTAGAGTTACGAGAATCTTCTTCACATAAGGAATCCCAAACTTGTTTACCACCTCAAAAGGGTGATAGACCTAAAGGAGATGAATCATGTGAAGAAGACAATCCTAAATCTGATTTGCCTAATCCTTATCAGCCACCTATACCTTTTCCTCAAATGTTAGTTCAGAATAAATTAGACAAAAAGTTTGGCAAATTCCTTGAAGTCCTAAAAAAGCTTTATGTTAACATTCCATTTACTGAAGCTATTTCTGAAATGCCATCTTATGTCAAATTTTTAAAAGAGATTTTGTCTAGTAAAAGAAAATTGGATGAATATGAAAAAAACCAAAAAAGAGTGTAGATTCTGCAAATATTGAATAAAAATGCATAAAAATAAGCAAAGTCTATGAATATGAGACAAAAAGATACATAGAATGACATGAAATTTACTATAAATTTCGGTGTCATCAAACACATATGGCTCAAACTTTGCTTGTCCTCAAGCAAAAACCAAATTTTTTTAAAATTTGTTCATAGGCATAGACTTTCTCATGAAGAATAAATTTCTAAAATACAATCACCAATGAAAACTTTCACCAATTGCTTCATAAAATTTCAAATAAACACATCACCCTTTGAATTTAATTCTCAAGATCCACAATTTTATTAAAGAAAATTTTGCAACTTGTACAGTAAGTAGAATATCAATCTCAAGACTTCATCCAATTTCAATTGATAACTATCAACTTTTGTTTATAGGAATAGGATTTCCAAGATCTTTTTCCACTCATAATTTTTTTTCTCTCTTTTTTTTTATTTTTGTATCATCCACATTCTCTAATTCGATTATCACCTTTTTTTTTTCTGGTGATGAAGTTAGAGTGCACTGATCACATAATCAATGTAATAGAACTCATATCTTTTTAGTAGGAAGATTTTTACTAAAGATAGCGGAGTTAATGTGGATTGATTCCTCTCCATGACATGTACCCACATAGACACAAGCTTTTTCTTTTTCTCTTTTTTTTTTATACTTCAACCCATGTCCTTTGGTACCACTGTCAATTTTACACAGTGCCAAGTAGGGGAGTCCTCACTTTATTTGGATAAAAGAACTTTCTTCCCAACAAATAGTAAACAGCATGAATATCAGTTAAATTAACCAATCAACATCAATTCAAAAATCATACACATATGCTAATTTTATTCAAAGAAGTAGTTTCACTTTTAAACCAAATTCATCAAATAATATATCTACCTAAAATTCTATTCATCAATCAATGACAAAATTTCAAAAGCAGATATGTATTAGAGAAATAAATTCAACATAAAAGATCTAGACCAAATCACAAGCATGAACACATTCATCGTCATAGAAAAATCCATAAACTACTCATCACATGGATTCAAGTCATAAAAATTTTTAAACATCAAAATATGTCAAAATCAATGCAAAAGGTATGAAGCATCAAACTCAAACAATCATGGCCAAAAGTGTAAAATGATAGATTCAAGAGACCATGTCGAATAGAAATCTTAGTGAGTGATACATCTAAAGCAAATCAAAGATGCAGCCATATGAAATAATCATGAATACAAGAGAGTGTAAACGATACTCATAAAACTATATAGCAGGCTCAGACTAAAAATACATAAGGCTCGGACCAAAAACAGTGTCGGGGCAAATGCTGCTAGGTCCAAAGATGTGCCTTTTGAAAATTTTTCCTGCACAATTTAAGATACATAAGGGTCAGTCTAAAAATAGTCTCTAAAAAAATACTAATGATAAAAAAAAATTTCACAAAGAAGAATCAGAGATATCATCAATGGTCCAAAGAGTGCTAGTGGAAACAGCTAATGCAGCTGATATGCAGAGGTGTGAACAGAGGCTAGCTGAACAGCTCCTAGCAATGATGGTGATGCCGACAGTAGAGTGAGTAATCTCTAGTGGCCTGCTAGATAATACAGTCCTGGAGGTGAGATCGTCGGCAGGTGGGTGCTAGAAATAATACTGCCTAGATAAAAAAAAATCAGTCACTAATGAAGAGTCTGCTGCATAAATAAATCAAATAAATGGAAATAGAGGCAGTAGAAGAAGTAAGAGTCTGCATATGGTATAATCCAGTGTCGACGGCTGGAAATAGTGATGTCAGAGGCAGATGCAGTGGTAGCTAGAGGTGGAAAACAGTTGCTTTTGAAGATTTCTGGATTTGGAGGCAAAAGAATCAACAAAAAACCGTGTGGTAGAATGAAACTTGTTCTTTTCAGGTGTATAAAAATTGAAGGATCAAAATCCAAAAATGCTATGCGTATAGGATGATCAGTGGACTTTAAAATTCAGAAAAAATATCCAAATGATAGACAAAGATGAGCACTTCGTGATGGTGCTAAAGATCAAAATTTTTCTCAACCAGTTTCTTAAAATCACTGCAAGAAAACACCTAATCAGATAAGTAGTTTGCAGTTTAGCAATTACTGGCGTAATATTCTTTACGGCAGTGCCGTAATTTACACATGAAGTCTCGGGTCAGAAATATCCAGAAATACGATACTGTAAAAACAAATACGGTACCACCGTAATATGCTAAAAACTCTTGGATGAAATTAGATCAAGATTACAGCACCGTAAAGCAGATTACGGCATTGCCGTATTTTGCACAAAAACTTTTTTTCCATGCAAAAATAAAAGAAAAATTAATTCTAAAAATAAACTAAGCATAATAAGAGTGCTTGGGTTGCCTCCCAAGAAGCACTAATTTTTAGGTCATTAGCTTGACCAAAAATCAAATCTCATGGTAAAGCAGGTGAATCAGTTCCAAAGTAAATAGCATGTAATTTCTTTCTTTTCTGCTGTCCAAAAAGTTTAGCCACTAATTCAAATATCCAAAATTTTAAATAAATCAGAATTGACATAGCATTCTCAAATATGCGGAAATCAAAATCAAAATTTTCAACTTCACATAAAGGATATTCAATGATCTTCCTAAATTTATCAGAGAGTAAAATCATCAGTCCTTTCTTCAAAATTATAATTTCAATTGCCATAGGACTTTGATCAAAAGATATAAGTAATGGATCATCAAAATAATTTTTATGTTTTTCATTAGATTCCTCAATAAAACATAAATTTTCAATGAAATCAGAGGATTCAACAGTAGATATGGGCAAAACATCAAAGTGAGATACATCAATGTTTGAAATATTCAAATCCTTTTCAAGTTCCTCATGTTCATCATCAAATAATTTATCAATTTCAAAATTGTCAACAAAATCTAAATAAGATTTTTCTAAATCAGCCCCCTCCAATGTTTCCTTAGATTTAACCACGAATGATATATCATCGAAAGAATCAGTTCCAAAACTATCACTAGAATCAAAAGGTGATTTAACAAAATCAATTTTTTCAAACTTTTCCACAAATAAATTATCAGATGAATTAATTTTACAATCATCAAAATCAGAGTGAGATTTATTCAAGTTCACGTAAGGCTCAATCTCAAAACAATCATAATCAGAGGGGGAATTTTCTAAATCAATTTCTTCAGTTTCAAACTCAAATAAACAAGCTTGTTGTGCTAACTGGGTTTCTAAAAATTCAGAATGAGCAAATATAGATTCTACATTAGAAGCAAGCTGACCAATTATCTCCTTAAGATCTTCAATTTCCTTATTTTGATTTGTCATGAATTGGTTTTGATTTGACATGAAATTTTCAAGCAAGGATTCTCACCTAGATTTCTCAGTATCTTCAAAGTATGGTTCAGAAACATGATTTGAGCAATCCTCATATAAAGAAGTATAACTTTCCCATCTAGAATTATAATGATCATCTTGATACCATGAAGAATTTGAATTTCGGGCATTAAAATATGGCAATCAAAAGTACAATGATCAAAGCATCCACGAATATCACATCTAACAGAGTGCATATAAGAGTTAAACTTATCTTGAAGTGTGCACAATGAATCATCTTCATACCTTCCTTGTGGCATGTATTCCTCACCTCTTTCAGTTGCCCAGGAGTTGTGATAAAAAGACATATCTTCAAATCTATCAAGAATAGAAAGATAATCCAACACCAATCAATCAATATTTTCTTTTGAATATAGAAAAAAAATAGAAAATCTAAAACACAAGCAAATTCACAAATCTTCAGATATCACAGTTATGTCACAACTGTGAAAATCCAAAATCTGCAAAAATAGAAGAATAAAGTTAAATCTAGAAAATATAAAAATTAGTCTAGCAATACTAACAACTATTTTGATATTAACAAAACTAAGGTCCCCGGCAACGGTGCTAAAAAATTATTGTGATCCGAAAGGACACACTTATGAATACAAGTAGGGTAGACTTATTTTCGGTGTCGTGGCCAAAACCTAAGTGTTGGCGTACAAGAACTTTTGTCAGTCCCTGACACGCTCCAAAAACTTGTTGTCCCTAAACTTGTAGTGTCCGCAAGTGCATGGATACTTGAAGTAAAAAAAACAGATATCGAACCCACAGAGACATACGCGTTAAGTACCAAATAGTTGTATTCTTACTAGCTAAGCAACCGAATAATAGTAAAGCAATGATGGAAAACACACGAAAAAGATAATCAGAGAGAAACTGGGACTAGGGTTTCATCCATCTTAATTTCAATGACTAGATTTAAATAAGAGGTCATCAGCCTAATTTCATCATAATAAAGATGTAATTCACTTGATAAAGGTATTGTCTCACTTTCGGGCAGACAATCATGTAGGGACTAATCCTCGCTTTCGCGCAAGATCTATCCCAACGCTGAAAATAAGTAAACCATCAACAAAGAACTCAAGGATCACTTTCGTGCATCTAAGTTCTAAGTTGATTATCTCAAGCAAAATCTCAAGGATCACTTTCGTGCATCCGAGTCTCAACACAGGTTCTACTTAAGGTTCTCCGATGACTCGATCCTCACTTTCGTGTAAGATCAAATCAAGTCTAACACAATAATTCATCTTAGATTCAATTTATCAACATGGCAATAAAACTACTAAAAATCAGAATTCAAAGAACAAACTCAATGATTTTTAGGGTTCCAAATTTCACAATCAATCTTTCAATCTATTTCGCAGAATTCTAAAACATACAGATAATATGAAACTATGAAGAATTAAAGACAAGTCATCACAAAAGCAGAATTATCATGATAAAACTATCTTAACGAAGTAAAAGTCATCTAGTCATATAAAATCAAGGGAAATTACTCCCCCATGTGCCAAAATATGTTTAAGCAAACATGGAAGAGGAAATATAATAAACCATAATTTCAAAGTATCAAAAATCAAAGAGAAAGGGAAATAAACTTTACAACACGACTGTAATGGAAATTACAGCCGAAATTTTTGTCCATTTCTCCTCTGATTGATCTCCTTTCTCTCTGAAACTTCTGGTGTATGCTCTCCTACTCCAGGTGAAGCTTCCTTGTGAATTTCGTGGCTAGAGATGGCGTCTATGCTTCCCGACGGTGAACCCTAAGGCGGCTACTCGAATCGTGATTTCTCTCTATCTAGTGGATGAAAATTAAGGCTTTCACCCTTGGCGTGTTCTCCTCCTCGGAGGCTCTCTTTTCTCTTCTTGCATCTTTGAATTTAAAGGGCTATATCATTCACAATCATCAGCGCAATAATCGGACCTCAAATTGACCAGGAAAATCGCGTGTAAGGGTTGTAATTACGGCCGTAATTTTGGTTACGGCACTGCCGTTATCTTTGGCAAAAGCTCTTGGGTGAAAATTGGCTGTAATTACGACATCATGAAATTGATTACGGTAGTGCCATAACTGTGTCAAAACTCTCGGGTGGAAAATCGATCATCATTATGGTACCGTAACTTCCTTTACGGCAGTGCCGTAATTTTCATCAAATTCTCTGTCCAGAAATGCTCCAAAATACGACCCGTAAAATGCATTACGGCAGTGCCATAATTTTTGTAAAATTCTCTGGTCGAAAAGTCTCCAAATTACGACACCTCTCAGGGATTACGCCGTACCGTGATTCTGCAGTGGAATTACGGTACCTTAAAATCCATTACGGGGGTGTCGTAATTTGCTCTAAAGCTCCAATTCTCTTGATATTTGATGGGTGATATCCTCTTGATGTTGGGAATTCATCCATGCATCTGGATTGCTTGAAATCGACTGAAAATATTGCCTTTTTACCTGAAAATCAATAAAAACAAAAAACAGTGTAGATTCCACAAATATTGAATAACAAGGCATAAAAATAAGCAAAGTTTATGAATATGACACAAAAAGATACATAGAATGGCATGAAATTTACTATAAATTTCGGTGTCATCAGACTAATGAGGTAAAAATGAAGTAAACATAAGGAAAAAAATAGGGTTTTTACCAGCAACTTCGTTTAGGCTTGGGGAAGAAGTGGTGAAGGTGGTGAAGTGAAGAAGAAGACTTAGAAAAGCATAAATTTTCATAAGGCAAGTTTCTACCCTATGCCCTACATTCATGGTTTCATAAATATGATACTTTGATAATAAAATGATGTTTAAATCATAAATATCTAGTTCATACTCTGATTTGTTGAACTCAAAATGAATTTTGAAGTTGATGCTAAACTAATGTGGAGAATTTTTAAATGAATGGTTAAGGTGATGTGAGTATACAATTCTGACCTTGTTAGGTTTCTTATTCTATATCTTTGTACACACAAGTGGTTTATCAGTGAGAATTGATTTGTGTGAAAGAAGACTTGAAAACCTTTCCAATGCATCCAATATTGTATATAGTTAAACAGAGCTAGGGCATCAATTATGCAGCAACATCCAGTATATGTTGTCTGTCATACCAGACTGACCTACTTGTATTGTTTTGCTCATAACTGTCGATTTACAACTCCGTTTTGAGTAATTCTTGTTTTGTACGAAAGTCGATTCACAGATCATTCCAACAGACTAAATATTAAATATCTTTCATATGCATTGTAATCTTAAACCGACTGGATTTGTGAGAGCATTGCCCTTGAATTTCTGGAAACAGGGCAGCTTGACCCTTTGTTACCATAACCCTTATATCTTTTTGTGTACTTTACCAAATGGACTCAAACCAAGCTTATTGGAATTTAGACTCAAATATGATTTCAATGAGTCCTATATTGTATGGTTTTATATCGTATATCCTTATGATTCATGTGAATGAATTGAGCTGAACAAATTGATATTGTCTATTGAACTCTTATGGTAGAATTTGTAGTTATTCTTATGCACCTTCCATGCACATGATTTTGATGAATGAATCAATGCCCTTTTCTGGCATTACGATTATTAGTTGATGCATGGGGTTTGTCATTGTACACCTTTGATACTTTTAGCCATGATCATATTGTAAGGGCAATTGTATGAAGGCAATAATGCCATTTCGTTACTTTGACTTTGTTATGAAACCATTGTTCTTTGGCCCTTACATCTTATAGTGGGAAAATGATTTGATCCCATTTATGGGAGTTAAGTGATGGATGTGGAGCTAAGTGCTATATGGAGCAAAGTTCTACATTAGAAATAATGGGGGCCACCTCTTGAGTTCATGGGAGCCACCTCTAGTGTCCCTCCATTCATATTTGATTGGGCCATGGTGAGCCTTTGCCGGCTTTTTATTTTGTGGGCTTTCCCAGACGTGGGTTAGTCTTGCTTCCAGATGTGGAGGACTTTGTTTTGCTTTGTTCCCACTACTCTGTCTATGATACTTTGATATTCATGAGTTAATTTGTGACATTTTGGTACTCATGGGATGAGTACATCTTTTGTATCCATAATGATTTTTATACTCATAAGTTAGAAATATCATGATTTACTTGGGTTCTTCATATCATCCTTAAGCTCTATGTGTGGGTTGTTATTATAGGATGAGTTTTAAATATTCATTTGATAAATTCCATATTGATGCTTCTCTTTTGCATATGATATGACTTGTTTAAACTGTAATAAAAAATATATTTTATTGCATGGACAAAGTAGATCTTGTTGAGTTTTATAGCTCACACTTTTGGCTTTATATAATACAGGTTAGCTTTGGTTGTTTTTCCTTGGGGGCAATGTAGGAGGTGTTGAGAGGAAATTTTTCTATGACGCTCATGTTTAGTTGATGTAGTAATGTAAAGCATAGCATGATATGCTCATATATGTATATATGTTGCGTATAGAAGATGTTTGAGCAATTTTGGATATGATATCACATTGTATATATGAACTAGTTGTGTAAATGAAGTTTGATGGTTAATCTAACTTTGTGGTTAGTTGATGATTAATGATTTGATTACATGAATTATCATTCACCTAGGACTATGTTTACGAAGTTGTTCTCAAATTTGTTTCGATTTGATTTTGGATCTTGGGAATTTCGTGTTAAACAGAATAGATAATAAATATTATTTCTAGGGGTGTGACAGAAAGACAACACCCCGAGCAACAAAGACTTTGTTCTCGGTAGTGACATAGAAGTAGTATCCTTTAGTTTCCTTAGGATACCATACAAACACACATTTATCAGATCTAGGTTCTAGCTTACTAGAAACATAACGTTTGACATAAGTCTCACATCCCCATATCCTGATAAAAGAGGGGTTAGGGCGTCTCCTACTCTATACCTCGTATAGAATCTTAGGGACACTCTTAGATGGAACGTTATTCAGTATGAGAGAAGTTGTCTCAAGTGCATGACCCTAGAATGAGGGTGGTAGAGTTGCAGGACTCATCATAGATCGAACCATATCCAACAAGGTCCGATTTCTCCTCTCAGACACACCATTCCATTGAGGTGTTCCAGGAGGAGTGAGTTGGGATAGGATCCCACACTCTCTTAGATAGTCAAAGAACTCACCGCTCAAGTACTCTCCACCATGACCTGATCGAAGAGTTTTGATAGGCCTACCAAGCTGGTTCTGCACTTCATGTCTGAACTCTTTAAATTTCTCAAAGGATTCAGAGTTATGTCTCATCAAGTAGACAACCATATCTACTGAAATCATCAATAAATGTGATGAAGTAGTTGTACCCTCCTCTGGCTTGTTTACTGAATGGCCCACACACATCACTGTGTATAAGATCCAATAAACCTCCTGCCCTCTCACCAGTCTTAGTGAAGGGTGCTTTTGTCATCTTTCCTAATAAACAAGGCTCACAATTATCAAATTCCTACAAGGAACTTGAATCTAACAACCCATTTGTATGGAGTTGTTGAATGCGATTCTTGTTTATATGGGCTAATCGACAAAGCCATATGAAAGCACCAACTGAACAACTCAGTTTGGTCCTCTTACTATTTATGTTACAAATACAACTATCCATGTCCAAGACATATAATCCATTGCACAGAGTACCCTTCCCATATAACATATTTGCAAACGAAAAAGAACAAGAGTTCTCATTTATTTCAAACTTAAATCCTTTCTTTGCCAAGCAAGGAATGGATACAATGTTTTTAGTAAGTGAAGGTACATAATGGCAATGATCTAGTTCTAATTGAAGTCTAGAAGGCAGGGAGAGAGTCAAAATTCATACAGCAACAGCAGTAACTTGTGCCCTGTTTCTAACCCGTAGGTCAATCTCTCCATGCCACACCGATCTACTTTTCTTGAGCCCCTGTATATTTGTACAAATATGAGCTCTACAAGTGGTATCCAATACCCATGACATAGAAATAGAAAGGTTGACTTCAGTAACATAGATACCTGAGCATGAAGACGAAGCCCTGCCTCTCTTCTTCTCATTCTAAAGTCGCACCATGTCCTTTATCATGTGTGGTGGTCCTCCACATGAGTAGCACTTGTTATTCCTGACTCTTTCCATATTTATCTTCAATGTCTTAGTTAAGCCCTTCGGCTCAACACATTTAATGTCTACACTAGGAGGGTTGAGCTCAACCAATTCATCAAAGAGCTGCCTTAGATTAGAAATAATCTCAGAGGCACTCTTAGATTCATATTGCCCTCTAAATTCAGGTGACACATTGGTTAGCATCAAATTAGCAACCTCCAAAGTATCAACTTGTTGCTTATCATAAGCATCCTTCTCAGCTGCTGAGGGCGAGCATGAAAGTGGCTCAGGAATAGGCTCCTCAAGGACATAGAGCTTGCTCTCGAGCTTTAGCATAGTTCTCAAGTTCATATACCAATCCAGTAAGTGTTGGTGTTTATGCCCTGCAGACCAATGTTTGGACATGGTCGGGCATTGTTTAAATGTACTTTGATATAATTATAAAGGCATGGTCGTTATTATCCAGACTTCTCTACCTGCGTTGATGTATTGAGTTGCATAAATAATGTCCCAGGAGTTTGGATTGGATCCATTCTCATAAGCTATCCCTAGTCAAGGTACCTTAGCAGATAAGGGACAGCTTTGGTACATGTGAGACTGGTGTATGGGTTGGTTAAGTACGGGGTACAGTAACGCAGGCATACAGGTGCATTGGATGCACTGGAGTGATCCACCGTGAGGATTGACTTGTCTAGTCAACAAGTCAATCTCACATGCAAGAGGTTTGCATTGATCCTTAGACTTGAGGTATTCATGTCTAGATTTGATGATGGGTATGCTTTGATACAGTCTTACGTCTCTCCGTAATTGGGAGACCAAAACGACTGACATTGGGCATGTCATAAGTCATGTAGAGACATGGATGACCAATATTAGGATTTGTCCCTTCCTTATTGGAAGCATGATATCCACTCGGGGGTGCCCCACCTTATTGGTGCATGACAGGAATGTGTGGCCACACTTGTTGAGTCATGACCAATGCATTGGATTGATAAATTTGAGACTAATCCAATGGCAGGATATCAGTTTAGGCAAAGGGATCTATAAAGCATTGGGAATCCTCGTTGCTTGTTAGGAGTTATTGCCATAATGACTTAAGTCCTATGACATGGGTAGTAGTGATGTGTTACTAGATACCCCTCACTACTTATGATGTTTACATCATTGCCATCGTCATATGGATCCTACGGGATCACACGCAATAGACTCTTGACGTTGCTTTAATCAGAAGCCTTATGATCAAGTTATTGAATAACTTGGATCAATTTTGAAGATTTCATCAGCGCCAATGGGCCTGATGAGTTGGAAGAAAGTTATTGGAGCCAAACTTCATTTTTGGCAGGTTGACCCGAAATTGACCTTAATTGGTCACATTTGGATTAGAGTTGCATTGGATTAGATCCAATGGCTTAATCAACCCATTCCATGAAGTTTGGGCTAACTCATTATCCAATGAGCCCCAATAATTAGTTGTCATGAAGAGGGAATTGGCTTAAAAGGGTATAATGGGGAGAAATCTCACCCCATTGGCGCCTAGGGGCATAATGGGGTGAGGGAGGCGCCTTTGCTTCATTATGGAAGTAAAGGGCGCCTAGCCCCTCTTCCTTGGATGGAATACTTGCCTCTAAGGCAAGTCTTGGGGCTGATATGGCTTGAGAACTTTTATGGGAAGTTCCTAGGCGCATATGGATATAGGGAAGAGGTATATGGTGATGTCTTGGAGACTTACCTTACCTCAAACCCTAGTTTCTCCCAAGACACCACCCTAGTCGAATTCCTCTTGCATGTTGCGCCTAGCCACTTCTCCTTTGATGGTAAGAATGCATTTGAGGCATGTCTTGGGCTGATATAGTGTTTGGACATATTTGGATAGGTTAAATGAGGTTTATGGTAAAGTCTTGGAGACTTTCCTTGCCTCAAGACACCTCATCCTAGCCATACACTTGGCATGATCCTAGCCCTTGCCCAAACCGCCTCTAGTCCTATTTATAGGACCCCTTGTCGCCCCCTCTTGTGTTCCCTTCCTTGAAGACATGAGGTCTGATACACAAGGAGGCGTGGAGGCTTAAGGTGGCGGCAACTTGAGAGCTTGGAGCTCTCCTTCTTCATCAAGGAGCGAAATCTTCTTCCATAGCCGCAAGTTCTTCTTCTTCTCCCTCTCTTCTTGGCGCAAGGACTCTTAGTGTTTGGTGGCATCTCCTTGCCATGAGCCCTCTCCGTTCCTTGGCCATAGGCGCACCTTGCTTGAAGGTGGCGCATACAAAGAAGAAGAAGGAAGCACTTGGCGCATCATCTTCCTCCTCATCTCTTCTTGGCGCTTTCATCTTGGAGGTGGCGCAAGAGAAGTAATGGAACCTTAAGGCTTGATTCTCTTCCCGAGGCTAGCACCAAGCGTGGAAGGGAGCAACGTGAAGGGTCCCCTTCAAGGGGGAGCGCAAGCAGATAAAACCCCTTTCAAGAGGGGGGGCGAAAACCCTAAGGGGGTGGCGCATGAAAAATCGCAAGCGGAAGCAAGGGTTTTCAAGATCTTAGCATGAACACATGATCAACTTTGATGAAGTTGAGATCCATACCATAGCCATCACGGTTAGATGGAATCTTGGAAGCAAAGGCGCAAGTGCTCCTTCTCCAAAGATAATCGCACACAAGGTGAAGATGGCTTCTCCTTGGATCTCCTTGTGCTAGCAAGGATCTACAAGATGTCCTTGATCGAATGGTAGGATGATGAGATGCTTCCTTGGCCGAGCGCTCTTCCTTGTCGTTCACTTCCTTCCACACGAGATGGCAAGCAAGCAATGTCCAAGACCAAAACGCAAATGCGTTTAGGCGATATTATGAAAATGGCGTTACATGACTTCCCAAAATGGAAAGTCATGAAGCCATGCTTCAACGCCAAAACGCCTCCCTTCATGAACCATGCGTTCACATAGTGAACCGGTTCAATCTATGGTTCAATTCGATTTGGCTCAAAGACCAAAATCAAACCAAGCCAAGCCAATACATGGTCTAGACCTTCTATGAACCTAATGGCTCAAGATCTAACCGTTCATCTCCTGATGCTCTTGATCTCACCGATCTAGCATCTCCTCTCTCGATCGAAGCTTACCGATCTCAAGCCCTAATCAATCAAACATGATCAGACCAGATCTCACTTACAATCAGAGTTTAAATCCCTTTAAACTGAATCAAAACAATTCAGTCCACACGATCTGACTCAAGAAAGCCATATCAACAAATTGTGCGACCCTGAGGGTTTCCTTTAAATGTCGGTAACGATAACTTACGTTATCACGATCAGTGAGGGGTATCTAGCAACACATCACTGTCTCCCGATATAAAGGAAATAGTCTTCCAAGACTTCACCCAAACCATGGCACAAGTGTGAATCAAACTCACGAGGCATGCATGTTTCCTTTGCCACTGGATGTTCTTATTGGACAAGCATGTCAAGCCTGTAACTCCAATACTATGAGCATGATTAGATCAGATGAACATAGTCATCTGGGTATGGCCATACACTATCTCAATCATCTCATACAGGGGGGCCCTCTAGAACATCACACTCCTTGAACAAGGAGACGGCAATCCTTTATCTATCACTAGTGCCCTAACCTGACTCAAGCTCATCATCCAAGATAGTCTATAATCATTATGTTTCAAATGATATTGAACTACCTCAAAACAATGACAATCATCATTTAGAAACACAAGTGATCTCAAGTCAAAGGAAAATGTGCCACTTGCTGCTATCAAGGATTATTCACATTGTGACAAACAATTGAATATCCTAGAAGGGTCTGTCCAGTACATCCAATGTACCCATGAGTCTACATCTTATTCCATGCTCGAAGCATCCTATAAGATTAGCACACATATTAGTCTCAATCATATCAAGGCTGTCTCATGTTCACCAAGATATCTCGACTAAGGACATATAGCCTGTCAGCCTAGCTGAACAGCTTTGAGACATTATTCAGAAGTACACTTATTACAGCAGACAAGGTAACAACCTGAATAATAACCATGCCTTTATAAACATAAGAGTTTATTACATGATACTTATACAATCCCAAGGCCTCAAACATTAGCCTTAAGGGCATACCCCAACAATCTCCCACTTGCACTTAATCTAATGGTTGAGAAATCTCAAACCCATATTATTACAGTGCTTCTCATGCTTCTGCTGCGCCAGAGGCTTGGTAAGCGGGTCTGCCAGATTGTCATCTGTATGAACCTTGCAAATCTTGATCTCGCCTCGATCAATGATCTCCCGGATCAAGTGAAACCGTCTCTGTATGTGCTTGGACTTCTGGTGCGACCGTGGTTCCTTTGCTTGTGCGATTGCTCCAGTGTTATCACAGAAGATAACCAAAGGATCTGCACTCGAAGGAACGACACCAAGTTCTCTCACGAACTTGCAAATCCAAACTGCCTCCTTGGATGCTTCCGAGGCTGCAACATACTCGGCTTCTGTTGTGGAATCAGCAACAGTTGACTGTTTGAAACTCTTCCACACCACTGCTCCACCATTCAAGCTAAAAACATAGCCTGATTGCGATCGGAAATCATCCTGGTCCGACTGGAACGAAGCGTCAGTATATCCTTCTATACTGAGTTCTTCCTGACCACCATATATGAAGAACATATCTTTGGTCCTCCGCAGATATTTTATAATGTTCTTGACTGCAATCCAGTGCGCCAAACCTGGATTACTTTGGAACCGACTGGTCACGCTTAACCCGTAAGCGACGTCTGGGCGGGTACACAACATCGCATACATTATGGACCCAATAGCCGAAGCATAAGGCGTATTGTCCATTTCATCTTTCTCAGTCTGTGTTTGTGGACACTGACTCTTCGAAAGATTCAGACCATGTCTGATTGGAAGATATCCACGTTTAGAATTCTCTAAATGGAATCTGTCCAGGACTTTATCGATGTAAGTACTCTGGCACAGCCCGAGAAGCCTCTTAGATCTATCCCGGTAGATCTTCACACCTAACACATAGGCTGCTTCTCCTAGATCTTTCATCTGGAAACATTTTCCTAACCATGCTTTAACAGCATGCAGTTCAGGAATATCATTTCCAATGATTAAGATATCATCGACGTAGAGGATTAGGAATGTAATTATGCTCCCACTAAACCTCTTATATACACACGGGTCATCATCGTTCTTGATGAAACCAAACTCAGAGATTGATTCATCAAAGCGAATATTCCAGCTTCTAGATGCTTGTTTCAGTCCATAAATGGACTTCTTTAACTTGCATATTTTATGACGATCTGATGGATCAGTGAAACCTTCCGGTTGTGTCATATACACATCCTCATCCAGATTTCCATTAAGGAAAGCTGTTTTCACATCCATCTGCCAGATCTCATAATCGTAATATGCAGCTATCGCGAAAAGAATCCGAATAGACTTAAACATGGCTACAGGAGAGAAAGTTTCATCATAATCTATCCCGTAGATTTGTTTGAAACCTTTCGCAACTAGCCTGCCTTTATAGGTAACTACGTTACCATCCATGTCAATCTTCTTCTTGAAGATCCATTTACAGCCCTTTGGGATTACTCCCGGAGGCGGATCAACCAAATCCCAGACCTGGTTATCTGACATGGAGTCCATCTCGGCTCGCATAGCTTCAAGCCATCTCGCTGACTCCGGTCCACTGACCGCATCCGCATAAGTTAGGGGTTCATCATTATCAATGATGTAGACTCCGTCATAGCGCTCAGGCTGTCGACGGATCCTTCCCGATCTTCGCGGTTCCCGTGTTATTTGAGCCTCAGGTTGTTCAATAACCTGATCCACCGGCTCAGGCTCATCCAACTGTGCTTGACTACTTTGTCCTTCTTCTGGAATCTCATCCAGCTTTATTTCTCTCCCACTGGCCTCTTGCAGAAGAAATTCCTTCTCAAGAAATATGGCCGTCCGAGCAACAAAAACCTTGTTCTCTTTGGGATCGTAGAAATAATAACCCTTAGTTTCCTTAGGGTAACCGACAAAGATACATTTCTCAGATCTGCTCTCCAGTTTCCCAGAGGCGAGCTTTTTGACATAAGCCTCGCAACCCCAGATCCTGATAAATGTCAAGCTAGGCTGTTTCCTATACCATAACTCATATGGCGTCTTTGAAACTGCCTTGGATGGCACTCGGTTTAGTACCTTTGCAGCTGTCTCCAGTGCAAAACCCCAAAAGGAGTATGGAAGAGTAGCCTGACTCATCATAGAACGAACCATATCAAGTAACGTTCTATTTCTCCTCTCGGACACACCATTCCATTGCGGTGTTCCTGGCGGAGTGAGCTGTGAGATAATCCCACACTCCTTTAGATAGTCAGTAAATTCTCGACTTAGGTATTCACCACCTCGATCAGAACGAAGTGCCTTGATTTTTCGGCCTAGCTGATTTTGTACTTCATTCTTGAACTCTTTGAACTTGTCAAAAGATTCACTCTTATGTCTCATAAGATAGACATAATCATACCTACTGAAATCATCAGTAAAGGTAATGAAGTACTGATAGCCACCTCTAGCATGTTTACTAAATGGCCCACACACATCACTGTGTATGAGGTCAAGTAAACCTGAAGCCCTTTGACCTTTGTTAGGAAAAGGTGACTTCGTCATTTTACCCATCAAACAAGCTTTGCATGTATCAATCTCCTTGTAGGAGAATGATCCCAGCAGTCCATGATCATGCAACCGCTTAATGCGCTTCTTGTTAATATGGCCTAAACGACTATGCCATAGCAAGGTGCTGTCATCAGCATACTTGGCTTTCTTATGATCAATGTTTTGTATAGAATTTTCCATGTCCAACATGAATAACCCATTGTTAATTGAACCAGTTGCATACACAATATTATCTAGAGATAAAACACACTTTGAAATATTGCATTCAAAGGCAAATCCTTTCCTGACAAGAGCAGGAATAGAGTGTTGGGGTATGCCCTTAAGGCTAATGTTTGAGGCCTGTGGGAATGTATCTGTATCATGTAATAAACTGTTATGTTTATAAAGGCATGGTTATTATTCAGTTGTTTACATTGTCTGCTGCAATATATGTTCTTCTGAATAATGTCTCAAAGCTGTTCAGCTGGGCTGACATGCTGTTATGTCCTTAGTCGATATATCTTGGTGAACATGAGACAGCCTTGATATGGTTAAGACTAATATGTGTTCTAATCTTATAGGATGCTTCGAGCATGGAATAAGATGTAGACTCATGGGTACATTGGATGTGCTGGATAGACCCTACTAGGTTATTCAATTGTTTGTCACAATGTGAATAATCCTTGAATATGACAAGTGGCACATTTCCTCTGACTTGAGATCACTTGTGTTTTCTAAATGATGATTGTCATTGTTTTGAGATAGTTCAATATCATTTGAAACATAATGATTATAGACTATCTTGGATGGTGAACTTGAATCAGGTTAGGGCACTAGTGATAGACATAGGATTGCCGTCTCCTTGTTCAAGGAGTGTGATGTTCTAAAGGGGCCCCCTGGATGAGATGATTGAGAAAAGAGTATGGCCATACCCAGGTGACAGTGTTCATCTGATCTAATCATGCTCATCATATTGGAGCTACAAGCTTGACACGCTTGTCCAATAAGAACATCCAGTGGCAAAGGAAATATGCATGCCTTGTGAATTGATTCACACTTGTGCTATGGTTTGGGTGTAGTCTTGGAAGACTCTTTCCTTTATATCGGGAGACAGTGATGTGTTGCTAGATACCCCTCACTGATCGTGATAATGTGAATTATCGTTACCGACATTTAAAGGAAACCCTCAGGGTCGCATAATTTGATGATATGGCTTACTTCAGTCAGATCGTGTGGACTGAATTGTTTGGGTTCAGTTTAAAGGGATTTAATCTCTGATTGTAAGTGAGATCTAGTCTGATCATGTTTGATTGATTAGGGCTTGAGATCGGTAAGCTTCGATCGAGAGAATGATTGCTAGATCGGGCAGATCAGAAGCATCAAGAGATTAACGGTCAGATCTGGAGCCTTAGGGTTTATTTGAGATCTAGACTAGATCATTGGCTTGATTGGTTCTTAAACTGAACCAATGTGAACCGGCTCATGAAATGAGCGCATGGTTCAAGGCTTGGCGACTTGTTCACTTGGCGTGAACATTGGAGCGAGTGGTGTGGCTATTTTTAGTAACCACGATCTCCACTTGGAGATAACGCTCACGTTCGAATAGCTCTTGCTATTCTCGCCTCTCAAGCGACCTCTCTCTCGACACTCGTTGTGTGTGGCGACGCTTGGAAGATAGAGGAGGTTTTTGGCCAAAAGAGATAAACACATCTCCATCCCTTTTCACTCGATCAAGGACTCCAAGGAACCTTGCTAGCACAAGGAGCACCAAGGGTAGGCGCATTGATCATCTTGTGTGTGAAACTTAGGAGAAGGCTCGCTTGCGTCTTTCCTTCCAAAGCTTCATCAAACCGATGGCAATGGTATGAGTTTATCTTCATCTATTCAAATATTCGAAAGCTAGTTATATGACATATATAGATCCTTTGAAATCCTAATATCCCATGCAAAATTTTGTTGCGCCACCATTAGGGTTTCTACCCCTTAGTTAGGGGTTCCCTTCATAGAGATAATATTCTTGGTGATACTCGGTACAAAATAACAATTGTTTAATTCTAATACAATGCCAGATGGTAAAGAAATGAAATAGTCTCCTACAGCAACAGCAGCAACCCGTGCCCCATTTCCAACGCGTAGGTCTACCTCATGCTGTGCCACCTGCCTTCTTCTCTTGAGTTCCTGTACATTTGAACAAATGTGAACTCCACATGCAGTGTCCAACACCCATGATATAGAAGAAGATGAAACCATGACTTCCGTCACGTATATACCTGAGCCAGAAGCGATGCTTCCCCTCTTATCTCCTTGGAGCGCTTTACAGTCCTTTTTCCAGTGACCCAGCTGGCCACAGTGGAAACACCTGTTGTCCATCGACCGCTTCACCTTCTGTTTTAGCGCCTTACTGTAGTTCTTGACAGGGGCCTTGCCCTTCTTCCCCTTCTTCTTGTTCCTAGAAGGAACCATTAAGACAGAGGTTGAAGGCTTGCCCTTCAGAGTTTCCTCAGTAGTCAAGAGCATATTCAGCAGCTCTGCCGGCGTATAATCGATTTTGTTCATATTAAAGTTAATGATGAACGCATCGAAAGAAGGCGGAAGAGACTGCAGAATAATATCTACAGCAAGCTCCTGGTTGATGGTATGCCCCAGTTTCTCCAGAGCCTCCTTGTGCCCAATCATCTTGAGCACGTGAGCTCCCACTGGGCTCCCCTCAGCCAGTTTGCTCTGAAAGAAGAGCTTCGTCAGATTATAGCGTTCTGTCCTCGCCTGTGCAGCATACAGCATCTTGAGGTTCGCTATAATCTCTATAGCCGACATATCCTCATGCTGACGCTGCAGCGGTGGCGTCATAGACGCTAGCATCAGGCAAGCGACATCAATGCTATCATTGACGTGCTTTTCATAGGCATCCCGAACCGCCCTTGCGGCGTTCGGAGCGGGCTGCGGCGGTATCGCCGTCTCGAGGACATACAGTTTCCTCTCTGCCTTAAGAACGATCTTAAGGTGTCCGAACCAGTCAGAGAAGTTCGGCCCAGCAAACTTCTCCCTTTCCAGTAGGGATCGCACATTGAAGCTCATGGTGTTCGTTGCTGCAGGAATCTACAACAAGCAAGAACAGCAAGGTCAGTATCAATGTTCAGAATCAATCCAGGACTTAAGAAAGATTCTTTTCTCACTATTTTGTCTGACTGAAAAATCCAGTAAACAGTCCGAAAGAGTAACACTCTTTTAGTGAGATGGGATCCAGATTTCATACTTGGTCTCCGCGTCCCGCTCAGGCGAGATAAGATGCACAGAGAAGACAAGCACTAATTTCTGGTAGGCTGTCCCAGCCAATCGCCAACCCGTGCGATTCCCCTTCACCTGGGCAATCCAGCAGACTGTGCCAACTGAGTTGGTACAACACAGTCTCTGATCCCTCAGATGGCCGCCTCCATGTGCTACCATATGCGCCACATATGTAGCCTACATGGTCAAGCTGACCCGACCTACTCCCTGGACCACCACGTGCTATGCTGAGCAACGAGAAGCGATAAATCCCTTCTCTGTAACACGCAGGTGAAATCCAGCACCGTCTGAAGATAGATGGACGTGCCCACTGAGTGGGTACAACACGGCTCCAACGATAGTCAGAACGGTGAGGTTTCGCGTCAGAAGGCTTTCCGAGCTTGATATGTTAGCGTTGGATTTTACCGGTCTTTTATCTTCTTAACTATCATGCAAGTTCCTATGGTGATAGCAGAAGATAAACTCATGCATTTCTAATTATAAAACAATAAAGAGAAAGCATGCTGATCTTATGTGGTAAATGCCCATGAACCCTAAGTAAGACCTTAATTTTACTTAAGTCTTCACTTGAGCTCTTTTCGCATCTCATCTGGTCCAACCCAGGGCCCTAGCGCCAAGAGCACCTCAGGTGCGCCACCAGCTGAATGCCCCTCTTGGATGTGTGCCTTTGTGCTCTTGTCTAATCAAAATACATTTTGATCTATCTAGACAAGCTTTGACTCGCAGGTCAATTATACAATAGATTAATGAAAAATGTGATTCGCAGATCACAATAATATTAACTTATAATTAACCAGGCACGCAGGCCCCAGCACAGCACACATTAGGGCAACCCACATAAGATTAAATAAACAAGCATATGGTCTCAATCATCATGTGATCCAATCAAGAAATTAAATTTTGAAAACCCCATAGGCATCAATTTTAACTTCCTTATGTGTCCTACAACCTTACAATGGTCCATTGATAGGGATCCACTCATCCATCTAGTTAGATCCCCTGCCCTTGCATGCACCGAGTCCTAACTGACCCGAGTTGACCTAATGGTCAACCATGCATGCGCTAAGGGCTGAACAGCTTTCAAGAGTTCTGGCAAGCGGGTGTGACCCCGGGCCTAACTCAAGAGTGTTCACTGGTTGTCTCAACCAGACCTCGCTACACGCCTAAGATGCAATCGACCTATGGCCACCTCGTGCTTGCGCACAGGTGCCATCTGGTCGATCCATCTAGGCTGTCAGATGGTCTGATCAGACTAATGGATCTAACCTAGAGGTGACTTCAGCCCCATCAACCCATCTAAGGGTTTATAGTAGGCGCCACTTTAGATCTAGTTATAGGCGCGCAAGTTAGGTTTTGTTTGGAAAAACAACATAAACAAAGCGCCAATAGAAGACATGCGACATCATGAACAAACTACATGCGCTAAGAGAAGTAAACATCTTACTTTCGCATGAAGAAATAACATGTCAATTTTCGCATGTGAACAAGATCTAAGCATAAGCAAACATATAGATGCGCAAACATGGATCACATCATATATTAAGCAATCATATTAACATGCTTCAACTTGCCTCTGATACCAATTGAAGGGTCCCCTTCAAGGGGGAGCGCAAGCAGATAAAACCCCTTTCAAGAAGGGGGGCGAAAACCCTAAGGGGGTGGCGCATGAAAAATCGCAAGCGGAAGCAAGGGTTTTCAAGATCTTAGCATGAACACATGATCAACTTTGATGAAGTTGAGATCCATACCATAGCCATCACGGTTAGATGGAATCTTGGAAGCAAAGGCGCAAGTGCTCCTTCTCCAAAGATAATCGCACACAAGGTGAAGATGGCTTCTCCTTGGATCTCCTTGTGCTAGCAAGGATCTACAAGATGTCCTTGATCGAATGGTAGGATGATGAGATACTTCCTTGGCCGAGCGCTCTTCCTTGTCGTTCACTTCCTTCCACACGAGATGGCAAGCAAGCAATGTCCAAGACCAAAACGCAAATGCGTTTAGGCGATATTATGAAAATGGCGTTACATGACTTCCCAAAATGGAAAGTCATGAAGCCATGCTTCAACGCCAAAACGCCTCCCTTCATGAACCATGCGTTCACATAGTGAACCGGTTCAATCTATGGTTCAATTCGATTTGGCTCAAAGACCAAAATCAAACCAAGCCAAGCCAATACATGGTCTAGACCTTCTATGAACCTAATGGCTCAAGATCTAACCGTTCATCTCCTGATGCTCTTGATCTCACCGATCTAGCATCTCCTCTCTCGATCGAAGCTTACCGATCTCAAGCCCTAATCAATCAAACATGATCAGACCAGATCTCACTTACAATCAGAGTTTAAATCCCTTTAAACTGAATCAAAACAATTCAGTCCACACGATCTGACTCAAGAAAGCCATATCAACAAATTGTGCGACCCTGAGGGTTTCCTTTAAATGTCGGTAACGATAACTTACGTTATCACGATCAGTGAGGGGTATCTAGCAACACATCACTGTCTCCCGATATAAAGGAAATAGTCTTCCAAGACTTCACCCAAACCATGGCACAAGTGTGAATCAAACTCACGAGGCATGCATGTTTCCTTTGCCACTAGATGTTCTTATTGGACAAGCATGTCAAGCCTGTAACTCCAATACTATGAGCATGATTAGATCAGATGAACATAGTCATCTGGGTATGGCCATACACTATCTCAATCATCTCATACAGGGGGGCCCTCTAGAACATCACACTCCTTGAACAAGGAGACGGCAATCCTTTATCTATCACTAGTGCCCTAACCTGACTCAAGCTCATCATCCAAGATAGTCTATAATCATTATGTTTCAAATGATATTGAACTACCTCAAAACAATGACAATCATCATTTAGAAACACAAGTGATCTCAAGTCAAAGGAAAATGTGCCACTTGCTGCTATCAAGGATTATTCACATTGTGACAAACAATTGAATATCCTAGAAGGGTCTGTCCAGTACATCCAATGTACCCATGAGTCTACATCTTATTCCATGCTCGAAGCATCCTATAAGATTAGCACACATATTAGTCTCAATCATATCAAGGCTGTCTCATGTTCACCAAGATATCTCGACTAAGGACATATAGCCTGTCAGCCTAGCTGAACAGCTTTGAGACATTATTCAGAAGTACACTTATTACAGCAGACAAGGTAACAACCTGAATAATAACCATGCCTTTATAAACATAAGAGTTTATTACATGATACTTATACAATCCCAAGGCCTCAAACATTAGCCTTAAGGGCATACCCCAACACAACGATCAAGGAGTCGACACGTGGATACATGTAGAGGGCGTGCACTTGATCGTCTTCGAACATGGCTTCAAGAACCGAGCAAGCAATAGAGGTATTATCCTCGTCACATCCTTGTGTTCTCCCTCGCATGGATCCTTGGGCAAAAGGAATATGTTTCGGGTGTAATGCTTCCGCTACGTCCTGGGTTTGCAAAAATTTTAAATTACACCTGGTATTCCTTACAGTGGTATCAGAGCTACTTGCGAGAAACACAAGGTGTATGTTTGCTTGTATGAAAAATTTTTGGAAAATTTTTCTTCTATCCATGCGCGTTTCACGTAGAAAGTGTTTTCATCCAAACCTCTCTTCTCATCTTTGTGGCCGAAATTTGGATTTTGTTTATGATTGATTGAAGACCAAAGGTGCACATGGTTTTGTCAAGTAGGACGGGCATTGTGTCTTCGGACTCGCCGGGTCTCTTGATCTAACAAAACTGCCAGCCGATAGGGTCTATGAAATTATCATGGAACTTGATCTAAATTTTAGCATAAATTTGGTTAAGAAAGTGCTTTGGATGATGTTGGCGCATAAGGTGCTAAAATTTGATTTTTTCGGATTTTCAAATTTTACATGCGGTACTTGATTGGGTTGATATGGTCATAGCGAGTGCCCTCCTGTGTTGTGATGTGGAAGCATGTTTCCACTTATGATGAATGCTTGTAAAATCTCTTTCCACCTGCGTGTGGTTCTCTCCCTATATTATTGTAAATAATTTTTCATCTTGTTTAGAATAGATGTAGAATTATAAGATAGGTTAAGGCTTCATCTTGACAACAAGGAGTCTTGTTCAATCGGAGTCAGTAGTGGCGCCAGCTTTGGAAGCGTGGTGATGGACTTGCGGCTGAAGGAAGGACACATGCTTTCGGCTTCTGGCATGGGCTGATCTGCTTTAGGGACTCGCAACCCTTGGATGCACGATAACATGTCACATGGCTCGTGACAAGTTATGTGTATGAAAAGGGCTATGACCATATCGACCAAACTAGCATGCCTGTGATGGTTTATTATTTTGTCCATAGCATGCCTGTGATGTTTTTCCTTTGCTGCCATAACCATAGGAAAACTGCATGCTAGAAAAGAATAAAATAAACATGCAAAAACTCTCATTGAAATATCAAGTCAATTGCCTTCTAACGCGTAGCCCTCATCAAACTATCGATCGGTGGTGTTGTGAACTGTTTCCCACCCTCGTGGGACACACCCACTTATCTTTAGGAGGTGTGTGGTGCCAATGGTTTCCAGGTGGGACACACCCACTTATCTTTAGGAGGTGTGTGGTGCCAATGGTTTCCCCAGTCCATTTTAATCGGGCACGCCTACGCAAGGAAACTCGTTGACCCTGGGCATAATGGTTAGGATCTGACTTGACTAGTTTTTTCATATGTCACTGACATAATGAATCACTAGAGGCAACTGTTGAGAGGATAGGGTTCTGTGCTGTATCCAGCCCTCGCTGGACACAAGGCGCCTAGTCTATCTTAACTAAGAGGAATTGTGCACGGCACAATTGGCTGGCATGCCTACCTGAAGAAGCATTAGATCACTTTGTGTATCCCAACTCACCCTCGTGAGTCGCGGAGACCTCATGTGAAATTAGGATCCTACTCACCTCTTTCCATGTTGAGTTTGAGAGTTCTCAACTTGTTTTGGAAGTAGTCGGAGCATAGCATTTAATTTAAAATCCTTGTTAAATGCTTTATCATAGTACTTATTTTACTTATTTGCTTATTGTAGAAGGCATGTCCTGATCTAAGATTGAAACTCTATAAAAACAAATTGGATGGGACAAATTGGACAAAGTGGTTCAAGATTTTGTCCAATATACTCGAACAAGAAAATAAGGTGCATCTTCTTGAAAGACCTCCATCCCAGCCCAGTGTGTATTTCACTACCGAGTGGGAGTGGAATGTCTATCTTGAACATTGTGAAGATAACAAACAGTACACTGCTCTTGTCTTAGAGTGCATGACCCCAGAGGTCAAAGTTGAGTGTGATGAGATGGGAATTTATAATCTTATCATACATCTCAAAGGTCTCTTCACACCATGCTCTATAGACAAAGATCAGGAAAGTTTTGTTGGATCTTCAGAGTGTATGCCTAAATCTAAGAATGACCATGGTTCTGTATCTTCGAAGCTAATATTTCGGAAGACTGGGAATGCATGGGTATTTCGAAGAGGATTGATGGCCAAGAAGAGCATGGCAAAGAAGAATAGATGTAATCCATCCGCTTCAGGTATTGTGTTACTGAGGTCTTTTGTCTACTTCTTATTCATGGGTACTGAGTACCGCATGTGAAGCTTACATATGTTTTTCATATGCATGAGCTCAAAAGAAGTAGGACTATGAGGCTTGGTGGGATCGACTCTCGGGTCAGGGACGGGGCATTGGATGCTGCTGTTGATATCATCTCACTGCCTTGAAAACTTTATCTAGAACTTTGCTATTATGTATCAGCTTATGTATTAGAACATCATTCCTGTTTGGAAAGGATTTCAGTTTGGAATAATAAATGATATTTTCTTTAAATCTGAGATGTTCTATTGAAGTGATACAGTTGATAATAGTTTGTGGTTCTATATGTAACACAAGATCAGATTCAATGATTCAATAAACATCCTCTTATAGCATTGTCTCTTGAACCATAGAACAATGGTCATATCAAAAGATCCATGGACTATTGGGATCATTATCCTTTCAAGATTATGATACATGTGAGCCTAGTTCAAAGGAACAACGTGACAGATGCTGCCTTCACCATAAAGGGTGGAAGGACTATTGGCTTGTTGGATCTATTACACAGCAATGTATGTGGACCCATGTAAATAAGCACTAAGAGGTGTTATATGCTTCATCAGGTGTGGGTATGCCTTATCCAACCTAAGAACTTTGGAGAAATCCAAGAAGTTCACAAATGAAGTATTGAGTCAAATTGGAGGATCTATTAAAGCACTTTGATTGGATCAAGGTGATTAGTGGAGAATTTGATGACTGTTCTAAGAAGTGTGGAGTTATCTCACAGCTTACTTAGTACACCACTGTGTGGTGAATTTCAAAGAAAGAAAAAGGAACACATTGGATGTGGTTCCATCTTTGAATAGTCATGCAAATATACTACTATGATGCCATGCAAACAGATGCACTGCCACTCCATAAGAAACTGTCTAAGTTAGCTTTTGAGTTGCAAACTACAAATATCCCATTTCTTCAATGGAATTGGGAATGTAATGTGCAGTGATTCAAAAGTATGTGTTTGTGGTGCATTGTAGAGTGCTAATTCTATCCCAAAGAGAACAAAATATTTGTTGCTCAAACTGCTGTCTCTCTTGAGAAAGTATTTCTTTTAAAAGAAGCTAGTGGGAGTAGATTTGATTGGGACAAGGTCCAGAATCAACCACAATATAATTAGACACAGATGGAGAGCAAAATCTCACATACAGGTTGAAAGTCAACCTGAGGTTCAAGTAACACAGGAACCACATAAGTCTGGATCGATTCGATATGCTGGGCATGACGAATTTTTCATCAAGGATGAACCTAAGACTTATGAGGAAATGGAAGCGGTCGGTGGACCAGATTCCAAGAAATGGCTAAGGGCCATGAGAACCATAATGGACTCCATGTCTGCTAATCAAGTCTGGGACTTGGATGAGCTGCCAAAGGGGTAATTCCCACAGGCTATAAATAAATCTTCTAGGAAGATAGACATGGAAGGTAACATTGTTACCTTGAAAGGCAAGCTAGTGAACAGAAATTTCAGGCAAATCCACTTGGTGGATAATGATGAAATTTTTCACCAATAGCTGAGTTTTAAGTCCATTAGGAATCTGCATGTTATAATTGCATGATCAGTTATAGCGTGTTGTTATGAAAACTGGCTTTCTTGCATGGACGTCTGAAAAGATATCGATAAGGAAATAGCCAGAAGGTTTTCATATCAAGGCCATAAAGATATGCATGGTGTTATGCAAGCATGTTTAAAAGAGCCTATGTTTACAAGAAGATCAGTGGGAGCACCTTAATAGTATTTCTTGTTCTAGAAGATTGATGATATTCTCCTCACATGGAATGACATCTCAGCTCTTCACATGGTGAAGAAAAGGCTTGAGATGTATTTCGAGAAGAATGATCTAGGGAATGATGCCTACATCCTAGGCATGAGGATCTATAGATAGAGATCCAAGAAAGTCATTGCCCTTTAGTCATTCTATGTTCATCCAAGAGTTTCTGGGAAGGTTTATATTGGATGATTCCAAATATTGATACCTTCCAGAGAGATATGGTCTGACTCTCATGAGGATGTTGTGTCCTATGACACAGCTGGAGAGTAATAACATGGGTCTAAAATCCTGATACATGGTGTATAAGATGGATCATGTTTTGAGTAATATACACAAGACCATTTGTGGCAAATGCTTGGAGCATAGCCAGTAAGTTTCAATCAGATCCTAGTGTTTGACACTTGATAGCTGTGAAAGCAATCCTTATATATACTTGGGAAGTATAAAGGATTGAAGTCTAGTCTATGATAGACAGGAAGAATTTTGTGTACAAGGGTACACTGATACTTCGTTCCAGTCTTATGACCACAGCCAGGATTTGCGCTTTGCCTTGTTGTGGTGTTGTGTGCTGAAAGAGCATTATGCAAACCATAGTGGCAAAATTCTACAAATAAGGCTGAGTACATTGCAGCTTCTTGTGGCAGCCAAGGAAGCAGCTTCATTCATTTGAACTTGATTTAGTTCATGGTGCTTGATGGTCCAATATAGTTCTTACTGGGGCTATAGCATAAGTGAAGGAACTTAGTGCTCAAGTATGTACTGCAGCATATCATTTGATCTTAGAGATCATGGATAAGGATGATGATCAAATTTCTTAAAATAAACACAGATAGCAATCTGGAAAAACCCACTGACATAGCCTCTGGCGCAGCAGAAGCTAAATGGGTTATACTAGAGACATTGGAACTGACTAAACATCAGTTGCCCTTGGTCTTAGTGCAAGTGGGAGATTGTTGGTGTTTATGCCCTGCAGACCAATGTTTGGACATGGTCGGGCATTGTTTAAATGTACTTTGATATAATTATAAAGGCATGGTCGTTATTATGCAGACTACTCTACCTGCGTTGATGTATTGAGTTGCATAAATAATGTCCCAGGAGTTTGGATTGGATCCATTCTCATAAGCTATCCCTAGTCAAGGTACCTTAGCAGATGAGGGACAGCTTTGGTACATGTGAGACTGGCGTATGGGTTGGTTAAGTACGGGGTACAGTAACGCAGGCATACAGGTGCATTGGATGCACTGGAGTGATCCACCGTGAGGATTGACTTGCCTAGTCAACAAGTCAATCTCACATGCAAAAGGTTTGCATTGATCCTTAGACTTGAGGTATTCATGTCTAGATTTGATGATGGGTATGCTTTGATACAGTCTTATGTCTCTCCGTAATTGGGTGACCAAAACGACTGACATTGGGCATGTCATAAGTCATGTAGAGACATGGATGACCAATAGTAGGATTTGCCCCTTCCTTATTGGAAGCATGATATCCACTCAGGGGCGCCCCACCTTATTGGTGCATGACAGGAATGTGTGGCCACACTTGTTGAGTCATGACCAATGCATTGGATTGATAAACTTGAGACTAATCCAATGGCAGGATATCAGCTTAGGCAAAGGTATCTATATTGCAAGGGGAATCCTCGTTGCTTCTTAGGAGTTGTTGCCATAATGACTTAAGTCCTATGACATGGGTAGTAGTGATGTGTTGCTAGATACCCCTCACTACTAATGATGTTTACATCATTGCCATCGTCATATGGATCCTACGAGGTCACACACAATAGACTCTTGACGTTGCTTTAATCAGAAGCCTTATGATCAAGTTATTGGATAACTTGGATCAATTTGGAAGATTTCATCAGCGCCAATGGGCCTGATCAGTTGGAAGAAAGTTATTGGAGCCAAACTTCATTTTTGGCAGGTTGACCCGAAATTGACCTTAATTGGTCACATTTGGATTAGAGTTGCATTGTATTAGATCCAATGGCTTAATCAACCCATGCCATGAAGTTTGGGCTAGCTCATTATCCAATGAGGCCCAATAATTAGTTGTCATGAAGAGGGAATTGGCTTAAAAGGGTATAATGGGGAGAAATCTCACCCCATTGGCGCCTAGGGGCATAATGGGGTGAGGGAGGCGCCTTTGCTTCATTATGGAAGTAAAGGGCGCCTAGCCCCTCTTCCTTGGATGGAATACTTGCCTCTAAGGCAAGTCTTGGGGCTGATATAGCTTGAGAACTTTTATGGGAAGTTCCTAGGCGCATATGGATATAGGGAAGAGGTATATGGTGATGTCTTGGAGACTTACCTTACCTCAAACCCTAGTTTCTCCCAAGACACCACCCTAGTCGAATTCCTCTTGCATGTTGCGCCTAGCCACTTCTCCTTTGATGGTAAGAATGCATTTGAGGCATGTCTTGGGCTGATATAGTGTTTGGACATTTATGGATAGGTTGAATGAGGTTTATGGTAAAGTCTTGGAGACTTTCCTTGCCTCAAGACACCTCATCCAAGCCATACACTTGGCATGATCCTAGCCCTTGCCCAAACCGCCTCTAGTCCTATTTATAGGACCCCTTGTCGCCCCCTCTTGTGTTCCCTTCCTTGAAGACATGAGGTATGATACACAAGGAGGCGTGGAGGCTTAAGGTGCCGGCAACTTGAGAGCTTGGAGCTCTCCTTCTTCATCAAGGAGCGAAATCTTCTTCCATAGCCGCAAGTTCTTCTTCTTCTCCCTCTCTTCTTGGCGCAAGGACTCTTAGTGTTTGGTGGCATCTCCTTGCCACAAGCCCTCTCCGTTCCTTGGCCATAGGCGCACCTTGCTTGAAGGTGGCGCATACAAAGAAGAAGAAGGAAGCACTTGGCGCATCATCTTCCTCCTCATCTCTTCTTGGCGCTTTCATCTTGGAGGTGGCGCAACAGAAGTGAAGGAACCCTAAGGCTTGATTCTCTTCCCGAGGCTAGCACCAAGCGTGGAAGGGAGCAACGATCAAGGAGTCGACGCGTGGATACTTGTAGAGGGCGAGCACTTGATCGTCTTCGAACATGGCTTCAAGAACCGAGCAAGCAATAGAGGTATTATCCTTGTCACATCCTTGTGTTCTCCCTCGCATGGATCCTTGGGCAAAAGGAATATGTTTTGGGTGTAATGCTTCCGCTGCGTCCTGGGACTGCAAAAATTTTAAATTACACCCGGTATTCCTTACAGTAAGTTGGATCCAACCAACTTATCCATTGCTAGGGTAGATCGCAGTGACCATCTGCTATTATTCATAGCCATTGTTCTACAACAAGTAAGAAACAACAGATTATTACTACTTCAAATCATTTAAACTGTACTTATTTTAAATTATTATGGCTTCCACTATTTTAAATCGAATTGACAACCCACAAAGTCAATTGGGAAAAATAGAATTTCCTAGTGAGATGGGATACTTATTCCACATGAGGCTTTGCGTCCCACGAGGGTGGGATGAGATGCACAAAGTGACCCATGCTTCTTTAAGGTGGGCATGCTAGCTGATTTCTCTAAGCAATTCCCCTTATTGAGACAGTCTAGGCATTTCATGTCCAGCGAGGGCTGGAAACAATTTGAAACTCTAGCCTCTCATTGATGCCTCTAGAGTTTCATCATGTGCCCAGCACATATGAAAATCTAGTCAAGTCCATTCCTAACTATTATGCTCAGGGCCAACAAGTGAAGGAACCCCTAACTAAGGGGGAAGAAACCCTAAGCATGCTCATCTATCATGCATAGCGGAAAGAGGGCTTCAAGTCAAGATCGGATATGAAACAATATGATCAACTTGAAACTAGAAATCATACCAATGCCATGGACTTGGATCTCGGCTTGGAAGAAGAGATCAAGATAGGTCTCCTCCAAAGTGTGCCACACACAAGATGAAGTTGGCTCACTCCTTGGGGTCGCTTGTGCTAGCAAGTCACTCAAGGAATCTTCACTTGTCGAATGGAAGGGATGATGAACTTCCTTGTTGCCGAGAGTTCCTCTTTGCCCAAGCTCTCCTTCTCGTCGTCAACCACACCTCAACCAATGTCCAAGGCGTTGATGAGAAGAGTTCCAACGCATAAGCGTTTTTGGCGTTAAGTGAAACCGGCCCCCTTTGATGACTTTCCATAAATGGAAGCTCATCAAAGCATGCGCTCAAGCCATAACCCAAACGCATTTGAGCATTGAACCATGCGTTCACAATTGTGAACCGGTTCAAGCTAAACCGTTCGATTCAACTTTGGTTCATGAACCAAACCGAAATGGCTCAAGCCATGTGGTCTAGACCATATTGAACCCCAAGGCTCATGATCTAACCATTCATCACCTGATGCCCCTGATCCTTCCGATCTAGCATCATCTCTCTTGATCGAAGCTTACCGATCTCAAGCCTTAATCAATCAAACATGATCAGACCAGATCTCACTTACAATCAGAGATAAAATCCCTTTAATCTGAACTCAAAGAATCCAGTCCATTCGATCTGACTCAAGTAAGCCATATCATCAAATTGTGCGACCCTGAGGGTTTCCTCTAAATGTCGGTAACGATAACTTACGTTATCACGATCAGTGAGGGGTATCTAGCAACACATCACTGTCTCCCGATATAAAGGAAAGAGTCTTCCAAGACTACTCCCAAACCATTGCACAAGTGTGACTCCATTCACAAGGCATACATGTGTCCTTTGCCACTGGATGTTCTTATTGGACAAGCGGGTCAAGCTTGTAACTCCAATACGATGAGCATGATTAGATCAGATGCACATTGTCATCTGGGCATGGCCATACACTATCTCAATCATCTCATATAGGGGGCCCATTAGAACATCACACTCCTTAAACAAGGAGACGGCAATCCTATGTCTATCACTAGTGCTCTAACCTGATTCAAGCTCACCATCCAAGATAGTCTATAATCATTATGTTTCAAATGATATTGAACTACCTCAAAACAATGACAATCATCATTTAGAAACACAAGTGATCTCAAGTCAAAGGACATGTGCCACTTAGTGCTCACAAGGATCATTCACATTGTGACAAGCAATGGAATATCCGAGTAGGGTCTGTCCAGTACATCCAATGTACCCATGAGTCTACATCTTATTCCATGCTCGAAGCATCCTATAAGATTAGCACTCATATTAGTCTCAATCATATCAAGGCTGTCTCATGTTCACCAAGATATCTCGACTAAGGACATATAGCCTGTCAGCCTAGCTGAACAGCTTTGAGACATTATTCAGAAGTACACTTATTACAGCAGACAAGGTAACAACCTGAATAATAACCATGCCTTTTATAAACACAAGAGTTTATTACATGATACTTATACAATCCCAAAGGCCTCAAACATTAGCCTTAAGGGCATACCCCAACAATCTCCCACTTGCACTTAATCTAATGGTTGAGAAATCTCAAACCCATATTATTACAGTGCTTCTCATGCTTCTGCTGCGCCAGAGGCTTGGTAAGCGGGTCTGCCAGATTGTCATCTGTATGAACCTTGCAAATCTTGATCTCGCCACGATCAATGATCTCCCGGATCAAGTGAAAACGTCTTTGTATGTGCTTGGACTTCTGGTGTGACCGCGGTTCCTTTGCTTGTGCTATAGCTCCAGTGTTATCACAGAAGATAACCAAAGGATCTGCACTCGAAGGAACGACACCAAGTTCTCTCACGAACTTACGAATCCACACTGCCTCCTTGGATGCTTCCGAGGCTGCAACATACTCGGCTTCTGTTGTGGAATCAGCAACAGTTGACTGTTTGAAACTTTTCCACACCACAGCACCTCCATTCAAGCTAAAAACATAGCCTGATTGCGATCGGAAATCATCCTGGTCCGACTGGAACGAAGCGTCAGTATATCCCTCTATACTGAGTTCTTCCTGACCACCATATATCAAGAACATATCTTTGGTCCTCCGCAGATATTTTAAGATGTTCTTGACCGCAATCCAGTGCGCCAAACCTGGATTACTTTGGAATCGACTGGTCACGCTTAACCCGTAAGCGACGTCTGGGCGAGTACACAACATCGCATACATAATGGACCCAATAGCCGAAGCATAAGGCGTATTGTCCATTTCATCTTTCTCAGTCTGTGTTTGTGGACACTGACTCTTCGAAAGATTCAGACCATGTCTGACTGGAAGATATCCACGTTTAGAATTCTCTAAATGGAATCTCTCCAGGACCTTATCGATGTAGGTACTCTGGCACAACCCGAGAAGCCTCTTAGATCTATCCCGGTAGATCTTCACACCTAATACATAGGCTGCTTCTCCTAGATCTTTCATCTGAAAACATTTTCCTAACCATGCCTTAACAGCATGCAGTTCAGGAATATCGTTTCCAATGATCAAGATATCATCGACGTAGAGGATTAGGAATGTAATCACGCTCCCACTAAACCTCTTATATACACACGGGTCATCTTCGTTCTTGATGAAACCAAACTCAGAGATTGATTCATCAAAACGAATATTCCAGCTTCTTGATGCTTGCTTCAATCCATAAATGGATTTCTTTAACTTGCATATTTTATGACGATCTGATGGATTAGTGAAACCCTCAGGTTGTGTCATATACACATCCTCATCCAGATTTCCATTGAGGAAAGCTGTCTTCACATCCATCTGCCAGATCTCATAATCGTAATATGCAGCTATCGCGAAAAGAATCCGAATAGACTTAAACATGGCTACAGGAGAGAAAGTTTCATCATAATCTATCCCGTAGATTTGTTTGAAACCTTTCGCAACTAGCCTGCCTTTATAGGTAACCACGTTACCATCCATGTCAATCTTCTTCTTGAAGATCCATTTACAGCCTATAGGGATTACTCCCGGAGGCGGATCAACCAAATCCCAGACTTGGTTATCTGACATGGAGTCCATCTCGGCTCGCATAGCTTCAAGCCATCTAGCTGACTCCGGTCCACTGACCGCATCCGCATAAGTTAGGGGTTCATCATTATCAATGATGTAGACTCCGTCATAGCGCTCAGGCTGTCGACGGATCCTACCCGATCTTCGCGGTTCCCGTGATATCTGAGCCTCAGGTTGTTCAATAACCTGATCTACTGGCTCAGGCACATCCAACTGTGCTTGACTACTTTGTCCTTCCTCTGGATTTTCATCCAGCTTTATTTCTCTCCCACTGGCCTCTTGCAGAATAAATTCCTTCTCAAGAAATACGGCCGTCCGAGCAACAAATACCTTGTTCTCCTTGGGATCGTAGAAATAATAACCCTTAGTTTCCTTAGGGTAACCGACAAAGATGCATTTGTCAGATCTGCTCTCTAGTTTCCCAGAGGCGAGCTTTTTGACATAAGCCTCGCAACCCCAGATTTTGATAAATGTCAAGCTAGGCTGTTTCCCATACCATAACTCATATGGCGTCTTTGAAACTGCCTTGGATGGCACTCGGTTTAGTACCTTTGCAGCTGTTTCCAGTGCAAAACCCCAAAAGGAGTATGGAAGAGTAGCCTGACTCATCATAGAACGAACCATATCAAGTAACGTTCTATTTCTCCTCTCGGACACACCATTCCATTGCGGTGTTCCTGGCGGAGTGAGCTGTGAGATAATCCCACACTCTTTCAGATAGTCAGTAAATGCATGACTTAGGTATTCACCACCTCGATCAGAACGAAGTGCCTTGATATTTCTGCCTAACTGATTTTGTACTTCATTTTTGAACTCTTTGAACTTGTCAAAAGATTCACTTTTATGTCTCATCAAATAGACATACCCATACCTACTGAAATCATCAGTAAAGGTAATGAAGTACTGATAGCCACCTCTGGCATGTTTACTGAAAGGCCCACACACATCACTGTGTATAAGGTCCAGTAAACCTGAAGTCCTTTGACCTTTGTGAGGAAAAGGAGACTTCGTCATTTTACCCATTAAACAAGCTTTGCATGTCTCAATCTCCTCATAGGAGAATGATCCCAGCAGTCCATGTTCATGCAACCGCTTAATGCGCTTCTCGTTTATATGGCCTAAACGACTATGCCATAGCAAGGTGCTGTCATCAGCATACTTGGCTTTCTTATTATCAATGTTTTGTATAGAATTTTCCATGTCCAACATGTATAACCCATTGTTAATTGAACCAGTTGCATACACAATATTATCATAAGTTAAAACACACTTTGAAATCTTGCATTCAAAGGAAAATCCTTTCCTGACAAGAGCAGGAATGGAGATAATATTCTTGGTAATACTGGGTACAAAATAACAATTGTTTAATTCTAATACAATGCCAGATGGTAAAGTAATGAAATAGACTCCTACAGCAACAGCAGCAACCCGTGCCCCGTTTCCAACTCGTAGGTCTACCTCATGCTGTCCCACCTGCCTTCTTCTCTTGAGTTCCTGCACATTTGAACAAATGTGAACTCCACATGCAGTGTCTAACACCCATGATATAGAAGAAGATGAAACCATGACTTCCGTCACGTATATACCTGAGCCAGAAGCAATGCTTCCCCTCTTATCTCCTTGGAGCGCTTTACAGTCCTTTTTCCAGTGACCCAGCTGGCCACAGTGGAAACACCTGTTGTCCTTCGACCGCTTCACCTTCTGTTTCAGGGCCTTACTGTAATTCTTGACAGGGGCCTTGCCCTTCTTCCCCTTCTTCTTGTTCCTAGAAGGAACCATCAAGACAGAGGTTGAAGGCTTACCCTTCAGAGTTTCCTCAGTTGTCAAGAGCATATTCAGCAGCTCTGCCGGCGTACAATCGATTTTGTTCATATTAAAGTTAATGATGAACGCATCGAAAGAAGGCGGAAGAGACTGCAGAATAATATCTACAGCAAGCTCCTGGTTGACGGTATGCCCCAGTTTCTCCAGAGCCTCCTTGTGCCCAATCATCTTGAGCACGTGAGCTCCCACTGGGCTCCCCTCAGCCAGTTTGCTCTGAAAGAAGAGCTTCGTCAGATTATAGCGTTCAGTCCTCGCCTGTGCAGCATACAGCATTTTGAGGTTTGCTATAATCTCTATAGCTGACAAATCCTCATGCTGACGCTGCAGCGGTGGCGTCATAGACGCTAGCATCAGGCAAGCGACATCAATGCTATCATTGACGTGCTTTTCGTAGGCTTCCCGAACCGCCCTTGCGGCGTTCGGAGCGGGCTGCGGCGGTATCGCCGTCTCGAGGACATACAGTTTCCTCTCTGCCTTAAGAACAATCTTAAGGTGTCCGAACCAGTCAGAGAAGTTCGGCCCAGCAAACTTCTCCCTTTCCAGTAGGGATCGCACATTGAAGCTCATGGTGTTCGTTGCTGCAGGAATCTACAACAAGCAAGAACAGCAAGGTTAGTATCAATGTTTCAGAATCAATCCAGGACTTAAGAAAGATTCTTTTCTCACTATTTTGTCTGACTGAAAAATCCAGTAAACAGTCCGAAAGAGTAACACTCTTTTAGTGAGATGGGATCCAGATTTCATACTTGGTCTCCGCGTCCCGCTCAGGCGAGATAAGATGCACAGAGATGACAAGTACTAATTTCTGGTAGGCTGTGCCAGCCAATCGCCAACCCGTGCGATTCCCCTTCATCTTGGCAATCCAGCAGACTGTGCCAACTGAGTTGGTACAACACAGTCTCTGATCCCAGAGATGGCTGCCTCCATGTGCTACCATATGCGCCACATATGTAGCCAACATGGTCAAGCTGACCTGACCTACTCCCTGGACCACCACGTGCTATGCTGAGCAACGAGAGGGGATAAATCCCAACTCTGTAACACGCAGGTGAAATCCAGCACCGTCTGAAGATAGGTGGACGTGCCCACTGAGTGGGTTCAACACGGCTCCAACGATAATCAGAAAGGTGAGGTTTCGCGTCAGAAGGCTTACGAGCTTGATATGTTAGCGTTGGATTTTATCGGTCTTTTATCTTCTTAACTATCATACAAGTCCTATGGTGATAGCAGAAGATAAACTTAAACATGCAATTCTAATTATAAGCAATAAGAAGAAAGCATGATCTTATGTGGTAAAAGCCCATGAACCCTAGTAAGACCTTAATTTACTTAAGTCTTCACTTGAGCTCCTTGCATCTCATCTGGTCCAACCCAGTGCCCTAGCGCCAAGAGCACCTCAGGTGCACCACCAGATGAATGCCCCTCTTGGATGTGTGCACTTGTCTAATCAAAGTACATTTGATCTATCTAGACAAGGTTGACTCGCAGGTCAACTACATATTATAAATTAAGTACAATGTGATTCGCAGATCACAAATTAATTTACAACTTATCCAGGCTCGCAGGCCCCAGCACAGCACACAATAGGGCAACCCACATAAGACTAAATAAACAAGCATATGATTCAATCAACATGTGATCCATTCAAGAAATTAAATTTTGGAAAAACCCATGGCATCAATTTAATTTCCTTATGAGCCCTACAACCTTACAATGGTCCATTGATGGGGATCCACTCATCCATCTAGCTAGATCCTTTGCCCTTGCATGCACCGAGTCCTAACTGACCCGAGTTGACCTAATGGTCAACCATGCATGCCCCAAGGGCTGAACCACCCCATGAGTTTTGGCAAGCGGGTGTGACCCCGGGCCTAACTCAAGTGTGTTCAGTAGTTGTCTCAACCAGACCTCGCTACACGCCCTAGATGCAGTCAACCTATAGCCACCTTGTGCTTGCGCATAGGTGCTATTGGGTCAACCCATCTGAGCTGTCAGATGGTCTGATCAGACTTGGATCCAACCTAGTGGTGACTTCAACCTCATCAACCCATCTAAGGGTTTAATGTAGTGGCACCTTAGATCTAATGAAGCGCGCAAGAGGTAAGTTTTAGAAAACTTTTATAACATGCGCAATGTTACAAACAAACAACATGCTTGATAACCCTTAGATCTAAGGGGGTCCCCTTCAAGGGGGAGCGCATACTTTAGGAGGTCCCCTTCAAGGGGGAGCGCATACTTCAGGAACATATGATACAAGCGCAACATCATGAACATATAAGCGCAACATCATGAACATATGATACAAGCGCAACATCATGAACATATAAGCGCAACATCATGAACATATAAGCGCAACATCATGAACATATGATACAAGCGCAACATCATGAACATATAAGCGCAACATCATGAAAACAAAGCATGCCTCAAGGAAACAGTAAGCGCAACATCATGTATGGATCACCAATACTTAAAGCAATCATATCGATCATATCATGAGCCTAGCTCTGATACCAATTGAAGGAACCCCTAACTAAGGGGGAAGAAACCCTAAGCATGCTCATCTATCATGCATAGCGGAAAGAGGGCTTCAAGTCAAGATCGGATATGAAACAATATGATCAACTTGAAACTAGAAATCATACCAATGCCATGGACTTGGATCTCGGCTTGGAAGAAGAGATCAAGATAGGTCTCCTCCAAAGTGTGCCACACACAAGATGAAGTTGGCTCACTCCTTGGGGTCGCTTGTGCTAGCAAGTCACTCAAGGAATCTTCACTTGTCGAATGGAAGGGATGATGAACTTCCTTGTTGCCGAGAGTTCCTCTTTGCCCAAGCTCTCCTTCTCGTCGTCAACCACACCTCAACCAATGTCCAAGGCGTTGATGAGAAGAGTTCCAACGCATAAGCGTTTTTGGCGTTAAGTGAAACCGGCCCCCTTTGATGACTTTCCATAAATGGAAGCTCATCAAAGCATGCGCTCAAGCCATAACCCAAACGCATTTGAGCATTGAACCATGCGTTCACAATTGTGAACCGGTTCAAGCTAAACCGTTCGATTCAACTTTGGTTCATGAACCAAACCGAAATGGCTCAAGCCATGTGGTCTAGACCATATTGAACCCCAAGGCTCATGATCTAACCATTCATCACCTGATGCCCCTGATCCTTCCGATCTAGCATCATCTCTCTTGATCGAAGCTTACCGATCTCAAGCCTTAATCAATCAAACATGATCAGACCAGATCTCACTTACAATCAGAGATAAAATCCCTTTAATCTGAACTCAAAGAATCCAGTCCATTCGATCTGACTCAAGTAAGCCATATCATCAAATTGTGCAACCCTGAGGGTTTCCTCTAAATGTCGGTAACGATAACTTACGTTATCACGATCAGTGAGGGGTATCTAGCAACACATCACTGTCTCCCGATATAAAGGAAAGAGTCTTCCAAGACTACTCCCAAACCATTGCACAAGTGTGACTCCATTCACAAGGCATACATGTGTCCTTTGCCACTGGATGTTCTTATTGGACAAGCGGGTCAAGCTTGTAACTCCAATACGATGAGCATGATTAGATCAGATGCACATTGTCATCTGGGCATGGCCATACACTATCTCAATCATCTCATATAGGGGGCCCATTAGAACATCACACTCCTTAAACAAGGAGACGGCAATCCTATGTCTATCACTAGTGCTCTAACCTGATTCAAGCTCACCATCCAAGATAGTCTATAATCATTATGTTTCAAATGATATTGAACTACCTCAAAACAATGACAATCATCATTTAGAAACACAAGTGATCTCAAGTCAAAGGACATGTGCCACTTAGTGCTCACAAGGATCATTCACATTGTGACAAGCAATGGAATATCCGAGTAGGGTCTGTCCAGTACATCCAATGTACCCATGAGTCTACATCTTATTCCATGCTCGAAGCATCCTATAAGATTAGCACTCATATTAGTCTCAATCATATCAAGGCTGTCTCATGTTCACCAAGATATCTCGACTAAGGACATATAGCCTGTCAGCCTAGCTGAACAGCTTTGAGACATTATTCAGAAGTACACTTATTACAGCAGACAAGGTAACAACCTGAATAATAACCATGCCTTTTATAAACACAAGAGTTTATTACATGATACTTATACAATCCCAAAGGCCTCAAACATTAGCCTTAAGGGCATACCCCAACAACAAGTTTCCTTGTGAAGGCACATTGAAGCAGGAGAAAATGGGCCTATGAACATATTTGAGTACAGCCTAAACTCCCTGGAAGGCACTTAGGAAGACTCCCCATGACGTAGGGAAGAGACAGCCCGATTTTTAGCACAATCAGAGGCTCCCAGACCCCGACACGGCCAGGCCGTGATGATGGTCACGCCAGTGACGAGCACGCAACACATCGACATGGCTGTTCCCATGACCGTGTTCAGCGCCGCACCAAACCAACCCGGACACGGCCAAGCCATGATGGAGAAGATGGCCGTGATGTAACTTTCTGTGGATTTCGGCCCGTAAAGAGGATTACGACGCGACCAGGCTGTGACGACCAGCACGGCCGTGACACGGTCCAGCCGCGACGCGAACACGGACATGACCCGCAACACGCCCGTGCCCCTGACCGTGATCTCTACAACAGAGCCTGGAGGGTCCGAGCACGCCCACGACCACCGACACAAGTAGGCCGTGTTCACCTCGGAGGATCAGATCAGGCCTCGACGACCCCATTTCGACGTGCACCACCCCCCCTACTTTGTTGTTGCACCCCATGATGATCCAAAGGAGCCCGACAAGGTGATAATCCACCGATCCCAACGCTAGAGCAAGCCTCCGGATCGTTTCGTGGGCGTCATTAGCCCCCTTTCCACCCAAACCGAGGCGACTCAACCCAAGGACACTACTGAAAGTAACCCTAGGTCACATGCGCATCTAGAGTGTGCAGCGGTGGAAATGCTAGGTTTCAAAATCGCTTGACTTAAACATATGATCAACCTTGAAAAGATAGGTTAGAACATTACCATTGCCATGCTTTGAGTGGCGCTTAGAAGATGAAAGAGGCGAGTGCCCCTTCTCCAAAGGTATCACACACAAGATGAGACAGGCCTCCTTCCTTGCGCTCCTTGTGCTAGCAAGTCACCAAGGTTTCTTTTGTCGTGTGAAGAGATGTCTCTTTCTTTGCTGGGCGAACTCCCTCTCTTGGCGTGAAGACAAACCAAAGACGAGAGCAAGAGAACAAGGGGCGAGCGGCGTTCTTACGTTCGAAAACATGGGAGGTTTTTCCAAAAAGAAAAACGCCTTCCAAAAATAGTAAGCACTTAACTCCCCATGAAGCCATCGATTGAACCAACCGAAACTTGTCTCTTAATTGAACCATGCGTTCACTAAGTGAACCGGTTCAATTCCATTTGGTTCAAGGACCAAATCGAACCAGCTCTGGTTATGATCTCTTTGAACCTCATTGTTGGGGTATGCCCTTAAGGCTAATGTTTGAGGCCTTTGGGATTGTATAAGTATCATGTAATAAACTCTTGTGTTTATAAAAGGCATGGTTATTATTCAGGTTGTTACCTTGTCTGCTGTAATAAGTGTACTTCTGAATAATGTCTCAAAGCTGTTCAGCTAGGCTGACAGGCTATATGTCCTTAGTCGAGATATCTTGGTGAACATGAGACAGCCTTGATATGATTGAGACTAATATGAGTGCTAATCTTATAGGATGCTTCGAGCATGGAATAAGATGTAGACTCATGGGTACATTGGATGTACTGGACAGACCCTACTCGGATATTCCATTGCTTGTCACAATGTGAATGATCCTTGTGAGCACTAAGTGGCACATGTCCTTTGACTTGAGATCACTTGTGTTTCTAAATGATGATTGTCATTGTTTTGAGGTAGTTCAATATCATTTGAAACATAATGATTATAGACTATCTTGGATGGTGAGCTTGAATCAGGTTAGAGCACTAGTGATAGACATAGGATTGCCGTCTCCTTGTTTAAGGAGTGTGATGTTCTAATGGGCCCCCTATATGAGATGATTGAGATAGTGTATGGCCATGCCCAGATGACAATGTGCATCTGATCTAATCATGCTCATCGTATTGGAGTTACAAGCTTGACCCGCTTGTCCAATAAGAACATCCAGTGGCAAAGGACACATGTATGCCTTGTGAATGGAGTCACACTTGTGCAATGGTTTGGGAGTAGTCTTGGAAGACTCTTTCCTTTATATCGGGAGACAGTGATGTGTTGCTAGATACCCCTCACTGATCGTGATAACGTAAGTTATCGTTACCGACATTTAGAGGAAACCCTCAGGGTCGCACAATTTGATGATATGGCTTACTTGAGTCAGATCGAATGGACTGGATTCTTTGAGTTCAGATTAAAGGGATTTTATCTCTGATTGTAAGTGAGATCTGGTCTGATCATGTTTGATTGATTAAGGCTTGAGATCGGTAAGCTTCGATCAAGAGAGATGATGCTAGATCGGAAAGATCAGGGGCATCAGGTGATGAATGGTTAGATCATGAGCCTTGGGGTTCAATATGGTCTAGACCACATGGCTTGAGCCATTTCGGTTTGGTTCATGAACCAAAGTTGAATCGAACGGTTTAGCTTGAACCGGTTCACAATTGTGAACGCATGGTTCAATGCTCAAATGCGTTTGGGTTATGGCTTGAGCGCATGCTTTGATGAGCTTCCATTTATGGAAAGTCATCAAAGGGGGCCGGTTTCACTTAACGCCAAAAACGCTTATGCGTTGGAACTCTTCTCATCAACGCCTTGGACATTGGTTGAGGTGTGGTTGACGACGAGAAGGAGAGCTTGGGCAAAGAGGAACTCTCGGCAACAAGGAAGTTCATCATCCCTTCCATTCGACAAGTGAAGATTCCTTGAGTGACTTGCTAGCACAAGCGACCCCAAGGAGTGAGCCAACTTCATCTTGTGTGTGGCACACTTTGGAGGAGACCTATCTTGATCTCTTCTTCCAAGCCGAGATCCAAGTCCATGGCATTGGTATGATTTCTAGTTTCAAGTTGATCATATTGTTTCATATCCGATCTTGACTTGAAGCCCTCTTTCCGCTATGCATGATAGATGAGCATGCTTAGGGTTTCTTCCCCCTTAGTTAGGGGTTCCTTCAATTGGTATCAGAGCTAGGCTCATGATATGATCGATATGATTGCTTTAAGTATTGGTGATCCATACATGATGTTGCGCTTACTGTTTCCTTGAGGCATGCTTTGTTTTCATGATGTTGCGCTTATATGTTCATGATGTTGCGCTTGTATCATATGTTCATGATGTTGCGCTTATATGTTCATGATGTTGCGCTTGTATCATATGTTCATGATGTTGCGCTTATATGTTCATGATGTTGCGCTTGTATCATATGTTCATGATGTTGCGCTTATATGTTCATGATGTTGCGCTTGTATCATATGTTCCTGAAGTATGCGCTCCCCCTTGAAGGGGACCTCCTAAAGTATGCGCTCCCCCTTGAAGGGGACCCCCTTAGATCTAAGGGTTATCAAGCATGTTGTTTGTTTGTAACATTGCGCATGTTATAAAAGTTTTCTAAAACTTACCTCTTGCGCGCTTCATTAGATCTAAGGTGCCACTACATTAAACCCTTAGATGGGTTGATGAGGTTGAAGTCACCACTAGGTTGGATCCAAGTCTGATCAGACCATCTGACAGCTCAGATGGGTTGACCCAATAGCACCTATGCGCAAGCACAAGGTGGCTATAGGTTGACTGCATCTAGGGCGTGTAGCGAGGTCTGGTTGAGACAACTACTGAACACACTTGAGTTAGGCCCGGGGTCACACCCGCTTGCCAAAACTCATGGGGTGGTTCAGCCCTTGGGGCATGCATGGTTGACCATTAGGTCAACTCGGGTCAGTTAGGACTCGGTGCATGCAAGGGCAAAGGATCTAGCTAGATGGATGAGTGGATCCCCATCAATGGACCATTGTAAGGTTGTAGGGCTCATAAGGAAATTAAATTGATGCCATGGGTTTTTCCAAAATTTAATTTCTTGAATGGATCACATGTTGATTGAATCATATGCTTGTTTATTTAGTCTTATGTGGGTTGCCCTATTGTGTGCTGTGCTGGGGCCTGCGAGCCTGGATAAGTTGTAAATTAATTTGTGATCTGCGAATCACATTGTACTTAATTTATAATATGTAGTTGACCTGCGAGTCAACCTTGTCTAGATAGATCAAATGTACTTTGATTAGACAAGTGCACACATCCAAGAGGGGCATTCATCTGGTGGTGCACCTGAGGTGCTCTTGGCGCTAGGGCACTGGGTTGGACCAGATGAGATGCAAGGAGCTCAAGTGAAGACTTAAGTAAATTAAGGTCTTACTAGGGTTCATGGGCTTTTACCACATAAGATCATGCTTTCTTCTTATTGCTTATAATTAGAATTGCATGTTTAAGTTTATCTTCTGCTATCACCATAGGACTTGTATGATAGTTAAGAAGATAAAAGACCGATAAAATCCAACGCTAACATATCAAGCTCGTAAGCCTTCTGACGCGAAACCTCACCTTTCTGATTATCGTTGGAGCCGTGTTGAACCCACTCAGTGGGCACGTCCACCTATCTTCAGACGGTGCTGGATTTCACCTGCGTGTTACAGAGTTGGGATTTATCCCCTCTCGTTGCTCAGCATAGCACGTGGTGGTCCAGGGAGTAGGTCAGGTCAGCTTGACCATGTTGGCTACATATGTGGCGCATATGGTAGCACATGGAGGCAGCCATCTCTGGGATCAGAGACTGTGTTGTACCAACTCAGTTGGCACAGTCTGCTGGATTGCCAAGATGAAGGGGAATCGCACGGGTTGGCGATTGGCTGGCACAGCCTACCAGAAATTAGTACTTGTCATCTCTGTGCATCTTATCTCGCCTGAGCGGGACGCGGAGACCAAGTATGAAATCTGGATCCCATCTCACTAAAAGAGTGTTACTCTTTCGGACTGTTTACTGGATTTTTCAGTCAGACAAAATAGTGAGAAAAGAATCTTTCTTAAGTCCTGGATTGATTCTGAAACATTGATACTAACCTTGCTGTTCTTGCTTGTTGTAGATTCCTGCAGCAACGAACACCATGAGCTTCAATGTGCGATCCCTACTGGAAAGGGAGAAGTTTGCTGGGCCGAACTTCTCTGACTGGTTCGGACACCTTAAGATTGTTCTTAAGGCAGAGAGGAAACTGTATGTCCTCGAGACGGCGATACCGCCGCAGCCCGCTCCGAACGCCGCAAGGGCGGTTCGGGAAGCCTACGAAAAGCACGTCAATGATAGCATTGATGTCGCTTGCCTGATGCTAGCGTCTATGACGCCACCGCTGCAGCGTCAGCATGAGGATATGTCGGCTATAGAAATTATAGCGAACCTCAAGATGCTGTATGCTGCACAGGCGAGGACAGAACGCTATAATCTGACAAAGCTCTTCTTTCAGAGCAAACTGGCTGAGGGGAGCCCAGTGGGAGCTCACGTGCTCAAGATGATTGGGCACAAGGAGGCTCTGGAGAAACTGGGGCATACCATCAACCAGGAGCTTGCTGTGGATATTATTCTGCAGTCTCTCCCGCCTTCTTTCGATGCGTTCATTATTAACTTTAATATGAACAAGATCGATTGTACGCCGGCAGAGCTGCTGAATATGCTCTTGACAACTGAGGAAACTCTGAAGGGTAAGCCTTCAACCTCTGTCTTGATGGTTCCTTCTAGGAACAAGAAGAAGGGGAAGAAGGGCAAGGCCCCTGTCAAGAATTACAGTAAGGCCCTGAAACAGAAGGTGAAGCGGTCGAAGGACAACAGGTGTTTCCACTGTGGCCAGCTGGGTCACTGGAAAAAGGACTGTAAAGCGTTCCAAGGAGATAAGAGGGGAAGCATCGCTTCTGGCTCAGGTATATACGTGACGGAAGTCATGGTTTCATCTTCTTCTATATCATGGGTGTTGGACACTGCATGTGGAGTTCACATTTGTTCAAATGTGCAGGAACTCAAGAGAAGAAGGCAGGTGGGACAGCATGAGGTAGACCTACGAGTTGGAAACGGGGCACGGGTTGCTGCTGTTGCTGTAGGAGACTATTTCATTACTTTACCATCTGGCATTGTATTAGAATTAAACAATTGTTATTTTGTACCCAGTATTACCAAGAATATTATCTCCATTCCTGCTCTTGTCAGGAAAGGATTTGCCTTTGAATGCAAGATTTCAAAGTGTGTTTTAACTTATGATAATATTGTGTATGCAACTGGTTCAATTAACAATGGGTTATACATGTTGGACATGGAAAATTCTATACAAAACATTGATAATAAGAAAGCCAAGTATGCTGATGACAGCACCTTGCTATGGCATAGTCGTTTAGGCCATATAAACGAGAAGCGCATTAAGCGGTTGCATGAACATGGACTGCTGGGATCATTCTCCTATGAGGAGATTGAGACATGCAAAGCTTGTTTAATGGGTAAAATGACGAAGTCTCCTTTTCCTCACAAAGGTCAAAGGACTTCAGGTTTACTGGACCTTATACACAGTGATGTGTGTGGGCCTTTCAGTAAACATGCCAGAGGTGGCTATCAGTACTTCATTACCTTTACTGATGATTTCAGTAGGTATGGGTATGTCTATTTAATGAGACATAAAAATGAATCTTTTGACAAGTTCAAAGAGTTCAAGAATGAAGTACAGAATCAGTTAGGCCGAAATATCAAGGCACTTCGTTCTGATCGAGGTGGTGAATACCTGAGTCATGCGTTTACTGACTATCTGAAGGAGTGTGGGATTATCTCACAGCTCACTCCGCCAGGAACACCGCAATGGAATGGTGTGTCCGAGAGGAGAAATAGAACGCTACTTGATATGGTTCGTTCTATGATGAGTCAGGCTACTCTTCCATATTCCTTTTGGGGTTTTGCACTGGAAACAGCTGCAAAGGTACTAAACCGAGTGCCATCCAAGGCAGTTTCAAAGACGCCATATGAGTTATGGTATGGGAAACAGCCTAGCTTGACATTTATCAAAATCTGGGGTTGCGAGGCTTATGTCAAAAAGCTCGCCTCTGGGAAACTAGAGAGCAGATCTGACAAATGTATCTTTGTCGGTTACCCTAAGGAAACTAAGGGTTATTATTTCTACGATCCCAAAGAGAACAAGGTTTTTGTTGCTCGGACGGCCATATTTCTTGAGAAGGAGTTTCTTCTGCAAGAGGCCAGTGGGAGAGAAATAAAGCTGGATGAAAATCCAGAGGAAGGACAAAGTAGTCAAGCACAGTTGGATGTGCCTGAGCCAGTAGATCAGGTTATTGAACAACCTGAGGCTCAGATATCACGGGAACCGCGAAGATCGGGTAGGATCCGTCGACAGCCTGAGCGCTATGACGGAGTCTACATCATGGATAATGATGAACCCCTAACTTATGCGGATGCGGTCAGTGGACCGGAGTCAGCTAGATGGCTTGAAGCTATGCGAGCCGAGATGGACTCCATGTCAGATAACCAAGTCTGGGATTTGGTTGATCCGCCTCCGGGAGTAATCCCTATAGGCTGTAAATGGATCTTCAAGAAGAAGATTGACATGGATGGTAACGTGGTTACCTATAAAGGCAGGCTAGTTGCGAAAGGTTTCAAACAAATCTACGGGATAGATTATGATGAAACTTTCTCTCCTGTAGCCATGTTTAAGTCTATTCGGATTCTTTTCGCGATAGCTGCATATTACGATTATGAGATCTGGCAGATGGATGTGAAGACAGCTTTCCTCAATGGAAATCTGGATGAGGATGTGTATATGACACAACCTGAGGGTTTCACTAATCCATCAGATCGTCATAAAATATGCAAGTTAAAGAAATCCATTTATGGATTGAAGCAAGCATCAAGAAGCTGGAATATTCGTTTTGATGAATCAATCTCTGAGTTTGGTTTCATCAAGAACGAAGATGACCCGTGTGTATATAAGAGGTTTAGTGGGAGCGTGATTACATTCCTAATCCTCTACGTCGATGATATCTTGATCATTGGAAACGATATTCCTGAACTGCATGCTGTTAAGGCATGGTTAGGAAAATGTTTTCAGATGAAAGATCTAGGAGAAGCAGCCTATGTATTAGGTGTGAAGATCTACCGGGATAGATCTAAGAGGCTTCTCGGGTTGTGCCAGAGTACCTACATCGATAAGGTCCTGGAGAGATTCCATTTAGAGAATTCTAAACGTGGATATCTTCCAGTCAGACATGGTCTGAATCTTTCGAAGAGTCAGTGTCCACAAACACAGACTGAGAAAGATGAAATGGACAATACGCCTTATGCTTCGGCTATTGGGTCCATTATGTATGCGATGTTGTGTACTCGCCCAGACGTCGCTTACGGGTTAAGCGTGACCAGTCGATTCCAAAGTAATCCAGGTTTGGCGCACTGGATTGCGGTCAAGAACATCTTAAAATATCTGCGGAGGACCAAAGATATGTTCTTGATATATGGTGGTCAGGAAGAACTCAGTATAGAGGGATATACTGACGCTTCGTTCCAGTCGGACCAGGATGATTTCCGATCGCAATCAGGCTATGTTTTTAGCTTGAATGGAGGTGCTGTGGTGTGGAAAAGTTTCAAACAGTCAACTGTTGCTGATTCCACAACAGAAGCCGAGTATGTTGCAGCCTCGGAAGCATCCAAGGAGGCAGTGTGGATTCGTAAGTTCGTGAGAGAACTTGGTGTCGTTCCTTCGAGTGCAGATCCTTTGGTTATCTTCTGTGATAACACTGGAGCTATAGCACAAGCAAAGGAACCGCGGTCACACCAGAAGTCCAAGCACATACAAAGACGTTTTCACTTGATCCGGGAGATCATTGATCGTGGCGAGATCAAGATTTGCAAGGTTCATACAGATGACAATCTGGCAGACCCGCTTACCATGCCTCTGGCGCAGCAGAAGCATGAGAAGCACTGTAATAATATGGGTTTGAGATTTCTCAACCATTAGATTAAGTGCAAGTGGGAGATTGTTGGGATATGCCCTTAAGGCTAATGTTTGAGGCCTTTGGGATTGTATAAGTATCATGTAATAAACTCTTGTGTTTATAAAAGGCATGGTTATTATTCAGGTTGTTACCTTGTCTGCTGTAATAAGTGTACTTCTGAATAATGTCTCAAAGCTGTTCAGCTAGGCTGACAGGCTATATGTCCTTAGTCGAGATATCTTGGTGAACATGAGACAGCCTTGATATGATTGAGACTAATATGAGTGCTAATCTTATAGGATGCTTCGAGCATGGAATAAGATGTAGACTCATGGGTACATTGGATGTACTGGACAGACCCTACTCGGATATTCCATTGCTTGTCACAATGTGAATGATCCTTGTGAGCACTAAGTGGCACATGTCCTTTGACTTGAGATCACTTGTGTTTCTAAATGATGATTGTCATTGTTTTGAGGTAGTTCAATATCATTTGAAACATAATGATTATAGACTATCTTGGATGGTGAGCTTGAATCAGGTTAGAGCACTAGTGATAGACATAGGATTGCCGTCTCCTTGTTTAAGGAGTGTGATGTTCTAATGGGCCCCCTATATGAGATGATTGAGATAGTGTATGGCCATGCCCAGATGACAATGTGCATCTGATCTAATCATGCTCATCGTATTGGAGTTACAAGCTTGACCCGCTTGTCCAATAAGAACATCCAGTGGCAAAGGACACATGTATGCCTTGTGAATGGAGTCACACTTGTGCAATGGTTTGGGAGTAGTCTTGGAAGACTCTTTCCTTTATATCGGGAGACAGTGATGTGTTGCTAGATACCCCTCACTGATCGTGATAACGTAAGTTATCGTTACCGACATTTAGAGGAAACCCTCAGGGTCGCACAATTTGATGATATGGCTTACTTGAGTCAGATCGAATGGACTGGATTCTTTGAGTTCAGATTAAAGGGATTTTATCTCTGATTGTAAGTGAGATCTGGTCTGATCATGTTTGATTGATTAAGGCTTGAGATCGGTAAGCTTCGATCAAGAGAGATGATGCTAGATCGGAAAGATCAGGGGCATCAGGTGATGAATGGTTAGATCATGAGCCTTGGGGTTCAATATGGTCTAGACCACATGGCTTGAGCCATTTCGGTTTGGTTCATGAACCAAAGTTGAATCGAACGGTTTAGCTTGAACCGGTTCACAATTGTGAACGCATGGTTCAATGCTCAAATGCGTTTGGGTTATGGCTTGAGCGCATGCTTTGATGAGCTTCCATTTATGGAAAGTCATCAAAGGGGGCCGGTTTCACTTAACGCCAAAAACGCTTATGCGTTGGAACTCTTCTCATCAACGCCTTGGACATTGGTTGAGGTGTGGTTGACGACGAGAAGGAGAGCTTGGGCAAAGAGGAACTCTCGGCAACAAGGAAGTTCATCATCCCTTCCATTCGACAAGTGAAGATTCCTTGAGTGACTTGCTAGCACAAGCGACCCCAAGGAGTGAGCCAACTTCATCTTGTGTGTGGCACACTTTGGAGGAGACCTATCTTGATCTCTTCTTCCAAGCCGAGATCCAAGTCCATGGCATTGGTATGATTTCTAGTTTCAAGTTGATCATATTGTTTCATATCCGATCTTGACTTGAAGCCCTCTTTCCGCTATGCATGATAGATGAGCATGCTTAGGGTTTCTTCCCCCTTAGTTAGGGGTTCCTTCACTCATGGTTCAAGATCTAACCACACATCTCTTGACCCTCTTGATCTCTTCGATCAAGCATCAATTCTCCCGATCGAAGCTTACCGATCATATGCCCTAATCAATCAAACATGATCAGACTAGATCTCACTTCCAATCAGAGTTTAAATTGCTTTAAACTGAACTAGAACAATTTAGTCCACACGATCTGACATAAGTAAGCCATATCATCAAATTGTGTGACCCTAAGGGTTTCCTTCATTGTCGGTAACGATAACATATGTTATCACGATCAGAGAGGGCTATCTAGCAACACATCACTATCTCCCGATATGAAGGAAAGAGTCTTCCAAGACTACTCCCAAACCATAGCACAAGTGTGAATCCAATTCACTCAGTATACATGTTCCCTTTGCCACTGGATGTTCTCGTTGGACAAGCCTGTCAAGCCTGTAATTCCAACACGATGAGAATGGTTAGATCAGATGAACATAGTCATCTGGGTATGGCCATATGTCACATCCCGTTATCTTAATCCAAAACAAGCAACACAAGTCATAGAGGAACAGGATGTTATCATACAGGATCGATGCACACGCTAAGTAAAACCAAGTTCAGGAAAACCCGATCTGAAATTTTTCGAGAATCCATACATAGAATCTCCACGAAACATAATTTCACAAATGTACCTGCCACCACGCAATACTTGCACTAGACATATGCAAGTCAACAGTTATATCAAAACCACATAAAATCCGTAAAATCCATAAATCACGTAAGGGTACCTGCCACCAGGCAATACTTGCACTAGACATATGCAAGTTCACATTTATATCAAATCTGATCGCAAAATACGAATCAACTCGAAATTCGAAGCAAAGCCACAATATCGATTTTATAAACTCATGGAACTAACATCAATGACCCAAACACCGAAAACAGGCCAAAGCCCTCGGTGACACAAAAATCAAAATCTCAAAACTGCCACAACCGGCAACACTAGTTCACAAAGTTTAGCCATAACCGGCCCCAGTTAACTAAACACAAAAAAATCTTATACATCGCACCAGCATAGTTGTAGAGAAAATCACAATATCCATAACATACGCTAACTCAGGCAATGCGCCCCTGCTCTACACCTGAAAATAATGAGGGGTGAGCTACACAGCCCAGTGAGTGGATAGTCTCAATCGACCATCCATAACATACACTCAAAGATACATGCAGATTGTTTTTTTTTAAAAATCTTTAGTAGAACATTGTGTCAACATATAACTAAAACAAAGAACAGAAAACAAAGAACAGAACTCATATAAACAATTAGATGTACAGGCATCACACAAATGTCACCCCAGAGTAACCAAAGTTCTAGAGCCATACTCTAAACCAACTAAACACACCAACCACTTAGTTGTTGTCCAGCATAAATCAAGAGTGACCCCTAGGGTCCAACCCGGCTCTGGCCTATGCACTGGGAGAAGCCTGCAAATCACATGCAACACAAACATGGACGGTGTGTAGACTCAAGAGGTGATCCCCATCCGGTCAAGATGTGATACCTTGATCTACACCACCCCATAACACAAAAATCTAAAAGTCTAAGAGTGATGAAATCAAGAGGTGGCCCCTGTCCGACCAAGACATGGCACTTTGCATCAATCACTTGTTCTCCCAAGGGTTCCTTATCTGGACAACCACTAGACACATCTTATATATTATTTCACAATCACAAAAGTGGACTCCTAAGTGTCAACCAGACTCTAGGATAGTCATTTTCATCACGATAATCACAACAGGAAGGCTGAAACATCAACCCCTCACATATCACAATACACCGGGCTGAAATCTCCAACCCCTAACATATCACATATAGACTATCCCCTAGAGTACACAGTTACACTTAGCCTTAGTCCTATCCATAATGGGTACACAGACCACAACACATAACATTCGAAACCACATATAACCACATAATGTAGTGTAGTGTCCTTAGGTTTCATGCTGATCAGTTTAGTATAACCTTGCTAAGTTATCACCCAAGTTTCTCAAACAAGGATACATGGCCATAAATATATAACATGCTGCACATAGAGAAACAATCATGGATCCTATAACATTATTAGCATTTATCAAGGCATCCATAAAATCAACATAGGATTAAAATTTGTATTCTTACCATCTAATTCACATAACACCACATGTAGCCCACGGTCTACAACATATTATCTACTTAAACTTTAACCTTAGTTAACAAGAATTTCATGCTCAAGAATCACTGATTTAAAACTGCCTAAATGCCATATAAGTTTCGGTTGTTAGCATGGTAAGGTTTCCAAGAAATCAAATGTATCATCTAACACAACCAAGCGGATAGAATTCGAATAAGACACCCCACTCACCTCTTATCTTGAACCGTGAACACCAAGATGAAGTTCTCTCCACAAACTCGTCTAAAGGCCTTGATGTTCTTAGGTAGACGCCACCAAAGGAAGAGAAACGCCACCAAACACCAAAGACGCCGGCCAAGGGAAAAAGAAGAGGAAGAAGAAAATTCGTCCAAGCCTTCAAGAAATCGCCCAAGCCTTCAAGAAATCGCCCAAGCCTTCAAGCCAAAACGCCAACTTCTTTGCCCTAGCCGTCCGCCCCCCCTTGGATTTTCGGTTTTTAATTTTTAAACCCGCTAACTAATTAATTCGAATAGGGTTTATGAATTAACCCACTTACTGATTAATTCAAATTTTAAACCCAAAATCCATCTAATTTAAGTGTAAACCCAATAACCCATAATTAATTATTCACTTAAGCGAAAATCCAATAAGGATTTAATTAACATCCAATAAGCTCTAATTAATTAATTACTAGAGTCAAAATCCATTAAGACTTAAATTAATATCCACTAACCCTTTGCCACTAATTTATAAATAACCCCTAAAGGTTTTAGAGATAAAACTCTCCCCCATCCTAGAGTTTACAAAAACAAAACATAGGAAAAATATCACAGCCAAAGATTTAAATCAAGAATAGTACTTACAAGGAATTAAGATTCTTGGATCTTACATCCCTCCCTCCTTATAAAGCTTTAGTCCTCTAAAGCTCAACATTCATATCATCAAAAAGATAAGCATACAACATCCTCATATCAGCTTCAGTCTCCCAGGTCGCCTCCTCAACCGACTGATTTCCCCAGATAACTTTTACCAAAGGTATAGACTTGTTCCTCAGAACTTTATCCTTTCTATCCACAATCCGGAGAGGTCTTTCCTCAAAGGTCAAATCACTCTGAATCTGAAGAGGTTCCAACTCCAATACATGAGATGGATCAGGATGATATTTCCTCAAAGCAGAAACATGGAATACATTATGCAAATGTTCCAAAGCAGGAGGTAAAGCTAACCTGTAAGCCACTGGACCAACTCTCTCAATAATGTCAAAAGGTCCAACAAACCTCGGGCTCAGCTTTCCTTTCTTGCCAAACCGCATAACACCCTTAGTAGGTGACACCTTTAAGAAAACATGATCCCCTACCATAAACTCTAGGGGACGACGACGGTCATCAGCATAACTCTTCTGTCTGTCCCGAGAAATCTTCAGTTTATCCTGAATCTCTTTGACCTTATCAGTAGTCTCCTGTACTGCATCAGATCTCAAAATCAATCTATCACCGGTTTCCTCCCAACACAAGGGAGTCCTACACCTTCTCCCATACAAAGCCTCATAAGGAGCCATCTGAATACTGGAGTGGAAGCTATTATTATAGGTGAACTCTATCAAAGATAGATCCCGGTTCCACTCAGAACTCCAATCAACCACATAAGCTCTCAACAGATCTTCTAGAGTCTGGATAGTACGCTCCGTCTGGCCATCAGACTGAGGATGGTATGCTGTACTAAAATTCAACTTAGTACCCAAACCCTCCTGTAAACTCTTCCAAAACCTGGACAGAAACCGAGAGTCCCTATCAGACACAATATCAACAGGCACTCCATGCAGTCTGACTATCTCATCAATGTACAACCTAGCCAGTCTCTCTAAAGGGTAAGTCATCTTGATCGGGAGAAAGTGGGCTGATTTAGTGAGTCTATCAACAATCACCCAAATAGCATCATGACCCAATCTGGTTCTGGGCAGACCACACACAAAGTCCATACTGATGCATTCCCACTTCCACTCAGGAATAGGAAGGGGCTGCAACAAACCACCAGGCTTCTGGTGTTCAGCCTTTACAGTCTGACAGGTTAAACACCTAGAGACAAAATCGATTACCTCTTTCCTCATACCCGGCCACCAAAAACTCTTCTTGAGGTCCTGATACATCTTAGTCACACCAGGGTGTAGAGAATATTTGGAGTTATGGCTATCCTCCAGTATTTCTTTCCTCAAGCTCGGTTCCTCAGGGACACACACCCTTCCACGGAAACGAAGAACACCATCATCAGACAAGCTAAAATCCTGAACTGTACCCGCAACCAAACTATCCCTGATCTGAGCTAATCTCGGATCCACAGACTGCTGATCTCTGATCTTCTGCAACAAAACAGACTGTACTCTGAGGAAAGCCACATAACCCGACTGAACTCTAGGAGAAACACTAATCCTGAGATCTCTGAACTCCTGCAATAACTGCCACTCACTGACCCGTAGTGCCGCTACTGAAGTAACTGGATGTCTGCTCAGTGCATCAGCCACTACATTGGCCTTTCCAGCCTGATACTGAATAGCGAAGTCATAGTCTTTGATCAACTCCATCCATCTTCTCTGTCTCATGTTCAACTCCTTCTGAGTGAAGATGTACTTGAGACTCTGGTGGTCAGTGAACAGATCAAACTCCTGACCCAACAAATAGTGGCGCCATATCTTCAGAGCAAAGACTACGGCCGCCAGTTCTAAGTCATGAGTAGGGTAGTTCAACTCATACTCCTTCAGTTGTCTCGAAGCATAGGCTACCACATTACTCTTCTGCATCAAGACACAACCCAACCCCTTGCCTGAAGCATCCGTATAGACGGTAAACCTTTCCCCATCACTAGGAATAATGAGGATCGGTGTACTAGTCAACCTTCTCTTCAGCTCCTGAAAGTTCTCCTCACACTTGTCATCCCAATTAAACTTGGCCTCCTTTCTGGTCAATTTAGTTAAAGGACCCGCCAGCTTGGAGAATCCCTCAACAAACCTCCGATAGTAACCTGCTAGACCCAGGAAACTTCTGATCTCAGTAGCACTAGTCGGTCTTCCCCAAATAAGGATGGCTTGCACTTTGACTGGATCCACAGACACCCCCTGACCAGAAATCACATGCCCAAGGAAACTGATCTTTTCTAGCCAAAACTCACACTTACTAGCCTTGGCATATAATCGGTTTTTCCTCAGGATCTCCAGCACTCTGCGCAAGTCACTGACATGATCCGAAGTAGTCCGAGAGTACACCAAGATATCATCTATGAAGACTACCACACAAGAATCGAGCAATTCATGAAATACCCTGTTCATCAAATCCATGAAGACAGCAGGTGCATTCGTCAGTCCAAAAGGCATAACTAGAAATTCAAAATGCCCATACCTGGTCCTGAAAGTAGTCTTAAATATATCCTCATCCTTGACCCTAAGCTGGTAATACCCTGATCTCAGATATATCTTAGAGAACACCGTAGCCCCCTGTAATTGATCAAATAGATCATCAATTCTGGGGAGAGGATACCTATTCTTGATAGTCACTTGGTTTAGTTGCCTGTAGTCTATACACATCCTCAGGGTTCCATCCTTCTTCTTTACGAACAGCACTGGTGCTCCCCAGGGAGAAGCACTAGGCCGGATGTAACCTTTCTCCAGCAGTTCCTCCAGTTGCTTCTTAAGCTCGGCAAACTCTGAGGTAGCCATGCGGTAAGGAGCTCTGGAGATAGGTGCAGTACCTGGCACCAACTCAATGCCAAACTCTACCTCTCGTATTGGTGGCAAGCCTGAAAATTCCTCAGAGAACACATCAGGAAACTCTTGCACCACCGCCATCTGAGTCAAATCAGGAGTAGAATCATCCTGCACCTTAACATGTGCAATATAACCCTTACACCCACTAGCAAGTAACTTTCTGGCCTGCAGGAAAGATATCACATGTGGTCCTTGGTCTGACACCAGACCTCTCACAAAAAGGCGACTCCCATCTAGTAGATTCAAGGTGATTACTTTCTCAAAGCAATCCACAGTGGCATGATGCGAGGATAACCAATCCATACCTAGGATGACATCATAGTCTTGCATGTCTAAAAGGATTAGATCTACAAGAAACTCATAACCCTCTACATGCACTACATAATCAGCACAAACAGTGTCTGTAGATGATGATTTTCCTAAGGGAGTACTTACAGACACAACATAATCCAGCACCTTAGGTAATACAGGTAAACATGCAGCAAATCTAATAGATACAAAAGATAAATTTGCACCAGGGTCAAATAAGATGCGAGCTAACTGATTGAATACAAATAAAGTACCTTCCACGACAGATCGGGAAGCCCGTGTATCCTTCTCAGCCACTGCATAAACTCAGGCTCTTTGTAGTCCTTGATCATGTGTCCAGGTTTCTTACACCTGAAGCATACACCATTCTTCTTAAAACAGTCTCTCATCAGATGTCCCTTGAGCCCACAATAATGACAATTCCGATCCTCTGTGTTACCGTTCTTTACATCCCTGGACTGCTGCAGTGCATCCCTGGACTGCTGCGGTGCCTTGTGAGAGTAAGGCTTATACCTGCTCTTCTTGTAGTCCTTATGCTTAGGGTACTTCCTACCCTTGCCGCCACCACCATACTGAGGAGCTGCCGCCTCAGCTGTAGGAATCACAGTCATGGTAGTACTAGAACTCCTCTCAGATATGTATCTCTCGATGGTGCGTGCTCGCCCAACAGTCTCAACATAAGTCTCCAAGTGCTGAGCACCAACCTGTTCTCGAATGTCCCATCTGAGACCTCTGAGAAACTTGGTAGCCCTCCTCTTTTCAGTGTTTATCAGGTGAGGGGCATACTTTCCCAACTTAGTGAATTGCAACTCATACTGGTCCACAGTCATATCACCCTGCTCCAGGTGAATAAATTCCACCTCTCGGTCCTCCACTAAGCTATCAGGGAAGTACTTCTCGTTAAATCGAGACAAGAAGTAGGGCCAATTTACTGTTTCAAGTTTTTCCGCAGCTAGCCTCACCACGCCCTTCCACCACTCATCTGCGTCACCACGCATCATATAGGTGGCCAGACACAGCTTGTCCTCATCTGAGCAACGCATGACTTGAAAAATCTTTTCCAAGCATAACTGCCAGTTCTCTGCAGTACTTGATTCTGGGCCCCCATAAAAAGAACTCGGACCCAGTTTCTGGAATTCACTCACAAGCGAGGCATAGCGCCTGTGAGCGTCCTCCTGAGAGTCTTTCCCCACCACCCGAGTAGTAGTCTGGGATCTCTCCTGAGTCAATTGCTGCAAGAGCTGCTGTTGCGCTTCTTGATGCTGAGTCTGTTGCTGCTGTAGCATCTGAGCTTGCCTCTCTATCATGGCACCCTGTTGCCGTACCATGCCTGTCAGAGCCTCAATGGTTCTCGTGAGATCTGAGGTCTGCTCACTCTCGCCGCTAGCATTTCCTCTGGATCGCACCATCTTAAATTCCTACACACACACACCATAGTAAGGAAAGCAAACATAAACCTATCAGGTGTCTAGCAATACACAAACATGATTTCCCCCGAACTAAGTTTTAGCTAGCCAACTCCTCTGATACCATTCTGTCACATCCCGTTATCTTAATCCCAAACAAGCAACACAAGTCATAGAGGAACAGGATGTTATCATACAGGATCGATGCACACGCTAAGTAAAACCAAGTTCAGGAAAACCCGATCTGAAAATTTTCGAGAATCCATACATAGAATCTCCACGAAACATAATTTCACAAATGTACCTGCCACCACGCAATACTTGCACTAGACATATGCAAGTCAACAGTTATATCAAAACCACATAAAATCCGTAAAATCCATAAATCACGTAAGGGTACCTGCCACCAGGCAATACTTGCACTAGACATATGCAAGTTCACATTTATATCAAATCTGATCGCAAAATACGAATCAACTCAAAATTCGAAGCAAAGCCACAATATCGATTTTATAAACTCATGGAACTAACATCAATGACCCAAACACCGAAAACAGGCCAAAGCCCTCGGTGACACAAAAATCAAAATCTCAAAACTGCTGTAAGATCCAAGGATCTTAAGTCCTGGTAAGCATTATTTTGATTTTGTCTAAAATTATTGACTGTGATATTTTTTTTATGTCTTGGTTGTTAATAGTTAATTAACTAGAGATTTTTGGTTGTTAATTTATTGTAAATTAATTAGAGATTATTTGTTTGATTATTGGCTGTTAATTTATGATAAATTATTATTGGTTGTTCATGATAAATTAATTAGGATTTATGGGTTGTAAGTTGTTAGTTAATTAATTAGACCTTATTGGTTAATTAGACCTTAGTGGATATTAATTAAGTCCTTATTGGATTTCGGTTAAGTGATTGGTTATTTGTCAGTTAATTAAATTAATTAGTTAACTTTGGGTTAGTGGGTTTAAAAATTTGAAATTTTTAGTTAAATGGGTTAAACCCTATTTGAATTAATTGCTTAATGGGTTTAAAATTTAAAAACCCAAAGTTTAAGTGGTAATTTCGGTTAGGGTAGGAGAGTTGGCGATATTTTTTTGCTTGGAAGAAATCTTGGGCGACGGCTTGGAGGCTTGGAGGCGAAATTCCTTTCTTCCTCTTCCTTTCTTCCATTGGCCGGCATCTTTGGTTTGGGTGGCGTTTTCTTCCATTGGTGGTGACAAGGCTTTAGACAATTTTTGGAGAATTTTCACCTTGCGTTCACGGTTAAGAGGTGAGTGGGGTGTCTTAATCGAGTTCTATCAACTTAGTTGTGTTATTTGATATATTGGAATTTTGGAAATTTTACCATGTTAAAACCGTAATTATGCAAAGTGTATGTAAGGTATGAAAACCGAATTTAGGGTATTGTTATTCATGAGAACCGAATTGTATTTCTCCATGAAAACCTAAATTTCCATGTAAACCGAAATGATCTTGATAGTTGTTATGAAAACCGAATTTTGATGTTAATTATGAAAACCGAAATAATCTTGATAATTGTTATGAAAACTGAAATTTTGATTTAATTATGAAAACCGAAATCTTGATGATTATTTAACCGAAAATTTGTATGAAATTTAAGGTGTTTTTATAGGGAATTTTGGTAGCATTAAATCATTGAATTTTGAGTATGAAATTCTTGTTATCTAGATATTTTTTTTAGTATGAATTTTGAATATTAAATCAGTGATTTTATCCCGTTAGTAAGAATACATGTTTTACATTTTATGTTGATTTTATGGATGCTTATTGTAATTTTATGTTTCTTTATGAGTGTAGCATGTATCCTTGTTTGAGAAAAATTGGGTGATAACATAGCAAGGTTAAGACTGAACTAATCAGCATGAAACCTAAGGACTACACTACATTATGTGATTATTAATATTATGTAATTATGTGATTTTTGAATATTATGGGATTATGTGATCTTTGAACATTATGTGGTTATGTAATTTTTGGAAATTATGTGGTTATGTGATTTCGGATATTATGTGTTATGTGATGTTAGGACTAAGGCTAAGTGTAACTGTGTACTCAAGGGGGTAGTCGTTATGTGATATGTTAAGGGTTTGAATTTCAGCCCTGTATTTGATATGTGAGGAGGTTGATGTTCAGCCTGCCTATTATGATTATTGTGATGGGGGTTGATGTTCAGCCTGCCCGATATGATTTTTGTGATGACTATCCTAGAGTCTAGTTGACACTTAGGAGTCCACCATTATGAAATATGATATAAGATGTGTTTGTTGTCCAGTAGGAACCTTTTGGGAGAACGAGTTTTGACGCAAAGTGCCATGTCTTGGTCGGACAGGGGCCACCTCTTGATGTCATCACTCTCTTTTTGTGATATGGGGTGTCGTAGAGCAAAGTGCCACGTCGTGACCCGGCGGGGGCCACCTCTTGAATCTACACACAAGCCATCGATGTGTTTATGGGGTGTTTTAGAGCAAAGTGCCACGTCGTGACCTGGCGGGGGCCACCTCTTGATTCTACTCACTGTCCATGTTTATGTGTTGCACGAGATTTTGCCACTCCCAATGCTTAGGCCAAAGCCGGGTTAGACCATATTGGTCACTACTGAATATGCTGGACAACTAGGTTAACTAAGTATGGATGTGTTTAGTTGGTTTAGAGTATAACTCTAGAACCTGAGTTTGTATAGAACCTGAGTTTGTTATATGTTGGTGTGTACATCTGGCTGTTTATATGACTTCTGTATTTAATCTTGTTGTATATTGACATAATGTTCCTGTTAAAGATTTTTAAAATAATCTGCCTATATTTTTGAGTGTATGTTATGGATGGTCGATTTAGACTATCCACTCACTGGACTGTGTAGCTCACCCCTCACTATTTTCAGGCATAGAGCAGGGGCGCATTTCTTGAGTTAGCATTGGCGTGGACATTATGCTAGTTTGGTTAAGAACTTTTGTGCTTAATTATCTGGGGCCGGTTGTGGCCTTAATATGAATGATATGAGCTATGTGAACCATGTGAACTATGTGAACTTGTGATGCCAAATTAATGAGTTTGATTTTTGTGTCACCGCGGGCTTCAGCCTGGTTTCGGTGTTTGGTATGAGTTTATAAAATCGACTTTGTGGCTTTGCTTTGAATTTCGAATCGAATTGTATTTATGCCATCGGATTTGATATAACTGTTGCCTTGCATATGTCTAGTGCAAGGATTGCGTGGTGGCAGGTACCCTTATGTGATTTATGAGATTTGTGTATTGTGGATATTTATGTATGGGTTTGTGGAAATTTTCAGATCGTGTTTTCCTGAACTCGGTTTTACCTAGCATTTGAATCGATCTTATATGAAACATCCTGTATCATTCATGAATTATGTTGCTTGTTTGGGGTTAAGATAACGGGATGTTACAACTGCCACAACCGGCAACACTGGTTCACAAAGTTTAGCCATAACCGGCCCCAGTTAACTAAACACAAAAATCTTATACATCGCACCAGCATAGTTGTAGAGAAAATCACAATATCCATAACATACGCTAACTCAGGCAATGCGCCCTTGCTCTACACCTGAAAATAATGAGGGGTGAGCTACACAGCCCAGTGAGTGGATAGTCTCAATCGACCATCCATAACATACACTCAAAGATACATGCAGATTGTTTTTTTTTTAAAATCTTTAGCAGAACATTGTGTCAACATATAACTAAAACAAAGAACAGAAAACAAAGAACAGAACTCATATAAACAATTAGATGTACAGGCATCACACAAATGTCACCCCAGAGTAACCAAAGTTCTAGAGCCATACTCTAAACCAACTAAACACACCAACCACTTAGTTGTTGTCCAGCATAAATCAAGAGTGACCCCTAGGGTCCAACCCGGCTCTGGCCTAAGCACTGGGAGAAGCCTGCAAATCACATGCAACACAAACATGGACGGTGTGTAGACTCAAGAGGTGATCCCCATCCGGTCAAGATGTGATACCTTGATCTACACCACCCCATAACACAAAAATCTAAAAGTCTAAGAGTGATGAAATCAAGAGGTGGCCCCTGTCCGACCAAGACATGGCACTTTGCATCAATCACTCGTTCTCCCAAGGGTTCCTTATCTGGACAACCACTAGACACATCTTATATATTATTTCACAATCACAAAAGTGGACTCCTAAGTGTCAACCAGACTCTAGGATAGTCATTTTCATCACGATAATCACAACAGGCAGGCTGAAACATCAACCCCTCACATATCACAATACACCGGGCTGAAATCTCCAACCCCTAACATATCACATATAGACTATCCCCTAGAGTACACAGTTACACTTAGCCTTAGTCCTATCCATAATGGGTACACAGACCACAACACATAACATTCGAAACCACATATAACCACATAATGTAGTGTAGTGTCCTTAGGTTTCATGCTGATCAGTTTAGTATAACCTTGCTAAGTTATCACCCAAGTTTCTCAAACAAGGATACATGGCCATAAATATATAACATGCTGCACATAGAGAAACAATCATGGATCCTATTGAAGGTCCCCTAGACAAGGGGGGGCGAAAACCCTAATAGGAGGCGCAATAAAATTCTAGCGGAATCTTGGGCTTTCAAAATCGCATAACATGTATTATGATCAACTTTAAAGCATGAAAAGAACTCATACCGAAGCCATATAATGGAAGGCGCCTTGGAAGCAAGAGAACAAGATAGCTCTCCTCCAAATCGTCACACACAAGATGATGTTGCTTCCTCCCTTGGTGCTCCTTGTGCTAGCAAGGTTCCAAGAGGTCCTTGTCGAGTGAAAGGGAAGATGAGATGTGTCCTTCTCTTGGCCGAATCCTCCTCTACCTTCAAGGCGTCCCACACACGAGAGGCGTCAAGAGGAATATGGGCGAGAGGCGAGAATAGCGTTTTTCCTATTCGAACATGAGAGGTGTCCATGTCGAGATCATGGTTTCTAAAAATAGAAACCCACACACCCTCAAACGTTCACGCCAAGTGAACAAGTCGCTAACTCCTCTCCCCTTGAACCATGCGCTCATTTAACGAGCCGGTTCAAATTGGTTTGGTCCAGAGACCAATTAAGCCAAGTGATATGGTCTAGATCAAATTAAACCCTAAGGCTCCAGATCTGACCGTTGATCTCCTGATGCTCCTGATCTCATCGATCTAGCATCCAATCTCTCAATCGAAGCTTACCGATCTCAAGCCCTAATCAATCAAACATGATCAGACCAGATCTCACTCACAATCAGAGATTAAATCCCTTTAAACTGAACCCGAACAATTCAGTCCACTCGATCTGACTTAAGTAAGCCATATCATCAAATTGTGCGACCCTGAGGGTTTCCTTTAAATGTCGGTAATGATAACTCACGTTATCACGATCAGTGAGGGGTATCTAGCAACACATCACTGTCTCCCGATATAAAGGAAAGAGTCTTCCAAGACTACACCCAAAACACAGCACAAGTGTGAATCCACATCACTAGGCATACATGTTTCCTTTGCCACTGGATGTTCTTATTGGACAAGCGTGTCAAGCTTGTAGCTCCAATATGATGAGCATGATTAGATCAGATGAACACAGTCACCTGGGTATGGCCATACACTTTTCTCAATCATCTCATCCAGGGGGCCCCTTTAGAACATCACACTCCTTAAACAAGGAGACGGCAATCCTATGTCTATCACTAGTGCCCTAACATGACTCAAGCTCATTATCCAAGATAGTCTATAACCATTGTGTTTCAAATGATATTGAACTACCTCAAAACAATGACAATCATCATTTAGAAAACACAAGTGATCTCAAGTCAGAGGAAATGTGCCACTTGTCATATTCAAAGATTATTCACATTGCGACAAACAATTGAACATCCTAGTAGGGTCTGTCCAGTACATCCAATGTACCCATGAGTCTACATCTTATTCCATGCTCGAAGCATCCTATAAGACTAGAACACATATTAGTCTTAACCATATCAAGGCTGTCTCTTGTTCACCAAGATACATCGACTAAGGACATTATAGCCTGTCAGCCTAGCTGAACAGCTTTGAGACATTATTCAGAAGAACATGTATTGCAGCAGACAATGTAGCTAACTGAATAATAACCATGCCTTTATAAACATAACAGTTTATTACATGATACTGATACATTCCCAAGGCCTCAAACATTAGGCTTAAGGGCATACCCCAACAATCTCCCACTTGCACTTAATCTAATGGTTGAGAAATCTCAAACCCATATTATTACAGTGCTTCTCATGCTTCTGCTGCGCCAGAGGCTTGGTAAGCGGGTCTGCCAGATTGTCATCTGTATGAACCTTGCAGATTTTGATCTCGCCACGATCTATGATCTCCCTGATCAAATGAAACCGTCTCTGTATGTGCTTGGACTTCTGGTGCGACCGTGGTTCCTTTGCTTGTGCGATTGCTCCAGTGTTATCACAGAAGATAACCAAAGGATCTGCACTCGAAGGAACAACACCAAGTTCTCTCACGAACTTACGAATCCACACTGCCTCCTTGGATGCTTCCGAGGCTGCAACATACTCGGGTTCTGTTGTGGAATCAGCAACAGTTGACTGTTTGAAACTCTTCCACACCACTGCTCCTCCATTCAAGCTAAAAACATAGCCTGATTGCGATCGGAAATCATCCTGGTCTGACTGGAACGAAGCGTCAGTATATCCTTCAATACTGAGTTCTTCCTGACCACCATATATCAAGAACATATCTTTGGTCCTCCGCAGATATTTTAAAATGTTCTTGACTGCAATCCAGTGTGCCTGACCTGGATTACCTTGGAAACGACTGGTCACGCTTAACCTGTAAGCAACGTCTGGGCGAGTACACAACATCGCATACATAATGGATCCAATAGCCGAAGCATAAGGCGTATTGTCCATTTCATCTTTCTCAGTCTGTGTTTGTGGACACTGACTCTTCGAAAGACTCAGACCATGTCTGACTGGAAGATATCCTCGTTTAGAATTCTCTAAATGAAATCTTTCCAGGACTTTATCGATGTAAGTACTCTGGCACAGCCCGAGAAGCCTCTTAGATCTATCCCTGTAGATCTTCACACCTAATACATAGGCTGCTTCTCCTAAATCTTTCATCTGGAAACATTTCCTTAACCATGCCTTCACAGCATGCATTTCAGGAATGTCATTTCCAATGATCAAGATATCATCGACGTAGAGGACTAGGAAAGTAATTACGCTCCCACTAAACCTCTTATATACACACGGGTCATCCTCGTTCTTGATGAAACCAAATTCCGTGACTGATTCATCAAAACGAATATTCCAGCTTCTTGATGCTTGCTTAAGTCCATAAATGGACTTCTTTAACTTGCATATCTTATGACGATCTGATGGATTAGTGAAACCCTCAGGTTGTGTCATATACACATCCTCATCCAGATTTCCATTAAGGAAAGCTGTTTTCACATCCATCTGCCAGATCTCATAATCATAATATGCAGCTATCGCGAAAAGAATCCGAATAGACTTGAACATAGCTACAGGTGAGAAAGTTTCATCATAATCTATCCCGTAGATTTGTTTGAAACCTTTCGCAACTAGCTGCCTTTATAGGTAACCACGTTACCATCCATGTCAATCTTCTTCTTGAAGATCCACTTACAGCCTATAGGGATAACTCCCGGAGGCGGATCAACCAAATCCCAAACTTGGTTATCTGACATGGAGTCCATCTCGGCTCGCATAGCTTCAAGCCATCTAGCTGACTCCGGTCCACTGACCGCATCCGCATAAGTGAGGGGTTCATCATGATCAATGATGTAGACTCCGTCATAGTGCTCAGGCTGTCGACGAATCCTTCCCGATCTTCGCGGTTCCCGTGATATCTGAGCCTCAGGTTGTTCAATAACCTGATCTACTGGCTCAGGCTCATCCAATTCTGCTTGAGCACTTTGTCCTTCCTCTGGATTCTCATCCAGTTTTATTTCTCTCCCACTGGCCTCTTGCAGAAGAAACTCCTTCTCAAGAAATATGGCCGTCCGAGCAACAAAAACCTTGTTCTCTTTGGGATCGTAGAAATAATAACCCTTAGTTTCCTTAGGGTAACCGACAAAGATGCATTTGTCAGATCTGCTCTCTAGTTTCCCAGAGGCGAGCTTTTTGACATAAGCCTCGCAGCCCCAGATCCTGATAAATGTCAAGCTTGGCTGTTTCCCATACCATAACTCATATGGAGTTTTTGAAACGGCCTTGGATGGCACTCGGTTTAGTACCTTTGCAGCTGTTTCCAGTGCAAAACCCCAAAAGGAGTATGGAAGAGTAGCCTGACTCATCATAGAACGAACCATATCAAGTAACGTTCTATTTCTCCTCTCGGACACACCATTCCATTGCGGTGTTCCTGGCGGAGTGAGCTGTGAGATAATCCCACACTCCTTCAGATAGTCAGTAAACGCATGACTTAGGTATTCTCCACCTCGATCTGAGCGAAGTGCCTTGATATTTCGGCCTAGCTGATTTTGTACTTCATTCTTGAACTCTTTGAACTTGTCAAAAGATTCACTTTTATGTCTCATTAAAAAGACATACCCATATCTACTGAAATCATCAGTAAAGGTAATGAAGTACTGATAGCCACCTCTGGCATGTTTACCAAATGGCCCACACACATCAGTGTGTATAAGGTCAAGTAAACCTGAAGCCCTTTGTCCTTTGTTAGGAAAAGGTGACTTCGTCATTTTGCCCATTAAACAAGCTTTGCATGTATCAATCTCCTTGTAGGAGAATGATCCCAGCAGTCCATGATCATGCAACCGCTTAATGCGTTTCTCGTTAATATGGCCTAAACGACTATGCCATAGCAAGGTGCTGTCATCAGCATTCTTGGCTTTCTTAATATCAATTTTCTGTATAGAACATTCCATGTCCAACATGTATAACCCATTGTTAATTGAACCAGTTGCATAAACAATATTATCATAAGATAAAACACACTTTGAAATATTGCATTCAAAGGAAAAACCCTTCCTGACAAGAGCAGGAATGGAGATAATATTTTTAGTAATACTGGGAACAAAATAACAACTGTTTAGTTCCAATACAAGTCCAGATGGTAAAGAAATGAAATAGTCTCCTACAGCAACAGCAGCAACCCGTGCCCCGTTTCCAACTCGTAGGTCCACCTCATGCTGTCCCACCTGCCTTCTTCTCTTGAGTTCCTGCACATTTGAACAAATGTGAACTCCACATGCAGTGTCCAACACCCATGATATAGAAGAAGAAAACATGACCTCAGTCACGAATATACCTGAGCCAGAAGCGATGCTTCCCCTCTTATCTCCTTGGAGCGCTTTACAGTCCTTTTTCCAGTGACCCAACTGGCCACAATGGAAACACCTGTATTCCTTGGACCGCTTAACCTTCTGCTTCAGAGCCTTGCTGTAACTCTTGACAGGGGTCTTGCCCTTCTTCCCCTTCTTCTTGTTCCTGGAAGGAACCATTAAGACAGAGGTCGAAGGCTTTCCCTTCAGAGTCTCCTCAGTAGTGAGGAGCATATTCAGCAGCTCTGCCGGAGTACAATCGATTTTGTTCATATTAAAGTTAATAATGAACGCGTCGAATGAAGGCGGGAGAGACTGCAGAATAATATCCACAGCAAGCTCCTGGTTGATGGTATGCCCCAGTTTCTCTAGAGCCTCCTTGTGCCCAATCATCTTGAGCACGTGAGCTCCCACTGGGCTCCCTTCAGCCAGTTTGCTCTGAAAGAAAAGCTTTGTCAGATTATAGCGCTCTGTCCTCGCCTGTGCAGCATACAGCATCTTGAGGTTCGCTATCATGTCTATAGCAGACATATCCTCATGCTGACGCTGCAGCGGTGGCGTCATAGACGCTAGCATCAGGCAAGCGACATCAATGCTATCATTGACGTGCTTTTCATAGGCATCCCGAACCGCCCTGGCGGCGTTCGGAGCGGGCTGAGGCGGTATCGCCGTCTCGAGGACATACAGTTTCCTCTCTGCCTTAAGAACGATCTTAAGGTGTCCGAACCAGTCAGAGAAGTTCGGCCCAGCAAACTTCTCCCTTTCCAGTAGGGATCGCACATTGAAGTTCATGGTGTTCGTTGCTGCAAGTATCTACAACAATGCAAGAACAGCAAGGTCAGTATCAATGTTAAGAATCAATCAGGACTTAAGAAAGATTCTTTTTCTCACTATTTTATCTGACTGAAAAATCCATTAAACAGTCCGAAAGAGTAGACACTCTTTTAGTGAGATGGGATCCGGATTTCATACTTGGTCTCCGCGTCCCGCTCAGGCGAGATAAGATGCACAGAGAGTACAAGCACTAATCTCCGGTAGGCAGTCCCTGCCGATCGCCAACCCGTGCGATTCCCCTTCATCTGGGCAATCCAGCAGACTGTGCCAACTGAGTTGGTACAACACAGTCTCTGATCCCACCGATGGCTGCCTCCATGTGCTACCATATGCGCCACATATGTAGCCTACATGGTCAAGCTGACCCGACCTACTCCCTGGACCACCATGTGCTATGCTGAGCAACGAGAAGGGATAAATCCCTACTCTGTAACACACAGGTGTAATCCCACACCGTCTGAAGATAGATGGACGTGCCCACTGAGTGGGTACAACACGGCTCCAACGATAATCAGAACAGTGAGGTTTCGCGTCAGAAGGCTTACGAGCTTGATATTTTAGCGTTGGATTTTAACGGTCTTTTTATCTTCTTCACTATCATGCAATTCCTATGGTGATAGCAGAAGATAAACTAATCATGCAATTCTAATATTTAAACAATAATAAAAGAAAGCATGAATCTTATGTGGTAAAAGCCCATAGCCCTAGTAAGACCTTAATTTAACTTAAGTCTTGACTTGCTTTTCTTCATAGGGCTTTTGCTGCTCATCTGGCCCAAACCTGGGCCCAAGCGCCATCTGCAGCTCTGGTGCGCCCACCAGGAATTTGCGCGTGTCCTAGGGTCGAACCCTAGACCTCCCACCTGGTCAAGCCACTACTGCAAGCGCCTCTGCCAAGTGTGCTCTGTGCTCTTGTCTAATTAAATTACAAATTTAACTATCTAGACAAGATTGACACGCAGGTCAATTACACATTATAAATTAATTAAACCGTGATTCGTAGATCACAAAAATAAAAATTAATTTACAATTAATTCCCAGGCACGCAGGCCCCAGCACAGCACACATTAAAAACGGGCAGCCCACATAAGAGTAAATAGACAAACACATGGCATCAATCAACATGTGATCCACTCAAGAAAATTTAAATTTCGAAAACCCATAGGCATCAATTTTAATTTCCTTATTTGCCCTACAACCTTACAACGGTCCATTACTAGGGATCCACTCATCCATCCTAGTCAGATCCACTGCCCTTGCATGCACCAAGTCCTAACTGACTTGAGTCGACCATAAGGTCAACAATGCATGCGCCAGGGCTGAACATCCACAATGAGGTCTGGCAAGCGGGTGTGACCCCGGGCCTAACTCATGTGTGTTCACTAGTTGTCTCAATCAGACATCGCTACACGCCTGTCTGCAGTCGACCTGTAGCCACCACGTGCTTGCGCACAGGTGCTACCTGGTCAACCCGTCAAGGCTGTCAGATGGTCTGATCAGACTTTTGGATCTAACCTAGGGGTTGACTTCAACCCTAATAACCCGTCTAAGGATTTAATGTAAGGCCTTAGATCTAGTGGTATACGCGCAAGTGTTTAAGTTTTAAGAAAAACTACAACATAATATATGCGCCAACTTAACATGCGCCAAGGAGAAAATCATATCTATTACTAGCATGCATTTTCACCAACATAAAGCATGTAACTATAGATCTATGAATTTGCGCAAAACATGGATCACAATCATTTTCAAGCAATCATAAAACATGCATGAAAACCTGGCTCTGATACCAATTGAAGGTCCCCTAGACAAGGGGGGGCGAAAACCCTAATAGGAGGCGCAATAAAATTCTAGCGGAATCTAGGGCTTTCAAAATCGCATAACATGTATTATGATCAACTTTAAAGCATGAAAAGAACTCATACCGAAGCCATATAATGGAAGGCGCCTTGGAAGCAAGAGAACAAGATAGCTCTCCTCCAAATCGTCACACACAAGATGATGTTGCTTCCTCCCTTGGTGCTCCTTGTGCTAGCAAGGTTCCAAGAGGTCCTTGTCGAGTGAAAGGGAAGATGAGATGTGTCCTTCTCTTGGCCGAATCCTCCTCTACCTTCAAGGCGTCCCACACACGAGAGGCGTCAAGAGGAATATGGGCGAGAGGCGAGAATAGCGTTTTTCCTATTCGAACATGAGAGGTGTCCATGTCGAGATCATGGTTTCTAAAAATAGAAACCCACACACCCTCAAACGTTCACGCCAAGTGAACAAGTCGCTAACTCCTCTCCCCTTGAACCATGCGCTCATTTAACGAGCCGGTTCAAATTGGTTTGGTCCAGAGACCAATTAAGCCAAGTGATATGGTCTAGATCAAATTAAACCCTAAGGCTCCAGATCTGACCGTTGATCTCCTGATGCTCCTGATCTCATCGATCTAGCATCCAATCTCTCAATCGAAGCTTACCGATCTCAAGCCCTAATCAATCAAACATGATCAGACCAGATCTCACTCACAATCAGAGATTAAATCCTTTTAAACTGAACCCGAACAATTCAGTCCACTCGATCTGACTTAAGTAAGCCATATCATCAAATTGTGCGACCCTGAGGGTTTCCTTTAAATGTCGGTAACGATAACTCACGTTATCACGATCAGTGAGGGGTATCTAGCAACACATCACTGTCTCCCGATATAAAGGAAAGAGTCTTCAAAGACTACACCCAAAACACAGCACAAGTGTGAATCCACATCACTAGGCATACATGTTTCCTTTGCCACTGGATGTTCTTATTGGACAAGCGTGTCAAGCTTGTAGCTCCAATATGATGAGCATGATTAGATCAGATGAACACAGTCACCTGGGTATGGCCATACACTTTTCTCAATCATCTCATCCAGGGGGCCCCTTTAGAACATCACACTCCTTAAACAAGGAGACGGCAATCCTATGTCTATCACTAGTGCCCTAACATGACTCAAGCTTATTATCCAAGATAGTCTATAACCATTGTGTTTCAAATGATATTGAACTACCTCAAAACAATGACAATCATCATTTAGAAAACACAAGTGATCTCAAGTCAGAGGAAATGTGCCACTTGTCATATTCAAAGATTATTCACATTGCGACAAACAATTGAACATCCTAGTAGGGTCTGTCCAGTACATCCAATGTACCCATGAGTCTACATCTTATTCCATGCTCGAAGCATCCTATAAGACTAGAACACATATTAGTCTTAACCATATCAAGGCTGTCTCATGTTCACCAAGATACATCGACTAAGGACATTATAGCCTGTCAGCCTAGCTGAACAGCTTTGAGACATTATTCAGAAGAACATGTATTGCAGCAGACAATGTAGCTAACTGAATAATAACCATGCCTTTATAAACATAACAGTTTATTACATGATACTGATACATTCCCAAGGCCTCAAACATTAGGCTTAAGGGCATACCCCAACACCTATAACATTATTAGCATTTATCAGGGCATCCATAAAATCAACATAGGATTAAAATTTGTATTCTTACCATCTAATTCACATAACACCACATGTAGCCCACGGTCTACAACATATTATCTACTTAAACTTTAACGTTAGTTAACAAGAATTTCATGCTCAAGAATCACTAATTTAAAACTACCTAAATGCCATATAAGTTTCGGTTGTTAGCATGGTAAGGTTTTCAAGAAATCAAATGTATCATCTAACACAACCAAGCGGATAGAATTCGAATAAGACACCCCACTCACCTCTTATCTTGAACCGTGAACACCAAGATGAAGTTCTCTCCACAAACTCGTCTAAAGGCCTTGATGTTCTTAGGTAGACGCCACCAAAGGAAGAGAAACGCCACCAAACACCAAAGACGCCGGCCAAGGGAAAAAGAAGAGGAAGAAGAAAATTCGTCCAAGCCTTCAAGAAATCGCCCAAGCCTTCAAGCCAAAACGCCAACTTCTTTGCCCTAGCCATCCGCCCCCCCTTGGATTTTCGGTTTTTAATTTTTAAACCCGCTAACTAATTAATTCGAATAGGGTTTATGAATTAACCCACTTACTGATTAATTCAAATTTTAAACCCAAAATCCATCTAATTTAAGTCTAAACCCAATAACCCATAATTAATTATTCACTTAAGCGAAAATCCAATAAGGATTTAATTAACATCCAATAAGCTCTAATAAATTAATTACTAGAGTCAAAATCCATTAAGACTTAAATTAATGTCCACTAACCCTTTGCCACTAATTTATAAATAACCCCTAAAGGTTTTAGAGATAAAACTCTCCCCCATCCTAGAGTTTACAAAAACAAAACATAGGAAAAATATCACAGCCAAAGATTTAAATCAAGAATAGTACTTACAAGGAATTAAGATTCTTGGATCTTACACCATACACTTTCTCAACCATCTCATCCAGGGGGCCCCTTTAGAACATCACACTCCAACTAGGAGAGGCAATCCTATATCTATCACTAGTGTCCTAACATGACTCATGCCCACTATCCAAGATAATCCTTAACCATTATCTTTCAAATGATATTGAAGTACCTCAAGACAATGCCAATCATCACTTAGTAACACAAGTGATCTCCAGTCAGAGGGAATATACCACTTGCTTGCTTATAAGGACTTATTCACATTGTGACAAACAATTGAATATCCTAAGTAGGGTCAGTCCAGTACATCCAATGCACCTATGTGTCTAAATCTTATTCTATGCTCGAAGCATCCTATAAGATTAGAACACATATTAGTCTCCATCATATCAAGGCTGTCTCATGTTCACCAAGATATCTCGACTAAGGACAACTCTGAATGTCAGCAAAGCTGAACATCATTGAGACATTACTCAGAGGTATACATACCGCAGCAGACAATGCAACAATCTGAATAACAACAATTGCCTTTATAAACATATACTCAGTTTATACATGATACTGATAATAACCCAAGGCCTCAAACATTAGCCTTAAGGGCATACCCCAACAATCTCCCACTTGCACTTAAACTAATGGTTGAGAAATCTCAAACCCATATTATTACAGTGCTTCTCATGCTTCTGCTGCGCTAGAGGCTTTGTAAGCGGGTCAGCTAGATTGTCATCTGTATGTACCTTGCAGATCTTGATCTCTCCTCGATCTATGATCTCACGGATCAAATGAAACCTTCTCTGTATGTGCTTGGACTTCTGGTGTGACCGTGGTTCCTTTGCTTGTGCAATCGCTCTAGTGTTTGTTGGGAAACCCCGGGGACATTTTACAATTTTCAGAGCCATGGATACATTTTACGCAGCGGAAGAATGTCCCCGAAACAGGCTAGTCCCAAAAACCCAGTGAAGATCACTTGCGAGGGGGTCGACACGATGTGATAGTAAGTACCTTTAAGCAATTGGAAGCCGATGTCGATGAAGGCGCCCAAGTGTTCGCCCTCTGCAGTCTCGCACACACGGATTCCTCAAGTTTTCTTCTTCCTCGCCCGGTGCTAGCCTCGGGAAGAAGATCCATGCCTTAGGAGAGCCCTCCATGCAATTTGCGCCATCACCAAGATGTGATGCGCCAAGGAGATGGAAGGAGAAGGGAACGCCGCAAGCCTTCTTGTTCCTTTGCGCCAAGGAAAGGAAGAGGAGAAGCATGCTTGCGCCCTTGATGGAAGAAGAAGAGCTCTAAGCTCTCCAAGCCGTCGCCCTTCAATGCTTCACGCCTCCAAGGAATTAGCATCATGAAGAGAGGGGGCGGTAAGGGCTTATTTATAGGAGCAAGAGGCGGTTAGGGGAGAATGGCAAGTGTTGACAATTAGGGCATGATTCTAGGAGATTATCCAATCAAGTATATTGATTAAATCTCCACTCCCATATGCGCCTAAGACTTGCCAAAGCAAGCATTAGCCATATTCGCCCATATCATGCCATATGAGGCATTAATCCCATCCATGCGCCTAGACCTAGTCAAGGCAATATGATGGATTACCTAATGTGGCTTGGGCGCAAGTCCTAATCCAATTAGGACTCTAATTATGTTCATAATCAGCCCACAATTGTCAAACACAATCCAATCAATTATCTTGTGTGATTTAATCAAATCCAATTTGATTTAATCACCTAGGAGATACCAAACAAGGCATAGGCGCCAATTCTAGTCCAACTAGAATCCCATATGCGCCTATCCCATTAATTCATCCCCATTATACCCTTCAAGCCTCATAGCCCTTCAATACAACTTATTAGCAAGCCCAACTAAGCAATGGGCCAAGCCCAAAGTCCATTATGCATGTTAACCAAGCTATTGGATCCAATCCAATTTAACCCATGGCTAAATGAGGCTAACCATGGTTAATTTGATCAATATGCCAAAAATAGAAGTTGGCCCCAATAAGTTTCTTCCATCTCATCAGGCCCATTGGCGCTGATGAAATCTCCCAAATAGATCAGAGTTATCCAATAACTCGATCTAAAGGCTACCCGATCAATATGAAAACTCGAGTATCAAGGTGTGCGACCCTGTAGGTTCCTCTAACGCTGGCAGTGCTGACCAAAGGTCATCACAAGCAGTGAGTGGCACCTAGCAGTGCATCGCTGCTACCCAGGTTATTGGAATGGATATCGACATCGACATCCCCATCATCGTAACTAGGTACAGATGCATTACAGTCTCTTTGCCGAACTGATATCCGATTGGACAAGTGTGTCACCACTTGTTTTCATCCAATCACATGGCTATGACTAGAACAGGTTCTTACCTGGGTATGGCCATACACTCTCAGTCATAGAACCATAAGGGAGCTCCATTGATATCATACTTCCCAAAGGAAGGGGCAAATCCTATGTCTGTCCATTGACCTTCTCATATGGGTCGTGACATGCTCAATGACAACCGTTATGACCTCCCAACTACGGCAAGGTGTTAGGTTGTATCAAAGCAAGTCCCTAACCATATAGAATGGTCAATGACCTCAAGTCAAGGGATTAATGCATCTCCTGTCACTTGTGAGGATAACTTATGACACCAAGTCATAGCCTCACAGCGGGTCTATCCAGTATATCCTCCAATGATATACCCATGTGTCTGCGTTAGCACCACGTGCCTAACCAGCCCACATACCAGTCTCTCAAGTACCAGAGTTGTCCCATATCCACTCAGGTACATCGACTGGGGACTATAGTTCGAGCACAGATCCAATCTGTCTCCAGGGACATTATCATGTAAGTACACAATCGCAGGTGTAGACAAACAATGATAACGACAATGCCAGAAAGATATATATTAATATCAGAGTCAAGTAGTACAAAGATGGACCAAAACTAGGTCCTAGGGCATATACACCAACAGTGTTATCACAGAAGATAACCAATGGATCTGCACTTGAAGGAACAACACCAAGTTCTTGAATGAACTTACGAATCCATACTGCCTCCTTTGATGCTTCTGAGGCTGCAACATACTCGGCTTCTGTTGTGGAATCAGCAACAATTGATTGTTTGAAACTCTTCCACACCACTGCTCCTCCATTCAAGCTAAAAACATAGCCTGATTGCAATCGGAAATCATCTTGGTCAGATTGGAACGAAGCGTCAGTATATCCTTCAATACTGAGTTCTTCCTGACCTCCATAAATCAAGAACATATCTTTGGTTCTCCGAAGATATTTTAAAATGTTCTTGACTGCAATCCAGTGTGCCTTCCCTGGATTACTTTGGAACCGACTGGTCACGCTTAACCCGTAAGCGACGTCTGGGCGAGTACATAACATCGCATACATGATGGACCCATTAGCCGAAGCATAAGGCGTATTGTCCATCTCATCTTTCTCAGATTGTGTTTGAGGACACTAGCTCTTTGAAAGATTCAGACCATGTCTGACTGGAAGATATCCTCTTTTAGAATTTTCTAAATGGAATCTCTCCAGGACCTTATCGATGTAAGTACTCTGGCACAGCCCAAGAAGCCTATTAGATCTATCTCTATTGATCTCCACACCTAATACATAGGCTGCTTCTCCTAAATCTTTCATCTGGAAACATTTTCTTAACCATGCCTTAACTGCATGTAGTTCAGGAATATCGTTTCCAATGATTAAAATATCATCGACGTAGAGGACTAGGAAAGTAATCACGCTCCCACTAAACCTTTTATATACACACGGGTCATCTTCATTTTTGATGAAACCAAATTCACAAACTGATTCATCAAAACGAATATTCCAGCTTCTCGATGCTTGTTTTAGTCCATAAATGGACTTCTTTAATTTGCATATCTTATGACGTTCTGATGGATTGATGAAACCTTCAGGCTGTGTCATATACACATCCTCTTCTAGTTTTCCATTAAGGAAAGCGGTCTTCACATCCATTTGCCAGATCTCATAATCATAATATGCTGCTATCGCGAGAATAATTCGAATGGACTTGAACATGGCTACAGGAGAGAAAGTTTCAACATAATCTATCCCGTAGATTTGTTTGAAAACTTTCACAACTAGCCTGCCCTTATAGGTAACCACGTTACCATCCATGTCTTTCTTCTTCTTGAAGATCCACTTACAGCCTATAGGGATTATTCCCGGAGGTGAATCAACCAAATCCCAGACTTGGTTGTCTGACATGGAGTCCATCTCGGCTCGCATAGCTTCAAGCCATCTTGCTGATTCCGGTCCACTGACCGCATCCGCATAAGTGAGGGGTTCATCATTAATGATGTAGACTCCGTCATAGCGCACAGGCTGACGATGGATCCTTCCCGATCTACGCGGTTCCCGTGACATCTGAGCCTCAGGTTGAAGATCAACCTGATCTATTTGCTCAGGCTCATCCAACTGAGCTTGACTACTTTGTCCCACTTCTGGAATTTCATCCAGCTTTATTTCTCTCCCACTTGCCTCTTGTAGAAGAAATTCCTTCTCAAGAAAAATAGCCGTTCGAGCAACAAATACTTTGTTCTCCTTGGGATCATAGAAATAATAACCCTTAGTTTCTTTAGGGTAACCGACAAATATACATTTATTTGATCTGCTCTCCAGTTTCCCAGAGGCGAGCTTTTTGACATAAGCCTCGTAACCCCAGATTTTAATAAATGTCAAGCTCGGCTGTTTCCCATACCACAATTCATATGGTGTCTTTGAAACGGCCTTGGATGGCACTCGGTTTAGCACCTTTGCAGCTGTTTCCAGTGCAAATCCCCAAAAGGAGTAAGGTAGAGTAGCCTGACTCATCATTGAACGAACCATATCCAATAAGGTTCTATTTCTCCTCTCGGACACACCATTCCATTGCGGTGTTCCTGGTGGAGTGAGCTGTGAGATAATCCCACACTCCATCAGATAGTCAGTAAACTCACGACTCAAGTATTCTCCACCTCGATCTGAACGAAGTGCCTTGATATTTCTGCCAAACTGATTTTGTACTTCATTTTTGAATTCTTTGAACTTGTCAAAAGATTCACTCTTATGTCTCATTAGATAGACATAACCATACCTACTGAAATCATCAGTAAAAGTAATGAAGTATGAATAGCCACCTCTGGCATGTTTACTAAACGGCCCACACACATCACTGTGAATAAGGTCAAGTAAACCTGAAGCCCTTTCACCTTTATTAGCAAAAGGAGTCTTCGTCATTTTACCCATTAAACAAGCTTTGCATGTATCAAGCTCCTCATAGGAGAATGATCCCAGCAGTCCATGGTCATGCAACCGCTTAATGCGCTTCTTGTTAATGTGGCCTAAACGACTATGCCATAACAAGGTGCTGTTGTAAGATCCAAGGATCTTAAGTCCTGGTAAGCATTATTTTGATTCAAATAAAATTATTAACTATGATAATTTTATGTATTGGTTGTCAAATTATAGTTATTTAACTAGAGATTTTGGTTGTTAATTTATTGTAAATAAATTAGAGATTATTTATTTGATTGTTGGCTGATTTATGATAAATTATTATTGGATGTTAGTTTAAGTGAATTAATTAATTTTAAGTTAATTAATTAGAGTTTATTGGTTAATTAAATCCTTATTGGATTTCGGTTAAGTGCTTGGTTATTTGTAAGTTAATTAAATTAATTAGTTAACTAAGCTTATTGGATGTTAGTTTAACTCTTATTGGACTTTCACTTAAACTAAGGGATTATTGGGTTTTTAAAATTTGAATTATTGGGTTAATGGGTTAAACCTTTTTGAATTAATGGGTTAGAGGGTTAAAACCTTAAAAACCGAAATTTGTAAGAGGTAATTTCGGCTAGGGTGAAATTAGTGGCGATTTTTGGGTCTTGAGAAAAACCTTGGCGACGGCTTGAGGAGCTTGGCGATTTCTTGGACGATTCTTGAAGGCTTGGAGGAATTTTTCTTTCTTCCTCTTCCTTCTTCCTTTGGCCGGCATTCCTTGGTGTTTGGTGGCGTTTTTCAAAACCTTAGACGGATTTTTGGAAGGGTTTTCTTGTTGGTGTTCACGGTTAAGAGGTGAGTGGAGTGTTTAATTGATTGCTATCTATTTGTTTGTGTTAATTGATGTGTTAAGATGAGACATTTGCTTGTTGGAAACCCTATCATGCTAAAACCGAAATTCAAGACTTCACTATGATGAAAACCGAATTTGGTAAAGATGATTATATGATGAAAACCGAATTTAAGGCATTAGTTATTTCTTCATGTGAAAAACCGAAAATTGCAAGAATGTATATATCATGAAAATTGTTATGAAAACCGAATTTTGGTGTTAACTATGAGAACCGAAATAATCTTGAAAATTGTTGTAAAAACCGAATTAGTATTGGTGATTGTTTAACCGAAATTTGTATGAAATTTAAGGTATTTTGGTAGCATTAAATCATTGAACATTGAGCATGAATTTCTTGTTAATTAGATATTTTATAAAGAATTTTGGTAATATTAAACCAATGATTTTTGTAGCCGAAATATTGTTAATTGTAGTTAAACCGAAATTTGATGATTGTAGTTAACATGTTTACATGTGGTAAATTGTGGTAATTGTGGTAATTTGTAAAGTAAATTATAAGAATACATGTTTTACATTTTATGTTGATTTTATGAATGCTTGTTTTAATTTTATGTTTCTTTGTGGGTGTAACTTGTATTCTTGTTTGAGAAGTTTGGGTGATAACATAGCAAAAATTTGACTAAACTAATCAGCCTGAAATTTAAGGACTACACTATATTCGATGATATTCGAATATAAAATATTATGTGTTATGTTATATGATTTTGAGCAATAAGTGTGATCTTGTGAATTTGGAAAATTATGGGTTATGTGAATTTGGAAAAATTATGTGATTATGTGATGGTTAGGACTAAGGCTAGGTGTAACTATGAACTCAAGGGGATAGTCCTTATGTGTTATGTTAAGGGTTTGAATTTCAGCCCTGTATTGTGATATGTGAGGAGGTTGATGTTCAGCCTGCCTATTATGATTATTGTGATGGGGGTTGATGTTCAGCCTGCCCGATATGATTTTTGTGATGACTATCCTAGAGTCTAGTTGACACTTAGGAGTCCACCTTTGTGAAATATGTTCACCTATGTGAAATATGAATTAAGATGTGTCTGTTGTCTAGTAGGAACCTTTTGGGAGAACGGGTTTTGACCCAAAGTGCCATGTCTTGGTCAGACAGGGGCCACCTCTTGATGTCACTACTCTTTTTGTGATGGAGTAATATAAGACCCAAAGTGCCATGTCTTGATCAGACAGGGGCCACCTCTTGATGTCATTACTCTTTATGTGATGGGGTGATATAATACGCAAAGTGCCATGTCTTGATCAGACAGGGGCCACCTCTTGATGTCGTCACTCTGATGTGTTATGGGGTGAGGGACCAAAGTGCCACGTCGTGACCTGGCGGGGGCCACCTCTTGATTCTACTCACTATCCATGTTTATGTGTTGCATGCGGCTCCCAGTGCTTTGGCCAAGCCGGGTTAGACCATATTGGTCACTACTGAATATGCTGGACAACTAGGTTGATTATGTGTTGGTGTGTTTAGTGGTTTAGAGTATGACTCTAGAACCTGAGTTTGTGAACCTAAGTTATATGTGTTTAGTTGGTTTAAAATATATGTGTTTAGTTGGTTTAGAGTATAACTCTAGTACCCTGAGTTTGTTATATGTGGGTGTGTACATCTGACTGTTTATGTTACTTCTGTACTTAATCTTGTTATTTAATCTGGTTATATGTTGACATTATGTTCGACATTATATTCCTGTTAAAGATTTTTAAAACAATCTGCATATATTTTTTTAAGTGTATGTTATGGATGGTCAATTAGACTATCCACTCACTGGGCTGTGTAGCTCACCCCTCATTATTTTCAGGTATAGAGCAGGGGCGCAGTTAGCATGATATTGATGTTGTGATTTATGCTTATAATGCCGGTTGTGGCCCTATGTTTATGCTTAATTAATTTGAGGCCGGCTGTGGCCGAATATGAATTTTATGAACTATGTGAACCATGTGATGTGAACCATGTGAACTATGTGAATTTGTGTTGCCTGATTGTGGCAATTAAATGAGTTTGATTTTTGTGTCACCGCGGGCTTCAGCCTGGTTTCGGTGTTTGGTATGGGTTTATAAAATCGATTTTGTGATTTTGTTTTGAATTTCGGCTTGTTGTATATTCCGTGCAATCGGTTTTGATATACCCTGTAACTTGCATATGTCTAGTGCAAGTATTGCGTGGTGGCAGGTACCCTTATGAGATTTGAGTTTTGTGAATTTGTGTGTATGGATTTATGAAATTTTTCAGATAGTGTTTTCTTGAACTCGGTTTTACCTAGCATATGATCGATCTTATATGAAACATCCTGTATCATTTGTGAATTGTGCCATTTGTTTGGGGTTAAGAATGTGGGATGTTACAGCTGTCATCAGCATACTTGGCTTTCTCGTTATCAATTTGTTGTACAGAACATTCCATGTCCAACATGTATAACCCATTGTTAATCGACCCAGTTGCATAAACAATATTATCATATGAAATACAACACTGTGAAGTTTTGCATTCAAAAGAAAAATCTTTCCTGACAAGAGCAGGAATAGAGATAATATTCTTAGTTATGCTTGGTACAAAATAACAATTGTCAAGTTCTAATACAAAACCAGATGGTAAAGAGATGTCATATTCCCCTACAGCAACAGCAGCAACCCGTGCCCCGTTTCCAACTCGTAGGTCCACCTCATGCTGTCCCACCTGTCTTCTTCTCTTGAGTTCCTGCACATTTGAACAAATGTGAACTCCACATGCAGTGTCCAACACCCATGAAATAGAAGAAGCTACCATGACTTCAGTCACGTAAATACCTGAGCCAGAAGTGAAAGGCTTGCTTCCCTTCTGTTGGGGTATGCCCTTAAGGCTAATGTTTGAGGCCTTGGGATTGTATCACTATCATGTATATAAACTCTTATGTTTATAAAGGCAATGGTTGTTATTCAGTATGTTACATTGTCTGCTGCAATAAGTGTGCTTCTGAATAATGTCTCAATGCTGTTCAGCTAGGCTGACATGCTGTAATGTCCTTAGTCGAGATATCTTGGTGAACATGAGACAGCCTTGATATGATTGAGACTAATATGTGTTCTAATCTTATAGGATGGTTCGAGCATGGAATAAGATGTAGACTCATGGGTACATTGGATGTACTGGACAGACCCTACTAGGATATTCAATTGGTTGTCACAATATGAATAATCCTTGAATGTAACAAGTGGCACATTTCCTCTGACTTGAGATCACTTGTGTTTTCTAAATGATGATTGTCATTGTTTTGAGGTAGTTCAATATCATTTGAAACATAATGATTATAGACTATCTTGGATGGTGAGCTTGAATCAGGTTAGGGCACTAGTGATAGATATAGGATTGCCGTCTCCTTGATTGGAGTGTGATGTTCTAAAGGGGCCCCCCTCTGTATGAGATGATTGAGAAAGTGTATGGCCATACCCAGGTGACTGTGTTCATCTGTTCTAATCATGCTCATCATATTGGAGCTACAAGCTTGACACGCTTGTCCAATAAGAACATCCAGTGGCAAAGGAAATATGCATGCCTTGTGAGTTGGATTCACACTTGTGCTGTGGTTTGGGTGTAGTCTTGGAAGACTCTTTCCTTTATATCGGGAGACAGTGATGTGTTGCTAGATACCCCTCACTGATCGTGATAACGTAAGTTGTCGTTACCGACATTTAAAGGAAACCCTTAGGGTCGCACAATTTGATGATATGGCTTACTTAAGTCAGATCGTGTGGACTGAATTATTTGGGTTCAGTTTAAAGGGATTTAATCTCTGATTGTGAGTGAGATCTGGTCTAATCATGTTTGATTGATTAGGGCTTGAGATCGGTAAGCTTCGATCGAGAGAATGGATGCTAGATCAGTGAGATCAGGAGCATCAAGAGATCAACGGTCAGATCAAGAGCCTTAGGGTTTAATGTGATCTGGACTAATTGCTTGGGTTAATTGGTCTATGAACCAGACCTAGTTGAACCGGCTCATGATATGAGCGCTTGGTTCAAAGAGGGGAGAGGAAAATGCGATTGGTTCGTGAGCGCATGAACACATGATCGCATGAAAGAGTAAGGTTGGCTATTTTTAGCAACCACGCCTCCATGTTTTGGGTAGAGCGCATCTCTTGTCGCCTCACTCCTATTCCCGTCGCCTCCTCTCGTGGAAGTTCCTCTTCACGCTTTGGAGAGTCGAGGACTGAGCAAGCAAGACATTCTTCTTCCCTTCAAACACGAACAAAGACACCAAGGAACTTTGCTAGCACAAGGTGTACCGAAGGGAGTAAGCGCATAGATCTTCTTGTGTGCGAACCGTTTGGAGGAAAGCGACTTCACTTTCTTCTTCCTAGACGCCATCCAACAAATGGCATTGGTATGGTTCTATCTCTTATATACAATCGATTTAAGTTGATTATATTACATGCATTGAAAAGATCCCAAGAAACCCCCTTTCCGCTGCTTGAAATATTACATGCGCCCTTTAGGGTTTCGCTCCCCCTTGAAGGGGACCCTTCAACTGGTATCAGAGCCGGTTCTAATGCATGCTAATATGATTGCTATGCTTTGTGATCCTTGTTTGCGCCATATTGCTAGATCTAGGCTACATGTGAAACTTTACTTGTTGTATATTATTGTTGGCGCATGTATGAAGGTAGCGCTTCTATATGTTGTTGTTGATGTTTTTCTTAAAACTAAAATGACTTGCGCGCTTACCATTAGATCTAAGTGGCGCCTACTTTAAACCCTTAGACGGGTTGTTACGGTTGAAGTCATAGTCTAGTCAAGATCCAACCAGTCTGATCAGACTATCTGACAGCCTAGATGGGTCGACCAAATGGCACCTGTGCGCAAGCATGAGGTGGCTATAGGTCGACTGCGGACAGGTGTGTAGCGATTTCTGGTTGAGACAACCTTTGAACGCACATGAGTTAGGCCCGGGGTCACACCCGCTTGCCAGACCTCATTGTGGCCGTTCAGCCCTTGGCACATGCATGGTTGACCGTTAGGTCAACTCAAGTCAGTTAGGACTTGGTGCATGCAAGGGCAATGGATCTGACTAGTCTAATGAGTGGATCCCTAATAATGGACCGTTGTAAGGTAGTAGGGCATATAAGGAAAAATAAAATTGAAGCCAATGGGGTTTTTCAAAATTTTATTTTCTTTTGGATCACATGTTGATTGTAAGCATATGTTTGTTTATTTATTCTTATGTGGGCTGCCCATGTTAAATGTGTGCTGTGCTGGGGCCTGCGTGCCTGTATTAAAGTTGTAAATTAATTATTGTGATCTGCGTATCACATTGTATTTAATTTATAAAGTGTAATTGACCTGCGTGTCAATCTTGTCTAGATAGATTAATTTGTAAGTTAATCAGACAAGAGCACAGAGCACACTTGGCAGAGGTGCATGCAGCAGTGGCTTGACCAGGTGGGAGGTCCAGGGTTCGACTCTGGGACAGGCGCATATTCCTGGTGGGCGCACTTGAGCTGCAGATGGCGCTTGGGCCCTGGTTTGGGCCAAATGAGCAGCAAAAGTCCCATGAAGAAAAGCAAGTGAAGACTTAAGTTAATTAAGGTCTTACTTAGGCTATGGGCTTTTACCACATAAGATCCATGCTTTCTTTTATTGTTTATATAAGTAGAATAGCATGATTTATTTATCTTCTGCTATCACCATAGGAATTGCATGATAGTGAAGAAGATAAAAGACCGTTAAAATCCAACGCTAAAATATCAAGCTCGTAAGCCTTCTGACGCGAAACCTCACTGTTCTGACTATCGTTGGAGCCGTGTTGTACCCACTCAGTGGGCACGTCCATCTATGTTCAGACGGTGTTGGATTACACCTGCGTGTTACAGAGAAGGGATTTATCGCTTCTCGTTGCTCAGCATAGCACGTGGTGGTCCAGGGAGTAGGTCGGGTCAGCTTGACCATGTAGGCTACATATGTGGCGCATATGGTAGCACATGGAGGCAGCCATCTGTGGGATCAGAGACTGTGTTGTACCAACTCAGTTGGCACAGTCTGCTGGATTGCCCAGATGAAGGGGAATCTCATGGGTTGGCGATTGGCTGGGACAGCCTACCAGAGATTAGTGCTTGTACTCTCTGTGCATCTTATCTCGCCTGAGCGGGACGCGGAGACCAAGTATGAAATCTGGATCCCATCTCACTAAAAGAGTTCTACTCTTTCGGGCTGTTTTTGCTGGATTTTTCAGCCAGATAAAATAGTGAGAAAAGAATCTTTCTTAAGTCCTGGATTGATTCTCTACATTGATACTGACCTTGCTGTTCTTGCATTGTTGTAGATTCCTGCAGCAACGAACACCATGAGCTTCAATGTGCGATCCCTACTGGAAAGGGAGAAGTTTGCTGGGCCAAACTTCTCAGACTGGTTCGGACACCTTAAGATCGTTCTTAAGGCAGAGAGGAAACTGTATGTCCTTGAGACGGTTATACCGCCACAGCCCGCTCCGAACGCCGCAACGGTTCGGGAAGCTTATGAAAAGCACGTCAATGATAGCATTGATGTCGCTTGCCTGATGCTAGCGTCTATGACGCCACCGCTGCAGCGTCAGCATGAGGATATGTCAGCTATAGAGATTATAGCGAACCTCAAGATGCTGTATGCTGCACAGGCGAGGACAGAACGCTATAATCTGACAAAGCTTTTCTTTCAGAGCAAACTGGCTGAAGGGAGCCCAGTGGGAGCTCACGTGCTCAAGATGATTGGGCACAAGGAGGCTCTAGAGAAACTGGGGCATACCATCAATCAGGAGCTTGCTGTAGACATTATTCTGCAGTCTCTCCCGCCCTCTTTCGATGCGTTCATCATTAACTTTAATATGAACAAAATCGACTATACTCCGGCAGAGCTGCTGAATATGCTCTTAACTACTGAGGAGACTCTGAAGGGAAAGCCTTCGACCTCTGTCTTAATGGTTCCTTTTAGGAACAAGAAGAAGGGGAAGAAGGGCAAGGCCCCTGTCAAGAGTTACAGCAAGGCTCTGAAGCAAAAAGTTAAGCGGTCAAAGGAATACAGATGTTTCCACTGTGGCCAGCTGGGTCATTGGAAAAAGGACTGTAAAGCGCTCCAAGGAAATAAGAGGGGAAGCTTTGCTTCTGGCTCAGGTATTTATGTGACGGAAGTCATGATATCCTCTTCTTCTATTTCTTGGGTGTTGGACACTGCATGTGGAGTTCACATTTGTTCAAATGTACAGGAACTCAAGAGAAGAAGGCAGGTGGGACAGCATGAGGTGGACCTACGAGTTGGAAACGGGGCACAGGTTACTGCTGTTGCTGTAGGAGACTATTTCATCTCTTTGCCATCTGGGCTTGTATTAGAACTAAACAGTTGTTACTTTGTTCCCAGCATTACTAAAAATATTATCTCTATTCCTGCTCTTGTCAGGAAAGGGTTTTCCTTTGAATGCAAGATTTCAAAGTGTTATCTTTCTTTAGATAATATTGTTTATGCTACTGGTTCAATTAACAATGGGTTATTCATGTTGGACATGGAATGTTCTATACAAAACATTGATAATAAGAAAGCCAAGTATGCTGATGACAGCACCTTGCTATGGCATAGTCGTTTAGGCCATATTAACAAGAAGCGCATTAAGCGGTTGCATGATCATGGACTGCTGAGATCATTCTCCTATGAGGAGAATGATACATGCAAGGCTTGTTTAATGGGTAAAATGACGAAGTCACCTTTTCCTAACAAAGGTCAAAGGGCTTCAGGTTTACTTGACCTTATACACAGTGATGTGTGTGGGCCATTTAGTAAACATGCCAGAGGTGGCTATCAGTACTTCATAACCTTTACTGATGATTTCAGTAGGTATGGGTATGTCTATCTTATGAGACACAAAAGTGAATCTTTTGACAAGTTCAAAGAGTTCAAGAATGAAGTACAGAATCAGCTTGGCCGAAATATCAAGGCACTTCATTCTGATCGAGGTGGAGAATACTTGAGTCATGCGTTTACTGACTATCTGAAGGAGTGTGGGATTATCTCACAGCTCACTCCGCCAGGAACACCGCAATGGAATGGTGTGTCCGAGAGGAGAAATAGAACGTTACTTGATATGGTTCGTTCTATGATGAGTCAGGCTACTCTTCCATATTCCTTTTGGGGATTTGCACTGGAAACAGCTGCAAAGGTACTAAACCGAGTGCCATCCAAGGCAGTTTCTAAGACGCCATATGAGTTATGGTATGGGAAACAGCCGAGCTTGACATTTATCAGGATCTGGGGCTGCGAGGCTTATGTCAAAAAGCTCGCCTCTGGGAAACTAGAGAGCATATCTGAGAAATGTATCTTTGTCGGTTACCCTAAGGAAACTAAGGGTTATTATTTCTACGATCCCAAAGAGAACAAAGTATTTGTTGCTCGGACGGCCATATTTCTTGAGAAGGAGTATCTTCTGCAAGAGGCCAGTGGGAGAGAAATAAAGCTGGATGAGAATCCAAAGGAAGGACAAAGTGCTCAAGCACAGTTGGATGAGCCTGAGCCGGTAGAACAGGTTACTGAACAACCTGAGGCTCAGATATCACGGGAACCGCGAAGATCGGGAAGGATCCGTCGACAGCCTGAGCGCTATGACGGAGTCTACATCATTGATAATGATGAACCCCTTACTTATGCGGATGCGGTCAGTGGACCGGAGTCAGCGAGATGGCTTGAAGCTATGCACGCCAAGATGGACTCCATGTCAGATAACCAAGTCTGGGATTTGGTTGATCCGCCTCTGGGAGTAATCCCTATAGGCTGCAAATGGATCTTCAAGAAGAAGATTGACATGGATGGTAACGTGGTTACCTATAAAGGCAGGCTAGTTGCGAAAGGTTTCAAACAAATCTACGGGATAGATTATGATGAAACTTTCTCACCTGTAGCCATGTTTAAGTCTATTCGGATTCTTTTCGCGATAGCAGCATATTACGATTATGAGATCTGGCAAATGGATGTGAAGACAGCTTTCCTTAATGGAAATCTGGAAGAGGATGTGTATATGACACAACCTGAAGGTTTCACTAATCCATCAGATCGTCATATGATATGCAAATTAAAGAAGTCTATTTATGGACTTAAACAAGCATCGAGAAGCTGGAATATTCGTTTTGATGAATCAATCTCTGAATTTGGTTTCATCAAGAACGAGGATGACCCGTGTGTATATAAGAGGTTTAGTGGGAGCGTGATTACTTTCCTAGTCCTCTACGTCGATGATATCTTAATCATTGGAAACGATATTCCTGAACTGCATGCTGTTAAAGCATGGTTAAGGAAATGTTTTCAGATGAAAGATCTAGGAGAAGCAGCCTATGTATTAGGTGTGAAGATCTACAGGGATAGATCTAAGAGGCTTCTCGGGCTGTGCCAGAGTACTTACATCGATAAGGTCCTGGAGAGATTCCATTTAGAGAATTCTAAAAGAGGATATCTTCCAGTCAGACATGGTCTGAATCTTTCGAAGAGTCAGTGTCCACAAACACAGACTGAGAAAAATGAAATGGACAATACGCCTTATGCTTCGGCTATTGGGTCCATTATGTATGCGATGTTGTGTACTCGCCCAGACGTCGCTTACGGGTTAAGCGTGACCAGTCGGTTCCAAAGTAATCCAGGTATGGCGCACTGGATTGCAGTCAAGAACATTTTAAAATATCTGCGGAGGACCAAAGATATGTTCTTGATATATGGTGGTCAGGAAGAACTCAGTATTGAAGGATATACTGACGCTTCGTTCCAGTCTGACCAGGATGATTTCCGATCGCAATCAGGCTATGTTTTTAGCTTGAATGGAGGAGCGGTGGTGTGGAAGAGTTTCAAACAGTCAACTGTTGCTGATTCCACAACAGAAGCCGAGTATGTTGCAGCCTCGGAAGCATCCAAGGAGGCAGTGTGGATTCGTAAGTTCGTGAGAGAACTTGGTGTTGTTCCTTCGAGTGCAGATCCTTTGGTTATCTTTTGTGATAACACTGGAGCAATCGCACAAGCAAAGGAACCACGGTCGCACCAGAAGTCCAAGCACATACAGAGACGGTTTCATTTGATCAGGGAGATCATTGATCGTGGCGAGATCAAAGTATGCAAGGTTCATACAGATGACAATCAGGCAGACCCGCTTACTAAGCCTCTAGCGCAGCAGAAGCATGAGAAGCACTGTAATAACATGGGTTTGAGATTTCTCAACCATTAGATTAAGTGCAAGTGGGAGATTGTTGGGGTATGCCCTTAAGGCTAATGTTTGAGGCCTTGGGATTGTATCAGTATCATGTATATAAACTCTTATGTTTATAAAGGCAATGGTTGTTATTCAGTATGTTACATTGTCTGCTGCAATAAGTGTGCTTCTGAATAATGTCTCAATGCTGTTCAGCTAGGCTGACATGCTGTAATGTCCTTAGTCGAGATATCTTGGTGAACATGAGACAGCCTTGATATGATTGAGACTAATATGTGTTCTAATCTTATAGGATGCTTCGAGCATGGAATAAGATGTAGACTCATGGGTACATTGGATGTACTGGACAGACCCTACTAGGATATTCAATTGGTTGTCACAATATGAATAATCCTTGAATGTAACAAGTGGCACATTTCCTCTGACTTGAGATCACTTGTGTTTTCTAAATGATGATTGTCATTGTTTTGAGGTAGTTCAATATCATTTGAAACATAATGATTATAGACTATCTTGGATGGTGAGCTTGAATCAGGTTAGGGCACTAGTGATAGATATAGGATTGCCGTCTCCTTGATTGGAGTGTGATGTTCTAAAGGGGCCCCCCTCTGTATGAGATGATTGAGAAAGTGTATGGCCATACCCAGGTGACTGTGTTCATCTGTTCTAATCATGATCATCATATTGGAGCTACAAGCTTGACACGCTTGTCCAATAAGAACATCCAGTGGCAAAGGAAATATGCATGCCTTGTGAGTTGGATTCACACTTGTGCTGTGGTTTGGGTGTAGTCTTGGAAGACTCTTTCCTTTATATCGGGAGACAGTGATGTGTTGCTAGATACCCCTCACTGATCGTGATAACGTAAGTTGTCATTACCGACATTTAAAGGAAACCCTTAGGGTCGCACAATTTGATGATATGGCTTACTTAAGTCAGATCGTGTGGACTGAATTATTTGGGTTCAGTTTAAAGGGATTTAATCTCTGATTGTGAGTGAGATCTGGTCTAATCATGTTTGATTGATTAGGGCTTGAGATCGGTAAGCTTCGATCGAGAGAATGGATGCTAGATCAGTGAGATCAGGAGCATCAAGAGATCAACGGTCAGATCAAGAGCCTTAGGGTTTAATGTGATCTGGACTAATTGCTTGGGTTAATTGGTCTATGAACCAGACCTAGTTGAACCGGCTCATGATATGAGCGCTTGGTTCAAAGAGGGGAGAGGAAAATGCGATTGGTTCATGAGCGCATGAACACATGATCGCATGAAAGAGTAAGGTTGGCTATTTTTAGCAACCACGCCTCCATGTTTTGGGTAGAGCGCATCTCTTGTCGCCTCACTCCTATTCCCGTCGCCTCCTCTCGTGGAAGTTCCTCTTCACGCTTTGGAGAGTCGAGGACTGAGCAAGCAAGACGTTCTTCTTCCCTTCTCACACGAACAAAGACACCAAGGAACTTTGCTAGCACAAGGTGTACCGAAGGGAGTAAGCGCATAGATCTTCTTGTGTGCGAACCGTTTGGAGGAAAGCGACTTCACTTTCTTCTTCCTAGACGCCATCCAACAAATGGCATTGGTATGGTTCTATCTCTTATATACAATCGATTTAAGTTGATTATATTACATGCATTGAAAAGATCCCAAGAAACCCCCTTTCCGCTGCTTGAAATATTACATGCGCCCTTTAGGGTTTCGCTCCCCCTTGAAGGGGACCCTTCACCTTCTTCTCTCCTTGGAGCGCTCTACAGTCCTTCTTCCAGTGACCCAGCTGGCCACAATGGAAACATCTGTTGTCCTTTGACCGCTTCACCTTTTGTTTCAAAGCCTTGTTGTAGCTCTTGATAGGGGTTTTGCCCTTCTTCCCCTTCTTCTTATTCCTTGAAGGAATCATTAAGACAGAGGATGAAGGCTTTCCCTTCTCAAGTGTCTGCTCTGTAGTACAGAGCATGTTCAGTAACTCTGCCGGAGTGCACTCGATTTTGTTCATATTAAAATTAATGATGAACGGATCGAAAGAAGCCAGGAGAGACTGCAAAATAATATCTACAACAAGTTCTTGATTGATGGTATGTCCCAGTTTCTCTAGAGCTTCTTTGTACCCAATCATCTTGAGTACGTGAGCTCCCACTGGACTCCCTTCAGTCAGTTTGCTATGAAAGAAAAGTTTTGTTAAGTTATAGCGTTCAGTCCTTGCCTGTGCAGCATACAGCATTTTGAGATTTGCTATAATATGAATAGCAGACAAATCCTCATGTTGACGCTGAAGCTCGGGCGTCATTGACGCAAGCATAAGGCAAGCGACATCAGTACTATCACTGACGTGCTTCTCATAAGCATCCCGAACCGCCCTTGCGGCATTCGCAGCGGGTTGAGCCGGTATTGCCGACTCAAGGACATACAGCTTCCTCTCAGCTTTAAGTACAATCTTAAGCTGTCTGTACCAGTCTGAGAAGTTTGGCCCAGCAAACTTCTCCTTTTCCAATATGGATCGCAAATTGAGCCCTATGGTGTTCGTTGCTGCAGGAATCTACAACATAGCAAGAACAACAAGGTCAGTATGCATGTTAGAATCAATCCAGGACTTAAGAATGATTCTTTTCTCACTATTTTATCTAACTGAAAAATCCAATAAAACAGCCCGAAAGAGTGAAACTCTTTTAGTGAGATGGGATCCAGATTTCATACTTGATCTCCTCGTCCCGCTCAGGCGAGATAAGTTACACAGAGAGTTCAAGCACTAGTCACTGGTAGGCTATCCATGCCAATCGCCATCCCGTGCGATTCCCCTTCATCTAGGCAATCCAGAAGACTGTGCCAACTGAGTTGGTACAACACAGTTTCTGATTCCTCAGATGGCTTCCTCCATCTGGCTATCATATGCTCAATATGTAGCCTATATGGTCAAGCTGACCTGACCTACTTCCTGGACCACCACGTGCTATGCTGAGCAACGATAAGCGATAAATCCCTTCTCTGTAGCATGTAGGTGTAATCACGCACCGTCTGAAGATAGCTGGGCGTGCCCACTGAGTGGGTACAACACGGCCCCAACGATAGTCAGAACAGTGAGGTTTTGCGTCAGAAGGCGATCGAGCTTGATATTAACGTTGGATTTTATCGGTCTTTTATCTTCTTACTATCATGCAAATTCTACAGTGATAGCAGAAGAATAAAACATGCTTGTGCTAATATTACTTAAAACAGTAAATGAAAGCACCATTATCTTATGTGGTACACGCCCATAAAAGCCTAAGTAAAACCCTAGTTTCACAAAAGTCTTCACTTGAGCTCTTTATGGGACTCTTGTACTTCATCTGGCCCAACTTGGGCCCAAATGCCCTCCAGGCAATATGCGCCTGCTCTAGAGTCGAACTCTAGACCTCCCACCTAGTGAAGCCACTGACTGCAAGCGCCTCTGCCATGTGTGCTCATGTGCTCATGTCTGATCAAAATACATTTTAATCTATCTAGACATGGTTTGACACACAGGTCAATTAAACATTTTCATAAAATAAAGTGTGATTCGCAGATCACAACAAAATTTATATTTAATTCCAGGCACGCAGGCCCCAGCACAGCACACAAAATAAGGGCAGCCCACATAAGATTAAATAAACACCCATTCAACATGTTAAACATGCAAACATGTGATCCAAATAGAAATAAAATTTTTGAAAAAACCCATGGCATCAATTTTATTTCCTTATGTACCCTACTACCTTACAACGGTCCATTAATAGGTATCCACTCGTTAGACCAAGTCAGACCCACTGCCCTTGCATGCACCCAGTCATGACCGACTTGCGTTGACCACATGGTCAACTATGCATGCCTTAAGGGCTGAACGTCCCACATGATTTCTGGCAAACGGGTGTGACCCCGTGCCTTAATCATGATCGTTCACTAGGCGCCTCAATCATACATCGCTACACGCCCTTCTGCAGTCGGCCTATAGCCACCTGTATTGCTTGCGCACAGGTGCTATCCGGCCGACCCATCTAGGCTGTCAGATGGTCTGATTAGGCTATTGGGTCCAGACTTGACTAACGACTTCAACCCTATTAACCCGTCTAAGTATTTGAAGCAGGCGCTTAGATAGATCTAGTGAGGGTCGCGCATGATGATAAGTTTTGATTGAAAACTTCTATGAAAAGCACAAACAAACATCACTTGCGCAAGCTTAAATGTTAACAAAATACATCTAACATTTGATATGTATTTTCGTATGATAACAAGAGGATACGCATCTAATAGATCATACCAAATCATAAAACAAACATGGATCACAAGATAGCAATCATATGTATCAAGCCAAAACCATGCTCTGATACCAATTGAAAGTAACCCTAGGTCACATGCGCATCTAGAGTGTGCAGCGGCGGAAATGCTAGGTTTCAAAATCGCTTGACTTAAACATATGATCAACCTTGAAAAGATAGGTTAGAACATTACCATTGCCATGCTTTGAGTGGTGGCTTAGAATATGAAAGAGGCGAGTGCCCCTTGTCCAAAGGTATCACACACAAGATGAGAAAGGCCTCCTTCCTTGCGCTCCTTGTGCTAGCAAGTCACCAAGGTTTCTTTTGTCGTGTGAAGAGATTTCTCTTTCTTTGCTGGGCGAACTCCCTCTCTTGGCGTGAAGACAAACCAAAGATGAGAGCAAGAGAACAAGGGGCGAGCGGCGTTCTTACGTTCGAAAACGTGGGAGGTTTTTCCAAAAAGAAAAACGCCTTCCAAAAATAGTAAGCACTTAACTCCCCATGAAGCCGTCGATTGAACCAATCGAAACTTGTCTCTTAATTGAACCATGCGTTCACTAAGTGAACCAGTTCAATTCCATTTGGTTCAAGGACCAAATCGAACCAGCTCTGGTTATGATCTCTTTGAACCTCATGGTTCAAGATCTAACCACACATCTCTTGACCCTCTTGATCTCTTCGATCAAGCATCAATTCTCCCGATCGAAGCTTACCGATCATATGCCCTAATCAATCAAACATGATCAGACTAGATCTCACTTCCAATCAGAGTTTAAATTGCTTTAAACTGAACTAGAACAATTCAGTCCACACGATCTGACATAAGTAAGCCATATCATCAAATTGTGCGATCCTAAGGGTTTCCTTCATTGTCGGTAACGATAACATATGTTATCACGATCAGAGAGGGGTATCTAGCAACACATCATTGTCTCCCGATATGAAGGAAAGAGTCTTCCAAGACTACTCCCAAACCATAGCACAAGTGTGAATCCAATTCACTCAGTATACATGTTTCCTTTTGATGGAGGGGCCAACCCTGCCCCAAGAAGGTCTGGAAGGACTAGGAGAAAGCCCCTCAGATATGGCTTTTCATCCTAGGTCACCTTTCTTTCCTTATTGGTAGTTTCCTTATTTACCTTGAATAAAAGCCCTAGTGCATTGTGTAGTTTCCTTATTGTTGGGGTATGCCCTTAAGGCTAATGTTTGAGGCCTGTGGGAATGTATCTGTATCATGCAATAAACTGTTATGTTTATAAAGGCATGGTTGTTATTCAGTTAGCTACATTGTCTGCTGCAATATATGTTCTTCTGAATAATGTCTCAAAGCTGTTCAGCTGGGCTGACAAGCTATTATGTCCTTAGTCGATATATCTTGGTGAACATGAGACAGCCTTGATATGGTTAAGACTAATATGTGTTCTAATCTTATAGGATGCTTCGAGCATGGAATAAGATGTAGACTCATGGGTACATGGGATGTACTGGACAGACCCTACTAGGATGTTCAATTGTTTGTCACAATGTGAATATTCCTTGGATATGACAAGTGGCACATTTCCTCTGACTTGAGATCACTTGTGTTTTCTAAATGATGATTGTCATTGTTTTGAGATAGTTCAATATCATTTGAAACATAATGATTATAGACTATCTTGGATGGTGAGCTTGAGTCAGGTTAGAGCACTAGTGATAGACATAGGATTGCCGTCTCCTTGTTTAAGGAGTGTGATGTTCTAAAGGGGCCCCCTGGATGAGATGATTGAGAAAGTGTATGGCCATACCCAGGTGACTGTGTTCATCTGTTCTAATCATGCTCATCATATTGGAATTACGAGCTTGACAGGTTTGTCCAATAAGAACATCCAGTGGCAAAGGAAATATGCATGCCTAGTGATTTGAGTCACACTTGTGCTATGGTTTGGGTGTAGTCTTGGAAGACTCTTTCCTTTCTATCGGGAGACAGTGATGTGTTGCTAGATACCCCTCACTGATCGTGATAACGTGAGTTATCGTTACCGACATTTAAAGGAAACCCTTAGGGTCGCACAATTTGATGATATGGCTTACTTAAGTCAGATCGTGTGGACTGAATTGTTTGGGTTCAGTTTAAAGGGATCTAATCTCTGATTGTGAGTGAGATCTGGTCTGATCATGTTTGATTGATTAGGGCTTGAGATCGGTAAGCTTCGATCGAGAGAATGTATGCCAAATCGGTCAGATCAGGGGCATCGTTGAGATCGACGGTTAGATCGTGAACCTTAGGGTTTATTTAAGATCTAGACTAGATCATTGGCTTGATTGGTTCTTAAACCGAACCAAAGTGAACCGGCTCACTAAATGAGCGCTTGGTTCATAGGGAGAGGAGTAGGCGACAAGTTCACTTGGCGTGAACGTTGTGGTGAGGAGTGGTTACTATTTTTAGTAACCATGATCTCCATTTGGAGAGTGCGCTCATCAAAATAGAATATACTCTATTTTCGCTCGTAGATACTCCTCTCGCCCATATTCCTCTCGTCTCTCTCGTGAGTGGGGCGACGCTTTGAAGGTTGAGGAGGATTCGGCCAAGAAGAAAGAGATCTCATTTTCCCTTCACTCGACAAGGACCTCTTGGAACCTTGCTAGCACAAGGGGCACCAAGAGAGATAGCGACATCATCTTGTGTGTGACGACAAGGAGAAGATCTACTTTGATCTTTGCTTCCAAGGAAACATCTTCCCATGGCGATGGTATGATTGTTTTCTTATTATCAAGTTGATCTTTTAGCATGCATATCGATCCTATAACCCTAGTTCCGCAAGAAGAAAATTTTATGCGCCATATGCTTTAGGGTTATGCTCCCCCTAGAAGGGGACCCCCCTTATCTTAAGGGGTACTTGCAATTGGTATCAGAGCTTTGGTTGAATGCATGTTCGTTATGATTGCTTTGGCCTTGTGATTCCATATGCTTAGATCTATATAACATGCGAAAGTTGCATGATAGGTTTTATCATCTTGCGAAACTTCATGTATGAAATATGTTTCCATCTATTGGCGCATGTATGTTGTAAGTTGGCGCATCTTGTTTTTGTTTTACAAAACTTGAATACTTGCGTGACTCATTATAGATCTAAGGCTTTACTATAAACCCTTAGACGGGTTATTAGGGTTGAAGTCAACCCCTAGGTTAGATCCAGAATGTCTGATCAGATCATCTGACAGCCTGAATGGGTCGATCAAATAGCACCTTGGCGCAAGCCTATGGTGGCTATAGGTCGACTGCAGACAGGTGTGTAGCGATGTCTGCTTGAGACGACTTATGAACGCACCTGAGTTAGGCCCGGGGTCACGCCCGTTTGCCAGAACTCTGTGTGGTCGTTCAGCCCTTGCGCATGCATGGTTGACCCTATGGTCGACTCAAGTCAGTTAGGACTTGGTGCATGCAAGGGCAGTGGATCTGACTAGGTTGGATGAGTGGATCCCTAGTGATGGACCGTTGTAAGGTTGTAGGGCAAATAAGGAAAAATTAAAATTGATCCCATGGGGTTTTCAAAAATTTTAATTTTTATGATTGGATCACATGGTTATTGATTGATGCATATGCTTGGTTATTTAGTCTTATGTGGGCTGCCCATATTAATTGTGTGCTGTGCTGGGGCCTGCGAGCCTGTATTAAACAATTGTAAATTAATTATTGTGATCTGCGCATCACTGTGTTTTAATTTATAAATGTAAGTGACCTGCGTGTCACTCTTGTCTAGATAGTTAAATTTGTAATTTAATTAGACAAGAGCACAAAGCACACTTGGCAGAGGCGCATGCAGCAGTGGCTTGACCAGGTGGGAGGTCCAGGGTTCGACTCTGGGACCAGGCGCATTTTCCCTGGTAGGTGCACCTGAGCTGCAGATGGCGCTTGGGCCCTGGTTTGGGCCAGATAAGCAGCTAAAGACCCATGAAGAGCAAATGAAGACTTAAGTTAGGTTAAGGTCTTCTAGGGCTATGGGCTTTTACCACATAAGATACATGCTTTCTTTTATTGCTTAATATTAGAATTGCATGATTAAATTATCTTCTGCTATCACCATAGGAATTGCATGATAGGCAAGAAGATAAAAGACCGTTAAAATCCAACGCTTAAATATCAAGCTCGTAAGCCTTCTGACGCGAAACCTCACTGTTCTGATTATCGTTGGAGCCGTGTTGTACCCACTCAGTGGGCACGTCCATCTATCTTCAGATGGTGCGGGATTACACCTGCGTGTTACAGAGTAGGGATTTATCCCTTCTCGTTGCTCAGCATAGCACGTGGTGGTCCAGGGAGTAGGTCGGGTCAGCTTGACCATGTAGGCTACATATGTGGCGCATATGGTAGCACATGGAGGCAGCCATCTGTGGGGTCAGAGATTGTGTTGTACCAACTCAGTTGGCACAGTCTGCTGGACTGCCCGGATGAAGGGGAATCGCACGGGTTGGCGATCGGCAGGGACTGCCTACCAGAAACTAGTGCTTGTACTCTCTGTGCATCTTATCTCGCCTGAGCGGGACGCGGAGACCAAGTATGAAATCTGGATCCCATCTCACTAAAAGAGTTCTACTCTTTCGGGCTGTTTTGCTGGATTTTTCACGCCTGATAAAATAGTGAGAAAAAGAATCTTTCTTAAGTCCTGATTGATTCTTATACATTGATACTGACCTTGCTGTTCTTGCATTGTTGTAGATACCTGCAGCAACGAACACCATGAACTTCAATGTGCGATCCCTACTGGAAAGGGAGAAGTTTGCTGGGCCGAACTTCTCTGACTGGTTTGGACACCTTAAGATCGTTCTTAAGGCAGAGAGGAAACTGTATGTCCTCGAGACGGCGATACCGCCGCAGCCCGCTCCGAACGCCGCAAGGGCGGTTCGGGAAGCCTATGAAAAGCACGTCAATGATAGCATTGATGTCGCTTGCCTGATGCTAGCGTCTATGACGCCACCGCTGCAGCGTCAGCATGAGGATATGTCGGCTATACAGATTATAGCAAACCTCAAGATGCTGTATGCTGCACAGGCGAGGACTGAACGCTATAATTTGACAAAGCTCTTCTTTCAGAGCAAACTGGCTGAAGGGAGCCCAGTGGGAGCTCACGTGCTCAAGATGATTGGGCACAAGGAGGCTCTAGAGAAACTGGGGCATACCATCAACCAGGAGCTTGCTGTGGATATTATTCTGCAGTCTCTCCCGCCGTCATTCGACGCGTTCATTATTAATTTTAATATGAACAAAATCGATTGTACTCCGGCAGAGCTGCTGAATATGCTCTTGACCACTGAGGAGACTCTGAAGGGTAAGCCTTCAACCTCTGTCTTGATGGTTCCTTCTAGGAACAAAAAGAAGGGGAAGAAGGGCAAGGCCCCTGTCAAGAGTTACAGCAAGGCTCTGAAGCAGAAGGTCAAGCGGTCTAAGGAATACAGGTGTTTCCACTGTGGCCAGCTGGGTCACTGGAAAAAGGACTGTAAAGCGCTCCAAGGAGATAAGAGGGGAAGCTTTGCTTCTGGCTCAGGTATATTCGTGACTGAGGTCATGTTTTCTTCTTCTGTATCATGGGTGTTGGACACTGCATGTGGAGTTCACATTTGTTCAAATGTACAGGAACTCAAGAGAAGAAGGCAGGTGGGACAGCATGAGGTGGACCTACGAGTTGGAAACGGGGCACGGGTTGCTGCTGTTGCTGTAGGAGACTACTTTATTTCTTTACCATCTGGACTTGTATTGGAACTAAACAGTTGTTACTTTGTTCCCAGTATAACTAAAAATATTATCTCCATTCCTGCTCTTGTCAGGAAGGGGTTTTCCTTTGAATGCAATATTTCAAAGTGTATTTTGTCTTATGATAATATTGTTTATGCAACTGGTTCAATTAACAATGGGTTATTCATGTTGGACATGGAATGTTCAATACAGCAAATTGATATTAAGAAAGCCAAGTATGCTGATGACAGCACCTTGCTATGGCATAGTCGTTTAGGCCATATTAACGAGAAACGCATTAAGCGGTTGCATGAAAATGGACTGCTGGGATCATTCTCCTATAAGGAGATTGATACATGCAAAGCTTGTTTGATGGGTAAAATGACGAAGTCACCTTTTCCTCACAAAGGTCAAAGGGCTTCAGGTTTACTTGACCTTATACACAGTGATGTGTGTGGGCCATTTAGTAAACATGCCAGAGGTGGCTATCAGTACTTCATTACCTTTACTGATGATTTCAGTAGATATGGTTATGTCTATCTGATGAGACATAAAAGTGAATCTTTTGACAAGTTCAAAGAGTTCAAAAATGAAGTACAGAATCAGCTAGGCTGTAATATCAAGGCACTTCGCTCAGATCGAGGTGGTGAATACCTAAGTCATGCATTTACTGACTATCTAAAGGAGTGTGGGATTATCTCACAGCTCACTCCACCAGGAACACCGCAATGGAATGGTGTGTCCGAGAGGAGAAATAGAACGCTACTTGATATGGTTCGTTCTATGATGAGTCAGGCTACTCTTCCTTACTCCTTTTGGGGTTTTGCACTGGAAACAGCTGCAAAGGTACTAAACCGAGTGCCATCCAAGGCAGTTTCAAAGACGCCATATGAATTATGGTATGGGAAACAGCCAAGCTTGACATTTATCAGGATCTGGGGTTGCGAGGCTTATGTCAAAAAGCTCGCCTCTGGGAAACTAGAGAGTAGATCTGACAAATGTATCTTTGTCGGTTACCCTAAGGAAACTAAGGGTTATTATTTCTTCGATCCCAAGGAGAACAAGGTTTTTGTTGCTCGGACGGCCATATTTCTTGAGAAGGAGTTTCTTCTGCAAGAGGCCAGTGGGAGAGAAATAAAACTGGATGAGAATCCAGAGGAAGGACAAAGTGCTCAAGCAGAGTTGGATGTGCCTGAGCTGGTAGAACAGGTTATTGAACAACCTGAGGCTCAGATATCACGGGAACCGCGAAGATCGGGTAGGATCCGTCGACAGCCTGAGCGCTATGATGGAGTCTACATCATTGACAATGATGAACCCCTCACTTATGCGGATGCGGTCAGTGGACCGGAGTCAGCGAGATGGCTTGAAGCTATGCGCGCCGAGATGGACTCCATGTCAGATAACCAAGTTTGGGATTTGGTTGATCCGCCTCCGGGAGTTATCCCTATAGGCTGTAAGTGGATCTTCAAGAAGAAGATTGACATGGATGGTAACGTGGTTACCTATAAAGGCAGGCTAGTTGCGAAAGGTTTCAAACAAATCTACGGGATAGATTATGATGAAACTTTCTCTCCTGTAGCCATGTTTAAGTCTATTCGGATTCTTTTCGCGATAGCTGCATATTATGATTATGAGATTTGGCAGATGGATGTGAAAACAGCTTTCCTTAATGGAAATCTGGATGAGGATGTGTACATGACACAACCAGAAGGTTTCACTAATCCAGCAGATCGTCATAAGATATGCAAGTTAAAGAAGTCTATTTATGGACTTAAACAAGCATCTAGAAGCTGGAATATTCGTTTTGATGACTCAGTTACCGAATTTGGTTTCATCAAGAACGAGGATGACCCGTGTGTATATAAGAGGTTTAGTGGGAGCGTGATTACTTTCCTAGTCCTCTACGTCGATGACATCTTGATCATTGGAAACGATATTCCTGAAATGCATGCTGTAAAAGCATGGCTGAGGAAATGTTTCCAGATGAAAGATCTAGGAGAAGCAGCCTATGTGTTAGGTGTGAAGATCTACAGGGATAGATCTAAGAGGCTTCTCGGGCTGTGCCAGAGTACTTACATCGAAAAGGTCCTGGAGAGATTTCATTTAGAGAATTCTAAACAAGGATATCTTCCAGTCAGACATGGTCTGAATCTTTCGAAGAGTCAGTGTCCACAAACACAGACTGAGAAAGATGAAATGGACAATACGCCTTATGCTTCGGCTATTGGATCCATTATGTATGCGATGTTGTGTACTCGCCCAGACGTCGCTTACGGGTTAAGCGTGACCAGTCGTTACCAGAGTAATCCAGGTATGGCGCACTGGATTGCAGTCAAGAACATTTTAAAATATCTGCGGAGGACCAAAGATATGTTCTTGATATATGGTGGTCAGGAAGAACTCAGTATTGAAGGATATACTGACGCTTCGTTCCAGTCTGACCAGGATGATTTCCGATCGCAATCAGGCTATGTTTTTAGCTTGAATGGAGGTGCAGTGGTGTGGAAAAGTTTCAAACAGTCAACTGTTGCTGATTCCACAACAGAAGCCGAGTATGTTGCAGCCTCGGAAGCATCCAAGGAGGCAGTGTGGATTCGTAAGTTCGTGAGAGAACTTGGTGTTGTTCCTTCGAGTGCAGATCCTTTGGTTATCTTTTGTGATAACACTGGAGCAATCGCACAAGCAAAGGAACCACGGTCGCACCAGAAGTCCAAGCACATACAGAGACGGTTTCATTTGATCAGGGAGATCATAGATCGTGGCGAGATCAAAATCTGCAAGGTTCATACAGATGACAATCTGGCAGACCCGCTTACCAAGCCTCTGGCGCAGCAGAAGCATGAGAAGCACTGTAATAATATGGGTTTGAGATTTCTCAACCATTAGATTAAGTGCAAGTGGGAGATTGTTGGGGTATGCCCTTAAGGCTAATGTTTGAGGCCTGTGGGAATGTATCTGTATCATGTAATAAACTGTTATGTTTATAAAGGCATGGTTGTTATTCAGTTAGCTACATTGTCTGCTGCAATATATGTTCTTCTGAATAATGTCTCAAAGCTGTTCAGCTGGGCTGACAAGCTATTATGTCCTTAGTCGATATATCTTGGTGAACATGAGACAGCCTTGATATGGTTAAGACTAATATGTGTTCTAATCTTATAGGATGCTTCGAGCATGGAATAAGATGTAGACTCATGGGTACATGGGATGTACTGGACAGACCCTACTAGGATGTTCAATTGTTTGTCACAATGTGAATATTCCTTGGATATGACAAGTGGCACATTTCCTCTGACTTGAGATCACTTGTGTTTTCTAAATGATGATTGTCATTGTTTTGAGATAGTTCAATATCATTTGAAACATAATGATTATAGACTATCTTGGATGGTGAGCTTGAGTCAGGTTAGAGCACTAGTGATAGACATAGGATTGCCGTCTCCTTGTTTAAGGAGTGTGATGTTCTAAAGGGGCCCCCTGGATGAGATGATTGAGAAAGTGTATGGCCATACCCAGGTGACTGTGTTCATCTGTTCTAATCATGCTCATCATATTGGAATTACGAGCTTGACAGGTTTGTCCAATAAGAACATCCAGTGGCAAAGGAAATATGCATGCCTAGTGATTTGAGTCACACTTGTGCTATGGTTTGGGTGTAGTCTTGGAAGACTCTTTCCTTTCTATCGGGAGACAGTGATGTGTTGCTCGATACCCCTCACTGATCGTGATAACGTGAGTTATCGTTACCGACATTTAAAGGAAACCCTTAGGGTCGCACAATTTGATGATATGGCTTACTTAAGTCAGATCGTGTGGACTGAATTGTTTGGGTTCAGTTTAAAGGGATCTAATCTCTGATTGTGAGTGAGATCTGGTCTGATCATGTTTGATTGATTAGGGCTTGAGATCGGTAAGCTTCGATCGAGAGAATGTATGCCAGATCGGTCAGATCAGGGGCATCGTTGAGATCGACGGTTAGATCGTGAACCTTAGGGTTTATTTAAGATCTAGACTAGATCATTGGCTTGATTGGTTCTTAAACCGAACCAAAGTGAACCGGCTCACTAAATGAGCGCTTGGTTCATAGGGAGAGGAGTAGGCGACAAGTTCACTTGGCGTGAACGTTGTGGTGAGGAGTGGTTACTATTTTTAGTAACCATGATCTCCATTTGGAGAGTGCGCTCATCAAAATAGAATATACTCTATTTTCGCTCGTAGATACTCCTCTCGCCCATATTCCTCTCGTCTCTCTCGTGAGTGGGGCGACGCTTTGAAGGTTGAGGAGGATTCGGCCAAGAAGAAAGAGATCTCATTTTCCCTTCACTCGACAAGGACCTCTTGGAACCTTGCTAGCACAAGGGGCACCAAGAGAGATAGCGACATCATCTTGTGTGTGACGACAAGGAGAAGATCTACTTTGATCTTTGCTTCCAAGGAAACATCTTCCCATGGCGATGGTATGATTGTTTTCTTATTATCAAGTTGATCTTTTAGCATGCATATCGATCCTAAAACCCTAGTTCCGCAAGAAGAAAATTTTATGCGCCATATGCTTTAGGGTTATGCTCCCCCTAGAAGGGGACCCCCCTTATCTTAAGGGGTACTTGCACTTATTTGGTCATGCATTACTTCCTAGAATAGTCTACTGGGTTTTGTGTCAATAATTGGGCAGGTTATAGCCCAGCTCAAGAGAAGCTAGGAAGCTCAAGCTAAGCCACTCAAGTAAAGCTCCAATTATGGAAGGAGGCACTTCAACTACTTCAACTAAAGACTTCAAGTTGAAAGGGCATACAATGAATGCAACTCCACCTTCCAAATTAACCAAGGCGCCACCTAATGTGAAGAAGATTTCGAATGAGAGAAACCAGCCCACAAATTGCCAAGTGAAGAGCCATCAATGCGCCTAGCCATCAAGGATCAATCTAGATCCACAAATCAAGGGATCAACATCTAGATCCCCAATTTGTGGAGCCACCTTTGGAAGCCTCTAGCCGCCCATTCATCTTGAAGGAAGTTTTTCGAATTCAAATGAATCCAATGCAAGAAGCGCCACTTCACCCAAGCAAAGGAGGAAGGAGCCCAAGAGAATTCGGCTACAAGAAAGAATTTGAAATTCGAAATTGAGGATGGAAATGTTTTTATTGAGCATTAATTACCTCCATAATGTTGTGATTTGCGCCTAGGGTGAAATGTCACCCTTGCCCATGGCTTGTTGAGCCTATAAATTGTAACCTCCCCTCTCTTTGTCTATTAGTTGCCTAGTGAAAAAAAATCCTTGTGTTAGCATTGGTGCTTGTGTCGCCTAAAGAAGTTTTCTACCTCCCCTCTCCTCTAAAGGGCCGAGCCCTTTCCCTTCTCCCCCCTTCTTCTCAAGCTCTCAACGCATCCAACCTTGAAGGACTTTGTTTACTCCTGGCGAGGCTCTAAAGGATCTCATCCACCTTGATCTTGGCAAGCAACAAAGACTCTTCATAGTCTTTCACTCTCGGCTAGCATGAAGGCAACCCCAACAAGACTTCAACATCGGCTAAGTTCTTTCCCCTCTTCCATCTATAGTTTCTAGAACTTGATCCTACACTAATCTGAATTTTATTTGAAGGTGACGCAAGGAGTTGGAGGAATCTTTCCCTAAGCGCAAGGCTTCCTTCTTTCCCCCTCTTTCTTTTTAGTTAAAGTGTTAAGGGAACTTGTGAGGCTTAACCTCCCCCTTAGTTTTGCTTTGTAATATGAATCCGTGGTGTGTGCGGATCTCGTTTGTCTGTGTTTGTTTGTAATGATGCAATACCTTCCATCAGAGTAGGACCGTTGAAGATCGGGACGATACGATCCTTCTATGCTCAAGGATCGCACTGTGAGTATTCCTACTAGTCTTTCAATTTGTAGTTTAATTGCTATTTCTTTTGGTAGTCTAAATAGTTTAGTGTCGTTTTCTTCTACTTATAAAATACAAAAATATTTTCCAACTTCGTTAGAGTAAATTCGGGTTTTATCTAAAAATACAAAAAATTATTTTCTCAAAGCGTTGTTTGAATGCACCCTTACTTGTGAGTGACCCACCTCCATCACCTTTGCCACTGGATGTTCTCGTTGGACAAGCCTATCAAGCCTGTAATTCCAACACGATGAGAATGGTTAGATCCGATGAACATAGTCATCTGGGTATGGCCATACACTTTCTCAACCATCTCATCCAGGGGGCCCCTTTAGAACATCACACTCCAACTAGGAGAGGCAATCCTATATCTATCACTAGTGTCCTAACATGACTCATGCCCACTATCCAAGATAATCCTTAACCATTATCTTTCAAATGATATTGAAGTACCTCAAGACAATGCCAATCATCACTTAGTAACACAAGTGATCTCAAGTCAGAGGGAATATACCACTTGCTTGCTTATAAGGACTTATTCACATTGTGACAAACAATTGAATATCCTAAGTAGGGTCAGTCCAGTACATCCAATGCACCTATGTGTCTAAATCTTATTCCATGCTCGAAGCATCCTATAAGATTAGAACACATATTAGTCTCCATCATATCAAGGCTGTCTCATGTTCACCAAGATATCTCGGCTAAGGACAACTCTGAATGTCAGCAAAGCTGAACATCATTGAGACATTACTCAGAGGTATACATACCGCAGCAGACAATGCAACAATCTGAATAACAACAATTGCCTTTATAAACATATACTCAGTTTATACATGATACTGATAATAACCCAAGGCCTCAAACATTAGCCTTAAGGGCATACCCCAACAACTACGAGTCAATCACCTGAGGACCCATCCCCGTGTGGGCCGCGCAATCTCATCACTAACTCAGCCCAAGATCGAGCCGCCACGGTGGTAACTCAGTCCACGACGTCCAAATTCTGCTGTTTTGTCGCCATGTGCTCCGAGCGCGTCTAAGTTGCCCCCGTACGAAGACGCATGATCGTGCTACCAGCTTCCAAGAATATTAGGTGATAGTTTGTTAATATTTGTCTTGAAGTTGCAACTTGACCACTTTAGTGGCTTGCAATAGTTGTTAGGTGGTTAGAGTTCCTTGTCCTTTATGCATTTTGTTTGTTCCTATCCCTCTTATTCTATAAAAGAGGAGGTAGGGCTAGTGTGTTAGTTAGTTCTCTTAGAGGTAGAGATCTCCTAGTGAGCAAGAGAGCTTCCAGCTTGTGTGGGAGGTGAAGTCGCTTTGCCTTTGGAGTTTGTTTAAGCTTGTGTTTCCAGCTTGTGTTTCCAGCCTTATATGAAGTAAATCCCTCCTTTCCGGTGGGTCAGGTTCGTGTGTTTCTTACGATTTCGTCGCATTCCTTCGCTATGGTTTTCTTCCATCCTTCACCCCCGGCCATCCGCCATCGGAGGCGTGGTCGGATCTCTTGTTCTTGGTTTGTTTCAGCTTCATAGGCGCACGAGCTAAACCGTGCGAAACCACAGTCCCCAACGCGAGCTACGCTTAAACATGCTAAGTGAGTTGCAGGAAATTGTTAAAATTGCTACAAGGTTAGTGCGTTGCATTATTTTAGTTGGGTGTCGTTCTCTTCATTCGCATTTGTGTTGCCCTAATCGAACTCATCGCTGTTTCGTCGTGCTTTCTACCAGATTCCCTGCACTTTTTCGACATGTTTTCTCTTTCCTCGTCTCACGACCCTCTCCTGTTTTATCACGCATTGTGTAAAACCCTAGAGTACGGCTTAAGGTGTTAGGAAACCCCGGGGACATTTTACAATTTTCAGAGTTATAGACATACATTTTTCGCAGCGGAAGAATGTCCCCGAAACAGGCCAGTCCCAAAAACCCAGTGAAGATCGCAAGCAAGGGAGTCGACACGATGAGTTAGGAAATACCTTAGGAGCAATGTGGAGCGATGCCGATGTAGGCGTCCAAGTGTGCGCCCTCTGCAGTCTCGCACACACGGATCTCTTGAGTTCTCTTCTTCCACGCCCGGTGCTAGCCTCGGGAAGAAGATCCAAGCCTTAGGGAGATGTTTTACTTCTCTTGCGCCACCTAGAGAAAAGATGCGCCAAGTGAAGAGGGAAAACTACCCAAGCCGCCAAGCCCTAGATCTCCTTGCGCCAAGAGGAAGGAGGAAGAGGCTTGCGGTTATGGCAGAAGGAAGATGCGCCCTTGCTCCAAGCACTCGCCCCTCTTCTTGTGTTCACGCCTTCAAGGATTGATCACTCACAAGAGGGGGCGACTAGGGTCACATTTATAGGGCAAGAGGCAGTTAGGGTAATGGCTAGGATCATGACTGTTGGGGTATGCCCTTAAGGCTAATGTTTGAGGCCTGTGGGAATGTATTAGTATCATGTAATAAACTCTTATGTTTATAAAGGCATGGTTGTTATTCAGTTAGCTACATTGTCTGCTGTAATATATGTTCTTCTGAATAATGTCTCAAAACTGTTCAGCTGGGCTGACATGCTATTAAGTCCTTAGTCGATGTATCTTGGTGAACATGAGACAGCCTTGATATGGTTAAGACTAATATGTGTTCTAATCTTATAGGATGCTTCGAGCATGGAATAAGATGTAGACTCATGGGTACATGGGATGTACTGGACAGACCCTACTAGGATGTTCAATTGTTTGTCACAATGTGAATATTCCTTGATTATGACAAGTGGCACATTTCCTCTGACTTGAGATCACTTGTGTTTTCTAAATGATGATTGTCATTGTTTTGAGATAGTTCAATATCGTTTGAAACATAATGATTATAGACTATCTTGGATGGTGAGCTTGAGTCAGGTTAGAGCATTAGTGATAGACAAAGGATTGCCGTCTCCTTGTTTAAGGAGTGTGATGTTCTAAAGGGGCCCCCTGGATGAGATGATTGAGAAAAGTGTATGGCCATACCCAGGTGACAGTGTTCATCTGATCTAATCATGCTCATCATATTGGAGTTACGAGCTTGACAGGCTTGTCCAATAAGAACATCCAGTGGCAAAGGAAATATGCATGCCTTGTGAATTGATTCACACTTGTGCTGTTTTTGGGTGTAGTCTTGGAAGACTCTTTCCTTTATATCGGGAGACAGTGATGTGTTGCTAGATACCTCTCACTGGTCGTGATAATGTGAGTTATCGTTACCGACGCTTAAAGGAAACCCTCAGGGTCGCACAATTTGATGATATGGCTTACTTAAGTCAGATCGTGTGGACTGAATTGTTCGGGTTCAGTTTAAAGGGATTTAATCTCTGATTGTAAGTGAGATCTGGTCTGATCATGTTTGATTGATTAGGGCTTGAGATCGGTAAGCTTCGATCGAGAGAACAGATGCTAGATCGGTTAGATCAGAAGCATCAAGAGATCGACGGTCAGATCAAGCACCTTAGGGTTTTTAATGTGATCTGGACTAATTGCTTGGGTTATTTGGTTTATAGACCAGACCGAATTGAACCGGCTCTAGATGTGAGCGCTTGGTTCAAAGTAATGAGGAAAATGCGATTGGTTCATGAGGGCATGAACACATGATCGCATGTAAGAGAGGTTGGCTATTTTTAGCAACCACGCCCCCCCATGTTTACATGGAGCGCATCTCTTGTTGCCTCAACTTCTAACTCTCGTCGCTCTCTCTCGTAAGAGACTTCTCTTTCACGTCTTGGAGACTCGAGAATCAAGCAAGGAAAGGCGATCTTCTTCCCTTCTCACGCGATCAAAGACACCTAGGAATCTTGCTAGCACAAGATATTCCGTAGGGAGTAAGCACATCCTCATCTTGTGTGCGCGTCCTAAGGAGGAAATCTTCGTTGCTTTCTATCTTCCAAGGCGCCATCTTTAAATGGCATTGGTATGAATCGCATCTCCTTCTTTCATGTTTTAAAGGTTGATCATATATTGCATGTTTTCGATTCTTGAATCCGCTGCCTATCGAGTTTGCGCCAACTAGGGTTTCGCCCCCCTCTTGAAAGGGGTTCCCTTCAATTGGTATCAGAGCGCAAGGTTTACATGCAAATTTATATGATTGCTTTGATTATGTGTTCCAAGTATTCTAGATCTTCACCATGCGAAATTCATCATGATAACATGTTTCATGCTGAAACTTATTTCATGTTTTACTTGCGCATGTATGTTGGCGCATGTAGTAGTTTTTCTCAAAAATTATATCATTTGCGCGACTCATTGTAGATCTAAGATGCGCCTGCATTAAAACCCTTAGACGGGTTATTAGGGTTGAAGTCAACCCCTAAGTTAGATCCAAACATGTCTGATCAGATCATCTGACAGCCTGAATGGGTCGACCAGATAGCACCTTGGCGCAAGCCTATGGTGGCTATAGGTCGACTGCAGACAGGTGTGTAGCGATGTCTGATTGAGACGACTACTGAACGCACCTGAGTTAGGCCCGGGGTCACGCCCGCTTGCCACACCTCAGTGTGGTCGTTCAGCCCTGGCGCATGCATAGTTGACCTTATGGTCGACGCAAGTCAGTTAGGACTTGGTGCATGCAAGGGCAGTGGATCTGACTAGGTTGGATGAGTGGATCCCTAGTAATGGACCGTTGTAAGGTTGTAGGGCAAATAAGGAAAATTAAAATTGATCCTATGGGGTTTTCGAAAATTTTAATTTTTATGGATCACATGGTTATTGATTGATGCATATGCTTGTTTATTTAGTCTTATGTGGGCTGCTCATATTATTTGTGTGCTGTGCTGGGGCCTGCGTGCCTGAATTAAAAAAATTGTAAATTAATTATTGTGATCTGCGCATCACTGTGTTTTAATTTATAAATGTAAGTGACCTGCGTGTCACTCTTGTCTAGATAGTTAAATTTGTAATTTAATTAGACAAGAGCACAGAGCACACTTGGCAGAGGCGCTTGCAGCAAGTGGCTGGACCAGGTGGGAGGTCTAGGGTTCGACCCTAGGACCTGGCGCAATTTCCTGGTGGGCGCATCAGAGCTGCTGATGGCGCTTGGGCCCAGGTTTGGGCCAGATGAGCAGCTAAAGACCCATGAAGAGCAAGTGAAGACTTAAGTTAGGTTAAGGTCTCACTAGGGCTATGGGCTTTTACCACATAAGATTCATGCTTTCTTTTATTGCTTAATATTAGAATTGCATGATTAAATTATCTTCTGCTATCACCATAGGAATTGCATGATAGGCAAGAAGATAAAAGACCGTTAAAATCCAACGCTTAAATATCAAGCTCGTAAGCCTTCTGACGCGAAACCTCACTGTTCTGATTATCGTTGGAGCCGTGCTGTACCCACTCAGTGGGCACGTCCATCTATCTTCAGACGGTGCGGGATTACACCTGTGTGTTACAGAGTAGGGATTTATCCCTTCTCGTTGCTCAGCATAGCACATGGTGGTCCAGGGAGTAGGTCGGGTCAGCTTGACCGTGTAGACTACATATGTGGCGCATATGGTAGCACATGGAGGCAGCCATCTGTGGAGTCAGAGATTGTGTTGTACCAACTCAGTTGGCACAGTCTGCTGGACTGCCCAGATGAAGGGGAATCGCACGGGTTGGCGATCGGCAGTGACTGCCTACCAGAAACTAGTGCTTGTACTCTCTGTGCATCTTATCTCGCCTGAGCGGGACGCGGAGACCAAGTATGAAATCTGGATCCCATCTCACTAAAAGAGTTCTACTCTTTCGGGCTGTTTTGCTGGATTTTTCACGCCTGATAAAATAGTGAGAAATAGAATCTTTCTTAAGTCCTGATTGATTCTTATACATTGATACTGACCTTGCTGTTCTTGTATTGTTGTAGATACCTGCAGCAACGAACACCATGAACTTCAATGTGCGATCCCTACTGGAAAGGGAGAAGTTTGGTGGGCCGAACTTCTCTGACTGGTTTGGACACCTTAAGATCGTTCTTAAGGCAGAGAGGAAACTGTATGTCCTCGAGACGGCGATACCGCCGCAGCCCGCTCCGAACGCCGCAAGGGCGGTTCGGGAAGCCTATGAAAAGCACGTCAATGATAGCATTGATGTCGCTTGCCTGATGCTAGCGTCTATGACGCCACCGCTGCAGCGTCAGCATGAGGATATGTCTGCTATAGACATGATAGCGAACCTCAAGATGCTGTATGCTGCACAGGCGAGGACTGAACGCTATAATTTGACAAAGCTCTTCTTTCAGAGCAAACTGGCTGAAGGGAGCCCAGTGGGAGCTCACGTGCTCAAGATGATTGGGCACAAGGAGGCTCTAGAGAAACTGGGGCATACCATCAACTAGGAGCTTGCTGTGGACATTATTCTGCAGTCTCTCCCGCCTTCATTCGACGCGTTCATTATTAATTTTAATATGAACAAAATCGATTGTACTCCGGCAGAGCTGCTGAATATGCTCTTGACCACTGAGGAGACTCTGAAGGGTAAGCCTTCAACCTCTGTCTTGATGGTTCCTTCTAGGAACAAGAAGAAGGGGAAGAAGGGCAAGGCCCCTGTCAAGAGTTACAGCAAGGCTCTGAAGCAGAAGGTCAAGCGGTCTAAGGAATACAGGTGTTTCCACTGTGGCCAGCTAGGTCACTGGAAAAAGGACTGTAAAGCGCTCCAAGGAGATAAGAGGGGAAGCTTTGCTTCTGGCTCAGGTATATTCGTGACTGAGGTCATGTTTTCTTCTTCTGTATCATGGGTGTTGGACACTGCATGTGGAGTTCACATTTGTTCAAATGTACAGGAACTCAAGAGAAGAAGGCAGGTGGGACAGCATGAGGTGGACCTACGAGTTGGAAACGGGGCACGGGTTGCTGCTGTTGCTGTAGGAGACTACTTTATTTCTTTACCATCTGGACTTGTATTGGAACTAAACAGTTGTTACTTTGTTCCCAGTATAACTAAAAATATTATCTCCATTCCTGCTCTTGTCAGGAAGGGGTTTTCCTTTGAATGCAATATTTCAAAGTGTATTTTGTCTTATGATAATATTGCTTATGCAACTGGTTCAATTAACAATGGGTTATTCATGTTGGACATGGAATGTTCAATACAGCAAATTGATATTAAGAAAGCCAAGTATGCTGATGACAGCACCTTGCTATGGCATAGTCGTTTAGGCCATATTAACGAGAAACGCATTAAGCGGTTGCATGAAAATGGACTGCTGGGATCATTCTCCTATAAGGAGATTGATACATGCAAAGCTTGTTTGATGGGTAAAATGACGAAGTCACCTTTTCCTCACAAAGGTCAAAGGGCTTCAGGTTTACTTGACCTTATACACAGTGATGTGTGTGGGCCATTTAGTAAACATGCCAGAGGTGGCTATCAGTACTTCATTACCTTTACTGATGATTTCAGTAGATATGGTTATGTCTATCTGATGAGACATAAAAGTGAATCTTTTGACAAGTTCAAAGAGTTCAAAAATGAAGTACAGAATCAGCTAGGCCGTAATATCAAGGCACTTCGCTCAGATCGAGGTGGTGAATACCTAAGTCATGCATTTACTGACTATCTAAAGGAGTGTGGGATTATCTCACAGCTCACTCCACCAGGAACACCGCAATGGAATGGTGTGTCCGAGAGGAGAAATAGAACGCTACTTGATATGGTTCGTTCTATGATGAGTCAGGCTACTCTACCCTACTCCTTTTGGGGTTTTGCACTGGAAACAGCTGCAAAGGTACTAAACCGAGTGCCATCCAAGGCAGTTTCCAAGACGCCATATGAGTTATGGTATGGGAAACAGCCAAGCTTGACGTTTATCAGGATCTGGGGTTGCGAAGCTTATGTAAAGAAACTCGCCTCTGGGAAACTAGAGAGCAGATCTGACAAATGTATCTTTGTCGGTTACCCTAAGGAAACTAAGGGTTATTATTTCTTCGATCCCAAGGAGAACAAGGTTTTTGTTGCTCGGACGGCCATATTTCTTGAGAAGGAGTTTCTTCTGCAAGAGGCCAGTGGGAGAGAAATAAAACTGGATGAGAATCCAGAGGAAGGACAAAGTGCTCAAGCAGAGTTGGATGAGCCTGAGCCGGTAGAACAGGTTATTGAACAACCTGAGGCTCAGATATCACGGGAACCGCGAAGATCGGGTAGGATCCGTCGACAGCCTGAGCGCTATGACGGAGTCTACATCATTAACAATGATGAACCCCTCACTTATGCGGATGCGGTCAGTGGACCGGAGTCAGCGAGATGGCTTGAAGCTATGCGCGCCGAGATGGACTCCATGTCAGATAACCAAGTCTGGGATTTGGTTGATCCGCCTCCGGGAGTTATCCCTATAGGCTGTAAATGGATCTTCAAGAAGAAGATTGACATGGATGGTAACGTGGTTACCTATAAAGGCAGGCTAGTTGCGAAAGGTTTCAAACAAATCTACGGGATAGATTATGATGAAACTTTCTCACCTGTAGCCATGTTTAAGTCTATTCGGATTCTTTTCGCGATAGCTGCATATTATGATTATGAGATTTGGCAGATGGATGTGAAAACAGCTTTCCTTAATGGAAATCTGGATGAGGATGTGTATATGACACAACCAGAAGGTTTCACTAATCCAGCAGATCGTCATAAGATATGCAAGTTAAAGAAGTCTATTTATGGACTTAAACAAGCATCAAGAAGCTGGAATATTCGTTTTGATGAATCAGTCACTGAATTTGGTTTCATCAAGAACGAAGATGACCCGTGTGTATATAAGAGGTTTAGTGGGAGCGTGATTACTTTCCTAGTCCTCTACGTCGATGACATCTTGATCATTGGAAATGATATTCCTGAAATGCATGCTGTTAAAGCATGGCTAAGGAAATGTTTCCAGATGAAAGATCTAGGAGAAGCAGCCTATGTGTTAGGTGTGAAGATCTACAGGGATAGATCTAAGAGGCTTCTCGGGCTATGCCAGAGTACTTACATCGAAAAGGTCCTGGAGAGATTTCATTTAGAGAATTCTAAACGAGGATATCTTCCAGTCAGACATGGTCTGAATCTTTCGAAGAGTCAGTGTCCACAAACACAGACTGAGAAAGATGAAATGGACAATACGCCTTATGCTTCGGCTATTGGTTCCATTATGTATGCGATGTTGTGTACTCGCCCAGACGTTGCTTACGGGTTAAGCGTAACCAGTCGTTTCCAAAGTAATCCAGGTGTGGCGCACTGGATTGCAGTCAAGAACATCTTAAAATATCTGCGGAGGACCAAAGATATGTTCTTGATATATGGTGGTCAGGAAGAACTCAGTATTGAAGGATATACTGACGCTTCGTTCCAGTCTGACCAGGATGATTTCCGATCGCAATCAGGCTATGTTTTTAACTTGAATGGAGGTGCAGTGGTGTGGAAAAGTTTCAAACAGTCAACTGTTGCTGATTCTACAACAGAAGCCGAGTATGTTGCAGCCTCGGAAGCATCCAAGGAGGCAGTGTGGATTCGTAAGTTCATGAGAGAACTTGGTGTCATTCCTTCGAGTGCAGATCCTTTGGTTATCTTTTGTGATAACACTGGAGCAATCGCACAAGCAAAGGAACCACGGTCGCACCAGAAGTCCAAGCACATACAGAGACGGTTTCACTTGATCCGGGAGATCATTGATCGTGGCGAGATCAAAATCTGCAAGATACATACAGATGACAATCTGGCAGACCCGCTTACCAAGCCTCTGGCGCAGCAGAAGCATGAGAAGCACTGTAATAATATGGGTTTGAGATTTCTCAACCATTAGATTAAGTGCAAGTGGGAGATTGTTGGGGTATGCCCTTAAGGCTAATGTTTGAGGCCTGTGGGAATGTATTAGTATCATGTAATAAACTCTTATGTTTATAAAGGCATGGTTGTTATTCAGTTAGCTACATTGTCTGCTGCAATATATGTTCTTCTGAATAATGTCTCAAAGCTGTTCAGCTGGGCTGACATGCTATTAAGTCCTTAGTCGATGTATCTTGGTGAACATGAGACAGCCTTGATATGGTTAAGACTAATATGTGTTCTAATCTTATAGGATGCTTCGAGCATGGAATAAGATGTAGACTCATGGGTACATGGGATGTACTGGACAGACCCTACTAGGATGTTCAATTGTTTGTCACAATGTGAATATTCCTTGATTATGACAAGTGGCACATTTCCTCTGACTTGAGATCACTTGTGTTTTCTAAATGATGATTGTCATTGTTTTGAGATAGTTCAATATCGTTTGAAACATAATGATTATAGACTATCTTGGATGGTGAGCTTGAGTCAGGTTAGAGCATTAGTGATAGACAAAGGATTGCCGTCTCCTTGTTTAAGGAGTGTGATGTTCTAAAGGGGCCCCCTGGATGAGATGATTGAGAAAAGTGTATGGCCATACCCAGGTGACAGTGTTCATCTGATCTAATCATGCTCATCATATTGGAGTTACGAGCTTGACAGGCTTGTCCAATAAGAACATCCAGTGGCAAAGGAAATATGCATGCCTTGTGAATTGATTCACACTTGTGCTGTTTTTGGGTGTAGTCTTGGAAGACTCTTTCCTTTATATCGGGAGACAGTGATGTGTTGCTAGATACCTCTCACTGGTCATGATAATGTGAGTTATCGTTACCGACGCTTAAAGGAAACCCTCAGGGTCGCACAATTTGATGATATGGCTTACTTAAGTCAGATCGTGTGGACTGAATTGTTCGGGTTCAGTTTAAAGGGATTTAATCTCTGATTGTAAGTGAGATCTGGTCTGATCATGTTTTATTGATTAGGGCTTGAGATCGGTAAGCTTCGATCGAGAGAACAGATGCTAGATCGGTTAGATCAGAAGCATCAAGAGATCGACGGTCAGATCAAGCACCTTAGGGTTTTTAATGTGATCTGGACTAATTGCTTGGGTTATTTGGTTTATAGACCAGACCGAATTGAACCGGCTCTAGATGTGAGCGCTTGGTTCAAAGTAATGAGGAAAATGCGATTGGTTCATGAGGGCATGAACACATGATCGCATGTAAGAGAGGTTGGCTATTTTTAGCAACCACGCCCCCCCATGTTTACATGGAGCGCATCTCTTGTTGCCTCAACTTCTAACTCTCGTCGCTCTCTCTCGTAAGAGACTTCTCTTTCACGTCTTGGAGACTCGAGAATCAAGCAAGGAAAGGCGATCTTCTTCCCTTCTCACGCGATCAAAGACACCTAGGAATCTTGCTAGCACAAGATATTCCGTAGGGAGTAAGCGCATCCTCATCTTGTGTGCGCGTCCTAAGGAGGAAATCTTCGTTGCTTTCTATCTTCCAAGGCGCCATCTTTAAATGGCATTGGTATGAATCGCATCTCCTTCTTTCATGTTTTAAAGGTTGATCATATATTGCATGTTTTCGATTCTTGAATCCGCTGCCTATCGAGTTTGCGCCAACTAGGGTTTCGCCCCCCTCTTGAAAGGGGTTCCCTTCAATGACAAGTGTAGGGCTAGGATGAGGTGGTTTGAGACAAGGAAAGTCTCGAAGACATTTCCATAATTCTCATTCAACCTTTCCTTTTGTTCCCCACGCTTTTCCTTGTGCGCCAAGGCCTTGCCTTGCGCCCCAAGCAATGCCATAGAGGCATGCACTCCATCCTAGGAAGAGAGGGGAGGCGCCCTTTACTTCCATAATGAAGCAAAGGCGCCAACATGACCCCATTATTCCCCTAGGCGCTTAATGGTTCATGTTTCTCCCCATTATACACTTTTAGCCTCTCATCTCTTCATGAGAACTTGTCATTGGGCCTCATTGGATAATGAGCTAGCCCAAACTTCATTACATGGGTTGATTAAGCAATTGGATCCAATCCAATGCAACCCTAATCCAAATGTGACCAACCATGGTCAAATACGGGTCAACCTGCCAAAAATGATGTTTGGCTCCAATAACATTTTTCCATCTCATCAGGCCCATTGGCGCTGATAAAATCTCCCAATTAGATCCGAGTTATCCAATAACTCGATCATAAGGCTTCCCGATCAATACAAGAACTCAAGTATCAAGGTGTGCGACCCTGTAGGTTACTCTGACGCTGGCAGTGCTGACCAGAGGTCAACACAAGCAGTGAGTGGCACTTAGCAGTGCATCGCTGCTACCCAGGTCATTGGAATGGATATCGACATCGACATCCCCATCATCGCAACTAGGTACAGATGCATTACAGTCTCTTTGCCAAACTGATATCCGATTGGACAAGTGTCTCACCACTTTTTTCATCCAATCACATGGCTATGACTAAAACAGGTTCTCACCTGGGTATGGCCATACACTCTCAGTCATAGAACCATAAAGGAGCTACATGGATATCATACTTCCCTAGGGAAGGGGCAAATCCTATGTCTGTCCATTGATCTTCTCATATGGGTCGTGACATGCTCAATAACAACCGTTATGACCTCCCAGCTACGGCAAGGTGTTAGGTTGTATCAAAGCAAGTCCCTAATCATATAGAATCATCAATGACCTCAAGTCAAGGGATCAATGCATCTCCTGTCACTTATGAGGATAACTCATGACACCAAGTCATAGCCTCATAGCGGGTCTATCCAGTATATCCCCAATGATATACCCATGTGTCTGCGTTAGCACCACGTGCCTAACCAGCCCACATACCAGTCTCTCAAGTACCAGAGCTGTCCCATATCCACTCAGGTACATCGACTGGGGACAATTATTTGAGCACAGATCCAATCTGTCTCCAGGGACATTATCATGTAAGTACACAATCGCAGGTGTAGACAAACAATGATAACGACAATGCCAGAATGATATATAAATATCAATGTCAAGTAGTACATAAGTTGACCAAAACTAGGTCCTTGGGCATATACACCAACAATCTCCCACTTGCACTAAGACCTAGAAGTTGAGGAATCTCAACCCCATATCTCTAGCGTGACCATCATGCTTTTGCTGCGCCAAAGCCTTGGTCAATGGGTCTGCCAGATTGTTCTCTGTGTTTACTCTGCTAATCTTTACATCACCTCTGTCAATGATCTCTCTGATCAGGTGAAATCTTCTGAGTATGTGTTTGGATCTTTGATGAGACCGTGGTTCCTTGGCTTGTGCAATTGCTACATTGTTGTCACAGTAGAGTTCAATGGGATCCATTGCACTAGGTACCACTTGAAGATCACATAAGAACTTCCTTATCCAAACAGCTTCCTTGGCTGCCTCAGAAGCAGCCACATACTCAGCTTCGGTTGTAGAATCTGCTATGGTGGATTGCTTGAAGCTCTTCCAACATACAGCGCCTCAATTTATCTTGAACATATAGCCGGCCTACGATCTAAAGTCGTTAGGGTCAGACTGGAACAATGCGTCAGTATAGCCCTGCATACTGAGCTCTTCCTGTCCCCCACAGACCAAGAACAGATCCTTAGTTCTTCTCAGATACTTTAGGATGTTCTTTACAGCCACCCAGTGCTACAGATCTGGATTGGATTGGTATCGGCTGGTTATGCTTACAGCATATGCCACATCTGGTCTAGTACATAACATTGCATACATGATCGATCCAACTGCCGAAGCATAAGGAATTTGACTCATGTCATCCCTCTCAGCCTGTGTTGTAGGACACTGGCTCTTTGAGAGAGTAAGGCCATGTCTCACTGGAAGGTATCCTTTCTTGGATTGCTCCATGTAGAACCTCTCCAGTACCTTATCAATGTAAGTACTTAGACTAAGGGCCAGAAGCCTCTTGGATCTATCCCGGTAGATCCTTACGCCTAGAATATAGGCGGCCTCCCCTAAGTCTTTCATCTCGAAACACTTCCCTAACCATGTCTTCACAGCTTAAAGACTAGGGATGTCATTTCCGATGAGCAGTATGTCATCAACACACAAGACCAGAAAAATTACCAAGCTCCCACTGAATTTTCTGTATACACAGGCGTCATCTTCGCTTTTGATAAAGGCATAATCTCTTACGGCCTCATCAAATCGAAGATTCCAACTTCGAGATGCTTGCTTTAATCCATAAATGCACCTCTTCAGCCTGCAGACCTTATTAGCCTCTGTAGGATGGATGAAGCCATCAGGTTGTGACATATACACATCCTCAGTCAGCTTCCCGTTAAGGAACGCTGTCTTCACATCCATCTGCCATATCTCATAGTCATGATATGCAGCTATAGCAAGCAGAATCCGAATGGATTTAATCATGGCAACCGGCGAGAAGGTTTCATCATAGTCCACCCCGTGGACTTGTTTAAATCCTTTAGCCACTAGTCTACCCTTATAGGTAACCTTTTTGCCATCCATGTCTGTCTTCCTCTTGAAGACCCATTTACACCCTATGGGTTTTACCCCATCGGGCAGCTCAACCAAATCCCAGACTTGGTTAGCGGACATGGAATCCATCTCGGATCGCATGGCGACAAGCCATTTCTCGGAGTCCGGTCCACTGACCGCCTCATCATAGGTTCTAGGTTCATCCTCAATGATGAAGATCCCATCGTGTTGGGTCGGTAGCGACCCATACCTTTCAGGTGCACGACGAATTCTCCCAGACCTACGCGGGACCTGTGTCTGAGCCTCAGGTTGCCTAGCAACCGGTGCAGGTGGCTCAGATTCCATCTCTTTGTCTTGTGCTTGCACTTGGACCTCATCCAAGTCAAACTTCCTCCCACTAACTTCTTTCATAAGAAATTCCTTCTTTAGAAAGACAGCACCCCGAGCAACAAAAACTTTGTTCTCAGTTGGGACATAGAAGTAGTATCCTTTAGTTTCCTTAGGATACCCCACAAACACACACTTATCAGATCTAGGTTCTAGCTTGCTAGAATCCTGACGTTTGACATAGGCCTCACATCCCCAGATCCTGATAAATGTGAGATTAGGGCGTCTCCCACTCCACACCTCGTATGGTATTTTGGAGACACTCTTAGATGGAACATTATTCAGTATTAGAGAAGCTGTTTCTAGTGCATGCCCCCAGAATGATGAAGGTAGAGTTGCATGACTCATCATGGATCGAACCATATCCAATAAAGTTCGATTTCTCCTTTCAGACACACCATTCCAGTGAGGTGTTCCAGGAGGAGTGAGTTGGGATATGATCCCACACTCTCTCAGATAGTCAAAGAACTCACCACTCAGGTATTCTCCACCTCGATCTGATCGAAGAGCTTTAATGGATCTTCCAAGCTGGTTCTCTACTTCATTCTTGAACTCTTTGAATTTCTCAAAGGATTCAGATTTATGTCTCATTAAGTAGACATAACCATACCTACTGAAGTCATTAGCGAAGGTAATGAAGTAGTTGTACCCTCCTCTGGCTTGTTTATTGAAGGGCCCACACACATCAGTATGTATGAGATCCAATAAACCTTCTGCCCTCTCACCAATCTTGGTGAAGGGCACCTTTGTCATTTTCCCTAATAAACAGGGTTCACAAGTATCAAATTCCTCCAAGGAACTTGAATCTAACAATCCATTTGCATGAGTTGTTGGATGCGATTCTTGTTTATATGGGCTAATCGACAGTGCCATAGGAAAGCACCAACTGAACCACTCAGTTTGGTCCTCTTATTGCTTATGTTACAAATAGAACTTTCCATATCCAAGATATATAGACCATTGCACAAAGTACCCTTCCCATAGAACATATTTGTAAATGAAAAAGAATAGGAGTTCTTATTTATTTCAAATTTAAATCCTTTCCTTACCAAGCAAGGAATGGATACAATGTTCTTAGTTAGCGAAGGTACACAAAAGCAATTGTCCAGTTCTAATTGAAGTCCAGAAGGCAAGGAGAGAGTCAAAACGCCTACAGCAACAGCAGCAACCTGTGCCCCGTTTCCAACGCGTAGGTCAATCTCTCCAAGCCGCACCTATCTACTTTTCTTGAGCCCCTGCATATTTGTACAAATATGAGCTCCACATGTGGTATCCAATACCCATGACATAGAAGTAGAAAGGTTGACTTCTGTAACATAATACCTGAGCATGAGGACGAAGCCTTGCCTCTCTTCTTCTCATTCTGAAGTCGTACTATGTCCTTTATCATGTGAGGTGGTCCTCCACATGAGTAGCACTTATTATTCCTGACTCTTTCCATCTTTGTTTTCAATTTATTAGTTAAGCCTTTGGGCTCAACACACTGAATGTCTACTTTAGGAGGGTTGAGCTCAACCAATGCATCAAAGAGCTGCCTTAGATTAGAAATAATTTCAGAGGCACTCTTAGATTCATATTGCCCTCTAAGCTCGGGCGACATGTTGGTTAGCATCAATTGTGCAACCTCCAAAGTATCAGCTTGATGCTTATCATAAGTATCCCTCTCAGCCGCTGAGGCCAAGCATGGAAGTGGCTCAGGAATTGGCTTCTGAAGGACATATAGCTTCCTCTCGAGCTTGAGCACAATTCTCAAGTTCATATACCAATCCTTTAAGTTGGATCCAACCAACTTATCCCTTTCCAGGGTAGATCGCAGTGACCATCTGCCATTGTTCTACAACAACCAAGAAATAGTAGATTAGTACTACTTCGAGTCATTTAAACTGGACTTGTTTTAAATGACCATGGCTCCCACTATTTTATATTCGAATTGACAACCCACAAAGTCAATCGGGAAGTTTAAAACTTCCTAGTGAGATGGGATCCTTATTTCACATGACGCTTCGCGTCCCACGAGGGTGGGATGAGATGCACAAAGTAACCCATGTTTCCTAAGGTGAGCGCGTCGGCCGATTGCTCCAAGCAACTCCCCTTGTTGAGACAGTCTGGGCATTTCATGTCCAGCGAGGGCTGGATACAACATGAAACCTTTACCTCTCAACGATGCCTCTGGACTTCCACCATGTGCCCAGCACATGTGAACTTCTAGTCAAGTCCATTCCTAACCGTTATGCCCAGGGCCAACGAGTTTCCTTGCGAAGGCACGCCCAGGTTAAAACTGGACTGGGGAAACCATTGCCACCTCGCACTTTCTAAAGATAAGTAGGTGTGTCCCACGAGGGTGGGAAACAGTTCACAACTCTACTGATCGATAGCTTAGTGAGGGCTACGCGTTAGAAGGCTACCAGACTTGATATTTTGATTGAGGGTTTTGTTTAAGGTCTCATCATCTCAGTTTTATCTTATGTCTATCATTACAGGCATGCAATCCTATGGTGATAACATAACGATAAAACATTTCAGGCATGCTTCTGCAAATAAAAGCAGTAAAGGATGATGTGATCATATCCTATACAAGACATTGAACCAATCCATGCCATAAAATAGGCTCAACTCTTGTCCTAGAACTCAAGCCCCAAAGACTAGACCTAGCCTAGCCGACCTCTAGTTTGAACTTCAAGGTTGGCTCCAAGGTCCTTCTCTCATGGTTTAGCTCTCAAACCCTAGAGGTACACTTTCAGAGTTCCCCATAGGTTCGGCCAATGCCATGGTCTTCCTCCAATGAGGATGTGCCACAATCCAAGAAGCCAAGTTAGCTAGCTCTCAAACCCAAGGGTTCGGCCAAGCCTATCTTGCGCCACTAAGCAGGCTTGCGCCTCTTTCTTTGATGTTTGTTGCGCCACTATCCAAGTACATGCGCCACCCTAGTCTTCTTCTTAGTCAAAAGCAAAAAGAAAAGCGGCACGCAGGCCTCACGAGGATACATCGCAGGCATGCAAAGAGGGCTTGATTAATGATCACAACATCATGCACAATTAAGGTATTTATTCATGCAATTATACATGCTCATGAAAAACATAAAATCTGAAATTTTACTTTTTCATAAAACCAGTTTCTTTTTCTCATCTTCTTCTCACAAGTCTTTTGGTTTATTGCGATTTATTTTTCATGATGATTTCAGAGATCCTTTCGGCTGGCAATTTTGTCAGATCAAGAGACTTGGCCAGTCCGAAGACACAATGCCCGTCCTACTTGACAAAATTATGTGCGCCTTTGATCTTTAAATCAAACAAGAAAAATAGTCCAAAAATTCCAAAAGAGATTGAGAGGATGATAGAAGCAAGAAACCCTAATTTTTCTACTTTTAGAAAAATCGATTGCCATGCATCATGCTATTTACGAAAATAGAGATATGGCATGTGAGCATGGAAGAAAAGCATAAAACATCGTTCGAGTCTTGCAAGTCGCTCTGATACCACTATTAGGAAACCCCGGGGACATTTTACAATTTTCAGAGTTATAGACATACATTTTTCGCAGCGGAAGAATGTCCCCGAAACAGGCCAGTCCCAAAAACCCAGTGAAGATCGCAAGCAAGGGAGTCGACACGATGAGTTAGGAAATACCTTAGGAGCAATGTGGAGCGATGCCGATGTAGGCGTCCAAGTGTGCGCCCTCTGCAGTCTCGCACACACGGATCTCTTGAGTTCTCTTCTTCCACGCCCGGTGCTAGCCTCGGGAAGAAGATCCATGCCTTAGGGAGATGTTTTACTTCTCTTGCGCCACCTAGAGAAAAGATGCACCAAGTGAAGAGGGAAAACTACCCAAGCCGCCAAGCCCTAGATCTCCTTGCGCCAAGAGGAAGGAGGAAGAGGCTTGCGGTTATGGCAGAAGGAAGATGCGCCCTTGCTCCAAGCACTCGCCCCTCTTCTTGTGTTCACGCCTTCAAGGATTGATCACTCACAAGAGGGGGCGACTAGGGTCACATTTATAGGGCAAGAGGCGGTTAGGGTAATGGCTAGGATCATGACAAGTGTAGGGCTAGGATGAGGTGGTTTGAGACAAGGAAAGTCTCCAAGACATTTCCATAATTCTCATTCAACCTTTCCTTTTGTTCCCCACGCCTTTCCTCGTGCGCCAAGGCCTTGCCTTGCGCCCCAAGCAATGCCATAGAGGCATGCATTCCATCCTAGGAAGAGAGGGGAGGCACCCTTTACTTCCATAATGAAGCAAAGGCGCCAACATGACCCCATTATGCCCCTAGGCGCTTAATGGTTCATGTTTCTCCCCATTATACCCTTTTAGCCTCTCATCTCTTCATGAGAATTTGTCATTGGGCCTCATTGGATAATGAGCTAGCCCAAACTTCATTACATGGGTTGATTAAGCAATTGGATCCAATCCAATGCAACCCTAATCCAAATGTGACCAACCATGGTCAAATACGGGTCAACCTGCCAAAAATGAAGTTTGGCTCCAATAACATTCTTCTATCTCATCAGGCCCATTGGCGCTGATAAAATCTCCCAATTAGATCCGAGTTATCTAATAACTCGATCATAAGGCTTCCCGATCAATACAAGAACTCAAGTATCAAGGTGTGCGACCCTGTAGGTTCCTCTGACGCTGGCAGTGCTGACCAGAGGTCATCACAAGTAGTGAGTGGCACCTAGCAGTGCATCGCTGCTACCCAGGTCATTGGAATGGATATCGACATTGACATCCCCATCATCACAACTAGGTATAGATGCATTACAGTCTCTTTGCCGAACTGATATCCGATTGGACAAGTGTGTCACCACTTGTTTTCATCCAATCACATGGCTATGACTAAAACAGGTTCTCACCTGGGTATGGCCATACACTCTCAGTCATAGAACCATAAAGGAGCTCCATGGATATCATACTTCCCTAGGGAAGGGGCAAATCCTATGTCTGTCCATTGATCTTCTCATATGGGTCGTGACATGCTCAATAACAACCGTTATGACCTCCCAGCTACGGTAAGGTGTTAGGTTGTATCAAAGCAAGTCCATAATCATATAGAATCATCAATGGCCTCAAGTCAAGGGATCAATGCATCTCCTATCACTTATGAGGATAACTCATGACACCAAGTCATAGCCTCATAGCGGATCTATCCAGTATATCCCCAATGATATACCCATGTGTCTGCGTTAGCACCACGTGCCTAACCAGCCCACATACCAGTCTCTCAAGTACCAGAGCTGTCCCATATCCACTTAGGTACATCGACTGGGGACAATTATTTGAGCATAGATCCAATCTGTCTCCAGGGACATTATCATGTAAGTACACAATCGCAGGTGTAGACAAACAATGATAACGACAATGCCAGAATGATATATAAATATCAATGTCAAGTAGTACATAAGTTGACCAAAACTAGGTCCTAGGGCATATACACCAACATAAGGACCCCCTCACCTATTAGTTGCTGCATCAATTCAAGTATTAGAGGACGTTGCGCGTTCGATTCTTATCGTTCGCACGATCCCTCACCATCGCATTGCATATTTCTACATACTTTCGGTGTTTTCAGCATTTTGCATTAGTCGTGTCCCCCTTGTTTGTGCATGGTGACTACGCGGTCACAAATCATGTCGTCCCAATACCCGGAAACTATCCCCAAAACCCAAGAGTCGGTCCAGCCTTCGGAGGGGGCTAATTCCCAACTAGCATCTATGGCTGCGCTTGAGGCGCGAATCGATGCGAAGCTTGAGGCGCTGTCCACACTTGTGGATGCCCAACAAGCGAGCACCCATGCTATGGTCTAGCAAATCTTGGCTGGAATTCAACACCTTGTTAGTCGCCCCGGACCCACGGAGCATGAGTGCCCGACTCCGGTAAACCCTCCGGTGTTCGCCAACCCAGCCCCCACTAGAGAGTTACCTCGGTTGGCCGCGCCCACTCGGCGGCATGTCGACGAGGAGGAATGGGGTCGCACACAGCCATATGAGGCCCTTAGGGACCCTATCCCCGGTGACGACCCAGTTGATGACGATGATGTTTGGGCCGCACAAGGTCCTCAGCCCGATGGGCGCTTCGGCCATGCTTGGGCCGCTCCCCGTACCCCTGCCCACACCCGTGTCGAGCGTCCTCAGACGGATGACAACTTCCATCATTATATTCGACATAACCCTGCGCCTTTCAAGGGTGGTCTTGATCCCACCGAGTTTCTTGACTGGCTAGCATCTGTTGATGCACACTTCGACCTTATTGGGCTTCCAGCGCATTCCTGTGTTAGGTATGTGCACATTGTGCTTGACGGGCCTGCACGTTTACATTGGGAAAATGTGGAGTGCCTAAATGTGCAGCAAGCTCTTCCCCCAATCACCGAGTGCGCAGAGATGCGATATCGCCTCTGTGAGCGCTACGTCCCCGCATCGTATAGGCAGCGTCTCCTTGACCAGTATAGTAGCCTACACCAAGGCTTGAGCACTGTAGAGGAGTACCGTCTCACCTTCGAGACACTTCAACTCCGTTGTAACCTACAAGAGGACCCTGAGTTGTCATTGTCCATGTTTAGGAATGGGCTCCGTGCCGACATCCACTGAGCCTTGCCTACGTATGGCTTGGAAACCTTTGACCAAACCTTCCAACGTGCTCGAGACATCGAGCAAGACCTCCGCGCCGCTGCTAGGCGCCTCGACTTTGGGCCCCATCGGCGCCCCCATACGGGCGGTCCTCCACCGCCCCACCTGCGACTTGAGCGTCTGGAGCCTCGTCCGGACCCGCGACCCGCACCCCCGACCCATCAGCTCCCTAGGCAATGCACACACCTTGAGGCTTCACCTTCTCGGCCCACTTGGGAGGAGAAGGGCAAGGCCCCAGCAGTCGGAACCCCTGGTCGTATCACCTGCTACAACTATTTGCAGCCGGGTCACATGTTGCTTGAGTGTCCCAAGAAAACCGCCCAAGCCGACGCTGGCCTGGCCCAGGTCGCTACCATAACCCCTGTTGCGCACGACGTCTAGGTGGAGTGCTACACTAGAGGTGAAGAATCGGGCCCGTCAACACTTGTCATACGCTGCAACCTTGCGCAGCCCGCGCCCACCGAGGATTGGACGCGCTCGGGCATTTTCACGACTTACATTAAGTGCAATGGGCACTCGTGTAAGATCGTCATTGACGGTGGTAGTAGCTTGAACGTGGTCTCTCGGACTGCAGTCACGCGTTTTGGCCTTCCCCTTGAGGCCCAACCGAGGCCTTACTCTTTCACATGGGTCGACACCACAAGCCTTCTGGTCACACACCAATGTCAGGTCCCCATCGCGTTTGGGAACTATCATGAGCAGGTATTGTGCGACGTTGCGTATATGGATGTCGCCCACATCATCCTTGGCCGCCCATGGTTGTACGATTGAGACGTAGTCCACTATGGCCGGTCGAACACTTATGTGTTCGACCATGATGAGCAGAAGATCCGTTTGATCCCAACTCCGCCCAAGGAGCTTAGTGCGACCACCTCTAAGGGCCTGATTACACCTTCGGCACCTGTCCCTCTGCGTTCCCCCATGGTCTCCCTCATGCGCACCCCCGCGCTGGTTCGGGAGGCTCATGCGGCCAAGACCGTCTACGCGCTCATGGTGCGCGAATTGCAGGATCTTGTCCCTTGCCCTGATCCGACGCCTCCTGCTAAGGTTGAAGGTCCCCTTTCTTGAGGGGGGGCGAAACCCTAAACATGCACATATGAAACCTTTTTGCATGGGCGGAAACTAGGGCTTCAAGAATCGCATGCATCATATACGATCAACTTAAAATTGCATAGATCTTAGATGGAATCATACCATATCCATTGATTCGAATGGCGTCTTGGAAGAAGATGGCGAAAGGGCTCTCCTCCAAAGGTGACGCACACAAGAGGATGATGACTACTCCTTGTGTTCCTTGTGCTAGCAAGGTTCTCCAAGGGTGATTGTCGAATGGAAGGGATGAGATGACTTGGTTGCTTAGCCGAGACCTCCTTGTCATCAACACCTTCAACCCAGGAGAGTGTGAGCGTCCAAAGGAAGAAGCGAACGCTTTTTCATTTTTGGCGTTTAGGCGTTGAGGGAAGTGGCCTTCATGACTTTCCAAAAATAGAAGTCATGCACCCATGATCTCATAACCGACCAAAGAAAACGCCTTCAAGTATTGAACCATGCGTTCACTCATGTGAACCGGTTCAAGCAAATTGAATGCATTTCAATTTGGTTCAAAGATCAATTAACCCAAGCATTTGGTCTAGATCACTATTAAACCCTAAGGCTCGAGATCTAACCGTTCATCTCCTGATGCTCCTGATCTCACCGATCTAGCATCAACTCTCTCGATCGAAGCTTACCGATCTCAAGCCCTAATCAATCAAACATGATCAGACCAGATCTCACTTACAATCAGAGTTTAAATCCCTTTAAACTGAACCAAAACAATTCAGTCCACACGATCTGACTTAAGTAAGCCATATCATCAAATTGTGCGACCCTAAGGGTTTCCTTTAAATGTCGGTAACGATAACTCACGTTATCACGATCAGTGAGGGGTATCTAGCAACACATCACTGTCTCCCGATATAAAGGAAAGAGTCTTCCAAGACTACACCCAAACCACAGCACAAGTGTGAATAAACTCACTAGGCATACATGTTTCCTTTGCCACTGGATGTTCTTATTGGACAAGCGTGTCAAGCCTGTAGCTCCAATATGATGAGCATGATTAGATCAGATGAACATAGTCACCTGGGTATGGCCATACACTTTCTCAATCATCTCATCTAGGGGGCCCCTATAGAACATCACACTCCAAACTAGGAGACGGCAATCCTTTATCTATCACTAGTGTCCTAACCTGACTCATGATCATTATCCAAGATAGTCTATAACCATTATGTTTCAAATGATATTGAACTACCTCAAAACAATGACAATCATCATTTAGAAACACAAGTGATCTCAAGTCAGAGGACATGTGCCACTTGTTGCAAACAAGGATTATTCACATTGCTCCCACTAAACCTCTTTTATACGCACGGGTCATCTTCATTCTTGATGAAACCAAATTCACATATTGATTCATCAAAACGAATATTCCAGCTTCTAGATGCTTGCTTAAGTCCATAAATGGACTTCTTTAACTTGCATATTTTATGACGATCTGATGGATTATTGAAACCTTCAGGTTGTGTCATATACACATCCTCATCCAGTTTTCCATTAAGGAAAGCGGTCTTCACATCCATCTGCCAGATCTCATAATCATAATATGCTGCTATCGCAAGAATAATCCGAATAGACTTGAACATGGCTACAGGAGAGAAAGTTTCATCATAATCTATCCCGTAGATTTGTTTGAAACCTTTCGCAACTAGCCTGCCTTTATAGGTAACTACGTTACCATCCATGTCAATCTTCTTCTTGAAGATCCATTTACAGCCTATAGGGATTACTCCCGGAGGCGGATCAACCAAATCCCAGACTTGGTTATCTGACATGGAGTCCATCTCGGCTCGCATAGCTTCAAGCCATCTAGCTGACTCCGGTCCACTGACCGCATCCGCATAAGTGAGGGGTTCATCATGATCAATGATGTAGACTCCGTCATAGCGCTCAGGCTGTCGACGGATCCTTCCCGATCTTCGCGGTTCCCGTGATATCTGAGCCTCAGGTTGTTCAATAACCTGTTCTACCGGCTCAGGCTCATCCAACTGTGCTTGACTACTTTGTCCTTCCTCTGGATTCTCATCCAGCTTTATTTCTCTCCCACTGGCTTCTTGCAGAAGAAACTCCTTCTCAAGAAAAATTGCCGTCCGAGCAACAAATACTTTGTTCTCTTTGGGATCGTAGAAATAATAACCCTTAGTTTCCTTAGGGTAACCGACAAAGATGCATTTCTCGGATCTGCTCCCTAGTTTCCCAGAGGCGAGCTTTTTGACATAAGCCTCGCAACCCCAGATCTTAATAAATGTCAAGCTCGGCTGTTTCCCATACCATAACTCATATGGAGTCTCTGAAACTGCCTTGGATGGCACTCGGTTTAGTACCTTTGCAGCTGTTTCCAGTGCAAATCCCCAAAAGGGGTAAGGTAGATTAGCCTGACTCATCATAGAACGAACCATATCAAGTAGTGTTCTATTTCTCCTCTCGGACACACCATTCCATTGCGGTGTTCCTGGAGGAGTGAGCTGTGAGATAATCCCACACTCCTTCAGATAGTCAGTAAACTCTCGACTTAGGTATTCTCCACCTTGATCTGAGCGAAGTGCCTTGGTATTTCGGCCTAGCTGATTCTGTACTTCATTTTTGAACTCTTTGAACTTGTCAAAAGATTCACTCTTATGTCTCATTAGATAGACATACCCATATCTACTGAAATCATCAGTAAAGGTAATGAAGTATGAATAGCCACCTCTGGCATGTTTACTAAATGGCCCACACACATCACTGTGTATAAGGTCAAGTAAACTTGAAGCCCTTTGACCTTTATGAGGAAAAGGAGCCTTCGTCATTTTACCCATTAAACAAGCTTTGCATGTATCAATCTCCTCATAGGAGAATGATCCCAGCAGTCCATGATCATGCAACCGCTTAATGCGCTTCTTGTTAATATGGCCTAAACGACTATGCCATAACAAGGTGCTGTCATCAGCATGCTTGGCTTTCTTATTATCAATGTTTTGTATAGAACATTCCATGTCCAACATGAATAACCCATTGTTAATTGACCCAGTAGCATAAACAATATTATCAAGAGAAAGAAAACACTTTGAAGTCTTGCATTCAAAGGAAAACCCTTTCCTGACAAGAGCAGGAATAGAGATAATATTCTTGGTAATGCTAGGTACAAAATAACAATTGTTCAGTTCTAATACAAGTCCAGATGGTAATGAGATGTAATATTCTCCTACAGCAACAGCAGCAACCCGTGCCCCGTTTCCAACTCGTAGGTCCACCTCATGCTGTCCCACCTGTCTTCTTCTCTTGAGTTCCTGTACATTTGAACAAATGTGAACTCCACATGCAGTGTCCAACACCCATGATATAGAAGAAGAGGATATCATGACTTCAGTCACAAAAATACCTGAGCCGGAAGCGATGCTTCCCTTCTTGTCTCCTTGGAGCGCTTTACAGTCCTTTTTCCAGTGACCCAGCTGGCCACAATGGAAACATCTGTATTCCTTCGACCGCTTAACCTTTTGTTTCAGAGCCTTGTTGTAGTTCTTGACAGAGGCTTTGCCCTTCTTCCCCTTCTCCTTGTTCCTGGAAGGGAACATCAAGACAGAGGTTGAAGGCTTTCCCTTTAGAGTCTCCTCTGTAGTCAAGAGCATATTCAGCAACTCTGCCGGAGTACAGTCGATCTTGTTCATATTAAAATTAATAATGAACGGATCGAAAGAGGCCGGAAGGGACTGCAGAATAATGTCTACAGCAAGCTCCTGATTGATGGTATGCCCCAGTTTCTCTAGAGCCTCTTTGTGCCCAATCATCTTGAGCACATGAGCTCCCACTGGACTCCCTTCAGCCAGTTTGCTCTGAAAGAAAAGCTTGGTCAAATTATAGCGTTCAGTCCTTGCCTGTGCAGCATACAGCATCTTGAGGTTTGCTATAATTTCTATAGCAGACATATCCTCATGCTGATGCTGCAGCTGTGGCGTCATAGACGCTAGCATCAGGCAAGCGACATCAATGCTATCATTGACATGCTTTTCATAGGCTTCCCGAACCGCCCTTGCGGCGTTCGGAGCGGGTTGACGCGGTATAGCCGTCTCGAGGACATACAGTTTCCTCTCAGCCTTAAGAACAATCTTAAGGTGTTCGTAAAAGTCTGAGAAGTTTGGCCCAGCAAACTTCTCCCTTTCTAGTAGGGATCGCACATTGAAGCTCATGGTGTTCGTTGCTGCAGGAATCTACAACAATGCAAGAACAGCAAGGTCAGTATCAATGTTTAGAATCAATCCAGGACTTAAGAAAGATTCTTTTCTCACTATTTTAATTGACTGAAAAATCCAGTAAAACAGTCCGAAAGAGTAAGACTCTTTTAGTGAGATGGGATCCAGATTTCATACTTGGTCTCCGCGTCCCGCTTAGGCGAGATAAGATGCACAGAGAGTACAAGCACTAATTTCTGGTAGGCAGTCCCTGCCAATCGCCAACCCGTGCGATTCCCCTTCATCTGGGCAATCCAGCAGACTGTGCCAACTGAGTTGGTACAACACAGTCTCTGATCCCACAGATGGCTGCCTCCATATAGCTAACATATGCCCCATATGTAGCCTACATGGTCAAGCTGACCTGACCTACTCCCTGGACCACCACGTGCTATGCTGAGCAACGAGAAGCGATAAATCCCTTTTCTGTAACACGCAGGTGAAATACCGTCTGAAGATAGATGGGCGTGCCCACTGAGTGGGTACAACACGGCCCCAACGATAGTCAGAACAGTGAGGTTTCGCGTTAGAAGGCTTACGTGCTTGATATTTAGCGTTGGATTTTAACGGTCTTTTATCTTCTTAACTATCATGCAAACCCTATGGTGATAGCAGAAGATAAATAAATCATGCAATTCTAATTATTTAAACAATAAAAGAAAGCATGATGATCTTATGTGGTAAACGCCCATTGAGCCTAGGTAAGACCTTAATTTAACTTAAGTCTTCACTTGAGCTCTTCATGAGTCATTTGCATCTCATCTGGCCCAACCCAGGGCCCGAGCGCCCATTGCAGCTCAGGTGCGCCCACCAGGTAAATGCGCCTGTCCCAGAGTCGAACCCTGGACCTCTCACCTGGTTAAGCCTCTGCTGCATGCGCCTCTGCCATGTGTGCTCTGTGCTCTTGTCTGATTAAAATACAATTTAATCTATCTATCTAGACAAGATTGACACGCAGGTCAATTACACAATAAATTAATTAAAATGTGATGCGCAGATCACAAATAATAATTTACAAGTTAACCCAGGCTCGCAGGCCCCAGCACAGCACACATAAAAGGGCAACCCACATAAGATGAAATAGACACTCATCATGGCATAAAACAACATGCGATCCATTGACAAAAATAAAATTTTTGAAATACCCATTGGGATCAATTTTATTTTTCTTATATGCCCTACTACCTTACAACGGTCCATTAATAGGGATCCACTCATCATGTCTAGTCAGATCCACTGCCCTTGCATGCACCAAGTCCTAACTGACTCGAGTTGACCCAATGGTCAACCATGCATGCGCTGGGCTGAACAACCTTCATGAGTTGTGGCTGGCGGGTGTGACCCCGGGCCTAACTCATGCATGTTCACTGGTTGTCTCAATCAGACATCGCTACACGCCTGTCTGCAGTCGACCTATAGCCACCAGGTGCTTGCGCACAGGTGCCATCTGGTCGACCCATCTAGGCTGTCAGATAGTCTGATCAGACTGCTTGGATCTTTACTAGGTGATGATTTTGTTGGGGTATGCCCTTAAGGCTAATGTTTGAGGCCTATGGGAATGTATTTGTATCATGTAATAAACTGTTATGTTTATAAAGGCATGGTTGTTATTCAGTTAGCTACATTGTCTGCTGCAATATATGTTCTTCTGAATAATGTCTCAAAGCTGTTCAGCTCGGCTGACATGCTATTATGTCCTTAGTCGATATATCTTGGTGAACATGAGACAGCCTTGATATTGTTAAGACTAATATGTGTTCTAATCTTATAGGATGCTTCGAGCATGGAATAAGATGTAGACTCATGGGTACATTGGATGTACTGGACAGACCCTACTAGGATGTTCAATTGTTTGTCACAATGTGAATATTCCTTGAATGTGACAAGTGGCACATTTCCTCTGACTTGAGATCACTTGTGTTTTCTAAATGATGATTGTCATTGTTTTGAGGTAGTTCAATATCATTTGAAACATAATGATTATAGACTATCTTGGATGGTGAGCTTGAATCAGGTTAGGGCACTAGTGATAGACATAGGATTGCCGTCTCCTTGTTTAAGGAGTGTGATGTTCTAAAGGGGCCCCCTAGATGAGATGATTGAGAGAGTGTATGGCCATACCCAGGTGACTGTGTTCATCTGATCTAATCATGCTCATCATATTGGAGTTACGAGCTTGACAGGCTTGTCCAATAAGAACATCCAGTGGCAAAGGAAATATGTATGCTTTGTGAAATGATTCACACTTGTGCTGTGGTTTGGGTGTAGTCTTGGAAGACTCTTTCCTTTATATCGGGAGACAGTGATGTGTTGCTAGATACCCCTCACTGATCGTGATAATGTGAATTATCGTTACCGACATTTAAAGGAAACCCTCAGGGTCGCACAATTTGATGATATGGCTTACTTAAGTCAGATCGTGTGGACTGAATTGTTCGGGTTCAGTTTAAAGGGATTTAATCTCTGATTGTGAGTGAGATCTGGTCTGATCATGTTTGATTGATTAGGGCTTGAGATCGGTAAGCTTCGATCGGGAGAATAGATGCCAGATCGGTCAGATCAAGAGCATCGAAGAGATTGACGGTTAGATCTGAAGCCTTAGGGTTTAAGTAAGATCTAGACCATATTGCTTGGGTTAATTGGTCTTGGACCAAACCGATGTGAACTGGCTCATTGGTTGAGCGCATGGTTCAAGTGATGTGGCATTTGCGATTGGGTAAACCCAAGAGCGCACGTTGAGAAGTGGATGCTATTTTTGGATAGCACTTCTACTAATCGTGGCCATGACTCACGATTGCCACACTTCACGCCCCCCCTTCTCTTTGTTCGTCGCCAACGCTTGGCTTAGACGAGACAACATCTCGGCTAGAGAAGTGAGGACGACAAGAGAGAAAAACTCACTCAAGCAAGGCGATCTCTTCTCCCTTCCATTCGACAAAGGCTTCTTGGAACCTTGCTAGCACAAGGAGCACCAAGGAAAGTAGGCGACACCAATTGTGTGCGTCACCTTAGGAGAAGGCTCGCTTGCGCCTTTCCTTCCAAGTTTTCATCCAACGCATATGGCTATGGTATGAATTCAAGTTTACTTAAGTTGATCATATATCATGCAATAGATCCTTTCAAACCCTTAATTCCGCTGCAAAAGTTTTATGCGCCATATGTCTAGGGTTTTTGCTCCCCCTAGAAGGGGACCCCCCCTTAGGTTAAGGGGTACTTTCAATTGGTATCAGAGCCAAAGTTGATGCATGCATTTTATGATTGCTTCATGTTGTGTGATCCATGTTTTAGATCTAGAATTATCAACATGCGAATATACATGTTTCATACCGAAGCTTGTCTATGTTATTTTGCTTGTTGGCGCTTTCAGGTTTTATCTAAAATCCTTATTACATGCGCGCTCCAAATAGATCTAAGCCCATACTTTAAACCCTTAGACGGGTTACTAGGGTTGAAGTCACCCCCTAGGTTAGATCCAGAATGTCTGATCAGATCATCTGACAACCTGAATGGGTCGATCAGATAGCACCTTGGCGCAAGCCTATGGTGGCTATAGGTCGACTGCACACAGGTGTGTAGCGATGTCTGATTGAGACAACTAATGAACGCACCTGAGTTAGGCCCGGGGTCACGCCCGTTTGCCAGACCTCAGTGTGGTCGTTCAGCCCTGGCGCATGCATAGTTGACCTTATGGTCGACGCAAGTCAGTTAGGACTTGGTGCGTGCAAGGGCAGTGGATCTGACTAGGTTGGATGAGTGGATCCCTAGTAATGGACCGTTGTAAGGTAGTAAGGGCGAATAAGGAAATTAAAATTGATACCTATGGGTTTTCGAAATTTAATTTTCTTGGTTGGATCACATGTTTGAATGTTGCATATGCTTGTTTATTTCTTCTTATGTGGGCTGCCCATATTAATTGTGTGCTGTGCTGGGGCCTGCGTGCCTGTATTAAAAATTGTAAATTAATTATTGTGATCTGCGCATCACATTGTTTTAATTTATAAAATGTTAGTGACCTGCGTGTCACTCTTGTCTAGATAGTTAAATTTGTAATTTAATTTGACAAGAGCACAATGCACACTTGGCAGAGGCGCATGCAGCAGTGGCTTGACCAGGTGGGAGGTCCAGGGTTCGACTCTGGGACCAGGCGCAAATTCCTGGTGGGCGCACCACAGCTGCAGATGGCGCTTGGGCCCTGGTTTGGGCCAGATGAGCAGCTAAAGACCCATGAAGAGCAAGTGAAGACTTAATTTAAGTTAAGGTCTTCTAGGGCTATGGGCTTTTACCACATAAGATTCATGCTTTCTTTTATTGTTTAAATATTAGAATTGCATGATTAGTTTATCTTCTGCTATCACCATAGGAATTGCATGATAGTGAAGAAGATAAAAGACCGTTAAAATCCAACGATCAAATATCAAGCTCGTAAGCCTTCTGACGCGAAACCTCACTGTTCTGATTATCGTTGGAGCCGTGTTGTACCCACTCAGTGGGCACGTCCATCTATCTTCAGACGGTGCGGGACTACACCTGTGTGTTACAGAGTAGGGATTTATCCCTTCTCGTTGCTCAGCATAGCACATGGTGGTCCAGGGAGTAGGTCGGGTCAGCTTGACCGTGTAGGCTACATATGTGGCGCATATGGTAGCACATGGAGGCAGCCATCTGTGGGGTCAGAGACTGTGTTGTACCAACTCAGTTGGCACAGTCTGCTGGATTGCCCGGATGAAGGGGAATCGCACGGGTTGGCGATTGGCTGGGACAGCCTACCAGAGATTAGTGCTTGTACTCTCTGTGCATCTTATCTCGCCTGAGCGGGACGCGGAGACCAAGTATGAAATCTGGATCCCATCTCACTAAAAGAGTTCTACTCTTTCGGGCTGTTTTGCTGGATTTTTCACGCCTGATAAAATAGTGAGAAAAAGAATCTTTCTTAAGTCCTGATTGATTCTTATACATTGATACTGACCTTGCTGTTCTTGCATTGTTGTAGATACCTGCAGCAACGAACACCATGAACTTCAATGTGCGATCCCTACTGGAAAGGGAGAAGTTTGCTGGGCCGAACTTCTCTGACTGGTTTGGACACCTTAAGATCGTTCTTAAGGCAGAGAGGAAACTGTATGTCCTCGAGACGGCGATACCGCCGCAGCCCGCTCCGAACGCCGCAAGGGCGGTTCGGGAAGCCTATGAAAAGCACGTCAATGATAGCATTGATGTCGCTTGCCTGATGCTAGCATCTGTGACGCCACCGCTGCAGCGTCAGCATGAGGATATGTCAGCTATACAGATTATAGCAAACCTCAAGATGCTGTATGCTGCACAGGCGAGGACTGAACGCTATAATTTGACTAAGCTCTTCTTTCAGAGCAAACTGGCTGAAGGGAGCCCAGTGGGAGCTCACGTGCTCAAGATGATTGGGCACAAGGAGGCTCTGGAGAAACTGGGGCACACCATCAACCAGGAGCTTGCTGTGGACATTATTCTGCAGTCTCTCCCGCCATCATTCGACGCGTTCATTATTAATTTTAATATGAACAAAATCGATTGTACTCCGGCAGAGCTGCTGAATATGCTCTTGACCACTGAGGAGACTCTGAAGGGTAAGCCTTCGACCTCTGTCTTAATGGTTCCTTCAAGGAACAAGAAGAAGGGGAAGAAGGGCAAGGCCCCGGTCAAGAATTACAGCAAGGCTCTGAAGCAGAAGGTGAAGCGGTCCAAGGAATACAGGTGTTTCCACTGTGGCCAGCTAGGTCACTGGAAAAAGGACTGTAAAGCGCTCCAAGGAGATAAGAGGGGAAGCTTCGCTTCTGGCTCAGGTATATTTGTGACTGAGGTCATGTTATCTTCTTCTATATCATGGGTGTTGGACACTGCATGTGGAGTTCACATTTGTTCAAATGTACAGGAACTCAAGAGAAGAAGGCAGGTGGGACAGCATGAGGTGGACCTACGCGTTGGAAACGGAGCACGGGTTGCTGCTGTTGCTGTAGGAGACTACTTCATTTCTTTACCATCTGGCATTGTATTGGAACTAGACAATTGTTACTTTGTTCCCAGTATAACTAAAAATATTATCTCCATTCCTGCTCTTGTCAGGAAGGGATTTTCCTTTGAATGCAATATTTCAAAGTGTATTTTGTCTTTTGATAATATTGTTTATGCAACTGGTTCAATTAACAATGGGTTATACATGTTGGACATGGAATGTTCGATACAGCAAATTGATATTAAGAAAGCCAAGTATGCTGATGACAGCACCTTGCTATGGCATAGTCGTTTAGGCCATATTAACGAGAAACGCATTAAGCGGTTGCATGATCATGGACTGCTGGGATCATTCTCCTATAAGGAGATTGATACATGCAAAGCTTGTTTAATGGGTAAAATGACGAAGTCACCTTTTCCTCACAAAGGTCAAAGGGCTTCAGGTTTACTTGACCTTATACACAGTGATGTGTGTGGGCCATTTAGTAAACATGCCAGAGGTGGCTATCAGTACTTCATTACCTTTACTGATGATTCCAGTAGGTATGGCTATGTCTATCTGATGAGACATAAGAGTGAATCTTTTGACAAGTTCAAAGAGTTCAAGAATGAAGTACAAAATCAGCTAGGCCGAAATATCAAGGCACTTCGCTCAGATCGAGGTGGTGAATACTTGAGTCATACGTTTACTGACTATCTGAAGGAGTGTGGGATTATCTCACAGCTCACTCCGCCAGGAACACCGCAATGGAATGGTGTGTCCGAGAGGAGAAATAGAACGTTACTTGATATGGTTCGTTCTATGATGAGTCAGGCTACTCTTCCATACTCCTTTTGGGGTTTTGCGCTGGAAACAGCTGCAAAGGTACTAAACCGAGTGCCATCCAAGGCAGTTTCTAAGACTCCATATGAGTTATGGTATGGGAAACAGCCGAGCTTGACATTTATCAGGATCTGGGGCTGCGAGGCTTATGTCAAAAAGCTCGCCTCTGGGAAACTAGAGAGCAGATCTGACAAATGTATCTTTGTCGGTTACCCTAAGGAAACTAAGGGTTATTATTTCTACGATCCCAAGGAGAACAAGGTTTTTGTTGCTCGGACGGCCATATTTCTTGAGAAGGAGTTTCTTCTGCAAGAGGCCAGTGGGAGAGAAATAAAACTGGATGAGAATCCAGAAGAAGGACAAAGTGATCAAGCACAGTTGGATGAGCCTGAGCCGGTAGAACAGGTTATTGAACAACCTGAGGCTCAGATATCACGGGAACCGCGAAGATCGGGAAGGATCCGTCGACAGCCTGAGCGCTATGACGGAGTCTACATCATTGATAATGATGAACCCCTCACTTATGCGGATGCGGTCAGTGGACCGGAGTCAGCGAGATGGCTTGAAGCTATGCGCGCCGAGATGGACTCCATGTCAGATAACCAAGTTTGGGATTTGGTTGATCCGCCTTCGGGAGTTATCCCTATAGGCTGTAAATGGATCTTCAAGAAGAAGATTGACATGGATGGTAACGTGGTTACCTATAAAGGCAGGCTAGTTGCGAAAGGTTTCAAACAAATCTACGGGATAGATTATGATGAAACTTTCTCACCTGTAGCCATGTTTAAGTCTATTCGGATTCTTTTCGCGATAGCTGCATACTATGATTATGAGATCTGGCAGATGGATGTGAAAACAGCTTTCCTTAATGGAAATCTGGATGAGGATGTGTACATGACACAACCAGAGGGTTTCACTAATCCAGCAGATCGTCATAAGATATGCAAGTTAAAGAAGTCTATTTATGGACTTAAGCAAGCATCTAGAAGCTGGAATATTCGTTTTGATGAATCAGTCACCGAATTTGGTTTCATCAAGAACGAGGATGACCCGTGTGTATATAAGAGGTTTAGTGGGAGCGTAATTACTTTTCTAGTCCTCTACGTCGATGACATCTTGATCATTGGAAATGACATTCCTGAAATGCATGCTGTGAAGGCATGGCTGAGGAAATGTTTCCAGATGAAAGATTTAGGAGAAGCAGCCTATGTGTTAGGTGTGAAGATCTACAGGGATAGATCTAAGAGGCTTCTCGGGCTGTGCCAGAGTACTTACATCGATAAGGTCCTGGAGAGATTTCACTTAGAGAATTCTAAGAAAGGATATCTTCCAGTCAGACATGGTCTGAATCTTTCAAAGAGTCAGTGTCCACAAACACAGACTGAGAAAGATGAAATGAACAATACGCCTTATGCTTCGGCTATTGGTTCTATTATGTATGCGATGTTGTGTACTCGCCCAGACGTCGCTTACGGGTTAAGCGTGACCAGTCGTTACCAAAGTAATCCAGGTATGGCGCACTGGATTGCAGTCAAGAACATCTTAAAATATCTGCGGAGGACCAAAGATATGTTCTTGATATATGGTGGTCAGGAAGAACTCAGTATTGAAGGATATACTGACGCTTCGTTCCAGTCGGACCAGGATGATTTCCGATCGCAATCAGGCTATGTTTTTAGCTTGAATGGAGGTGCAGTGGTGTGGAAAAGTTTCAAACAGTCAACTGTTGCTGATTCCACAACAGAAGCCGAGTATGTTGCAGCCTCGGAAGCATCCAAGGAGGCAGTGTGGATTCGTAAGTTCGTGAGAGAACTTGGTGTTGTTCCTTCGAGTGCAGATCCTTTGGTTATCTTTTGTGATAACACTGGAGCAATCGCACAAGCAAAGGAACCACGGTCGCACCAGAAGTCCAAGCACATACAGAGACGGTTTCATTTGATCAGGGAGATCATAGATCGTGGCGAGATCAAAGTATGCAAGGTTCATACAGATGACAATCTGGCTGACCCGCTTACCAAGCCTCTGGCGCAGCAGAAGCATGAGAAGCACTGTAATAATATGGGTTTGAGATTTCTCAACCATTAGATTAAGTGCAAGTGGGAGATTGTTGGGGTATGCCCTTAAGGCTAATGTTTGAGGCCTATGGGAATGTATTTGTATCATGTAATAAACTGTTATGTTTATAAAGGCATGGTTGTTATTCAGTTAGCTACATTGTCTGCTGCAATATATGTTCTTCTGAATAATGTCTCAAAGCTGTTCAGCTCGGCTGACATGCTATTATGTCCTTAGTCGATATATCTTGGTGAACATGAGACAGCCTTGATATTGTTAAGACTAATATGTGTTCTAATCTTATAGGATGCTTCGAGCATGGAATAAGATGTAGACTCATGGGTACATTGGATGTACTGGACAGACCCTACTAGGATGTTCAATTGTTTGTCACAATGTGAATATTCCTTGAATGTGACAAGTGGCACATTTCCTCTGACTTGAGATCACTTGTGTTTTCTAAATGATGATTGTCATTGTTTTGAGGTAGTTCAATATCATTTGAAACATAATGATTATAGACTATCTTGGATGGTGAGCTTGAATCAGGTTAGGGCACTAGTGATAGACATAGGATTGCCGTCTCCTTGTTTAAGGAGTGTGATGTTCTAAAGGGGCCCCCTGGATGAGATGATTGAGAGAGTGTATGGCCATACCCAGGTGACTGTGTTCATCTGATCTAATCATGCTCATCATATTGGAGTTACGAGCTTGACAGGCTTGTCCAATAAGAACATCCAGTGGCAAAGGAAATATGTATGCTTTGTGAAATGATTCACACTTGTGCTGTGGTTTGGGTGTAGTCTTGGAAGACTCTTTCCTTTATATCGGGAGACAGTGATGTGTTGCTAGATACCCCTCACTGATCGTGATAATGTGAATTATCGTTACCGACATTTAAAGGAAACCCTCAGGGTCGCACAATTTGATGATATGGCTTACTTAAGTCAGATCGTGTGGACTGAATTGTTCGGGTTCAGTTTAAAGGGATTTAATCTCTGATTGTGAGTGAGATCTGGTCTGATCATGTTTGATTGATTAGGGCTTGAGATCGGTAAGCTTCGATCGGGAGAATAGATGCCAGATCGGTCAGATCAAGAGCATCGAAGAGATTGACGGTTAGATCTGAAGCCTTAGGGTTTAAGTAAGATCTAGACCATATTGCTTGGGTTAATTGGTCTTGGACCAAACCGATGTGAACTGGCTCATTGGTTGAGCGCATGGTTCAAGTGATGTGGCATTTGCGATTGGGTAAACCCAAGAGCGCACGTTGAGAAGTGGATGCTATTTTTGGATAGCACTTCTACTAATCGTGGCCATGACTCACGATTGCCACACTTCACGCCCCCCCTTCTCTTTGTTCGTCGCCAACGCTTGGCTTAGACGAGACAACATCTCGGCTAGAGAAGTGAGGACGACAAGAGAGAAAAACTCACTCAAGCAAGGCGATCTCTTCTCCCTTCCATTCGACAAAGGCTTCTTGGAACCTTGCTAGCACAAGGAGCACCAAGGAAAGTAGGCGACACCAATTGTGTGCGTCACCTTAGGAGAAGGCTCGCTTGCGCCTTTCCTTCCAAGTTTTCATCCAACGCATATGGCTATGGTATGAATTCAAGTTTACTTAAGTTGATCATATATCATGCAATAGATCCTTTCAAACCCTTAATTCCGCTGCAAAAGTTTTATGCGCCATATGTCTAGGGTTTTTGCTCCCCCTAGAAGGGGACCCCCCCTTAGGTTAAGGGGTACTTTCAGATTTCAACCCTACTAACCCATCTAAGGGTTTATAGCAAGCGCATTAGATCTAATGGGGGGGGGGGGGGGCGCAAGATTAGTTTTTGACAAAAACATTAACATGCGCCAACAAAAACATCATACATGCGCAGCTTAAGAATAAACATACATCATGTATATTTCGCATGAGCATGATGATAGTTTTAGATCTAATCATAAACGCAAAGCATGGATCACAAAAACGCAAAGCAATCATATAAGATCATGCATAACCTTGGCGAAACCCTTTCTTGAGGGGGGGCGAAACCCTAAACATGCACATATGAAACCTTTTTGCATGGGCGGAAACTAGGGCTTCAAGAATCGCATGCATCATATACGATCAACTTAAAATTGCATAGATCTTAGATGGAATCATACCATAGCCATTGATTCGAATGGCGTCTTGGAAGAAGATGGCGAAAGGGCTCTCCTCCAAAGGTGACGCAAACAAGAGGATGATGACTACTCCTTGTGTTCCTTGTGCTAGCAAGGTTCTCCAAGGGTGCTTGTCGAATGGAAGGGATGAGATGACTTGGTTACTTAGCCGAGACCTCCTTGTCGTCAACACCTTCAACCCACGAGAGTGTGAGCATCCAAAGGAAGAAGCGAACGCTTTTTCATTTTTGGCGTTTAGGCGTTGAGGGAAGTGGCCTTCATGACTTTCCAAAAATAGAAGTCATGCACCCATGATCTCATAACCGACCAAAGAAAACGCCTTCAAGTATTGAACCATGCGTTCACTCATGTGAACCGGTTCAAGCAAATTGAATGCATTTCAATTTGGTTCAAAGATCAATTAACCCAAGCATTTGGTCTAGATCACTATTAAACCCTAAGGCTCCAGATCTAACCGTTCATCTCCTGATGCTCCTGATCTCACCGATCTAGCATCAACTCTCTCGATCGAAGCTTACCGATCTCAAGCCCTAATCAATCAAACATGATCAGACCAGATCTCACTTACAATCAGAGTTTAAATCCCTTTAAACTGAACCAAAACAATTCAGTCCACACGATCTGACTTAAGTAAGCCATATCATCAAATTGTGCGACCCTAAGGGTTTCCTTTAATTGTCGGTAACGATAACTCACGTTATCACGATCAGTGAGGGGTATCTAGCAACACATCACTGTCTCCCGATATAAAGGAAAGAGTCTTCCAAGACTACACCCAAACCACAGCACAAGTGTGAATCAACTCACTAGGCATACATGTTTCCTTTGCCACTGGATGTTCTTATTGGACAAGCGTGTCAAGCCTGTAGCTCCAATATGATGAGCATGATTAGATCAGATGAACATAGTCACCTGGGTATGGCCATACACTTTCTCAATCATCTCATCTAGGGGGCCCCTATAGAACATCACACTCCAAACTAGGAGACGGCAATCCTTTATCTATCACTAGTGTCCTAACCTGACTCATGATCATTATCCAAGATAGTCTATAACCATTATGTTTCAAATGATATTGAACTACCTCAAAACAATGACAATCATCATTTAGAAACACAAGTGATCTCAAGTCAGAGGACATGTGCCACTTGTTGCAAACAAGGATTATTCACATTGTGACAAGCAATTGAATATCCTAGTAGGGTCTGTCCAGTACATCCAATGTACCCATGAGTCTACATCTTATTCCATGCTCGAAGCATCCTATAAGATTAGAACACATATTAGTCTCAATCATATCAAGGCTGTCTCATGTTCACAAAGATATATCGACTAAGGACAAATAGCATGTCAGCCTAGCTGAACAGCATTGAGACATTATTCAGAAGTACACTTATTGCAGCAGACAATGTAACAAACTGAATAACAACCATTGCCTTTATAAACATAAGAGTTTATACATGATACTGAAAGAATCCCAAGGCCTCAAACATTAGCCTTAAGGGCATACCCCAACAAAGGTGTCCACCCTCCTTACCGAGTTTTGTGATATCAGCCCCGAGGATTTGGCTCATGGCCTTCCCCCAGAAAGGGAAATTCTGCATGCGATTGATCTCATCCCGGGAGCACCCCTCCCTAACTTACCCCATCATCATCTTAACCTCGCGGAGCACGCTGAGTTACAACGTCAAGTGGATGATCTCCTCACAAACGGGTACATCCGTGAAAGTCTTAACCCTTGCACCATTCCCGCGCTCCTCACGCCCAAAAAGGATGGGTCGTGGCGAATGTGTGTCGATAGCCGCGCTATCAATAGGATCGCTGTCAAGTATCGGTTTCCCATTCGTCGACTAGATGACATGTTGGATTTGATCTCCGGCGCATATTGCTTTTCCAAGCTCGACCTCCGGAGCGGATATCACCAAGTCCGCATTCGCAAGGGCGATGAATGGAAGACCGCGTTCAAGACCAAGGATGGTCTTTATGAATGGCTTGTCATGCCATTCGGGTTGTCCAATGCCCTGTCAATGTTTATGCGCTTGATGAGTCAAGTCCTCCAGCCATACATGGGCAAGTTTTTGGTCGTCTACTTCGACGACATTCTGATCTTTAGTCGGACACGCGATGAGCACTTGGAGCATCTTCGCTCCACTTTTGACCTCCTATGCAAGGAGCACCTCTTCCATAACACGAAGAAGTGCGCCTTCCTGACCAACAGTGTGTATTTTCTCGAGTATATTGTCTCCGACCGCGGGCTGTCCATTGACCCTGCGAAGGTGGAGGCCATCCGGCATTGGCATGAGCCTCCCACCGTGACTAAGGTCCGTAGTTTCTTGGGTCTTGAGGGCTTTACCGCTGGTTCATCCGGGGGTTTAGCAGGATTGCGACCCCCTTAAACCAGCATCTCTCTAAGGGCGAGTTTGAGTGGACCGACCCCTGCCACTCAATGAGCTTTCGATGCACTTAAGGACGCCTTGACCACCGCTCCTGTCTTGCGCCCCCCAGACATTTCGAAAGTCTTCGAGGTCGCGTGTGATGCCTTCGGTTCCGGCATCGGTGGGTCTCTTAGTTAGGAGGGCCATCCCGTCGCATTCTTCAGCGAGAATTTGAACGCTGTTCGTCAGCGTTATTCGACATACGACAAGGAATTTTATGTGATAGTCCAGTCATTGCACCAATGGCGGCACTATCTTCTTCACCGTGAGTTCGTATTGTATAGCGACCATCAGGCCCTCTCCTTCCTCAACGCCCAAAAGAAGTTGGGCACCCGCCATGCTAAGTGGGTTGAGTACCTACAGCAGTATTCCTTTGTGAATAATCATAAGGCGGGTAAGGAGAATGTTGTTGCGGATTGTTGGGAATCCCCGGGCTATTTAAAAATGAAAACAGCGGAAGCGAGCACGAAACAAGATTCCTAATTCAACAATAAGGACCGTCTGAATAAAACAAAGGATGTGATAGGGTATACATCACTTAGCAGTTTGATGCTAGCGATGGCTGAGACGCGTAAAGGCCCATCCTCTACAATCGAGCACACATGGACTGCCTCGAGACTCCTCTACTCCACGCACGTGCTAGCTTGGGGAGAAGAGATCCACTCCTCTAACTTCTTCTCTACTTGCGCCAATCGCGACATGCACCATCATGTCTAGTCAGATCCACTGCCCTTACAACAGTCCATTGATAGGGATCCACTCATCATGTCTAGTCAGATCCACTGCCCTTGCATGCACCAAGTCCTAACTGACTTGAGTCGACCAAAAGGTCAACCATGCATGCGCCAAGGGTTGAACAGCCACAATGACGTCTGGCAAGCGGGCGTGACCCCGGGCCTAACTCATGTGCGTTCATTAGTTGTATGACAATCAGACATCGCTACACGCCTGTGATGCAGTCGACCTATAGCCACCACGTGCTTGCGCATGGGTGCCATCTGGTCGACCCATCTAGGCTGTCAGATGGTCTAATCAGACTATTGGATCTAACCTAGAGGATGACTTCAGCCCCATCAACCCGTCTAAGGGTTTATAGCAGGCGCCTCTTAGATCTAGTGAAGGTCGCGCAAGTGATATAGTTTTGAGAAAAACAAACTATGCGCCACACAAACATGCGCCATCAAAACATATTCAAGTTTCGCATATGCAACAACGAAAGATGAAAGTTCGCATGTATAGATCTAAGCATACAAGGATCACAAAAAAGGCTAAAGCAATCATAAAATCATGCATCAACCAGCGCTCTGATACCAATTGAAAGTCCCCACAAGGGGGCGAAACCCTAAGACATGCACAGATATAAATTTGCATGGGCGGAATCTAGGGTTTCCTAGGATCGCATAGCATGTATTATATGATCAACTTAGAACAACAATGATCATACCATGGCCATTGTTTGTATGATGTCGAGGAAGAAGAGATCGACAGGGGTCTCCTCCAAAGGATGCGCACACAAGATGAAGAAGCCGCCTACTCCCTTGGTGCTCCTTGTGCTAGCAAGGTTCCAAGAGGTTCTTGTCGTATGAAAAAGGAAGATGATCTCCTTGCTTGGCGAAAAAAACTTTCTCCTCTTGTCGTCCACTCTTCTTCACACGAGAATGCAAAAACCCTCGAAATCACAAGAGGCGACAAAGGCGTGAAGAGGCGAGCAACATGAGGCGTGGTCACGTAAGTGATCATGCTTTCTAAAAATAGAAAGCCACTCCCTCACATGCGATCATGGGTTTACCCCAATCGCAAACTCCTCTCCATTTGAACCACACGCTCACTTGATGAGCTGGTTCATTTCGGTTTGGTCCAAGATCAATTAACCCAAGCAATCCAGTCTAGATCTCAATTAAACCCTAAGGCTCCAGATCTAACCGTTGATCTCTTGATGCTTCTGATCTTACTGATCTAGCATCCAATCTCTCGATCGAAGCTTACCGATCTCAAGCCCTAATCAATCAAACATGATCAGACCAGATCTCACTCACAATCAGAGATTAATTCCCTTTAAACTGAACCCAAAACAATTCAGTCCACACGATCTGACTTAAGTAAGCCATATCATCAAATTGTGCGACCCTGAGGGTTTCCTTTAAATGTCGGTAACGATAACTTACGTTATCACGATCAGAGAGGGGTATCTAGCAACACATTACTGTCTCCCGATATAAAGGAAAGAGTCTTCCAAGACTACACCCAAACAACAGCACAAGTGTGAATCAACTCACTAGGCATACATGATTCCTTTGCCACTGGATGTTCTTTATTGGACAAGCCTGTCAAACTTGTAACTCCAATATGATGAGCATGATTAGATCAGATGAACATAGTCATCTGGGTATGGCCATACACTTTCTCAATCATCTCATCCAGGGGGGCCCTTTAGAACATCACACTCCAATGAAGGAGACGGCAATCCTATATCTATCACTAGTGCCCTAACATGACTCAAGCTCACCATCCAAGATAGTCTATAACCATTATGTTTCAAATGATATTGAACTACCTCAAAACAATGACAATCATCATTTAGAAATACAAGTGATCTCAAGTCAGAGGACATGTGCCACTTGTTGCAATCAAGGATTATTCACATTGTGACAAGCAATTGAATATCCTAATAGGGTCTATCCAGTACATCCAATGTACCCATGAGTCTACATCTTATTCCATGCTCGAAGCATCCTATAAGATTAGAATACATATTAGTCTCAATCATATCAGGGCTGTCTCATGTTCACCAAGATATCTCGACTAAGGACTTTACTGCATGTCAGCCTCGCTGAACATCATTGAGACATTATTCAGAAGTACACTCATTGCAGCAGACAATGTAACAACCTGAATAACAACCATTGCCTTTATAAACATAAGAGTTTATACATGATACTGTTACAATCCCAAGGCCTCAAACATTAGCCTTAAGGGCATACCCTAACAGAGCTAATCATCACAAGCGGTGAATGACACCTAGCAGTATATCGCCGCTACCCACGTCATCAGAATAAATATCGCCATTAACAACCTCAAAACTGTAATAAGGTATAAGAGTATCCATGTCCCTTTGCCTGGCTAATCGTCCAAGTTGGACAAGTGTGTCACACTTGTTTATTCCAACAATGATGGTCATGACTAAATCAGGCTAAACCTGGGTGTGGCCACACTCTTTCAGTCATGCACCATCTAGGGGCCCATGGACATCAAGCTTCCCCGTAGGGAAGGGGCAAATCCTATATCGGCAAGATGAACCTCTCGTATTTCTTAAGATATACCCAATGACAACTGTTATAACTTCCCTGTTATGGCGAGGCGTTAGGTTGTATCAAAGCACATCTCTTACAACACAGAGACACAATCTTCCTCAAGTCAAAGGATAGATACAACTCTATCATTGTGAGATTCCTCTTGAGACACCAAGAATAACTCTCACGGTGGGTCAATCAGTATATCTCCCTTGACATACCCTTTTGCCTTCGTTAAGCAACCTATGCTAACCTGCGCATAAACGAGTATGACCCGCACCATAGCTGTCCCCTATCCACTATGGTACTCGACTCGGGACATAAGCAAACTGAGATAGTAATATCTCGAGGGACATCATCGTGTAAACATACATATGCGCAGATGTATAATAAACCATGACAACGACAATGCCAGGATATCTATAAATATCAATGTATGTAGTAAATTTCCCGGATCAAATGAAACCGTCTCTGTATGTGCTTGGACTTCTGGTGCGACCGTGGTTCCTTTGCTTGTGCGATTGCTCCAGTGTTATCACAGAAGATAATCAAAGGATCTGCACTCGAAGGAACGACACCAAGTTCTTGAACGAACTTACGAATCCACACTGCCTCCTTAGATGCTTCCGAGGCTGGAACATACTCGGCTTCTGTTGTGGAATCAGCAACTATAGACTGTTTGAAACTCTTCCACACCACTGCTCCTCCATTCAAGCTAAAAACATAGCCTGATTGCGATCGGAAATCATCCTGGTCAGACTGGAACGAAGCGTCAGTATATCCTTCAATACTGAGTTCTTCCTGACCGCCATATATCAAGAATATATCTTTGGTCCTCCGAAGATATTTTAAAATGTTCTTGACTGCAATCCAGTGCGCCTGACCTGGATTACTTTGGAACCGACTGGTCACGCTTAACCCGTAAGCGACGTCTGGGCGAGTACACAACATCGCATACATAATGGACCCAATAGCCGAAGCATAAGGCGTATTGTCCATTTCATCTTTTTCAGTCTGTGTTTGTGGACACTGACTCTTTGAAAGATTCAGACCATGTCTGACTGGAAGATATCCTCTTTTAGAATTCTCTAAATGAAATCTCTCCAGGACTTTATCGATGTAAGTACTCTGGCACAGCCCGAGAAGCCTCTTAGATCTATCCCTGTAGATCTTCACACCTAACACATAGGCTGCTTCTCCTAAATCTTTCATCTGGAAACATTTTCTTAACCATGCTTTCACCGCATGCATTTCGGGAATATCGTTTCCAATGATTAAGATATCATCGACGTAGAGGACTAGGAAAGTAATCACGCTCCCACTAAACCTCTTATATACACACGGGTCATCCTCGTTCTTGATGAAACCAAATTCACTGACTGATTCATCAAAACGAATATTCTAGCTTCTTGATGCTTGTTTAAGTCCATAAATGGACTTCTTTAACTTGCATATCTTATGACGATCTGATGGATTAGTGAAACCTTCTGGTTGTGTCATATACACATCCTCATCCAATTTTCCATTAAGGAAAGCGGTCTTCACATCCATTTGCCAGATCTCATAATCATAATATGCTGCTATCGCGAAAAGAATCCGAATAGACTTAAACATGGCTACAGGAGAGAAAGTTTCATCATAATCTATCCCGTAGATTTGCTTGAAACCTTTCGCAACTAGCCTGCCTTTATAGGTAACCACGTTACCATCCATGTCAATCTTCTTCTTGAAGATCCACTTACAGCCTATAGGGATAACTCCCGGAGGCGGATCAACCAAATCCCAAACTTGGTTATCTGACATGGAGTCCATCTCGGCTCGCATAGCTTCAAGCCATCTAGCTGAGTCTGGTCCACTGACCGCATCCGCATAAGTGAGGGGTTCATCATGATCAATGATGTAGACTCCGTCATAGCGCTCAGGCTGTCGACGAATCCTTCCCGATCTTCGTGGTTCCCGTGATATCTGAGCCTCAGGTTGTTCAATAACCTGTTCTACCAGCTCAGGCTCATCCCACTGTGCTTAACAACTTTGTCCTTCCTCTGGATTCTCATCCAGCTTTATTTCTCTCCCACTGGCTTCTTGCAGAAGAAACTCCTTCTCAAGAAAAATGCCCGTCCGAGCAACAAATACCTTGTTCTCTTTGGGATCGTAGAAATAATAACCCTTAGTTTCCTTAGGGTAACCGACAAAGATGCATTTCTTAGATCTGCTCTCTAGTTTCCCAGAGGCGAGCTTTTTGACATAAGCCTCGCAACCCCAGATCTTGATAAATGTCAAGCTAGGCTGTTTCCCATACCATAATTCATATGGGGTCTTTGAAACTGCCTTGGATGGCACTCGGTTTAGTATCTTTGCAGCTGTCTCCAGTGCAAATCCCCAAAAGGAGTAAGGTAGAGTAGCCTGACTCATCATCGAACGAACCATATCAAGTAACGTCCTATTTCTCCTCTCGGACACACCATTCCATTGCGGTGTTCCTGGCGGAGTGAGCTGTGAGATAATCCCACACTCCTTCAGATAGTCAGTAAACGCATGACTTAGGTATTCTCCACCTCGATCAGAACGAAGTGTCTTGATATTTCGGCCTAGCTGATTTTGTACTTCATTCTTGAACTCTTTGATCTTGTCAAAAGATTCACTTTTATGTCTCATTAAATAGACATACCCATACCTACTGAAATCATCAGTAAAGGTAATGAAGTACTGATAGCCACCTCTGGCATGTTTACTAAATGGCCCACACACATCACTGTGTATAAGGTCAAGTAAACCTGAAGCCCTTTGACCTTTATTAGGAAAAGGTGACTTCGTCATTTTGCCCATTAAACAAGCTTTACATGTATCAATCTCCTCATAGGAGAATGATCCCAGCAGTCCATGATCATGCAACCGCTTAATGCGTTTATTGTTAATATGGCCTAAACGACTATGCCATAGCAAGGTGCTGTCATTAGCATACTTGGCTTTCTTAATATCAATCTGCTGTATAGAACATTCCATGTCCAACATGAATAATCCATTGCTAATTGATCCAGTGGCATAAACAATATTATCAAAAGATAAAACACACTTTGAAATATTGCATTCAAAGGAAAACCCTTTCCTGACAAGAGCAGGAATAGAGATAATATTTTTAGTAATGCTGGGAACAAAGTAACAATTGTCTAGTTCCAATACAAGCCCAGATGGTAGAGAAATGAAATAAGTGCCTACAGCAACAGCAGCAACCCGTGCCCCGTTTCCAACTCGTAGGTCCACCTCATGCTGTCCCACCTGTCTTCTTCTCTTGAGTTCCTGTACATTTGAACAAATGTGAACTCCACATGCAGTGTCCAACACCCATGATATAGAAGAAGAAATCATGACCTCAGTCACATAAATACCTGAGCCAGAAGCGATGCTTCCCTTCTTGTCTCCTTGGAGCACTTTACAGTCCTTTTTCCAGTGACCCAGCTGGCCACAGTGGAAACATCTGTATTCCTTCGACCGCTTAACCTTTTGTTTCAGCGCCTTGTTGTAGTTCTTGACTGGGGTTTTTCCCTTCTTCCCCTTCTTCTTGTTCCTAGAAGGAACCATTAAGACAGAGGTTGAAGGCTTTCCCTTCAGAGTTTCCTCTGTAGTCAAGAGCATATTCAGCAACTCTGCCGGGGTACAGTCGATTTTGTTCATATTAAAGTTAATAATGAACGCATCGAAAGAAGGCGTTAGAGACTGCAGAATAATGTCTACAGCAAGCTCCTGATTGATGGTGTGTCCCAGTTTCTCTAGAGCCTCCTTGTGCCCAATCATCTTGAGCACATGAGCTCCCACTGGACTCCCTTCAGCCAGTTTGCTCTGAAAGAACAGCTTGGTCAAGTTATAGCGCTGAGTCCTCGCCTGTGCAGCATACAGCATCTTGAGGTTTGCTATAATTTCTATAGCAGACATATCCTCATGCTGACGCTGCAGCGGTGGCGTCATAGACGCTAACATCAGGCAAGCGACATCAATGCTATCATTGACATGCTTTTCATAGGCTTCCCGAACCGCCCTTGCGGCGTTCGGAGCGGGTTGAGGCGGTATCGCCGTCTCGAGGACATACAGTTTCCTCTCTGCCTTAAGAACAATCTTAAGGTGTCCGTACCAGTCTGAGAAGTTTGGCCCAGCAAACTTCTCCCTTTCCAGTAGGGATCGCACATTGAAGTTCATGGTGTTCGTTGCTGCAGGAATCTACAACAATGCAAGAACAGCAAGGTCAGTATCAATGTTAAGAATCAATCAGGACTTAAGAATGATTCTTTTTCTCACTATTTTATCTGACTGAAAAATCCATTAAACAGTCCGAAAGAGTAAACACTCTTTTAGTGAGATGGGATCCAGATTTCATACTTGGTCTCCGCGTCCCGCTCAGGCGAGATAAGATGCACAGAGAGTACAAGCACTAATTTCTGGTAGGCAATCCCTGCCAATCGCCAACCCGTGCGATTCCCCTTCATCTGGGCAATCCAGCAGACTGTGCCAACTGAGTTGGTACAACACAGTCTCTGATCCCTCAGATGGTTGCCTCCATATAGCTCACATATGCTCAGTATGTAGCCTACATGGTCAAGCTGACCTGACCTACTCCCTGGACCACCACGTGCTATGCTGAGCAACGAGAAGCGATAAATCCCTTCTCTGTAACACGCAGGTGTAATCCCGCACCGTCTGAAGATAGATGGACGTGCCCACTGAGTGGGTACAACACGGCTCCAACGATAGTCAGAACAGTGCGGTTTCGCGTCAGAAGGCTTTACGTGCTTGATATTTAGCGTTGGATTTTAACGGTCTTTTATCTTCTTAACTATCATGCAATTCCTATGGTGATAGCAGAAGATAGACTCATGCATTTCTAATTATATAAGCAATAAATAGAAAGCATGCTGATCTTATGTGGTAAAAGCCCATTAAGCCTAAGTAAGACCTTAACCTAACTTAAGTCTTCACTTGCTTTTCCTCATGGGGCTTTTGCTTCTCATCTGGCCCAACCTAGGGCCCAAGCGCCAATTGCAGCTCAGATGTGCCCACCAGGTAAATGCGCCTGTCCTAGAGTCGAACTCTAGACCTCCCACCTGGTCAAGCCTCAAGCTGCATGCGCCTCTGCCAAGTGTGCTCTGTGCTCTTGTCTGATAAATTTACAAATTAATCTATCTTGACAAAATTGACACGCAGGTCAATTACACTTTATAAATTAAATAAAATGTGATGCGCAGATCACAATAAATATTAATTTACAACAATTCACCAGGCTCGCAGGCCCCAGCACAGCACACATTAAGGGCAACCCACATAAGATAAAATAAACAAGCACATGGCATCATCCAAAAATCATGTGATCCAACATAAGAAATTAAAATTTTGAAAACCCCATTGGCATCAATTTTAATTTTTCCTTATGTGCCCTACTACCTTACAACAGTCCATTGATAGGGATCCACTCATCATGTCTAGTCAGATCCACTGCCCTTGCATGCACCAAGTCCTAACTGACTTGAGTCGACCAAAAGGTCAACCATGCATGCGCCAAGGGCTGAACAGCCACAATGAGGTCTGGCAAGCGGGCGTGACCCCGGGCCTAACTCATGTGCGTTCATTAGTTGTCTCACAATCAGACATCGCTACACGCCTGTGATGCAGTCGACCTATAGCCACCACGTGCTTGCGCATGGGTGCCATCTGGTCGACCCATCTAGGCTGTCAGATGGTCTAATCAGACTATTGGATCTAACCTAGAGGATGACTTCAGCCCCATCAACCCGTCTAAGGGTTTATAGCAGGCGCCTCTTAGATCTAGTGAAGGTCGCGCAAGTGATATAGTTTTGAGAAAAACAAACTATGCGCCACACAAACATGCGCCATCAAAACATATTCAAGTTTCGCATATGCAACAACTAAAGATGAAAGTTCGCATGTATAGATCTAAGCATACAAGGATCACAAAAAAGGCTAAAGCAATCATAAAATCATGCATCAAACAGCGCTCTGATACCAATTGAAAGTCCCCACAAGGGGGCGAAACCCTAAGACATGCACAGATATAAATTTGCGTGGGCGGAATCTATGGTTTCCTAGGATCGCATAGCATGTATTATATGATCAACTTAGAACAACAATGATCATACCATGGCCATTGTTTGTATGATGTCGAGGAAGAAGAGATCGACAAGGGTCTCCTCCAGAGGATACACACACAAGATGAAGAAGCCGCCTACTCCCTTGGTGCTCCTTGTGCTAGCAAGGTTCTAAGAGGTTCTTGTCGTATGAAAAAGGAAGATGATCTCCTTGCTTGGCGAAAAAAACTTTCTCCTCTTGTCGTCCACTCTTCTTCACACGAGAATGCAAAAACCCTCGAAATCACAAGAGGCGACAAAGGCGTGAAGAGGCGAGCAACATGAGGCATGGTCACGTAAGTGATCATGCTTTCTAAAAATAGAAAGCCACTCCCTCACATGCGATCATGGGTTTACCCCAATCGCAAACTCCTCTCCATTTGAACCACACGCTCACTTGATGAGCTGGTTCATTTCGGTTTGGTCCAAGATCAATTAACCCAAGCAATCCAGTCTAGATCTCAATTAAACCCTAAGGCTCCAGATCTAACCGTTGATCTCTTGATGCTTCTGATCTTACTGATCTAGCATCCAATCTCTCGATCGAAGCTTACCGATCTCAAGCCCTAATCAATCAAACATGATCAGACCAGATCTCACTCACAATCAGAGATTAATTCCCTTTAAACTGAACCCAAAATAATTCAGTCCACACGATCTGACTTAAGTAAGCCATATCATCAAATTGTGCGACCCTGAGGGTTTCCTTTAAATGTCGGTAACGATAACTTACGTTATCATGATCAGAGAGGGGTATCTAGCAACACATCACTGTCTCCCGATATAAAGGAAAGAGTCTTCCAAGACTACACCCAAACAACAGCACAAGTGTGAATCAACTCACTAGGCATACATGATTCCTTTGCCACTGGATGTTCTTTATTGGACAAGCCTGTCAAGCTTGTAACTCCAATATGATGAGCATGATTAGATCAGATGAACATAGTCATCTGGGTATGGCCATACACTTTCTCAATCATCTCATCCAGGGGGCCCCTTTAGAACATCACACTCCAATGAAGGAGACGGCAATCCTATATCTATCACTAGTGCCCTAACATGACTCAAGCTCACCATCCAAGATAGTCTATAACCATTATGTTTCAAATGATATTGAACTACCTCAAAACAATGACAATCATCATTTAGAAACACAAGTGATCTCAAGTCAGAGGACATGTGCCACTTGTTGCAATCAAGGATTATTCACATTGTGACAAGCAATTGAATATCCTAATAGGGTCTGTCCAGTACATCCAATGTACCCATGAGTCTACATCTTATTCCATGCTCGAAGCATCCTATAAGATTAGAATACATATTAGTCTCAATCATATCAGGGCTGTCTCATGTTCACCAAGATATCTCGACTAAGGACTTTACTGCATGTCAGCTTAGCTGAACATCATTGAGACATTATTCAGAAGTACACTCATTGCTGCAGACAATGTAACAACCTGAATAACAACCATTGCCTTTATAAACATAAGAGTTTATATATGATACTGTTACAATCCCAAGGCCTCAAACATTAGCCTTAAGGGCATACCCTAACAGAGCTAATCATCACAAGCGGTGAATGACACCTAGCAGTATATCGCCGCTACCCAAGTCATCAGAATAAATATCGCCATTAATAACCTCAAAACTGTAATAAGGTATAAGAGTATCCATGTCCCTTTGCCTGGCTAATCGTCCAAGTTAGACAAGTGTGTCACACTATTTATTCCAACAATGATGGTCATGACTAAATCAGGCTAAACCTGGGTGTGGCCACACTCTTTCAGTCATGCACCATCTAGGGGCCCATGGACATCAAGCTTCCCCGTAGGGAAGGGGCAAATCCTATATCGGCAAGATGAACCTCTCGTATTGCTTATGATATACCCAATGACAACTGTTATAACTTCCCTGTTATGGCGAGGCGTTAGGTTGTATCAAAGCACATCTCTTACAACACAGAGACACAATCTTCCTCAAGTCAAAGGATAGATACAACTCTATCATTGTGAGATTCCTCTTGAGACACCAAGAATAACTCTCACGGCGGGTCAATCCAGTATATCTCCCTTGACATACCCTTATGCCTTCGTTAAGCAACCTATGCTAACCTGCGCATAAACGAGTATGACCCGCACCATAGCTGTCCCCTATCTACTATGGTACTCGACTCGGGACATAAGCAAACTGAGATAGTAATATCTCGAGGGACATCATCGTGTAAACATACATATGCGCAAATGTATAATAAACCATGACAACGACAATGCCAGGATATCTATAAATATCAATGTATGTAGTACATTTGTCTAGACCAAAACATAGGTCTTAGGGCATAGCACTAACAATCTCCCACTTGCACTTAGACCTTATCGTTGAGGTACCTTAACCCCATGTCTCGAGTATGACCATCATGCTTCTGTTGCGCCAAAGCCTTGGTCAGTGGGTCTGCTAGATTGTTCTCTGTGTCGACTCTGCATATCTTTACGTCACCTCTGTCTATGTGGTTGGATCGCTGATGTGATCTTGGTTCCTTGGCCTGCGCGATCGCACCATTGTTATCACAAAGGAGTTCAATGGGGTCAGCAGCACTAGGAACCACTTGAAGTTCAGAAATGAACCATGACAACGACAATGCCAGGATATCTATAAATATCAATGTATGTAGTACATTTGTCTAGACCAAAACATAGGTCTTAGGGCATAGCACTAACAATCTCCCACTTGCACTTAGACCTTATCGTTGAGGTACCTTAACCCCATGTCTCGAGTATGACCATCATGCTTCTATTGCGTCAAAGCCTTGGTCAGTGGGTCTGCTAGATTGTTCTCTGTGTTGACTCTGCATATCTTTACGTCACCTCTGTCTATGTTTTTGGATCGCTGATGTGATCTTGGTGTTGGGGTATGCCCTTAAGGCTAATGTTTGAGGCCTTGGGATTGTAACAGTATCATGTATAAATAGTGATGTTTATAAAGGCAATGGTTGTTATTCAGTATGTTACATTGTCTGCTGCAATAAGTATACTTCTGAATAATGTCTCGATGCTGTTCAGCTAGGCTGACATGCAGTGAAGTCCTTAGTCGAGATATCTTGGTGAACATGAGACAGCCTTGATATGATTGAGACTAATATGTGTTCTAATCTTATAGGATGCTTCGAGCATGGAATAAGATGTAGACTCATGGGTACATTGGATGTACTGGACAGACCCTACTAGGATATTCAATTGCTTGTCACAATGTGAATATTCCTTGTTTGCACCAAGTGGCACATGTCCTCTGACTTGAGATCACTTGTGTTTCTAAATGATAATTGTCATTGTCTTGAGGTAGTTCAATATCATTTGAAACATAATGGTTATAGACTATCTTGGATAATGATCATGAGTCAGGTTGGGACACTAGTGATAGATATAGGATTGCCGTCTCCTTGTTGAAGGAGTATGATGTTCTATAGGGGCCCCCTAGATGAGATGATTGAGAAAGTGTATGGCCATACCCAGGTGACTATGTTCACCTGATCTAATCATGCTCATCATATTGGAGTTACAAGCTTGACCCGCTTGTCCAATAAGAACATCCAGTGGCAAAGGATACATGCATGCCTTGTGAGGTTGATTCACACTTGTGCTGTGGTTTGGGCGTAGTCTTGGAAGACTCTTTCCTTTATATCGGGAGATAGTGATGTGTTGCTAGATACCCCTCACTAGTCGTGACAACGTAAGTTATCGTTACCGACATTTAAAGGAAACCCTCAGGGTCACACAATTTGGTGATATGGCTCACTTATGTCAGATCGTGTGGACTGAATTGTTTTGGTTCAGTTTAAAGGAGTTAAGACTCTGATTGGAAGTGAGATCTGGTCTAATCATATTTGATTGATTAGGGCTTGAGATCGGTAAGCTTCGATCGAGAGATCTGATGCTTGATCGATGAGATCAAGTGCATCAAATGATGTGTGGTTAGATCTTGAACCCATTTGGTTTAATAAGATCTAGACCATGTCTTGGTTTGATTTGGTTGTTGAACCAAAGTCAATTGAACCGGTTCACTTATGTGAACGCATGGTTCGTTTTGATGGGCGTTTTGATTAGTTCACTATGCGTGAACATGTGAAGATTTAAGACTTACCATATTTGGAAGTCTCAACGCCAAAACGCCTCAAGCCAAGAAAACGCCTCAAGGCTTCAATGCTTTTGGCGTTGCCCTCTCTTGAGTGTGGTTGCTCTCGACGAGAGGTAGAGAAAAAAAGCATTCGGCTATCCAAGAACACATCGATCTCCTTCACACGGTTAGGAGACTTGGCGTTCCTTGCTAGCACAAGGAGTAACAAGAAGGGGCTATCTCTCATCTAGTGTGTGTCTTCTTTGGAGGAGAGCTTGTTTGCCCTCTTGCTTCCAAGCCGCATCCAATCTAATGGCTATGGTATGAGTTGATTCTTTGCAATCCTTGTTTACAAGTTAATCATGTGTCATGCTAACCGATCTTGAAGCCCTAGCTTCCGCTATGAGCATATATATATATAAGCATATATGTGCCTACTTAGGGTTTGCTCTCCCCCTTGAAGGGGACCCAACAATTGGTATCAGAGCATGGTATCGTATGTTCATATGATTGCTTGTTGTTCATGTGTGATCCATGTATGTGCTTATAGCTTTGATCTAAGGTTTGTTATCATGCGCATAGTTTACATGCAAGTTTTCATGTTGCGCATGTATTGGCGCATGCTTGAGTTTACATGCAAGTTTTCATGTTGCGCATGTATTGGCGCATGCTTAAGTTTACATGCAAGTTTTCATGTTGCGCATATGTTGGCGCATGCTTTGTTTTCTCAAATCAAAAGAACTTGCGCGCCCTTCATTAGATCTAATAAGCGCCTACTATAAACCCTTAGACGGGTTGATAGGGTTGAAAGCATCATCTTGAATAGATCCAACCAGTCTGATCAGACCATCTGACAGCCTAGATGGGTCGACCAGATGGCACCTGTGCGCAAACACGAGGTGGCTATAGGTCGACTGCATCACAGGCGTGTAGCGAGGTCTGGTTGAGACAACCATTGAACACACATGAGTTAGGCCCGGGGTCACACCCGCTTGCCAGGACTCATGTTGGTTGTTCAGCCCTTGGCGCATGCATGGTTGACCATTAGGTCAACGCGAGTCAGTTATGACTTGGTGCATGCAAAGGGCATGGATCTAACTAGACATGATGAGTGGATCCCTATCAATGGACCGTTGTAAGGTTGTAGGGCACATAAGAAAATTGAAATTGATGCCAATGGGTTTTCAAAATTTTATTTTCTTTGTGATGGATCACATGTTGATTGAATGATGCCATGATGCTTGTTTATTTAATCTTATGTGGGTTGTCCTTTTAATGTGTGCTGTGCTGGGGCCTGCGAGCCTGGTAAATTATTATTATTTTGTGATCTGCGAATCACATTTTTAATTAATTTATTGTATAATTGACCTGCGAGTCAAGCTTGTCTAGATAGATTAAAATGTATTTTAATTAGACAAGAGCACAAAAGCACACATCGCAGAGGCGCATTCAGCTGGTGGGTGCACCTGAGCTGCATTGAGCGCTAGGGCCCTGGGTTGGACCAGATGAGATGCAAAAGACCCAAGAAGAGCAAGTGAAGACTTAGGTTGATTTAAGGTCTTACTTAGGCTCTATGGGCTTTTACCACATAAGATCCATGCTTTCTTTTATTTTTCAATAATTAGAATTGCATGAGTTATTTATCTTCTGCTATAGCCATAGGATTTGCCTGATAGTAAGAAGATAAAAGACCGTTAAAATCCAACGCTAAAATATCAAGCACGTAATGCCTTCTGGCGCGAAACCTCACTGTTCTGACTATCGTTGGAGCCGTGTTGTACCCACTCAGTGGGCACGTCCATCTATCTTCAGACGGTGCGCGATTACACCTGCGTGTTACAGAGAAGGGATTTATCGCTTCTCGTTGCTCAGCATAGCACGTGGTGGTCCAGGGAGTAGGTCGGGTCAGCTTGACCATGTAGGCTACATATGTGGCGCATATGGTAGCACATGGAGGCAGCCATCTGTGGGATCAGAGACTGTGTTGTACCAACTCAGTTGGCACAGTCAGCTGGATTGCCCAGATGAAGGGGAATCGCACGGGTTAGCGATTGGCAGGGACTGCCTACCAGAAATTAGTGCTTGTACTCTCTGTGCATCTTATCTCGCCTGAGCGGGACGCGGAGACCAAGTATGAAATCTGGATCCCATCTCACTAAAAGAGTGTTACCCTTTCGGACTGTTTTAATGGATTTTTCAGTCAGATAAAATAGTGAGAAAAGAATCTTTCTTAAGTCCTGGATTGATTCTAAACATTGATACTGACCTTGCTGTTCTTGCATTGTTGTAGATTCCTGCAGCAACGAACACCATGAGCTTCAATGTGCGATCCCTATTGGAAAGGGAGAAGTTTGCTGGGCCAAACTTCTCAGACTGGTACGGACACCTTAAGATTGTTCTTAAGGCAGAGAGGAAACTATACGTCCTCGAGACGGCTATGCCGCCTCAACCCGCTGCGAACGCTGCAAGGGCGGTTCGCGATGCCTATGAAAAGCATGTCAATGATAGCATTGATGTTGCATGCCTGATGCTAGCGTCTATGACGCCACCGCTACAGCGTCAGCATGAGGATATGTCTGCTATAGAAATTATAGCAAACCTCAAGATGCTATATGCTGCACAGGCGAGGACTGAACGCTATAATTTGACCAAGCTTTTCTTTCAGAGCAAACTGGCTGAAGGAAGCCCAGTGGGAGCTCACGTGCTCAAGATGATTGGGCACAAGGAGGCTCTGGAGAAACTGGGGCATACCATCAATCAGGAGCTTGCTGTAGACATTATTCTGCAGTCTCTCCCGCCCTCTTTCGATGCGTTCATTATTAACTTTAATATGAGCAAAATCCATTGTACTCCGGCAGAGCTGCTGAATATGCTCTTGACTACTGAGGAAACTCTGAAGGGAAAGCCTTCAACCTCTGTCTTAATGGTTCCTTCCAAGAACAAGAAGAAGGGGAAGAAGGGCAAGGCCCCTGTCAAGAGTTACAGCAAGGCTCTGAAACAGAAGGTTAAGCGGTCAAAGGACAACAGGTGTTTCCACTGTGGCCAGCTGGGTCACTGGAAAAAGGACTGTAAAGCGCTCCAAGGAGACAAGAAGAGAAGCATCGCTTCTGGCTCAGGTATATTTGTGACTGAAGTCATGATATCTTCTTCTTCTATTTCATGGGTGTTGGACACTGCATGTGGAGTTCACATTTGTTCAAATGTACAGGAACTCAAGAGAAGAAGACAGGTGGGGCAGCATGAGGTGGACCTACGCGTTGGAAACGGGGCACGGGTTGCTGCTGTTGCTGTAGGGGATTATTACATCTCATTACCATCTGGCATTGTATTAGAATTAAACAATTGTTATTTTGTACCCAGTATTACCAAAAATATTATCTCTATTCCTGCTCTTGTCAGGAAAGGGTTTTCCTTTGAATGCAAGATTTCAAAGTGTTATCTTACTCTTGATAATATTGTTTATGCTACTGGTTCAATTAACAATGGGTTATTCATGTTGGACATGGAATATTCTATACAAAACATTGATAATAAGAAAGCCAAGTATGCTGATGACAGCACCTTGTTATGGCATAGTCGTTTAGGCCATATTAACAAGAAACGCATTAAGCGGTTGCATGACCATGGACTGCTGGGATCATTCTCCTATGAGGAGATTGATACGTGCAAAGCTTGTTTAATGGGTAAAATGACGAAGTCTCCTTTTCCTAACAAAGGTCAAAGGGCTTCAGGTTTACTTAACCTTATACACAGTGATGTGTGTGGGCCATTTAGTAAACATGCCAGAGGTGGCTATCAGTACTTCATTACCTTTACTGATGATTTCAGTAGATATGGTTATGTCTATCTTATGAGACATAAGAGTGAATCTTTTGACAAGTTCAAAGAGTTCAAAAATGAAGTACAGAATCAGCTAGGCCGAAATATCAAGGCACTTCGTTCTGATCGAGGTGGAGAATACTTGAGTCATGCGTTTACTGACTATCTGAAGGAGTGTGGGATTATCTCACAGCTCACTCCACCAGGAACACCGCAATGGAATGGTGTGTCCGAGAGGAGAATTAGAACGTTACTTGATATGGTTCGTTCTATGATGAGTCAGGCTACTCTACCTTACTCCTTTTGGGGATTTGCACTGGAAACAGCTGCAAAGGTACTAAACCGAGTGCCATCCAAGGCCGTTTCAAAGACTCCATATGAGTTATGGTATGGGAAACAGCCTAGCTTGACATTTATTAAGATCTGGGGTTGCGAGGCTTATGTCAAAAGGCTCGCCTCTGGGAAACTGGAGAGCAGATCTGAGAAATGCATCTTTGTCGGTTACCCTAAGGAAACTAAGGGTTATTATTTCTACGATCCCAAAGAGAACAAGGTATTTGTTGCTCGGACGGCCATTTTTCTTGAGAAGGAGTTTCTTCTGCAAGAGGCCAGTGGGAGAGAAATAAAGCTGGATGAGAATCCAGAGGAAGGACAAAGTAGTCAAGCACAGTTGGATGAGCCTGAGCCGGTAGATCAGGTTATTGAACAACCTGAGGCTCAGATATCACGGGAACCGCGAAGATCGGGAAGGATCCGTCGACAGCCTGAGCGCTATGACGGAGTCTACATCATTGATAATGATGAACCCCTTACTTATGCGGATGCGGTCAGTGGACCGGAGTCAGCTAGATGGCTTGAAGCTATGCGCGCCGAGATGGACTCCATGTCAGATAACCAAGTCTGGGATTTGGTTGATCCGCCTCCGGGAGTAATCCCTATAGGCTGTAAATGGATCTTCAAGAAGAAGATTGACATGGATGGTAACGTAGTTACCTATAAAGGCAGGCTAGTAGCGAAAGGTTTCAAACAAATCTACAGGATAGATTATGATGAAACTTTCTCTCCTATAGCCATGTTCAAGTCTATTCGGATTCTTTTCGCAATAGCTGCATATTACGATTATGAGATCTGGCAAATGGATGTGAAGACGGCTTTCCTTAATGGAAATCTGGATGAAGATGTTGGGGTATGCCCTTAAGGCTAATGTTTGAGGCCTTGGGATTGTATAAGTATCATGTAATAAACTCTTTTGTTTATAAAGGCATGGTTATTATTCAGGTTGCTACCTTGTCTGCTGTAATAAGTGTACTTCTGAATAATGTCTCAAAGCTGTTCAGCTAGGCTGACATGCATATGTCCTTAGTCGAGATATCTTGGTGAACATGAGACAGCCTTGATATGATTGAGACTAATATGTGTTCTAATCTTATAGGATGCTTCGAGCATGGAATAAGATGTAGACTCATGGGTACATTGGATGTACTGGACAGACCCTACTAGGATATTCAATTGCTTGTCACAATGTGAATGATCCTTGTAAGCACCAAGTGGCACATGTCCTCTGACTTGAGATCACTTGTGTTTCTAAATGATGATTGTCATTGTCTTGAGGTAGTTCAATATCATTTGAAACATAATGATTATAGACTATCTTGGATGGTGAGCTTAAATCAGGTTAGGGCACTAGTGATAGACATAGGATTGCCGTCTCCTTGTTTAAGGAGTGTGATGTTCTAAAGGGGCCCCCCTATATGAGATGATTGAGATAGTGTATGGCCATACCCAGATGACTATGTTCATCTGATCTAATCATGCTCATCGTATTGGAGTTACAAGCTTGACCCGCTTGTCCAATAAGAACATCCAGTGGCAAAGGACACATGTATGCCTAGTGAAGTTGATTCACACTTGTGCTGTGGTTTGGGTGAAGTCTTGGAAGACTCTTTCCTTTATATCAGGAGACAGTGATGTGTTGCTAGATACCCCTCACTGATCGTGATAACGAAAGTTATCGTTACCGACATTTAAAGGAAACCCTCAGGGTCGCACAATTTGATGATATGGCTTACTTAAGTCAGATCGTGTGGACTGAATTGTTTGGGTTCAGTTTAAAGGGATAGAGGCTCTGATTGTAAGTGAGATCTGGTCTGATCATGTTTGATTGATTGGGACTTGAGATCGGTAAGCTTCGATCGAGAGTATTGATGCTAGATCGGTGAGATCAAGAGTATCACGAGATCAACGGTTAGATATTGAACCATTGGTTCAATGAGATCTAGACCATGGCTTGGGCTGGTTTAATTTGGTTCTTGAACCAAATTGAAATGGATTGAAGTGGCTTGAACCGGTTCACAAGGGTGAACGCTTGGTTCAAGGGGTTAGGCGTTTTGGTTCGGTAATGGGCGCATAGCTTCATCTCTTCCATTTATGGAAAGTATTGAAGGCGACTTCACCTTAACGCCAAAGCGTTTTTGAACGCTCGACTTCACTCCTCTCTTCTCAATGTTCATCCTTGGAGGTGAATGCATTCGGACGAGAAGAGGAGGAAGGTTGCTCTCGCCAAGCTTGATCTCCAAAACTCCTTCACGCGACAAGGGATACTTTGGAGCCTTGCTAGCACAAGGGACATTCAAGGTGTAGGCCTTCTTCTTCTTGTGTGCGATTCCTTTGGAGAAGTTCTCTTTGAACTTTGCTTCCAAGCTGACATCCGATCTATGGCATTGGTATGATCACATTCTTGATCTAATGAAATATTATAGTTGATCATATGAGCACATAAGCGATTGAATTCTTGAAACCCTAGCAAAATGCATGCGCCCCCTTGTTTAGGGTTTTCGGCCCCCCTCTTGAAAGGGGTTTTTTATCCGCTTGCGCTCCCCCTTGAAGGGGACCCTTCAATTGGTATCAGAGCTAGGATCTTATATGATTCATATGATTGCTATGTATGTTTTGTGATCCATATATGTTTGATGCTTAGATCTATGTTTTCTCTTCATGCGATTATACTAGTGGATAGTATGTTCATGTTGCGCATGTATGAGAGTTATGTTGTGTTGGCGCTAGTTGAATGGCGCATGTATGATGATTGCGCTTCTTTCATGTTGTTGTAGTTGTTTTTCTTAAAAACCCTAAATGACATGCGCGCCTTGCATATTAGATCTAAGCCGCACCTACAATAAACCCTTAGATGGGTTGATGGGGTTGAAGTCACCTCTAGATTAGATCCAATAGTCTGATCAGACCATCTGACAGCCTAGATGGATCGACCAGATGGCACCTGTGCGCAAGCATGAGGTGGCCATAGGTCGATCGCACCTTAGGCGTGTAGCGAGGTCTGGTTGAGACAACCAGTGAACACACATGAGCTAGGCCCGGGGTCACACCCGCTTGCCAGAACTCATGAGGGTTGTTCAGCCCTTGGCGCATGCATGGTTGACCATTAGGTCAACACGGGTCAGTTAGGACTCGGTGCATGCAAGGGCAGAGGATCTGATTAGATGGATGAGTGGATCCCTATCAATGTACCATTGTAAGGTTGTAGGGGCACATAAGGAAATTAAAATTGATGCCATGGGGTTTTCAAAAAATTTAATTTCATGATTGGATCACATGTTGATTGATGCCATGATGTTTGTTTATTTAATCTTATGTGGGTTGCCCTAATGTGTGCTGTGCTGGGGCCTGCGTGCCTGGAATTAAACTTGTAAATTAATTTGTGATCTGCGAATCACATTTGTACTTAATTTATAATGTATAATTGACCTGCGAGTCAAACTTGTCTAGATAGATCAAATTGTATTTGATTAGACAAGAGCACAAAGGCACACATCCAAGAGGGGCTTTCAGCTGGTGGCGCACCTGAGGTGCTCTTGGCGCTAGGGCCCTGGGTTGGACCAGATGAGATGCAAAAGTCCCAAGAAGAGCAAGTGAAGACTTAAGTTTCTTAAGGTCTTACTTAGGCTTTGGGCTTTTACCACATAAGATGCATGCTTTCTTTTTATTGCTTATATAATTAGAACTGCATGAGTTTATCTTCTGCTATCACCATAGGACTTGCATGATAGTGAAGAAGATAAAAGACCGTTAAAATCCAAACGCTAACATATCAAGCTCGTAAGCCTTCTGACGCGAAACCTCACTGTTCTGATTATCGTTGGAGCCGTGTTGTACCCACTCAGTGGGCACGTCCATCTATCTTCAGACGGTGCTGGATTTCACCTACGTGTTACAGAGAAGGGATTTATCGCTTCTCGTTGCTCAGCATAGCACGTGGTGGTCCAGGGAGTAGGTCGGGTCAGCTTGACCATGTAGACTACATATGTGGCGCATATGGTAGCACATGGAGGCAGCCATCTGAGGGATCAGAGACTGTGTTGTACCAACTCAGTTGGCACAGTCTGCTGGATTGCCCAGGTGAAGGGGAATCGCACGGGTTGGCGATTGGCTGGGACAGCCTACCAGAAATTAGTGCTTGTCATCTCTGTGCATCTTATCTCGCCTGAGCGGGACGCGGAGACCAAGTATGAAATCTGGATCCCATCTCACTAAAAGAGTGTTACTCTTTCGGACTGTTTTACTGGATTTTACAGTCAGCTAAAATAGTGAGAAAAGGAATCATTCTTAAGTCCTGATTGATTCTTAACATTGATACTGACCTTGCTGTTCTTGCATTGTTGTAGATTCCTGCAGCAACGAACACCATGAGCTTCAATGTGCGATCCCTACTGGAAAGGGAGAAGTTTGCTAGGCCGAACTTCTCTGACTGGTTCGGACACCTTAAGATCGTTCTTAAGGCAGAGAGGAAACTGTATGTCCTCGAGACGGCGATACCGCCGCAGCCCGCTCCGAACGCCGCAAGGGCGGTTCGGGATGCCTTTGAAAAGCACGTCAATGATAGCATTGATGTCGCTTGCCTGATGCTAGCGTCTATGACGCCACCGCTGCAGCGTCAGCATGAGGATATGTCGGCTATAGAAATTATAGCGAACCTCAAGATGCTATATGCTGCACAGGCGAGGACAGAACGCTATAATCTGACGAAGCTCTTCTTTCAGAGCAAACTGGCTGAAGGGAGCCCAGTGGGAGCTCACGTGCTCAAGATGATTGGGCACAAGGAGGCTCTGGAGAAACTGGGGCATACCATCAACCAGGAGCTTGCTGTAGACATAATTCTACAGTCTCTTCCGCCTTCTTTCGATGCGTTCATCATTAACTTTAATATGAACAAAATCGATTGTACTCCGGCAGAGCTGTTGAATATGCTCTTGACTACTGAGGAAACTCTGAAGGGAAAGCCTTCAACCTCTGTCTTATTGGTTCCTTCTAGGAACAAGAAGAAGGGGAAGAAGGGCAAGGCCCCTGTCAAGAACTACAGTAAGGCACTGAAACAGAAGGTAAAGCGGTCGAAGGACAACAGGTGTTTCCACTGTGGCCAGCTGGGTCACTGGAAAAAGGACTGTAAAGCGCTCCAAGGAGATAAGAGGGGAAGCATCGCTTCTGGCTCAGGTATATATGTGACTGAGGTCATGTTATCTTCTTCTACCATATCATGGGTGTTGGACACTGCATGTGGAGTTCACATTTGTTCAAATGTACAAGAACTCAAGAGAAGAAGGCAGGTGGCACAGCATGAGGTAGACCTACGCGTTGGAAACGGGGCACGGGTTGCTGCTGTTGCTGTAGGAGACTATTTCATTTCTTTACCATCTGGCATTGTATTGGAATTAAACAATTGTTATTTTGTACCCAGTATTACCAAAAATATTATCTCTATTCCTGCTCTTGTCAGGAAAGGATTTGCCTTTGAATGCAATATTTCAAAGTGTGTTTTATCTTGTGATAATATTGTGTATGCAACTGGTTCAATTAACAATGGGTTGTTCATGTTGGACATGGAAAATTCTATACAAAACATTGATAATAAGAAAGCCAAGTATGCTGATGACAGCACCTTGCTATGGCATAGTCGTTTAGGCCATATTAACGAGAAGCACATTAAGCGGTTGCATGATCATGGACTGCTGGGATCATTCTCCTATGAGGAGATTGATACATGCAAAGCTTGTTTGATGGGTAAAATGACGAAGTCACCTTTTACTAATAAAGGTCAAAGGGCTTCAGGTTTACTTGACCTTATACACAGTGATGTGTGTGGGCCATTTAGTAAACATGCCAGAGGTGGCTATCAGTACTTCATTACCTTTACTGATGATTTCAGTAGGTATGGGTATGTCTATTTGATGAGACATAAGAGTGAATCTTTTGACAAGTTCAAAGAGTTCAAAAATGAAGTACAGAATCAGCTAGGCCGAAATATCAAGGCACTTCGTTCTGATCGAGGTGGAGAATACCTAAGTCGAGAATTTACTGACTATCTGAAAGAGTGTGGGATTATCTCACAGCTCACTCCGCCAGGAACACCGCAATGGAATGGTGTGTCCGAGAGGAGAAATAGAACGTTACTTGATATGGTTCGTTCTATGATGAGTCAGGCTACTCTTCCATACTCCTTTTGGGGTTTTACACTGGAAACAGCTGCAAAGGTACTAAACCGAGTGCCATCCAAGGCAGTTTCAAAGACGCCATATGAGTTATGGTATGGGAAACAGCCGAGCTTGACATTTATCAGGATCTGGGGTTGCGAGGCTTATGTCAAAAAGCTCGCCTCTGGGAAACTGGAGAGCAGATCTGAGAAATGTATCTTTGTCGGTTACCCTAAGGAAACTAAGGGTTATTATTTCTACGATCCCAAAGAGAACAAAGTTTTTGTTGCTCGGACGGCCATATTTCTTGAGAAGGAATTTCTTCTGCAAGAGGCCAGTGGGAGAGAAATAAAGCTGGATGAGATTCCAGAGGAAGGACAAAGTAGTCAAGCACAGTTGGATGTGCCTGAGCCGGTAGATCAGGTTATTGAACAACCTGAGGCTCAAATAACACGGGAACCGCGAAGATCGGGAAGGATCCGTCGTCAGCCTGAGCGCTATGACGGAGTCTACATCATTGATAATGATGAACCCCTCACTTATGCGGATGCGGTCAGTGGACCGGAGTCAGCTAGATGGCTTGAAGCTATGCGAGCCGAGATGGACTCCATGTCAGATAACCAGGTCTGGGATTTGGTTGATCCGCCTCCGGGAGTAATCCCTATAGGCTGTAAATGGATCTTCAAGAAGAAGATTGACATGGATGGTAACGTTGTTACCTATAAAGGCAGGCTAGTTGCGAAAGGTTTCAAACAAATCTACGGGTTAGATTATGATGAAACTTTCTCTCCTGTAGCCATGTTTAAGTCTATTCGGATTCTTTTCGCGATAGCAGCATATTATGATTATGAGATCTGGCAGATGGATGTGAAGACAGCTTTCCTTAATGGAAATCTGGATGAGGATGTGTATATGACACAACCTGAAGGTTTCACTAATCCATCAGATCGTCATAAAATATGCAAGTTAAAGAAGTCCATTTATGGACTTAAGCAAGCATCAAGAAGCTGGAATATTCATTTTGATGAATCAATCTCTGAGTTTGGCTTCATCAAGAACGAAGACGACCCGTGTGTATATAAGAGGTTTAGTGGGAGCGTAATTACATTCCTAATCCTCTACGTCGATGATATCTTGATCATTGGAAATGATATTCCTGAAATGCATGCTGTTAAAGCATGGTTAAGGAAATGTTTCCAGATGAAAGATCTAGGAGAAGCAGCCTATGTATTAGGTGTGAAGATCTACAGGGATAGATCTAAGAGGCTTCTCGGGCTGTGCCAGAGTACTTACATCGATAAAGTCCTGGAGAGATTTCATTTAGAGAATTCTAAACGAGGATATCTTCCAGTCAGACATGGTCTGAATCTTTCGAAGAGTCAGTGTCCACAAACACAGACTGAGAAAGATGAAATGGACAATACGCCTTATGCTTCGGCTATTGGGTCCATTATGTATGCGATGTTGTGTACTCGCCCAGACGTCGCTTACGGGTTAAGCGTGACCAGTCGATTCCAAAGTAATCCAGGTATGGCGCACTGGATTGCAGTCAAGAACATTTTAAAATATCTGCGGAGGACCAAAGATATGTTCTTGATATATGGTGGTCAGGAAGAACTCAGTATAGAAGGATATACTGACGCTTCGTTCCAGTCGGACCAGGATGATTTCCGATCGCAATCAGGCTATGTTTTTAGCTTGAATGGTGGAGCAGTGGTGTGGAAGAGTTTCAAACAGTCAACTGTTGCTGATTCCACAACAGAAGCCGAGTATGTTGCAGCCTCGGAAGCATCCAAGGAGGCAGTGTGGATTCGTAAGTTCGTGAGAGAACTTGGTGTTGTTCCTTCGAGTGCAGATCCTTTGGTTATATTCTGTGATAACACTAGAGCAATCGCACAAGCAAAGGAACCACGGTCGCACCAGAAGTCCAAGCACATACAGAGACGGTTTCACTTGATCCGGGAGATCATTGATCGTGGCGAGATCAAAATATGCAAGGTTCATACAGATGACAATCTGGCAGACCCGCTTACCAAGCCTCTGGCGCAGCAGAAGCATGAGAAGCACTGTAATAATATGGGTTTGAGATTTCTCAACCATTAGATTAAGTGCAAGTGGGAGATTGTTGGGGTATGCCCTTAAGGCTAATGTTTGAGGCCTTGGGATTGTATAAGTATCATGTAATAAACTCTTTTGTTTATAAAGGCATGGTTATTATTCAGGTTGCTACCTTGTCTGCTGTAATAAGTGTACTTCTGAATAATGTCTCAAAGCTGTTCAGCTAGGCTGACATGCATATGTCCTTAGTCGAGATATCTTGGTGAACATGAGACAGCCTTGATATGATTGAGACTAATATGTGTTCTAATCTTATAGGATGCTTCGAGCATGGAATAAGATGTAGACTCATGGGTACATTGGATGTACTGGACAGACCCTACTAGGATATTCAATTGCTTGTCACAATGTGAATGATCCTTGTAAGCACCAAGTGGCACATGTCCTCTGACTTGAGATCACTTGTGTTTCTAAATGATGATTGTCATTGTCTTGAGGTAGTTCAATATCATTTGAAACATAATGATTATAGACTATATTGGATGGTGAGCTTAAATCAGGTTAGGGCACTAGTGATAGACATAGGATTGCCGTCTCCTTGTTTAAGGAGTGTGATGTTCTAAAGGGGCCCCCCTATATGAGATGATTGAGATAGTGTATGGCCATACCCAGATGACTATGTTCATCTGATCTAATCATGCTCATCGTATTGGAGTTACAAGCTTGACCCGCTTGTCCAATAAGAACATCTAGTGGCAAAGGACACATGTATGCCTAGTGAAGTTGATTCACACTTGTGCTGTGGTTTGGGTGAAGTCTTGGAAGACTCTTTCCTTTATATCGGGAGACAGTGATGTGTTGCTAGATACCCCTCACTGATCGTGATAACGAAAGTTATCGTTACCGACATTTAAAGGAAACCCTCAGGGTCGCACAATTTGATGATATGGCTTACTTAAGTCAGATCGTGTGGACTGAATTGTTTGGGTTCAGTTTAAAGGGATAGAGGCTCTGATTGTAAGTGAGATCTGGTCTGATCATGTTTGATTGATTGGGACTTGAGATCGGTAAGCTTCGATCGAGAGTATTGATGCTAGATCGGTGAGATCAAGAGTATCACGAGATCAACGGTTAGATATTGAACCATTGGTTCAATGAGATCTAGACCATGGCTTGGGCTGGTTTAATTTGGTTCTTGAACCAAATTGAAATGGATTGAAGTGGCTTGAACCGGTTCACAAGGGTGAACGCTTGGTTCAAGGGGTTAGGCGTTTTGGTTCGGTAATGGGCGCATAGCTTCATCTCTTCCATTTATGGAAAGTATTGAAGGCGACTTCACCTTAACGCCAAAGCGTTTTTGAACGCTTGACTTCACTCCTCTCTTCTCAATGTTCATCCTTGGAGGTGAATGCATTCGGACGAGAAGAGGAGGAAGGTTGCTCTCGCCAAGCTTGATCTCCAAAACTCCTTCACGCGACAAGGGATACTTTGGAGCCTTGCTAGCACAAGGGACGTTCAAGGTGTAGGCCTTCTTCTTCTTGTGTGCGATTCCTTTGGAGAAGTTCTCTTTGAACTTTGCTTCCAAGCCGACATCCGATCTATGGCATTGGTATGATCACATTCTTGATCTAATGAAATAGTATAGTTGATCATATGAGCACATAAGCGATTGAATTCTTGAAACCCTAGCAAAATGCATGCGCCCCCTTGTTTAGGGTTTTCGGCCCCCCTCTTGAAAGGGGTTTTTTATCTGCTTGCGCTCCCCCTTGAAGGGGACCCTTCAGAAGATGTGTATATGACACAACCTGAAGGTTTCACTAATCCATCAGATCGTCATAAAATATGCAAGTTAAAGAAGTCCATTTATGGACTTAAACAAGCATCAAGAAGCTGGAATATTCGTTTTGATGAATCAATCTCTGAGTTTGGTTTCATCAAGAACGAAGATGACCCGTGTGTATATAAGAGGTTTAGTGGGAGCGTGATTACTTTCCTAGTCCTCTACGTCGATGATATCTTAATCATTGGAAACGATATTCCTGAAATGCATGCTGTTAAAGCATGGCTAAGAAAATGTTTCCAGATGAAAGATTTAGGAGAAGCAGCCTATGTATTAGGTGTGAAGATCTACAGGGATAGATCTAAGAGGCTTCTCGGGCTGTGCCAGAGTACTTACATCGATAAAGTCCTGGAAAGATTTCATTTAGAGAATTCTAAAAGAGGATATCTTCCAGTCAGACATGGTCTGAATCTTTCGAAGAGTCAGTGTCCACAAACACAGACTGAGAAAGATGAAATGGACAATACGCCTTATGCTTCGGCTATTGGATCCATTATGTATGCGATGTTGTGTACTCGCCCAGACGTCGCTTACGGGTTAAGCGTGACCAGTCGATTCCAAAGTAATCCAGGTATGGTGCACTGGATTGCAGTCAAGAACATTTTAAAATATCTTCGGAGGACCAAAGATATGTTCTTGGTGTATGGTGGTTAGGAAGAACTCAGTATTGAAGGATATACTGACGCTTCATTCCAGTCTGACCAGGATGATTTCCGATCGCAATCAGGCTATGTTTTTAGCTTGAATGGAGGAGCAGTGGTGTGGAAAAGTTTCAAATAGTCAACTGTTGCTGATTCCACAACAGAAGCCGAGTATGTTGCAGCCTCGGAAGCATCCAAGGAGGCAGTGTGGATTCGTAAGTTCATTCAGGAACTTGGTGTTGTTCCATTGAGTGCAGATCCTTTGGTTATCTTCTGTGATAACACTGGAGCTATAGCACAAGCAAAGGAACCACGGTCGCACCAGAAGTCCAAGCACATACAGAGACGGTTTCATTTGATCCGGGAGATCATTGATCGAGGCGAGATCAAAATATGCAAGGTTCATACAGACAACAATCTGGCTGACCCGCTTACCAAGCCTCTGGCGCAGCAGAAGCATGAGAAGCACTGTAATAATATGGGTTTGAGATTTCTCAACCATTAGATTAAGTGCAAGTGGGAGATTGTTGGGGTATGCCCTTAAGGCTAATGTTTGAGGCCTTGGGATTGTAACAGTATCATGTATAAATAGTGATGTTTATAATGGCAATGGTTGTTATTCAGTATGTTACATTGTCTGCTGCAATAAGTATACTTCTGAATAATGTCTCGATGCTGTTCAGCTAGGCTGACATGCAGTGAAGTCCTTAGTCGAGATATCTTGGTGAACATGAGACAGCCTTGATATGATTGAGACTAATATGTGTTCTAATCTTATAGGATGCTTCGAGCATGGAATAAGATGTAGACTCATGGGTACATTGGATGTACTGGACAGACCCTACTAGGATATTCAATTGCTTGTCACAATGTGAATATTCCTTGTTTGCACCAAGTGGCACATGTCCTCTGACTTGAGATCACTTGTGTTTCTAAATGATAATTGTCATTGTCTTGAGGTAGTTCAATATCATTTGAAACATAATGGTTATAGACTATCTTGGATAATGATCATGAGTCAGGTTGGGACACTAGTGATAGATATAGGATTGCCGTCTCCTTGTTGAAGGAGTATGATGTTCTATAGGGGCCCCCTAGATGAGATGATTGAGAAAGTGTATGGCCATACCCAGGTGACTATGTTCACCTGATCTAATCATGCTCATCATATTGGAGTTACAAGCTTGACCCACTTGTCCAATAAGAACATCCAGTGGCAAAGGGTACATGCATGCCTTGTGAGGTTGATTCACACTTGTGCTGTGGTTTGGGCGTAGTCTTGGAAGACTCTTTCCTTTATATCGGGAGACAGTGATGTGTTGCTAGATACCCCTCACTGGTCGTGACAACGTAAGTTATCGTTACCGACATTTAAAGGAAACCCTCAGGGTCACACAATTTGGTGATATGGCTCACTTATGTCAGATCGTGTGGACTGAATTGTTTTGGTTCAGTTTAAAGGAGTTAAGACTCTGATTGGAAGTGAGATCTGGTCTGATCATATTTGATTGATTAGGGCTTGAGATCGGTAAGCTTCGATCGAGAGATCTGATGCTTGATCGATGAGATCAAGTGCATCAAATGATGTGTGGTTAGATCTTGAACCCATTTGGTTTAATAAGATCTAGACCATGTCTTGGTTTGATCTTGGTTTGATTTGGTTGTTGAACCAAAGTCAATTGAACCGGTTCACTTATGTGAACGCATGGTTCATTTTGATGGGCGTTTTGATTAGTTCACTATGCGTGAACATGTGAAGATTTAAGACTTACCATATTTGGAAGTCTCAACGCCAAAACGCCTCAAGCCAAGAAAACGCCTCAAGGCTTCAATGCTTTTGGCGTTGCCCTCTCTTGAGTGTGGTTGCTCTCGACGAGAGGTAGAGAAAAAAAGCATTCGGCTATCCAAGAACACATCGATCTCCTTCACACGGTTAGGAGACTTGGCGTTCCTTGCTAGCACAAGGAGTAACAAGAAGGGGCTATCTCTCATCTAGTGTGTGTCTTCTTTGGAGGAGAGCTTGTTTGCCCTCTTGCTTCCAAGCCGCATCCAATCTAATGGCTATGGTATGAGTTGATTCTTTGCAATCCTTGTTTACAAGTTAATCATGTGTCATGCTAACCGATCTTGAAGCCCTAGCTTCCGCTATGAGCATATATATATATAAGCATATATGTGCCTACTTAGGGTTTGCGCTCCCCCTTGAAGGGGACCCAACACTTGGTTCCTTGGCCTACGCGATCGCACCATTGTTATCACAAAGGAGTTCAATGGGATCAGCAGCACTAGGAACCACTTGAAGTTCAGAAATGAACTTCCTCATCCAAACATCTTCCTTTGCTGCCTCAGAAGCCGCAACATACTCCGCTTCTGTTGTAGAGTCTGCTACCGTGGATTGCTTGAAGCTCTTCTAGCAAACAGCACCTCCGTTTAGCAAGAACACATAGCTGGACTACGATTTGAAGTCATCTGGGTCTGACTGGAAAGAAGCATCTGCATAACCCAGGATACACAAATCTTCTTGTCCACCATAGACTAAAAATAAATCTTTCATCTTCCTCAGATACTTCAAAATATTTTTCACGATTGTCCAATGCTGGACACCGGGGTTAGACTGGTATCTACTAGTTATGCTCACTGCATAAGCCACGTCTGGTCTCGTACATAACATGGCATACATGAGGGATCCCATTGCAGATGCATAAGGGACTCGACTCATCTCCTCTTTCTCAGCCTGTGTAGAGGGACACTGGCTCTTGGAAAGAGTAATATCGTGCCTCATGGGAAGGTAACCCTTCTTGGACTGCTCTAAGCGAATACTTTCCAGCACTTTGTCTATGTACATGCTTTGACTCAGGGGAAGGAGTTTCTTGGATCTATCCCGGTAAATCCTCACAACTAAAATTTAGGCGGCCTCCCCTAAGTCTTTCATCTCGAAACACTTCCCCAACCATATCTTCATAGCGTTAAGGGTAGGGACGTCATTTCTGATGAGCAGTATGTCATCGACATACAAGACCAGAAATGTGACCAAGCTCCCACTGATTTTCTTGTAGACACAGGCGTCGTCTTCATTCTTGAGGAAGCCATAATCTGTCACAGCTTCATCAAAACAAATATTCCAACTTCGAGAGGCTTGCTTTAATCCATAGATGGATCTTTTCAGCTTGCATACTTTATGAGCATTGGCTAGGTGAACGAACCTCAGGTTGTGTCATAAACACATCCTCTGACAGGTTTCCATTAAGGAATGTTGTCTTCACGTCCATTTGCCAGATCTCGTAGTCCTAGTAGGCAGCTAAAGCAAGCATGATCCGTATGGATTTAAACATGACAACTGGCAAAAAAGTTTCGTCATAGTCCACCCCATGGACTTGCCTAAAACCTTTGGCCACTAGTCTTCCTTTGTAGGTAACCACATTGCCATCCATGTCTGTTTTCTTTTTGAAGACCCATTTACACCCTATGGGCTTTGCCCCATTAGGCGGCTCAACCAAGTCCCAAACATAGTTAGCAGACATAGAATCCATCTTGGACCTCAAGGCCTCTAGCCATCTCTCAGAGTCTAGTCCAGCGACTGCTTCCTCATATGTCTTAGGTTCATCCTCAATAATGAGAATGTTGTCGTGATGAGTCGGCAGTGATCCATACTGATCAGGTGCACAACGTACCCTCTCAGACCTATGTGGAGCCTATGCCTGAGCCTCAGGTTGGGCTACAATCTGTACTGGTGGCTCAGATTCCATCTCAACCTCTGTGTCTTGTGGATGATCTTGGACTTCGTCCAAATCAAAACTTCTCCCACTAGCTTCTTTTAAGATGAATTCTTTCTCAAGAAAGACAGCGCCACGGGTGATAAAAACTTTGTCCTCAATGGGATTATATAAGTTGTATCCTCTGGTTTCCCTAGGATACCCCATAAGCATGCATTTATCTAACCTGGGCTCTAGCTTACTAGAATTTTGACGCTTAACAAAAGCTTTGCATCCCCAGATCCTCATAAATGTGATGTTAGATCGTTTCCCAGTCCACAACTGATGCAGAGTCACGGGGACACTCTTAGAAGAAATGCTATTCAGTGTGAAAGAGGCTGTCTCTAAAGCACGTCCCCAGAAATATGGAGGTAGAGTTGCATGACTCATAATACACCGGACCATGTCTAGCAGAGTCCGATTCTGCCTCACAGACACTCCATTCCATTGGGGTGTCCCGGGAGGGGTAAACTGTGAGAGACTCCCACACTCTTTCAGATAGTCAGTAAACTCATGGCTCAGGTACTCTCCACCTCGATTAGAGCGAAGAGCCTTTATAGATCGTCCAAGCTGGTTCTGTACTTCAGTCTTGAACTCCTTGAATTTCTCCAAGGATTCAGACATGTGTCTCATCAGGTAGACATATCCATATCTACTGAAATCATCAGTAAATGTGATGAAGTATACAAACCCACCTCTGGCTTGTTTGTTGAATGGTCCACACACACATCGCTGTGTATGAGATCCAACAAACCTTTGGCTCTTTCACCTATCTTGGTGAATGGCGCCTTTGTCATTTTGCCCAATAAACAAGGCTCGCACGTGTCAAACTCCTCAAAGGGGCTTGAATCCAAGGATCCATTTACATCAAGTCGTTGGATGCGATTCTTGTTGATGTGCCTAAACGGCAGTGCCAAAGATAAGTGTTGTTGATGTTGGGGTATGCCCTTAAGGCTAATGTTTGAGGCCTATGGGAATGTAACAAGTATCATGTAATAAACTCTATGTGTTTATAAAGGCATGGTTGTTATTCAGTTAGCTACATTGTCTGCTGCAATATATGTTCTTCTGAATAATGTCTCAAAGCTGTTCAGCTGGGCTGACATGCTATTATGTCCTTAGTCGATATATCTTGGTAAACATGAGACAGCCTCGATATGGTTAAGACTAATATGTGTTCTAATCTTATAGGATGCTTCGAGCATGGAATAAGATGTAGACTCATGGGTACATGGGATGTACTGGACAGACCCTACTAGGATGTTCAATTGTTTGTCACAATGTGAATATTCCTTGATTAAGACAAGTGGCACATTTCCTCTGACTTGAGATCACTTGTGTTTTCTAAATGATGATTGTCATTGTTTTGAGGTAGTTCAATATCATTTGAAACATAATGATTATAGACTATCTTGGATGGTGAGCTTGAATCAGGTTAGAGCACTAGTGATAGACATAGGATTGCCGTCTCCTTGTTTAAGGAGTGTGATGTTCTAAAGGGGCCCCCTGGATGAGATGATTGAGAGAGTGTATGGCCATACCCAGGTGACAGTGCTCATCTGTTCTAATCATGCTCATCATATTGGAGTTACGAGCTTGACAGGCTTGTCCAATAAGAACATCCAGTGGCAAAGGAAATATGTATGCTTTGTGAATTGATTCACACTTGTGCTGTTTTTGGGTGAAGTCTTGGAAGACTCTTTCCTTGATATCGGGAGACAGTGATGTGTTGCTAGATACCCCTCACTGGTTGTGATAATGTAAATTATCGTTACCGATGTTTTAAGGAAACCCTCAGGGTCGCACAATTGATGATATGGCTTACTTAAGTCAGATCGTGTGGACTGAATTGTTTCGGGTTCAGTTTAAAGGGATTTAATCTCTGATTGTGAGTGAGATCTGGTCTGATCATGTTTGATTGATTAGGGCTTGAGATCGGTAAGCTTCGATCGAGAGAAGAGATGCTAGATCGGTCAGATCAGGAGCATCATAGAGATCAACGGCTAGATCTGGAACCTTAGGGTTTTAATATGATCTAGGCCATGTCGTTTGGTTTATTTGGTAATTGAACCAAAATTAAATTAAACCAAAATGGTTCAAGCATTGGCGACAAGTTCACTTGGCGTGAACATGTTGGGCGGTTAGTGGTGCTATTTTTAGCAACCATGATCTCCACTTGGAGACACTCACGTTCGAAAGAGAGTGCTCTCTCTATTCTCGCCACTTGAACGCATTCCTCTAGTTTTTCCGTGGGTGACGACGCCTTGGATTTGGAGGAGAAATCGGCAAAGAAAAGATCTCTTCATCCCTTTCTCATTTTCGATCAAAGACTTCTTTGGATCTTGCTAGCACAAGGATCGCAAAGAGGAGTAGGCGACATCAACTGTGTGCGTCACCTCTGGAGAAGATCTGCTTTGATCTTTGCTTCCTAGGCGCCATTCGAAATGGCTATGGTATGAGTTTTATCTCTTACATGCAATCGTTTCCATTTGGTTGATCATATCACATGAACCGATTCTTGAAACCCTAATCCGCTGCCCAAAATTTTTATGCGCCACTGCCTAGGGTTTTCGCTCCCCCTAGAAGGGGACCCCCCTTAGTTTAAGGGGTACTTTCAAATTGGTATCAGAGCCTGATGTTTCATGCTTGTTTATGATTGCCATGATATGTCATATGATCCATGTATGCGCATTATAATAGATCTATAGGTTACATGCGATTATCTAAGTTGGCGAAAATTCATGATTTGTATAGATGTTATTTTCTCCATTGCGCATGTTGTTGTTGGCGCATGTTTTTGTAAGTTTTTCTAAAACCTTGATCACATGCGCGTTTCACCTTAGATCTAATGCTCCTACATTAAACCCTTAGATGGGTTATTAGGGTTGAAGTCACCCCCTAGGTTAGATCCAAACATGTCTGATCAGACTATCTGACAGCCTGAATGGGTCGACCAGTTAGCACCTTGGCGCATGCCTGTGGTGGCTATAGGTCGACTGCAGACAGGTGTGTAGCGATGTCTGATTGAGACAACTGATGAACGCACCTGAGTTAGGCCCGGGGTCACGCCCGCTTGCCAGACCTCAGTGTGGTCGTTCAGCCTTGGTGCATGCATGGTTGACCTTTTGGTCGACTCAAGTCAGTTAGGACTTGGTGCATGCTAGGGCAGTGGATCTGACTAGGTTGGATGAGTGGATCCCTAGTAATGGACCATTGTAAGGTTGTGGGGCAAATAAGGAAAAATTAAAAAAAAAAATCGATCTAAAGGGGTTTTTTAAAAATTTATTTTTCCTGACTGGATCACATGATGGTTGTTGCATCTGCTTGTTTATTTAGTCTTATGTGGGCTGCCCGTTTTTAATGTGTGCTGTACTGGGGCCTGCGTGCCTGGATTATATGTTGTAAATTAATTTTCTTTATGTGATCTGCGTATCACAATTTTAATTAATTTATAATGTGAAAGTGACCTGCGTGTCACTCTTGTCTAGATAGTTAAATTTGTAATTTAATTAGACAAGAGCACAATGCACACTTGGCAGAAGCGCATGCAGCAGTGGCTGGACCAGGTGGGAGGTCTAGGGTTCGACCCTAGGACCAGGCGCAAATTCCTGGTGGGCGCACCAGAGCTGCAGTTGGCGCTTGGGCCCAGGTTTGGGCCAGATGAGCAGCTAAAGACCCATAAAGAGCAAGTGTAGACTTAAGTTAGGTTAAGGTCTCACTAGGGCTATGGGCTTTTACCACAAAAGACACATGCTTTCTTTTATTGCTATATATTAGAATTGCATGAGTAAATTTATCTTCTGCTATCACCATAGGAATTGCATGATAGGCAAGAAGATAAAAGACCGTTAAAATCCAACGATTAAATATCAAGCTCGTAAGCCTTCTGACGCGAAACCTCACTGTTCTGATTATTGTTGGAGCCGTGTTGTACCCACTCAGTGGGCACGTCCATCTATCTTCAGACGGTGCGGGATTACACCTGTGTGTTACAGAGCAGGGATTTATCCCTTCTCGTTGCTCAGCATAGCACATTGTGGTCCAGGGAGTAGGTCGGGTCAGCTTGACCGTGTAGGCTACATATGTGGCGCATATGGTAGCACATGGAGGCAGCCATCTGTGGGGTCAGAGATTGTGTTGTACCAACTCAGTTGGCACAGTCTGCTGGACTGCCCAGATGAAGGGGAATCGCACGGGTTGGCGATCGGCAGGGACTGCCTACCAGAAACTAGTGCTTGTACTCTCTGTGCATCTTATCTCGCCTGAGCGGGACGCGGAGACCAAGTATGAAATCTGGATCCCATCTCACTAAAAGAGTTCTACTCTTTCGGGCTGTTTTGCTGGATTTTTCACGCCTGATAAAATAGTGAGAAAAAGAATCTTTCTTAAGTCCTGATTGATTCTTATACATTGATACTGACCTTGCTGTTCTTGCATTGTTGTAGATACCTGCAGCAACGAACACCATGAACTTCAATGTGCGATCCCTACTGGAAAGAGAGAAGTTTGCTGGGCCGAACTTCTCTGACTGGTTTGGACACCTTAAGATCGTTCTTAAGGCAGAGAGGAAACTGTATGTCCTCGAGACGGCGATACCGCCGCAGCCCGCTCCGAACGCCGCAAGGGCGGTTCGGGAAGCCTATGAAAAGCACGTCAATGATAGCATTGATGTCGCTTGCCTGATGTTAGCGTCTATGACGCCACCGCTGCAGCGTCAGCATGAGGACATGTCGGCTAGAGACATGATTACAAACCTCAAGATGTTGTATGCTGCACAGGCGAGGACTGAACGCTATAATTTGACGAAGCTCTTCTTTCAGAGCAAACTGGCTGAAGGGAGCCCAGTGGGAGCTCACGTGCTCAAGATGATTGGGCACAAGGAGGCTCTAGAGAAACTGGGGCATACCATCAACCAGGAGCTTGCTGTGGACATTATTCTGCAGTCTCTCCCGCCATCATTCGACGCGTTCATTATTAATTTTAATATGAACAAAATCGATTGTACTCCGGCAGAGCTGCTGAATATGCTCTTGACCACTGAGGAAACTCTGAAGGGTAAGCCTTCAACCTCTGTCATGATGGTTCCTTCCAGGAACAAGAAGAAGGGGAAGAAGGGCAAGGCCCCGGTCAAGAATTACAGCAAGGCTCTGAAGCAGAAGGTGAAGCGGTCTAAGGAATACAGGTGTTTCCACTATGGCCAGCTGGGTCACTGGAAAAAGGACTGTAAAGCGCTCCAAGGAGATAAGAGGGGAAGCTTTGCTTCTGGCTCAGGTATATTCGTGACTGAGGTCATGTATTCTTCTTCTGTATCATGGGTGTTGGACACTGCATGTGGAGTTCACATTTGTTCAAATGTGCAGGAACTCAAGAGAAGAAGGCAGGTGGGACAGCATGAGGTGGACCTACGCGTTGGAAACGGGGCACGGGTTGCTGCTGTTGCTGTAGGAGACTACTTCATTACTTTACCATCTGGAATTGTATTGGAACTAAACAGTTGTTATTTTGTTCCCAGTATAACTAAAAATATTATCTCCATTCCTGCTCTTGTCAGGAAGGGGTTTTCCTTTGAATGCAAAATTTTAAAGTGTGTTTTGTCATATGATAATATTGTTTATGCAACTGGTTCAATTAATAATGGGTTATTCATGTTGGACATGGAAAGTTCTATACAGAATGTTGATATTAAGAAAGCCAAGTATGCTGATGACAGCACCTTGCTATGGCATAGTCGTTTAGGCCATATTAACGAGAAACGCATTAAGCGGTTGCATGATCATGGACTGCTGGGATCATTCTCCTATAAGGAGATTGATACATGCAAAGCTTGTTTGATGGGTAAAATGACGAAGTCACCTTTTCCTAATAAAGGTCAAAGGGCTTCAGGTTTACTTGACCTCATACACAGTGATGTGTGTGGGCCATTTAGTAAACATGCCAGAGGTGGCTATCAGTACTTCATTACATTTACTGATGATTTCAGTAGATATGGGTATGTCTATCTGATGAGACATAAGAGTGAATCTTTTGACAAGTTCAAAGAGTTCAAGAATGAAGTACAAAATCAGCTAGGCCGTAATATCAAGGCACTTCGCTCAGATCGAGGTGGTGAATACCTAAGTCATGCATTTACTGACTATCTAAAGGAGTGTGGGATTATCTCACAGCTCACTCCACCAGGAACACCGCAATGGAATGGTGTGTCCGAGAGGAGAAATAGAACGTTACTTGATATGGTTCGTTCTATGATGAGTCAGGCTACTCTTCCATACTCCTTTTGGGGTTTTGCGCTGGAAACAGCTGCAAAGGTACTAAACCGAGTGCCATCCAAGGCAGTTTCAAAGACGCCATATGAGTTATGGTATGGGAAACAGCCGAGCTTGACATTTATCAGGATCTGGGGTTGCGAGGCTTATGTTAAAAGCTCGCCTCTGGGAAACTAGAGAGCAGATCTGACAAATGTATCTTTGTCGGTTACCCTAAGGAAACTAAGGGTTATTATTTCTTCGATCCCAATGAGAACAAGGTTTTTGTTGCTCGGACGGCCATATTTCTTGAGAAGGAGTTTCTTCTGCAAGAGGCCAGTGGGAGAGAAATAAAGCTGGATGAGAATCCAGAAGAAGGACAAAGTGATCAAGCACAGTTGGATGAGCCTGAGCCGGTAGAACAGGTTATTGAACAACCTGAGGCTCAGACATCACGGGAACCGCGAAGATCGGGTAGGATTCGTTGACAGCCTGAGCGCTATGACCGAGTCTACATCATTGACAATGATGAACCCCTTACTTATGCGGATGCGGTCAGTGGACCAGAGTCAGCGAGATGGCTTGAGGCTATGCGCGCCGAGATGGACTCCATGTCAGATAACCAAGTCTGGGATTTGGTTGATCCGCCTCCGGGAGTTATCCCTATAGGCTGTAAATGGATCTTCAAGAAGAAGATTGACATGGATGGTAACGTAGTTACCTATAAAGGCAGGCTAGTTGCGAAAGGTTTCAAACAAATCTACGGGATAGATTATGATGAAACTTTCTCACCTGTAGCCATGTTTAAGTCTATTCGGATTCTTTTCGCGATAGCTGCATATTATGATTATGAGATTTGGCAGATGGATGTGAAAACAGCTTTCCTTAATGGAAATCTGGATGAGGATGTGTATATGACACAACCAGAAGGTTTCACTAATCTAGCAGATCGTCATAAAATATGCAAGTTAAAGAAGTCCATTTATGGACTTAAACAAGCATCAAGAAGCTGGAATATTCGTTTTGATGAATCAGTTACTGAATTTGGTTTCATCAAGAACGAGGATGACCCGTGTGTATATAATAGGTTTAGTGGGAGCGTGATTACTTTCCTAGTCCTCTACGTCGATGATATCTTGATCATTGGAAACGACATTCCTGAAATGCATGCTGTTAAGGCATGGCTGAGGAAATGTTTCCAGATGAAAGATCTAGGAGAAGCAGCCTATGTGTTAGGTGTGAAGATCTACAGGGATAGATCTAAGAGGCTTCTCGGGCTGTGCCAGAGTACTTACATCGATAAGGTCCTGGAGAGATTTCACTTAGAGAATTCTAAGCGAGGATATCTTCCAGTCAGACATGGTCTGAATCTTTCTAAGAGTCAGTGTCCACAAACACAGACTGAGAAAGATGAAATGAACAATACGCCTTATGCTTCGGCTATTGGTTCTATAATGTATGCGATGTTGTGTACTCGCCCAGACGTTGCTTACGGGTTAAGCGTAACCAGTCGTTACTAGAGTAATCCAGGTATGGCGCACTGGATTGCAGTCAAGAACATTTTAAAATATCTGTGGAGGACCAAAGATATGTTCTTGATATATGGTGGTCAGGAAGAACTCAGTATTGAAGGATATACTGACGCTTCGTTCCAGTCTGACCAGGATGATTTCCGATCGCAATCAGGCTATGTTTTTAGCTTGAATGGAGGTGCAGTGGTGTGGAAAAGTTTCAAACAGTCAACTGTTGCTGATTCCACAACAGAAGCCGAGTATGTTGCAGCCTCGGAAGCATCCAAGGAGGCAGTGTGGATTCATAAGTTCGTGAGAGAACTTGGTGTCGTTCCTTCGTGTGTAGATCCTTTGGTTATCTTCTGTGATAACACTGGAGCAATCGCACAGGCAAAGGAACCACGGTCGCACCAGAAGTCCAAGCACATACAGAGACGGTTTCATTTGATCAGGGAGATCATAGATCGTGGCGAGATCAAAGTATGCAAGGTTCATACAGATGACAATCTGGCAGACCCGCTTACCAAGCCTCTGGCGCAGCAGAAGCATGAGAAGCACTGTAATAATATGGGTTTGAGATTTCTCAACCATTAGATTAAGTGCAAGTGGGAGATTGTTGGGGTATGCCCTTAAGGCTAATGTTTGAGGCCTATGGGAATGTAACAAGTATCATGTAATAAACTCTATGTGTTTATAAAGGCATGGTTGTTATTCAGTTAGCTACATTGTCTGCTGCAATATATGTTCTTCTGAATAATGTCTCAAAGCTGTTCAGCTGGGCTGACATGCTATTATGTCCTTAGTCGATATATCTTGGTAAACATGAGACAGCCTCGATATGGTTAAGACTAATATGTGTTCTAATCTTATAGGATGCTTCGAGCATGGAATAAGATGTAGACTCATGGGTACATGGGATGTACTGGACAGACCCTACTAGGATGTTCAATTGTTTGTCACAATGTGAATATTCCTTGATTAAGACAAGTGGCACATTTCCTCTGACTTGAGATCACTTGTGTTTTCTAAATGATGATTGTCATTGTTTTGAGGTAGTTCAATATCATTTGAAACATAATGATTATAGACTATCTTGGATGGTGAGCTTGAATCAGGTTAGAGCACTAGTGATAGACATAGGATTGCCGTCTCCTTGTTTAAGGAGTGTGATGTTCTAAAGGGGCCCCCTGGATGAGATGATTGAGAGAGTGTATGGCCATACCCAGGTGACAGTGCTCATCTGTTCTAATCATGCTCATCATATTGGAGTTACGAGCTTGACAGGCTTGTCCAATAAGAACATCCAGTGGCAAAGGAAATATGTATGCTTTGTGAATTGATTCACACTTGTGCTGTTTTTGGGTGAAGTCTTGGAAGACTCTTTCCTTGATATCGGGAGACAGTGATGTGTTGCTAGATACCCCTCACTGGTTGTGATAATGTAAATTATCGTTACCGATGTTTTAAGGAAACCCTCAGGGTCGCACAATTGATGATATGGCTTACTTAAGTCAGATCGTGTGGACTGAATTGTTTCGGGTTCAGTTTAAAGGGATTTAATCTCTGATTGTGAGTGAGATCTGGTCTGATCATGTTTGATTGATTAGGGCTTGAGATCGGTAAGCTTCGATCGAGAGAAGAGATGCTAGATCGGTCAGATCAGGAGCATCATAGAGATCAACGGCTAGATCTGGAACCTTAGGGTTTTAATATGATCTAGGCCATGTCGTTTGGTTTATTTGGTAATTGAACCAAAATTAAATTAAACCAAAATGGTTCAAGCATTGGCGACAAGTTCACTTGGCGTGAACATGTTGGGCGGTTAGTGGTGCTATTTTTAGCAACCATGATCTCCACTTGGAGACACTCACGTTCGAAAGAGAGTGCTCTCTCTATTCTCGCCACTTGAACGCATTCCTCTAGTTTTTCCGTGGGTGACGACGCCTTGGATTTGGAGGAGAAATCGGCAAAGAAAAGATCTCTTCATCCCTTTCTCATTTTCGATCAAAGACTTCTTTGGATCTTGCTAGCACAAGGATCGCAAAGAGGAGTAGGCGACATCAACTGTGTGCGTCACCTCTGGAGAAGATCTGCTTTGATCTTTGCTTCCTAGGCGCCATTCGAAATGGCTATGGTATGAGTTTTATCTCTTACATGCAATCGTTTCCATTTGGTTGATCATATCACATGAACCGATTCTTGAAACCCTAATCCGCTGCCCAAAATTTTTATGCGCCACTGCCTAGGGTTTTCGCTCCCCCTAGAAGGGGACCCCCCTTAGTTTAAGGGGTACTTTCAGTTGAAACTACTTAGCTTGATCCTCTTAGCAATTACGTTACACTTTGCATGTCCAAGACATACAACCCATTACACATTGTACCTGATCCTTAGAACACATTTGCCAATGAAAAAGAACAAGTGTTCTCTTTGATTGCAAAACTAAATCCTTTCCTCGCTAAGGCAGGAATGGATATGATGTTCTTGGTAATTGATGGTACATAGAAACAATGGTCGAGTTCTAGTTGAAGTCCCGACAGTAGCGAGAGAGTGAGGCCTCCCATGGTCACAGCCGCAACCTGTGCGCCGTTACCGACTCGAAGATCAATCTCTCCTGGTCGCACTGTCCTACTTTGTTTGAGCCCTTGCATACTTGTACAAATATGCGCTCCACATGCGGTATCAAGTACCCATGTGTTTGAAGTAGACAAGTTGACTTCAACCACGCAAATGCTAGAGCCTGAAGATGAAGGAGTCACCCTTCTCTTCACCTCTTTCTGGTGTTGCCTTTTACAGCGCTCGAGCTGTAGGGGACCCCTTTCAAGAGGGGGGCGAAACCCAGCATGGCGCATATAAGGGAATATAGCAGCGGAAGGGGGTTTCAAGAATCGCAAAGCATGTATAAGATGATCAACTTTGAAAGCTTAAACAAATAGGATGTGATTCATACCATGGCCATCGATTGGATGGCGCCTTGGAAGCAAAGACCAAAGAAGATCTTCTCCAAATCGTCACACACAAGATGAAGATGCGCTTCTTCTTGTCGTCCCTTGTGCTAGCAAGGATCGTCCAAGTATCCTTGATCGAATGGAAAGGGAAGGAGAAAAATTTCTTGCTTGGCGAAAAACTCTCCCAATGTCGTCCACTTCTTCTTCACGAGAGAATGCCCCAAGAGCAAAGTCAAGCGACGACAATAGAGCGAGAGGGAGGCGTGAAGAGAGACCACAAGAGTCGTGGTCACGTAAGTGACATGCTTTCTAAAAATAGAAAGCCACTCTTCCATATGCGATCATGGGTTTACCCCAATCGCAAACCTCTCTTAAATTGAACCACACGCTCAACCAATGAGCTGGTTCATTTCGGTTTGGTCCAAGACCAATTAACCCAAGCAATATGGTCTAGATCTCAATTAAACCCTAAGGCTCCAGATCTAACCGTTCATCTCCTGATGCTCATGATCTCACAGATCGAGCATCCATTCTCTCGATCGAAGCTTACCGATCTCAAGCCCTAATCAAACAAACATGATCAGACCAGATCTCACTTACAATCAGAGATTAAATCCCTTTAAACTGAACCCAAACAATTCAGTCCACACGATCTGACTTAAGTAAGCCATATCATCAAATTATGTGACCCTGAGGGTTTCCTCTAAATGTCGGTAACGATAATTCTCATTATCACGATCAGTGAGGGGTATCTAGCAACACATCACTGTCTCCCGATATAAAGGAAAGAGTCTTCCAAGACTACACCCAAAATACAGCACAAGTGTGAATCCAATTCACAAGGCATGCAAATTTCCTTTGCCACTGGATGTTCTTATTGGACAAGCCTGTCAAGCTTGTAACTCCAATATGATGAGCATGATTAGATCAGATGAACACAGTCATCTGGGTATGGCCATACACTCTCTCAATCATCTCATCCAGGGGGCCCCTTTAGAACATCACACTCCTTAAACAAGGAGACGGCAATCCTATGTCTATCACTAGTGCCCTAACCTGATTCAAGCTCACCATCCAAGATAGTCTATAATCATTATGTTTCAAATGATATTGAACTATCTCAAAACAATGACAATCATCATTTAGAAAACACAAGTGATCTCAAGTCAGAGGAAATGTGCCACTTGTCACATTCAAGGAATATTCACATTGTGACAAACAATTGAATATCCTAGTAGGGTCTGTCCAGTACATCCAATGTACCCATGAGTCTACATCTTATTCCATGCTCGAAGCATCCTATAAGATCAGAACACATATTAGTCTCAATCATATCAAGGCTGTCTCATGTTCACCAAGATATCTCGACTAAGGACTTATAGCATGTCAGCCTAGCTGAACAGCTTTGAGACATTATTCAGAAGAACATATATTGCAGCAGACAATGTAAACAACTGAATAATAACCATGCCTTTATAAACATAACAGTTTATTACATGATACAGATACATTCCCATAGGCCTCAAACATTAGCCTTAAGGGCATACCCCAACAATCTCCCACTTGCACTTAATCTAATGGTTGAGAAATCTCAAACCCATATTATTACAGTGCTTCTCATGCTTCTGCTGCGCCAGAGGCTTGGTAAGCGGGTCTGCCAGATTGTCATCTGTATGTACCTTGCAGATTTTGATCTCGCCACGATCTATGATCTCCCTGATCAAATGAAACCGTCTCTGTATGTGCTTGGACTTCTGGTGCGACCGTGGTTCCTTTGCTTGTGCGATTGCTCCAGTGTTATCACAGAAGATAACCAAAGGATCTGCACTCGAAGGAACGACACCAAGTTCTCTCACGAACTTACGAATCCACACTGCCTCCTTGGATGCTTCCGAGGCTGCAACATACTCGGCTTCTGTTGTGGAATCAGCAACAGTTGACTGTTTGAAACTCTTCCACACCACTGCACCTCCATTCAAGCTAAAAACATAGCCTGATTGCGATCGGAAATCATCCTGGTCCGACTGGAACGAAGCGTCAGTATATCCCTCTATACTGAGTTCTTCCTGACCACCATATATCAAGAACATATCTTTGGTCCTCCGCAGATATTTTAAAATGTTCTTGACTGCAATCCAGTGCGCCATACCTGGATTACCTTGGAAACGACTGGTCACGCTTAACCCGTAAGCGACGTCTGGGCGAGTACACAACATCGCATACATAATGGATCCAATAGCCGAAGCATAAGGCGTATTGTCCATTTCATCTTTCTCAGTCTATGTTTGTGGACACTGACTCTTTGAAAGATTCAGACCATGTCTGACTGGAAGATATCCTCGCTTAGAATTCTCTAAATGAAATCTCTCCAGGACCTTATCGATGTAAGTACTCTGGCACAACCCGAGAAGCCTCTTAGATCTATCCCTGTAGATCTTCACACCTAACACATAGGCTGCTTCTCCTAAATCTTTCATCTGGAAACATTTCCTCAGCCATGCCTTCACAGCATGCATTTCAGGAATGTCATTTCCAATGATCAAGATGTCATCGACGTAGAGGACTAGAAAAGTAATCACGCTCCCACTAAACCTCTTATATACACACGGGTCATCCTCGTTCTTGATGAAACCAAATTCACTGATTGATTCATCAAAACGAATATTCCAGCTTCTAGATGCTTGCTTAAGTCCATAAATGGACTTCTTTAACTTGCATATCTTATGACGATCTGCTGGATTAGTGAAACCTTCTGGTTGTGTCATGTACACATCCTCATCCAGATTTCCATTAAGGAAAGCTGTTTTCACATCCATCTGCCAGATCTCATAATCATAGTATGCAGCTATCGCGAAAAGAATCCGAATAGACTTAAACATGGCTACAGGTGAGAAAGTTTCATCATAATCTATCCCGTAGATTTGTTTGAAACCTTTCGCAACTAGCCTGCCTTTATAGGTAACCACGTTACCATCCATGTCAATCTTCTTCTTGAAGATCCATTTACAGCCTATAGGGATTACTCCCGGAGGCGGATCAACCAAATCCCAAACTTGGTTATCTGACATGGAGTCCATCTCGGCGCGCATAGCTTCAAGCCATCTCGCTGACTCCGGTCCACTGACCGCATCCGCATAAGTGAGGGGTTCATCATTATCAATGATGTAGACTCCGTCATAGCGCTCAGGCTGTCGACGAATCCTTCCCGATCTTCGCGGTTCCCGTGATATTTGAGCCTCAGGTTGTTCAATAACCTGATCTACCGGCTCAGGCTCATCCAACTGTGCTTGACTACTTTGTCCTTCCTCTGGATTCTCATCCAGCTTTATTTCTCTCCCACTGGCCTCTTGCAGAAGAAACTCCTTCTCAAGAAATATGGCCGTCCGAGCAACAAAAACCTTGTTCTCCTTGGGATCGAAGAAATAATAACCCTTAGTTTCCTTAGGGTAACCGACAAAGATACATTTGTCAGATCTGCTCTCCAGTTTCCCAGAGGCGAGCTTTTTGACATAAGCCTCGCAGCCCCAGATCCTGATAAATGTCAAGCTTGGCTGTTTCCCATACCATAACTCATATGGCGTCTTTGAAACGGCCTTGGATGGCACTCGGTTGAGTACCTTTGCAGCTGTTTCCAGCGCAAAACCCCAAAAGGAGTAAGGTAGATTAGCCTGACTCATCATAGAACGAACCATATCAAGTAACGTTCTATTTCTCCTTTCGGACACACCATTCCATTGCGGTGTTCCTGGCGGAGTGAGTTGTGAGACAATCCCACACTCCTTCAGATAGTCAGTAAACGCATGACTTAGGTATTCTCCACCTCGATCTGAGCGAAGTGCCTTGATATTTCGGCCTAGCTGATTTTGTACTTCATTTTTGAACTCTTTGAACTTGTCAAAAGATTCACTCTTATGTCTCATCAGATAGACATAGCCATACCTACTGAAATCATCAGTAAAGGTAATGAAGTACTGATAGCCACCTCTGGCATGTTTACTAAATGGCCCACACACATCAGTGTGTATAAGGTCAAGTAAACCTGAAGCCCTTTGACCTTTATGAGGAAAAGGTGACTTCGTCATTTTACCCATCAAACAAGCTTTGCATGTATCAATCTCCTTATAGGAGAATGATCCCAGCAGTCCATGATCATGCAACCGCTTAATGCGTTTCTCGTTAATATGGCCTAAACGACTATGCCATAACAAGGTGCTGTCATCAGCATACTTGGCTTTCTTATTATCAATTTGCTGTATTGAACATTCCATGTCCAACATGTATAACCCATTGCTAATTGAACCAGTTGCATAAACAATATTATCAAAAGACAAAATACACTTTGAAATATTGCATTCAAAGGAAAATCCCTTCCTGACAAGAGCAGGAATGGAGATAATATTTTTAGTAATACTGGGAACAAAGTAACAGTTGTCTAGTTCCAATACAATGCCAGATGGTAAAGAAATGAAGTAGTCTCCTACAGCAACAGCAGCAACCCGTGCTCCGTTTCCAACGCGTAGGTCCACCTCATGCTGTCCCACCTGCCTTCTTCTCTTGAGTTCCTGTACATTTGAACAAATGTGAACTCCACATGCAGTGTCCAACACCCATGATATAGAAGAAGAAAACATGACCTCAGTCACGAATATACCTGAGCCAGAAGCGAAGCTTCCCCTCTTATCTCCTTGGAGCGCTTTACAGTCCTTCTTCCAGTGACCCAGCTGGCCACAGTGGAAACACCTGTATTCCTTGGACCGCTTGACCTTTTGTTTCAGAGCTTTGCTGTAGCTTTTGACCGGGGCCTTGCCCTTCTTCCCCTTCTTCTTGTTCCTTGAAGGAACCATTAAGACAGAGGTCGAAGGCTTACCCTTCAGAGTCTCCTCAGTGGTCAAGAGCATATTCAGCAGCTCAGCCGGAGTACAATCGATTTTGTTCATATTAAAATTAATAATGAACGCGTCGAATGAAGGCGGGAGAGACTGCAGAATAATATCCACAGCAAGCTCCTGGTTGATGGTGTGCCCCAGTTACTCCAGAGCCTCCTTGTGCCCAATCATCTTGAGCACGTGAGCTCCCACTGGGCTCCCTTCAGCCAGTTTGCTCTGAAAGAAGAGCTTCGTCAAATTGTAGCGCTCTGTCCTCGCCTGTGCAGCATACAGCATCTTGAGGTTCGCTATAATCTCTATAGCCGACATATCCTCATGCTGACGCTGCAGCGGTGGCGTCATAGACGCTAGCATCAGGCAAGCGACATCAATGCTATCATTGACGTGCTTTTCATAGGCTTCCCGAACCGCCCTTGCGGCGTTCGGAGCGGGCTGCGGCGGTATCGCCGTCTCGAGGACATACAGTTTCCTCTCTGCCTTAAGAACGATCTTAAGGTGTCCAAACCAGTCAGAGAAGTTCGGCCCAGCAAACTTCTCCCTTTCCAGTAGGGATCGCACATTGAAGTTCATGGTGTTCGTTGCTGCAGGTATCTACAACAATGCAAGAACAGCAAGGTCAGTATCAATGTATAAGAATCAATCAGGACTTAAGAAAGATTCTTTTTCTCACTATTTTATCTGGCTTGAAAAATCCAACAAAACAGCCCGAAAGAGTAGAACTCTTTAAGTGAGATGGGATCCAGATTTCATACTTGGTCTCCGCGTCCCGCTCAGGCGAGATAAGATGCACAGAGAGTACAAGCACTAATCTCTGGTGGGCTGTCCCAGCCGATCGCCAACCCGTGCGATTCCCCTTCATCTGGGCAATCCAGCAGACTGTGCCAACTGAGTTGGTACAACACAGTCTCTGACCCCACAGATGGCTGCCTCCATGTGCTACCATATGCGCCACATATGTAGGCTACACGGTCAAGCTGACCCGACCTACTCCCTGGACCACCATGTGTTATGCTGAGCAACGAGAAGGGATAAATCCCTACTCTGTAACACACAGGTGTAATCCCGCACCCTCTGAAGATAGATGGACGTGCCCACTGAGTGGGTACAACACGGCTCCAACGATAATCAGAACAGTGAGGTTTCGCGTCAGAAGGCTTACGAGCTTGATATTTTAGCGTTGGATTTTAACGGTCTTTTATCTTCTTCACTATCATGCAATTCCTATGGTGATAGCAGAAGATAAACTTAATCATGCAATTCTAATATTTAAACAATAAATAAAAGAAAGCATGAATCTTATGTGGTAAAAGCCCATAGCCCTAGTGAGACCTTAACCTAACTTAAGTCTTCACTTGCTCTTCATGGGTCTTTTGCTGCTCATCTGGCCCAACCCAGGGCCCAAGCGCCCACTGCAGCTCAGGTGCGCCCACCAGGGAAAATGCGCCAGGTCCTAGGGTCGAACCCTAGACCTCCCACCTGGTCTAGCCACAAGCTGCAAGCGCCTCTGCCAAGTGTGCTCTGTGCTCTTGTCTAATTAAATTACAAATTTAACTATCTAGACAAGATTGACACGCAGGTCAATTACATTTTATAAATTAAAGCAATGTGATGCGCAGATCACAATAATTAATTTACAATTTTAAATCCCAGGCACGCAGGCCCCAGCACAGCACACAATTAATATGAGCAGCCCACATAAGACTAAATAGACAAACATATGCATCCAATCAGCAATCATGTGATCCATCACAAAAATTAAAATTTTCGAAAACCCCATGGGATCAATTTTAATTTTTCCTTATTTGCCCTTACTACCTTACAACGGTCCATTACTAGGGATCCACTCATCCAACCTAGTCAGATCCACTGCCCTTGCATGCACCAAGTCCTAACTGACTTGAGTCGACCATAAGGTCAACTATGCATGCGCCAGGGCTGAACAACCACAATGAGGTCTGGCAAGCGGGTGTGACCCCGGGCCTAACTCATGTGTGTTCATTAGTTGTCTCAATCAGACATCGCTACACACCTGTCTGCAGTCGACCTATAGCCACCATAGGCTTGCGCCAAGGTGCTAACTGGTCGACCCATTCAGGCTGTCAGATGGTCTGATCAGACTGTTGGATCTAACCTAGGGGATGACTTCAACCCTAGTAACCCGTCTAAGGGTTTACAGCAAGGTCTTAGATCTAGTGTTAATCGCGCAAGTGTTCAAGTTTTGTAAAAACCAACTAAGATGCGCCAACATACAACATACATGCGCAAATGAAACAAAAACAAGTTTCGGCATGATATAATTTAACATGTGAATTTACGCATGTTATAGATCTAAGCACATATCGGCATTCATGGATCACAACACCAAAGCAATCATATAAACATGCTTTTAACCATGCTCTGATACCAACTGTAGGGGACCCCTTTCAAGAGGGGGGCGAAACCCAGCATGGCGCATATAAGGGAATATAGCAGCGGAAGGGGGTTTCAAGAATCGCAAAGCATGTATAAGATGATCAACTTTGAAAGCTTAAACAAATAGGATGTGATTCATACCATGGCCATCGATTGGATGGCGCCTTGGAAGCAAAGACCAAAGAAGATCTTCTCCAAATCGTCACACACAAGATGAAGATGCGCTTCTTCTTGTCGTCCCTTGTGCTAGCAAGGATCGTCCAAGTATCCTTGATCGAATGGAAAGGGAAGGAGAAAAATTTCTTGCTTGGCGAAAAACTCTCCCAATGTCGTCGACTTCTTCTTCACGAGAGAATGCCCCAAGAGCAAAGTCAAGCGACGACAATAGAGCGAGAGGGAGGCGTGAAGAGAGACCACAAGAGTCGTGGTCACGTAAGTGACATGCTTTCTAAAAATAGAAAGCCACTCTTCCATATGCGATCATGGGTTTACCCCAATCGCAAACCTCTCTTAAATTGAACCACACGCTCAACCAATGAGCTGGTTCATTTCGGTTTGGTCCAAGACCAATTAACCCAAGCAATATGGTCTAGATCTCAATTAAACCCTAAGGCTCCAGATCTAACCGTTCATCTCCTGATGCTCCTGATCTCACCGATCGAGCATCCATTCTCTCGATCGAAGCTTACCGATCTCAAGCCCTAATCAATCAAACATGATCAGACCAGATCTCACTTACAATCAGAGATTAAATCCCTTTAAACTGAACCCAAACAATTCAGTCCACACGATCTGACTTAAGTAAGCCATATCATCAAATTGTGTGACCCTGAGGGTTTCCTCTAAATGTCGGTAACGATAATTCTCATTATCACGATCAGTGAGGGGTATCTAGCAACACATCACTGTCTCCCGATATAAAGGAAAGAGTCTTCCAAGACTACACCCAAAATACAGCACAAGTGTGAATCCAATTCACAAGGCATGCAAATTTCCTTTGCCACTGGATGTTCTTATTGGACAAGCCTGTCAAGCTTGTAACTCCAATATGATGAGCATGATTAGATCAGATGAACACAGTCATCTGGGTATGGCCATACACTCTCTCAATCATCTCATCCAGGGGGCCCCTTTAGAACATCACACTCCTTAAACAAGGAGACGGCAATCCTATGTCTATCACTAGTGCCCTAACCTGATTCAAGCTCACCATCCAAGATAGTCTATAATCATTATGTTTCAAATGATATTGAACTATCTCAAAACAATGACAATCATCATTTAGAAAACACAAGTGATCTCAAGTCAGAGGAAATGTGCCACTTGTCACATTCAAGGAATATTCACATTGTGACAAACAATTGAATATCCTAGTAGGGTCTGTCCAGTACATCCAATGTACCCATGAGTCTACATCTTATTCCATGCTCGAAGCATCCTATAAGATCAGAACACATATTAGTCTCAATCATATCAAGGCTGTCTCATGTTCACCAAGATATCTCGACTAAGGACTTATAGCATGTCAGCCTAGCTGAACAGCTTTGAGACATTATTCAGAAGAACATATATTGCAGCAGACAATGTAAACAACTGAATAATAACCATGCCTTTATAAACATAACAGTTTATTACATGATACAGATACATTCCCATAGGCCTCAAACATTAGCCTTAAGGGCATACCCCAACACGAGCTTGGGGTCACCCCTCAAGTTTCGACACCAGTCCAACTTGTCCTCCCAAAGGACAGATTGCAGTTTAAATCCGTTATTATTCGTAGACATGATCTACAACAACAGACATGCAGATTAGTACCACATTTCAATCATTTAATCTGGACTTGAAATAAATGATTGTTTCTCACTATTTTATCAGATTGACAACCCTCTCATGTCAATCTGGAAAACCACAGAATTTCCAAAGTGAGATGGGATCCTTGTTCCTCACATGGCCTCGCGTCCCGCGGGGGCGGGATGTACTGCACGAGGTGAGCATATATCTCAAGGTAGGCTCGCCGACCAATTGCAACTAGGCAATTCCCCTTCTCAAGACCGTTCAGGCACTTCGTGTCTAGCAGAGGCTAGATACAACATGAAGCTCTAACTCCTTGAGGTGCCTCTAGTAAATTCCATCATGTGGGCTAACCACATATGAGAGTTATAGTCAAGTCCGACCTGACCGTTATGCCCAGGGCCAACGATTTCCTTGCGGAAGGCGCGTCCAAAGTTTTAACCAGAGTAGGGAAATCATTGTCACCACACACCTCCTAAAGATAGATGGGTGTGTCCCACGAGGGTGGGAAACAGTGCACAGCACCATCGATCTATAGTTTGACGACGACTACGCGTCAGAAAGCTTTTAGAACGGGACTTGATATAATTTTGAGAGGGTTTTGGTGGTCTCAAACCACAAAAGTTTTTTCTTTATGTCTATCATTATAGGCATGCACCCTATAGTGATAACATAAAATAAAACAATCAGAGCATGTCAACTAAAGCAGTAAATCATGATATGGTTATAGCCCAGATAAAGGAAACAAGCCCCTAGACCTAGACAGTACACCCAGCACTACCAAAAGCTCTAAGCATTCAGCCCATGCTCCAAGCCGTCGGCTCCTTGCTCTGAGTGCTTCAAGGTCCTGCTTCAACCCTAGGTGCGCCTCCAAGGTTTCATGCTCCACCTGTGTTAGGTCGCAAACCCTAGGCTCCTCCTAGGGTTCAGCCAACACTCTCCTCTGCCCTTGTCAACTCGCAAACCCTAGGCTCCTCCTAGGGTTCGGCCAACATGGGGCGCCACCACGACCACATAAGTTGCACCACTTCTAGATCAGCCCATGAAGCTTTCGATGTCCCCTAGGAAGCCCTATAAGCCATCAAAGTCTCAGCCAATTAAGAAGTGCGCGCAAGCCCTCTTCATCAGCCCCTATTCCTTAAGATGCGCCACTAGGAGGACCCTAGAAGCCACCAAGGAGTCTGCCAACAAAGAGGCTACCAATCTTGGTTAGGTGCGCATGAGAGAAGGCTTGATGCGCATTGTCTTCCCTAATCTTCAACTGGATTTTACAACACAAATAAAGGAAAAAAGGGCGGCGCGCAGGCCTCACAATAATACATCCAGCCATCCATTAGGGCTTGTCTATAACCATATCAAGTGCATAAAGAAAACACATAAAACATGCTATATGCAATGAAAAACTACAAAATCATATTTTAGTTTTTCATTAGAAAACTTGTTCATCAAATATCTGCGATCTTATCAAAAATTTAGATTTTTCGTTTTCTCTCAAGAGTCTATAAGTGGCCATATATATACCCCGATTATCGATGCCACTTGCAATCCCTAACTTTTACGGATTAGGGCAATCACCGAGTCCATGCCCCGAAATCTAGATACAAGTCTCACACCATGGGGTCTATCTCATGAATATGAGGAGAAATAAATTCTCACACATAGGGTCTATCTCCATGTGTAGAAACCGAAAATCATGAATATCATAAGAGCGAGAAATAACAAACCTACTATTTTTCTACACATAAAACATGGCATAAAGATTTTTTTAAAAAAAATTTCTATGACATGCGCATACTAGAAAAATCCATAAACAGATTTATCTCGTAAGTTGGCTCTGATACCACTGTTGGGAATCCCTGGGCCATTTAAAAATGAAAACAGTGAAAGCGAGCCCGAAACGAGTTTCCTAATTCAACGTTAAGGACCGTCTTACGAAGATTACAAACAATGTGATAGGGGTACACCTCACTTAGCAGTTTGATGCTGGCGATGGTTGAGACACGCAAAGGCTCGTCCTCTACAATCGAGCACACACGGACTGCCTCGAGACTCCTCTGCTCCACGCACGTGCTAGCTTCAGGAGAAGAGATCCACGCCTCTAACTTCTTCTCTACTTGTGCCAATCGCGAGGACCACACACTAAGGTGAAGGGGAAGCGTTGGCGACAAGGATTGGGCAGCACTATAACTTGTCCCATCCTTTATGCAAAAAAAAAAACTTTCTTATTGTCGTCACCTACAAGACCCTCACACTAGGAGCAGAGGGGAGGCGACAACAGGAGAGGAGAAAAGAGACTGGTGCAAAAATCTCCCAAGAGAGACTGTCTATTTATAATAGAAGTGCCAAATCTTCTTTAGAGAACTTTCCCATGTAGGACTATGTTCAGGCGCCACTCCACACCCCTAGGTCTCAGGTTCGAGACTCACCAAGTGAAATGCACTGATACATATTAATTAACCAAGAGAAAAATTTTCTCTTGTCAATTAATGTCTTCATTTTATTCATGTGACTAAAGTGCCAAGCCCAACCTTGCACTAAGACCCTTGTTTGAAACATTTTGACACCTCAGGTCAATAGAGGTCAAATATGGTCCACTAGAGTCGACCAGTGGTCAAACATGAACAAAATAAAGTCTCATCTCCTCATAAGAAATACCATAGCATCAGCTTCCCAAAATGATCTGAATCATACAATGATTCGATCAGAGGCTAACCGATCAATATGGAGTCTCTAGTGTCTAGGTGTGCGACCCTGTAGGTCCCTCTGATGTTGGCAATGATGACTCAATCATCACAAGCGGTGAGTGGCACCTAGCAGTACATCGCCGCTACCCAAGTCATCAGAATAAATGTCGCCATTTACAACCTCAAAACTGTGATAAGGTATAAGAGTATCCATGTCCCTTTGCCTGGCTGATCGTCCAAGTTGGACAAGCGTGTCACACTTGTTTATTCCAACGATGATGGTCATAACTAAATCAGGCTAACCCTGGGTGTGGCCACACTCTTTTAGTCATGCACCATCCAGGGGCCCATGGACATCAAACTTCCCCGTAGGGAAGGGGCAAATCCTCTATCGGCAAGATGAACCTCTCGTATTGCTTAAGATATACCCAATGACAACCGTTATAACCTCCCTGTTACGGTGAGGCGTTAGGTTGCATCAAAGCACATCTCTTACAACACAGAGACACAATCTTCCTCAAGTCAAAGGACAGATACAATTCTGTCACTGTGAGATTCCTCTTGAGACACCAAGAAGAACTCTCACGGTGGGTCAATCCTGTATATCTCCCTTGACATACCCTTATGCCTTCGTTAAGCAACCCGTGCTAACCAGCGCATAAACGAGTCTCACCCGCACCATAGCGGTCTCCTATCCACTATGGTACTCGAGTCGGGACATATGCAAACTGAGATAGTAATATCTCGAGGGACATCATCATGTAAACATACATATGCGCAGATGTATAATAAACCATGACAACAACAATGCCAGGATATCTATAAATATCAATGTATGTAGTACATTTGTCTAGACCAAAACATAGGTCTTAGGGCATAACACTATCACGGATGCCCTGAGCCATGTCTGGACCCTCTTGTGCGTGATGCGCACTCGTGTCAATACCTTTGACCATGTCAAAGAGGAATACGCCACGTGCTCTGACTTTGGTGTCATCCACGCTGCTTTGACCGAGTCCCCCGATCCCGACTCCCCTTACCAGTTGTGCGAGGGTCACCTTTTCTTGGGGAATCGTTTGTGCATTCCCCGACATGTTTCGTCGCTGTTTCGTTGTCCTTTCTACTGGATTCCCTGCACTTTTCTGACATGTTTTCTCTTCCCTCGTCTCATGACCCTCTCCCGTTTTATCGCGCATTGTGTAAAACCCTAGAGTATGGCTTAAGGACCCCCTCACTATTAGTTGCTGCATCACATGTCCAGGTTAAAACTGGACTGGGGAAACCATTGTCACCACACACCTTCTAAAGATAAGTGGGTGTGTCCCACGAGGGTGGGAAACAGTTCACAACACCACTAATCGATAGTTTGATGAGGGCTACGCGTTTGAAGGCTACTAGACTTGATATTTTGCGCGAGGGTTTTTGAGGTCTTATCATCTAAGTTTTATCTTATGTCTAACATTACAGGCATGCAATCCTATAGTGATAACATAATGATAAAACATAAAAGGCATGCTTTGCTTTAGTAGATAATGAAAGCAGTAAAAGGATAGTATGATCAAAGCCCATTCAAGACATTGAACCAACCCATGCCAAAAGGAGGTTCAACTCTTGACCTAGGACACAAGCCCCTAAAACTAGACCTAGCCTAGCCGACCTCTAACTTGATCTTCAAGTTTGGCTCCAAGGTCCTCCACACCATGGTTTAGCTCTCAAACCCTAGAGGTAGTTCTAGGGAAACCCTAGAAGCACACCCCATGGTTCGGCTAATGCCATGGGTCCCCTCCAAGGAAGATGCGCCACCTTGCAGGCCACAAGGGGAATAGCACACAAGTAGAAGGCTCGGCCAAAACCCAACTTGCGCCCCTGTGCAAGGATGTGCCACCTTTGTTGAAGCTTGTTGCACCACCAAGCTAGGTACATAAGCTTCAAGCATGCATGAGCCAAGTACACCAAAGATGCATCCTCTAATCTTCATCTTGAGCAATTACAAAATGAAAGAAAAAGCTAGCATGCAGGCCACACAAGGATAGATCACAGGCATGCAAAGGGGCTTCACTAATGATCACAAACATCATGCACAATCAAGGTACTTACTCATGCAATTATACATGCTCATGAAAAACTTAAAATCTGAAATTTTAGTTTTTCATAAAACAGGTTTCTTTTTCCTCATCTTCTTATCACAAATCTTTTGGTTATTTGAGATTATATTTTATGATGATTTTATAGACCCTGTCAGCTGGCAATTTTGTCAGATCAAGAGACCCGACTAGTCCGAAGACACAATGCCCGTCCTACTTGACAAAACTACGTTCGCTTTTGATCTTAAATAAATCATAATAATAATCCAAAAATCTAAAAGAAATTGAATAGAGGATAGGAACAAGAAACCAACAATTTTCTTTCTTAAGAAAACATGCGCCATATGCATATGCAAATTGCGAGAATTGAAATATGGCATGTGAGAATAGAGAAAAGCATAGAAACATTGTTCGAGGCTCGCAAGTCGCTTTGATACCACTGTTGGGAAGCCCTAGGGATATTTTAGAATTTTTTACAGAGATTACAAAACAATCACAGCGAAATAATATCCCCGAAATAGGCCGGTCCCAAAAACCCAGTGAAGATCGTCTTGCAAGGGGATGGACACGATGAGATACTAAGTACCTAGAGCAAGAGGAGGCCGATGTCGAGGTAGGCGACCAAGTGTTCGCCCTTTGCAGTCTCGCACACACGGATGCCTCGAGTCCTCTTCTTCCACGCCCAGTGCTAGCCTCGGGAAGAAGATCCAAACCTTTGGAGATCTTCTACTTCACTTGCGCCACCTCCATAAGAAGTTGCACCAATGTGAGAGGTAGAAGAAGAATGCCGCCAAGCCCTAGCCCCTCTTGCGCCAAGAGGAGATAGAGATGAGTGCTTGCCGTTTTGTGGGAGAGGATGCTGCCAACCTCTTTGCTTCTCTTGCGCCGAGGAGGAAGAAGAAGAGGAAGACACAAAGATCTTCCTTAACATGCGCCAAGAGGAGAGGAAGATGAAGGCTTGCGGCTATGGAGGAAGAGATGCGCCAATGGTTTCTTGCCTTTCCCCTTTGGATGCTCACGCCAATTAATTCACGTTTGCCTTCGTATATATCAAGTAATATATATAGGCAAGGGGCAACAAAGCAAAGGGTAGGCGCAACTAGTGAAGAGGTGTGCGGCTAGTGTATGAGAGGGGAAGCAATTAGGGTTAGGGTTAAGAAAACTCTCCAAGAGCTTTCCATAAACCTCTCCTAATCGCCAAGCACTTTATATACATGTACAACATGCCTCATGTGCCCCATCCCTTGCCACAGAGGAAAGGTAACCATCCAAGGTAGAAGGGGGAGGTGCCCAAAGCTTCCTAATGAAGCAAAGGTGCCAACTTCTCCCCATTATACCCATAGGCACCAATGGGAGAAGTTTTTGTTGGTGTATATGCCCTAGGACCTAGTTTTGGTCCATTATTTGTACTACTTAACATAGATATATATATATCATTCTGGCATTGTCGTTATCATTATTTGTTTACATCTGCAAACATATACTTATATGATAATGTCCCTAGAGACAGATTGGATCTGTGCTCAAATGATTGTCCCCAGTCGATGTACCTGAGTGGATATGGGCCAACTCTGGTACTTGAGAGACTGGCATATGGGCTGGTTAGGCATGAGGTGCTAACGCATACATATAGGTATATCAATGGTGGTGGATATACTAGACCGACCCGCTGTGAGGCAATGACTTGGTGTCACAAGTTATCCTCACAAGTGATAGGAGATGCATTGACCCCTTGACTTGAGGTCATTGGCCATTCTATATGGTTAGGGACATGCTTTGATACAACCTAACACCTCACCGTAGTTAGGGGGTAATAACGATTGTCATTGAGCATGTCACGACTCATATGAGAAGGTCAATAGACAGACATAGGATTTGCCCCTTCCTAAGGGAAGCTTGATATCCATGGAGCTCCTCTATGGATCTATGACTGAAAGTGTATGGCCATACCCAGGTTAGACCTGATTTAGTCATAGCCATGAGATTGGATGAAAAACAAGTGGAGATACACTTGTCCAATCGGATATCAGTACGGCAAAGAGACTGTAATGCATCGATACCTACTTGCGATAATGGGGATCTCGATGTCGATATCCATTCTGATGACTTGGGTAGCAGCGATGCACTGCTAGGTGCCACTCACTGCTTGTGATGACCTTAGCTCAGCACTGCCAACGTCAGAGGAACCTACACGGTCACACACCTTGATACTCGAGTTCTCGTATTGATCGAGAAGCCTTATGATCGAGTTATTGGATAACCAGCCGATACCAATCCAATCCTAGTTTACAGCACTGGGTGGCTGTAAAGAATATCCTTGAGTATCCTGAAAAGGACTAAGGATTTATTCTATATGGTCTACGGGGGACAGGAAGAGCTCAGTGTGCAGGGCTTCACTGATGAGTCGTTCCAGTCTGATCCTCACGACTTCAGATCGCAGACCGGCTATTTGTTTAAGATAGTTGGAGGTGTTGTATGCTGGAAGAGCTTCAAGCAATCCACCATAGCTAATTCTACAACCGAGGCTGAGTATGTGGTTGCTTCTGAGGCAACCAATGAAGCCGTTTAGATCAGGAAGTTCTTTTCTGAACTTCAGGTGGTTCCAAGTGTAATGTGTTGGGGTATGCCCTTAAGGCTAATGTTTGAGGTCTTGGGATTCTTTCAGTATCATGTATAAACTCTTATGTTTATAAAGGCAATGGTTGTTATTCAGTTTGTTACATTGTCTGCTGCAATAATTGTACTTCTGAATAATGTCTCAATGCTGTTCAGCTAGGCTGACATGCTTTATGTCCTTAGTCGAGATATCTTGGTGAACATGAGACAGCCCTGATATGATTGAGACTAATATGTATTCTAATCTTATAGGATGCTTCGAGCATGGAATAAGATGTAGACTCATGGGTACATTGGATGTACTGGACAGACCCTACTAGGATATTCAATTGCTTGTCACAATGTGAATAATCCTTGATTGCAACAAGTGGCACATGTCCTTTGACTTGAGATCACTTGTGTTTCTAAATGATGATTGTCATTGTTTTGAGGTAGTTCAATATCATTTGAAACATAATGGTTATCAACTATCTTGGATAATGATCATGAGTCAGGTTAGGGCACTAGTGATAGATAAAGGATTGCCGTCTCCTTAATTGGAGTGTGATGTTCTAATGGGGCCCCCCCTGGATGAGATGATTGAGAAAGTGTATGGCCATACCCAGGTGACTATGTTGATCTGATCTAATCATGCTCATCATATTGGAGCTACAAGCTTGACACGCTTGTCCAATGAGAACATCTAGTGGCAAAGGAAATATGTATGCCTAGTGAGTTGATTCACACTTGTTCTGTGGTTTGGGTGTAGTCTTGGAAGACTCTTTCCTCTATATCGGGAGACAGTGATGTGTTGCTAGATACCCCTCACTGATCGTGATAACGTAAGTTATCGTTACCGACATTTGAAGGAAACCCTCAGGGTCGCACAATTTGATGATATGGCTTACTTAAGTCAGATCGTGTGGACTGAATTGTTTTGGTTCAGTTTAAAGGGATTTAAACTCTGATTGTAAGTGAGATCTGGTCTGATGATGTTTGATTGATTAGGGCTTGAGATCAGTAAGCTTTGATCGAGAGAGTTGATGCTAGATCGATGAGATCAAGAGCATCAAGAGATGAACGGTCAGATCCTGAACCTTAGGGTTTAAGATGATCTGGACAAAGGCTTGGTTTAATTTGGTCTTTGAGCCAAATTGGGTTGAACCGAATGGCTTGAACCGGTTCACATGGGTGAACGCATGGTTCAAAGTCTTCATGGCGCTTTGGGTGGTTTGCCTTGAGTGAGCGCACGGTTCATGAATGCATGAACGCATGAAGTGAAGGTTTACTATTTTTGGAAGAGGCGTTTTCCAAAATAGATACCACACCTCACGTTCGACGCACTCATTCTATTCTCGCCCCTTTTTGCCTCTTCCTCTCGACGGCTTCTCGTGTGGTGAAGAAGGTGTTGGTGTATATGCCCTAGGACCTAGTTTTGGTCCATCTTTGTACTACTTGACTCTGATATTAATATATATCTTTCTGGCATTGTCGTTATCATTGTTTGTCTACACCTGCGATTATGTACTTACATGATAATGTCCCTGGAGACAGATTGGATCTGTGCTCGAACTATAGTCCCCAGTCGATGTACCTGAGTGGATATGGGACAACTCTGGTACTTGTGAGACTGGTATGTGGGCTGGTTAGGCACGTGGTGCTAACGCAGACACATGGGTATATCATTGGAGGATATACTGGATAGACCCGCTGTGAGGCTATGACTTGGTGTCATAAGTTATCCTCACAAGTGACAGGAGATGCATTGATCCCTTGACTTGAGGTCATTGACCATTCTATATGGTTAGGGACTTGCTTTGATACAACCTAACACCTTGCCGTAGTTGGGAGGTCATAACGGTTGTCATTGAGCATGTCACGACCCATATGAGAAGGTCAATGGACAGACATAGGATTTGCCCCTTCCTTTGGGAAGTATGATATCCATGGAGCTCCCTTATGGTTCTATGACTGAGAGTGTATGGCCATACCCAGGTAAGAACCTGTTCTAGTCATAGCCATGTGATTGGATGAAAACAAGTGGTGACACACTTGTCCAATCGGATATCAGTTCGGCAAAGAGACTGTAATGCATCTGTACCTAGTTGCGATGATGGGGATGTCGATGTCGATATCCATTCCAATAACCTGGGTAGCAGCGATGCACTGCTAGGTGCCACTCACTGCTTGTGATGACCTTTAGTCAGCACTGCCAGCGTTAGAGGAACCTACAGGGTCGCACATCTTGATACTCGAGTTTTCATATTGATCGGGTAGCCTTTAGATCGAGTTATTGGATAACTCTGATCTATTTGGGAGATTTCATCAGCGCCAATGGGCCTGATGAGATGGAAGAAACTTATTGGGGCCAACTTCCGTTTTTGGCATATTGATCAAATTAACCATGGTTAGCCTCATTTAGCCATGGGTTAAATTGGATTGGATCCAATAGCTTGGTTAACATGCATAATGGACTTTGGGCTTGGCCCTTTGCTTAGTTGGGCTTGCTAATAAGTTGTATTGAAGGGCTATGAGGCTTGAAGGGTATAATGGGGATGAATTAATGGGATAGGCGCATATGGGATTCTAGTTGGACTAGAATTGGCGCCTATGCCTTGTTTGGTATCTCCTAGGTGATTAAATCAAATTGGATTTGATTAAATCACACAAGATAATTGATTGGATTGTGTTTGACAATTGTGGGCTGATTATTAACATAATTAGAGTCCTAATTGGATTAGGACTTGCGCCCAAGCCACATTAGGTAATCCATCATATTGCCTTGACTAGGTCTAGGCGCATGGATGGGATTAATGCCTCATATGGCATGATATGGGCGAATATGGCTGATGCTTGCTTTGGCAAGTCTTAGGCGCATATGGGAGTGGAGATTTAATCAATATACTTGATTGGATAATCTCCTAGAATCATGCCCTAATTGTCAACACTTGCCATTCTCCCCTAACCGCCTCTTGCTCCTATAAATAAGCCCTTACCGCCCCCTCTCTTCATGATGCTAATTCCTTGGAGGCGTGAAGCATTGAAGGGCGACGGCTTGGAGAGCTTAGAGCTCTTCTTCTTCCATCAAGGGCGCAAGCATGCTTCTCCTCTTCCTTTCCTTGGCGCAAAGGAACAAGAAGGCTTGCGGCGTTCCCTTCTCCTTCCATCTCCTTGGCGCATCACATCTTGGTGATGGCGCAAATTGCATGGAGGGCTCTCCTAAGGCATGGATCTTCTTCCCGAGGCTAGCACCGGGCGAGGAAGAAGAAAACTTGAGGAATCCGTGTGTGCGAGACTGCAGAGGGCGAACACTTGGGCGCCTTTATCGACATCGGCTTCCAATTGCTTAAAGGTACTTACTATCACATCGTGTCGACCCCCTCGTAAGAGATCTTCACTGGGTTTTTGGGACTAGCCTGTTTCGGGGACATTCTTCCGCTGCGTAAAATGTATCCATGGCTCTGAAAATTGTAAAATGTCCCCGGGGTTTCCCAACAGAAGGTTGTCGCCAAGGAGAAGAAGAAGATCGCCAAGCAAGATCTCTCATTCCTTCCATTCGACAAGCACCCTTGGAGAACCTTGCTAGCACAAGGATCAACAAGGAGTAGGCTACATCACCTTGTGTGCTCACCGTGTGGAGGAGAAGCACTCGACTCTCTTCTTCCTAGATGCCATTCGAACTAATGGCTATGGTATGATTCAATCTACAGATTTAAGTTGATCATATATGATGCATACGATTCTTGATGCCCTATTTTCCGCCCATGCACAAAGTTTTTCATATGCGCATGTTTAGGGTTTCGCCCCCCTCTTGAAAGGGGTCCTTCAAATTGGTATCAGAGCGCCAAGTTTATGCATGATCTTATATGATTGCTTTGTGTTTTTGTGATCCATGCTTTGTATTTATGCTTAGATCTAAAACTATCATCATGCTCATGCGAAATATACATGTTGTATGTTTATTCTTATGTTGCGCATGTATGAAGTTTGTGTGGCGCATGTTATAGTTTTGTCAAAACCTATTTTGCGCGCCCTTTTAGATCTAATGCGCCTGCTATAAACCCTTAGACGGGTTAGTAGGGTTGAAGTCATCCTCTAGGTATGATCCAAACAGTCTGATCAGATTATCTGACAGCCTAGATGGGTCGACCAGATGGCACCTGTGCGCAAGCACGAGGTGGCTATAGGTCGACTGTAGACAGGCATGTAGCGATGTCTGGTTGAGACAACCAGTGAACGCACATGAGTTAGGCCCGGGGTCACACCCGCTTGCCAGAACTCATGAGGTCGTTCAGCCCTTGGCGCATGCATGGTTGACCAATTGGTCAATTCAAGTCAGTTACGACTTGGTGCATGAAAGGGCAGTGGATCTGACTAGACATGATGAGTGGATCCCTATTGATGGACCGTTGTAAGTGAAGGACCCCTTTCGAGAGGGGGGCGAAACCCTATTGGTGGCGCAGGTATAAATTTCGCATGGCAGCTAGGGTTTCAAGAGATCTTAATATCGCATATGATCAACTTTCCACACATTAGAAATAACAAGAGAAGGATCCATACCATCGCCATCTCTTGGATGGTGTCTTGGAAGGAGAGAGCAAGAGAGATCTCCTCCAAAGGTGACGCACACAATTGATGTCGCCTACTTTTCCTTGGTGCTCCTTGCGCTAGCAAGGCTCCAAGAAGTGCTTGTCGAATGGAAGGGAAAGAGACCTTCTTTGCTTGGCGATTTCTTGCTCCTTCTTTCGTCCACCTTCACCACGCAAGGAAAATGCTTGAGGCGACGAGCGAGAGCGAGAGGCGAGCAAGAGTGTAATGCAACTCATGAACGTGGAGGCGTTTTTCTATCTTGGAAACGCATCTTCCAAAAATAGCAAAACCATAAGTTCATGCGTTCATGCGATCATGAACTAACCGCATTTACCTCTCCTCTTTGAACCATGCGCTCAACCCATGAGCCGGTTCAATTTCATTTGGCTCAATGACCAAATAAACCAAGCGACTTAGCCTAGATCACAATTGAACCCTAAGGTTCTTGATCTGACCGTTGATCTCATGATGCTTCTGATCTCACCGATCTAGCATCTATTCTCTCAATCGAAGCTTACCGATCTGAAGCCCTAATCAATCAAACATGATCAGACTAGATCTCACTTACAATCAGAGATTAAATCCCTTTAAACTGAACCCAAACAATTCAGTCCACACGATCTGACTTAAGTAAGCCATATCATCAAATTGTGCGACCCTGAGGGTTTCCTTCAATGTCGGTAATGATAACTTACGTTATCACGATCAGTGAGGGGTATCTAGCAACACATCACTGTCTCCCGATATAAAGGAAAGAGTCTTCCAAGACTACACCCAAACCACAGCACAAGTGTGAATCAACTCACAAGGCATGCATATTTCTTTTGCCACTGGATGTTCTTATTGGACAAGCGTGTCAAGCTTGTAACTCCAATATGATGAGCATGATTAGATCAGGTGAACATAGTCACCTGGGTATGGCCATACACTTTCTCAATCATCTCATCCAGGGGGGCCCCTTTAGATCATCACACTCCTTAAACAAGGAGACGGCAATCCTTTATCTATCACTAGTGCCCTAACCTGACTCAAGCTCATTATCCAAGATAGTCTATAATCATTATGTTTCAAATGATATTGAACTACCTCAAAACAATGACAATCATCATTTAGAAAACACAAGTGATCTCAAGTCAGAGGAAATGTGCCACTTGTTACATTCAAGGATTATTCACATTGTGACAAGCAATTGAATATCCTAGTAGGGTCTGTCCAGTACATCCAATGCACCCATGAGTCTACATCTTATTCCATGCTCGAAGCATCCTATAAGATTAGAACACATATTAGTCTTAACCATATGAAGGCTGTCTCATGTTCACCAAGATATATCGACTAAGGACTTTACTGCATGTCAGCCTAGCTGAACAGCATTGAGACATTATTCAGAAGTACACTTATTACTGCAGACAAGGTAACAAACTGAATAATAACCATGCCTTTATAAACACAAGAGTTTATTACATGATACTTTTACAATCCCAAGGCCTCAAACATTAGCCTTAAGGGCATACCCCAACAGTAAGGTTGTAGGCCTCATAAGAAAATTAAAATTGATGCCAATGGGTTTTCGAAAATTTTTATTCTTATTGGATCACATAATGATTGCATACCATGATGAGTGTTTATTTCATCTTATGTGGGTTGCCCTTTTAATGTGTGCTGTGCTGGGGCCTGCGAGCCTGGATAAATTGTAAATTAATTTTTTTTGTGATCTGCGTATCACATTTATTTAATTTATAAAGTGTAATTGACCTGCGAGTCAATCTTGTCTAGATAGATTACTTTGTAATTTAATCAGACATGAGCACAGAGCACACTTGGCAGAGGCGCATGCAGCTTGATGCTTGACCAGGTGGGAGGTCCAGGGTTCGACTGTGGGACAGGCGCATTTACCTGGTGGGCGCACCTGAGCTGCAGTGGGCACTTGGGCCCTGGGTTGGGCCAGATGAGATGCAAAAGACCCATGGAGAGCTCAAGTGAAGACTTAAGTTAAATTAAGGTCTTACTTAGGGTTAATGGGCTTTTACCACATAAGATCAGCATGCTTTCTATTTATTGATGGAGGTGGGATCACTCACAAGTAAGGGTGCATTCAAACAACGCTTTAAGAAAATAAATCTTTTTGTATTTTTAGATAAAACCCGAATTTACTCTAACGAAGTTGGAAAATAGTTTTTGTATTTTATAAATAGAAGAAAGCGACACTAAACTATTTGGACTACCAAAAGAAATAGCAATTAAACTACAAATTGAAAGACTAGTAGGAATACTCACAGCGCAATCCTTGAGCATAGAAGGATCGTATCGTCCCGATCTTCAACGGTCCTACTCTGATGGAAGGTATTGCATCATTACAAACAAACACAGACAAACGAGATCCGCACACACCACGGATTCATATTACAAAGCAATACTAAGGGGGAGGTTAAGCCTCACAAGTTCCCTTAACACTTAACTAAAGAGAGAAGAGGGAGGGAGATAGCTTTGCGCTTAGAGAAGAGTCTTCCAAGCCCTTGCGCCACCTTCAAACAAAATTCAGTTTAGTGTAGGAATCAAGTTCTAGAAATCAAGGAAGGGAGAGGGGAAGGAACTTAGCCGATTTGAAGCTTGGTTGATGTTGCTCTCATGCTAGCCGAAAGTGAAAGAACCCCTAAGGGTCTTAGTTGATTGCCGAGAACAAAGGATGATGAAGCTTCCTTAGAGTCCCTCCAAAGGTGCGCAAGATCCTCCAAGTGGTTGAGTTGCGTTGAAGATTTGAGAAGAAAGGGGAGAAGGGAAAGGGCTCGGCCCTTTAGAGGAGAGGGGAGGTAGAAAACTTCTTTAGGCGACACAAGCACCAATGCTAACACAAGGATTTTTTTCACTAGGCAACTAATAGACAAAGAGAGGGGAGGTTACAATTTATAGGCTCAACAAGCCATGGGCAAGGGTGACATTTCACCCTAGGCGCAAATCACAACATTATGGAGGTAATTAATGCTCAATAAAATCATTTCCATCCTCAATTTCGAATTTCAAATTCTTTCTTTCTTGTAGCCGAATTCTCTTGGGCTCCTTCCTCCTTTGCTTGGGTGAGGTGGCGCTTCTTGCATTGGATTCATTTGAATTCGAAAAACTTCCTTCAAGATGCATGGGCGGCTAGAGGCTTCCAAAGGTGGCTCCACAAATTGGGGATCTAGATGATGATCCCTTGATTTGTGGATCTAGATTGATCCTTGATGGCTAGGCGCATTGATGGCTCTTCACTTGGCAATTTGTGGGCTGGTTTCTCTCATTCGAAATCTTCTTCACATTAGGTGGCGCCTTGGTTAATTTGGAAGGTGGAGTTGCATTCATTGTAAGCCCTTTCAACTTGAAGTCTTTAGTTGAAGTAGTTGAAGTGCCTCCTTCCATAATTGGAGCTTTACTTGAGTGGCTTAGCTTGAGCTTCCTAGCTTCCCTTGAGCTGGGCTATAACCTGCCCAATTATTGACACAAAAACCAGTAGACTATTCTAGGAAGTAATGCATGACCAAATAAGGAAACTACACAATGCACTAGGGCTTTTATTCAAGGCAAATAAGGAAACTACAAATAAGGAAAGAAAGGTGACCTAGGATGAAAAGCCATATCTGAGGGGCTTCCTCCTAGTCCTTCCAGACCTTCTTGGGGCAGGGTTGGCCCCTCCATCATTTATTGTTTCAATAATTAGACTTGCATGATTTATTTATCTTCTGCTATCACCATAGGAATTGCATGATAGTTAAGAAGATAAAAGACCGTTAAAATCCAACGCGTAATATCAAGCACGTAAGCCTTCTGTCGCGAAACCTCACTGTTCTGACTATCGTTGGGGCCGTGTTGTACCCACTCAGTGGGCACGCCCATCTATCTTCAGACGGTGTGTGATTACACCTGCGTGTTACAGGGAAGGGATTTATCGCTTCTCGTTGCTCAGCATAGCACGTGGTGGTCCAGGGAGTAGGTCAGGTCAGCTTGACCATGTAGACTACATATGTGGCGCATATGGTAGCACATGGAGGCACGGGTTGGAAACCATTTGTTCAAATGTACAGGAACTCAAGAGAAGAAGACAGGTGGGACAGCATGAGGTGGACCTACGAGTTGGAAACGGGGCACGGGTTGCTGCTGTTGCTGTAGGAGACTATTTCATCCTTTTGCCATCTGGGCTTGTATTAGTACTAAACAGTTGTTACTTTGTTCCCAGCATTACTAAGAATATTATCTCCATTCCTGCTTTTGTCAGGAAGGGATTTTCCTTTGAATGCAATATTTCAAAGTGTGTTTTATCTTTTGATAATATTGTTTATGCAACTGGTTCAATTAACAATGGGTTATTCATGTTGGACATGGAATGTTCTATACAAAATATTGATATTAAGAAAGCCAAATATGCTGATGACAGCACCTTGCTATGGCATAGTCGTTTAGGCCATATTAACGAGAAACGCATTAAGCGGTTGCATGATAATGGACTGCTGGGATCATTCTCCTATGAGGAGATTGATACATGCAAGGCTTGTTTAAAGGGTAAAATGACGAAGTCACCTTTTCCTCACAAAGGTCAAAGGGCTTCAGGTTTACTTGACCTTATACACAGTGATGTGTGTGGGCCATTTAGTAAACATGCCAGAGGTGGCTATCAGTACTTCATTACCTTTACTGATGATTTCAGTAGGTATGGTTATGTCTATCTGATAAGACATAAAAGTGAATCTTTTGACAAGTTCAAAGAGTTCAAGAATGAAGTACAGAATCAGCTAGGCCGAAATATCAAGGCACTTCGTTCTGATCGAGGTGGAGAATACTTGAGTCATGCGTTTACTGACTATCTGAAGGAGTGTGGGATTATCTCACAGCTCACTCCGCCAGGAACACCGCAATGGAATGGTGTGTCCGAGAGGAGAAATAGAACGTTACTTGATATGGTTCGTTCTATGATGAGTCAGGCTACTCTTCCATATTCCTTTTGGGGATTTGCACTGGAGACAGCTGCAAAGGTACTAAACCGAGTGCCATCCAAGGCAGTTTCAAAAACTCCATATGAGTTATGGTATGGGAAACAGCCGAGCTTGACATTTTTAAGGATCTGGGGCTGCGAGGCTTATGTCAAAAAGCTCGCCTCTGGGAAACTAGAGAGCAGATCTGACAAATGTATCTTTGTCGGTTACCCTAAGGAAACTAAGGGTTATTATTTCTTCGATCCCAAAGAGAACAAGGTATTTGTTGCTCGGACGGCCATATTTCTTGAGAAGGAGTTTCTTCTGCAAGAGGCCAGTGGGAGAGAAATAAAGCTGGATGAGAATCCAGAGGAAGGACAAAGTAGTCAAGCACAGTTGGATGAGCCTGAGCCGGTAGATCAGGTTATTGAACAATCTGAGGCTCAGATATCACGGGAACCGCGAAGATCGGGAAGGATCCGTCGACAGCCTGAGCGCTATGACGGAGTCTACATCGTTGATAATGATGAACCCCTTACTTATGCGGATGCGGTAAGTGGACCGGAGTCAGCGAGATGGCTTGAAGCTATGCGCGCCGAGATGGACTCCATGTCAGATAACCAAGTCTGGGATTTGGTTGATCCGCCTCCGGGAGTGATCCCTATAGGCTGTAAATGGATCTTCAAGAAGAAGATTGACATGGATGGTAACGTGGTTACCTATAAAGGCTGGCTGGTTGCGAAAGGTTTCAAAGAAATCTACGAGATAGATTATGATGAAATTTTCTCACCTGTGGCCATGTTTAAGTCTATTCGGATTCTTCTCGCGATAGCTGCATATTATGATTATGAGATCTGGCAGATGGATGTGAAGACAGCTTTCCTTAATGGAAATCTGAATGAGGATGTGTATATGACACAACCAGAAGGTTTCACTAATCCATCAGATCGTCATAAAATATGCAAGTTAAAGAAGTCTATTTATGGACTTAAACAAGCATCAAGAAGCTGGAATATTCGTTTTGATGAATCAGTCAGTGAATTTTGTTTCATCAAGAACGAGGATGACCCGTGTGTATATAAGAGGTTTAGTGGGAGCGTGATAACTTTCCTAGTCCTCTACGTCGATGATATCTTGATCATTGGAAATGACATTCCTGAAATGCATGCCGTTAAAGCATGGTTAAGGAAATGTTTCCAGATGAAAGATCCAGGAGAAGCAGCCTATGTGTTAGGTGTGAAGATCTACAGGGATAGATCTAAGAGGCTTCTCGGGCTGTGCCAGAGTACTTACATCGATAAAGTCCTGGAGAGATTTCATTTAGAGAATTCTAAAAGAGGAAATCTTCCAGTCAGACATGGTCTGAATCTTTCGAAGAGTCAGTGTCCACAAACACAGACTGAGAAAGATGAAATGGACAATACGCCTTATGCTTCGGCTATTGGGTCCATAATGTATGCGATGTTGTGTACTCGCCCAGACGTCGCTTACGGGTTAAGCGTGACCAGTCGTTTCCAAAGTAATCCAGGTCAGGCACACTAGATTACAGTCAAGAACATCTTAAAATATCTACGGAGGACCAAAGATATGTTCTTGATATATGGTGGTCAGGAAGAACTCAGTATTGAAGGATATACTGACGCTTCGTTCCAGTCTGACCAGGATGATTTCCGATCGCAATCAGGCTATGTTTTTAGCTTGAATGGAGGAGCAGTGGTGTGGAAGAGTTTCAAACAGTCAACTGTTGCTGATTTCACAACAGAAGCCGAGTATGTTGCAGCCTCAGAAGCATCTAAGGAGGCAGTATGGATTCGTAAGTTCGTTCAGGAACTTGGTGTTGTTCCTTCGAGTGCAGATCCTTTGGTTATCTTCTGTGATAACACTGGAGCAATCGCACAAGCAAAGGAACCACGGTCGCACCAGAAGTCCAAGCACATACAGAGACGGTTTCACTTGATCCGGGAGATCATAGATCGAGGCGAGATCAAAGTATGCAAGGTTCATACAGATGACAATCTAGCAGACCCGCTTACCAAGCCTCTGGCGCAGCAGAAGCATGAGAAGCACTGTAATAATATGGGTTTGAGATTTCTCAACCATTAGATTAAGTGCAAGTGGGAGATTGTTGGGGTATGCCCTTAAGGCTAATGTTTGAGGCCTTGGGAATGTATCAGTATCATGTAATAAACTCTTATGTTTATAAAGGCATGGTTGTTATTCAGGTTGTTACATTGTCTGCTGCAATAAGTGTACTTCTGAATAATGTCTCAAAGCTGTTCAGCTGGGCTGACATGCTATAAAGTCCTTAGTCAAGATATCTTAGTAAACATGAGACAGCCTTGATATGATTGAGACTAATATGTGTTCTAATCTTATAGGATGCTTCGAGCATGGAATAAGATGTAGACTCATGGGTACATTGGATGTACTGGACAGACCCTACTAGGTTATTCAATTGCTTGTCACAATGTGAATAATCCTTGATTGTAACAAGTGGCACATTTCCTCTGACTTGAGATCGCTTGTGTTTCTAAATAATGATTGTCATTGTTTTGAGGTAGTTCAATATCATTTGAAACATAATGATTATAGACTATCTTGGATGGTGAGCTTGAGTCAGGTTAGGGCACTAGTGATAGACATAGGATTGCCGTCTCCTTAATTGGAGTGTGATGTTCTAAAGGGCCCCCTGGATGAGATGATTGAGAAAAGAGTATGGCCATACCCAGGTGACTATGTTCATCTGATCTAATCATGCTCATCATATTGGAGTTACAAGCTTGACACGCTTGTCCAATAAGAACATCCAATGGCAAAGGAAATATGCATGCCTTGTGAGTTGATTCACACTTGTGCTGTGGTTTGGGTGTAGTCTTGGAAGACTCTTTTCTTTATATCGGGAGACAGTGATGTGTTGCTAGATACCCCTCACTGTCACATCCCGTTATCTTAACCCCAAACAAGCAACACAAGTCATAGAGAAACAGGATGTTACATACAAGATCGATTCACATGCTAGGTAAAACCAAGTTCAAGAAAACATCTGAAAATTTTCGACAATCCAACTGGTGACAGAATGATTTTGAGATCTGATGCAGTACAGGAAACTACTGATAAGGTCAGAGAGATTCAGGATAAACTGAAGATTGCTCGGGACAGGCAGAAGAGTTATGCTGATGACCGTCGTCGTTCCTTGGAGTTTATGGTAGGGGATCATGTTTTCTTAAAGGTGTCACCTACTAAGGGTGTTATGAGGTTTGGCAAAAAGGGCAAGTTGAGCCCTAGGTTTGTAGGCCCTTTTAACATTATTGAGAGAGTTGGTCCAGTGGCTTACAGGTTAGCTTTACCTTCTGCTATGGATCATGTGCATAATGTGTTCCATGTTTCTGCTTTGAGGAAATATCATCCTGATCCATCTCATGTATTGGAATTGGAACCTCTTCAGATTCAGAGTGATTTGACCTTTGAAGAAAGACCTCTCCGGATTGTTGATAGAAAGGATAAAGTTCTGAGGAACAAGTCTATACCTTTAGTAAAGGTTATCTGGGGAAACCAGTCAGTCGAAGAAGCTACTTGGGAGACAGAGTCAGATATGAGAAGAGAGTTCCCTCAGCTGTTCGATGATTTGGCTGGTGAGCTTTAGAGGACTAAAGCTTTTTAAGGGGGGAGGAATGTAAGATCCGGAAATTTATTAACAGGTAAGAAAAAACTAAAATTTCGTTTATAGCATGTTTGTGGAAGTTTTTCATTGAGAAAATGTCTTGTTTGGGTCATGATGCTATTTGGGTGATTGTTGATAGACTCACTAAATCAGCCCACTTTCTCCCGATCAAGATGACTTATCCTTTAGAGAGAGTGGCTAGATTGTATATTGATGAGATAGTCAGACTGCATGGAGTGCCTGTTGATATTGTGTCTGATAGGGACTCTCGGTTTCTGTCCAGATTTTGGAAGAGCTTACAGGAGGGTTTGGGTACTAAGTTGAGTTTTAGTACAGCATACCATCCTCAGTCTGATGGCTAGACGGAGCGTACTATACAGACTCTAGAAGACCTGTTGAGAGCTTATGTGGTTGATTGGAGTTCTGAGTGGAATCGGGATCTATCTTTGATAGAGTTCACTTATAATAATAGTTTCCACTCCAGTATTCAGATGGCTCCTTATGAGGCTTTGTATGGGAGAAGGTGTAGGACTCCCTTGTGTTGGGAGAAAACTGGTGACAGAATGATTTTGAGATCTGATGCAGTACAGGAAACTACTAATAAGGTCAGAGAGATTCAGGATAAACTGAAGATTGCTCGGGACAGGCAGAAGAGTTATGCTGATGACCGTCGTCGTTCCTTGGAGTTTATGGTAGGGGATCATGTTTTCTTAAAGGTGTCACCTACTAAGGGTGTTATGAGGTTTGGCAAAAAGGGCAAGTTGAGCCCTAGGTTTGTAGGCCCTTTTAACATTATTGAGAGAGTTGGTCCAGTGGCTTACAGGTTAGCTTTACCTTCTACTATGGATCATGTGCATAATGTGTTCCATGTTTTTGCTTTGAGGAAATATCATCCTGATCCATCTCATGTATTGGAATTGGAACCTCTTCAGATTCAGAGTGATTTGACCTTTGAAGAAAGACCTCTCCGGATTGTTGATAGAAAGGATAAAGTTCTGAGGAACAAGTCTATACCTTTAGTAAAGGTTATCTGGGGAAACCAGTCAGTCGAAGAAGCTACTTGGGAGACAGAGTCAGATATGAGAAGAGAGTTCCCTCAGCTGTTCGATGATTTGGCTGGTGAGCTTTAGAGGACTAAAGCTTTTTAAGGGGGGAGGAATGTAAGATCCGGAAATTTATTAACAGGTAAGAAAAAACTAAAATTTCGTTTATAGCATGTTTGTGGAAGTTTTTCATTGAGAAAATGTCTTGTTTGGGTCATGATGCTATTTGGCTGATTGTTGATAGACTCACTAAATCAGCCCACTTTCTCCCGATCAAGATGACTTATCCTTTAGAGAGAGTGGCTAGATTGTATATTGATGAGATAGTCAGACTGCATGGAGTGCCTGTTGATATTGTGTCTGATAGGGACTCTCGGTTTCTGTCCAGATTTTGGAAGAGCTTACAGGAGGGTTTGGGTACTAAGTTGAGTTTTAGTACAGCATACCATCCTCAGTCTGATGGCCAGACGGAGCGTACTATACAGACTCTAGAAGACCTGTTGAGAGCTTATGTGGTTGATTGGAGTTCTGAGTGGAACCGGGATCTATCTTTGATAGAGTTCACTTATAATAATAGTTTCCACTCCAGTATTCAGATGGCTCCTTATGAGGCTTTGTATGGGAGAAGGTGTAGGATTCCCTTGTGTTGGGAGGAAACTGGTGGCAGAATGATTTTGAGATCTGATGCAGTACAGGAAACTACTAATAAGGTCAGAGAGATTCAGGATAAACTGAAGATTGCTCGGGACAGGCAGAAGAGTTATGCTGATGACCGTCGTCGTTCCTTGGAGTTTATGGTAGGGGATCATGTTTTCTTAAAGGTGTCACCTACTAAGGGTGTTATGAGGTTTGGCAAAAAGGGCAAGTTGAGCCCTAGGTTTGTAGGCCCTTTTAACATTATTGAGAGAGTTGGTCCAGTGGCTTACAGGTTAGCTTTACCTTCTGCTATGGATCATGTGCATAATGTGTTCTATGTTTCTGCTTTGAGGAAATATCATCCTGATCCATCTCATGTATTGGAATTGGAATCTCTTCAGATTCAGAGTGATTTGACCTTTGAAGAAAGACCTCTCCGGATTGTTGATAGAAAGGATAAAGTTCTGAGGAACAAGTCTATACCTTTAGTAAAGGTTATCTGGGGAAACCAGTCAGTCGAAGAAGCTACTTGGGAGACAGAGTCAGATATGAGAAGAGAGTTCCCTCAGCTGTTCGATGATTTGGCTGGTGAGCTTTAGAGGACTAAAGCTTTTTAAGGGGGGAGGAATGTAAGATCCGGAAATTTATTAACAGGTAAGAAAAAACTAAAATTTCGTTTATAGCATGTTTGTGGAAGTTTTTCATTGAGAAAATGTCTTGTTTGGTGTATTTTCCTGCAATGTAAAAATATGTGTCGCGGAGAGGATTCAAACCTAAGACTTAAGGCATAGGAGGTGTGCTGCACGCCACTAGGCTAGGGGTGTATTCTTGTTAGAAAAGGGTAAGAGCCCTTGATAAGGGTAAAATGGAGATTAACTTATACTAAAGGGTTATTGGATCTTTCACTTATGGTTGCTATTGGTTTGGATTCGTTGGAGGCTTGAAAAAAAACGAAAATTTTAGGGGAAATCGTGTTCACCCTCGTTTTTCTCTTTGCTCACTATTTTCTTCCCTTGGTGAAGTGGCGGCTTGCTTCTTCTCTTCTCCTCTTCTTGTGGCCGGCGGCAAGAGGTGGTGGAGGGACTTTCCGGCGGCTTTTGGGTGGTTCCGGCGACGTGTGTGGCTTGAGTGGCGTGAGGGTGTTGGCTTGGAAGAACCGAAAACAAGGTGAGTGGATTTTCTCTTCACCTAGTTCACGCATATGGAAGGTTTTGCATGATTTAGAGAGGATTAATGTCTAGAAAGATGACATGAACACATGCTTGCAAAATTGTATACGTTTCTTGCTTTTTCCCTAAATTTTGAAACCCTAGCTTGCATGACAATTAGGGCTTTTCGTTTTTAAGACTCCTAATCATAAATTAGGCCTTGATTAAACATGTATGTAGCATTAGAATTTCAATTGCATGAAGATTAGGGCTTGGATGAGAATTTCGACCCTTCTTCATGAAATTACGTCCAACTGCATGGGTAAAAATTGGGGAAAACTTGATATTCATGAAATTAGGTATATGAGGATTCTACTGTATTTTTTTGGGAATTTTTAGAAATAAAAGTTTCTGTTGACTGAAATTGACCTAGGGGTAATTCAGTAAATTTCCTAATTAAAATTGGGGAAAACTTGAAATTACGAATCTAGGGATCATGAGGGACGTAATGAATATTTTTACGAAATTTTTGGATAACTTTTCGTGTATGACTTAAACTTTGAACTAGGGGTATTTCTGTCTTTTGTTATCAGAACTAGTAGAAAACTATGAATATGTGATATTCTGCATTTATGTTAATTGTGAACGAAATTTAGTGAATTTTCTGTATTATTATGTATTTTTAATTGAATGGTGTATGCAGAAAGTAAGGACATGAAATATTGATTGATAACTTTGGGTGATAACTTAGCATGATTATACTGAACTGATCAGCATGAAATCTAAGGACTCTATAAAATATTATGTGATTTTTGAATATTATGTGAATATGTGATTTTTGAATATTATGTGGTTATGTGATTTTCGAATAGTATGTGGTTATGTGATTTTCGAATATTATGTGTTGTGGTCATGGATGTTGGGGTATGCCCTTAAGCCTAATGTTTGAGGCCTAGGGAATGTATCAGTATCGTGTAATAAACGTTTATGTTTATAAAGGCATGGTTATTATTCAGTTAGCTACATTGTCTGCTGCAATATATGTTCTTCTGAATAATGTCTCAAAGCTGTTCAGCTGGGCTGATATGCAGTTAAGTCCTTAGTTGATATATCTTGGTGAACATGAGACAGCCTTGATATGGTTAAGACTAATATGTGTTCTAGTCTTATAGGATGCTTCGAGCATGGAATAAGATGTAGACTCATGGGTACATTGGATGTGCTGGACAGACCCTACTAGGATATTCAATTGTTTGTCACAATGTGAATAATCCTTGAGTGCAACAAGTGGCACATTTCCTCTGACTTGAGATCACTTGTGTTTTCTAAATGATGATTGTCATTGTTTTGAGGTAGTTCAATATCATTTGAAACATAATGATTATAGACTATCTTGGATAATGAGCTTGAGTCATGTTAGGGCACTAGTGATAGACATAGGATTGCCGTCTCCTTGTTTAAGGAGTGTGATGTTCTAAAGGGGCCCCCTGGATGAGATGATTGAGAAAGTGTATGGCCATACCCAGATGACAGTGTTCATCTGATCTAATCATGCTCATCATATTGGAGCTACAAGCTTGACACGCTTGTCCAATAAGAACATCCAGTGGCAAAGGAAGTATGCATGCCTGGTGAAGTTGATTCACACTTGTGCTGTTTTTGGGTGTAGTCTTGGAAGACTCTTTCTTTTATATCGGGAGACAGTGATGTGTTGCTAGATACCCCTCACTGATCGTGATAACATGAGTTATCGTTACCGACATTTAAAGGAAACCCTCAGGGTCGCACAATTTGATGATATGGCTTACTTAAGTTAGATCGTGTGGACTGAATTGGTTAGGTTCAGTTTAAAGGGTTTTTATCTCTGATTGTAAGTGAGATCTAGTCTGATCATGTTTGATTGATTAGGGCTTGAGATCGGTAAGCTTCGATCGAGAGAATAGATGCTAGATCGGTGAGATCAAGAGCATCAAGAGATGAACGGTCAGATCTGGAACCTTAGGGTTTATTTGAGATCTAGACTTGATTACTTGGCTTGATTGGTTTTAAACCAAACCAAATTGAACCGGCTCATGAAATGAGCGCATGGTTCAAGGTGTGGCGACATGTTCACTTGGCGTGAACGTTGGAGCGGTGAGTGGTTGCTATTTTTAGTAACCATGATCTCCAATTGGAGTTACTCACGTTCGAATAGAGTGCTCTCTATTCTCGCCTCTCGCTCTCATTCCTCTCGACTTCTGTGTGTGGCGACGCCTTGAAGGTTGAGGAGGTTTCGGCCAAGAGAACATCATCTCATCTTTTCCCTTCCATTCGGCAAGACAACCTTGGAACCTTGCTAGCACAAGGAGCACCAAGGAAGAAGCACATTGTTCATCTTGTGTGCGAGACTTTGGAGAAGAGGCGCTTGCAACTTTCGCTTCCAAGGCGCCATCTTGAAATGGCTATGGTATGAACCCTTCTCTATTTGCAATCGGGTTATTATGGTTGATCATATCTCATGAAACCGATCTCAAGAAACCCTCTTCAGCTGCTTAAAATTTTAATATGCGCCATACTTAGGGGTTTCGCCCCCTTGTGGGGACCTTCAATTGGTATCAGAGCCAAGTTCATGTTTTATGATTGCCATGTTATGTTTTATGATCCATGTTTGCGCAAGACAACAGATCTATAGGTCACATGCGAATGCTTATGCTGTAGTTGTAAGTTGGCGAAAATACATGTTTCTTATAGATGTTATTTTCTCCCTGGCGCATGTTGTTGGCGCATGTTTCATTGTGTTTTCAAAACAAATAACTTGCGCGATTCATCTTAGATCTAAGGCACCTACTTTAAACCCTTAGATGGGTTATTAGGGTTGAAGTCACCCCCCTTAGGTTAGATCCAAAAGTCTGATCAGACTATCTGACAGCCTTGATGGGTTGACCAGGTAGCACCTGTGCGCAAGCACGTGGTGGCTACAGGTCGGCTGCAGACAGGCGTGTAGCGATGTCTGATTGAGACAACTGATGAACGCACATGAGTTAGGCCCGGGGTCACACCCGCCTGCCAGACCTCATTGTGGTTGTTCAGCCCTGGCGCATGCATGGTTGACCTTATGGTCGACTCAAGTCAGTTAGGACTTGGTGCATGCAAGGGCAGTGGATCTGACTAGGATGGATGAGTGGATCCCTAGTAATAGACCATTGTAAGGCAGTAGGGCAAATAAGGAAAATTAAAATTGATCCCAAGGGGTTTTCGAAATTTAATTTTCATGATTGGATCACATGTTGATTGTTGCATATGTATGTTTATTTAATCTTATGTGGGCTGCCCGTCTTTAATGAGTGCTGTGCTGGGGCCTGCGTGCCTGGTTAATTTTGTAAATTAATTTTATATTGTGATCTGCGCATCACATTGCTTTAATTTATAAAATGTAATTGACCTGCGTGTCAATCTTGTCTAGATAGTTAAATTTGTAATTTAATTAGACAAGAGCACAGAGCACTCTTGGCAGAGGTGTTGGGGTATGCCCTTAAGGCTAATGTTTGAGGCCTTGGGATTGTATAAGTATCATGTAATAAACTCTTAAGTTTATAATAAGGCATGGTTGTTATTCAGGTTGTTACCTTGTCTGCTGTAATAAGTGTACTTCTGAATAATGTCTCAAAGCTGTTCAGCTAGGCTGACAGGCTATAAGTCCTTAGTCGAGATATCTTGGTGAACATGAGACAGCCTTGATATGATGGAGACTAATATGAGTGCTAATCTTATAGGATGCTTCGAGCATGGAATAAGATGTAGACTCATGGGTACATTGGATGTACTGGACAGACCCTACTGGGATATTGCATTGCTTGTCACAATGTGAATGATCCCTGTAAGCAGCAAGTGGCACATGTCCTTTGACTTGAGATCACTTGTGTTTCTAAATGATGATTGTCATTGTTTTGAGGTAGTTCAATATCATTTGAAATATAATGATTATAGACTATCTTGGATGGTGAGCTTGAATCAGGTTAGGGCACTAGTGATAGACATAGGATTGCCGTCTCCTTGTTTAAGGAGTGTGGTGTTCTAAGGGCCCCCCTTATATGAGATGATTGAGATAGTGTATGGCCATACCCAGATGACTATGTGCATCTGATCTAATCATGCTCATCGTATTGGAGTTACAAGCTTGACCCGCTTGTCCAATAAGAACATCCAGTGGCAAAGGACACATGTATGCCTTGTGAATTGAGTCACACTTGTGCTATGGTTTGGGAGTAGTCTTGGAAGACTCTTTCCTTTATATCGGGAGACAGTGATGTGTTGCTAGATACCCCTCACTGATCGTGATAACGTAAGTTATCGTTACCGACATTTAGAGGAAACCCTCAGGGTCGCACAATTTGGTGATATGGCTTACTTGAGTCAGATCGTATGGACTGGATTCTTTGAGTTCAGATTAAAGGGATTTAATCTCTGATTGTAAGTGAGATCTGGTCTGATCATGTTTGATTGATTAGGACTTGAGATCGGTAAGCTTCGATCGAGAGAGGTGATGCTAGATCGGAGAGATCAAGGGCATCAGATGATGAATGGTTAGATCATGAGCCTTGGGGGTTCAATTTGGTCTAGACCAAGTGGCTAGAGCTATTTCGGTTTGGTTTGTTGAACCAAAGCCGATTTGACATTTTGGCTTGAACCGGTTCACAATGGTGAACGCATGGTTCAATCCTAAAATGCGTTTGGGTTGAGTTGAGCGCATGGACTTGATGAGCTTCCATTTATGGATAGTCATCAAGGGCCGGTTTCACTCACTTAAATGCCAAAAACGCATATGCGTTTGTTCTCTTCTCTTCAACGCATTCGACTTTGGTTGGGTGGTGATTGACGAAGAGAAGGAGACGTTGAGCGAGAGGAGCTCTCGGCCAAGAGGTTCATCATCCCCTTCCATTCGACGCTTGAAGGCTTGGGTGTCTTGCTAGCACAAGAGACCGCAAGGAGTAAGCATCTTCACCTTGTGTGTGAACTTGTGGAGGAGATCTACTTTGTTCTCTTTATCCAAGCCGACTTCCAAGCATATGGCGTTGGTATGATTTTTATCTCAATCTATTCAATCGATTATAGTTGAACATATGGCATGCAAATGATCTTGAACCCTTGCTTCCGCTTGCATATTTTACATTAGCGCCATGCTTAGGGTTTTGCCCCCTCATGATTAGGGGTTCCTTCAATTGGTATCAGAGCTAGGCTCTATGCATGCTATTATGTTTGCTGATGTGATCCTCATGTTGCGCTTACTTTTACTTGAGGCATGCTTTGCTTACATGAAGTTGCGCTTGTATCATGCTTTGCTTACATGAAGTTGCGCTTGTATCATGCTTTGCTTACATGAAGTTGCGCTTGTATCATGCTTTGCTTATATGAAGTATGCGCTCCCCCTTGAAGGGGACCCCCTAAAGTTTGCGCTCCCCCTTGAAGGGGACCCCCTTAGATCTAAGGGTTATATGCAAGCATGTTGTTTGTTTGTATGATTGCGCATGTTCTAAGGTTTTTCCAAAACTTACATCTTGCGCGCTTGATTAGATCTAAGGTGCCACTACATTAAACCCTTAGATGGGTTGATGGGGTTGAAGTCACCACTAGGTTAGATCCAAGTCTGATCAGACCATCTGACAGCTCAGATGGGTTAACCTGATAGCACCTATGCGCAAGCACAAGGTGGCTATAGGTTGACTGCATCTAGGGCGTGTAGCGAGGTCTGGTTGAGACACTACTGAACACACTTGAGTTAGGCCCGGGGTCACACCCGCTTGCCAAAACTCATGGGGGTAGTTCAGCCCTTGGCGCATGCATGGTTGACCATTAGGTCAACTCGGGTCAGTTAGGACTCGGTGCATGCAAGGGCAAAGGATCTAACTAGATGGATGAGTGGATCCCCATCAATGGACCATTGTAAGGTTGTAGGGCTCATAAGGAAATTAAAATTGATGCCATGGGGTTTTCAAAACTTTTAATTTCAAGATGATTGGATCACATGTTGATTGAACCATATGCTTGTTTATTTAGTCTTATGTGGGTTGCCCAATTGTGTGCTGTGCTGGGGCCTGCGTGCCTGGACTTAAAAATTGTAAATTAATTTGTGATCTGCGAATCACATTGTACTTAATTTATAATATGTTGTTGACCTGCGAGTCAACCTTGTCTAGATAGATCAAATGTACTTTGATTAGACAAGAACAAAGGCACACATCCAAGAGGGGCATTCACCTGGTGGTGCACCTGAGGTGCTCTTGGCGCTAGGGCACTGGGTTGGACCAGATGAGATGCAATGAAGCTCAAGTGAAGACTTAAGTAATATTAAGGTCTTACTAGGGTTCATGGGCTTTTACCACATAAGATCATGCTTTCTACTTATTGCTAATAATTAGAATTGCATATTTATGTTTATCTTCTGCTATAGCCATAGGACATGCCTGATAGTAAGAAGATAAAAGACCGTTAAAATCCAACGCTAACATATCAAGCTCGTAAGCCTTCTGACGCGAAACCTCACCTTTCTGACTATCGTTGGAGCCGTGTTGAACCCACTCAGTGGGCACGTCCATCTATCTTCAGACGGTGCTGGATTTCACCTGCGTGTTACAGAGTTGGGATTTATCCCCTCTCGTTGCTCAGCATAGCACGTGGTGGTCCAGGGAGTAGGTCAGGTTAGCTTGACCATGTAGACTACATATGTGGCGCATATGGTAGCACATGGAGGCAGCCATCTCTGGGATCAGAGACTGTGTTGTACCAACTCAGTTGGCACAGTCTGCTGGATTGCCAAGATGAAGGGGAATCGCACGGGTTGGCGATTGGCTGGGACAGCCTACCAGAAACTAGTGCTTGTCATCTCTGTGCATCTTATCTCGCCTGAGCGGGAGGCGGAGACCAAGTATGAAATCTGGATCCCATCTCACTAAAAGAGTGTTTACTCTTTCGGACTGTTTACTGGATTTTTCAGTCAGACAAAATAGTGAGAAAAGAATCTTTCTTAAGTCCTGGATTGATTCTGAAACATTGATACTGACCTTGCTGTTCTTGCTTGTTGTAGATTCCTGCAGCAACGAACACCATGAGCTTCAATGTGCGATCCCTACTGGAAAGGGAGAAGTTTGCTGGGCCGAACTTCTCTGACTGGTTCGGACACCTTAAGATTGTTCTTAAGGCAGAGAGGAAACTGTATGTCCTCGAGACGGCGATACCGCCGCAGCCCGCTCCGAACGCCGCAAGGGCGGTTCGGGAAGCCTACGAAAAGCACGTCAATGATAGCATTGATGTCGCTTGCCTGATGCTAGCGTCTATGACGCCACCGCTGCAGCGTCAGCATGAGGATATGTCGGCTATAGAAATTATAGCGAACCTCAAGATGCTGTATGCTGCACAGGCGAGGACTGAGCGCTATAATCTGACGAAGCTCTTCTTTCAGAGCAAACTGGCTGAGGGGAGCCCAGTGGGAGCTCACGTGCTCAAGATGATTGGGCACAAGGAGGCTCTGGAGAAACTGGGGCATACCATCAACCAGGAGCTTGCTGTGGACATTATTCTGCAGTCTCTTCCGCCCTCTTTCGATGCGTTCATTATTAACTTTAATATGAACAAGATCGATTGTACGCCGGCAGAGCTGCTGAATATGCTCTTGACCACTGAGGAAACTCTGAAGGGTAAGCCTTCAACCTCTGTCTTGATGGTTCCTTCTAGGAACAAGAAGAAGGGGAAGAAGGGCAAGGCCCCTGTCAAGAATTACAGCAAGGCCCTGAAACAGAAGGTGAAGCGGTCGAAGGACAACAGGTGTTTCCACTGTGGCCAGCTGGGTCACTGGAAAAAGGACTGTAAAGCGCTCCAAGGAGATAAGAGGGGAAGCATCGCTTCTGGCTCAGGTATATATGTGACTGAGGTCATGTTATCTTCTTCTACTATATCATGGGTGTTGGACACTGCATGTGGAGTTCACATTTGTTCAAATGTGCAGGAACTCAAGAGAAGAAGGCAGGTGGGACAGCATGAGGTAGACCTACGAGTTGGAAACGGGGCACGGGTTGCTGCTGTTGCTGTAGGAGACTATTTCATTTCTTTACCATCTGGCGTTGTATTAGAATTAAACAATTGTTATTTTGTACCGAGTATCACCAAGAATATTATCTCCATTCCTGCTCTAGTCAGGAAAGGATTTGCCTTTGAATGCAAGATTTCAAAGTGTGTTTTATCTCATGATAATATTGTGTATGCAACTGGTTCAATTAACAATGGGTTATACATGTTGGACATGGAAAATTCTATACAAAACATTGATAATAAGAAAGCCAAGTATGCTGATGACAGCACCTTGTTATGGCATAGTCGTTTAGGCCATATAAACGAGAAGCGCATTAAGCGGTTGCATGAACATGGACTGCTGGGATCATTCTCCTATGAGGAGATTGATACATGCAAAGCTTGTTTGATGGGTAAAATGACGAAGTCTCCTTTTCCTCACAAAGGTCAAAGGGCTTCGGGTTTACTTGACCTTATACACAGTGATGTGTGTGGGCCTTTTAGTAAACATGCCAGAGGTGGCTATCAGTACTTCATTACCTTTACTGATGATTTCAGTAGGTATGGGTATGTCTATTTAATGAGACATAAAAGTGAATCTTTTGACAAGTTCAAAGAGTTCAAAAATGAAGTACAAAATCAGCTAGGCCGAAATATCAAGGCACTTCGTTCTGATCGAGGTGGTGAATACCTGAGTCATGCATTTACTGACTATCTGAAGGAGTGTGGGATTATCTCACAGCTCACTCCGCCAGGAACACCGCAATGGAATGGTGTGTCCGAGAGGAGAAATAGAACGTTACTAGACATGGTTCGTTCTATGATGAGTCAGGCCACTCTTCCATATTCCTTTTGGGGTTTTGCACTGGAAACAGCTGCAAAGGTACTAAACCGAGTGCCATCCAAGGCAGTTTTAAAGACGCCAAATGAGTTGTTGTATGGAAAACAGCCTAGCTTGACATTTATCAGGATCTGGGGTTGCGAGGCTTATGTCAAAAAGCTCGCCTCTGGGAAACTGGAGAGCAGATCTGAGAAATGTATCTTTGTCGGTTACCCTAAGGAAACTAAGGGTTATTATTTCTACGATCCCAAAGAGAACAAGGTTTTTGTTGCTCGGACGGCCATATTTCTTGAGAAGGAGTTTCTTCTGCAAGAGGCCAGTGGGAGAGAAATAAAGCTGGATGAGAATTCAGAGGAAGGACAAAGTAGTCAAGCAGAGTTGGATGTGCCTGAGCTGGTAGATCAGGTTACTGAACAACCTGAGGCTCAGATATCACGGGAACCGCGAAGATCGGGTAGGATCCGTCGACAGCCTGAGCGCTATGACGGAGTCTACATCATTGATAATGATGAACCCCTAACTTATGCGGATGCGGTCAGTGGACCGGAGTCAGCTAGATGGCTTGAAGCTATGCGAGCCGAGATGGACTCCATGTCAGATAACCAAGTCTGGGATTTGGTTGATCCGCCTCCGGGAGTAATCCCTATAGGCTGTAAATGGATCTTCAAGAAGAAGATTGACATGGATGGTAACGTGGTTACCTATAAAGGCAGGCTAGTTGCGAAAGGTTTCAAACAAATCTACGGGATAGATTATGATGAAACTTTCTCTCCTGTAGCCATGTTTAAGTCTATTCGGATTCTTTTCGCGATAGCAGCATATTACGACTATGAGATCTGGCAAATGGATGTGAAGACAGCTTTCCTTAATGGAAATCTGGATGAGGATGTGTATATGACACAACCTGAGGGTTTCACTAATCCAGCAGATCGTCATAAAATATGCAAGTTAAAGAAGTCCATTTATGGACTTAAACAAGCATCAAGAAGCTGGAACATTCGTTTTGATGAATCAATCTCTGAGTTTGGTTTCATCAAGAACGAGGATGACCCGTGTGTATATAAGAGGTTTAGTGGGAGCGTGATTACATTCCTAATCCTCTACGTCGATGATATCTTAATCATTGGAAATGATATTCCTGAACTGCATGCTGTTAAAGCATGGTTGAAAGAACCCCAAAATAAGGGGGGGCGAAACCCTAGATAGGCGCATGTAATTTTTAAAGCAACGGAAAGGAGGGTTTCTAGGACCTTTGATGCATGTATTATTATCAACTTAAAAACCGATTGCACAAGAGATAAAATCATACCATTGCCATCGGTTTGATGGTGTCTTAGAATCAAAGACGCAAGTGCCTCTTCTCCTTAGATGACGCACACAATGAGAAGGCGACTACTTCCTTGGCGACTTTGTGCTAGCAAATCTTCAAGGAGTCCTTCGTATGGGAAATGTGAGAGAGCTTGCTTGTTTTTTTTTCTTCTCGACTCTTCAAGGCGTGAAGAAATAATGATCAACACGAGAGGAGGCGACGAGAATAGAGAGGAGGCCACACGATATGCGCTCCACACAAGACATGGAGACGTGGTTGCTAAAAATAGCCAACCTCACTCTTTCATGCGATCATGTGTTCATGCATTTAACCAATCGCATTTTCCTCTCTTCTTTGAATTGAACCAAGCGCTCATCCATGAGCCGGTTCACTTAAGTTTGGTTCAATAACCAAATAAACCAAGCAATCAGTCCAGACCACAATAAACACTTAAGTTCTTGATCTGACCGTCAATCTCTCGATGCTCCTGATCTGACCGATCTAGCATCCAATCTCTCGATCAAAGCTTACCGATCTCAAGCCCTAATCAATCAAACATGATTAGACCAGATCTCACTTACAATCAGAGATTAAATCCCTTTAAACTGAACCCGAACAATTCAGTCCACACGATCTGACTTAAGTAAGCCATATCATCAAATTGTGCGACCCTGAGGGTTTCCTCTAAATGTCGGTAACGATAATTCTCATTATCACGATCAGTGAGGGGTATCTAGCAACACATCACTGTCTCCCGATATAAAGGAAAGAGTCTTCCAAGACTACACCCAAACCATAGCACAAGTGTGAATCAATTCACAAGGCATGCATATTTCCTTTGCCACTGGATGTTCTTATTGGACAAGCCTGTCAAGCTTGTAACTCCAATATGATGTGCATGATTAGATCAGATGAACACAGTCACCTGGGTATGGCCATACACTTTCTCAATCATCTCATCCAGGGGGCCCCTTTAGAACATCACACTCCTTAAACAAGGAGACGGCAATCCTATGTCTATCACTAGTGCCCTAACCTGATTCAAGCTCACCATCCAAGATAGTCTATAATCATTATGTTTCAAATGATATTGAACTACCTCAAAACAATGGCAATCATCATTTAGATAATACAAGTGATCTCAAGTCAGAGGAAATGTGCCACTTGTCACATTCAAGGAATATTCACATTGTGACAAACAATTGAACATCCTAGTAGGGTCTGTCCAGTACATCCAATGTACCCATGAGTCTACATCTTATTCCATGCTCGAAGCATCCTATAAGATTAGAACACATATTAGTCTTGACCATATCAAGGCTGTCTCATGTTCACCAAGATATATCGACTAAGGACATAATTGCATGTCAGCCCAGCTGAACAGCTTTGAGACATTATTCAGAAGAACATATATTGCAGCAGACAATGTAACTAACTGAATAACAACCATGCCTTTATAAACATAACAGTTTATTACATGATACTGATACATTCCCATAGGCCTCAAACATTAGCCTTAAGGGCATACCCCAACAATCTCCCACTTGCACTTAATCTAATGGTTGAGAAATCTCAAACCCATATTATTACAGTGCTTCTCATGCTTCTGCTGCGCCAGAGGCTTGGTAAGCGGGTCAGCCAGATTGTCATCTGTATGAACCTTGCAGATTTTGATCTCGCCACGATCTATGATCTCCCTGATCAAATGAAACCGTCTCTGTATGTGCTTGGACTTCTGGTGCGACCGTGGTTCCTTTGCTTGTGCAATTGCTCCAGTGTTATCACAGAAGATAACCAAAGGATCTGCACTCGAAGGAACGACACCAAGTTCTCTCACGAACTTACGAATCCACACTGCCTCCTTGGATGCTTCCGAGGCTGCAACATACTCGGCTTCTGTTGTGGAATCAGCAACAGTTGACTGTTTGAAACTCTTCCACACCACTGCACCTCCATTAAAGCTAAAAACATAGCCTGATTGCGATCGGAAATCATCCTGGTCAGACTGGAACGAAGCGTCAGTATATCCTTCAATACTGAGTTCTTCCTGACCACCATATATCAAGAACATATCTTTGGTCCTCCGCAGATATTTTAAAATATTCTTGACTGCAATCCAGTGCGCCATACCTGGATTACCTTGGAAACGACTGGTCACGCTTAACCCGTAAGCGACGTCTGGGCGAGTACACAACATCGCATACATAATGGAACCAATAGCCGAAGCATAAGGCGTATTGTCCATTTCATCTTTCTCAGTCTGTGTTTGTGGACACTGACTCTTCGAAAGATTCAGACCATGTCTGACTGGAAGATATCCTCGTTTAGAATTCTCTAAATGAAATCTCTCCAGGACCTTATCGATGTAAGTACTCTGGCACAGCCCGAGAAGCCTCTTAGATCTATCCCTGTAGATCTTCACACCTAATACATAGGCTGCTTCTCCTAAATCTTTCATCTGGAAACATTTCCTCAGCCATGCTTTAACAGCATGCATTTCAGGAATGTCATTTCCAATGATCAAGATGTCATCGACGTAGAGGACTAGAAAAGTAATTACGCTCCCACTAAACCTCTTATATACACACGGGTCATCCTCGTTCTTGATGAAACCAAATTCGGTGACTGATTCATCAAAACGAATATTCCAGCTTCTAGATGCTTGCTTAAGTCCATAAATAGACTTCTTTAACTTGCATATCTTATGACGATCTGCTGGATTAGTGAAACCCTCTGGTTGTGTCATGTACACATCCTCATCCAGATTTCCATTAAGGAAAGCTGTTTTCACATCCATCTGCCAGATCTCATAATCATAGTATGCAGCTATCGCGAAAAGAATCCGAATAGACTTAAACATGGCTACAGGTGAGAAAGTTTCATCATAATCTATCCCGTAGATTTGTTTGAAACCTTTCGCAACTAGCCTGCCTTTATAGGTAACTACGTTACCATCCATGTCAATCTTCTTCTTGAAGATCCATTTACAGCCTATAGGGATAACTCCCGGAGGCGGATCAACCAAATCCCAAACTTGGTTATCTGACATGGAGTCCATCTCGGCGCGCATAGCTTCAAGCCATCTCGCTGACTCCGGTCCACTGACCGCATCCGCATAAGTGAGGGGTTCATCATGATCAATGATGTAGACTCCGTCATAGCGCTCAGGCTGTCGACGGATCCTTCCCGATCTTCGCGGTTCCCGTGATATCTGAGCCTCAGGTTGTTCAATAACCTGTTCTACCGGCTCAGGCTCATCCAACTCTGCTTGGTCACTTTGTCCTTCTTCTGGATTCTCATCCAGCTTTATTTCTCTCCCACTGGCCTCTTGCAGAAGAAACTCCTTCTCAAGAAATATGGCCGTCCGAGCAACAAAAACCTTGTTCTCCTTGGGATCGTAGAAATAATAACCCTTAGTTTCCTTAGGGTAACCGACAAAGATACATTTGTCAGATCTGCTCTCTAGTTTCCCAGAGGCGAGCTTTTTGACATAAGCCTCGCAGCCCCAGATCCTGATAAATGTCAAGCTCGGCTGTTTCCCATACCATAACTCATATGGAGTCTTAGAAACTGCCTTGGATGGCACTCGGTTTAGTACCTTTGCAGCTGTTTCCAGCGCAAAACCCCAAAAGGAGTATGGAAGAGTAGCCTGACTCATCATAGAATGAACCATATCAAGTAACGTTCTATTTCTCCTCTCGGACACACCATTCCATTGCGGTGTTCCTGGCGGAGTGAGCTGTGAGATAATCCCACACTCCTTCAGATAGTCAGTAAACGTATGACTCAAGTATTCACCACCTCGATCTGAGCGAAGTGCCTTGATATTTCGGCCTAGCTGATTTTGTACTTCATTCTTGAACTCTTTGAACTTGTCAAAAGATTCACTCTTATGTCTCATCAGATAGACATAGCCATACCTACTGAAATCATCAGTAAAGGTAATGAAGTACTGATAGCCACCTCTGGCATGTTTACTAAATGGCCCACACACATCACTGTGTATAAGGTCAAGTAAACCTGAAGCCCTTTGACCTTTATGAGGAAAAGGTGACTTCGTCATTTTACCCATCAAACAAGCCTTGCATGTATCAATCTCCTTATAGGAGAATGATCCCAGCAGTCCATTATCATGCAACCGCTTAATGCGTTTCTCGTTAATATGGCCTAAACGACTATGCCATAACAAGGTGCTGTCATCAGCATACTTGGCTTTCTTAATATCAATTTGCTGTATCGAACATTCCATGTCCAACATGAATAACCCATTGCTAATTGAACCAGTTGCATAAACAATATTATCTAAAGATAAAACACACTTTGAAATATTGCATTCAAAGGAAAATCCCTTCCTGACAAGAGCAGGAATGGAGATAATATTTTTAGTAATACTGGGAACAAAATAACAATTGTCTAGTTCCAATACAATGCCAGATGGTAAAGAAATGAAGTAGTCTCCTACAGCAACAGCAGCAACCCGTGCTCCGTTTCCAACGCGTAGGTCCACCTCATGCTGTCCCACCTGCCTTCTTCTCTTGAGTTCCTGTACATTTGAACAAATGTGAACTCCACATGCAGTGTCCAACACCCATGATATAGAAGAAGAAAACATGACCTCAGTCACGAATATACCTGAGCCAGAAGCGATGCTTCCCCTCTTATCTCCTTGGAGCGCTTTACAGTCCTTTTTCCAGTGACCCAGCTGGCCACAGTGGAAACACCTGTATTCCTTGGACCGCTTCACCTTTTGCTTCAGAGCCTTGCTGTAGCTCTTGACAGTGGCCTTGCCCTTCTTCCCCTTCTTCTTGTTCCTGGAAGGAACCATTAAGACAGAGGTCGAAGGCTTACCCTTCAGAGTCTCCTCAGTGGTCAAGAGCATATTCAGCAGCTCTGCCGGAGTACAATCGATTTTGTTCATATTAAAATTAATAATGAACGCGTCGAATGAAGGCGGGAGAGACTGCAGAATAATGTCCACAGCAAGCTCCTGGTTGATGGTATGCCCCAGTTTCTCTAGAGCCTCCTTGTGCCCAATCATCTTGAGCACGTGAGCTCCCACTGGGCTCCCTTCAGCCAGTTTGCTCTGAAAGAAGAGCTTCGTCAAATTGTAGCGCTCAGTCCTTGCCTGTGCAGCATACAGCATCTTGAGGTTCGCTATAATCTCTATAGCCGACATGTCCTCATGCTGACGCTGCAGCGGTGGCGTCATAGACGCTAGCATCAGGCAAGCGACATCAATGCTATCATTGACGTGCTTTTCATAGGCTTCCCGAACCGCCCTTGCGGCGTTCGGAGCGGGCTGCGGCGGTATCGCCGTCTCGAGGACATACAGTTTCCTCTCTGCCTTAAGAACGATCTTAAGGTGTCCAAACCAGTCAGAGAAGTTCGGCCCAGCAAACTTCTCCCTTTCCAGTAGGGATCGCACATTGAAGTTCATGGTGTTCGTTGCTGCAGGTATCTACAACAATGCAAGAACAGCAAGGTCAGTATCAATGTATAAGAATCAATCAGGACTTAAGAAAGATTCTTTTTCTCACTATTTTATCTGGCTGAAAAATCCAGCAAAACAGCCCGAAAGAGTAGAACTCTTTTAGTGAGATGGGATCCAGATTTCATACTTGGTCTCCGCGTCCAGCTCAGGCGAGATAAGATGCACAGAGAGTACAAGCACTAATCTCTGGTAGGCTGTCCCAGCCAATCGCCAACCCGTGCGATTCCCCTTCATCCGGGCAATCCAGTAGACTGTGCCAACTGAGTTGGTACAACACAGTCTCTGACCCCACAGATGGCTGCCTCCATGTGCTACCATATGCGCCACATATGTAGCCTACACGGTCAAGCTGACCCGACCTACTCCCTGGACCACCATGTGCTATGCTGAGCAACGAGAAGGGATAAATCCCTACTCTGTAACACACAGGTGTAGTCCCGCACCGTCTGAAGATAGATGGACGTGCCCACTGAGTGGGTACAACACGGCTCCAACGATAATCAGAACAGTGAGGTTTCGCGTCAGAAGGCTTACGAGCTTGATATTTGATCGTTGGATTTTAACGGTCTTTTATCTTCTTCACTATCATGCAATTCCTATGGTGATAGCAGAAGATAAACTAATCATGCAATTCTAATATTTAAACAATAAAAGAAAGCATGAATCTTATGTGGTAAAAGCCCATAGCCCTAGTGAGACCTTAACTTAAATTAAGTCTTCACTTGCTCTTCATGGGTCTTTAGCTGCTCATCTGGCCCAAACCAGGGCCCAAGCGCCATCTGCAGCATAGGTGCGCCCACCAGGAATATGCGCCTGGTCCTAGGGTCGATCCCTAGACCTCCCACCTGGTCCAGCCACTGCTGCATGCGCCTCTGCCAAGTGTGCTCTGTGCTCTTGTCTAATTAAATTACAAATTTAACTATCTAGACAAGATTGACACGCAGGTCAATTTCACATTATAAATTAATTAAACTGTGATTCGCAGATCACAAAAATAAAAATTAATTTACAATTAACTCCCAGGCACGCAGGCCCCAGCACAGCACACATTAATAACGGGCAGCCCACATAAGAAGAAATAAACAAGCATATGCAACAACCAACATGTGATCCACTCATGAAAAATTAAATTTCGAAAACCCCTTGGGATCAATTTTAATTTTCCTTATTCGCCCTACTACCTTACAATGGTCCATTACTAGGGATCCACTCATCAGACCCAGTCAGATCCACTGCCCTTTCATGCACCAAGTCCTAACTGACTTGAGTTGACCATAAGGTCAACTATGCATGCGCCAGGGCTGAACAACCACAATGAGGTCTGGCAAGCGGGTGTGACCCCGGGCCTAACTCATGTGTGTTCATTAGTTGTCTCAATCAGACATCGCTACACACCTGTCTGCAGTCGACCTATAGCCACCTCAGGCTTGCGCCAAGGTGCTATCTGGTCGACCCATTCAGGCTGTCAGATAGTCTGATCAGACTGGTTGGATCTTGACTAGACTGAGATTTCAACCCTAATAACCCATCTAAGGGTTTACAGTAGGTGCCTTAGATCTAAGGTTATACGCGCATGTGATATAAGTTTTTGAGAAAAACATACAAAAACAAGCGCCAAGAACATGCGCCAAGGTTTGAATGTAACATGATATATTTTTCGCATGGAACATCTAATATGCGCATGTTATAGATCTAAGCATACTTATACATGGATCACAAAGTTTTAAGCAATCATAGAAACATGCAAACAATGGCTCTGATACCAATTGAAAGAACCCCAAAATAAGGGGGGGCGAAACCCTAGATAGGCGCATGTAATTTTTAAAGCAACGGAAAGGAGGGTTTCTAGGACCTTTGATGCATGTATTATTATCAACTTAAAAACCGATTGCACAAGAGATAAAATCATACCATTGCCATCGGTTTGATGGTGTCTTAGAATCAAAGACGCAAGTGCCTCTTCTCCTTAGATGACGCACACAATGAGAAGGCGACTACTTCCTTGGCGACTTTGTGCTAGCAAATCTTCAAGGAGTCCTTCGTATGGGAAATGTGAGAGAGCTTGCTTGTTTTTTTTTCTTCTCGACTCTTCAAGGCGTGAAGAAATAATGATCAACACGAGAGGAGGCGACGAGAATAGAGAGGAGGCCACACGATATGCGCTCCACACAAGACATGGAGACGTGGTTGCTAAAAATAGCCAACCTCACTCTTTCATGCGATCATGTGTTCATGCATTTAACCAATCGCATTTTCCTCTCTTCTTTGAATTGAACCAAGCGCTCATCCATGAGCCGGTTCACTTAAGTTTGGTTCAATAACCAAATAAACCAAGCAATCAGTCCAGACCACAATAAACACTTAAGTTCTTGATCTGACCGTCAATCTCTCGATGCTCCTGATCTGACCGATCTAGCATCCAATCTCTCGATCAAAGCTTACCGATCTCAAGCCCTAATCAATCAAACATGATTAGACCAGATCTCACTTACAATCAGAGATTAAATCCCTTTAAACTGAACCCGAACAATTCAGTCCACACGATCTGACTTAAGTAAGCCATATCATCAAATTGTGCGACCCTGAGGGTTTCCTCTAAATGTCGGTAACGATAATTCTCATTATCACGATCAGTGAGGGGTATCTAGCAACACATCACTGTCTCCCGATATAAAGGAAAGAGTCTTCCAAGACTACACCCAAACCATAGCACAAGTGTGAATCAATTCACAAGGCATGCATATTTCCTTTGCCACTGGATGTTCTTATTGGACAAGCCTGTCAAGCTTGTAACTCCAATATGATGTGCATGATTAGATCAGATGAACACAGTCACCTGGGTATGGCCATACACTTTCTCAATCATCTCATCCAGGGGGCCCCTTTAGAACATCACACTCCTTAAACAAGGAGACGGCAATCCTATGTCTATCACTAGTGCCCTAACCTGATTCAAGCTCACCATCCAAGATAGTCTATAATCATTATGTTTCAAATGATATTGAACTACCTCAAAACAATGGCAATCATCATTTAGATAACACAAGTGATCTCAAGTCAGAGGAAATGTGCCACTTGTCACATTCAAGGAATATTCACATTGTGACAAACAATTGAACATCCTAGTAGGGTCTGTCCAGTACATCCAATGTACCCATGAGTCTACATCTTATTCCATGCTCGAAGCATCCTATAAGATTAGAACACATATTAGTCTTGACCATATCAAGGCTGTCTCATGTTCACCAAGATATATCGACTAAGGACATAATTGCATGTCAGCCCAGCTGAACAGCTTTGAGACATTATTCAGAAGAACATATATTGCAGCAGACAATGTAACTAACTGAATAACAACCATGCCTTTATAAACATAACAGTTTATTACATGATACTGATACATTCCCATAGGCCTCAAACATTAGCCTTAAGGGCATACCCCAACAATGGTTAGGAAAATGTTTCCAGATGAAAGATTTAGGAGAAGCAGCCTATGTACTAGGTGTCAAGATCTACCGGGATAGATCTAAGAGGCTTCTCGGGCTGTGCCAGAGTACTTACATCGATAAAGTCCTAGAGAGATTCCATTTAGAAAATTCTAAACGTGGATATCTTCCAGTCAGACATGGTCTGAATCTTTCAAAGAGTCAGTGTCCACAAACACAGACTGAGAAAGATGAAATGGACAATACGCCTTATGCTTCGGCTATTGGGTCCATTATGTATGCGATGTTGTGTACTCGCCCAGACGTCGCTTACGGGTTAAGCGTGACCAGTCGATTCCAAAGTAATCCAGGATTGGCGCACTGGATTGCAGTCAAGAACATTTTAAAATATCTGCGGAGGACCAAAGATATGTTCTTGATATATGGTGGTCAGGAAGAACTCAGTATAGAGGGATATACTGACGCTTCGTTCCAGTCGGACCAGGATGATTTCCGATCGCAATCAGGCTATGTTTTTAGCTTGAATGGTGGAGCAGTGGTGTGGAAGAGCTTCAAACAGTCAACTGTTGCTGATTCCACAACAGAAGCCGAGTATGTTGCAGCCTCGGAAGCATCCAAGGAGGCAGTGTGGATTCGTAAGTTCGTGAGAGAACTTGGTGTCGTTCCTTCGAGTGCAGATCCTTTGGTTATCTTCTGTGATAACACTGGAGCTATAGCACAAGCAAAGGAACCACGGTCGCACCAGAAGTCCAAGCACATACAGAGACGGTTTCATTTGATCCGGGAGATCATTGATCATGGCGAGATCAAAGTATGCAAGGTTCATACAGATGACAATCTGGCAGACCCGCTTACCAAGCCTCTGGCGCAGCAGAAGCATGAGAAGCACTGTAATAATATGGGTTTGAGTTTTCTCAACCATTAGATTAAGTGCAAGTGGGAGATTGTTGGGGTATGCCCTTAAGGCTAATGTTTGAGGCCTTGGGATTGTATAAGTATCATGTAATAAACTCTTAAGTTTATAATAAGGCATGGTTGTTATTCAGGTTGTTACCTTGTCTGCTGTAATAAGTGTACTTCTGAATAATGTCTCAAAGCTGTTCAGCTAGGCTGACAGGCTATAAGTCCTTAGTCGAGATATCTTGGTGAACATGAGACAGCCTTGATATGATGGAGACTAATATGAGTGCTAATCTTATAGGATGCTTCGAGCATGGAATAAGATGTAGACTCATGGGTACATTGGATGTACTGGACAGACCCTACTGGGATATTGCATTGCTTGTCACAATGTGAATGATCCCTGTAAGCAGCAAGTGGCACATGTCCTTTGACTTGAGATCACTTGTGTTTCTAAATGATGATTGTCATTGTTTTGAGGTAGTTCAATATCATTTGAAATATAATGATTATAGACTATCTTGGATGGTGAGCTTGAATCAGGTTAGGGCACTAGTGATAGACATAGGATTGCCGTCTCCTTGTTTAAGGAGTGTGGTGTTCTAAGGGCCCCCCTTATATGAGATGATTGAGATAGTGTATGGCCATACCCAGATGACTATGTGCATCTGATCTAATCATGCTCATCGTATTGGAGTTACAAGCTTGACCCGCTTGTCCAATAAGAACATCCAGTGGCAAAGGACACATGTATGCCTTGTGAATTGAGTCACACTTGTGCTATGGTTTGGGAGTAGTCTTGGAAGACTCTTTCCTTTATATCGGGAGACAGTGATGTGTTGCTAGATACCCCTCACTGATCGTGATAACGCAAGTTATCGTTACCGACATTTAGAGGAAACCCTCAGGGTCGCACAATTTGGTGATATGGCTTACTTGAGTCAGATCGTATGGACTGGATTCTTTGAGTTCAGATTAAAGGGATTTAATCTCTGATTGTAAGTGAGATCTGGTCTGATCATGTTTGATTGATTAGGACTTGAGATCGGTAAGCTTCGATCGAGAGAGGTGATGCTAGATCGGAGAGATCAAGGGCATCAGATGATGAATGGTTAGATCATGAGCCTTGGGGGTTCAATTTGGTCTAGACCAAGTGGCTAGAGCTATTTCGGTTTGGTTTGTTGAACCAAAGCCGATTTGACATTTTGGCTTGAACCGGTTCACAATGGTGAACGCATGGTTCAATCCTAAAATGCGTTTGGGTTGAGTTGAGCGCATGGACTTGATGAGCTTCCATTTATGGATAGTCATCAAGGGCCGGTTTCACTCACTTAAATGCCAAAAACGCATATGCGTTTGTTCTCTTCTCTTCAACGCATTCGACTTTGGTTGGGTGGTGATTGACGAAGAGAAGGAGACGTTGAGCGAGAGGAGCTCTCGGCCAAGAGGTTCATCATCCCCTTCCATTCGACGCTTGAAGGCTTGGGTGTCTTGCTAGCACAAGAGACCGCAAGGAGTAAGCATCTTCACCTTGTGTGTGAACTTGTGGAGGAGATCTACTTTGTTCTCTTTATCCAAGCCGACTTCCAAGCATATGGCGTTGGTATGATTTTTATCTCAATCTATTCAATCGATTATAGTTGAACATATGGCATGCAAATGATCTTGAACCCTTGCTTCCGCTTGCATATTTTACATTAGCGCCATGCTTAGGGTTTTGCCCCCTCATGATTAGGGGTTCCTTCAAGAGGCGCATGCAGCAAGTGGCTTGACCAGGTGGGAGGTCTAGGGTTCGACCCTAGGACCTGGCGCATATTCCTGGTGGGCGCACCAGACCTGCAGATGGCGCTTGGGCCCTGGTTTGGGCCAGATGAGCAGCAAAAGCCCCATGAAGAAAAGCAAGTGAAGACTTAAGTTAATTAAGGTCTTACTTAGGTTATGGGCTTTTACCACATAAGATCCATGCTTTCTTTTATTGTTTATATAAGTAGAACAGCATGTTTTAATTTATCTTCTGCTATCACCATAGGAATTGCATGATAGTGAAGAAGATAAAAGACCGTTAAAATCCAACGCTTAAATATCAAGCTCGTAAGCCTTCTGACGCGAAACCTCACTGTTCTGACTATCGTTGGAGCCGTGTTGTACCCACTCAGTGGGCACGTCCATCTATCTTCAGACGGTGCGGGATTACACCTGTGTGTTACAGAGTAGGGATTTATCCCTTCTCGTTGCTCAGCATAGCACATGGTGGTCCAGGGAGTAGGTCGGGTCAGCTTGACCATGTAGGCTACATATGTGGCGCATATGGTAGCACATGGAGGCAGCCATCTGTGGGATCAGAGACTGTGTTGTACCAACTCAGTTGGCACAGTCTGCTGGATTGCCCAGATGAAGGGGAATCGCACGGGTTGGCGATCGGCAGGGACTGCCTACCGGAGATTAGTGCTTGTACTCTCTGTGCATCTTATCTCGCCTGAGCGGGACGCGGAGACCAAGTATGAAATCCGGATCCCATCTCACTAAAAGAGTGTCTACTCTTTCGGACTGTTTAATGGATTTTTCAGTCAGATAAAATAGTGAGAAAAAGAATCTTTCTTATGTCCTGATTGATTCTTCACATTGATACTGACCTTGCTGTTCTTGCATTGTTGTAGATACCTGCAGCAACGAACACCATGAACTTCAATGTGCGATCCCTACTGGAAAGGGAGAAGTTTGCTGGGCCGAACTTCTCTGACTGGTTCGGACACCTTAAGATCGTTCTTAAGGCAGAGAGGAAACTGTATATCCTCGAGACGGCGATACCGCCTCAGCCCGCTCCGAACGCCGCAAGGGCGGTTCGGGAAGCCTATGAAAAGCACGTCAATGATAGCATTGATGTCGCTTGCCTGATGTTAGCGTCTATGACGCCACCGTTGCAGCGTCAGCATGAGGATATGTCTGCTATAGACATGATAGCAAACCTCAAGATGCTGTATGCTGCACAGGCGACGACAGAACGCTATAATTTGACAAAGCTGTTCTTTCAGAGCAAACTGGCTGAAGGGAGCCCAGTGGGAGCTCACGTGCTCAAGATGATTGGGCACAAGGAGGCTCTAGAGAAACTGGGGCATACCATCAACCAGGAGCTTGCTGTGGATATTATTCTGCAGTCTCTCCCGCCTTCATTCGACGCGTTCATTATTAACTTTAATATGAACAAAATCGATTGTACTCCGGCAGAGCTGCTGAATATGCTCTTCACTACTGAGGAGACTCTGAAGGGAAAGCCTTCGACCTCTGTCTTAATGGTTCCTTCGAGGAACAAGAAGAAGGGGAAGAAGGGCAAGACCCTTGTCAAGAGCTACAGCAAGGCTCTGAAGCAGAAGGTGAAGCGGTCCAAGGAATACAGGTGTTTCCACTGTGGCCAGCTGGGTCACTGGAAAAAGGATTGTAAAGTGCTCCAAGGAGATAAGAGGGGAAGCATCGCTTCTGGCTCAGGTATATTCGTGACTGAGGTCATGTTTTCTTCTTCTATATCATGGGTGTTGGACACTGCATGTGGAGTTCACATTTGTTCAAATGTGCAGGAACTCAAGAGAAGAAGGCAGGTGGGACAGCATGAGGTGGACCTACGAGTAGGAAACGGGGCACGGGTTGCTGCTGTTGCTGTAGGGGACTATTTCATTTCTTTACCATCTGGACTTGTATTGGAACTAAACAGTTGTTATTTTGTTCCCGGTATTACTAAAAATATTATCTCCATTCCTGCTCTTGTCAGGAAGGGTTTTTCCTTTGAATGCAATATTTCAAAGTGTCTTTTATCTTATGATAATATTGTTTATGCAACTGGTTCAATTAGCAATGGATTATTCGTGTTGGACATGGATTGTTCTATACAAAATGTTGATATTAAGAAAGCCAAGTATGCTGATGACAGCACCTTGCTATGGCATAGTCGTTTAGGCCATATTAACGAGAAACGCATTAAGCGGTTGCATGATTATGGACTGCTGGGATCATTCTCTTACAAGGAGATTGATACATGCAAAGCTTGTTTGATGGGTAAAATGACGAAGTCGCCTTTTCCTCACAAAGGTCAAAGGGCTTCAGGTTTACTGGACCTTATACACAGTGATGTGTGTGGGCCATTTAGTAAACATGCCAGAGGTGGCTATCAGTACTTCATTACCTTTACTGATGATTTCAGTAGGTATGGCTATGTCTATCTGATGAGACATAAGAGTGAATCTTTTGACAAGTTCAAAGAGTTCAAAAATGAAGTACAGAATCAGCTAGGCCAAAATATCAAGGCACTTCGCTCAGATCGAGGTGGAGAATACTTGAGTCATACGTTTACTGACTATCTGAAGGAGTGTGGGATTATCTCACAGCTCACTCCGCCAGGAACACCGCAATGGAATGGTGTGTCCGAGAGGAGAAACAGAACGCTACTTGATATGGTTCGTTCTATGATGAGTCAGGCTACTCTTCCATACTCCTTTTGGGGTTCTGCACTGGAAACAGCTGCAAAAGTACTAAACCGAGTGCCATCCAAGGCCGTTTCAAAAACTCCATATGAGTTATGGTATGGGAAACAGCCAAGCTTGACATTTATCAGGATCTGGGGTTGCGAGGCTTATGTCAAAAAGCTCGCCTCTGGGAAACTAGAGAGCAGATCTGACAAATGTATCTTTGTCGGTTACCCTAAGGAGACTAAGGGTTATTATTTCTACGATCCCAAAGAGAACAAGGTGTTTGTTGCTCGGACGGCCATATTTCTTGAGAAGGAGTTTCTTCTGCAAGAGGCCAGTGGGAGAGAAATAAAGCTGGATGAGAATCCAGAAGAAGGACAAAGTGCTCAAGCAGAGTTGGATGAGCCTGAGCCAGTAGATCAGGTTATTGAACAACCTGAGGCTCAGATATCACGGGAACCGCGAAGATCGGGAAGGATCCGTCGACAACCTGAGCGTTATGACGGAGTCTACATCATTGATAATGATGAACCCCTCACTTATGCGGATGCGGTCAGTGGACCGGAGTCAGCGAGATGGCTTGAAGCTATGCGCGCCGAGATGGACTCCATGTCAGATAACCAAGTCTGGGATTTGGTTGATCCACCTCCGGGAGTAATCCCTATAGGCTGTAAATGGATCTTCAAGAAGAAGATTGACATGGATGGTAACGTGGTTACCTATAAAGACAGACTAGTTGCGAAAGGTTTCAAACAAATCTACGGGATAGATTATGATGAAACTTTCTCACCTGTAGCCATGTTTAAGTCTATTCGGATTCTTTTCGCGATAGCGGCATATTATGATTATGAGATCTGGCAGATGGATGTGAAAACAGCTTTCCTTAATGGAAATCTGGATGAGGATGTGTACATGACACAACCTGAGGGTTTCACTAATCCATCAGATCCTCATAAGATATGCAAGTTAAAGAAGTCCATTTATGGACTTAAGCAAGCATCAAGAAGCTGGAATATTCGTTTTGATGAATCAGTCACTGAATTTGGTTTCATCAAGAACGAGGATGACCCGTGTGTATATAAGAGGTTTAGTGGGAGCGTGATTACTTTCCTAGTCCTCTACGTCGATGATATCTTGATCATTGGAAATGATATTCCTGAAATGCATGCTGTTAAAGCATGGTTAAGGAAATGTTTCCAGATGAAAGATTTAGGAGAAGCAGCCTATGTATTAGGTGTGAAGATCTACAGGGATAGATCTAAGAGGCTTCTCGGGTTGTGCCAGAGTACTTACATCGATAAAGTCCTAGAGAGATTTCATTTAGAGAATTCTAAACGAGGATATCTTCCAGTCAGACATGGTCTGAATCTTTCGAAGAGTCAGTGTCGACAAACACAGACTGAGAAAGATGAAATGGACAATACGCCTTATGCTTCGGCTATTGGATCCATTATGTATGCGATGTTGTGCACTCGCCCAGACGTCGCTTACGGGTTAAGCGTGACCAGTCGTTTCCAAAGTAATCCAGGTCAGGCACACTGGATTGCGGTCAAGAACATCTTAAAATATCTGCGGAGGACCAAAGATATGTTCTTGATATATGGTGGTCAGGAAGAACTCAGTATTGAAGGATATACTGACGCTTCGTTCTAGTCTGACCAGGATGATTTTCGATCGCAATCAGGCTATGTTTTTAGCTTGAATGGAGGTGCAGTGGTGTGGAAGAGTTTCAAACAGTCAACTGTTGCTGATTCCACAACAGAAGCCGAGTATGTTGCAGCCTCGGAAGCATCCAAGGAGGCAGTATGGATTCGTAAGTTCGTGAGAGAACTTGGTGTTGTTCCTTCGAGTGCAGATCCTTTGGTTATCTTCTGTGATAACACTGGAGCAATCGCACAAGCAAAGGAACCACGGTCGCACCAGAAGTCCAAGCACATACAGAGACGGTTTCATTTGATCAGGGAGATCATAGATCGTGGCGAGATCAAAATCTGCAAGGTTCATACAGATGACAATCTGGCAGACCCGCTTACTAAGCCTCTGGCGCAGCAGAAGCATGAGAAGCACTGTAATAATATGGGTTTGAGATTTCTCAACCATTAGATTAAGTGCAAGTGGGAGATTGTTGGGGTATGCCCTTAAGCCTAATGTTTGAGGCCTAGGGAATGTATCAGTATCGTGTAATAAACGTTTATGTTTATAAAGGCATGGTTATTATTCAGTTAGCTACATTGTCTGCTGCAATATATGTTCTTCTGAATAATGTCTCAAAGCTGTTCAGCTGGGCTGACATGCAGTTAAGTCCTTAGTTGATATATCTTGGTGAACATGAGACAGCCTTGATATGGTTAAGCCTAATATGTGTTCTAGTCTTATAGGATGCTTCGAGCATGGAATAAGATGTAGACTCATGGGTACATTGGATGTGCTGGACAGACCCTACTAGGATATTCAATTGTTTGTCACAATGTGAATAATCCTTGAGTGCAACAAGTGGCACATTTCCTCTGACTTGAGATCACTTGTGTTTTCTAAATGATGATTGTCATTGTTTTGAGGTAGTTCAATATCATTTGAAACATAATGATTATAGACTATCTTGGATAATGAGCTTGAGTCATGTTAGGGCACTAGTGATAGACATAGGATTGCCGTCTCCTTGTTTAAGGAGTGTGATGTTCTAAAGGGGCCCCCTGGATGAGATGATTGAGAAAGTGTATGGCCATACCCAGATGACAGTGTTCATCTGATCTAATCATGCTCATCATATTGGAGCTACAAGCTTGACACGCTTGTCCAATAAGAACATCCAGTGGCAAAGGAAGTATGCATGCCTGGTGAAGTTGATTCACACTTGTGCTGTTTTTGGGTGTAGTCTTGGAAGACTCTTTCTTTTATATCGGGAGACAGTGATGTGTTGCTAGATACCCCTCACTGATCGTGATAACATGAGTTATCGTTACCGACATTTAAAGGAAACCCTCAGGGTCGCACAATTTGATGATATGGCTTACTTAAGGCAGATCGTGTGGACTGAATTGGTTAGGTTCAGTTTAAAGGGTTTTTATCTCTGATTGTAAGTGAGATCTAGTCTGATCATGTTTGATTGATTAGGGCTTGAGATCGGTAAGCTTCGATCGAGAGAATAGATGCTAGATCGGTGAGATCAAGAGCATCAAGAGATGAACGGTCAGATCTGGAACCTTAGGGTTTATTTGAGATCTAGACTTGATTACTTGGCTTGATTGGTTTTAAACCAAACCAAATTGAACCGGCTCATGAAATGAGCGCATGGTTCAAGGTGTGGCGACATGTTCACTTGGCGTGAACGTTGGAGCGGTGAGTGGTTGCTATTTTTAGTAACCATGATCTCCAATTGGAGTTACTCACGTTCGAATAGAGTGCTCTCTATTCTCGCCTCTCGCTCTCATTCCTCTCGACTTCTGTGTGTGGCGACGCCTTGAAGGTTGAGGAGGTTTCGGCCAAGAGAACTGAAGGAACCCCTAACTAAGGGGGAAGAAACCCTAAGCATGCTCATCTATCATGCATAGCGGAAAGAGGGCTTCAAGTCAAGATCGGATATGAAACAATATGATCAACTTGAAACTAGAAATCATACCAATGCCATGGACTTGGATCTCGGCTTGGAAGAAGAGATCAAGATAGGTCTCCTCCAAAGTGTGCCACACACAAGATGAAGTTGGCTCACTCCTTGGGGTCGCTTGTGCTAGCAAGTCACTCAAGGAATCTTCACTTGTCGAATGGAAGGGATGATGAACTTCCTTGTTGCCGAGAGTTCCACTTTGCCCAAGCTCTCCTTCTCGTCGTCAACCACACCTCAACCAATGTCCAAGGCGTTGATGAGAAAAGTTCCAACGCATAAGCGTTTTTGGCGTTAAGTGAAACCGGCCCCCTTTGATGACTTTCCATAAATGGAAGCTCATCAAAGCATGCGCTCAAGCCATAACCCAAACGCATTTGAGCATTGAACCATGCGTTCACAATTGTGAACCGGTTCAAGCTAAACCGTTCGATTCAACTTTGGTTCATGAACCAAACCGAAATGGCTCAAGCCATGTGGTCTAGACCATATTGAACCCCAAGGCTCATGATCTAACCATTCATCACCTGATGCCCCTGATCTTTCCGATCTAGCATCATCTCTCTTGATCGAAGCTTACCGATCTCAAGCCTTAATCAATCAAACATGATCAGACCAGATCTCACTTACAATCAGAGATAAAATCCCTTTAATCTGAACTCAAAGAATCCAGTCCATTCGATCTGACTCAAGTAAGCCATATCATCAAATTGTGCGACCCTGAGGGTTTCCTCTAAATGTCGGTAACGATAACTTACGTTATCACGATCAGTGAGGGGTATCTAGCAACACATCACTGTCTCCCGATATAAAGGAAAGAGTCTTCCAAGACTACTCCCAAACCATTGCACAAGTGTGACTCCATTCACAAGGCATACATGTGTCCTTTGCCACTGGATGTTCTTATTGGACAAGCGGGTCAAGCTTGTAACTCCAATACGATGAGCATGATTAGATCAGATGCACATTGTCATCTGGGCATGGCCATACACTATCTCAATCATCTCATATAGGGGGCCCATTAGAACATCACACTCCTTAAACAAGGAGACGGCAATCCTATGTCTATCACTAGTGCTCTAACCTGATTCAAGCTCACCATCCAAGATAGTCTATAATCATTATGTTTCAAATGATATTGAACTACCTCAAAACAATGACAATCATCATTTAGAAACACAAGTGATCTCAAGTCAAAGGACATGTGCCACTTAGTGCTCACAAGGATCATTCACATTGTGACAAGCAATGGAATATCCGAGTAGGGTCTGTCCAGTACATCCAATGTACCCATGAGTCTACATCTTATTCCATGCTCGAAGCATCCTATAAGATTAGCACTCATATTAGTCTCAATCATATCAAGGCTGTCTCATGTTCACCAAGATATCTCGACTAAGGACATATAGCCTGTCAGCCTAGCTGAACAGCTTTGAGACATTATTCAGAAGTACACTTATTACAGCAGACAAGGTAACAACCTGAATAATAACCATGCCTTTTATAAACACAAGAGTTTATTACATGATACTTATACAATCCCAAAGGCCTCAAACATTAGCCTTAAGGGCATACCCCAACAATCTCCCACTTGCACTTAATCTAATGGTTGAGAAATCTCAAACCCATATTATTACAGTGCTTCTCATGCTTCTGCTGCGCCAGAGGCATGGTAAGCGGGTCTGCCAGATTGTCATCTGTATGAACCTTGCAAATCTTGATCTCGCCACGATCAATGATCTCCCGGATCAAGTGAAAACGTCTTTGTATGTGCTTGGACTTCTGGTGTGACCGCGGTTCCTTTGCTTGTGCTATAGCTCCAGTGTTATCACAGAAGATAACCAAAGGATCTGCACTCGAAGGAACGACACCAAGTTCTCTCACGAACTTACGAATCCACACTGCCTCCTTGGATGCTTCCGAGGCTGCAACATACTCGGCTTCTGTTGTGGAATCAGCAACAGTTGACTGTTTGAAACTTTTCCACACCACAGCACCTCCATTCAAGCTAAAAACATAGCCTGATTGCGATCGGAAATCATCCTGGTCCGACTGGAACGAAGCGTCAGTATATCCCTCTATACTGAGTTCTTCCTGACCACCATATATCAAGAACATATCTTTGGTCCTCCGCAGATATTTTAAGATGTTCTTGACCGCAATCCAGTGCGCCAAACCTGGATTACTTTGGAATCGACTGGTCACGCTTAACCCGTAAGCGACGTCTGGGCGAGTACACAACATCGCATACATAATGGACCCAATAGCCGAAGCATAAGGCGTATTGTCCATTTCATCTTTCTCAGTCTGTGTTTGTGGACACTGACTCTTCGAAAGATTCAGACCATGTCTGACTGGAAGATATCCACGTTTAGAATTCTCTAAATGGAATCTCTCCAGGACCTTATCGATGTAGGTACTCTGGCACAACCCGAGAAGCCTCTTAGATCTATCCCGGTAGATCTTCACACCTAATACATAGGCTGCTTCTCCTAGATCTTTCATCTGAAAACATTTTCCTAACCATGCCTTAACAGCATGCAGTTCAGGAATATCGTTTCCAATGATCAAGATATCATCGACGTAGAGGATTAGGAATGTAATCACGCTCCCACTAAACCTCTTATATACACACGGGTCATCTTCGTTCTTGATGAAACCAAACTCAGAGATTGATTCATCAAAACGAATATTCCAGCTTCTTGATGCTTGCTTCAATCCATAAATGGATTTCTTTAACTTGCATATTTTATGACGATCTGATGGATTAGTGAAACCCTCAGGTTGTGTCATATACACATCCTCATCCAGATTTCCATTGAGGAAAGCTGTCTTCACATCCATCTGCCAGATCTCATAATCGTAATATGCAGCTATCGCGAAAAGAATCCGAATAGACTTAAACAAGGCTACAGGAGAGAAAGTTTCATCATAATCTATCCCGTAGATTTGAAACCTTTCGCAACTAGCCTGCCTTTATAGGTAACCACGTTACCATCCATGTCAATCTTCTTCTTGAAGATCCATTTACAGCCTATAGGGATTACTCCCGGAGGCGGATCAACCAAATCCCAGACTTGGTTATCTGACATGGAGTCCATCTCGGCTCGCATAGCTTCAAGCCATCTAGCTGACTCCGGTCCACTGACCGCATCCGCATAAGTTAGGGGTTCATCATTATCCATGATGTAGACTCCGTCATAGCGCTCAGGCTGTCGACGGATCCTACCCGATCTTCGCGGTTCCCGTGATATCTGAGCCTCAGGTTGTTCAATAACCTGATCTACTGGCTCAGGCACATCCAACTGTGCTTGACTACTTTGTCCTTCCTCTGGATTTTCATCCAGCTTTATTTCTCTCCCACTGGCCTCTTGCAGAATAAATTCCTTCTCAAGAAATACGGCCGTCCGAGCAACAAAAACCTTGTTCTCTTTGGGATCGTAGAAATAATAACCCTTAGTTTCCTTAGGGTAACCGACAAAGATGCATTTGTCAGATCTGCTCTCTAGTTTCCCAGAGGCGAGCTTTTTGACATAAGCCTCGCAACCCCAGATCCTGATAAATGTCAAGCTAGGCTGTTTCCCATACCATAACTCATATGGCGTCTTTAAAACTGCCTTGGATGGCACTCGGTTTAGTACCTTTGCAGCTGTTTCCAGTGCAAAACCCCAAAAGGAATATGGAAGAGTAGCCTGACTCATCATAGAACGAACCATATCAAGTAGCGTTCTATTTCTCCTCTCGGACACACCATTCCATTGCGGTGTTCCTGGCGGAGTGAGCTGTGAGATAATCCCACACTCCTTCAGATAGTCAGTAAACGCATGACTCAGGTATTCACCACCTCGATCAGAACGAAGTGCCTTGATATTTCGGCCTAACTGATTCTGTACTTCATTCTTGAACTCTTTGAACTTGTCAAAAGATTCATTTTTATGTCTCATTAAATAGACATACCCATACCTACTGAAATCATCAGTAAAGGTAATGAAGTACTGATAGCCACCTCTGGCATGTTTACTGAAAGGCCCACACACATCACTGTGTATAAGGTCCAGTAAACCTGAAGTCCTTTGACCTTTGTGAGGAAAAGGAGACTTCGTCATTTTACCCATTAAACAAGCTTTGCATGTCTCAATCTCCTCATAGGAGAATGATCCCAGCAGTCCATGTTCATGCAACCGCTTAATGCGCTTCTCGTTTATATGGCCTAAACGACTATGCCATAGCAAGGTGCTGTCATCAGCATACTTGGCTTTCTTATTATCAATGTTTTGTATAGAATTTTCCATGTCCAACATGTATAACCCATTGTTAATTGAACCAGTTGCATACACAATATTATCATAAGTTAAAACACACTTTGAAATCTTGCATTCAAAGGCAAATCCTTTCCTGACAAGAGCAGGAATAGAGATAATATTCTTGGTAATACTGGGTACAAAATAACAATTGTTTAATTCTAATACAATGCCAGATGGTAAAGTAATGAAATAGTCTCCTACAGCAACAGCAGCAACCCGTGCCCCGTTTCCAACTCGTAGGTCTACCTCATGCTGTCCCACCTGCCTTCTTCTCTTGAGTTCCTGCACATTTGAACAAATGTGAACTCCACATGCAGTGTCTAACACCCATGATATAGAAGAAGATGAAACCATGACTTCCGTCACGTATATACCTGAGCCAGAAGCAATGCTTCCCCTCTTATCTCCTTGGAGCGCTTTACAGTCCTTTTTCCAGTGACCCAGCTGGCCACAGTGGAAACACCTGTTGTCCTTCGACCGCTTCACCTTCTGTTTCAGGGCCTTACTGTAATTCTTGACAGGGGCCTTGCCCTTCTTCCCCTTCTTCTTGTTCCTAGAAGGAACCATCAAGACAGAGGTTGAAGGCTTACCCTTCAGAGTTTCCTCAGTTGTCAAGAGCATATTCAGCAGCTCTGCCGGCGTACAATCGATCTTGTTCATATTAAAGTTAATAATGAACGCATCGAAAGAAGGCGGGAGAGACTGCAGAATAATATCCACAGCAAGCTCCTGGTTGATGGTATGCCCCAGTTTCTCCAGAGCCTCCTTGTGCCCAATCATCTTGAGCACGTGAGCTCCCACTGGGCTCCCCTCAGCCAGTTTGCTCTGAAAGAAGAGCTTCGTCAGATTATAGCGTTCAGTCCTCGCCTGTGCAGCATACAGCATTTTGAGGTTTGCTATAATCTCTATAGCTGACAAATCCTCATGCTGACGCTGCAGCGGTGGCGTCATAGACGCTAGCATCAGGCAAGCGACATCAATGCTATCATTGACGTGCTTTTCGTAGGCTTCCCGAACCGCCCTTGCGGCGTTCGGAGCGGGCTGCGGCGGTATCGCCGTCTCGAGGACATACAGTTTCCTCTCTGCCTTAAGAACAATCTTAAGGTGTCCGAACCAGTCAGAGAAGTTCGGCCCAGCAAACTTCTCCCTTTCCAGTAGGGATCGCACATTGAAGCTCATGGTGTTCGTTGCTGCAGGAATCTACAACAAGCAAGAACAGCAAGGTTAGTATCAATGTTTCAGAATCAATCCAGGACTTAAGAAAGATTCTTTTCTCACTATTTTGTCTGACTGAAAAATCCAGTAAACAGTCCGAAAGAGTAACACTCTTTTAGTGAGATGGGATCCAGATTTCATACTTGGTCTCCGCGTCCCGCTCAGGCGAGATAAGATGCACAGAGATGACAAGTACTAATTTCTGGTAGGCTGTGCCAGCCAATCGCCAACCCGTGCGATTCCCCTTCATCTTGGCAATCCAGCAGACTGTGCCAACTGAGTTGGTACAACACAGTCTCTGATCCCAGAGATGGCTGCCTCCATGTGCTACCATATGCGCCACATATGTAGCCAACATGGTCAAGCTGACCTGACCTACTCCCTGGACCACCACGTGCTATGCTGAGCAACGAGAGGGGATAAATCCCAACTCTGTAACACGCAGGTGAAATCCAGCACCGTCTGAAGATAGGTGGACGTGCCCACTGAGTGGGTTCAACACGGCTCCAACGATAATCAGAAAGGTGAGGTTTCGCGTCAGAAGGCTTACGAGCTTGATATGTTAGCGTTGGATTTTATCGGTCTTTTATCTTCTTAACTATCATACAAGTCCTATGGTGATAGCAGAAGATAAACTTAAACATGCAATTCTAATTATAAGCAATAAGAAGAAAGCATGATCTTATGTGGTAAAAGCCCATGAACCCTAGTAAGACCTTAATTTACTTAAGTCTTCACTTGAGCTCCTTGCATCTCATCTGGTCCAACCCAGTGCCCTAGCGCCAAGAGCACCTCAGGTGCACCACCAGATGAATGCCCCTCTTGGATGTGTGCACTTGTCTAATCAAAGTACATTTGATCTATCTAGACAAGGTTGACTCGCAGGTCAACTACATATTATAAATTAAGTACAATGTGATTCGCAGATCACAAATTAATTTACAACTTATCCAGGCTCGCAGGCCCCAGCACAGCACACAATAGGGCAACCCACATAAGACTAAATAAACAAGCATATGATTCAATCAACATGTGATCCATTCAAGAAATTAAATTTTGGAAAAACCCATGGCATCAATTTAATTTCCTTATGAGCCCTACAACCTTACAATGGTCCATTGATGGGGATCCACTCATCCATCTAGCTAGATCCTTTGCCCTTGCATGCACCGAGTCCTAACTGACCCGAGTTGACCTAATGGTCAACCATGCATGCCCCAAGGGCTGAACCACCCCATGAGTTTTGGCAAGCGGGTGTGACCCCGGGCCTAACTCAAGTGTGTTCAGTAGTTGTCTCAACCAGACCTCGCTACACGCCCTAGATGCAGTCAACCTATAGCCACCTTGTGCTTGCGCATAGGTGCTATTGGGTCAACCCATCTGAGCTGTCAGATGGTCTGATCAGACTTGGATCCAACCTAGTGGTGACTTCAACCTCATCAACCCATCTAAGGGTTTAATGTAGTGGCACCTTAGATCTAATGAAGCGCGCAAGAGGTAAGTTTTAGAAAACTTTTATAACATGCGCAATGTTACAAACAAACAACATGCTTGATAACCCTTAGATCTAAGGGGGTCCCCTTCAAGGGGGAGCGCATACTTTAGGAGGTCCCCTTCAAGGGGGAGCGCATACTTCAGGAACATATGATACAAGCGCAACATCATGAACATATAAGCGCAACATCATGAACATATGATACAAGCGCAACATCATGAACATATAAGCGCAACATCATGAACATATGATACAAGCGCAACATCATGAACATATAAGCGCAACATCATGTATGGATCACCAATACTTAAAGCAATCATATCGATCATATCATGAGCCTAGCTCTGATACCAATTGAAGGAACCCCTAACTAAGGGGGAAGAAACCCTAAGCATGCTCATCTATCATGCATAGCGGAAAGAGGGCTTCAAGTCAAGATCGGATATGAAACAATATGATCAACTTGAAACTAGAAATCATACCAATGCCATGGACTTGGATCTCGGCTTGGAAGAAGAGATCAAGATAGGTCTCCTCCAAAGTGTGCCACACACAAGATGAAGTTGGCTCACTCCTTGGGGTCGCTTGTGCTAGCAAGTCACTCAAGGAATCTTCACTTGTCGAATGGAAGGGATGATGAACTTCCTTGTTGCCGAGAGTTCCACTTTGCCCAAGCTCTCCTTCTCGTCGTCAACCACACCTCAACCAATGTCCAAGGCGTTGATGAGAAAAGTTCCAACGCATAAGCGTTTTTGGCGTTAAGTGAAACCGGCCCCCTTTGATGACTTTCCATAAATGGAAGCTCATCAAAGCATGCGCTCAAGCCATAACCCAAACGCATTTGAGCATTGAACCATGCGTTCACAATTGTGAACCGGTTCAAGCTAAACCGTTCGATTCAACTTTGGTTCATGAACCAAACCGAAATGGCTCAAGCCATGTGGTCTAGACCATATTGAACCCCAAGGCTCATGATCTAACCATTCATCACCTGATGCCCCTGATCTTTCCGATCTAGCATCATCTCTCTTGATCGAAGCTTACCGATCTCAAGCCTTAATCAATCAAACATGATCAGACCAGATCTCACTTACAATCAGAGATAAAATCCCTTTAATCTGAACTCAAAGAATCCAGTCCATTCGATCTGACTCAAGTAAGCCATATCATCAAATTGTGCGACCCTGAGGGTTTCCTCTAAATGTCGGTAACGATAACTTACGTTATCACGATCAGTGAGGGGTATCTAGCAACACATCACTGTCTCCCGATATAAAGGAAAGAGTCTTCCAAGACTACTCCCAAACCATTGCACAAGTGTGACTCCATTCACAAGGCATACATGTGTCCTTTGCCACTGGATGTTCTTATTGGACAAGCGGGTCAAGCTTGTAACTCCAATACGATGAGCATGATTAGATCAGATGCACATTGTCATCTGGGCATGGCCATACACTATCTCAATCATCTCATATAGGGGGCCCATTAGAACATCACACTCCTTAAACAAGGAGACGGCAATCCTATGTCTATCACTAGTGCTCTAACCTGATTCAAGCTCACCATCCAAGATAGTCTATAATCATTATGTTTCAAATGATATTGAACTACCTCAAAACAATGACAATCATCATTTAGAAACACAAGTGATCTCAAGTCAAAGGACATGTGCCACTTAGTGCTCACAAGGATCATTCACATTGTGACAAGCAATGGAATATCCGAGTAGGGTCTGTCCAGTACATCCAATGTACCCATGAGTCTACATCTTATTCCATGCTCGAAGCATCCTATAAGATTAGCACTCATATTAGTCTCAATCATATCAAGGCTGTCTCATGTTCACCAAGATATCTCGACTAAGGACATATAGCCTGTCAGCCTAGCTGAACAGCTTTGAGACATTATTCAGAAGTACACTTATTACAGCAGACAAGGTAACAACCTGAATAATAACCATGCCTTTTATAAACACAAGAGTTTATTACATGATACTTATACAATCCCAAAGGCCTCAAACATTAGCCTTAAGGGCATACCCCAACAAGAACATCATCTCATCTTTTCCCTTCCATTCGGCAAGACAACCTTGGAACCTTGCTAGCACAAGGAGCACCAAGGAAGAAGCACATTGTTCATCTTGTGTGTGAGACTTTGGAGAAGAGGCGCTTGCAACTTTCGCTTCCAAGGCGCCATCTTGAAATGGCTATGGTATGAACCCTTCTCTATTTGCAATCGGGTTATTATGGTTGATCATATCTCATGAAACCGATCTCAAGAAACCCTCTTCAGCTGCTTAAAATTTTAATATGCGCCATACTTAGGGGTTTCGCCCCCTTGTGGGGACCTTCAATGGAATGGTTAGCACTAAGGCTAAGTGTAACTGTGTACTCAAGGGGATAGTCTATATGTGATATGTTAAGGGTTGGAGATTTCAGCCCTGTATTGTGATATGTGAGGGGGTTGTTGTTCAGCCTGCCTGATGTGATTATTGTGATAAAAATGACTATCCTAGAGTTTAGTTGACACTTAGGAGTCCACTTTTGTGAAATAAGATATAAGATGTGTGGTGTTGTCCAGTTAAGGAACCCTTTGGGAGAACGAGTGATATAAGACGCAAAGTGCCATGTCTTGGTCGGACAGGGGCCACCTCTTGATGTCATCACTCTTAGACGCTTAGATTTTTGTGATTATGGGGTGGTGTAGATCAAGGTATCACATCTTGACCGGGTGGGGATTACCTCTTGAGTCTACACACTATCCATGTATATATGTTGCATGTGATTTGCAGGCTTCTCCCAGGGCTTAGGCCAAAGCCGGGTTGGACCATAATGGTCACTATTGATTATGCTGGACAACTAGGTCAATTAAGTCATTAGTTGGTTTAGAGTATAGCTCTAAAACCCTGGTTACTCTTTGGTGACAATGATGTCTTAGCAGTTTACACCTGATGGTTTTATATGAGTTCTGTCCTTTAATTTTGTTATATGTTGACATGATATTCTGTTAAATGTTTTTAAAATAATCTGCATGTATTTTTGAGTGTATGTTATGGATGGTCGTTTGAGACTATCCACTCACTGGGCTGTGTAGCTCATTCCCTCTGATACCATTCTGTCACATCCCGTTATCTTAACCCCAAACAAGCAACACAAGTCATAGAGAAAAAGGATGTTACATACAAGATCGATTCACATGCTAGGTAAAACCAAGTTCAAGAAAACACGATCTGAAAATTTTCGACAATCCACACATCGAAAATTTTCAGATCGTGTTTTCTTGAACTTGGTTTTACCTAGCATGTGAATCGATCTTGTATGATAACATCCTGTTTCTCTATGACTTGTGTTGCTTGTTTGGGGTTAAGATAACGGGATGTGACACTCACTGATCGTGATAACGTAAGTTATCGTTACCGACATTTAAAGGAAACCCTTAGGGTCGCACAATTTGATGATATGGTTTACTTAAGTCAAATCGTGTGGACTGAATTGTTTTGGTTCAGTTTAAAGGGATTTAATCTCTGATTGTAAGTGAGATCTGGTCTGATCATGTTTGATTGATTAGAGCTTAAGATCGGTAAGCTTCGATTGAGAGAATAGATGCTAGATCGGTGAGATCAGGAGCATTAAGAGATGAACGGTCAGATCTTGAACCTTTAGGTTTAATATGATCTGGACTGAAGACTTGGCTTGATTGGTTTCTTGAGCCGAACCTAATTGAACCGGCTCATATATGAGCGCATGGTTCAAAGGGAGAAGAGGTGGCGACTTGTTCACTTGGCGTGAACGTTTGAGCGAGTGGTGGTTTCTATTTTTAGAAACCATGATCTCCACTTGGAGATCTCTCACGTTCGAATAGAATTGATTCTATTCTCGCCTCTCTACCCATAATTCCTCTCGACACTTTCGTGTGTGGCGACGCTTGGAGCTTTGAGGAGGATTCGGCCAAGAAAGGAAAATCGTCTCCATCCCTTCCATACGTTCAAGACTTCTTGGAACCTTGCTAGCACAAGGAGCACCAAGAAAGTAGGCACACTCTCATCTTGTGTGCGCATTCTCTGGAGGAGACCCCTGTCGATCTCTGCTTCCTAAACGCCATCCAAACGAAATGGCTATGGTATGAATCTAAACCTTATGAAGTTAATCATATGTCATTACGTAAGGTCTCTTGAAACCCTAGTTTCCGCTTGCAAAATTATTTGCGCCACCTGTCAGGGTTTCGCCCCCTTAACTTTAGGGGACTTTCACTTCTCGGGTCTTGCTATAGATTAGGATGTCATCAAAGTAAACTACTAAGAATCTTCCTATGTAAGGCTTCAAGACTTGGTTCATTAACCTCATAAATGTTGAGGGGGCATTAGAGAGACCAAAGGGCATGACTAGCCACTCATATAAACCATCCTTGGTTTTAAAGGCAGTCTTCCACTCATCCCCGAGTCTGATCCTAACTTGATGGTATCCACTTCTAAGGTCTAGCTTGCTAAACCACTTAGAACCTACCAGCATGTCAAGCATGTCGTCTAATCTTGGGATGGGAAATCTATACTTGATGGTTATCCTGTTCATGGCCCTACAGTCTATACACATGCGCCAGCTTCCATCCTTCTTTGGGGTAAGAAGGGCGGGTACTGCACACGGGCTAAGGCTTTCCCTAATGAAACCCTTGTCTAACAGTTCATCTACTTGTCTTTTGAGCTCTTGATGCTCAGTAGGGTTCATCCTATAGTGGGGTAAATGTGGGAGAGTAGAACCCGGGACAAGGTCTATGGCATGTTGGATTTCTCTAAGGGGTGGTAATCCATTGGGAAGTTCTTCCCTGGTGAGCTCGGAGTACCCTGAGAGTAGGGTCTCAACTTCTTTGGGTATGGGTGACTCCACATCTGGGTTTGTTTCCTTAATGACTAAGGAGTACACTTGCTTGGACTCTAAGCAGTCTTGGGTAAAGGCATGGGACCTTATGAGTTGGATGGTCGGTTTAGGCTCCTTAGGTTCCTCTATCCTACCCTTGTTGGTGGCAGCCTTAAGTTCCTTAGGCATGGAAGGCTTCAGTTTGATCTTTTTCCCATCATGGCTAAATACATAGGTGTTAGTCCGACCGTAGTGGATAACATCCATATCATATAACCACGGGCGACCGAGTAAGACTTGGGCGACATCCATGGTTATGACGTCACACCAAATCTTGCCTTGGTAGATGGCAAACTGAAGGGGCACTAAGCACCTATGGGTGACTGGGACGCTAGATTGATTGACCTAGGATATGCTATAGGGATTGGGGTGCGGCTCTGCCTTAAGGTTGAATTTTACTAAGGCTGTGTGAGAGACCGCGTTTAGACTACTTCCCCCATCTATCACTACTTTGCACATGTTGCCATTGCATTTCGTGTAGGTGTGGAAAATACTGGTCCTACGCCAGTCCTCGGTTGGGGTAGGTTTGATTAGGGTGCACCTAACTACTCCTAATGTGTCGTGGGTTTGTTCCTCACCACTATCATAAACTAGTTCTTCCCAAACCGTACAACCAGAGTGAGGGTTATGGATTTCCTCATGGCTTTCCTCATAGGTTTCTTCACGTTTTTCCTCACCTAAGTACAGGACTCTCTTGGGACAGTCTTTCATATAGTGTCCTACTTGGTGGCAAGCATGGCAAGTGACTCTAGGTTCTTGGACAGTCCTAGGTCTAGAGGGTGTTGGTGTTGGAGCTTTGGGTTGAGAGCTAGAGGGACTTGAGGAGGGTGCCTTAGTGTTGGGGTATGCCCTTAAGGCTAATGTTTGAGGCCTTGGGATTGTATAAGTATCATGTAATAAACTCTTATGTTTATAAAGGCATGGTTATTATTCAGGTTGTTACCTTGTCTGCTGTAATAAGTGTACTTCTGAATAATGTCTCAAAGCTGTTCAGCTAGGCTGACAGGCTATATGTCCTTAGTCGAGATATCTTGGTGAACATGAGACAGCCTTGATATGATTGAGACTAATATGTGTGCTAATCTTATAGGATGCTTCGAGCATGGAATAAGATGTAGACTCATGGGTACATTGGATGTACTGGACAGACCCTTCTAGGATATTCAATTGTTTGTCACAATGTGAATAATCCTTGATAGCAGCAAGTGGCACATTTTCCTTTGACTTGAGATCACTTGTGTTTCTAAATGATGATTGTCATTGTTTTGAGGTAGTTCAATATCATTTGAAACATAATGATTATAGACTATCTTGGATGATGAGCTTGAGTCAGGTTAGGGCACTAGTGATAGATAAAGGATTGCCGTCTCCTTGTTCAAGGAGTGTGATGTTCTAGAGGGCCCCCCTGTATGAGATGATTGAGATAGTGTATGGCCATACCCAGATGACTATGTTCATCTGATCTAATCATGCTCATAGTATTGGAGTTACAGGCTTGACATGCTTGTCCAATAAGAACATCCAGTGGCAAAGGAAACATGCATGCCTCGTGAGTTTGATTCACACTTGTGCCATGGTTTGGGTGAAGTCTTGGAAGACTATTTCCTTTATATCGGGAGACAGTGATGTGTTGCTAGATACCCCTCACTGATCGTGATAACATAAGTTATCGTTACCGACATTTAAAGGAAACCCTCAGGGTCGCACAATTTGTTGATATGGCTTTCTTGAGTCAGATCGTGTGGACTGAATTGTTTTCATTCAATTTAAAGGGATTTAAACTCTGATTGTAAGTGAGATCTGGTCTGATCATGTTTGATTGATTAGGGCTTGAGATCGGTAAGCTTCGATCGAGAGAGGAGATGCTAGATCGGTGAGATCAAGAGCATCAGGAGATGAACGGTTAGATCTTGAGCCATTAGGTTCATAGAAGGTCTAGACCATGTATTGGCTTGGCTTGGTTTGATTTTGGTCTTTGAGCCAAATCGAATTGAACCATAGATTGAACTGGTTCACTATGTGAACGCATGGTTCATGAAGGGAGGCGTTTTGGCGTTGAAGCATGGCTTCATGACTTTCCATTTTGGGAAGTCATGTAACGCCATTTTCATAATATCGCCTAAACGCATTTGCGTTTTGGTCTTGGACATTGCTTGCTTGCCATCTCGTGTGGAAGGAAGTGAACGACAAGGAAGAGCGCTCGGCCAAGGAAGCATCTCATCATCCTACCATTCGATCAAGGACATCTTGTAGATCCTTGCTAGCACAAGGAGATCCAAGGAGAAGCCATCTTCACCTTGTGTGCGATTATCTTTGGAGAAGGAGCACTTGCGCCTTTGCTTCCAAGATTCCATCTAACCGTGATGGCTATGGTATGGATCTCAACTTCATCAAAGTTGATCATGTGTTCATGCTAAGATCTTGAAAACCCTTGCTTCCGCTTGCGATTTTTTCATGCGCCACCCCCTTAGGGTTTTCGCCCCCCCTCTTGAAAGGGGTTTTATCTGCTTGCGCTCCCCCTTGAAGGGGACCCTTCACTTAGGGAAGTTCTAGGGGAACTTAACTCTCTCCTAAAGGCTCTCTTTATGTTTTCCTCTACCTCTAAGGCTCTTTGGTAGGCGACTTCCCTAGACTCTATTTGGAAATAGGTCATTCCCCTTTTGATCTCGGGTCTAAGTCCATTCTTGTACCTACTAAGGGAGACATGGGGTTCCTCATGGATGCCACTCCTCAAAAGGAGTTCATCAAACCTAGTGGTGTAGTCGGTGACATTTAGGCTACCTTGGACTAGGCTCATGGCTTCATCAATAATCTTAAGTTGGAAATAGGGAGGGACATATTTTTCCCTAAGTTTGTCTCGCATGTCTTCCCATCTCTCAATAGGAGGGCGCCCAAACAACTCTATGTTCCTCTCTATGCTTGTCCAGTATAACCTAGCAGTACCTTCTAAGAGGCATCGGGTGAACCTAACCTTGGATTGACTAGGCATCATGCTCCAGTCAAAATACCGTTCGAGTTTGTCTACCCAATCTAAGAACTCTCTGGGGTCAAGGGAACCACTAAAGGTTGGTGGTGAGAGTTTGATGTTGCGTTGCACTTCATCTGAAGGGAACCCCTAACTAAGGGGTAGAAACCCTAATGGTGGCGCAACAAAATTTTGCATGGGATATTAGGATTTCAAAGGATCTATATATGTCATATAACTAGCTTTCGAATATTTGAATAGATGAAGATAAACTCATACCATTGCCATCGGTTTGATGAAGCTTTGGAAGGAAAGACGCAAGCGAGCCTTCTCCTAAGTTTCACACACAAGATGATCAATGCGCCTACCCTTGGTGCTCCTTGTGCTAGCAAGGTTCCTTGGAGTCCTTGATCGAGTGAAAAGGGATGGAGATGTGTTGATCTCTTTTGGCCAAAAACCTCCTCTATCTTCCAAGCGTCGCCACACACAACGAGTGTCGAGAGAGAGGTCGCTTGAGAGGCGAGAATAGCAAGAGCTATTCGAACGTGAGCGTTATCTCCAAGTGGAGATCGTGGTTACTAAAAATAGCCACACCACTCGCTCCAATGTTCACGCCAAGTGAACAAGTCGCCAAGCCTTGAACCATGCGCTCATTTCATGAGCCGGTTCACATTGGTTCGGTTTAAGAACCAATCAAGCCAATGATCTAGTCTAGATCTCAAATAAACCCTAAGGCTCCAGATCTGACCGTTAATCTCTTGATGCTTCTGATCTGCCCGATCTAGCAATCATTCTCTCGATCGAAGCTTACCGATCTCAAGCCCTAATCAATCAAACATGATCAGACTAGATCTCACTTACAATCAGAGATTAAATCCCTTTAAACTGAACCCAAACAATTCAGTCCACACGATCTGACTGAAGTAAGCCATATCATCAAATTGTGCGACCCTGAGGGTTTCCTTTAAATGTCGGTAACGATAATTCACATTATCACGATCAGTGAGGGGTATCTAGCAACACATCACTGTCTCCCGATATAAAGGAAAGAGTCTTCCAAGACTACACCCAAACCATAGCACAAGTGTGAATCAATTCACAAGGCATGCATATTTCCTTTGCCACTGGATGTTCTTATTGGACAAGCGTGTCAAGCTTGTAGCTCCAATATGATGAGCATGATTAGATCAGATGAACACTGTCACCTGGGTATGGCCATACTCTTTTCTCAATCATCTCATCCAGGGGGCCCCTTTAGAACATCACACTCCTTGAACAAGGAGACGGCAATCCTATGTCTATCACTAGTGCCCTAACCTGATTCAAGTTCACCATCCAAGATAGTCTATAATCATTATGTTTCAAATGATATTGAACTATCTCAAAACAATGACAATCATCATTTAGAAAACACAAGTGATCTCAAGTCAGAGGAAATGTGCCACTTGTCATATTCAAGGATTATTCACATTGTGACAAACAATTGAATAACCTAGTAGGGTCTGTCCAGCACATCCAATGTACCCATGAGTCTACATCTTATTCCATGCTCGAAGCATCCTATAAGATTAGAACACATATTAGTCTTAACCATATCAAGGCTGTCTCATGTTCACCAAGATATATCGACTAAGGACATAACAGCATGTCAGCCCAGCTGAACAGCTTTGAGATATTATTCAGAAGAACATATATTGCAGCAGACAATGTAAACAACTGAATAATAACCATGCCTTTATAAACATAACAGTTTATTACATGATACAGATACATTCCCACAGGCCTCAAACATTAGCCTTAAGGGCATACCCCAACATCATCCTCTCTAGGTCTGTGGTAGGTTTGAGCACGTGGCTCATTCCATTCAGGGTCTTGGTCCTCCCTAGGATGATCTCTATTGTTTTGGGTGGGTGGTTCTAGCATGGGTCCACTTGAGGTGCGACTAGGGGTTCTAGAACCTCTATTTGTCTCTAGGTTTTGCATCCTTGTTTCCATTTGGTCAAACCTCTCTATCATCATCTGATACATCCTATCAATTCTGTCAGGTTCATTTTCAGGGTGGTTATTGTAATTTGCACCAGATCTAGTAGTCATTGTGGTAGTAATTTTGAAAACAAAAGTAGTTTTGAAAATAAGGCTACTAAAGGTAGTATGATAAGTATAGTAGCAAATTATGACAAACCACTTCTTTAAAACACCTAGGTCCAAGAAAAGTCTTAGAAGTTGAAAAATAGTTTTAAGGCTAAAATTCTATTCTAAGATAGGCTCTGATACCAAACTGATGGAGGTGGGATCACTCACAAGTAAGGGTGCATTCAAACAACGCTTTAAGAAAATAAATCTTTTTGTATTTTTAGATAAAACCCGAATTTACTCTAACGAAGTTGGAAAATAGTTTTTGTATTTTATAAATAGAAGAAAGCGACACTAAACTATTTGGACTACCAAAAGAAATAGCAATTAAACTACAAATTGAAAGACTAGTAGGAATACTCACAGCGCGATCCTTGAGCATAGAAGGATCGTATCGTCCCGATCTTCAACGGTCCTACTCTGATGGAAGGTATTGCATCATTACAAACAAACACAGACAAACGAGATCCGCACACACCACGGATTCATATTACAAAGCAATACTAAGGGGGAGGTTAAGCCTCACAAGTTCCCTTAACACTTAACTAAAGAGAGAAGAGGGAGGGAGAAAGCTTTCCGCTTAGAGAAGAGTCTTCCAAGCCCTTGCGCCACCTTCAAACAAAATTCAGTTTAGTGTAGGAATCAAGTTCTAGAAATCAAGGAAGGGAGAGGGGAAGGAACTTAGCCGATTTGAAGCTTGGTTGATGTTGCTCTCATGCTAGCCGAAAGTGAAAGAACCCCTAAGGGTCTTAGTTGATTGCCGAGAACAAAGGATGATGAAGCTTCCTTAGAGTCCCTCCAAAGGTGCGCAAGATCCTCCAAGTGGTTGAGTTGCGTTGAAGATTTGAGAAGAAAGGGGAGAAGGGAAAGGGCTCGGCCCTTTAGAGGAGAGGGGAGGTAGAAAACTTCTTTAGGCGACACAAGCACCAATGCTAACACAAGGATTTTTTTCACTAGGCAACTAATAGACAAAGAGAGGGGAGGTTACAATTTATAGGCTCAACAAGCCATGGGCAAGGGTGACATTTCACCCTAGGCACAAATCACAACATTATGGAGGTAATTAATGCTCAATAAAATCATTTCCATCCTCAATTTCGAATTTCAAATTCTTTCTTTCTTGTAGCCGAATTCTCTTGGGCTCCTTCCTCCTTTGCTTGGGTGAGGTGGCGCTTCTTGCATTGGATTCATTTGAATTCGAAAAACTTCCTTCAAGATGCATGGGCGGCTAGAGGCTTCCAAAGGTGGCTCCACAAATTGGGGATCTAGATGATGATCCCTTGATTTGTGGATCTAGATTGATCCTTGATGGCTAGGCGCATTGATGGCTCTTCACTTGGCAATTTGTGGGCTGGTTTCTCTCATTCGAAATCTTCTTCACATTAGGTGGCGCCTTGGTTAATTTGGAAGGTGGAGTTACATTCATTGTAAGCCCTTTCAACTTGAAGTCTTTAGTTGAAGTAGTTGAAGTGCCTCCTTCCATAATTGGAGCTTTACTTGAGTGGCTTAGCTTGAGCTTCCAAGCTTCCCTTGAGCTGGGCTATAACCTGCCCAATTATTGACACAAAAACCAGTAGACTATTCTAGGAAGTAATGCATGACCAAATAAGGAAACTACACAATGCACTAGGGCTTTTATTCAAGGCAAATAAGGAAACTACAAATAAGGAAAGAAAGGTGACCTAGGATGAAAAGCCATATCTGAGGGGCTTCCTCCTAGTCCTTCCAGACCTTCTTGGGGCAGGGTTGGCCCCTCCATCATTTATTGTTTCAATAATTAGACTTGCATGATTTATTTATCTTCTGCTATCACCATAGGAATTGCATGATAGTTAAGAAGATAAAAGACCGTTAAAATCCAACGCGTAATATCAAGCACGTAAGCCTTCTGTCGCGAAACCTCACTGTTCTGACTATCGTTGGGGCCGTTTTGTACCCACTCAGTGGGCACGCCCATCTATCTTCAGACGGTGTGTGATTACACCTGCGTGTTACAGGGAAGGGATTTATCGCTTCTCGTTGCTCAGCATAGCACGTGGTGGTCCAGGGAGTAGGTCAGGTCAGCTTGACCATGTAGACTACATATGTGGCGCATATGGTAGCACATGGAGGCAGCCATCTGTGGGATCAGAGAATGTGTTGTACCAACTCAGTTGGCACAGTCTGCTGGATTGCCCAGATGAAGGGGAATCGCACGGGTTGGCGATTGGCAGGGACTGCCTACCAGAAATTAGTGCTTGTACTCTCTGTGCATCTTATCTCGCCTGAGCGGGACGCGGAGACCAAGTATGAAATCTGGATCCCATCTCACTAAAAGAGTCTTACTCTTTCGGACTGTTTTGCTGGATTTTTCAGTCAGATAAAATAGTGAGAAAAGAATCAGTCTTAAGTCCTGAATTGATTCTTAACATTGATACTGACCTTGCTGTTCTTGCATTGTTGTAGATTCCTACAGCAACGAACACCATGAGCTTCAATGTGCGATCCCTACTGGAAAGGGAGAAGTTTGCCGGGCCAAACTTCTCAGACTGGTACGGACACCTTAAGATTGTTCTTAAGGCAAAGAGGAAACTGTATGTCCTCGAGACGGCTACACCGCCTCAACCCGCTCCGAACGCCGCAAGGGCGGTTCGGGAAGCCTATGAAAAGCATGTCAATGATAGCATTGATGTTGCTTGCCTGATGCTAGCGTCTATGACGCCACAGCTGCAGCGTCAGCATGAGGATATGTCTGCTATAGAAATGATAGCAAACCTCAAGATGCTATATGCTGCACAGGCGAGGACTGAACGCTATAATTTGACCAAGCTTTTCTTTCAGAGCAAACTGGCTGAAGGGAGTCCAGTGGGAGCTCATGTGCTCAAGATGATTGGGCACAAAGAGGCTCTAGAGAAACTGGGGCATACCATAAATCAGGAGCTTGCTGTAGACATTATTCTGCAGTCTCTCCCGGCCTCTTTCGATCCGTTCATTATTAACTTTAATATGAACAAGATCGACTGTACCCCGGCAGAGTTGCTGAATATGCTCTTGACTACTGAGGAGACTCTCAAGGGAAAGCTTTCAACCTCTGTCTTGATGTTTCCTTCCAGGAACAAGAAGAAGGGGAAGAAGGGCAAAGCCCCAGTCAAGAACTACAACAAGGCTCTGAAACAGAAGGTTAAGCGGTCGAAGGAATACAGATGTTTCCACTGTGGCCAGCTGGGTCACTGGAAAAAGGACTGTAAAGCGCTCCAGGGAGACAAGAGGGGAAGCATTGCTTCTGGCTCAGGTATTTTCGTGACTGAAGTCATGATATCTTCTTCTTCTATTTCATGGGTGTTGGACACTGCATGTGGAGTTCACATTTGTTCAAATGTACAGGAACTCAAGAGAAGAAGACAGGTGGGACAGCATGAGGTGGACCTACGAGTTGGAAACGGGGCACGGGTTGCTGCTGTTGCTGTAGGAGAATATTACATCTCATTACCATCTGGACTTGTATTAGAACTAAACAATTGTTACTTTGTTCCCAGCATTACTAAAAATATTATCTCTATTCCTGCTCTTGTCAGGAAAGGATTTTCCTTTGAATGTAACATTTCAAAGTGTGTTCTTTCTTTAGATAATATTGTTTATGCTACTGGATCAATTAACAATGGGTTATTCATGTTGGACATGGAATGTTCTATACATAATATTGATAATAAGAAAGCCAAGTATGCTGATGATAGCACCTTGCTATGGCATAGTCGTTTATGCCATATTAACAAGAAGCGCATTAAGCGATTGCATGATTATGGACTGCTGGGATCATTCTCCTATGAGGAGATTGATACATGCAAAGCTTGTTTGATGGGCAAAATGACGAAGTCACCTTTTCCTAACAAAGGTCAAAGGGCTTCAGGTTTACTTGACCTTATACACAGTGATGTGTGTGGGCCATTTAGTAAACATGCCAGAGGTGGCTATCAATACTTCATTACCTTTACTGATGATTTCAGTAGGTATGGTTATGTCTATATTATGAGACATAAAAGTGAATTTTTTGACAAGTTCAAAGAGTTCAAGAATGAAGTACAAAATCAGCTAGGCCGAAATATCAAGGCACTTCGTTCTGATCGAGGTGGAGAATACCTAAGTCGAGAGTTTACTGACTATCTCAAGGAGTGTGGGATTATCTCACAGCTCACTCCACCAGGAACACCGCAATGGAATGGTGTGTCCGAGAGGAGGAACAGAACCTTACTGGATATGGTTCGTTCTATGATGAGTCAGGCTACTCTACCTTACTCCTTTTGGGGATTTGCACTGGAAACAGCTGCAAAGGTACTAAACCGAGTGCCATCCAAGGCAGTTTCAAAGACGCCATATGAGTTATGGTATAGCAAACAGTCGAGCTTGACATTTATAAAGATCTGGGGTTGCGAGGCTTATGTCAAAAAGCTCGCCTCTGGGAAACTAGAGAGGAGATCTGAGAAATGCATCTTTGTCGGTTACCCTAAGGAAACTAAGGGTTATTATTTCTACGATCCCAAAGAGAACAAGGTTTTTGTTGCTCGGACGGCTATTTTTCTTGAGAAGGAGTTTCTTCTGCAAGAAGCCAGTGGGAGAGAAATAAAGCTGGATGAGAATCCAGAGGAAGGGCAAAGTAGTCAAGCACAATTGGATGAGCCTGAGCCAGTAGAACAGGTTATTGAACAACCTGAGGCTCAGATATCACGGGAACCGCGAAGATCGGGAAGGATCCGTCGACAGCCTGAGCGCTATGACGGAGTCTACATCATTGATCATGATGAACCCCTCACTTATGCGGATGCGGTCAGTTGACCGGACTCAGCGAGATGGCTTGAAGCTATGCGAGCCGAGATGGACTCCATGTCAGATAACCAAGTATGGTATTTGGTTGATCCGCCTCCGGGAGTAATCCCTATAGGCTGTAAATGGATCTTCAAGAAGAAGATTGACATGGATGGTAACGTAATTACCTATAAAGGCAGGCTAGTTGCGAAAGGTTTCAAACAAATCTACGGGATAGATTATGATGAAACTTTCTCTCCTGTAGCTATGTTCAAGTCTATTCGGATTCTTTTCGCAATAGCAGCATATTACGATTATGAGATCTGGCAAATGGATGTGAAGACGGCTTTCCTTAACGGAAAACTGGATGAGGATGTGTATATGACACAACCTGAAGGCTTCACTAATCCATCAGATCGTCATAGGATATGCAAGTTAAAGAAGTCCATTTATGGACTTAAACAAGCATCTAGAAGCTGGAATATTCATTTTGATGAATCGATCAGTGAATTTGGTTTCATCAAGAACGAAGATGACCCGTGTGTATATAAGAGGTTTAGTGGGAGCGTGATTACTTTCCTAGTCCTCTACGTCGATGATATCTTAATCATTGGAAACGATATTCCTGAACTGCATGCTGTTAAGGCATGGTTAAGGAAATGTTTTCAGATGAAAGATCTAGGAGAAGCAGCCTATGTATTAGGTGTGAAGATCTACAGGGATAGATCTAAGAGGCTTCTCGGGCTGTGCCAGAGTACTTACATCGATAAAGTCCTGGAGAGATTTCATTTAGAGAATTCTAAAAGAGGATATCTTCCAGTCAGACATGGTCTGAATCTTTCGAAGAGTCAGTGTCCACAAACACAGACTAAGAAAGATGAAATGGACAATACGCCTTATGCTTCGGCTATTGGGTCCATTATGTATGCGATGTTGTGTACTCGCCCAGACGTTGCTTACGGGTTAAGCGTGACCAGTCGATTCCAAAGTAATCCAGGTCAAGCGCACTGGATTGCAGTCAAGAACATTTTAAAATATCTGCGGAGGACCAAAGATATGTTCTTGATATATGGAGGTCAGGAAGAACTCAGTATTGAAGGATATACTGACGCTTCGTTCCAATCTGACCAGGATGATTTCCGATCGCAATCAGGCTATGTTTTTAGCTTGAATGGTGGAGCAGTGGTGTGGAAAAGTTTCAAACAGTCAATTGTTGCTGATTCCACAACAGAAGCCGAGTATGTGGCAGCCTCGGAAGCATCCAAGGAGGCAGTGTGGATTCGTAAGTTCGTTCAGGAACTTGGTGTTGTTCCTTCGAGTGCAGATCCATTGGTTATCTTTTGTGATAACACTGGAGCAATATCACAAGCAAAGGAACCACGGTCGCACCAGAAGTCTAAGCACATACAGAGACGGTTTCACTTGATCCGGGAGATCATTGATCGAGGCGAGATCAAAGTCTGCAAGGTTCATACAGATGACAATCTAGCAGACCCGCTTACCAAGCCTCTGGCGCAGCAGAAGCATGAGAAGCACTGTAATAATATGGGTTTGAGATTTCTCAACCATTAGATTAAGTGCAAGTGGGAGATTGCTGGGGTATGCCCTTAAGGCTAATGTTTGAGGTCTTGGGATTCTTTCAGTATCATGTATAAACTCTTATGTTTATAAAGGCAATGGTTGTTATTCAGTTTGTTACATTGTCTGCTGCAATAATTGTACTTCTGAATAATGTCTCAATGCTGTTCAGCTAGGCTGACATGCTTTATGTCCTTAGTCGAGATATCTTGGTGAACATGAGACAGCCCTGATATGATTGAGACTAATATGTATTCTAATCTTATAGGATGCTTCGAGCATGGAATAAGATGTAGACTCATGGGTACATTGGATGTACTGGACAGACCCTACTAGGATATTCAATTGCTTGTCAAAATGTGAATAATCCTTGATTGCAACAAGTGGCACATGTCCTTTGACTTGAGATCACTTGTGTTTCTAAATGATGATTGTCATTGTTTTGAGGTAGTTCAATATCATTTGAAACATAATGGTTATCAACTATCTTGGATAATGATCATGAGTCAGGTTAGGGCACTAGTGATAGATAAAGGATTGCCGTCTCCATAATTGGAGTGTGATGTTCTAATGGGGCCCCCCCTGGATGAGATGATTGAGAAAGTGTATGGCCATACCCAGGTGACTATGTTCATCTGATCTAATCATGCTCATCATATTGGAGCTACAAGCTTGACACGCTTGTCCAATGAGAACATCCAGTGGCAAAGGAAATATGTATGCCTAGTGAGTTGATTCACACTTGTGCTGTGGTTTGGGTGTAGTCTTGGAAGACTCTTTCCTCTATATCGGGAGACAGTGATGTGTTGCTAGATACCCCTCACTGATCGTGATAACGTAAGTTATCGTTACCGACATTTGAAGGAAACCCTCAGGGTCGCACAATTTGATGATATGGCTTACTTAAGTCAGATCGTGTGGACTGAATTGTTTTGGTTCAGTTTAAAGGGATTTAAACTCTGATTGTAAGTGAGATCTGGTCTGATCATGTTTGATTGATTAGGGCTTGAGATCGGTAAGCTTTGATCGAGAGAGTTGATGCTAGATCGATGAGATCAAGAGCATCAAGAGATGAACGGTCAGATCCTGAACCTTAGGGTTTAAGGTGATCTGGACAAAGGCTTGGTTTAATTTGGTCTTTGAGCCAAATTGGGTTGAACCGAATGGCTTGAACCGGTTCACATGGGTGAACGCATGGTTCAAAGTCTTCATGGCGCTTTGGGCGGTTTGCCTTGAGTGAGCGCACGGTTCATGAATGCATGAACGCATGAAGTGAAGGTTTACTATTTTTGGAAGAGGCGTTTTCCAAAATAGATACCACACCTCACGTTCGACGCACTCATGCTATTCTCGCCCCTTTTTGCCTCTTCCTCTCGACGGCTTCTCGTGTGGTGAAGAAGGTTGTCGCCAAGGAGAAGAAGAAGATCGCCAAGCAAGATCTCTCATTCCTTCCATTCGACAAGCACCCTTGGAGAACCTTGCTAGCACAAGGATCAACAAGGAGTAGGCTACATCACCTTGTGTGCGCACCGTGTGGAGGAGAAGCACTCGACTCTCTTCTTCCTAGACGCCATTCGAACTAATGGCTATGGTATGATTCAATCTACAGATTTAAGTTGATCATATATGATGCATACGATTCTTGATGCCCTATTTTCCGCCCATGCACAAAGTTTTTCATATGCGCATGTTTAGGGTTTCGCCCCCCTCTTGAAAGGGGTCCTTCACAATGGATCCCATTGAGCTCTACTATGACAATAATGGGAACTACACATGCTAAGGAACCACGGTCTCATCAAAGGTCCAAACACATACTCAGGAGATTTCACCTGATCAGAGAGATCATTGATCGAGGTGATGTCAAGATTAGCAGAGTTGCACAGAGAGCAATCTAGCAGACCCACTGACCAAGGCTTTGCCGCAGCAGAAGCATGATGGTAATACTAGAGATATGGGGTTGAGGTGGCTCAACCTCTAGGTCTTAGTGCAAGTGGGAGATTGTCGGTGTATATGCCCTAGTACCTAGTTTTGGTCCATCTTTGTATTACTTGACTATCATATTCATATATATCTTTCTGGCATTATCATTATCATTGTTTGTCTACACCTGCGATTGTGTACTTACATGATAATGTCCCTGGAGACAGATTGGATCTGTGCCAAATGATTATCCCCAGTCGATGTACCTGAGTGGATATGGGACAGCTCTGGTACTTGTGAGACTGGTATATGGGCTGGTTAGGCATGAGGTGCTAATGCAGACATATGGGTATATTAGTGGTGGATATACTGGACCGACCCGCTGTGAGGCTATGACTTTGTGTCATGAGTTATCCTCACAAGTGACAGGAGATGCATTGATCCCTTGACTTGAGGTCATTGGCCATTCTATATGGTTAGGGATATACTTTGATGCAACCTAACACCTCGCCGTAGTTGGGGGGTAATAACGGTTGTCATTGAGCATGTCACGACCCATATGAGAAGGTCAATGGACAGACAAAGGATTTGCCCCTTCCTGAAGGAAGCTTGATATCCATGGAGCTCCTCTATGGTTCTATGACTGAAAGTGTATGGCCATACCCAGGTGAGAACCTAATTTAGTCATAGCCATGTGATTGGGTGAAAACAAGTGGTGACACACTTGTCCAATCGGATATCTGTTCGGCAAAGAGACTGTAATGCATCTGTACCTAGTTGCGATGATGGGGATGTCGATGTCGATATCCATTCCAATGACCTGGGTAGCAGCGATGCACTACTAGGTGCCAGTCACTACTTGTGATGACCTTTGGTCAACACTGCCAGCGTCAGAGGAACCTATAGGGTCGCACACCTTGATACTCGAGTTTTCATATTGATCGGGTAGCCTTTAGATCGAGTTATTGGATAACTCGGATCTATTTGGGAGATTTCATCCGCGCCAATGGGCCTGATGAGATGGAATAAACTTATTGGGGCCAACTTCCATTTTTGGCATATTGACCAAATTAACCATGGTTAGCCTCATTTGACCATGGGTTAAATTGGATTGGATCCAATAGCTTGGTTAACATGCATAATGGACTTTGGGCTTGGCCCATTGCTTAGTTGGGCTTGCTAATAAGTTGTATTGAAGGGCTAAGAGGCTTGAAGGGTATAATGGCGATGAATTAGTAGGATAGGCGCATATGGAATTCTAGTTGGACTAGAATTTGCGCCTATGCCTTGTTTGGTATCTCCTAGGTGATTAAATCAAATTGGATTTGATTAAATCACACAAGATAATTGATTGGATTGTGTTTGACAATTGTGGGCTGATTATTAACATAATTAGAGTCCTAATTGGATTAGGACTTGCGCCCAAGCCACATTAGGCAATCCATCATATTGCCTTGACTAGGTCTAGGCGCATGGATGGGATTAATGCCTCATATGGCATGATATGGGCGCATATGGCTGATGCTTTCTTTGGCAAGTCTTAGGCGCATATGGGAGTGAGATTTAATCAATATATTTGATTGGATAATCTCCTAGAATCATGCCCTAATTGTCAACACTTGCCATTCTCCCCTAACCGCCTCTTGCTCCTATAAATAAGCCCTTGCCGCCCCCTCTCTTGATGATGCTTATTCCTTGGAGGCGTGAAGCATTAGAGGGCGACGGTTTGGAGAGCTTAGAGCTCTTCTTCTTCCATCAAGGGCGCAAGCATGCTTCATCTTCCTCCTCTTCCTTTCCTTGGGGCAAAGGAACAAGAAGGCTTGCGGCGTTCCCTTCTCCTTCCATCTCTTTGGCGCATCACATCTTGGTGGTAGCGCAAGTTGGTTGGAGGACTCTCCTAAGGCATGGATCTTCTTCCCGAGGCTAGCACCGGGCGAGGAAGAAGAAAGCTTGAGGAATCCGTGTGTGCGAGACCGCAGAGGGCGAACACTTGGGCGCCTTCCTCGACATCGGCTTCTAATTGCTTAAAGGTACTTACTATCACATCGTGTCGACCCCCTCGCAAGAGATCTTCACTGGGTTTTTGGGACTGGCCTGTTTCGGGGATATTCTTCCGCTGCGCATGTATTGTATTCTCTGTGCAAATTGTAAAATGTCCCCCGGGTTTCCCAATAGTGGTATCAGAACTACTTGCGAGCCTCGAACGATGTTCTTTCATGCTTGGCACACGGTTTTTCTTTAAGTAGAAAAATTGTAGGTCTCTTATTTCTTACTTCTAATTAACTTCTTGTGGTTCTTTGCTCTCTTCATGTGATGGGATAGACCCATACGTGGAAGAGAAAATTCCTCCTCTCATAATAGGATAGACCTATCTTGAGAGACTTGTTGGGATAGGGTATGGACTGGATGATTACCCTTATCCTAACAAGTTAGGGATTGTAAGGAAGGAAACCGGTATGTCTCTTGTAGACTCCTGAGAGAAACTTAGAATCAAAGATTTGTAATATGAAGGGAAGGAAGAGAGACATGTTTTATGAAAAAGTAAAATTTCAGATTTTATGATTTCATGAGCATGTAGAATTGCATGAGTAAGTACTTGATTGTGCATGATGTTGTGGTCATATGTCAAGCCCCTTAACATGCCTGTGATGTATCTGTTGGGAAACCCCGGGGACATTTTACAATTTTCAGAGTTATGGACATACATTTTTCGCAGCGGAAGAATGTCCCCGAAACAGGCCGGTCCCAAAAACCCAGTGAAGATCGCATGCAAGGGAGTCGACACGATGAGTTAGGAAATACCTTAAGAGCAATGTAGAGCGATGTCGATGAAGGCACCCAAGTGTTCGCCCTCTGCAGTCTCGCACACACGGATCTCTTGAGTTCTCTTCTTCCACGCCCGGTGCTAGCCTCGGGAAGAAGATCCAAGCCTTAGGGAGATACTCTACTTCACTTGCGCCACCAAGAGAGATGATGCGCCAAGAGAAGAAGGAAGACTATCCAAAAACGCCAAGCACTAATGTTCCTTGCGCCAAGAGGAAAGGAAGAAGTGGCTTGCGGTTATGGAAGAAGGAAGATGCGCCCTTGCTCCAAGCACTCGCCCCTCTCCTTGTGTTCACGCCTTCAAGGATTAATTACACACAAGAGGGCTCGGCTAGGTGCTCTTTTATAGGGCAAGAGGCGATTTATGAAAGGCTAGGATTAAGACAAGTGGGCGGCTATGATGAGAAGGTTTGAGATAAGGAAAGTCTCCAAGACATTTCCATAATACTCATTCAACCATTCCTTTTAGCGCCCATGTCTTTCTTTGTGCGCCAAGGCCTTGCCTTGCGCCCCAAGTAATGCCATATTGGCATTCATACCATAAGAGATTAAGGGGGAGGCGCCAATTGCTTCCTTATAAAGCAAATTGCGCCACTTCTCCCCATTATGCCCATAGGCGCCTAGGGGAGAAGATTTGTCCCCATTATACCCTTTTAGCCTCTCATCTCTTCATGAGAACTTGTTATTGGGCCTCATTGGATAATGAGCTAGCCCAAACATCATTGCATAGGTTGATTAAGCACTTGGATCCAATCCAATGCAACCCTAATCCAAATGTGACCAACCATGGTCAAATACGGGTCAACCTGCCAAAAAATGAAGTTTGGCTCCAATAACATTCTTCCATCTCATCAGGCCCATTGGCGCTGATGAAATCTCCCAATTAGATCCGAGTTATCCAATAACTCGATCATAAGGCTTCCCGATCAATACGAGAACTCAAGTATCAAGGTGTGCGACCCTGTAGGTTCCTCTGACGCTGGCAGTGCTGACCAAAGGTCATCACAAGCAGTGAGTGGCACCTAGCAGTGCATCGCTGCTACCCAGGTCGTTGGAATGGATATCGACATCGACATCCCCATCATCGCAACTAGGTACAAATGCATTACAGTCTCTTTGCCGTACTGATATCCGATTGGACAAGTGTGTCACCACTTGTTTTCATCCAATCACATGGCTATGACTAAAACAGGTTCTTACCTGGGTATGGCCATACACTCTCAGTCATAGAACCATAAAGGAGCTCCATGGATATCATACTTCCTTAGGGAAGGGGCAAATCCTATGTCTGTCCATTGATCTTCTCATATGGGTCGTGACATGCTCAATAACAACCGTTATGACCTCCCAGCTACGGCAAGGTGATAGGTTGTATCAAAGCAAGTCCCTAACCATATAGAATGATTAATGACCTCAAGTCAAGGGATCAATGCATCTCCTGTCACTTATGAGGATAACTCATGACACCAAGTCATAGCCTCATAGCGGGTCTATCCAGTATATCCCCAATGATATACCCATGTGTCTGCGTTAGCACCACGTGCCTAACTAGCCCACATACCAGTCTCACAAGTACCATAGCTGTCCCATATCCACTAAGGTACATCGACTGGGGATTATAATTGGAGCACAGATCCAATCTGTCTCCAGGGACATTATCATGTAAGTACACAATCGCAGGTGTAGTCAAACAATGATAACGACAATGCCAGAATGATATATAAATATCAGTGTCAAGTAGTACATAAGTTGACCAAAACTAGGTCCTAGGGCATATACACCAACAATCTCCCACTTGCACTAAGACCTAGAAGTTGAGGAATCTCAACCCCATATCTCTAGCGTGACCATCATGCTTCTGCTGCGCCAAAGCCTTGGTCAATGGGTCTGCCAGATTGTTCTCTGTGTCTACTCTGCTAATCTTGACATCACCTCTGTTAATGATCTCTCTGATCAGGTGAAATCTTCTGAGTATGTGTTTGGATCTTTGATGAGACCGTGGTTCCTTGGCTTCCATTGTTGTCACAGTAGAGTTCAATGGGATCCATTGCACTAGGTACCACTTGAAGATCACACAAGAACTTCCTTATCCAAACAGCTTCCTTGGCTGCCTCAGAAGCAGCCACATACTCAGCTTCGGTTGTAGAATCTGCTATGGTGGATTGCTTGAAGCTCTTCCAACATACAGCGCCTCCATTTATCTTGAACACATAGCCGGCCTGCGATCTAAAGTCGTCAGGGTCAGACTGGAACGATGCGTCAGTATAGCCCTGCATACTGAGCTCTTCCTGTCCCCCATAGACCATGAACAAATCCTTAGTTCTTCTCAGATACTTTAGGATGTTCTTTACAGCCACCCAGTGCTGTAGATCTGGATTGGATTGGTATCGGCTGGTAATGCTCACAGCATATGCCACATCTGGTCTAGTACATAACATTGCATACATGATCGATCCTACTGCCGAAGCATAAGGAATTCGACTCATGTCATCCCTCTCAGCCTGTGTTGTAGGACACTGGCTCTATGAGAGAGTAAGGCCATGTCTCACTGGAAGGTATCCTTTCTTGGATTGCTCCATGTAGAACCTCTCCAGTACCTTATCAATGTAAGTACTTTGACTAAGGGCCAAGAGCCTCTTGGATCTATCCCGGTAGATCCTCATGCCTAGAATATAGGCGGCCTCCCCTAAGTCTTTCATCTCGAAACACTTCCCCAACCATGTCTTCACAGCTTGAAGACTAGGGATGTCGTTTCCGATGAGCAGTATGTCATCAACATACAAGACCAGAAAAATTACCAAGCTCCCACTGAATTTTCTGTATACACAGGCGTCATCTTCGCTTTTGATAAACCCATAATCTCTTACGGCCTCATCAAATCGAAGATTCCAACTTCGAGATGCTTGCTTTAATCTATAGATGGACCTCTTTAGCCTGCAGACCTTATTAGCCTCTGTTGGGTGGATGAAGCCATCAGGTTGTGACATATACACATCTTCAGTCAGCTTCCCGTTAAGGAACGCTGTTTTCACATCCATCTGCCATATCTCATAATCATGATATGCAGCTATAGCAAGCAGAATCCGAATGGATTTAATCATGGCAACTGGCGAGAAGGTTTCATCATAGTCCACCCCGTGGACTTGTTTGAATCATTTAGCCACTAGTCTACCCTTATAGGTAACTATTTTGCCATCCATGTCTGTCTTCTTCTTGAAGACCCATTTACACCCTATGGGTTTTATCCCATCAGGCAGCTCAACCAAATCACAGACTTGGTTAGCCGACATGGAATCCATCTCAGATCTCATGGCATCAAGCCATTTCTCGGAGTAAGGTCCACTGACCGCCTCATCATAGGTTCTAGGTTCATCCTCAATGATGAAGATCCCATCGTGTTGGGTCGGTAGTGACCCATACCTCTCAGGTGCACGACGAATTCTCCCATACCTACGTGGGACCTGTGTCTGAGCCTCAGGTTGCCTAGCAACCGGTGCAGGTGGCTCAGATTCCATCTCTTTGTCTTGTGCTTGCACTTGGACCTCATCCAAGTCAAACTTCCTCCCACTAACTTCTTTCATAAGAAATTCTTTCTCTAGAAAGACAGCACCCCGAGCAACAAAAACTTTGTTCTCGGTTGGGACATAGAAGTAGTATCCTTTAGTTTCCTTAGGATACCCCACAAACACACACTTATCAGATCTAGGTTATAGCTTGCTAGAATCTTGACGTTTGACATAAGCCTCACATCCCCAGATCCTGATAAACGTGAGATTAGGGCGTCTCCCACTCCACACCTCGTATGGTATTTTGGAGACACTCTTAGATGGAACATTATTCAGTATCAGAGAAGCTGTTTCTAGTGCATGCCCCCAGAATGATGAAGGTAGAGTTGCATGACTCATCATGGATCGAACCATATCCAATAAAGTTCAATTTCTCCTTTCAGACACACCATTCCATTGAGGTGTTCCAGGCGGAGTGAGTTGGGATATGATCCCACACTCTCTCAGATAGTCAAAGAACTCACCACTCAGGTATTCTCCACCTCGATCTGATCGAAGAGCTTTAATGGATCTTCCAAGCTGGTTCTCTACTTCATTCTTGAACTCCTTGAATTTCTCAAAGGATTCAGATTTATGTCTCATTAAGTAGACATAACCATACCTACTGAAGTCATCAGTAAAGGTAATGAAGTAGCTGTACCCTCCTCTGGCTTGTTTATTAAAGGGCCCACACACATCAGTATGTATGAGATCCAATAAACCTTCTGCCCTTTCACCAATCTTGGTGAAGGGCGCCTTTGTCATCTTCCCTAATAAACAAGGTTCACAAGTATCAAATTCCTCCAAGGAACTTGAATCTAACAATCCATTTGCATGGAGTTGTTGGATGCGATTATTGTTTATATGGGCTAATCGACAGTGCCATAGGAAAGCACCAACTGAACCACTCAGTTTGGTCCTCTTATTGCTTATGTTACAAATAGAACTTTCCATATCCAAGATATATAGACCATTGCACAAAGTACCCTTCCCATAGAACATATTTGCAAATGAAAAAGAACAGGAGTTCTTATTTATTTCAAATTTAAATCCTTTCCTCGCCAAGCAAGGAATGGATACAATATTCTTTGTTAGCGAAGGTACACAAAAGCAATTGTCTAGTTCTAATTGAAGTTCAGAAGGCAAGGAGAGAGTCAAAACGCCTACAGCAACAGCAGCAACCTGTGCCCCGTTTCCAACGCGTAGGTCAATCTCTCCAGGCCGCACCGATCTACTTTTCTTGAGCCCCTGCATATTTGTACAAATATGAGCTCCACATGCGGTATCCAATACCCATGACATAGAAGTAGAAAGGTTGACTTCTGTAACATAAATACCTGAGCTAGAAGTTAAGGTCAAGCCTTTCTTCTCCTCATTCTGAAGCTGCCTGCAGTCCCTTCTCCAGTGGCCCTGCTCGCCACAGTGAAAACACCTCTGTTCCTTTGACTTCCTCACCCTTTTCTTCAGTGCTTTGGTAGGACCTCTGGCACTGCTCTTAGCACGTGCCTTACCCTTCTTCTTTATCTTCTTGGTCGCAGGGACCAAAAGAACAGAATTGGGTTTGGTCTTACCCATCTCTCGCTCGGCTGTTTGGAGCATATTCATCAATTCCTCCCGTGTGCACTCAATCTGGTTCATGTTGAAGTTAATGATAAATGGACTGAAGCTAGGGGGCAAGGAATGAAGAATAAGATCCACAACCAGCTCGTTGTCTATGGTGTGTCCCAGTCTCCTGAGATGATCCACATTCCCAATGAGTTTGAGAACATGGGGTCTCACTGGTGCACCTTCAGACAACTTGCACCGAAAGACTGCTTTGGCGGTGTCAAATCTCTCAGTTCTAGCCTGAGCCTCGAACATCTTTTTCAGGCGAGTAATCATCTGAAAAGCGTTCTGCTCCTCATATTGCACCTGCAGTTCAGGTGCCATACTGGCTAGCATAAGACATGCAACCTCCAAAGAGTCATCCTGATGCTTTCTATAAGCATCTCTGTCTGCCGTTCGGGCATTAGGCGGAGGAGCCGCAGGAAGAGGCTGTTCAAGGACATACAGCTTCTTCTCGAGCTTGAGGACTATCCTCAAATTCCGATGCCAGTCCATAAAGTTAGTTCCAACTAACTTATCCTTATCAAGGAGTGATCGCAGTGATAATCCGCCAGTGTTCGTAGCCATTGTTCTACAACACCCAAGAAGAACAGATTAGTACTACTTCGAATCATTTAAACTGGACTTGTTTTAAATGACCATGGCTCCCACTATTTTATATTCGAATTGACAACCCACAAAGTCAATCGGGAAGTTTAAAACTTCCTAGTGAGATGGGATCCTTATTTCACATGAGGCTTCGCGTCCCACGAGGGTGGGATGAGATGCACAAAGTAACCCATGCTTCCTAAGGTGGGCGCGCCGGCCGGTTGCTCCAAGCAACTCCCCTTGTTGAGACAGTCTGGGCATTTCATGTCCAGCGAGGGCTGGATACAACATGAAACCTTTACTTCTCAACGATGCCTCTAGACTTTCACCATGTGCCCAGCACATGTGAACTTCTAGTCAAGTCCATTCCTAACCGTTATGCCCAGGGCTAACGAGTTTCCTTGCGAAGGCACGCCCAGGTTAAAACTGGACTGGGGAAACCATTGCCACCACGCACTTTCTAAAGATAAGTGGGTGTGTCCCACGAGGGTGGGAAACAATTCACAACTCCACTGATCGATAGCTTAGTGAGGGCTACGCGTTAGAAGGCTACCAGACTTGATATTTTAATTGAGGGTTTTTGTTTAAGGTCTCATCATCTCAGTTTTATCTTATGTCTATCATTACAGGCATGCAATCCTATAGTGATAACATAACGGTAAAACATTTCAGGCATGCTTCTGCAGATAATAATAAAAGCAGTAAAGGATGATGTGATCATATCCTATACAAGACATTGAACCAATCCATGCCATGAAATAGGTTCAACTCTTGTCCTAGAACTCAAGCCCCAAAACTAGACCTAGCCTAGCTGACCTCTAGCTTGAACTTCAAGGTTGGCTCCAAGGTCCTTCTCTCATGGTTTAGCTCTCAAACTGTTGGGGTATGCCCTTAAGGCTAATGTTTGAGGCCTCGGGATTGTATCAGTATCATGTATAAACTTCATGTTTATATAAAGGCAATGGTTATTATTCAGGTTGTTACATCATCTGCTGCAATATGTATACTTCTGAATAATGTCTCAATGCTGTTCAGCTTGGCTGACATGCAGTTAAGTCCTTAGTCGAGATATCTTGGTGAACTTGAGACAGCCTTGATATGATTGAGACTAATATGTGTTCTAATCTTATAGGATGCTTCGAGCATGGAATAAGATGTAGACTCATGGGTACATTGGATGTACTGGACAGACCCTACTAGGATATTCAATTGTTTGTCACAATGTGAATAATCCTTGTATGCAACAAGTGGCATATTTCCTCTGACTTGAGATCACTTGTGTTTCTAAATGATGATTGTCATTGTTTTGAGGTAGTTCGATATCATTTGAAACATAATGGTTATAGACTATCTTGGATAATGATCATGAGTCAGGTTAGGACACTAGTGATAGATATAGGATTGCCGTCTCCTAGTTTGGAGTGTGATGTTCTATAGGGGCCCCCTGGATGAGATGATTGAGAAAGTGTATGGCCATACCCAGATGACTATGTTCATCTGATCTAATCGTTCTCATCATATTGGAATTGCAAGCTTGACATGCTTGTCCAATAAGAACATCCAGTGGCAAAGGAAACAAGTATGCCTAGTGAAGTGGATTCACACTTGTGCTGTGGTTTGGGTGTAGTCTTGGAAGACTCTTTCCTTTATATTGGGAGACAGTGATGTGTTGCTAGATACCCCTCGCTGATCGTGATAACGTAAGTTATCGTTACCGACATTTAAAGGAAGCCCTTAGGGTCGCACAATTTGATGATATGGCTTACTTAAGTCAGATCGTGTGGACTGAATTGTTTTGGTTCAGTTTAAAGGAGTTTAAACTCTGATTGTAAGTGAGATCTGGTCTGATCATGTTTGATTGATTAGGGCTTGAGATCGGTAAGCTTCGATCGAGAGTATTGATGCTAGATCGGTGAGATCAAGAGCATCAAGAGATGAACGGTTAGAACTTGAACCATTTGGTTCAAAGAGATCTAGACCGTGGCTTAGGCTGATTTGGTTCGATCTTTGAACCAAATGCATTGGACCGAATTGGATTGAACCGGTTCACACATGTGTGAACGCATGGTTCAATATGAAAGCGTTTTGGGCGGTTTGCTTTGAGTGGGCGCGTGGCTTCATGACTTTCCATATTTGGAAATCATGTAACGCCACATCTCTACACAACGCCTCAACGCATCTTTGGTTCTTGTCTTGTCGCCTATCCACTCTTGCGTTGTCTTGTCTTCACGAAAAGGAGGAAGAAGAGCTTCATCGCCCTAGCCGCAAGAGATCTCATCTCCTCCACACAAAGGACTCCTTGAAGCTTTGCTAGCACAAAGACGCCAAGGGAGTAGCCATCTCTCATCTTGTGTGCGCGACTTTGGAGGAGAGCCAATTCGCCCTCTTGCTTCCAAGGCACCATCCAAGCGATGGCTATGGTATGATCCATTGTTGTTCTACACAAGTACATGAAAGTTAATCATATGACATGCATTCGATCTTAGAAACCCTAATATCCGCTTGCAAAATCATGATATGCGCCCCCTTAGGGTTTCGCCCCCCCTAGATTTAGGGGATTTTCACAAACCCTAGAGGTACACTTTAAAAGTTCCCCATAGGTTCGGCCAATGCCATGGTCTTCCTCCAAGGAAGGTGCGCCACCATGCAAGGGGACAAAACCTTTCTCGCCACCAAGCAATCAAGCACCAGCTTGCATGCGCCACCTTGCATGCTTGCGCCATCAAGCAAGATGCGAGCATCAAGGTCCAAGAAGGATGCGCCTTAGCCCTTAATCTTCCTTTTTACAAAAATATTGAAAAAGATGGCACGCAGGCCACACAAGGATACATCGCAGGCATGCAAGAGGGGGGGCTTGATTAATGATCACAACATCATGCACAATCAAGGTATTTACTCATGCAATTCTACATGCTCATGAAAAACATAAAATCTGAAATTTTACTTTTTCACAAAACCAGTTTCTTTTTCTCATCTTCTTCTCACAAGTCTTTTGGTTTATAGCGATTTATTTTTCATGATGATTTCAGAGATCCATTCGGCTGGCAATTTTGTCAGATCAAGAGACTTGGCCAGTCCGAAGACACAATGCCCGTCCTACTTGACAAAATTACGTGCGCCTTTGATCTTTAAATCAAACAAGAAAAATAGTCCAAAAATTCCAAAAGAGATTGAGAGGATGATAGAAACAAGAAACCCTAATTTTTCTACTTTCAGAAAAATGATTGCCATGCATCATGTTATTTACGAAAATAGAGATATGGCATGTGAGCATGGAAGAAAAGCATAAAACATCGTTCGAGTCTTGCAAGTCCCTCTGATACCACTGTTGGGAAACCCTGGGGACATTTTACAATTTTTAGAGTTATGGACATACATTTTTCGCAGCGGAAGAATGTCCCCGAAACAGGCCGGTCCCAAAAACCCAGTGAAGATCGCATGCAAGGGAGTCGACACGATGAGTTAGGAAATACCTTAAGAGCAATGTAGAGCGATGTCGATGATGGCGCCCAAGTGTTCGCCCTCTGCAGTCTCGCACACACGGATCTCTTGAGTTCTCTTCTTCCACGCCCGGTGCTAGCCTCGGGAAGAAGATCCAAGCCTTAGGGAGATACTCTACTTCACTTGCGCCACCAAGAGAGATGATTCGCCAAGAGAAGAAGGAAGACTATCCAAAAACGCCAAGCACTAATGTTCCTTGCACCAAGAGGAAAGGAAGAAGTGGCTTGCGGTTATGGAAGAAGGAAGATGCGCCCTTGCTCCAAGCACTCGCCCCTCTCTTGTGTTCACGCCTTCAAGGATTAATTACACACAAGAGGGCTCGGCTAGGTGCTCTTTTATAGGGCAAGAGGCGATTTATGAAAGGCTAGGATTAAGACAAGTGGGCGGCTATGATGAGAAGGTTTGAGATAAGGAAAGTCTCCAAGACATTTCCATAATACTCATTCAACCATTCCTTTTAGAGCCCATGTCTTTCTTTGTGCACCAAGGCCTTGCCTTGCGCCCCAAGTAATGCCATATTGGCATTCATACCATAAGAGATTAAGGGGGAGGCGCCAATTGCTTCCTTATAAAGCAAATTGCGCCACTTCTCCCCATTATGCCCATAGACTGTTGGGGTATGCCCTTAAGCCTAATGTTTGAGGCCTTGGGAATGTATCAGTATCATGTAATAAACTGTTATGTTTATAAAGGCATGGTTATTATTCAGTTAGCTACATTGTCTGCTGCAATAGATGTTCTTCTGAATAATGTTTCAAAGCTGTTCAGCTAGGCTGACAGGCTATAATGTCCTTAGTCGATGTATCTTGGTGAACATGAGACAGCCTTGATATGGTTAAGACTAATATGTGTTCTAGTCTTATAGGATGCTTCGAGCATGGAATAAGATGTAGACTCATGGGTACATTGGATGTACTGGACAGACCCTACTAGGATGTTCAATTGTTTGTCGCAATGTGAATAATCTTTGAATATGACAAGTGGCACATTTCCTCTGACTTGAGATCACTTGTGTTTTCTAAATGATGATTGTCATTGTTTTGAGGTAGTTCAATATCATTTGAAACACAATGGTTATAGACTATCTTGGATAATGAGCTTGAGTCATGTTAGGGCACTAGTGATAGACATAGGATTGCCGTCTCCTTGTTTAAGGAGTGTGATGTTCTAAAGGGGCCCCCTGGATGAGATGATTGAGAAAAGTGTATGGCCATACCCAGGTGACTGTGTTCATCTGATCTAATCATGCTCATCATATTGGAGCTACAAGCTTGACACGCTTGTCCAATAAGAACATCCAGTGGCAAAGGAAACATGTATGCCTAGTGATGTGGATTCACACTTGTGCTGTGTTTTGGGTGTAGTCTTGGAAGACTCTTTCCTTTATATCGGGAGACAGTGATGTGTTGCTAGATACCCCTCACTGATCGTGATAACGTGTGTTATCGTTACCGACATTTAAAGGAAACCCTCAGGGTCGCACAATTTGATGATATGGCTTACTTAAGTCAGATTGAGTGGACTGAATTGTTCGGGTTCAGTTTAAAGGGATTTAATCTCTGATTGTGAGTGAGATCTGGTCTGATCATGTTTGATTGATTAGGGCTTGAGATCGGTAAGCTTCGATTGAGAGATTGGATGCTAGATCGATGAGATCAGGAGCATCAGGAGATCAACGGTCAGATCTGGAGCCTTAGGGTTTAATTTGATCTAGACCATATCACTTGGCTTAATTGGTCTCTGGACCAAACCAATTTGAACCGGCTCGTTTAATGAGCGCATGGTTCAAGGGGAGAGGAGTTAGCGACTTGTTCACTTGGCGTGAACGTTTGAGGGTGTGTGGGTTTCTATTTTTAGAAACCATGATCTCGACATGGACACCTCTCACGTTCGAATAGAAAAACGCTATTCTCGCCTCTCGCCCATCTTCCTCTTGACGCTTTCGTGTGTGGCGATGCCTTGAAGGTAGAGGAGGATTCGGCCAAGAGAAGGACACATCTCATCTTTCCCTTTCACTCGACAAGGACCTCTTGGAACCTTGCTAGCACAAGGAGCACCAAGGGAGGAAGCAACATCATCTTGTGTGTGACGATTTGGAGGAGAGCTCTCTTGTTCTCTTGCTTCCAAGGCGCCTTCCATAATATGGCTTCGGTATGAGTTCTTTTCATGCTTTAAAGTTGATCATAATACATGTTATGCGATTTTGAAAGCCCTAGATTCCGCTAGAATTTTATTGCGCCTCCTATTAGGGTTTTCGCCCCCCCTTGTCTAGGGGACCTTCAATTGGTATCAGAGCAGGTTTTCATGCATGTTTTATGATTGCTTGAAAATGATTGTGATCCATGTTTTGCGCAAATTCATAGATCTATAGTTACATGCTTTATGTTGGCGAAAATGCATGCCAGTAATAGATATGATTTTCTCCTTGGCGCATGTTAAGTTGGCGCATATATTATGTTGTAGTTTTTCTTAAAACTTAAACACTTGCGCGTATACCACTAGATCTAAGGCCTTACATTAAATCCTTAGACGAGTTATTAGGGTTGAAGTCAGCCCCTAGGTTAGATCCAAAAGTCTGATCAGACCATCTGACAGCCTTGACGGGTTGACCAGGTAGCACCTGTGCGCAAGCACGTGGTGGCTACAGGTCGACTGCAGACAGGCGTGTAGCGATGTCTGATTGAGACAACTAGTGAACACACATGAGTTAGGCCCGGGGTCACACCCGCTTGCCAGACCTCATTGTGGTTGTTCAGCCCTGGCGCATGCATTGTTGACCTTATGGTCGACTCAAGTCAGTTAGGACTTGGTGCATGCAAGGGCAGTGGATCTGACTAGGATGGATGAGTGGATCCCTAGTAATGGACCGTTGTAAGGTTGTAGGGCAAATAAGGAAATTAAAATTGATGCCTATGGGTTTTCGAAATTTAAATTTTCTTGAGTGGATCACATGTTGATTGATGCCATGTGTTTGTCTATTTACTCTTATGTGGGCTGCCCGTTTTTAATGTGTGCTGTGCTGGGGCCTGCGTGCCTGGGAATTAATTGTAAATTAATTTTTATTTTTGTGATCTGCGAATCACAGTTTAATTAATTTATAATGTGTAATTGACCTGCGTGTCAATCTTGTCTAGATAGTTAAATTTGTAATTTAATTAGACAAGAGCACAGAGCACACTTGGCAGAGGCGCTTGCAGCAGTGGCTGGACCAGGTGGGAGGTCTAGGGTTCGACCCTAGGACCTGGCGCAAATTCCTGGTGGGCGCACCAGAGCTGCAGATGGCGCTTGGGCCCAGGTTTGGGCCAGATGAGCAGCAAAAGCCCTATGAAGAAAAGCAAGTCAAGACTTAAGTTAAATTAAGGTCTTACTAGGGCTATGGGCTTTTACCACATAAGATTCATGCTTTCTTTTATTATTGTTTAAATATTAGAATTGCATGATTAGTTTATCTTCTGCTATCACCATAGGAATTGTATGATAGTGAAGAAGATAAAAAGACCGTTAAAATCCAACGCTAAAATATCAAGCTCGTAAGCCTTCTGACGCGAAACCTCACTGTTCTGATTATCGTTGGAGCCGTGTTGTACCCACTCAGTGGGCACGTCCATCTATCTTCAGACGGTGTGGGATTACACCTGTGTGTTACAGAGTAGGGATTTATCCCTTCTCGTTGCTCAGCATAGCACATGGTGGTCCAGGGAGTAGGTCGGGTCAGCTTGACCATGTAGGCTACATATGTGGCGCATATGGTAGCACATGGAGGCAGCCATCTGTGGGATCAGAGACTGTGTTGTACCAACTCAGTTGGCACAGTCTGCTGGATTGCCCAGATGAAGGGGAATCGCACGGGTTGGCGATCGGCAGGGACTGCCTACCGGAGATTAGTGCTTGTACTCTCTGTGCATCTTATCTCGCCTGAGCGGGACGCGGAGACCAAGTATGAAATCCGGATCCCATCTCACTAAAAGAGTGTCTACTCTTTCGGACTGTTTAATGGATTTTTCAGTCAGATAAAATAGTGAGAAAAAGAATCTTTCTTAAGTCCTGATTGATTCTTAACATTGATACTGACCTTGCTGTTCTTGCATTGTTGTAGATACCTATAGCAACGAACACCATGAACTTCAATGTGCGATCCCTACTGGAAAGGGAGAAGTTTACTGGGCCGAACTTCTCTGACTGGTTCGGACACCTTAAGATCGTTCTTAAGGCAGAGAGGAAACTGTACGTCCTCGAGACGGCGATACCGCCTCAGCCCGCTCCGAACGCCGCAAGGGCGGTTCGGGAAGCCTATGAAAAGCACGTCAATGATAGCATTGATGTCGCTTGCCTGATGCTAGCGTCTATGACGCCACCGCTGCAGCGTCAGCATGAGGATATGTCTGCCATAGACATGATAGCAAACCTCAAGATGCTGTATGCTGCACAGGCGAGGACTGAACGCTATAATTTGACGAAGCTCTTCTTTCAGAGCAAACTGGCTGAAGGGAGCCCAGTGGGAGCTCACGTGCTCAAGATGATTGGGCACAAGGAGGCTCTAGAGAAACTGGGGCATACCATCAACCAGGAGCTTGCTGTGGATATTATTCTGCAGTCTCTCCCGCCTTCATTCGACGCGTTCATTATTAACTTTAATATGAACAAAATCGATTGTACTCCGGCAGAGCTGCTGAATATGCTCCTCACTACTGAGGAGACTCTGAAGGGAAAGCCTTCGACCTCTGTCTTAATGGTTCCTTCCAGGAACAAGAAGAAGGGGAAGAAGGGCAAGACCCCTGTCAAGAGTTACAGCAAGGCTCTGAAGCAGAAGGTTAAGCGGTCCAAGGAATACAGGTGTTTCCACTGTGGCCAGCTGGGTCACTGGAAAAAGGACTGTAAAGCGCTCCAAGGAGATAAGAGGGGAAGCATCGCTTTTGGCTCAGGTATATTCGTGACTGAGGTCATGTTTTCTTCTTCTATATCATGGGTGTTGGACACTGCATGTGGAGTTCACATTTGTTCAAATGTGCAGGAACTCAAGAGAAGAAGGCAGGTGGGACAGCATGAGGTGGACCTACGAGTTGGAAACGGGGCACGGGTTGCTGCTGTTGCTGTAGGAGACTATTTCATTTCTTTACCATCTGGACTTGTATTGGAACTAAACAGTTGTTATTTTGTTCCCAGTATTACTAAAAATATTATCTCCATTCCTGCTCTTGTCAGGAAGGGTTTTTCCTTTGAATGCAATATTTCAAAGTGTGTTTTATCTTATGATAATATTGTTTATGCAACTGGTTCAATTAATAATGGGTTATACATGTTGGACATGGAATGTTCTATACAGAAAATTGATATTAAGGAAGCCAAGAATGCTGATGACAGCACCTTGCTATGGCATAGTCGTTTAGGCCATATTAACGAGAAACGCATTAAGCGGTTGCATGATCATGGACTGCTGGGATCATTCTCCTACAAGGAGATTGATACATGCAAAGCTTGTTTAATGGGCAAAATGACGAAGTCACCTTTTCCTAACAAAGGACAAAGGGCTTCAGGTTTACTTGACCTTATACACACTGATGTGTGTGGGCCATTTAGTAAACATGCCAGAGGTGGCTATCAGTACTTCATTACCTTTACTGATGATTTCAGTAGATATGGGTATGTCTTTTTAATGAGACATAAAAGTGAATCTTTTGACAAGTTCAAAGAGTTCAAGAATGAAGTACAAAATCAGCTAGGCCGAAATATCAAGGCACTTCGCTCAGATCGAGGTGGAGAATACCTAAGTCATGCGTTTACTGACTATCTGAAGGAGTGTGGGATTATCTCACAGCTCACTCCGCCAGGAACACCGCAATGGAATGGTGTGTCCGAGAGGAGAAATAGAACGTTACTTGATATGGTTCGTTCTATGATGAGTCAGGCTACTCTTCCATACTCCTTTTGGGGTTTTGCACTGGAAACAGCTGCAAAGGTACTAAACCGAGTGCCATCCAAGGCCGTTTCAAAAACTCCATATGAGTTATGGTATCGAAAACAGCCAAGCTTGACATTTATCAGGATCTGGGGCTGCGAGGCTTATGTCAAAAAGCTCGCCTCTGGGAAACTAGAGAGCAGATCTGACAAATGCATCTTTGTCGGTTACCCTAAGGAAACTAAGGGTTATTATTTCTACGATCCCAAAGAGAACAAGGTTTTTGTTGCTCGGACGGCCATATTTCTTGAGAAGGAGTTTCTTCTGCAAGAGGCCAGTGGGAGAGAAATAAAACTGGATGAGAATCCAGAGGAAGGACAAAGTGCTCAAGCAGAATTGGATGAGCCTGAGCCAGTAGATCAGGTTATTGAACAACCTGAGGCTCAGATATCACGGGAACCGCGAAGATCGGGAAGGATTCGTCGACAGCCTGAGCGCTATGACGGAGTCTACATCATTGATCATGATGAACCCCTCACTTATGCGGATGCGGTCAGTGGACCGGAGTCAGCTAGATGGCTTGAAGCTATGCGAGCCGAGATGGACTCCATGTCAGATAACCAAGTTTGGGATTTGGTTGATCCGCCTCCGGGAGTTATCCCTATAGGCTGTAAGTGGATCTTCAAGAAGAAGATTGACATGGATGGTAACGTGGTTACCTATAAAGGCAGGCTAGTTGCGAAAGGTTTCAAACAAATCTACGGGATAGATTATGATGAAACTTTCTCACCTGTAGCTATGTTCAAGTCTATTCGGATTCTTTTCGCGATAGCTGCATATTATGATTATGAGATCTGGCAGATGGATGTGAAAACAGCTTTCCTTAATGGAAATCTGGATGAGGATGTGTATATGACACAACCTGAGGGTTTCACTAATCCATCAGATCGTCATAAGATATGCAAGTTAAAGAAGTCCATTTATGGACTTAAGCAAGCATCAAGAAGCTGGAATATTCGTTTTGATGAATCAGTCACGAAATTTGGTTTCATCAAGAACGAGGATGACCCGTGTGTATATAAGAGGTTTAGTGGGAGCGTAATTACTTTCCTAGTCCTCTACGTCGATGATATCTTGATCATTGGAAATGACATTCCTGAAATGCATGCTGTGAAGGCATGGTTAAGGAAATGTTTCCAGATGAAAGATTTAGGAGAAGCAGCCTATGTATTAGGTGTGAAGATCTACAGGGATAGATCTAAGAGGCTTCTCGGGCTGTGCCAGAGTACTTACATCGATAAAGTCCTGGAAAGATTTCATTTAGAGAATTCTAAACGAGGATATCTTCCAGTCAGACATGGTCTGAGTCTTTCGAAGAGTCAGTGTCCACAAACACAGACTGAGAAAGATGAAATGGACAATACGCCTTATGCTTCGGCTATTGGATCCATTATGTATGCGATGTTGTGTACTCGCCCAGACGTTGCTTACGGGTTAAGCGTGACCAGTCGTTTCCAAAGTAATCCAGGTCAGGCACACTGGATTGCAGTCAAGAACATTTTAAAATATCTGCGGAGGACCAAAGATATGTTCTTGATATATGGTGGTCAGGAAGAACTCAGTATTGAAGGATATACTGACGCTTCGTTCCAGTCAGACCAGGATGATTTTCGATCGCAATCAGGCTATGTTTTTAGCTTGAATGGAGGAGCAGTGGTGTGGAAGAGTTTCAAACAGTCAACTGTTGCTGATTCCACAACAGAAGCCGAGTATGTTGCAGCCTCGGAAGCATCCAAGGAGGCAGTGTGGATTCGTAAGTTCGTGAGAGAACTTGGTGTTGTTCCTTCGAGTGCAGATCTTTTGGTTATCTTCTGTGATAACACTGGAGCAATCGCACAAGCAAAGGAACCACGGTCGCACCAGAAGTCCAAGCACATACAGAGAAGGTTTCATTTGATCAGGGAGATCATAGATCGTGGCGAGATCAAAATCTGCAAGGTTCATACAGATGACAATCTGGCAGACCCGCTTACCAAGCCTCTGGCGCAGCAGAAGCATGAGAAGCACTGTAATAATATGGGTTTGAGATTTCTCAACCATTAGATTAAGTGCAAGTGGGAGATTGTTGGGGTATGCCCTTAAGCCTAATGTTTGAGGCCTTGGGAATGTATCAGTATCATGTAATAAACTGTTATGTTTATAAAGGCATGGTTATTATTCAGTTAGCTACATTGTCTGCTGCAATAGATGTTCTTCAGAATAATGTCTCAAAGCTGTTCAGCTAGGCTGATAGGCTATAATGTCCTTAGTCGATGTATCTTGGTGAACATGAGACAGCCTTGATATGGTTAAGACTAATATGTGTTCTAGTCTTATAGGATGCTTCGAGCATGGAATAAGATGTAGACTCATGGGTACATTGGATGTACTGGACAGACCCTACTAGGATGTTCAATTGTTTGTCGCAATGTGAATAATCTTTGAATATGACAAGTGGCACATTTCCTCTGACTTGAGATCACTTGTGTTTTCTAAATGATGATTGTCATTGTTTTGAGGTAGTTCAATATCATTTGAAACACAATGGTTATAGACTATCTTGGATAATGAGCTTGAGTCATGTTAGGGCACTAGTGATAGACATAGGATTGCCGTCTCCTTGTTTAAGGAGTGTGATGTTCTAAAGGGGCCCCCTGGATGAGATGATTGAGAAAAGTGGATGGCCATACCCAGGTGACTGTGTTCATCTGATCTAATCATGCTCATCATATTGGAGCTACAAGCTTGACACGCTTGTCCAATAAGAACATCCAGTGGCAAAGGAAACATGTATGCCTAGTGATGTGGATTCACACTTGTGCTGTGTTTTGGGTGTAGTCTTGGAAGACTCTTTCCTTTATATCGGGAGACAGTGATGTGTTGCTAGATACCCCTCACTGATCGTGATAACGTGAGTTATCGTTATCGACATTTAAAGGAAACCCTCAGGGTCGCACAATTTGATGATATGGCTTACTTAAGTCAGATCGAGTGGACTGAATTGTTCGGGTTCAGTTTAAAGGGATTTAATCTCTGATTGTGAGTGAGGTCTGGTCTGATCATGTTTGATTGATTAGGGCTTGAGATCGGTAAGCTTCGATTGAGAGATTGGATGCTAGATCGATGAGATCAGGAGCATCAGGAGATCAACGGTCAGATCTGGAGCCTTAGGGTTTAATTTGATCTAGACCATATCACTTGGCTTAATTGGTCTCTGGACCAAACCAATTTGAACCGGCTCGTTTAATGAGCGCATGGTTCAAGGGGAGAGGAGTTAGCGACTTGTTCACTTGGCGTGAACGTTTGAGGGTGTGTGGGTTTCTATTTTTAGAAACCAGGATCTCGACATGGACACCTCTCACGTTCGAATAGAAAAACGCTATTCTCGCCTCTCGCCCATCTTCCTCTTGACGCTTTCGTGTGTGGCGACGCCTTGAAGGTAGAGGAGGATTCGGCCAAGAGAAGGACACATCTCATCTTTCCCTTTCACTCGACAAGGACCTCTTGGAACCTTGCTAGCACAAGGAGCACCAAGGGAGGAAGCAACATCATCTTGTGTGTGACGATTTGGAGGAGAGCTCTCTTGTTCTCTTGCTTCCAAGGCGCCTTCCATAATATGGCTTCGGTATGAGTTCTTTTCATGCTTTAAAGTTGATCATAATACATGTTATGCGATTTTGAAAGCCCTAGATTCCGCTAGAATTTTATTGCGCCTCCTATTAGGGTTTTCGCCCCCCCCCCCCCCTTGTCTCGGGGACCTTCATAGACGCCTAGGGGAGAAGATTTGTCCCCATTATACCCTTTTAGCCTCTCATCTCTTCATGAGAACTTGTTATTGGGCCTCATTGGATAATGAGCTAGCCCAAACATCATTGCATAGGTTGATTAAGCACTTGGATCCAATCCAATGCAACCCTAATCCAAATGTGACCAACCATGGTCAAATACGGGTCAACCTGCCAAAAAATGAAGTTTGGCTCCAATAACATTCTTCCATCTCATCAGGCCCATTGGCGCTGATGAAATCTCCCAATTAGATCCGAGTTATCCAATAACTCGATCATAAGGCTTCCCGATCAATACGAGAACTCAAGTATCAAGGTGTGCGACCCTGTAGGTTCCTCTGACGCTGGCAGTGCTGACCAAAGGTCATCACAAGCAGTGAGTGGCACCTAGCAGTGCATCGTTGCTACCCAGGTCGTTGGAATGGATATCGACATCGACATCCCCATCATCGCAACTAGGTACAGATGCATTACAGTCTCTTTGCCGTACTGATATCCGATTGGACAAGTGTGTCACCACTTGTTTTCATCCAATCACATGGCTATGACTAAAACAGGTTCTTACCTGGGTATGGCGATACACTCTCAGTCATAGAACCATAAAGGAGCTCCATGGATATCATACTTCCTTAGGGAAGGGGCAAACCCTATGTCTGTCCATTGATCTTCTCATATGGGTCGTGACATGCTCAATAACAACCGTTATGACCTCCCAGCTACGGCAAGGTGATAGGTTGTATCAAAGCAAGTCCCTAACCATATAGAATGATTAATGACCTCAAGTCAAGGGATCAATGCATCTCCTGTCACTTATGAGGATAACTCATGACACCAAGTCATAGCCTCATAGCGGGTCTATCCAGTATATCCCCAATGATATACCCATGTGTCTGCGTTAGCACCACGTGCCTAACCAGCCCACATACCAGTCTCACAAGTACCATAGCTGTCCCATATCCACTAAGGTACATCGACTGGGGATTATAATTCGAGCACAGATCCAATCTGTCTCCAGGGACATTATCATGTAAGTACACAATCGCAGGTGTAGTCAAACAATGATAACGACAATGCCAGAATGATATATAAATATCAGTGTCAAGTAGTACATAAGTTGACCAAAACTAGGTCCTAGGGCATATACACCAACAGTATCCTTGTGGGGCCTGCGTGCCGCTTTTCTTTTTGCTTTTAACTAAGAAGAAGATTAGGGTGGCACATCTACTTGGAGCAAGGTGCATGCTTGCTTGGTTGCGCATCCTTGCCTGATGGCGCAACAAGCTTCAAAGGTGGCGCATCCTTGCATGGGGGCGCAAGTTAGGGTTTGGCCGAGCCTTGTGCTTGTGTGCTATCCCTCTTGTGGCTTGCTAGATGGTGCACCTTCCTTGGAGGAAGACCATGGCATTGGCCGAACCTTGTGGGTGTACCCCTAGGGTTTGAGAGCTAAACCATGAGAGAAGGACCTTGGAGCCAACCTTGAAGATAGAGCTAGAGGTCGGCTAGGCTAGGTCTAGTCTTGGGGCTTAAATCCTAGGTCAAGAGTTGAACCCCTTTTTGGCATGGATTGGTTCAATGTCTTGAATGGGCTATGATCACATCATCCTTTTATTGCTTTCTTTATAAAAGCTAAAGCAGGCCTGTGATATTTTATTGTTATGTTATCACCACAGGATTGCATGCCTGTAATGATAGACATAAGATAAAACTGAGATGATGAGACGTTAAACAAAAACCCTCAATTAAAATATCAAGTCTAGTAGCCTTCTAACGCGTAGCCCTCACTAAGCTATCTATCAGTGGAGTTGTGAACTGTTTCCCACCCTCGTGGGACATACCCACTTATCTTTAGAAAGTGCGTGGTGATAATGGTTTCCCTAGTCTAGTTTTAACCTGGGTGGGCCTTCGCAAGGAAACTCGTTGGCCCTGGGCATAACGGTTAGGAATGGACTTGACTAGATTTTCATGTGTGCTAGGCACATGATGAAACTCTAGACACATCGTTGAGAGGTTAGGGTTTCATGCTCTCTCCAGCCCTCGCTGGACATGAAATGCCTGGACTGTCTCAATAAGGGGAATTGCTTGGAGCAATCGGCCGGCGCGCCCACCTTAGGAAACATGGGCCACTTTGTGCATCTCATCCCACCCTCGTGGGACGTGAAGCCTGTTGGTGTATATGCCCTGCAGACCAATGTATGGACATGGTCAGGCATTGTTTAAATGTACTTCGATAGAATTAATGAAATTGATATAATCAATAAAGGCATGGTCGTTATTATGCAGATTGCTTTACCTGCGTTGATGTATTGAATTGCATATATAATATCCCAGGAGTTTGGATTGGATCCATTCTCATAAGTAATCCCCGGTCAAGGTGCCTTAGCCGATATGGGACAGCTTTGGTGCAAGTGAGACTGGTGTATGGGCTGGTTAGGTGCGGGGCACAGTAACGCAGACATACAGGTGCATTGGATGCACTGGAGTGATCCACCGTGAGGATTGACTTGTCTAGTCAACAAGTCAATCTCACATGCAAGAGGTTTGCATTGATCCTTAGACTTGAGGTATTCATGTCTAGATATGATGATGGGTATGTTTTGATACAGTCTTACGTCTCTCCGTAAATGGGTGATCAAAATGACTGTCATTGAGCATGTCATAAGTCATGTAGAGACATGGATGACCAATAGTAGGATTTGCCCCTTCCTTCCGAGGAAGCATGATATCCACTTTGGGGCGCCCCACCTCATTGGTGCATGACAGGAATGTGTGGCCACACTGATTGAGTCATGACCAATAGATTGGATTAATAAATATGGACTAATCCAATGGCGGGATATCAGTTTAGGCAAAGGGATCTAGAATGCATGGGAATCCTCGTTGCTTGTTAGGGAGTTGTTGCCTGATGACTTAAGTCCTATGACATGGGTAGTAGTGATGTGTTGCTAGATACCTCTCACTACTTATGATGATATTCAATCATCATTGCTATCGTCATTAGGATCCTACCGGGTCACACGCAATAGACTCTTGATGTTGTTTTATGATCTGGAAATCTTGGAATATATTTGAGTTCATTATTCTGAGTCCAAGACAGATTCATGGTTGAATCGGAGTCCAATTGGGATTCATGAGTTTGTATATGTATCCTAGTCAAGTTGGACTTGAACAAAGGATTATATACCATGTTGGATTCGAATCCTAATCTAATTAGGAGTTGGAATCCTAATCCTATTAGGAATTGGAATCCTAATCCAACTAGGAGTTGGAATCCTAATCTAATTAGGAGTTGGAATCCTAATCCTATTAGGAATTGGAATCCTAATCCAACTAGGAGTTGGAATCCTAATTTAATTAGGAGTTAGAATCCTAACCCTATTGGGAAATAGAGTCCTATTCCAACTAGGAGTTGGAATCCTAATTCAATTAGGAGTTGGAATTCTAATTCTACTAGAAATGAGAATCCTAATCTAATTAGGATTCAAATCCTAATGAGAATTAGATTTGGATAAGGCCCATAATGGTTTGGCGCAAATCCTAATCCAACTAGGATTCAAATCCTAAAGAGAATTGGATTTGGATAAGGCTCATTGTGTTGGGCGCAAATCCTAATCCAATAACGATTTATTTCCATGGGCCTAATTAGTGTTGAGATCCAAATCCAATTAGGGATTGTGGATTAAATCTAATTGAGGCAAGTTTGAATCCTAATAGGAGTTGGAAATACACTTGGCGCATGGGATAATTCCATATATGGAATTTGTGCCAATTGGGGTGTATGAATCCTTTTGGAAAGTTGTTTCCTCAAGTGGAAACTATCTTGGACGTGTGGGGCTGATATGTTGGCAAATATGGCTTGATTTATTCAAGCAATGATTTGGTCAATCATATATGGAAAGTCCTAATTGAATTGGAACTCAAATTACCTCTCTTGATAAGGCAAGAAGCTAGATTCTTTCCATGCTTCATGTTGCGCCTATTCAAGAGAGGATGTGGCTGAACTCTTATGGCAATTCCTTGGAGGAATTGCGCCAAGAGCATAGAAGGAAAGAGAGGTGGCGGTTTGGCTTGGTCAGTTATAAAAGAAGGGGTATGCGCCCCCTCTTGTGATGACGATTTTGGATGATCATTGGATGAACATCAAGTGCAGAATTCTTCTTGAGGAAAAGGCAACTTGGAGTTGCGCAAGCCCTAGAATTCAAGCCGCCCTCTTCTTCTTGTGGAGCGCCACCCTCTCTTCTCTTCCTCTTGTCTTTGGCCGAGAGTCTCCAAGCAAGGAGACAAGTTGGTGTGAAGAGCAAGGAGGAAGGAGAAGGAGATTCCGAGAGGTGATCTTCTCTTCCCGAGGCTAGCACCGAGCGTGGAAGGGAGCAACGTTGAGAAGGTCGACGCGTGGATACTTGTAGAGGACGAGCACGTGAGCGTCTTCAACTTGGCACCTTCATCCTAATAAGCAATAGAGGTACTAACCCTAACACATCCTTGTGTTCTCTCTCTCGCATGGATCCTTGGGAAAGGAATGTGTTTCGGGTGTAATGCTTCTTCCGCTGCGTCCTGGGACTGCAAATTTTTTTTAAATTACACCTGGCATTCCCCAACAGTGGTATCAGAGCTACTTGCGAGAAACACAAGGTGTACGTTTGCTTGTGTGAAAAATTTTTGGAAAATTTTTCTTTCATCCATGCGCGATTCACCTAGAAGGCGCTTTCATCCAAACTTCTTTTATCAATTTTATGGCCGAAATTTGGATTGTGTTTATGATGGATTTAAGACCAAAGGCGCACGTAGTTTGGTCAAGTAGGACGGGCATTGTGTCTTCGGACTGGCCGGGTCTCTTGATCTGACAAAATTGCCAGCCGATAGGGTCCATGAAATCATCATGAAACTTGATCCGAATTTTAGCATAAATTTGATTGAGAGAGTGCTTTGGATGGAGTTGGCGCATAAGGGGATAAAATTTGATTATTCCGGTTTTTTAAATTTTATATATGCGCCACTTGTCTCTTCCTTGGGTTAATATGGTCATAGCGGGTGCCCTCCTGTGTTGTGATGTGGAAGCATGTTTCCACCTGTGATGAATGCTTGTAAAATCTTTCTGCCACCTGCGTGTGGTTCTCCCCCTTCTTGATGTAAAATTTTCATCTTTCCTTAGAATAGATGTAGAACTGTTTACATAAGATAGGTTAAGGTTCATCAAAGACAACAAGGTGTCTTCTTCAACCGATATCAGAGTGGCGCCAGCTTTGGAAGCTTGGTGATGGACTTGCGGCTGAAGGAAGGACACTAGCTTTCGGCTTCTGGCATGGGCTGATTTGCTTCAGGGACTCGCAATCCTTGGATGCACGATAACATGTCACATGGCTCGTGACAAGTTATATGTATGAAAAGGGCTATGACCATATCGACCAAACTAGCATGCCTGTGATGGTTTATTATTTTGTCCATAGCATGCCTGTGATGTTTTTCCTTTGCTGCCATAACCATAGGAAAACTGCATGCTAGAAAAGAATAAAAACATGCAAAAACTCTCTATACAATATCAAGTTGATAGCCTTCTAACGCGTAGCCCTCATCAAACTATCGATCGGTGGTGTTGTGAACTGTTTCCCACCCTCGTGGGACACACCCACTTATCTTTAGAAGGTGTGTGGTGACAATGATTTCCCCAGTCCAGTTTTAACCTGGGCGTGCCTTTGCAAGGAAATTCGTTGGCCCTGGGCATAACGGTTAGGACCAGACTTGACTAGTTTTTCATATGTCACTGACATGATGAATCACTAGAGGCAGCTGTTGAGAAGATAGGGTTCTGTGTTGTATCTAGCCCTCGCTGGACACAGGGCGCCTAGTCTGTCTTAACTAAGAGGAATTGTGCGCGGCACAATTGGCTGGCATGCCTACCTAAGGAAGCATGGGACTCTCTGTGCATCTCAACTCACCCTCGTGAGTCGCGGAGACCTCGCGTGAAATTAGGATCCTACTCATGTATTTCCAAGTTGAGTTTTGAGAGTTATCAACTTGTTAAGGAAATAGTGGGAGTATAGCATTTAATTTTAAAGTCCTTGTTAAATGCTTTATCATAGTACTTATTTTGCTTGTTTGCTTATTGTAGATGATTCCATCTCCTGAACCTAGATTGAAACTTCTTAAAATTAAACTGGATGGAACAAATTGGACAAGATGGTTTAGACTTTTGTCCAAACTTCTAGAACATGAGAATATGGTATATCTTCTTGAAAGACCTCCAACCCAACCCTGTATATATTTTTGTACAGAGTGGGAGTGGAATGTCTATCTTGAACATTGTGTGGATAGTGAACATTACACTGCTCTTGTTTTGAGGTGCTTGACCCCTGAGGTCCAGGTTGAGTGTGATGAGATGGGGATTTATGATATGATCATACATCTTCGACGTCTCTTCACACCAGGCACTTCAAATAGTGATCAAGAGAGTGTTGTTGGATCTTCTGGGTGTTTGCCTGAATCCAGGAATGACTATGGTTCCGTATCTTCGAAGCTAAAACTTCGGAAGACTGGGAATGCATGGAAATTTTAGGATGGATTAAGGCCCAGGATGATGTAGGAGAGAGCCATGTCTGCCACACAAGGGCCGTCCGGACATGTATGTCTGCCTCACAAGGGCCGTCTGGACATAAGCGACCCATGCCTGCCTCATTCGGCGCGTCTGACATGTTCGCCCCCCCTCCCCTACAACACTAAGGACCGGCGGAGCTCCACCGATCCCCTCGAGGTTAGGCATCCCAGAGACCTAACCCGCAAGGTCCAGGGTGTCGAATCTTGGCACAGTTATACCCCATGTCTGGGCTGTGCAAATTTCGTCTGCAGCAGGATTCGAACCCTCGACTTGGCCTTCACAAACCAAGTCCCTCTAACCATTGAGCTGCAGCTCTAATGGTTAGAGGGACTTGGTATGTGAAGGCCAAGTCGAGGGTTCGAATCCTGCTGCAGACGAAATTTGCACAGCCCAGGCATGGGGTATAACTGTGCCAGGATTCGACACCCTGGACCTTGCGGGTTAGGTCTCTGGGATGCCTAACCTCGAGGGAATCGGTGGAGCTCCGCCGGTCCTTAGTGTTGTAGGGGAGGGGGGCGAACATGTCAGACGCGCCGAATGAGGCAGGCATGGGTCGCTTATGTCCAGACGGCCCTTGTGAGGCAGACATACATGTCCGGACGGCCCTTGTGTGGCAGACATGGCTCTCTCCTACATCATAAACCGCAAGGTCCAGGGTGTCGAATCCTGGCACAGTTATACCCCATGCCTGGGCTGTGCAAATTTCGTCTGCAGCAGGATTCGAACCCTCGACTTGGCCTTCACAAACCAAGTCCCTCTAACCATTAGAGCTGCAGCTCAATGGTTAGAGGGACTTGGTTTGTGAAGGCCAAGTCGAGGGTTCGAATCCTGCTGCAGACGAAATTTGCACAGCCCAGGCATGGGGTATAACTGTGCCAGGATTCGACACCCTGGACCTTGCGGGTTAGGTCTCTGGGATGCCTAACCTCGAGGGGATCGGTGGAGCTCCGCCGGTCCTTAGTGTTGTAGGGGAGGAGGGCGAACATGTCAGACGCGCCGAATGAGGCAGGCATGGGTCGCTTATGTCCAGACGGCCCTTGTGAGGCAGACATACATGTCCGGACGGCCCTTGTGTGGCAGACATGGCTCTCTCCTATAGTAAGACTAAAGAGGAACACCTAGAGCACCTTAGGAAGACCCTTGACCTTCTTAAGGAAGAGCAACTCTATATCAATCTTAAGAAGTGCTCCTTTTTGTCCCATAGTGTGATCTTCTTAGGATTCATAGTGTCTGAGCAAGGTCTTCAAGCTGACCCATCAAAGATCCAAGCCATCATAGACTGGCCTGAACCTAAGACCATCACTGAAGTCAGAAGCTTCCATGGTCTAGCCACCTTTTATAGGAGATTCATAAGAAACTTCAGCTCCATAGTGGCACCTATCACCAGTTGCCTGAAACAAGGTGAATTCTCCTGGACAAAATCTGCCAGCAAAGCCTTCCAAGAGCTTAAGGATAAGATGACCACTTCCCCGGTCCTTAGACTTCCTGACTTCAATAAGGTCTTTGAGGTAGATTGTGATGCCTCTGGAGTTGGCATAGGGGGAACTCTAAGCCAAGAAGGCCATCCCATAGCCTTCTTTAGTGAGAAACTCAACGAGGCAAAACAAAAATACTCTACCTATGACAAAGAGTTTTATGCTGTAGTTCAGGCTCTAAGGTATTGGAGACATTACCTCATCCATAGGGAGTTTACCCTTAACAGTGACCACCAGGCCCTCTCCTACCTAAGTGCTCAGAAAAAGTTAAACTCAAGGCATGCTAAGTGGGTCGAATACTTACAACAATACACTTTTGTGCTTAGACATAAATCAGGATCTGAGAATAAAGTAGCAGATGCCCTTAGTAGAGTAACTTTACTTTTGAATAAAATGCATGTTGAAGTTACTTGCTTTGAATCCATGAAAAATGCTTATCTTGAATGTCCTGATTTTTCTACTTTATATGCTGACCTTAGTCAAGACCCATTAAGTCACCCCCTCTACACCCTTAGGGATGGGTATCTCTTTCTTGGACCAACCCTTTGTGTGCCGAAGACTTCCATCCGAGAATTCCTTGTTTGGGAATTGCACGGAGGCGGGTCTGCCGGGCACCACGGTCGAGATAAGACCCAAGCCCTTGTAAAGGAACGGTTCTACTGGCCAAGCCTTTACCAAGATGTAGCCAAGGTTGTGAAACATTGTAGAACTTGTCAGCTCACCAAAGTCCACAAGCATAGTCCCGGCCTGTACACTCCCTTACCTATTCCCCAAGCCCCTTGGCAAGACCTTAGTATGGACTTCATTCTAGGACTACCCCGAACCTCAGCTAAACATGACTCTATATTTGTGGTAGTTGATAGATTTACTAAGATGGCCCATTTCATAGTTTGCACCAAAACCACTGATGCCTCCCATGTTGCTAAACTCTTCTTTAGGGAAGTTGTAAGGCTACGTGGAACACCCTTAACTATAGTGTCTGATAGGGACCCTAGGTTTGTAAGTAATTTTTGGAGAACCCTCTGGACCCTTCTAGGAACAAAACTCAAGTTCTCCACAGCCTACCATCCCCAGACGGATGGGCAGACTGAAGTGGTCAACCGATCACTTGGGAGTATCCTTAGGAGTTTGGTAAGCGAACACCCTGGCAACTGGGATAAACTCTTACCCACTGCCGAGTTCTCCTATAACAGTACAGTCAACAAGACCACCGGTCTCTCTCCTTTCCAAGCCAACCTAGGATATCAACCTAACAAGCCTATAGATCTTTTTCCTCTACCCAGACATTTTAGGACCTCTTTACCTGCGCGTGACTTTGCTTTACATACTTCGCAAATGCATGCTGAAATATTCTCTAAAATGCTAGAGTCTGTTAATCACTATCGCAAAGTTGCTAACAAACATCGCCGAGAAAGGTTATTCTCTACAGGCGACAAAGTGATCCTACGAGCACGTGAAGAGCGCATCCACGGGATTGGACACAAGTTGGAAGCAAAAGGACTAGGCCCCTTCACCATTGTAGACAAAATCAACGACAATGCCTATGTCCTCGACCTGCCACCTGAACTGGGGATCCCCACTACTGTCAACGTGGAGGATCTCACCCTCTATCATGAGCCCCTCTCCATACCAGATCCAAGTGACCCTCACAAAATGGAGATTGAGGCTATTCTTGAAGACCAAACCAAGTTCACCACTGATGAGGTACAAATGTTTTATCGCGTTAGACTCATTAATGGTGAAGAGGTATGGCTTCCTGAGTCTGAGCTAGCTATAGCTGCCCCTGAGTTACTCCAAGGGTACAAGGACAATTCTCTAGAGGAGAATTCTTTCAACCCGGGGAGATCTGATGGAGGCAGTAGCCCTGCTCTGAGGAGATCTGGTCGGACCCGTAGGGTACCTAATCGATATGGGTTCCCTTAGGGTTCCATTCCTTGCATGGCATTTAGGGTAATTTACTTTTCAATAAAAACATGCATCATGTAGACATTTATGGTAAGTCCACTTGTAGTAGGTGGTGCATTGTAATTCATGAACTTATGTATTCTTGCATCATAAGTAGTGCATGTAGGCATTAGGATCATTTTGGCAGGTCAATCAGGAAAGGAGCAGCTCAAGATCCAGCTCAAGGTCACTCAAGCTCCACTCATCAAGTTCAGCTCCAGAAAAGGAAAGGAGGACTTCAAAGCCCAAGCTCACTTCAATCCATGTCATAACTCACTTGCTAGTTTTGTTGGGCGCATCTTCAAGGAAGCAATCAACCACCTCATCATCCAACCAAGTCATATGCGCCAACCACTAGAGGAATGAATTCAAATCTCCTCCATCAAGATCCACAATCAAAGGGATTACTCATCAAGATCCACAATTAGAGGAGAGCCTTTATGAAGACATTAATGAGAAGATTCCATCTCTTGTTGCCGTCCATGCCTTCATGGAAAGGATTCAAATTTTGAAATCCCTTATCCATGCGCCATCAAGCTTGTCGCCAAAGATAAGAAGACAACCCCCCTCAAGCACTTAAAGAGTTGCCAAACAAAGATCATCAAAGAAGGAAACTCATGAAGAGGATTTGCGCCCACATCACCATGAATTTGAAATTCAAACTCCATCCATTTTTGTAAGAGGCGCATGGAAGACAATTACTATCCTGCCCTAGCCTCATCTCACCTATAAAAGCATGACCTCCCCTTTGTATTTTCGATTACCTCTTGATGAAATATATTGTCTATTAGTTGCCTAGCTTAATTAATTGTGTTAGTGATAAGTTCTCCTTTAGCCGAGCACCTCACCTTCTTCTAAGTTCTTCACCGAAACCCTAAGAAGCCTTCTTCTTTGTGTGTGTGCGCCACTTCAAGAAGTACTTATTCACTCTCGGTTTGGAGCAAGAAGAAGAGCACCCTCGACCTCAAGGAGTTCTCACCCTTCGGATAAGTCTTCTTCTTTACACCTCTTATTTTGACTCTAAGAACTCTTCTCTACACTCATATTGGTTTATTTACATTGTAGCTTGCGCTTGGACTGGGTAAAGAATGGGCGCCTTCCCCTTCCTTCTCTTTCTCCCCCTCCTTCTTAGTTAACTTAGGATAGCAAGGGAACTTGTGAGGCTTAACCTCACCCCTTGGATTGTTTTCTGTATTAAAATCCGTGGCTTGTACGGATCTTCTGTGTTTGATTGTAAGCTCCACCCTACACCTTCCATCAGAGTTGGACCGGTGAAGAACGGGAAGCATAGCCCTTCAATTCTCAAGGGCTGCACTGTAAGTTTATTTCCTGCAGTTACTGCTTTCTAGTGTAGAACTTACTTACTGCTCTTAGTTTAAACTCGGATTTTCTTATCTATTTAAAATACAAAAAAAAAAAATTAGTTTTCTAAACCTCGTTAGTTTAATCTCGGTTTTCCTTATTATTAAGCTATCTATCAAAATCCGTTTTCAAAAGCGTTGTTTGATTGCTTTAGACCCCCCCCCCCCCCCCCCCGTCCTACATCACAGGAAGAGCATGGCACAAAAGAAGGGATGTTATCCATCTGCTTCAGGTATTGTGTTAATGAGGTCTTTATGTCTACTTCTTATTCATGGGTACTGGGTACCGCATGTGGAGCTTACATATGTTTTTCATATGTAGGGGCTCAAAAGAAGTAGGACAATAAGGCTTGGTGGATCGACATTCGAGTCAGGGACGGAGCATTGGATGCTGCTGTTGATGTCATCTCACTACCTTCAAAGACTTCAACTAGAACTTTGCTATTATGTACTAGCTTTTGTATTAGAACATTATGTCCATTATTTTGAATGGATTTTCAGTTTGAAATAAATTGATATTTCTTTATATCTGGAATGTTCTATAGTAGTGGTACAATTGATAATAGCTTGTAGTTCTGTGTGTAACACTGAATAGATCAAATCCAATGATTCAATCAATACCATCTCTTTGCATTGTCTCTTGGGCCATAAGACAAAAGTCACATCCAAAAGTCCATGGACTATTGGGATCATTATCCTTTCAGGGTTATGATGTATGTGAGCCTTGTCTAATGGACAAGATGACAGATGCTACCTTCATTTAGGAAGGAGAGAGAGGTTAGATGCTTGTTGGATCTAGTACACAGCAATGCGTGTAGACCCATGGAGACAAGCACCAAGTGGTATACTTCATTAAGTTGGGATATGTTATATCCAACACGTAACTTTGGAGAAAGTTAAGAAATGAAGTATAGAATCGAATTGGAGAATCTATTAAAAACCCTTTGATTGGATCAAAGTGGGAAGTGAAAAATGTGATGACTATCTTGAGGAGTGTGGGGTTGTCTCACAGCTTACTTGGAACACCACAACTGTGTGGTGAAATTCAAAGAAAGAAAAGGGAACACATTGGATGTGGTTCCATCTTTGAATAGTCATACAAATTTACTTCCTTTACAGGCCATGCAAGCAACTGTTCTGACACTCCATAGTGTGTATTTGTGGGGCACTGAGAGTGCTACTTCTATCCCGATGAGAACAAAAATATTTGTTGCTCAAACTGCTGTCTTTCTTGAGGAGATGTCTTTTTGAAAGAAGATAGTGGGAGTAGATTTGATTAGGACAAGGTCCAAAAATCAACCACAATACAGTTAGACACAAATGGAGAGTAGATTCACACATGCAGGTTGAAAGTCAGCCTGAGATTCAAGTAACACAGGAACCACATGAGTCTGAATGGATTCGAAATACTCTCACAGGTTGTGGGCATGACGAATTTTTCATCTAGGATGAACCTAAAGACTTATGAGGAATTGGAAGCGGTCAGTGGACCAGATTCCAAGAAATGGCTGAGCGCCATAAGAACCATAATGGACTCCATGTCTGCTAATCAAGTGTGGGACTTGATTGAGCCGCCAAAGGGGTAACACCCAGAGGCTGTATGTGGATCTTCTTGGAAGATAGACATGAAAGGTAACATTGTTACCTATGATGACAAGCTAGTGAATGAAATTTCGGATAAGTCCACTGGGTGGATAGTGATGAAATTTTTCACCGATAGCTTTGTTTGAGTCCATTAGGTATCTACTTGTCTTAATTGCATGTTCTGTTATAGCGTGTTGTTATGAAAATTGCTTTTCTTAATGGACGTCTGGAAGAGGATGTCTAGATGGAAATAGCCAAAATATTTTCATACAGTCGCCATAAAGATATGTATGGTATTATACAAGTATCCTGTGTTTACAAGAAGATCAGTGGGAGCATCATAATGTTTCTTGTTCTAATTGATTGACGATATTCTCCTCACTTGAAATGACATCCCAGCTCTTCACACGGTGAAGTATAGGCTTGGAATGTATTTCGAGAAGAATGACCTAGGGAATGCAGCCTACATCCTAGGCATGTGGATCAACTAGGATCCAAGAAAGTCATTGCCCTTTAGTCAGTCTATATTCATCCAAGAGATTCTGGAGAGGTTCATGTTGGATCATTCCAAAGGATGATACCTTCCAGAGAGACATGGTCTGATTCTCTCCATGATGCAATGTCTTTTGACATAGCAGGAGAGAGATAACATGAGTCTATAGTCCTAATACATTGGGTATAGGATAGATCATGTTTTGTGCAACTAGCACAAGACTATGTGTGGCGAATGCTTGGAGCATGGCCAGTAAGTTTCAATTAGATCCTAGTGTTCAAACACTGGATAGCTGTGAAAGCAATCCTTCGTACTTGGGAAGTATAAAGGATTGAATTTTAGTCTGTGATAGACAGGAAGAACTTTGTGTACTGGGTACACTGACACTTCGTTCCGGTCTAATGACTATCGTTCACAGTCAGGATTTGCTTTTTGCCTTAATGTGGTGTTGTTGCCTGAAAGAGCTTTATGCAAACTACAGTGGCAAATTCTACAATAAGGCTGAGTACATTGCAACTTCTTGTGGCAGCCAAGGAAGCAGCTTCATTCATTTGAACTTGATTTAGTCCCTGGTGCTTGATGGTCCAGTATAGTTCTTACTGGGGCCGTAAGCATGTGTAAAGGAACTTAGCACTCAAGTATGTACTGCAGCGATATCATCTGATCTTAGAGATCATGGATAAAGATGATGATTCAAACTTGTTAAAATAAACACAGATAGCAATCTGGAAAAACCCACTGACATAGCCTCTGGCGCAGCGGAAGCTAAATATGTCATACTAGAGACATGGGACTGAATAAATTCAGTTGCCCTTGGTCTTAGTGCAAGTGGGAGATTGTTGGTGTATATGCCCTGCAGACCAATGTATGGACATGGTCAGGCATTGTTTAAATGTACTTCGATAGAATTAATGAAATTGATATAATCAATAAAGGCATGGTCGATATTATGCAGATTGCTTTACCTGCGTTGATGTATTGAATTGCAAAGATAATATCCCAGGAGTTTGGATTGGATCCATTCTCATAAGTAATCCCCGGTCAAGGTGCCTTAGCCGATATGGGACAGCTTTGGTGCAAGTGAGACTGGTGTATGGGCTGGTTAGGTGCGGGGCACAGTAACGCAGACATACAGGTGCATTGGATGCACTGGAGTGATCCACCGTGAGGATTGACTTGTCTAGTCAACAAGTCAATCTCACATGCAAGAGGTTTGCATTGATCCTTAGACTTGAGGTATTCATGTCTAGATATGATGATGGGTATGTTTTGATACAGTATTACGTCTCTCCGTAAATGGGTGATCAAAACGACTGTCATTGAGCATGTCATAAGTCATGTAGAGACATGGATGACCAATAGTAGGATTTGCCCCTTCCTTCCGAGGAAGCATGATATCCACTTTGGGGCGCCCCACCTCATTGGTGCATGACAGGAATGTGTGGCCACACTGATTGAGTCATGACCAATAGATTGGATTAATAAATATGGACTAATCCAATGGCGGGATATCAGTTTAGGCAAAGGGATCTAGAATGCATGGGAATCCTCGTTGCTTGGTAGGGAGTTGTTGCCAGATGACTTAAGTCCTATGACATGGGTAGTAGTGATGTGTTGCTAGATACCTCTCACTACTTATGATGATATTCAATCATCATTGCTATCGTCATTAGGATCCTACCGGGTCACACGCAATAGACTCTTGACTTTGTTTTATGATCTGGAAATCTTGGAATATATTTGAGTTCATTATTCTGAGTCCAAGACAGATTCATGGTTGAATCGGAGTCCAATTGGGATTCATGAGTTTGTATATGTATCCTAGTCAAGTTGGACTTGAACAAAGGATTATATACCATGTTGGATTCGAATCCTAATCTAATTAGGAGTTGGAATCCTAATCCTATTAGGAATTGGAATCCTAATCCAACTAGGAGTTGGAATCCTAATCTAATTAGGAGTTGGAATCCTAATCCTATTAGGAATTGGAATCCTAATCCAACTAGGAGTTGGAATCCTAATTTAATTAGGAGTTAGAATCCTAACCCTATTGGGAAATAGAGTCCTATTCCAACTAGGAGTTGGAATCCTAATTCAATTAGGAGTTGGAATTCTAATTCTACTAGAAATGAGAATCCTAATCTAATTAGGATTTAAATCCTAATGAGAATTAGATTTGGATAAGGCCCATAATGGTTGGGCGCAAATCCTAATCCAACTAGGATTCAAATCCTAAAGAGAATTGGATTTGGATAAGGCTCATTGTGTTGGGCGCAAATCCTAATCCAATAAGGATTTATTTCCATGGGCCTAATTAGTGTTGAGATCCAAATCCAATTAGGGATTGTGGATTAAATCTAATTGAGGCAAGTTTGAATCCTAATAGGAGTTGGAAATACACTTGGCGCATGGGATAATTCCATATATGGAATTTGCGCCAATTGGGGTGTATGAATCCTTTTGGAAAGTTGTTTCCTCAAGTGGAAACTATCTTGGACGTGTGGGGCTGATATGTTGGCAAATATGGCTTGATTTATTCAAGCAATGATTTGGTCAATCATATATGGAAAGTCCTAATTGAATTGGAACTCAAATTACCTCTCTTGATAAGGCAAGAAGCTAGATTCTTTCCATGCTTCATGTTGCGCCTATTCAAGAGAGGATGTGGCTGAACTCTTATGGCAATTCCTTGGAGGAATTGCGCCAAGAGCATAGAAGGAAAGAGAGGTGGCGGTTTGGCTTGGTCGGTTATAAAAGAAGGGGTATGCGCCCCCTCTTGTGATGACAATTTTGTATGATCATTGGATGAACATCAAGTGCAGAATTCTTCTTGAGGAAAAGGAAACTTGGAGTTGCGCAAGCCCTAGAATTCAAGCCGCCCTCTTCTTCTTGTGGAGCGCCACCCTCTCTTCTCTTCCTCTTGTCTTTGACCGAGAGTCTCCAAGCAAGGAGACAAGTTGGCGTGAAGAGCAAGGAGGAAGGAGAAGGAGATTCCGAGAGGTGATCTTCTCTTCCCGAGGCTAGCACCGAGCGTGGAAGGGAGCAACGTTGAGAAGGTCGACGCGTGGATACTTGTAGAGGACGAGCACGTGAGCGTCTTCAACTTGGCACCTTCATCCTAACAAGCAATAGAGGTACTAACCCTAACACATCCTTGTGTTCTCTCTCTCGCATGGATCCTTGGGAAAGGAATGTGTTTCAGGTGTAATGCTTCTTCCGCTGCGTCCTAGGACTGCAAATTTTTTTTAAATTACACCCGGCATTCCCCAACAAAGCCCTGTGTGGAATGAGGATCCCCATCTCACTCGGAAATCTTGGATTTCTCGATTGACTTTGTGGGTTCTCAATTCGATTAAAAATAGTGGGAGCCATGGTCATTTAAAACAAGTCCAGTTTAAATGACTCAAAATAGTACTAATCTGCTATTTCTTGGTTGTTGTAGAACAATGGCTATGAATAATAGCATTTGGTCACTGCGATCTACCCTGGAAAGGGATAAGTTATTTGGATCCAACTTACTGGATTGGTATATGAACTTGAGAATCGTGCTCAAGCTCGGAAGGAAGCTTTATGTCCTTAAGCATCCTTTTCCTGAGCCACTTCCATGCTCGGCCTCAGCGGCTGAGAGGGATGCTTATGATAAGCATCAGGTTGATACTTTAGAGGTTGCTAACCAACATGTCACCTGAATTTAGAGGGTGATATGAATCAAAGAGTGCCTCTGAGATTATTTCTAATCTAAGGCAGCTCTTTGATGAATTGGTTGAGCTCAATTCTCCTAAAGATGATATTCAGTGTGTTGAGCCTTAAGGCTTGACCAAGGAACTGAAATTAAAGATGGATATGATCAGGAATAACAGGTGCTATTCATGTGGAGGGCCACCTCACATGTTTAAGGACATGTTGCAACTTCAGAATGAGGAGAAGAAAGGCAAGGCCTTGTCTTCATGCTCAGGTATTTATGTTACCGAAGTCAACCTTTCTACTCCTATGACATGGGTATTGGATACCGCATGTGGAGCTCATATTTGTACAAATATGCAAGGGCTCAAAAAGAGTAGATCGGTAAGGCCTAGAGAGATTGACCTACGGATAGGTAACAGGGCACAAGTTGCTGCTGTTGCTGTAGGAGTTTCTCTCCCTGCCTTCTGGACTTCAGTTAAAGCTAGACAATTTCTATTATGTACCTTCCCTTACCAAAACATTGTATCCACTGCTTGCTTGGCAAAGAAAGGATTTAAGTTTGAAATAAAAGAGAACTTATGTTCTTTTTCTTTTGCAAACATGTTTTATGGGAAGGGTACTTTGTGCAATGGTCCGCATGTCTTGGACATGGATAGCTCTATTTGTAACATAAATAATAAAAGGACCAAACTGAGTGGTTCAGTTGGTGCTTTCCTACGGCATTGTCGATTAGCCCATATAAACAAGAATCGCATTTTACAACTCTATGCAAATGGGTTGTTAGATTCGAGTTTCTTGGAGGAACTTGATACATGTGAGCCTTATTTATTAGGGAAAATGACAAAGGCGCCCTTCACCAAGACTGGTGAGAGGGCAGGAGGTTTGTTGGATCTCATACATAGTGATGTGTGTGGGCCATTCAATAAACAAGCCAAAGGAGGGTATAACTACTTCATCACATTTATTGATGACTTCAGTAGATATGGTTATGTCTACATGATGAGACATGAGTCTGAATCCTTTGAGAAATTTAAGGAGTTCAGACATGAAGTAGAGAACCAGCTTGGTAGATCCTTTAAGGATCTTCGATCAGATCGTGATGGAGAGCACCTGAGTAGTGAGTTCTTTGACTATCTGAGTAAGTGTGGGATCCTATCCCAACTCACTCCACCTGGAGCACCTCAGTGGAATGGTGTGTCTGAAATGAGAAATCAAACCTTGTTGGACATAGTTCGGTCTATGATGAGTCATGCAACTCTACCTCCCTCATTCTGGGGACATGGACTTGACACAGCTTCTCTAATACTGAATAATGTTCTATCTAAGAGTGTCTCGAAGATTCCATATGAGGTATGGAGTGGGAGACGCCCTAATCTCACTTTTATCAGGATCTGGGGAAGTGAGGCTTATGTCAAACGTCAGGATTCTAGCAAGCTAGAACCTAGATCTGATAAGTGTGTGTTTGTGGGGTACCCTAAGGAGACTAAGGGTTACTACTTCTATGTTGCCACCGAGAACAAAGTTTTTGTTGCTCGAGGTGCTGTCTTTCTAGAGAAAGAATTTCTCATGAAAGAAGTTAGTGGGAGGAAGTTTGACTTGGATGAGGTCCAAGTGCAACCACAAGAGATAGAGATGGAACCTGAGCCACCTGCACCGGTTGCTAGGCAACCTGAAGCTCAGACACAGGCCCCATGTAGGTATGGGAGGATTCGTCGTACTCCTGAGAGGTATGGGTCGCTGCCGACCCAACACGATGAGATCCTCATCATTGAAGATGAACCCCAGGACTTATGATGAGGCGGTCAGTGGACCAGACTCCGAGAGATGGCTTGAGGCCATGAGATCCGAGATGGATTCCATGTCGGCTAACCAAGTCTGGGATTTGGTTGGGCTGCCTAATGGGGTAAAACCCATAGGGGGTAAATGGGTCTTCAAGAGGAAGACAGACATGGATGGCAACATAGTTACCTATAAAGGTAGAATAGTTGCTAAAGGATTCGAACAAGTCCACGGGGTGGACTATGATGAAACATTCTCGCCAGTTGCCATGATCAAATCCATTCGGATTCTACTTTCTATAGCTGCATATCATGATTATGAGATATGACAGATGGACGTGGAGACAGCGTTCCTTAATGGGAAGCTGACTAAGGATGTGTATATGACACAATCTGATGGCTTCATCCATCCTGCAGATGCCAGTAAGGTATGCAGGCTAAAGAAATCTATTTATGGATTAAAGCAAGCATCTCGAAGTTGGAATCTTCGGTTTGATGAAGCTGTGAGAAATTATGGCTTTATCAAAAGTGGAGATGACATCTGTGTATACAAAAAATTCAGTGGGAGCTTGATGACTTTTATAGTCTTGTATGTCGATGACATACTGCTCATCAGAAACGACATCCCTAGTCTTCAAGCTATGAAGACATGGTTAGAGAAGTGCTTCAGATGAAGGACTTAGGGGAGGCCGCCTATATCCTAGGCATGAGGATCTACTGGGATAGATCCAAGAGGCTTCTGGCCCTTAGTCAGAATACCTACATTGTCAAGGTCCTGGAGAGGTTCAACTTGGAGCAATCCAAGAAGGGATACCTTCCAGTGAGACATGACCTTACTCTCTCAAAGAGCCAGTGTACCAACATAGAGGCTGGGAGAGATGACATGAGTCGAGTGCCCTATGTTTCGGCGGTGGGATCGATCATGTATGCAATGTTGTGTACTAGACCAGTTTGTGGCTTATGCTGTGAGCATAACCAGCCGATACCAATCCAATCCTAGATTACAGCACTGGGTGGCTGTAAAGAATATCCTTGAGTATCCTGAAAAGTACTAAGGATTTATTCTATGTGGTCTACGGGGGACAGGAAGAGCTCAGTATGCAGGGCTTCACTGATGAGTCGTTCCAGTCTGATCCTGACGACTTCAGATCGCAGACCGGCTATTTTTTTAAGATGGTTGGAGGTGCTGTATGCTGGAAGAGCTTCAAGCAATCCACCATAGCTAATTCTACAACCGAGGCTGAGTATGTGGTTGCTTCTGAGGCAGCCAATGAAGCCGTTTGGATCAGGAAGTCCTTTTTTGAACTTCAGGTGGTTCCAAGTGCAATGGATCCCATTGAGCTCTACTACGACAACAATGGGAACTGCACATGCTAAGGAACCACGGTCTCATCAAAGGTTCAAACACATACTCAGGAGATTTCACCTGATCAGAGAGATAATTGATCGAGGTGATGTCAAGATTAGCAGAGTTGACACAGAGAGCAATCTAGCAGACCCATTGACCAAGGCTTTGGCGCAGCAGAAGCATGATGGTCGTACTAGAGATATGGGGTTGAGGTTGCTCAACCTCTAGGTCTTAGTGCAAGTGGGAGATTGTTGGTGTATATGCCCTAGGACCTAGTTTTGGTCCATCTTTGTACTACTTGACTCTGATATTCATATATATCTAGCCCACACCATACCATGGCGGTTGTTCGTTGCACCCTTGTCCATACCCCCCCCCCCCCTCCGTCCGAGGACTGGAGGCGCACGAGCATCTTCTACACTTATATTAAGTGTAATGGACACTCCTGCAAGATTGTGCTTGACGGAGGTAGCAGCCTTAACGTTGTCTCCCGGACAGCAGTCACCCGCTTCGGCCTCACCCTTGAGCCGCACCCTCGGCCTTACTCAATCGCCTGGGTCGACACATCCAACCTACCTATCACCCACCGATGCCTGGTCCCCATCTATTTTGGTGACTACTCGGAGAGGGTGTGGTGCGACGTCGCTTCCATGGATGTCGCCCACGTCCTCATGGGACGGCCTTGGCTCTATGACCGTGACATGATCCACTACACCCGTTCCAACACTTACGTCTTCCACCATGGGGGATGTAAGATCTGCATGACCCTGGCTCCGCCTAAGGAGTTGCGAGCCTCCACGTCCAAGGGTGTCATCACACCCTTGCCTCCAGCTCCGCCTGCACCTAAGGCAGTCGCCTTGGTACGCCCCGCCTCCCTCGTCCATGAGGCCCAGGATACCAACGTGGTCTATGCCCTCATGGTCTGCGAGGTCTCTCCCATACCTCCGCCTCCTTCGGCCCCTCTGCCGGCCAAGGTCACTGCCCTGTTAGATGAGTTCGCCGACATCTCCCCGGTGGACCTCCCCGTCGGTCTACCCCCGAATCGTGACATCCAGCATGTCGTTGACCTCATCCCCGGTGCATCTTTGCCCAACCTGCCCCATCACCGTCTTAACCCGATCGAGCATACGGAGCTCAAACGCCAAGTGGATGACCTTCTTGCTAAAGGTTTCATCCGAGAGAGCCTCAGCCCTTACGCCGTGCCGGCCCTTCTCGCCCCTAAGAAGGACGGGTCGTGGCGGATGTGTATTGATTGCCGCGCAATCAACCACATCATGGTTAAGTACTGGTTTTGATGGGGGATCAAGACCAACTCCGAGGAGGTCCACTAGGGTCTGTGGGAAACCTCTCAGGTATGGATTTTCCTCATAGGATCCTACTTTCCTTTTTTAGCATTGCATCGCATCATGATAGGTTAGATCCACCCCCAATCTAACATGTAGTTACATGTAGGTTTTACTTTCCTGTTTAAATAAAATGTTGCATCATGGTTGGTTAGAAGCATAGCACGTGTAATGCATCTACAATACATAGGCAAAATTCAGCTCACCACTCAGTCACCTAGCGAGCTCCAAAGAAGGAAATTCAGCTTAAACTCAGTTCAACTCTCATCACTTGAAGACATGAGTTGAAGGGGCTTCATCAATGCATCAAACTCTTGCCAAATTCAGCCTTGGGCGCCCACATCATTCCCTCAAAGAATCAGCCACAAGACAAGATCCACCAATCAATCCTCAAATCAAGGAAGCATTTAATATGGCGCCCAACACTTGGAGAAGTAATTCAAAATTTTCTCCTCAATTGGAAGCTCCATCAATGCTTAGAACCGCCCACTCATTCAAAGATCAATATGCGCCAGCCCTTGAATTCAAATTCGAAAACTTACCTTGAAGGAGATGGCCAAAGAAGGAAGGACAACTCAAGCTTGTGTGCGCCAATTCAATGTATTTTCCCTTGCAATTATTTCCTGAATTTTCCTCCTTATTTGCTTGGGCGCCGAGGGGAAGAAATGACTCATGTAATCCCTAGATGCGTTGCCTATAAATTGTAGCCCTCATGCATCATTTTGCATAGCATAGTAATGAAATTTGTTGAGTAGTTGCCTAGCGAAATTCTGAGTGCTTGTGTCACTAAGTCTTCTTCTCTTCTCCTATTTGCCACCATCACTTGCTCGCCCCTCATTTTGCCGAGAGCATCCCCTCTTCAAGATTGAAGGCTGAGACTCCTCTTCAACAAAGCTTGATGACAATCTTCCTTAAGGCCGAGATCCAACATGAAGACATCATTGAAGCCGAGAGTCTCTTGAAGAATTTCCTCTAAGATAAGTGTTCTTCCCCCCTCACGGTTCTTCCTATCTTTCTTTCAAGTTCATAGATCTACACTTTGTTTGAATCTTGTAGGAAGGAACGTGCTTGGATCTTAAAAGCCCCTTTGGGGGCGCAAGCCCTCTCTTCTCCACCCCTCCCTCACATTAGCTCAGTCCATCTTATTGTCTAGGCAACAGAACTTGGAGGCTTAACCTCCCTCTTGCAACTTAGATTTGTAAAGTTTATTACTTGCTTAAACAACGCACCCACGTCTGTGTGGGATTGTTGTATTGCCTGTGTGTAACCGACACCTTCCATCAGAGTTGGACCGGTGAAGAACGGGAAGTAGATCCCTTCTATTCTCAAGGGATCCACTGTAAGTCTTCTTTAGATATTCCAGTCATTTCACTTCCGCAATTTCATTCCTGCAAGTAGTTTAAATTTGGTTTTCCTATATAAAACACAAAACATTTACTTTCAAATCCGTTAGTTAATCTCGGTTTTTTCCTACTATTCTATTACAAAAGAAAAATCTTTCAAAGGCGTTGTTTGCATGTTGTGAGCCCACATCAGTTTGGTATCAGAGCATAGGCTCTAGAGTAGATTTTTTAAGCCCAAAACTTATTTTTCTACTAGTAGAACGATTCTTGCGGTTTAGGTTGCTTGAAAACAATTGATTCCATAATCTACTAGGGTTCATATTTTTTGAAAAGATATAATCCTTTCAAAACTGCATCAAGCAAACTAGAGCTAGAGCCCAACAAGAGAATCAATCCATGGATTTAACTGAAGCTATTACACAACTTACAAAAAGGTTTGATGGCATGCAAAATGATATCCAAAACCTCAACACTAGGTTTAACACCTTTGAAACCCAACAAAGGACCCCAAGCCAACCTCCGAGTGAGGCAAACTTGGACCCTTTGGAAGACATGAACCGCCAACCTACTCCCAACCCTATGGTTACTCCCCATACCGAGTGGAACGGGCAACTTGCTCAAACGCCACTCAACCAAAGACCTAGGAACTTTGATGTGCACCATGCCGTCAAGCTTAACCCTCCTGCTTTTAGTGGAACCCTAGACCCTAGGGAATTCATAGACTGGGTCACCCAACTTGAGCGGTATTTTGTGTGGAGCCAAGTCCCTGATCAAGATAAGGTGAACCTAGCCACGTGTCTCCTAGAAGGATCAACTAGGTTATACTGGACCCATGTAGAAAGAACCCTCCAGTATCCTATTGAGAGGTGGGAGCACATACGCTTTCGGTTGAGAGAAAAGTATGTTCCTCAATACTATCGAAATAAGCTTCTTGACCAACTTAGCAGCCATATCCAAGGTAGTGCAAATGTCTCCGGGTACATGACCAAGTTAGAAGAGCTTCTCCTTAGATGTGAAACCACTGAAGATCCAATCCTTACCCTGAGTAGGTTTAAAAATGGCCTTAGATCAGACATTAAGAGAAACCTCACCTATTACCAGATAGATAGCTTAGAAGTAGCCTACCAAAGAGCTCTAGAGGTTGAACAAGAAATCAAGACTAGAAGGGAGTTCACACCCAATAGACCTTCCTTCAGAAGTCCCCAAGCCAATTCTCTTAGCCCAACCCAACCTCGACCTAGGCCAACTCAAGCTATAGAACCAAGTAGACCTCAACCCAGGACAAACCAAGTTACAGGAACCAGTAGATTTGTCTGTCACAACTGTAAGCAGCCTAGACACCTAGCTAGAGACTGCACCAAAAGGTTCCTCATCATAGAAGAAGACCCCTTAGAACCTGAGGCAACCCCTGAAGTAGAATTAGATCAAGATCCCAACCTTCAAGACATAGAGTACCAAGATCCTGACACAGACAACTTCGCCCAAAACACCTTAGGGGTAGTAAGATGCAATCTGGTCAAACTTGTTCCTACTAAGGACTAGAGAAGGACAAGCATCTTCCATACTTACACCAAGTGCCATGGTCACATGTGCAAGGTTGTAATCGATGGAGGAAACAGTGTCAATGCCGTCTCTCATGTAGCTGTGGTCAAGATTAAGCTCAAACTAGAACCACACCCGAACCCCTATAGCATCTCTTGGGTCAACCAAAATAGTGTACCCGTCACCTATAGATGCCTTGTGCCCCTCCAATTCGGCACCTATCAAGGACAGATCTGGTGTGATGTCATCACCATGGACGTCACACAAGTCCTTCTGGGTCGCCCTTGGCTATATGACATGGATGTGATCCACTATGGTCGCACCAATACATATGTCTTTAGCCAAGATGGGCAAAAGATTAGGTTGAAACCTACCCTACCCAAGGAACTTAGAGCCTCAACCAATAAGGGTAAGATAGAGGAAACCAAGTCTAGTGATAGCAAGCCCACCATCCAACTCATCCGACCCCAAGCCTTCACTAAGGAAATCCAAGAAACCCAACCTATCTACTCCTTAGTCTTTAAGGAACCCAACCCTGACCAAGAGGATAAGCCACCCCCTAAGATAGAAGCTCTCCTCTCTGACTATGGTGAGTTAACCCCATAAGAGTTACCCATAGGCTTACCCCCTCTTAGGAATATCCAGCATAACATAGACCTCGTCCTCGGCTCAACCTTACCCAACCTTCCCCATTATAGGATGAGCCCCTACCCAACCTTCAAGTCATTTCACTTCCGCAATTTAATTCCTGAAAGTAGTTTAAATTTGGTTTTCCTATATAAAATACAAAACATTTACTTTCAAATCCGTTAGTTAATCTCGGTTTTTTCCTACTATTCTATTACAAAAGAAAAATCTTTCAAAGGCGTTGTTTGCATGTTGTGAGCCCACATCAGGTTTCCCATCCCGCGCCTCGACGACATGCTTGACCTTACCTCGGGCGCTTGCTGGTTTAGTAAGTTGGACTTGCGGAGCGGCTATCATCAGGTCCGCATCCGTGAAGGTGACGAGTGGAAGACGGCCTTTAAGACAAAGGACGGCCTCTATGAGTGGTTGGTTATGCCCTTCGGGCTTACCAACACACCTTCTACGTTTATGCGTCTCATGAGCCAGGTCCTTCGTCCCTACATGGGAAAGTTCCTTGTCGTCTACTTTGACGACATTCTCATCTATAGCCACACCCGCGCCGACCACTTAGAGCACCTGCGCCTGACTTTTGACCTCTTGCTTAAGGAACGTCTGTTCCTTAACGCGAAGAAGTGTTCCTTCCTCGACTCTTAGGTTTCATTCCTAGGTTTCATCGTTTCGGACCAGGGTCTCATGGTTGACCCCACGAAAATCGAGGCCATCCGCCGATGGCCGGAACCCAAGTCCGTCACCGTGGTCCGCTGCTTCCTTGGACTTGCTGCCTTCTACCGTCGTTTCATTAAGGGATTCAGCACCATCGCGTCCCCTATGACGGCTTGCACCAAGAATGAGACCTTCTGTTGGACACCCACGGCGAGCCGCGCGTTCTCGGCCCTTAAGGATATCATGACCTCTACGCCCGTCCTTCGCCTCCCTGACTTTTCTAAGGTCTTTGAGGTTGCCTGTGATGCCTCCGGCATGGGCATTGGAGGTACCCTTAGACAGGAGGGCCACCCGGTTGCCTTCTTCCACGAGAAGCTGAATGATGTGCGGCAACGATACTCTCCCTATGATAACGAGTTTTACGCCATCGTGCAATCTCTTCGGCAGTGGCGTCATTACCTCCTACACAAGGAGTTCATCCTTTTCAGTGATCACCAGGCCCTTTCTTTCCTCAACTCCCAGAAGAAGCTCGTCCCTCGCCACGCTAAGTGGGTTGAATTTCTTCAGCAGTATACCTTCGTGATCACCCACAAGGCTGGGAAAGAGAATGTCATCGCCGATGCCCTTAGTCGAGTCCGCTCGCTCCTGTGTGTCCTATCCACGTCTATTCCAGCCCTTCCCCACATCCGCAATGAGTATGCGGACTGCCCTGACTTCAGCCCGGTACTCGCTCGCCTCCTCACTGCCGACCCCCCATACCTCTCATATCGTCTCCACCCCGGTTATCTTGTGTACGGTAACCGGTTGTGCATTCCTCGATCCTCCCTCCGCGAGCATCTGCTGCTCGAGCTACACGCTGGCAATGCCACTGGGCACCATGGCCGCGACAAGACCCTCGACTTGGCCGAAGACCACTTCTGCTGGCCCACTCTTCGTAAGGATGTAGATAGGGTCGTCCGGCATTGTGGCACCTGCCAACGTGCCAAACCCCGCCCTGCCAACACTGGCTTGTATACCCCCCTGCCGGTCCACAGGAGTCCATGGCTCGACATTAGCATGGACTTCGTCCTTGGTCTACCCCGTACCACTTCACGCCACGACTCCATCTTCATTGTCGTGGACCGCTTCTATAAGATGGCGCATTTTGTTCCTTGTTCTAGGACCGCCGATGCTTCCCACGTCGCCCATCTGTTCGTTAAGGAGATCATCCGCCTACACAGCTTACCCCTCACCATTGTCTCCTACCGCGACACCCGGTTCGTCGGTCACTTTTGGAAATCATTGTGGGCCCTCCTTGGGACCACTCTCAAGTTTTTGTCGGCTTACCATCAACAGACAAACGGTCAAACCGTGGTGGTGAATCGGAGTTTGGGTAACCATCTGCGGTGCTTAGCCGGTGACTTCCCTCGCCATTGGGTTGAACACCTTCCTATCGTGAAATTTGCGTATAACAGCACACTGCACCGCTCCACTGGACTGAGTCCTTTCCGGGTCGTCCTCGAGCACCAACCTAGGAAACCCGTAGACATGCATATCATCCCTCCCCCACCATCTATCCATGAGTCTACATATACCTTTGCTTCTCATCTTGCGGGTTTGCACGATGAAATTCGTCGTTGGATTTTCTTGAGCAACACCCGGTATACGGCTGAGGCCAACGTGCATCGTAGGCCACATCACTTCGAGATTGGTGAGCTCGTTATGGTGCTTCTCCACCCTGAGCATTTGAAATTGCGCGCCAATTGGAAGTTGCATGCACGCTGCGTCAGACCCTACATGGTCCTACGGCGACTTGGCTCCAATGCCTACGTCCTTGACCTTCCGGCGGATTCCCACAACAGTCCTATCTTCAACGTCGCCGACCTCCTACCCTATCATGCGCCCCTCCATACCAGTGCCCCTTCCTCCGGCGACTCTCCACTCTATTCTCCGGAGGAGAATTCTTCCCCCCCCCCCCCCCCCCCCCGCCCGGGGATACTTGACGGTGTCATAGACACCTATGGGGAACGCAACATCCCCCGGGAAGATGCTTGGGGAGACTCCCCAAGAGTTGACGAAGACACCCCCCCCCCCCAAATTTCACCTACTGAAGCCTTCTGCTACCCTGAACACGGCCAGGCCGTGACGGCAAACACGGCCATGACACGGTTGAAGACAGACGCGAACGCCAGCACGGTCAGCGAACACGGCCGTGAAGGAGAACACGGCCCGGCCGTGATGAAGAATATGGCCCGTAATATCGGTTACGGCCCCGCCATGAAATCAGCGCAACATTCTGTGGATTTCGGCCCCAGCGAACACGGCCGTGATGAAGAATACGGCCCGTAATATAGGTTACGGCCCCGCCGTGAAATTAGCACAACATTTTGTGGATTTCGGCCCCAGCGAACACGGCCGTGAAGGAGAACACGGCCAGGCCGTGATGAAGAATATGGCCCGTAATATCGGTTACGGCCCCGTCATGAAATCAGCGCAACATTCTGTGGATTTCGGCCCCAGTGAACACGGCCGTGAAGGAGAACACGGCCAGGCCGTGATGAAGAATACGGCCCGTAATATCGGTTGCGGCCCCGCAGTGAAATCAGCGCAACATTCTACGGATTTCGGCCCCAGCAAACATGGCCGTGATGATGGACACGACCAGGCCGTGTTCAGCCCCAGAAAGTGCAAAGAGACTGTTCCTTTCCCCGTTCGACATTTGCAACGGTCCTTACACCCTCCGGACCGCTTTGTCGGCGTGACAATCCCCTCTACTGCGATGACGTGCCGTGTTCGCTCCCACCACGTGGCCTCGCCTGCATCGGCAATGTCTCTCCACCCCCTCAACATCACGCCCAGGACACAAGGACCGCACTAGGACCCCACAATGGATCGCTACAACAATCGGGTCCTCAATTCAGCCCAAGAGACTGCTAGAAATCTCCAGAATCAGCCCACGATCAGCCAGTTCTGTTGCTTCGTCGTGGCCTATTTGGAGATGGTGTAGCCCACCTACGACGGCCCATTCAACGGCCCACGCACCGAGTCACGCGCTCCCTCTCTTGTCATATTCGCTGCAGTAGTTAGTTAGTTACTTTTGGTTGTTAGAGAGCATCTTGACTCTCTTTTAGGAAGTTAATGTGTGTTGTCTTGTTCCCTAACCACTCTCATGTGAGTGTCATGTGCTTCCCCTCCCTCTTATTCTATAAAAGAGGGCTGAGGGTCTTGTGTGTTTTCAGTTTTCGTTGTAGTTTGCGCCTTCTCTTACAAGGCCTTAGGTCCAGCAAAACTCCGAGGAGCTCGCCTAGAGTTCCCTCGCCTCCTCTTTGTACACTTCTTTTCATCTTTCAATCAAAACACCCGGCGAACTCCGCTTGGGTGCCGGGTCCTCTGCATGTTCATCTTGCTGCGTCGTGTCTTGGATAAGTAAGCTTGGTTGGTTGTCATAGCATTGCGAAAGGCGTGTGCGTGTGCTTGCAAAACAAACATTGGCTCCATGATCGAGGTGAGTATTTTCCGTTAGAGTTTCGATCCGTGGTTTCTTGTCGCCCCGAGTGTTGCTCAAGCTACATCTTGCGCTGTTTCCATCAGTTTTCTCCGCGGGTTTCCATCGATTGCGCACGCTTTCTATTCCCTCATCTCAAGACCCTCTCCCGGATTTCCGCATCATAAGTCTTCCCCACCGTAGAGTACTACTCTAAGGAACCATCCTATACATCCGCTGCGTCACTATCATAGTAAAACTATTATTGATCATTCTGTGAAGTTTAATGTCATATCTATTGATGCACTTGAATATTTTGGCCTCACCTTAGAAAAACATGCTAACCCTTACATGATAACTTGGGATGATTTGACTATATATGTAGTTGATTTTCAATGCTTAGTTCCGTTACAGTTAGACAATATTAAAACCAAAATTTGGTGTGATGTGATGAGTTTAGAAGGTTTTGATATCATATTAGGGAAAGAATTTATGCATGATTTTAAAGGATATTGTTTTAGCAAACCTTGGTGTTATAGTTTTATTCATAAAGGTTTGGAACACATAATTTACCCTAAGGATGAGAACCCAACATATGCTAAGCTGGATAAACACATTGATGAATTTAAACAGATGCTAAAGCTTAGAGAACAAACATTAGAGCCTGCCTTAGAAAGTAAAACAAGTCTAGATGAGACTTCTGAAACTCAAGAGGCAAACCATGCTGAACCAACCCTTCAAGAAGAACCAATGACTTTACCTTCAATTTTAGGGCCCATACCCATAGGTTCCCAACTTGACCTTAGCACTACCTCTAGCGAACCTAAAGATGACTTGCCAAAAAATCCAGTTGAACCCAAACCCATAGGTCTTCTTGAACCATGTCTTGAACCTAAGTTAGAACCTTTTGAGCTTGACCTGGATCCTAATCCTCAACCTTTAGGTCAACCCCTAGACTTAGAAAATCTCTTCCAGGACCCTATGATCCTTGAATCTTGTCTTTTAGGTCCTTCTACCCACAAGCCTCCATTAGTATTAACAAAACATAATGAACTCAAACATGCTTTGCACCCTGCTCTTATTGAAATTGAGTATATTGATTTCATCATTCCATGTTCTTTTCTAAGTCCTATGATTTTCTATGACAAACTTACTAATGAGTACGGCCGGGAAAAGGAATTCAATGCAGGTACCCTTGATATGTATCTTGGACCGTGGACAAGGAACAACAAGACAGGATGCTGTGATGCTGACAACAATTGGAAGCTTGGGATCCTTAAGGAGCAACTGACTCTCGCCCCTCTAGAACTTCTCCACTTACACAAGAACAATTCTTCGGGGAAGAATTATTTTCACCTAGGGAGAAATGATGGGGGCAGGAACCACAAGCCACGAAGATACAAGTGGAGCCTAAGGTTACCGTAGGCAAAGGCTTGGAGTTTCACAAATAAGCTAGCATGGTCACTCTTAAAGCTAGCTCAATAATAGGAAAAGGACTATTTCAACTACTCAATAAATTTCAGAAATCAAGCCAATCCAGCCATATTCCTATGCGCTTCAAATCAGCCAATCATGGACCTCATCCAACGTCCATCCTCATGCCAATGATGAAATCTTCTCCAGCTGAGCAGTAAATCTCCAACGATGTTAAAGAATGGAAACTTGCAACCAACATGGAAAGCTCAACGTCTCTTTACAGCCCCTTCGCTCAGCCAACATTGCAAGCAAGGAAAGTTTAACGTTCTCTATAGTGGATCAAAGAAGGAAAGTCTATAATGTCTCTCTCAAAGCTGCTCTATATGTATCTCGCATGAGCATTGTAATCGGCAGAGTTTTGAATGAATGGAAATGGTTTTCTTCCGATGGAATCGGATGTCTCTTTTCTTCTCCTCTGAGGTGCTTGTGTCACCTAGCTTTCCCCTCTCCTCCTTCTAGGGCTGAGCCCCTCCCTCTTCCATTCTTCTCTTATCTCTTCCTCCTCCCGAAACCAATCTTTCCAGCCACGCGTGTTCCAGGATTTATGAGATTTTCCGAGTTCGCCGCCGATGATCCACCGGCCGGATCTCCATGAGACTTCGGCCACCCCTCTTCCATTCCCTGAAGAAGCTTCAGCCGCCGGCACTTGCCCATCCACCTCTCCGATCGCCGGAATCGGAAGAAACGCCCAGCTTCCGCCAACACGTCCCCAGCTTCACCTGCAATTTCACCTAGATTTCTGAAATTTTATGTGCTTCCCGCCGGCGATCCAGCCATCAGATCCCTACGCAACTTCAGACACCGCTTCGACTTCTGTGAAATAACCTTCAGCCACCAACATCCATCCATCCACCACTCTGATCATCGGAATCGAAATGCCTGACCAATCCCTTGTTCGCGCCATGCTTCCACCCTAGATCCGCCACTCAACATCGTTCTCCTCCGACCGTCCACCGACCGTCCCGAACCTCCGGCCACAGCTCCACCAACATCACATAAACTCCCAGTTGTAGCAGTTTCGACGTCCGTGCACCACCGGACGAACGGCGACGAACACTGCTCACACGCGCGACTTCCCCTGTTTTCCAGAATTCCCCCGCGTCTCCTGTTTCCTGTTACCTATTTCCAATTAATACTAATCTGATTAAGCTATTTCTTGCAAGTAATTGAAGACTCTGGTACTATAAAAATCTTGAAATTTGGCACGACATGGAAGGACGCATCTCGATCTATCATTTGGATAACTTGGTTCAATCCAACAACGCATGGATCATTCTGGGAGACATGGCATATTTTGTTATCTGAAATAACTTCTGCAATTGTTTCATCGACTAATCAGATTAGTGCTCTTTACGCAGGTATTAAAGGTGCATAGGTGTGCTAGAACTCCTAACCCTTGACATGAGTCTGAAGAATACATCATGTTCTACATCTTGGTTTAGTAGACTCAATTTTTTCATATATGGATTTTTCTCCAAGGCATTGCAACTTTTCCCAACTGATTATTTTATTGCCCTGAAATTCTGCATGCTTTAATGAATATGATGTTTTCTTGAAAATACAAAATAAATAATTGAATTTTTAAATTAGTATCATTGTCACACGCTTCCCCCCTCCATCACGCACCTCCCCCCAATAGTGGCGCATCCCTTTAATCGGTCTAACCTAAAGTGGTTTCTAGGGCAACCTAGTCTGTGCACTTAAGGGAAGAGGGCTGATCAAAGGAGATGGTGCAACCTAGTCAAGCAAGGGGGCTGACCTTCATCCTCAACCGAATCCACATGGCTTATAGGTTTCCTAGTGGCGCATGCATGGGTTCAAGGGCTGATGATGAAGGAAAAGCCACCTAAGGGGGCTGATATAACTCTTTAACCGAACCTTGATGCTTTCTTGGTCTCCTAGTGGCGCACTCCTTGTGGCGCATTTTGAGGTTCATGGGTTGAGGAAGAGGATTGACGCTCCAAGCTTGCAAAAGGGGCTGATCTTCTATCATTAGCCAAGAACTTAAAGGTCCTTTGGATGCTTCTTAAGTTCAAGGGCTGATGAAGTAAGATTGAGTACCAAGGATGCCTAATGGCACATCCAAGCAAAGGGGGTGCATCTTGCAAGGAATGTGGTGTATCAAGCAAAGAGGTGAGATACCTAGAGGAGGTGGTGCCTGGATGTTTAGCCGAACCCTAGGAGGAGCTTAGGGTTTGCGAGCTATCTTCTAGAAGGAGATATGAGTTAGCCGAATTATAGGAGGAGCCTGGGATTTGCGAGCTGGCTTTATAGAGAAGACTCGAGCTGGCCGAACCTAAAGGGGATCTAGGGTTTTCCTGGATGGTGCCTTTAGGGTTCGCGAGCTGACCCATGGAGCTGAAGACCTAGGTGGCACACCTTGGGTGAAGGAACCCCTAAATGAAGGGGGCAAAAACCCTAAGCATGGCGCAAAAGAAATGTATGCAAGCGGAAGCAAGGGTTTGAAGAACCGTTGCATGCCATATATTCAACTATCATGGATTGATAAGAAGAAGGGGAGATCCATACCAATGCCATAGGCTTGGAAATCGGCTTGGATGAAGAGAACAAGTTAGGTCTCCTCCACAAGTCCACACACAAGATGAGGGATGGCTACCCTTTAGGATCTTCCTTGTGCTAGCAAGAGATCCCCTTTCGGTCCTTGTCGTGTGGGATGATGAGATGTCCCTTTTCGAGAGCTTCTCTTGGATGATCCCTCCTCTCTTCGTCAACCACACCAACGAAAGAGCTAGGCGTTGAAAAGAAAACCCTCAACGCATAAGCGTTTTAGCATTGAAGCAAAACCGGCCTTGATGACTTTCCATAAATGGAAGTCAATCAAGCCATGCGTTCAATCCAACCCAAAACGCATATGGCTTTGAACCAAGCGTTCACCCTTGTGAACCGGTTCAAGCCAAATCATCCAATCGGCTTTGGTTCATTAAACCAAACCAAAATAGCTCAAGCCATTTGGTCTAGACCAAATCGAACCCCAAGGCTCATGATCTAACCATTCATCTCCTGATGCCCCTGATCTCTCCGATCTAGCATCACCTCTCTCGATCGAAGCTTACCGATCTCAAGCCCTAATCAATCAAACATGATCAGACCAGATCTCACTTACAATCAGAGATTAAATCCCTTTAATCTGAACTCAAAGAATCCAGTCCACACGATCTGACTCAAGTAAGCCATATCATCAAATTGTGCGACCCTGAGGGTTTCCCTTAAATGTCGGTAACGATAACTTACGTTATCACGATCAGTGAGGGGTATCTAGCAACACATCACTGTCTCCCGATATAAAGGAAAGAGTCTTCCAAGACTACTCCCAAACCATTGCACAAGTGTGACTCCATTCACAAGGCATACATATGTCCTTTGCCACTGGATGTTCTTATTGGACAAGCGGGTCAAGCTTGTAACTCCAATACGATGAGCATGATTAGATCAGATGCCCATAGTCATCTGGGTATGGCCATACACTATCTCAATCATCTCATATAGGGGGCCCATTAGAACATCACACTCCTTAAACAAGGAGACGGCAATCCTGTGTCTATCACTAGTGCCCTAACCTGATTCAAGCCCACCATCCAAGATAGTCTATAATCATTATGTTTCAAATGATATTGAACTACCTCAAGACAATGACAATCATCATTTAGAAACACAAGCGATCTCAAGTCAGAGGACATGTGCCACTTGCTGCTTACAAGGATCATTCACATTGTGACAAGCAATGGAATATCCCAGTAGGGTCTGTCCAGTACATCCAATGTACCCATGAGTCTACATCTTATTTCATGCTCGAAGCATCCTATAAGATCAGCACTCATATTAGTCTCAATCATATCAAGGCTGTCTCATGTTCACCAAGATATCTCGACTAAGGACTTAGAGCCTGTCAGCCTAGCTGAACAGCTTTGAGACATTATCCAGAAGTACACTTATTACAGCAGACAAGGTAACAACCTGAATAATAACCATGCCTTTTATAAACTTACCAGTTTATTACATGATACACTTTATAATCCCAAGGCCTCAAACATTAGCCTTAAGGGCATACCCCAACATTGGGGCCTTGGAGCAGAGCCTTTAGGGCACTCTGGGATGTGTTAAGGACTTGTTGGCATGAGACAATGGCTCAGAGCCCTAGGTAGTGCTAGGTGGCTAGGACTAGGTCTAGGGGCTTGTTACCCATGTTTTGGGCTTTGATTACATCATATTTAATGTTTCTGCTCTATCATGCCTTTACTGCTTTTGGTTTTATTCCACCATAGGATTGCATGCCTGTATTGGTAGAAATAAGATAAAAAGCCCGTGGTGTCGAGACCACAAAAATCCTCGCTAAATCATATCAAGTCTCGTTGCTTAGCCTTCTGACGCGTAACCCTCATCAAACTGTCGATCGATGGTGCTGTGGACTGTTTCCCTCCCTCGTGGGACACACCCATATATCTTCAGGAGGCGTGTGGTGATAATAATTTCCCCAATCTGGTTAAAACTTTGGACGCGCCTTTCGCAAGGAAATTCTTGGCCCTAGGTATAACGGTCAGGTTGGACTTGACTAGGATTTTTCATATGTGGTGGTTCACATGATGAAATTTCTAGAGGCAGCCTCAAGAGGTTAGGACTTTGTGCTATGTCCAGCCCTCGCTGGACACAAAGTGCCTACAAGGTCTTGGGAAGGGGAATTACCGAGTAGCAGTTGACTGGCGAGCCTACCTCAGGAAGCATGCATCACCATGTACAGTACATCCCACCCTCGTGGGACGCAAGGCCGTATACGAAATGAGGATCCCATCTCACTAAGGAAATCAGGCGACTTCTGGATCGATTTTTTAGGACTATCGATTCGAATAAAATAGTGAGAAACATTCATTTATAAAAGGCCAGAATAAATGATTGAATTGTGATACTGATCTGCACTTGTCTTTGTTGTAGATGGCTTCTACAAGCAACAATGATAGCAGACTGTCATTCCGTTACTTCTTGAGGAAGGAGAAGTTGGTTGGAACCAACTTCGAGGACTGGTACCGTATTTGAGGATTGTCCTCAATCTCGAGGAAAAGCTATGTCTCCTTGGGCAGCCTTTTCCTGAACCCATTTCATCTACAGCCTTGTTGGTTGAAGAAGATACTTATGGGGTAGCTTGTCTAAAGCTAGCATGTCGCCTGTATTTGCGAAAGCAACATATTGAGCTGATCATATTTTAGATATTCTAAAATAGCTCTTTAAGGGACAACCTAGAATAGAAAGCTGTAACCTCTAAAGTAGCCCTACAATGCAAAGGAAAGCCTTAGGGCTTGTCCGATGCATTAATGATGATAAAGGGTGCAGGAGATAAGGTGTTCGAGAATGATTGCTGGCGACCTCAAAACAAGGAGAAGAGAAGTAACGCTTCGTCTTCTGGCTTAGGTAATTATGTTACCAAAGTCTAGTTGTCTATTTTTGACACATGGGTATGTCATACCGCATGATGAGACCAATACTTGCAAAAGTGTCTTGGTGCTCAATGGAAATAGGGCAATGCTGACGCAGAGAGACAGACCTACTAGTTGGAGCATCTATTGCTGCCATAGCTGTGGGAGACCTCACTCTCTCTGGGGTCAAGACTTTGTTAGAACTTCAACATCTTCATGTTCTATCTGTATGTGAAGTTCCATGAGTAACACAACATATGGATTAAATTAAGTGGTGTTGCACCTATCTTTGGCACTGTTGTTTGGACCTTGTAAAATAAGAACCTCATTCACTATCTCCATGAGAATGGATTTGTGGATTCAATCTCTTTTCAGGAGAATGAGTTGGATCTACCTCTTTCGAGAGTTAGACTCGCACGAGCCTTGTTTGCTAAGGACAACAACAACGATGCTCTTCACTTTTTAGAAGAGGAAGATAGGGAGACTTGTTGCACCTCATACACTTTAGTGTGTGTGGACAGGTTTTGTATCCCAACAAGTAGGTAAACAAAACTTATTTATGAAGTCGCTGTCAAAACTTATTGTATGGCGCACAGGGACTTGTCACCCCTTGATACGGCTCCAAAAACTTGTTGAGTTACCACACTTGTTGTTATCTCCGCAAGTGCACCGATACTCGAAGTAATAAAGAAAGATATCGAACCCACAGAGACCTATGTTGTCAAGTACCAAATAATTGATTTATTCCTATCTAGGCAATTAAATAAAAGCAGAGTAAAGATAAAAAACACACGAAAAAATACTATAAGAGAGAAACTGGGACTAGGGTTTCATTCACTTTAATTTTTGATGACTAGATATATAAGGATATTCATAAATCAAATTATATTATTATAAAGGCATAATTTACGTTGTAAAGAGATTAACTCACTTTCGTGCAGATAACCATGCAAAGACCAATCCTCGCTTTCGCGCAAGATTTATCCCAAGCTAATGTTAAGTAAATCATCAAACAAAGAACTCGAGGATCACTTTCGTGCATCCGAGTTCTAAGTTGATCACCTCGAGTGGAAACTCAATGATCACTTTCGTGCATCCGAGTCTCAACACAAGTTCTACCTATGGTTCTCCAACGTTCCGATCCTCACTTTCGTCAAAGATCTCCATGTTTGACACAACAACTCAATCCTAGGTTCATAATTATCATTATGCCAATTAAAACTACTAAAATAAAGAAATAAGAACATAACTTAATTTACTCCTATTAATCAATTTTAGGGTTCCAAGTTCTCAAGAAAATCACTTTTCGGTCCTTATTGCAAAAACTCTAAATCATGATGACAAAAAGTAAACTAAGGAGAATTTTAGAGCAATAATCACATAGGTAAAATTATCAAAGTAGAATTATCATGATGAAAGTAAAAAGTATCTAGTCATTAAGAAAATCAAAGGGAATTAGCATGGTGAAGGAAATAGAATATTCCATTGTTTCAGAAAATAAAAAATCAAAGGAAAAGAGGTTTTACAAAAATACACCACGACAGTGAAATTAAACACAGCCGTAATTTGCAAAGGAGGGCGGTGAACAGTAGCGGCGCCTCCTTTTTCTTTGATTTCTCCTCCAATTGATCTCCTTTCGTCCTGAAACTTCTGGTACGTTTTCTCCTCCTCCAGGCGAAGCTTCAGTATGAATTTCATGATCGAAGATGCTATGGATTTGTCACAGCGGCGAAACACTTGGCAGCAGCGTGTTACTCGATTTCTCTCTCTGTGGTGGATGAAAATTGGGGCTTTTTGTGTGTTCGTGTTCCTCTCGTTGAGAGCTCCCTTTTTCCTTTTTACGATTTTGAGTTTAAGATCTTGGATCGTTCGCAATCTTCTCCGCAAAAATCGTGCTTCAAAATTGACCTCGGAGTCGCATTCAAAAGCAGAAATACGACAGTGTAATAATTCACGACAGTGCCATAAAATCGCTCCCGTTCTCTGATCTGATGTTGTCTGAAAAATATGGCACTGTAAAATGGTTTACCGCACTGCTGTAAAATTGGCTGAACACTCCGGTCGAAATCCTCTAGAAAATACGGCCCGTGTCAAAGTTTACGGTAGTTACGAAAAATCATGAATTATCTCTGTTCTGAATGTGCCTCAAAATACGGCAGTGTTAAGTTTTACGGCAGTGCCATATTTTTCATTACACCTTCTCGTCGGAAATTCCACCAATTTACGGCAGTGCTGTGATATTACGGTATCGTACGGAAATACGGTACCGTAATATAGAATACAGCACTACTGTATTTTGGTTGGTTGTTCCGATATGCATGAAATTTGTCAAGTGATCTCCGCTTGATGATGGTAATGTTCCCATGTCTTTGATTTTTCTCGAAAACGCCTCAAAATATTGCCTTTTTACCTGAAAATCATGAAAAACCAAAACAGAAGTAGATTTTGCAATATTTGATAAATTTAGCATAAAAATAAGTAAAAGATGTTCAATTTAGCATGAAAAGATACATAAAATGATACAAAATATACTATATATTTTGGTGTCATCAAAACACATAAGGCTCAAACTTTGCTTGTCCTCGAGCAAAAATCAAAAATTGATTAAAAGAATAACCTTTTCATGCTCAATAAATTTCTAAAATACAATCATCAATGAAAAATTGCATCAATTGTTTTATAAAACTTCAAATAAATATATCATCTTTAGAACTCAACCCTCTAGATCCACAATTCAATCAAATAAAACTTTGCAACTTGTATAATAATTAGAATTTTCAATCTCAAGACTTCACCCAATTTCAGTTCAAATCTATCATGCTTTTGTTTACAGGAATTATGTTTTCAAGATCTTTTTTCACACATAATTTTTTAATCAAATATTTTTTTTTCATGTATTTTGTTGTTTTTGCATAGATGGCATGCACCCACTTAGAAACATATTTTTCATTTTGACTTCAACTCTTTCTTCTGTACCACTGCCAATTTTATATAGTGCCAAGTAGAGAAGTCTTATTATTATTTTCTCTCATTATCTTTTGGGCATAGACTTCAACCCATGTCTTAGGTACCACTATCAATTTTACGTAGTACCAAGTAGGGGAGTCTCTCACTATTTTTATGGATCTTGGATTCTTCCTTCCCAACAAATAGCAAAATAGACTAAACATCTACTATGTTGATCAATTGATCTCAATTCTCAAATCATACTCATATACTCCTTTTATTCAAAACAATAGTTTCACTTTTAGATTTTATCCCTCAAATAATATATCTACACAAAATTTCATGCATCAACGAATGTCAAATTTAAAAAATAAATATGCATTGAAGAAATAAATCTAACATGATAAGGTTTGTCTCTAATCATGAATATTGATTTATTCATCATCAAGGAAAATATTCATCAATGAAATTCTTTAAGGACAAAATCACACCATGATATAAAGTCAATCATATGTATTCAATGATTCCTCGTATGAACTAATATATACATCCAATGAAAGTATAGCACTGGAGGACACAATAGTTTATAGAGTCGTTCATTTTTATGAATTTTTCATGTAAAGGAGCAAGGGGATGGGTACTCACAAGACTCTCTTCGTCATCGTTTGGTCTGATGTCTTTTGTACTCCTAGGAGAGTAGTCAGCATCAATGCACCCTTTTTGTTTTCTCTCTCTCTCTCTTTTTTTTTGAAAAATACGGTACAGTAAAATATATTACGGCGCTACCGCAATTTTGACTAAGTTTCAGAAACTTTCATCGGAAAGTCTCATGAAAATACGGCTGTGTAAAATGTTACGGTGGTGCCGTAAAAATGAGGAAACTCTCAGGTTGATTTTGGCCACAAAATACGGTACTGTGTAACAGTTTACGGCTGTGCCGTAATTTCGTCACAACTTTATGGTCGAAAGTGGACTGGAAATACGGTACTGTAATACACTTTACGGCAGTGCCATATTTTGCACCAAATCTCATTTTACCTACAAAAATAAAAGAAACATTAATCCTAAGCAGAAATTAAAAAGAAGGAAATAGATAAAGGTTAAAAAGCTTGGGTTGCCTCCCAATAAGCACTAATTTAAAGGTCATTAGCTTGACCGTTCTGCACTTAGATTTGATCTTGGTTCATCCAGGTAAAAGCTCTCCTTTTCTTCAATCAGTTCTTCTTGATAGTAGTGTTTCAATCTTTGACCATTAACTTTAAATTCTCCCGTATCTTCACTCCATATGTTCATAGCTCCATAGGGATAAATTTTTTTCACCTGAAAAGGCCAAGACCAACGAGACTTAAGATTACCAGGAAAAAGTCTTAATCTAGAATTGAATAAAAGAACAAAGTCACCTGGTTGGAAATCATTTCTAAGAATATGTCGATCATGCCATCTCTTAGTTCTCTCCTTGTAAATTCTTGCATTTTCATAGGCTGAGAGTCTAATCTCATCTAGCTCGTTCAATTGTAACCTCTGTTTTTCACCCGCATTCTTTAAGTCAAAGTTTAATGCTTTGATTGCCCAGAACGCCTTATGCTCGAGTTCTACAGGTAGATGGCAAGACTTACCATAAACTAATTGAAAAGGAGACATACCAATTGGTGTTTTGAAGGCTGTCCGGTATGCCCACAGTGCATCATCAAGTTTGAATACCCAATCTTTCCTTGTGCATGAAACTGTCTTTTCCAAAATCCCTTTTATTTCTCTATTTGATATCTCAACTTGTCCACTTGTTTGAGGATGATAAGGTGTAGCTACTCTATGATTTACTCCATACTTTCTAAGTAAAGCTGAGAACTTGTGTTCTATGAAGTGTGAGCCTCCCTCACTAATTAAAACTCGTGGTGTCCCAAACCTTGAAAAGATAATTTTTTTTGAATAATTTGACAACAACTCTGGAATCATTGGTTGGGGATGCAATACCTTCAACCCATTTTGAAACATAATCTACTACTACAGGAATATATTTGTTGCCTCCAGAAGATGGAAAAGGTCCCATGAAGTCAATTCCCCAAACATCAAATATCTCAACCTCAAGAATATTGGATAGTGGCATCTCATGTCTTCTGTTAATGTTCCTTGCCCTCTGACATCTATCACAAGATAAAACAAAGTTTCTAGCATCTTTAAAAATTGTCGGCCAATAAAATCCTGATTGCAACACTTTGAAGGCAGTTTTCTCAGCCCTGGCATGCCCACCATAAGAAGATCCATGGCATTGAAACAATATATCTGTAATCTCCTCCTCAGGCACACATCTCCTAAAAATACCATCTGCACCTATTCTAAACACATAAGGCTCATCCCAAAAATAGTGTTTCACCTCAGCCAAGAATCTCTTCCTTCTTTGGTAACTCAAATCAGGAGGAAAAACATTAGCTACAAGGTAGTTCACAACATCAGCATACCAAGGGGCTCTGATTTGTTCGATGGTCATTAGTTGTTCTTCATGGAAGGAGTCATTAATTACATCGTTTTCTTTAGTGTTCACCATAATCCTTCAAAGATGATCTGCAACAAAATTCTCTGATCCTTTTTATTTTTTAATATCCAAATCAAATTCTTGTAAAAGTAGAATCCATCTAAGCAAACGCGGTTTAGTATCCTTTTTCTGCATCAAGTATCTTACAGCTGCATGATCAGTATACACTACCACCTTGGAGTTAATCAAATATGATCTAAATTTATCAAAAGCAAATACTATAGCCAATAATTCCTTTTCAGTGGTAGTATAATTCTTCTATGTCTCATCGAAAGTCCTGCTACCATAGTTAATAACATAAGGTTTTTTTATCTTTTCTCTGTCCCAAAACTGCTCCTATTGCATAATCACTAGCATCACACATGAGCTCAAAGGGCAAGTCCCAATCCGAGGGTTGAATGATGGGTGCTGAAACCAAAGCTTTCTTCAATTCCTAAAAAGCAGATAAACAATCCTCATCAAAAGAAAATTTAACATCTTTACAAAGTAAATGTGTGAGAGGTCTAGCAAGTTTAGAGAACTCCTTGATGAATTGCCAATAGAACCTTGCATGTCCTAGAAAGCTTCTGACATCATTCACTGTGGTGGGCGGCTCCAATTTGTCTATCACCTCAACTTTGGCTTTGTCCACTTCAATTCCCCTTTCTAAAATTAAGTGTCCTAAAACTATCCCTTGCTTAACCATGAAATGACATTTTTCCCAATTAAGCACGAGGTTAGTTTCTTCACACCTCTATAAAACCCGAGATAAGTTAGCCAAACAAATATCAAATGAGGAACCATATACTGAGAAATCATCCATAAATACATCTATAAAGTCTTCAATAAAATCAGAAAAATAGCCATCATGCATCTCTGAAAAGTAGCAGGTGCATTACATAAACCAAAAGGCATTCTCCTAAATGCAAAAGTTCCATAAGGGCAAGTGAAAGTGGTTTTCTCTTGATCATCAGGATGTATAGGAATTTGGAAAAAACCATAATATCCATCTAAGAAGCAAAAGTGAGAATAGTTTGCTAGTCTTTCAACCATCTGGTCAATAAAAGGTAAAGGAAAATGGTCTTTCCTAGTGGCAGCGTTCAATTTTCTATAGTCTATGCACATGCGCCAACTAGTAACAGTTATAACATGAATCAATTCATTGTCTTTGTTTTTCATGACAGTTACCCCTCCTTTCTTAGGAACACTATATACATGACTTACCCATTTGCTATCAGAGATATGATAGATAATACCTGCATTAAGTAATTTTATAACTTCCTTTTTACAACTTCTTTCATGGAGGGGTTCAGTCTTATTTGGAAATCTGCATGTGGCTTGTGCTCTTCTTCCATCAAGATACTGTGCATACAAAAAGAAGGGTTAATTCCTTTCAAGTCATCAATTGAGTACCCAATTACCTTTCTATGAATTCTTAATTCTTTGAGAAGTAACTCCGTTTCTTGTTTCCCAAGCTGTGCATCAACAATCACATGATAAGTAGAATTAGGACCAAGAAACTCATAACGAAGGTTATCAGGTAGAGCCTTAAGTTCTATTTTTAGAGTCTTTTCTTTTTCATCACAAGTGTTGTACTCTAGAAATTCTTTAATTTCAGAATTGGTTCCGTCCTTAAGAATAGAACTAGAATCATACTCAGAAGTTTCAACAAACAAATCATTAAGATTATAGACAATGTCATCTACATCATGTATACTACAACAATACTAAGAATCTGAAGGGTTTTTCATGGCTTCATGCAAGTCATATTCTATTCTTTCATCCCCAATGTTAAGTGAGAGCTTACTATTTTTTACATCAATGAGTGCTCCTGCTGTAGCTAAAAACGGTCTACCAAGTATGATAGGGAATTTTGTATCTTCTTCCATCTCAAGAACTACAAAATCTGCTGGAATGAAATACTTACCTATTTGAATCGGTACATCTTCAAGAATCCCCACAGGATATTTAATTGAACGATCGGCGAGCTGTAAAGATATTGAAGTTGGTTTAAGCTCTCCCATGTCCAACTTCCTGTAAATAGATAATGGCATTAGACTCACACGAGCTCCCAAATCACATAAGGCTCGGTCAAAAGCCATACTTCCAATAAAACAAGGAATAGAGAAACTACTTAGATCCCTCAATTTAGGTGGCAACTTGTTTTGAATGATGGCACTACATTCTTCAGTTAAAGCTACAGTACCATTGTCTTCTATTTTCCTCTTATTAGACAAAATTTCTTTAAAAAATTTAGCATATGTGGGCATTTGAGATAAAGCTTCAGTAAATGAAATATTAATGTAAAGCTTTTTCAGAACATCTAAAAATCTCCCAAATTGTTTGTCTAGTTTTTCTTTGTACTAACCTTTGAGGAAAGGGTATAGATGGCTTATATGGTGTAGGAAAATTAGGTTTAGAAATATCTTTCTAAAATGGCATATCACCTGTAGGTTCGTCACCCTTATGAGGTGATAAACTAGTTTGGGATTTCTCATGCTCATAAGATTTTTCTAACCCTAAATTCTTGGTCATGTTCACAATTAAGCTCTTTTCTATTGTTCTCAATTCTCCCTTTTGGCTCCTCAAATTTCTTTCCACTTCTAGTGACAATAACATTACAGTGTTCGTTAGGCATTTGATCTTCTAGAAAATTTTTATGTGCGGTTAAAGATTCTACTTGAGAGGCAAGTTGACTAATTATTCCTTTAAGATCTTCAATTTCTTTGTTTAGATTTTGCATGAAATGAGTTTGATTAGCCATAAACTTGTCAAGCAAAGATTGTATACCAAAAGAATTTACCTCTTCAGTTGGGGCTTGCAATTCCTCACTCTCATTCTTACCATGGTGATGACAATATATCATTCCTTCTTCAGGATCCCATTGGTTATGGTTCAAGGACATTTCTTCAAATATGGTAAAGGCATCTTCAATGGTCCTGCTCATGATAGCTCCTCCTGCAGCAACATCAACAATTAGATGGGTATTAGGGAGTAGACCATTATAAAATGTATGAATCAAAATCCAATTTTCGAGGCTATGGTGAGGGCACTTTCGTTGTAAATCATTGAAATGATCCCATGCCCTGCTAAAGGATTCGCCATCTTTTTGAGTGAAGTTTGTAATTTGGTTCCTTATTTGAATGGTTTTGCTGGGTGGAAAGTACTTCATCAGGAAGACATTTGACAATTGTTCCCATGTAGTGAAAACGCCAGCTTGTCGAGAATGTAGCCAAGATCGTACTTGGTCCCTGAGAGAAAAAGGAAATAATCTTAGTTTTAGTGCATCATCAGAGACTCCATTAATTTTAATGGTATCACAATATACAAGAAAAAGATAAAAGTGTTGATAGGGATCTTCATTTGGATCTCCTCCAAATTGATTATGCTGGATCAAGGTCAAGAAGGCAGGGTTAATCTCAAAATTATCAGCTTCAATGATGGGTTTGACAATGCTAAAGTGTACTTCTTGTGGCTTACGGACAACATAGTCCCTAAGTGATCTCTGTCCCGCCATTTAATTTAAATTTCCTATACAGTCTAAAGCAGACAGGTTAAATAACCCAAGCAAACAAAGAAGAATAGAAAGATAGAACATAAATAAAGCCTATTCTAGGAATACTTTCAATAACTTTAATATTGACAAAACTAAGGTCCCCGGCAACGGCGCCAAAAACTTGTTGTATCCCAACAAGTAGGTAAACAAAACTTATTTCTGAAATCACAGCCCAAACTTATTGTATGGCGCACAGGGACATGTCACCCCCTGATACGGCTTCAAAAACTTGTTGAGTTACCACACTTGTTGTTATCTCCGCAAGTGCATGGATAGTCGAAGTAATAAAGAAAGATATCGAACCCACAGAGACCTATGTTGTCAAGTACCAAATAATTGATTTCTTCCTATCTAGGCAATCGAATAAAAGCAAAGTAAAGATCGAAAACACACGAAAAAATACTATCAGAGAGAAACTGGGACAAGGGTTTCATTCACTTTAATTTTTCATGACTAGATATATAAGGATATTAATCAATCAAATTCTATTATGATAAAGGCATTATTTACTTGGTAAAGAGATTAACTAACTTTTGTGTGGATAACGATCCAGAGACCAATCATCGCTTTCGCGCAAGATTTATCCCAAGCTAATGATAAGTAAATCATCAAACAAAGAACTCGAGGATCACTTTCGTGCATCCGAGTTCTAAGTTGATCGCCACAACATAAGTTCTACCTATGGTTCTCCAATGTTCCGATCCCCACTTTCGTGCAAGATCTTCACGTTTGACATAATAACTCAATCCTATGTTCATAATTATCATCATGGCAATTTAAACTACTAAAATAAAGAAATAAGAACTTAACCTAATTTCTTACGGTGAGTTCCTATTAATCAATTTTAGGGTTCCAAGTTCTCAAGCAAATCACCTTTCGGTCCTCATTGTAAAAACTCTAAATCATGATGACAAAAAGTAAACTAAGGAGAATTTTAGAGCAATAATCACATAGGTAAAATTATTAAAGTAGAATTATCATGATGAAAGTAAAAAGTATCTAGTCATTAAGAAAATCAAAGGGAATTACTCCCCCATGTCCCAAAGAATGTTTAAGCTAGCATGGTGAAGGAAATACAATATTCCATTGTTTCAGAAAATCAAAAATCAAAGGAAAAGAGGTTTTAGAAAAATACACCACGGCTGTGAAATTAAACACAGTCGTAATTTGCATAGGAGGGCGGTGAACAGTAGCGGCTCCTCCTTTTTCTATGATTTCTCCTCCAATTGATCTCCTTTCGTTCTAAAACTTCTAGTACGCTGTCTCCTCCTCCAAGCGAAACTTCAGGATGAATTTCACAACCGAAGATGCTCTGGATTTGTCACGACAATGAAACCCTAGGCGGCGATGTGTTATTCGATTTCTCTCTCTGTGGTGGATCAAAATTCGGGCTTTTTGTGTCTTCGTGTTTCTCTCGTTGAGAGCTCCCTTTTTCCTTTTTACGATTTTTTAGTTTAAGCCCTTGGATCGTTCGCAATCTTCTCCGCAATAATTGAGCTTCAAAATTGACACCGGAGTCGCGTTCAAAAGCAGAAATACGACAGTGTAATATTTCACGATAGTGCTGTAAAATCGCTCGTGTTCTATGATCTGATGTTGTCTGGAAAATACGGCATCATAAAATGGTTTACGGCATTGCCGTAAAATTGGCTGAACTCTCTGATCGAAATCGTCTGGAAAATACGGCCCGTGTCAAAGTTTACAGTAGTGCCGTAAAATCAGGAATTATCTCTGTTCTGAATTTGCCACAAAATATGGCAGTGTTAAGTTTTACGGTAGTGCGTATTTTTCATTAAACCTTCTGGTCAGATATTCCACCAATTTATGGTAGTGCTCTGATATTATGGTATCGTACGGAAATACGATACCGTAATATTGAATACGACACTACCGTATTTTGGTTGGTTGCTCCGATTTGCGTGAAATTTGTCAAGTGATCTCCTCTTGATGATGGTAACTTTTTCATGTCTTTGATTTTTGTCAAAAATGCCTCAAAATATTGCCTTTTTACCTGAAAATCATGAAATACCAAAACAGAAGTAGATTTTGCATTATTTGATAAATTTAGCATAAAATTAAGCAAAAGATCTTCAATTTAGCATGAAAAGATATATAAAATGATACAAAATATACTATATATTTTGGTGTCATCAACAAGTCTAATAAGTAAGCCAAATACTGGGTACTAGTCCTTTACAGACATATCTGATAGATATGAATAAAGGAAACTAGCTTAATAGATCCATAAAGAGCTTTCTAACTTGTTGGAAAGCACTTGAGCTATAGTTTATGATTATCCTGATGAGTATGAGGTTTCTCATTGCTCACTCCTTCTAGAACTCCTTTTTTAAAGGGTGACTGTCTAAATAGAGGAATCAAGTCGTGCTTGGCATGATTTGATACAGGATAAGTCATGTAACTCCTTGTTAAAGGTTGTGCAAAATGAATAGTTTTCCTAAACACTAATAGATGTTCCATATCTGATGCATATGTGTATGGAGTATCCTTTGGGAATACTACTTCCATGATTCCACAGGAGAGCAACTTGGTTGCTACTTAGAGTGCTAATTTTATTGGGAAAGTTTTTCTCTAGAAAAAGGCTAGTGCGTAACCTGAGGCTCAGAACACTCAGGCTGTACAGGTCGAATAGATTCGTTTGGTTTTGACTTTTGGGTAACTCCTAACTCAATGCAGATAATCTTCATTCGATGGTGCCTGAGTGCAGTGGGAGCTTGATGACATCTCTGTTCTTGTATGTTGGGGACATATAGATCATCAAAGACGATATCCCGATCCCTCACCTGGTGAATTGATGATTGGGAAATGTCTTGTGATGAATGACTTAGTGGATATCACTTATGGCGTAGGTGTGAGAGTTTTTGAAACTCCAAATACTAAGTCAGATAACATACATCGATGATGGTTTGTTATAGACCAGATTTGGTTTGTGCCGAGAGCATAACCAATGGATACTAGATCTAGTCCAGGTGCTTAGCACTGGATAAGGAGTGAAGAACACACTTAGGTTCTACGTAGAACTAAGGGGTGGTTCTGGGTCATTAATGACAGGAAAAGCTCAGTGTATACACTTGGCAGCTTGTTCCAGTCAGACTACTGGCAGTCTAGCTGGTCTTGTAGTAGTGCTAGAGGCTTTGGGAGGTTCAAAGTAGACTACGTGAAAGCAGAGTATGCAAATGCTTTTGGGAAGCAGTGAGAGTTCTTTCTTGAACTTCGCAGGCATACTCAGATGCTTATACCTTCTCTTGGGGATAGAGATACTCAAGATATAGTAGATATGAACACTAATACAATCGTGATAGGCCCATAGACCGATGCTCTGGTGCAGCAGGAGAGTGGGAGGTCGTGCTTTGGACATGGTGTTGAGGTTGCTTAATGCAAGGTCCTAGTGCAAGTGGGAGATTGTTAGTGTTTATGCCCTAGGACCTCAGGATGGTCCATTGGGATATGTGTATCACATCTAGTTGATAGATGAGTTATCTTGGCATTGTCATTGTTATGCAGGTATGTACATCTGCGCATATGTACATTTGCGCATATGTACATTTGCATATACAATGTCCCTAAGAGATAGATTTTATCTAGTCTCTGTGTTTATCCCTGGTTGAGAGTCATAGTGGATATGGGACAGCTATGATTCACTTGCCACTGGTATATGCGCTGGTTGAGCACGGGTTGCTAACGCAGGCATATGGGTATATCAAGGGAGATATACTAGATCAACTTGCCGTGAGGATTCATCTCGATGTCACGAGATGAATATCACAGTGACAGAGTTGCGCTTGTCCTAGACTTGAGGACATTGGTCTCACGATACAGTGAGTGACGCACTTTTATCCAACCTAATGCTTCGCGGTAAAAGGGAAGTCATAACGGTTGTCATTGGGTGTGTCATAAGCTGTATGAGGGATTCAATGTGCTAATAGAGGATTTGCCCCTTCCTTGCCGGGAAGCTTGATTATCCATGGTGCCCTTATATGGATGACTGAAAGGTATGGCCATACCCAGGTGAGAACTTGATTTAATCATGCCATAATATTGGGATTAACAAGTGTGACACACTTGCCCAATCTGGACATTAGTTGGCAAATGGACAAAGCTGCAATTGTAATTTGTCACAGTTTTAGGAGATGTTGATGATGACTCCATTCTGATGACTTGGGTAGCAATGTTGTACTGCTAGGTGCCACTCCTTTCTTGTGATGATTTAGTCATCACTACCAACATCTGAAGAACCTACAGGGTCGCACACCTAGACGTCAGAGATTCCGTACTGATTGTTTAGCCTCTGATCGAATCATTGTGTGATTCGGATCATTTTGGGGAACTGATGCATTAAGACTTTTACAGAGGAGATGATGTTTTATTTTAATTCATGTTTGACCAATAGTTGACACTAGTGGACCGCATTTGACCTCTATTGACCTGTGTTGTCAAAATGAGTCAAACAAGGGTCTTGGTGCAAGTTTGGACTTGGCACTTTAGTCACATGAATAAAATAAAATAAATAATTAGCAAGAGTATTTTTTTTCTTAGCTAATTAGTAGGCTTGGGCGCAATTTACAATTAATAGCGTCTGCGAGGATTCGAACCCGAGACGCTGATCTGGTTAATTGTGAATAGGCGCCTGTATACTTATCCCACATGGGAAAAATCTCCATAGTGTATCTAGCTCTGCTATTATAAATAGAGAGGCCCACCTGGGAAATTTATGCACCAGACTCTTCTCTTGTCTCTTATTGTCGCCTCCCTTCTGCTGCTTAGCGTGAGGGTTTTTGAGGTGATAACAATAAAAGGTTTTGCATCAAGGGTTGGGACAAGTGGTAGTGCTACCCACTCCTTGTCGCCAATGCTCCCTCCTCTCCTTGGCATTGGCGCAATATAAGAAGATCAAGAGGCATGGATCTCCTCTCCTGAAGCTAGTACATGCATGGAGCAGAGGAATATCGAGATAGTCCGTGTGTGCACGATTGTAGAGGACGGACACCTGTGCGTCATCATTGTTAGCAGCTCCTGGAATTGCTTGATAAGGCACTACTCTTCACATCTTTTGGTTTTCTCTCGTAAGGGATCCTAGTGTTTCTGGAATTTTGTTTCGGACCTCCGCTTTCACTGTGTTTAAACTTTTTCTGAGGTCCGGGGATACCCAACAGAGTGCCCTATGCTTCGGCAGTGGGATCGATTATGTATGCAATGTTGTGTACTAGACCAGATGTGGCTTATACTGTGAGCATAACTAGCCGATACCATTCCAATCCAGGTCTGCAGCACTGGGTGGCTGTAAAGAATATCCTTAAGTATCTGAGAAGAACTAAGGATCTATTCTTGGTCTACGGGGGACAGGAAGAGCTCAGTGTTCAGGGCTACACTGATGCGTCATTCCAGTCTGACCCTGACGACTTTAGATCACAGGCCGGCTATGTGTTCAAATTAAATGGAGGCGCTGTTTGCTGGAAGAGCTTCAAGTTGTCCACCATAGCTGATTCTACAACAGAGGCCGAGTATGTTGCTACTTCTGAGGCAACCAAAGAAGCAATTTGGATAAGGAAGTTCACATCTGATCTTCAGGTGGTTTCAACTACTGTGGATCCCATTGAGCTCTATTGTGACAACAATGGAGCTAGTGCACATGCAAAGGAACCACAGTCTCATCAAAGGTCCAAACACATACTCAAGAGATTTCACCTGATCAGAGAGATCATTGATCGGGGTGATGTCAAGATTAGCAGAGTAGATATAGAAAACAATCTAGCAGATCCACTGACCAAGTTTTTGGCACAGTAGAAGCATGATGGTCATGCCAGGGATATGGGGTTGAGAATCCTCAACCTCTAGGTCTAAGTGCAAGTGGGAGATTGTTGGAGTATATGCCCTGAGACCTATATTTGGTCAACCTATGTACTACTTGACTTTGATACTTATATATCATTCTGGCATTGTCGTTATCATTGTTTGTCTACATCTACGATTATGTACTTACATGATAATGTCCCTGGAGACAGATTGGATCTGTGCTCAAATGATTGTCCCCAGTCAATGTACCTGAGTGGATATGAGATAGCTCTGGTACTTGTGAGACTAGTATATGGGCTAGTTATGCACGAGGAGCTAACGCAGACATGTGGGTATATCAGTGGTAGATATACTGGACAGACCCGCTGTGAGGTAATGACTTGGTGTCATGAGTTATCCTCACAAGTGATAGGATATGCATTGATCCTTAGACTTGAGGTCATTGACTCTTCTATATGGTTAGGGACATGCTTTGATGCAACCTAACACCTCGCCGTAGTTCGGAGGTTATAAAGGCTGCCATTGAGTATGTCACAACCCATATATGAAGATCAATGTACAGAGAAAGGATTTTCCCCTTCCTAAGGGAAGCATGATATTCATGGAGCTTCTCTATGGTTCTATGGCTGAAAGTGTATTGCCATACCCAGGTGAAGACCTGATTTAGTCATGACCACGTGATTGGGTGAAAACAAGTGATGACACACTTGTCCAATCGGATATCAGTTCAGCAAAGGGACTGTAATGTATCTGTACCTAGTTGCGATAATGGGGATCTCGATGTCGATATCCAATCTGCTGACTTGGGTAGCGGTGATGCACTGCTAGGTGCCACTCATTGCATGTGGTGAGGTTAGGTCAGCACTACCAACGTCAGAGGAACCTACAGGGTCGCAAACCAAGATACTCGAGTTCTCGTATTGATCGGGAAGCCTTATGATAGAGTTATTGGATAGCTCGGATCTATTTTGGAGATTTCATCAGCGCCAATGAGCCTGATGAGAAGGAAGAATATTATTGGAACCAAACTTCATTTTTGGTTGGTTGATCCAAATTTGACCATGGTTGGTCACATTTGGATTAGGGTTGCATTGGATTGGATCCAATGGCTTAATCAACCTATGCAATGAAGTTTGGGCTTGCTTATTGCCCAATGAGGCCCAATAACAAGTTGTCTTGAAGAAGTAATGGGCTAAAAGGGTATAATGGGGAGAAGTCATACCCCCATTAGCGCCTAGGGGCATAATGGGGTAAGGGAGGTGCCTTTTGCTTTATTATGAAGCATTAAGTGCCTAGCCCTTCAACCTTTGATGGTATGATTGCCTCTAAGGGATGTCTTAGGGCTGATATGGTTCTTGGACGCATATGGCAAGGTTGAATGAGGTTTATGGAAATGTCTTGGAGACTTTCCTTACCTCAAACCCTAATTGTCAACCCCTTATCCTAGCCGCACACTTGTCATGATCTAAGCCCATGCCAAACCGCTTCTTGCTCTTATAAAAGAGACCCCTTGTTGCCCCCTCTTGATACACAAATTCTTGAAGGTGTGAGCAAGGGCAAAGGGCGAGAGCAACAAAGGGTGGTGCATCCCTCTTCCTCCATAGCCGCAAGCTTCCTCTTTGCTCCCTCCTCTTGGCGCAACAAGTTGGAAGGCTTGGTGGCATCTTCTTCATCTCCTCACCTTCTTCTCTTGGTGCATCTTCCATTGAAGGTGGCGCAAGCTTTGAAGAAGGTGACCTAAGGCTTGGATCTTCTTCCTGAGGCTAGCACCGGGCGAGGAAGAAGAGAGCTCGAGGCATCCATGTGTGTGAGACTGCAGAGGGCGAATTCTTGGGCGCCTACCTCGACATCGGCTTCTCACTTTGCTCCTAAGGTACTTACTATTACATCGTGTCGACCCCCTCGCTTGCCGATCTTCACTGGGTTTTTGGGACTAGCCTATTTCGGGGATATTATTCCGCTGCGTATGTAATCTCTGATAATGCCAAAATAGGATCAATCCCTTGGTAATATCTTGAGATGCTTAGTGGGAGAGCACCCGGGGAATTAGGACAAACTTCTACTCATGGCTGAATTTGCTTTTAATAGTGCCATAAATAGGACCACTGGTGCTAGCCCATTCCAAATCAACTTTGGATACCAACCTCGCAAACCAATTGATTTAGCACCTATACCCTCACCATTCAAGCAAAACCACTCAGCTTTATCATTTGCTCAACATATTGTCAAGGTTCATAATGAAGTTAAAGATCACAAAGAATACTCTTAAATATGAATTGGCTGCTAACACTCATCGTCGTTCTATGAAATTGCAGGAAGGAGACTTAGTTATTTTCAGGAATCGGAAGGAGAGGCAACAAGGCGCCAACCACAAGCTACAACCAAGGGGCATGGGTCCTTTCTACATTTTGAAGAAGGTCAATGACAACGCTTACATGCTCGACCTACCACCATCTCTTGGGATCCATTCTACCGTCAATGTGGAGGACTTAATGCCATATAAGGAGCCTATCAACATAGAAGCACCAGCCTCAATAAAGAAGGCATGCAGAATTCTTGAAGCACAGTAGTGGTTCACCAAGCAAGGAACTCAAACTTACTATCTTATCAAGTGGAACGATCATACCGAGACTTGGGTCCCTAACGAAGAGGTGCGCCTACATCTCCTAGAGGAACTTGAGGGCTTTCAATTTAATTCTCCAGAGGAGAATTGTTCAGCCCGCGGGAAAGCTGATGTAGGGACACATCCATGAAGATCAACAAGAATCTGGAAACCACCAATTAGATATGGGATGTCCGCATGATGAATATGTTGTATTGGGATATTTAAAACTTGTTTAAATTTCTGCATTGTATGTTGTAAACATTACCTTATTTTCAGCACTTGTGTTCATGTTGTTGTAGATAGGTTTAGCCTAGGATTTACTTTCCAAGTCTTTGTTTTATTTTTAGTGGATGTAATAGGTTGTTTGTAGCCTAGGATGAATGCACATGTAAGGCACTTACAAGCACCTACACCCTTCAACTACAATTTGGCAATGACATGGAGAAATCAGCCCATTCATGCAAAGTCAACTTCTTCAAAGTCAATTCTGGCTGAAGTCTGATGTGATCTGAAAGTACACACTTTTAAATACAAGCAGGTAGACTCATTTCAGGTGTCGCGGCAAAAGGTATTGGCATCCAGGGCTATTGTCACTCCCTAGCACGGCTCCAAAAACTTGTTGACCTTAACTTGTAGTGTCCGCAAGTGCACGGATACTCGAAGTAATAAAGTAAATATTGATCCTCAGAGAGACCTATGTTGTCAAGTACCGAATTATTGATTTCTTCCTATCTAGGCAATCGAAAAAGAGAAAGGCAAGCAGAGAGCGAAAACACACAGGAAAATAATATCAGAGAGAAATTGGGACTAGGGTTTCGTTCTCTTAGATTTTCATGACTAGATATATAAAGATGTTCATCAATCAAATTCTAATATGATAAAGGCTTAATTTACTTCATAAAGGGATTATCTCACTTTCGTGCAGATAACCATGCAGAGATAAATCTTCACTTCCGTGCAAGACTCATCCCAAGCTGAAGATAAGTAAATCATCGATCAAAGAACTCAAAGATCACTTTCGTGCATCCGAGTTCTAAGTTGATTGCCTTGAGTGGAATCTCGAGGATCACTTTCGTGCATCCGAGACTCAACACACGTTTTACCTATGATTCTCTAACATTCCGATCCTCACTTTCATGCAAGATCTCCACGTTTGACACAATAACTCAATCCTAAGTTCATTAATATCATCATGGCAAATTAACTTACTAAAATAAAGAAATAAGAACTCAACCTAGTTTCCTACGGTGAGTTCCTATTAATCAATTTTAGGGTTCCAAGTTCTCAAGCAAATCACCTTTCGGTCCTTATTGCGAGAACTCTCAATCATGATTACAAAAAGCAAACTAAGGAGAATCTTAGAGCAATAATTGCATAGGTAAAATTGTGAAAGTAGAATAATCATGATGAAAGTAAAGATTATCTAGTCATTAAGAAAATCAAAGGGAATTACTCCCCCATGTCCCAAAATAAGTTTAAGCTAGCATGGTGAAGGAATTACAAAATACCATAATTTCAGAAGATCAAAAATCAACAGGAAAGGAGTTTTAGGAAAATACAGCACGACTGTGAAATATTTCACAGCCGTAATTTGCAATGAAAGTGGTGAATAGTGGCGGCGCTTCTTCTTCCTTTGATTCCTCCTCAAATTGATCTCCTTTCGTTCTGAAACTTCTAGCACGTTTTCTCCTTCTCTTGGCGAAGGTTAAGTATGAAAATAACGGCCGGAGGTGCTCTAGATTGGTCGCGGCGGGGGAACCCTAAGCGGCGGCATGTACTCTGATTTCTCCCTCGATAGTGGATGCAATTTTGGACTTTTGGTGTCTACCTCATCCTCTCGTCGTCCGCTCCCCTTTTTCTTCTGACGGCATCCAATTTAGAGTTATGGATCGCCCGCAATAATCTCCGAAAAATTCGGGCGTCGAAATTGACCTGGGAGTCGCGTTCAAAAACAGAAATACGGCAGTGTAATAGCTCACGGCACTGCCGGAAAATTGCTCGAGTGTTCTGTTCTCAAAGTGCTGGGAAATACAGCACCGTAATATGGTTCTCGGTACTACCATAAAATCGGTTGAACTCTCTAGTCAGAAACGTCTGGAAAATACGGCCCGTGAAATAGTTTACGGCAGTGCCGTAATTTCAGCAATGGTCTCTATTCCGAAAGTGCTCCAAAATACGGCCGTGTAAAATCTTACGGCAGTGCCGTAATTTCCGCATAGTCTTCTGATCTGATGTTCTCCCAAATTATGGCAAGTGCTCCGATATTACAGTATCTATGGGAAATACGGTACCGTAATATAGATTACGACACTACCGTATTTTGGTAAGTTGCTCCGTTTTGCATGAAATTTATCATGTATCCTCTTCTTCATGATGAGAATCCTTCTATGTGTTTGATTTTGCTCGAAAACACCCTAAAATGATGCCTTTTTGCCTAAAAATCATGAAAAACCAAAATAGAAGTAGACTTTGCAATATTTGATCGATTCAGCATAAAAACAAGTAAAAGATCCTCAATTTAGCATGAAAAGGTATCTAAAATGATACAAAATTTACTATATATTTTGGTGTCATCAAAATACATAACGCTCAAACTTTGCTTGTCCTCAACCAAAAATCAAATTTTGAAATCAAAATTTTGATTAAAAGAATAACTTTTTTCATGCTTAATAAATTTTTAAAATACAACCTATCGATGAAAAATTCTATCAATTGATTTACAAAACTTTAAATAAATAAATCATTCTTAGAACTCAATCCTCTAGATCTACAACTCAATCAAATAAAACTTCGCAACTGTATAATAAATAGAATTTTCAATCTCAAGACTTCACCTAATTTCAGTTCAAATCCGTTATGCTTTTGTTTACAGGAAGCAAATCTCCAAGATTTTTTCCACACATATTTTTTTCTTTTTCATGTATTTTGTCATTTTTGTATAGATGGCATGTACCCGCATAGACACATACTTTTTATTTTTGACTTCAACTCTTTTCTTCGGTACCACTGTCAATTTTTCACAGTGCCAAGTAGAGGAGTCTTATTATCATTTTCTCTCATTATCTTTTTGTCATAGACTTCAACTCATGTCTTAGGTACCACTATCAATTTTACATAGTGCCAAGTAGAGGAGTCTCTCACTATTTTTATGGATCTTGGATTCTCATTTCCCAATGAAGAGCAAAATAGACTAAACATCTACTAGGTTTATCAATTGATCTCAATTCACAAATCATACTAATATACTCATTTTATTCAAAAGAGAAGTTTCACCTTTAAATTTTATTCTTCAAATAATACATCTACCCAAAATCTTATGCATCAATCAACGTCATATTTCAATAGGTGATGACACCAAAATATATAGTATATTTTATATCATTTTATATATCTTTTCATGCTCAATTGAAGATATTTTGCTTATTTTTATGCCAAAATTATCAAATATTGCAAAATCTACTACTATTTTGGTTTTTCATGATTTTCAGGTAAAAAGGCACTATTTTGAGGCGTTTTCAAGCAAAATCGAAGACATAGAAGAGTTACCATCATCAAGAGGAGATCACCCGACAAATTTCACGTAAATCGGAGCAACTGACCAAAATACGGTAGTGCCGTAATATATATTATGGTACTGTATTTTGGTACGATACCGTAATATCGAGCAACTGCCGTATTTTGGTGGATTTCAGATCAGAGACTTTTTGTGATTTTACGGCATTGCCGTAAAGAATTACACCAGCTGTATTTTCCAGACACTTTAGACTAGAGAACGCAAGCGATTTTACGGCACTACCGTGAAATATTACACTGCCGTATTTTAGAGCGCATTCAGAATAGAATAAATTGCTAAAATTATGGCACGGCCATAAAATATTTTATGGTACCATATTTTGGGAAATTTTTGACCAGAAAACTGCAAAGAAAATATGGCACTACCGTAACATATTTTACGGTACCGTATTTTATACATGGACATGCGACTTTTTCGGGCTGAAAATTGCGAGGACCATAACATTTGATCCAGACCTCCAAATTGAGATCTGAAAGTTGCTACAGACTCATCTAAATGTGTAGAAGATGCACGAAGTGAGAGGAGGAATGTTTATCAAGTATCGAGGGAGCAATTGACAGGGAGGCAGTTAGGGTTTGGCCTCACGCTGAGAGGCGTAGAAGGCACCTCAGGCTGTGATTTTCACTCAGAAGCTTGGCTTGGAGGAGAAGAGGACACCACAGAGATTTTAGAGAAAGAGGAGGTCGGACGGAGGAGGAATCAAGGAAAGAAGTTGCGCCGCCACTATTCATAGTAAAATACAGCTGTAATTTGTATTACAGCAGTGGTGTATTTTCCTAAAACCTTTTTCCCTTCGATTTTTGATCATTTTGAACTATGAATTATTGTATTTTCTTCTCCATGCAAGCTTAAACATATTTTGGGACATGGGTGTAATCCCTTTGATTTTTAATGATTATATACTTTTTATTTCGTCAAGATAATTTTGCCATGATAATTTTACCAATGTGATTATTGTTCTAAAATTCTCCTTATTTTAATTCTTGTCATCATGTTTAGAGTTCTCGCAATAAGGACCGAAAGGTGACTTGCTTGAGAATTGGAACCCTAAAATTGATAAATAGGAACTCACCGTAAGAAATTAGGTTAAAGTTCTTATTTCTTTATTTTAGTGACGTAATTGTCATGTTGATAATTATGAACCTAAGATTAAGTTAGTGCATCAAATGTGGTGATCTTGCACGAAAATGAGGATCGGAACGTTGGAGAAGCATAGGTAGAACATGTGTTGAGTCTCGGATGCACGAAAGTGATCTTTGAGATTCCGCTTGAGACAATCAACTTAGAATTCGAATGCACGAAAGTGATCTTTGAGTTCTTTGATTGATCATTTACTTATCATTAGCCTAGGATAAATCTTGCACGAAAGTGAGGATTGCTCCCTACATGATTGTCTGCACGAAAGTGAGATAATCCCTTTATGAAGTAAATTAAGTCTTTATCATAACAGGATTGCTCCCTACATGATAGGAGGAAGGGCGTGATGTTCGTTTTGGCACTCCACATTTTGCCAATGTAGATGCGCAGGACCTTCTAACAAGGTTCGCACATACCGGACACATAGGTGTGGGGGACAATCACTCAAGTCAAAATATGAGTTAACGGATGCAACCCAATCCAGGAATTGAGTGGGGTCGAGACCACCTGCGACGGGCGCGAGGGTATTTCAGAGAAAGCTACAAAAATCATCCTCCGCTCGGGGATGCTCATAGAGGGGTCGGGTTGGAGCCTTTGTGCGGCCCAAACATCATCCTCATCAAAGGGTTCATCCTCATAAGTCGGGCCACCGTGGGCCGTGTAAGGCCTACGCTAGTGATGCAGCAGATGTTATGGATGTGTTGGTCCTTAAATCAATACTCTACGGTGGGGGAAACCATGATGCCGAATACGTGAGAGGGGCTGGAGGCGAGGGAAGTAAAACATTCAGAGCGATGAAAACTCGAGAAAACCAATGAAAAACCTATGCCGCAGAGACGCAACTTAAGCAATACCAGCGAGCCGAGGAGACAACGAGTATGATTCTACAAATGAAACTACTCACCTGATTTATAGAGCCAATTTCTTGAAGCAAGCACATGCGCGCAGGACCTAGACGGGGCTGCGGAGGCGGAACGCTGCGAGTCCAAAACACAAGCTGAACAATGATCTCTTTGAAAAGGACCCGGAGACTTGGGAGGTTCTCCGGGTGTTTTGATTGAAAATTGAAAGCGATTACAAGAGAGGAGGCGAAGAAACCCTAGGCGGGTTCTTCGGAGTTTGAAGTGGCCTAAACCTTCGCGTGGGGGGAAGGTGCTACTACAACAAAGCTAAGAAACTAGTAGTCCCTCAACCCTCTTTTATAGAACAAGAGGGAGGGGTGAAGCATAAGCTACACACATGGGGTTTGTTGGAGACCCCAACAACCCCTAACAACTAATCAGGGACTACGATGCCCTCTAACAACCTGAAAAGCAGTAACTAACTAGGGAATAAAAGTACAGCAAACCACACGTGGGATGGCTGGCGCATGGGCCTTCTTGCCGGGCCGTCGATTGCGCCATGGTCGACGGCTACACCATCTCAGAGCAGGCCACCATGAAGCAACAGAACTTGCTAATCGTGGGCTGGTTCTGGACGTTGGTGGCAGTCTCTTGGGCTGAGTTGAGGACCCGGTTGTTGTAGCGATCCGCGGTGGCTTCTAGTGGGGGTCCTCGCGGAAGAGTAGCCATAGGGACCGGTTGGAGCGACTCCGAAGATGCTGGTGATGCCTCGTTGATGGAGCGGACGTGACCAGTGGTTGCTGAAGAAGGGCTCACCACACCCACAAAAAGGTCGGGGGGGTGCGAAGACTGTTGTGAGCGTCGAATGGGATGAAAATTGATCTCCGTGTGTTTTCTGGGGCTAGACACGGCCTGGCCGTGCTTGCCGTCACGGCCGTGATCAGCATCTCGATTTCCTGTCGGGGCGGACATGGATAGAGGCATGGGTGTGTCATTGATCTTCGAATTCATCACGGCCGTGTCCCTTGTCATAGCTTGGCCGTGTTGGGGTCGAGCCAATTTTATGGCAGTGCCGTAATGAGTGTCACGGGCCATAATATGGGGTCCACAATCCACATAATGTTTGGACACGGCCGTGTCCCTGGTCATGGCCTGGCCGTGCTGAGGTGGGCTGGTGACGCTAGATAGGGAACTGGTCACGGCCCGGCCATGTTCCTCGTCACGGCCGTGATCGCTGAGGCTGAAGTCTGCCGAACTCGTCACGGCTGGTGTCACGGCCGTGTCGCGGACCGTTCTGGCATTCGCGTTCTTCCTCGACCGTGTCACGACCATGTCCCTTGTCATGGCCAGGCCGTGTCGGGGTCAGCTGCGTTGCGCGGAGTCGGTCACGGCTACTGGAACGGTCGTTCTTTTCGTCACGGCCGTGTCTGCCAACACGGCCTGGCCATGTTCAGGGTGACAGAAGGCTTCTTGAGCTGAAATTTGTGGGGCATCCTCCTCAGGTCCTGGGGAGTCTCCCCAGGTGTCTTCCAGAGGTGTTGGGCCGCCCTTATGTGTGTCCATGACTCCGTCACGTATCTCGGGGTGGGAAGAATTCTCCTCTGGAGAATAAGATGGGCTGGTGTCATCGGAGGGGGCGTCGCTGGGTAGGGGCGCATGGTAGGGCAGGAGGTCGGCGATGTTGAAGACGGGGCTGATGAGAGAGTCCTCCGGTAGATCGAGGACGTACGCGTTGTTGCCAACCCACCGCAGAACCGTATAGGGGCCGTCGCACCGTGCTTGCAACTTCCAATTGGCTCTAGATCTCAACCGCTCAGGGTGGATACGCACAAGAACACGCTCACCAATATCAAAGTGGTGTGGCCTACGATGCTCATTGGCCTCAGCTGCATACCAGGTATTGCTCAAGAAGATCTGGCGTCTAACCTCATTGTGTAAACCCGATATGTGAGATGTGAATGCATGAGCGGACTCGTGATGAGAAGGATAGGCTGGGAAGTTATGCATATCGAGGGTTTTGCGTGGTTGGTGCCCAAGGACTACATGGAAAGGACTCAGACTGGTAGAGCGATTGAATGCACTATTATACACAAACTCTGCAATGGGGAGATAGTCAGCCCAATGGCGTGGGAAATCACTAGGCAAACAGCGCAAGAGGTTATCCAAGCTATGGTTCACGACCTCCGTTTGAACATTCGTCTGCGGCTGGTATGCCGACGAATACTTGAGGGTGGTCCCAATGAGGGCCCACAAAGACTTCCAGAAATGACCGACGAACCGGGTGTCGCAGTCGGAGACGATGGTGAGAGGGAGCCCATGTAAGCGAATGATGTCTTTGACAAAGAGATGCGCAATATGGGAAGCATCGGCCATCTTAGAACATGGCACGAAGTGTGCCATCTTTGAGAAGTGGTCCACGACAACAAAAATGGAGTCGTGTCGCGAGGCCGTACGGGGCAACCCTAGGACGAAGTCCATGCTGATATCAAACCACGGACACTTAGGAACGGGGAGTGGGGTGTACAAGCCGGTATTGGCAGGACGAGGCTTGGCATGTTGACACGTGCCAGAAGAACCGGTCTTTAGCCAAATCAACGGTCTTGTCGCCACCATGGTGCCCGGTGGCACCACCCGCATGGAGTTTGACCAAGAGATGCTCGTGAAGGGATGAGCGAGGGACGCACAACCAGTTACCGAACACTAGAAAGCCATTGTGAAAACGGTAGGGTAAGTCCGGGGGGTCAGCGGCAAGGAGCCGGGCGAAGACGTGCCTGTTGGTGTATATGCCTTAGGACCTAGTTTTGGTCCATTATTGTACTACTTAACTTTGATATTTTATATGTCATTCTTGAAAGTCCCTAAAAAGGGGGGGGGGGGCGAAACCCTAATAGCATGCGCAAATAAAACTTTTCTAGGGTTTCATGAGGATCGAATAGTGTGAACATATGATCAACTTAAGATTGAAAGCATAGAGATGCGTTACCATTGCCATTTCTTGGATGGCGTCTTGGAATCAAAGAATCGAATGCTTCTTCTCCAAAGGCAACGCACACAAGGTGAAGATGGCTTTCTCCTTGTCGTCCTTTGTGCTAGCAAAGATCTTCAAGAGTCCTTGTCGCGTGAAGGAAATTTTTAGAGAATGACCTCTTGCTTGCCGAATGGTTTTTCTCTCTTGGCGTGAAGACAACCCAAGTCGAGAGGAGAAGAGGCGATGCGTTGAGGCGTTGTGGAGTTGTGGCGTTACATGACTTCCAAAAAATAGAAAGTCATGAAGCCATGCGCCCACGCCATGATAACCGACCTAAACGCCTTCATATTGAACCATGCGTTCACACATGTGAACCGGTTCAAACCAATTCGGTTCAATTGCATTTGGTTCAAAGACCAAATCAAACCAGCATTGGTTCAGATCTTATCAAACCAAATGGTTTAAGATCTAACCGTTCATCTCTTGATGCTCTTGATCTCACTGATCTAGCATCAATACTCTCGATCGAAGCTTACCGATCTCAAGCCCTAATCAATCAAACATGATCAGACCAGATCTCACTTACAATCAGAGTTTAAATCCTTTTAAACTGAACCAAAACAATTCAGTCCACACGATCTGACATAAGTAAGCCATATCATCAAATTGTGCGACCCTAAGGGTTTCCTTCAAATGTCGGTAACGATAACTTACGTTATCACAATCAGTGAGGGGTATCTAGCAACACATCACTGTCTCCCGATATAAAGGAAAGAGTCTTCCAAGACTACACCCAAACCACAGCACAAGTGTGAATCCAATTCACTTGACATATATGTTTCCTTTGCCACTGGATGTTCTTATTGGACAAGCGTGTCAAGCCTGTAATTCCAATATGATGAGAATGATTAGATCAGATGATCATAGTCATCTGGGTATGGCCATACACTTTCTCAATCATCTCATCCAGGGGGCCCCTTTAGAACATCACACTCCAAACATGGAGACGGCAATCCTATATCTATCACTAGTGCCCTAACATGACTCATACTCATTATCCAAGATAGTCTATAACCATTATGTTTCAAATGATATTGAACTACCTCAAAACAATGCCAATCATCATTTAGAAACACAAGTGATCTCAAGTCAGAGGAAATATGCCACTTGTTTGCATATCAGGATTATTCACATTGTGACAAGCAATTGAATATCCTATTAAGGTCTGTCCAGTACATCCAATGTACCCATGAGTCTACATCTTATTCCATGCTCGAAGCATCCTATAAGATTAGAACACATATTAGTCTCAATCATATCAAGGCTGTCTCATGTTCACCAAGATATCTCGACTAAGGACAATACTGCATGTTAGCCAAGCTAAACAGCATTGAGACATTATTCAGAAGTATACATATTGCAGCAGATAATGTAACAACCTGAATAACAACCATTGCCTTTATTAACATAGAGTTTATACATGATACTGATATAATCCCAAGGCCTCAAACATTAGCCTTAAGGGCATACCCCAACAATCTCCCACTTGCACTTAATCTAATGGTTGAGAAATCTCAAACCCATATTATTACAGTGCTTCTCATGCTTCTGCTGCGCCAGAGGCTTAGTAAGCGGGTCAGCTAGATTGTCATCTGTATGAACCTTGCAGACTTTGATCTCGCCACGATCAATGATCTCCCGGATCAAGTGAAACCTTCTCTGTATGTGCTTGGACTTCTGGTGCGACCGTGGTTCCTTTGCTTGTGCTGTTGCTCCAGTGTTATCATAGAAGATAACTAATGGATCTGCACTCGAAGGAACAACACCAAGTTCCTGAACGAACTTACGAATCCACACTGCCTCCATAGATGCTTCCGAGGCTGCAACATACTCGGCTTCTGTTGTGGAATCAGCAACAATTGATTGTTTGAAACTTTTCCACACCACTGCACCTCCATTCAAGCTAAAAACATAGCCTGATTGCGATCTGAAATCATCCTGGTCAGATTGGAATGAAGCATCAGTATATCCTTCAATACTGAGTTCTTCCTGACCTCCATATACCAAGAACATATCTTTGGTCCTCCGAAGATATTTCAAAATGTTCTTGACTGCAATCCAGTGTGCCTGTCCTGGATTACTTTGGAACCGACTGGTCACACTTAACCCGTAAGCGACGTCTGGGCGAGTACACAACATCGCATACATTATGGATCCAATAGCCGAAGCATAAGGCGTATTGTCTATTTCATCTTTCTCAGTCTGTGTTTGTGGACACTGACTCTTTGAAAGATTCAGACCATGTCTGACTGGAAGATATCCTCTTTTAGAATTTTCTAAATGGAATCTCTCCAGGACTTTATCGATGTAAGTACTCTGGCACAGCCCGAGAAGCCTCTTAGATCTATCTCTGTGGATCTTCACACCTAATACATAGGCTGCTTCTCCTAAATCTTTCATCTGAAAACATTTTCTTAACCATGCTTTGACAGCATGTAGTTCAGGAATATCGTTTCCAATGATTAAGTTATCATCGACGTAGAGGACTAGGAAAGTAATCACGCTCCCACTAAACCTCTTATATACACACGGGTCATCTTCATTCTTGATGAAACCAAATTTACAAACTGATTCATCAAAACGAATATTCCAGCTTCTTGATGCTTGCTTAAGTCCATAAATGGACTTCTTTAACTTGCATATTTTATGACGATCTGATGGATTGGTGAAACCTTCAAGTTGTGTCATATACACATCCTCTTCCAGTTTTCCATTAAGGAAAGCGGTCTTCACATCCATTTGCCAGATCTCATAATCATAATATGCTGCTATCGCAAGAATAATCCGAATAGACTTGAACATAGCTACAGGAGAGAAAGTTTCATCATAATCTATCCCGTAGATTTGTTTGAAACCTTTCGCAACTAGCCTGCCTTTATAGAACCACGTTACCATCCATGTCAATCTTCTTCTTGAAGATCCACTTACAGCCTATAGGGATTACTCCCGGAGGCGGATCAACCAAATCCCAGACTTGGTTATCTGACATGGAGTCCATCTCGGCTCGCATAGCTTCAAGCCATCTCGCTGATTCCGGTCCACTGACCGCATCCGCATAAGTGAGGGGTTCATCATCAATGATGTAGACTCCGTCATAGCGCTCAGGCTGTCGACGGATCCTTCCCGATCTACGCGGTTCCCGTGATATCTGAGCCTCAGGTTGAATATCAACCTGATCTACTGGCTCAGGCTCATCCAACTGTGCTTGACTACTTTGTCCTTCTTTTGGATTCTCATCCAGCTTTATTTCTCTCCCACTAGCCTCTTGCAGAAGAAATTCCTTCTCAAGAAAAATAGCCGTACGAGCAACAAATACTTTGTTCTCTTTGGGATCGTAGAAATAATAACCCTTAGTTTCCTTAGGGTAACCGACAAAGATACATTTCTCAGATCTGCTCTCTAGTTTCCCAGAGGCAAGCTTTTTGACATAAGCCTCGCAACCCCAGATCTTAATAAATGTCAAGCTTGGCTGTTTCCCATACCATAACTCATATGGAGTCTTTGAAACGGCCTTGGATGGCACTCGGTTTAGTACCTTTGCAGCTGTTTCCAGTGAAAATCCCCAAAAGGAGTAAGGTAGAGTAGCCTGACTCATCATAGAACGAACCATATCCAGTAAGGTTCTATTTCTCCTCTCGGACACACCATTCCATTGCGGTGTTCCTGGCGGAGTGAGCTGTGAGATAATCCCACACTCCTTCAGATAGTCAGTAAACTCATGACTCAAGTATTCTCCATCTCGATCTGAACGAAGTGCCTTGATATTTCGGCCTAGCTGATTTTGTACTTCATTTTTGAACTCTTTGAACTTGTCAAAAGATTCACTCTTATGTCTCATTAAATAGACATAACCATACCTACTGAAATCATCAGTAAAGGTAATGAAGTATGAATAGCCACCTCTGGCATGTTTACAAAATGGCCCACACACATCACTGTGAATGAGGTCAAGTAAACCTGAAGCCCTTTGACCTTTATTAGAAAAAGGAGACTTCGTCATTTTACCCATTAAACAAGCTTTGCATGTATCAAGCTCCTCATAGGAGAATGATCCCAGCAGTCCATGGTCATGCAACCGCTTAATGCGCTTCTTGTTAATGTGGCCTAAACGACTATGCCATAGCAAGGTGCTGTCATCAGCATACTTGGCTTTCTTATTATCAATTTGATGTACAGAACATTCCATGTCCAACATGAATAACCCATTGTTAATCGACCCAGTAGCATAAACAATATTATCAAAGGAAATATAACACTTTGAAGTCTTGCATTCAAAGGAAAACCCTTTCCTGACAAGAGCAGGAATAGAGATAATATTTTTAGTTATGCTCGGTACAAAATAACAATTGTCCAGTTCTAATACAAGACCAGATGGTAAAGAGATGTGATATTCTCCTACAGCAACAGCAGCAACCCGTGCCCCGTTTCCCACTCGTAGGTCCACCTCATGCTGTCCCACCTGTCTTCTTCTCTTGAGTTCCTGTACATTTGAACAAATGTGAACTCCACATGCAGTGTCCAACACCCATGAAATAGAAGAGGAAGATACCATGACTTCAGTCACGAAAATACCTGAGCCAGAAGCGAAAGGGTTGCTTCCCTTCTTATCTCCTTGGAGCGCTTTACAGTCCTTTTTCCAGTGACCCAACTGGCCACAATGGAAACATCTGTATTCCTTCGACCGCTTAACCTTTTGTTTCAGAGCCTTGTTGTAGCTCTTGAAAGGGACTTTGCCCTTCTTACCCTTTTTCTTGTTCCTGGAAGGAACCATTAGGACAGAGGATGAAGGCTTTCCCTTTAGAGTCAGCTCTGTAGTCAAGAGCATATTCAGTAACTCTGCCGGCGTACAGTCGATTTTGTTCATATTAAAATTAATGATGAACGGATCGAAAGAGGCCGGGAGAGACTGCAGGATAATGTCTACAGCAAGCTCCTGATTGATGGTGTATCCTAGTTTCTCTAGAGCCTCTTTGTACCCAATCATCTTAAGTACGTGAGCTCCCACTAGACTCCCTTCAGTCAGTTTACTCTGAAAGAAAAGTTTAGTCAAATTATAGCGTTCAGTCCTTGCCTGTGCAGCATACAGCATCTTGAGGTTTGCTATAATTTCTATAGCAGATAAATCCTCATGCTGACGTTGCAGCTCTGGCGTCATGGACGCAAGCATCAAGCAAGCGACATCAATGCTATCATTGACATGCTTCTCATAAGCATCCCGAACCGCCCTTGCAGCGTTCGGAGCGGGTTGAGGCGGTATAGCCGTCTCGAGGACATACAGTTTCCTCTCAGCCTTAAGAACAATCTTAAGGTGTCCGTACCAGTCTGAGAAGTTTGGCCCAGCAAACTTCTCCCTTTCCAGTAGGGATCGCACATTGAAATTCGTGGTGTTCGTTGCTGCAGGAATCTACAACAATGCAAGAACAGCAATGTCAGTATCAATGTTAGAATCAATTCAGGACTTAAGAATGATTCTTTTCTCACTATTTTTATCTGGCTGAAAAATCCAGCAAAACAGCCCGAAAGAGTAAAACTCTTTTAGTGAGATGGGATCCAGATTTCATACTTGGTCTCCGCGTCCCGCTCAGGCGAGATAAGATGCACAGAGAGTACAAGCACTAATCTCTGGTAGGCATTCCCTGCCAATCGCCAACCCATGCGATTCCCCTTCATCTGGGCAATCCAGCAGACTGTGCCAACTGAGTGGGTACAACACAGTCTCTGATCCCACAGATGGCTGCCTCCATATAGCTACCATATGCTCAATATGTAGCCTACATGGTCAAGCTGACCTGACCTACTCCCTGGACCACCACGTGCTATGCTGAGCAACGAGAAGCGATAAATCCCTTCTCTGTAACACGCAGGTGTAATCACACACCGTCTGAAGATAGATGGGCGTGCCCATTGAGTGGGTACAACACGGCCCCAACGATAGTCAGAACAGTGAGGTTTCGCGTCAGAAGACTTACGTGCTTGATATTTCGCGTTGGATTTTAACGGTCCTTTTATCTTCTTAACTATCATGCAAATCCTATGGTGATAGCAGAAGAATAAATCATGCAGATATTAAATTTACTTATACAGTAAATAGAAAGCATGATGATCTTATGTGGTAAAAGCCCATTAAGCCTAAGTTAGACCTTAAATTAACTTAAGTCTTCACTTGAGCTCTTCATGGGTCTTTTAGAATTTCATCTGGCCCAACCCGGGCCCAAGCGCCCTTGTGCAGCTGAGATGCGCCCACCAGGTAAAATGCGCCTGTCCTAGAGTCGAACCCTAGACCTCCCACTGGTGAAGCTACTTGCTGCATGCGCCTCTGCCATGTGTGCTTTGAGCTCATGTCTGATTAAATTACAATTTAATCTATCTAGACATGATTGACTCGCAGGTCAATTACACTTTATAAATTAATTAAAATGTGATGCGCAGATCACAATAATAATTTACAATTTAATCCAGGCACGCAGGCCCCAGCACAGCACACATTAATTGGGCAGCCCACATAAGATGAAATAAACATTCATTCATGTTATACAAACAACATGTGATCCAATCAAGAAAATAAAATTTTCGAAAATCCCATTGGCATCAATTTTATTTCCTTATGTGCCCTACTACCTTACAACGGTCCATTAATAGGGATCCACTCATCAGACCTAGTCAGACCCACTGCCCTTGCATGCACCAAGTCATAACCGACTTGAGTCGACCTCATGGTCAACAATGCATGCCTTAAGGGCTGAACGTCCCTCATGAGTTTTGGCAAGCGGGTGTGACCCCGGGCCTAAATCATGAGCGTTCACTGGTTGTCTCAATCAGACATCGCTACACGCCCAGTATACAGTCGACCTATAGCCACCTAATGCTTGCGCATAGGTGCCATCTGGTCGACCCATCTAGGCTGTCAGATGGTCTGATCAGACTGTTGGGTCTAGACTGGATGATGACTTCAACCCTAATAACCCGTCTAAGGTTTTATAGCAGGTGCTCATAGATCTAGATGGAGCGCGCAAGATGTTAAGTTTTTACAAAAACACTTTAACATGCGCCAACAAGTAAAAACATACATCATGTAATTTCGCAAACTAACATGTAGTTGCGCAAGATGATAACTTCTAGATCTACTTATCAAATGCAAACTAGGATAACAAATTAACATCAAGCAATCATATGATTCATACGATACCATGCTCTGATACCAATTGAAAGTCCCTAAAAAGGGGGGGGGGGCGAAACCCTAATAGCATGCGCAAATAAAACTTTTCTAGGGTTTCATGAGGATCGAATAGTGTGAACATATGATCAACTTAAGATTGAAAGCATAGAGATGCGTTACCATTGCCATTTCTTGGATGGCGTCTTGGAATCAAAGAATCGAATGCTTCTTCTCCAAAGGCAACGCACACAAGGTGAAGATGGCTTTCTCCTTGTCATCCTTTGTGCTAGCAAAGATCTTCAAGAGTCCTTGTCGCGTGAAGGAAATTTTTAGAGAATGACCTCTTGCTTGCCGAATGGTTTTTCTCTCTTGGCGTGAAGACAACCCAAGTCGAGAGGAGAAGAGGCGATACGTTGAGGCGTTGTGGAGTTGTGGCGTTACATGACTTCCAAAAAATAGAAAGTCATGAAGCCATGCGCCCACGCCATGATAACCGACCTAAACGCCTTCATATTGAACCATGCGTTCACACATGTGAACCGGTTCAAACCAATTCGGTTCAATTGCATTTGGTTCAAAGACCAAATCAAACCAGCATTGGTTCAGATCTTATCAAACCAAATGGTTTAAGATCTAACCGTTCATCTCTTGATGCTCTTGATCTCACTGATCTAGCATCAATACTCTCGATCGAAGCTTACCGATCTCAAGCCCTAATCAATCAAACATGATCAGACCAGATCTCACTTACAATCAGAGTTTAAATCCTTTTAAACTGAACCAAAACAATTCAGTCCACACGATCTGACATAAGTAAGCCATATCATCAAATTGTGCGACCCTAAGGGTTTCCTTCAAATGTCGGTAATGATAACTTACGTTATCACAATCAGTGAGGGGTATCTAGCAACACATCACTGTCTCCCGATATAAAGGAAAGAGTCTTCCAAGACTACACCCAAACCACAGCACAAGTGTGAATCCAATTCACTTGACATATATGTTTCCTTTGCCACTGGATGTTCTTATTGGACAAGCGTGTCAAGCCTGTAATTCCAATATGATGAGAATGATTAGATCAGATGATCATAGTCATCTGGGTATGGCCATACACTTTCTCAATCATCTCATCCAGGGGGCCCCTTTAGAACATCACACTCCAAACAAGGAGACGGCAATCCTATATCTATCACTAGTGCCCTAACATGACTCATACTCATTATCCAAGATAGTCTATAACCATTATGTTTCAAATGATATTGAACTACCTCAAAACAATGCCAATCATCATTTAGAAACACAAGTGATCTCAAGTCAGAGGAAATATGCCACTTGTTTGCATATCAGGATTATTCACATTGTGACAAGCAATTGAATATCCTAGTAGGGTCTGTCCAGTACATCCAATGTACCCATGAGTCTACATCTTATTCCATACTCGAAGCATCCTATAAGATTAGAACACATATTAGTCTCAATCATATCAAGGCTGTCTCATGTTCACCAAGATATCTCGACTAAGGACAATACTGCATGTTAGCCAAGCTAAACAGCATTGAGACATTATTCAGAAGTATACATATTGCAGCAGATAATGTAACAACCTGAATAACAACCATTGCCTTTATAAACATAGAGTTTATACATGATACTGATATAATCCCAAGGCCTCAAACATTAGCCTTAAGGGCATACCCCAACAATTCTGGCATTGTCATTATCTATGTTTGTCTACATCTGCGAATATGTACTTACATGATAATGTCCCTAGAGACATATTGGATCTATGCTCAAATCATTGTCCCTAGTCGATGTACCTAAGTGGATATGGGACAGCTCTGGTACTTGTGAGACTGGTATATGGGCTGGTTAGGCACGAGGTGCTAACACAAACATATGGGTATATCAGTGGAAGATATAGTGGACTGACCCGCTGTGAGGCAATGACTTGGTGTCACGAGTTATCCTCACAAGCAATAGGAGATGCAATGATCCCTTGACTTGAGGTCATTGGCCATTCTATATGGTTAGGGATATGCTTTGATACAACCAAACACCTCGCCGTAGTTGGGAGGTAATAACGGTTGTCATTGAGCATGTCACGACCCATATGAGATGGTCAATGGACAGACAGAGGATTTGCCCCTTCCTAAGGGAAGTTTGATATCCATAGAGCTCCTCTATGGTTCTATGACTGAAAGTGTATGGCCATACCCAGGTGAGACCTGATTTAGTCATAACCATGAGATTGGATAAAAACAAGTGGTGACACACTTGTCCAATCGGATATCAATTCAGCAAAGAGACTGTAATGCATCTGTACCTGATTGCGATGATGGGGATGTCGATGTCGATATCCATTCCGATGACTTGGGTAGCAGCGATGCACTGCTAGGTGCCACTCACTACTTGTGGTGACCTTAGGTCTGTTGGTGTATATGCCCTAGGACCTAGTTTTGGTCCATCTTTGTACTACTTGACTCTGATATTCATATATCTTTCTGGCATTGTCGTTATCATTGTTTGTCTACACCTGCGATTGTGTACTTACATGATAATGTCCCTGGAGACAGATTGGATCTGTGCTCGAACTATAGTCCCCAGTCGATGTACCTTAGTGGATATGGGACAACTATGGTACTTGTGAGAATGGTATGTGGGCTGGTTAGGCACGTGGTGCTAACGCAGACACATGGGTGTATCATTGGAGGATATACTGGATAGACCCGCTGTGAGGCTATGACTTGGTGTCATGAGTTATCCTCACAAGTGACAGGAGATGCATTGATCCCTTGACTTGAGGTCATTGACCATTCTATATGGTTAGGGACTTGCTTTGATACAACCTAACACCTCGCCATAGTTGGGAGGTCATAACGGTTGTCATTGAGCATGTCACGACCCATATGAGAAGGTCAATGGACAGACATAGGATTTGCCCCTTCCTTAGGGAAGTATGATATCCATGGAGCTCCTCTATGGTTCTATGACTGAAAGTGTATGGCCATACCCAGGTGAGAACCTGATTTAGTCATAACCATGTGATTGGGTGAAAACAAGTGGTGACACACTTGTCCAATCGGATATCAGTTCGGCAAAGAGACTGTAATGCATCTGTACCTTGTTGCAATGATGGGGATGTCAATGTTGATATCCATTGCGATGACTTGGGTAGCAGCGATGCACTGCTAGGTGCCACTCACTGCTTGTGGTGACATTTGGTCAGCACTGCCAACGTCAGAGGGACCTACAGGGTCGCACACCTTGATACTCGAGTTCTCGTATTGATCGGGAAGCCTTATGATCGAGTTATTGGATAACTCGGATCTAATTAAGAGATTTCATCAGTGCCAATGGGCCTGATGAGATGGAAGAATGTTAATGGAGCCAAACTTCATTTTTGGCAGGTTGACCCGTATTTGACCATGGTTGGTCACATTTGGATTAGGGTTGCATTGGATTGGATCCAAGTGCTTAATCAACCCATGTAATGAAGTTTGGGCTAGCTCATTATCAAATGAGGCCCAATAACAAGTTCTCATGAAGAGATGAGAGGCTAAAAGGGTATAATGGGGAGAAACATGAACCATTAAGCGCCTAGGGGCATAATGGGGTCATGTTGGGGCCTTTGCTTCATTATGGAAGTAAAGGGCGCCTCCCCTCTCTTCCTTGGATGGAATGCATGCCTCTATGGCATGTCTTGGGCTGATATGGTACTTGGGCAATTATGGATAGGTTGAATGGAGTTTATGGTAAAGTCTTGGAGACTTTCCTTGTCTCAAACCTCCTCATCCTAGCCCTACACTTGTCATGATCCTAGCCCTTACCCTAACCGCCTCTTGCCCTATATATGTGACCCTAGCCGCCCCCTCTTACGTGTGTTCTTCCTTGGAGGCGTGAACACATCAAGAGGGCGAGAGTAAGGGGCATTGGCGCAACCATCTTCTCCCATCAAACCCTAGCCGCAAGCTTCTTCCCTTCTTCCTCCTTTGGCGCAAGAGAAGTAAAGGCTTGGCGGCATTCTCCCTTCTCCTCTCTTCTTCATCAATTGGTGCTTCTACCTTGGAGGTGGCGCAAGCATTCAAGAAGAGAACTAAGGCTTGGATCTTCTTCCCGAGGCTAGCACCGGGCGTGGAAGAAGAGGACTCGAGGCATCCGTGTGTGTGAAACTACAGAGGGCGCACGCTTGGGCGCCTATCACGACATCAACCTCATCTTGCTCTAAGGTATTTCCTAACTCATCGTGTCGACTCTCTTACTTGCGATCTTCACTGGGTTTTTGGGACCGGCCTGTTTCGGGGATATTGCTTCCGCTGTGCAATGTATTTTGTAATCTCTATCTCTGAAAATTGTAAAATATCCCCGGGGTTTCCCAACAGTGGTATCAGAGCGACTTGCAAGACTCGAACGATGTTTTATGCTTTTCTTTCATGCTCACATGCCATATCTCTATTTTCGTAAATAGCATGATGCATGGCAAACGATTTTTCTAAAAGTAGAAAAATTAGGGTTTCTTGTTTCTATCATCTTCTCAATCTCTTTTGGATTTTTGGACTATTTTTCTTGTTTGATTTAAAGATCAAAGGCGCACGTGATTTTGTCAAGTAGGACGGGCATTGTGTCTTCGGACTGGCCAAGTCTCTTGATCTGACAAAATTGCCAGCCGAAAGGATCTCTGAAATCATCATGAAAAATAAATCGCAATTGACCAAAAGATTTGTGAGAAGAAGATGAGAAAAAGAGACTAGTTTTATGAAAAAGTAAAATTTCAGATTTTATTTTTTTTCATGAGCATGTAGAATTGCATGAGTAAATACCTTGATTGTGCATGATGTTGTGATCATTAGTCAAGCCCCCCTTTGCATGCCTGTGATGTATCCTCGTGAGGCCTGTGTGCCGCTTTTCTTTTTGCTTTTAACTAAGAAGAAGATTAGGGTGGCGCATGTACTTGGAACTTGGCGCATGCATACCTTGGATAGTGGCGCAACAAGCATCAAAGAAAGAGGCGCAAGCCTGCTTAGTGGCGCAAGTTAGGCATGGCCGAACCCTTAGGTTTGAGAGCTAGCTAACTTGGCTCCTTGCATAGTGGCGCAAGTTAGGCATGGGCCGAACCCTTGGGTTTGAGAGCTAGCTAACTTGGCTCCTTGCATAGTGGCGCACCTTCCTTGGAAGAAGACCATGGCATTGGCCGAACCTATGGGGAACTTTTAAAGTGTATCTCTAGGGTTTGAGAGCTAAACCATGAGAGAAGGACCTTGGAGCCAACCTTGAAGTTCAAGCTAGAGGTCGGCTAGGCTAGGTCTAGTTTTTGGGGCTTGAGTTCTAGGACAAGAGTTGAACCTCTTTCATGGCATGGGTTGGTTCAATGTCTTGAATAGGATATGATCACATCATTATTTACTACTTTTATTATTATCTGCAGAAGCATGCCTGAAATGTTTTATCGTTATGTTATCACCATAGGATTGCATGCCTGTAATGATAGACATAAGATAAAACTGAGATGATGAGACCTTAAACAAAAACCCTCAATTAAAATATCAAGTCTGGTAGCCTTCTAACGCGTAGCCCTCACTAAGCTATCGATCAGTGGAGTTGTGAATTGTTTCCCACCCTCGTGGGACACACGCACTTATCTTTAGAAAGTGCATGGTGGCAATGGTTTCCCCAGTCTAGTTTTAACCTGGGCGTGCCTTCGCAAGGAAACTCGTTGGCCCTGGGCATAACGGTTAGGAATGGACTTGACTAGATTTTCATGTATGCTAGGCACATGATGAAACTCTAGAGGCATCGTTGAGAGGTTAGGGTTTCATGCTGTGTCCAGCCCTCGCTGGACATGAAATGCCTGGACTGTCTCAATAAGGGGAATTGCTTGGAGCAATCGGCTGGCGCACCCACCTTAGGAAACATGGGTCACTTTGTGCATCTCATCCCACCCTCATGGGACGCGAAGCCCTATGTGGAATGAGGATCTCATCTCACTAGGAAATCTTGGATTTCTCGATTGACTTTGTGGGTTGTCAATTCGATTAAAAATAGTGGGAGCCATGGTCATTTAAAATAAGTCCAGTTTAAATGACTCAAAGTAGTACTAATCTGCTGTTTCTTGGTTGTTGTAGAACAATGGCTATGAACAATAGCAGTTGGTCACTGCGATCTACCCTGGAGAGGGATAAGTTGGTTGGATCCAACTTACTGGATTGGTATATGAACTTGAGAATCGTGCTCAAGCTCGAAAGGAAGCTTCATGTCCATGAGCGTCCTTTTCCTGAGCCACTTCCATGCTAGGCCTCAGCGGCTGAGAGGGATGCTTATGATAAGCATCAGGTTGATACTTTGGAGGTTGCTAACCAACATGTCACCTGAATTTAGAGGGTGATAAGAATCAAAGAGTGCCTCTGAGATTATTTTTAATCTAAGGCAACTCTTTGATGAATTGGTTGAGCTCAATCCTCCTAAAGTTGATATTCAGTGTGTTGAGCCGAGAGGCTTGACCAAGGAACTGGAATTAAAGATGGATATGATCAGGAATAATAGGTGCTATTCATGTGGAGGGCCACCTCACATGTTGAAGGACATCTTGCAACTTCAGAATGAGGAGAAGAAAGGCAAGGCCTTGTCTTCATGCTCAGGTATTTATGTTACCGAAGTCAACCTTTCTACTCCTATGACATGGGTATTGGATACCGCATGTGGAGCTCATATTTGTACAAATATGCAAAGGCTCAGAAAGGGTAGATCGGTAAGGCCTAGAGAGATTGACCTACGGATAGGTAACAGGGCACAAGTTGCTGCTGTTGAAGTAGGAGTTTCTCTCCCTGCCTTTAGGACTTCAGTTAAAACTAGACAATTGCTATTATGTACCTTCCCTTACCAAAACATTGTATCCACTCCTTGCTTGGCAAAGAAAGGATTTAAGTTTGAAATAAAAGAGAACTTATGTTCTTTTTCTTTTGCAAACATATTTTAGAGGAAGGGTACTTTGTGCAATGGTCCGCATGTCTTGGACATGGATATCTCTATTTGTAACATAAATGATAAAAGGACCAAACTGAGTGGTTCAGTTGGTGCTTTCCTACGGCATTGTCGATTAGCCCATATAAACAAGAATCGCATTCAACAACTCCATGCAAATGGGTTGTTAGATTCGAATTCCTTGGAGGAACTTGATACATGTGAGACTTGTTTATTAGTAAAAATGACAAAGGCACCCTTCACCAAGACTGGTGAGAGGGCAGGAGGTTTATTAGATCTCATACATACTGATGTGTGTGGGCCTTTCAATAAACAAGCCAGAGGAGGGTACAACTACTTCATCACGTTTACTGATGACTTCAGTAGATATGGTTATGTCTATCTGATGAGACATAAGTCTGAATCTTTGAGAAATTTAAGGAGTTTAGACATGAAGTAGAGAACCAGCTTGGTAGATCCATTAAGACTCTTCGATCAGATCGTGGTGGAGAGTACCTGAGCGGTGAGTTCTTTGACTATTTGAGAGAATCTGGGATCATATCCCAACTCACTCCTCCTGGAACACCTCAATGGAATGGTGTGTCTGAAAGGAGAAATCAAACTTTGTTGGACAAGGTTCGATCTATGATGAGTCATGCAACTCTACCTCCCTCATTCTGGGGACATGCACTTGAGATAGCTTCTCTGATATTGAATAATGTTCCATCTAAGAGTGTCTCCAAAATACCATACGAGATGTGGAGTGGGAGACGCCCTAATCTCACTTTTATCAAGATCTGGGGATGTGAGGCTTATGTCAAACGTAAGGATTCTAGCAAGCTAGAACCTAGATCTAATAAATGTGTGTTTGTGGGGTATCCTAAGGAAACTAAAGGATACTACTTCTATGTCCCAACCGAGAACAAAGTTTTTGTTGCTCGGGGTGCTGTCTTTTTAGAGAAAGAATTTCTTATGAAAGAAGTTAGTGGGAGGAAGTTTGACTTGGATGAAGTCCAAATGCAAACACAAGACAAGGAGATGGAATTTGAGCCACCTGCACCGGTTGCTAGGCAACCTGAGGTTCAGACACAGGTCCCGCGTAGGTCTGGGAGAATTCGTCGTGCACCTGAAAGGTATGGGTCGCTGCCGACCCAACACGATGGGATCTTCATCATTGAGGATGAACCCAGAACCTATGATGTGGTGGTCAGTGGACCGGACTCCGAGAGATGGCTTGACGATATGCGATCCGAGATGGATTCCATCTCAGCTAACCAAGTCTGGGATTTGGTTGAGCTGCCTGATGGGGTAAAACCCATAGGGTGTAAATGGGTCTTCAAGAAGAAGACAGACATGGATGGCAAAATAGTTACCTATAAGGGTAGACTAGTGGCTAAAGGATTTAAACAAGTCCACGGGGTGGACTATGATGAAACCTTCACGCCAGTTGCCATGATCAAATCCAGTCAGATTCTGCTTGCTATAGCTGCATATCATGACTATGAGATATGGCAGATGGATGTGAAGATAGCGTTCCTTAACGGGAAGCTGACTGAGGATGTGTATATGTCACAACCTGATGGCTTCATCCATCCTGCAGAGGCTAATAAGGTCTACAGGCTAAAGAAATCCATTTATGGATTGAAGCAAGCATCTCGAAGTTGGAATCTTCAGTTTGATGAAGCTGTGAGAGATTATGGCTTTATCAAAAGTGAAGATGACGCCTGTGTATACAGAAAATTCAGTGGGAGCTTGGTGACTTTTCTGATCATGTATGTCGATGACATACTGCTCATCGGAAACGACATCCCTAGTCTTCAGGCTGTGAAGACATGGTTAGGAAAGTGTTTCGAGGTGAAGGACTTAGGGGAGGCCGCCTATATTCTAGGCGTGAGGATCTACCGGGATAGATGCAAGAGGCTCTTGGCCCTTAGTCAGAGTACCCACATTGATAAGGTCCTAGAGAGGTTCAACTTGGAGCAATCCAAGAAAAGATACCTTCCAGTGAGAGATGGCCTTACTTTCTCAAAGAGCCAGTGTCCTACAACACAGGCTGAGAGGGATAACATGAGTCGAATTCCCTATGCTTCGGCAGTGGGATCAATCATGTATGCAATGCTGTGTACTAGACCAGATATGGCTTATGCTGTAAGCATAACCAGCCGATACCAATCCAATCCAGGTCTACAACACTGGGTGGCTGTAAAGAATATCCTTGAGTATCCTGAAAAGGACTAAGGATTTATGGTCTATGGGGACTGGAAGAGCTCAGTGTGCAGGGCTTCACTGATGAGTCATTCCAGTCTGATCCTGACGACTTCAGATCGCAGACCAGCTATTTGTTTAAGATGGTTGGAGGTGCTGTATGCTGGAAGAGCTTCAAGCAATCCACCATAGCTAATTCTACAACCGAAGCTGAGTATGTGGTTGCTTTTGAGGCAGCCAATGAAGCCGTTTGGATCAGGAAGTTCTTTTCTGAACTTCAGGTGGTTCCAAGTGCAATGGATCCCATTGAGCTCTACTATGACAACAATGGGAACTGCACATACTAAGGAACCATGGTCTCATCAAAGGTCCAAACACATACTCAGGAGATTTCACCTGATCAGAGAGATCATTGACAGAGGTGATGTCAAGATTAGCAGAATTGACACAAAGAGCAATCTAGCAGACCCACTGACCAAGGCTTTGGCGCAGCAGAAGCATGATGGTCGTACTAGAGATATGGGGTTGAGGTTGCTCAACCTCTAGGTCTTAGTGCAAGTGGGAGATTGTTGTTGTATATGCCCTAGGACCTAGTTTTGGTCCATCTTTGTACTACTTGACTATAATATTCATATATCATTCTGGCATTGTCGTTATCATTGTTTGTCTACACCTGCGATTGTGTACTTACATGATAATGTCCCTGGAGATAGATTGGATCTGTGCTCGAACTATAGTCCCCAGTCGATGTACCTTAGTGGATATGGGACAGCTATGGTACTTGTGAGACTGGTATGTGGGCTGGTTAGGCACGTGGTGCTAACGCAGACACATGGGTATATCATTGGAGGATATACTGGATAGACCCGCTGTGAGGCTATGACTTGGTGTCATGAGTTATCCTCACAAGTGACAGGAGATGCATTGATCTCTTGACTGTTGGGGTATGCCCTTAAGGCTAATGTTTGAGGCCTTGGGTTGTTATCAGTATCATGTATAAACTCTATGTTTATAAAGGCAATGGTTGTTATTCAGGTTGTTGCATTATCTGCTGCTATATGTATACTTCTGAATAATGTCTCAATGGTGTTCAGCTTGGCTGACATGCAGTATTGTCCTTAGTCGAGATATCTTGGTGAACATGAGACAACCTTGATATGATTGAGACTAATATGTGTTCTAATCTTATAGGATGCTTCGAGCATGGAATAAGATGTAGACTCAAAGGTACATTGGATGTACTGGACTGACCCTACTTAGGATATTCAATTGCTTGTCACAATGTGAATAATCCTTATGTGCAAACAAGTGGCATATTTCCTTTGACTTGAGATCACTTGTGTTTCTAAATGAGGATTGGCATTGTCTTGAGGTAGTTCAATATCATTTGAAATATAATGGTTATAGATTATCTTGGATAATGGGCATGAGTCATGTTAGGGCATTAGTGATAGATATAGGATTGCCTCTCCTAGTTGGAGTGTGATGTTCTAAAAGGGGCCCCCTGTATGAGATGGTTGAGAAAGTGTATGGCCATACCCAGATGACTATGTTCATCTGATCTAACCACTCTCATCATGTTGGAGTTACAGGCTTGACACGCTTGTCCAACGAGAACATCCAGTGGCAAAGGAAACACATATGTCAAGTGACTTGGGTTCACACTTGTGCTATGGTTTGGGAGTAGTCTTGGAAGACTCTTTCCTTTATATCGGGAGACAGTGATGTGTTGCTAGATACCCCTCTCTGATCGTGATAACGTAAGTTGTCGTTACTGACATTTAAAGGAAACCCTTAGGGTCGCACAATTTGATGATATGGCTTACTTATGTCAGATCGTGTGGACTGAATTGTTTTGGTTCATTTTAAAGGAATTTAAACTCTGATTGGAAGTGAGATCTGGTCTGATCATGTTTGATTGATTAGGGCTTGAGATCAGTAAGCTTCGATCGAGAGAATTGATGCTAGATCGATGAGATCAAGAGCATCAAGAGATGTGTGGTTAGATCTTGAGCCTTTCGGTTTAATAAGGTCTAGACCAAGGCTTGGTTTGATTTGGTCTTTGAACCAAATTCAATTGAACCGGTTCATCATATGAGCGCATGGTTCAAAGGGAGAAGGAGTTGCGAACGGTTCACTTGGAGTGAACGCTTGAACGCATGAGCGCTTGCTATATTTGGAAATCGGTTTTCCAAATTGGACATGCCTCCACGTTCGAAGACTCTCGCCTCTCTCTTGCTCTTCCTTTCGTGTGACACGCCTCCACGAGTGTTGAAGGAGGGATTCGGCCAGCCAAGGATAGAAATCATCTCATCTCCTTCACGCATCAAGGACACCTTGAAGAGCTTTGCTAGCACAAGGTTCACGCCAATGGAGGAAGCCATCGCCATCTTGTGTGCGTCCACTTTGGAGGAGAGCCGCATCGCCCTCTTGCTTCCAAGTTGCCTTCCGACCAATGGCAATGGTAAGATCTCTCTTGATCTTTGCAAACAAAAGGTTAATCATATGTTCATGCCACATGCGATCTTCATGAAATCCCTATTTCCGCCCATGCAAATTTTAGAAGTGCATGTGTTTAGGGTTTCACCCGACTTTCAATTGGTATCAGAGGTGTGTTCTGGTATGATCTATATGATTGCTTCTTTGTGTGATCCATGCTTGGTTTATAAGTAGATCTAAGCCAAATCATCATGCGAAAATACATGCTAGACTTTAGATGTATATTGGGATTTACTTATTGTTGCGCATGATGTATGTTGGCGCATGTTGAAAGTTGTTTTTACCAAAAACTTAACATCTTGCACGCCATCCACTTAGATCTATAAGCGCCTACTTGAAATACTTAGACAGGTTACTAGGGTTGAAGTCATCAGTCTAGTCTGGACCCAACAGCCTGATCAGACCATCTGACAGCCTAGATGGGTCGACCAGATAGCACCTATGTGCAAGCATGAGGTGGCTATAGGTCTACTGCAGAAAGGCATGTAGCGATGTCTGATTGAGGCGACCAGTGAACGATCATGATTAAGGCCCGGGGTCACACCCGCTTGCCAGAAATCATGTGGGACGTTCAGCCCTTAAGGCATGCATTGTTGACCATGAGGTCGACGCAAGTCAGTTATGACTTGGTGCATGCAAGGGCAGTGGGTTTGACTTGGTCTGATGAGTGGATCCCTATTAATGGACCGTTGTAAGGTAGTAGGGCACATAAGGAAATAAAATTGAAGCCATGGGGTTTTTTCAAAATTTCATTTTCCTGTTTGGATCACATGTTGTTTGTTTAACCTGATTGGGTGTCTATTTCATCTTATGTGGGCTGCCTTATTTGTATGCTGTGCTGGGGCCTGCGTGCCTGGATTAATTAATTATAAATTTTTCTTGTGATCTGCGAATCACATTTCAATTTATAATAATGTGTAATTGACCTGCGTGTCAAATCATGTCTAGATAGATTAAAATGTAACTTAATCAGACATGAGCACAGAGCATACATGGCAGAGACGCATGCAGCAGGTGGCTTCACCAGTGGGAGGCCTAGAGTTCGACTCTAGTATAGGTGCATGCTACCTGGTGGGCGCATCTGAGCTGCAGAGGGCGCTTGGGCCCGGGCTGGGCCAGATCAAGTGCAAAAGACCCATGAAGAGCTCAAGTGAAGACTTGTGTAAAATTAGGGTTTTACTTAGGCTTAATGGGCGTTTACCACATAAGATCATTGTGCTTTCTATTTACTGTTTAAGTAATATTAGCACCTGCATGATTTATCATTCTGCTATCACCATAGGATATGCATGGTAGTATGAAGATAAAAGGACCGTTAAAATCCAACGTTAAATATGAAGCACGAAAGCCTTCTGACGCGAAACCTCACTGTTCTGACTATCGTTGGGGCCGTGTTGTACCCACTCAGTGGGCACGCCCAGCTATCTTCAGACGGTGTGTGATTACACCTACGTGTTACAGAGAAGGGATTTATCGCTTCTCGTTGCTCAGCATAGCACGTGGTGGTCCAGGGAGTAGGTCGGGTCAGCTTGACCATGTAGGCTACATATTGAGCATATGTTAGCTATATGGAGGCAGCCATCTGTGGAATCAGAAACTGTGTTGTACCAACTCAGTTGGCACAGTCTTTTGGATTGCCTAGATGAAGGGGAATCGCACGGGTTGGCGATTGGCATGGATAGCCTACCAGTGATTAGTGCTTGAACTCTCTGTGCATCTTATCTCGCCTGAGCGGGACGCGGAGACCAAGTATGAAATCTGGATCCCATCTCACTAAAAGAGTTTTACTCTTTCGGACTGTTTTATTGGATTTTTCAGTCAGATAAAATAGTGAGAAAAGAATCACTCTTAAGTCCTGGATTGATTCTAACATGGATACTGACCTTGTTGTTCTTGCTATGTTGTAGATTCCTGCAGCAACGAACACCACAGGGTTCAATGTGCGATCCTTACTGGAAAGGGAGAAGTTTGCTGGGCCAAACTTCTCAGACTGGTACGGACACCTTAAGATTGTTCTTAAGGCTGAGAGGAAGCTGTATGTCCTTGAGACGGCAATACCGCCTCAACCCGCTGCGAACGCCGCAAGGGCGGTTCAGGATGCTGATGAGAAGCATGTCAATGATAGCATTGATGTCGCTTGCCTTATGCTTGCGTCTATGACGCCAGAGCTACAGCGTCAGCATGAGGATTTATCTGCTATTGAAATTATAGCAAATATCAAAATGTTGTATGCTGCACAGGCAAGGACAGAACGCTATAACTTGACAAAACTTTTCTTTCAGAGCAAACTGACTGAAGGGAGTCCAGTGGGAGCTCACGTACTCAAGATGATTGGGTACAAAGAGGCTCTAGAGAAACTGGGACACACCATCAATCAGGAACTTGTTGTAGACATCATCTTGCAGTCTCTCCCGATCTCTTTCGATCCGTTCATCATTAATTTTAATATGAACAAGATCGACTGTACACCGGCAGAGTTACTGAACATGCTCTGTACTATAGAGCAGACTCTTGAGAAGGGAAAGCCTTCATCCTCTGTCTTGATGGTTCCTTCAAGGAACAAGAAGAAGGGGAAGAAGGGCAAAGCCCCTATCAAGAGCTATAACAAGGCTCTGAAACAAAAGATGAAGCGGTCGAAGGACAACAGATGCTTCCATTGTGGCCAGCTGGGTCACTGGAAGAAGGACTGTAAAGCGCTCCAAGGAGACAAGAAGGGAAGCAAGGCTTTCGCTTCTGGCTCAGGTATTTTCGTGACTGAAGTCATGGTATCTTCTTCTATTTCATGGGTGTTGGACACTGCATGTGGAGTTCACATTTGTTCAAATGTACAGGAACTCAAGAGAAGAAGACAGGTGGGACAGCATGAGGTGGACCTACGAGTTGGAAACGAGGCAAGGGTTGCTGCTGTTGCTGTAGGACAATATAACATCTCTTTACCATCTGGTTTTGTATTAGAACTGGACAATTGTTATTTTGTACCGAGCATAACTAAGAATATTATCTCAATTCCTGCTCTTGTCAGGAAAGGGTTTTCCTTTGAATGCAAAACTTTAAAGTGTTGTATTTCATTTGATAATACTGTTTATGCTACTGGGTCGATTAACAATGGGTTATTCATGTTGGACATGGAATGTTCTGTACAACAAATTGATAATAAGAAAGACAAGTATGCTGATGATAGCACCTTGCTATGGCATAGTCGTTTAGGCCATATTAACAAGAAGCGCATTAAGCGGTTGCATGACCATGGACTGCTGGGATCATTCTCCTATGAGGAGCTTGATACATGCAAAGCTTGTTTAATGGGCAAAATGACGAAGACTCCTTTTTCTAACAAAGGTCAAAGGTCTTCAGGTTTACTTGACCTCATTCACAGTGATGTGTGTGGGCCATTTAGTAAACTTGCCAGAGGTGGCTATTTATACTTCATTACTTTTACTGATGATTTCAGTAGGTACGGTTATGTCTATCTTATGAGACATAAGAGTGAATCTTTTGACAAGTTCAAAGAGTTCAAAAATGAAGTACAAAATCAGTTAGGCCGAAATATCAAGGCACTTCGCTCAGATCAAAGTGGAGAATACTTGAGTCGAGAGTTTACTGACTATCTGAAGGAGTGTGGGATTATCTCACAGCTCACTCCGCCAGGAACACCGCAATGGAATGGTGTGTCCGAAAGGAGAAATAGAACCTTATTGGATATGGTTCGTTCAATGATGAGTCAGGCTACTTTACCTTACTCCTTTTGGGGATTTGCACTGGAAACAGCTGCAAAGGTACTAAACCGAGTGCCATCCAAGGCCGTTTCAAAGACTCCATATGAGTTATGGTATGGGAAACAGCCGAGCTTGACATTTATTAAAATCTGGGGTTGCGAGTCTTATGTCAAAAAGCTCGCCTCTGGGAAACTGGAGAGCAGATCTGATAAATGTATCTTTGTCGGTTACCCTAAAGAAACTAAGGGTTATTATTTCTTTGATCCCAAGGAGAACAAAGTATTTGTTGCTCGTACGGCTATTTTTCTTGAGAAGGAATTTCTTCTGCAAGAGGCCAGTGGGAGAGAAATAAAGCTGGATGAGAATCCAGAAGAAGGATAAAGAAGTCAAACTCAGTTGGATGAGCCTGAGCCAATAGAACAGGTTACTGAACAACCTGAGACTCAGATATCACGGGAACCGCGAAGATCGGGAAGGATCCGTCGACAGCCTGAGCGCTATGACGGAGTCTACATCATTAATGATGAACCCCTCACTTATGCGGATGCGGTCAGTGGACCGGAATCAGCAAGATGGCTTGAAGCTATGCGAGCCGAGATGGACTCCATGTCAGATAACCAAGTCTGGGATTTGGTTGATCCGCCTCAGGGAGTAATCCCTATAGGCTGTAAATGGATCTTCAAAAGGAAGATTAACATGGATGGTAACGTGCTTACCTATAAAGGCAGGCTAGTTGCGAAAGGTTTCAAACAAATCTACGGGATAGATTATGATGAAACTTTCTCTCCTGTAGCCATGTTCAATTCTATTCGGATTATTCTCGCGATAGCAGCATATTATGATTATGAGATCTGGCAAATGGATGTGAAGACCGCTTTCCTTAATGGAAAACTAGAAGAGGATGTGTATATGACACAACCTGAAGGTTTCATCAATCCATCAGATCGTCATAAAATATGCAAATTAAAGAAGTCCATTTATGGACTTAAGCAAGCATCGAGAAGCTGGAATATTCGTTTTGATGAATCAATCTGTGAATTTGGTTTCATCAAAAATGAAGATGACCCGTGTGTATATAAGAGGTTTAGTGGGAGCGTGATTATTTTCTTAGTCCTCTACGTCGATGATATCTTGATCATTGGAAACGATATTCCTGAACTGCATGCCGTTAAAGCATGGTTAAGAAAATGTTTCCAGATGAAAGATTTAGGAGAAGCAGCCTATGTATTAGGTGTGCGGATCTACAGAGATAGATCTAAGAGGCTTCTCGGGCTGTGCCAGAGTACTTACATCGATAAAGTCCTGGAGAGATTCCATTTAGAAAATTCTAAAAGAGGATATCTTCCAGTCAGACATGGTCTGAATCTTTCTAAGAGCCAGTGTCCTCAAACACAGTCTGATAAAGATGAAATGGACAATATGCCTTATGCTTCGGCTATTGGGTCCATAATGTATGCGATGTTGTGTACTCGCCCAGACGTCGCTTACGGGTTAAGCGTCACCAGTCGATTCCAAAGTAATCCAGGTAAGGCGCACTGGATTGCGGTCAAGAACATTTTGAAATATCTTCGGAGGACCAAAGATATGTTCTTGATTTATGGAGGTCAGGAAGAACTCAGTATTGAAGGATATACTGACGCTTCGTTCCAATCTGACCAGGATGATTTCCGATCGCAATCAGGCTATGTTTTTAGCTTGAATGGAGGAGCAGTGGTGTGGAAAAGTTTCAAACAATCAATTGTTGCTGATTCCACAACAGAAGCCGAGTATGTTGCAGCCTCAGAAGCATCAAAGGAGGCAGTGTGGATTCGTAAGTTCGTTCAAGAACTTGGTGTTGTTCCTTCGAGTGCAGATCCTTTGGTTATCTTCTGTGATAACACTGGAGCAATAGCACAAGCAAAGGAACCACAGTCACACCAGAAGTCCAAGCACATACAGAGAAGGTTTCATTTGATCCGTGAGATCATAGATCGAGGAGAGATCAAGATCTGCAAGGTTCATACAGATGACAATCTAGCTGACCCGCTTACAAAGCCTCTGGCGCAGCAGAAGCATGAGAAGCACTGTAATAATATGGGTTTGAGATTTCTCAACCATTAGATTAAGTGCAAGTGGGAGATTGTTGGGGTATGCCCTTAAGGCTAATGTTTGAGGCCTTGGGTTGTTATCAGTATCATGTATAAACTCTATGTTTATAAAGGCAATGGTTGTTATTCAGGTTGTTGCATTATCTGCTGCTATATGTATACTCCTGAATAATGTCTCAATGGTGTTCAGCTTGGCTGACATGCAGTATTGTCCTTAGTCGAGATATCTTGGTGAACATGAGACAACCTTGATATGATTGAGACTAATATGTGTTCTAATCTTATAGGATGCTTCGAGCATGGAATAAGATGTAGACTCATAGGTACATTGGATGTACTAGACTAACCCTACTTAGGATATTCAATTGCTTGTCACAATGTGAATAATCCTTATGTGCAAACAAGTGGCATATTTCCTTTGACTTGAGATCACTTGTGTTTCTAAATGAGGATTGGCATTGTCTTGAGGTAGTTCAATATCATTTGAAATATAATGGTTATAGATTATCTTGGATAATGGGCATGAGTCATGTTAGGGCATTAGTGATAGATATAGGATTGCCTCTCTTAGTTGGAGTGTGATGTTCTAAAAGGGGCCCCCTGTATGAGATGGTTGAGAAAGTGTATGGCCATACCCAGATGACTATGTTCATCTGATCTAACCACTCTCATCATGTTGGAGTTACAGGCTTGACACGCTTGTCCAACGAGAACATCCAGTGGCAAAGGAAACACATATGTCAAGTGACTTGGGTTCACACTTGTGCTATGGTTTGGGAGTAGTCTTGGAAGACTCTTTCCTTTATATCGGGAGACAGTGATGTGTTGCTAGATACCCCTCTCTGATCGTGATAACGTAAGTTGTCGTTACCGACATTTAAAGGAAACCCTCGCACAATTTGATGATATGGCTTACTTATGTCAGATCGTGTGGACTGAATTGTTTTGGTTCAGTTTAAAGGAATTTAAACTCTGATTGGAAGTGAGATCTGGTCTGATCATGTTTGATTGATTAGGGCTTGAGATCGGTAAGCTTCGATCGAGAGAATTGATGCTAGATCGATGAGATCAAGAGCATCAAGAGATGTGTGGTTAGATCTTGAGCCTTTCGGTTTAATAAGGTCTAGACCAAGGCTTGGTTTGATTTGGTCTTTGAACCAAATTCAATTGAACCGGTTCATCATATGAGCGCATGGTTCAAAGGGAGAAAGAGTTGCGAATGGTTCACTTGGAGTGAACGCTTGAACGCATGAGCGCTTGCTATATTTGGAAATCGGTTTTCCAAATTGGACACGCCTCCACGTTCGAAGACTCTCGCCTCTCTCTTGCTCTTCCTCTCGTGTGACACGCCTCCACGAGTGTTGAAGGAGGGATTCGGCCAGCCAAGGATAGAAATCATCTCATCTCCTTCACGCATCAAGGACACCTTGAAGAGCTTTGCTAGCACAAGGTTCACGCCAAGGGAGGAAGCCATCGCCATCTTGTGTGCGTCCACTTTGGAGGAGAGCCGCATCGCCCTCTTGCTTCCAAGTTGCCTTCCGACCAATGGCAATGGTAAGATCTCTCTTGATCTTTGCAAACAAAAGGTTAATCATATGTTCATGCCACATGCGATCTTCATGAAATCCCTATTTCCGCCCATGCAAATTTTAGAAGTGCATGTGTTTAGGGTTTCACCTGACTTTCATTGACTTGAGGTCATTGACCATTCTATATGGTTAGGGACTTGCTTTGATACAACCTAACACCTCGCCGTAGTTGGGAGGTCATAACGGTTGTCATTGAGCATGTCACGACCCATATGAGAAGGTCAATGGACAGACATAGGATTTGCCCCTTCCTTAGGGAAGTATGATATCCATGGAGCTCCTCTATGGTTCTATGACTGAAAGTGTATGGCCATACTGAAGGGTCCCCTTCAAGGGGGAGCGCAAGCGGATAAAACCCCTTTCAAGAGGGGGGGGGGGCCGAAAACCCTAAACAAGGGGGCGCATGCATTTTGCTAGGGTTTCAAGAATTCAATCGCTTATGTGCTCATATGATCAACTATAATATTTCATTAGATCAAGAATGTGATCATACCAATGCCATAGATCGGATGTCGGCTTGGAAGCAAAGTTCAAAGAGAACTTCTCCAAAGGAATCGCACACAAGAAGAAGAAGGCCTACACCTTGAACGTCCCTTGTGCTAGCAAGGCTCCAAAGTATCCCTTGTCGCGTGAAGGAGATTTGGAGATCAAGCTTGGCGAGAGCAACCTTCCTCCTCTTCTCGTCCGAATTCCCTCACCCTCAAGGATGAACGTTGAGAAGAGAGGAGTGAAGTCGAGCGTTCAAAACGCTTTGGCGTTAAGGTGAAGTCGCCTTCAATACTTTCCATAAATGGAAGAGATGAAGCTATGCGCCCATTACCGAACCAAAATGCCCAACCCCTTGAACCAAGCGTTCACCCTTGTGAACCGGTTCAAGCCACTTCAATCCATTTCAATTTGGTTCAAGAACCAAATTAAACTAGCCCAAGCCATGGTCTAGATCTCATTGAACCAATGGTTCAATATCTAACCGTTGATCTCGTGATACTCTTGATCTCACCGATCTAGCATCAATACTCTCGATCGAAGCTTACCGATCTCAAGTCCCAATCAATCAAACATGATCAGACCAGATCTCACTTACAATCAGAGCCTCTATCCCTTTAAACTGAACCCAAACAATTCAGTCCACACGATCTGACTTAAGTAAGCCATATCATCAAATTGTGCGACCCTGAGGGTTTCCTTTAAATGTCGGTAACGATAACTTTCATTATCACGATCAGTGAGGGGTATCTAGCAACACATCACTGTCTCCCGATATAAAGGAAAGAGTCTTCCAAGACTTCACCCAAACCACAGCACAAGTGTGAATCAACTTCACTAGGCATACATGTGTCCTTTGCCACTGGATGTTCTTATTGGACAAGCGGGTCAAGCTTGTAACTCCAATACGATGAGCATGATTAGATCAGATGAACATAGTCATCTAGGTATGGCCATACACTATCTCAATCATCTCATATAGGGGGGCCCCTTTAGAACATCACACTCCTTAAACAAGGAGACGGCAATCCTATGTCTATCACTAGTGCCCTAACCTGATTCAAGCTCACCATCCAAGATAGTCTATAATCATTATGTTTCAAATGATATTGAACTACCTCAAGACAATGACAATCATCATTTAGAAACACAAGTGATCTCAAGTCAGAGGACATGTGCCACTTGGTGCTTACAAGGATCATTCACATTGTGACAAGCAATTGAATATCCTAGTAGGGTCTGTCCAGTACATCCAATGTACCCATGAGTCTACATCTTATTCCATGCTCGAAGCATCCTATAAGATTAGAACACATATTAGTCTCAATCATATCAAGGCTGTCTCATGTTCACCAAGATATCTCGACTAAGGACATATGCATGTCAGCCTAGCTGAACAGCTTTGAGACATTATTTAGAAGTACACTTATTACAGCAGACAAGGTAGCAACCTGAATAATAACCATGCCTTTATAAACTTAAGAGTTTATTACATGATACTTATACAATCCCAAGGCCTCAAACATTAGCCTTAAGGGCATACCCCAACAATCCCCCACTTGCACTTAATCTAATGGTTGAGAAATCTCAAACCCATATTATTACAGTGCTTCTCATGCTTCTGCTGCGCCAGAGGCTTGGTAAGCGGGTCAGCCAGATTGTCGTCTGTATGAACCTTGCATATTTTGATCTCGCCACGATCAATGATCTCCCGGATCAAGTGAAACCGTCTCTGTATGTGCTTGGACTTCTGGTGCGACCGTAGTTCCTTTGCTTGTGCTATTGCTCCAGTGTTATCACAGAAGATAACCAAAGGATCTGCACTCGAAGGAACGACACCAAGTTCTCTCACGAACTTACGAATCCACACTGCCTCCTTGGATGCTTCCGAGGCTGCAACATACTCGGCTTCTGTTGTGGAATCAGCAACAGTTGACTGTTTGAAACTCTTCCACACCACTGCTCCACCATTCAAGCTAAAAACATAGCCTGATTGCGATCGGAAATCATCCTGGTCCGACTGGAACGAAGCGTTAGTATATCCTTCTATACTGAGTTCTTCCTGACCACCATATATCAAGAACATATCTTTGGTCCTCCGCAGATATTTTAAAATATTCTTGACTGCAATCCAGTGCGCCATACCTGGATTACTTTGGAATCGACTGGTCACGCTTAACCCGTAAGCGACGTCTGGGCGAGTACACAACATCGCATACATAATGGACCCACTAGCCGAAGCATAAGGCGTATTGTCCATTTCATCTTTCTCAGTCTGTGTTTGTGGACACTGACTCTTCGAAAGATTCAGACCATGTCTGACTGGAAGATATCCTCGTTTAGAATTCTCTAAATGAAATCTCTCCAGGACTTTATCGATGTAAGTACTCTGGCACAGCCCGAGAAGCCTCTTAGATCTATCCCTGTAGATCTTCACACCTAATACATAGGCTGCTTCTCCTAGATCTTTCATCTGGAAACATTTCCTTAACCATGCTTTAACAGCATGCATTTCAGGAATATCATTTCCAATGATCAAGATATCATCGATGTAGAGGATTAGGAATGTAATTACGCTCCCACTAAACCTCTTATATACACACGGGTCATCTTCGTTCTTGATGAAGCCAAACTCAGAGATTGATTCATCAAAACGAATATTCCAGCTTCTTGATGCTTGCTTAAGTCCATAAATGGACTTCTTTAACTTGCATATTTTATGACGATCTGATGGATTAGTGAAACCTTCAGGTTGTGTCATATACACATCCTCATCCAGATTTCCATTAAGGAAAGCTGTCTTCACATCCATCTGCCAGATCTCATAATCATAATATGCTGCTATCGCGAAAAGAATCCGAATAGACTTAAACATGGCTACAGGAGAGAAAGTTTCATCATAATCTAACCCGTAGATTTGTTTGAAACCTTTCGCAACTAGCCTGCCTTTATAGGTAACAACGTTACCATCCATGTCAATCTTCTTCTTGAAGATCCATTTACAGCCTATAGGGATTACTCCCGGAGGCGGATCAACCAAATCCCAGACCTGGTTATCTGACATGGAGTCCATCTCGGCTCGCATAGCTTCAAGCCATCTAGCTGACTCCGGTCCACTGACCGCATCCGCATAAGTGAGGGGTTCATCATTATCAATGATGTAGACTCCGTCATAGCGCTCAGGCTGACGACGGATCCTTCCCGATCTTCGCAGTTCCCGTGTTATTTGAGCCTCAGGTTGTTCAATAACCTGATCTACCGGCTCAGGCACATCCAACTGTGCTTGACTACTTTGTCCTTCCTCTGGAATCTCATCCAGCTTTATTTCTCTCCCACTGGCCTCTTGCAGAAGAAATTGTTGGGGTATGCCCTTAAGGCTAATGTTTGAGGCCTATGGGAATGTATCTGTATCATGTAATAAACTGTTATGTTTATAAAGGCATGGTTGTTATTCAGTTAGCTACATTGTCTGCTGCAATATATGTTCTTCTGAATAATGTCTCAAAGCTGTTCAGCTAGGCTGACATGCTATAAGTCCTTAGTCGAGATATCTTGGTGAACATGAGACAGCCTTGATATGTTTGAGACTAATATGTGTTCTGATCTTATAGGATGCTTTGAGCATGGAATAAGATGTAGACTCATAGGTACATTGGATGTACTGGACAGACCCTACAAGGATGTTCAATTGTTTGTCACAATGTGAATATTCCTTGAATGTGACAAGTGGCACATTTCCTCTGACTTGAGATCACTTGTGTTTTCTAAATGATGATTGTCATTGTTTTGAGATAGTTCAATATCATTTGAAACATAATGATTATAGACTATCTTGGATGGTGAGCTTGAATCAGGTTAGGGCACTAGTAATAGACATAGGATTGCCGTCTCCTTGTTTAAGGAGTGTGATGTTCTAAAGGGGCCCCCTGGATGAGATGATTGAGAGAGTGTATGGCCATACCCAGATGACTGTGTTCATCTGATCTAATCATGCTCATCATATTGGAGTTACAAGCTTGACAGGCTTGTCCAATAAGAACATCCAGTGGCAAAGGAAATTTGCATGCCTTGTGAATTGGATTCACACTTGTGCTGTATTTTGGGTGTAGTCTTGGAAGACTCTTTCCTTTATATCGGGAGACAGTGATGTGTTGCTAGATACCCCTCACTGATCGTGATAATGAGAATTATCGTTACCGACATTTAGAGGAAACCCTCAGGGTCACACAATTTGATGATATGGCTTACTTAAGTCAGATCGTGTGGACTGAATTGTTTGGGTTCAGTTTAAAGGGATTTAATCTCTGATTGTAAGTGAGATCTGGTCTGATCATGTTTGATTGATTAGGGCTTGAGATCGGTAAGCTTCGATCGAAAGAATGGATGCTCGATCGGTAAGATCAGGAGCATCAGGAGATGAACGGTTAGATCTGGAGCCTTAGGGTTTATTTGAGATCTAGACCATATTGCTTGGGTTAATTGGTCTTGGACCAAACCGAAATGAACCAGCTCATTGGTTGAGCGTGTGGTTCAATTTAAGAGAGGTTTGCGATTGGGGTAAACCCATGATCGCATATGGAAGAGTGGCTTTCTATTTTTAGAAAGCATGTCACTTACGTGACCACGATTCTTGTGGTCTCTCTTCACGCCTCCCTCTCGCTCTATTGTCGTCGCTTGACTTTGCTCTTGGGGCATTCTCTCGTGAAGAAGAAGTGGACGACATTGGGAGAGTTTTCGCCAAGCAAGAAATTTTTCTCCTTCCCTTTCCATTCGATCAAGGATACTTGGACGATCCTTGCTAGCACAAGGGACGACAAGAAGAAGCGCATCTTCATCTTGTGTGTGACGATTTGGAGAAGATCTTCTTTGGTCTTTGCTTCCAAGGCGCCATCCAATCGATGGCCATGGTATGAATCACATCCTATTTATTTAAGCTTTCAAAGTTGATCATCTTATACATGCTTTGCGATTCTTGAAACCCCCTTCCGCTGCTATATTCCCTTATATGCGCCATGCTGGGTTTCGCCCCCCTCTTGAAAGGGGTCCTACAGTTGGTATCAGAGCATGGTTAAACGCATGTTTATATGATTGCTTTGGTGTTGTGATCCATGAATGCCGATATGTGCTTAGATCTATAACATGCGTAAATTCACATGTTAAATTATATCATGCCGAAACTTGTTTTTGTTTCATTTGCGCATGTATGTTGTATGTTGGCGCATCTTAGTTGGTTTTTACAAAACTTGAACACTTGCGCGATTAACACTAGATCTAAGACCTTGCTGTAAACCCTTAGACGGGTTACTAGGGTTGAAGTCATCCCCTAGGTTAGATCCAACAGTCTGATCAGACCATCTGACAGCCTGAATGGGTCGACCAGTTAGCACCTTGGCGCAAGCCTATGGTGGCTATAGGTCGACTGCAGACAGGTGTGTAGCGATGTCTGATTGAGACAACTAATGAACACACATGAGTTAGGCCCGGGGTCACACCCGCTTGCCAGACCTCATTGTGGTTGTTCAGCCCTGGCGCATGCATAGTTGACCTTATGGTCGACTCAAGTCAGTTAGGACTTGGTGCATGCAAGGGCAGTGGATCTGACTAGGTTGGATGAGTGGATCCCTAGTAATGGACCGTTGTAAGGTAGTAAGGGCAAATAAGGAAAAATTAAAATTGATCCCATGGGGTTTTCGAAAATTTTAATTTTATGATGGATCACATGATTGCTGATTGGATGCATATGTTTGTCTATTTAGTCTTATGTGGGCTGCTCATATTAATTGTGTGCTGTGCTGGGGCCTGCGTGCCTGGGATTTAAAATTGTAAATTAATTATTGTGATCTGCGCATCACATTGCTTTAATTTATAAAATGTAATTGACCTGCGTGTCAATCTTGTCTAGATAGTTAAATTTGTAATTTAATTAGACAAGAGCACAGAGCACACTTGGCAGAGGCGCTTGCAGCTTGTGGCTAAACCAGGTGGGAGGTCTAGGGTTCGACCCTAGGACCAGGCGCATTTTCCCTGGTGGGCGCACCTGAGCTGCAGTGGGCGCTTGGGCCCTGGGTTGGGCCAGATGAGCAGCAAAAGACCCATCAAAAGCAAGTGAAGACTTAAGTTAGGTTAAGGTCTCACTAGGGCTATGGGCTTTTACCACATAAGATTCATGCTTTCTTTTATTTAATGTTTGAATATTAGAATTGCATGATTAAGTTTATCTTCTGCTATCACCATAGGAATTGCATGATAGTGAAGAAGATAAAAGACCGTTAAAATCCAACGATTAAATATCAAGCTCGTAAGCCTTCTGACGCGAAACCTCACTGTTCTGATTATCGTTGGAGCCGTGTTGTACCCACTCAGTGGGCACGTCCATCTATCTTCAGAGGGTGCGGGATTACACCTGTGTGTTACAGAGTAGGGATTTATCCCTTCTCGTTGCTCAGCATAACACATGGTGGTCCAGGGAGTAGGTCGGGTCAGCTTGACCGTGTAGCCTACATATGTGGCGCATATGGTAGCACATGGAGGCAGCCATCTGTGGGGTCAGAGACTGTGTTGTACCAACTCAGTTGGCACAGTCTGCTGGATTGCCCAGATGAAGGGGAATCGCACGGGTTGGCGATCGGCTGGGACAGCCTACCAGAGATTAGTGCTTGTACTCTCTGTGCATCTTATCTCGCCTGAGCGGGACGCGGAGACCAAGTATGAAATCTGGATCCCATCTCACTTAAAGAGTTCTACACTTTCGGGCTGTTTTGTTGGATTTTTCAAGCCTGATAAAATAGTGAGAAAAAGAATCTTTCTTAAGTCCTGATTGATTCTTATACATTGATACTGACCTTGCTATTCTTGCATTGTTGTAGATACCTGCAGCAACGAACACCATGAACTTCAATGTGCGATCCCTACTGGAAAGGGAGAAGTTTGCTGGGCCGAACTTCTCTGACTGGTTTGGACACCTTAAGATCGTTCTTAAGGCAGAGAGGAAACTGTATGTCCTCGAGACGGCGATACCGCCGCAGCCCGCTCCGAACGCCGCAAGGGCGGTTCGGGAAGCCTATGAAAAGCACGTCAATGATAGCATTGATGTCGCTTGCCTGATGCTAGCGTCTATGACGCCACCGCTGCAGCGTCAGCATGAGGATATGTCGGCTATAGAGATTATAGCGAACCTCAAGATGCTGTATGCTGCACAGGCGAGGACAGAGCGCTATAATTTGACGAAGCTCTTCTTCCAGAGCAAACTGGCTGAAGGGAGCCCAGTGGGAGCTCACGTGCTCAAGATGATTGGGCACAAGGAGGCTCTGGAGAAACTGGGGCATACCATCAACCAGGAGCTTGCTGTGGACATTATTCTGCAGTCTCTCCCGCCTTCATTCGACGCGTTCATTATTAATTTTAATATGAACAAAATCGATTGTACTCCGGCAGAGCTGCTGAATATGCTCTTGACCACTGAGGAGACTCTGAAGGGTAAGCCTTCGACCTCTGTCTTAATGGTTCCTTCGAGGAACAAGAAGAAGGGGAAGAAGGGCAAGGCCCCGGTCAAAAGCTACAGCAAAGCTCTGAAACAAAAGGTCAAGCGGTCCAAGGAATACAGGTGTTTCCACTGTGGCCAGCTGGGTCACTGGAAGAAGGACTGTAAAGCGCTCCAAGGAGATAAGAGGGGAAGCTTCGCTTCTGGCTCAGGTATATTCGTGACTGAGGTCATGTTTTCTTCTTCTATATCATGGGTGTTGGACACTGCATGTGGAGTTCACATTTGTTCAAATGTACAGGAACTCAAGAGAAGAAGGCAGGTGGGACAGCATGAGGTGGACCTACGCGTTGGAAACGGAGCACGGGTTGCTGCTGTTGCTGTAGGAGACTACTTCATTTCTTTACCATCTGGCATTGTATTGGAACTAGACAATTGTTACTTTGTTCCCAGTATTACTAAAAATATTATCTCCATTCCTGCTCTTGTAAGGAAGGGATTTTCCTTTGAATGCAATATTTCAAAGTGTATTTTGTCTTTTGATAATATTGTTTATGCAACTGGTTCAATTAGCAATGGGTTATACATGTTGGACATGGAATGTTCAATACAGCAAATTGATAATAAGAAAGCCAAGTATGCTGATGACAGCACCTTGATATGGCATAGTCGTTTAGGCCATATTAACGAGAAACGCATTAAGCGGTTGCATGATCATGGACTGCTGGGATCATTCTCCTATAAGGAGATTGATACATGCAAAGCTTGTTTGATGGGTAAAATGACGAAGTCACCTTTTCCTCATAAAGGTCAAAGGGCTTCAGGTTTACTTGACCTTATACACAGTGATGTGTGTGGGCCATTTAGTAAACATGCTAGAGGTGGCTATCAGTACTTCATTACCTTTACTGATGATTTCAGTAGGTATGGCTATGTCTATCTGATGAGACATAAGAGTGAATCTTTTGACAAGTTCAAAGAGTTCAAAAATGAAGTACAAAATCAGCTAGGCCGAAATATCAAGGCACTTCGCTCAGATCGAGGTGGAGAATACCTAAGTCATGCGTTTACTGACTATCTGAAGGAGTGTGGGATTATCTCACAGCTCACTCCGCCAGGAACACCGCAATGGAATGGTGTGTCCGAAAGGAGAAATAGAACGTTACTTGATATGGTTCGTTCTATGATGAGTCAGGCTAATCTACCTTACTCCTTTTGGGGTTTTGCGCTGGAAACAGCTACAAAGGTACTAAACCGAGTGCCATCCAAGGCCGTTTCAAAGACGCCATATGAGTTATGGTATGGGAAACAGCCAAGCTTGACATTTATCAGGATCTGGGGCTGCGAGGCTTATGTCAAAAAGCTCGCCTCTGGGAAACTAGAGAGCAGATCTGACAAATGTATCTTTGTCGGTTACCCTAAGGAAACTAAGGGTTATTATTTCTACGATCCCGAAGAGAACAAGGTTTTTGTTGCTCGGACGGCCATATTTCTTGATAAGGAGTTTCTTCTGCAAGAGGCCAGTGGGAGAGAAATAAAGCTGGATGAGAATCCAGAGGAAGGACAAAGTAGTCAAGCACAGTTGGATGAGCCTGAGCCGGTAGAACAGGTTATTGAACAACCTGAGGCTCAGATATCACGGGAACCGCGAAGATCGGGAAGGATCCGTCGACAGCCTGAGCGCTATGACGGAGTCTACATCATTGATAATGATGAACCCCTCACTTATGCGGATGCGGTCAGTGGACCGGAGTCAGCGAGATGGCTTGAAGCTATGCGCGCCGAGATGGACTCCATGTCAGATAACCAAGTTTGGGATTTGGTTGATCCGCCTCCGGGAGTAATCCCTATAGGCTGTAAATGGATCTTCAAGAAGAAGATTGACATGGATGGTAACGTGGTTACCTATAAAGGCAGGCTAGTTGCGAAAGGTTTCAAACAAATCTACGGGATAGATTATGATGAAACTTTCTCACCTGTAGCTATGTTTAAGTCTATTCGGATTCTTTTCGCGATAGCTGCATACTATGATTATGAGATCTGGCAGATGGATGTGAAAACAGCTTTCCTTAATGGAAATCTGGATGAGGATGTGTACATGACACAACCAGAAGGTTTCACTAATCCAGCAGATCGTCATAAGATATGCAAGTTAAAGAAGTCCATTTATGGACTTAAACAAGCATCTAGAAGCTGGAATATTCGTTTTGATGAATCAGTTACTGAATTTGGTTTCATCAAGAACGAGGATGACCCGTGTGTATATAAGAGGTTTAGTGGGAGCGTGATTACTTTTCTAGTCCTCTACGTCGATGACATCTTGATCATTGGAAATGACATTCCTGAAATGCATGCTGTGAAGGCATGGCTGAGGAAATGTTTCCAGATGAAAGATTTAGGAGAAGCAGCCTATGTGTTAGGTGTGAAGATCTACAGGGATAGATCTAAGAGGCTTCTCGGGTTGTGCCAGAGTACTTACATCGATAAGGTCCTGGAGAGATTTCATTTAGAGAATTCTAAACGAGGATATCTTCCAGTCAGACATGGTCTGAATCTTTCGAAGAGTCAGTGTCCACAAACACAGACTGAGAAAGATGAAATGGACAATACGCCTTATGCTTCGGCTATTGGATCCATTATGTATGCGATGTTGTGTACTCGCCCAGACGTTGCTTACGGGTTAAGCGTGACCAGTCGTTTCCAAAGTAATCCAGGTGTGGCGCACTGGATTGTAGTCAAGAACATCTTAAAATATCTGCGGAGGACCAAAGATATGTTCTTGATATATGGTGGTCAGGAAGAACTCAGTATTGAAGGATATACTGACGCTTCGTTCCAGTCGGACCAGGATGATTTCCGATCGCAATCAGGCTATGTTTTTAGCTTGAATGGAGGTGCAGTGGTGTGGAAGAGTTTCAAACAGTCAACTGTTGATGATTCCACAACAGAAGCCGAGTATGTTGCAGCCTCGGAAGCATCCAAGGAGGCAGTGTGGATTCGTAAGTTCGTGAGAGAACTTGGTGTCGTTCCTTCGAGTGCAGATCCTTTGGTTATCTTCTGTGATAACACTGGAGCAATCGCACAAGCAAAGGAACCACGGTGGCACCAGAAGTCCAAGCACATACAGAGACGGTTTCATTTGATCAGGGAGATCATAGATCGTGGCGAGATCAAAATCTGCAAGGTACATACAGATGACAATCTGGCAGACCCGCTTACCAAGCCTCTGGCGTAGCAGAAGCATGAGAAGCACTGTAATAATATGGGTTTGAGATTTCTCAACCATTAGATTAAGTGCAAGTGGGAGATTGTTGGGGTATGCCCTTAAGGCTAATGTTTGAGGTGTTGGGGTATGCCCTTAAGGCTAATGTTTGAGGCCTGTGGGAATGTATCTGTATCATGTAATAAACTCTTAAGTTTATAAAGGCATGGTTGTTATTCAGTTAGCTACATTGTCTGCTGCAATATATGTTCTTCTGAATAATGTCTCAAAGCTGTTCAGCTGGGCTGACAAGCTATTATGTCCTTAGTCGATATATCTTGGTGAACATGAGACAGCCTTGATATGGTTAAGACTAATATGTGTTCTAATCTTATAGGATGCTTCGAGCATGGAATAAGATGTAGACTCATGGGTACATTGGATGTACTGGACAGACCCTACGAGGATGTTCAATTGTTTGTCACAATGTGAATATTCCTTGGATATGACAAGTGGCACATTTCCTCTGACTTGAGATCACTTGTGTTTTCTAAATGATGATTGTCATTGTTTTGAGGTAGTTCAATATCATTTGAAACATAATGATTATAGACTATCTTGGATGGTGAGCTTGAGTCAGGTTAGAGCACTAGTGATAGACATAGGATTGCCGTCTCCTTATTGAAGGAGTGTGATGTTCTAAAGGGGCCCCCTGGATGAGATGATTGAGAGAGTGTATGGCCATACCCAGGTGACAGTGTTCATCTGATCTAATCATGCTCATCATATTGGAGCTACAAGCTTGACAGGCTTGTCCAATAAGAACATCCAGTGGCAAAGGAAATATGTATGCTTTGTGAATTGATTCACACTTGTGCTGTTTTTGGGTGAAGTCTTGGAAGACTCTTTCCTTTATATCGGGAGACAGTGATGTGTTGCTAGATACCCCTCACTGGTCGTGATAACGTGAGTTATCGTTACCGACATTTAAAGGAAACCCTCAGGGTCGCACAATTTGATGATATGGCTTACTTAAGTCAGATCGTGTGGACTGAATTGTTTGGGTTCAGTTTAATGGGATTAAATCTCTGATTGTGAGTGAGATCTGGTCTGATCATGTTTGATTGATTAGGGCTTGAGATCGGTAAGCTTCGATCGAGAGAATGAATGCTAGATCAGTCAGATCAGAAGCATTGAGAGATTGACGGTCAGATTGAGAGCCTTAGGGTTTATTTTGATCTGCACTCATTTCTTGGTTTATTTGGTTAGCGGACCAAATCGCTTTGAACCAGCTCTTGAATGAGCGCATGGTTCAATGCTGATGTGGCATTTGCGATTGGGGTGAATCCTAAGATCGCACGTAGAGATGTGGCATGCTATTTTTGGATAGCACCTCTCGAACGTTGCCATGATCTCAGGTCGCTCCTCTTTGGTCTCTTCACGCCTTTCTCGCCTCTTGGGGTTGGCTGGGAAGTGGCATTCTCGTGTGGAGAAAGTCCAAGGCGACAAGAGAAAAACGCCAAGAAGAAATCTCTCCTTTTCCTTTTGCAATCGATCAAAGACACTCTTGGAGCCTTGCTAGCACAAGGAGCACCAAGATAGTAAACGCTTCCTCATCTTGTGTGCGCGTCCTAAGGAGGAGATCTTCGTTGCTCTCTTAGATCCAAGGCGTCATCTTCAAATGGCATTGGTATGAATCGCATCTTTCATTCAATCATAGTTTTAAGTTGATCATTCAATCATACATGCGATCCTTAACCCTACTTCCGCTCATGCAAAGTTTTAAAGTGCATGGTATTAGGGTTTGCGCTCCCCCTAGAAGGGGACCCCCCATGTTAAGGGGTACTTTCAATTTGGTATCAGAGCCTGCGTTATGATGTATGTTTGTTATGATTGCTTCTTTGTGATCCATTTTTGCGCATCCTATGAATAGATCTAATAACATGCGGTAAACTACATGCTAGCTTAAGGTCTTTGATGTATGTTTATGTGTTACGCTTGTATGATGCCTTGGCGCTTGCTTTAGAGTTTTTATCAAAAACTTATATCTCTTGCGCGTATCACCTTAGATCTAAGCCGCCTACTGTAAACCCTTAGACGGGTTATTAGGGTTGAAGTCACCCCCTAGGTTAGATCCAGAATGTCTGATCAGATCATCTGACAACCTGAATGGGTCGATCAGATAGCACCTTGGCGCAAGCCTATGGTGGCTATAGGTCGACTGCAGACAGGTGTGTAGCGATGTCTGATTGTGACGATTAATGAACGCACCTGAGTTAGGCCCGGGGTCACGCCCGTTTACCAGACCTCAGTGTGGTTGTTCAGCCCTGGCGCATGCATAGTTGACCTTATGGTCGATGCAAGTCAGTTAGGACTTGGTGCATGCAAGGGCAGTGGATCTGACTAGGTTGGATGAGTGGATCCCTAGTAATGGACCGTTGTAAGATTGTAGGGGAAATAAGGAAAAATTAAAATTGATCCTATGGGGTTTTCGAAAATTTTAATTTTTATGGATCACGTGGTTCTTGATTGATGCATATGTTTGTCTATTTAGTCTTATGTGGGCTGCCCATATTAATTGTGTGCTGTGCTGGGGCCTGCGTGCCTGTATTAAAATTGTAAATTAATTATTGTGATCTGCGCATCACTGTGTTTTAATTTATAAATGTAAGTGACCTGCGTGTCACTCTTGTCTAGATAGTTAAATTTGTAATTTAATTAGACAAGAGCACAGTGCACACTTGGCAGAGGCGCATGCAGCAAGTGGCTGGACCAGGTGGGAGGTCTAGGGTTCGACCCTAGGACCTGGCGCATTTTCCTGGTGGGCGCACTAGAGCTGCAATTGGCGCTTGGGCCCTGGTATGGGCCAGATGAGCAGCAAAAGACCCATGAAGAGCAAGTGAAGACTTAAACTAGGTTAAGGTCTTCTAGGGCTATGGGCTTTTACCACATAAGAACCATGCTTTCTTTTATTGCTTATATAAGTAGAACAGCATGTTTTAATTTATCTTCTGCTATCACCATAGGAATTGCATGATAGGCAAGAAGATAAAAGACCGTTAAAATCCAACGCTTAAATATCAAGCTCGTAAGCCTTCTGACGCGAAACCTCACTGTTCTGATTATCGTTGGAGCCGTGTTGTACCCACTCAGTGGGCACGTCCATCTATCTTCAGACGGTGCGGGATTACACCTGCGTGTTACAGAGTAGGGATTTATCCCTTCTCGTTGCTCAGCATAGCACGTGGTGGTCCAGGGAGTAGGTCGGGTCAGCTTGACCATGTAGGCTACATATGTGGCGCATATGGTAGCACATGGAGGCAGCCATCTGTGGGGTCAGAGATTGTGTTGTACCAACTCAGTTGGCACAGTCTGCTGGACTGCCCGGATGAAGGGGAATCGCACGGGTTGGCGATCGACAGGGACTGCCTACCAGAAACTAGTGCTTGTACTCTCTGTGCATCTTATCTCGCCTGAGCGGGACGCGGAGACCAAGTATGAAATCTGGATCCCATCTCACTAAAAGAGTTCTACTCTTTCGGGCTGTTTTGCTGGATTTTTCACGCCTGATAAAATAGTGAGAAAAAGAATCTTTCTTAAGTCCTGATTGATTCTTATACATTGATACCGACCTTGCTGTTCTTGCATTGTTGTAGATACCTGCAGCAACGAACACCATGAACTTCAATGTGCGATCCCTACTGGAAAGGGAGAAGTTTGCTGGGCCGAACTTCTCTGACTGGTTTGGACACCTTAAGATTGTTCTTAAGGCAGAGAGGAAACTGTATGTCCTCGAGACGGCGATACCGCCGCAGCCCGCTCCGAACGCCGCAAGGGCGGTTCGGGAAGCCTATGAAAAGCACGTCAATGATAGCATTGATGTCGCTTGCCTGATGCTAGCGTCTATGACGCCACCGCTGCAGCGTCAGCATGAGGACATGTCGGCTATAGACATGATTACAAACCTCAAGATGCTGTATGCTGCACAGGCAAGGACTGAGCGCTACAATTTGACAAAGCTCTTCTTTCAGAGAAAACTGGCTGAAGGGAGCCCAGTGGGAGCTCACGTGCTCAAGATGATTGGGCACAAGGAGGCTCTAGAGAAACTGGGGCATACCATCAACCAGGAGCTTGCTGTGGATATTATTCTGCAGTCTCTCCCGCCTTCATTCGACGCGTTCATTATTAATTTTAATATGAACAAAATCGATTGTACTCCGGCAGAGCTGCTGAATATGCTCTTGACCACTGAGGAAACTCTGAAGGGTAAGCCTTCAACCTCTGTCTTGATGGTTCCTTCCAGGAACAAGAAGAAGGGGAAGAAGGGCAAGGCCACTGTCAAGAGCTACAGCAAGGCTCTGAAGCAAAAGGTGAAGCGGTCCAAGGAATACAGGTGTTTCCACTGTGGCCAGCTGGGTCACTGGAAAAAGGACTGTAAAGCGCTCCAAGGAGATAAGAGGGGAAGCTTTGCTTCTGGCTCAGGTATATTCGTGACTGAGGTCATGTTTTCTTCTTCTATATCATGGGTGTTGGACACTGCATGTGGAGTTCACATTTGTTCAAATGTACAGGAACTCAAGAGAAGAAGGCAGGTGGGACAGCATGAGGTGGACCTACGAGTTGGAAACGTGGCACGGGTTGCTGCTGTTGCTGTAGGAGTCTACTTTATTTCTTTACCATCTGGACTTGTATTGGAACTAAACAGTTGTTACTTTGTTCCCAGTATAACTAAAAATATTATCTCCATTCCTGCTCTTGTCAGGAAGGGATTTTCCTTTGAATGCAATATTTCAAAGTGTGTTTTGTCATATGATAATATTGTTTATGCAACTGGTTCAATTAATAATGGGTTATTCATGTTGGACATGGAAAGTTCTATACAAAATGTTGATATTAAGAAAGCCAAGTTTGCTGATGACAGCACCTTGCTATGGCATAGTCGTTTGGGCCATATTAACGAGAAACGCATTAAGCGGTTGCATGATAATGGACTGCTGGGATCTTTCTCCTACAAGGGGATTGATACATGCAAAGCTTGTTTAATGGGTAAAATGACGAAGTCACCTTTTCCTCACAAAGGTCAAAGGGCTTCAGGTTTACTTGACCTTATACACAGTGATGTGTGTGGGCCTTTTAGTAAACATGCCAGAGGTGGCTATCAGTACTTCATTACCTTTACTGATGATTTCAGTAGATATGGGTGTGTCTATTTAATGAGACATAAAAGTGAATCTTTTGACAAGTTCAAAGAGTTCAAAAATGAAGTACAAAATCAGCTAGGCCGAAATATCAAGGCACTTCGTTCTGATCGAGGTGGTGAATACCTAAGTCATGCATTTACTGACTATCTAAGGGAGTGTGGGATTATCTCACAGCTCACTCCACCAGGAACACCGCAATGGAATGGTGTGTCCGAGAGGAGAAATAGAACGTTACTTGATATGGTTCGTTCTATGATGAGTCAGGCTACTCTTCCTTACTCCTTTTGGGGTTTTGCACTGGAAACAGCTGCAAAGGTACTAAACCGAGTGCCATCCAAGGCAGTTTCAAAGACGCCATATGAATTATGGTATGGGAAACAGCCAAGCTTGACATTTATCAGGATCTGGGGTTGCGAGGCTTATATCAAAAAGCTCGCCTCTGGGAAACTAGAGAGCAGATCTGACAAATGTATCTTTGTCGGTTACCCTAAGGAAACTAAGGGTTATTATTTCTTCGATCCCAAGGAGAACAAGGTTTTTGTTGCTCGGACGGCCATATTTCTTGAGAAGGAGTTTCTTCTGCAAGAGGCCAGTGGGAGAGAAATAAAGCTGGATGAGAATCCAGACGAAGGACAAAGTAGTCAAGCACAGTTGGATGAGCCTGAGTCGGTAGAACAGGTTATTGAACAACCTGAGGCTCAGATATCACGGGAACCGCGAAGATCGGGAAGGATTCGTCGACAGCCTGAGCGCTATGACGGAGTCTACATCATTGACAATGATGAACCCCTTACTTATGCGGATGCGGTCAGTGGACCGGAGTCAGCGAGATGGCTTGAAGCTATGCGCGCCGAGATGGACTCCATGTCAGATAACCAAGTTTGGGATTTGGTTGATCCGCCTCCGGGAGTTATCCCTATAGGCTGTAAATGGATCTTCAAGAAGAAGATTGACATGGATGGTAACGTAGTTACCTATAAAGGCAGGCTAGTTGCGAAAGGTTTCAAACAAATCTATGGTATAGATTATGATGAAACTTTTTCACCAGTAGCCATGTTTAAGTCTATTCGGATTCTTTTCGCGATAGCTGCATATTACGATTATGAGATTTGGCAAATGGATGTGAAAATAGCTTTCCTTAATGGAAATCTGGATGAGGATGTGTATATGACACAACCAGAAGGTTTCACTAATCCAGCAGATCGTCATAAGATATGCAAGTTAAAGAAGTCTATTTATGGACTTAAACAAGCATCGAGAAGCTGGAATATTCGTTTTGATGAATCAGTTACTGAATTTGGTTTCATCAAGAACGAGGATGACCCGTGTGTGTATAAGAGGTTTAGTGGGAGCGTGATTACTTTCCTAGTCCTCTACGTCGATGACATCTTGATCATTGGAAACGACATTCCTGAAATGCATGCTGTTAAGGCATGGCTGAGGAAATGTTTCCAGATGAAAGATTTAGGAGAAGCAGCCTATGTGTTAGGTGTGAAGATCTACAGGGATAGATCTAAGAGGCTTCTCGGGCTGTGCCAGAGTACTTACATCGATAAGGTCCTGGAGAGATTTCATTTAGAGAATTCTAAACGAGGATATCTTCCAGTCAGACATGGTCTGAATCTTTCGAAGAGTAGTGTCCACAAACACAGACTGAGAAAGATGAAATGGACAATACGCCTTATGCTTCGGCTATTGGATCCATTATGTATGCGATGTTGTGTACTCGCCCAGACGTTGCTTACGGGTTAAGCGTGACCAGTCGTTACCAGAGTAATCCAGGTATGGCGCACTGGATTGCAGTCAAGAACATTTTAAAATATCTGCGGAGGACCAAAGATATGTTCTTGATATATGGTGGTCAGGAAGAACTCAGTATTGATGGATATACTGACGCTTCGTTCCAGTCTGACCAGGATGATTTCCGATCGCAATCAGGCTATGTTTTTAGCTTGAATGGAGGTGCAGTGGTGTGGAAAAGTTTCAAACAGTCAACTGTTGCTGATTCCACAACAGAAGCCGAGTATGTTGCAGCCTCGGAAGCATCCAAGGAGGCAGTGTGGATTCGTAAGTTCGTGAGAGAACTTGGTGTTGTTCCTTCGAGTGCAGATCCTTTGGTTATCTTTTGTGATAACACTGGAGCAATCGCACAAGCAAAGGAACCACGGTCGCACCAGAAGTCCAAGCACATACAGAGACGGTTTCATTTGATCAGGGAGATCATAGATCGTGGCGAGATCAAAATCTGCAAGGTTCATACAGATGACAATCTGGCAGACCCTCTTACCAAGCCTCTGGCGCAGCAGAAGCATGAGAAGCACTGTAATAATATGGGTTTGAGATTTCTCAACCATTAGATTAAGTGCAAGTGGGAGATTGTTGGGGTATGCCCTTAAGGCTAATGTTTGAGGCCTGTGGGAATGTATCTGTATCATGTAATAAACTCTTAAGTTTATAAAGGCATGGTTGTTATTCAGTTAGCTACATTGTCTGCTGCAATATATGTTCTTCTGAATAATGTCTCAAAGCTGTTCAGCTGGGCTGACATGCTATTATGTCCTTAGTCGATATATCTTGGTGAACATGAGACAGCCTTGATATGGTTAAGACTAATATGTGTTCTAATCTTATAGGATGCTTCGAGCATGGAATAAGATGTAGACTCATGGGTACATTGGATGTACTGGACAGACCCTACGAGGATGTTCAATTGTTTGTCACAATGTGAATATTCCTTGGATATGACAAGTGGCACATTTCCTCTGACTTGAGATCACTTGTGTTTTCTAAATGATGATTGTCATTGTTTTGAGGTAGTTCAATATCATTTGAAACATAATGATTATAGACTATCTTGGATGGTGAGCTTGAGTCAGGTTAGAGCACTAGTGATAGACATAGGATTGCCGTCTCCTTATTGAAGGAGTGTGATGTTCTAAAGGGGCCCCCTGGATGAGATGATTGAGAGAGTGTATGGCCATACCCAGGTGACAGTGTTCATCTGATCTAATCATGCTCATCATATTGGAGCTACAAGCTTGACAGGCTTGTCCAATAAGAACATCCAGTGGCAAAGGAAATATGTATGCTTTGTGAATTGATTCACACTTGTGCTGTTTTTGGGTGAAGTCTTGGAAGACTCTTTCCTTTATATCGGGAGACAGTGATGTGTTGCTAGATACCCCTCACTGGTCGTGATAACGTGAGTTATCGTTACCGACATTTAAAGGAAACCCTCAGGGTCGCACAATTTGATGATATGGCTTACTTAAGTCAGATCGTGTGGACTGAATTGTTTGGGTTCAGTTTAATGGGATTAAATCTCTGATTGTGAGTGAGATCTGGTCTGATCATGTTTGATTGATTAGGGCTTGAGATCGGTAAGCTTCGATCGAGAGAATGAATGCTAGATCAGTCAGATCAGAAGCATTGAGAGATTGACGGTCAGATTGAGAGCCTTAGGGTTTATTTTGATCTGCACTCATTTCTTGGTTTATTTGGTTAGCGGACCAAATCGATTTGAACCAGCTCTTGAATGAGCGCATGGTTCAATGCTGATGTGGCATTTGCGATTGGGGTGAATCCTAAGATCGCACGTAGAGATGTGGCATGCTATTTTTGGATAGCACCTCTCGAACGTTGCCATGATCTCAGGTCGCTCCTCTTTGGTCTCTTCACGCCTTTCTCGCCTCTTGGGGTTGGCTGGGAAGTGGCATTCTCGTGTGGAGAAAGTCCAAGGCGACAAGAGAAAAACGCCAAGAAGAAATCTCTCCTTTTCCTTTTGCAATCGATCAAAGACACTCTTGGAGCCTTGCTAGCACAAGGAGCACCAAGATAGTAAGCGCTTCCTCATCTTGTGTGCGCGTCCTAAGGAGGAGATCTTCGTTGCTCTCTTAGATCCAAGGCGTCATCTTCAAATGGCATTGGTATGAATCGCATCTTTCATTCAATCATAGTTTTAAGTTGATCATTCAATCATACATGCGATCCTTAACCCTACTTCCGCTCATGCAAAGTTTTAAAGTGCATGGTATTAGGGTTTGCGCTCCCCCTAGAAGGGGACCCCCCATGTTAAGGGGTACTTTCATGAGGCCTATGGGAATGTATCTGTATCATGTAATAAACTGTTATGTTTATAAAGGCATGGTTGTTATTCAGTTAGCTACATTGTCTGCTGCAATATATGTTCTTCTGAATAATGTCTCAAAGCTGTTCAGCTAGGCTGACATGCTATAAGTCCTTAGTCGAGATATCTTGGTGAACATGAGACAGCCTTGATATGTTTGAGACTAATATGTGTTCTGATCTTATAGGATGCTTCGAGCATGGAATAAGATGTAGACTCATAGGTACATTGGATGTACTGGACAGACCCTACAAGGATGTTCAATTGTTTGTCACAATGTGAATATTCCTTGAATGTGACAAGTGGCACATTTCCTCTGACTTGAGATCACTTGTGTTTTCTAAATGATGATTGTCATTGTTTTGAGATAGTTCAATATCATTTGAAACATAATGATTATAGACTATCTTGGATGGTGAGCTTGAATCAGGTTAGGGCACTAGTAATAGACATAGGATTGCCGTCTCCTTGTTTAAGGAGTGTGATGTTCTAAAGGGGCCCCCTGGATGAGATGATTGAGAGAGTGTATGGCCATACCCAGATGACTGTGTTCATCTGATCTAATCATGCTCATCATATTGGAGTTACAAGCTTGACAGGCTTGTCCAATAAGAACATCCAATGGCAAAGGAAATTTGCATGCCTTGTGAATTGGATTCACACTTGTGCTGTATTTTGGGTGTAGTCTTGGAAGACTCTTTCCTTTATATCGGGAGACAGTGATGTGTTGCTAGATACCCCTCACTGATCGTGATAATGAGAATTATCGTTACCGACATTTAGAGGAAACCCTCAGGGTCACACAATTTGATGATATGGCTTACTTAAGTCAGATCGTGTGGACTGAATTGTTTGGGTTCAGTTTAAAGGGATTTAATCTCTGATTGTAAGTGAGATCTGGTCTGATCATGTTTGATTGATTAGGGCTTGAGATCGGTAAGCTTCGATCGAGAGAATGGATGCTCGATCGGTAAGATCAGGAGCATCAGGAGATGAACGGTTAGATCTGGAGCCTTAGGGTTTATTTGAGATCTAGACAATATTGCTTGGGTTAATTGGTCTTGGACCAAACCGAAATGAACCAGCTCATTGGTTGAGCGTGTGGTTCAATTTAAGAGAGGTTTGCGATTGGGGTAAACCCATGATCGCATATGGAAGAGTGGCTTTCTATTTTTAGAAAGCATGTCACTTACGTGACCACGATTCTTGTGGTCTCTCTTCACGCCTCCCTCTCGCTCTATTGTCGTCGCTTGACTTTGCTCTTGGGGCATTCTCTCGTGAAGAAGAAGTGGACGACATTGGGAGAGTTTTCGCCAAGCAAGAAATTTTTCTCCTTCCCTTTCCATTCGATCAAGGATACTTGGACGATCCTTGCTAGCACAAGGGACGACAAGAAGAAGCGCATCTTCATCTTGTGTGTGACGATTTGGAGAAGATCTTCTTTGGTCTTTGCTTCCAAGGCGCCATCCAATCGATGGCCATGGTATGAATCACATCCTATTTATTTAAGCTTTCAAAGTTGATCATCTTATACATGCTTTGCGATTCTTGAAACCCCCTTCCGCTGCTATATTCCCTTATATGCGCCATGCTGGGTTTCGCCCCCCTCTTGAAAGGGGTCCTACAGAAATTCCTTCTCAAGAAATATGGCCGTCCGAGCAACAAAAACTTTGTTCTCTTTGGGATCGTAGAAATAATAACCCTTAGTTTCCTTAGGGTAACCGACAAAGATACATTTCTCAGATCTGCTCTCCAGTTTCCCAGAGGCGAGCTTTTTGACATAAGCCTCGCAACCCCAGATCCTGATAAATGTCAAGCTCGGCTGTTTCCCATACCATAACTCATATGGCGTCTTTGAAACTGCCTTGGATGGCACTCGGTTTAGTACCTTTGCAGCTGTTTCCAGTGCAAAACCCCAAAAGGAGTATGGAAGAGTAGCCTGACTCATCATAGAACGAACCATATCAAGTAACGTTCTATTTCTCCTCTCGGACACACCATTCCATTGCGGTGTTCCTGGCGGAGTGAGCTGTGAGATAATCCCACACTCCTTTAGATAGTCAGTAAACGCATGACTCAAGTATTCTCCACCTCGATCTGAGCGAAGTGCCTTGATATTTCGGCCTAGCTGATTCTGTACTTCATTTTTGAACTCTTTGAACTTGTCAAAAGATTCACTCTTATGTCTCATCAAATAGACATACCCATACCTACTGAAATCATCAGTAAAGGTAATGAAGTACTGATAGCCACCTCTAGCATGTTTACTAAATGGCCCACACACATCACTGTGTATAAGGTCAAGTAAACCTGAAGCCCTTTGACCTTTATTAGAAAAAGGTGACTTCGTCATTTTACCCATCAAACAAGCTTTGCATGTATCAATCTCCTCATAGGAGAATGATCCCAGCAGTCCATGATCATGCAACCGCTTAATGCGCTTCTCGTTAATATGGCCTAAACGACTATGCCATAGCAAGGTGCTGTCATCAGCGTACTTGGCTTTCTTATTATCAATGTTTTGTATAGAATTTTCCATGTCCAACATGAACAACCCATTGTTAATTGAACCAGTTGCATACACAATATTATCACAAGATAAAACACACTTTGAAATATTGCATTCAAAGGCAAATCCTTTCCTGACAAGAGCAGGAATAGAGATAATATTCTTGGTAATACTGGGTACAAAATAACAATTGTTTAATTCCAATACAATGCCAGATGGTAAAGAAATGAAATAGTCTCCTACAGCAACAGCAGCAACCCGTGCCCCGTTTCCAACGCGTAGGTCTACCTCATGCTGTCCCACCTGCCTTCTTCTCTTGAGTTCCTGTACATTTGAACAAATGTGAACTCCACATGCAGTGTCCAACACCCATGATATGGTAGAAGAAGATAACATGACCTCAGTCACATATATACCTGAGCCAGAAGCGATGCTTCCCCTCTTATCTCCTTGGAGCGCTTTACAGTCCTTTTTCCAGTGACCCAGCTGGCCACAGTGGAAACACCTGTTGTCCTTCGACCGCTTTACCTTCTGTTTCAGTGCCTTACTGTAGTTCTTGACAGGGGCCTTGCCCTTCTTCCCCTTCTTCTTGTTCCTAGAAGGAACCAATAAGACAGAGGTTGAAGGCTTTCCCTTCAGAGTTTCCTCAGTAGTCAAGAGCATATTCAACAGCTCTGCCGGAGTACAATCGATTTTGTTCATATTAAAGTTAATGATGAACGCATCGAAAGAAGGCGGAAGAGACTGTAGAATTATGTCTACAGCAAGCTCCTGGTTGATGGTATGCCCCAGTTTCTCCAGAGCCTCCTTGTGCCCAATCATCTTGAGCACGTGAGCTCCCACTGGGCTCCCTTCAGCCAGTTTGCTCTGAAAGAAGAGCTTCGTCAGATTATAGCGTTCTGTCCTCGCCTGTGCAGCATATAGCATCTTGAGGTTCGCTATAATTTCTATAGCCGACATATCCTCATGCTGACGCTGCAGCGGTGGTGTCATAGATGCTAGCATCAGGCAAGCGACATCAATGCTATCATTGACGTGCTTTTCATAGGCATCCCGAACCGCCCTTGCGGCGTTCGGAGCGGGCTGCGGCGGTATCGCCGTCTCGAGGACATACAGTTTCCTCTCTGCCTTAAGAACGATCTTAAGGTGTCCGAACCAGTCAGAGAAGTTCGGTCCAGCAAACTTCTCCCTTTCCAGTAGGGATCGCACATTGAAGCTCATGGTGTTAGTTGCTGCAGGAATCTACAACAAGCAAGAACAGCAAGGTCAGTATCAATGTTAAGAATCAATCAGGACTTAAGAATGATTCCTTTTCTCACTATTTTAGCTGACTGTAAAATCCAGTAAAACAGTCCGAAAGAGTAACACTCTTTTAGTGAGATGGGATCCAGATTTCATACTTGGTCTCCGCGTCCCGCTCAAGCGAGATAAGATGCACAGAGATGACAAGCACTAATTTCTGGTAGGCTGTCCCAGCCAATCGCCAACCCGTGCGATTCCCCTTCACCTGGGCAATCCAGCAGACTGTGCCAACTGAGTTGGTACAACACAGTCTCTGATCCCTCAGATGGCTGCCTCCATGTGCTACCATATGCGCCACATATGTAGTCTACATGGTCAAGCTGACCCGACCTACTCCCTGGACCACCACGTGCTATGCTGAGCAACGAGAAGCGATAAATCCCTTCTCTGTAACACGCAGGTGAAATCCAGCACCGTCTGAAGATAGATGGACGTGCCCACTGAGTGGGTACAACACGGCTCCAACGATAATCAGAACAGTGAGGTTTCGCGTCAGAAGGCTTACGAGCTTGATATGTTAGCGTTTGGATTTTAACGGTCTTTTATCTTCTTCACTATCATGCAAGTCCTATGGTGATAGCAGAAGATAAACTCATGCAGTTCTAATTATATAAGCAATAAAAAGAAAGCATGCATCTTATGTGGTAAAAGCCCAAAGCCTAAGTAAGACCTTAAGAAACTTAAGTCTTCACTTGCTCTTCTTGGGACTTTTGCATCCCATCTGGTCCAACCCAGGGCCCTAGCGCCAAGAGCACCTCAGGTGCGCCACCAGCTGAAAGCCCCTCTTGGATGTGTGCCTTTGTGCTCTTGTCTAATCAAATACAATTTGATCTATCTAGACAAGTTTGACTCGCAGGTCAATTATACATTATAAATTAAGTACAAATGTGATTCGCAGATCACAAATTAATTTACAAGTTTAATTCCAGGCACGCAGGCCCCAGCACAACACACATTAGGGCAACCCACATAAGATTAAATAAACAAACATCATGGCATCAATCAACATGTGATCCAATCATGAAATTAAATTTTTTGAAAACCCCATGGCATCAATTTTAATTTCCTTATGTGCCCCTACAACCTTACAATGGTACATTGATAGGGATCCACTCATCCATCTAATCAGATCCTCTGCCCTTGCATGCACCGAGTCCTAACTGACCCGTGTTGACCTAATGGTCAACCATGCATGCGCCAAGGGCTGAACAACCCTCATGAGTTCTGGCAAGCGGGTGTGACCCCGGGCCTAGCTCATGTGTGTTCACTGGTTGTCTCAACCAGACCTCGCTACACGCCTAAGGTGCGATCGACCTATGGCCACCTCATGCTTGCGCACAGGTGCCATCTGGTCGATCCATCTAGGCTGTCAGATGGTCTGATCAGACTATTGGATCTAATCTAGAGGTGACTTCAACCCCATCAACCCATCTAAGGGTTTATTGTAGGTGCGGCTTAGATCTAATATGCAAGGCGCGCATGTCATTTAGGGTTTTTAAGAAAAACAACTACAACAACATGAAAGAAGCGCAATCATCATACATGCGCCATTCAACTAGCGCCAACACAACATAACTCTCATACATGCGCAACATGAACATACTATCCACTAGTATAATCGCATGAAGAGAAAACATAGATCTAAGCATCAAACATATATGGATCACAAAACATACATAGCAATCATATGAATCATATAAGATCCTAGCTTTGATACCAATTGAAGGGTCCCCTTCAAGGGGGAGCGCAAGCGGATAAAACCCCTTTCAAGAGGGGGGGGGGGGGCCGAAAACCCTAAACAAGGGGGTGCATGCATTTTGCTAGGGTTTCAAGAATTCAATCGCTTATGTGCTCATATGATCAACTATAATATTTCATTAGATCAAGAATGTGATCATACCAATGCCATAGATCGGATGTCGGCTTGGAAGCAAAGTTCAAAGAGAACTTCTCCAAAGGAATCGCACACAAGAAGAAGAAGGCCTACACCTTGAACGTCCCTTGTGCTAGCAAGGCTCCAAAGTATCCCTTGTCGCGTGAAGGAGATTTGGAGATCAAGCTTGGCGAGAGCAACCTTCCTCCTCTTCTCGTCCGAATTCCCTCACCCTCAAGGATGAACGTTGAGAAGAGAGGAGTGAAGTCGAGCGTTCAAAACGCTTTGGCGTTAAGGTGAAGTCGCCTTCAATACTTTCCATAAATGGAAGAGATGAAGCTATGCGCCCATTACCGAACCAAAACGCCCAACCCCTTGAACCAAGCGTTCACCCTTGTGAACCGGTTCAAGCCACTTCAATCCATTTCAATTTGGTTCAAGAACCAAATTAAACCAGCCCAAGCCATGGTCTAGATCTCATTGAACCAATGGTTCAATATCTAACCGTTGATCTCGTGAGACTCTTGATCTCACCGATCTAGCATCAATACTCTCGATCGAAGCTTACCGATCTCAAGTCCCAATCAATCAAACATGATCAGACCAGATCTCACTTACAATCAGAGCCTCTATCCCTTTAAACTGAACCCAAACAATTCAGTCCACACGATCTGACTTAAGTAAGCCATATCATCAAATTGTGCGACCCTGAGGGTTTCCTTTAAATGTCGGTAACGATAACTTTCATTATCACGATCAGTGAGGGGTATCTAGCAACACATCACTGTCTCCCGATATAAAGGAAAGAGTCTTCCAAGACTTCACCCAAACCACAGCACAAGTGTGAATCAACTTCACTAGGCATACATGTGTCCTTTGCCACTGGATGTTCTTATTGGACAAGCGGGTCAAGCTTGTAACTCCAATACGATGAGCATGATTAGATCAGATGAACATAGTCATCTGGGTATGGCCATACACTATCTCAATCATCTCATATAGGGGGGCCCCTTTAGAACATCACACTCCTTAAACAAGGAGACGGCAATCCTATGTCTATCACTAGTGCCCTAACCTGATTCAAGCTCACCATCCAAGATAGTCTATAATCATTATGTTTCAAATGATATTGAACTACCTCAAGACAATGACAATCATCATTTAGAAACACAAGTGATCTCAAGTCAGAGGACATGTGCCACTTGGTGCTTACAAGGATCATTCACATTGTGACAAGCAATTGAATATCCTAGTAGGGTCTGTCCAGTACATCCAATGTACCCATGAGTCTACATCTTATTCCATGCTCGAAGCATCCTATAAGATTAGAACACATATTAGTCTCAATCATATCAAGGCTGTCTCATGTTCACCAAGATATCTCGACTAAGGACATATGCATGTCAGCCTAGCTGAACAGCTTTGAGACATTATTCAGAAGTACACTTATTACAGCAGACAAGGTAGCAACCTGAATAATAACCATGCCTTTATAAACTTAAGAGTTTATTACATGATACTTATACAATCTCAAGGCCTCAAACATTAGCCTTAAGGGCATACCCCAACACATACCCAGGTAAGAACCTGATTTAGTCATAACCATGTGATTGGGTGAAAACAAGTGGTGACACACTTGTCCAATCGGATATCAGTTCGGCAAAGAGACTGTAATGCATCTGTACCTTGTTGCAATGATGGGCATGTCAATGTCGATATCCATTCCGATGACTTAGGTAGCAGCGATGCACTGCTAGGTGCCACTCACTGCTTGTGGTGACATTTGGTCAGCACTGCCAACGTCAGAGGGACCTACTGGGTCGCACACCTTGACACTCGAGTTCTCATATTGATCGGGAAGCCTTATGATCAAGTTATTGGATAACTCGGATCTAATTAGGAGATTTCATCAGCGCCAATGGGCCTGATGAGATGGAAGAATGTTATTGGAGCCAAACTTCATTTTTGGCAGGTTGACCCGTATTTGACCATGGTTGGTCACATTTGGATTAGGGTTGCATTGGATTGGATCTAAGTGCTTAATCAACCCATGTAATGAAGTTTGGGCTAGCTCATTATCAAATGAGGCCCAATAACAAGTTCTCATGAAGAGATGAGAGGCTAAAAGGGTATAATGGGGAGAAACATGAACCATTAAGCGCCTAGGGGCATAATGGGGTCATGTTGGCGCCTTTGCTTCATTATGGAAGTAAAGGGCGCCTCCCCTCTCTTCCTTGGATGGAATGCATTCCTCTATGGCATGTCTTGGGCTGATATGGTACTTGGGCAATTATGGATAGGTTGAATGGAGTTTATGGTAAAGTCTTGGAGACTTTCCTTGTCTCAAACCTCCTCATCCTAGCCCTACACTTGTCATGATCCTAGCCCTTACCCTAACCGCCTCTTGCCCTATATATGTGACCCTAGCCGCCCCCTCTTACGTGTGTTCTTCCTTGGAGGCGTGAACACATCAAGAGGGCGAGAGTAAGGGGCATTGGCGCAACCATCTTCTTCCATCAAACCCTAGCCGCAAGCTTCTTCCCTTCTTCCTCCTTTGGCGCAAGAGAAGTAAAGGCTTGGCGGCATTCTCCCTTCTCCTCTCTTCTTCATCAATTGGTGCTTCTACCTTGGAGGTGGCGCAAGCATTCAAGAAGAGAACTAAGGCTTGGATCTTCTTCCCGAGGCTAGCACCGAGCGTGGAAGAAGAGGACTCGAGGCATCCGTGTGTGTGAAACTGCAGAGGGCGCACGCTTGGGCGCCTATCACGACATCGACCTCATCTTGCTCTAAGGTATTTCCTAACTCATCGTGTCGACTCTCTTGCTTGCGATCTTCACTGGGTTTTTGGGACTGGCCTGTTTCGGGGATATTGCTTCCGCTGTGCAATGTATTTTGTAATCTCTATCTCTGAAAATTGTAAAATATCCCCGGGGTTTCCCAACAAGGTCAGCACTACCAACGTCAGATGAACCTACAAGGTCGCACACCTTGATACTCGAGTTCTCATATTGATCGAGAAGCCTTATGATCGAGTTATTGGATGACTCGGTTCTATTTGGGCGATTTCATCAGCGCCGATGGGCCTGATGAGATGAAAGAAACTTATTAGGGCCAACTTCCATTTTTGGCATATTGACCAAACTAACCATGGTTAACCTAGTTTGACCTTGGGTTAAATTGGATTAGATCCAATGGGTTGATTGACATGCATAATGGACCTTGGGCTAGGCCCATTCAATAGTTGGGCTTATTAATAAGTTATATGGGCTTAAGGAGAAGAATGTGTAGGCGCATGTTTAACCCTGGTTAGACTAGGGTTGGCGCCTATGACACATATGGTTAATCTAAGTTGATTTAATCATTTATGGACTAATTAATTAATTAATTAAATAATTATTTAGAGTCCTATTTAATAGGGCTGATTATTTAAATATTTAATTAGAGTCCTAATTGGATTAGGACTTGATTATTTAAATAATTAATTAAACTCCTAATTGGATTAGGACTTGATTAATTATTAAAATAATTCAATTTCCTACTTCTTCTCCTAGCCGCCCACTTGGCTTAATTGTAGCCATCCCTAAGCCGCCCTTGGTCTCTATAAAAGAGACCCTAGCCGCCCCTCTTATGACACACAACTCTTGGAGGCGTGAACCACAAGTGAGGGGCGACAACTTAAGGGCTAGTGGTGCATCTTCTTCCATGAAAAGCCGAGAGCACCTCTTCCTCCTTTCCTCTTGGCGCAAGGAGCATTGGTGTCTTAGCGGCTTGTCTTAATCTCCTTCTTCCTCCTTCCCCTTGGCGCTCCTTGCTTTGAAGGTGGCGCAAGTGGTGTAGAAGGAGCACAAGGCTTGGATCTTCTTCCCGAGGCTAGCACCGGGCGTGGAAGAAGAGGACTCGAGGTGATCCGTGTGTGCGAGACTGCAGAGGGTGCATGCTTGGGCACCTACCTCGACATCGACCTCATCTTACTTTTAGGTATCTTCTATCTCATCGTGTCGACTCTCTCGCATGCGATCTTCATTGGGTTTTTGGGACCGGCCTATTTCGGGGATATTATTCCGCTGTGCATTGTATTTGTTTATGAAAAATTTGTAAAATATCCCCGGGGTTTCCCAACAGTGCCCAAAGTCAGGGCAGTCCGCATACTCATCGCGGATATGCTCGAGGGTCAGAACAGAGGTGGACAAGACACAAAGCAACGAGTGGACGCGACTGAGGGCGTCGGCCACCACGTTGTCTTTGCTGGCCTTGTGCATGATGACGAAGGTGTACTATTGAAGAAACTCAACCCACTTCCCATGGCAAGGGACGAGCTTCTTCTGGGCATTCAGAAAGGAGAGGGCTTGGTGATCGCTAAAGAGAACGAACTCCTTATGCAGGAGGTAATGACGCCATTGTCGGAGGGACTAGACTATGGCATAAAACTCCTTATCATAGGTGGAGTACCGTTGGCGCACCTCGTTTAACTTTTCGCTAAAGAAGGCAACGGGGTGGCCCTATTGACTAAGAGTGCCGCCGATGCCCGTGCCAGATTCATTGCAAGCGACCTTGAAGACCTTGGAGAAGTCGGGTAGGCGAACGACAGGTGCTGAGGTCATGATGTCCTTAAGCGCAAGGAAGGCCCGGCTAGCGGCGGGTGTCCACGAGAAGGCCTCGTGCTTCGTGTAGGCCGTCATAGGGACAGCGATGGTGCTGAAGCCCTTAATGAAGTAGCGATAGAAGGCCGCGAGGCCGAGGAAACTACGGACCTCGGTGACGGACTCGGGCTCAGGCCATTGGCGAATGGCCTCGACCTTAGTGGCGTCGATCATAAGTCCTTGGTCCGACACGATGAACCCAAGGAACTGGACTTGGTTTTTGAGAAAGGAGCATTTCTTTGTGTTAAGGAACAAGCGCTCCTTACGCAATAGGTCAAAGGTCAAACACAGGTGGGCTAAGTGATCGTCGCGGGTCCGGCTGTAGATGAGAATGTCGTCAAAGTAGACGACGAGAAACTTGCCCATGTAGGGGCAAAGTACCTGGCTCATAAGACGCATATGTTGGGAAACCCCGGGGACATTTTACAATTTTTCAGAGACACATACATACATACATTGCACAGCGGAAGAATGTCCCCGAAACAGGCCGGTCCCAAAAACCCAGTGAAGATCGCATGCAAGGGGGTCGACACGATGAGTTAGAAAATACCTCAGAGCAAGATGAGGTCGATGTCGTGATAGGCGCCCAAGTGTGCGCCCTCTGCAGTCTCACACACACGGATGCCTCGAGTCCTCTTCTTCCACGCCCGGTGCTAGCCTTGGGAAGAAGATCCAAGCCTTAGGGAGATGCTCCAACCACCTTGCGCCACCAAGAGAGAAAGATGCGCCAAGTGGTAAGGAAGGAGAAGCTTGCGGCCACTTGATGGAAGAGGAAGAGATTGCGCCCTTGCTCCTTTGCTCTCGCCTCCTTCTTATGTTCACGCCTCCAAGGATGAATAATAATAAGAGGGGGCGGCTAGGGTCACATATATAGGGCAAGAGGCGATTAGGGCAAGGGCTAGGATCATGACAAGTGTAGGGCTAGGATGAGGAGGTTTGAAGTAAGGAAAGTCTCCAAGACTTTACCATAAACTTCATTCAACTTTTCCATAATTGCCCAAGTACCATATCAGCCCAAGACATGCCTTAAAGGCATTCATACCATCAAGGGAGAAGGGCTAGGCGCAAATTGCTTCCTTAATGAAGCAATTTTGCCACCCTAACCCCATTATGCCCCTTAGGCGCCAATGGGGTTGGGTTTCTCCCCATTATACCCTTTTAGCCTCTCTTCTCTTCATGAGAACTTGTTATTGGGCTTCATTGGATAATGAGCTAGCCCAAACTTCATCTTATGGGTTGATTAAGCATTTGGATCCAATCCAATGCAACCCTAATCCAAGTGTGACCAACCATGGTCAAATACGGGTCAACCTGCCAAAAATGAAGTTTGGCTCCAATAACATTCTTCCATCTCATCAGGCCCATTGGTGCTGATGAAATCTCCAAATTAGATCCGAGTTATCCAATAACTTGATCATAAGGCTTCTCGATCAATACGAGAACTCAAGTATCAAGGTGTGCGACCCTGTAGGTTCTTCTGACGCTGGCAGTGCTGACCAAAGGTCACCGCAAGCAGTGAGTGGCACCTAGCAGTGCATCGCTGCTACCCAGGTCATTGGAATGGATATCGACATCGACATCCCCATCATCGCAACTAGGTACAGATGCATTACAGTCTCTTTGCCGAACTGATATCCGATTGGACAAGTGTGTCACCACTTGTTTTCACCCAATCACATGGCTATGACTAAAACAGGTTCTTACCTGGGTATGGCCATACACTCTCAGTCATAGAACCATAGAGGAGCTCCATGGATATCATACTTCCCTAAGGAAGGGGCAAATCCTATGTCTGTTCATTGACCTTCTCATATGGGTCGTGATATGCTCAATGACAACCGTTATGACCTCCCAACTATGGCGAGGTGTTAGGTTGTATCAAAGCAAGTCGCTAACCATATAGAATGATCAATGACCTCAAGTCAAGGGATCAATGCATCTCCTGTCACTTGTGAGGATAACTTATGACACCAAGTCATAGCCTCACGTGGGTCTTTCCAGTATATCCTCCAATGATATACCCATGTGTCTGCGTTAGCACCACGTACCTAACTGAAAGTTCCCTTAAGGGGGCGAAACCCTAATCATGCGCATATAAAATAAATTGCATGCGCGGAATCTAGGGTTTCCTAGGATCGCATGTATGAACATAGATCAACTTAATAATTTGTATAGATCAACACAAGGATCATACCATTGCCATTGCTTGGATGGCGACTTGGAAGAAGAGGGCGAGCGGCTCTCCTCCAAAGGTGACCCACACAAGATGAGAAATGGCTTTCTCCTTGTCGCTCCTTGTGCTAGCAAGGATCTCCAAGTCTCCTGATCGCTTGAAGGGAAGATGAGATGATCTCTTGGTTTTGTTCTCTTCTCCTTTTCGTGAAGTCTCACCACCCGAGAGCAACAGAGAAAGAGAGGCAAGAATAGGGTGAAGGGTCCCCTTCAAGGGGGAGCGCAAGCGGATAAAACCCCTTTCAAGAGGGGGGGGCCGAAAACCCTAAACAAGGGGGGCGCATGCATTTTGCTAGGGTTTCAAGAATTCAATCGCTTATGTGCTCATATGATCAACTATAATATTTCATTAGATCAAGAATGTGATCATACCAATGCCATAGATCGGATGTCGGCTTGGAAGCAAAGTTCAAAGAGAACTTCTCCAAAGGAATCGCACACAAGAAGAAGAAGGCCTACACCTTGAACGTCCCTTGTGCTAGCAAGGCTCCAAAGTATCCCTTGTCGCGTGAAGGAGATTTGGAGATCAAGCTTGGCGAGAGCAACCTTCCTCCTCTTCTCGTCCGAATTCCCTCACCCTCAAGGATGAACGTTGAGAAGAGAGGAGTGAAGTCGAGCGTTCAAAACGCTTTGGCGTTAAGGTGAAGTCGCCTTCAATACTTTCCATAAATGGAAGAGATGAAGCTATGCGCCCATTACCGAACCAAAACGCCCAACCCCTTGAACCAAGCGTTCACCCTTGTGAACCGGTTCAAGCCACTTCAATCCATTTCAATTTGGTTCAAGAACCAAATTAAACCAGCCCAAGCCATGGTCTAGATCTCATTGAACCAATGGTTCAATATCTAACCGTTGATCTCGTGATACTCTTGATCTCACCGATCTAGCATCAATACTCTCGATCGAAGCTTACCGATCTCAAGTCCCAATCAATCAAACATGATCAGACCAGATCTCACTTACAATCAGAGCCTCTATCCCTTTAAACTGAACCCAAACAATTCAGTCCACACGATCTGACTTAAGTAAGCCATATCATCAAATTGTGCGACCCTGAGGGTTTCCTTTAAATGTCGGTAACGATAACTTTCGTTATCACGATCAGTGAGGGGTAACTAGCAACACATCACTGTCTCCCGATATAAAGGAAAGAGTCTTCCAAGACTTCACCCAAACCACAGCACAAGTGTGAATCAACTTCACTAGGCATACATGTGTCCTTTGCCACTGGATGTTCTTATTGGACAAGCGGGTCAAGCTTGTAACTCCAATACGATGAGCATGATTAGATCAGATGAACATAGTCATCTGGGTATGGCCATACACTATCTCAATCATCTCATATAGGGGGGCCCCTTTAGAACATCACACTCCTTAAACAAGGAGACGGCAATCCTATGTCTATGACTAGTGCCCTAACCTGATTCAAGCTCACCATCCAAGATAGTCTATAATCATTATGTTTCAAATGATATTGAACTACCTCAAGACAATGACAATCATCATTTAGAAACACAAGTGATCTCAAGTCGGAGGACATGTGCCACTTGGTGCTTACAAGGATCATTCACATTGTGACAAGCAATTGAATATCCTAGTAGGGTCTGTCCAGTACATCCAATGTACCCATGAGTCTACATCTTATTCCATGCTCGAAGCATCCTATAAGATTAGAACACATATTAGTCTCAATCATATCAAGGCTGTCTCATGTTCACCAAGATATCTCGACTAAGGACATATGCCTGTCAGCCTAGCTGAACAGCTTTGAGACATTATTCAGAATTACACTTATTACAGCAGACAAGCTAGCAACCTGAATAATAACCATGCCTTTATAAACATAAGAGTTTATTACATGATACTTATACAATCCCAAGGCCTCAAACATTAGCCTTAAGGGCATACCCCAACAATCTCCCACTTGCACTTAATCTAATGGTTGAGAAATCTCAAACCCATATTATTACAGTGCTTCTCATGCTTCTGCTGCGCCAGAGGCTTGGTAAGCGGGTCAGCCAGATTGTCGTCTGTATGAACCTTGCATATTTTGATCTCGCCACGATCAATGATCTCCCGGATCAAGTGAAACCGTCTCTGTATGTGCTTGGACTTCTGGTGCGACCGTGGTTCCTTTGCTTGTGCAATTGCTCCAGTGTTATCACAGAAGATAACCAAAGGATCTGCACTCGAAGGAACGACACCAAGTTCTCTCACGAACTTACGAATCCACACTGCCTCCTTGGATGCTTCCGAGGCTGCAACATACTCGGCTTCTGTTGTGGAATCAGCAACAGTTGACTGTTTGAAACTTTTCCACACCACTGCTCCACCATTCAAGCTAAAAACATAGCCTGATTGCGATCGGAAATCATCCTGGTCCGACTGGAACGAAGCGTCAGTATATCCTTCTATACTGAGTTCTTCCTGACCACCATATATCAAGAACATATCTTTGGTCCTCCGCAGATATTTTAAAATGTTCTTGACTGCAATCCAGTGCGCCATACCTGGATTACTTTGGAATCGACTGGTCACGCTTAACCCGTAAGCGACGTGTGGGCGAGTACACAACATCGCATACATAATGGACCCAATAGCCGAAGCATAAGGCGTATTGTCCATTTCATCTTTCTCAGTCTGTGTTTGTGGACACTGACTCTTCGAAAGATTCAGACCATGTCTGACTGGAAGATATCCTCGTTTAGAATTCTCTAAATGAAATCTCTCCAGGACTTTATCGATGTAAGTACTCTGGCACAGCCCGAGAAGCCTCTTAGATCTATCCCTGTAGATCTTCACACCTAATACATAGGCTGCTTCTCCTAGATCTTTCATCTGGAAACATTTCCTTAACCATGCTTTAACAGCATGCATTTCAGGAATATCATTTTCAATGATCAAGATATCATCGACGTAGAGGATTAGGAATGTAATTACGCTCCCACTAAACCTCTTATATACACACGGGTCATCTTCGTTCTTGATGAAGCCAAACTCAGAGATTGATTCATCAAAACGAATATTCCAGCTTCTTGATGCTTGCTTAAGTCCATAAATGGACTTCTTTAACTTGCATATTTTATGACGATCTGATAGATTAGTGAAACCTTCAGGTTGTGTCATATACACATCCTCATCCAGATTTCCATTAAGGAAAGCTGTCTTCACATCCATCTGCCAGATCTCATAATCATAATATGCTGCTATCGCGAAAAGAATCCGAATAGACTTAAACATGGCTACATGAGAGAAAGTTTCATCATAATCTAACCCGTAGATTTGTTTGAAACCTTTCGCAACTAGCCTGCCTTTATAGGTAACAACGTTACCATCCATGTCAATCTTCTTCTTGAAGATCCATTTACAGCCTATAGGGATTACTCCCGGAGGCGGATCAACCAAATCCCAGACCTGGTTATCTGACATGGAGTCCATCTCGGCTCGCATAGCTTCAAGCCATCTAGCTGACTCCGGTCCACTGACCGCATCCGCATAAGTGAGGGGTTCATCATTATCAATGATGTAGACTCCGTCATAGCGCTCAGGCTGACGACGGATCCTTCCCGATCTTCGCGGTTCCCGTGTTATTTGAGCCTCAGGTTGTTCAATAACCTGATCTACCGGCTCAGGCACATCGAACTGTGCTTGACTACTTTGTCCTTCTTCTGGATTCTCATCCAGCTTTATTTCTCTCCCACTGGCCTCTTGCAGAAGAAATTCCTTCTCAAGAAATATGGCCGTCCGAGCAACAAATACTTTGTTCTCCTTGGGATCGTAGAAATAATAACCCTTAGTTTCCTTAGGGTAACCGACAAAGATGCATTTCTCAGATCTGCTGTCCAGTTTCCCAGAGGCGAGCTTTTTGACATAAGCCTCGCAACCCCAGATCCTGATAAATGTCAAGCTCGGCTGTTTCCCATACCATAACTCATATGGCGTCTTTGAAACTGCCTTGGATGGCACTCGGTTTAGTACCTTTGCAGCTGTTTCCAGTGCAAAACCCCAAAAGGAGTATGGAAGAGTAGCCTGACTCATCATAGAACGAACCATATCAAGTAACGTTCTATTTCTCCTCTCGGACACACCATTCCATTGCGGTGTTCCTGGCGGAGTGAGCTGTGAGATAATCCCACACTCCTTTAGATAGTCAGTAAACGCATGACTCAAGTATTCACCACCTCGATCTGAGCGAAGTGCCTTGATATTTCGGCCTAGCTGATTCTGTACTTCATTTTTGAACTCTTTGAACTTGTCAAAAGATTCACTCTTATGTCTCATCAAATAGACATACCCATACCTACTGAAATCATCAGTAAAGGTAATGAAGTACTGATAGCCACCTCTGGCATGTTTACTAAATGGCCCACACACATCACTGTGTATAAGGTCAAGTAAACCTGAAGCCCTTTGACCTTTATTAGAAAAAGGTGACTTCGTCATTTTACCCATCAAACAAGCTTTGCATGTATCAATCTCCTCATAGGAGAATGATCCCAGCAGTCCATGATCATGCAACCGCTTAATGCGCTTCTTGTTAATATGGCCTAAACGACTATGCCATAGCAAGGTGCTGTCATCAGCATACTTGGCTTTCTTATTATCAATGTTTTGTATAGAATATTCCATGTCCAACATGAATAACCCATTGTTAATTGAACCAGTTGCATACACAATATTATCTAGAGAAAGTACACACTTTGAAGTCTTGCATTCAAAGGAAAAACCCTTCCTGACAAGAGCAGGAATGGAGATAATATTCTTGGTAATACTGGGTACAAAATAACAATTGTTTAATTCCAATACAATGCCAGATGGTAAAGAAATGAAATAGTCTCCTACAGCAACAGCAGCAACCCGTGCCCCGTTTCCAACGCGTAGGTCTACCTCACGCTGTCCCACCTGCCTTCTTCTCTTGAGTTCCTGTACATTTGAACAAATGTGAACTCCACATGCAGTGTCCAACACCCATGATATGGTAGAAGAAGATAACATGACCTCAGTCACATATATACCTGAGCCAGAAGCGATGCTTCCCCTCTTATCTCCTTGGAGCGCTTTACAGTCCTTTTTCCAGTGACCCAGCTGGCCACAGTGGAAACACCTGTTGTCCTTAGACCGCTTTACCTTCTGTTTCAGAGCCTTGCTGTAATTCTTGACAGGGGCCTTGCCCTTCTTCCCCTTCTTCTTGTTCCTTGAGGGAACCAATAAGACAGAGGTTGAAGGCTTTCCCTTCAGAGTTTCCTCAGTAGTCAAGAGCATATTCAACAGCTCTGCCGGAGTACAATCGATTTTGTTCATATTAAAGTTAATGATGAACGCATCGAAAGAAGGCGGAAGAGACTGTAGAATTATGTCTACAGCAAGCTCCTGGTTGATGGTATGCCCCAGTTTCTCCAGAGCCTCCTTGTGCCCAATCATCTTGAGCACGTGAGCTCCCACTGGGCTCCCTTCAGCCAGTTTGCTCTGAAAGAAGAGCTTCGTCAGATTATAGCGTTCTGTCCTCGCCTGTGCAGCATACAGCATCTTGAGGTTCGCTATAATCTCTATAGCCGACATATCCTCATGCTGACGCTGCAGCGGTGGCGTCATAGACGCTAGCATCAGGCAAGCGACATCAATGCTATCATTGACATGCTTATCATAGGCTTCACGAACCGCCCTTGCGGCGTTCGCAGCGGGTTGAGGCGGCACAGCCGTCTCGAGGACATACAGTTTCCTCTCTGCCTTAAGAACGATCTTAAGGTGTCCGAACCAGTCAGAGAAGTTCGGCCCAGCAAACTTCTCCCTTTCCAGTAGGGATCGCACATTGAAGCTCATGGTGTTCGTTGCTGCAGGAATCTACAACAATGCAAGAATAGCAAGGTCAGTATCAATGTTAAGAATCAATCAGGACTTAAGAATGATTCCTTTTCTCACTATTTTAGCTGACTGTAAAATCCAGTAAAACAGTCCGAAAGAGTAACACTCTTTTAGTGAGATGGGATCCAGATTTCATACTTGGTCTCCGCGTCCCGCTCAGGCGAGATAAGATGCACAGAGATGACAAGCACTAATTTCTGGTAGGCTGTCCCAGCCAATCGCCAACCCGTGCGATTCCCCTTCACCTGGGCAATCCAGCAGACTGTGCCAACTGAGTTGGTACAACACAGTCTCTAATCCCTCAGATGGCTGCCTCCATGTGCTACCATATGCGCCACATATGTAGTCTACATGGTCAAGCTGACCCGACCTACTCCCTGGACCACCACGTGCTATGCTGAGCAACGAGAAGCGATAAATCCCTTCTCTGTAACACGCAGGTGAAATCCAGCACCGTCTGAAGATAGATGGACGTGCCCACTGAGTGGGTACAACACGGCTCCAACGATAATCAGAACAGTGAGGTTTCGCGTCAGAAGGCTTACGAGATTGATATGTTAGCGTTTGGATTTTAACGGTCTTTTATCTTCTTCACTATCATGCAAGTCCTATGGTGATAGCAGAAGATAAACTCATGCAGTTCTAATTATATAAGCAATAAAAAGAAAGCATGCATCTTATGTGGTAAAAGCCCAAAGCCTAAGTAAGACCTTAAGAAACTTAAGTCTTCACTTGCTCTTCTTGGGACTTTTGCATCTCATCTGGTCCAACCCAGGGCCCTAGCGCCAAGAGCACCTCAGGTGCGCCACCAGCTGAAAGCCCCTCTTGGATGTGTGCCTTTGTGCTCTTGTCTAATCAAATACAATTTGATCTATCTAGACAAGTTTGACTCGCAGGTCAATTATACATTATAAATTAAGTACAAAAGTGATTCGCAGATCACAAATTAATTTACAAGTTTAATTCCAGGCACGCAGGCCCCAGCACAGCACACATTAGGGCAACCCACATAAGATTAAATAAACAAACATCATGGCATCAATCAACATGTGATCCAATCATGAAATTAAATTTTTGAAAACCCCATGGCATCAATTTTAATTTCCTTATGTGCCCCTACAACCTTACAATGGTACATTGATAGGGATCCACTCATCCATCTAATCAGATCCTCTGCCCTTGCATGCACCGAGTCCTAACTGACCCGTGTTGACCTAATGGTCAACCATGCATGCGCCAAGGGCTGAACAACCCTCATGAGTTCTGGCAAGCGGGTGTGACCCCGGGCCTAGCTCATGTGTGTTCACTGGTTGTCTCAACCAGACCTCGCTACATGCCTAAGGTGCGATCGACCTATGGCCACCTCATGCTTGCGCACAGGTGCCATCTGGTCGATCCATCTAGGCTGTCAGATGGTCTGATCAGACTATTGGATCTAATCTAGAGGTGACTTCAACCCCATCAACCCATCTAAGGGTTTATTGTAGGTGCGGCTTAGATCTAATATGCAAGGCGCGCATGTCATTTAGGGTTTTTAAGAAAAACAACTACAACAACATGAAAGAAGCACAATCATCATACATGCGCCATTCAACTAGCGCCAACACAACATAACTCTCATACATGCGCAACATGAACATACTATCCACTAGTATAATCGCATGAAGAGAAAACATAGATCTAAGCATCAAACATATATGGATCACAAAACATACATAGCAATCATATGAATCATATAAGATCCTACCTCTGATACCAATTGAAGGGTCCCCTTCAAGGGGGAGCGCAAGCGGATAAAACCCCTTTCAAATGCATTTTGCTAGGGTTTCAAGAATTCAATCGCTTATGTGCTCATATGATCAACTATAATATTTCATTAGATCAAGAATGTGATCATACCAATGCCATAGATCGGATGTCGGCTTGGAAGCAAAGTTCAAAGAGAACTTCTCCAAAGGAATCGCACACAAGAAGAAGAAGGCCTACACCTTGAACGTCCCTTGTGCTAGCAAGGCTCCAAAGTATCCCTTGTCGCGTGAAGGAGATTTGGAGATCAAGCTTGGCGAGAGCAACCTTCCTCCTCTTCTCGTCCGAATTCCCTCACCCTCAAGGATGAACGTTGAGAAGAGAGGAGTGAAGTCGAGCGTTCAAAACGCTTTGGCGTTAAGGTGAAGTCGCCTTCAATACTTTCCATAAATGGAAGAGATGAAGCTATGCGCCCATTACCGAACCAAAACGCCTAACCCCTTGAACCAAGCGTTCACCCTTGTGAACCGGTTCAAGCCACTTCAATCCATTTCAATTTGGTTCAAGAACCAAATTAAACCAGCCCAAGCCATGGTCTAGATCTCATTGAACCAATGGTTCAATATCTAACCGTTGATCTCGTGATACTCTTGATCTCACTGTAAGATCCAAGGATCTTAAGTTCTGGTAAGCATTATTTTGATTTAAATAAAATTATTGACTATGATAATTTTATGTATTGGTTGTCAAATTATAGTTAATTAACTAGAGATTTTGGTTGTTAATTTATTGTAAATAAATTAGAGATTATTTATTTGATTGTTGGCTGATTTATGATAAATTATTATTGGTTGTTCATGATAAATTAATTAGGATTTATGGTTGTAAATTGTAAGTTAATTAATTAGAACTTATTGGTTAATTAATTAGACCTTATTGGTTAATTAATTAAATTCTTATTGGATATTAATTAAATCCTTATTGGATTTGCGCTTAAGTGAATTAATATCCAATAAGGATTTAATTAATATCCAATAAGAATTTAATTAATTAACCAATAAGGTCTAATTAATTAACCAATAAGTTCTAATTAATTAACTTACAATTTACAACCATAAATCCTAATTAATTTATCATGAACAACCAATAATAATTTATCATAAATCAGCCAACAATCAAATAAATAATCTCTAATTTATTTACAATAAATTAACAACCAAAATCTCTAGTTAATTAACTATAATTTGACAACCAATACATAAAATTATCATAGTCAATAATTTTATTTAAATCAAAATAATGCTTACCAGAACTTAAGATCCTTGGATCTTACATTCCTCCCTCCTTATAAAGCTTTAGTCCTCTAAAGCTCAGCATCCATATCATCAAAGAGGTAAGCATAAAATTTCCTCATATCAGCTTCAGTCTCCCATGTCGCCTCCTCCACTGACTGATTTCCCCAGATAACCTTTACCAAAGGTATAGTCTTGTTCCTCAGGACTTTATCTTTTCTATCGACAACCCGGAGAGGTCTTTCCTCGAAAGTCAAATCACTCTGAATCTGAAGAGGTTCCAATTCCAATACATGAGATGGATCAGGATGATATTTCCTCAATGCAGAGACATGGAATACATTATGCACATGATCCATAGCAGGAGGTAAAGCTAATCGGTAAGCCACTGTACCAATTCTCTCAATAATATCAAAAGGGCCTACAAATCTAGGGCTCAGCTTGCCCTTTTTGCCAAACCTCATTACACCCTTAGTAGGTGACACCTTCAAGAACACATGATCCCCTACCATAAACTCCAAGGAACGACGACGGTCATCAGCATAACTCTTCTGTCTGTCCCGAGCAATTTTCAGTTTATCCCGGATCTCTCTGACCTTATCAGTAGTCTCCTGTACTGCATCAGATCTCAAAATCATTCTGTCACCAGTTTCCTCCCAACACAAGGGAGTCCTACACCTTCTCCCATACAAAGCCTCATAAGGAGCCATCTGAATACTAGAGTGGAAGCTATTATTATAAGTAAACTCTATCAAAGATAGATCCCGGTTCCACTCAGAACTCCAATCAACCACATAGGCTCTCAACAAATCTTCTAGAGTCTGTATAGTACGCTCCGTCTGGCCATCAGACTGAGGATGGTATGCTGTACTAAAACTCAACTTAGTACCCAAACCTTCCTGTAAGCTCTTCCAAAATCTGGACAAAAAATCGAGAGTCCCTATCAGACACAATATCAACCGGAACTCCATGCAGTCTGACTATCTCATCAATGTACAATCTGGCCAGCCTCTCTAAAGAATAAGTCATCTTAACTGGAAGAAAATGGGTTGATTTAGTAAGTCTATCAACAATCACCCAAATAGCATCATGACCCAATCTGGTTCTGGGCAAACCACATACAAAATCCATACTGATGCATTCCCACTTACACTCAGGAATAGGAAGAGACTGCAAAAAACCACCAGGCTTCTGATGTTCAGCCTTTACAGTCTGACAGGTTAAACACCTAGAGACAAAATCATATACCTCTTTCTTCATGCCCGGCCACCAAAAACTCTTCTTGAGGTCCTGATACATCTTAGTCACGCCAGGATGTAGAGAATATTTGGAGTTATGGCTGTCCTCCAATATTTCTTTCCTCAAGCTTGGTTCCTCAGGGACACACACCCTTCCACGAAACCGAAGAATACCATCATCAGACAGGCTAAAATCCTGAACTGCGCCATCAACCAGACTATCCTTGATCTGAACTAATTTCGGATCCACAGACTGCTGATCTCTGATCTTCTGCAACAAAGCAGACTGTACTCTGAGAAAAGCCACATAACCCGACTGAACTCTAGGAGAAACACTGATCCTGAGATCGCTGAACTCCTGCAGTAACCGCCACTCACTGACTCGTAAAGCAGCTACTGAAGTAACTGGATGTCTGCTCAGCGCATCCGCCACTACATTGGCCTTTCCAGCCTGATACTGAATGGAGAAGTCATAGTCTTTGATCAACTCCATCCATCTTCTCTGTCTCATGTTCAACTCCTTCTGAGTGAAGATATACTTGAGACTCTGGTGATCAGTGAACAGATCAAACTCTTGACCCAACAAATAGTGACGCCATATCTTCAAAGCAAAGACTACGGCCGCCAACTCTAAATCATGAGTAGGGTAGTTCAATTCATACTCCTTCAGTTGTCTCGAAGCATAGGCTACTACAGAACCCTTCTGCATCAAGACACAACCCAACCCTTTGCCAGAAGCATCTGTATAAACAGTAAACCTTTCCCCATCACTAGGTATAATGAGGATCGGTGTACTAGTCAATCTCCTTTTCAGCTCTTGAAAACTCTCTTCACACTTATCATCCCAAATAAACTTGGCCTCCTTTCTGGTTAATTTAGTTAAAGGACCCGCCAACTTGGAGAATCCCTCAACAAATCTCCGGTAGTAACCTGCTAAACCCAGGAAACTCCTGATCTCAGTAGCACTAGTCGGTCTTCCCCAATTGAGAATGGCTTGCACTTTAACTGGATCCACAGACACCCCTTGACCAGAAATCACATGACCCAGAAAACTGATCTTCTCTAGCCAGAACTCACACTTGCTAGCCTTGGCATATAACCGGTTCTTCCTCAAGATCTCCAGCACTCTGCGCAAGTCACTGACATGATCTGAAGTAGTCCGTGAGTATACCAAGATATCGTCTATAAAGACCACCACACAAGAGTCAAGCAACTCATGGAATACCCTGTTCATCAAATCCATGAAGACAGCAGGTGCATTCGTCAGTCCAAAAGGCATAACTAAAAATTCGAAATGCCCATACCTGGTCCTGAAAGCAGTCTTAAATATATCCTCATCCTTGACCCTAAGCTGATAATACCCTGATCTCAGATCAATCTTAGAGAACACTGTCGCTCCCTGTAATTGATCAAATAGATCATCAATTCTGGGAAGAGGATACTTATTCTTGATAGTCACTTGGTTCAATTGCCTGTAGTCTATACACATCCTCAGGGTTCCATCTTTCTTCTTCACAAATAGCACTGGCGCTCCCCAGGGAGAAGCACTAGGCCGGATATACCCTTTCTCTAGCAATTCCTCCAGTTGTTTCTTAAGCTCGGCCAACTCTGAAGTAGCCATACGATAAGGAGCTCTGGAGATAGGTGCCGTACCTGGCGCCAACTCAATGCCAAATTCTACTTCTCTTATTGGTGGCAAGCCTGAAAATTCTTCAGAGAACACATCAGGAAATTCTTTCACCACCGCCATCTGAGTCAAATCAGAAGTAGAATCATCCTGCACCTTAACATGCGCAAGATAACCCTTGCATCCATTAGCAAGTAATTTCCTGGCCTGCAGGAAAGATATCACATGCGGTCCTTGGTCTGACACTAGACCTCTCACAAAAAGTCGATTCCCATCTAACAAATTCAAAGTGATTACTTTCTCAAAGCAATCCACAGAGGCATGATGGGAAGACAACCAATCCATTCCTAAGATGATATCATAATCTTGCATGTCTAAGAGGATTAGATCTACCAGAAACTCATAACCCTCTACATGTACTACACAGTCAGCACAAACAGTATCTGTAGATAACGATTTTCCTAAGGGAGTACTCACAGACACAGCATAATTCATCACCTTAGGTAACACAGGTAAACATGCAGCAAACTTAACAGATACAAAAGATAAATTTGCACCAGGGTCAAATAATATGCGGGCTAACTGATCAAATACGAATAAAGTACCTTCCACGACGGATCGGGAAGCTCGTGTATCCTTCTCAGCCACAGCATACACTCTAGTCTGGACTGTAGGCTTATCTGCGCCTCTAGGTTGCATCTCAGGTTCTTTGCAGTCCTTAGCCATGTGCCCTGGTTTCTTACACCTGAAGCATACACCATTCTTCCTATGGCAGTCTTTCACTAGATGTCCCTTGAGCCCACAATGACTACAAGTGATACCGTTTCTTGCATCCCTGGCATCCCTGAACTGCTGCGGTGCATCCCTGGACTGCTGCGGTGCCTTGTAGGAGTAAGGCTTATACCTGCTCTTCTTATAATCTTTATGCCTAGGGTACTTCTTACCCTTGCCGCCACTGCCATACTGAGGAACCGCCGCCTCAGTTGCAGGAACTACTGTCACGGCAACATGAGAACTCCTCTCAGATATATACCTCTCAATGGTACGCGCTCGCCCAACAGTTTCAACATAGGTCTCCAAGTGTTGAGCACCAACCTGCTCTCTAATGTCCCATCTGAGACCTCTGAGAAACTTAGTAGCTCTTGTCTTTTCAGTATTTATCAGATGAGGAGCATACTTTCCCAATTTCGTGAACTGTAATTCATACTGGTCCACTGTCATATCACCCTGCTCCAGATGAATAAATTCCACCTCTCGGTCCTCAACCAAGCTATCTGGGAAGTACTTCTCGTTAAATCGAGACAAGAAGTAAGGCCAATCTACAGTCTCATGTCTTTCTTCGGCAAGTCTCACTACGCCTTTCCACCACTCATCTGCGTCAGCACGCATCATGTAGGTGGTCAGACATAACTTGTCTTCGTCCGAGCAACGCATAACTTGGAAAATCTTTTCCAAGCACAGCTGCCAATTTTCGGCATTACTGGATTCTGAGCCCCTATAAAAAGAGCTGGGACCCAGTTTCTGGAATTCACTCACAAGTGAAGCATAGCGCCTGTGAGCGCCCTCCTGAGAGTCATCCCCCACTGCTCGAGTAGTAGTCTGGGGTCTCTCTTGAGTCAGCTGCTGCAAGAGCTGCTATTGTGCTTCTTGGTGCTGAGTCTGCTGCTGCTGCAGCATCTGAGCTTGCCTTTCTATCATAGCACCTTGTTGCTGAACCATGCCAGTCAGAGCCTCAATAGTTCTCGTGAGGTTCGGGGTCTGCTCGCCCTCATCACTAGCATTTCCTCTGGTTCGCACCATCTTAAATTCAAATTCCTACACGCACATATCATAGTCACACACATATCATAGTCAGGAAAACAATCATAAACCTATTAGGTGTCTAGCAATACACAAACATGTTTTCCCCCAAACTAAGTTTTAGCTAGCCAACTCCTCTGATACCATTCTGTAACATCCCACATTCTTAACCCCAAACAAATGGCACAATTCACAAATGATACAGGATGTTTCATATAAGATCGATCATATGCTAGGTAAAACCGAGTTCAAGAAAACACGATCTGAAAAAATTCCATAAATCCATACACACAAATTCACAAAACTCAAATCTCATAAATCTCGTAAGGGTACCTGCCACCACGCAATCCTTGCACTAGACATATGCAAGGCAACAGTTATATCAAAACCGATTAAAAATTCATAAAATCCATAAAGGTACCTGCCACCAGGCAATACTTGCACTAGACATATGCAAGTTACAGGGTATATCAAAACCGATTTCACAGAATATACAACAAGCCGAAATTCAAAACAAAATCACAAAATCGATTTTATAAACTCATACCAAACACCGAAACCAGGCTGAAGCCCGCGGTGACACAAAAATCAAACTCAGTTAACTGCCACAATCTGGCAACACAAATTCACATAGTTCACATGGTTCACATCACATAGTTCACATAGTTCATATAAATCATATGGTTTAGCCACAACCGGCTCCAGAAAATTTTAGCATAAAAGTTCTTAAGCAGCAAACATAATATCCACGCCAATGTTACTCATGAAATGCACCCCTGCTCTATGCCTGAAAATAATGAGGGGTGAGCTACACAGCCCAGTGAGTGGATAGTCTAAATCGACCATCCATAACATACACTCAAAAATATAGGCAGATTATTTTAAAGATTTTTAAAATGGCACAATTCTGCAACATATAACAAAATAAAGAAACAGAAATCATATAGACAATCAGATGTACACACTAGCATATAACAAACTCATGTTCACAAACTCAGGTTCTAGAGTTTTACTCTAACCCAATTAAACACATATATTTTAAACCAACTAAACACATAACAACTTAGGTTCACAAACTCAGGTTCTAGAGTTATACTCTAAACCACTAAACACACCAACACATAAGCAACCTAGTTGTCCAGCATATTCAGTAGTGACCAATATGGTCTAACCCGGCTTGGCCAAAGCACTGGGAGCCGCATGCAACACATAAACATGGATAGTGAGTAGAATCAAGAGGTGGCCCCCGCCAGGTCACGACGTGGCACTTTGCTCTATCACTCCATAACACATCAGAGTGATGACATCAAGAGGTGGCCCCTGTCTGATCAAGACATGGCACTTTGCGTCTTATATCACCCCATCACATAAAGAGTAATGACATCAAGAGGTGGCCCCTGTCTGATCAAGACATGGCACTTTGCGTCTTATATTACCCCATCACATAAAAGAGTTATGACATCAAGAGGTGGCCCCTGTCCGACCAAGACATGGCACTTTGCGTCAAAAACCCGTTCTCCCAAAAGGTTCCTACTGGACAACAGACACATCTTATTTCATATTTCACATAGATGAACATATTTCACAAAGGTGGACTCCTAAGTGTCAACTAGACTCTAGGATAGTCATCACAAAAATCATATCGGGCAGGCTGAACATCAACCCCCATCACAATAATCATAATAGGCAGGCTGAACATCAACCTCCTGACATATCACAATACAGGGCTGAAATTCAAACCCTTAACATAACACATAAGGACTATCCCCTTGAGTTCATAGTTACACCTAGCCTTAGTCCTAACTATCACATAACACATAATATTCAAAATTCTCATAATCACATAATTTTCAAAAATCTCATAACCACATAATGTTCCAAAAATCACATAATCACATAATTATTCAAAAAATCACATAATCACATAGTAGTGTAGTCCTTAGGTTTCATGCTGATTAGTTCAGTCTAACCTTGCTATATTATCACCCAAAGTTATCAATCAATATTTCATGTCATTACTTTCTGCATACACCATTCAATTAAAAATACATAATAATACAGAAAATTCACTAAATTTCGTTCACAATTAACATAAATGCAGAATATCACATATTCATAGTTTTCTACTAGTTCTGATAACAAAAGACAGAAATACCCCTAGTTCAAAGTTTAAGTCATACAAGAAAAGTTATCCAAAAATTTCGTAAAAATATTCATTACGTCCCTCATGATCCCTAGATTCGTAATTTCAAGTTTTCCCCAATTTTAACTAGGAAATTTACCGAATTACCCCTAGGTCAACTTCAGTCAACAGAAACTTTTATTTCTAAAAATTCCCAAAAAAATACAGTAGAGTCCTCATATACCTAATTTCATGAATATCAAGTTTTCCCCAATTTTTACCCATGCATTTGGGCGTAATTTCGAGAAGAAGGGTCGAAATTCTCATTCAAACCCTAAACTTCATGCAATTGAAAAACTAAAGCTACATACATGCTTAAACAAGGTCTAATTGATGATTAGAAGCCTTAAAAATGTAAAGCCCTAATTGTCATGCAACCTAGGGTTTCGAATTTTTAGGGAAAAGCAAAGAAAACGTATACAACTTGCAATCAAGGTTCATGTCATGTTTCTAGGCATCAAACTTCTCTAAAACAAACAATACATCCAAAATTCATGAACTAGGTGAAGGAGAAAATCCACTCACCTCTTAACCAAGAACACAAGGTGAAAATTCTCCAAAAACAATTCGTCTAAGGCTTGAAGTTCTACCAAGAATCGCCACCAAACACCAAGGAAAATTCGCCAAAGGGGAAGAGATGGAGAAATCGCCAAAATCGCTTCAAGAACTCTTCAATAACACCAAAATCGCCTTCTTCCTCCTAGCCATCGCCCAAGGTTTTTCTTCAAGCCAAAAAATCGCCAAAACCTCTACCCTAGCCGAAATTACTACTTAAACTTTGGGTTTTTAAATTTTAAACCCATTAACCAATTAATTCCAAAAGGGTTTAACCCATTTAACTAATAATTTCGAATTTTAAATCTAATATCCAATAACCCAATAACCCATGGTTTAAGTGAAAATCCAATATGAATTTAAATTAACATCCAATTAATTAATTCACTTAAGCGCAAATCCAATAAGGATTTAATTAATATTACAACCCACTTAGTCGGCAAACTATTTATTAACTTGGTGAGCCGATTTGCAACGTGGCTCAATCTATTAAAATGCTTAAGCCCAAGTTAACAATAGCAAGCCCACTAAGCCTTATATACCATATAATCTCTTCTCCCACTTCCAATATGGGACTAAACTCGGGGTATTACAATCTCCCCCACTTAAGACTTGACGTCCTCGTCAAGCCCAAACATTAACACATGCCCAAGAATCATCCCTTAGTTGGCAGCATGTGAGGTCAGCCCAAAGGTGGCTCCACCATCCTCGGTAGCCCTTTCCTATTGGCCTCTCACCATGCTTAGGACTAAGTTTTGCTCTGATACCATTTATTACGACCCGCTTAGTAAGCAAACTATTTGTTAACTTGTGAGCCAATTTGCAACGTGGCCCAATTTATTAAAATGCTTAAGCCCAAGTTAACAATAGCAAGCCCACTAAGCCTTATATACCATATAATCTCTTCTCCCACTTCCAATATGGGACTAAACTCGGGGTATTACACTCACCGATCTAGCATCAATACTCTCGATCGAAGCTTACCGATCTCAAGTCCCAATCAATCAAACATGATCAGACCAGATCTCACTTACAATCAGAGCCTCTATCCCTTTAAACTGAACCCAAACAATTCAGTCCACACGATCTGACTTAAGTAAGCCATATCATCAAATTGTGCGACCCTGAGGGTTTCCTTTAAATGTCGGTAACGATAACTTTCGTTATCACGATCAGTGAGGGGTATCTAGCAACACATCACTGTCTCCCGATATAAAGGAAAGAGTCTTCCAAGACTTCACCCAAACCACAGCACAAGTGTGAATCAACTTCACTAGGCATACATGTGTCCTTTGCCACTGGATGTTCTTATTGGACAAGCGGGTCAAGCTTGTAACTCCAATACGATGAGCATGATTAGATCAGATGAACATAGTCATCTGGGTATGGCCATAAACTATCTCAATCATCTCATATAGGGGGGCCCCTTTAGAACATCACACTCCTTAAACAAGGAGACGGCAATCCTATGTCTATCACTAGTGCCCTAACCTGATTCAAGCTCACCATCCAAGATAGTCTATAATCATTATGTTTCAAATGATATTGAACTACCTCAAGACAATGACAATCATCATTTAGAAACACAAGTGATCTCAAGTCGGAGGACATGTGCCACTTGGTGCTTACAAGGATCATTCACATTGTGACAAGCAATTGAATATCCTAGTAGGGTCTGTCCAGTACATCCAATGTACCCATGAGTCTACATCTTATTCCATGCTCGAAGCATCCTATAAGATTAGAACACATATTAGTCTCAATCATATCAAGGCTGTCTCATGTTCACCAAGATATCTCGACTAAGGACATATGCATGTCAGCCTAGCTGAACAGCTTTGAGACATTATTCAGAATTACACTTATTACAGCAGACAAGCTAGCAACCTGAATAATAACCATGCCTTTATAAACATAAGAGTTTATTACATGATACTTATACAATCCCAAGGCCTCAAACATTAGCCTTAAGGGCATACCCCAACATAGGGGCGATCCCTTGAACGTGAGGCATGCTACCTATTTTGGAAAGCATGACTTCCAAAAATAGTAAACCCTCAATGTGTTCAAGCGTTCACGCCAAGTCAACAAGTCGCAACCTTCTCCTCTTTGAACCAAGCGTTCACTTGATGAACCGGTTCAATCTCATTTGGTTTAAAGACCAAATCAAACCAAGCATTGGTCTAGATCATATTAAACCATAAGGCTCAAGATCTAACCATTCATCTCTTGATGCTCTTGATCTCATCGATCTAGCATCAATTCTCTCGACCGAAGCTTACCGATCTCAAGCCCTAATCAATCAAACATGATCAGACCAGATCTCACTTACAATCAGAGTTTAAACTCCTTTAAACTGAACCAAAACAATTCAGTCCACACGATCTGACTTAAGTAAGCCATATCATCAAATTGTGCGACCCTAAGGGTTTCCTTTAAATGTCGGTAACGATAACTTACGTTATCACGATCAGTGAGGGGTATCTAGCAACACATCACTGTCTCCGGATATAAAGGAAAGAGTCTTCCAAGACTACACCCAAACCACAGCACAAGTGTGAACCCAAGTCACTTGACATATGTGTTTCCTTTGCCACTGGATGTTCTTATTGGACAAGCGTGTCAAGCCTGTAATTCCAATATGATGAGAATGATTAGATCAGATGAACATAGTCACCTGGGTATGGCCATACACTTTCTCAACCATCTCATCCAGGGGGCCCCAACAGAACATCACACTCCAAACAAGGAGACGGCAATCCTATATCTATCACTAGTGCCCTAACATGACTCATGCTCATTATCCAAGATAGTCTATAACCATTATGTTTCAAATGATATTGAACTACCTCAAAACAATGCCAATCATCATTTAGAAACAGAAGTGATCTCAAGTCAGAGGAAATATGCCACTTGTTTGCATATAAGGATTATTCACATTGTGACAAGCAATCGAATATCCTAAGTAGGGTCTGTCCAGTACATCCAATGTACCCATGAGTCTACATCTTATTCCATGCTCGAAGCATCCTATAAGATTAGAACACATATTAGTCTCAATCATATCAAGGCTGTCTCATGTTCACCAAGATATCTCGACTAAGGACAATACTGCATGTCAGCCAAGCTGAACAGCATTGAGACATTATTCAGAAGTATACATATTGCAGCAGATAATGCAACAACCTGAATAACAACCATTGCCTTTATAAACATAGAGTTTATACATGATACTGAAATAATCCCAAGGCCTCAAACATTAGCCTTAAGGGCATACCCCAACAATCTCCCACTTGCACTTAATCTAATGGTTGAGAAATCTCAAACCCATATTATTACAGTGCTTCTCATGCTTCTGCTGCGCCAGAGGCTTTGTAAGCGGGTCAGCTAGATTGTCATCTGTATGAACCTTGCAGACTTTGATCTCACCACGATCAATGATCTCCCGGATCAAGTGAAACCTTCTCTGTATGTGCTTGGACTTCTGGTGCGACCGTGGTTCCTTTGCCTGTGCTATTGCTCCAGTGTTGTCACAGAAGATAACCAAAGGATCTGCACTCGAAGGAATAACACCAAGTTCCTGAACGAACTTACGAATCCACACTGCCTCCTTAGATGCTTCTGAGGCTGCAACATACTCGGCTTCTATTGTGGAATCAGCAACAATTGATTGTTTGAAACTTTTCCACACCACTGCTCCTCCATTCAAGCTAAAAACATAGCCTGATTGCGATCGGAAATCATCCTGGTCAGATTGGAACGAAGCGTCAGTATATCCTTCAATACTGAGTTCTTCCTGACCTCCATATATCAAGAACATATCTTTGGTCCTCCGAATATATTTCAAAATGTTCTTGACCGCAATCCAGTGTGCCTTCCCTGGATTACTTTGGAACCGACTGGTCACGCTTAACCCGTAAGCGACGTCTGGGCGAGTACACAACATCGCATACATAATGGACCCAATAGCCGAAGCATAAGGCGTATTGTCCATTAAATCTTTCTCAGTCTGTGTTTGTGGACACTGACTCTTTGAAAGATTCAGACCATGTCTGACTGGAAGATATCCTCTTTTAGAATTTTCTAAATGGAATCTCTCCAGGACTTTATCGATGTAAGTACTCTGGCACAGCCCGAGAAGCCTCTTAGATCTATCTCTGTAGATCTTCACACCTAATACATAGGCTGCTTCTCCTAAATCTTTCATCTGGAAACATGTTCTTAACCATGCCTTGACTGCATGTAGTTCAGGAATATCGTTTCCAATGATTAAGATATCATCGACGTAGAGGACTAGGAAAGTAATCACGCTCCCACTAAACCTCTTATATACACACGGGTCATCTTCATTCTTGATGAAACCAAATTCACAGATTGATTCATCAAAACGAATATTCCAGCTTCCTGATGCTTGTTTAAGTCCATAAATGGACTTCTTTAATTTGCATATTTTATGACGATCTGATGGATTAGTGAAACCTTCAGGTTGTGTCATATACACATCCTCCTCTAATTTTCCATTAAGGAAAGTGGTCTTCACATCCATTTGCCAGATCTCATAATCATAATATGCTGCTATCGCAAGAATAATCCGAATAGACTTGAACATGGCTACAGGAGAGAAAGTTTCATCATAATCTATCCCGTAGATTTGTTTGAAACCTTTCGCAACTAGCCTGCCTTTATAGGTAACCACGTTACCATCCATGTCAATCTTCTTCTTGAAGATCCACTTACAGCCTATAGGGATTACTCCCGGAGGCGGATCAACCAAATCCCAAACATGGTTATCTGACATGGAGTCCATCTCGGCTCGCATAGCTTCAAGCCATCTCGCTGATTCCGGTCCACTGACCGCATCCGCATAAGTGAGGGGTTCATCATCAATGATGTAGACTCCGTCATAGCGCTTAGGCTGTCGACGGATCCTTCCCGATCTTCGCGGTTCCCGTGATATCTGAGCCTCAGGTTGTTCAGTAACCTGATCTACTGGCTCAGGCTCATCCAACTGTGCTTGACTACTTTGTCCTTCTTCTGGATTCTCATCCAGCTTTATTTCTCTCCCACTGGCCTCTTGCAGAAGAAATTCCTTCTCAAGAAAAATAGCCGTCCGAGCAACAAATACTTTGTTCTCTTTGGGATCGTAGAAATAATAACCCTTGGTTTCTTTAGGGTAACCGACAAAGATACATTTCTCAGATCTGCTCTCTAGTTTCCCAGAGGCGAGGTTTTTGACATAAGACTCGCAACCCCAGATCTTAATAAATGTCAAGCTCGGCTGTTTCCCATACCATAACTCATATGGAGTCTTTGAAACTGCCTTGGATGGCACTCGGTTTAGTACTTTTGCAGCTGTTTCCAGTGCAAATCCCCAAAAGGAGTAAGGTAGAGTAGCCTGACTCATCATAGAACGAACCATATCCAGTAAGGTTCTATTTCTCCTCTCGGACACACCATTTCATTGCGGTGTTCCTGGCGGAGTGAGCTGTGAGATAATCCCACACTCCTTCAGATAGTCAATAAACTCATGACTCAAGTATTCTCCACCTCGATCTGAGCGAAGTGTCTTGATATTTCGGCCTAGCTGATTTTGTACTTCATTTTTGAACTCTTTGAACTTGTCAAAAGATTCACTCTTATGTCTCATTAGATAGACATAACCATATCTACTGAAATCATCAGTAAAGTTAATGAAGTATGAATAGCCACCTCTGGCATGTTTACTAAATGGCCCACACACATCACTGTGAATGAGGTCAAGTAAACCTGAAGCCCTTTGACCTTTGTTGGAAAAAGGAGACTTCGTCATTTTACCCATTAAAAAAGCTTTGCATGTATCAAGCTCCTCATAGGAGAATGATCCCAGCAGTCCATGATCATGCAACCGCTTAATGCGCTTTTTGTTAATATGGCCTAAACGACTATGCCATAACAAGGTGCTGTCATCAGCATACTTGGCTTTCTTAATATCAATCTGTTGTATTGAACATTCCATGTCCAACATGAATAACCCATTGTTAATTGACCCAGTAGCATAAACAATATTATCAAAAGAAATATAACACTTTGAAATCTTGCATTCAAAGGAAAACCCTTTCCTGACAAGAGCAGGAATAGAGATAATATTCTTAGTTATGCTCGGTACAAAATAACAATTGTCCAGTTCTAATACAAGACCAGATGGTAAAGAGATGTGATATTCTCCTACAGCAACAGCAGCAACCCGTGCCCCGTTTCCTACTCGTAGGTCCACCTCATGCTGTCCCACCTGTCTTCTTCTCTTGAGTTCCTGTACATTTGAACAAATGTGAACTCCACATGCAGTGTCTAACACCCATGAAATAAAAGAAGAAGATACCATGACTTCAGTCACGGAAATACCTGAGCCAGAAGCGAAAGGGTTGCTTCCCTTCTTATCTCCTTGGAGCGCTTTACAGTCCTTTTTCCAGTGACCCAACTGGCCACAATAGAAACATCTATATTCCTTTGACCGCTTTATCTTTTGCTTTAGAGCCTTGTTGTAGCTCTTGATAGGGGCTTTGCCCTTCTTCCCCTTCTTCTTGTTCCTAGAAGGAACCATTAGGACAGAGGATGAAGGCTTTCCCTTCTCACGAGACTGAGTCTGCTCTGTAGTCAAGAGCATGTTCAGTAACTCTGCCGGGGTACAGTCGATCTTGTTCATATTAAAATTAATGATGAACGGATCGAAAGAGGCCGGAAGAGACTGCAGGATGATGTCTACAACAAGCTCCTGATTGATGGTGTGTCCCAGTTTCTCTAAAGCCTCCTTGTACCCAATCATCTTGAGTACGTGAGCTCCCACTGGACTCCCTTCAGTCAGTTTGCTCTGAAAGAAAAGTTTCATCAAATTATAGCGTTCAGTCCTTGCCTGTGCAGCATACAGCATCTTGAGGTTTGCTATAATTTCTATAGCAGATAAATCCTCATGCTGACGCTGAAGCTCTGGCGTCATAGACGCAAGCATAAGGCAAGCGACATCAATGCTATCATTGACATGCTTCTCATAAGCTTCCCGAACCGCCCTTGCGGCGTTCGCAGCGGGTTGAGGCGGTATTGCCGTCTCGAGGACATACAGTTTCCTCTCAGCCTTAAGAACAATCTTAAGGTGTCCGTACCAGTCTGAGAAGTTTGGCCCAGCAAACTTCTCCCTTTCCAGTAAGGATCGCACATTGAACGCTGTGGTGTTCGTTGCTGCAGTAATCTACAACATTGCAAGAACAGCAAGGTCAGTATCAATGTTAGAATCAATTCAGGACTTAAGAATGATTCTTTTCTCACTATTTTATCTGACTGAAAAATCCAGTAAAACAGTCCGAAAGAGTAAAACTCTTTTAGTGAGATGGGATCCAGATTTCATACTTGGTCTCCGCGTCCCGCTCAGGCGAGATAAGATGCACAGAGAGTACAAGCACTAATCTCTGGTAGGCAATCCCTGCCAATCGCCAACCCGTGCGATTCCCCTTCATCTGGGCAATCCAGCAGACTGTGCCAACTGAGTTGGTACAACACAGTCTCTGATCCCACAGATGGCTGCCTCCATATAGCTACCATATGCTCAATATGTAGCCTACATGGTCAAGCTGACCCGACCTACTCCCTGGACCACCACGTGCTATGCGGAGCAACGAGAAGCGATAAATCCCTTCTCTGTAACACGCAGGTGTAATCACACACCGTCTGAAGATAGATGGGCGTGCCCACTGAGTGGGTACAACACGGCCCCAACGATAGTCAGAACAGTGAGGTTTCGCGTCAGAAGGCTTACGTGCTTGATATTTAACGTTGGATTTTAACGGTCCTTTTATCTTCTTACTATCATTCAAATCCTATGGTGATAGCAGAAGAATAAATCATGCAGTTACAAAATTACTTAAACAGTAAATTGAAAGCATGAAGATCTTATGTGGTAAAAGCCCATTAAGCCTAAGTAAGACCTTAATTAACTTAAGTCTTCACTTGAGCTCTTCATGGGTCTTTATGAATTTCATCTGGCCCAACCCGGGCCCAAGCGCCCACTGCAGCTCAGATGCGCCCACCAGGTAAAATGCGCCTGTCCTAGAGTCGAACCCTAGACCTCCCACTGGTGAAGCCACTTGCTGCATGCGCCTCTGCCATGTGTGCTCTGTGCTCATGTCTGATTAAATTACAATTTAATCTATCTAGACATGATTGACTCGCAGGTCAATTACACTTTATAAATTAATTAAAATGTGATGCGCAGATCATAATAATAATTTACAATAATCATCCAGGCACTCAGGCCCCAGCACAGCACACATTAAATTTTGGGGAGCCCACATAAGATTAAATAAACACTCAATCATGTTATACAAACATCATGTGATCCATTCAAGAAAATAAAATTTTCGAAAATCCCATTGGCATCAATTTTATTTCCTTATGTGCCCTACTACCTTACAACGGTCCATTAATAGGGATCCACTCATCAGACCTAGTCAGACCCACTGCCCTTGCATGCACCAAGTCATAACCGACTTGAGTCGACCTCATGGTCAACTATGCATGCGTTAAGGGCTGAACGTCCCTCATGAGTTCTGGCAAGCGGGTGTGACCCCGAGCCTTAATCATGAGCGTTCATTGGTTGTCTCAATCAGACATCGCTACACGCCTTTCTGCAGTCGACCAATAGCCACCACATGCTTGCGCATAGGTGCCATCTGGTCGACCCATCTAGGCTGTCAGATGGTCTGATCAGACTGTTGGGTCTTGACTGGACGATGACTTCAACCCTAATAACCCGTCTAAGCTTTTCAAGTAGGCGCTTAGATCTAATGGATGCGCGCAAGTAAAAGAGTTTGAGAAAAACTACAACATGCGCCAACAATATACATGCGCCAATGTAAAGCATACATCTATATTCGCATGATCATCTATCATGTGTTTTCGCATGTCATTTAGATCTATTCATAAGCGCAAACAAGGATCACAACAAGCAATCATATGATTCATACATGAATTTTGGTCTGATACCAATTGAAAGTTCCCTTAAGGGGGCGAAACCCTAATCATGCGCATATAAAATAAATTGCATGGGCGGAATCTAGGGTTTCCTAGGATCGCATGTATGAACATAGATCAACTTAATAATTTGTATAGATCAACACAAGGATCATACCATTGCCATTGCTTGGATGGCGACTTGGAAGAAGAGGGCGAGCGGCTCTCCTCCAAAGGTGACCCACACAAGATGAGAAATGGCTTTCTCCTTGTCGCTCCTTGTGCTAGCAAGGATCTCCAAGTCTCCTGATCGCTTGAAGGGAAGATGAGATGATCTCTTGGTTTTGTTCTCTTCTCCTTTTCGTGAAGTCTCACCACCCGAGAGCAAGAGAGAAAGAGAGGCGAGAATAGGGGCGATCCCTTGAACGTGAGGCGTGCTACCTATTTTGGAAAGCATGACTTCCAAAAATAGTAAACCCTCAATGTGTTCAAGCGTTCACGCCAAGTGAACAAGTCGCAACCTTCTCCTCTTTGAACCAAGCGTTCACTTGATGAACCGGTTCAATCTCATTTGGTTTAAAGACCAAATCAAACCAAGCATTGGTCTAGATCATATTAAACCATAAGGCTCAAGATCTAACCATTCATCTCTTGATGCTCTTGATCTCATCGATCTAGCATCAATTCTCTCGATCGAAGCTTACCGATCTCAAGCCCTAATCAATCAAACATGATCAGACCAGATCTCACTTACAATCAGAGTTTAAACTCCTTTAAACTGAACCAAAACAATTCAGTCCACACGATCTGACTTAAGTAAGCCATATCATCAAATTGTGCGACCCTAAGGGTTTCCTTTAAATGTCGGTAACGATAACTTACGTTATCACGATCAGTGAGGGGTATCTAGCAACACATCACTGTCTCCCGATATAAAGGAAAGAGTCTTCCAAGACTACACCCAAACCACAGCACAAGTGTGAACCCAAGTCACTTGACATATGTGTTTCCTTTGCCACTGGATGTTCTTATTGGACAAGCGTGTCAAGCCTGTAATTCCAATATGATGAGAATGATTAGATCAGATGAACATAGTCACCTGGGTATGGCCATACACTTTCTCAACCATCTCATCCAGGGGGCCCCAACAGAACATCACACTCCAAACAAGGAGACGGCAATCCTATATCTATCACTAGTGCCCTAACATGACTCATGCTCATTATCCAAGATAGTCTATAACCATTATGTTTCAAATGATATTGAACTACCTCAAAACAATGCCAATCATCATTTAGAAACAGAAGTGATCTCAAGTCAGAGGAAATATGCCACTTGTTTGCATATAAGGATTATTCACATTGTGACAAGCAATCGAATATCCTAAGTAGGGTCTGTCCAGTACATCCAATGTACCCATGAGTCTACATCTTATTCCATGCTCGAAGCATCCTATAAGATTAGAACACATATTAGTCTCAATCATATCAAGGCTGTCTCATGTTCACCAAGATATCACGACTAAGGACAATACTGCATGTCAGCCAAGCTGAACAGCATTGAGACATTATTCAGAAGTATACATATTGCAGCAGATAATGCAACAACCTGAATAACAACCATTGCCTTTATAAACATAGAGTTTATACATGATACTGAAATAATCCCAATGCCTCAAACATTAGCCTTAAGGGCATACCCCAACACTAACCAGCTCACATACCAGTCTCACAAGTACCATAGCTGTCCCATATCCACTAAGGTACATCGACTGGGGACAATAGTTTGAGCACAGATCCAATCTGTCTCCAGGGACATTATCATGTTAGTACATGTGCGCAGATGTAAACAAACATTGACAATGACAATGCCAGATTGATATATATATAAATATCAAAGTCATGTAGTACATAAGTGGACCAAAACTAGGTCCTAGGGCATATACACCAACAGCATAAAGGTGGAGGGCGCGTTGGTAAGGCCAAAGGGCATGACCAACCACTCGTAGAGGCCGTCCTTCATCTTAAAGGCCGTCTTCCACTGATCGCCTTCACAGACGTGGACCTGATAGTAACAGCTCCGGAGGTCAAGCTTGGTGAACCAACACGCACCGGAAATGAGGCCCAACATGTTGTCTAAGAGGGGAATGGGGAACCGGTACTTCACTGTGATGCGATTGATTGCACGGCAATCAATGCACATCCGCCAGGATCCGTCCTTCTTCGGGGTGAGAAGGGCAGGGACTGCACAAGGGCTAAGGCTTTCATGGATGAAGCCTTTGGCCAGGAGGTCGTCGACCTACCTCTTGAGCTCCGTGTGCTCAATTGGGTTGAGGCGATGGTGGGGCAGGTTGGGCAGAGATGCCCCAGGGACGAGATCGATGACATGCTGGATGTGACAATCCGGAGGGAGGCCAACGGGGAGGTCTATCGGGGAAATGTCAAAAAACTCAGCGAGAAGGGCGGTGACCTCGGCTGGCAAAGGAGCCCGAGGGGACGAAGGCTCATGGGGGATCTCATGCACCATGAGAGCATAGACGACCGCGGACTCATGGGCTTCCGATAAGATGGAACCAGGGCAGACAAGTGTGACCGGCTTAGGTGCCGATGGCCAGGGGAGGGAAGGTGAGACTAAGCCCTTCGAGGTGGAGGCCCGCAACTCCTTGGGCGGAGCCAGGGTCAGGCAGATCTTAGGCCCTCTATGCTGGAAGATGTAGGTGTTAGACAGGCCATAGTGGATGACGTCGCGGTCATTGAGCCAAGGCCTGCCAAGAAGGACATGGGCGACGTCCATGGATGTAACGTCGCACCACACCTTCTCGGAGTTGTCACCGAAGTAAATGGGGACTTGGCAGCAATGGGTGATGGGCAGGCTAGACGTGTCGACCCACGCAATCGAATAGGGTCGAGGGCGCGGCTCCAAAGGGAGACTGAAACGGGTGACCACCGTCCGGGAGACGACGTTGAGGCTGCTACCCCCATTGATCACGATTTTGCACAAGTGTCTATTACACTTAATATAAGTGTAAAAGATGCTCGTGCGCTTCCAATCCTCAGATGGAGGGGGACAGTGCACAAGGGTGCAGTGGACTACGGCCAAGGTAGGATGCGGGCTCGACTCCTCATCGGAGTAACACTGGGGTCCAACCTTTTGGGCCGAGGGTGGCCCGAGAGTGGTGACGACGTGGGGGTCGCGCAGAGCGGCCGCGATGTGCAAGGAACGGCTACGAAGTGTGGGGCAGTCCCGGTTGAAGTGACCGGTCTGACCACAGTGACGAGAAGGTCAGGGGGCACCGCAGCGAAGGGTGCCTTACCCTTTTCGTCCAAGGTCAGATGGGGCGCAGGCGCCTCACGCGGAGGAGTCTCATGGCAGGGGGCCGGAGCATGGGCGGGGGTGAGTACGTTAGAATGCTGGTTGTTCTCGGTTGTGGTCAATAATTGTTCAAATTTTAGAGTTTTTCATAGAGCACACGAGGTGGGTGGAAGGTAATGGCCAAGTCAGATTTTGGGATGATCGATGGTGGGGTGAAGCTCCTCTCTCGCGGGGCTGACGCTTATCAAACTTCCACTGACTTTACTTTCCCGAACAAGCCCTCCCTTCCTTATTAAGGAACCTTTTTTAACGGCCACATGCATTAGAAAAAGGCGGATACGCCTCACTCATTTCGAAGACTAAAAATGCTTTCTATCCCATTCCATTCCTCCTTTCCTAAAGAAAAGAACAAGATTGGCCAGCAAACAAGCGCTTTTTAGCTAAAGTCATCTTCCTGAAAATATCCCGATCTCCTGCTCTGACCTCTTGACTCTTACAGCAATCTTCCACTAAGGTCTACTTCTTTATGAGTTATTGTATTCTCCCTCCTGACTTTACTAAACGGGATCTCTCTCTATCTACGTAGCTATAGTCAAACGAGATTATCCGCCCTTCCTGGCCTGGTATGTCCTGGATGCCTTACTAGGGAATACAGGGGTATAGAGCAAATCACTCACTCATGCATGAATCGGACGACGCTGGGGAATGGGTTCTCCACGACGGGGCTGCGAACGCAAATCCTGCTCGATCTCGCGTGCATGGTGTAGGATGAGGATGATCGACTCTAACCCATAGGACGGAAGGGCGCGTTGGATATCCTCACAGAGTCCGCGCTTAAACCTAGAGAGCTTGAACGCCGGGTCCTCCCTAAGATTGCAACGGATTTCGAGTTCGTCGAAGCGAGAGTGGTACGCATCGACGGAGTCCGATCCCTGCGAGATAGCGCAATAGGAGTCGAGGAGGCGCTGACGGTAAGTGGGCGGTACATATTTCTCCATAAGGCGATAGCACATCTCTTCCCACCGAGTGATAGGGGGAAGACGCTGGTCAACTAGTTGGCGCTCAACATTTGTCCAGTACAACTGGGTGGGGCCAGCAAGTAGTAGGCGAACATAACTGACCTCAAGGTGCGCGGACATGGCGCTCCACTCGAAATAGTTTTCCACGGCTGAAACGCAGTCAAGGAAATCATTGGGATCTAGGCAACCCTTGAAGACAGGGGGGTCGATGTGCGTGTGACGACGGACCTCATGGTCCTCATGACTTCGCTGGACCGGATGCTACGGGGGAGGGGCCTACTCCACCTACGCGGACTCATCACTGAAGTAGAATGAAACTCCCAAGGAAAGACCTAAGGTATGGAGCTCAATAGGTTTACACTCAGGCATGCGCAAGTTCAGTTTATCTAAGTGGCAGTGAAGGACACTAGCATGCAACCTTAGAGAAATTAACGTACATGGATTGAGATTACCTGAGGCCCCCTTTAGGGAAGGGGGCCAAAACCCCTTTCTTTGCTCCAAACTCCCATATCTTGGCATTGAGGCTAAGATTGGGAGATTAAATGGCCTACAAGAACAATAAGCATCAAGGCTGGGAGAATAAAACCCCAAGGTCCTTGTAAACTAACAAATGTACTTAAGAAAGGGTCTTGGTCAGTTCTTCAACTCCAACAGCCGAATGCTTCAAGATGTCTTCCAGCTGTGATCTTCAAGCTCCACGTCCAATGGAAGATGCCTCCATGTAAGTGTGTGTCACTCAAGGGGGAAGAGGGGAAGAGGAGGATTAGAATCTTAGTAACTAAGAGGAAGAGGGAAGAAGATGAGAGGGTTGGCTAGCCAGGAGAAGAGAAGGGGGAAGAGAAGGTATTCGGTGACAAGCACCACACAAGCACAAGCTCATGTTTCCATAACCTTTTTCATGAAAGATAAGATGATGCTCCCAAACCAATGTACAAAGTCTTTTAACCTTCCCCTCCAACGTTCCACTCCTATTCGGCTGAAGTTGGATTCAAACAAAGGCTGAGATAGGCAGGCTGGCGCATTTACTGATTTGCTTCTTTGAGTTAGGCAATCAGCCCTGTTTTTGGGCTGCCTTGAGCTTGACTTTCCTGAAACGTGTAGAGCTGGAGCTATCCCCATTTAGGCAAGCAATTCAGCTTGCTTGCAGTCCTCTATAAGCAGGTTCTTCCCTTGGTCTTTAGCCTTGTCGCATATGCAGAATTAGAGCTTGCTTTGGTCATCAAATGTTGACTATTTTGACCCACATGTTGCTGTTGGTTTGTATTGAAGCTGGGCAGCAAAGATGTGGGTCTTGGGCTGGTCAATTGGGCCGGTTCTAGGGCCCCATGTGGGCTGCTTCAAGTGGGTTGGTGGAGGGGTGAGGTGCTTTGTACAAATACACACTCAAACCTAAACTATGCAACCTACTACATCCACTAGGAAAGTAAATACTTAAAAGAAAACAAAATGCCTAGGTGACGTAGAACGGAAGTTTGGGAAGAGAAGAGAAGAGAAAGAAGAGAAGAGAAACCCTTAGCTTAGCAAGCTAAGGGGGAAGAGGAGAACTACATGCCCTAACCCTAACCTCCCAAGGAGGAAGACAACACACCAACCAACAGGTTTCCAAAAATAATATTATAACTTATCATTCAACTTGGAACGTTTTACATGATATAGGCAAACCACCAACGGCTGTTAAGGAGATTTCGTATTGAAAACATAAGAGAGAATTAAACTAGGTAGGACTACAGCAGTTCCAAATCGGTGGTTGAAGTTCCAAGTCGGTGGCTGGATGTGTAATTGAGAAAAGGCTGGCTTGAAAGTCAAAATTGGTAGCTAGAAGAAATGGCCGCATGTCTTGGTGGCTGCTCCTTCAATGATGCCTTTAATTCCATGAAGACTTGAAAGTCAACATCAGTTCTTGAAGAGTTTAAAATCGGCTGGAGTTGACATCTGGTGGCTGTATGTGTCGGCTAGGATTAGTGAAGGTCTTCCGCATGTTGATTGCTTTGATTTGGCTGTGCAGGCACATGGAGGTTGGCGGAGATGGGCGGCTGCATGCCCTTATTTCTCTTGGATTGATTTTTACTTGCTCGTTAAGTATTGCATGCTGACTAAATATTGCATTTACTTGGAAAGAGGTGGCTTGCAGCATTGATTGGCGCATGCAAGGAAGCTTCTAAACTGGTTGGAAGAGTGGAGCAGCATGGATTGGCTTGTCTGGAAGCATGTTCACTTGATCCTCGTGCAAATGATGTTGACTTGCTGGTTTAGTGAGTTGACTGGTGAATGTGTACGGGTCTTTCGTGCAAAGGAGGTGGCATGACTGCTTTGTTGACTTTACTTGACTTTTCCATTGAAGCTTGTCGTTCACTTTGATTTTGAAGGTGGATGTTGACTGTGATGTGGACTTTGGACTTCTTTGAGATGTTGACTTTTGACTTAGCTAATCTTACTAAACAAGAGAAATTTTAAAGTGCCATAAATGCATCCTAATACATTAACTAGGAATTTAAAATACTTAAAAAATAAAACTTAGACTAATCCTAATTATAACAAAATAAAGAAAAATAAACACATGATTAAACCCTAAATATGCCCCTGCATCAGATTTCTCCTCTTTAAAAATTTCACCTCCTGATGAAATAATTTAAACCTGCATGTCAAAATAGAGTTAAAATAATCAAAATATTTTTTTTTGTTTTATGATTTTGCTCAGCTTTTTTTTTTCTCTCAGATTTGTTTTGTTTTTTTTCTTTTCTTTCTTCCTTTTTTTTCTCAGCTTTTTTTTTTAACAGCTATCCTTTTTTTTTCCTCAGCTTTTTTTTTTCAGTTGCCGCCGCTTCGCATGAGTCGTGACTCTTCGCCTCCTTCACGCGTGAAGTTGGCCGGCAGTGATTGGAGAAGGGTGCGGTGGCTCGAACGGCGGCGGGTGGTGCTCCTCCTCGCAAGCGGACAGCGACTAACTTCCGGTGCTGAATCTGGGCGGTGATGACGAAGCTAATTAATGAGCCTGCAAACAGGGGATGGAGGCAGTAGTTCTTCCGTCGTTCAGCTGTGGGTTCTGAAAAGAACCAGGCGGCCTCAGCACATTTAGCAATTCCTACCGAGCTTCTTGCTGGATTTTGGGGTCGCATGGAGGCGGATTGAAGAAGATTGATGCTGAGTAGGGAAATTTGGTCGCAGCAAGGAAGATCTTAGTGAAACAGGGGCGACAAAAAAGAAACTTCCGATTTGGACGATCCTGCCATTGGATGGGATGATCCTTCTGGTTACAGGATCACGTGTCAGAGGAGAAGTTGTGGTCTGAATCTGAGCATCATCCGTCAACCGGCTCATGAGCTCTCCTTCGTCGATGGATTGGCTTTGGTTAGAAGCTAGGTCGACCGCAGGTTCTGAAAAGAACCAAGCAGTCGATGAGTTTTGTGAGGACGACGCCGTTGCCGGAGGTTTGAGAGATTGCTGGAGGAGAGGGAATGTACGCCGGCGAGATGGTTGGGCGTCAATGGAGGAGGTGCAGCTGCGAAGGGAGCATGCGGCGATGAAGATGCGAGTGGACAGATTTCGTGGTTGCCGGGGAACACGAAGCGTAAGAACCTGGCCTCCCATCATCGCTGGCCGTGGGTTCTGAAAAGAACCAGGCGGCCAACTCCGGTGAAGCAGATGAATGAAGAGGTGGCTAGCTTTGGCTTCGGCGACGCATGGATGTGGCTGGTTGCGAGAGGATGCGTGAGTGTCGTCGATGCAGGCGGTGGAGTTGTGAGTGGAGAGCTTACGTGGTTGCCGGAGAAGACGCTGCGTAAGAACATAGCTCCCCATCATCGCTGACCGTGGGTTCTGAAGAGAACCAGGCGGTCAACTCCGGTGATGAACAAACATGGAGGCGGATCGACATGGGCAGACAAGAGTTGCCCACATGTTCCTCTGATACCAATTACGCATAACGGAAGTTTGGGAAGAGAAGAGAAGAGAAAGAAGAGAAGAGAAACCCTTAGCTTAGCAAGAGAAAGAAGAGAAGAGAAACCCTTAGCTTAGCAAGCTAAGGGGGAAGAGGAGAACTACATGCCCTAACCCTAACCTCCCAAGGAGGAAGACAACACACCAACCAACAGTTTCCAAAAATAATATTCTAACTTATCATTCAACTTGGAATGTTTTAATGATATAGGCAAACCACCAACGGCTGTTAAGGAGATTTCATATTGAAAACATAAGAGAGAATTAAACGAAGTAGGACTGCAGCTGTTCCAAATCGGTGGTTGAAGTTCCAAGTCGGTGGCTGGATGTGTAAATGAGAAAAGGCTAGCTTGAAAGTCAAAATTGGAAGCTAGAAGAAATGGCCGCATGTCTTGGTGGCTTCTCCTTCAATGATGCCTTTAATTCCTTGAAGACTTGAAAGTCAACATCAGTTCTTGAAGAGTTTAAAATCGGCTGGAGTTGACATCAGGTGGCTGTATGTGTCGACTGGGATTAGTGAAGGTCTTCCGCATGCTGATAGCTTTGATTTGGCTGTGCAGGCACGTGGAGCTTTGTGGAGATGGGCGGCTGCATGCCCTTATTTCTCTTGGATTGATTTTTACTTGCTCGTTAAGTATTGCATGCTGACTAAATATTGCTTTTACTTGGAAAGAGGTGGCTTGCAGCATTGATTGGCGCATGCAAGGAAGCTTCTAAACTAGTTGGAAGAGTGGAGCAGCATGGATTGGCTTCTCTGGAAGCATGTTCACTTGATCCTCGTGCAAATGATGTTGACTTGCTGGTTTAGTGAGTTGACTGGTGAATGTGTACGGGTCTTTGGCGCAAAGGAGGTGGCATGGCTGCTTTGATGACTTTACTTGACTTTTCCTTTGAAGCTTGTCGTTCACTTTGATTTTGAAGCTGGATGTTGACTATGCTGTGGACTTTGGACTTCTTTGAGATGTTGACTTTTGACTTAGCTAATCCTACTAAACAAGGGGAATTTTAAAGTGCCATAAATGCATCCTAATAGATTAAATAGGAATTTAAAATACTTAAAAAATAAAACTTAGACTAATCCTAATTATAACAAAATAAAGGAAAATAAACACATGATTAAACCCTAAATATGCCCCTGCATCACTAGGCTACCCTTCGTAAACTACCCCTAGGCACCTGAGGTGCTACAAAAGTGCTGTCCTGCAAGACACAGGCAAGACGGGCTTACAAAATAACATCATTGCTTAAATCATCCTGGATCAAATGGCCCAAGCTTATCACATAGAGCCAAGGCTCCTACATCATCCGCCCACGCGGACTCATCACCAAACGGGTCATAACGCGGGGATTCGTTGGCGCGCATGTGCAGCGGGGCCAACGAAGTAGGAACACTAAGCGGGGGCTGTCCCATAGCGGGCTAAGACTTGAGTTCCACAACTTTGTCCATGAGGTGTTGGACTGACAACATGAGGCACTGAAACATAACCTGCATCACTTCGAAGCTTGTGGACAGTGACTCAACCGACTCTACCCTAGGCGGAGTACTCTCCTCAGTCATAGTGGGCACTTGGGTAGGGGGCTTTTGGTAAGAGGTTCCTGATCTAGTAGTCATGGTGACAGAAAAATGAATGAGTATGCAATGCAGAAGAGAAAACCGAAGAATCCGTATGATATGATGTGAGAGATCGGCGGAGCTAGACAAGAGTTAGCTCCAACCTTGCTCTGATACCAAAATTGACGTAGTGGATGTTATGGGTGTGTTGGTCCTTAAATCAATACTCTACGGTGGGGGAAACCATGATGCCAAATACGTGAGAGGGGCTGGAGGTGAGGGAAGTAAAACATGTGGAGCGATGAAAACTCGAGAAAATCGATGAAAAACCCGTGCCACGGAGACGCGACTTGAGCAGTACTAGCGAGCCGAGGAGACAACGAGTATGAGTCTACAAATGAAACTACTCACCAGATTTGTAGAGCCAATTTCTTGAAGCAAGCACGTGCGCGCAGGACCTAGACGGGGCTGCGGAGGCGGAATGCTGCGAGTCCAGGACATAAGCCGAACAATGATCTCTTTGAAAAGGACCCGGAGCCTTGGGAGGTTCTCCGGGTGTTTTGATTGAAAACTAAAAGCGATTACAGGAGAGGACGCAAAGAAACCCTAGGCGGGTTATTCGGAGTTTGAAGTGGCCTAAACCTTCGCATGGGGGGAAGGTGCTACTACAACAAAGCTAAGAAACTAGTAGTCCCTCAGCACTCTTTTATAGAACAAGAGGGAGGGGTGAAGCACAAGCTACACACATGGGGTTTGTTGGAGACCCCAACAACCCCTAACAACTAAAGAGGGTCTAAGATGCCCTCTAACAACATGAAAAGCAGTAACTAACTAGGGAATAAAAGTACAGCAAACAACATGCGGGATGGCTGGCGCATGGGCCTTCTTGCTAGGTCATCGATTGGGCCGTGGTCGACGGCTACACCATCTCGGAGCAGGCCACCATGAAGCAACAGAACTTGCTGATCGTGGGCTGGTTCTAGACGTTGGTGGCAGTCTCTTGGGTTGAGTTGAGGACCCGGTTGTTGTAGCGATCCGCGGTGGCTTCTAGTGGGGTTCCTCGCGGAAGAGTAGCCACAGGGACGGGTTGGAGCGACTCCGAAGATGCTGGTGATGCCTCGTTGATGGAGCGGAGGTGGCTAGTGGTTGCTGAAGAAGGGCACACCACACCCAACAAAAGGTCTGGGGGTGCGAAGACCGTTGCGAGCGTCGAACGGGATGAAAATTGATCTCCGTGTGTTTTCTAGGGCTAGACACGGTCTGGTCGTGCTTGCCGTCATGGCCATGATCAGCATCTGGATTTCCCGTCGGGGTGGACACTACTGAAGGCACGGGTGTGTCGTTGATCTTCAAACTCATCCCGGCAGTGTCCCTCGTCACGGCCTGGCCATGTTGGGTTCGAACTGATTTTACGGCAGTGCCGTCATGAGTGTCACGGGCCGTAATATGGGGTCCAAAATCCACATAAAGCTTGGACACGGCCGTGTCCCTGGTCACGGCCTGGCCGTGCTGAGGTGGGCTCGCGACGCTGGATGGGGAACTGGTCACGGCCGTATTGAGGTGGCCTGGCCATGATCGCTGAGGCTAAAGTCCGCCGAACTCGTCATGGCGGGTGGCACGGCTGTGTCGCGGACCGTGCTGGCGTTCGCGTTCTTCCTCGACCATGTCACGGCCATGTCCCTTTTCACGGCCTGGCCGTGTCGGCGTCGGCTGGGTTGTGCGGAGTCGGTCATGGCTACTGGAGCAGCCGATCTTCTCTTCACGACCGTGTCTGCCAAAACGGCCTGCTGTGTTCAAGGTGACAGAAGGCTTCTTGTGCTGAAATTTATGGGGCATCCTCCTCAGGTCCTGGGGAGTCTCCCCAAGTGTCTTCCAGAGGTGTTGGGCCGCCCTTATGTGTGTCCATGACTCCGTCAGCCAGCCTAACTCATCTTCCAAGGGTAGGCACTAAATAGGTGCGGCTACCGGTGGCCGTGCAAAGGTGGCCTGGCCATGATCGCTGAGGCTAAAGTCCGCCGAAGTCGTCACATCGGGTGTCACGGCTGTGTCGCAGACTATGCTGGCGTTTGCGTTCTTCCTCGACCATGTCACGGCCATGTCCCTCGTCACGGCCTGGCCATGTCGGGATCGGCTGGGTTGTGCGTAGTCAGTCACAGCTACTGGAACGGCCGTTCTTCTCGTCACAGCCGTGTTTGATGAAGGATGATTTTCCTAGCCCAAGGATCACCTTAGGTATGGAGCTCTATGTGCAAGAATAAGAGAGGATTTGGGAAGAATGCACCTAGCCCCCCTAAGTTAAGGGGGTCGGAGTCTTGTGATCCTTGTCTAAGAGCCAACTTCGCCAGAAGATCTTCAAAGGTTCGGTAGACTCTAGGAGTAGCACCTTCCTTTAATCCCGAGAGGAGATCAGATGGCAGTTTGATGTCGGTAATGAATAGTGCGGTCAGCCGGTAAGGAACAGTGCGCAATCCGAATGGAGATGTTGATGGAAATGGATGTTTGAGGGAAACAGACGCTAAATAGTAACCAGGGTGGAAAGCAAGCTCAATCCGGTGAGGAGCAAGCTCAACTCAAGAACAACACAAGGGTTTTCAGTTTTTCAGAAGATTTCGATTAAGTGCAAAAGTGAAAACAATACAGTCTTAAAACCCATCCCTCATGCTTACACCTTATGACCCTTGACATTCCTTTGGTTGCATGGTGACACCTGTTGGACGATTTTTTAGTGTGGTTGACGTCAGCTTTTTCCATGCACATGCAGAAATTGATAGCCATTGGAAGGGCAATTGGTAAGTAGTCTTGATGGATTGGATTAGCAAATTTGTAGCCGTTGGAGTGATTGTTGGTATGTGATAATGGGCTGGGCTTGTAGCTTGAATTCCAGGTGGACTTGATGCTCTTCAAATGCTGGCCGGATTATCTGATTTACAGCCATTGGTAGAGCTGCTGGCAAATGATCTTTATGGGCTGGATTTGAGTGTAGTTTTGACTTCAATCGGTATTGATGTTCACTAATGTTGACCAGGATGAGATTGTTCTTCAGAGTATGAGTGTCACGGTCACATAACAATGAGGGAGATAGGTGCCTGTTTTGTGCAATACATGTGTGTAAGAACCTAGGCTAGAGCAACCTACTACATCCACTAAAAGAAAACAAAGACTTCAAATAAAACCTCGGCTAATCCTACCTACAACATCAAACACAAGTGCTGAAAGTAAATATAGTTTGTAGCAACATTACAATCACATGAAATGCTAGAGGTTGACAAGTTCACAAAATTGGACAAAGTCCCAAAATAGTCAAGTAGCTTAGATGTTCATCCCATATCGAATTGGGGTCTTCTTGAGCCTTGTTGATCTTCTCGGCAATGTCCCTACATCAGCTTTCTTGGGGCTTGGAGAACTCTCCTCTGGAGAGTTAGATGAGTAGCACTCTAGGGCCGTAGGCAAAAGTTGGTGCACTTCAGCCTCGGGGAGCCATTCTTCTTTGTTATCCTCCCATTGAACGAGATAATAAGTTTGAGTGCCTTCGTTGGTAATGCACTGATGGTCCTCAAGTATCTTGCCGACCTTCTTTGTGGAGATTGGTGCCTCAATGTGGAGGGGCACTTTGTAAGGTTTGAGGTCTTCCACATTGACCGTATGATGTATTCCCAAGGCTTGCGGCAAATCAAGCACATAAGCATTATCATTTACCCTTTTCAATATCCGGAAGGGACCCATGGCCCTTGGTTGAAGCTTGCCATTGACTCCGTGCTGCCTCCCTTTCCTGTTTCTGAGCATGACTAAGTCTCCTTCCTGCAATTTCAAAGCACGACGATGAGGGTTAGCCGCTAGTTCATAATTGAGTGTATTCTTTGCAATATGATCCTTTACTTCAATATGTATCTTGACAATGTGCTGCGCAAAAGACAAAGCTGAATGGTTTTGTTTAAAGGGTGATGGTAAGGGTGCTAGATCTATGGGTTTACGTGGTTGGAAACCAAAGTTAAGTTGGAAAGGGCTAGCACCCGTTGTGCGGTTTATCGCACTGTTGAAAGCAAACTCAGCAGTTGGGAGCAATTTGTCCCAATTCCCAGGATGTGCTCCCACTAAACATCTCAAAATATTACCGAGGGAACGATTTACCACCTCGGTTTGACCATACGATTGTGGGTGATAAGCTATCGAAAAATTCAGTTTGGTCACCATTAGCTTCCACAGAGTGACCCAGAAGTGACCCACAAACTTAACATCCCTATCAGAAACGATGGTTTGGGGCAGCCCATGTAAACGCACTACATCCCTAAAGAAAATCCTTGCCACATGAGAAGCATCAGTAGTTTTGGTACATGGGCTGAAGTGGGCCATTTTGTTGAATCGATCAATGATAGCCCGAAAGGGAACACAACAAATCTGGCACGCGTGTACCTTGGACTAATCCTTGGTAACGACACCAAAAATTTGTTGTTAAACCGCAAGTGCACGGGTATACGAAGTAATAAAAAAGTATCGAATCCACAGGGACCTACGTTGTCGAATACTAAATAGTTGATTTCTTACTAACTAGGCAAAACGAGATCGTGAGAATAGCAATCGGTAACTAAAAGCGGGATTATCAGAGAGAAAAGCTGGGCCTAGGGTTTTGTTCACTTAAACTTTTATGACTAGACATGAATAAGGATTTCGTTGATTCAATTTCATCATGAAGAAGATATTATCAAAGGATGAACTCAAGGATCACTTTCGTGCATCCGAGCTCTAGAATCTCTAGTGTAGTCTCAAGGATCACTTTCGTGCATCCGAGTCTCGCAACTAGTTTTGCTCAAGGACCTCCAACGTTCCGATCTTTGCTTTCGCACAAGATCTCCACGTTTGACAAATAGACTCGATCTATGGATTCATGTTATAATCATGGCAATTATTTTACTAGAAAAGATCAAGATGGATCTAACCTAAGGAAGGGATGCTAACATGCAATTCGAGGGTTCCAAATTCTCAAGCAATTACTTTTCAGTCTCAAGCAAAAATTCTAAGAACATAATTAATAATATGAACTTAAAGAGAGTCTAAGCACAATTATCACATGAGCAAAATCATCATGCTAAAATCAAACTCAACGAAATATTGAAAAAGAAGTTATCTAATCATTAAAAGTCAAGTGAACTACTCCCCCATGTCCCAAGAGTAGTTTAAGCTAGCATGGCGAAGGAAATACAATATTCCATAATTTCAGAAAATCGGAAATCAACAAAAGGAAGAGTTTTTAGAAAATACGGTACGACTGTGAAGTATTTCACAGCTGTATTTTACAAAAGAAGGCGTGAACAGTGGTGGCGATCCTTCTTCCCTTGATTTCTCCTCCAATTTGTCTCTTTTCGATATGAAACTTCCGGTACGTTGTCTCCTTCACCAGGTGATGTTTCGGTAGAAAAATTGCGGCCGGAGGTCGTCTGAATCGAGCTCGGCGGCAAAACACTCCACGGCGGCGTGGATCGCGATTTCTCCCTCCACGGTCAATCAAAATTGGGGCCTTTTGTCTCTCTGTAATCCTCTCGTGAAAAGCTCTCCTTTTGTTTCTTACGACATCGAATATAAACTTCTGGATCGTCCGCAATCATCTCCGCAAAAATCGGGCGTTGAAATTGACCTGGGAGTCGCGTTCAAAAACTGAAATACGATAGTGTAATATCTTACCACACTGCCGTAAAATCCATCGATCATTCTATTCTGAAATTGCTAAAACATACGGCACCGTAATTTGGTTTACGGCAGTGCCGTAAAATCGGCTGAACTCTCTGGTCGAATTCATCTAGAAAATACGGCCCGTGTAAATGTTTACGACAGTGCCGTAATTTCAGGGCAACTTTCTGTTCTGAAGACATCTGGAAAATACGGCCCGTAAACTGGTTTACGGCAGTGCCGTAAAATCGGCTAAGGTTTCTATTCCGAAAGCGCCCCAAAATACGGCCGTGTAAATTCTTACGGCGGTACCGTATTTTCGCGAAAACCTTCTGTTTGGAAAATCACCAAAATACGGCCGTGATCTCGATAATACGGTAGCCGTGAAAAATACGGTACCATAAAATCCTTTATGGCCCTGCCGTATTTTTGGTTATTTGCCTTGATTTACGTGAAATTTCTTGGGTGCCTTCTTCTTGATGATGAGAACTCTTCCATGTATTTGATTTTGCTTGAAAACACCTAAAAAAGTGTCTTTTTGCCTGAAAAATATGAAAAAACAAAACAGAAGTAAACTTTACAATATTTGATGGGTTTAGCATGGAAACAAGTAAAAGATCCTCAATTTAGCTTGAAAAGGTATCTAAAATGATGCAAAATATACTACATATTTTGGTGTCATCAAACACATAAGGCTCAAACCTTGCTTGTCCTCAAGCAAAAATCAAATTTTGATTTCAAATTTAAAGAATAACCTTTTCATGCTCAAATAAATTTCTAAAATACAACTTGTCAATGAAAAATTCTATTAATTGATTTACAAAATTTCAAGTAAACATATCATCCTCAGAACTCAATTTTCTAGATTCACAACTCAATCAAATAAAATTTTGCAACTGTATGATAAATAGAAATTTCAATCTCATGATTTCACCTAGTATCAATTTAAATCTATCATGGCTTTTGTTTACCGGAATTAGGTCTCCAAGATCTTTTTCCACACATAGTTTTTTTTTATTGCATTTTGTTTGTTTTTGTAAAGATGGCCTGTACCCACATAGACACATACTTTTTATTTTTGACTTCAACTCTTTCTTCGGTACCACTGTCAATTTTACACAGTGCCAAGCAGAGGAGTCTTATTCTTTTTCTCTCTCAGTATTTTTCATGTATAGAATTCAACCCATGTTCTTAGGTATCACTATCAATTTTACATAGTGCCAAGTAGGGGAGTCTCTCACTATTTTTATGGATCTTGGATTCTTCTTTCCCAACAAATAGCAAAAATAGACTAAGCCTCAACTAGGTTGATCAATTGATCTAAATTCTCAAATCATACTAATATACTCATTTTATTCAAAAGAGAAGTTTCACCTTTAAATCTTACTCTTCAAATAATATATCTACCCAAAATTTTATGCATCAATCAATGTCATATATCAATAGACAAATATGTATTGAAGAAATAAATTTAACATGACAGGGCTATATCTTCAATTATGCATCGTGGAAGATATTTATCAATGAAAATAATTTTTTTTAAAAAAAAGGATCACACAACAAGATGGTAGAAAGTGGATCGTATGCATCCAATTCTTTTTCAAAAGATCGAGGAAAATAGAATGCAAAGTAGTATGGAAGGTGATGCTCACAAAATTCAATTTTTCGCCACCGTTGGATTCAACTTTCTTCATAACTCCCTCTTTAATCTATTCCCCTAAAAAAAGGAAATTTTAATTCTAAAAATAACTAAAATAAAAGTGATTAAACTAAGCAAGAGTGCTTGGGTTGCCTCCCAAGAAGCGCTAGTTTAAAAGGTCATTAGCTTGACCGTTCGACACTCGGATTTGATCGTGGCTTATCACGGTAAAAACTTTCCTTTTCCCCAATCTGCTCTTCCTGATAATAATGCTTCAATCTTTGACCATTAACTTTGAATTCTCCCGTTCCATCGCTCCATACGTCTACAGCTCCGTAGGGATAGGCTTTCTTTACCTGAAAAGGACCAGACCATCGAGACTTAAGCTTTCCTGGAAAACGTCTCAATCTAGAATTGAATAATAGAACAAAGTCACCTGGTTGGAAGTCTTTTCTGAAAATCTGTTGATCATGCCATCTCTTAGTCCTCTCTTAGTAGATTCTTGCATTCTCATATGCAGAGAGTCTGATCTCATCTAGCTCATTTAATTGCAGCTCCGTTTTTCACCCGCATTTTTCAAGTCAAAATTCAGCTTCTTGATTGCCCAGAATGCCTTATGCTCGAGCTCTACGGGAAGGTGACATGATTTTCCATAAATCAATTGAAAGGGGGACATACCTATGGGTGTTTTGAAAGCAGTCCTGTAAGCCCACAATTCATCATCAAGTTTGAATGCCCAGTCTTTTCTAGTGCGCGACACTGTTTTCTCCAGAATTCCTTTGATCTCTCTGTTTGATATCTCAACCTGTCCACTTGTTTGGGGGGGATAGGGTGTTGCAACTTTATGATTAACTCCATACTTCCTGAGTAAGGCTGAAAACTTATGTTCTATGAAATGCGAGCCTCCATCACTGATCACTACTCGGGGTGTTCCATATCGTGGAAAGATAATCTTCTTGAACAGTTTAATAACAACTCTCGAATCATTGGTTGCTGAAGCAAGAGCTTCAACCCATTTTGAGACATAATCAACTGCTACAAGAATGTACTTGTTACCTCCAGAAGATGGGAAAGGTCCCATGAAGTCAATCCCCCAAACATCAAATATCTCAACTTCAAGAATATTGGACAGTGGCATTTCATGTCTTCTGTTAATATTCCCAGTCTTTTGACATCTATCACAGGATGATACAAAGTTTCTAGCATCTTTGAAAATTGTGGGTCAATAAAAACCTGATTGTAGCACCTTAAAAGTAGTTTTTTCAGTACCGGCATGACCACCATAGGAGGATCCATGGCATTGAAGCAAAATATCTGCAATTTCTTCTTTAGGTACACATCTTCTAAAAATGCCATCAGCACATCTTCTAAACACATAAGGCGCATCCCAAAAATAGTGTTTCACCTCAGCCAAAATTTTTTTCTTTTTTTGGTAGCTCAAATCAGGAGGAAAAATATTGGCTACAAGATAATTCACTATGTCAGCATACTAGGGTGCTTTGAGTTGTTCAATGGTTAAGAGCTGTTCTTCAGGGAAAGAATAATTGATTTCATCATTCTTTTCAGTGTCTACCATTATTCTTGAGAGATGATCTGGAATAAGGTTTTCTGATCCCTTTTTGTCTTTAATCTCCAAATCAAATTCTTGCAGAAGTAAAATCATCTGAGTAATCGTGGTTTGCTGTCTTTTTTCTGCATTAAGTATTTCACAGCTGCATGGTCAGTGTACACTACCACTTTGGAGTTAACCAAGTAAGACATAAATTTATCAAAAGCGAATACTATGGCCAATAATTCCTTCTCAGTGGTGGTGTAATTTCTTTGTGCCTCATCCAAAGTTTTGTTGGCGTAGTGAATAACATGAGGTTTCTTATCTTTTCTTTGTCCCAAGACTGCTCCCACTGCATAATCACTGGCGTCACACATGAGTTCAAAGGGCAAATCCCAATCTGGGGGCTGAATGATGGGTGCTGAAACCAAAGTTTTCTTTAACTCCTGAAAAGCAAACAGACATTTCTCATCAAAGCAGAATTTGGCGTGTTTACAAAGTAAATCAGTTAAAGGTTTAGCAAATTTAGAGAAGTCTTTGATGAATCTCCTGTAAAACCCTGCATGTCCCAAAAAGCTCCTGATCTCCTTGACAGTGGTGGAAGGTGCTAACTTCTCAATCACTTCTATCTTGGCCTTGTCCACTTCAATCCCTCTCTCTAAAACGAGATGGCCCAAAACTATCCCTTGTCTAACCATAAAGTGACATTTTTCCCAATTCAAGACAAGGTTAGTCTCTTCGCACCTCTGTAAAACACTAGAAAGATTAGCTAAGCAGTCATCAAAAGAAAAACCATAGATAGAGAAATCATCCATAAAAACCTCCATGAAGTCTTCAATAAATTCAGAAAAAATCGCCATCATACATCTTTGAAAAGTGGCAGGTGCATTGCATAAACCAAAGGGCATTCTTCTATAAGCAAAAGTACCATAAGAACATGTAAAAGTGGTTTTACCCTGATGATCAGGATAAATAGGAATCTGAAAAAATCTGGAATACACATCAAGAAAACAAAAGTGAGAGTGCTTGGCAAGTCTTTCCACCATTTGATCAATGAAAGGTTAGGGAAAATGATCCTTCTTAGTGGCAGTATTTAATTTTCTATAATCAATACACATACGCCAACTAGTGATATTTCTAACAGGTATCAATTCATTATCCTTATTTTTCATTACAGTGACACCCCCCTTCTTTGGAACACAGTGTACAGGACTCACCCACTTACTATCTGAGATAGGGTAGATAATACCTGCATCTAGCAATTTTAGTACTTCCTCCTTTACCACTTCCTTCATAGATGGGTTGTGCCTTCTCTGAAAATCTACATGCGGCTTGTCCTCAACCTCCATGTGAATCCTATGCATACAAAAAGAAGGGTTAATCCCTTTTAAGTCATCAATGGAATACCCAATTACCTTTCTATAAATTCTTAGCTCCTTCAGGAGTAAATCAGTTTCCCTGGCATCTAATTTAGCATCCACAATCACAGGGTAGGTAGAGTTAGGAGCAAGAAATTCATATCTAAGGTTATCAGGTAAAACTTTTAACTCAACTTTAGGGATCTTTTCACTTTCATTATCAAAAGTAGCACAATCTAAGATATCTTGTTTCTCATCATCAAAATCATCAAAATCATTCTCAAAACCAGGACTATCAATTTTTTCACAAGAATTTTCCAAGGAATCAGAAAAAGAAACATCAGCAGAAGAATCATCAAACAAACAACTAGCATCATAAACTATGTCATCAGTGGACTGAATAGTGCAACAGGAACTAGCATAAGCAGGTTTTTTCAATGAATTATTCAAATCAAACTCAATCTTATCATTGCCAATTCTTAAAGCAAGTTTCCCATTCCTTACATCAATAAGGGCTCCAACAGTGGCTAAGAATGGCCTACCCAGAATAATATGAATCTTGGCGTCTTCTTCCATTTCAAGTACCACAAAATCAGCAGGTATGAAGTACTTACCAACCTATATAAGAACATCCTCTAGAATACCTACTGGATATTTTACTGATCGATCGGTGAGCTGCAAAGAAATTGTAGTCAGCTTAGGAGCTCCCATGTCCAATTTCCTGCACACTGACAAAGGCATAAGACTTACACTAGCCCCTAGATCACATAAGGCTCGGTCGAAAGCCATATTTCCAATAAAACATGGGATAGAGAAACTACCTGGATCATTCAATTTCGGTGGTAACCTGTTTTGAATAACAGCACTACATTCTTCGGTTAAAGAAATAGTACCATAGTTTTCTATCTTTCTTTTGTTTGATAGGATTTCTTTCAAAAATTTAGCATATATGGGCATTTGAGATTGTTGGGAAACCCCGGGGACATTTTACAATTTTCAGAGTTATGGACATACATTTTTCGCAGCGGAAGAATGTCCCCGAAACAGGCCAGTCCCAAAAACCCAGTGAAGATCGCATGCAAGGGAGTCGACACGATGAGTTAGGAAATACCTTAAGAGCAATGTAGAGCGATATCGATGAAGGCGCCCAAGTGTTCGCCCTCTGCAGTCTCGCACACACGGATCTCTTGAGTTCTCTTCTTCCATGCCCGGTGCTAGCCTCGGGAAGAAGATCCAAGCCCTAGGGAGATACTCTACTTCACTTGCGCCACCAAGAAAGATGATGCGCAAACAGAAGAAAGAAAACCGCCCAAGCCGCCAAGCCCTAGATCTCCTTGCGCCAAGAGGAAAGGAGGAAGAGGCTTGCGGTTATGGAAGATGCGCCCTTTGCTCCAAGGACTCGCCCCTCTCCTTGTGTTCACGCCTTAAAGGATTAATTACACACAAGAGGGGGCGACTAGGGTCATATTTATAGGGCAACAGGCGGTTAGGGTAATGGCTAGGATCATGACAAGTGTAGGGCTAGGATGAGGAGGTTTGAGATAAGGAAAGTCTCCAAGACATTTCCATAATTCTCATTCAACCTTACCTTTTGTTCCCACGCCTTTCCTTGTGCGCCAAGGCCTTGCCTTGCGCCTCAAGCAATGCCATAGAGGCATGCATTCCATCCTAGGAAGAGAGGGGGAGGCGCCCTTTACTTCCATAATGAAGCAAAGGCGCCAACATGACCCCATTATGCCCCTAGGCGCCTAATGGTTCATGTTTCTCCCCATTATACCCTTTTAGCCTCTCATCTCTTCATGAGAACTTGTTATTGGGCCTCATTGGAAAATGAGCTAGCCCAAACATCATTGCATAGGTTGATTAAGCACTTGGATCCAATCCAATGCAACCCTAATCCAAATGTGACCAACCATGGTCAAATACGGGTCAACCTGCCAAAAATGAAGTTTGGCTCCAATAACATTCTTCCATCTCATCAGGCCCATTGGCGCTGATGAAATCTCCCAATTAGATCCGAGTTATCCAATAACTCGATCATAAGGCTTCCCGATCAATACGAGAACTCAAGTATCAAGGTGTGCGACCCTGTAGGTTCCTCTGACGCTGGCAGTGCTGACCAAAGGTCATCACAAGCAGTGAGTGGCACCTAGCAGTGCATCGCTGCTACCCAGGTCGTTGGAATGGATATCGACATCGATATCCCCATCATCGCAACTAGGTACAGATGCATTACAGTCTCTTTGCCGTACTGATATCCGATTGGACAAGTGTGTCACCACTTGTTTTCATCCAATCACATGGCTATGACTAAAACAGGTTCTCACCTGGGTATGGCCATACACTCTCAGTCATAGAACCATAAAGGAGCTCCATGGATATCATACTTCCTTAGGGAAGGGGCAAATCCTATGTCTGTCCATTGATCTTCTCATATGGGTCGTGACATGCTCAATAACAACCGTTATGACCTCCCAGCTACGGCAAGGTGTTAGGTTGTATCAAAGCAAGTCCCTAACCATATAGAATGATTAATGACCTCAAGTCAAGGGATCAATGCATCTCCTGTCACTTATGAGGATAACTCATGACACCAAGTCATAGCCTCATAGCGGGTCTATCCAGTATATCCCCAATGATATACCCATGTGTCTGCGTTAGCACCACGTGCCTAACCAGCCCACATACCAGTCTCACAAGTACCATAGCTGTCCCATATCCACTAAGGTACATCGACTGGGGATTATAATTCGAGCACAGATCCAATCTGTCTCCAGGGACATTATCATGTAAGTACACAATCGCAGGTGTAGTCAAACAATGATAACGACAATGCCAGAATGATATATAAATATCAATGTCAAGTAGTACATAAGTTGACCAAAACTAGGTCCTAGGGCATATACACCAACAGAGATAAAGCTTCAGTAAATGGTATATTAATGTAAAGCTTTTTCAAAACATCAAGAAATCTCCCAAATTGCTTATCTAACTTCTCTTGTTCTAACATTTGCGGAAAAGGTATCAGTGGTCTAAAGGATGGAGGTAGATTAGTCTTAGATCCGTCTTCTTTACATGGAACATGCTCTTTTTGATTACCACCCTTTTGAGGTGTTGAACTATGTAGGGTTTGTTCATGTTCAGAAGGCTTTTCTAATTCTAATTCTTCATCCTGATCATTAATAGACTCTTTTTCCTTAAGTTCTCCTAGTTGTCTCCCACTTCTAGTGATAATAGCATTGCAATGTTCCCCAGTGTTTAATCTAGATATTTGTCCTTCTAGAATTTTATTGCAAGTAACTAAGGATTCTACTTGAGAAGCAAGATGACTAACAATTTCTTCAAGATCTTCGAATTTTTTTGTGTTTTAAATTTGCAATGAATGGATTTGGCTAGCAAAAAATTTTTCTAACATGTGCTCACTAACCTCTTCGGTCAGGGTTTGCTGATCCTCATTCTCATTCTTACCATGTTGATGACAATATGAAATTCCTTCATCTGGAGCCCATTGGCTCTAATTCAAGGACATCTCCTCAAACAACTTGAAAACATCATCAATTGTTCTATTCATCAAGGCTCCCCCTGCAGCAGCATCAATAATGAGGTGAGTGTGATTAATTAAACCATAATAAAAAGTTTCAATTAAGACCTGTCGCTCCAAGCCATGGTGAGGACACTTCCTTTGCAATTCATTGTATCGTTCCCATGCTTCACTAAGAGATTCTCCTTTTTTTGTTGGAAGTTCATGATTAGATTTCTCAATTGGAAAGTCTTGCTTGGTGGAAAATATCTCATCAGAAAAGCTTTTGATAATTGATCCCATGTTATGAAAGTATTGGGTTGACGAGAATGCAACCAAATTCGTGCTTGATCCCTGAGAGAAAAAGGGAACAATATCAGTCTTAGTGCATCATCAGAAATTCCATGAATTCTTATGGTATTACAATATTCAAGAAAGGTATATAAATGTGAATAAGGATCTTCGATTGATGATCCTCCGAAATGATTCTACTGGATCATAGTCACGAAGGTAGGATTAATTTCAAAGTTGGAGGCCTCAATTGTAGGTCTAGCAATGCTGAAGTGTATCCCCTGAGGATTAGGGGCAGCATAGTCCCTTAGTGATCTTTGATCAGCCATTAGAAATGAATGTCCTGTGCACACTAGAGCAAACTGATCAAATGATGTAAGTAAACAGAATAGAATAAAAAGATAAAACATAAATGAAACCTAGTCTAGCAATACTCTCAACGTCTCTAATATCGAAAAAACTAAGGTCCCTGGCAACAGCACCAAAAACTTGATAGCCCGAAAGGGAACACAACAAATCTGGCACGCGTGTACCTTGGACTCATCCTTGGTAACGGCACCAAAAACTTGTTGTTAAACCGCAAGTGCACGGGTATATGAAGTAATAAAAAAGTATCGAATCCACAGGGACCTACATTGTCGAATACTAAAAAGTTGATTTCTTACTAACTAGGCAAAGCGAGATCGTGAGAATAGCAATCGGTAACTAAAAGCGGGATTATCAGAGAGAAAAGCTGGGACTAGGGTTTCGTTCACTTAAACTTTTATGACTAGACATGAATAAGGATTTTGTTGATTCAATTTCATCATGAATAAGATATTATCAAAGGATGAACTGAAGGATCACTTTCGTGCATCCGAGCTCAAGAATCTCTAGTGGAGTCTCAAGGATCACTTTCATGCATCCGAGTCTCGCAACTAGTTTTGCTCAAGGACCTCCAATGTTCCGATCTTTGCTTTCGCACAAGATCTCCACGTTTGACAAATAGACTCGATCTATGGATTCATGTTATAATCATGGCAATTATTTTACTAGAAAAGATCAAGATGGATCCAACCTAAGGAAGGGATCCTAACATGCAATTCTAGGTTTCCAAATTCTCAAGCAATTACCTTTCAGTCTCAAGCAAAAATTCTAAGAACATAATTAATAATATGAAATTAAAGGGAGTCTAAGCACAATTATCACATGAGCAAAATCATCATGCTAAAATCAAACTCAACGAAATATTGAAAAAGAAGTTATCTAATCATTAAAAGTCAAGTGAACTACTCCCCCATGTCCCAAGAGTAGTTTAAGCTAGCATGGCGAAGGAAATACAATATTCCATAATTTCAAAAAATCAGAAATCAACTAAAGGAAGAGTTTTTAGAAAATACGGTACGGCTGTGAAGTATTTCACAGCCGTATTTTACAAAAGAAGGCGTGAACAGTGGTGGCGATCCTTCTTCCCTTGATATCTCATTCAATTTGTCTCTTTTCAATCTGAAACTTCCGGTACATTGTGTCCTTCACCAGGCGATGCTTCGGTAGAAAAATCACAGCCGGAGGTCGTCTGAATCGAACGCGGCGGCGAAACCCTCCACGGCGTCGTGGATCGTGATTTCTCCCTCCACGGTCAATCAAAATTGGGGCCTTTTGTCTCTCTGTAATCCTCTCATGAAAAGCTCTCCTTTTGCTTCTTACGACATCGAATATAAACTTCTAGATCGTCCGCAATCATCTCCGCAAAAATCGGGCGTTGAAATTGACCTGGAGTCACGTTCAAAAACTGAAATACGACAGTGTAATATCTTACGACACTGCCGTAAAATCCATCGATCATTCTGTTCTGAAATTGCTGAAACATACGGCACCGTAATTTGGTTTACGGCAGCGCCGTAAAATCGGCTGAACTCTCTGGTCGAATTCGTTTGGAAAATACGGCCCGTGTAAATGTTTACGGCAGTGCCGTAATTTCAGGGCAACTTTCGGTTCTGAAGACATCTGGAAAATACGGCCCGTAAACTAGTTTACAGCAGTGCCGTAAAATCAGCTAAGGTTTCTGTTCCGAAAGCGCCCCAAAATACGGCCGTGTAAATTCTTACGGCGGTACCGTATTTTCGCGAAAACCTTCTGTTTGGAAAATCACCAAAATACGGCCGTGATCTCGATAATACGGTAGCTGTGAAAAATATGGTACCATAAAATCCTTTACGGCACTGCCGTATTTTTGGTTCTTTGCCTCGATTTACGTAAAATTTCTTGGGTGCCTTCTTCTTGATGATGAGAACTCTTCCATGTATTTGATTTCGCTTGAAAACGCCTAAAATAACATCTTTTTGCCTAAAAAAATATGAAAAACCAAAACAGAAGTAGACTTTACAATATTTGATGGGTTTAGCATGGAAACAAGTAAAAGATCCTCAATTTAGCTTGAAAAGGTATTTAAAATGATGTAAAATATACTACATATTTTGGTGTCATCAATCAACCACCACAAATATGGAATCATAATGGGCACTAGTGCGAGGGAGCCCAAGCACAAAGTCCATACTCAAGTCTTGCCAGGGTCCCTCTGTTGGGGTATGCCCTTAAGGCTAATGTTTGAGGCCTTAGGTTATTATCAGTATCATGTATAAAATATGTTTTATAAAGGCAATTGTTGTTATTCAGGTTGTTACATTATCTGCTGCTGTTATGTATACTTCTGAATAATGTCTCAATGGTGTTCAGCTTGGCTGACATTCAGTATTGTCCTTAGTCGAGATATCTTGGTGAACATGAGATAGCCTTGATATGATTGAGACTAATATGTGTTCTGATCTTATAGGATGCTTCGAGCATGGAATAAGATTTAGACACATAGGTGCATTGGATGTACTGGACTGACCCTACTTAGGATGTTCAATTGTTTGTCACAATGTGAATAATCCTTGTATGCAAGCAAATGGCATATTTCCTCTGACTTGAGATCACTTCTGTTTCTAAATGATGATTGGCATTATCTTGAGGTAGTTCAATATCATTTGAAAAATTAATGGTTAAGGATTATCTTGGATAATGGGCATGAGTCATGTTAGGGCACTAGTGATAGATAAAGGATTGCCTCTCCTTATTGGAGTGTGATGTTCTATAGGGGCCCCCTGGATGAGATGGTTGAGAAAGTGTATGGCCATACCCAGATGACTATGTTCATCTGATCTAACCATTCTCATCATGTTGGAGTTACACGCTTGACACGCTTGTCCAACGAGAACATCCAGTAGTAAAGGAAACATGTATGCCAAGTGAATTGGATTCACACTTGTGCTGTGGTTTGGGTGGAGTCTTGGAAGACTCTTTCCTTCATATCGGGAGACAGTGATGTGTTGCTAGATACCCCTCTCTGATCGTGATAATGTAAGTTATCGTTACCGACGTTGAAGGAAACCCTTAGGGTCGCACAATTTGATGATATGGCTTACTTATATCAGATCGTGTGGATTGAATTGTTTTAGTCCAATTTAAAGGAATTTAAACTCTGATTTGAAGTGAGATCTGTTCTGATCATGTTTGATTGATTAGGGCTTGAGATCGGTAAGCTTCGATCGGGAGAATTGATGCTTGATCGATGAGATCAAGAAGATCAAGAGATGTGTGGTTAGATCTTGAGCCATTTGGTTCAAAGAGATCTAAACCATGGCTGGTTCGATTTGGTCTTTGAACCAAATAGAATTGAACCGGTTCACTTAGTGAACGCTTGGTTCAAAGGAGAAGGAAGTTTCGATGGTTCACTTTGAGTGAATGCATGAGTATTAAGCACTTACTATATTTGGAAGTCGGTTTTCCATTTTGGAAAACGCCTCCACGATTGTAACGTGGCTCGCCCCCTCTTCTCCTCCCGTTTTCCTCTCGTGTGGTAGTGAGTCTTCACGCCAAGGAAGAGAGTTCGAACAGCCGAGAGAGAAAAAACATCTCCTTGTACACGATCAAGTTTTCCTTGGATCTTTGCTAGCACAAAGAGCACAAGGGAGTAAGCCTTCAACATCTTGTGTGTGACCTCTTTGGAGAAGAGCCGATCGTCCTTTCTTTTTCCAAGTCATCACTCGAGCAATGGCCATGGTAATGCTTCAATCATCCTCTTATGGTTGGTTATACTTACAAGCCATGCGATCTTCATGAAACCTAGTTTTTCCGCCTATGCAAAAATTTAGAAGCGCATCTGACTTAGGTTTCGACCCTACACCCTCGGGTATAGGTAGGGGCATGTAGAATCCGGTATTATGTTTTCTAGTTTTGGAGATTTGGCATGTTTGAAAATGCCCCCACGATCTTGGCCACATCTCTAAGCATTGAAGGCCAATAGAATCTCTCTTCCACCAAAGCTAGGGTCTTATCCCTCCCATGATGACCGGCTGTCCCTCCCCCATGCAATTCCCATGCTAGGAAATCGAAATGCCACAAACCGGTAAGCTACAGTAGTCGACTAGAAATTTCAATCCAGATTAAGATGTTCAGTCAACACTACACGCAAATCAGGAACTTTCAGGAATAATCAGAACCGAAACTTCAAGATCACAATGAGAAAAACAACACCAACGAAATTTTAGGGAAACTAGGAGTTCAAAACCACAAAAAAAAACAGATGCAGAAATTGTCATGCAACAACTCAGAAAACTGTAGATATTTCAGAAGCAGAAAACGTGAACAGCAGAAAACTTTAGAACACCAACGACGAGCACCTAAGGTATGCTCTGATACCACTGATGAAGGATGATTTTCCTAGCCCAAGGATCACCTTAGGTATGGAGCTCTATGCGCAAGAATAAGAGAGGATTTGGGAAGAATGCACCTAGACCCCCTAAGTTAAGGGGGTCGGAGTCTTGTGATTCCTGTCCAAGAGCCAACTTCCCCAGAAGATCTTCAAAGGTTCGGTAGACTCTAGGAGTAGCACCTTCCTTTAATCCTGAGAGGAGATCAGATGGCAGTTTGATGTCGGTAATGAACAGTGTGGTCAGTCGGTAAGGAACAATGCGCAATCCGAATGGAGATGTTGATGGAAATGGATGTTTGAGGGAAACGGACGCTGAATAGTAACCAGGGTGGAGAGCAAGCTCAATCCGGTGAGGAGCAAGCTCAACTCAAGAACAACACAAGGGTTTTTAGTTTTTCAGAAGATTTCGATTAAGTGCCAAAGTGAAAACAATACAGTCTTAAAACCTATCCCTCATGCTTACACCTTATGACCCTTGACATTCCTTTGGTTGCATGGTGACACCTGTTGGACGATTTTTGAGTGTGGTTGACATCAGCTTTTTCCATGCGCATGCAGAAATTGATAGCCGTCGGAAGGGCTGTTGGTAAGTAGTCTTGATGGATTGGATTAGCAGATTTGTAGCCGTTGGAGTGATTGTTGGTATGTGATAATGGGCTGGGCTTGTAGCTTGAATTCAAGGTGGACTTTGATGACTCCAAATTTCATAGTGTTTTCCATACTTAATTAGTAGTATTTTGAACCATAAAGTTACTCTTTTGCTTTATTTTTGTACCTTAATTGCCAAATACTTCAGAATCTACACCACTCTTTGTTTTTGATCATTTTCAGATAAAAAAGTATTATTATCACTGGTTTTCGAGCAATATCAATGCATGAATGAGTTCTAAACATCAAGAGGAGTCTACACAATAAATTTCAAGTCAAAATGGTGCTTCTAGCTAAAATACGGCACTACCGTATTTTCCAGACGAATTCTCACGGTACCGTATTTGGCAACGTTTTTGACCAGAAGGTTTCAGCAGAAATACGGCACTGTCGTGGTCGTTTACACGGTGCCGTATATTCCAACATTTTTGACCATAAACTTTTGGAATAATTATGGCAGTACCGTGACGTTTTCGACGGTGCCGTATTTTGTGCAAACTTTGACCAGGAGGATTTGGTAGAAATACGGCACTACCATATTTTTAAGAAAAACTCTCACAGCACCGTATTTTGTGCCTGGAACTCACTGAATAAAATACGGCACCACCGTATGAATCTTCACGGTGCCATATTTTGGAACTCAGAATTCTGATTTTTCTGCCCAATTCTTGGAAAGACCATATCCTTTGATCCAGACCTTCAAATTGAGAGCGGAAAGAGGCGGTGGACTCGTCTTTAAGAGGAGAAAACACAGAAAGTGAAAGGAATGAATTTTATCACAAATCCATGGAGAAATTGAGGGAGAGGTGGAATTTCTAGGGTTCATCGGTTCTCCACCTACAAACCACCTCCGGCCATGAAATTTTACAGAGAACTTCACCTGGTGAAGGAGAACACGCATCTCAAGTTCTAGAGCATTTGAAGTTGAATTGAAGGAGAAATCAACACAACAGTGGTGACAGCGCTGTTCAAAGCATATTACGGGTTGTAATTTCATTACAGCCCTGTTTTGTAATCTTTCTTCCCTCTTTTCAATTCCTTATGACTCTGAGAACATGTTATTTGTAATCCTTTCATCATGGTAGCTTAATCTTTTTATGGGACATGGGGGTGTAATCTCTTTGTTTCTTAATGGCTAGAAAACCCTAATTTTGTCAAACTGATTTTATTATGATAATTTTACTCTTGTGATTGATTGTTCTTTAATTCTCCTTTGTGTCTTAAATATCAACATGTTTTAGAATTTTTCGAAATAGATCGAGAGGTTGATTGTTTGAAATTCGGAAGCCTAGGAATTATTGAGTTTGGAACTATCGTAAGAGATTAGGTTGTTCTTCGAATTCTGATTTTTAGAGAGCTATAATGCCTTGTTGATTTTATGACTCTTGGGATTGAGCTAATGTGTAGACTTGATTTGATATTGCAAGAGATTGAGTGTCGAGTCGTTGGAAACCCTTGAGTAAAACTAGTGTTGAGACTCAGATGGACAAGAGTGATCTTTGAGTTTCCACTTGAGGTGATCAACCCAGAATTCGGATGCACGAGAGTGATCCTTGAGTTCTTGGTTGATGGTTTACTTATTCTCAGCATTGAATATATCTTGCACGAGAGTGGGGATTGGTTCTTTGTAAGGTTGTCTGCACGAGAGCGAGACAATTTATTTATGAAGTAAATTATACCTTTATCATGATAGAATTAGATTGACAAACACTTATCTTAATCTAGTCATTGGAAATTTAAAGTAGATGAATCCCTAGTCCCAATTTCTTCTCTGATATTCTCTCCATGTTCTTTTCGATATCTTGATTCACTATTTTCCGATTGCCTAGCTAGCAAGAAATCGATTATTCAGTACTTGGCAACAAGGTCTCTGTGGTTCGATATTTTTATATTACTTCGAGTATCCGTGCACTTGCGGACACAACAAGTTTTTGGCGCCGTTGCTGGGGACCTTGGTTTTGTCGATATTGAAGATATCGAGATTATTACTAGACTAGGTTTTATTTACTGTTTTTTTCTATTTATTTTCTATTTTCTTGAAATCACTTGATCTATCTACTTTGCATGTGCAGGAATCATAGGTCAGGACCACTTGTACCTTTTGATCCTGAGATAAACAAGACTCTGAGACTACGAAAGAGATTGATATTTGAGGAGACACAAGTTGTAGAAGAAAGAGAAGAAGACTCCATCATGGCTGAAAGAAGGACATAGTGCGACTATGCAGCCCCAAATACACAAGGAATTCATTCCAGCATCACTAGGCCTGCTATAGATGCATACAACTTGGTGATCAAGCCAGCGTTCTTATCGATGATTCAACAGAATCAGTTTGGAGGATCTCCTTTGGAAGATCCAAACCAACACTTATCCCTTTTCCTTGAATTCTGTGACACCATAAAGATTAATGGTGTATCTAACGATGCCCTCAGACTAAGACTGTTTCCTTTTTCTCTCAGGGATAGAGCAAAAACCTGGCTTCATGCACATCCAGCTAGAACATTCACTACTTGGGAGCGCTTGTCAAATGCCTTCTTGCAGAAGTACTTTCCTCCCAGTAAAATGATCTAGTTGAGGAACCAAATCATAGGCTTTGCCCAGAGAGACGGAGAATCGATGAGTGAAGCATGGGAGCGCTTTAATGAGCTCCAACGGAAGTGCCCCCACCATGGAGTGGAAGACTGGGTTTTAATTCAGACTTTCTATAATGGTTTGCTTTACAACACACGCTTAACGGTTGATGCTGCTGTAGGGGGAGCTTTGATGAACAAGACTGTTGATGCAGCCCATGCCTTGATTGAGGAGATGGCGTTAAACCACAACCAGTGGGCTTTCGAGAGAGGAGTGCTTTATCGGCCTCCTCAGGGTAAGAACGATGGTGATGGTTGGCGCTCTCTTGTAGAAAAGGTAGACTCATTATGTAACCGTTTTGATTCTTTCCAAATGCAAACCGCTGCTATATCTTCTGTTGTTTGTGAGGTTTGTGGTAACAATGGGCACAATGCTAGAGAGTGTAAAATCATCATTGATAAGGGTGAGGAACAAGTGAATGAAGTAGGGGATTATAATCAAGGTAGATCTAATGATCCTTACTCCAATACCTACAACCTTGGTTGGCGCAACCATCCTAACCTATCTTGGAAAAGTAACAATCAAACTAGTGGGCGAAATGATAATAGGGGGTATAACCAGAGACAGTCAAACCAGAGTCAACCCCAAAAATCTAGTTTATAAGAGGTGTTTGAGAGATTCATGGGTAATCAGATGAGCAAAAATGATGAGATTACAGAAACCCTTAAACAGATAAACTCTAGGTTGGATGGTGTTGTTGCTCATAACAAGAAGTTAGAAACTCAGATAGCACAACAGGCTAATACACCATATAGACCCCCAGGGAAATTACCTTCAAAACCTGAACCTAACCCTAGGGAATATTGCAATGCTATCACAACAAGGAGTGGAAAACAATTGGATGATCCTAGGGAGTCTCTTGATGATGATGAGGTAGAGCCCAGACTTGAACTTAGGAGTGAACCAGTTTTGGAATCACAACCTGCACATAAGCAGTCCCAACCCAGTTTGTCACCTCACAAGGGTGATGAACCTAGAGGTGATTTGCCATGTAAGGATGATGATTCTAAAACTAGTTTACCACCACCATATAGCCCACCTATTCCTTTTCCCCAAAGGATTGTGCAAGCTAAGTTAGATAGGCAGTTTGGGAAATTTTTGGAGGTTTTGAAAAAGTTGTATATTAATATTCCTCTCACTGATGCTATTTCTCAAATGCCTACATATGCAAAATTTTTAAAAGAAATTTTATCTAACAAGAGAAAAATAGAAGATTATGGCACTGTTGCTTTAACTGAAAAATGTAGTGCCATCATTCAAAACAAGCTGCCACCCAAATTGAAAGATCCAGGTAGCTTTTCTGTCCCCTATTCTATTGGGAGTGTTACTTTCGACCGAGTCTTATGTGATCTTGGTGCTAGTGTTAGTCTAATACCTCTGTCTGTGTGTAGGAAACTGAACATTGGAGAGCTCAAACCAACTTCAATGTCTTTGCAACTTGCTGATTCATCAGTAAAGCATCCGGTTGGTATTTTAGAAAATGTTCCTATTCAAATTGGTAAGTTTTTCATACCTGCTGATTTTATAGTGCTGGATATGGAGGAAAATTCAAAAAACCCTATTATACTTGGTAGACCATTTTTGGCCACAGCTGGAGCTCGCATTGATGTGACAAAAGGAAAATTGACATTTGATATTTGTGGTGATTTAATTGAATTTGACTTAACTAATTCTTTAAAAAGGGCATCACACTCAGGGACATGTTGTAGCATAGAAATAGTTTATGAGGAGGTTATTTGTGACATGCATATTTTATTTGAAGAACCGTCTGAATTTCTGGGTGTGCTAATCAAGAATTTCAGGAAAGGGCAGCAAAGAAGAAGAAGAGACGAAGGAGGAAAGGAATATCAAAATTGATTGAAGAAGTAAAAAAGCTCATAAATAAATTTGGATACTATTTCAAGTTTGAGCCTTATGTTCTTGAAAGCCACGAACAAAACACTGAGCAATCATTATGGCGACTGAAGACACGGTCACGATCAATTCCAAGTGTTCAATGGTCAAGCTAATGACCGTTAAATTAGAACTTATTGGGAGGCAACCCAAGCACTTTTACTCTAGCTTATTTTTTACTTTATTTTTGTTTTTGTTTTTTTACTTAGCACTAATTTTTCTTTTCTTTTTGTAGGTGAAAATTAATTTTTGTCAAAAAAAAAAAACTCTAGTGGTTCGAACCCGAAGACACAGAGAATGATTGGGTCTGACACAGACTAATAGACCTTTGTGAGTATTTTCTTCCTACTTATTTGCATTCCATCCTTTATATTTTTCTGATAATCCATGTGTTCAAATGGAAGATGAATACTTCAAACTTCTTGTGCTCACACGCCACGGATCCTCGCCTTTTGATTTTATTGATAGATATTTCGATTTGGTTGTGTTGACACAATATGATGATGATGTGTAGAAGGATTTGTCTGAAAATACTACAAACACTATGCCAAAATTTTTAACGAATTATCATGCATATCAATTTCTGGAAATTGGAAATAGATTTTATATGTTGAATTTATTTCTCTGATATAATCTATTTGTTGGAAATTTTTCATTAATTGATGCATGAAATTCTAGGTAAATGCATTGTTTAGTGAATGCAATCTTGAAGTGAAATAATTCTTTTGAATAAAATGAGCATATTTTCATATATTATTGAGTTGATATCAAGTGATTAATCTAGTTAATCTTTATAATCTTTTGTGTTATTTGTTGGGAAAAAGAAATCCAAATCCATGAGAAAGAATGACTCCCCTACTTTGCACTGTATAAAATTAATAGTGGGACCTAAAGACATGGGTTGAAGTCCACAAAAAGAAAAAGAATAACTCCTCTTCTTGGCATTGTGTTCACAATGGTACCTAAGATAAGAGTTGAAGTTCATTGCAAAAGTGTGTATCTATGTAGATGCATGCCAAGAGGGAGCTCCTTTGACATTGACTCCTCTGTCTCAAGAAAAGTTTTTCTACCTATGAGCTATGAGTCCTATTATGTGTGGTTATGTGACCAACATACTCTAAATTCGTCATTTGAAAAAGGGTGGTAATCGATTTAGAGAATGTCAAGGACAAATAAAAAAAATGAGTGGAAAAAGATTTGGAGATCCTATTCCTGTAAAAAAAACATAATAGATGAAAATCTTAAAAACATGATTAATTCATGAGATTGAAATTCTATTGTTAATGCATATTGCGAAATTTTATTTAATTGAATTATTGAGTTTTAAAGAGTAATTTCAGAAGACGACGTATTTACTTAAAAATTGTGTGAGATTGATAAAATTTTCTATGAATGATTATATTCTAGAAATTTATTCGTCATATGAAAATTTATGTTCCAATACTCGGTATTGCTTTCTTTATTTGCATGAGGACAAGCAAAAATTGAGCCTTATGTGTTTGATAACTCCAAATTTCATAGTGTTTTCCATACTTAATTAGTAGTATTTTGAACCATAAAGTTACTCTTTTGCTTTATTTTTGTACCTTAATTGCCAAATACTTCGGAATCTACACCACTCTTTGTTTTTGATCATTTTCAGGCAAAAAGGTATCATTATCACTGGTTTTCGAGCAATATCAATGCATGAATGAGTTCTAAACATCAAGAGGAGTCTACACAACAAATTTCAAGTCAAAATGGTGCTTCTAGCTAAAATACAGCACTACCGTATTCACCAGACCAATTCTCACAGTACCGTTTTTCTCACCGGACAGTCTTGGGCAAAATACCGTATTACCGTATTTTCTAGATGGTCTTTCACGGTACCGTATTTGGCAACGTTTTTGACCAGAAGGTTTTAGCAGAAATACGGCACTGTCGTGGTCGTTTACACGGTGCCGTATATTCCTACATTTTTGACCAGAAACTTTTGGAATAATTACCGCAGTACCGTGAGGTTTTCGACGGTGCCGTATTTTGTGCAAACTCTGACCAGGAGGATTTGGCAGAAATACGGCACTACCATATTTTTAAGAAAAACTCTCACGGCACCGTATTTTGTGCTCGGAACTCACAGAATAAAATATGGCACCACTGTATGAATCTTCACGGTGGCGTATTTTGGAACTCAGAATTCTGATTTTTCCGCCCAATTCTTGCAAAGACCATATCTTTTGATCTAGACCTCCAAATTGAGAGTGGAAAGAGGCGGTGGACTCATCTTTAAGAGGAGAAAACACAAAAAGTGAAAGGAACGAATTTTATCATGAAACCATGGAGAAATTGAGGGAGAGGCAGAATTGCTAGGGTTCATCGGTTCTCCACCTACAAACCACCTCCGGCCACGAAATTTGACAGAGAAATTCACCTGGTGAAAGAGAACATGCATCTCAAGTTCTAGAGCATTCAGAGTTGAATTGAAGGAGAAATTGACACAACAGTGGTGACAGCGCTGTTAAAAGCATATTACGGGCTGTAATTACAGCCCTATTTTGTAATCTTTCTTCCCTCCTTTCGATTCCTTATCACTCTGAGAAAACCCTAATTTTGTCAAACTAATTTTATTATGATAATTTTACTCTTGTGTTTGATTGTTCTTTAATTCTCCTTTTTGTCTTAAATATCAGCATGTTTTAGAATTTTGCGAAATAGACCGAGAGGTTGATTGTTTGAAATTCGGAACCCTAGGAATTATTGAGTTTAGAACTATCGTAAGAGATTAGGTAGTTCTTCAAATTCTGATTTTTAGTGATTTTATTGCCATGTTGAATTTCTGATACTTTGGATTGAGCTAATGTGTAGACTTGATTTGATATTGCAAGAGATTGAGTATCGAGTCGTTGGAAACCCTTGAGTAAAACTAGTGTTGAGACTCGGATGCACGAGAGTGATCTTTGAGTTTCCACTTGAGGTGATCAACCTAGAATTCGGATGCACGAGAGTGATCCTCGAGTTCTTAGTTGATGATTTACTTATTCTCAACATTGAATAGATCTTGCACGAGAGTGGGGATCGGTTCTTTGTATGGTTGTCTGCACGAGAGCGAGATAATTTATTTATGAAGTAAATTATACCTTTATCGTGATAGAATTAGATTGACAAATACTTATCTTAATCTAGTCATTAAAAATTAAAGTAGATGAACCCCTAATCCCAATTTCCTCTCTGATATTTTCTCCGTGTTCTTTTCGATAGTTTGATTCACTATTTTTTGATTACCTAGCTAGCGAGAAATCGATTATTCAGTACTTGACAACAAGGTCTCTGTGGTTCGACACTTTTATATTACTTCGAGTAGCCGTTGGAGTGATTGTTGGTATGTGATAATGGACTGGGCTTGCAGCTTGAATTCCAGGTGGACTTGATGCTCTTCAAATGCTGGCCGGATTATCCGATTTACAGCCATTGGTAGAGCTGCTGGCAAATGATCTTGATGGGCTGGATTTGAGTGTAGTTTTGACTTCAATCGGTATTGATGTTGACTAATGTTGACCTAGATGAGATTGTTCTTCAGAGTATGAGTGTCACAGTCACATAACAATGAGGGAGATAGGTGCCTGTTTTGTGCAATACATGTGTGTAAGAACCTAGGCTAGAGCAACCTACTACATCCACTAAAAGAAAACAAAGACTTCAAATAAAACCTAGGCTAATCCTACCTACAACATCAAACACAAGTGCTGAAAGTAAATATAGTTTGTAGCAACATTACAATCACATGAAATGCAAGAGGTTGACAAGTTCACAAAATTGGACAAAGTCCCAATATAGTCAAGTAGCTTAGATGTTCATCCCATATCGAATTGGGGTCTTCTTGAGCCTTGTTGATCTTCTCGGCAATGTCCCTACATCACCTGGCCATGATCGTTGAGGCTAAAGTCCGCCGAACTCGTCACGGCGGGTGTCACGGCTGTGTCGCGGACTGTATTGGCATTCGCGTTCTTCCTCGACCGTGTCACGGCCGTGTCCCTCGTCATGGCCTGGCCGTGTCGGGGTCAGCTGGGTTGTGCGGAGTCGGTCACGGCTACTGGAACGGCCGTTCTTCTCGTCAAAGCCGTGTCTGCCAACACGGCTTGACCGTGTTCAAGGTGACAGAAGGCTTCTTGTGCTGAAATTTATGGGGCATCCTCCTTAGGTCCTGGGGAGTCTCCCCAAGTGTCTTCCAGAGGTGTTGGGCTGCCCTTATGTGTGTCCATGACTCCGTCAGCCAGCCTAACTCATCTTCCAAGGGTAGGCACTGAATAGGTGCGGCTACCGGTGGCAACTCCCTAGTTGGGGCAAGACGTGCAGACAGAGGGGGTTGAACCGGGTTAGGGTGACTATGCTCCAACACACTAAAACGATGAGCGAGGACCTAGAATCCAACTAAGAGATGCTGGGCTGCAGTTTTTGTCGACAGTTTATGGTCATCCAATTGCGCGGTTAATGCATCGACTTGCATCGTTAGCGCAGTCAATGACTCTAGGCAGATGCTAGTCCCTTCTGAGGGTTGGACCGACACTTGGGTCTCAGGAATGGCGTCGGAATTGGGATGACATGACTTGTGACCTTGTAGTCACAATGCACAAACAACGGGAAATTTGACTAAGTGCATAATGCTGAAAATCCAGAAACGATGCTGAAATATGTTATGCAATGGAGTTGGACTGTGCGAACAATAAGAATTGAACGTGCAACCCCTCTAATACCAGAAATGATGAAGCTACAATAGGTGGGAGGGTCCATAGTGCCATACTCTACTGTGTTACACAACGCACGGAGAAACGAGAGAGGGTCTTTAGACGAGGGAAGCAAAAGCGCTCGGAAATGTAGCAGGGAAACATTATGAAATCAGCGGCGAACTCATTTCAATGCAACACAAATGCACGAAATCTCAATGGCACTCAATTACAGGAATTAAGCTCACTAACCTCGTAGCAAATTTTAAGCTCAGCACATTTAGGGCAGCAGTTTCGCAGGGATTAGCTCGCGCGCCTATGAACCTGAAATAAACCAAAGAAAACGGAAATGACCACGCCTCTAATGTATGGATGTTTGTGGCTAAGGGGTGAAATAAGCATCTGAAACACAACAGAAATGAACAAGCAACTTCTAAAAACAGGCGAACCTGACCCACCGGTGGCGGTGGGATTTATTTCATACGAAACAAAAACAAAGCTAGAATACAACGAGCAGTCAAGGCTCCATCCATGACTCACACAAACATCGGAATTGAGGCACTAACCACGATCCCAAACTCTAGAGGCACTCGCAGCTCACCAGGAGAACTCTACCACTATGAGAAAGTTAAGGAAGACACTAACCAGCCCCACTCTTTTATAGAACAAGAGGTGGGGGAGCAAGACATAAGGGGCAACATCTTTGCTCACCTACTCTAACCATCAAAAATTGGTCGAGCCGGTACATAAGACAAAAGAGAATAAAATCCTAATGACCACCAGATAGGCTGAAGCTTCTGTTCATGTCCTTTGGTTCTCATAGGGCGGTGGGCTGCGACAACCGTTAGACGAGCTCGGAACACGCCGCGATGAAACAATCGAATTTGGAGATGGTGGGTTGATTCATCACGGTGGAAGCTTGTTCTTGGGCCGTGTTGTTGAGGTGGTTGTGGTACTTATCTTGGGCTGGGCCCTCGGTATGATGAGTAGCAAGGCCTATGGGCCGGAGTACCTCGGTATGGATCGATAATGGGCTAATAACTCCCATGTAGCGATCCGGTGGTTCACTTGAGTGTTGGGATCGCTGAATTATCACCTTATCGGACTCCTTAGGATCCTCTAGGGATGGATGAACATGGTATGGAGGGTTGTCTATGTCGAAATGGGGTCATCGGAGCAGATCTGTAGCTTCAGGGATGATCACGGCCTAGCCGTGATGCTTTTCATGCTTGTGACCAGTTGAGCCAAAATCCACAAAAACTTCTTCGGTCTGGCCACGATATTTACCTTGGTTGTGACTTTGTTCACGTGGAAAATCACCGGTTTTTTGTTCCAAAATCCACATAATCTTCCTCGGTCTGCCCGTGGCATTTTTCACGGCCATGACTTTGTTTGCGTGGAAAATCACTAGTTTTTTCAAGTGTGGCAAAATCCACATAAACTTCCTTGGTCTAGCCTTGTCATTTTCCATGGCCGTGACTTTGTTCGTGTGGAAAATCATCAGTTTTTCCTTTCGTCCAGGTGATCACGGAGTGCCAAAATTGGTAGAAACTTCCACGGTCTGGCCGTGGCAATTTCCCTGGTCGTGACTTTTCTCGCCGAATTTTGCTGTGCTGTTCACGGCTTGCCCGTGATGGCATGGATGGCTGTGCTTGTGTCCTGCGTTCCTTGCCAAGGCCATCACACCCGTGGTGGGTTGCACGGCCTGCCCGTGTTCATCTCGTAGGGAAAATTTTTGAGGTGCCGTTGGGTCCAAATTTTCCCCCACTTCAGTGTTGTCTTCTCCTACATCAGTAATGCCCCGGTTGAAGGCAATTATTGCAATGGACTCACTCGGATGATCCCACGACAGGGGCCTTGCCTTTCTCTTTCCAAGAGAGGCGAGTACAGGGGGTCTCCGGTGCTGGTGACACATCTCACAAGTGCACGGTTATGTCAAAGTAATATAAAAGATGTCGAATCCCACTCAGAACAAGGTTGAGTACCAGAAAATCCAAGTTTCAATAGCTAGGCGAATTCAAACGGGGTTTTGAAAATTTAAATCAAAAACTAGAAATCAAAGCTACGTCAGTAGGGAATAAATATGAGAGAGATATTAGGACTATGGTTTCCACCACGCTGACGATCTTAATCACGCGTAATAATATCAGTTATCTAGATTTATGATATTGCATAAGGAATCTATCCCTAGGGTACAAGGTGCCCTCTCTCGAGTGTACACCCTGGTGTTTGACTAAGACGATCTCCTACTCTCGTGGTGGATCATTTTAGACAAACCCAATGAGTTCTATGGAAGATTGTGAAACCCTCAAGCGAAGACCAAGAACTCTCGTGTCAAGGTCTCGCAAGTTTTACTAAGAAGATCCGTCTTTACGATCCTCCTCTCGGTATGAATCGTAACGACTAAAACAAGAAAATACTCAACCAAGGTAAAATCATGAGATATGCATATCAAAGTAAAATATGCTCACAGTATAATTCAAACAACTGAATTGAAACAAGAATTGCAATTAAGAATCGTCAACAAGCTTCAACCGAGCCCCAAAAAAGGTTTTACGCTACAATCGTCCTTGAAACGTTCAAAATCTCTCTTTAAAGGGAAAGAAAACTACATGGAAGTAAATCTAAGAGGAAGGAGACACTAAACTGAAAGTATTCTCAAGAAATCGTGATGATCTGACATCTCAATCTTCGAAAATGTCCTCCGAAACTCCTCGTCGCCGTGTTCTTCCACCCTAGCCGCTTCGTCGTGTGATTCATCGATGCCTAGCGCATGAAAATTAGGGCTTTTATATTCCACACGTTCTCCTTCGAATAAGCTTTCCAAAGAACCCTTCCTTGCCAAATTTGGACTTCAAACGGGTTGGAAATCGGGGAGAATCCGAGTGGGACTCGGGTTCACGTTCGCCTAGGTCGAAATTACAGGTGAACCCCGCCGGGTTCACCTGGCCGTGATTTGCTCTTTATTGTTCTGGCCAAAAGAAGCACGGGTGAACCCATTGGGGTTCACCAAGCCGTGAAGCTCTCTGGTCATTTTGGGCGTTGCGCAATAGAGAGAATCACGGGTGAACCTTGCCGGGTTCACCTGCCCGTGAAGCTCTCTGTGAAGTACACTGCTGTCTGGCGAAAGAACCGATGAACCCCATGGGGTTCACCTAGACGTATTTTTCAGGCTAACTCCGATTGAGCCCAAATTTGACTAGTAGCTTCGTTTTCGCATGAGAAATCACCTCATGGCTTTAGAATCTTCAAAAGACATCAAAATTGGGTGATTTTAGCTGAAATTCCACAAAAGCAAGAAAAAATGAAGATTCCCCAGCTTTTAAGGAAATAAGTCTTAAAAGAGCGTGAAAATATCAAAATAAGCCTAGACTCATCATGAAATAATAAGGAAAATTACTATTAAAATGCAATGCATCAAAATACTCCAGACTTCAATCTTTGCTTGTCCTCAAGCAATAAAATAAGATGAAACATAAGATGGGTATAAGAGTAATCTTTCACGTTGAGGTATACACCCATGTTAGAAAAACATTTGATAGCAATCTAAGATCTAATCAAGATAAATCAAGTAAATGGTTGTTTCAAGTGTTCAAAAGTTTGATCCCACAATAACTAGATGCCAAACAACCTAGTAAGCAACAAGCATAGGATTCAATAAAGCCTACACACAACACTCATGCAATTCCAATTCTTCCAAATCAAATCATTGGGGTTAACTCAATTGTTTTATTAGGGTATGGTATACTGATTATTGCAATAGACTTTAACTCATATCCTTAGGTACCATTGCCAATTTTTCACAATGCTAAGTAGAGGAATCTCTTTATAGATTTCACTTCACATCTCTTAGATTTCAACTCATATCCTTTGGTACCACTGCCGATTTTTCGCAGTGCCAAGTAGAGCAATCTAAGGGTGAGTTTTTTTTTTATTATGCTCAGTAGTTGCTAACATATCCTTTTTGACAGGAGCAGTGTCCCCCCCAACAACAGAAAGGAATTCAAAGAATAACTAAGTAAACATGTATCTCAATATGATTCTCATGTAAGTTGCAAGCTTGAGTTGATTAAACATACTAAGGAATGTTTGACCCACTAATGAACAACCTAAAATCAATCCAAGTTACAAAATTTCAAAATCATAGAATATATGGATATGATCAAAAAGTATCCCTAACAAGGAGGTATTATCAACAATCTTGGATTATTCCTAACCAATCAATCATGCATTTAACTTTTCAAAAATTTGCAATAGCAATCGTAAGACAAGCCTCATGATAGATAAACAAATTTGTGGAATAATAAGCATCATAGCATTGCAAAGTTGACACAGCATGTATGAAGATCACAATCATCATAGCAGAGTACTAATATAAACAGGAAAGTAGATCCCAAAGTGTCATACGGAATTGTCACATAGTGGGCCCTGAAGATGTGGACCAGGCCCACGAATAAAATGGCATATAAGATACAATGCCAGAATATCCATCCATCACAGAATAAAAGTCATGCCATAGTCGTAAGTCAAGCAGTCACATGGTAGACAAACAAAAGAAGAAACGGGTGTAGAGATAGCTCACCCACTCTAAAAGTTTTCATAGTCCTCTATGCAATGCCATGATGTGAGAGGAGTGGATGACAATGTTGATGCTCGGGGCAACTACCTCCGTTTGCGCGAGCGAGAGCCAGAAGCACGTGAGCTCTTGCTCTTCCCGCGTGAGCTGAAGTCGGGCTCGGCTTCCTCATCAGAAGAAATGTCCATGTGTGCCATGTTCTCTTCATTAATGAAGGGAAGTCGCTCATCCATACTTGATATCTTATCTCAAACAGACCTCATCATCTTGTGTTGCCTTTGCATGTGTGCCTCCATAGACTTCCATCGAGAGGAATGGTCCTACTGAATGTAGGAAATGGTGGTGTCTAGGTGATCAATCACTTCTCGTTGGTGGAGTTGCTCCTCATTAATTTCCTGCATGACAGCCATCATAGAGCAGAGGAAGAAGTGCCACCAAAGGATAATGCTCCGGGTGCAGGTGGTGTTATGTCGATAGGGTCAAGCTATGGGTCTTCTGAAGGAACCCCTAACATAAAGGGGGGGGGAAAACCCTAATCATGCGCATCTAGCATGCATGGCGGAAAATAGGGTTTCAAAATCGCATATGAAACTATATGATCAACTTAAGTTATGAGAAATCATACCAACGCCATAGGCTTGGAATTCGGCTTGGAAGAAGAGATCAAATTAGGTCTCCTCCACAAGTCCACACACAAGATGAAGATGCTCACTTCCTTGAGATCTCTTGTGCTAGCAAGACACCCAAGCCTTATCTTGTCGAATGGAAAGGGTTTGATGAGATGAATCCGTTCGGCCGAGAGCTTCTCTTGGATGTCTACTCCACACCTTCGTCAACCACACCTCGAAAGGAATCAAGGCGTTGAAGTGAGGAGCTCAACGCATAAGCGTTTTGGCATTGAAGCAAAACCGGCCCTTGATGACTTTCCATAAATGGAAGTCAATCAAGCCATGCGTTCAAGCCAACCCAAAACGCATTTTGGCATTGAACCAAGCGTTCATATTTGTGAACCGGTTCAATCCAAAATGTCAAATCGGCTTTGGTTCATCAAACCAAACCGAAATAGCTCAAGCCACTTGGTCTAGACCAAATCGAACCCCAAGGCTTATGATCTAACCGTTCATCTCCTGATGCCCCTGATCTCTCCGATCTAGCATCACCTCTCTCGATCGAAGCTTACCGATCTCAAGCCCTAATCAATCAAACATGATCAGACCAGATCTCACTTACAATCAGAGATTAAATCCCTTTAATCTGAACTCAAAGAATCCAGTCCATACGATCTGACTTAAGTAAGCCATATCACCAAATTGTGCGACCCTGAGGGTTTCCTCTAAATGTCGGTAACGATAACTTACGTTATCACGATCAGTGAGGGGTATCTAGCAACACATCACTGTCTCCCGATATAAAGGAAAGAGTCTTCCAAGACTACTCCCAAACCATAGCACAAGTGTGACTCAATTCACAAGGCATACATATGTCCTTTACCACTGGATGTTCTTATTGGACAAGCATGTCAAGCCTGTAACTCCAATACGATGAGCATGATTAGATCAGATGCACATAGTCATCTGGGTATTGCCATACACTATCTCAATCATCTCATAAGGGGGCCCTTTAGAACATCACACTCCTTAAACAAGGAGACGGCAATCCTATGTCTATCACTAGTGTCCTAACCTGATTCAAGCTCACCATCCAAGATAGTCTATAATCATTATGTTTCAAATGATATTGAACTACCTCAAGACAATGACAATCATCATTTAGAAACACAAGTGATCTCAAGTCAAAGGACATGTGCCACTTGCTGCTTACAAGGATTATTCACATTGTGACAAGCAATGGAATATCCCAGTAGGGTCTGTCCAGTACATCCAATGTACCCATGAGTCTACATCTTATTCCATGCTCGAAGCATCCTATAAGATTAGCACTCATATTAGTCTCAATCATATCAAGGCTGTCTCATGTTCACCAAGATATCTCGACTAAGGACATATAGCCTGTCAGCCTAGCTGAACAGCTTTGAGACATTATTCAGAAGTACACTTATTACAGCAGACAAGGTAACAACCTGAATAATAACCATGCCTTTATAAACTTAAGAGTTTATTACATGATACTAATACAATCCCAAGGCCTCAAACATTAGCCTTAAGGGCATACCCCAACAATCTCCCACTTGCACTTAATCTAATGGTTGAGAAATCTCAAACCCATATTATTACAGTGCTTCTCATGCTTCTGCTGCGCCAGAGGCTTGGTAAGTGGGTCTGCCAGATTGTCATCTGTATGAACCTTGCATATTTTGATCTCGCCTCGATCAATGATCTCCCGGATCAAGTGAAACCGTCTCTGTATGTGCTTGGACTTCTGGTGCGACCGCGGTTCCTTTGCTTGTGCGATGGCTCCAGTGTTATCACAGAAGATAACCAAAGGATCAGCACTCGAAGGAACGACACCAAGTTCTCTCACGAACTTACGAATCCACACTGCCTCCTTGGATGCTTCCAAGGCTGCAACATACTCGGCTTCTGTTGTGGAATCAGCAACAGTTGACTGTTTGAAACTCTTCCACACCACTGCTCCACCATTCAAGCTAAAAACATAGCCTGATTGCGATCGGAAATCATCCTGGTCCGACTGGAACGAAGCGTCAGTATATCCCTCTATACTGAGTTCTTCCTGACCACCATATATCAAGAACATATCTTTGGTCCTCCGCAGATATTTTAAAATGTTCTTGACTGCAATCCAGTGCGCCAAACCTGGATTACTTTGGAATCGACTGGTCACGCTTAACCCGTAAGCGACGTCTGGGCGAGTACACAACATCGCATACATAATGGACCCAATAGCCGAAGCATAAGGCGTATTGTCCATTTCATCTTTCTCAGTCTGTGTTTGTGGACACTGACTCTTCGAAAGATTCAGACCATGTCTGACTAGAAGATATCCACGTTTAGAATTCTCTAAATGGAATCTCTCCAGGACCTTATCGATGTAAGTGCTCTGGCACAGCCCGAGAAGCCTCTTAGATCTATCCCTGTAGATCTTCACACCTAATACATAGGCTGCTTCTCCTAAATCTTTCATCTGGAAACATTTTCCTAACCATGCCTTAACAGCATGCAGTTCAGGAATATCATTTCCAATGATCAAGATATCATCGACGTAGAGGATTAGGAATGTAATCACGCTCCCACTAAACCTCTTATATACACACGGGTCATCCTCGTTCTTGATGAAACTAAACTCAGAGATTGATTCATCAAAAAGAATATTCCAGCTCCTAGATGCTTGTTTAAGTCCATAAATGGACTTCTTTAACTTGCATATTTTATGACGATCTGATGGATTAGTGAAACCTTCTGGTTGTGTCATGTACACATCCTCATCCAGATTTCCATTAAGGAAAGCTGTCTTCACATCCATCTGCCAGATCTCATAATCGTAATATGCAGCTATCGCGAAAAGAATCCGAATAGACTTAAACATGGCTACAGGTGAGAAAGTTTCATCATAATCTATCCCGTAGATTTGTTTGAAACCTTTCGCAACTAGCCTGCCTTTATAGGTAACCACGTTACCATCCATGTCAATCTTCTTCTTGAAGATCCATTTACAGCCTATAGGGATTACTCCCGGAGGTGGATCAACCAAATCCCAGACTTGGTTATCTGACATGGAGTCCATCTCGGCTCGCATAGCTTCAAGCCATCTAGCTGACTCCGGTCCACTGACCGCATCCGCATAAGTTAGGGGTTCATCATTATCAATGATGTAGACTCCGACATAGCACTCAGGCTGTCGACGGATCCTACCCGATCTTCGCGGTTCCCGTGATATCTGAGCCTCAGGTTGTTCAGTAACCTGATCTACTGGCTCAGGCACATCCAACTCTGCCTGACTACTTTGTCCTTCCTCTGGAATCTCATCCAGCTTTATTTCTCTCCCACTGGCCTCTTGCAGAAGAAACTCCTTCTCAAGAAATATGGCCGTCCGAGCAACAAATATCTTGTTCTCTTTGGGATCGTAGAAATAATAACCCTTAGTTTCCTTAGGGTAACCGACAAAGATGCATTTCTCAGATCTGCTCTCCAGTTTCCCAGAGGCGAGCTTTTTGACATAAGCCTCGCAACCCCAGATCCTGATAAATGTCAAGCTAGGCTGTTTCCCATACCATAGCTCATATGGCGTCTTTGAAACTGCCTTGGATGGCACTCGGTTTAGTACCTTTGCAGCTGTTTCCAGTGCAAAACCCCAAAAGGAATATGGAAGAGTAGCCTGACTCATCATAGAACGAACCATATCAAGTAACGTTCTATTTCTCCTCTCGGACACACCATTCCACTGCGGTGTTCCTGGCGGAGTGAGCTGTGAGATAATCCCACACTCCTTCAGATAGTCAGTAAACGTATGACTCAGGTATTCTCCACCTCGATCAGAACGAAGTGCCTTGATATTTCGGCCTAACTGATTTTGTACTTCATTTTTGAACTCTTTGAACTTGTCAAAAGATTCACTTTTATGTCTCATTAAATAGACATATCCATACCTACTGAAATCATCAATGAAGGTAATGAAGTACTGATAGCCACCTCTGGCATGTTTACTGAAAGGCCCACACACATCACTGTGTATCAGGTCAAGTAAACCTGAAGTCCTTTGACCTTTGTGAGGAAAAGGAGACTTCGTCATTTTACCCATTAAACAAGCTTTGCATGTATCAATCTCCTCATAGGAGAAAGATCCCAGCAGTCCATGATCATGCAACCGCTTAATGCGCTTCTCGTTTATATGGCCTAAACGACTATGCCATAGCAAGGTGCTGTCATCAGCATACTTGGCTTTCTTATTATCAATGTTTTGTATAGAATATTCCATGTCCAACATGAATAACCCATTGTTAATTGAACCAGTTGCATACACAATATTATCATAAGTTAAAACACACTTTGAAATCTTGCATTCAAAGGCAAATCCTTTCCTGACAAGAGCAGGAATAGAGATAATATTCTTGGTAATACTGGGTACAAAATAACAATTGTTCAATTCTAATACAATGCCAGATGGTAAAGTGATGAAATAGTCTCCTACAGCAACAGCAGCAACCCGTGCCCCATTTCCAACGCGTAGGTCTACCTCATGCTGTCCCACCTGCCTTCTTCTCTTGAGTTCCTGCACATTTGAACAAATGTGAACTCCACATGCAGTGTCCAACACCCATGATATAGAAGAAGATGAAACCATGACTTCCGTCACGTATATACCTGAGCCAGAAGCAATGCTTCCCCTCTTATCTCCTTGGAGCGCTTTACAGTCCTTTTTCCAGTGACCCAGCTGGCCACAGTGGAAACACCTGTTATCCTTCGACCGCTTCACCTTCTGTTTCAGGGCCTTGCTGTAATTCTTGACAGGGGCCTTGCCCTTCTTCCCCTTCTTCTTGTTCCTAGAAGGAACCAACAAGACAGAGGTTGAAGGCTTACCCTTCAGAGTTTCCTCAGTAGTCAAGAGCATATTCAGCAGCTCTGCCGGCGTACAATCGATTTTGTTCATATTAAAGTTAATGATGAACGCATCGAAAGAAGGCGGAAGAGACTGCAGAATAATATCTACAGCAAGCTCCTGGTTGATGGTATGCCCCAGTTTCTCCAGAGCCTCCTTGTGCCCAATCATCTTGAGCACGTGAGCTCCCACTGGGCTCCCCTCAGCCAGTTTGCTCTGAAAGAAGAGCTTCGTCAGATTATAGCGTTATGTCCTCGCCTGTGCAGCATACAACATCTTGAGGTTCGCTATAATTTCTATAGCTGACATATCCTCATGCTGACGCTGCAGCGGTGGCGTCATAGACGCTAGCATCAGGCAAGCGACATCAATGCTATCATTGACGTGCTTTTCATAGGCATCCCGAACCGCCCTTGCGGCGTTCGGAGCGGGCTGCGGCGGTATCGCCGTCTCGAGGACATACAGTTTCCTCTCTGCCTTAAGAACGATCTTAAGGTGTCCGAACCAGTCAGAGAAGTTCGGCCCAGCAAACTTCTCCCTTTCCAGTAGGGATCGCACATTGAAGCTCATGGTGTTCGTTGCTGCAGGAATCTACAACAAGCAAGAACAGCAAGGTCAGTATCAATGTTTAGAATCAATCCAGGACTTAAGAAAGATTCTTTTCTCACTATTTTGTCTGACTGAAAAATCCAGTAAACAGTCCGAAAGAGTATCACTCTTTTAGTGAGATGGGATCCAAATTTCATACTTGGTCTCCGCGTCCCGCTCAGGCGAGATAAGATGCACAGAGATGACAAGCACTAATTTCTGGTAGGCTGTCCCAGCCAATCGCCAACCCGTGCGATTCCCCTTCATCTTGGCAATCCAGCAGACTGTGCCAACTGAGTTGGTACAACACAGTCTCTGATCCCAGAGATGGCTGCCTCCATGCGCTACCATATGCGCCACATATGTAGCCTACATGGTCAAGCTGACCCGACCTACTCCCTGGACCACCACGTGTTATGCTGAGCAACGAGCAGTGATAAATCCCTACTCTGTAACACGCAGGTGAAATCCAGCACCGTCTGAAGATAGATGGACGTGCCCACTGAGTGGGTTCAACACGGCTCCAACGATAATCAGAAAGGTGAGGTTTCGCGTCAGAAGGCTTTATCGAGCTTGATATATTAGCGTTGGATTTTAACGGTCTTTTATCTTCTTACTATCAGGCATATCCTATGGCTATAGTAGAAGATAAACTTAAACATGCAATTCTAATTATTAGCAATAAGTAGAAAGCATGATCTTATGTGGTAAAAGCCCATGAACCCTAGTAAGACCTTAATTTTACTTAAGTCTTCACTTGAGCTCCTTGGCATCTCATCTGGTCCAACCTAGGGCCCTAGCGCCAAGAGCACCTCAGGTGCGCCACCAGCTGAATGCTCCTTTGGGATGTGTGCATTTGTACTCTTGTCTAATCAAAGTACATTTGATCTATCTAGACAAGGTTGACTCGCAGGTCAATTATACAATAAATTAATGAAAAAGTGATTCGCAGATCACAATAAAATTAACTTATAATTTACCAGGCACGCAGGCCCCAGCACAGCACACAATAGGGCAACCCACATAAGACTAAATAGACAAGCATCATGGCATCAAATCATCATGTGATCCAATCAAGAAATTAAATTTTTGAAAAACCCCATGGCATCAATTTTAATTTCCTTATGTGCCCTACAACCTTACAATGGTCCATTGATAGGGATCCACTCATCCATCTAGTTAGATCCTTTGCCCCTGCATGCACCGAGTCCTAACTGACCCGAGTTGACCTGATGGTCAACCATGCATGCGCCAAGGGCTGAACCACCCTCATGAGTTTTGGCAAGCGGGTGTGACCCCGGGCCTAACTCATGTGTGTTCAGTAGTTGTCTCAACCAGACCTCGCTACACGCCTTGGATGCAGTCGACCTATAGCCACCTCGTGCTTGCGCACAGGTGCTATCTGGTCAACCCATCTAGGCTGTCAGATGGTCTGATCAGACTAGTTGGATCTAACCTAGAAGATGCTTTCAACCCCATCAACCCATCTAAGGATTTAATGTAGTGGCACCTTAGATCTAATCATGCGCGCAAGATGTAAGTTTTAGAAAACATTTTGACATGCGCAAACATCTAGAACATCCATAAGATATATCTTCTAGCATGTTGATAACCCTTAGATCTAAGGGGGTCCCCTTCAAGGGGGAGCGCAAACTTTAGGGGGTCCCCTTCTTGGGGGAGCGCATACTTCATCAAAGCCATGATACAAGCGCAAACTACATGTTAGCATGATACAAGCGCAAACTTCATGTTAGCATGATACAAGCGCAAACTTCATGTAAACAAAGCATGCATCAAGTAAGCGCAATATATATGGATCACAAACACTTCAAAGCAATCATATAGATCATATCAAGAGCCTAGCTTTGATACCAATTGAAGGAACCCCTAACATAAAGGGGGGGGGGGGAAACCCTAATCATGCGCATCTAGCATGCATGGCGGAAAATAGGGTTTCAAAATCGCATATGAAACTATATGATCAACTTAAGTTATGAGAAATCATACCAACGCCATAGGCTTGGAATTCGGCTTGGAAGAAGAGATCAAATTAGGTCTCCTCCACAAGTCCACACACAAGATGAAGATGCTCACTTCCTTGAGATCTCTTGTGCTAGCAAGACACCCAAGCCTTATCTTGTCGAATGGAAAGGGTTTGATGAGATGAATCCGTTCGGCCGAGAGCTTCTCTTGGATGTCTACTCCACACCTTCGTCAACCACACCTCGAAAGGAATCAAGGCGTTGAAGTGAGGAGCTCAACGCATAAGCGTTTTGGCATTGAAGCAAAACCGGCCCTTGATGACTTTCCATAAATGGAAGTCAATCAAGCCATGCGTTCAAGCCAACCCAAAACGCATTTTGGCATTGAACCAAGCGCTCATATTTGTGAACCGGTTCAATCCAAAATGTCAAATCGGCTTTGGTTCATCAAACCAAACCGAAATAGCTCAAGCCACTTGGTCTAGACCAAATCGAACCCCAAGGCTTATGATCTAACCGTTCATCTCCTGATGCCCCTGATCTCTCCGATCTAGCATCACCTCTCTCGATCGAAGCTTACCGATCTCAAGCCCTAATCAATCAAACATGATCAGACCAGATCTCACTTACAATCAGAGATTAAATCCCTTTAATCTGAACTCAAAGAATCCAGTCCATACGATCTGACTTAAGTAAGCCATATCACCAAATTGTGCGACCCTGAGGGTTTCCTCTAAATGTCGGTAACGATAACTTACGTTATCACGATCAGTGAGGGGTATCTAGCAACACATCACTGTCTCCCGATATAAAGGAAAGAGTCTTCCAAGACTACTCCCAAACCATAGCACAAGTGTGACTCAATTCACAAGGCATACATATGTCCTTTACCACTGGATGTTCTTATTGGACAAGCATGTCAAGCCTGTAACTCCAATACGATGAGCATGATTAGATCAGATGCACATAGTCATCTGGGTATGGCCATACACTATCTCAATCATCTCATAAGGGGGCCCTTTAGAACATCACACTCCTTAAACAAGGAGACGGCAATCCTATGTCTATCACTAGTGTCCTAACCTGATTCAAGCTCACCATCCAAGATAGTCTATAATCATTATGTTTCAAATGATATTGAACTACCTCAAGACAATGACAATCATCATTTAGAAACACAAGTGATCTCAAGTCAAAGGACATGTGCCACTTGCTGCTTACAAGGATTATTCACATTGTGACAAGCAATGGAATATCCCAGTAGGGTCTGTCCAGTACATCCAATGTACCCATGAGTCTACATCTTATTCCATGCTCGAAGCATCCTATAAGATTAGCACTCATATTAGTCTCAATCATATCAAGGCTGTCTCATGTTCACCAAGATATCTCGACTAAGGACATATAGCCTGTCAGCCTAGCTGAACAGCTTTGAGACATTATTCAGAAGTACACTTATTACAGCAGACAAGGTAACAACCTGAATAATAACCATGCCTTTATAAACTTAAGAGTTTATTACATGATACTAATACAATCCCAAGGCCTCAAACATTAGCCTTAAGGGCATACCCCAACATCTTCAACAGGCTGGATATGCCAGTTCCCTCGCACTCGCACAGTGGTGCATTATGGGTTCAGTAACGGAAGGCAGAATAGGCAACCTTTGAATGTCATGCAGTAGGAGTCACCCTTGCGTATAATCAGCTTCATGGCGACACAAGACTCGATCTCGAGCCTGCTGTTGCAAGTAGCTTCCAATGTGTCGTACGGGATAATGCCCAAAGAGACTGCCAATGGAGTGATGAGGCCGCCAATCACAATCGCCCCTTTCAACGAGCGGGCGACGTGGTTAAACTACTTTGCAAGATAGTACCCAGAATCCACCCTAAAACTATGAAGCATGCACCAGAGATAAAACAACTCGGTCTGTTGAACCATACCATCACTCTCACCATGGCCAAATATGGTATGAGCCAACACACGGTGCACATACTTGATGACTAGGTTGCATAGGCTGGAGGCACAGGCCACGCGAGCAGAAAACGTCATTAGTAATTGCGCCCCAGAAGCCCTTCTAACTATATTCAGTGGGGATCTTGTGGACACAAGGCTTAGGAAATCCATAAACACTACGTAACTGAGAAAGGGTAAGGGTATGCTCGATATTACCCAAGCGGAAGGTCAAACGGCCGTGATCGTCCTCCAGAATCGAATCTGACTTCACCTCCAAGGAGCTCATAAACTCCAGCGTGACACCAACATAAGTAGGAGAAAATAGTTGCTAGAACTGCTCCCAACCCACAGCGGCATACATCATATCAACATCTTCCCTCAGCCTTAGCAGTTGTAATGTGCCTCTGTCAAGATATCTTGTGTTGAGAACTCGGTGCTGACGCAATGTTTGATAGCGTTCTTCTTGACCGGCGTTGTGAAAGATAATCCCGAACTCATTCGGGGGAGAGACGTATGGTTGCGGCCGGCTGGCAGATGTGCGTCCTTGCCTAGAGGATGAAGATCCGAGTTTGGCCGATGGTGGCCAAAAAGATGGGGGAGCTAACGGCTCATACTCCTCATTGTCTGTCGCTGATGAGTCGAAAAATGGCTACTGAGGTCGCGCTGTCTGCTTGGAAGCCATAGCTTTGGTTCTCGGAGGCATAGGTGCTAGAGAGGATCAAGATTGATAGGGGGATGCTTGGACGAGAAGATCCAGCCGGAGGTGGAGAGAACTATGGCGGCGGAAGGAAATCAGAAGAATAGGCGACACGAAGATCCGAGGCGAAATAGGTGAGAAAAACCTATCCGGATTGTAGGGAAAAGTGGATCGGGACCGAAAAAATCACCTTCGTGTTTGAAAAGAGGAGAGATTGGCGTGATATATGGGATCTTGGCAAGATTTGGGTGGTGGCAGAAACCCTCGCGTGCGGTGCCCTAAGTTCGGGTGAACACAGGATGGAAATACGTGTGAACCCGCCCGGGTTCACCTGCCTGTGAAGTTCACTGGTGGGTTACTGTTGCTACAGAAACATAGGTGAACCCGCTGGGGTTCACCTAGCCGTGAAGCGCACTAGGGTGCTTCCTGTATACGGAAAGCTTGCTGGTTATCACTCTGGGTAATGCTGGTACAGTGGCCTTCACGGGTGAACCCCGTGGGGTTCACCAGGTGGTGAAGTGCACTGAAAATCCTGAAAAAATATAGAAAAAATTGCCATGCACCCCTTCTTCATCCTACATCATATAGAGACATCAAATCAGCAGCAATCCCTATTAGAAAACCAAGAATTAAATGAAAACAAAATTAATAGCCTAGAAAATTGTCTAACAACAATTAAAAACAACGTGGAGGAACAATGCATGAAAACTAAAAATAGTAAAAAACTTGGGTTGCCTCCCAAGAGCGCTAGTTTAGGGTCTGTAGCTCGACCATAAGAGTTATCAGAGTGTCAAATTCATGGGGTCTGAAAGAGCAAGAATTTCCTCTTTTTCGACCCGCTCGTCTTCAAAGTAGTGCTTAAGACGGTGCCCGTTAACTGTGAAACTCCCAGTTTGTTCCACTCAAATTGTGATGGCACTATACGGTTGATCTTTCTGAACTGTAAAAGAACCGGACCACCTCGTGCGGAGCTTTCCTAGAAATAACCGAAGTCTCGAATTAAAGAGAAGCACTTTATCCCCTTCAGGAAATTCTTTCTTTACTATGCGCTTGTCATGCCAAAACATGGTGCGTGCTTTGTAAATCTTGGCATTCTCATAGGAAAAAAGGCGCATCTCTTCCAACTCATCAAGTTGTAGCTTTCTCCTTTCGCTGGCGTGCTTGGTGGGGTTCGTCAGGGTAGGTTCAAATGGGTCCACTTCTTTCTTGAAGGGCTCAACATGCCGTATGGCTTTTTTCACAATGTCCACGCGGCAGCATGTACCTGCAAGAGAAGGTTTTTTCAGGGTGTCAGCCAGATCAAATTGAATAACATTGCCACAGATGTTCAAGGACAGTTTCCCATTTTTGACATCCATGATAGCGCCAGCAGTAGCAAGAAAAGGTCTCCCTATAATGATAGGGAGTCTGTCATCCTCATCAATCTCCAAAATAATAAAATCAGTAGGAATAAAGTAATCTCCTACTTTAACTAGTATGTCCTCTAGAATACCAACTAGTTGGCGCACTGATCTGTCTGCAAGCTGTATAGAAATCTTAGTCGGTTGCAAATCTCCTAAGTCTATCCTTTTGCAAAGTGACAATGGCATAAGGATAACACTTGCTCATAGGTCGTACAAAGCTCTCTGAAAGGACATCTCCCCAATCTGGTAGGGTATGGAGAAACTGCCTAGGTCCTTAAGCTTCTGAGGAACCTTGTTCTGCATGTTGGCGCTGCACTCCTCAGTAAGTGCAATGGTTCCTAATCTTCCAGCTTCCTCTTGTTTGATAAGATGTCTTTCAGGAATTTTGCATAATTCGGTATCTGCGAAAGAGCATCAACGAAAGGGATGTTAATATAGAGTTTCTTTAACACTTCTACAAACTTACCAAACTGCTTGTCCAATTTAGCCTTCACAAGCCTCTATGGAAAATGTTGGTGTTTATGCCCTGCAGGCCAATGTTTGGACATGGTCGGGCATTGTTTAAATGTACTTTGATATAATTATAAAGGCATGGTCGTTATTATGCAGACTTCTCTACCTGCGTTGATGAATTGAGTTGCATAAATAATGTCCCAGGAGTTTGGATTGGATCCATTCTCATAAGCTATCCCTAGTCAAGGTACCTTAGCAGATAAGGGATAGCTTTGGTACATGTGAGACTGGTGTATGGGTTGGTTAAGTACGAGGCACAGTAACGCAGGCATACAGGTGCATTGGATGCACTGGAGTGATCTACCGTGAGGATTGACTTGTCTAGTCAACAAGTCAATCTCACATGCAAGAGGTTTGCATTGATCCTTAGACTTGAGGTATTCATGTCTAGATTTGATGATGGGTATGCTTTGATACAGTCTTACGTCTCTCCGTAATTGGGAGACCAAAATGACTGACATTGGGCATGTCATAAGTCATGTAGAGACATGGATGACCAATAGTACGATTTGCCTCTTCCTTATTGGAAGCATGATATCCACTAGGGGGCGCCCCACCTTATTGGTGCATGACAGGAATGTGTGGCCACACTTGTTGAGTTATGACCAATGCATTGGATTGATAAACTTGAGACTAATCCAATGACAGGATATCAGTTTAGGCAAAGGGGTCTATAATGCAATGGGAATCCTCGTTGCTTATTAGGAGTTGTTGCCATAATGACTTAAGTCCTATGACATGGGTAGTAGTGATGTGTTGCTAGATACCCCTCACTACTTATGATGTTTACATCATTGCCATCGTCATATAGATCCTACGGGGTCACACGCAATAGACTCTTGACGTTGCTTTAATCAGAAGCTTTATGATCAAGTTATTGGATAACTTGGATCAATTTGGAAGATTTCATCAGCGCCAATGGGCCTGATGAGTTGGAAGAAAGTTATTGGAGCCAAACTTCATTTTTGGCAGGTTTACACGAAATTGACCTTAATTGGTCACATTTGGATTAGAGTTGCATTGGATTAGATCCAATGGCTTAATCAACCCATGCCATGAAGTTTGGGCTAGCTCATTATCTAATGAGGCCCAATAATTACTTGTCATGAAGAGGGAATTGGGTTAAAAGGGTATAATGGGGAGAAATCTCACCCCATTGGCGCCTAGGGGCATAATGGGTTGAGGGAGGCGCCTTTGCTTCATTATGGAAGTAAAGGGCACCTAGCCCCTCTTCCTTGGATGGAATACTTGCCTCTAAGGCAAGTCTTGGGGCTGATATGGCTTGAGAACTTTTATGGGAAGTTCCTAGGCGCATATGGATATAGGGAAGAGGTATATGGTAATGTCTTGGAGACTTACCTTACCTCAAACCCTAGTTTCTCCCAAGACACCACCCTAGCCGAATTCCTCTTGCATGTTGCGCCTAGCCACTTCTCCTTTGGTGTTAAGAATGCATTTGAGGCATGTCTTGGGCTGATATAGTGCTTGGACATTTATGGATAGGTTGAATGAGGTTTATGGTAAAGTCTTGGAGACTTTCCTTGCCTCAAGACACCTCATCCTAGCCATACACTTGGCATGATCCTAGCCCTTGCCCAAACCACCTCTAGTCCTATTTATAGGACCCCTTGTCGCCCCCTCTTGTGTTCCCTTCCTTGAAGACGTGAGGTCTCATACACAAGGAGGCGTGGAGGCTTAACATGGCGACAACTTGAGAGCTTGGAGCTCTCCTTCTTCATCAAGGAGCGCAATCTTCTTCCATAGCCGCAAGTTCTTCTTCTTCTCCCTCTCTTCTTGGCGCAAGGACTCTTAGTGTTTGGTGGCATCTCCTTGCCACAAGCCCTCTCAGTTCCTTGGCCATAGCCGCACCTTGCTTGAAGGTGGCGCATACAAAGAAGAAGAAGGAAGCACTTGGCGCATCATCTTCCTCCTCATCTCTTCTTGGCGCTTTCATCTTGGAGGTGGCGCAAGAGAAGTGAAGGAACCCTAAGGCTTGATTCTCTTCCCGAGGCTAGCACCAAGCGTGGAAGGGAGCAACGATCAAGGAGTCGACGCGTGGATACTTGTAGAGGGCGAGCACTTGATCGTCTTCGAACATGGCTTCAAGAACCGAGCAAGCAATAGAGGTATTATCCTTATCACATCCTTGTGTTCTCCCTCGCATGGATCCTTGGGCAAAAGGAATATGTTTCAGGTGTAATGCTTCCGCTGCGTCCTGGGACTGCAAAAATTTTAAACTACACCCGGTATTCCTTACAGTGGTATCAGAGCTACTTGCGAGAAACACAAGGTGTATGTTTGCTTGTATGAAAAATTTTTGGATAATTTTTCTTCTATCCATGCGCGTTTCACGTAGAAAGCGTTTTCATCCAAACCTCTCTTCTCATCTTTGTGGCCAAAATTTGGATTTTGTTTATGATTGATTTAAGACCAAAGGCGCACGTGGTTTTGTCAAGTAGGACGGGCATTGTGTCTTCGGACTGGCCGGGTCTCTTGATCTAACAAAACTGCCAGCCGATAGGGTCTATGAAATTATCATGGAACTTGATCTAAATTTTAGCATAAATTTGGTTAAGAGAGTGCTTTGGATGATGTTGGCGCATAAGATGCTAAAATTTGATTTTTCCGGATTTTCAAATTTTACATGCGCTACTTGATTGGGTTGATATGGTCATAGCGAGTGCCCTCCTGTGTTGTGATGTGGAAGCATGTTTCCACTTGTGATGAATGCTTGTAAAATCTCTTTCCACCTGCGTGTGGTTCTCTCCCTATCTTGTTGTAAAGAATTTTTCATCTTGTTTAGAATAGATGTAGAATTATAAGATAGGTTAAGGCTTCATCTTGACAACAAGGAGTCTTGTTCAATCGGAGTCAGTAGTGGCGCCAGCTTTGGAAGCGTGGTGATGGACTTGGGCTGAAGGAAGGACACATGCTTTCGGCTTCTGGCATGGGCTGATCTGCTTTAGGGACTCGCAACCCTTGGATGCACGATAACATGTCACATGGCCCGTGACAAGTTATGTGTATGAAAAGGGCTATGACCATATCGACCAAACTAACATGCCTGTGATGGTTTATTATTTTGTCCATAGCATGCCTGTGATGTTTTTCCTTTGCTGCCATAACCATAGGAAAACTGCATGCTAGAAAAGAATAAAATAAACATGAAAAAACTCTCATTGAATATCAAGTCAATAGCCTTCTAATGCGTAGCCCTCATCAAACTATCGATCGGTGGTGTTGTGAACTGTTTCACACCCTCGTGGGACACACCCACTTATCTTTAGGACGTGTGTGGTGCCAATGGTTTCCCCAGTCCATTTTAATCGGGCGCACCTTCGCAAGGAAACTCGTTGACCCTGGGCATAATGGTTAGGATCTGACTTGACTAGTTTTTCATATGTCACTTACATGATGAATCACTAGAGGCAGCTGTTGAGAGGATAGGGTTCTGTGCTGTATCCAGCCCTCGCTGGACATAGGGCGCCTAGTCTGTCTTAACTAAGAGGAATTGTGCATGACACAATTGGCTGGCATGCCTACCTGAAGAAGCATGAGATCACTCTGTGCATCCCAACTCACCCTCGTGAGTCACAGAGACCTCCTGTGAAATTAGGATCCTACTCACCTCTTTCCATGTTGAGTTTGAGAGTTCTCAACTTGTTTTGGAAGTAGTCGGAGCATAGCATTTAATTTAAAATCCTTGTTAAATGCTTTATCATAGTACTTATTTTACTTATTTGCTTATTGTAGAAGGCATCTCCTGATCTAAGATTGAAACTCTATAAAAACAAATTGGATGGGACAAATTGGACAAAGTGGTTCAAGATTTTGTCCAAGATACTCGAACAAGAAAATAAGGTGCATCTTCTTGAAAGACCTCCATCCTAGCCCAGTGTGTATTTCACTATTGAGTGGGAGTGGAATGTCTATCTTGAACATTGGGAAGATAATGAACAGTACACTGCTCTTGTCTTAGAGTGCATGACCCCAGAGGTCAAAGTTGACTGTGATGAGATGGGAATTTATGATCTTATCATACATCTCAAAGGTCTCTTCACACCATGCTCTATAGACAAAGATTAGGAAAGTTCTGTTGGATCTTCAGAGTGTATGCCTAAATCTGAGAATGACCATGGTTCTGTATCTTCGAAGCTAATATTTCGGAAGACTGGGAATGCATGGGTATTTCGAAGAGGATTGATGGCCAAGAAGAGCATAGCAAAGAAGAAGGGATGTAATCCATCCGCTTCAGGTATTGTGTTACTGAGGTCTTTTGTCTACTTCTTATTCATGGGTACTGAGTACCACATGTGAAGCTTACATTTGTTTTTCATATGCATGAGCTCAAAAGAAGTAGGACCATGAGGCTTGGTGGGATCGACTCTCGGGTCAGGGACGGAGCATTGGATGCTGCTGTTGATATCATCTCACTGCCTTGAAGACTTTATCTAGAACTTTGCTATTATGTATCAACTTATGTATTAGAACATCATTCCTTTTTGGAAAGAATTTCAGTTTGAAATAATAAATGATATTTTCTTTAAATCTGAGATGTTCTATTGAAGTGATATAGTTGATAATAGTTTGTGGTTCTATATGTAACACAAGATCAGATTCAATGATTCAGTAAACACCCTCTTATAGCATTGTCTCTTGAACCATAGAACAATGGTCACATCCAAAGGTCCATGGACTATTGGGATCATTATCCTTTCAGGATTATGATACATGTGAGCCTAGTTCAAAGGAACAATGTGACAGATGCTGCCTTCACCATAAAGGGTGGAAGGACTATTGGCTTGTTGGATCTATTACACAGCAATGTATGTGGACCCATGTAAACAAGCACTAAGAGGTGTTATATGCTTCATCAGGTGTGGGTATGCCTTATCCAACCTAAGAACTTTGGAGAAATCCAAGAAGTTCACAAATGAAGTATTGAGTCAAATTGGAGGATCTATTAAAGCACTTTGATTGGATCAAGGTGATTAGTGGAGAATTTGATGATTGTCCTAAGAAGTGTGGAGTTATCTCACAGCTTACTTAGTACACCACTGTGTGGTGAATTTCAAAGAAAGAAAAAGGAACACATTGGATGTGGTTCCATCTTTGAATAGTCATGCAAATATACTACTATGATGCCATGCAAATAGATGCACTGCCACTCCATAAGAAAGTGTCTAAGTTAGCTTTTGAGTTGCGAACTGCAAATATCCCATTTCTTCAATGGAATTGGGAATGTAATGTGCAGTGATTCAAAAGTATGTGTTTGTGGTGCACTGTAGAGTGCTAATTCTATCCCAAATAGAACAAAATATTTGTTGCTCAAACTGCTGTCTCTCTTGAGAAAGTATTTCTTTTAAAAGAAGCTAGTGGGAGTAGATTTGATTGGGACATGGTCCAGAATCAACCACAATATAATTAGACACAGATGGAGAGCAAAATCTCAGACACAGGTTGAAAGTCAACCTGAGGTTCAAGTAACACAGGAACCACATAAGTCTGGATCGATACGATATGCTGGGCATGACGAATTTTTCATCAAGGATGAACCTAAGACTTATGAGGAAATGGAAGCGGTCGGTGGACCAGATTCCAAGAAATGGCTAAGGGCTATGAGAACCATAATGGACTCCATGTCTGCTAATCAAGTCTGGGACTTGGATGAGCTGCCAAAGGGGTAATTCCCATAGGCTGTAAATAAATCTTCTAGGAAGATAGACATGGAAGGTAACATTGTTACCTTGAAAGGCAAGCTAGTGAACAGAAATTTAAGGCAAATCCACTGGGTGGATAATGATGAAATTTTTCACCAATAGCTGAGTTTTAAGTCCATTAGGAATCTGCATGTTATAATTGCATGATCAGTTATGGCGTGTTGTTATGAAAACTGCCTTTCTTGCATGGACGTCTGAAAAGATATCTATAAGGAAATAGCCAGAAGGTTTTCATATCAAGGCCATAAAGATATGCATGGTGTTATGCAAGCATGTTTAAAAGAGCCTGTGTTTACAAGAAGATCAGTGGGAGCACCTTAATAGTATTTCTTGTTCTAGAAGATTGATGATATTCTCCTCACATGGAATGACATCTCAGCTCTTCACATGGTGAAGAAAAGGCTTGAGATGTATTTCGAGAAGAATGATCTAGGGAATGATGCCTACATATCTATATATCCTCATGCCAAGAATGATCTAGGGAATGATGCCTACATCCTTGGCATGAGGATATATAGATAGAGATCCAAGAAAGTCATTGCCCTTTAGTCAATCTATGTTCATCCAAGAGTTTCTGGAAAGGTTTATATTGGATGATTCCAAATATTGATACCTTCCAGAGAGATATGGTCTGACTCTCATGAGGATGTTATGTCCTATGACACAGCTGGAGAGTAATAACATGGGTCTAAAATCCTGATACATGGTGTATAGGATGGATCATGTTTTGAGTAATATACACAAGACCATTTGTGGCAAATGCTTGGAGCAAAGCCAGTAAGTTTCAATCAAATCCTAGTGTTTGACACTTGATGGCTGTGAAAGCAATCCTTATATATACTTGGGAAATATAAAGGATTGAAGTCTAGTCTATGATAGACAGGAAGAATTTTGTGTACAAGGGTACACTGATACTTCGTTCCAGTCTTATGACCACAGCCAGGATTTGCGCTTTGCCTTGTTGTGGTGTTGTGTGCTGAAAGAGCATTATGCAAACCATAGTGGCAAAATTCTACAAATAAGGATGAGTACATTGCAGCTTCTTGTGGCAGCCAAGGAAGCAGCTTCATTCATTTGAACTTGATTTAGTTCATGGTGCTTGATGGTCCAGTATAGTTCTTACTGGGGCCATAGCATAAGTGAAGGAACTTAGTGCTCAAGTATGTACTGCAGCATATCATCTGATCTTAGAGATCATGGATAAGGATGATGATCAAATTTGTTAAAATAAACACAGATAGCAATCTGGAAAAACCCACTGACATAGCCTCTGGCACAGAGGAAGCTAAATGGGTCATACTAGAGACATTGGAACTGACTAAACATCAGTTGCCCTTGGTCTTAGTGCAAGTGGGAGATTGTTGGTGTTTATGCCCTACAGACCAATGTTTGGACATGGTCGGGCATTGTTTAAATGTACTTTGATATAATTATAAAGGCATGGTCGTTATTATGCAGACTTCTCTACCTGCGTTGATGTATTGAGTTGCATAAATAATGTCCCAGGAGTTTGGATTGGATCCATTCTCATAAGCTATCCCTAGTCAAGGTACCTTAGCAGATAAGGGACAGCTTTGGTACATGTGAGACTAGTGTATGGGTTGGTTAAGAACGGGGTACAGTAACGCAGGCATACAGGTGCATTGGATGCACTGGAGTGATCCACCGTGAGGATTGACTTGTCTAGTCAACAAGTCAATCTCACATGCAAGAGGTTTGCATTGATCCTTAGACTTGAGGTATTCATGTCTAGATTTGATGATGGGTATGCTTTGATATAGTCTTACGTCTCTCCGTAATTGGGAGACCAAAACGACTGACATTGGGCATGTCATAAGTCATGTAGAGAAATGGATGACCAATAGTAGGATTTGCCCCTTCCTTATTGGAAGCATGATATCCACACGGGGGTGCCCCACTTTATTGGTGCATGACAGGAATGTGTGGCCACACTTGTTGAGTCATGACCAATGCATTGGATTGATAAACTTGAGACTAATCCAATGGCAGGATATCAGTTTAGGCAAAGGGATCTATAATGCAATGGGAATCCTCGTTGCTTGTTAGGAGTTGTTGCCATAATGACTTAAGTCCTATGACATGGGTAGTAGTGATGTGTTGCTAGATACCCCTCACTACTTATGATGTTTACATCATTGCCATCGTCATATGGATCCTACGGGGTCACACGCAATAGACTCTTGACGTTGCTTTAATCAGAAGCCTTATGATCAAGTTATTGGATAACTTGGATCAATTTGGACGATTTTATCAGCGCCAATGGGCCTAATGAGTTGGAAGAAAGTTATTGGAGCCAAACTTCATTTTTGGCAGGTTGACCCGAAATTGACCTTAATTGGTCACATTTGGATTAGAGTTGCATTGGATTAGATCCAATGGCTTAATCAACCCATGCCATGAAGTTTGGGCTAGCTCATTATCCAATGAGGCCTAATAATTAGTTGTCATGAAGAGGGAATTGGCTTAAAAGGGTATAATGGGGAGAAATCTCACCCCATTGGCGCCTAGGGGCATAATGGGGTTAGGGAGGCGCCTTTGCTTCATTATGGAAGTAAAGGGCACCTAGCCCCTCTTCCTTGGATGGAATACTTGCCTCTAAGGCAAGTCTTGGGGCTGATATGGCTTGAGAACTTTTATGGAAAGTTCCTAGGCGCATATGGATATAGGGAAGAGGTATATGGTAATGTCTTGGAGACTTACCTTACCTCAAACCCTAGTTTCTCCCAAGACACCACCCAAGCCGAATTACTCTTGCATGTTGCGCCTAGCCACTTCTCCTTTGATGTTAAGAATGCATTTGAGGCATGTCTTGGGCTGATATAGTGCTTGGACATTTATGGATAGGTTGAATGAGGTTTATGGTAAAGTCTTGGAGACTTTCCTTGCCTCAAGACACCTCATCCTAGCCATACACTTGGCATGATCCTAGCCCTTGCCCAAACCACCTCTAGTCCTATTTATAGGACCCCTTGTCGCTGTTGGTGTATATGCCCTAAAGACCTATGTATGGACATGGTCAGGCATTGTTTGATTGTACTTTGATAGAACTATTACTCTTTATATAGGCATGGTCGTTATTATGCAGACTATTCTACCTGCGTTGATGTATTGAGTTGCATAAATAATGTCCCAGGAGTTTGGATTGGATCCATTCTCATAAGCTATCCCCAGACAAGGTACCTTAGCAGATATGGGACAGCTTTGGTACATGTGAGACTGGTGTATGGGCTGGTTAGGTGCGGGGCACAGTAACGCAGACATACAGGTGCATTGGATGCACTGGAGTGATCCACCGTGAGGATTGACTTGTCTAGTCAACAAGTCAATCTCACATGCAAGAGGTTTGCATTGATCCTTAGACTTGAGGTATTCATGTCTAGACTTGATGAAGGGCATGCTTTAATACAGTCTTACGTCTCTCCGTAATTGGGAGATCAAAACGACTGTCATTGGGCTTGTCATAAGTCACGTAGAGACATGGATGACCAATAGTAGGATTTGCCCCTTCCTTCCGAGGAAGCATGATATCCACCTCGGGGCGCCCCACATTATTGGTGCATGACAGGAAAGTGTGGCCACACTTGTTGAGTCATGACCAATGCATTGGATAATAAACTTGAGACTAATCCAATGGCAGGATATCAGCTTAGCCAAAGGGATCTGTAATGCAATGGGAATCCTCGTTGCTTGTTAGGAGTTGTTGCCATAATGACTTAAGTCCTATGACATGGGTAGTAGTGATGTGTTGCTAGATACCCCTCACTACTTATGATGTTTACATCATTGCCATCGTCATATGGATCCTACGGGGTCACACGCAATAGACTCTTGACGTTGCTTTAATCAGAAGCCTTAGGATCAAGTTATTGGATAACTTGGATCAATTTGGAGGATTTCATCAGCGCCAATGGGCCTGATGAGATGGAAGAAAGTTATTGGAGCCAAACTTCATTTTTGGCAGGTTGACCCGAAATTGACCTAGATTGGTCACATTTGAATTAGGGTTGCATTGGATTGGATCCAATGGCTTAATCAACCCATGCCATGAAGTTTGGGCTAGCTCATTATCCAATGAGGCCCAATAATTAGTTGTCATGAAGAGGAATTGGCTTAAAAGGGTATAATGGGGAGAAATCTCACCCCATTGGTGCCTAGGGGCATAATGGGGTGAGGGAGGCGCCTTTGCTTCATTATGGAAGTAAAGGGCGCCTAGCCCTTCTTCCTTGGAAGGAATACTTGCCTCTAAGGTAAGTCTTGGGGCTGATATGGCTTGATGGCTCTTTTGGAAAGAGCTTGGGCGCATATGGATAGTAGGGTAAGGTATATGGTAATGTCTTGGAGACTTACCTTACCTAAAACCCTAGTTTCTCCCAAAATTCTTACCCTAGCCGAAACTCCTTATGCTTGTTGTGCCTTGCCCTTCCCTTGGATGGAATGCATGCATCTAAGGCATGTCTTGGGCTGATATGGCCATTGGGCAAATTAGGATAGGTTGAATGAGGTTTATGGTAAAGTCTTGGAGACTTTCCTTACCTCAAGACCCCTTTATCCTAGCCGCCCACTTGGCATGATCTTAGCCATTGCCTTACCGCCTCTTGTCCTATTTATAGGACCCCTTACCGCCCCTTCCATTGTTGGACTTTAAGGAGGCGTGAACACACATAGAAGGGAGAGAGAGCAAAGCAAAGGGCGACAACAAGGTGGTGCAAACCTCTTCCTTGGAGCCGCAAGTTCTTCCTCTTCCTCTCTTCTTTGGCGCAAGGATTCTTTGTGCTTGGTAGCGTCTTCTTGTCACAAGCCCTCATCGTCCCTTGGCCATAGGCGCACCTTGGAGGTGGCGCAAGCAAAGAAGAAGAGGGAAGTCCTTGGCGGCATCATCCTCCCTATCCCCTCCTTGGCGCAACTTCTCTTGAAGGTGGCGCAAGTGGAAATGAAGGCTTGATTCTCTTCCTGAGGCTAGCACCGAGCGTGGAAGGGAGCAACGATCAAGGAGTCGACGCGTGGATACTTGTAGAGGGCGAACACTTGGGCGCCTTCAACATGGCTTCGACATCTAAACAAGCAATAAAGGTACTAACCCTAACACATCCTTGTGTTCTCTCACTCGCAAGGATCCTTGGGAAAGGAATGTGTTTCGGGAGTAATACTTCTTCCGCTGCATCCTGGGACTGCAAAATTTTAAAATTACACCCGGCATTCCCTAACAGTGGTATCAGAGCTACTTGCGAGAAACACAAGGTGTACGTTTGCTTGTGTGAAAAATTTTTGGAAAATTTTTCTTCTATCCATGCGCGTTTCACTTAGAAAGCATTTTTCATCCAATCTTCTCTTCTCAACTTTATGGCTGAAACTTGAATCTTGTTTATGCTTGATTTAAGACCAAAGGCGCACGTAGGTTTTGTCAAGTAGGACGGGCATTGTGTCTTCAGACTGGCCGGGTCTCTTGATCTGACAAAACTGCCAGCCGATAGGGTCTATGAAATCATCATGGAACTTGATCTAAATTTTGGCATGAAATTGGTTAAGAGAGTGCTTTGGATGATGTTGGCGCATAAGGTGCTAAAATTTGACTTTTCCAGATTTTCAAATTTTACATGCGCCACTTGATTGGGTTGATATGGTCATAGCGAGTGCACTCCTGTGTTGTGATGTGGAAGCATGTTTCCACTTGTGATGAATGCTTATAAAAATGTTTTTCCACCTGCGTGTGGTTCTCTCCCTATCTTGTTGTAAAAGAATTTTTCATCTTGTTTAGAATAGATGTAGAGTTATATGATAGGTTAAGGCTTCATCTTGACAACAAGGAGTCTTCTTCAATCGGAGTCAGAAGTGGCGGCAGCTTTGGAAGCATGGTGATGGACTTGCGGCTGAAGGAAGGACACATGCTTTCGGCTTCTGGCATGGGCCGATCTGCTTTAGGGACTCGCAACCCTTGGATGCACGATAACATGTCACATGGCTCGTGACAAGTTATGTGTATGAAAAGGGCTGTGACCATATTGACCAAAATAGCATGCCTGTGATGGTTTATTATTTTGTCCATAGCATGCCTGTGATGTTTTTCCTTGCTGCCATAACCATAGGAAAGATGCATGCTAGAAAAGAATACAACGAACATGCAAAACTCTCATTAAAATATCAAGTCAATAGCCTTCTAACGCGTAGCCCTCATCAAACTATCGATCAGTGATGTTGTGAACTGTTTCCCACCCTCGTGGGACACACTCACTTATCTTTAGGAGGTGTGTGGTGACAATGATTTCCCAGTCCAGTTTTAACCTGGGCGTGCCTTCGCAAGGAAATTCGTTGGCCCTGGGCATAACGGTTAGGACCAGACTTGACTAGTTTTTCATATGTCACTGACATGATGAATCACTAAAGGCAGCTGTTGAGAGGATAGGGTTCTGCGTTGTATCCAGCCCTCGCTGGACACAGGGTGCCTAGTCTGTCTTAACTAAGAGGAATTGTGCGCGGCACAATTGGCTGGCATGCCTACCTAAGGAAGCATGGGACTCTCTGTGCATCTCAACTCACCCTCGTGAGTCGCAGAGACCTCATGTAAAATTAGGATCCTACTCACTCATTTCTATGTTGAGTTTGAGAGTCCTCAACTTGTTTTGGAAATAGTGGGAGCATAGCATTTAATTTAAAGTCCTTGTTAAATGCTTTATCATAGTACTTATTTTACTTATTTGCTTATTGTAGAAGGCATCTCCTGATCTGAGATTGAAACTTTATAAACATAAACTGGATGGGACAAATTGGACAAAATGGTTCAAGACTTTGTCCAAGATACTGGAACAAGAACATAAGGTGCATCTTCTTGAAAGACCTCCATCCCAGCCCAGTGTGTATTTCACTAATGACTGGGAGTGGAATGTCTATCTTGAACATTGTGAAGATAACGAACAGTACACTACTCTTGTCTTAGAGTGCATGACCCTGGAGGTCAAGGTTGAATGTGATGAGATGGGGATCTATGATCTAATCATACATCTCAAAGGTCTCTTCACACCATGCTCTATAGTAAATGATCAGGAGAGTTCTGTTGGATCTTCAGAATGTGTGCCTGAATCTGAGAAAGACCATGGTTCTGTATCTTCAAAGCTAATACTTCGGAAGACTGGGAATGCATGGGTATTTCGAAGAGGATTGATGGCCAAGAAGAGCATGGCAAAGAAGAAGGGATGTAATCCATCCGCTTCAGGTATTGTGTTACCGAGGTCTTTTGTCTACTTCTTATGGGTACTGGGTACCGTATGTAAGGCTCACATATGTTTTACATGTGCAGGAGCTCAAAAGAAGTAGGACGAAGAGGCTTGATGGGATCGACTCTCGGGTCAGGGACGGAGCATTGGATGCTGCTGTTGATATCATCTCACTACCTTGAAGACTTTATATAGAACTTTGCTATTATTGTATCAGCTTATGTATTAGAACATCATTCCTTTTGGAAAGGACTTCAGTTTGAAATAATAAATAATATTTTTCTTTAATCTGAGATGTTCTATTGAAGTGATACAATTGACAATAGTTTGTGGTTCTATATGTAACACAAGATCAGATCTAATGATTCAATAAACTTCCTCTTATAGCATTGTCTCTTGAACCATAGAACAATGGTCACATCCGAAAGTCCATGGACTATTGGGATCATTGTCCTTTCAGGATTATGATACATGTGAGCCTAGTTCAAAGGAACAATATGACAGATGCTGCTTTCACCAAAAGGGTGGAAAGGAGTAGTGACTTGTTGGATCTATTACACAGCGATGTAAGTGGACCCATGCAAGCAAACACTAAGAGGAGTTATATATACTTCATTGAGTGTGGGTATGCCTTACGCAACCCAAGAACTTTGGAAAATTCCAAGAAGTTCACAAATGAAGTATTGAGTCAAAGATAAGGATCTATTAAAGCACCTTGATTGGATCAAGATGATTAGTGGAGAATTTGATGACCTTCCTAAGAAGTGTGGAGTGATCTCACAGCTTTCTTAGTACACCACTGTGTGGTGAAAGAAAAGGAACACATTAGATGTGGTTCCAACTTTGAATAAGTCATGCAAATATACTACTATGTTGCCATGCAAACAGATGTACTGCTACTCCATAAGAAAATGTCTAAGTTAGCTTTTGAGTTGAGAACTGTAAATATCCCATTTCTTCAATGGAATTGGGAATGTAATGTGTAGTGATTCAAAAGTATGTATTTGTGGTGCACTATAGAGTGCTAATTCTATCCCATGGAGAACAAAACATTTGTTGCTCAAAATGCTGTCTCTCTTGAGAAAGTATTTCTTTTGAAAGAAGCTAGTGGGAGTAGATTTGATTTGGACAAGGTCCAGAATCAACCACAATATAATTAGACACACATGGAGAGCAAAATCTCACATACATGTTGAAAGTCAACCTGAGGTTCAAGTAACACAGGAATAACATAAGTCTGAATCGATTCGATATGCTGGGCATGACGAATTTTTCATCAACCATGAACCTAAGAGGAAATGGAAGCGGTCGGTGGACTAGATTCCAAGAAATGGCTAAGGGCCATGAGAACCATAATGGACTCCATGTCTGCTAATCAAGTCTGGGACTTGGATAAGCTGCCATAAGGGGTAATTCCCACAGGCTATAATAAATCTTCTAGGAAGATAGACATGGAAGGTAACATTGTTACCTTAAAAGACAAGCTAGTGAACAATAATTTCAGGCAAATCCACTGGGTGGATAATAATGAAATTTTCACTAATAGCTGAGCTTTAAGTCCATTAGGGATCTACTTGTTGTAATTGCATGATCAATTATGGCATCTTGTTATGATAACTGCTCTTCTTGCAAGGACATCTGAAAAGATATCTATAGGGAAATAGCCAGAAGGTTCTCATATCAAGGCCATATAGATATGCATGATACAAGCATGGTTGAAAAGCCTGTGTTTACAAGAAGATCAGTGGGAGCACCTTATTAATAATATTTCTTGTCTAGATGATTGATGATATTCTCCTCACGTGGAATAACATCTCAGCTCTTCACATGGTGAAGAAAAGGTTTGATGTGTATTTCGAGAAGAATGATCTAGGGAATGATGCCTACATCCTAGGCATGAGGATCTATAGAAATCCAAGAAAGTCATTGCCCTTTAGTCAATCTATGTTCATCCAAGAGTTTCTGGAGAGGATTATATTGGATGATTCCAAATATTGATACCTTCCAGGAAGATATGGTCTAAGTCTCTCAAAGATGTTGTGTCCTATGGCACAGCTGGAGAGTATTAACATGGGTCCAAAGTCCTGATACATTGTATGTAGGATGGATCATGTTTAGATGACCATTTCGAGCAAATGCTTGGAGCATAGCCAGCAAGTTTCAATCATATCTTAGTGTTTAACACTAGATAGGTGTGAAAGCAATCCTTATACATATACTTGGGAAGTATAAAGGATTGGAGTCTAGTCTATGATAGACAGGAAAGAATTTTGTGTACTGGGATACACTGACACTTCATTCCAGTCTAGTGACTATTGATCACAGCCAGGATTTGCGCTTTGCCTTGTTATGGTGATTGTATGCTGAAAGAGCATTATGCAAACCAAAGTGGCAAAATTTCTACAAATAAGGCTGAGTACATTGCAGCTCTTTGTGGCAGCCAAGGAGGCAGCTTCATTCATTTGAACTTGATCTAGTTCATAGTGCTTGATGGTCCAGTATAGTTCTTACTGGGACCATAGCATGAGAGAAGGAACTTAATGCTCAAGTATGTACTGTAGCATATCATCTGATCTTAGAGATCATGGATAAGGATGATGATCAAATTTGTTAAAATAAACACAGTTAGCAATCTGGAAAAACCCACTGATCCAGCCTCTGGCGCAGCGGAAGCTAAATGGGTCATACTAGAGACATTGGAACTAACTAAACATCAGTTGTCCTTGGTCTTAGTGCAAGTGGGAGATTGTTGGTGTATATGCCCTAAAGACCTATGTATGGACATGGTCAGGCATTGTTTGAATGTACTTTGATAGAACTATTACTCTTTATATAGGCATGGTCGTTATTATGCAGACTACTCTACCTGCGTTGATGTATTGAGTTGCATAAATAATGTCCCAGGAGTTTGGATTGGATCCATTCTCATAAGCTATCCCCAGACAAGGTACCTTAGCAGATATGGGACAGCTTTGGTACATGTGAGACTGGTGTATGGGCTGGTTAGGTGCGGGGCACAGTAACGCAGATATACAGGTGCATTGGATGCACTGGAGTGATCCACCGTGAGGATTGACTTGTCTAGTCAACAAGTCAATCTCACATGCAAGAGGTTTGCATTGATCCTTAGACTTGAGGTATTCATGTCTAGACTTGATGAAGGGTATGCTTTAATACAGTCTTACGTCTCTCCGTAATTGGGAGATCAAAACGACTGTCATTGGGCTTGTCATAAGTCACGTAGAGACATGGATAACCAATAGTAGGATTTGCCCCTTCCTTCCGAGGAAGCATGATATCCACCTCGGGGCGCCCCACATTATTGGTGCATGACAGGAAAGTGTGGCCACACTTGTTGAGTCATGACCAATGCATTGGATAATAAACTTGAGACTAATCCAATGGCAGGATATCAGCTTAGGCAAAGGGATCTGTAATGCAATGGGAATCCTCGTTGCTTGTTAGGAGTTGTTGCCATAATGACTTAAGTCCTATGACATGGGTAGTAGTGATGTGTTGCTAGATACCCCTCACTACTTATGATGTTTACATCATTTCCATCGTCATATGGATCCTACGGGGTCACACGCAATAGACTCTTGACGTTGCTTTAATCAGAAGCCTTAGGATCAAGTTATTGGATAACTTGGATCAATTTGGAGGATTTCATCAGCGCCAATGGGCCTGATGAGATGGAAGAAAGTTATTGGAGCCAAACTTCATTTTTGGCAGGTTGACCCGAAATTGACCTAGATTGGTCACATTTGGATTAGGGTTGCATTGGATTGGATCCAATGGCTTAATCAACCCATGCCATGAAGTTTGGGCTAGCTCATTATCCAATGAGGCCCAATAATTAGTTGTCATGAAGAGGAATTGGCTTAAAAGGGTATAATGGGGAGAAATCTCACCCCATTGGCGCCTAGGGGCATAATGGGGTGAGGGAGGCGCCTTTGCTTCATTATGGAAGTAAAGGGCGCCTAGCCCTTCTTCCTTGGAAGGAATACTTGCCTCTAAGGTAAGTCTTGGGGCTGATATGGCTTGATGGCTCTTTTGGAAAGAGCTTGGGCGCATATGGATAGTAGGGTAAGGTATATGGTAATGTCTTGGAGACTTACCTTACCTAAAACCCTAGTTTCTCCCAAAATTCTTACCCTAGCCGAAACTCCTTATGCTTGTTGCGCCTTGCCCTTCCCTTGGATGGAATGCATGCATCTAAGGCATGTCTTGGGCTGATATGGCCATTGGGCAAATTAGGATAGGTTGAATGAGGTTTATGGTAATGTCTTGGAGACTTTCCTTACCTCAAGACCCCTTTATCCTAGCCGCCCACTTGGCATGATCTTAGCCATTGCCTTACCGCCTCTTGTCCTATTTATAGGACCCCTTACCGCCCCTTCCATTGTTGGACTTTAAGGAGGCGTGAACACACATAGAAGGGAGAGAGAGCAAAGCAAAGGGCGACAACAAGGTGGTGCAAACCTCTTCCTTGGAGCCGCAAGTTCTTCCTCTTCCTCTCTTCTTTGGCGCAAGGATTCTTTGTGCTTGGTGGTGTCTTCTTGTCACAAGCCCTCATCGTCCCTTGGCCATAGGCGCACCTTGGAGGTGGCGCAAGCAAAGAAGAAGAGGGAAGTCCTTGGCGGCATCATCCTCCATATCCCCTCCTTGGCGCAACTTCTCTTGAAGGTGGCGCAAGTGGAAATGAAGGCTTGATTCTCTTCCCGAGGCTAGCACCGAGCGTGGAAGGGAGCAACGATCAAGGAGTCGACGCGTGGATACTTGTAGAGGGCGAACACTTGGGCGCCTTCAACATGGCTTCGACATCTAAACAAGCAATAAAGGTACTAACCCTAACACATCCTTGTGTTCTCTCACTCGCAAGGATCCTTGGAAAAGGAATGTGTTTCGGGTGTAATACTTCTTCCGCTGTGTCCTGGGACTGCAAAATTTTAAAATTACACCCGGCATTCCCTAACAGTCGCCCCCTCTTGTGTTCCCTTCCTTGAAGACGTGAGGTCTCATACACAAGGAGGCGTGGAGGCTTAAGGTGGCGACAACTTGAGAGCTTGGAGCTCTCCTTCTTCATCAAGGAGTGCAATCTTCTTCCATAGCCGCAAGTTCTTCTTCTTCTCCCTCTCTTCTTGGCGCAAGGACTCTTAGTGTTTGGTGGCATCTCCTTGCCACAAGCCCTCTCTGTTCCTTGGCCATAGGCGCACCTTGCTTGAAGGTGGCGCATACAAAGAAGAAGAAGGAAGCACTTGGCGCATCATCTTCCTCCTCATCTCTTCTTGGCGCTTTCATCTTGGAGGTGGCGCAAGAGAAGTGAAGGAACCCTAAGGCTTGATTCTCTTCCCGAGGCTAGCACCAAGCATGGAAGGGAGCAACGATCAAGGAGTCGACGCGTGGATACTTGTAGAGGGCGAGCACTTGATCGTCTTCGAACATGGCTTCAAGAACCGAGCAAGCAATAGAGGTATTATCATTGTCACATCCTTGTGTTCTCCCTCGCATGGATCCTTGGGCAAAAGGAATATGTTTCGGGTGTAATGCTTCCGCTGCGTCCTAGGACTGCAAAAATTTTAAATTACACCCGGTATTCCTTACAGAAAAGGGATCGGTGGCTTGTATGCAGGCGGTCCCACGTAGAGGCGCTCTTCTTCCACCGTTTTTAGTGCCACCGGTGTTGCATCAGAATACGGTTCCATAGACTCGGGAGTCATGTCATCTCTACTATCATCGGTCGGCATCTTTGGATCCCCAAGTTGCTTGCCGCTCCGAGTAGAGATTGCATTGCAATGCTCCATTAGGTTTACTTTTGGCTGGGATGGTAGCTTGCCTGGTGCCCTGGTGAATGAGCTAGCTTGTTGGGCTAGCTGACTCTCTAGCATCTTATTGTGTGTCTCAAGGGAGTCCATCCTTGTCATCATAAGCTTCATCATGTCGATCAGTCCTTCAAGTTGCTTGCTCAAATGTGAATCATTGTATGGTCTTGGCTGTGGGTTGAAGTTTCTGTTGTGGAATCCTAGTGGTTGTCTATAGTCGCCTTGTGGAGGCTGCCTAAAATTTCCTTGTGGGGGCTGGGTTTGTTGTGATGGTGCTTGTCCAGTTTGCGTTGGCTGAGTTATTCGATATGAAAAGTTCGGGTAGTCGCCTTGTGGAGGCTGCCTAAAATTTCCTTGTGGGGGCTGGGTTTGTTGTGATGGTGCTTGTCTAGGTTGCGTTGGCTGAGTTATTCGATATGAAAAGTTTGGGTATTTGCGCCATCCTGGGTTGTATGTGCTGGAATATGGGTTGTATTTGGGATTGAAGTTTCCAACAGCGTTTAATTGCTCATAGTGATTCGCAGCCATCCGCCCAACTCCTGTCTGACAATCTGCCCCTGCATGACCTGCAACTCCAAAGACCTCACAAGATATAAAGTTAACATCCATTGAATTTACAGAACAAGAATCTATCTTTCTAGTCAAATTATCCACCTTAGCTGTAATAGTAGTTAAAGTGTCCAGGTCGTACTTACCTGACTTCTTGCTAGATGTACCTCTCTCAGATGTCCATTGGTGAGGGTTGATCGCTATATCCTCGAGGAGGTTCATTGCATCTTCAACCCTTTTATTTATCAAAGCGCCTCCTACTCCGACGGCGCCTCCTACTCCAAAGCACTTCTATCCCACATGGTTCAACATTCAGATGTAGGGCTATAGGTGTAATCAGCCCTCCTATTACAATGGCGCCCTTCTTTGCCCTTGCCACTTCATGCTAAATTGAATATTGCAAAATCTACTTCTATTTTGGTTTTTCATGATTTTCAAGTAAAAAGGCATGATTTTAAGGCGTTTTCAAGCATAATCAAATACATTGAAGAGTTACCATCATCAAGAAGAAATCACCCGATAAATTTCATGCATATCGGAGCAACTGACCAAAATACGGTAGTGCCGTATTTTATATTACAGTACAGTATTTCCATACGATACCGTAATATCGGAGCACCTGCCGTAATTTGGTGGAATTTAGATCAGAGACTTTTTGTGATTTTACGGTACTATCGTAAAGAATTACACTGTCGTATTTTTCAGACATTTTTGACCAGAGAGTTCAGCCGATTTTACGGCAGTGCCGTGAAGCATTTTACGGTGCCGTATTTCCAAGCCAACTTGAAACTAGAGAATTTTCCCAAAATGACGACACTGCTGTGAAATATTACACTGCCAGAGTTTGGAGCGCTTTCAGAACAGAATAAATTGCTAAAATTACACGGCTGTAAAATATTTTATGGTACCATATTTTGGACAATTTTTTACCAGAAAACTGCAAAGAAAATATGGCACTACTGTATTTTAAAATTCGGTACCGTATTTTATACGTGGACGCACGAGTTTTCCGGGCTGAAACTTGCGCGGACCATAACTTTTGATCCAGACCTCCAAATTGAAATCCGAAAGTTGCGGCAAACGTGTCGTTAATATGAGAAGATAAAAAGTGAAAGACCTAACTTTTATCCAGTATTGAGACAGCAATCGGCAGAGAGGCGGTTAGGGTTCGTCCTCACTCCGAGAGGCGTAGAGACCACCTCAGGTCGTGATTTATACGCTGAAGCTTCGTCTAGAGGAAAAGAGGACACCGCAGAAGTTTCAGAGTAAGAGGAGGTCGGACAGAGGAGGAATCAAGGAAAGAAGTTGCGCCGCCACTATTCATAGCAAAATACGGTAGTAATTTGTATTACAGCCTTGGTGTATTTTCCTAAAACCTTTTTTCCTTCGATTTCTGATCATTTTGAACTATGAATTATTGTATTTTCTTCTCCATGCAAGCTTAAACAGATTTTGGGACAAGGGGTGTAATCCCTTTGATTTTTAATGATTGGATACTTTTTATTTCGTCAAGATAATTTTGCTATGATAATTTTACCTATGTGATTATTGTTCTAAAATTCTCCTTAGTTTACTTCTTGTCATCAGGTTTAGAGTTCTCGCAATAAGGACCAAAAGGTGACTTGCTTGAGAATTGGAACCCTACAATTGATAAATAGGAACTCACCGTAAGAAATTGGGTTAAAGTTCTTATTTCTTTATTTTAGTGACATAATTGCCATGTTGATAATTATGAACCTAGGATTAAGTTAGTGTGTCAAACGTGGAGATCATGCATGAAAGTGAGGATCGGAACGTTGGAGAACCATAGGTAGAACTTGTGTTGAGTCTCGGATGCACGAAAGTGATCCTTGAGATTCCGCTTGAGATAATCAACTTAGAATTCGGATACACGAAAGTGATCTTTCAGTTCTTTGATTGATGATTTACTTATCATTAACCTGGGATAAATCTTGTGCGAAAGTGAGGATTGGTCCCTGCATGATTGTCTGCATGAAAATGAGGTAATCCCTTTATGAAGTAAATTCAGTCTTTATCATAACAAGATTTGACTGACGACCTTTTATTCATATCTAGTCATTGAAATCAAGGTGGATGAAACTCTAGTCCCAGTTCTCTCTCTGATTATCTTTTAGCGTACTTTTCTTGCATAGTTTACTTCCATTATATTCGGTTTGCTTAGCTAGTGAGAAATCAATTATTTGGTATTTAACAATAAGGTCTCTGTGGGATCGATATTTTCTTTATTACTTCGAGTATCCGTACACTTGCGGATTACAACAAGTTTTTAGCACCGTTGCCGGGGACCTTAGTTTTGTTAATATCAAAATAGTTGTTAGTATTGCTAGACTTGGTTTTATTTGTTTTAGATTTAACTTTGTTTTTTGTTTTTGCAGGTTTTGGATTTTCAGAAGCTGTGACAGAACTGAGAATTTCTGAAATTTGTGAATTTTCTTGTGTTTTTTATATTTTGAAAAAAAAAATTCTAATTGATAGGTGTTGGATTATTTTTCTGTTCTTGATAAATTTGAAGATATGCCTTTTTATCACAACTCCTGGGCAACAGAAAGAGGAGAGGAATGCATGCCACGAGGAAGGTATGAAGATGATTCATTGTGCACACTTCAAGATAAGTTTAACTCTTATATGCACTCTGTTAGATGTGATATTTGTGGATGCTTTGATCATTGTACTTCTAATTGCCATATTTTAATGCCTCAAAATTCTAATGCATCATGGTATCAAGATGGTCATTATGATTCTAGATGGGAAAATTCAACTTCTTTTTTATGATGACTACTCAAATCATGTTTCTGAACCATACTTTGAAGATACTGAGAATTCTAATGTAGAATCCATGTTTGAAAAAATTATAGCAAATCAAAATCAGTTTATGTCAAATCAAAACCAATTCATGATGAATCAAAATAAGGAAATTGAAGATCTTAAAGAGATGATTGGTCAGCTTGCTTCTAATGTAGAATCTATATCTGCTCATTCTGAATTTTTGGAAACCCAGTTAGCACAACAAGCATGTTTATTTGAGTTTGAAACTGAAGAACTTGATTTAGAAAAATTCCCCTCTGATCATGATTGTTTTGAGATTGCGCCTTATGTGAATATTAATGAATCTCACTCTGATTTTGATGATTGTAAAATTGATTCATCTGATAATTTGTTTGTGGAAAAGTTTGAGAAAATTGATTTTGAAAAACCCTCTTTTGATGAAATTGATTCTTTAGATGTTGCATCATTTATGGTTAAATCTGATGAGTTTGATAAAGGGTTGAAAATTACAGACATTGATGAGCCTCACTCTGATTTTGATGATATTCTTGAAATTAATGATAAATCTTGTGTTGTTAACTCTGATTCTATTGATTCTGTTGTGAAAATTGATAAATCTCATTATGATTTTTTATATGATTCTGATCTTGATTCTTCTGATGATGAATGTTTTGTGGAAAGACATGAGGAAATTGATTTTGAAGAGTCTCATCTTGATTTTGATGGTAATTTTGAAATTGACAAATTATTTGATGATGTGCATGAGGAAATTGATAAAGATTTGAATGTTACAAACACTAATGAATCTTACTCTGATGTTTTGCCCATATCTATTGTTGAAACTTTTGATATATCTGAAAAATTGAATTTTATTGAGAAACATAATGAAAGACATAAAACTTATTTTGATGATCCAATGCATATATCTTTTGATCAAAGTCCTATGGAAATTGAAGATTTATATTTGAAAAAAGGACTAATGATTTTACTCTCTGATAAACATAGGAAAATCATTGAAAATTTTGATTTTGATTTATGCATAATTAAGAAAGCCACTTTGATTGTGATTTACATGCAATTCTGGATTTTTGGATTAATGGCTAAAATTTTTGGACAAAGGAAATGCAGAAAATTGTTTGCTCTTTACTTTAGAACTGATTCACCTGCTTCACTATGAGATTTGATTTTTGGTCAAGCTATGGACCTAAAATTAGCGCTTCTTGGGAGGTAACCCAAGCACTTTTACCTTAGTTTAGTTTCTTTTACTTTAGTTTATTTTTAGAACTAATTTTTCTTCTCTTTTTGCAGGGAAAAGCAAGTTTTGGCGCAAATTATGGCACCACCGTAATTAGTTTTATGGTACTGTATTTTCGGTCCATTTTTGATAGAAGGTTTTGTGATTTTTACGATAGGGCCGTAACGTCTTTCACGTGCCATAATTTTCAGTGATTTCTTTCCCGAGAGTTCTTTGAAAAATATGGCACTGCCGTAAGGGATAACTGTTGTGTCCGCAAGTGCATGGATACTTCGAAGTAATAAAAATATCGAACCACAGAGACCTTATTGTTAAGTACCAAACAATTGTATTCTCACTAGCTAAGCGAATCGAATATGCTGCAAGTAAAAGATGCAGAAAAGTATGCTAAAAGATGATCAGAGAGATAAAACATGGGAGTAGGGTTTCATCCACCTTAATTCTAATGACTAGAAGGAAATAAAGGTTGTCAGTTTAATTCTATTATGATAAAGACCTAATTCACTTCATAAAGGTATTGCCTCACTCTCGTGTAGACAATCATGCAGATAACCGATCCTCACTCTCGTGCAAGATCTATTCTCAGTGCTAAAGATAAGTGAATCATTGAACAAAGAACTCAACGATCACTCTCGTGCATCCGAATTATAAGTCAATCATCTCAAGTGGAATCTCGAGGATCACTCTCATGCATCCTGAAACTCAACACATGTTTTACTTATGGTTTTCCGACGATTCGATCCTCACTCTCGTGCAAGATCAAATCAATTCTACACATTAACTCAATCCAAAGTATTAGAAATTCAACATGGCAATAAAATCACTAAAAATCAGAATTCGAAGAACTACCTAATCTCTTGCGATAGTTCCAAACTCAACGATTCCTAGGGTTCCGAATTTCAAACGATCAACCTCTCGGTCTATTTCGCAAAACTCTAAAACATGCTGATATTTATAAAACTAAAGAGAATTAAAGAACAATCAATCACAAAAGTAAAATTATCATATTAAAATTAAACTTGACAAAAATCAATGTTCTCTAGTCATTAACAAACCAAGGGGATTACACCCCATGCCCCATAAAAGATCTAAGCTAGCATGAAGGAAAGATTACAATCAACCATAGTTTCAAAGTATCAGAAATCAAAGGAGAAGGGTAGAAGTTACAAAAGACGGTGTTGTAATCGAAATTACAGCACCGTAATTGCCTTTGAACAGCGCTGTCACCGCTGTTTTGTTGATTTCTCCTCCGATCGGACTCCAAACGCTCTAAAACTTCTGGTGCGTCCTCCTCTCCTCCAGGCAAGGCTTCAGTGTAAAAATCATGGCCTCAGGTGGCCTCCACACCTCTCGGCATGAAGCCAAACCCTAAGCGCCGTTCTATAAATTTCTCTCTCAATTCTCGATAAACGTTCTTTCTCTACATTGTGCGTCTTCTCCTTTTAAATACGAGTCTGGAACATCTTTCGGATCTTAATTTGGACTTCTGGATCAAACGTTATGGCCCACGCAAGAATTAGACCCGAAAAACTCACGAAAATCCTCCCAAAATACGGCACCGTGAACGTTATACCACAAAATACGTTAGTGCCGTATTTTTGCCTCTGGAGTTCTGTAAAGAATTGTCCAGAAATACGGCACCGTGATAATTTCTCTCCAAAATACAGTAGTGCCATATTTTCTTTTGTGAATTCTGGGCAGAAAATACGGTGCTGTGACAATGTCGCCCGAATATACGGTAGTGTGCCGTATTCTTGCTGAAATATTCTGGTCGAAAACGGTGGAAAATACGGTACCGTGAAAGATTCTTTGGAAAATACGGTAGTGCCGTATTTCGCCAAAGAATGTCTGCTGAGAAATACGGTACCGTGAGAGTTGCTCCCAAAAATACGATAGTGCCGTATTTTTGTAAATTAGCTCAAAATTTAGTGAAAATTGATGGGTAGCTTCGTTTCGACGTTTGGAAACCATTGGTGTGCTCAAATCTTCCAAAATTCATCAAAATATAGCACTTTTAACCTGAAAATGATCAAAAATAAGAAATGGTGTAGATTCTACATTATTTGACAAATAAGGCTTAAAAACAAGCAAAAGAGCATAATTATGATACAAAAGATGCATGAAATGACACAAAATATACTATGAATTTTGGTGTCATCAAACACATAAGGCTCAAACTTTGCTTGTCCTCAAGCAAATAAAATAAAGAACAATGCTAATTATGGAAAATATGCTCTTTTATGAAAAATAAATTTCTAAAATATAATCACTCATGAAATATTCCACCAACTTTTTGCACAAAATTTTAGATAAATACATCATCCAATGAATTTAATCTTCAAGATTCACAGCTTTGATCAAATAAAATTTCGCAACTTGTATAATAAAAAGAATCTCAATCTCATGACTTCACCTTTGTTTTAGTTTAAATCTATCATACCTTTGTTTACAGGAATAAAGTCTCCAAGATCTTTTTCCACACAAAATCTCTCTTTTTTTTTATTTTTGAATATAAAGCATGTACCCACATAGATATACACTTTTTATTTTAGACTTCAACTTTTATCTTCGGTATCACTGTCAATTTTACACAGTGCCAAGTAGAGGAGTCTTTTCCTTTTTTATTTCTCTCTCTCTTTGTCTTTTTTTTTATAGACTTCAACCCATGTCTTAGGTACCACTGTCAATTTTACACAGTGCCAAGTAGGGGAGTCTCTCACATTTTTTTGTGGATCATGGATTCTTCCTTCCCAACAAATAGTAAAATAGACCAAACATCAACTAGGCTAATCAATTGACATCAATTAAAAATTACACTCATATGCTCATTTTATTCAAGAAAGTTGTTTCACTTTTAGATTGCATTCATCAAACAACATACCTACCCAAAACCCATATGCATCAATCAATGAATGATTTCAACAAGTAGATATATATTGAAGAAATAAATTCAGCATAATAGTAATATTTCCATTCATAGGCATGCATGAATATTCATCATTATAGAAAAATCTACCCATCTAAGAAAAACATATCATCAACTTATCAATCTTATCATTTCCTAAAAAAATCTCTAATTCAATGCAAAAGGTGTGAAGCATGAAAACTCATATAATCATAGTCAAAAGTGTAACATGATTGGTCCATATAATCACATAAGGCTCAAACAATGCAAAGGGTGTAAAGTGATAACAAATCAAAGTTGCAACCATACGAAATAATCATGAATACAAGAGAGTGTAAACAATACTTACAAAACTATATAGCAAGTTCTGACCAAAAATACATAAGGCTCAGATCAAAATTAGTGTCGGGGCAAATGCCGTAAGGTCCAAAGGTGTGCCTTTTGAAAATTTTACCTGCACAATTTAAGATACATAAGGCTTAGATCAAAAAATAATCTCTTACTTAAATCAAACAAAAATAGAACAATAATCTTTTCAAAGGGAAATCAGAGGTATCATCAATGGTCCAAAAGGGTGCAGGTGAAAAGATCTGATGCAAGCGAGAAGCAGATATGGAACAGAAGCTAGCTGAAGAGCTGCTAGCAATGATGATGGTGCTGACAGTAGAGTGAGTAATCTCTAGTGGCCTGCTAGAGAATACAGTCATAGAGGTGAGATCGTCGGCCGGTGCAAAAGATAGTACTGCATAAAAAAAATCAGAGTCAATAATAAAGAACTGCTGCAAAAATAAATAAATTCATGGAATAAGAGGCAGCAAAAGAAATAAGAATCTGTTGGTGGTATGATCCAGTGTCGATGGCTGGAGACAGTGATGTCAAAGGCAAATGTAGTGGTGGCTAGAGGTGCTGCAAATCTGGAGAAGAAGCCGGAGGTGTTTAAGGAGAGCAGTGCAACTGTAAAGAATTTTTTTTTCCTGCAAAAAAAAAATTAATTCTAAAAATAAACTAAAATAAAAGAAAATAAGCAAAGTAAAAGTGAGCTTGGGTTGCCTCCCAAGAAGCGCTAATTTTAGGTCCATAGCTTGACCAAAAATCAAATCTCATGCTGAAGCAGGTGAATCAGTACCAAAGTATAAGGCATATAATTTTCTGCATTTCCTCTGTTCAAAAAGTTTAGCCACTAATCCAAAAATCCAGAATTGCTTATAAATCTCAATCAAAGTGGCTTTTTTAAATTTGCAGAAATTAAAATCAAAATTTTTAAATCCACTGAAAGAAATCTTTATGATCTTCCTATGTTTGTCAAAAAGCAAAATCATTAGTCCTTTCTTCAAATTAATGTTTTCAATAGCAATGAGAAAAGGACTTTGATCAAATGATTCAAATATTGGATCATGAAAATAGTCTTTCTGTTTCTCATTAGATTCTTCAATAAAGCACATATTTTCAAATTCATCAAAAGACATGGGCAAATCAACATAGTGAGTTTCATCAATGTTTGTAATATTCAAATCCCAATCAAGTTCCTCATGCTCACAATCAAATAATTTATCAATTTCAAAGTCATCAACACAATCAGACTAAGATTTTTCTAAATTAACCCCCTCATATCCTTCATCAGAATTAACCACAAATAATATATCATCAAAAGAATCAATTTCATCAAAAGAGGGTTTTTCAAAATCAATTTTCTCAAACTTTTCATCAAATAAATTATCAGATGAATCAATTTCACAACAATCAAAAACTAAAGGAGATTCATTAATATTCACATAAGGATCAATCCCAAAACAATCATGATCACAGGGGGAATTTTCTAAATCAATTTTTTCAGTATCAAACTCAAATAAACAATCTTGTTGTGCTAACTGGGTTTCTAAGATTTCATTATGAGCACATGTGTCATTTAGCCTAGAATTTATTTGCCTTAGTGTCTCATTCATATCTTCATTTTGTTTCATCTGGGCTTCCATAAACTGAGCAAACATAGATTCTAGGTTAGATTTTTTAGTTTTCTTAAAGTATGGTTCAGAGACATGATTTGAGTAATCATCATAAAAAGAAGTTTGATTTTCCCATGTAGAATACAATCGATAAGATTCTTTCCATGATAAATTGGGATTTAAAAAGGGGCAATCAGATGAGCAATGATCAAAATATCCACAAATAGCACATCTAACAGAAGAATAAGATGTCTTAGAATTGTAATGAAAAGACATATTTATCAAATCTATCAATAACAGAAAGATAATCCAACCCAATCAATCAAAATTGTTTTTTTTTTTACAATATAAAAAAAATAGAAAGAATAAAACACAAGCAAATTCACAAATTTAAGAATTCACAGTTCTGTCACAACTGTGAATATCCAAAACCTGCAAAAATAGAAAACAAAGTTAAATCTATAAACAAATAAAACCTAGTCTAGCAATACTAAGTTTGCTCTTTACTTTGGAACTGATTCACCTGCTTCACCATGAGATTTGATTTTTGGTCAAGCTATGGACCTAAAATTAGCGCTTCTTGGGAGGCAACCCAAGCACTTTTACCTTAGTTTAGTTTCTTTTATTTTAGTTTATTTTTAGAACTAATTTTTCTTCTCTTTTTGTAGGGAAAAGCAAGTTTTGGCACAAATTACGGCACCACAGTAATTAGTTTTACGGTACCGTATTTTTGGTCCATTTATGATAGAAGGTTTTGTAATTTTTACGACAGGGCCGTAACGTCTTTCACGTGCCATAATTTTGAGTGATTTCTTTCCCGAGAGTTCTTTGAAAAATACAGCACTGCCGAAAGGGATAACTGTTGTGTCCGCAAGTGCACGGATACTTCGAAGCAATAAAAATATCGAACCACAGAGACCTTATTGTTAAGTACCAAATAATTGTATTCTCACTAGCTAAGCGAATCGAATATGATGCAAGTAAAGATGCAGAAAAGTATCCTAAAAGATGATCAGAGAGATAAAACATGGGACTAGGGTTTCATCCACCTTAATTCTAATGACTAGAAGGAAATAAAGGTTGTCAGTTTAATTCTATTATGATAAAGACCTAATTCACTTCATAAGGGTATTCTCTCACTCTCGTGCAGACAATCATGCAGATAACCGATCCTCACTCTCGTGCAAGATCTATTCTCAATGCTAAAGATAAGTGAATCATTGAACAAAGAACTCAAGGATCACTCTTGTGCATCCAAATTCTAAGTCAATCATCTCAAGTGGAATCTCAAGGATGACTCTCGTGCATCCTGAAACTCAACACAGGTTTTATTTAAGGTTTTCCGACGACTCGATCCTCACTCTCGTGCAAGATCAAATCAAGTCTACACATTAACTCAGTCCAAAGTATTAGAAATTCAACATGGCAATAAAATCACTAAAAATCAGAATTCGAAGAACTACCTAATCTCTTACGATAGTTCCAAACTCAACGATTCCTAGGGTTCCGAATTTCAAACGATCAACCTCTCGGTCTATTTTGCAAAACTCTAAAACATGCTGATATTTATAAAACTAAAGAGAATTAAAGAACAATCAATCACAAAAGTAAAATTATCATATTAAAATTAAACTTGACAAAAATCAATGTTCTCTAGTCATTAACAAACCAAGGGGATTACACCCCATGTCCCATAAAAGATCTAAGCTAGCATGAAGGAAAGATTACAATCAACCATAGTTTCAAAGAATTAGAAATCAAAGGAGAAGGGTAGAAGTTACAAAACACGGTGCTGTAATCGAAATTACACCACCGTAATTGCCTTTGAACAGCGCTGTCACCGCTGTTTTGTTGATTTCTCCTCCGATCGGACTCCAAACGCTCTGAAACTTCTGGTGCGTCCTCCTCTCCTCCAAGCAAGGCTTCAGTGTAAAAATCACAACCTAAGGTGGCCTCCACACCTCTTGGTGTGAAGCCAAACCCTAAGCACTGTTCTATCAATTTCTCTCTCAATACTCGATAAAAGTTCTTTCTTCCACTTCGTGCATCTTCGCCTTTTAAGACGAGTCCGGAACATCTTTCGGATCTTTATTTGGAGTTCTGGATCAAAAGTTATGGCCCGCGCAAGAATCGGACCCGAAAAACTCGCGAAAATCCTCCCAAAATACGGCACTGTGAACGTTGTACCACAAAATACGGTAGTGCCATATTTTTGCCTCTGGAGTTCTGTAAAGAATTGTCTGGAAATACAGCACCGTGATAATTTCTCTCCAAAATACGGTAGTGCCGTATTTTCTTCTGTGAATTCTAGGCAGAAAATATGGTGCCATGACAATGTCGCCCGAATATACGGCAGTGCCTTATTCTTGCTGAAATCTTCTGGTCGAAAACGGTGGAAAATACGGTACCATGAAAGATTCTCTGGAAAATACGGTAGTGTCGTATTTCGCCAAAGAATGTCTGCTGAGAAATACGGTACCGTGAGAGTTGCTCCCAAAAATACGATAGTGCCGTATTTTTGTAAATTAGCTCCAAATTTAGTGAAAATTGATGGGTAGCTTCATTTTGACGTCTGGAATCCATTGGTGTGCTCAAATCTTCCAAAATCCATCAAAATATAGCACTTTTAACCTGAAAATGATAAAAAATAAGAAATGGTGTAGATTCTGCAATATTTGACAAATAAGGCTTAAAAACAAGCAAAAGAGCATAATTATGACACAAAAAGATGCATGAAATGACACAAAATATACTATGAATTTTGGTATCATCAATAACACGGTACCGTATTGTAAAGCTGCAGTCTACTTATTTGAGTAGGTGTTTTCTTGCTACGATTTTAAGAAACTGGGCTGGGAAAAATTTTGATCTTTGGCACGACATGGAAGTACTCATCTTTGTCTATCATCTGGATATTTTTTATGAATTTTAAAGTCCATGGATCATTCTAAAACACATAGCAACTTTTCGATTCTGATTAATTTATGCAGCAGTTTTCTTTTGACTATTCTGATTACCACTTTTGCTGCAAGTTTTTAAGATACTTACATAACTTGAAAACTAGATTTTTCGCATGGAATATGAAGAACATGTGTCATTCTATCTCGTGGATTAATTGATTTCATGAAAATATTTTCTGATTATTCTAGGAGACATGCAACTTTTCGAATCTGATTAACTTTTGTGCAGTTTTTGCAGTTTTATAACAGATTTCTGTTGATACCCTAAATTTCAAACAGATTTTGATCCTTTATTTTTTATACACCCGAAAAGAACAAGTTTCGTTCTACCACACAGTTTTGTCTATTTTCTTTTTGGATCATTAAATCTTATTCTTGGGTATGGCTACTTTTCATAAAAAATTTAGTGAATGCTTTGTTTGTTTTCTACCTGTGTTGCTTCTTTTGCCTCCAGATCTAGAATTCTTCAAGAGCAACTGTCTTCCACCTCTAGCCACCACTGCATCCGCCTCTGACATCACTGTTTCTAGCCGTCGACACTGGATTATACCATCTGCAGATTCTTGCTTCTTTAGCTGCCTCTTATTATATTGATTTTATTTATTTTTGCAGTAGACTCTTTATTAGTGACTGATTTTTTTTATTTTTGTAGTGCTATCTCTCACACCCATCTTCCGACGATCTCACCTCCAAGACTGTATTCTCTAGTAGGCCACTAGAGATTACTCACTCTACTGTCGGCACCACCACCATCATTGCTAGCAGCTTTTCAGCTAGCCTTTGTTCACCCTCTGCTTCTGATAGCCTCCGCAAGTGCATGGATTTTATCGAAGTAATAAAAGTTATCTATCCCACGAGGACTATGTAGCTAAGTACTGACTTCCTGATATGTTTGAATTTAGGCGAACTAAATCAATGGGTTTTTTCTAAACTTCTACGGACTAACAAACTCAGGGGCAGTTTTAAAGAGGTATTGATTTCTAAAGAATCGGGATTTCATGGGTTTTCCACAAAGACAGTTATGAGTAGTTAAAAGAATAACTATTTCACAGAAATTATCTATCATGCAAGGAACTCTTCCTATGGTACATACTACCTCCTCCCGGAGCGTAGTACGGTATTTAACTAAATTAACTCCCTATTCTCGTGACAGTTAATCTAATTAAACCCCTTAAGCTCTGTGAAGAGTTGATTAAACCCTTCAGACGAATTCAAACTACTCCCGTGATTGAATTCATAGGTCTAATTGAAATAGGTCGGGCGTTGCGATTCACCTCTCGGTCCTTCTCGCAACGCCTAAAACGTAAACTTACTTGGCCAGGGTAAATCATGAATTAAATGCAATTTTAACTAAATCATGAAGATAGATCTATGAAAATAGTAAAAATATAATTAACTCATAAAAGTCAATGGGCTACACCCAATCATCCCAACAAAAGTATCTACTCACTCATGATAATGAAGAAATACATGATGTTTGTGATGAACGAGAAAGAATTCATGTAAAAATGCAAGAAGTCACTAAAGAAACTATAGAATCGCCTTCTCCTTGATCTATAGATGAGAATTGGTCGATCGATCGTCGCTTTTGGTGAAAATCTCGCCGGAATCTCGTCGGAAATCAAGTTGTCGCCCTATTCGCCGCCGCCGCTGGTCTTCATCCTTCAAAGTCCCTTAAACCGATGAAAAATCCCATCTTTTATAGTTCGATCAGTTTAGAACCCATCAAGGAATGGTTCTGCAAAGTTTGGCTCAAATCCGGTTCAAAATGAGTGAGAATCGAGCGGAAAACTCGTTGTGTGGAAGTTTTTACGGCCGGTGACGCATTTACGGCTGAAGCCGTGAATGTTTCAGTGCTCAATACCTTTCGGTCACAGAAAGTTTCACGGCCCGTGATGGAATCACGGCTTCGCCCGTGAAAGTTTCTGTTCATTCCAAAACTTAGCCCATTTTCACCTCCCGCTCATCGTCGCTTTCACAACCGAATTCGCAATTACGGCCAAGGCCGTAATTGTCTCGTTCTTCACTGTTTTTGCTCCAAATTTGATGCGTCGACTCACGATCTCCTCGGGAATCATGCTTTGGCTTCAAAACTCTCGAAATCCTTCATTTTAATGCTGTTTTACCTATATTTTCAAGAAAATCAAGAAAAGTGAAGATTCTGTGCAAAGTAAGATAAAAACACTAAAAGTAGTACAAAATAATGCAAATAAGTCCAAAATATGTTCTAAAACATACGCAAAAATACTATAAATGCAATGCATCAGCTTCTTGCCTACTCGACTCCTTCCACTGGCATCCTCTTCAGACCTCCGGCGACATCTCTGATTCTCCCTTGAGAAAATTATTTTTATCATTATTATTTTTAGAGACTATTTTATAGACTGAGCCTTATGTATCATAAAATGTGGAGGTAAAATTTTCAAAAGGCACATCCTTGGACCTTGCAGCATCTACCCCAGACACTATTTTTGATCTGAGCCTTATGTATTTTCCATCAGAGCTTACTATATATTTTTGTGAGTATTGTTTGCACTTTCCTATGATTATTTGATTTGATATAATTATCTACACTTTTCTTCTCTTAGATCTATCACTTTACATCTTTTGCATTGTTTGAGCCTTATGTGAATATATCACTTTACATCTCATGATTGTTGACTTTGATGCTTCTACACCTCTATGACCATCGACACTGCTATTCTATTTGACATGCTTATCTTTCTTTTCGATATGGTTGTAGTATACATGATGATATATTTAGTGTTTACCATAATATTTTGTGATGATGATGAGTATATTCTTGGTTTATATTGTTGATGACTTGATTGATTGATGATGAATGGATTCAAATCCATGATTAGAGACAAACCCTATCATGTTAGATTTATTTCTTCAATGCATATCTATCTTTAAAATTTCACAATGGTTGATGCATGAAATTTTGGGTAGATGTATTATTTGAGGAATAAGATCTAAGGTGAACCTATTCTTTTGAATAAAATGAGTATATGAGTATGATTTGAGAACTGAGATCAATTGATCAACTTAGTAGATGTTTAGTCTATTTTGCTATTTGTTGGGAAATAAGAATCCATGATCCATAAAAATAGTGAGAGACTCCCCTACTTGGAACTATGTAAAATTGATAGTGGTACCTAAGACATGGGATGAAGTCTATGCATGAAAAATAATGAGAGATAAAAAGAATAAGACTCCTCTACTTAGCACTATGCAAAATTGATAGTGGTACCGAAGATAAGAGTTGAAGTCAAAAATAAAAAGAGTGTATCTAAGTGGGTACATGCCATCTTTACAAAAACAAATAAAATACATAAAAGAGGAAAAAAATTATGTGTGGAAAAAGATCTTGGAAACCTAATTCCTGTAAACAAAAGCATGATAGATTTGAACTGAAAATTGGGTGAAATCATGAGATTGAAAATTCTATTTATTATACAAGTTGCAAAGTTTTATTTGATTGAGTTGTGGATCTAGAGGATTGGATTCTAAGAATGATATGTTTATTTGAAGTTTTGTGAAACAATTGATGGAATTTTTCATTGATGATTGTATTTTAGAAATTTATTGAGCATGAAAAGGTTTATCTTTTAATCAATTTTTGATTTTTGCTTGAGGACAAGCAAAGTTTGAGCCTTATGTATTTGATGACACTAAAATATATAGTATATTTTGTATCATTTTTTATACCTTTTCATGCTGAATTGAAGATCTTTTGCTTGTTTTTATGTTGAATTTATCAAATATTGTAAAATCTATTTCTATTTTGGCTTTTCATGATTTTCAGGTAAAAAGGCATTATTTTAACGCGTTTTCAAACATAATCAAATACATAGAAGAGTTACCATCATTAAGAAGAAATCACCCGACAAATTTCATGCAAATCGGAGCAACTTACCAAAATATGGTAGTGCCGTATTTTATATTATGGTACCGTATTTCCGTACGATACCATAATATCGGAGCACCTGCCGTAATTTGGTGGAATTCAGATCAGAGACTTTTTGTGACTTTACGGTACTACCGTAAAGATTTACACTGCCGTATTTTCCAGACATTTTCGACCAGAGTGTTCAGCAGATTTTACAGCAGTGCCGTGAAGCATTTTACGGTGCCGTATTTCCAAGCCAATTTGAAACAAGAGAATTTTTCCGAAATTACGGCACTGCCGTGAAATATTACACTGCCGTAGTTTGGAGTGCATTCAGAACAGAATAAGTTGATAAAATTATCGCACGGTCGTAAAATATTTTATGGTATCATATTTTGGGCAATTTTTGACCAGAAAACTACAAAGAAAATATGGCACTACTGTATTTTAAAATACGGTACCGTATTTTATACGTGAACGTGCGAGTTTTTCGGGCTGAAAATTGCGCGGACCATAACTTTTGATCCAGACCTCCAAATTGAAATCCGAAAGTTGCTGCGAACCCGTTGTTAAGAGGAGAACACATATGAAGTGAAATCACTAACTTTTATCTAGTTTTGAGAGAGCAATCGACAGAGAGACAGATAGGGTTTGTCCTAACGCCGAGAGGTGTAGAGACCACCTCTGGCCATAATTTTTATGCTGAAGCTTCGTCTAGAGGAGAAGAGGACACCACAGAAGTTTTAGAGCAAGAGGAGGTCGGACGGATTAGGAATCAAGGAAAGAGGTTGCGTCGCCACTATTCATAGCAAAATACGGCTATAATTTGTATTACAGCCGTGGTGTATTTTCCTAAAACCTTTTTTCCTTCGATTTATGATCTTTCTGAACTATGAATTATTTTATTTTCTTCTCCATGCAAGCTTAAACATATTTTGGGACATGGGGTGTAATCTCTTTGATTTTTAATGATTAGATACTTTTTATTTCGTCAAGATAATTTTGCCTTGATAATTTTACCTATGTGATTATTGTTCTAAAATTCTCCTTAGCTTACTTCTTGTCATCATGTTTAGAGTTCTCACAATAAGGATCGAAAGGTGACTTGCTTGAGAATTGGAACCCTAAAATTGATAAATAGGAACTCACCGTAAGAAATTAGGTTAAAGTTTTTATTTCTTTATTTTAGTGACGTAATTGCCATGTTGATAATTATGAACCTAGGATTAAGTTAGTGTGTCAAACGTGGAGATCTTGCACGAAAGTGAGGATCGGAACGTTGGAGAACCATAGGTAGAACTTGTGTTGAGTCTCGGATGCACGAAAGTGATCCTTGAGATTCCACTTGAGACAATCAACTTAGAATTCGGATGCACGAAAATGATCTTTGAGTTCTTTGATTGATGATTTATGAAAGGTCCCCTTCAAGGGGGAGCGAAACCCTAAAAGTGGCGCATATAAAAGTTTTCGAGCGGAAGCAAGGGTTTCTCATGATCTTTTGCAAATCATATGATCAACTTTCAACACTAGTATAGATCAGAAGAGATTCATACCATGGCCATCGCTTTGATGGAGCTTTGGAAGAAGATCGCAAAAAGGGCTCTCCTCCGAAGGTACCGCACACAAGAAGATAGATGGCTCCTCCTTGGTGATCTTTGTGCTAGCAAAGATCTTCAAGTCTCCTTGTCGAATGGAAGGGAAGAGGAGATGTTTTCTTGGCCGAGACCTCCTTGTCGTCAACCCCTTCAATCACACGAGAGTGTATGCGTCAAGAGGAAGAGGCGACAATTAGTGAAGAGAAGTGAACGTGAGGTGTTGAGAAGCTATTTTGGAAACCGCCACTTCCAAAAATAGCAAGCCTTCACTTCATCCGTTGATGCGTTCACCCAAGTGAACCGAACGCATATTCTTCTCCCCTTTGAACCATGCGCTCACGTATGAGCCGGTTCATATTGGTTTGGTTCAAAAACCAATCAAGCCAAGCCTTTAGTCCAGATCAAATTAAACCCTAAGGTTCTAGATCTGACCGTTCATCTCTTTATGTTCCTGATCTCACCGATCTAGAATCATCTCTCTCGATCGAAGCTTACCGATCTCAAGCCCTAATCAATCAAACATGATTAGACCAGATCTCACTTACAATCAGAGTTTAAATCCCTTCAAACTGAACCAAAACAATTCAGTCCACACGATCTGACATGAGTAAGCCATATCATCAAATTGTGCGACCCTAAGGGTTTCCTTTAAATGTCGGTAACGATAACTTACGTTATCACGATCAGTGAGGGGTATCTAGCAACACATCACTGTCTCCCGATATAAAGGAAAGAGTCTTCCAAGACTACACCCAAACCACAGCACAAGTGTGAATCCACTTCACAAGGCATACATGTTTCCTTTGCCACTGGATGTTCTTATTGGACAAGCGTGTCAAGCCTGTAGCTCCAATATGATGAGCATGATTAGATCAGATGAACATAGTCACCTGGGTATGGCCATACACTTTCTCAATCATCTCATCCAGGGGGGCCCCTTTAGAACATCACACTCCTTAAACAAGGAGACGGCAATCCTATATCTATCACTAGTGTCCTAACCTGACTCATGATCATTATCCAAGATAGTCTATAACCATTATGTTTCAAATGATATTGAACTACCTCAAAACAATGACAATCATCATTTAGAAACACAAGTGATCTCAAGTCAGAGGACATGTGCCACTTGTTGCAAACAAGGATTATTCACATTGTGACAAGCAATTGAATATCCTAGTAGGGTCTGTCCAGTACATCCAATGTACCCATGAGTCTACATCTTATTCCATGCTCGAAGCATCCTATAAGATTAGAACACATATTAGTCTCAATCATATCAAGGCTGTCTCATGTTCACCAAGATATCTCGACTAAGGACATATAGCATGTCAGCCTAGCTGAACAGCATTGAGACATTATTCAGAAGTACACTTATTGCAGAAGACAATGTAACAAACTGAATAACAACCATTGCCTTTATAAACATAAGAGTTTATACATGATACTGAAAGAATCCCAAGGCCTCAAACATTAGCCTTAAGGGCATACACCAACAATTTACTTATCATTAGCCTGGGATAAATCTTGCGCGAAAGTGAGGATTGGTCCTTGCATGATTGTCTGCACGAAAGTGAGGTAATCTCTTTATAAAGTAAATTAAGTCTTTATCATAATAAGATTTGACTGACGACCTTTTATTCATATCTAGTCATTGAAATCAAGGTGGATGAAACCCTAGTCCTAGTTCTCTCTCTAATTATCTTTTAGCATACTTTTCTTGCATAGTTTACTTCCATTATATTTGGTTTGCTTAGCTAATGAGAAATCAATTATTTGGTACTTAACAATAAGGTCTCTGTGGGATCGATATTTTCTTTATTACTTCGAGTATCCGTGCACTTGCGGATTACAACAGTACCCTCCAGAACGCAAATGGAAGATAGATCTGATTTCTCTCAAAGTTAAATTTCTTTCAACATTAGCTAATCTGAATGTAATTTCTCCTTCAGCAGGTCCATCAGAAAACTCTCGCAGGTCCACATTCAAACTACTCAAAAATTCCAATACAAGTGGCAGATAGGTGCATGGTGTTATCTCAAAAAATCTTCTAGCTCTGATTTGCTCAAACATCCAAGATACATATTCATATAACCCAAGTGCTTCCAAAGTTCTCCTGTCAGCATACTTTGTGTTAACTACTCTCCTCTCCACCAACTTATTATACCTTGCTTCTTGAATTTCATCTCTAAAGATTATGCCATAAGGATTTGGTGGAGCTGAGGATGTGGCCAGCCCCTTGCCTCTTTTCTTCGAAACTACTTGCTTAATCTTTGGTGCCATTTGAACTTAAGCTGCAACTCAAGATTGACAATACAATATAGCAAAATATAGCAAGTTTGAACTCAAATAATACCTCCAATCATAAACATGAATACTCATCAAGCATTACAGAAACAAAGATTAGTCAAAACATAAGCATAAACTCAAAGATTCAGTTAAAGATGAAAGGGGCGAACAGTGAATGATGAAAACTCAGCACATCTACTCGTTTGAACTCAAAATCACTCCCAAATCAAGTCAAAAATCTCTTGAACTAAACAAGGAAGGTACGCCTATCATCTAAGAAGTAAATGGAAGCAAGAATCTCAGACATTGACCAAGAATCGAAGAGATGAAATCGGCGAAGAGAGTACCAGATCGGCGGTGAAAACTAGAAAGGAAGAGTCACCAGCGAGCTCTGACGGCCTAAGAAGGTCTGGAGACAAAGGTCGGCACGAGAACGAGTGAGAAAACTGAAAACATGGCCTAGAAAACCCTAAAAAATGGCACAGGAATCGCATCTAAAAACAGAATTACGGTAGTAAAAATGATTATGGCAGTGCCGTAATCTGGCGAAATTGAAAAACACAGGCCGTAATGTCAAAATGGTAGTACCATAATTTGGTCCCACCTCTTGGGTCAAAAAATGTCCCCAATTACGGTACCGTAAAAAGGCTTACAATAGTACCGTAATTTTCAAGAAACTCTTGGGTCAAAAATAGATGCAAATTACGATGCCGTGAATCTGATTACGGTGGTGCCGTGCCGTAAAATCGATCACATAATTTTTTTTTAAGGTAAAAAAATAAATTCACAAAATACGGCCCATAAAAGATATTACGGTAGTGCCGTAAAAACAAGGAAATTCTCGGATCGATCTTGGAGTAAAAATACGGTACCGTGGAAATACTTACGGTAGTCCCATAAAAATGTGAAAATTTTCTGGTCAAAATTGACAGAAATTACGGTACCGTATTGCAAATTATGGTAGTGCCGTAATTTACACCAAACTTGATTTACCTACAAAAAGAAAAGAAAAATTAGTTCTAAAAGCAAACTAAGATAAAAGAAAGCAACTAAAGTTAGAATGCTTGGTTTGCCTCCCAAGAAGAGCTAATTTAAAGGTTTCTAGCTTGACCCTTTTGCGCTTAGTTTTGATTCTGATTTCTTCAATTTCCACTCTGATCTTTCATTGATTTGAGCATCGTCATGAATCACATAAGGCTCAGTCTTGAAATAGTGTCCAAATTTACTCAACATCTTCTTTCCTTTATCAATCAACTTAGAGCCTCTTCTTTTTCTTCTCTTATTCTTCTTATTTTTAGAAATTTGATGTCCTTTCTCCTGTAATTGTTAGTTTCTGAATTAGAGGATTCATCAAATAAATTTTGAACATCATAAACAGCATCATCTACTATATTGATACTACAACACAATCCAGAATATGAAAGTTTGTTCAAAAAATCAGCAAGACCAAATTCAATTATTTTTTCACAAATCTCAAAAGTGAATTTTCCTTTCTTAACATCTATATGTACTCCTGCTGTAGCCAAAAAGGGTCTACCAAGAATTATGGGATTTTTATGATTTTCCTCCATATCAAGTACTACAAAATCAATAGGAATAAAATACTCACCTATCTTGATTGGAACATTCTCTAAAATACCAATGAGATACTTTACCGAGCTATCAGCGAGCTGTAATGATATGGATGCGGGTTTAAGCTCTCCAATATCCAGTTTCCTGCAAATAGATAGTGGCATTAGGCTTACACTGGCACCTAGATCACATAAGGCTCAGTTAAAAGACATGCTTCCAATAGAGCAAGGTATAGAGAAACTACTAGTTTTGGTGGCAATTTATTCTAGATAATAGCACTACAATCCTGAGTTAAAGCCATAGTTCCATAGTCCTCTAATTTTCTTTTGTTGGAAAATATTTCTTTCAAGAATTTTGCATATGATGGCATTTGAGATATAGCTTCAGTAAAAGGAATATTAATGTAAAGCTTTTTCAACACTTCAAGATATTTGTCAAATTGTTTATCTAGTTTTGCTTGCACTAACCTTTGAGGAAAGGGTATAGGTGGTCTATAAGGTTGAGGTGAATTAGATTTAGAATCATCCTTATCACATGGCACATCCCCTTTTGGTTCATCACCCTTTTTAGGTGGCAAGCTAGTTTAGGATTGTTCATGTACAGAAGATTTTTCTTATTCTAGTTCATCATCATGATCATCATTAGGCTCTTTTTCATTGTTCACAACTCTCCTTTTGGGTTCCTCTAATAGTTTCCCACTTCTAGTGATGATAGCATTACAGTGCTCCCTAGGATTCAACTCAGGTTTAGCAGGTAATTTTCCAGGGGGTCTGTAAGAACTACTGGCTTGTTGTGCTATTTGATTTTCCAAGATTTTGTTGTGGGCTGCTAGTGATCCTACTTGAGATGCAAGTTGACTAACCATTCCCTTAAGATCTTCAATTTCTTTGCTTTGATTTTGCATGAACTGATTTTGATTAGTCATAATTTTTTCTAGCATGGACTCAATGTTTGAATTCTGGTTTGAGTTTTGATTTTGATTTGACTTTTGTTGGTATCCTCTATTTTTAGTTTGTCCTCCTACATTGTTATTATTTTTCCAAGATAAGTTGGGGCGATTCCTCCATCCAGGGTTGTAGGTACTAGAATAGGGATCATTGTTTCTACCTTGATTAAAATTCCCTAATGCATTAACATGTTCACTACCCTGATCAGCAATGACTTTACAATCTTCAGAGATATGACCATTATTTCCACAGATATCACAAACAACAGATGAAGAAACAACAGCAGTTTGCATCTTAAAGGAATCAAATCAGTTGCACAAAGAGTCAACCTTCTCTGCTAATGTGTGCCAACCATCACTTTCATTCTTACCTTGAGAAGGTTTATAAAGCACTCCTCTCTCAAAAGTCCACTGATTATGATTTAGAGCCATCTCCCCTAGCAACTTGAAAGCATCATCAATGGTTTTGCTCATGAGAGCTCCTCCTGCAGCAGCATCAACGTTAGTCTGGTATTATAAAGAAAACCATTGTAAAAAGTATGAATTAAAACCCAATTTTTGATGCCATGGTGAGGACACTTCCGTTGTAAATCATTGAATCTCTCCCATGCCTCGCTAAAAGATTCATCGTCCCTCTGTGCAAAGCTGGTTTCTCATTTGAATGGTCTTGCTTGGTGGAAAGTATTTCATCAAGAATGCATTGGATAATTGCTCCCATGTGGTGAAGGTACCGGTAGGTTGTGCTTGAAGCCAAGATCGTGCTCAATCCCTATGGGAAAAAGGAAATAATATTAGTTTTAATGCATCGTTAGAAACACCATTTATTTTAATTATATCACAAAGTTCAAGAAACAAAGAAAGGTGTTGGTTAGGATCTTCAAGAGGAGATCCTCCAAACTGGTTCTGTTGAATCATAGATAAGAAAGTAGGCTTGATTTCAAAGTTGTTAGTCTCTTTGACCGGTCTAGCAATACTAGAGTGAATCTCTCATGGATTAGGGACTACATAATCCCTAAGTGATCTTTGTTCTGCCATGGTCACTTCTTCTTCCTCTACTCGTTGACTTTCTTCAAATCTCAACTTCCTGCACAGTCTAAGAGTTTTATTTATCTCAGGATCAAAAGGTACAAGAGGTCCTGATCTAAGATTCCTGTGCATGCAAAGTAAATAGATCAAATGATTTTAAGTAAAAAATATAGAAAAAGACAGAAAACAGAAAATAAAACCTAGTCTAGCAATATTTTCAATATCTTCAATATTGACAAAACCAAGGTCCCCGGCAACGGCCCCAAAAACTTGTTGTAGTCCGCAAGTACACAGATACTCGAAGTAATAAAGAAAGATATCGAACCACAGAGACCTCGTTGTCAAGTACTGAATAATTGAGTTCTTACTATCTAGGCAATCGAAACTATGCAAGTGAAAAGCTAACGAAAATATTAGATAGACATTGGGACTATGGTTTCATCCTCTTTAATTCTATGACTAGATATGAATAGTAATTTGTCAGATTAATTCTATCATGATAAAGATATAATTTACTTCATAAAAGGATCATCTCACTTTCGTGCAGACAATCATGCAGGGACCGATCTTCACTTTTGCGCAAGATCTATCCCAAGCTGAAAATAAGAAAATTATCAAACAAAGAACTCAAGGATCACTTTCGTGCATCCAAATCCTATGTTGATTATCTCAAGTGGAATCTCAAGGATCACTTTCGTGCATCCGAGTCTCAACACATGTTCTACTTATGGTTCTCCAACGTTCTGATCCTCACTTTCGCACAAGATCTCCACGTTTGATAAATTAACTCAATCATAAATTCATATTATTATCATGGCAATTATTCTTCTAAAATCAAGAAACAAGAACTAACATAATTTCTTATAGTAAGTTCTTAACATTCAATTCTATGGTTCCAAGTTCTCAAGCAAATCACCTTTCGGTCCTTATTGTGAAAACTCTAAAACATGATTAATAACATGAATCTATGGAGAATTAAAGAGCAATTATCACATAAGTATAATTATCATGCTAAAATTATATGTGACGAAGTAATGAAAAATTTATCTAGTCATTAAGTAATCAAAGGGATTTACTCCCCCATGTCCCATAAAAGGTTTAAGCTAGCATGGATGAAAGATTACAATAATCCATAGTATCAAAGTGTAACAAATCAAAGGAGAAGGGGAAAAACAAATAACCACATGGCTGTAATGGAAATTACAGCCGTAATTTCCGTGCGTAAATAGTGCCGGTGGTGTATTTTTGTTGATTTCTCCTCCGATCGAGATCCTTCACTCTGAAACTTCTGGGTATGTTCTCCTGCTCTAGGCGAAGCTTCCCTTCAAATTTCACTGCCGGAGATGCGATGTATGCTTCCCGGCGGTGAAACCTAGGGCGGTGGCGTGAAACTCGATTTCTCCTTTATTAGTGGATGAAAATTAGGGCTTTTGGTGTTTACCTCTTCCTCTCATCGAAAGCTCCCTTTTTGACTCTTACAGCTTTGAATTTAATAGCCTGGATCATCCACAATCGATCGCGCAAAAATCAGGCTACAAGGTTGACTAGGAAAATCGCATCCAGATTAGAATTATGGCGTTGAAAATGATTACGACAGTGCCATAATTTGGCTGGAACTCTCGGTACAGAAATCATCTGGAATTACGGCACCGTGAATTTCATCACGGTAGTGCCATAATTTCCTCGAATCTCTCGAGTGGAAAATTGACTCAAAATACGTCCCGTAATTTTTGTTATGGCAGTACCGTAAAATCCATCAAATTTTCTGTACATAATCTAACCCAGATTACGGCCCGTGAAAATCTTTACGGTAGTGCCATAATTTCTGAAAATCTTTTTGGATAAAAAACTTCCAAATTACGGCAGTGCTCAGATATTACGGTAGTCGATGAAAATACGGTACCGTAATATTGATTATGGCCCTGCCGTAATTTGGTTTGAAGCTCCAATTTTCATGGAATTTGACGTGTAATCTCCTCTTGATGGTGGGAATTCATCCATGCATCTGAATTGCTTGAAAATGACTGAAAATCATGCCTTTTTGCCTGAAAATCATCAAAAACCGAAAAGAGTGTAGATTCTGCAATAATTGATAAAAAAAAGGCATAACAATAAGCAAAGGTTCATGAATTCGACACAGAAAGATATATGAAATGGCACAAAATTTACTATAAATTTCCGTGTCATCAGAAGGCCTCGTCTTCTAACTCAGGTATTTATGTTACCGAAATCAACTTTTCTACTTTTACGTCATGGGTATTGGATACTGCTTGTGAAGCTCATATTTGTACAAATATGCAGGGGCTCAAGAAAAGTAGATTGGTGCAGCCTAGAGAGATTGTCGCACCCCTAGAATAATCATGTATTTATTACAGACATTGACGCTTTCCTTGCCTTCTAGACTTCAATTAGAGTTAGATAATTGTTATTTTGTACCTTCTCTTACAAAAAAACATTGTATCCATTCCTTATTAAGCAAAGAAAGGTTTTAAATTTGAAATAAAAGAGAACTCTTGCTCTTTTTCTTTTGCAAATATTTTTTTATGGGAATGGTACTTTATGCAATGGCTTATATGTTTTAGACATGGATAACTCTATATGTAACATAAATCATAAGAGGATCAAACAGAGCGGTTTAGTTGATGCATACCTATGGCATTTTCGATTAGCCTATATACACAAGAATTGAATTCCAAAAACTCAATGCAAATGTATTGTTATATTCAACCTCCTTGGAGGAGTTTGAAACTTGTGAGTCTTGTTTATTAGGGAAGATGACAAAGGTGCCCTTCACCAAGATGGATCTCATACATAGCAATTTGTGTGGGACATTCAGTAAACAAGCCAGAGGAGGGTACAACTACTTCATCACATTTACTGATGATTTCAGTAGATATGGTTATGTCTATTTGATGAGACATAAGTCCGAAACCTTTGAGAAATTTAAGGAGTTAAGACATAAATTAGAGAAATAGCTTAGTAGATCCATGAAGACTTTCGATCAGATCATCGTGGAGAGTACTTGAGTAGTGAGTTATTTGACTATCTGAGAGAGCGTGGGATCCTATCCCAACTCACTCCTCCTGGAACACCTCAATGGAATAGTGTGTCTAAGAGGTGGAATCAAACCTTGTTGTACATGGTTCGATCCATGATGAGTCATGCAACCCCACCACCCTCGTTCTGGCGTCAACCACTTGAGACAGCTTCTCTCATACTGAATAACGTTTCATCTAATAGTGTCTCCAAGATTCCATACGAGGTATGGAGAGGGAGACACCCAAATCTCTCTTTTATCAGAGTCTGGAGATGTGAGGCTTATGTCAAACGTTAGGATTATAGCAAGCTATAACCCAGCTTTGATAAATGTGTGTTTATGGGGTATCCTAAGGAAACTAAAAGATACTAGTTGTACATTCCCACAAAGAACAAAGTCTTTGTTGCTCGGGGTGCTGTCTTTCTAGAGAATGAATTTCTCTTGAAAGAAGTTAGTGGGAGAATGTTTGACTTGGACGAGGTCCAAGTGCAACCACAAGACACATAGGTGGAAGCTGAGCCACCTGCACCAGTTGTTGGGCAACCGAAGGTTCAGACACAGGTCCCACATAGGTTTGGGAGGATTCATCATGCACTTGAAGGTATGGGTCGCTGCCGACCCAACATGATGGGATCTTCATCATTGAGGATGAACCCAGGACCAATGATGAGGAGGTCGCTGGGCTAGGCTCCGAGAGATGGCTTGAGGGCATGAGATCCGAGATGGATTCCATGTCAGCTAACCAAGTATGGGATTTCGTTGAGCTACCCGATGGGGTAAAACCCATAGGGTGTAAATAGGTCTTCAAAAGGAAGATTGACATGGATGGCAACATAGTTGTCTATAAGGGTTGACTTGTGGCTAAAGGATTCAAATAAGTCCACGGGGTGGAATATGATGAAACCTTCTCGCCAGTTGCCATGATTAAAACCATTTGAATCTTGCTTTCTATAGCTGCATGTCATGATTATGAAATATGGGAGATGGATGTTAAGACAACGTTCTATAATGGGAAGCTGACAGAGGATGTGTATATGACACAGCCTGATGGCTTCATCCATCTTGTATTGGCCAATAAGGTCTACATGCGAAAGAGATACATTTATGGATTATAGCCAGCATCTCGAAGTTAAAATCTTTGGTTTGATGAGGCAGTAAGAGATTACGGCTTTATTAAAAGCGAAGATGATGCCTGTGTGTACAGAAAATTCAGTGGGAGCTTGGTGACTTTTCTGGTCATGAATGTCGATGATATACTACTCATCGGAAGTGACATTCCCATTCTTCAATCTGTGAAGATATGGTTGGGGAAGTGTTTGGAGATAAAGGTCTTAGGGGAGGCTGCCTATATCCTCTATATGAGGTTCTACAAGGATAAATCCAAGAGGCTACTGACCCTTAGTCAAAGTACCTACATTGATTAGGTCCTAGAGAGGTTCAGCTTTGAGCAATCCAAGAAGGGATACCTTCTAGTTATACATGGTCTTACTCTCTCGAAAAACCAGTCTCCCACCACATAGGCTAAAAGGGATGACATGGGTCGAGTACCCTATGCTTCGGCAGTAGGTTCGATCATGTATGCAATGTTATGTACTAGACCAGATGTGGCTTATGCTATGAGAATAACTAGCCAATACCAATCCAATCCAGGTCTACAGCACTAGGTGGATATAATAAACATCCTAAAGTATCTATGAAGAACTAAGGATTTGTTCTGGGTCTATGCGGAATAGGAAGAACTTAGTGTTCAAGGCTACACTAATGCTTCATTCCAATCATACCCTGTTGATTTCAGATCGTAGGCAGGCTATATTTTCAAGATGAATGGAGGCTTTGTATGCTGGAAAAGCCTTAAGCAATCCACCATAGCTAATTCTAAAGCCGAAGCTAAGTATATAACTGCTTCTGTGGCAGCCAAAGAAGCTATTTGGATCAGAAAGTTCACTTCTGAACTTCAGGTGGTTCGAACTACTGTTGATCCAATTGAGCTCTATTGTGACAACAATTGAGCGATTGCACAGGCAAAGGAACCACGGTCTCATCAAAAGTCCAAACACATGTGCAGGAGATTTCACCTGATCAAAGAGATCATTGACCGGGGTGATGTCAAGATTAGCAAAGTTGACACAAACAACAATCTAGCATACACACTGACTAAAGCTTTGGCACGACAGAAACATGATAGTCATACGAGGGACATGGGGTTGAGATTTCTCAACAACTAGGTCTAAGTGCGAGTGGGAGATTGTTGGTGTATATGCCATTGGACCTATTGTTGGTCTATCTTTTATACTACTTGACATTGATATCTTATATATATCATTATGGCATTGTCATTATTATGCTTTGTTTACATCTGCGTTCTTTATATACTTGCATGACAATGTCCCTGGAGATAGATTGAATCTATGCTCAAACTCTATCCACAGTCAAGTACCTGAGTGGATAAGGGACAACTCTGGTGCATGTGAGACTGGTATATAGGCTGATTAGGCACATGGTGCTAACGCAGATATATGGGTATATCAGTGGTAGATATACTGGATCGACCCACTGTGAGGCTCTAACTTGGAGTCATGAGTTAACCTCATAAGTCACGATAGATGTATTGATCCCTTGACTTGAGGTCATTGGCCTTTCTATATGGTTAGGGGCATACTTTGATGCAGACTAACACCTCACCGTGTTAGTGTTTATGCCCTAGGACCTTTCGATGGTCCAATGGGATATGTGTATCACATCTATTTGATAGAATAGTTACCCTGGAATGGTCGTTCTTATGCAAATTTTTACATCTGCGCACATGAACATTTGCATGTACAATGCCCCTAAGAGATAGATTTTATCTAGTCTCAGTTTTGTCCCCGATCATGAATCATAGTGGATATGGGATAGCTAAGATTCATTTGAGACTGGTCTATATGCTGGTTGAGCACGGGCTGCTAATGCAAGTATATAGGTATAACAAAGGAGATATACTAGACCGACCCACCGTGATGATTCATCTCGGTGTCACGAGGTGAATATCATAGTGACAGAGTTACGCTTGTCCTATATTTGAAGGCATTGGTATCTCTATATGGTAAATGAAATACTTTGATACAACCTAATGCTTCACCATTAAAGGAAAGTCATAACGGTTGTGATTAGGTGCGTCATGAGCCATATGAGAGATTCAATTTGCCAAGAGAGGATTTTCCCCTTCCTTGCGAGGAAGCTTGATGTCCATGGCGCCCTATATGGATGCATGACTGGAAATGTATGGCCATACCCAACTGATAACCTGATTTAGTCATGACCATGAGATTGGGTTATCAAGTGTGACACACTTGTCCTTTCAGGACACTAGTCTGGCAAAAGGACAAAGTTGTACTTATACTTTGTTGCAGTTTTAGGGAATGCCAATGATGACTTCATTCTGATGACTTGGGCAGCCATGATGCATTGCTAGGTGCCACTCATCACTTGTGATGATTTAGTCTTCACTGCTAATGTCTAAATAACCTACAGGGTCACACACCTAGACGCTAAAGACTCTATATTGATCGGATAGCCTCTGATTGAATATATGAACAATTCGAATCTATTTGAGAGTTTTATGCTTCGTGGTTTTTTAATATGAGTTGAGAGGAGGCTTATAGATTTTGGTGATCGAGTTGACCCTAGTTGACCTCGGGTGACCAGTTTTGACTCTGGTTGACTAGGTCTATGTTGGCGAGTCAAAACTCGAGTCAACGCCAAGATCTGTGCGGTAACTTTATCGTAGGCGCCACCAACTTAAGTTATTATCTAAATATTTTATTCAAATAAAATGAATTAATTAATATTTAATTCATAACTTGAGTGGTGGGGGCCACAACTTAACTCGTGAATATTTGGGTTAAAAGTATTATGACTTAAGTGATTGGGCCCCAGATTAAATCCATATAAATATAGGGGCAAGGGGGGGGGTGCATACAAGGTGTTCAATTACATGCCCAAGCCCTAGCCGCCTAGGTCACTACCTTCATCAAAGGTGGGCAGCAACTTCTTCTTAGCACAAGGAGAACGAGAAGGGCTTCCTCTTTCTTCCTTTGTGCTTAGTTGCGCATTTAGAAGAAAACGGAAGCATCTACATCACTTGGTGCCACTTTGGTGTTGTCACAAGTTGTGATCAGCCCCCTCTTGGCGAAATTCATTAGAGTTGGCACAAGCAAGGAAGCAATCTCCTAGAGGCATAGATATATTCTCCAAAAGCTAGCACATGTGTGGAGTAGAGGAGTATCGAGGCCGTCCGTGTGTGCATGACTATAGAGGACGGACACTTGTATGTCTTCATCGTCGACAACACTACAGGAATTGCTAGACAATGGTATACTACTCTACACTTGTACGAGACCTGTAGGTGTACTTTCATACATGTGCAGCACCATGTAATGAAAAATTATTTTTAAAAATTTTATGCCATGAATTTTTTATTAAAAATTAATTTCTTTTAATTTTAAACTCTTAATCGTTATCTAGATTTTATATTTCCTTAAGGGGTTGCAAGGGGTGGCTACTCCTTGTAGACTCTTCTTAAAGGCAAAAGAAAACTTAGATGGATGATTGATGTAGTGCAAACCCAGCATTCCTTCAGCAGCTCTAAAAGTCATGGCCATGACAGCATTGACGGCTTGCCTGTGTTTGTCTCGGCTAAGGAAATCATGGGTGTGAAAAGGGTCACGGCATGTCCGTGTTCCTCTAGGCAAGAATTCGACAAACGCGCGCTCACCTCGTCTGCCTCCATGGAACTCGCCATTCGCGACTCCGATCAGCACCAAACTCCAGCCGTGGCACCTCCTCCTCCATGTGAACTCATGGTCCAAAGGATCCATCCATCGGATGGCCGGATCACTGGAATTGAGCACCACCATATCCAGTGTCACGTCCTCTGCTCTGCTCCATCCATGACACCAATCGGCTCCAAAATGTGGTCACATGACGACCTCGTCGCCACGAGCCTGCAGCTAGGAGTATCGGCCCATCCGGTCAGTGGATCGTTGAGATCGGGAGTTTTTTCGATCGCCAAGTTCCGCTACCACTCCACGCGATTTCTTGCCCGGCGCACCCCCCATCTGGCACTAGAAGCATGCCATCCACTCGCAGCAACCTGCTGCACCTCTAGCCAAAGCATCTCCGGTGAATGGCCATTGGACGGCAACCGGCGGCGAACCCTAATCGTCATCAATGCCCACCTACGAAGAGGGTGAACAGTGCTTGTCCATCTGACGGCTGCCAGCCTTTGCAACCAGATCAACGATCAAATTCGCCTATCACATAATCGACGGCTGCTATCATTCCTATTAGATCTGCCTCAATCAAATGAATTTCAGGACAATCCAGGTGTCGATCCCTACTAAGTCGGACCAGATCTATCCATCCATGCCCTCAGATCTCAATCAGGCACCAGAATCAGGAGAAATCACCCCAACTCAAATGGACGGTTCTCATTGATTGGACCTGAAGCTTTTCTTACACACCTTAGTTGTTAGGATATTTTCAGTTAAAGTTAAGCATCTTTACAGAATAGTTGTTGTAACCACCCCTCATGTGAGTGGTGTGAGTTTTCCCCTCTTAGTCTATAAAAGAAGGGTGAAGGCTAGCGTTTTAGTTAGTTCTTCCGCAGTAGCGCTTCACGGTGCGGAAGCCTAGGTCTAGATAACTCTAAGGGAGGGAGCTATGGGAGTGTGCTTGTAGTCGCACCGAGCGAGGTCCCTGCAACCCTTGCAAGCCTTCCTTGTGCCCTTTTAGCACAATTTCCAATTCAATCAAAGGTGCCGGGGAGACACCGAATCGCTCCGAGCTCCTCTTCATTTTAGTGGAATTTCGTACTTGTTTGCCATGGTTCTCCGTATTTTACCATCAGTTGCTCACATACATGATTGATCGCATTTTCCGTCACAGGTTTTTGAATCATTTGCATGTTCTCGTAGCGCCAATCTAGACGTTTCCCACCCCGTAGCTCGCTGCAATGCCAATTCCAAAATTGACGCATCGAAAATTATCGGAGGGGTGGTCCTTAGGTCAGTACTCTAAGGAGGTGGAGACGATGAAGCTGAAACCGTGAGAGGGTCTTGAGACGAGGGAATGAAAAAATGCGTTGGAGGGAAACCCGAGAAACCGGATGAAAACGTGTGGCAAAGATGCGACTTGAGCAATACTAGGGAGCTGAGAATCAACGACGCGATCTACAATCTCAAAGTGCTCACCTTTCTTGTAGAGCCAATTGCCACATCATACGTGTGCGAATCGGAATCCTTGATGATGCAGCAAAGGGAAGGGTGTCTGTTTGTCCTAGATGCAGCCTATGGTAGGAAGCAATAGGGGGGCCGTCGGAGCCGAAAGAGAATCGCACACACTTCTCAAGACGTAGTGGTAAAAAGGAAGAGGAGCTCGACACGAGTTGGTTTTGCGCTGGCGCTTTTGATTGAATCAAAAATAGTACAAGACAAGAGTATCTCGCAAGTGAGTCTCTCGGAGTTAGTGATGGACCTAGGCTTCGCGTGGGGAAGCTGCTACTACAATAAGAACTAAAGAAAACACTAGCCCTCCTCCCTCTTTTATAGATCAAGATGGGGGGAAGAGTCACATGAGGGATACATGCGAGGGTTGTTGAGTAAGCCAACCACCCTCTAACTTCTTAAAAGGGTCAAGATGCCTTGTAACCATCAAAAAGGTAGAGCTACTGTTGGTGTTTATGCCCTAAGACCTAGTTTTGGTCTGCCTTTGTACTACTTGACATTGATATTTCTTATATATCATTCTAGCATTGTCATTATTATGCACAATTTACATCTGCGATTGTGTACTTGCATGATAATGTCTTCGGAGACAGATTGAATCTGTGCTCAAACTACTGTCCCCAGTCCAGTACCTAAGTGGATATGGGACAGCTCTAGTACATGTGACACTGGTATATAGGCTAGTTAGGCACAAGGTGCTAATGCAGACATAAGGGTATATCAGTGGTAGATATACTGGACCGACTAGTTGTGAGGCAATGACTTGGTGTCATGAGTTATCCTGATAAGTGATAGGAGATGCATTGATCCCTTGACTTGAGGTCGTTGACTCTTCTGTATGGTTAGGGACATGCTTTGATATAACCTAACACCTCACCATAGTTGGGAGGTCATAATGATTGTTATTGAGTATGTCATGACCCATATGAGAAAGTCAATGTACAAACAGAGGATTTGCCCCTTCCTGAGGGAAGCTTGATATCCATGGGTCCCCCCTATGGTTCTATGAATGAAAGTGTATGGCCATACCCAAGTGAGAACCTGATTTAGTCATGACCATGAGATTGGGTGAAAACAAGTGGAGACAAACTTGTCCAATCGAATATCAGTTTGCCAAAGATACTATAATGCATCAGTATACATGATGGGGATGTCGATGTCAATGTCGATATCCATTCCGATGACTTGGGTAGCAGCGATGCACTGCTAGGTGCCACTCACTACTTGTTAGAGTTAATAGATAACTCGAATATATTTGGGAGATTTCATCAATGCCAATGGGCTTGATGGAAGAAGCTTATTAGAGCCAAACTTTAATTTTGCCAGGTTGATCCAAAACTGACGATGGTTAGCCTTATGTGACCTTGGGATACATTGGATTGGATCCAATGACATGATCAATATGCATAATGAAGTTTGGGCTAGGCCCATTACCCAATGGGGCTTGCTAATAAGTTATCATGAAAAGATATGTGGGCTAAAGGGTATAATAGGGAGAATTAATTGGCATAGGCGCATATGAACTCCTAATTGGATTAGCAGTGGCACCTATGGCCATGTTTGGCATCTTCCAAGTGATTAAATTTAGATTTGATTTGATTTAATCACATGAGACTTTGTTGAAAAGTGTTGGGCCCATGTGTGGTGATTATTGGCATAATTAGACTCCTAATTGGATTATAAATTGTGCTCATACCTCATTAGGCAATCAATCATGATGCTTTGACTAGGTCTTGGTGCATACATGGAATAATTGCCTCATTTGGTATGGATTGGGTGCATATGGCATGGGCTTGCTTAGGCAAGGCTTAGGCGAATATGGAAGTAGGGATTTGATTAATATAATTGATTGAATAATTCCCTTAATTCAGGCCTAATCGCCCACACCTTCCATATGCCCTAAACCGCCTCTTGCTCCTATATATTGGACCCTAGCCGAACCCCTCTTGCACACATCTTCTTCTTATCTTGGTGTGGACAACAAGTGGGGTGAGAGCTAGAGCTTCTTCTTCCATCAAGGTCGCAAGTCTTCTCCTTCCCTCCTCCTTGGCACAAGCAAATGTGAGACTTGGTGGTTTCCTTCTTCCGTCTTTCTCCTTGGCGCAACCCTTCTTGGTGGTGGCGCAACAGATCTTGGAGGACTCTCCCTTGGCATGGATATTCTTCTCGAGGGTAGCACCGGGCGTGGAAGAAGATAACTCAAGCATTGATTGTGTGCGAGACTACAGAGGGCGCACACTTGGGCGCCTACATCACTTCTCCATATATTGCCTTGAGGTACTATCTCCTACTCACCGTGTCGACTCCCTCATTTGACTCGATCTTTTGGGTTTTGGGGACTGGCCTATTTCGGGGATTGCTTCCGCTGTACATGTAATAAATTTTTTTAAAAATTCCCAGGGTTTCCCAACACCTATAGGGTCGCACACCTAGACAATGGAGATCTCGTATTGATCGAGCATCCTATGATCAAGTCATTTGGTTGATTTGTATCAGTTTCGGAGTCTGATGCATCACGGATGCGTCTAATGTGTTGGAAATGACATTTTAGAGTGATGTTTGTTAGTGTTTATGCCCTGCAGACCAATATATGGACATGGTCCAGCACTATTTGAATGTACTTTGATAAAATTGATATTATTGATAAAGGCATGGTCATTATTATGCAGATTGCTTTACTTGCGTTGATGTATTGAATTGCATAAATAATGACCAATATATGGCCATGGTCCAGCACTATTTGAATGTACTTTGATAAAATTGATATTATTGATAAAGGCATGGTCATTATTATGCAGATTGCTTGCTTTACTTGCGTTGATGTATTGAATTCCATAAATAATGTCTCAGGAGATTGGTTGGATCCAATCTCATAAGTAATCCCCAGTCAAGGTGCCTAAGTCGATATGGGATAGCTTTGGTGCATGTGAGACTGGTGTATGGGCTGGCTAGATGCGATGCACAGTAACGCAAACATACAGGTGCATTAGTTGCACTGGAGTGACCCACCATGAGCATTGACTTGTCTAGTCAACAGGTCAATCTCACATGCGAGAGGTTTGCATTGATCCTGAGACTTGAGGTGTTCTTGTCTAGATTTGATGATGGATGTGTTTGATGCAGTATTACGTCTCTCCGTAAATGGGTTACCAAAACGATTGTCATTGGGCATATCATAAGTCACATGGAGACATGGATAACTAATAGTAGGATTTGCCCCTTCCTTGATTGGAAGCATGATATCCACTTTGGGGCACCCCACCTGTGGGTCTATCACATGTCCATGCCCTATCCCAACAAGTCTCTCAAGATAGGTCTATCCTATTGTGAGAGGAGAAGTTTTCTCTTTCACATGTGGGTCTATCCCATCACATGAAGAGAGCAAACACCCACAAGAAGTTGATTAGAAGTAAGAAACAACAGAGCTACAATTTTTCTACTTAAAGAAAAACATGCGCCAACATCTATGCAATTTGAGAAAATATAGATATGACATGTGAGCATGAAAAGCATGGAATGACATCGTTCAAGGCTCGCAAGTAGCTATGATACCACTGTTGGGAAACCCTAAAGATATTTTACAAATTTTCACAGAGATTACATTACAAATGCAGCAGAATAATATCCCCGAAAATGAGCCAGTCCGAAAAACCTAGTGATGATCTCTTGCGAGGGGGTCGACACGATGAGTTAGTAAGTACCTAGAGTCTGCGCCAAGGAGAAGGTCAATGAGGTAGGCGCCCAAGCGTGCACCCTCTACGGTCTCACACATACAGATGCCTCGAGTTCTCTTCTTCGACGCCAGGTGCTAGCCTCGGGAAGAAGATCCAAGCCTTAGGGATAGTCACCACTTCACTTGCACCACCAAGAGGAAGGATGTGCCAAGAGAAGGAAGAGGGAAGAAGAGAAGCCGCCAAGCACCAATGCTCCTTGCGCCAAGAGGAAAGGAGGAAGAAGGTGCTCTCAGCTTTGGATGGAAGAGGATGCGACAAGGAGAAGACTCTTGCTCTCGCCCTTATGTTTGCTCACGCCAAGATGATTGATTCACTCCTTGCTCATGCATATACAAGAATATATATGGAGCACGGAGCGGCAACACAAGCGGAGAGGCGCAATGCATCATGAAGGGGCAGCTAGAGTTATGGGGAGCAATAAGGGTTTAGGGTTTTGGAAAGACTCCAAGCCTATTCCATAAACATCCCTTAATCGCCTAGGACTTACCGTATAAATCCATTATGCCTTAGATGCCTCAAGCCTTGCCATAGAGGCAAGCCTTCCATCTAAGCATGCAAGGGAGGCGCCAATTCCTTCCAAAGGGGGCAACATGCGCCAACTCCTCCCCATTATGCCCTTAGGCGCCAATGGGAGGAGACTTGCCCCCATTATACCCTTTTAGCCTACTCTCTCTTCATGACAACTTGTTATTGGGCCTCATTGGGTAATAAGCAAGCCCAAACTTCATTGTATGGGTTGATTTAGCAATTGGAGCCAATCCAATACAACCCTAATCCAAATGTGACCAACCATGGTCAATTTTGGGTCAACCTGCCAAAAATGAAGTGTGGCTCCAATAACATTCTTTCATCTCATCAGTCTCATTGGCGCTGATGAAATCTCCCAAATAGATCTGAGTTATCCAATAACTCGATCATAAGGCTTCCCGATCAATACAAGAACTCGAGTGTCAAGGAGTGCGACCCTGTAAGTTTCTCTGACATTGGCAGTGCTGGCCTAAGGTCATCACAAGCAGTGAGTGACACCTAGTAGTGCATCGCTGCTACCCAAGTCATCGCAATGAATATCGACATCGACATCCCCATCATCGCAACTAGGTACAGATGCATTACAGTCTCTTTGCTGTACTGATATCCGATTGGACAAGTATGTCACCACTTATTTTCACCTAATCATGTGATCATGACTAAATCAGGTTCTCACCTGGGTATGTGATGACACCAAAATTGATAGTATATTTTGTGTCATTTCATGTGTCTTTTTGTGTCATATTTATGCTCTTTGTTTTTAAGTTTTATTTGTCAAATATTGCAGAATCTACACCATTTCTTATTTTTGATCATTTTCATGTTAAAAGTGCTATATTTTGATGGATTTTGAAAGATTTGAGCATACCAATAGATTCCAGACGTCAAAACAAAGCTACCCCTCAAATTTCAAGTCAAAACAAGCCAAATTGCAAAAATACGGCACTATCATATTTTCTGGGCAGACTCTCACGGTACCGTATTTCTCAGCAGATGTTTTGGGTGAAATACGGCACTGCCGTACGAAACGTCATGGTACTATATTTTTTAGCATTTTCAAACAGAGAGTTTCAGCAGAAATACGGCACTACCGTGTGAAATTACACAGTGTCGTATTAATCGACGATTTTGACCAGAAAGTTTGGGCAAAACTATGGCACTGCCGTATTTTGGAGAAAAACTCTCACGGTACCGTATTTGCTGCCCAGAACTTACAGAAGGAAATTATGGCACTGCCGTAATCCAGATACGGTACCGTATTCTTTAAATCAGATTCGCTACTTTTTTGGGCCGATTCTTGCGCGGGCCATAACTTTTGATCCAGAAGTCCAAATTGAGATCCGAAAGAAGTGGAAAACTTTTCTTTAAGAGGAGACGACGCACAAAGTAAAAGGGGGAATTTTTATCACCAATCGAGGGAGCAATTGACAGAACGATGCTTAGGATTTGGCTTCACGCCGAGAGGCGTGGGGGCCATCTCAGGCCGTGATTTTTACACAGAAGCTTTGTTTGGAGTTGGAGAGCATGCCCCAGATGTTTCAGAGCATTTGGAGTCTGATCGAGGAAGAAATCATCAAAATAGTGGTGACAACACTGTTCACACGCGAAATTACGGGTTGTAATTCAATTACAACCCTGTTTTGTAACTTTTCTTCCTTTTCTTTGATTTCTATTCGCACTAAAACTATGGTTTATTGTAATCTTTCCTCCATGTGAACTTGACATATTATGAGACATGGGGAGTAATTTTCCTTAATTTTTAATGACTAGATGACTTTTATTTTGTTAGAATAGTTTTATTATGATAATTTTACTTTTGTGATTGATTGTTCTTTGATTCTCCTTAGTTTTATAATTATCAGCATGTTTTAGAATTTTTCGAAATAGACTGAGAGGTTGATTGTGAAATTTGGAACCCCAAGAATTGTTGAGTTTGGAATTATTGTAAGAGATTAGGTAGTTCTTCGAATTCTGATTTTTAGTGATTTTATTGCCATGTTGATAATTTGAATCTAGGATGAGTTATTGTGTTAGACTTGATTTGATGCTGCAAGAGATTGAGTATCGAGTCATCGGATAACCTTAAGTAGAACCTATGTTGAGTCTCAGGATGCACGAGAGTGATAATTGAGATTCCACTTGAGATGATTGACTTAGAATTCAGATACACGAGAGTGATCCTTGAGTTCTTTGTTCAATGATTTACTTATTTTCAGCATTGGATAGATCTTGCACGAGAGTGAGGATTGGTCCTTTGTATGATTGTCTGCGCGAGAGCGAGATGATCCTTTTATGAAGTAAATTAAATCTTTATCGTAATGAAATTTGACTAACAACCTTTATTTCCTTCTAGTCATTGAAATTAAGGTAGATGAAACCCTAGTCCCAGTTTATCTCTCTCTGATCATCTTTTAGCATACTTTTCTATATAGTTACTTTCACACTATTTGCTCAGCTAGTGAGAAAACATCTATTTGGTACTTAACACGTAGGTCTCTGTGGTTCGATATTTTTATTACTTCAAAGTATTCGTGCACTTGCGGACACAACAGTATGGTCATACACTTTCAGTCATAGAACCATATAGGAGTTCCATGGATATCAAGCTTCCTTTAGGAAGGGGCAAATCCTCTGTCTGTCTATTGACCTTCTCATATGGGTCGTGACATGCTCAATGACAACCATTATTACCTCCCAACTATGGTGAGGTGTTAGGTTGTATCAAAGCATATCCCTAACCATATAGAATGGCCAATGACCTCAAGTCAAGGAATCAATGCATCTCCTATCACTTGTGAGGTTAACTCATGACACCAAGTCATTGCCTCACAGCAGGTCGGTCCATAATATCTACCACTGATATACTCATATGTCTGAGTTAGCACCTCGTGCCTAACCAGCCCATATACCAGTCTCACAAGTACCAGAGCTGTCTCATATCCACTTAGGTACATCGACTGGGGACAACCATTTGAGCACAGATCAAATCTGTCTCTAGGGACATTATCATGTAAGTACATAATCGCAGATGTAGACAAACATAGATAATGACAATGGCAGAATGATAAAAATATCATAGTCAAGTAGTACAAAGATAGACCAAAACTAGGTCCTATGGCATATACACCAACATGTCCGGCCTACAAATTTCTACCGATTATCTCCATTAAGTGTCGCACTTCACACAGAAGATCTTCTCCAACCAAATCACCAGCCCAAAGACTGATTTTATCTCCACCATCCAGTTTCAAATAGAGGAAGCATAACCTTAGATTTGCCTTGAGTGATTATGTTACCGTTGAGGGTGAAGGGTGATAGCCCGAAAGGGAACACTACAAGTCTGGCACGCGTGTACCTTGGACTAATCCCCGGCAACGGCGCCAAAAACTTGATTGGATTCCACAAGTGCATGGAATTATCGAAGTAATAAAAATATCGATCCACAGAGACCTTATTGTTAATTACCAAATAATTATTTTCTCGCTAGCTAAGTAAACCGAATATGATGAAAGTAAATAGAAAGAGCGTAAGATAAACAGAGAGATAATCAAAGAGAGATACATGGGACTAGGGTTTCATCCACCTTAACTTCAATGATTAGATATATAAAAGGTTCGTCAATCAAATCTTGCTAAAATAAAGACATTATATACTTCATAAAAGGATTATCTCACTTTCGTGCAGATAACCACGCAGAGATAAATCCTCACTTTCGCGCAAGATTTATCCCAAGCTAAAGATAAGTAAATCATCAATCAAAGAATTCAAATATCACTTTCGTGCATCCGAATTCTAGGTTGATAATCTCTAGTGGAGTCTCAAGGATCACTTTCGTGCATCCGAGTCTCTACACTAGTTTTACTCATGGATCTCCAACGTTCCGATCTTTGCTTTCGCACAAGATCTCCACGTTTGATAAATAGACTCGATCTATAGATTCATGTTATAATCATGGCAATTAATTTACTAGAACTGATCAAATTAGATCTAACCTAAGGAAGGGATCCTAACATGCAATTCTAGGGTTCCAAGTTCTCAAACAAATCACCTTTCAGTCTCATTGTGAAAACTCTAAAAACATAATTAATAACATGCAATTATAGAGAATCTAAGCACAATTTATCACAAGAGTAAAATTATCACAACGAAGATTATCATGACGAAAGAAAGAGTTATCTAATCATTAAAAATCAAAGGGATTAAACCCTATGTCGCAAAATATGTTTAAGCTTGCATGGAGGAAGGATTACAATAAGGCATAGTTTAGAACAATTAGAAATCAGAGAAGAAGAAGAAAACAACGTTACAACACGGGTGTAATGTTTGTTACACCCGTAATTTCGTGATCAATAGCACTATCACCGCTATTTCATCGATTTCTCCTCCGATTGGACTCCCAATGCTCTGAAACTTCTGTGGTGTCTTTCTCTCCTCCAGGCGAAGCTTCTGCATGAAAATCACAGCCTGAGGTGCCCTCTACGCCTCTTGGGGTGAGGCCAAACCAGAGCCACCTCTATATTGATTGCTCTCTCGATACTCGATAAACGTTCTCCGTTCCACTTTGTACGCCTTCTCCTCTTAAAGACAAGTTCAGAACATCTTTCAGATTTCAATGTGGACCTCTAGATCAAAAGTTATGGCTCATGCAATATTCAGACTCATAAAAATCACGTTTTTGACTGGGAATTACGGCAGTGTAATATCTCACGGCACTGCCGTAAAATAGCTTGAGTGTTCTGTTCTGGAAACGTTGGAAGATACGGCCCATAATTTGATTTACGGCAGTACCGTAATTTCGGTTGAACTTTCTGGTCAGAATATGTCTGGAAAATACGGCCTGTGTAGAAGTTTACGGTCGTGCCGTAATTTCAGCAAAGGTTTCTGTTCTGAAGACGCTCCAAAATACGGCAGTGTAATTCTTTACGGCAGTGCCGTAAAATAACAAAATCTTTCTGTTTGAAAAAGCTCCAAAATACGGCCGTATTCTTGATAATACGGTAGCCTCAAAATACGGTACCGTAAAATCCTTTACGGTACTGCCATATTTTGGTTCCTGGCCTCGATTTGCGTGAAATTTCTTGTGTATCTTCCTCTTGATGATGGTAATTCTTCCATGTGTTTGATTTTGCTTGAAAACGCCCAAAATAGTGCCTTTTTGCCTGAAAATCATGAAAAACCAAAATAGGAGTAGACTTTGCAATATTTGATGAATTTAGCATGAAAATAAGCAAAAGATCTTCAATTTAATATGAAAAGATATCTAAAATGATACAAAATATACTACATATTTTGGTGTCATCAAACACATAAGGCTCAAAGTTTGCTTGTCCTAAAGCAAAAATCAAATTTTGAAGTCAAAATTTGATCACAAAAATAACCTTTTCATGCTCAATAAATTTCTAAAATACAATCATCAATGAAAAATTCCATCAATTGTTTCACAAAACTTCACGTAAACATATCATCCTTAGAACTTAACTCTTTAGATCTACAATTCAATCAAATAAAACTTTGAAACTTGTATAATAAATAGAATTTTCAATCTCATGATTTCACCCAGTTTTCAGTTCAAATCTATCATGCTTTTGTTTATAGGAATTAGGTTTCCAATATCTTTTTTTTTTCACACATAAATTTTTTTTTCTTTTTTCTTTTTTATGCATTTTGTTTCTTTTTGTAAAGATGACTTGTACCTACATAGAAACATACTTTTTTTATTTTTGACTTCAACTCTTTTCTTCGGTACCACTATCAATTTTACACATTGCCAAGTAGAGGAGTCTTATTCTTTTTATCTCACATTTTTTTTCATGCATAGACTTCAACCCATGTCTTAGGTACCACTATCAATTTTACATAGTGCCAAGTAGGGGAGTCTCTCACTATTTTTATGGATCTTGGATTTCCTCTTCCCAACAAATAGTAAGATAAACTAAACATCAACTAGGTTGATCAATTGATATCAATTCAATAATCATACTCATATACTCATTTTATTCAAAAGAATAGTTTCACCATTAGATCTTATTCCTCAAATAACACATCTACCCAAAATTTCATGCATCAACCAATGTCAAATTTCAAAAATAGATATGCATTCAAGAAATAAATCTAACATGATAGGGTTTTTCTCTAATCACTAGTATAAATACTCACATCATCAAGGAAGATATTTTATCAATAAATCATGACATCATATAGTAGAAAGTGGATCATATGCTTTCATCAATCTTAACAACAAATTTGAATAATATCATCATCAAAACAGTGAGTTCCACATATCCATAAAATCGTTTTTCAAGAGAAAACCAATAAGTAGTATAAATATGATAAAGTCAAAGATGCACTATAAGAAATAGTCATTAATAAGAGAGTACAAGTGATACTCACAAAACTATATAGATCATGCTCAATCATTGTCAGGCCAATGTAGCTGGGTCCAAAGATATGCCTTTTGAAAATTTTCTGCAAAATTTAAGGTACGTAAGGCTCACATAAGGCTCAGATCAAAAACAGTCTTAAAAATAATTTTCTCATATAAAGAATCAGAGATATCATCGAGGGTCTAGAAGAGTGCTGGTGGAACAGATGCTAGTTGAAAAGCTGCTAGTAATGATGGTGATGGTGCCGACAAAAGGGTGAGTAATCTCTAGTGGCCTGCTAGAGAATACAGTCCTGGAAGTGAGATCGTCGGGCTATGGAAGATAGTACTGCACATAAAAAATCAGAGTCAGTAATGAAGAGTCTACTGCATAAATAAATAATATCATGGAATAAGAGGCAGTAGAATAAATAAGAATCTGCTGATGGAATAATCCAGTGTCGACGGCTGGAAACAGTGATGTCAGAGGCAGATGCAGTGGTAGCTAGTGCTGGATGCAGATCTGGAGAAGAAGCTATAACAGGTAGAAAGCAAATGAAGGCAGTTTTTAAATTTTTTTAAGAAAAGTAGCCATACCCAAGAATAAGATTTAATGATCCAAACAGAAAACAGACAAAACCATGAAGTAGAATAAAACTTGATCTTTCCAGGTATGTGAAAAATAAAGGATCAAAATCTTTCAGGAATTTAGGGTATTAGCAGAAAGAAGGCTACTCAGATTACAAAATGAAAAACTCCACAAAATCTAATCAGAATAAAAAAGTTGCTATGTGTTATAGGACAATCCATGGACTTTAAAATTCAGCAAAAATATCCAAATAATAGACAAAGATTAGTACTTCCATGTCGTGCCAAAAATCAAAAATCTTTGTAACCCAGTTTCTTAAAATCAATGCGAGAAGACACCTACTCAATAACTGGAAGCAGTTTACAAATACGGTACCGTAATATGCGTTACGGCAGTGCCGTAATTTGCAAAGAACTCTCGGGTAAGAAATAATCAAGAAATACGGTACTGTGAAATTCCTTACGCTACTGCTGTATTTTTTATAAAAAAATTCGAAAAGAAAACACTCAAGATTACGGCACGTAAAGTAAAAAATGGTCAGAAAATACGATACCGTAAAAGAAATACGGTACCACCGTAAAATACTAAAAACTCTCGGAAAAGAAATTAGAGCAGATTACAGGCGTAAACTAGATTACGGCAGTGCCATATTTTGCGCAAAATTTGATTTTCCTGCAAAAATAAAAGCAAAATTAATTCTAAAAATAAATTAAAATAAAAGAAACTAAACTAAGATAAAAGTGCTTGGGTTGCCTCCCAAGAAGCGCTAATTTTAGGTCCATAGTTTGACCAAAAATCAAAATCATGGTGAAGCAGGTGAATCGGTTCCAAAATATAAAGCATATAATTTTCTTCATTTCCTTTTTCCAAACAATTTTGCCACAAATCCAGATATCCAGAATTTCACATAAATCATGATTAATGTGGCTTTCTCAAATTTGCAGAAATTAAAATTCTCAGATCCACTCAAAGTAATCTTTATGATCTTCCTATGCTTATCAAAAAGTAAAATCATAAGTCCTTTCTTCAAATTAATATTTTCAATGGAAATAACAAAAGGACCTAGATTAAAAGATTCAAGTATTGGATCATCAAAATAATGTCTATGTCTTTCATTAGATTCCTCGATAAAGCAAAAATTTTCAAATAGATCAAAATTTTTAACAATAGCTTTGGGCAATCATCAAGGTGAGATTCATTCAAATCCTTTTCAAGTTCCTCATGTTTGTCATCAAATAATCTATCAATATCAAAATTATCAACAAAATCAAGATGAGACTCTACAAAATCGATTTTCTCATGCTTCCCCACAAATAATTCATTATCAGAAGAGTCAAAATCAGAATCATATGAAAAAGAATTAATAGAATCAGAGTTGACCACAAGAGATTTATCATTAATTTCAAAAATATCACCAAAATCAAAGTGGGGCTCATTAATGTCTATAATTTTTGAACCTTCATCATGCTCATCAGATTTAACCATAAATAAGATATTATCAAAATCAGAATTATCATCAAAAGAAGGTTTTTCATTTTCAATTTTCTCAATCTTTTCCTCAAATAAATTAGCAGATGAATCAGTTCTACAATCATCAAAATTAGAGTGAGATTCAATAATATTCACATAAGGCTCAATCTCAAAACAATCATGATCACAGAGGGAATTTTCTAATTCAAGTTTTTTAGTATGAAATTCAAATTGTGGTTCAGAAACATGATCAGAGCAATCATCATATAAAGAAGTTCGACTTTCCCATCTAGAATACAATCGATCTTGTTTTTGCCATGATAAATTTGGTTTTAAAAATGGGCAATCAGAGGAACAATGATCAGGATATCCACAAATAACACAGTAATCAGAATAACAAGATTACATATAAGAGTTAAATTGATCTACAAGAGATTTACCTTGTGGCATGTATACCTCACCTCTTTCAGTTGCCTAGGAGTTGTGATTAAAAGACATGTTTTCAAATCTATCAAGAACAGAAAGATAATCCAACACCAATCAATCAAATTTTTTTTTTATTTTTCAGAATATAGAGAAAAAATAGAAAATCTAAAACACAAGCAAATTTACAAATCTTCAGATATCACAGTTATGTCACAACTGTGAAAATCCAAAACCTGCAAAAAGAAAAAACAAAGTTAAATCTAAAACAAAAATACTTAGTCTAGCAATACTAACAACTATTTTGATATTAACAAAACTAAGGTCCCCGGCAACGGCGCCAAAAACCTGATAGCCCGAAAGGGAACACTACAAGTTTGGTACGCATGTACCTTGGACTAATCCCCGGCAACGGCGCCAAAAACTTGATTGGATTCCGCAAGTGCACAGAATTATCGAAGTAATAAAAATATCGATCCACAGAGACCTTATTGTTAATTACCAAATAATTATTTTCTCGCTAGCTAAGTAAACCGAATATGATGAAAGTAAATAGAAAGAGCGTAAGATAAACAGAGAGATAATCAAAGAGAGATACATGGGACTAGGGTTTCATCCATCTTAATTTCAATGATTAGATATATAAAAGGTTCGTCAATCAAATCTTGCTAAAATAAAGACCTAATTTACTTCATAAAAGGATTATCTGACTTTCGTGCAGATAACCACGCAGAGATTAATCCTCACTTTCGCGCAAGATTTATCCCAGGCTAAAGATAAGTAAATCATTAATCAGAGAATTCAAAGATCACTTTCGTGCATCCGAATTCTAGGTTGATAATCTCTAGTGGAGTCTCAAGGATCACTTTCGTGCATCCGAGTCTCTACACTAGTTTTACTCATAGATCTCCAATGTTCCGATCCTTGCTTTCGCACAAGATCTCTACGTTTGACAAATAGACTCAATCTATAGATTCATGTTATAATCATGGCAATTAATTTACTAGAACAGATCAAATTAGATCTAACCTAAGGAAGGGATCATAACATGCAATTCAAGGGTTCCAAGTTCTCAAACAAATCACCTTTCAGTCTCATTGCGAAAACTCTAAAAACATAATTAATAACTTGCAATTATAGAGAATCTAAGCACAATTTATCACAAGAGTAAAATTATCACAACGAAGATTATCATGACGAAAGAAAGAGTTATCTAATCATTAAAAATCAAAGGGATTAAACCCTATGTCCCAAAATATGTTTAAGCTTGCATGGAGGAAGGATTACAATAAGGCATAGTTAGAACAATTAGAAATCAGAGAAGAAGAAGAAAACAACGTTACAACACGGGTGTAATGCATGTTACACCCGTAATTTCGTGATCAATAGCGCTGTCACTGCTGTTTCGTTGATTTCTCCTCCGATCGGACTCGAAACGCTCTGAAACTTCTGTGGTGTCTTTCTCCCCTCTAGGTGAAGCTTCTGCGTGAAAATCACGGCCTAAGGTGCCCTCTACGCCTCTCAACATGAGGCCAAACCCTAGCCGCCTCTCTATTTATTGCTCTCTCGATACTCGATAAAAGTTATCCATTCCACTTCGTTCGCCTTCTCCTCTTAAAGACGAGTTCAGAACATCTTTTGGATTTCAGTTGGGACCTCTGGATCAAAAGTTATGGCTCACGCAAGATTCGGACTCGTAAAAATCGTGTTTTTGACTGGGAATTACGGCAGTGTAATATCTCACGGCACTGCCGTAAAATAGCTTGAGTGTTCTGTTATGGAAATGCTAGAAAATACGGCCTGTAATTTGGTTTATGGCAGTGCCGTAATTTCGATTGAACTTTCTGGTCGGAATATGTCTGGAAAATACGGCCCGTGTAGAAGTTTATGGCAGTGCCGTAATTTCAGCAAATGTTTCTGTTCTGAAGACGCTCCAAAATACGGCAGTGTAATTCTTTACGGCAGTGCCGTAAAATCACAAAATCTTTCTGTTTGGAAAAGCTCCAAAATACGGCCGTGTTCTTGATAATACGGTAGCCTCAAAATACGGTACCGTAAAATCCTTTACGGTACTGCCGTATTTTGATTTCTGGCCTCGATTTGCATGAAATTTCTTGTGTATCTTTCTCTTGATGATGGTAATTCTTCCATCTGTTTGATTTTGCTTGAAAACGCCCAAAATAGTGCCTTTTTGCCTGAAAATCATGAAAAACCAAAATAGGAGTAGACATTGCAATATTTGATGAATTTAGCATGAAAACAGGCAAAAGATCTTCAATTTAGCATGAAAAGATATCTAAAATGATACAAAATATACTACATATTTTGGTGTCATCAAAGGGGTTAAAGCCCTTGTAATTCTCACACTGCACTTAGAATCGAATACCTTTGAAAACTGAAATTGTGTTAGCGTTGCTTTGTGCGTGTAAGAGTTGAGCTTGCTCCTCTTGAGAGTTGAGCTTGCTCCTCTCTTTATCTTTCTCTTCTTATCATCTCTTCTCTTCTTTTCCATTCTCGTTCCCACCTTGCTAGTTGAATCAACAACATCCACTATTCACGACAATTCTTCCTCAAGTACTTGATTGAAGATGCTGTGAGGGATTTTGAAGCCATAACACTTGGAAGTTTGGAAGCCCTCGGCTGGACAACTCGAGACCTCCTCAAGACCACATCAAGAGCTTGGTCATAGAGATTAAGAAGGGGAACCGGCCCCCTTCCCTCTAGGGGACCTCAGGTGCCTTCACCCACACTACAATCTTAGGACTTACATGCTAAGAATCATTTTGCTAGTTGATAAACCTCTCTTGCGCATAAATAATCACACTAGGAAGAGCTACATACCTAAGGGGATCTAGGGTATAAATTCCGTTCGTCATCAAGAAGTTGCACCCCCCCCCCTTCATGGTGGGGACACCTTATTTCTCCAAAGGCACAAGATAAGGCTTAGGGCCTTCTTTCCTTTTTCCATGGTGCATCCTCTTAGGGGATTGGCACAAAGGAGGAAGCTTTCTTCAAGGTGGTGCATACTCAAGGAGCAGGCACAAGCTTAAAGAAGAATGAGAAGATTAAGAGATGTTTCTCATCACCTTGGTGCATCCTCTAGGAGGGTTGGCGCAAGTTTGTTAAGAGAAAGACAAACCTTCCTCATGGGCACACCTTCATGGGGGCGCAAGCCATGAGGAAAGTGGTTTAGTTTAGAGGTTGACACAAGTGGTAAACTTCTCTCTCCTTGTGCACAATCTCCTCCCATCATCATCCATTTGGCACATCTTGAAGATGGCATAAGCAAAGGGGGCAGCATAGGCATGGATGGAAGGGATATCGGGGAGCCCGTGTGTGCACAATTGTAGAGGTCATTCCTTTGCGTGCCTCAAATTCGTCATCAGGCAGCCTCTAGGACATGCAATTCAGGTATCTACTCTCAAACATCTAGTACAACACTCATAAGGATGATCCTACATAGCGCGGGAAATTGTTTCCGGACAATGCTTCCGCTGTAAATTAATATTAAAATAGCCCATGGTTTCCTAACACTTCCGAGGTGCTAGGTCGGGTTGGTTTAGTAGTGTATCATCTGAAGTTACCTGATAGGATGAAGTTACATCTGACGTTCCATGTGAGTTTACTGAAGTGGTTCCATAAGGATTCAGGGGATTTCTCTCTCGATCGAAGGATCAGAGAGATCATGGATAATCATGTTTTGGGGCACAGTAGGCTAAACCAACGAACAAAATTTCATGTTCGATGAGAAGGTTCTTCGATGGAGGAAGCTCCTTGGTACAAGGTATCCGAATTATTGTAGTTTGAAAATGAGATCCAACATTACTTGGAGTCATTGAGGATGACGACTCACTGGAGGGGAAAAATGTTATACCCATTGGCCGAGAATTGGGCCCCAATCCACTTCCTCCCAACTGACCAAGTAAGCGAGTCAGATCAAGCACTGCCCGTATCCAAAATGGCCTAATGTGTGAGACAAGCGTCACGTGGGTAGCGTGGAGTGGATGGGACAGGTCTCATGGGACAGCGTCGATGGTGCACACGTCCGATGCAGGCAGGAAAAGAGGAGAAGAAAAATGAGTTCAGGGAGGCAGGTGGCTGCATGGAACGCTCTTCCATTCATGTCCCCTTTCCTCTCATGCGGCCGACCATTGGATCTTTGTTAGACATCGGCGATGGGCTTTTTAGTGTGTTATGGTGGTGCAGTGGGTGGACGGAATGCCACATAAAGCTTCACCCTCCTTTTGCTCTTCTTCAACGTTTGTGGATGTGACACGACCAGATGTCAAGAGCAAACGGCCTCGGAAGGTGTCCACCGTAGCCGCTTCCCTGACGTTGATGGGACCGGTGAATAGTCGCAGAGGTAACCTTTCTCCCATTTCTAACTTCGTCACCGACTTTCTTCCTGGTCGAGCGTGACAACTAGTAAGACTTTAAAGCCGAATGGGCTCAATATAATTGATGCTTTTCTAGATTGACTTGGAGGGATTCTGCCCTCCCCAATCCAATGCTAACGGGTGTAACAAGATTATTATTATTAGTTTGTTTTGTTTTATCTCGGAGAACTTAACTTATATGTTCTATTACCTTGCTAATCTCTTATGGTCAAAATGGATTTTGGTAAAACTAAATTAGTCGATTTTCCCCCCTACAATCAAATTTATGGTGCATTCGTCTGTACACGGCAAAAAACCAAATATTCATAAATTTATTTGTACATACTGAATTACGTAATAATTATATAAGAGATATATATTGATGTATACATGTCTTATTTATGTATTCATGGCATGCATATAACCCTATCATATATACGCATGCATGATGTGACGTATATATATTTATATGCGTAGGCTCTATCGACGGATGCATCCGTGATTCTTTATCTTATATATATTATTATAATAAAATACACATATCACGCATCTTATATGAACCTTCTCCCGCCAGTGCCGGCCTCCCTCTGACAGTTAAAGTAGGCGGTGGCCGCCGGCTCCAGGAAATGCTCCGAGGCAAAACTTCGCGTGCTGAAGTTGTGCCGCACCGGCGGTGCGATCACTGTTTCCCTCCCCATCTGCCGCAGCAGCACAAACACCATGCGGTGAATCCCCGCCGTCGGCCGCGGGCTCTCGTAGCACACCAATTCTCGACCTGCATTTAGTCCTCCAAAATTGATTAATTAGCTAACCCGTTAATTATTGTTTAGAAGCATGGGACTCACCGAAACTTGCATTTGTGGTACCAGGAATATCAGTTACCAACCTACAAGTTACAATTACATCATTAATTAATTGTAGATTATACTGGGTGAAATGTTTAAGAAGCGTCAATCTTTACCAGTGTAGGTACTCTTTCAGAGACGGATTACTTGGGTTCGGTGCATCTGGATCCACCATCACCTGCATGCTCTCATCTGGTCAAATAATAGGCCGTACAAATACACAAGCAGATATATAAACAGAAAGACAGTGAAAAGGCTTACGAGAGTATAAAAAACGCGAAGATCATTCCCTCCCACCTCAATTTTTGGCTTATCGACTATAGCTGAAGGTTTGTATTCTGTGCCATTTAAGACTTGCTTATTTTTGTAAGTGACGCTAATCGACACAGACCTTGTAACCGGATCCAATACATCAGCGATGACCGACATGATCGACGTTATCCCGTGGTATTGTAAGATCATACAACTCGTCTTGGTGGTATTGCAGCAGGAACGTCCTTCTTGTATATATAACGTGAGGATGAAGAGAGGGAAGGAGAGTTAGACTAGTAAACTGGAGCTGTCGGCCGGACGGCGAATCTGCTTTTGTAATTGAAAAGTTTTATACCATTTATATATCATTGGGTACTCGTCAACGGTAAAGAGCTCAAGATATGTACATAAATAGGAGCGTGGGCCTTATCATATTCCTCGATTGATAGCAATGTCTGTGAAAAGCATTTTCTAGTTGATGACTTATTTTTATGTGATCTTATGATGTTGCGCCTCGTTGTTGTTGCACCGTACATATATTTATAAATCATCAACTTGGCATTCAGTATGCATCATAACTTTTTGTGATATTCCTGATGATGCACACGTTAATAAGACATTTCAGCTTTATTTTACATTATATTAAAATAATTTAGTCCTTTGTGTTTTATTTTATTAAACAAATATGTACTATATTTTTCACATGCATATAGTGTTATACTATTTGCTATATTTTCGAATTATATTATTTTTGATGGAAGAAGAGACCACAAGCCTCGAAGGTATAAGTGGAGTCTACAACTACCATAATCAAAGGCTCGGAAGTCCTCAAATAAGCTAGCATGCTCAATCCTAAAGCTAGCTCAATAATGGCAAAAAAAAACTACTTCATCCCCTTGAAGAATCTCAAGATGTTCAAACTCTCTAAGGAAGAAGTTGCTGGATTCTATAAATTATGATTTGCATATGCCAACCATTCCAGCCACATGAAGATGTGCCAGCTTCAAATCAAACCATCAAAGATTTCATCAAGCGCACCCTAGGGACAAAGAATGGAAACTTGCAACATTCACTTAGCAGCCAACATGGAAAGCTCAATGTGCAGCCACCTTCGCTCAACCCAAACTCCTCAACGTCTCTCCTTCACACCAACAAGGAAAGTGAAACGTCTCTCTACAGCAATCGGAGGAAGCTAAAACACCATCCCTGCAGCCGCTCAAAGAAGGAAACATCAACGTCCCTCCCAAGCTTCAGCCTATATGTATCGCTCGCAAGCATGATTGTAAGACAGATTTTGATGAATTTGAGTAATGAAATTGTTTTCTAGTAATCTGAAGGCACCCCTAAACCTAAGGGGGGCGAAACCCTAATAGGAGGCGCAACAAAAATTCTAGCGGAATCTAGGGTTTCTAAAAGATCGCATAGCATGTAATATATTCAACTTTCAAAGTGAAACGATTCTCACCATTGCCATCACTTAGATGATGTCTTGGAAGGAAAGGCGCAAGCGAACCTTCTCCTTAGTTTCGCACACAAGGTGATCAATGCACCTACTCCCTTGATGCTCCTTGTGCTAGCAAGGCTTCAAGGTTGTCTTGTCGAAATGGAAGGGAAAAGAGAGATCGCCTTGCTTAGTCGAATGGTCCCTCTTGTCGTCCACAATGCTCCACACGAGAATGCCTTTCGAACGAAAAACCAAAAGGGCGACAAAGGCGTGAAGAGGCAAGTGAGATGCAACGTGAGATCATGGCCACGTTTGAGGACATGCTATCTAAAAATAGCCAAGTCCAAACGTTCATGCGACCATGTATTAACCCACTCGCAAATGCCTTATCAATTGAACCATGCGCTCAACCAATGAGCCGGTTCAAATCAATTTGGTTTAATAACCAAATAAACCAAGCAATCAGTCCAGACCATAATAAACCCTAAGGCTCTTGATCTGACCGTCGATCTCTTAATGCTTCTGATCTGACCGATCTAGCATCTATTCTCTCGATCGAAGCTTACCGATCTCAAGCCCTAATCAATCAAACATGATCAGACCAGATCTCACTCACAATCAGAGATTAAATCCCTTTATACTGAACCCGAACAATTCAGTCCATACGATCTGACTTAAGTAAGCCATATCATCAAATTGTGCGACCCTGAGGGTTTCCTTTAAATGTCGGTAACGATAACTCACATTATCACGATCAGTGAGGGGTATCTAGCAACACATCACTGTCTCCCGATATAAAGGAAAGAGTCTTCCAAGACTATACCCAAATTACAGCATAAGTGTGAATCAACTCACAATGCATGCAAATTTCCTTTGCCACTGGATGTTCTTATTGGACAAGCGTGTCAAGCTTGTAGCTCCAATATGATGAGCATGATTAGATCAGATGAACACTGTCACCTGGGTATGGCCATACTCTTTTCTCAATCATCTCATCCAGGGGGCCCCTTTAGAACATCACACTCCTTAAACAAGGAGACGGCAATCCTATGTCTATCACTAGTGCCCTAACCTGATTCAAGTTCACCATCCAAGATAGTCTATAATCATTATGTTTCAAATGATATTGAACTACCCCAAAACAATGACAATCATCATTTAGAAAACACAAGTGATCTCAAGTCAGAGGAAATGTGCCACTTGTCTCATTCAAGGAATATTCACATTGTGACAAACAATTGAACATCCTAGTAGGGTCTGTCCAGTACATCCAATGTACCCATGAGTCTACATCTTATTCCATGCTCGAAGCATCCTATAAGACTAGAACACATATTAGTCTTAATCATATCAAGGCTGTCTCATGTTCACCAAGATACATCGACTAAGGACTTAACTGCATGTCAGCCCAGCTGAGTAGCATTGAGACATTATTCAGAAGAACATATATTGCAGCAGACAATGTAGCTAACTGAATAATAACCATGCCTTTATAAACATAAACGTTTATTACACGATACTGTTACAATCCCAAGGCCTCAAACATTAGGCTTAAGGGCATACCCCAACAATCTCCCACTTGCACTTAATCTAATGGTTGAGAAATCTCAAACCCATATTATTACAGTGCTTCTCATGCTTCTGCTGCGCCAGAGGCTTAGTAAGCGGGTCTGCCAGATTGTCATCTGTATGAACCTTGCAGATTTTGATCTCGCCTCGATCTATGATCTCCCTGATCAAATGAAACCGTCTCTGTATGTGCTTGGACTTCTGGTGCGACCGTGGTTCCTTTGCTTGTGCGATTGCTCCAGTGTTATCACAGAAGATAACCAAAGGATCTGCACTCGAAGGAACAACACCAAGTTCTCCCACGAACTTACGAATCCACACTGCCTCCTTGGATGCTTCCGAGGCTGCAACATACTCGGCTTCTGTTGTGGAATCAGCAACAGTTGACTGTTTGAAACTCTTCCACACCACTGCTCCTCCATTCAAGCTAAAAACATAGCCTGATTGCGATCGGAAATCATCCTGGTCAGACTGGAACGAAGCGTCAGTATATCCTTCAATACTGAGTTCTTCCTGACCACCATATATCAAGAACATATCTTTGGTCCTCCGCAGATATTTTAAGATGTTCTTGACTGCAATCCAGTGCGCCACACCTGGATTACTTTGGAAACGACTGGTCACACTTAACCCGTAAGCGACGTCAGGGCGAGTACACAACATCGCATACATAATGGAACCAATAGCCGAAGCATAAGGCGTATTGTCCATTTCATCTTTCTCAGTCTGTGTTTGTGGACACTGACTCTTCGAAAGACTCAGACCATGTCTGACTGGAAGATATCCTCGTTTAGAATTCTCTAAATGAAATCTTTCCAGGACTTTATCGATGTAAGTACTCTGGCACAGCCCGAGAAGCCTCTTAGATCTATCCCTGTAGATCTTCACACCTAATACATAGGCTGCTTCTCCTAAATCTTTCATCTGGAAACATTTCCTTAACCATGCCTTCACAGCATGCATTTCAGGAATGTCATTTCCAATGATCAAGATATCATCGACGTAGAGGACTAGGAAAGTAATCACGCTCCCACTAAACCTCTTATATACACACGGGTCATCCTCGTTCTTGATGAAACCAAATTCCGTGACTGATTCATCAAAACGAATATTCCAGCTTCTTGATGCTTGCTTAAGTCCATAAATGGACTTCTTTAACTTGCATATCTTATGACGATCTGATGGATTAGTGAAACCCTCAGGTTGTGTCATGTACACATCCTCATCCAGATTTCCATTAAGGAAAGCTGTTTTCACATCCATCTGCCAAATCTCATAATCATAATATGCAGCTATCGCGAAAAGAATCCGAATAGACTTAAACATAGCTACAGGTGAGAAAGTTTCATCATAATCTATCCCGTAGATTTGTTTGAAACCTTTCGCAACTAGCCTGCCTTTATAGGTAACCACGTTACCATCCATGTCAATCTTCTTCTTGAAGATCCATTTACAGCCTATAGGGATAACTCCCGGAGGCGGATCAACCAAATCCCAAACTTGGTTATCTGACATGGAGTCCATCTCGGCTCGCATGCAAGCCATCTAGCTGACTCCGGTCCACTGACCGCATCCGCATAAGTGAGGGGTTCATCATGATCAATGATGTAGATTCCGTCATAGCGCTCAGGCTGTCGACGAATCCTTCCCGATCTTCGCGGTTCCTGTGATATCTGAGCCTCAGGTTGTTCAATAACCTGATCTACTGGCTCAGGCTCATCCAATTTTGCTTGAGCACTTTGTCCTTCCTCTGGATTCTCATCCAGCTTTATTTCTCTCCCACTGGCCTCTTGCAGAAGAAACTCCTTCTCAAGAAATATGGCCGTCCGAGCAACAAAAACCTTGTTCTCTTTGGGATCGTTGAAATAATAACCCTTAGTTTCCTTAGGGTAACCGACAAAGATACATTTGTCAGATCTGCTCTCTAGTTTCCCAGAGGCGAGCTTTTTGACATAAGCCTCGCAGCCCCAGATCCTGATAAATGTCAAGCTCGGCTGTTTCCCATACCATAACTCATATGGAGTTTTTGAAACGGCCTTGGATGGCACTCGGTTTAGTACCTTTGCAGCTGTCTCCAGTGCAAATCCCCAAAAGGAGTATGGAAGAGTAGCCTGACTCATCATAGAACGAACCATATCGAGTAACGTTCTATTTCTCCTTTCGGACACACCATTCCATTGCGGTGTTCCTGGCGGAGTGAGCTGTGAGATAATCCCACACTCCTTCAGATAGTCAGTAAACGTATGACTCAAGTATTCACCACCTCGATCTGAGCGAAGTGCCTTGATATTTCGGCCTAGCTGATTCTGTACTTCATTCTTGAACTCTTTGAACTTGTCAAAAGATTCACTCTTATGTCTCATCAGATAGACATAGCCATACCTACTGAAATCATCAGTAAAGGTAATGAAGTACTGATAGCCACCTCTGGCATGTTTACTAAACGGCCCACACACATCACTGTGTATAAGGTCAAGTAAACCTGAAGCCCTTTGACCTTTGTGAGGAAAAGGTGACTTCGTCATTTTACCCATCAAACAAGCTGTGCATGTATCAATCTCCTTGTAGGAGAATGATCCCAGCAGTCCATGATCATGCAACCGCTTAATGCGTTTCTCGTTAATATGGCCTAAACGACTATGCCATAGCAAGGTGCTGTCATCAGCATACTTGGCTTTCTTAATATCAATATTTTGTATAGAACGCTCCATGTCCAACATGAATAATCCATTGCTAATTGAACCAGTTGCATAAACAATATTATCATAAGATAAAACACACTTTGAAATATTGCATTCAAAGGAAAATCCTTTCCTGACAAGAGTAGGAATGGAGATAATATTTTTAGTAATACTGGGAACAAAATAACAATTGTCAAGTTCCAATACAATTCCAGATGGTAAAGAAATGAAATAGTCTCCTACAGCAACAGCAGCAACCCGTGCCCCGTTTCCAACGCGTAGGTCCACCTCATGCTGTCCCACCTGTCTTCTTCTCTTGAGTTCCTGCACATTTGAACAAATGTGAACTCCACATGCAGTGTCCAACACCCATGATATAGAAGAAGAAAACATGACCTCAGTCACGAATATACCTGAGCCAGAAGCGATGCTTCCCCTCTTATCTCCTTGGAGCGCTTTACAGTCCTTTTTCCAGTGACCCAGCTGGCCACAATGGAAACACCTGTATTCCTTAGACCGCTTCACCTTCTGCTTCAGAGCCTTGCTGTAGCTCTTGACAGGGGTCTTGCCCTTCTTCCCCTTCTTCTTGTTCCTTGAAGGAACCATTAAGACAGAGGTCGAAGGCTTTCCCTTCAGAGTCTCCTCAGTAGTGAGGAGCATATTCAGCAGCTCTGCCGGAGTACAATCGATTTTGTTCATATTAAAGTTAATAATGAACGCGTCGAATGAAGGCGGGAGAGACTGCAGAATAATATCCACAGCAAGCTCCTGGTTGATGGTATGCCCCAGTTTCTCTAGAGCCTCCTTGTGCCCAATCATCTTGAGCACGTGAGCTCCCACTGGGCTCCCTTCAGCCAGTTTGCTCTGAAAGAAGAGCTTCGTCAAATTATAGCGTTCAGTCCTCGCCTGTGCAGCATACAGCATCTTGAGGTTTGCTATCATGTCTATAGCAGACATATCCTCATGCTGACGCTGCAGCGGTGGCGTCATAGACGCTAACATCAGGCAAGCGACATCAATGCTATCATTGACGTGCTTTTCATAGGCTTCCCGAACCGCCCTTGCGGCGTTCGGAGCGGGCTGAGGCGGTATCGCCGTCTCGAGGACATACAGTTTCCTCTCTGCCTTAAGAACAATCTTAAGGTGTCCAAACCAGTCAGAGAAGTTCGGCCCAGCAAACTTCTCCCTTTCCAGTAGGGATCGCACATTGAAGTTCATGGTGTTCGTTGCTGCAGGTATCTACAACAATGCAAGAACAGCAAGGTCAGTATCAATGTTAAGAATCAATCAGGACTTAAGAAAGATTCTTTTTCTCACTATTTTATCTGGCTGAAAAATCCAGCAAAACAGCCCGAAAGAGTAGACACTCTTTTAGTGAGATGGGATCCGGATTTCATACTTGGTCTCCGCGTCCCGCTCAGGCGAGATAAGATGCACAGAGAGTACAAGCACTAATCTCCGGTAGGCAGTCCCTGCCGATCGCCAACCCGTGCGATTCCCCTTCATCTGGGCAATCCAGCAGACTGTGCCAACTGAGTTGGTACAACACAGTCTCTGATCCCACAGATGGCTCCCTCCATGTGCTACCATATGCGCCACATATGTAGCCTACATGGTCAAGCTGACCCGACCTACTCCCTGGACCACCATGTGCTATGCTGAGCAACGAGAAGGGATAAATCCCTACTCTGTAACACACAGGTGTAATCCCACACCGTCTGAAGATAGATGGACGTGCCCACTGAGTGGGTACAACACGGCTCCAACGATAATCAGAACAGTGAGGTTTCGCGTCAGAAGGCTTACGAGCTTGATATTTTAGCGTTGGATTTTAACGGTCTTTTATCTTCTTCACTATCATACAATTCCTATGGTGATAGCAGAAGATAAACTAATCATGCAATTCTAATATTTTAAACAATAATAAAAGAAAGCATGAATCTTATGTGGTAAAAGCCCAAAGCCTAAGTAAGACCTTAACCTAACTCAAGTCTTCACTTGCTTTTCTTCATAGGGCTTTTGCTGCTCATCTGGCCCAAACCTGGGCCCAAGCGCCATCTGCAGCTCTGGTGCGCCCACCAGGAATATGCGCCAGGTCCTAGGGTCGAACCCTAGACCTTCCACCTGGTCCAGCCATTGCTGCAAGCGCCTCTGCCAAGTGTGCACTGTGCTCTTGTCTAATTAAATTACAAATTTAACTATCTAGACAAGATTGACACGCAGGTCAATTACACATTATAAATTAATTAAACTGTGATTCGCATATCACAAAAATAAAAATTAATTTACAATTAATTCCCAGGCACGCAGGCCCCAGCACAGCACTCATTAAACACGGGCAGCCCACATAAGATTAAATAGACAAACATATGCATCAACTAACATGTGATCCTTTCAAGAAAATTAAATTTCGAAAACCCCTTGGGATCAATTTTAATTTTCCTTATTTGCCCTACTACCTTACAATGGTCCATTACTAGGGATCCACTCATCAGACCTAGTCAGATCCACTGCCCTTGCATGCACCAAGTCCTAACTGACTTGAGTCGACCAAAAGGCCAACCATGCATGCGCCAAGGGCTGAATGACCACACTGAGGTCTGGCAAGCGGGAGTGACCCCGGGCCTAACTCATGTGCGTTCATAGGTTGTCTCAATCAGACACCGCTACACGCCTGTCTGCAGTCGACCTACAGCCACCTCTGGCTTGCGCCAAGGTGCTATCTGGTCGACCCATCTAGGCTGTCAGATGGTCTGATCAGACTAATTGGATCTAGACTAGATTGAGATTTCAACCCTAATAACCCATCAAAGGATTTAAAGTAGGCGCCTTAGATCTAAGGTGAATCGCGCATATAATACAGGTTTTGAAAAACATACATATGCGCCAAGAACAAGCGCCAACATAAAATGTAACATGAAACATTTCGCATGAAACATCTAAGATGCGCAAGTTATAGATCTAAGCATGTAATGAGTAACAAGGATCACAAAGAAAGCAAACATATTATCATGCATGAAAAACAAGGCTCTGATACCAATTGAAGGCACCCCTAAACCTAAGGGGGGCGAAACCCTAATAGGAGGCGCAACAAAAATTCTAGCGGAATCTAGGGTTTCTAAAAGATCGCATAGCATGTAATATATTCAACTTTCAAAGTGAAACGATTCTCACCATTGCCATCACTTAGATGATGTCTTGGAAGGAAAGGCGCAAGCGAACCTTCTCCTTAGTTTCGCACACAAGGTGATCAATGCACCTACTCCCTTGATGCTCCTTGTGCTAGCAAGGCTTCAAGGTTGTCTTGTCGAAATGGAAGGGAAAAGAGAGATCGCCTTGCTTAGTCGAATGGTCCCTCTTGTTGTCCACAATGCTCCACACGAGAATGCCTTTCGAACGAAAAACCAAAAGGGCGACAAAGGCGTGAAGAGGCAAGTGAGATGCAACGTGAGATCATGGCCACGTTTGAGGACATGCTATCTAAAAATAGCCAAGTCCAAACGTTCATGCGACCATGTATTAACCCACTCGCAAATGCCTTATCAATTGAACCATGCGCTCAACCAATGAGCCGGTTCAAATCAATTTGGTTTAATAACCAAATAAACCAAGCAATCAGTCCAGACCATAATAAACCCTAAGGCTCTTGATCTGACCGTCGATCTCTTAATGCTTCTGATCTGACCGATCTAGCATCTATTCTCTCGATCGAAGCTTACCGATCTCAAGCCCTAATCAATCAAACATGATCAGACCAGATCTCACTCACAATCAGAGATTAAATCCCTTTATACTGAACCTGAACAATTCAGTCCATACGATCTGACTTAAGTAAGCCATATCATCAAATTGTGCGACCCTGAGGGTTTCCTTTAAATGTCGGTAACGATAACTCACATTATCACGATCAGTGAGGGGTATCTAGCAACACATCACTGTCTCCCGATATAAAGGAAAGAGTCTTCCAAGACTATACCCAAATTACAGCACAAGTGTGAATCAACTCACAATGCATGCAAATTTCCTTTGCCACTGGATGTTCTTATTGGACAAGCGTGTCAAGCTTGTAGCTCCAATATGATGAGCATGATTAGATCAGATGAACACTGTCACCTGGGTATGGCCATACTCTTTTCTCAATCATCTCATCCAGGGGGCCCCTTTAGAACATCACACTCCTTAAACAAGGAGACGGCAATCCTATGTCTATCACTAGTGCCCTAACCTGATTCAAGTTCACCATCCAAGATAGTCTATAATCATTATGTTTCAAATGATATTGAACTACCCCAAAACAATGACAATCATCATTTAGAAAACACAAGTGATCTCAAGTCAGAGGAAATGTGCCACTTGTCTCATTCAAGGAATATTCACATTGTGACAAACAATTGAACATCCTAGTAGGGTCTGTCCAGTACATCCAATGTACCCATGAGTCTACATCTTATTCCATGCTCGAAGCATCCTATAAGACTAGAACACATATTAGTCTTAATCATATCAAGGCTGTCTCATGTTCACCAAGATACATCGACTAAGGACTTAACTGCATGTCAGCCCAGCTGAGCAGCATTGAGACATTATTCAGAAGAACATATATTGCAGCAGACAATGTAGCTAACTGAATAATAACCATGCCTTTATAAACATAAACGTTTATTACACGATACTGTTACAATCCCAAGGCCTCAAACATTAGGCTTAAGGGCATACCCCAACATAATCTTCGTTTTCTATCGGATGTTCTCCATCTTCTCCTCCTCCTAGGGCCGAGCCCCTTCCTCCCCTCTTCCCCTGTCCTCCATTCTCTTCTTCCTCCCAAGATCAATCTTCCAGCCGCAACAATTCCATGTTTTTTTTTGAAAGTTGTGAGTTCGCCGCCGGCGATATACCAGTCGGATCCTCATGATACTTCAGCCATCACTCCTCCTCGCCAATACAAAGCCACAGCCACCGGCATCCGCCCATCCACCGCTCCGATAGTCGGAATCGAGAGCGCCGAACAAGTTCCCCTGTTTCCGCCAAGCTTCAGTAGTAGTTTCGCCCTTCACCGTTGTCCTCCTTCGACCCGCCACCGATCGACCCGAAACTCTGGCCTCCTCTTCAGAATCATCACAGCAACCCCCATTTGTACCAGGTTAGGGGTTCATGCCCTACCGGCCGAACGCCGACCACCCCTGCTCTACTCGCTAGCCTCCCCTATTCTGTTTGACAACCCGCATCTCCGCCTCCGCCAGTGCTCAGACGTCGTCCTTGCCTCTTCCACCATCTCTCGGTGCTCCGACGACATCAACGTCATCTCATCCTCCCCTTGACTCCAATGCCACCCACAAGCATTCCATGCCCCGCCGTCATTGTTCAGCACCAGCCTCGCGTACCTGCTTCTGCTATCTGCTACTTATCTTCTGTTTGCTCAAAAAACCATTATGACTAAGCTTATTGTCGCAGGTTTAAAACATCTTCAAGCAAGCCTCCAGCTCTAATCCTTGGAACCAATAGCAAGATCAGACCTTCGCCTATCACTCGGACCAGTTGGAACGAATTCAGATTGATCAGATCATGCTACGAGATACTATTTTCTAAAGAATGAATAACTTCTACAATTGCTTCATCAACCAAACTGATTAGTCTAATTTTTGCAGGTAATCAATGAGCTTGGATTTGACAGAACCTCTGACCTTTGGTTCGGTTTGGAAGAACATGTCTTGTTCTACCTCCCTGATCTATTGGTTCCATGATAGACTCCATAGTTCATGATAGGAGACATGACAACTTTGCATGACTGATACATTTATGTTCATTGACTAATATGATTAGTCTTCTTGTTGCAACTATCAATCATGCTCAGACAAGACATAACCCTCTAGTTTCTTTTAAATTAACTGCATTTGTCACACGCTTCCATCCTACATCACTTTGTGCACTCAGTGATAAAACTATATTGATACATGCTTATATGAGTTTGTTATCAACATATATCGCGGTTATAGGATGTAACAGACAAAGATTGGTACTTATGTGAATAAAATCATTAATTATAACTAAGTATCTACCAAGGCTCTTAATTAAAATTTACTTTTTAAGTTTTCTTGAGCTTGAGTAAATGTGAATAAAATGAGATCAAGACAGAACAAAGTAGGCGTGACAAAAGAAAAATATGTTGTTACCCCTATGGTAAGAACCGTACTCTTATTCTATAGACCCCAAGTGTTTAATCAAGACTTTTAAACAACTCATGGCCCATTGCACTTTCTCTATAAGAGATCCAAGATCTTTTTCCTTCAACAAAGGTACCAAAGCATTTAAACAAATTCAAAGTTAAATGCTTTCAACAACTTCTAATGTGGGACTATTATCACCCACCAAATGGTCAGAACTATCTAACAATTCCCTACTTGTTGTTTGATGTGTTGTATTTACACCATATTTTTGCCTATATTTTAGATCATATTTTGAGCTCATTTGCATGATTTTGTGCTTATTTCGATGCGTTTACTTCACTTTGCACGGAATATTCACTTTTCTTGGTTTTTATGAAAATGTAGGTAAAATCATCCAAAAATGAAGGATTTCATGAGTTTTGAAGCCAAAGCATGATTCCTGAGGAGATCACGAGCTTACACCTCGAATTTGGAGTTGAAATAGTGAATAACAAGGCCGTAATTCTAGGTTGGCCGTAATTTAGAATATTGTGATACTGTCAAAGTTAATGGAGTTTCATCTGACATTATAAGACTAAGATTGTTCCCTTTTTCTCTCAGGGACCGCGCGGGAGCTTGGCTATATTCGCTACCAGTAGGATCTATTACTACTTGGGACAAGCTTTCCAAAGCCTTTCTAAACAAATACTTCCCACCTAGCAAAACTGTTCAACTACGCAACAGGATCACTTGCTTTGCACAACAAGAGGGAGAATCACTGTATGACGCTTGGGATCGCTTCAAGGAGCTCCAGCGTATGTGCCCAAACCATGGACTCCAAGCATGGGTTTTGATCCACATCTTTTATAATGGATTGGATTATAACACCAAGTTGATGGTGGACGCTGCGGCTGGAGGAACAATTGTCACATCCCGTTATCTTAATCCCAAACAAGCAACACAAGACATAGAGGAACAGGATGTTATCACACAGGATCGATACACACGCTAAGTAAAACCAAGTTCAGGAAAAGTCGATCTGAAAATTTTCGAGAATCCACACATTGAATCTCCACGAAACACAATTTCAAAAATGTACCTGCCACCACGCAATCCTTGCACTAGACATATGCAAGGCAACAGTATATCAAAGCCATATAAAATCCGTAAAATCCATAAATCACATAAGGGTACCTGCCACCAGGCAATACTTGCACTAGACATATGCAAGTTCACATTTATATCAAATCTGATCGCAAATACAATTCGACTAGAAATTCGAAGCAAAACCACAATATCGATTTTATAATTTCATAAAACTAACGTCAATGATATCAAACACCGAAACCAGGCCCAAGCCCGCGGTGACACAAAATCAAAATCTCAAAACTGCCACAACCGGCAACACGAGTTCACAAGGTTTGGCCATAACCGACCCCAGTTAACTAAGCACAAAAGTCTTGTACATCAAACCAGCATAGTTGTAGGGAAAATCACAATACACTAACTCAGGCAGTGGGCTCCTGCTCTACACCTGTAAACAGTAAGGGGTGAGCTACACAGCCTAGTGAGTGGATAGTCTTAATCGACCATCCATAATATACACTTAAAAATACATGCAGATTATTTTAAAAACCTTTAACAGAACATCATGCCAACATATAACAAAAGCAAAGAAAGGAAATCATATAAACAATCAGATGGACACTGCTAAGGCATCACGCGATTGTCACCACAGAGTAACCAAGAATCTAGAGCCATACTCTAGACCAACTAAACACACCAACCACTTAGTTGTCCAGCATAAATCAAGAGTGACCCCTAGGGTCCAACCCGGCTCTGGCCTAAGCACTGGGAGAAGCCTGCAAATCACATGCAACACAAACATGGACGGTGTGTAGACTCAAGAGGTGATCCCCATCCGGTCAAGATGTGATACCTTGATCTACACCACCCCATAACACAAAAATCTAAAAGTCTAAGAGTGATGAAATCAATGGGTGGCCCCTGTCCGACCAAGACATGGCACTTTGCATCAATCACTCGTTCTCCCAAAGGGTTCTTTACTGAACAACCACTAGACACACCTTATATCTTATTTCACAAAAGTGGACTCCTAAGTGTCAACCAGACTCTAGGATAGTCACTTCAACCACAATATCACAACAGACAGGGCTGAAACATCAACCCCTCACATATCACAAACACAGGGCTGAAATCTCCAACCCCTAATCTATCACATATAGACTATCCCCTTGAGTACACAGTTACACTTAGCCTTAGTCCTATCCATCCCATAACGGGTACACAGACCACAACACAGAAAATACATAAAATTTGAAACCACATAACCACAAAATGTAGTGTAGAGTCCTTAGGTTTCATGCTGCTCAGTTCAGTATAACCTTGCTAAGTTATCACCCAAGTTCTCAACCAAGAATACATGGCCATAGATAAAAAATATGTTGCACATAAAGAAACGATCATGGATCCTATAACACTATTAGCGTTTATCAGGGCATCCATTAAATCAACATAGGATTAAACTTTGTATTCTTACAATCTACTTTACATAATACCCACATGTAGCCCACGGTTTCTACAATTATTAGCATATTATCCACTTAAAATTTAAACCTTAGTTAATAAGAATTTCATGCTCAAGAATCACTGATTTAAAGCAACCTAAATTCCACATAAGAAATATCTTAAATTTCATGTTGTAAAGTTTCGGTTTTCATGATAGACACACCTTAAGTTTCGGTTTTTAACATGATAAAATTTCCAAGCAATCAAATTTATCATCTAGCACAACCAAATGGATATAATTCGAATAAGACACCCCACTCACCTCTTATCTTGAACCGTGAACACCAAGGAGAAATTCTCTCCACAAAACTCGTCTAAGGGTCTTAAAGTTCCACCAATGTTCTTAGGTAGACGCCACCAAAGGAAGAGAAACGCCACCAAGCACCAAGGAACGCCGGCCAAGGGAAGAAGGAAGAAGAAGAATTTCGTCCAAGCCTCCAAGGAATCGCCAAGGTTCGTCCAAGCCTTCAAAGAATCGCCAAGGTTCGTCCAAGCCTTCAAACCGCCGCCCCTAAGGTTTTTCGCCCCCAATTACCGAAAATAGGGTTTATGAAAATAATCCACTAATTAAAATTTTAAACCCAATATCAATTAATTTAAGTGCAAACCCAATAACCCATAGCTAATTATTCACTTAAGTGAAAATCCAATAAGGATTAAATTAACATCCAATAAGCTCTAGTTAATTAATTACTAGAGTCAAAATCCAAAAATCCAATAAGGATTAAATTAATATCCACTAACCCATTGCCACTAATTTATAACTAACCCCTTAAGGTTTTTAGGGATAAAATTCTCCCCCATCCTAGGGTTGACGAAATCAAAACATAGAAAAAAAATATCACAGCCAAAGATTTAAATCAAGAATAGTACTTACAAGGAATTAAAATTCTTGGATCTTACATCCCTCCCTCCTTATAAAGCTTTAGTCCTCTAAAGCTCAACATTCATATCATCAAAAAGATAAGCATACAACCTCCTCATATCAGCTTCAGTCTCCCAGGTCGCCTCCTCAACCGACTGATTTCCCCAGATAACCTTTACCAAAGGTATAGACTTGTTCCTCAGAACTTTATCCTTTCTATCCACAATCCGGAGAGGTCTTTCCTCAAAGGTCAAATCACTCTGAATCTGAAGAGGTTCCAACTCCAATACATGAGATGGATCAGGATGATATTTCCTCAAAACAGAAACATGGAATACATTATGCAAATGTTCCAAAGCAGGAGGTAAAGATAACCTGTAAGCCACTGGACCAACTCTCTCAATAATGTCATAAGGTCCCACAAACCTCGGGCTCAGCTTTCCTTTCTTGCCAAACCGCATAACACCCTTAGTCGGTGACACCTTTAAGAAAACATGATCCCCTACCATAAACTCTAGGGGACGACGACGGTCATCAGCATAACTCTTCTGTCTGTCCCGAGAAATCTTCAGTTTATCCTGAATCTCTTTGACCTTATCAGTAGTCTCCTGTACTGCATCAGATCTCAAAATCAATCTATCACCGGTTTCCTCCCAACACAAGGGAGTCCTACACCTTCTCCCATACAAAGCCTCATAAGGAGCCATCTGAATACTGGAGTGGAAGCTATTATTATAGGTGAACTCTATCAAAGGTAGATCCCGGTTCCACTCAGAACTCCAATCAACCACATAAGCTCTCAACAGGTCTTCTAGAGTCTGGATAGTACGCTCCGTCTGGCCATCAGACTGAGGATGGTATGCTGTACTAAAATTCAACTTAGTACCCAAACTCTCCTGTAAGCTCTTCCAAAACCTGGACAGAAACCGAGAGTCCCTATCAGACACAATATCAACAGGCACACCATGCAGTCTGACTATCTCATCAATGTACAATCTAGCCAGTCTCTCTAAAGGATAAGTCATCTTGATCGGGAGAAAGTGGGCTGATTTAGTGAGTCTATCAACAATCACCCAAATAGCATCATGACCCAATCTGGTTCTGGGCAAACCACACACAAAGTCCATACTGATGCATTCCCACTTCCACTCAGGAATAGGAAGGGGCTGCAACAAACCACCAGGCTTCTGGTGTTCAGCCTTTACAGTCTGACAGGTTAAACACCTAGAGACAAAATCGATTACCTCTTTCCTCATACCCGGCCACCAAAAACTCTTCTTGAGGTCCTGATACATCTTAGTCACACCAGGGTGTAGAGAATATTTGGAATTATGGCTATCCTCCAGTATTTCTTTCCTCAAGCTCGGTTCCTCAGGGACACACACCCTTCCACGGAAACGAAGAACACCATCATCAGACAAGCTAAAATCCTGAACTGTACCCGCAACCAAACTATCCCTGATCTGAGCTAATCTCGGATCCACAGACTGCTGATCTCTGATCTTCTGCAACAAAACAGACTGTACTCTGAGGAAAGCCACATAACCCGACTGAACTCTAGGAGAAACACTGATCCTGAGATCTCTGAACTCCTGCAGTAACTGCCACTCACTGACCCGTAGTGCCGCTACTGAAGTAACTGGATGTCTGCTCAGTGCATCAGCCACTACATTGGCCTTTCCAGCCTGATACTGAATAGCGAAGTCATAGTCTTTGATCAACTCCATCCATCTTCTCTGTCTCATGTTCAACTCCTTCTGAGTGAAGATGTACTTGAGACTCTGGTGCTCAGTGAACAGATCAAACTCCTGACCCAACAAATAGTGGCGCCATATCTTCAGAGCAAAGACTACGGCCGCCAACTCTAAGTCATGAGTAGGGTAGTTCAACTCATACTCCTTCAGTTGTCTCGAAGCATAGGCTACCACATTACCCTTCTGCATCAAGACACAACCCAACCCCTTGCCTGAAGCATCCGTATAGACGGTAAACCTTTCCCCATCACTAGGAATAATGAGGATCGGTGTACTAGTCAACCTTCTCTTCAGCTCCTGAAAGCTCTCCTCACACTTGTCATCCCAATTAAACTTGGCCTCCTTTCTGGTCAATTTAGTTAAAGGACCCGCCAGCTTGGAGAATCCCTCAACAAACCTCCGGTAGTAACCTGCTAGACCCAGGAAACTTCTGATCTCAGTAGCACTAGTCGGTCTTCCCCAATTAAGGATGGCTTGCACCTTAACTGGATCCACAGACACCCCCTGACCAGAAATCACATGCCCAAGGAAGCTGATCTTTTCTAGCCAAAACTCACACTTACTAGCCTTGGCATATAATCGGTTTTTCCTCAGGATCTCCAGCACTCTGCGCAAGTCACCGACATGATCCGAAGTAGTCCGAGAGTACACCAAGATATCATCTATGAAGACTACCACACAAGAATCAAGCAATTCATGAAATACCCTGTTCATCAAATCCATGAAGACAGCAGGTGCATTCGTCAGTCCAAAAGGCATAACTAGAAATTCAAAATGCCCATACCTGGTCCTGAAAGCAGTCTTAAATATATCCTCATCCTTGACCCTAAGCTGGTAATACCCTGATCTCAGATCTATCTTAGAGAACACCGTAGCCCCCTGTAATTGATCAAATAGATCATCAATTCTGGGGAGAGGATACCTATTCTTGATAGTCACTTGGTTCAGTTGCCTGTAGTCTATACACATCCTCAGGGTTCCATCCTTCTTCTTTACGAACAGCACTGGTGCTCCCCAGGGAGAAGCACTAGGCCGGATGTAACCTTTCTCCAGCAATTCCTCCAGTTGCTTCTTAAGCTCGGCCAACTCTGAGGTAGCCATGCGGTAAGGAGCTCTGGAGATAGGTGCAGTACCTGGCACCAACTCAATGCCAAACTCTACCTCTCGTATTGGCGGCAAGCCTGAAAATTCCTCAGAGAACACATCAGGAAACTCTTGCACCACCGCCATCTGGGTCAAATCAGGAGTAGAATCATCCTGCACCTTAACATGTGCAATATAACCCTTACACCCACTAGCAAGTAACTTTCTGGCCTGCAGGAAAGATATCACATGTGGTCCTTGGTCTGACACCAGACCTCTCACAAAAAGCCGATTCCCATCTAGTAGATTCAAGGTGATTACTTTCTCAAAGCAATCCACAGTGGCATGATGCGAGGATAACCAATCCATACCTAGGATGACATCATAGTCTTGCATGTCTAAAAGGATTAGATCTACAAGAAACTCATAACCCTCTACATGCACTACACAATCAGCACAAACAGTGTCTGTAGATGATGATTTTCCTAAGGGAGTACTTACAGACACAACATAATCCAGCACCTTAGGTAATACAGGTAAACATGCAGCAAATCTAACAGATACAAAAGATAAATTTGCACCAGGGTCAAATAAGATGCGAGCTAACTGATCGAATACAAATAAAGTACCTTCCACTACAGATCGGGAAGCCCGTGTATCCTTCTCAGCCACGGCATAAACTCGGGTCTGGACTGTAGGCTTATCCGTGCCTCTCTGCTGCATCTCAGGCTCTTTGCAGTCCTTGATCATGTGTCCAGGTTTCTTACACCTGAAGCATACACCATTCTTCTTAAAACAGTCTCTCATCAGATGTCCCTTGAGCCCACAATAATGACAATTCCGATCCTCAGTGTTACCGTTCTTTGCATCCCTGGACTGCTGTGGTGCATCCCTGGACTGCTGCGGTGCCTTGTGAGAGTAAGGCTTATACCTGCCCTTCTTGTAGTCCTTATGCTTAGGGTACTTCCTACCCTTGCCGCCACCACCATACTGAGGAGTTGCCGCCTCAGCTGCAGGAATCACAGTCATGGTAGTACTAGAACTCCTCTCAGATATGTATCTCTCGATGGTGCGTGCTCGCCCAACAGTCTCAATATAAGTCTCCAAGTGCTGAGCACCAACCTGTTCTCGAATGTCCCATCTGAGACCTCTGAGAAACTTGGTAGCCCTCCTCTTTTCAGTGTTTATCAGGTGAGGGGCATACTTTCCCAACTTAGTGAACTGCAACTCATACTGGTCCACAGTCATATCACTCTGCTCCAGGTGAATAAATTCCACCTCCCGGTCCTCCACTAAGCTATCAGGGAAGTACTTCTCGTTAAATCGAGACAAGAAGTAGGGCCAATTTACTGTTTCATGTTTTTCCGCAGCTAGCCTCACCACGCCCTTCCACCACTCATCTGCGTCACCACGCATCATATAGGTGGCCAGACACAGCTTGTCCTCATCAGAGCAACGCATGACTTGAAAAATCTTTTCCAAGCACAACTGCCAGTTCTCTGCAGTACTTGATTCTGAGCCCCCATAAAAAGAACTAGGACCCAGTTTCTGGAATTCACTCACAAGCGAGGCATAGCGCCTGTGAGCGCCTTCCTAAGAGTCATTCCCCACCACCCGAGTAGTAGTCTGGGATCTCTCCTGAGTCAATTGCTACAAGAGCTGCTGTTGCGCTTCTTGATGCTGAGTCTGTTGCTGCTGCAGCATCTGAGCTTGCCTCTCTATCATGGCACCCTATTGCCGTACCATGCCTGTCAGAGCCTCAATGGTTCTCGTGAGATCTGAGGTCTGCTCACTCTCGCCGCTAGCATTTCCTCTGGATCGCACCATCTTAAATTCCTACACACACACACCATAGTAAGGAAAGCAAACATAAACCTATCAGGTGTCTAGCAATACACAAACATGTTTTCCCCCGAACTAAGTTTTAGCTAGCCAACTCCTCTGATACCATTCTGTCACATCCCGTTATCTTAATCCCAAACAAGCAACACAAGACATAGAGGAACAGGATGTTATCACACAGGATCGATACACACGCTAAGTAAAACCAAGTTCAGGAAAAGTCGATCTGAAAATTTTCGAGAATCCACACATTGAATCTCCACGAAACACAATTTCAAAAATGTACCTGCCACCACGCAATCCTTGCACTAGACATATGCAAGGCAACAGTATATCAAAGCCATATAAAATCCGTAAAATCCATAAATCACATAAGGGTACCTGCCACCAGGCAATACTTGCACTAGACATATGCAAGTTCACATTTATATCAAATCTGATCGCAAATACAATTCGACTAGAAATTCGAAGCAAAACCACAATATCGATTTTATAATTTCATAAAACTAACGTCAATGATATCAAACACCGAAACCAGGCCCAAGCCCGCGGTGACACAAAATCAAAATCTCAAAACTGCCACAACCGGCAACACGAGTTCACAAGGTTTGGCCATAACCGACCCCAGTTAACTAAGCACAAAAGTCTTGTACATCAAACCAGCATAGTTGTAGGGAAAATCACAATACACTAACTCAGGCAGTGGGCTCCTGCTCTACACCTGTAAACAGTAAGGGGTGAGCTACACAGCCCAGTGAGTGGATAGTCTTAATCGACCATCCATAATATACACTTAAAAATACATGCAGATTATTTTAAAAACCTTTAACAGAACATCATGCCAACATATAACAAAAGCAAAGAAAGGAAATCATATAAACAATCAGATGGACACTGCTAAGGCATCACGCGATTGTCACCACAGAGTAACCAAGAATCTAGAGCCATACTCTAGACCAACTAAACACACCAACCACTTAGTTGTCCAGCATAAATCAAGAGTGACCCCTAGGGTCCAACCCGGCTCTGGCCTAAGCACTGGGAGAAGCCTGCAAATCACATGCAACACAAACATGGACGGTGTGTAGACTCAAGAGGTGATCCCCATCCGGTCAAGATGTGATACCTTGATCTACACCACCCCATAACACAAAAATCTAAAAGTCTAAGAGTGATGAAATCAATGGGTGGCCCCTGTCCGACCAAGACATGGCACTTTGCATCAATCACTCGTTCTCCCAAAGGGTTCTTTACTGAACAACCACTAGACACACCTTATATCTTATTTCACAAAAGTGGACTCCTAAGTGTCAACCAGACTCTAGGATAGTCACTTCCACCACAATATCACAACAGACAGGGCTGAAACATCAACCCCTCACATATCACAAACACAGGGCTGAAATCTCCAACCCCTAATCTATCACATATAGACTATCCCCTTGAGTACACAGTTACACTTAGCCTTAGTCCTATCCATCCCATAACGGGTACACAGACCACAACACAGAAAATACATAAAATTCGAAACCACATAACCACAAAATGTAGTGTAGAGTCCTTAGGTTTCATGCTGCTCAGTTCAGTATAACCTTGCTAAGTTTTCACCCAAGTTCTCAACCAAGAATACATGGCCATAGATAAAAAATATGTTGCACATAAAGAAACGATCATGGATCCTATAACACTATTAGCGTTTATCAGGGCATCCATAAAATCAACATAGGATTAAACTTTGTATTCTTACAATCTACTTTACATAATACCCACATGTAGCCCACGGTTTCTACAATTATTAGCATATTATCCACTTAAAATTTAAACCTTAGTTAATAAGAATTTCATGCTCAAGAATCACTGATTTAAAGCAACCTAAATTCCACATAAGAAATATCTTAAATTTCATGTTGTAAAGTTTCGGTTTTCATGATAGACACACCTTAAGTTTCGGTTTTTAACATGATAAAATTTCCAAGCAATCAAATTTATCATCTAGCACAACCAAATAGATATAATTCGAATAAGACACCCCACTCACCTCTTATCTTGAACCGTGAACACCAAGGAGAAATTCTCTCCACAAAACTCGTCTAAGGGTCTTAAAGTTCCACCAATGTTCTTAGGTAGACGCCACCAAAGGAAGAGAAACGCCACCAAGCACCAAGGAACGCCGGCCAAGGGAAGAAGGAAGAAGAAGAATTTCGTCCAAGCCTCCAACGAATCGCCAAGGTTCGTCCAAGCCTTCAAAGAATCGCCAAGGTTCGTCCAAGCCTTCAAACCGCCGCCCCTAAGGTTTTTCGCCCCCAATTACCGAAAATAGGGTTTATGAAAATAATCCACTAATTAAAATTTTAAACCCAATATCAATTAATTTAAGTGCAAACCCAATAACCCATAGCTAATTATTCACTTAAGTGAAAATCCAATAAGGATTAAATTAACATCCAATAAGCTCTAGTTAATTAATTACTAGAGTCAAAATCCGAAAATCCAATAAGGATTAAATTAATATCCACTAACCCATTGCCACTAATTTATAACTAACCCCTTAAGGTTTTTAGGGATAAAATTCTCCCCCATCCTAGGGTTGACGAAATCAAAACATAGAAAAAAAAATATCACAGCCAAAGATTTAAATCAAGAATAGTACTTACAAGGAATTAAAATTCTTGGATCTTACAACAATCATGAGCAAAGGCGTGGAAGAGGCGACATCTCTACTTGAGGATATGGCCATGAACCATAACCACTGGTCAAGTGAGCGAGGTACTACTTCCACGGGATTTGTTAAGTATCATAACGATTCCCTGACATCTCAGGCGGCAAAGGTAGATTCATTGGCACAGAAGTTAGATTCTTTTTCCTTTCCCTCAGTTGCCATTCATGCAGTTTCCTGTGAAGTATGTGGTGTAATAGGGCATGATTTATCTGACTATCAGTTTATTGCTTCATCTCAAGAGAATCTTAATCAGGAGCAAGTAAATGCCTTGGGGAACTTCAATCAGGGACCAGTGAATGACCCATATTCTACAACTTACAATCCAGGGTGGAGGAACCACCCCTACTTGTCCTACAAGAACAATCAAGGGCAAGTTCACCCTCAGTATCCTCAGAAGAATAATAGGCCACCGCCGGGCTTTCAATCAAGACAATATGGACAACCCCAGAAGTCAATCCTGGAGACCATGCTAGAAAGATTCCTCATGAAACAGCAGAAGAGCATTGATGACCTCGCTGATGCTGTCATGCAGCTGATATCTCGTGTGGATGCCTTGGCTACCCACAACAAGATATTAGAAAATCAGATTGCTCAGCAAGCGAGTTCTACTAGTAGGCCCATAGGGAGACTTCCGGGATAACCTGAGATGAATCCCAGGGAGCATTGTAATCCGGTCACTATTGTGAGTGGCAAAAACAATGGCGCACCTGGAGAGTCCATCAAGGGTTCTGAGGACAAACCTGAAGACACTACTCTTGAGTAGGAGAGCTGTGAGGAGAAAGGGGAGGAGCCGATATATGTAGGTCCGCCTGCATTTGTTCCTCCGATCCCTTTTCCCCAGAGGCTATTTAGAGCAAATCAAGGAAAATCTGATACCAGAGAGTCTGAGGTGAAAAGTGACTAAGTATGGACACAGAAATAACCAAGGTAAGAGATCCTGAAGACATTTCAATTCCCTGTCAAGTTGGTCAGTTTTATGTTGAGAATGCTTTGTGTGACATAGGATTGAGTGTTAGTTTGATGCCTTCATATAAGATTGAGAAAGTAGGTAGTGGAGAATTTAAACCTACTGGAACTTGGCTTCAATTTGCTAATGGATCTATTCAGCAACCTTTTGGAATTTTAGAAAATGTGTCTGTTAAAATTGATAAGTTTTCTATCTTGATTGATTTCATGATAGTTAGAATGGAAGAAAACACTAAATCACCCATTATCCTAGGTAGGCCATTTTTGGCAAGTACGGGAGCTATAATTGATATGCTGCATGAGAAGTTAACATTGAATTTAAATGGCAGCAAATTGGTCTATGATTTTTTCCTTAAGGGCTCAAAAGCTTTATTTTGTAGTATCTTGTCGACCCCCTGAGGTGAAGGAGGATGAATTTGATGAAGGAAATATTTTTAAAATCAAAAGGTGTTCCTTAGAATATCGGGCAAAGCATGAGAGGGACAAAAAGAAGAAAGATGGGACATGTGTTGGGGTATGCCCTTAGGCTAATGTTTGAGGCCTTGGGATTGTAATAGTATCATGTAATAAACTCTTCTGTTTATAAAGGCATGGTTGTTATTCAGTTTGTTACCTTGTCTGCTGTAATAAGTGTACTTCTGATTAATGTCTCAAAGCTGTTCAGCTAGGCTGACAGGCTTTATGTCCTTAGTCGAGATATCTTGGTGAACATGAGACAGCCTTGATATGATTGAGACTAATATGTGTTCTAATCTTATAGGATGCTTCGAGCATGGAATAAGGTGTAGACTCATGGGTACATTGGATGTACTGGACAGACCCTACTAGGATATTCAATTGTTTGTCACGATGTGAATATTCCTTGATTGCAACAAGTGGCACATTTCCTCTGACTTGAGATCACTTGTGTTTCTAAATGATGATTGTCATTGTTTTGAGGTAGTTCAATATCATTTGAAAGATAATGATTATAGACTATCTTGGATGGTGAGCTTGAATCAGGTTAGGGCACTGGTGATAGACATAGGATTGCCGTCTCCTTGTTTAAGGAGTGTGATGTTCTACAGGGGCCCCCCCTTGATGAGATGATTGAGAAAGTGTATGGCCATACCCAGGTGACTGTGTTCATCTGATCTAATCATGCTTATCATATTGGAGCTACAAGCTTGACATGCTTGTCCAATAAGAATATCTAGTGGCAAAGGAAACATGTATGCCTTGTGAGTTAGAGTCACACTTGTGCTGTGGTTTGGGTGAAGTCTTGGAAGACTCTTTCCTTTCTATCGGGAGACAGTGATGTGTTGCTAGATACCCCTCACTGATCGTGATAACGTGAGTTATCGTTACCGACATTTAAAGGAAACCCTTAGGGTCGCACAATTTGATGATATGGCTTACTTAAGTCAGATCGTGTGGACTGAATTGTTTAGGTTCAGTTTAAAGGGGTTTTAAACTCTGATTGTGAGTGAGATCTGGTCTGATCATGTTTGATTGATTAGGGCTTGAGATCGGTAAGCTTCGATCGAGAGATTTGATGCTGGATCGGTGAGATCGGGAGCATCATGAGATCAACGGTGATCTTGAACCTTGAGGTTCAATAAGATCGACCATTGCTTGGGCTGATTTGGTCTTGGACCAAAGTCATTTGAACCGGCTCATCTTGTGAGCGCTTGGTTCAAAGATTCGAGTAGGGTGAAGGAGTTACGGTTCACTTCATGTGAACACATAACCGTTGAGAGTAATGGGTTGCTATTTTTGGATAGCAACGCCTCCACGTTGATTACAACGTTCACTCTATCGCCTCTCATCACCTTGGACGAAATTTTACTCTCTTCTCGTGTGACAAAGCTCTCGACGAGTGTAGAGGAAGTTCTTCTTAACCAAGCCAAAAGGATCTCATCTCCTCCACGCGCAAAGGACCCTTGAAGCTTTGCTAGCACAAAGACGACAAGGAGAAGCCATTCTGTTGGGGTATGCCCTTAAGGCTAATGTTTGAGGCCTTGGGATTGTATAAGTATCATGTAATAAACTCTTAAGTTTATAATAAGGCATGGTTGTTATTCAGGTTGTTACCTTGTCTGCTGTAATAAGTGTACTTCTGAATAATGTCTCAAAGCTGTTCAGCTAGGCTGACAGGCTATAAGTCCTTAGTCGAGATATCTTGGTGAACATGAGACAGCCTTGATATGATGGAGACTAATATGAGTGCTAATCTTATAGGATGCTTCGAGCATGGAATAAGATGTAGACTCATGGGTACATTGGATGTACTGGACAGACCCTACTGGGATATTGCATTGCTTGTCACAATGTGAATGATCCCTGTAAGCAGCAAGTGGCACATGTCCTTTGACTTGAGATCACTTGTGTTTCTAAATGATGATTGTCATTGTTTTGAGGTAGTTCAATATCATTTGAAATATAATGATTATAGACTATCTTGGATGGTGAGCTTGAATCAGGTTAGGGCACTAGTGATAGACATAGGATTGCCGTCTCCTTGTTTAAGGAGTGTGGTGTTCTAAGGGCCCCCCTATATGAGATGATTGAGATAGTGTATGGCCATACCCAGATGACTATGTGCATCTGATCTAATCATGCTCATCGTATTGGAGTTACAAGCTTGACCCGCTTGTCCAATAAGAACATCCAGTGGCAAAGGACACATGTATGCCTTGTGAATTGAGTCACACTTGTGCTATGGTTTGGGAGTAGTCTTGGAAGACTCTTTCCTTTATATCGGGAGACAGTGATGTGTTGCTAGATACCCCTCACTGATCGTGATAACGTAAGTTATCGTTACCGACATTTAGAGGAAACCCTCAGGGTCGCACAATTTGGTGATATGGCTTACTTGAGTCAGATCGTATGGACTGGATTCTTTGAGTTCAGATTAAAGGGATTTAATCTCTGATTGTAAGTGAGATCTGGTCTGATCATGTTTGATTGATTAGGACTTGAGATCGGTAAGCTTCGATCGAGAGAGGTGATGCTAGATCGGAGAGATCAAGGGCATCAGATGATGAATGGTTAGATCATGAGCCTTGGGGGTTCAATTTGGTCTAGACCAAGTGGCTAGAGCTATTTCGGTTTGGTTTGTTGAACCAAAGCCGATTTGACATTTTGGCTTGAACCGGTTCACAATGGTGAACGCATGGTTCAATCCTAAAATGCGTTTGGGTTGAGTTGAGCGCATGGACTTGATGAGCTTCCATTTATGGAAAGTCATCAAGGGCCGGTTTCACTCACTTAAATGCCAAAAACGCATATGCGTTTGCTCTCTTCTCTTCAACGCATTCGACTTTGGTTGGGTGGTGATTGACGAAGAGAAGGAGACGTTGAGCGAGAGGAGCTCTCGGCCAAGAGGTTCATCATCCCCTTCCATTCGACGCTTGAAGGCTTGGGTGTCTTGCTAGCACAAGAGACCGCAAGGAGTAAGCATCTTCACCTTGTGTGTGAACTTGTGGAGGAGATCTACTTTGTTCTCTTTATCCAAGCCGACTTCCAAACATATGGCGTTGGTATGATTTTTATCTCAATCTATTCAATCGATTATAGTTGAACATATGGCATGCAAATGATCTTGAACCCTTGCTTCCGCTTGCATATTTTACATTAGCGCCATGCTTAGGGTTTTGCCCCCTTATGATTAGGGGTTCCTTCAATTGGTATCAGAGCTAGGCTCTATGCATGCTATTATGTTTGCTGATGTGATCCTCATGTTGCGCTTACTTTTACTTGAGGCATGCTTTGCTTACATGAAGTTGCGCTTGTATCATGCTTTGCTTACATGAAGTTGCGCTTGTATCATGCTTTGCTTACATGAAGTTGCGCTTGTATCATGCTTTGCTTATATGAAGTATGCGCTCCCCCTTGAAGGGGACCCCCTAAAGTTTGCGCTCCCCCTTGAAGGGGACCCCCTTAGATCTAAGGGTTATATGCAAGCATGTTGTTTGTTTGTATGATTGCGCATGTTCTAAGGTTTTTCTAAAACTTACATCTTGCGCGCTTGATTAGATCTAAGGTGCCACTACATTAAACCCTTAGATGGGTTGATGGGGTTGAAGTCACCACTAGGTTAGATCCAAGTCTGATCAGACCATCTGACAGCTCAGATGGGTTAACCTGATAGCACCTATGCGCAAGCACAAGGTGGCTATAGGTTGACTGCATCTAGGGCGTGTAGCGAGGTCTGGTTGAGACACTACTGAACACACTTGAGTTAGGCCCGGGGTCACACCCGCTTGCCAAAACTCATGGGGGTAGTTCAGCCCTTGGCGCATGCATGGTTGACCATTAGGTCAACTCGGGTCAGTTAGGACTCGGTGCATGCAAGGGCAAAGGATCTAACTAGATGGATGAGTGGATCCCCATCAATGGACCATTGTAAGGTTGTAGGGCTCATAAGGAAATTAAAATTGATACCATGGGGTTTTTCAAAACTTTTAATTTCAAGATGATTGGATCACATGTTGATTGAACCATATGCTTGTTTATTTAGTCTTATGTGGGTTGCCCAATTGTGTGCTGTGCTGGGGCCTGCGTGCCTGGACTTAAAAATTGTAAATTAATTTGTGATCTGCGAATCACATTGTACTTAATTTATAATATGTTGTTGACCTGCGAGTCAACCTTGTCTAGATAGATCAAATGTACTTTGATTAGACAAGAACAAAGGCACACATCCAAGAGGGGCATTCACCTGGTGGTGCACCTGAGGTGCTCTTGGCGCTAGGGCACTGGGTTGGACCAGATGAGATGCAATGAAGCTCAAGTGAAGACTTAAGTAATATTAAGGTCTTACTAGGATTCATGGGCTTTTACCACATAAGATCATGCTTTCTACTTATTGCTAATAATTAGAATTGCATATTTATGTTTATCTTCTGCTATAGCCATAGGACATGCCTGATAGTAAGAAGATAAAAGACCGTTAAAATCCAACGCTAACATATCAAGCTCGTAAGCCTTCTGACGCGAAACCTCACCTTTCTGACTATCGTTGGAGCCGTGTTGAACCCACTCAGTGGGCACGTCCATCTATCTTCAGACGGTGCTGGATTTCACCTGCGTGTTACAGAGTTGGGATTTATCCCCTCTCGTTGCTCAGCATAGCACGTGGTGGTCCAGGGAGTAGGTCAGGTCAGCTTGACCATGTAGACTACATATGTGGCGCATATGGTAGCACATGGAGGCAGCCATCTCTGGGATCAGAGACTGTGTTGTACCAACTCAGTTGGCACAGTCTGCTGGATTGCCAAGATGAAGGGGAATCGCACGGGTTGGCGATTGGCTGGGACAGCCTACCAGAAACTAGTGCTTGTCATCTCTGTGCATCTTATCTCGCCTGAGCGGGACGCGGAGACCAAGTATGAAATCTGGATCCCATCTCACTAAAAGAGTGTTTACTCTTTCGGACTGTTTACTGGATTTTTCAGTCAGACAAAATAGTGAGAAAAGAATCTTTCTTAAGTCCTGGATTGATTCTGAAACATTGATACTGACCTTGCTGTTCTTGCTTGTTGTAGATTCCTGCAGCAACGAACACCATGAGCTTCAATGTGCGATCCCTACTGGAAAGGGAGAAGTTTGCTGGGCCGAACTTCTCTGACTGGTTCGGACACCTTAAGATTGTTCTTAAGGCAGAGAGGAAACTGTATGTCCTCGAGACGGCGATACCGCCGCAGCCCGCTCCGAACGCCGCAAGGGCGGTTCGGGAAGCCTACGAAAAGCACGTCAATGATAGCATTGATGTCGCTTGCCTGATGCTAGCGTCTATGACGCCACCGCTGCAGCGTCAGCATGAGGATATGTCGGCTATAGAAATTATAGCGAACCTCAAGATGCTGTATGCTGCACAGGCGAGGACTGAGCGCTATAATCTGACGAAGCTCTTCTTTCAGAGCAAACTGGCTGAGGGGAGCCCAGTGGGAGCTCACGTGCTCAAGATGATTGGGCACAAGGAGGCTCTGGAGAAACTGGGGCATACCATCAACCAGGAGCTTGCTGTGGACATTATTCTGCAGTCTCTTCCGCCCTCTTTCGATGCGTTCATTATTAACTTTAATATGAACAAGATCGATTGTACGCCGGCAGAGCTGCTGAATATGCTCTTGACCACTAAGGAAACTCTGAAGGGTAAGCCTTCAACCTCTGTCTTGATGGTTCCTTCTAGGAACAAGAAGAAGGGGAAGAAGGGCAAGGCCCCTGTCAAGAATTACAGCAAGGCCCTGAAACAGAAGGTGAAGCGGTCGAAGGACAACAGGTGTTTCCACTGTGGCCAGCTGGGTCACTGGAAAAAGGACTGTAAAGCGCTCCAAGGAGATAAGAGGGGAAGCATCGCTTCTGGCTCAGGTATATATGTGACTGAGGTCATGTTATCTTCTTCTACTATATCATGGGTGTTGGACACTACATGTGGAGTTCACATTTGTTCAAATGTGCAGGAACTCAAGAGAAGAAGGCAGGTGGGACAGCATGAGGTAGACCTACGAGTTGGAAACGGGGCACGGGTTGCTGCTGTTGCTGTAGGAGACTATTTCATTACTTTACCATCTGGCATTGTATTAGAATTGAACAATTGTTATTTTGTACCAAGTATCACCAAGAATATTATCTCCATTCCTGCTCTAGTCAGGAAAGGATTTGCCTTTGAATGCAAGATTTCAAAGTGTGTTTTATCTCATGATAATATTGTGTATGCAACTGGTTCAATTAACAATGGGTTATACATGTTGGACATGGAAAATTCTATACAAAACATTGATAATAAGAAAGCCAAGTATGCTGATGACAGCACCTTGTTATGGCATAGTCGTTTAGGCCATATAAACGAGAAGCGCATTAAGCGGTTGCATGAACATGGACTGCTGGGATCATTCTCCTATGAGGAGATTGATACATGCAAAGCTTGTTTGATGGGTAAAATGACGAAGTCTCCTTTTCCTTACAAAGGTCAAAGGGCTTCGGGTTTACTTGACCTTATACACAGTGATGTGTGTGGGCCTTTTAGTAAACATGCCAGAGGTGGCTATCAGTACTTCATTACCTTTACTGATGATTTCAGTAGGTATGGGTATGTCTATTTAATGAGACATAAAAGTGAATCTTTTGACAAGTTCAAAGAGTTCAAAAATGAAGTACAAAATCAGCTAGGCCGAAATATCAAGGCACTTCGTTCTGATCGAGGTGGTGAATACCTGAGTCATGCATTTACTGACTATCTGAAGGAGTGTGGGATTATCTCACAGCTCACTCCGCCAGGAACACCGCAATGGAATGGTGTGTCCGAGAGGAGAAATAGAACGTTACTAGACATGGTTCGTTCTATGATGAGTCAGGCCACTCTTCCATATTCCTTTTGGGGTTTTGCACTGGAAACAGCTGCAAAGGTACTAAACCGAGTGCCATCCAAGGCAGTTTTAAAGACGCCATATGAGTTATGGTATGGAAAACAGCCTAGCTTGACATTTATCAGGATCTGGGGTTGCGAGGCTTATGTCAAAAAGCTCGCCTCTGGGAAACTGGAGAGCAGATCTGAGAAATGTATCTTTGTCGGTTACCCTAAGGAAACTAAGGGTTATTATTTCTACGATCCCAAAGAGAACAAGGTTTTTGTTGCTCGGACGGCCATATTTCTTGAGAAGGAGTTTCTTCTGCAAGAGGCCAGTGGGAGAGAAATAAAGCTGGATGAGAATTCAGAGGAAGGACAAAGTAGTCAAGCAGAGTTGGATGTGCCTGAGCTGGTAGATCAGGTTACTGAACAACCTGAGGCTCAGATATCACGGGAACCGCGAAGATCGGGTAGGATCCGTCGACAGCCTGAGCGCTATGACGGAGTCTACATCATTGATAATGATGAACCCCTAACTTATGCGGATGCGGTCAGTGGACCGGAGTCAGCTAGATGGCTTGAAGCTATGCGAGCCGAGATGGACTCCATGTCAGATAACCAAGTCTGGGATTTGGTTGATCCGCCTCCGGGAGTAATCCCTATAGGCTGTAAATGGATCTTCAAGAAGAAGATTGACATGGATGGTAACGTGGTTACCTATAAAGGCAGGCTAGTTGCGAAAGGTTTCAAACAAATCTACGGGATAGATTATGATGAAACTTTCTCTCCTGTAGCCATGTTTAAGTCTATTCGGATTCTTTTCGCGATAGCAGCATATTACGACTATGAGATCTGGCAAATGGATGTGAAGACAGCTTTCCTTAATGGAAATCTGGATGAGGATGTGTATATGACACAACCTGAGGGTTTCACTAATCCAGCAGATCGTCATAAAATATGCAAGTTAAAGAAGTCCATTTATGGACTTAAACAAGCATCAAGAAGCTGGAACATTCGTTTTGATGAATCAATCTCTGAGTTTGGTTTCATCAAGAACGAAGATGACCCGTGTGTATATAAGAGGTTTAGTGGGAGCGTGATTACATTCCTAATCCTCTACGTCGATGATATCTTAATCATTGGAAATGATGTTCCTGAACTGCATGCTGTTAAAGCATGGTTAGGAAAATGTTTCCAGATGAAAGATTTAGGAGAAGCAGCCTATGTACTAGGTGTCAAGATCTACCGGGATAGATCTAAGAGGCTTCTCGGGCTGTGCCAGAGTACTTACATCGATAAAGTCCTGGAGAGATTCCATTTAGAGAATTCTAAACGTGGATATCTTCCAGTCAGACATGGTCTGAATCTTTCGAAGAGTCAGTGTCCACAAACACAGACTGAGAAAGATGAAATGGACAATACGCCTTATGCTTCGGCTATTGGGTCCATTATGTATGCGATGTTGTGTACTCGCCCAGACGTCGCTTACGGGTTAAGCGTGACCAGTCGATTCCAAAGTAATCCAGGATTGGCGCACTGGATTGCTGTCAAGAACATCTTGAAATATCTGCGGAGGACCAAAGATATGTTCTTGATATATGGTGGTCAGGAAGAACTCAGTATAGAGGGATATACTGATGCTTCGTTCCAGTCGGACCAGGATGATTTCCGATCGCAATCAGGCTATGTTTTTAGCTTGAATGGTGGAGCAGTGGTGTGGAAGAGCTTCAAACAGTCAACAGTTGCTGATTCCACAACAGAAGCCGAGTATGTTGCAGCCTCGGAAGCATCCAAGGAGGCAGTGTGGATTCGTAAGTTCGTGAGAGAACTTGGTGTCGTTCCTTCGAGTGCTGATCCTTTGGTTATCTTCTGTGATAACACTGGAGCAATCGCACAAGCAAAGGAACCACGGTCGCACCAGAAGTCCAAGCACATACAGAGACGGTTTCATTTGATCCGGGAGATCATTGATCGTGGCGAGATCAAAATATGCAAGGTTCATACAGATGACAATCTGGCAGACCCGCTTACCAAGCCTCTGGCGCAGCAGAAGCATGAGAAGCACTGTAATAATATGGGTTTGAGATTTCTCAACCATTAGATTAAGTGCAAGTGGGAGATTGTTGGGGTATGCCCTTAAGGCTAATGTTTGAGGCCTTGGGATTGTATAAGTATCATGTAATAAACTCTTAAGTTTATAATAAGGCATGGTTGTTATTCAGGTTGTTACCTTGTCTGCTGTAATAAGTGTACTTCTGAATAATGTCTCAAAGCTGTTCAGCTAGGCTGACAGGCTATAAGTCCTTAGTCGAGATATCTTGGTGAACATGAGACAGCCTTGATATGATGGAGACTAATATGAGTGCTAATCTTATAGGATGCTTCGAGCATGGAATAAGATGTAGACTCATGGGTACATTGGATGTACTGGACAGACCCTACTGGGATATTGCATTGCTTGTCACAATGTGAATGATCCCTGTAAGCAGCAAGTGGCACATGTCCTTTGACTTGAGATCACTTGTGTTTCTAAATGATGATTGTCATTGTTTTGAGGTAGTTCAATATCATTTGAAATATAATGATTATAGACTATCTTGGATGGTGAGCTTGAATCAGGTTAGGGCACTAGTGATAGACATAGGATTGCCGTCTCCTTGTTTAAGGAGTGTGGTGTTCTAAGGGCCCCCCTATATGAGATGATTGAGATAGTGTATGGCCATACCCAGATGACTATGTGCATCTGATCTAATCATGCTCATCGTATTGGAGTTACAAGCTTGACCCGCTTGTCCAATAAGAACATCCAGTGGCAAAGGACACATGTATGCCTTGTGAATTGAGTCACACTTGTGCTATGGTTTGGGAGTAGTCTTGGAAGACTCTTTCCTTTATATCGGGAGACAGTGATGTGTTGCTAGATACCCCTCACTGATCGTGATAACGTAAGTTATCGTTACCGACATTTAGAGGAAACCCTCAGGGTCGCACAATTTGGTGATATGGCTTACTTGAGTCAGATCGTATGGACTGGATTCTTTGAGTTCAGATTAAAGGGATTTAATCTCTGATTGTAAGTGAGATCTGGTCTGATCATGTTTGATTGATTAGGACTTGAGATCGGTAAGCTTCGATCGAGAGAGGTGATGCTAGATCGGAGAGATCAAGGGCATCAGATGATGAATGGTTAGATCATGAGCCTTGGGGGTTCAATTTGGTCTAGACCAAGTGGCTAGAGCTATTTCGGTTTGGTTTGTTGAACCAAAGCCGATTTGACATTTTGGCTTGAACCGGTTCACAATGGTGAACGCATGGTTCAATCCTAAAATGCGTTTGGGTTGAGTTGAGCGCATGGACTTGATGAGCTTCCATTTATGGAAAGTCATCAAGGGCCGGTTTCACTCACTTAAATGCCAAAAACGCATATGCGTTTGCTCTCTTCTCTTCAACGCATTCGACTTTGGTTGGGTGGTGATTGACGAAGAGAAGGAGACGTTGAGCGAGAGGAGCTCTCGGCCAAGAGGTTCATCATCCCCTTCCATTCGACGCTTGAAGGCTTGGGTGTCTTGCTAGCACAAGAGACCGCAAGGAGTAAGCATCTTCACCTTGTGTGTGAACTTGTGGAGGAGATCTACTTTGTTCTCTTTATCCAAGCCGACTTCCAAACATATGGCGTTGGTATGATTTTTATCTCAATCTATTCAATCGATTATAGTTGAACATATGGCATGCAAATGATCTTGAACCCTTGCTTCCGCTTGCATATTTTACATTAGCGCCATGCTTAGGGTTTTGCCCCCTTATGATTAGGGGTTCCTTCACATTCCTCATCGTGTGTGCGTCGACTAGGGAGAAGATCCCTTTCGGTCTTTGCTTCCAACACACCATCCAACGAATGGCGATGGTATGATTCTTCTTGATATTTGCAATCGGTTTTTCATAGTTGATCATATTATCATGCTAGTGATCCTTAAAACCCTTATTCCGCTGCGATGTTACACATGCGCCCATTAGGGTTTTTCGCTCCCCCTTGAAGGGGACCCCTGCAATTGGTATCAGAGCAGGTTTTTATGCATGATAAATATGTTTGCTGTGATTTGTGATCCTTGTATGCACCATATTACTAGATCTAGGCTACATGCGAAACTTTACTAGTTATGTATTGTTGTTGGCGCATGTATGTAGGTAGCGCTTCTATAAGTTGTTTTTGATGTTTATCTTAAAAATAAAATGACTTGTGCGCTTACCATTAGATCTAAATGGCGCCTGCAGTAAACCCTTAGACGGGTTATTAGGGTTGAAGTCGTCCTCTAGGTTAGATCCAACTGGTCTGATCAGACTATCTGACAGCCTAGATGGGTCGACCAGAGAGCACCTGTGCGCAAGCCATAGGTGGCTCTAGGTCGACTGCATCAAAGGCGTGTAGCGATGTCTGATGGAGACACTATATGAACGCACATGAGTTAGGCCCGGGGTCACACCCGTTTGCCAGATCTCATAGTGGTTGTTCAGCCCTGCCGCATGCATGTTTGACCACTGGGTCAACTCAAGTCAGTTAGGACTTGGTGCATGCAAGGGCAATGGATCTGACTAGGTTGGATGAGTGGATCCCTAGTAATGGACCGTTGTAAGGTTGTAGGGCCTATAAGGAAATTAAAATTCATACCTATGGGGTTTTTCGAAATTTAATTTCATGAATGGATCACATGATGATTGATGCATATGTATGTTTATTTAATCTTATGTGGGCTGCCCATGTTAAATGTGTGCTGTGCTGGGGCCTGCGTGCCTGGAAATGATTTTGTAAATTAATTTTAATTGTGATCTGCGAATCACCTTGTACTTAATTTATAAAATGTAATTGACCTGCGAGTCAATCTTGTCTAGATAGATTAATTTGTAAATTAATCAGACAAGAGCACTGAGCACACATGGCAGAGGCGCATGCAGCAGTGGCTTGACCAGGTGGGAGGTCTAGGGTTCGACCCTAGGATAGGCGCATTTTCTTGGTGGGCGCACCTTGAGCTGCAATGGGCGCTTGGGCCCTGGGTTGGGCCAGATGAGAAGAAAAAGCCCCATGAAGAAAGCAACTGAAGACTTAATTTAGGTTAAGGTCTTACTTAGGCTATGGGCTTTTACCACATAAGATCCATGCTTTCTTTTATTGTTTTATAAGTAGAACAGCATGTTTTAATTTATCTTCTGCTATCACCATAGGAATTGTATGATAGTGAGGAAGATAAAAGACCGTTAAAATCCAACGCTAAAATATCAAGCTCGTAAGCCTTCTGACGCGAAACCTCACTGTTCTGACTATCGTTGGAGCCGTGTTGTACCCACTCAGTGGGCACGTCCATATATCTTCAGACGGTGTGTGATTACACCTGCGTGTTACAGAGTAGGGATTTATCCCTTCTCGTTGCTCAGCATAGCACGTGGTGGTCCAGGGAGTAGGTCGGGTCAGCTTGACCATGTAGGCTACATATGTGGCGCATATGGTAGCACATGGAGGCAGCCATCTGTGGGGTCAGAGATTGTGTTGTACCAACTCAGTTGGCACAGTCGGCTGGATTGCCCAGATGAAGGGGAATCGCACGGGTTGGCGATTGGCTGGCACAGCCTACCAGAAATTAATGCTTGTCCTCTCTGTGCATCTTATCTCGCCTGAGCGGGACGCGGAGACCAAATATGAAATCTGGATCCCATCTCACTAAAAGAGTTTTACTCTTTCGGGCTGTTTTGCTGGATTTTTTAGCCAGATAAAATAGTGAGAAAAGGAATCATTCTTAAGTCCTGATTGATTCTTTACATTGATACTGACCTTGTTGTTCTTGCATTGTTGTAGATTCCTGCAGCAACGAACACCATGAGCTTCAATGTGCGATCCCTACTGGAAAGGGAGAAGTTTGCTGGGCCGAACTTCTCTAACTGGTTTGGACACCTTAAGATCGTTCTTAAGGCAGAGAGGAAACTGTATGTCCTCGAGACGGCGATACCGCCGCAGCCCGCTCCGAACGCCGCAAGGGCGGTTTGGGATGCCTATGAAAAGCACGTCAATGATAGCATTGATGTCGCTTGCCTGATGCTAGCGTCTATGACGCCACCGCTGCAGCGTCAGCATGAGGATATGTCGGCTATAGAAATTATAGCGAACCTCAAGATGCTGTATGCTGCACAGGCGAGGACAGAACGCTATAATCTGACGAAGCTGTTCTTTCAGAGCAAACTGGCCGAAGGGAGCCCAGTGGGAGCTCACGTGCTCAAGATGATTGGGCACAAGGAGGCTCTAGAGAAACTGGGGCATACCATCAACCAGGAGCTTGCTGTAGACATTATTCTGCAGTCTCTTCCGCCCTCTTTCGATGCGTTCATCATTAACTTTAATATGAACAAAATCGATTGTACTCCGGCAGAGCTGCTGAATATGCTCTTGACTACTGAGGAAACTCTGAAGGGTAAGCCTTCGACCTCTGTCTTGATCGTTCCTTCAAGGAACAAGAAGAAGGGGAAGAAGGGCAAAGCCCCCGTCAAGAACTACAACAAGGCTCTGAAGCAAAAGGTTAAGCGGTCCAAGGAATACAGGTGTTTCCACTGTGGCCAGCTGGGTCACTGGAAAAAGGACTGTAAAGCGCTCCAAGGAGACAAGAGGGGAAGCATCGCTTCTGGCTCAGGTATATTCGTGACTGAAGTCATGTTTTCATCTTCTTCTATATCATGGGTGTTGGACACTGCATGTGGAGTTCACATTTGTTCAAATGTACAGGAACTCAGGAGAAGAAGACAGGTGGGACAGCATGAGGTAGACCTACGCGTTGGAAACGGGGCACGGGTTGCTGCTGTTGCTGTAGGAGACTATTTCATTACTTTACCATCTGGCATTGTATTGGAATTAAACAATTGTTATTTTGTACCGAGTATTACTAAAAATATTATCTCAATTCCTGCTCTTGTCAGGAAAGGATTTGCCTTTGAATGCAATATTTCAAAGTGTGTTTTATCTTATGATAATATTGTTTATGCAACTGGTTCAATTAACAATGGGTTGTTCATGTTGGACATGGAACATTCGATACAAAACATTGATAATAAGAAAGCCAAGTATGCTAATGACAGCACCTTGCTATGGCATAGTCGTTTAGGCCATATAAACGAGAAGCGCATTAAGCGGTTGCATGATCATGGACTGCTGGGATCATTCTCCTATGTGGAGATTGATACATGCAAGGCTTGTTTGATGGGTAAAATGACGAAGTCTCCTTTTCCTCACAAAGGTCAAAGGGCTTCAGGTTTACTTGACCTTATACACAGTGATGTGTGTGGGCCATTTAGTAAACATGCCAGAGGTGGTTATCAGTACTTCATAACCTTTACTGATGATTTCAGTAGGTACGGTTATGTCTATCTTATGAGACATAAAAGTGAATCTTTTGACAAGTTCAAAGAGTTCAAGAATGAAGTACAGAATCAGCTAGGCCGAAATATCAAGACACTTCGCTCAGATCGAGGTGGAGAATACCTAAGTCATGCGTTTACTGACTATCTGAAAGAGTGTGGGATTATCTCACAGCTCACTCCGCCAGGAACACCGCAATGGAATGGTGTGTCCGAGAGGAGAAATAGAACGTTACTTGATATGGTTCGTTCTATGATGAGTCAGGCTACTCTTCCTTACTCTTTTTGGGGTTTTGCACTAGAAACAGCTGCAAAGGTACTAAACCGAATGCCATCCAAGGCAGTTTCAAAGACCCCATATGAGTTATGGTATGGGAAACAGCCAAGCTTGACATTTATCAGGATCTGGGGTTGCGAGGCTTATGTCAAAAAGCTCGCCTCTGGGAAACTAGAGAGCAGATCTGACAAATGCATCTTTGTCGGTTACCCTAAGGAAACTAAGGGTTATTATTTCTACGATCCCAAAGAGAACAAAGTATTTGTTGCTCGGACGGCCATATTTCTTGAGAAGGAGTTCCTTCTGTAAGAAGCCAGTGGGAGAGAAATAAAACTGGATGAGAATCCAGAGGAAGGACAAAGTAGTCAAGCACAGTTGGATGAGCCTGAGCCGGTCGAACAGGTTACTGAACAACCTGAGGCTCAGATATCACGGGAACCGCGAAGATCGGGTCGGATCCGTCGACATCCTGAGCGCTATGACGGAGTCTACATCATTGATAATGATGAACCCCTCACTTATGCGGATGCGGTCAGTGGACCGGAGTCAGCTAGATGGCTTGAAGCTATGCGAGCCGAGATGGACTCCATGTCAGATAACCAAGTCTGGGATTTGGTTGATCCGCCTCCGGGAGTGATCCCTATAGGCTGTAAATGGATCTTCAAGAAGAAGATTGACATGGATGGTAACGTGGTTACCTATAAAGGCAGGCTAGTTGCGAAAGGTTTCAAACAAATCTACGGGATAGATTATGATGAAACTTTCTCACCTGTAGCCATGTTTAAGTCTATTCGGATTCTTTTCGCGATAGCTGCATATTATGATTATGAGATCTGGCAGATGGATGTGAAAACAGCTTTCCTTAATGGAAATCTGGATGAGGATGTGTATATGACACAACCTGAGGGTTTCACTAATCCATCAGATCGTCATAAAATATGCAAGTTAAAGAAGTCTATTTATGGACTTAAGCAAGCATCAAGAAGCTGGAATATTCGTTTTGATGAATCAGTTACTGAATTTGGTTTCATCAAGAACGAGGATGACCCGTGTGTATATAAGAGGTTTAGTGGGAGCGTAATTACATTCCTAGTCCTCTACGTCGATGATATCTTGATCATTGGAAATGATATTCCTGAAATGCATGCGGTTAAGGCATGGTTAAGGAAATGTTTCCAGATGAAAGATCTAGGAGAAGCGGCCTATGTATTAGGTGTGAAGATCTACAGGGATAGATCTAAGAGGCTTCTCGGGTTGTGCCAGAGTACTTACATCGATAAAGTCCTGGAAAGATTTCATTTAGAGAATTCTAAACGAGGATATCTTCCAGTCAGACATGGTCTGAATCTTTCGAAGAGTCAGTGTCCACAAACACAGACTGAGAAAGATGAAATGGACAATACGCCTTATGCTTCGGCTATTGGGTCCATTATGTATGCGATGTTGTGTACTCGCCCAGACGTTGCTTACGGGTTAAGCGTGACCAGTCGGTTCCAAAGTAATCCAGGTATGGCGCACTGGATTGCAGTCAAGAACATTTTAAAATATCTGCGGAGGACCAAAGATATGTTCTTGATATATGGTGGTCAGGAAGAACTCAGTATTGAAGGATATACTGACGCTTCGTTCCAGTCAGACCAGGATGATTTCCGATCGCAATCAGGCTATGTTTTTAGCTTGAATGGTGGAGCAGTGGTGTGGAAGAGTTTCAAACAGTCAACTGTTGCTGATTCCACAACAGAAGCCGAGTATGTTGCAGCCTCGGAAGCATCCAAGGAGGCAGTCTGGATTCGTAAGTTCTTACGGGAACTTGGTGTCGTTCCTTCGAGTGCAGATCCTTTGGTTATCTTTTGTGATAACACTGGAGCAATCGCACAAGCAAAGGAACCTCGGTCGCACCAGAAGTCCAAGCACATACAGAGACGGTTTCATTTGATCCGGGAGATCATTGATCGTGGCGAGATCAAAATATGCAAGGTTCATACAGATGACAATCTGGCAGACCCGCTTACCAAGCCTCTGGCGCAGCAGAAGCATGAGAAGCACTGTAATAATATGGGTTTGAGATTTCTCAACCATTAGATTAAGTGCAAGTGGGAGATTGTTGGGGTATGCCCTTAGGCTAATGTTTGAGGCCTTGGGATTGTAACAGTATCATGTAATAAACTCTTCTGTTTATAAAGGCATGGTTGTTATTCAGTTTGTTACCTTGTCTGCTGTAATAAGTGTACTTCTGATTAATGTCTCAAAGCTGTTCAGCTAGGCTGACAGGCTTTATGTCCTTAGTCGAGATATCTTGGTGAACATGAGACAGCCTTGATATGATTGAGACTAATATGTGTTCTAATCTTATAGGATGCTTCGAGCATGGAATAAGGTGTAGACTCATGGGTACATTGGATGTACTGGACAGACCCTACTAGGATATTCAATTGTTTGTCACGATGTGAATATTCCTTGATTGCAACAAGTGGCACATTTCCTCTGACTTGAGATCACTTGTGTTTCTAAATGATGATTGTCATTGTTTTGGGGTAGTTCAATATCATTTGAAAGATAATGATTATAGACTATCTTGGATGGTGAGCTTGAATCAGGTTAGGGCACTGGTGATAGACATAGGATTGCCGTCTCCTTGTTTAAGGAGTGTGATGTTCTACAGGGGGCCCCCCCTTGATGAGATGATTGAGAAAGTGTATGGCCATACCCAGGTGACTGTGTTCATCTGATCTAATCATGCTTATCATATTGGAGCTACAAGCTTGACATGCTTGTCCAATAAGAATATCCAGTGGCAAAGGAAACATGTATGCCTTGTGAGTTAGAGTCACACTTGTGCTGTGGTTTGGGTGAAGTCTTGGAAGACTCTTTTGTTGGGTCCCCTTCAAGGGGGAGCGCAAGCAGATAAAACCCCTTTCAAGAGGGGGGCGAAACCCTATGGATGGCGCATCTTTGATTTTAAGCGGAAGCAAGGGTTTCAAGGGATCGGCATGCATGATATATGATCAACTGAAACGAAATGATTGCAATCATGAAGCAAGAATCATACCATGGCCATTAGATTGGACTCGGCTTGGAAGCAAGAAAACGATAGGGTTCTCCTCCAAAGTGTGCCACACACAAGATGAAGTTGGCCTACTCCTTGTCGTCCTTTGTGCTAGCAAAGGGCTTCAAAGGTCCTTGATCGAATGAAGGAGAGTTTGGTGTCTTCTTGGCTTTCCGAAAATCCTTCTTGCTCTCGGCGATGAGATACTCTACCAAGCTCTCTTCGCATGCACGAAGCCTTGAAGGATCTCAACGTTTTTCTTGGTCTCAAGGCGTTTTGGCGTTGAGGCTTCCCAATAAGGTAAGTCTTCACTCCATACGTTCACACTTAGTGAACTACACAAAACGCCCATCACATTGAACCATGCGTTCACCAAAAGGAACCGGTTCAATTGACTTTGGTTCAATGACCAAATCAAACCAAGACCAAACCAAATCAGCCCAAGAATTGGTCCAGACCAAAATAAACCCTAAGGTTCAAAATCTGACCGTTCATCTTTTGATGCCCTTGATCTCATCGATCTAGCATCCACACTCTCGATCGAAGCTTACCGATCTCAAGCCCTAATCAATCAAACATGATCAGACTGGATCTCACTTACAATCAGAGTTTAAACTCCTTTAAACTGAATCAAAACAATCCAGTCCACACGATCTGACTCAAGTAAGCCATATCACCAAATTGTGCGACCCTAAGGGTTTCCTTTAAATGTCGGTAACGACAACTTACGTTATCACGATCAGTGAGGGGTATCTAGCAACACATCACTGTCTCCCGATATAAAGGAAAGAGTCTTCCAAGACTACTCCCAAATCACAGCACAAGTGTGAATCTTCTTCACAAGGCATACATGTTTCCTTTGCCACTGGATGTTCTTATTGGACAAGCACGTCAAGCCTGTAACTCCAATACGATGAGCATGATTAGATCAGATGATCACAGTCATCTGGGTATGGCCATACACTTTCTCAATCATCTCATATAGGGGGGCCCTAGAACATCACACTCCTTAAACAAGGAGACGGCAATCCTGTATCTATCACTAGTGTCCTAACCTGACTCTTGATCATCATCCAAGATAGTCTATAATCATTATATTTCAGATGATATTGAACTACCTCAAAACAATGACATTCATCATTTAGAAACACAAGTGATCTCAAGTCAAAGGACATGTGCCACTTGTTGCATACAAGGATTATTCACATTGTGACAAGCAACCGAATATCCTAGTAGGGTCTGTCCAGTACATCCAATGTACCCATGAGTCTACATCTTATTCCATGCTCAAAGCATCCTATAAGATTAGAACTCATATTAGTCTCAATCATATCAGGGCTGTCTCAAGTTCACCAAGATATCTCGACTAAGGACATTACTGCATGTCAGCCTAGCTGAACAGCTTTGAGACATTAATCAGAAGTACACTTATTACAGCAGACAAGGTAACAATCTGAATAACAACCATGCCTTTATAAACTTAAGAGTTTATTACATGATACTTATACAATCCCAAGGCCTCAAACATTAGCCTTAAGGGCATACCCCAACAATCTCCCACTTGCACTTAATCTAATGGTTGAGAAATCTCAAACCCATATTATTACAGTGCTTCTCATGCTTCTGCTGCGCCAGAGGCTTGGTAAGCGGGTCTGCCAGATTGTCATCTGTATGAACCTTGCAGATTTTGATCTCGCCTCGATCAATGATCTCCCGGATCAAGTGAAACCGTCTCTGTATGTGCTTGGACTTCTGGTGCGACCGTGGTTCCTTTGCTTGTGCGATGGCTCCAGTGTTATCACAGAAGATAACCAAAGGATCTGCACTCGAAGGAACAACACCAAGTTCTCTCACGAACTTACGAATCCACACTGCCTCCTTGGATGCTTCCGAGGCCGCAACATACTCGGCTTCTGTTGTGGAATCAGCAACAGTTGACTGTTTGAAACTTTTCCACACCACTGCTCCACCATTCAAGCTAAAAACATAGCCTGATTGCGATCGGAAATCATCCTGGTCCGACTGGAACGAAGCGTCAGTATATCCTTCTATACTGAGTTCCTCCTGACCACCATATATCAAGAACATATCTTTGGTCCTCCGCAGATATTTTAAAATGTTCTTGACCGCAATCCAGTGCGCCACACCTGGATTACTTTGGAACCGACTGGTCACGCTTAACCCGTAAGCGACGTCTGGGCGAGTACACAACATCGCATACATAATGGACCCAATAGCCGAAGCATAAGGCGTATTGTCCATTTCATCTTTCTCAGTCTGTGTTTGTGGACACTGACTCTTCGAAAGATTCAGACCATGTCTGACTGGAAGATATCCTCTTTTAGAATTCTCTAAATGGAATCTCTCCAGGACTTTATCGATGTAAGTACTCTGGCACAGCCCGAGAAGCCTCTTAGATCTATCCCTGTAGATCTTCACACCTAACACATAGGCTGCTTCTCCTAGATCTTTCATCTGGAAACATTTTCCTAACCATGCTTTAACAGCATGCAGTTCAGGAATATCATTTCCAATGATTAAGATATCATCGACGTAGAGGACTAGGAAAGTAATCACGCTCCCACTAAACCTCTTATATACACACGGGTCATCCTCGTTCTTGATGAAACCAAACTCAGAGATTGATTCATCAAAATGAATATTCCAGCTTCTAGATCCTTGTTTAAGTCCATAAATGGACTTCTTTAACTTGCATATTTTATGACGATCTGATGGATTAGTGAAACCCTCAGGTTGTGTCATATACACATCCTCGTCCAGATTTCCATTAAGGAAAGCTGTCTTCACATCCATCTGCCAGATCTCATAATCGTAATATGCAGCTATCGCGAAAAGAATCCGAATAGACTTAAACATGGCTACAGGTGAGAAAGTTTCATCATAATCTATCCCGTAGATTTGTTTGAAACCTTTCGCAACTAGCCTGCCTTTATAGGTAACCACGTTACCATCCATGTCAATCTTCTTCTTGAAGATCCATTTACAGCCTATAGGGATTACTCCCGGAGGCGGATTAACCAAATCCCAGACTTGGTTATCTGACATGGAGTCCATCTCGGCTCGCATAGCATCAAGCCATCTAGCTGACTCCGGTCCACTGACCGCATCCGCATAAGTAAGGGGTTCATCATTATCAATGATGTAGACTCCGTCATAGCGTTCAGGCTGACGACGGATCCTTCCCGATCTTCGCGGTTCCCGTGATATTTGAGCCTCAGGTTGCTGAGTAACCTGATCTACCGGCTCAGGCTCATCCAACTGTGCTTGACTACTTTGCCCTTCCTCTGGATTCTCATCCAGCTTTATTTCTCTCCCACTGGCCTCTTGCAGAAGAAACTCCTTCTCAAGAAATATGGCCGTCCGAGCAACAAATACTTTGTTCTCTTTGGGATCGTAGAAATAATAACCCTTAGTTTCCTTAGGGTAACCGACAAATATACATTTCTCAGATCTGCTCTCCAGTTTCCCAGAGGCGAGCTTTTTGACATAAGCCTCGCAACCCCAGATCCTGATAAAAGTCAAGCTTGGCTGTTTCCCATACCATAACTCATATGGCGTCTTAGAAACTGCCTTGGATGGCACTCGGTTTAGTACCTTTGCAGCTGTTTCCAGTGCAAAACCCCAAAAGGAGTAAGGTAGTGTAGCCTGACTCATCATAGAACGAACCATATCAAGTAATGTTCTATTTCTCCTCTCGGACACACCATTCCATTGCGGTGTTCCTGGCGGAGTGAGCTGTGAGATAATCCCACACTCTTTTAGATAGTCAGTAAACACATGACTCAAGTATTCTCCACCTCGATCAGAACGAAGTGCCTTGATATTTCGGCCTAACTGATTTTGTACTTCATTTTTGAACTCCTTGAACTTGTCAAAAGATTCACTTTTATGTCTCATTAAATAGACATACCCATACCTACTGAAATCATCAGTAAAGGTAATGAAGTACTGATAGCCACCTCTGGCATGTTTACTAAATGGCCCACACACATCACTGTGTATAAGGTCAAGTAAACCTGAAGCCCTTTGACCTTTATTAGGAAAAGGTGACTTCGTCATTTTACCCATTAAACAAGCTTTGCATGTATCAATCTCCTCATAGGAGAATGATCCCAGCAGTCCATGATCATGCAACCGCTTAATGCGCTTCTCGTTAATATGGCCTAAACGACTATGCCATAGCAAGGTGCTGTCATCAGCATACTTGGCTTTCTTATTATCAATGTTATGTACAGAATATTCCATGTCCAACATGAATAACCCATTGTTAATTGAACCAGTTCCATAAACAATATTATCATAAGATAAAACACACTTTGAAATGTTGCATTCAAAGGCAAATCCTTTCTTGACAAGAGCAGGAATAGAGATAATATTTTTGGTGATACTCGGTACAAAATAACAATTGTTTAATTCCAATACAATGCCAGATGGTAAAGAAATGAAATAGTCTCCTACAGCAACAGCAGCAAGCCGTGCCCCGTTTCCAACGCGTAGGTCTACCTCATGCTGTCCCACCTGCCTTCTTCTCTTGAGTTCCTGTACATTTGAACAAATGTGAACTCCACATGCAGTGTCCAACACCCATGATATAGAAGAAGATGAAACCATGACTTCCGTCACGTAAATACCTGAGCCAGAAGCGATGCTTCCCCTCTTATCTCCTTGGAGCGCTTTACAGTCCTTTTTCCAGTGACCCAGCTGGCCACAGTGGAAACACCTGTTGTCCTTGGACCGCTTCACCTTCTGTTTCAGAGCCTTACTGTAGTTCTTGACAGGGGCCTTGCCCTTCTTCCCCTTCTTCTTGTTCCTTGAAGGAACCATCAAGACAGAGGTTGAAGGCTTTCCCTTCAGAGTTTCCTCAGTAGTCAAGAGCATATTCAACAGCTCTGCCGGTGTACAATCGATTTTGTTCATATTAAAGTTAATGATGAACGCATCGAAAGAAGGCGGAAGAGACTGCAGAATGATGTCTACAGCAAGCTCCTGGTTAATGGTATGCCCCAGTTTCTCCAGAGCCTCCTTGTGCCCAATCATCTTGAGCACGTGAGCTCCCACTGGGCTCCCTTCAGCCAGTTTGCTCTGAAAGAAGAGCTTCGTCAGATTATAGCGTTCTGTCCTCGCCTGTGCAGCATACAGCATCTTGAGGTTCGCTATGATCTCTATAGCCGACATATCCTCATGCTGACGCTGCAGCGGTGGCGTCATAGACGCTAGCATCAGGCAAGCGACATCAATGCTATCATTGACGTGCTTTTCATAGGCTTCACGAACCGCCCTTGCGGCATTCGCAGCGGGTTGAGGCGGCACAGCCGTCTCGAGGACATACAGTTTCCTCTCTGCCTTAAGAACGATCTTAAGGTGTCCGAACCAGTCAGAGAAGTTCGGCCCAGCAAACTACTCCCTTTCCAGTAGGGATCGCACATTGAAGCTCATGGTGTTCGTTGCTGCAGGAATCTACAACAATGCAAGAACAGCAAGGTCAGTATCAATGTTAAGAATCAATCAGGACTTAAGAATGATTCCTTTCTCACTATTTTGTCTGACTGAAAAATCCAGTAAACAGTCCGAAAGAGTAACACTCTTTTAGTGAGATGGGATCCAGATTTCATACTTGGTCTCCGCGTCCCGCTCAGGCGAGATAAGATGCACAGAGATGACAAGCACTAATTTCTGGTAGGCTGTCCCAGCCAATCGCCAACCCGTGCGATTCCCCTTCATCTGGGCAATCCAGCAGACTGTGCCAACTGAGTTGGTACAACAGAGTCTCTGATCCCACAGATGGCTGCCTCCATGTGCTACCATATGCGCCACATATGTAGCCTACATGGTCAAGCTGACCCGACCTACTCCCTGGACCACCATGTGCTATGCTGAGCAACGAGAAGCGATAAATCCCTTCTCTGTAACACGCAGGTGTAATCCCGCACCGTCTGAAGATAGATGGACGTGCCCACTGAGTGGGTACAACACGGCTCCAACGATAGTCAGAATGGTGAGGTTTCGCGTCAGAAGGCTTACGAGCTTGATATTTTAGCGTTGGATTTTACCGGTCTTTTATCTTCTTGACTATCATGCAAGTCCTATGGTGATAGCAGAAGATAAACTCATGCATTTCTAATTATAAAAGCAATAAATAGAAAGCATGCTGATCTTATGTGGTAAAAGCCCATGAACCCTAAGTAAGACCTTAATTTTACTTAAGTCTTCACTTGAGCTCCTTTTGCATCTCATCTGGTCCTACCCAGGGCCCTAGCGCCAAGAGCACCTTAGGTGCGCCACCAGCTGAATGCCCCTCTTGGATGTGTGCCTTTGTGCTCTTGTCTAATCAAAATACATTTTGATCTATCTAGACAAGTTTGACTCGCAGGTCAAATATACAATAAATTAATTACAAATGTGATTCGCAGATCACAAAATAATATTAACTTATAATTAACCAGGCACGCAGGCCCCAGCACAGCACACATTAGGGCAACCCACATAAGATTAAATAAACAAGCATATAGTATCAAATCAACATGTGATCCATTCATGAAATTAAATTTTTGAAAACCCCATGGTATCAATTTTAATTTCCTTATGTGCCCTACAACCTTACAATGGTCCATTGATAGGGATCCACTCATCCAACTAGTCAGATCCAGTGCCCTTGCATGCACCAAGTCCTAACTGACTCGAGTTGACCTAATGGTCAACCATGCATGCGCCAAGGGCTGAACAACCCTCATAAGTTCTGGCAAGCGGGTGTGACCCCGGGCCTAACTCATGTGTGTTCACTAGTTGTCTCAACCAGACCTCGCTACACGCCTGAGATGCAATCGACCTATGGCCACCTCGTGCTTGCGCACAGGTGCCATCTGGTCGATCCATCTAGGCTGTCAGATGGTCTGATCAGACTATGTGGATCTAACCTAGAGGTGACTTCAACCCCATCAACCCATCTAAGGGTTTATAGTAGGGCCTTAGATCTAGATAGGCGCGCAAGTTCCTTTTGTTTTGTAAGAAAAACTACATAAGCGCCAACACATGCGCAACAAGAAAAACTTGCATGGAAACTTAAGCATGCGCCAAGGAGACATACATCAAGTTTCGGATATGCAAAGTTAACATGTAACTCACGCATGTCGATTAGATCTAAGCATATCATTGCAAACAAGGATCACAAAAGTTTAAGCAATCATAATAACATGCATATTACCCCTCTGATACCAATTGTTGGGTCCCCTTCAAGGGGGAGCGCAAGCAGATAAAACCCCTTTCAAGAGGGGGGCGAAACCCTATGGATGGCGCATCTTTGATTTTAAGCGGAAGCAAGGGTTTCAAGGGATCGGCATGCATGATATATGATCAACTGAAACGAAATGATTGCAATCATGAAGCAAGAATCATACCATGGCCATTAGATTGGACTCGGCTTGGAAGCAAGAAAACGATAGGGTTCTCCTCCAAAGTGTGCCACACACAAGATGAAGTTGGCCTACTCCTTGTCGTCCTTTGTGCTAGCAAAGGGCTTCAAAGGTCCTTGATCGAATGAAGGAGAGTTTGGTGTCTTCTTGGCTTTCCGAAAATCCTTCTTGCTCTCGGCGATGAGATACTCTACCAAGCTCTCTTCGCATGCACGAAGCCTTGAAGGATCTCAACGTTTTTCTTGGTCTCAAGGCGTTTTGGCGTTGAGGCTTCCCAATAAGGTAAGTCTTCACTCCATACGTTCACACTTAGTGAACTACACAAAACGCCCATCACATTGAACCATGCGTTCACCAAAAGGAACCGGTTCAATTGACTTTGGTTCAATGACCAAATCAAACCAAGACCAAACCAAATCAGCCCAAGAATTGGTCCAGACCAAAATAAACCCTAAGGTTCAAAATCTGACCGTTCATCTTTTGATGCCCTTGATCTCATCGATCTAGCATCCACACTCTCGATCGAAGCTTACCGATCTCAAGCCCTAATCAATCAAACATGATCAGACTGGATCTCACTTACAATCAGAGTTTAAACTCCTTTAAACTGAATCAAAACAATCCAGTCCACACGATCTGACTCAAGTAAGCCATATCACCAAATTGTGCGACCCTAAGGGTTTCCTTTAAATGTCGGTAACGACAACTTACGTTATCACGATCAGTGAGGGGTATCTAGCAACACATCACTGTCTCCCGATATAAAGGAAAGAGTCTTCCAAGACTACTCCCAAATCACAGCACAAGTGTGAATCTTCTTCACAAGGCATACATGTTTCCTTTGCCACTGGATGTTCTTATTGGACAAGCACGTCAAGCCTGTAACTCCAATACGATGAGCATGATTAGATCAGATGATCACAGTCATCTGGGTATGGCCATACACTTTCTCAATCATCTCATATAGGGGGGCCCTAGAACATCACACTCCTTAAACAAGGAGACGGCAATCCTGTATCTATCACTAGTGTCCTAACCTGACTCTTGATCATCATCCAAGATAGTCTATAATCATTATATTTCAGATGATATTGAACTACCTCAAAACAATGACATTCATCATTTAGAAACACAAGTGATCTCAAGTCAAAGGACATGTGCCACTTGTTGCATACAAGGATTATTCACATTGTGACAAGCAACCGAATATCCTAGTAGGGTCTGTCCAGTACATCCAATGTACCCATGAGTCTACATCTTATTCCATGCTCAAAGCATCCTATAAGATTAGAACTCATATTAGTCTCAATCATATCAGGGCTGTCTCAAGTTCACCAAGATATCTCGACTAAGGACATTACTGCATGTCAGCCTAGCTGAACAGCTTTGAGACATTAATCAGAAGTACACTTATTACAGCAGACAAGGTAACAATCTGAATAACAACCATGCCTTTATAAACTTAAGAGTTTATTACATGATACTTATACAATCCCAAGGCCTCAAACATTAGCCTTAAGGGCATACCCCAACATCTTTCCTTTCTATCGGGAGACAGTGATGTGTTGCTAGATACCCCTCACTGATCGTGATAACGTGAGTTATCGTTACCGACATTTAAAGGAAACCCTTAGGGTCGCACAATTTGATGATATGGCTTACTTAAGTCAGATCGTGTGGACTGAATTGTTTAGGTTCAGTTTAAAGGGGTTTTAAACTCTGATTGTGAGTGAGATCTGGTCTGATCATGTTTGATTGATTAGGGCTTGAGATCGGTAAGCTTCGATCGAGAGATTTGATGCTGGATCGGTGAGATCGGGAGCATCATGAGATCAACGGTGATCTTGAACCTTGAGGTTCAATAAGATCGACCATTGCTTGGGCTGATTTGGTCTTGGACCAAAGTCATTTGAACCGGCTCATCTTGTGAGCGCTTGGTTCAAAGATTCGAGTAGGGTGAAGGAGTTACGGTTCACTTCATGTGAACACATAACCGTTGAGAGTAATGGGTTGCTATTTTTGGATAGCAACGCCTCCACGTTGATTACAACGTTCACTCTATCGCCTCTCATCACCTTGGACGAAATTTTACTCTCTTCTCGTGTGACAAAGCTCTCGACGAGTGTAGAGGAAGTTCTTCTTAACCAAGCCCAAAGGATCTCATCTCCTCCACGCGCAAAGGACCCTTGAAGCTTTGCTAGCACAAAGACGACAAGGAGAAGCCATTCCTCATCGTGTGTGCGTCGACTAGGGAGAAGATCCCTTTCGGTCTTTGCTTCCAACACACCATCCAACGAATGGCGATGGTATGATTCTTCTTGATATTTGCAATCGGTTTTTCATAGTTGATCATATTATCATGCTAGTGATCCTTAAAACCCTTATTCCGCTGCGATGTTACACATGCGCCCATTAGGGTTTTTCGCTCCCCCTTGAAGGGGACCCCTGCAACATGGGAGTTATCTCAAGATTTAAAGTTAAACCCATGTAACGATCTGCAGAGGCGTGAAGAACAAACATTGCCTATTCATCACTGCGCCTCCTATCCACCTGAAGAACGATAAACATTATTTTAGTCAAGCTAAGGACCTTAAACAAGCTGAAGGAACCCCTAACATAAAGGGGGGGGGGGGGAAAACCCTAATCATGCGCATCTAGCATGCATGGCGGAAAATAGGGTTTCAAAATCGCATATGAAACTATATGATCAACTTAAGTTATGAGAAATCATACCAACGCCATAGGCTTGGAATTCGGCTTGGAAGAAGAGATCAAATTAGGTCTCCTCCACAAGTCCACACACAAGATGAAGATGCTCACTTCCTTGAGATCTCTTGTGCTAGCAAGACACCCAAGCCTTATCTTGTCGAATGGAAAGGGTTTGATGAGATGAATCCGTTCGGCCGAGAGCTTCTCTTGGATGTCTACACCACACCTTCGTCAACCACACCTCGAAAGGAATCAAGGCGTTGAAGTGAGGAGCTCAACGCATAAGCGTTTTGGCATTGAAGCAAAACCGGCCCTTGATGACTTTCCATAAATGGAAGTCAATCAAGCCATGCGTTCAAGCCAACCCAAAACGCATTTTGGCATTGAACCAAGCGTTCATATTTGTGAACCGGTTCAATCCAAAATGTCAAATCAGCTTTGGTTCATCAAACCAAACCGAAATAGCTCAAGCCACTTGGTCTAGACCAAATCGAACCCCAAGGCTTATGATCTAACCGTTCATCTCCTGATGCCCCTGATCTCTCCGATCTAGCATCACCTCTCTCGATCGAAGCTTACCGATCTCAAGCCCTAATCAATCAAACATGATCAGACCAGATCTCACTTACAATCAGAGATTAAATCCCTTTAATCTGAACTCAAAGAATCCAGTCCATACGATCTGACTTAAGTAAGCCATATCACCAAATTGTGCGACCCTGAGGGTTTCCTCTAAATGTCGGTAACGATAACTTACGTTATCACGATCAGTGAGGGGTATCTAGCAACACATCACTGTCTCCCGATATAAAGGAAAGAGTCTTCCAAGACTACTCCCAAACCATAGCACAAGTGTGACTCAATTCACAAGGCATACATATGTCCTTTACCACTGGATGTTCTTATTGGACAAGCATGTCAAGCCTGTAACTCCAATACGATGAGCATGATTAGATCAGATGCACATAGTCATCTGGGTATGGCCATACACTATCTCAATCATCTCATAAGGGGGCCCTTTAGAACATCACACTCCTTAAACAAGGAGACGGCAATCCTATGTCTATCACTAGTGTCCTAACCTGATTCAAGCTCACCATCCAAGATAGTCTATAATCATTATGTTTCAAATGATATTGAACTACCTCAAGACAATGACAATCATCATTTAGAAACACAAGTGATCTCAAGTCAAAGGACATGTGCCACTTGCTGCTTACAAGGATTATTCACATTGTGACAAGCAATGGAATATCCCAGTAGGGTCTGTCCAGTACATCCAATGTACCCATGAGTCTACATCTTATTCCATGCTCGAAGCATCCTATAAGATTAGCACTCATATTAGTCTCAATCATATCAAGGCTGTCTCATGTTCACCAAGATATCTCGACTAAGGACATATAGCCTGTCAGCCTAGCTGAACAGCTTTGAGACATTATTCAGAAGTACACTTATTACAGCAGACAAGGTAACAACCTGAATAATAACCATGCCTTTATAAACTTAAGAGTTTATTACATGATACTAATACAATCCCAAGGCCTCAAACATTAGCCTTAAGGGCATACCCCAACACAAGCACTACCTGGGAGGCAACCCAAAGGCTCTGAATTTTATTAATTTCAGCACTTTTTATTTTTCATTAGGTTAGACACTATACATTAAGGAAGGTTTACGGCTGAAGCCATGATCTGTTTACGGACCATAAGTTCTTACAGTTTAAACTTCACTGGCGACTACGCTCGTAATTCACCGATTTTCAACGATTCCTCCCGCGAGCGGCGACGAAACCCTTCCACCTGCCTTCCTCTACTTCCAGCAAGTGATTTCCAGCCACCTTCCATCGGATTTCCACCGAAGTTCATGGAGAATTGCCGTTCGTCTGCCGACCCGCCGTTGATCGATTTTCGGCCGATTCGACGCCAATTTCCACACAGATCTGTTAGTTTTCTCTGCTCAGACTAGTGATTCATCATCAGTACTCATATTTCATACATATAACACTGATTTGGAGCTGTTTGATCGGATTTTGCGGGCGATTTCTTACTTGGTTTTCATGGACGAATATCAAAGTTACTGTAGCAGCATGTTTTTGCTAGAAATTTACATATTTTGGATTGTTTCGATCAGGATTATGGCACCGAAGAGATCGGTGAGGACTAGACCCTATGGGGCGGTGAGGAAGGAGAGTGTACGAGGATCGTACCCTCCTATTTATCGTAGGTATAGGATGGTCCATAGAGTACTCCCGGAGAGATTTGAGCTTGCAGAGATGTCGGTAGTGGAGTCTCCGATACCGTTTGACCTATATCCTCCCTCCGACACACCTTGGGAGTATCCCAGTGTCTTTGACGAGATTGGTATTGAGAGGACGTCACTGGCTCCTAGCACCTCCTTTGCACCCAGTACATCGCAGATGGTAATACCTGAGTCAGTCAGCTCTCCGAAATTAGAGATTATATCAGAGAGTCGTGATCCGAAGATCGCTAGATGGTACGCTAGGAAGCATACCACGAGAGGCATGACTACGCGGGGGAGGAGAGTTACCAGACCACTATCACCCGTTGTAGAGACAGCTGAGATATCTGTAGCACCCCCAGTGCCAGCACCTACAGTAGTTGAGACTACTCCGATGGATGTAGAGGAGTCTACCACATTGGTGCCTCCGGTTGATTTACGGTACCGTATTTCAATGCGCTTCAGAACAGAAACATTGCCTGATTTTACGGCACCCCCGTAAAGGATTACATGGGCTGTATTTTCTGATCACTTCCGAACAGAAAGTTTCCTCGATTTTACGGTAGTACTGTAAACCAAATTACGGTGCCGTAATTCCCAGATGACATCAGAACAGAAGACTCGAGGGATTTTATGGCAGTACCGTAAGATATTACACTGCCGTATTTTTGTTTTTGAACGCGACTCCCAGGTCAATTTCGACACCCGAATTTTGCGGAGATTATTGCGGTCGATCCAAAGCTTAAAACAAAAGACTGAAAAAAAGGAAAAAGGGAGCTTTGAACGGAAAGATTACACACACACCGAAAGCCCTATTTTGATTGTCTATCGAGGGAGAAATCGTCATCCACGCTGCCGCCTAGGGTTTCGCCGCCGTGCTCGATCTAGACGATCTCCGGCCGTGATTTTCATACTGAAGCTTCATCTGAAGGAGGAGACGACGGGCCAGAAGTTTCAGACAGAAAGGAGATCAATTGAATGAGAAATGAAGGAAAGAAGAGGCACCGACACTATTCATCACCTCTAATTGGAAATTACGGCTGTGAAATACTTCACAGCCGTGCTGTATTTTCTAGACTTCTCTTTTCCTTTGATTTTCGATCATCTGAAACCATGGAATGCTGTAACTCCTTTACCATGATAGCTTAAACTACTCTTGGGACATGGGGGAGTAGTTCACTTAATTTGCAATGACTAGATAACTATTTTTTTTATATATTTCGTTGAGTTTAATCTTAGCATGATGATTTTGCTCATGTGATAATTGTGCTTAGACTCTCTATAAGTCCATGTTATTATTTATGTTCTTAGAATTTTCGCTATTGACTGAAAGGTAATTGCTTGAGAATTTGGAACCCTAGAATTGCATGTTTGGAACCCTTCCTTAGGTTTGATCCAACTTGATATGTTCTAGTAGAATTATTGCCATGATTATAACATGAATCTATAGATCGAATCTATTTGTCAAACGTGGAGATCTTGCACGAAAGTGAGGATCGGAACGTTGGAGATCCACGAGTAAAACTAGTGTCGAGGCTCAGATGCACGAAAGTGATCCTTGAGCTTCCTAGATTGATAATTTACTTATCTTCAACGTTGGGACAAATCTTGTGCGAAAGCGAAGATAAATCCCTGCGTGATTGTTTGCACGAGAGTGAAACAATCCTTTTATTAGGTAAATTGTATCTTCATCATGATAAAATTAAACTGACGAAATCCTTATTCATATCTAGTCATAAAAGTTAAGTGAACGAAACCCTAGTCTCAGCTTTCTCTCCGACAGTTTTGTTCCGTGTGTTTGCGATATTTTCTTAACTTTCATTAGATTGCCTAGATAGTGAAAAATCAATTATTCAATACTTGACAACGTAGGTCCCTATGGATTCGATACTTTTTTATTACTTCGTGTACCCGTGCACTTGCGAGATAACAACAAGTTTTTGACGCCGTTACCGAGGATTAGTCCAAGGTACACGCGTGCCAAACTTGTAGCGTTACCTTACGTTACAACAAGTTTTTGGCGCCGTTGCCGGGGATCTTAGTTTTGTCAATATTGAAGACATTGAGATTATTGCTAGACTAGGTTTCATTTATGTTTTATCTTTTTATTCTTTTCTGTTTACTTACATCATTTGATCAGTTTGCTCTAGTGTGCGCAGGAAATTCATTTCTAATGTTTGAGCAAAGATCACTAAAGGACTATGTAGCCCCTAATCCCCAAGGGATACACTTTAGCAGTGCTAAACCTGCAATTGAGGCCACCAACTTTGAAATTAATCCTGCCCTATTGACTATGATTCAGCAGAATCAGTTTGGAGGATCATCAATCGAAGATCCTTATTCACACTTATATGTTTTTCTTGAATATTGCGATACCATAAAAATTCATGGAGTTTCTGATGACGCACTAAAACTGATATTATTCCCTTTTTCTCTCAGGGATCAAGCACGATCTTGGTTGCATTCTCGTCAACCCAATACCTTCACAACATGGGGACAATTATCAAAAGCTTTTCTGATAAAATATTTTCCACCAAGCAAGACTATCCAATTGAGGATTCAAATCATGAACTTTCAACATAAGAGCGGAGAATGACTCAGCAAGGCATGGGAGAGATTCAATGATTTACAACGGAAGTGTCCTAACCATGGCTTTGAAAATGAGTTTCTAATTCAGACATTTTATTATGGCTTAGCTTATAATACCCGTCTAATTATTGATGCTGCCGTAGGAGGAGCCTTGATGAATAGAACATTTGACGATGCTTTCAAGTTACTTGAGGAGATGTCCTTGAATCATAGCCAATGGGCTCTAGATGAAGGAATACTATATTGTCATCAACATGGTAAGAATGAGAATGAGGATCAGCAACCCTTGACTGAAGAGGTTAGTGAACCCATGCTAGAAAAATTTTCAGCTCGCCAAATTCAATCGTTGCAAATTCAAAACACAAAAAAATTTGAGGATCTTGAAGAAACTGTTAGTCATCTTGCTTCTCAGTTAGAATCCTTAGTGGCGTACAATAAAATTATAGAAGAACAAATATCTAGATTAAGCTCTGGGGAACATTGCAATACCATTATCACTAGAAGTGGGAGACAATTAGGAGAACTTAAGGAGAAAGAGTCTATAAATGATCATGATGAAGAATTAGAATTAGAAGAATCTTCTGAACATAAACAAACCCTACCTAGTTTAACACCTCAAAAGGGAAGTAAACCAAAAGGGGATGTGCCATGTAAAGAAGATGATCCTAAGATTAATCTACCTCCACCCTATAGACCACCAATACCTTTTCCCCAAAGGTTAGTGCAAGAAAAGTTAGATAAGCAATTTGGGAAATTTCTTAATGTTTTGAAAAAGCTTTACATTAACATACCATTTACTAATGCTTTATCTCAAATGCCCATATATGCTAAATTTTTGAAAGAAATCTTGTCTAACAAAAGAAAGATAGAGAACTATGGTACTGTGGCTTTAACTGAGGAATGTAGTGTTGTTATTCAAAACAGGTTGCCACCAAAATTGAATGATCCAGGTAGCTTTTCTATCCCATGTTTTATTGGTAGTATGGCTTTCGACCGAGCCTTATGTGATCTAGGGGCTAGTGTAAGTCTCATGTCTTTGTCTGTGTGTAGGAAATTAGACATAGGAACTCCTAAGCCGACTACAATTTCTTTGCAGCTCGCCGATCGATTAGTAAAATATCTAGTAGGTATTCTAGAGGATGTTCCTATACAAGTCGGTAAGTACTTCATGCCTGCTAATTTTGTGGTACTTGAAATGGAAGAGGATGCCAAGATTTCTATTATTTTGGGTAGGCCGTTCTTAGCCACTGCTGGAGCCCTTATTGATGTACGGAACGGTACACTTACTTTAAGAATTGGCAATGATAAGATTGAGTTTGACTTGAATAATTCATTGAAAAAACCTGCATATGCTAGTTCTTGTTGCACTATTCATGCCTTTGATAACACAGTTTATGATGTTAGTTGTTTGTTTGATGATTCTTCTGCTGATGTTTCTTTTTCTGATTCTTCTTCTAATACCTCGAAAAATTCTTGTGAAAAAATTGATAATTCTGGTTTTGAGAATGATTTTGATGAATTCGATGATGAAAAATATGATATTTTAAATTGTGCTACTTTTAATAATGAAAGTGAAAAGATCCCTAAAGTTGAGTTGAAAGTTTTACCTGATAATCATAGTATGAATTTCTTGGTTCTAACTCTACCTACCTTGTGATTGTGGATGCTAAATTAGATGCCAGGGAAACTGATCTACTCTTGAAGGAGTTAAGAATTCATAGAAAGGTAATTGGGTATTCTATTGTTGACTTAAAAGGGATTAACCCTTCTTTTTGTATGCACAGGATTCACATGGAAGATGAGCACAAACCACATGTAGATTTTCAGAGAAGACTCAACCCGTCTATGAAGGAAGTGGTGAAGAAGGAAGTACTAAAATTACTAGATGCAGGTATTATCTACCCTATCTCAGATAGTAAGTGGGTGAGTCCTGTACACTGTGTTCCAAAGAAGGGAGGTGTCACTGTAATGAAAAATAATGATAATGAATTGATACCTATTAGAAATGTCACTAGTTGGCGTATGTGTATTGATTATAGAAAATTAAATGTTGCCACTAGGAAAGATCATTTTCCCTTACCTTTCATTGATCAAATGGTAGAAAGACTTGCCAAACACTCTCACTTTTGCTTTCTTGATGGGTATTCCGGATTTTTTCAGATTCCTATTCATCCTGATGATCAGGATAAAACCACTTTTACATGTCCTCATGGTACTTTTGCTTATAGAAGAATGCCTTTTGGTTTATGCAATGCACCTGCAACTTTTCAAAGCTGTATGATGGCAATTTTTTCTGAATTTATTGAAGACTTCATGGATGTTTTTATGGATGATTTCTCTGTCTATGGTTTCACTTTTGATGACTGCTTAGCTAATCTCTCTAGAGTTTTACAAAGATGCAAAGAGACTAACCTTGTCTTGAATTGGGAAAAGTGTCACTTTATGGTTACACAGGGGATAGTTTTAGGCCATCTTGTTTCAAAGAGAGGGATTGAAGTGGACAAGGCCAAGATAGAAGTGATTGAGAAGCTAGCACCACCCACCACTGTAAAGGAGATTATGAGCTTTTTGGGAATGCAGGGTTTATAGGAGATTCATCAGGGACTTCTCTAAACTTGCTAAACCTTTAACTGATTTACTTTGTAAAGATGCCAAATTCTGCTTTGATGAGAAATGTCTGTTTGCTTTTCAGGAGTTAAAGAAAGCTTTGGTTTCAGCACCCATCATTCAACCCCCAAATTGGGACTTACCCTTTGAACTCATGTACGACGCCAGTGATTATGCAGTGGGAGCAGTCTTGGGACAGAGAAAAGATAAGAAACCTCAGGTTATCCACTATGCCAGCAAGACTTTGGATGAGACACAAAAAAATTACACCACCACTGAGAAAGAATTATTGGCCATAGTATTTGCTTTTGATAAATTTAGGTCATACTTAATTAACTCCAAAGTGGTAGTGTACACTGACCATGCAGTTGTGAAATACTTAATGCAGAAAAAAGACAGCAAACCACGATTACTCAGATGGATTTTACTTCTGCAAGAATTTGATTTGGAGATTAAAGACAAAAAGGGATCAGAAAACCTTGTTGCAAATCATCTCTCAAGAATAATGGTAGACACTGAAAAGAATAATGAGATCAATGATTCCTTCCCTGAAGAACAGTTTTTAACCATTGAACAGATCAGAACTCCCTGGTATGCTGATATAGTGAATTACCTTGTTGCTAATGTTTTTCCTCCTGATTTGAGCTACCAAAAAAAGAAGAAGTTCTTGGCTGAGGTAAAACACTATTTTTGGGATGAGCCTTATGTGTTTAGAAGATGTACAGACGGTATTTTTAGAAGATGTGTACCTGAAGAAGAAATCACAGATATTTTGTGCCAATGTGATGGATCCTCTTATGGTGGTCATGTCGGTACTGAAAAGACTGCCTATAAAGTGTTACAATCAGGATTTTATTGGCCTACCATTTTCAAATATGCTAGAAACTTTGTGTTATCTTGTGATAGATGTCAAAGAACGGGGAACATTAGTAGAAGACATGAGATGCCACTGTCCAACATTCTTGAAGTTGAAATATTTGATGTTTGGGGGATAGACTTTATGGGACCTTTCCCATCCTCAGGAGGTAACAAATTCATTCTGGCAGTAGTTGAATATGTTTCAAAATGGGTTGAAGCTCTTTCTTCACCGACCAATGATTCAAGAGTTGTTGGTAAATTTTTCAAAAAGATCATATTTCCATGGTATGGGACCCCGCGGGTAGTAATCAGTGATAGAGGGTCACATTTCATATAACACAAATTTTCAGCCTTAGAAAATATGGAGTGAATCATAGAGTGGCAACACCTTATCATCCTCAAACAAGTGGACAAGTGGAGATATCAAACAGAGAAATCAAGGGAATTTTAGAGAAGTCCGTGTCAAGCACTAGGAAAAATTGGGCATTCAAACTTGATGATGCCTTGTGGGCATACCGGACTACTTTTAAAACACCAATAGGTATGTCTCCATTTCAATTGATTTATGGAAAATCATGTCACCTGCCTGTGGAACTTGAACACAAAGCATACTGGGCAATCAAGATGCTGAATTTCGACTTAAAGAGTGTGGGGGAAAAATGGAAATTACAATTGAATGAGCAAGATGAGATTAGACTCTCTGCATATGAGAATGCAAAAATTTACAAGGAGAGGACAAAAAGATGGCACGATCGACATATTTTCAGGGGAGATTTCCAACCAGGTGACTTTATTCTTTTATTCAATTCTAGATTGAGACTTTTTCCTAGAAAACTTAAGTCTCGATGGTCTTGGCCTTTTCAGGTAAAGAAAGCTTATCCTTACGGAGCCGTGGATGTATGGAGTGAAGAAACAAGAGAATTCAAGGTTAATGGTCAGAGACTTAAGCACTATTATCAAGAAGAGCTAATTGAAGAAAAAAAGAGTTTTTATTTAGATGAACCACGATCAAATCTGAGTGTTAAAGGGTCAAGCTAAAGACCTTTAAATTAGCGCTTCTTGGGAGGCAACCCAAGCTTTCTAACTTTAGTTCCCTTCCTTTTATTTACTTTTATCTTGGTTTTATCTTAGAATTAGCTTTTATTTCTGAAAAAGAAGCACGGAGAGGAGAAGAAAAAGAAAACTCGACACAAAAGGTTGATAAAATTTTGTAAGTATCTTCTCCCGTTCACGTTTTAGGTTTCATAATTGACTCATGTTTTTGTGTCCACCACCACTACTTCATCTACATGATAATCTTTTGATTTAGATGATTGATTTGTGACCTTGATCTACTTTTGAGATTATTGTATATGACATGATGATGATATTATTTCTTTTTGACATTATGTGATGTTGAATATATTTTTCTTGAGTATTTTTCTTAATTGATCAATTGATTTTTGATGATGAATGAACTCAAATTCTTGATTAGAGTTATAGCCCCATCATGTTAAATTTATTTCTTCAATACATATTTGTCTATTGAAATATGAAATTAGTTGATGCATGAAATTTTGGGTAGATGTATTGTTTAAGGAATAAAATCTAAAAGTGAAACTTTTCTTTCGAATAAAATGAGTATATGAGTATGATTTGCAAATTGATATCAATTTATCAACCTAATAGATATTTAGTCTATTTTGCTATTTGTTGGGAAGGAAGAATCCAAGATCCACAAAAATAGTGAGAGATTCCCCTACTTGGCACTATGTAAAATTGATAGTAGTACCTAAAACATGGGTTGAAGTCTACGCATGAAAAATAATGAGAGATCAAAAGAATAAGACTCCTCTACTTGGCACTGTGCAAAATTGACAGTGGTACCGAAGAAAGAGTTGAAGTCAAAAATAAAAAGTATGTGTCTATGTGGGTACATGCCGTCTTTACAAAAACAAACAAAATACATAAAAAAAAATTATGTGTGGAAAAAGATCTTAGAAACCTAATTCCTGTAAACAAAAGCATGATAGATTTGAATTGAAATTAGGTGAAGTCTTGAGATTGAAAATTCTAATTATTGTACATGTTGCGAAGTTTTATTTGATTGAATTGTGGATCTAGAGGATTGAGTTCTAAAGATGAAATATTTATTTAAAATTTTGTAAATCAATTGATAAAGTTTTTCAATGATGAGTTGTATTTTAGAAATTTATTGAGCATGAAAAGGCTATTCTTTTAATCAAATTTTGATTTCAAAATTTTGATTTTTGCTTGAGGGCAACCAAAGTTTGAGTCTTATGTGTTTGATGACACCAAAATATGTAGTATATTTTGCTTCATTTTGGATATCTTTTCATGCTAGTTTGAAAATTTGTTTTACTTGTTTTCATTCTAAATTCATCAAATATTGCAAAGTCTACTTCTATTTTGGTTTTTTATGGTTTTCAGGTAAAAAGGAACTATTTTTAGGCATTTTCAAGCAAAATAAAATACATAGAAGGATTCCCACCATCAAAAGGAGATCACCCAAGAAATTTCATGCAAAACGGAGCAAGTCTGAAAATTACGGCAGGGCCGTAATCTATTTTACAGTACTATAATTTCAGATGCTACCGTAAAAATCTGAGCCCTGCCGTTTTTTGAGGAGTTTGCAAACAGAAAGTTCTTCGGATTTTACAGCACCGCAGTAAACAATATTACAGTACCGTATTTCAGAGCGCTTCAGAATAGAAACATTGCCCGATTTTACGGCACCCCTGTAAAGGATTACACGGGCCGTATTTTCCGATCACTTCCGAACAGAAAGTTTCCTCGATTTTACGGTAGTACCGTAAACCGGATTACGGTGCCGTAATTCCCAGACGATATCAGAACAGAAGACTCGAGGGATTTTACAGCAGTACCGTAAGATATTACACTGCCGTATTTCTATTTTTGAATGCGACTCCCAGGTCAATTTCGACACCCGAATTTTGCGGAGATTATTGCGGTTGATCCAAAGCTTAAAACAAAAGACTGAAAAAAGGAAAAAAAGGGAGCTTTGAACGAAAAGATTACACACACACCGAAAGCCCCAATTTTGATTGTCTATCGAGGGAGAAATCGTCATCCACGCCGACACCAAGGGTTTCGCCGCCGTGCTCGATCTAGACGATCTCCTGCCGTGATTTTCATACTGAAGCTTCATCTAAAGGAGGAGACGATGGGCCAGAAGTTTCAGACAGAAAGGAGATCAATTGAAGGAGAAATCAAGGAAAGAAGAGGCGCCGACACTGTTCATTACCTCTAATTGGAAATTACGGCTGTGAAATACTTCACAGCCATGCTGTATTTTCTAAACTTCTCTTTTCCTTTGATTTTCGATCCTCTGAAACCATGGAATGTTATAACTCCTTTACCATGATAGCTTGAACTACTCTTGGGACATGGGGGAGTAGTTCACTTAATTTCCAATGACTAGATAACTATTTTTTTTATATATTTCATTGCATTTAATCTTAGCATGATGATTTTGCTCATGTGATAATTGTGCTTAGACTCTCTATAAGTCCATGTTATGAATTATGTTCTTAGAATTTTCGCTATTGACTGAAAGGTAATTGCTTGAGAATTTGGAACCCTAGAATTGCATGTTAGGAACCCTTCCTTAGGTTTGATCCAACTTGATCTATTCTAGTAGAATTATTGCCATGATTATAACATGAATCTATAGATCGAATCTATTTATCAAACATGGAGATCTTGCACGAAAGTGAGGATCGGAACGTTGGAGATCCACGAGTAAAACTAGTATCGAGGCTCGGATGCACGAAAGTGATCCTTGAGCTTCCTATATTGACAATTTACTTATCTTCAACGTTGGGACAAATCTTGCACGAAAGCGAAGATAAGTCCCTGCGTGATTGTTTGCACGAGAGTGAAACAATCCTTTTATTAGGTAAATTGTATCTTCATCTTGATAAAATTAAACTGACGAAATCCTTATTCATATCTAGTCATAAAAGTTAAGTGAATGAAACCCTAGTCCCAGCTTTTTCTCCGACAGTTTTCTTCCGTGTGTTTGCGACATTTGCTTGACTTTCATTAGATTGCCTAGATAGTGAAAAATCAATTATTCAGTACTTGACAACGTAGGTCCCTGTGGATTCGATATTTTATTTATTACTTCGTGTACCCGTGCACTTGCGGGATAACAACAAGTTTTTGGCGCCATTACCGAGGATTAGTCCAAGGTACACGCGTGCCAAACTTGTAGCGTTACCTTACGGTACAACACACCACCATCAGTACCAACATTAGCATCGCCAATACCATCACCTGAGGTTCATTTTGCCATCACTAGAGCCATCCTCACAGCATTAACCAGCTGCATCCCCTGAGCCATCTTCTTCCAAGCCATCTCCAACTATGCCAGAGCCAGAGTTACCAGAGAGGAGACGTGCATGATCACCACCCCCTGCACTCACTGCTTACCAATGATAGATCAGACACAGGGGTAGGGAGCAGGAGCGTAGATACCATGCCATGTCCACTCGGGGTGTACTTATCACGAGATATTGGGATGACCAGACACTGCAGTCCTTAGGATTGTTCGATGACGTCCAGTGGATATTCACGAACGTAGGGTGGCAGGATTTTTATCACCAGAGGCATCCCACATACGTTCAGCTCACTCTGGAGTTCTTCAGCTCTGTTCATATTACATTGTGGAACCATAACCATGGAGATCCTAGGAGGATGTCATTCTGGTTGGGGAACCGGGAGCATGTACTCACTCTGGACCAGCTTGGTCATATTTTTGGATTCCCCACGGACATAACTAAATATCTTCCTCGTGTGTTTTCTGAGGGGACATTTTGGCAGGAGATATCTAGTGAGGGGAGATTTGACCCTAGGACCGCCAGGGCTATGCATCTGTCCTGCCCTATTTTCAGATATATACATCGAGTACTTGCACATACCATCTTTGGGCGAGTAGAGAGTGATGGCATGGTTAGATATTCAGAGCTATTTTATTTATGGGCCATGTTGAGAGGACTCCGTGTCAACACCACATTCTACAAGATGAAGCAGATACAGAAGGCTGCTCGGGCACGGAGAGGAGTCCTAGTGATGAGAGGTATGATCACTACGATTGCCCTTGCCCTCGGTATCGATCCTTCGAGGTTGAACAAGGCAAAGGGTAATCCCAGACTTGACATGGATGACTGTGTTGCCATTAAGATGATTACGAGGCTTGGTAGCTCGTATCATCTCATGTTCAGGCACACTGATATTACGATGAGGCTACCAAACATGAACCGCACTACGGTTTGTGTTCAGCAGAACTGAATCGTGGATCCCACAGATGGGGGAGGTCCTAGAGAGGCAGCTTCACCTCCTTCACCGCCGAGGATTTCAGAGCATATCCCTCCAGTTGAGCCATCCGCCGCTAACAGACCATCCACATCTGCCAGGCCATCTACTTCAGCACGACCAGATCCTTCTCTAGAGCAGATGCATGCTAAGTAGAGGAGGATGCGTGACGATATATCACTGTTGCACAAAATCCGCAAGCGCACGGCTTACCGATGTAGTACTTAAGATATCGTTTCCACAGGGATGGATTGCCAAGTACTGAATCTTCTAATCTTTGATAGCTAAGCAATTAAAGGTCTCGGTTTATGTTGCAATTCAAAATAAAAATGGAGTAAAAAAAGTCATAACGATGAGAGAGAAATCGGGAAGTCGGGGTTCACCACGTCTATCAACCTATAAGCATAATGAAAAGTACTACTTAAAAAATCTTTTAGAAAACCAAGGATATGTCCTCTAGAGCCGTACCCCTCTCGGGTTCACAACTCAACAATTCAATTAGTCCCCTACTCTCGCAGTGGACAACTCCACAATCTACTTAGTTAGTCTCCTTCTCTCGCGATGGACTGAGCGTATGTAGATCGTGTTAAAACAGGACACCAAGACTTCCTAAGTGGACTCTACAACTCTCGTAATAGAGTTGACAAGATTGATCAAGGAGGAAGCATTGATTGTGATTCACCTGTCAGTTGTTACCACAATCCACGAAGTGAAAACCGATCTGGTCAAGACACGATAAACACAAGTGAAACAAACCAAGATCAAATGGCCTCAAAATATTTATCAAAAAGTAATTCTTAACATTAAGTCTTATAAATAAAAAAGACGGGCTACGCCCGAATCCCGACTGAGGTTTTACGCTACGATAGTACACACATGATTACAACAAGTACAAGACTCACAATTTAGGATGTAAAAGAAACCGAACAAAGTAAAGAAGAGAAAAAGAATCAAGACAAACTCCTTCTCTCTTGCCTTGATGTCGCCTTCCTTTCCTTGACACGGTGAACTCTTGCCTTGGAATCAAGCTTTGAGCTTCTTAGCGCAATCTTCCTCTCACCTCCAATGACCCTTCTCCTGAAGAGAACCCATCTCTCTTATATAGACTTCAAGGTGTTTCTTCAAGGTGTCTGTTCAAGGAGTCTGTTCAAGGTGTCTCTTCAAGGTGTCTCTCATTGATGGGGTGTTATCCTCATTCATGAATGTCTTTCATTAAATCCTCATTCATGAATGTGTTTCATTAATTCCTCATTCATGAATTTGTTTCATTAATTCCTCATTCATGAATGAGTTTTCATTAATGGCGTGCGTTCTCTTGATGGCGTGTGTTCTCTTGATGGCGATAAATGCTGAATGCGGGTAAACTCTAACTCTTGTCTGAAGCTAAATTTCTTGTCATGAATCCAAATTCACTCGGGTATGTGATTGTGCATCCATATAGCTCTAGAAACGAGTGAATTTTCCTATATTTAACAAATATGACAAGTAGTGAAGCTTTTGAAGAAAGTTAATGAAATAAGCTGGAAAGAGAAGTAGAAGCATGAAAATATGTCTCGATTCACTAGGGAGTAGTAGTCAAAAAGACTATATAGATACAAGACATCAAAAATCTCCCAGACTTAGACCAGTGCTTGTCCTCAAGCATAGAAGAGTAGGAAAAAGTGGTGATCAGATACAGATGAAATCATGCCAAGCTTGTAGAATATTTTATCCCAGGAAGATATCATTATGAGCAAACCTCAGCAAGTCAGAAAATTAAATGTAATCATCTATCGTCATGAAATAAAGGTGTGAAGATCAAAACACAGAAATCAGATGAGGCTTACCTCCGTGAGCCGCAATAATCCTCTGTTTGGAGAATATACTCTGTTCAGACCTGATTCAACCAAAGATATCAATTGGAAAGACACCAATGCACTCTTATTTGTATTTTCATCCCCTCAAAAAAAAAATTATTTTGATTTGACTTCAACTCATTTCTTAGGTACCACTGCCAATTTTACGCAGTGCCAAGTAGAGGAGTCTTTATTATTTCTTCCCTCTTTGGGGATTTTTTTTATTTTGAGGAGATTATAACCATAGACAAGTGCATTGATTATTTCCAACAAGTAATAAGGAGAATCAAGCCGGTAGAGTTGTATACTACTACAAAAAGATTGTATGCATGCTTAGAAAGGAAAAACCTTAGTCAAAAATCGGGTCTATCACTCCATAACCCTTTTTCAATCAGATAAGACAATTGAATGAAATTCTGAACTATAGGATTCAATACATGATAATATCCCAGAGATTAAATGAATTACAAAGCTATCACGAGTTCGTTCAAAATTGGCAATGACATCATCCTGAATAATATCACCGTTTAAGAATAATCAAGTACTCTATTCAATGAGAACAAGGGAGTAATTCAATATTCAAACACAAAACATATCACATCATCAGATAGACACAAGTATTAACATCACAAAATTGAACTACTATGCATAACAATTTCAAAAGCAAATTACATAATGACTTCAAAAGAAAAGTATAACAATAGCGCAGCACAGTGTAACAATCCCACAATCTCCCAGACTTAAGATATGCATAGTCTCTATGCATCACAGTAAAAGGTACTAAAAATTTGGAGATGGGGGATAAAATACTCACGAAGTCAGGTAGAGTCATCATAACTAAGCTCCACCACTTCAGGATCCTCGTCATTGATATCAGTATCGCTCTGCATCTCAGTATCGGCATCTGCATCGCTATGTAGCTCAGGAACTTCATCCTCATGATCATCATCGCCTTTTATCTCGGTATTCTCATCACCATCCGCGTGTATCTCAGAATCGTCATCAGCATGATCGTCATCGTCCTGTATCTCTATATCGGCATCAGCGTGATCATGATTGTCCTGTATCTCAATATTGGCATCAGGCAACAAGGGATCATGAAATGAAGACCAAAGGGAATCCAGAATTTGCCCTTGGAGATCCAGTTGAGACGCCATGTGTGCTATCACAGAGCCTTGACGTGATAATTCTTGGTGAAGCATATGCAGTATTTTGTCCATGTGCGAAAAGACTTGTCGGATGTACCCCCCCCCCCTCCCCCTTGGCATTTTTGCTCGTCTAATAGTTGGGTCAGTAAGGAGTCAACATGGGAGGATGAGGGATACTCACCAGTCTAGGTGAAGAATCTAGCACAACCCGTTAAGGCAGGCAACATCCTGGGTGTCATCCTGGCGCTTACGAAAAGCTTCCCGATCAGTCGCATGGGCTGTGGATGGAGGTGGAGGAGGAAGTGTTTGTTTTAAGACATACAGCTTCTTCTCCTGCTTGAGTACTATTCTCAAGTGGCGGTACCAGTCCATGAAGTTGACTCTAGTCAACTTCTCCCTGTCCAAGATGGAACGGAGTGACAATCTGCTATTGTTGTTATTGTTAGAGGCCGTCTTCAACAAGGACAAGAGCAGATCAGTATCACATTTTCAATCATTTATTTTGGCCTTTTATAAATGATTGTTTCTCACTATTTTATTCGAATCGATAATCCTCAAAAATCAATCGAGAACTCGCTCGACTTCCTTAGTGAGATGAAATTCTCATTTCGTACACGGCCTTGCGTCCCACGAGGGTGGGATGTACTGCACAAGGTGACACATGCTTCCTAAGGTTGGCCCCCGGCCAATTGCAACTAGGTAATTCCCCTTCTTAAGACCGTTCAACCACTTTGTGTCTAGCGACGACTGGATACAGCACAAAGCTCTAACCTCTTTAGGTTGCTTCCAAAAATTTCATCATGTGAACTAACACATATGAAAAATCTGGTCAAGTCCGACCTGACCATTATACTCTGGGCCAACAATTTCCTTGCGAAAGGCGTGTCTAGAGTTTTAATCGAACTAGGGAAATTATTGTCATCACACGCCTCCTGAAGATAGATGGGTGTGTCCCACAAGGGTGGGAAACAGTGCACAGCACCATTGATCGACAGTTTGACGAGGTTTATGCATCAGAAGGCTAAGGAACGAGACTTGATATGATTTAGTGAGGATTTTTGTGGTCTCGGCACAACAAGCTTTTATCTTATTATACCAATACAGGCATGCAATCCTATGGTGGAATAAAACCAAAAGCAATAAAGGCATGCTGAAGTAGAAAACTATAAAATTTGATGTGATCAAAGCCCATAACTCGGGTACAAGCCCCTAAACCTAGTCCAAGCCACCTAGCACTACCAAGGGCTATGAGCCATGGGCTCATACAAACAAGTCCGTAGCTTATACCTGAGTGCTCTAAAGGCTCTGCTCCCAAGCCCTGAGGTGCACCACCTAGGTCTTCAGCTCCATGGGTCAGCTCACGAACCCTAAAAGCTCCATCCAGGCAAACCCTAGATCCCCTTTAGGTTTGGCTAGCTCGAGACTCCTCCATAAGCCAGCTCACAAATCCTATGCTCCTCCAAGGATTTGGCCAACTCATATCTCCTGCTGGAAGATAGCTCGCAAACCCTAGGTTCCTCCTAGGGTTCGGCCAAACATCCATGTGCCATCCTCTCCATGTGTCTCACCATCCTTGCTAGATGCGCTACTTCCCTTGCTAGGTGCACCACTCATAAGGTGCACCCTTTTGCTTGGATGTGTCATCATGCAAGTGTAGGTGCTATTCTTCTCTATCTCAGCCCTTGAATGTATGAAGTGTCCCTAAGAGCCTTCTCATTCATGACTAATAGAGAAAACAGGCCCTTACCAAGGTAAGGTGTGCTAACCATCTTGATCAGCCCATGAACCCTTAGATACATCACTAGGCAACCATAGTAGCATCATGGTTCAGCTAGTCAAGTTGATTAGTCCCTTAGGATGCTCAACCTTCACCATCAGCCCATGAACCCATTGTTAGACTACAAGGTGACCCAAGAAGTCAACATGGTTCGGCTATTGATGTAGGTCAGCCCCTTAGGGTGAGCCATCTTCATCATTAGCCCTTGAACCCTTGATGCACAACTAGGAAACCCTAGAAGGCCTCATGGTTTGGCTAAGGACAAAGATCAGCCCCCTAACTTTGATAGGTTGCACCATCCTTTTGATCAGCCCTCTTCCCTTAAGTGCACCATCTAGGTCACCCTAGAAGCCACCACTTTTGGTCAAGCTGATTAAAGGGATGCACCACCTTGGGGTGAGGTGCATCGACCCTAACCCTAGCTGCCAACTGATGGAGGCAGCAGCCCTGCCTTAAAGAGACATGCTTGGGCTCGGAGGAAACCTCCTCAACATGGGTTCACCTAGAGCTCACTTGCTTTCTATTGTTTTGCATTGCATTTCATGGCATTTAGGTTAGTTTAAGCTTTCAAATAAAGCCATGCATCATATAGTCAATTATGGCAAGTCCAATTGTAGTAGGTTGTGCATTGTAATTCATGAAACTTTATGTACTCTTGCATCATAATAGGGTAGTGCATGCATACAGTAGGCTCCATTTGGCAGGTCACTCAAGTAAGAAGCAGCTCAAGCTCTAGCTCAACATCACTCAAGGTCCACTCACCAAGTTCAGCTCCAGAAAAGGAAGGAAGACTTCAAAGTCCAAGTTCACTTCAAAGCCATGCTATGACTCACTTGCCATCCTTGTTGGGCGCCTATTCAAGAGGGCAAATCAGCCACCTCATCATCCACCCAAGATGATATGCGCCAACCTCTAGTCCAAGCAAGGAACAAATTCAATTCCCTCATCCATCAAGATCCAAAATCAAAGGGAATATCCATCAAGATCCACAATCAAAGGAGAGCATTTATGAAGACATTTATGATGAATTGCCATCTCTTGTTGCCGCCCAAGCCCTCATGGAAAGGATTCGAAATTTGAATCTCTTATCCATGCGCCAACAAACAATTCACCAAAGGATAAGAAGATACTCTCATCGCCCATCAAAACAATTAATGAGTTGCCAAGAGAAGATCACCCAAAGAAGGAAGCTCTTAAAGAGGATTTGCGCCCACCTCTTGATTTTGAATTTCAAATTCCATCCATCTTTGTAGTAGGCGCATGGAAGCTAATGACTATCCTGCCCTAGCCCCATCTCGCCTATAAAAGCATAGTCTTCCCCCCTTGTATTCGATTACCTCTTGATGAAATACATTGTCTATTAGTTGCCTAGCTTAATTACTTGTGTTAGTGATAAAATTCCCTTTAGCCGAGCTCTTCACCTTCTTCTAGCTCTTCCACCGAAACCCTAAGAAGCTCTCCTCTTTGTTTGTGTGCGCCACCACAAGGAGTACTTCTTCACCCTCGGTTTGGAGCAAGAAGAGAAGCACCCTCGGCCTCAAGGAGTTCTCATCCCTTCGGCTAAGTCTTCTTCTCTACACCTCTTATTTAACTTTAAGAACTCTCCTCTACACTCATCTTTGTTTATATAACTTATAGGTTGCGCTTGGAGTGGTCTAAGAGGGGCGTTTCCCCCTCCCCTTCTCCTTCTCCCCCTCTCTCTAGTTGCTTAAGATTAGCAAGGGAATTTGTGAGGCTTAACCTCACCCCTTGATTTATTCCTGTATTAAAATCCGTGACTTGTACGGATCTTCTGTGTTTGCTTGTAAGCTCCACCCTACACCTTCCATCAGAGTTGGACCGGTGAAGATCGGGAAGCACAGCCCTTCAATCCTCAAGGGCTGCACTGTAAGTTTATTTTCCTGCATTTACAGCTTTCTAGTGTAATTTTGATTTACTGTTCTTAGTTTAAACTCGGGTTTTCCTATACTTTAATTTAAAATACAACAAAAAATTAGTTTCTTAACCTCGTTAGTATAACTTCGGTTTTCTCTTACTATTAAGCTATTTATCAAAATCAGTTTTCAAAACCATTGTTTGAATGCTCTAGACCCCCCGTCCTACATCAGCTTGGTATCAGAGCTTAGGCTCCTAGTTTAGATTTTTAAAGCCTCAAAACTTTATTTTCTAACTCCTAGGCGATCTTTGGAATTAGGTTGTTTGAAAAAATTTGGATCCATAACAGACTACGTATCTATCTATCACTTTGCCCTATTTTCAAAAACTTATATTCTTTCAAAAACACCCATGCAAACCCGATCTAAAACTCAACAACAAGAACAAGAACTCACAATGGATAATACTGCTTTGAATGAGAAATTTGACTTCTTGACTGAGCAAATAGGAGCCCTTACCCGAGGTCTTACCCAACTTACCACTGAGTTCCATGACTTTAGAGAAAGGTCTTCTAACCATGTTCCTAGTGAATCACCTCCTAGTCCAATTCATGTGGAAACTCAACAACCACCTGTATGGAATGGACCTCAAAATCCAAACCATGCTGGGACTCAACAACCACCTATATGGAATGGACCTCAAAACCATGTAGGGAACCATACCCCACCTATTTGGAATGGGCACCAAAACCCAACCCAAGTAGGAAACCCACCCCCTATGTGGAATGGACAACAAGTCCCAACCCATGTAGGAACTCAACCCCCACCTATGTGGAATGGGCATCAAACCCCAAACCATGTAGGAACCCAACCACCCCCTATGTGGAATGGATATCCCAATCCAAAACATGTAGGAACCCAACCACCCCCTATGTGGAATGGATATCCCAATCCAAACCATGTAGGAACCCATCAACCACCTATGTGGAATGGACACCCAGCTCCAACTCCACCTCAACCCAGATTTAGGGAGGATGATGTGCACCGCGCCATCAAACTCAATCCCCCAACCTTCAATGGGTCCTTAGATCCCCGTGACTTCCTAGATTGGTCAACCAAGCTTGAACAGTACTTTGAATGGAGCATGATACCCGACCATAGCAAAGTTCGATTTGCCAAGTGTCTCCTAGAAGGGAATGCTAGGTTGTACTGGACCAACATAGAAAACAACCTAGAGAGATCCAACCGACCTCCCATAGACAACTGGATAGAGATGCGTCAGCAGCTCAAAATGAAGTATGTTCCCTCATACTTTCAAAACAAGTTGTATGACCAAGCTAGCAGCCTAACCCAAGGAGCCATGACTGTAGACCAATACACTACTAGTTTTGAGGAGTTGCTCCTTAGAGGTAACATAAGGGAAGAACCCCAATTTTCCCTTAGTAGGTATAAGAATGGCCTCAGATCTGAAATTAGGAAAGGCCTTACCTACTACCAAATAGACTCCATAGAGGTCGCCCATCTTAGAGCTAAGGAAATAGAACAAGAAATTAAAAATGCCTTTAGGAAAGAAGTTAGTACCCCTAATCCAAGTCCTAAACCCACCAATCCCTCTAGCTCCAGCACTCCCAAACCCAAGCCCTCTAGCTATCAAGAACTATCTAGGGTCACATGTCATGCTTGTAAGCAACCTGGGCATTTTATGAAAGACTGCCCTAAAAAGGTCTTGTACTTAGGAGAAGAAACCCAAACCCCTAGCCTTGAAGACCTTAATGACCCTGACTCTGAATGCCAAATCTTTGAAGAACTAGAATATGATAGTAGTGGAGAATCAGCCCAAAACACCTTAGGAGTCATTAGGTGTAACTTGATCCAACCCTCCCCCACTGATGACTGGCGAAGAACTAGTATCTTCCATACTTACACGAAATGCAATGGAAACATGTGCAAAGTAGTGATAGATGGGGGTAGTAGCCTCAACGCAGTCTCTCCCACTCTGCTGCCACCAAGTTCAAGCTTAAGGTAGAGGCTCACCCTATACCTTACAATATCTCCTGGGTCAATCAAACAAATGTGCCTGTAACCCATAGGAGTCTTGTGCCATTACAGTTTGGTAGCTATGAAGGACAAATCTGGTGTGACATCATCACTATGGATGTTGCACAAGTCCTACTAGGCAGACCTTGGCTATATGACATGAATGTAGTCCACTATGCCCGGACTAACACGTATGTTTTCAGCCACTCAGGTCAGAAGATCAAATTAAAACCATCCATGCCTAGAGAACTTAGAGCATCAACCAACAAGGGAGTCATAGCTGAGTCTAAACCAACCCAAACAACCCTCCAACTGATGATACCTCAAGAATTACTTAGGGATACCCAACCTGATCAACCCTTATGCCCCATAGTCCTTAAGGAAACCGACCTAGGTGAACAACCCAAACCAAAGCCACCCCTTGAGATAGAGACTCCTACTGAAACACTCATACCCTACCAAGACCCTTATGAGTTTCCAAAGCTGGGAATTGACCTAGACCCTAAGTCCTCTAAACCATCTCTTGACTTAGGACTTTTAGATCCTCATCCTCTGAACTATAGATCCTGTCTTATAGAACTTGGTCCCAAGACTTCAGGGTTAAATAACATTGATACTACTTTACTTCCCCTACATGTTGTTGAACACATAGACTTTGTTATGCCTAGCCAATTTAGTAGCACTATGAAGCTTTATCCTAAGTGTACTAATAAGCATGGCCGGAAAAGGTACTCTAATGTAGGAGACCCTGAACCCAAGATCCCCACCCCTATCCATGAGGGGGATCCCCCTCTCTACCAAGAGCCCCTCTTTATGCCTGATTCAAATGTTAACCATGAGCAAGAGATTGAGGCTATCATTGGGGATCAAACCCGACTGACCACCGACGAGATACAAGTGACTTACAGAGTTAGATTCCTCAATGGCGATGAGGACTGGCTCTCTGAGGAAGAACTTGATAAGGCCGCCCCTATGTTACTCCAAGGGTACAAGGACAATTCTCCAGAGGAGAAGTTTTTCAACCCGGGGAGAGCTGATGGAGGCAGCAGCCCAGCCTTAAAGAGACATGCTTGGGCTCGGAGGAAACCTCCTCAACATGGGTTCACCTAGAGCTCACTTGCTTTCTATTGTTTTGCATTGCATTTCATGGCATTTAGGTTAGTTTAAGCTTTCAAATAAAGCCATGCATCATATAGTCAATTATGGCAAGTCCAATTATAGTAGGTTGTGCATTGTAATTCATGAAACTTTATGTACTCTTGCATCATAATAGGGTAGTGCATGCATACAGTAGGCTCCATTTGGCAGGTCACTCAAGTAAGAAGCAGCTCAAGCTCCAGCTCAACATCACTCAAGGTCCACTCACCAAGTTCAGCTCCAGAAAAGGAAGGAAGACTTCAAAGTCCAAGTTCACTTCAAAGCCATGCTATGACTCACTTGCCATCCTTGTTGGGCGCCTATTCAAGAGGGCAAATCAGCCACCTCATCATCCACCCAAGATGATATGCGCCAACCTCTAGTCCAAGCAAGGAACGAATTCAATTCCCTCATCCATCAAGATCCAAAATCAAAGGGAATATCCATCAAGATCCACAATCAAAGGAGAGCATTTATGAAGACATTTATGATGAATTGCCATCTCTTGTTGCCGCCCAAGCCCTCATGGAAAGGATTCGAAATTTGAATCTCTTATCCATGCGCCAACAAACAATTCACCAAAGGACAAGAAGATACTCTCATCGCCCATCAAAACAATTAATGAGTTGCCAAGAGAAGATCACCCAAAGAAGGAAGCTCTTAAAGAGGATTTGCGCCCACCTCTTGATTTTGAATTTCAAATTCCATCCATCTTTGTAGTAGGCGCATGGAAGCTAATGACTATCCTGCACTAGCCCCATCTCGCCTACAAAAGCATAGTCTTCCCCCCTTGTATTCGATTACCTCTTGATGAAATACATTGTCTATTAGTTGCCTAGCTTAATTACTTGTGTTAGTGATAAAATTCCCTTTAGCCGAGCTCTTCACCTTCTTCTAGCTCTTCCACCGAAACCCTAAGAAGCTCTCCTCTTTGTTTGTGTGCGCCACCACAAGGAGTACTTCTTCACCCTCGGTTTGGAGCAAGAAGAGAAGCACCCTCGGCCTCAAGGAGTTCTCATCCCTTCGGCTAAGTCTTCTTCTCTACACCTCTTATTTAACTTTAAGAACTCTCCTCTACACTCATCTTTGTTTATATAACTTATAGGTTGCGCTTGGAGTGGTCTAAGAGGGGCGTTTCCCCCTCCCCTTCTCCTTCTCCCCCTCTCTCTAGTTGCTTAAGATTAGCAAGGGAATTTGTGAGGCTTAACCTCACCCCTTGATTTATTCCTGTATTAAAATCCGTGACTTGTACGGATCTTCTGTGTTTGCTTGTAAGCTCCACCCTACACCTTCCATCAGAGTTGGACCGGTGAAGATCGGGAAGCACAGCCCTTCAATCCTCAAGGGCTGCACTGTAAGTTTATTTTCCTGCATTTACAGCTTTCTAGTGTAATTTTGATTTACTGTTCTTAGTTTAAACTCGGGTTTTCCTATACTTTAAAATACAACAAAAAATTAGTTTCTTAACCTCATTAGTATAACTTCGGTTTTCTCTTACTATTAAGCTATTTATCAAAATCAGTTTTCAAAACCATTGTTTGAATGCTCTAGACCCCCCGTCCTACATCACCAACCCCCTTAAGGTGCGCCTCTAGGTAACCCTAGAAGCCACCTAGGGTTCGGCTGGGTATGGGTATGCGCCACCATGAGAGATGCGCAAGGAAGAGAGAGAGAAAAATGCCACGATGTCTTCAAAATCTTCAATTTAATTTACAATACATAATTAAAATTCAAAATTGAAAGTCGGCACACAGGCCTCACAATGAAACATCATAGGCATGGCAATTACAGGGCTTATCTAAGATCACATCACGCAGCATAAATCAACTACTCATGCGTTTCTTCATGCTATGAAAAATCAACAAGTAATCACTTTTAATTTTTCATAAAACCCTTTCAATTAATTTTCGGCGACTCTATATCATCCTTCTGTATTGTTTCGCCCCTCTTAGGAGTCTACAAAGGGTAGACACCCCTTGCAATCCTTGTCCCATAGAGATTAGGACAATCACCCTGCCCCAATAATCTCCTTTGGGTCTTGTGCCATGGGTCTATTCCATGCATGCATGGAGGAGTAAATTCTTCCATATAGGGTCTATCCCAGATGTGAAGAAAACACAAAATAGAAGGTGATTAAGAGGCAAAAATTAACATAAATTATTTTTCAAGTGAAAAATCAAGGCATAAAAGTTTTCAAAATCATTTTCATGTCATGGGGTATGCACATGTAGAAAAGACACATACAGGCCTTGTAAGATCCCTCTGATACCACTATTGGGAATCCCCGGACCTAATAAAAACTTTAAACACAGTGGAAGTGAAGGTCCGAAACAGAATTCCTATAAACACCAGGATCCCTTACAAGAGAAAACCGAAGGATGTGAAGAGTAGTACCCTGTCAAGCAATTTTAGGAGCAGTCAATTATGTAGACGCACAAGTGTACGTCCTCTGCAATCACGCACACATGGGCTTCTCGAGTCCTCTCTGACCTCCACGCTAGGTGCTAGCCATGGAAGATGAGATCCACATCTCTAGGATTTTCTCAACTTATGCCAATCACTAAGATCCAACGCCAAGGAGAAATGGGAGTGTTGGTGACAAGGAGTGGGCAGCACTACCACTTGTCCCAACCTTGATGCAAAAATTCTTCTTTTGTTATCACCTTCAAGACCCTCACTCCAAGGAGGAGAGGGGAGACGACAGCAGTAGATGAGAGAAAGAACTGGGGCAAAAAATGTCCCAAGATAGCCTCTCTATTTATAATAGATGAACCAACTATTCTTAGAGATTTTTTTCCATGTGGGACTTTTTTTAGGCGTCTATTTAAATTCCACAATTAAATATTTAATTGAAAAATACACCTATGCATATTAATTAGCCAAGAGAAAAATTCTCTTGCCAATTAATAATATTATTTTATTTATGTGACTAAAGTGCCAAGTCCAAACTTGCACTATGACCCTTGTTTGACTCATTTTGACAACATAGGTCAACAGAGGTCAAATGTGGTCCACTAGAGGTCAACTAGTTTTCAAACATAAACTAAATAAAATATAATCTCTTTAGAAGAATTCTCAAAGCATCAGTCTCCCAAAATAATCCGAATCATACAATGATTCGATTAGAGGCTAAATCATCAGTATGAGAACTCAAGTGTCTAGGTGTTCGACCCGGTAGGTTCTTCAGACATTTTCAGTGATAATCTAAAAATCATCACAAGCGATGAGTGACACCTAATAGTACATCATTGCTACCCAAGTCATCAGAATAAATGTCACCATTGACTACCTCTAAAACTATGACAAAGTGTAAGTACATAATTGTCCTTTCACCAGACTGAAGTCCAGATTGAGCAAGCATGTCACACTTGTTGATCCCAATATTATGGCATGACTAAATCAGGTTCTCACCCGGGTATGGCCATACACTTTTAGTTATCCACATAGGGGTGTTGTGTCTGGAAGTGCACGAATACTCGAAGTAATAATTAAGATATCGAACCCACAAAGACCTCGTTTGTCAAGTACCGAATAATCGATTTCTTACTATCTAGGCAGTCGAAACTATGCAAGTGTGAAAGTACCCCTTAACCTAAGGGGGGTCCCCTTCTAGGGGGAGCAAAAACCCTAGACATATGGCGCATAAAACTTTTGCAGCGGAATTAAGGGTTTGAAAGAATCTATTGCATGATATATGATCAACTTAAGTAAACTTGAATTCATACCATAGCCATATGCGTTGGATGAAATCTTGGAAGGAAAGGCGCAAGCGAGCCTTCTCCTAAGGTGACGCACACAATTGGTGTCGCCTACTTTCCTTGGTGCTCCTTGTGCTAGCAAGGTTCCAAGAAGCCTTTGTCGAATGGAAGGGAGAAGAGATCGCCTTGCTTGAGTGAGTTTTTCTCTCTTGTCGTCCTCTCTTCTCTAGCCGAGATGTTGTCTCGTCTAAGCCAAGCGTTGGCGACGAACAAAGAGAAGGGGGGCGTGAAGTGTGGCAATCGTGAGTCATGGCCACGATTAGTAGAAGTGCTATCCAAAAATAGCATCCACTTCTCAACGTGCGCTCTTGGGTTTACCCAATCGCAAATGCCACATCACTTGAACCATGCGCTCAACCAATGAGCCAGTTCACATCGGTTTGGTCCAAGACCAATTAACCCAAGCAATATGGTCTAGATCTTACTTAAACCCTAAGGCTTCAGATCTAACCGTCAATCTCTTCGATGCTCTTGATCTGACCGATCTGGCATCTATTCTCCCGATCGAAGCTTACCGATCTCAAGCCCTAATCAATCAAACATGATCAGACCAGATCTCACTCACAATCAGAGATTAAATCCCTTTAAACTGAACCTGAACAATTCAGTCCACACGATCTGACTTAAGTAAGCCATATCATCAAATTGTGCGACCCTGAGGGTTTCCTTTAAATGTCGGTAACGATAATTCTCATTATCACGATCAGTGAGGGGTATCTAGCAACACATCACTGTCTCCCGATATAAAGGAAAGAGTCTTCCAAGACTACACCCAAACCACAGCACAAGTGTGAATCATTTCACAAAGCATACATATTTCCTTTGCCACTGGATGTTCTTATTGGACAAGCCTGTCAAGCTCGTAACTCCAATATGATGAGCATGATCAGAACAGATGAACATAGTCACCTGGGTATGGCCATACACTTTTCTCAATCATCTCATCCAGGGGGCCCCTTTAGAACATCAGACTCCTTCAACAAGGAGACGGCAATCCTATGTCTATCACTAGTGCTCTAACCTGACTCAAGCTCACCATCCAAGATAGTCTATAATCATTATGTTTCAAATGATATTGAACCATCTCAAAACAATGACAATCATCATTCAGAAAACACAAGTGATCTCAAGTCAGAGGAAATGTGCCACTTGTCTTAATCAAGGAACATTCACATTGTGACAAACAATTGAACATCCTAGTAGGGTCTGTCCAGTACATCCAATGTACCCATGAGTCTACATCTTATTCCATGCTCGAAGCATCCTATAAGATTAGAACACATATTAGTCTTAACAATATCAAGGCTGTCTCATGTTCACCAAGATATATCGACTAAGGACATAATAGCATGTCAGCCTAGCTGAACAGCATTGAGACATTATTCAGAAGAACATATATTGCAGCAGACAATGTAAACAACTGAATAATAACCATGCCTTTATAAACATAACAGTTTATTACATGATACAGATACATTCCCACAGGCCTCAAACATTAGCCTTAAGGGCATACCCCAACAATCTCCCACTTGCACTTAATCTAATGGTTGAGAAATCTCAAACCCATATTATTACAGTGCTTCTCATGCTTCTGCTGCGCCAGAGGCTTGGTAAGCGGGTCTGCCAGATTGTCATCTGTATGAACCTTGCATACTTTGATCTCGCCACGATCTATGATCTCCCTGATCAAATGAAACCGTCTCTGTATGTGCTTGGACTTCTGGTGCGACCGTGGTTCCTTTGCTTGTGCGATTGCTCCAGTGTTATCACAAAAGATAACCAAAGGATCTGCACTCGAAGGAACAACACCAAGTTCTCTCACGAACTTACGAATCCAGACTGCCTCCTTGGATGCTTCCGAGGCTGCAACATACTCGGCTTCTGTTGTGGAATCAGCAACAGTTGACTGTTTGAAACTTTTCCACACCACTGCTCCTCCATTCAAGCTAAAAACATAGCCTGATTGCGATCGGAAATCATCCTGGTCCGACTGGAACGAAGCATCAGTATATCCTTCAATACTGAGTTCTTCCTGACCACCATATATCAAGAACATATCTTTGGTCCTCCGCAGATATTTTAAGATGTTCTTGACTGCAATCCAGTGCACCATACTTGGATTACTTTGGTAACGACTGGTCACGCTTAACCCGTAAGCGACGTCTGGGCGAGTACACAACATCGCATACATAATGGAACCAATAGCCGAAGCATAAGGCGTATTGTTCATTTCATCTTTCTCAGTCTGTGTTTGTGGACACTGACTCTTCGAAAGATTCAGACCATGTCTGACTGGAAGATATCCTCGTTTAGAATTCTCTAAATGAAATCTCTCCAGGACCTTATCGATGTAAGTACTCTGGCACAGCCCGAGAAGCCTCTTAGATCTATCCCTGTAGATCTTCACACCTAACACATAGGCTGCTTCTCCTAAATCTTTCATCTGGAAACATTTCCTCAGCCATGCTTTAACAGCATGCATTTCAGGAATGTCATTTCCAATGATCAAGATGTCATCGACGTAGAGGACTAGGAAAGTAATCACGCTCCCACTAAACCTCTTATATACACACGGGTCATCCTCGTTCTTGATGAAACCAAATTCAGTAACTGATTCATCAAAACGAATATTCCAGCTTCTAGATGCTTGCTTAAGTCCATAAATGGACTTCTTTAACTTGCATATCTTATGACGATCTACTGGATTAGTGAAACCTTCAGGTTGTGTCATATACACATCCTCATCCAGATTTCCATTAAGGAAAGCTGTTTTCACATCCATCTGCCAGATCTCATAATCATAGTATGCAGCTATCGCGAAAAGAATCCGAATAGACTTAAACATGGCTACAGGTGAGAAAGTTTCATCATAATCTATCCCGTAGATTTGTTTGAAACCTTTCGCAACTAGCCTGCCTTTATAGGTAACCACGTTACCATCCATGTCAATCTTCTTCTTGAAGATCCATTTACAGCCTATAGGGATAACTCCTGAAGGCGGATCAACCAAATCCCAAACTTGGTTATCTGACATGGAGTCCATCTCGGCGCGCATAGCTTCAAGCCATCTCGCTGACTCTGGTCCACTGACCGCATCCGCATAAGTGAGGGGTTCATCATTATCAATGATGTAGACTCCGTCATAGCGCTCAGGCTGTCGACGGATCCTACCCGATCTTCGCGGTTCCCGTGATATCTGAGCCTCAGGTTGTTCAATAACCTGTTCTACCGGCTCAGGCTCATCCAACTGTGCTTGGTCACTTTGTCCTTCTTCTGGATTCTCATCCAGCATTATTTCTCTCCCACTGGCCTCTTGCAGAAGAAACTCCTTCTCAAGAAATATGGCCGTCCGAGCAACAAAAACCTTGTTCTCCTTGGGATCGTAGAAATAATAACCCTTAGTTTCCTTAGGGTAACCGACAAAGATACATTTGTCAGATCTGCTGTCTAGTTTCCCAGAGGCGAGCTTTTTGACATAAGCCTCGCAGCCCCAGATCCTGATAAATGTCAAGCTCGGCTGTTTCCCATACCATAACTCATATGGCGTCTTAGAAACTGTCTTGGATGGCACTCGGTTTAGTACCTTTGCAGCTGTTTCCAGCGCAAAACCCCAAAAGGAGTATGGAAGAGTAGCCTGACTCATCATAGAACGAACCATATCAAGTAACGTTCTATTTCTCCTCTCGGACACACCATTCCATTGCGGTGTTCCTGGCGGAGTGAGCTGTGAGATAATCCCACACTCCTTCAGATAGTCAGTAAACGTATGACTCAAGTATTCACCACCTCGATCTGAGCGAAGTGCCTTGATATTTCGGCCTAGCTGATTTTGTACTTCATTCTTGAACTCTTTGAACTTATCAAAAGATTCACTCTTATGTCTCATCAGATAGACATACCCATACCTACTGAAATCATCAGTAAAGGTAATGAAGTACTGATAGCCACCTCTGGCATGTTTACCAAATGGCCCACACACATCACTGTGTATAAGGTCAAGTAAACCTGAAGCCCTTTGACCTTTGTGAGGAAAAGGTGACTTCGTCATTTTACCCATCAAACAAGCTTTGCATGTATCAATCTCCTTATAGGAGAATGATCCCAGCAGTCCATTATCATGCAACCGCTTAATGCGTTTCTCGTTAATATGGCCCAAACGACTATGCCATAGCAAGGTGCTGTCATCAGCATACTTGGCTTTCTTAATATCAATATTTTGTATCGAACTTTCCATGTCCAACACGAATAACCCATTGCTAATTGAACCAGTTGCATAAACAATATTATCATATGACAAAACACACTTTGAAATATTGCATTCAAAGGAAAATCCCTTCCTGACAAGAGCAGGAATGGAGATAATATTTTTAGTTATACTGGGAACAAAGTAACAACTGTTTAGTTCCAATACAAGTCCAGATGGTAAAGAAATGAAGTAGTCTCCTACAGCAACAGCAGCAACCCGTGCCCCGTTTCCAACTCGTAGGTCCACCTCATGCTGTCCCACCTGCCTTCTTCTCTTGAGTTCCTGTACATTTGAACAAATGTGAACTCCACATGCAGTGTCCAACACCCATGATATAGAAGAAGATAACATGACCTCAGTCACAAATATACCTGAGCCAGAAGCAAAGCTTCCCCTCTTATCTCCTTGGAGCGCTTTACAGTCCTTTTTCCAGTGACCCAGCTGGCCACAGTGGAAACACCTGTATTCCTTGGACCGCTTCACCTTCTGCTTCAGAGCCTTGCTGTAATTCTTGACCGGGGCCTTGCCCTTCTTCCCCTTCTTCTTGTTCCTTGAAGGAACCATCAAGACAGAGGTCGAAGGCTTACCCTTCAGAGTCTCCTCAGTGGTCAAGAGCATATTCAGCAGCTCTGCCGGAGTACAATCGATTTTGTTCATATTAAAATTAATAATGAACGCGTCGAATGATGGCGGGAGAGACTGCAGAATAATGTCCACAGCAAGCTCCTGGTTAATGGTATGCCCCAGTTTCTCTAGAGCCTCCTTGTGCCCAATCATCTTGAGCACGTGAGCTCCCACTGGGCTCCCTTCAGCCAGTTTGCTCTGAAAGAAGAGCTTAGTCAAATTATAGCGTTCAGTCCTCGCCTGTGCAGCATACAGCATCTTGAGGTTTGCTATAATCTGTATAGCTGACATATCCTCATGCTGACGCTGCAGCGGTGGCGTCATAGACGCTAGCATCAGGCAAGCGACATCAATGCTATCATTGACGTGCTTTTCATAGGCTTCCCGAACCGCCCTTGCGGCGTTCGGAGCGGGCTGTGGCGGTATCGCCGTCTCGAGGACATACAGTTTCCTCTCTGCCTTAAGAACGATCTTAAGGTGTCCAAACCAGTCAGAGAAGTTCGGCCCAGCAAACTTCTCTCTTTCCAGTAGGGATCGCACATTGAAGTTCATGGTGTTCGTTGCTGCAGGTATCTACAACAATGCAAGAACAGCAAGGTCAGTATCAATGTATAAGAATCAATCAGGACTTAAGAAAGATTCTTTTTCTCACTATTTTATCAGGCGTGAAAAATCCAGCAAAACAGCCCGAAAGAGTAGAACTCTTTTAGTGAGATGGGATCCAGATTTCATACTTGGTCTCCGCGTCCCGCTCAGGCGAGATAAGATGCACAGAGAGTACAAGCACTAGTTTCTGGTAGGCAGTCCCTGCCGATCGCCAACCCGTGCGATTCCCCTTCATCTGGGCAGTCCAGCAGACTGTGCCAACTGAGTTGGTACAACACAATCTCTGACCCCACAGATGGCTGCCTCCATGTGCTACCATATGCGCCACATATGTAGCCTACACGGTCAAGCTGACCCGACCTACTCCCTGGACCACCACGTGCTATGCTGAGCAACGAGAAGGGATAAATCCCTACTCTGTAACACGCAGGTGTAATCCCGCACCGTCTGAAGATAGATGGACGTGCCCACTGAGTGGGTACAACACGGCTCCAACGATAATCAGAACAGTGAGGTTTCGCGTCAGAAGGCTTACGAGCTTGATATTTTAGCGTTGGATTTTAACGGTCTTTTATCTTCTTGCCTATCATGCAATTTCTATGGTGATAGCAGAAGATAATTTAATCATGCAATTCTAATATTAAGCAATAAAAGAAAGCATGAATCTTATGTGGTAAAAGCCCATAGCCCTAGTGAGACCTTAACCTAACTTAAGTCTGCACTTGCTCTTCATGGGTCTTTAGCTGCTCATCTGGCCCAAACCAGGGCCCAAGCGCCTTCTGCAGCTGTGGTGCGCCCACCAGGAATTTGCGCCTGGTCCCAGAGTCGAACCCTGGACCTCCCACCTGGTCAAGCCACTGCTGCATGCGCCTCTGCCAAGTGTGCTCTGTGCTCTTGTCTAATTAAATTACAAATTTAACTATCTAGACAAGAGTGACACGCAGGTCACTTACATTTTATAAATTAAAACAATGTGATGCGCAGATCACAATAATTAATTTACAATTTTTAATACAGGCACGCAGGCCCCAGCACAGCACACAATTAATATGGGCAGCCCACATAAGAAGAAATAAACAAGCATATGCAACATTCAAACATGTGATCCAACCAAGAAAATTAAATTTCGAAAACCCATAGGTATCAATTTTAATTTCCTTATTCGCCCTTACTACCTTACAACGGTCCATTACTAGGGATCCACTCATCCAACCTAGTCAGATCCACTGCCCTTGCACGCACCAAGTCCTAACTGACTTGCGTCGACCATAAGGTCAACTATGCATGCGCCAGGGCTGAACGACCACACTGAGGTCTGGCAAACGGGCGTGACCCCGGGCCTAACTCAGGTGCGTTCATTAGTTGTCTCAATCAGACATCGCTACACACCTGTCTGCAGTCGACCTATAGCCACCATAGGCTTGCGCCAAGGTGCTATCTGATCGACCCATTCAGGTTGTCAGATGATCTGATCAGACATTCTGGATCTAACCTAGGGGGTGACTTCAACCCTAGTAACCCGTCTAAGGGTTTAAAGTATGGGCTTAGATCTATTTGGAGCGCGCATGTAATAAGGATTTTAGATAAAACCTGAAAGCGCCAACAAGCAAAATAACATAGACAAGTTTCGGTATGAAACATGTATATTCGCATGTTGATAATTCTAGATCTAAAACATGGATCACACAACATGAAGCAATCATAAAATGCATGCATCAACTTGGCTCTGATACCAATTGAAAGTACCCCTTAACCTAAGGGGGGTCCCCTTCTAGGGGGAGCAAAAACCCTAGACATATGGCGCATAAAACTTTTGCAGCGGAATTAAGGGTTTGAAAGAATCTATTGCATGATATATGATCAACTTAAGTAAACTTGAATTCATACCATAGCCATATGCGTTGGATGAAATCTTGGAAGGAAAGGCGCAAGCGAGCCTTCTCCTAAGGTGACGCACACAATTGGTGTCGCCTACTTTCCTTGGTGCTCCTTGTGCTAGCAAGGTTCCAAGAAGCCTTTGTCGAATGGAAGGGAGAAGAGATCGCCTTGCTTGAGTGAGTTTTTCTCTCTTGTCGTCCTCTCTTCTCTAGCCGAGATGTTGTCTCGTCTAAGCCAAGCGTTGGCGACGAACAAAGAGAAGGGGGGCGTGAAGTGTGGCAATCGTGAGTCATGGCCACGATTAGTAGAAGTGCTATCCAAAAATAGCATCCACTTCTCAACGTGCGCTCTTGGGTTTACCCAATCGCAAATGCCACATCACTTGAACCATGCGCTCAACCAATGAGCCAGTTCACATCGGTTTGGTCCAAGACCAATTAACCCAAGCAATATGGTCTAGATCTTACTTAAACCCTAAGGCTTCAGATCTAACCGTCAATCTCTTCGATGCTCTTGATCTGACCGATCTGGCATCTATTCTCCCGATCGAAGCTTACCGATCTCAAGCCCTAATCAATCAAACATGATCAGACCAGATCTCACTCACAATCAGAGATTAAATCCCTTTAAACTGAACCTGAACAATTCAGTCCACACGATCTGACTTAAGTAAGCCATATCATCAAATTGTGCGACCCTGAGGGTTTCCTTTAAATGTCGGTAACGATAATTCTCATTATCACGATCAGTGAGGGGTATCTAGCAACACATCACTGTCTCCCGATATAAAGGAAAGAGTCTTCCAAGACTACACCCAAACCACAGCACAAGTGTGAATCCTTTCACAAAGCATACATATTTCCTTTGCCACTGGATGTTCTTATTGGACAAGCCTGTCAAGCTCGTAACTCCAATATGATGAGCATGATCAGAACAGATGAACATAGTCACCTGGGTATGGCCATACACTTTTCTCAATCATCTCATCCAGGGGGCCCCTTTAGAACATCAGACTCCTTCAACAAGGAGACGGCAATCCTATGTCTATCACTAGTGCTCTAACCTGACTCAAGCTCACCATCCAAGATAGTCTATAATCATTATGTTTCAAATGATATTGAACCATCTCAAAACAATGACAATCATCATTCAGAAAACACAAGTGATCTCAAGTCAGAGGAAATGTGCCACTTGTCTTAATCAAGGAACATTCACATTGTGACAAACAATTGAACATCCTAGTAGGGTCTGTCCAGTACATCCAATGTACCCATGAGTCTACATCTTATTCCATGCTCGAAGCATCCTATAAGATTAGAACACATATTAGTCTTAACAATATCAAGGCTGTCTCATGTTCACCAAGATATATCGACTAAGGACATAATAGCATGTCAGCCTAGCTGAACAGCATTGAGACATTATTCAGAAGAACATATATTGCAGCAGACAATGTAAACAACTGAATAATAACCATGCCTTTATAAACATAACAGTTTATTACATGATACAGATACATTCCCACAGGCCTCAAACATTAGCCTTAAGGGCATACCCCAACAAAGTGAACTAATGAAACCTAACGAAAATATCACAGAGAGAAATTGGGAATAGGGTTTCATCCTCTTTAATTTCTATGACTACATATGGATAGTAATTTGTCAGTTTAATTTTATCATGATAAAGATATAATTTACTTCATAAAAGGATCATCTCACTTTCGTGCAGACAATCATGCAGGGACCGATCTTCGCTTTCACTCAAGATCTACTCCAAGCTGAAAATAAGTAAATCATCAATCAAGGAACTCAAGGATAACTTTCATCGATCCGAATTCTAAGTTGATTATCTCAAGTGGAATCTCAAGGATCACTTTCGTGCATCCGAGTCTCAACACAAGTTCTACTTATGGCTTTACAACGTTTTGATCCTCACTTTCACACAAGATCTACACGTTTGATAAATTAACTCAATCCTAGATTCATATTATTATCATGGCAATTATTTTTAAAAAATCAAGAAACAAGAACTAACCTAATTTCTTATAGTAAGTTCCTAACATTCAATCCGAGGGTTACAAGTTATCAAGCAAGTCACCTTTCGGTCCTTATTGCGAAAACTCTAAAATATGATTAATAACATGAATCTATGGAGAATTAAAGAGCAATTATCACATAGGTAGAATTATCATGCTAAAATTATATGTGACGAAGTAATGAAAAATTTATCTAGTCATTAAGAAATCGAAGGGAATTACTCTCCTATGTCCCATAAAAGGTTTAAGCTAGCATGGATAAAAGATTATAATAATCCATAGTATCAAAGTGTAGGAAATCAAGAAAGAGGGGAAAAACAAATAACCACATGGCTGTAATGGAAATTACAGCCGTAATTACGCGTGTGAACAGTGTTGGCGCTGAGTATCTTTTTGATTTCTGCTCCGATCGAGATCCTTTCACTCTGAAACTTCTGGGGTATGTTCTCCTACTCTAGGCGAAGCTTCCCTTCAAATTTCACGGCCGGAGATGCGTTGTACACTTCCCGGCGATGAAACCTTGGGTAGCGACGTGAAACTCGATTTCTCCCTTGTCTGTGGATGAAAATTAGGGCTTTTGGTTTCTCTGCCTTCTCCTCTGTGTAAACTCTCCTTTTGCTTCTTACGGATATTCAATTTATGGCCTAGATCGTCCACAATCGATTGCACAAAAATCGGGCTTTAAATAATATGGAAGAATCGCGTGCCAGGAATAGATTTGTGGTCGTAATAATTATTACGGCACTGTCATAATTTCAGCAAAGTTCTCGGTATAGAAATCATCCAGAATTACGGTACCGTGAAATCCATTACGACAGTGCTGTATTTTCGTCCAATCTTTCGGATGAAAAATTGACTCGAAATACGGCCCGTGAAATCCATTACGGCAGTGCTGTAATTCATCTGAAACTTTCTGTTCAAAATCGTCCTAAAATACGGCAGCACTCAGAAATTTCGGCAGTACCGTGGTTTCTTCTGTAAGTGCAGTGAAACCACTGTACCCTAATTTAGACTACGGTAGTGCTGTAATTTGCTGTGAAGCTCCAATTTGCATGAAATTTGACATGTAATCTTCTCTTAACGGTGGGAATTCATCCATACATCTGAATTGCTTGAAAACGCTAAAAAATCATGCCTTTTTACCTGAAAATCATCAAAAACCAAAAAGAGTGTAGATTCCGCTGTATTTGATAAAAAAGGCATAAATATAAGCAAAGTTGTAAGTTGTATGAATATGACACAAAAAGATCTATGAAATGACACAAAATTTACTATAAATTTTGGTGTCATCAAACACATAAGGCTCAAACTTTGCCTGTCCTCAAGCAAAAATCAAAATTTGATCAAAGGAAAAGATTTTCTCATGAAGAATAAATTTCTAAAATACAATCACCAATGAAAAATTTCACCAATTGTTTCATAAAATTTTAAATAGATATATCATCCTTTGAATTCAATCCTCAAGGTCCACAACTTAATCAAATAAAACTTTGCAACTTGTATAACAAAAAGAATACCAGTCTCATGAATTCACCCAAGTTTCTGTTTAAATCTATCATACATTTGTTTACTGGAATAGGGTATCCAAAATCTTTTTCCACTCAAAATCATTCTTTTTCTTTTTATTCTTTTTTTTGGATAGCATGTACCCACATAGATACAGGCCTTTTATTGGGACTTCAACTCTTATCTTCGGTACCACTGTCAATTTTACACTGTGCCAAGTAGGGGAGACATTCTCTTTTTCTCTCTTTTTATTTTTTTCTTGGCAGACTTCAACCCATATCTTTGGTACCACTGTCAATTTTACATAGTGCCAAGTAGAGGAGCCATTTTCTCTTTTTGGATCTTGGATTCTTTCTTCCCAACAAATAGTAAAATAGACTAAACATCAACTAGATTAATCAATTGACATTAATTTAAAAATTACACTCATATGCTAATTTTATTTAATAAGTAGTTTCACTTTTAAATTAAATTCTTCAAATAATGTATCCATCCAAAATTTCATTCATCAATCAATGAATAATTTCAAAAGCAGATATATATTAGAGAAATAAATTCGACATGATAGATCTAGTCCTAATCTCAGGCATGAGTTCATTCATCATCAAGAGAATCATACAATCAACAATAATATCTTCAAAAATAGACTAGGCCACGAATCAACACATCAACAAAAGTGGTATAATCTCATCAATCATAAAAGTATCACAATATTATCATGTCATCAAGCATGCACCTCCACAAGGTGCTCAAAATATCAAAATATCATCATACAACCCAATCGAAATAGTCATCAATATCAAAATATGATACAACCACATCGAATAGTCAAATCAATATCATACAACCACATCGAATATGGAGATAGTCATGTAAGCAAAGTAGGGTAGCAATGGCAGACACAATGAGTTTTTGAGGGATCATCCTTCCCTATAAAACATGAAATATCAATAAGGTGCACAGAAAAATAAAATGCAAAGAGGTAAGGGAAAGAGATACTCACAAAACTCTACTCATCACCATCCGATCGGATCTCTTCGGTATCTTCCTCTGCTGCAACCATAGGATCAAAGGGCTGCTCTCTCTGGTAACCTCCATGGTCACCTCCTCGTCTACTATCCATGGCGGCGTGAAACTCGATTTATCCCTTGTCAGTGGATGAAAATTAGGGCTTTAGGTTTCTCTGCCTTCTCCTCTGTGTAAACTCTCCTTTTGCTTCTTACGGATCTTCAATTTATGTCCTAGATCGTTCGCAATCGATTGTGCAAAAATAGGGCTTCAAATCGTCCGGAATAATCACGTGCTAGGAATAGAATTATGGCCATAATAATTTTTACGGCACTGCCGTAATTTCAGCAAAGTTCTCGGTACAGAAATCATCTGGAATTACGGTACCGTGACATCCATTATGGCAGTGCCATATTTTCGTCAAATCTTTCTGATGAAAAATTGACTCAAAATACGGCCCGTGAAATCCATTACGACAATGCCGTAATTCCTTTGAAACTTTCTGTTCAAAATCATCCCAAAATACGGCAGCACTCAGAAATTACGGCAGTACCGTGGTTTCTTCTATAAGTGCAGTGAAACCACGGTACCGTAATTTAGATTATGGTAGTGCCGTAATTTGCTCCGAAGCTCTAATTTGCATGAAATTTGACATGTAATATTCTCTTGATGGTGGGAATTCATCCATGCATCTGAATTACTTGAAAACGCTAAAAAATTATGCCTTTTTACCTAAAAATCATCAAAAACCAAAAAGAGTGTAGATTCCGCAATATTTGATAAAAAAGGCATAAATATAAGCAAAGTTGCTTTAATATAACACAAAAAGATCTATGAAATGGCACAAAGTTTACTATAAATTTTGGTGTCATCAAGGGGCACCATGGATATCAAGCTTCCTCACAAGGAAGGGGCAAATCCTCTCTTGCCACATTGAATCTCTCATATGGCTCATGATGCGCCCAATTATAACAGTTATGACTTTCCTTTTACTGCGACTCGTTATGTTGTATCAAAGTGCCTCATTCACCATATGTGATGCCAATGCCCTCATGTCTAAGACAATCGTAACTCTGTCACTGTGATCTTCATCTTGTGATACCAAGATGAATCCTCATAGCGGGTCAGTCCAGTATATCTCCCTTGATATAGCAATATTCATGCATTAGCAACCCGTGCTCAACCAGCACATATACCAATCTCAAGTGAATCATAGCTGTCCCATATCCATCATGATTGTTGATCGAGGACAAAACCGAGATAAGACAAACATCTGTCTCTTAGGGACATCGTATATGCAACTGTACATGTGTGCAGATGTACATATTTAGATAACAACGACCATGCTAGGATATATCATCTATCAATTAGATGTGATACACAGATCCCATTGGACCATCTCAAAGGTCATAGGGCATAAACACTAACATAAAGAACCTACAGGGTTATACACCTAGACACTCGAGGTCTCTTATTGATTGAAAAGCCTCAGAACGAATCATTGTATGATTCGAATCATTTTGGGAGACTAATGCTTTAAGAGTTCTTCTTCGGAGATGATCTTTTATTTAGTTCATGTTTGACCACTAGTTGAATTCTAGTGGACCACATTTAACCTCTGTTGACCTGTGCAGTCAAAATGAGTCAAATAATAGTCTTAGTGCAAGTTTGGACTTGGCACTAAAGTCACGCGAATAAATAAAATTATTAATTGGCAAGGGAATTTTTCTCTTGGCTTATTAATTGGCCTAGGTGTATTTTACATAAAATCTATTTATATATTTAATTGTAAAATATAAATAGGCACCTACATGATTAAAAGAATTAATATATTTGCTAATTTGGGGTTAAGCGAATTTAATCATGTATTTTATTCATGCTTGACCAATTTGGCAAAATATATTTAATAGATTTAATCATGACTTGGTCTAGGCGCATTCTTCATTCTATTTAATATATTTATATATTAAATTTAATGAAAAATAAGCACCAAAAATAGCTAGTTGATATATTATAAATAGAGATGCTCTCTTGGATGATTCTTGCACCAATTCTCTTCTCTCATCTCTAGTTGTTGCCTCCCCTCTCCTCCATGGCATGAGGGTCTTGAAGGTGATAAGGCATAGAAGATTTTGCATCAAAGTTGGGACAAGTGTAGTGCTACCCACTCCTTGTCACCAACTGTCCATTTCTCCTTGGCATAGGTGCAAGTTGAGAAGACCTAGAGGCGTGGATCTCACCTCCCGAGGCTAGCACCAAGCGTGGAGGTTGGAGAGACTTCGAAAAGCTCATGTGTGTGCGATTGCAGAGTACATACACTTGTGTGTCTTCATCATCAACTTGCTCTAGAAATTTTCTTGATAAGGTACTACCCTTCACATCCTTCGGTTTTCTCTCGTAAGGGATCCTAGCATTATGAAATTTTGTTTCAGGCCAATCGTTTTCGCTGTGTTCAAAATTTTTTAATTGGCCTGGGGATTCCAACACTTTCTATGCGTGTTAGGTGTTACGAGAAGTACCAAGAGGTGAATCATAACGTTCAACCTACTTAATTTGAAATGTGACTTTAACCATGAGAGTAGGTTGAAGTCACTCAAGGGTTAGTGATCTTCCATAGAGCTCATTGGGTCTACCCTAAGTCAATAAGCCACGAGACTAGGAGATTGACTTAGGTAGATACCGGATTGCGCTACCGAGAAGGGGCAATTTGTACAAGAGCTTAGATCACCTTGAGCAGCTTAGGTTTTCGAATTTAGATTATTTCATATTTTATCTTTAGCCTTTAAGCTTGGTAAAAGCTGACGTCTCGATTATTCCTGAATTGCATTTTCTTGTATTAGTCATTGACTTTTTGAATTGCTTTTGTTAATTTAGTTTAGATTTTAGAATCCATTTTAAGCTATCTAGCAAACAATAACACAATAAGTTGGTACTTGACACTTAGTCTCAGGGGTTAGATAACTTTACTACTTCGATAGAACCGTGCACTTGCGGTCACGCTATCACAACTTCAGAACAAGGTGAAGAGAAGTAATCCTTCATCTTCAAGCTTAGGTAATTTTGTTATCAAAAGTTATATTATCTATTTCTAATACATGGGTATTTAATACCACATGATGAGACTGATATTTGCAGACTGATATTTGCAAAAATATGCAAGTGCTCAACAGAAAGAGTATGGCATGACATCGAGGGACTGACCTATGAGCTGGAGCACAAGATGCTGCCATGTCACTCTCTTTGTAGTCATAGATAGAATTTTTATTATTCACAGTTTTGTATTTGACATTGTATCTATTCCTTAGGAATAGAGATTATGGAATAAAAGAAGTCATTCTTTGATTTGCAAATTTATTGTCAATACATTATGCAAAGTAATATTGGTAACAATAATATCCAATGAATCAAGTAAGAGGTTCTATATGTACTTGTCTTTTGGCAATGTTATTTGATCATATAGACAAGAATTGCATCTAGTGACTATGCAAATGGACTCTTGGAATCAAACTCCTTAGAGGAGATTGACAGTTTTCAACATCTTTCGAGAAGATGGAAATAGGCAAAACCTGTTTATTGAGGAAAATAACAATGGTGTCTTTCACCAAGTGAGGTGAGAAGACAAGGTGCTAAAAGAAAGAAACAGTGCTTCATTGGCTTACTGATATCTTCAGTAAGATATGAGTCCTTTACCAAGGAACTCAGAAATGAAGTAGAGAATCAACTTGATGGATTCATAGAGATCGAGATGAAGAGTGCTTGATCCGTTAATAGTTAAATGACTATCAAAAGGGGTATCATATCTTCTCATAGCTCGCTCCTACCATAAACACCTTAGTGTGAGGGTGTGACTAGTTGAAAGAATTGGATCTTGCTTGCCATGATTTAATAAATGATGAATCATATAACTGCACCTCTTTTGAGTTTCTGCAAAAGAAAATGGCTTTTCTGAACACTAGATGATGTTCCATCTTAGTGTATCTCTAGGACTTTATGGACTAAGAGATGACCTGTCCTATTATTAGGATCTAGAGATGTGAGACTTTTTAGTTATATATAAGAGTTGTAGTATGATAGAGCCAAGATCTGCTAAGTGTGAGTGGGGTATCCTAAGGAAACTTAGGGATACTATTTCCATGTTCCCATAGGAGGACAAATTATTGTTGCTCAAAGCGGTATTTTTCTTGGAAAAGTTTTTCTCTTCAAAAAGGCTACTGGGAGGAAGTTTGACTTGGATTTGGTCCAAGGTCAACCACTTGACACAGATGGTCAAAGATTGAAACTAAGCCATTGATGTAGGTTGTGGGCAAAGGCTTAGAACACACAAGATATACATGTTGAATGAATTCATCATAAGTTTGAGTTATGGTTAACTCCTAACATGACACAGTGAATCTTCATCCTATAATATGATGTCTGAATTTAGTGGATGCTTGATGACATCTAGTATTATATGTCAGGGACACATTGATCATTAGAAACGATATCTCGATTCTTCACTTGGTGAAGACTTAGGAGGTGTTTAATGATGAACGACTTAAGGGAGATCACCAATAGATTAGGTATGAGGATTTTTGTGGATACATCCAAGAAACTCCTAAACCCTGAGTCAGATTACATACATCGATGCTGGAGAGTTTTTTTCATGGGAATTTACCTTCTAGAAAGGCATGACCTTATTCACTCCAAGAGATATGTTCTTGACACATATTGAGAGAGAAGACATGAGTCAGTCCTTGATGTTTTGACATTAGGATCGATCATATATTTGATGGTATGTTTTTTTACCAAATATGGTTTATGCTGTGGGCAAAACCATTCGATACCATTACAATCCAAGTGCACAACACTAGATAGTTGAAAGAATATCCTTTGGTTATAAAAAAGAACTAAGGAGTGGTTCTAAGGAGTGGTTCTTGGTCTATAGAGATAGGAAAAACTTGGTGTACAAGACTATACATGATTGCTTGTTCTAGTTAGACCAAAGTCACAATCTGGCTATTGTGGTAGTGCTAGAAGCCAAAAGAGCTTCAAGGTAGACTACCATGTCTTTGATAGAAGGCAGAGTGTGTTGTGGTTTCTAGGAAGCTATTTAGATATTGAGGGTTCTTCATTGAACTTCTAGTGGTTCCAGGTGCTTGTTGGGCTCTATTGTGAGTACATTGGAGCGATAACACATGACAGGGAACCAGAGTTTCACTTAAGATCCAAACATATACTCATACGCTTCCACATTGTCTTGGAGACAGAGGTGTTATCATGACATTGCAGATATTGACACTGACACAATTGTGTCTGGTACACTAACCAATGATCTGGCATAGATTTATGTTGAGGTTACTCAACAGTGAGGTCCTAGTACAAGTGGGAGATTGTTGGTGTATAAGCCCCAGGACTTATGGCTGGTCTGATATGTGTCACATTTACATGTGATATATCGCATATCCTGGCATTATCGTTGTTGGGCATTTGGTACATCTGCGTCATATATACATTTTGTTATAATCTGATTTTTTTTATTTGATTAAATTTTAAATTTTGATATTTTGAAATTTGCTATAATTAGAATCCTAATCAAGCCCAAAATCTCTCCTTTATTTTGCCCTATTTTCTCTTTAAATTTTTACCTATAAATATACCCTAATCTCTCTTTAATCCTATTCATTAACCCTAAACCTATCTCTCTCTCTCTTCCCTCGTGCGCCGCAGCCCCCTGTTTTTTTCTATTTCTTCCCCTGTTTTTACTCCTCCGTTCCCCGTTGTCGTGAGCCGCTCCTCTTTCACGTCTTCCCCATCAACAACGCATGAGTGGATCCAGTAGCAGCGGAAGCAAGCGTCAGTGGCCTCCTTGACGTCCGGTGGTAGAGCAGCATTCGTCTGGCGAGTTTCCAGCCCTAGCGACGTGTGCTGCGATGACGGCGTCATCCGGCTGTCGCGTGCGAAGGTTTCTGCGACGGGCGGCGATTTCTACGGCAAAAGACCACCTTCACCTCCTTCCTTCCTCGGCGCCGGTGGCTTCCTCTTCTCCTGGCGGCTGCTCTTCCCTACGAGCAGCGGCCTCCTTCTTCCTCTGTTCACAGCAGAGGAAAGTCTTCTTCTATTGCAGCGACTTTTTCCCTTTCGGTGTTGGATGTTCTTCCTCTCCCGGCGCCGGCGGCAGCTTCATCCAGAGCCGGCTGCTCCTCTTCCTTCAGGCGGCTGACCTTCTCCGGCTCGCCAGCAACGAAATGAACGAAGCGCTTGTTGCTTTCTTTCGTTCCGCGTCAAGCTTCGGCAGATGTAAGATTTTGGTTTTTAGTTAATTAATTTATTTATTTCAAGATTCATTTTAGAGAATAATATAGTAGTAGAAAATTCTAAATTATTACTTCGAAGGAAATTAGGTGATAATTATTTTGGGATAATTCTGATTTAAAGAGGAGATTAAGGATTGAGGGCATAATTATGGATTGATGCATATGATGGATAATAACGGGTGGTTTATTTAAATTCTTCAGTTAAGAAGGAAGATAATGTGATTTCAGAGGGATTAAGAATATCGGCATTCGAGGTAGGTATCTTACCCTACTCCTTTGTTACAGTGTCAAGAATTATAAGATTTGCTGCTTAATCCTTTGGTTTGATATATGATGCATATGTTAGAATTGAATGACACTGATATCTGATTGCTTCATTTGCTTGATTTGTTTCTGAATTCCTATTGACTTAAATTATCTTGTTTATTTGGTCATATTCTGCTTCTGTATGAATGGTTAACAAACCTGTTTTGAGATATCTAATTTATTGGCTTTTGAGCATGGTTGAACAGTTATGTATATGTGATGTTGACACATGAGTATGTGGAAATTATTGAAAATCTGTGATATCTGTCGTGATATATTGACATCTGAACTGGATGATTTATTCTCTAGTGGCCTGTTTCTGTGTGTTATAGTTCTGACGCGTATCGGACTATCTTTTTGCCGGTTAGGGCACCGCCAGTTGTCCTCGGGACAATACTACGGATGTCAGATGTTGGACGCAACATTCACCGGGCTATTTAGGACAGTCATTCCATTGCATGAGCAACAGTGGAAACACTCTGAAAATGAGTGCGGCTCTTAAGTGAGATCTGTTGGCCAGCTTGATGATTTGCACGACATTCTTATATTATTTGTATATCGTTGTTTCAGTTATTGTATTATCCTGTTATTTGATTCCCTCACCATGTTTGTTGATTCCTACTTAGCATTTCTGCTAACTCCCTTTGTTTCTCTTCCAGGTACAGAGTTAGCTTCTGGGAGGGATAGAGTAGATAGCAGATATCAGCTTGAGTTCAGATAGTCTTTTAACTTTTGTTTCAGTTGATTTATGTATATCTTGAATAGTATGTTTTAGAGATTGTATTATAAAACTGTTAATGTCAAATTTGGATTATTTATTAAATAAATGAATTGTGATTATTGTAGTTCTCTAGTTCCTATCAATATTGTTACTCCCTGGGGAACCCTGAGCTAGGAATAGCCGGCTTCCCACCGGGGCGTGACACATTTACATAAACAATATCCCTAGAGGTAGATTTTATTTAGTCATAGAGATTGTCCTCGGTCGAGCACCATAGTAGATATAGGATAGCTATGGTGCATGTGAGACTAGTATATGTGTTGGTTGAACATAAGATACTAATGCATACATATGGGTATATCAATGTAGATATACTGGACCAATCCGCCATGGGGATTTGACATAGTGTCTCAAATTAAATCTCAAAGTAATAGTGGTGTTGTCATGACATTTGTCCTTGACTTGAGGTCATTGACATTTTTGTATAGTGACCAGTGCGCTTTAATATAACCTAACACTCCGTCGTGTTAGGGTATGCCCTTAAGGCTAATGTTTGAGGCCTTGGGATTGTAACAGTATCATGTATAAACTCTTATGTTTATAAAGGCAATGGTTGTTATTCAGGTTGTTACATTGTCTGCTGCAATGAGTGTACTTCTGAATAATGTCTCAATGATGTTCAGCTAGGCTGACATGCAGTAAAGTCCTTAGTCGAGATATCTTGGTGAACATGAGACAGCCCTGATATGATTGAGACTAATATGTATTCTAATCTTATAGGATGCTTCGAGCATGGAATAAGATGTAGACTCATGGGTACATTGGATGTACTGGACAGACCCTATTAGGATATTCAATTGCTTGTCACAATGTGAATAATCCTTGATTGCAACAAGTGGCACATGTCCTCTGACTTGAGATCACTTGTGTTTCTAAATGATGATTGTCATTGTTTTGAGGTAGTTCAATATCATTTGAAACATAATGGTTATAGACTATCTTGGATGGTGAGCTTGAGTCATGTTAGGGCACTAGTGATAGATATAGGATTGCCGTCTCCTTCATTAGAGTGTGATGTTCTAAAGGGGCCCCCTGGATGAGATGATTGAGAAAGTGTATGGCCATACCCAGATGACTATGTTCATCTGATCTAATCGTGCTCATCATATTGGAGTTACAAGCTTGACAGGCTTGTCCAATAAAGAACATCCAGTGGCAAAGGAATCATGTATGCCTAGTGAGTTGATTCACTCTTGTGCTGTTGTTTGGGTGTAGTCTTGGAAGACTCTTTCCTTTATATCGGGAGACAGTGATGTGTTGCTAGATACCCCTCTCTGATCGTGATAACGTAAGTTATCGTTACCGACATTTAAAGGAAACCCTCAGGGTCGCACAATTTGATGATATGGCTTACTTAAGTCAGATCGTGTGGACTGAATTGTTTTGGGTTCAGTTTAAAGGGAATTAATCTCTGATTGTGAGTGAGATCTGGTCTGATCATGTTTGATTGATTAGGGCTTGAGATCGGTAAGCTTCGATCGAGAGATTGGATGCTAGATCAGTGAGATCAGAAGCATCAAGAGATCAACGGTTAGATCTGGAGCCTTAGGGTTTAATTGAGATCTAGACTGGATTGCTTGGGTTAATTGGTCTTGGACCAAACCGAAATGAACCAGCTCATCAAGTGAGCGTGTGGTTCAAATGGAGAGGAGTTTGCGATTGGGGTAAACCCATGATCGCATGTGAGGGAGTGGCTTTCTATTTTTAGAAAGCATGATCACTTACGTGACCACGCCTCATGTTGCTCGCCTCTTCACGCCTTTGTCGCCTCTTGTGATTTCGAGGGTTTTTTGCATTCTCGTGTGAAGAAGAGTGGACGACAAGAGGAGAAAGTTTTTCGCCAAGCAAGGAGATCATCTTCCTTTTTCATACGACAAGAACCTCTTGGAACCTTGCTAGCACAAGGAGCACCAAGGGAGTAGGCGGCTTCTTCATCTTGTGTGCGCATCCTCTGGAGGAGACCCCTGTCGATCTCTTCTTCCTCGACATCATACAAACAATGGCCATGGTATGATCATTGTTGTTCTAAGTTGATCATATAATACATGCTATGCGATCCTAGGAAACCCTAGATTCCGCCCATGCAAATTTATATCTGTGCATGTCTTAGGGTTTCGCCCCCTTGTGGGGACTTTCAATTGGTATCAGAGCGCTGGTTGATGCATGATTTTATGATTGCTTTAGCCTTTTTTGTGATCCTTGTATGCTTAGATCTATACATGCGAACTTTCATCTTTAGTTGTTGCATATGCGAAACTTGAATATGTTTTGATGGCGCATGTTTGTGTGGCGCATAGTTTGTTTTTCTCAAAACTATATCACTTGCGCGACCTTCACTAGATCGAAGAGGCGCCTGCTATAAACCCTTAGACGGGTTGATGGGGCTGAAGTCATCCTCTAGGTTAGATCCAATAGTCTGATTAGACCATCTGACAGCCTAGATGGGTCGACCAGATGGCACCCATGCGCAAGCACGTGGTGGCTATAGGTCGACTGCATCACAGGCGTGTAGCGATGTCTGATTGTGAGACAACTAATGAACGCACATGAGTTAGGCCCGGGGTCACGCCCGCTTGCCAGACCTCATTGTGGCTGTTCAGCCCTTGGCGCATGCATGGTTGACCTTTTGGTCGACTCAAGTCAGTTAGGACTTGGTGCATGCAAGGGCAGTGGATCTGACTAGACTTGATGAGTGGATCCCTATCAATGGACTGTTGTAAGGTAGTAGGGCACATAAGGAAAAATTAAAATTGATGCCAATGGGGTTTTCGAAATTTTAATTTCTTATGTTGTATCACATGATTTTTGGATGATGCCATGTGCTTGTTTATTTTATCTTATGTGGGTTGCCCTTAATGTGTGCTGTGCTGGGGCCTGCGAGCCTGGTGAATTGTTGTAAATTAATATTTATTGTGATCTGCGCATCACATTTTATTTAATTTATAAAGTGTAATTGACCTGCGTGTCAATTTTGTCTAGATAGATTAATTTGTAAATTTATCAGACAAGAGCACAGAGCACACTTGGCAGAGGCGCATGCAGCTTGAGGCTTGACCAGGTGGGAGGTCTAGAGTTTGACTCTAGGACAGGCGCATTTAACTGGTGGGCGCATCTGAGCTGCAATTGGCGCTTGGGCCCTAGGTTGGGCCAGATGAGAAGCAAAAGCCCCATGAGGAAAAGCAAGTGAAGACTTAAGTTAGGTTAAGGTCTTACTTAGGCTTAATGGGCTTTTACCACATAAGATCAGCATGCTTTCTATTTATTGCTTATATAATTAGAAATGCATGAGTTTATCTTCTGCTATCACCATAGGAATTACATGATAGTTAAGAAGATAAAAGACCATTAAAATCCAACGCTAAATATCAAGCATGTAAAGCCTTCTGACGCGAAACCTCACTGTTCTGACTATCGTTGGAGCCGTGTTGTACCCACTCAGTGGGCACGTCCATCTATCTTCAGACGGTGCGGGATTACACCTGCGTGTTACAGAGAAGGGATTTATCGCTTCTCGTTGCTCAGCATAGCACGTGGTGGTCCAGGGAGTAGGTCAGGTCAGCTTGACCATGTAGGCTACATACTGAGCATATGTGAGCTATATGGAGGCAGCCATCTGAGGGATCAGAGACTGTGTTGTACCAACTCAGTTGGCACAGTCTGCTGGATTGCCCAGATGAAGGGGAATCGCACGGGTTGGCGATTGGCAGGGATTGCCTACCAGAAATTAGTGCTTGTACTCTCTGTGCATCTTATTTTGCCTGAGCGGGACGCGGAGACCAAGTATGAAATCTGGATCCCATCTCACTAAAAGAGTGTTTACTCTTTCGGACTGTTTAATGGATTTTTCAGTCAGATAAAATAGTGAGAAAAAGAATCATTCTTAAGTCCTGATTGATTCTTAACATTGATACTGACCTTGCTGTTCTTGCATTGTTGTAGATTCCTGCAGCAACGAACACCATGAACTTCAATGTGCGATCCCTACTGGAAAGGGAGAAGTTTGCTGGGCCAAACTTCTCAGACTGGTACGGACACCTTAAGATTGTTCTTAAGGCAGAGAGGAAACTGTATGTCCTCGAGACGGCGATACCGCCTCAACCCGCTCCGAACGCCGCAAGGGCGGTTCGGGATGCCTATGAAAAGCATGTCAATGATAGCATTGATGTCGCTTGCCTGATGTTAGCGTCTATGACGCCACCGCTGCAGCGTCAGCATGAGGATATGTCTGCTATAGAAATTATAGCAAACCTCAAGATGCTGTATGCTGCACAGGCGAGGACTGAGCGCTATAACTTGACCAAGCTGTTCTTTCAGAGCAAACTGGCTGAAGGGAGTCCAGTGGGAGCTCATGTGCTCAAGATGATTGGGCACAAGGAGGCTCTAGAGAAACTGGGACACACCATCAATCAGGAGCTTGCTGTAGACATTATTCTGCAGTCTCTACCGCCTTCTTTCGATGCGTTCATTATTAACTTTAATATGAACAAAATCGACTGTACCCCGGCAGAGTTGCTGAATATGTTCTTGACTACAGAGGAAACTCTGAAGGGAAAGCCTTCAACCTCTGTCTTAATGGTTCCTTCTAGGAACAAGAAGAAGGGGAAGAAGGGAAAAACCCCAGTCAAGAACTACAACAAGGCGCTGAAACAAAAGGTTAAGCGGTCGAAGGAATACAGATGTTTCCACTGTGGCCAGCTGGGTCACTGGAAAAAGGACTGTAAAGCGCTCCAAGGAGACAAGAAGGGAAGCATCGCTTCTGGCTCAGGTATTTATGTGATTGAGGTCATGATTTCTTCTTCTATATCAAGGGTGTTGGACACTGCATGTGGAGTTCACATTTGTTCAAATGTACAGGAACTCAAGAGAAGAAGACAGGTGGGACAGCATGAGGTGGACCTACGAGTTGGAAACGGGGCACGGGTTGCTGCTGTTGCTGTAGGCACTTATTTCATTTCTCTACCATCTGGGCTTGTATTGGAACTAGACAATTGTTACTTTGTTCCCAGCATTACTAAAAATATTATCTCTATTCCTGCTCTTGTTAGGAAAGGGTTTTCCTTTGAATGCAATATTTCAAAGTGTGTTTTATCTTTTGATAATATTGTTTATGCCACTGGATCAATTAGCAATGGGTTATTCATGTTGGACATGGAATGTTCTATACAGCAGATTAAGAATCACTCTCGTGCATTCCATCTCAGTATCAAGATCTCAAGCAAAACTAAGCACTCTCGCACCTTAGTTTCATAGGTTTTACTCAAGGGGTTCTAACAATCCAACATCTATCTCTAGCATTGTTAGGGTATGCCCTTAAGGCTAATATTTGAGGCCTTGGGAATGTATCAGTATCATGTAATAAACTTTTATGTTTATAAAGGCATGGTTGTTATTCAGTTTGTTACATTGTCTGCTGCAATAAGTGTACTTCTGAATAATGTCTCAAAGCTGTTCAGCTAGGCTGACATGCAGTTATGTCCTTAGTCGAGATATCTTGGTGAACATGAGACAGCCTTGATATGGTTAAGACTAATATGTGTTCTAATCTTATAGGATGCTTCGAGCATGGAATAAGATGTAGACTCATGGGTACATTGGATGTACTGGACAGACCCTACTAGGATATTCAATTGCTTGTCACAATGTGAATAATCCTTGTTATGCAACAAGTGGCACATTTCCTCTGACTTGAGATCACTTGTGTTTTCTAAATGATGATTGTCATTGTTTTGAGGTAGTTCAATATCATTTGAAACATAATGATTATAGACTATCTTGGATGGTGAGCTTGAGTCAGGTTAGGGCACTAGTGATAGATATAGGATTGCCGTCTCCTTAATTGGAGAGTGATGTTCTAAGGGGCCCCCCTGGATGAGATGATTGAGAAAGTGTATGGCAATACCCAGATGACTATGTTCATCTGATCTAATCATGCTCATCATATTGGAGTTACAGGCTTGACATGCTTGTCCAATAAGAACATCCAGTGGCAAAGGAATCATGCATGCCTGGTGAATTGGATTCACACTTGTGCTGTATTTTGGGTGTAGTCTTGGAAGACTCTTTCCTTTCTATCGGGAGACAGTGATGTGTTGCTAGATACCCCTCACTGATCGTGATAACGTGAGTTATCGTTACCGACATTTAAAGGAAACCCTCAGGGTCGCACAATTTGATGATATGGCTTACTTAAGTCAGATCGTGTGGACTGAATTGTTTGGGTTTAGTTTAAAGGGATTTTAATCTCTGATTGTAAGTGAGATCTGATCTGATCATGTTTGATTGATTAGGGCTTGAGATCGGTAAGCTTCGATTGAGAGAATGGATGCTATATCGGTGAGATCAGGAGCATCAAGAGATTAACGGTCAGATCTTAAGCCTTAGGGGTTTATTATGATCTGAACTGATTGCTTGGTTTATTTGGTTATTGAACCGAAGTCAAGTGAACCGGCTCAATGGATGAGCGCATGGTTCAAGGGTGAATTGGATTTGCGATTGGGTAAACCCATGATCGCAACTTGAGAAGTGGCTTGCTATTTTTAGATAGCACTTCTCCTAATCGTGGCCATGACTCACGATAGCCTCGATTCACGCCTCTCCTCTTGGTTCGTCGCTCGCTCTAGTTTTTGACGAGAGAACACAATTTCGTGTGGTGAAAAACTGGTGGACGACAAGGAGAAAAGACGCCAAGCAAGAAAGAATTCTCTCTTCCCTTCAAGCGATCAAGACACCTTGGACGATCCTTGCTAGCACAAGGAGCACCAAGGAAGGAGCGCATCTTCATCTTGTGTGCGAGACTTTGGAGAAGAGGCGCTTGCATCTTTTGCTTCCAAGACGCCATCTAGAAATGGCTATGGTATGAATCGTTTTTCATTCATGCAGAGTTTTATAAGTTGATCATAACGCATGCAAAGATCGTAGAAACCCCTTTCCGCTGCATCTTAACCTCCATATGCGCCTATAGGGTTTCGCCCCCCCTTAGTTATAGGGGACTTTCAATTGGTATCAGAGCCTTGTTAATGCATGTTTTTATGATTGCTTAAACGTTTTGTGATCCATGTATGCCATTGTATGCTTAGATCTATAACATGCGAAAATTTGCATGTTAAGTTGCTTCTTGCGAAACTTACATATGTATTTCCTTTGCGCATGTTTGTTGGCGCATCTTAGGTTTTATCCAAAATCTTATATCTTGCGCGACTCTCATTAGATCTAAGAGGCGCCTGCTTTAAACCCTTAGACGGGTTATTAGGGTTGAAGTCATCCTCTAGGTTAGATCCAACTGGTCTGATCAGACTATCTGACAGCCTAGATGGGTCGACCAGATAGCACCTGTGCGCAAGCACGAGGTGGCTATAGGTCGACTGCATCAAAGGCGTGTAGCGATGTCTGATTGAGACAACCTATGAACGCACATGAGTTAGGCCCGGGGTCACACCCGCTTGCCAGACCTCATTGTGGTCGTTCAGCCCTTGCGCATGCATGGTTGACCATTAGGTCGACTCAAGTCAGTTAGGACTTGGTGCATGCAAGGGCAGTGGATCTGACTAGGCTGGATGAGTGGATCCCTAGTAATGGACCGTCATAAGGCAGCAGGGCAAATAGGGAAAAATAAAATTAATCTCAATGGGGTTTTTCAAAATTTTATTTTTCATGATTGGATCACATGCTGATTGGATACCATATGTATGTTTATTTAATCTTATGTGGGCTGCCCGTTTAATGTGTGCTGTGCTGGGGCCTGCGAGCCTGGTTAATATTTGTAAATTAATTTTTATTGTGATCTGCGCATCACATTGCATTTAATTTATAAAATGTAATTGACCTGCGAGTCAATCTTGTGTAGATAGATTAATTTGTAAATTAATCTGACAAGAGCACAGAGCACACTTGGCAGAGGCGCATGCAGCAGTGGCTAGACCAGGTGGGAGGTCCAGGGTTCGACTCTAGGACCAGGCGCATTTTCCCTGGTGGGCGCACCTGAGCTGCAATTGGCGCTTGGGCCCTAGGTTGGGCCAGATAAGAAGCAAAAGCCCCATGAAGAAAAGCAAGTGAAGACTTAATTTAGGTTAAGGTCTTACTTAGGCTTATTGGGCTTTTACCACATAAGATCAGCATGCTTTCTATTTATTGCTTTTATACTTAGAATTGCATGAGTTTATCTTCTGCTATCACCATAGGAATTGAATGATAGTTAAGAAGATAAAAGACCGTTAAAATCCAACGCTAAAATATCAAGCTCGTAAGCCTTCTGACGCGAAACCTCACTGTTCTGATTATCGTTGGAGCCGTGTTGTACCCACTCAGTGGGCACGTCCATCTATCTTCAAACGGTGCGGGATTACACCTGCGTGTTACAGAGAAGGGATTTATCGCTTCTCGTTGCTCAGCATAGCACGTGGTGGTCCAGGGAGTAGGTCGGGTCAGCTTGACCATGTAGGCTACATATGTGGCACATATGGTAGCGCATGGAGGCAGCCATCTGTGGGGTCAGAGATTGTGTTGTACCAACTCAGTTGGCACAGTCTGCTGGATTGCCCAGATGAAGGGGAATCGCACGGGTTGGCGATTGGCAGGGACTGCCTACCATAGATTAGTGCTTGTACTCTCTGTGCATCTTATCTCGCCTGAGCGGGACGCGGAGACCAAGTATGAAATCTGGATCCCATCTCACTAAAAGAGTTCTACTCTTTCGGGCTGTTTTGCTGGATTTTTCAGCCAGATAAAATAGTGAGAAAAAGAATCATTCTTAAGTCTTGATTGATTCTTAACATTGATACTGACCTTGCTGTTCTTGCATTGTTGTAGATACCTGCAGCAACGAACACCATGAGCTTCAATGTGCGATCCCTACTGGAAATAGAGAAGTTTGCTGGGCCGAACTTCTCAGACTGGTTCGGACACCTTAAGATTGTTCTTAAGGCAGAGAGGAAACTGTATGTCCTCGAGACGGCTATACCGCCTCAACCCGCTCCGAACGCCGCAAGGGCGGTTCGGGAAGCTTATGAAAAGCACGTCAGTGATAGCATTGATGTCGCTTGCCTGATGCTAGCGTCTATGACGCCACCGCTGCAGCGTCAGCATGAGGATATGTCTGCTATAGACATGATAGCAAACCTCAAGATGCTGTATGCTGCACAGGCGAGGACAGAACGCTATAATCTGACAAAGCTATTCTTTCAGAGCAAACTGGCTGAAGGGAGCCCAGTGGGAGCTCACGTGCTCAAGATGATTGGGCACAAGGAGGCTCTAGAAAAACTGGGGCATACCATCAATCAGGAGCTTGCTGTAGACATTATTCTGCAGTCTCTCCCGCCTTCTTTCGATGCGTTCATCATTAACTTTAATATGAACAAAATCGACTGTACTCCGGCAGAGCTGCTGAATATGCTCTTGACTACTGAGGAGACTCTGAAGGGAAAGCCTTCGACTTCTGTCTTAATGGTTCCTTCTAGGAACAAGAAGAAGGGGAAGAAGGGCAAGGCCCCTGTCAAGAGTTACAGCAAGGCTCTGAAGCAAAAAGTTAAGCGGTCAAAGGAATACAGATGTTTCCACTGTGGCCAGCTGGGTCACTGGAAAAAGGACTGTAAAGTGCTCCAAGGAGATAAGAGGGGAAGCATCGCTTCTGGCTCAGGTATTTACGTGACGGAAGTCATGGTTTCATCTTCTTCTATTTCATGGGTGTTGGACACTGCATGTGGAGTTCACATTTGTTCAAATGTGCAGGAACTCAAGAGAAGAAGGCAGGTGGGACAGCATGAGATGGACCTACGAGTTGGAAACGGGGCACGGGTTGCTGCTGTTGCTGTAGGAGACTATTTCATCTCTTTGCCATCTGGAATTGTATTAGAACTGAACAATTGTTATTTTGTTCCCAGCATTACTAAAAATATTATCTCCATTCCTGCTCTTGTTAGGAAGGGATTTTCCTTTGAATGCAATATTTCAAAGTGTGTGCTTTCTCTTGATAATATTGTTTATGCTAATGGTTAAATTAACAATGGGCTATTCATGTTGGACATGGAATGTTCTATACAAAATATTGATAATAAGAAAGCCAAATATGCTGATGACAGCACCTTGCTATGGCATAGTCGTTTAGGCCATATTAACAAGAAACGCATTAAGCGGTTGCATGATCATGGACTGCTGGGATCATTCTCCTATGAGGAGATTGATACATGCAAGGCTTGTTTAATGGGTAAAATGACGAAGTCACCTTTTCCTCACAAAGGTCAAAGGGCTTCAGGTTTACTTGACCTTATACACAGTGATGTGTGTGGGCCATTTAGTAAACATGCCAGAGGTGGCTATCAGTACTTCATTACCTTCACTGATGATTTCAGTAGATACGGGTATGTCTACTTAATGAGACATAAAAGTGAATCTTTTGACAAGTTCAAAGAGTTCAAGAATGAAGTACAAAATCAGCTTGGCCGAAATATCAAGGCACTTCGTTCTGATCGAGGTGGAGAATACCTAAGTCGAGAGTTTACTGACTATCTAAAGGAGTGTGGGATTATCTCACAGCTCACTCCGCCAGGAACACCGCAATGGAATGGTGTGTCCGAGAGGAGAAATAGAACGTTACTTGATATGGTTCGTTCTATGATGAGTCAGGCTACTCTACCTTACTCCTTTTGGGGATTTGCACTGGAAACAGCTGCAAAGGTACTAAACCGAGTGCCATCCAAGGCAGTTTCTAAGACTCCATATGAGTTATGGTATGGGAAACAGCCGAGCTTGACATTTATCAGGATCTGGGGCTGCGAGGCTTATGTCAAAAAGCTCGCCTCTGGGAAACTAGAGAGCAGATCTGACAAATGCATCTTTGTCGGTTACCCTAAGGAAACTAAGGGTTATTATTTCTACGATCCCAAAGAGAACAAGGTATTTGTTGCTCGGACGGCCATATGTCTTGAGAAGGAGTTTCTTCTGCAAGAGGCCAGTGGGAGAGAAATAAAGTTGGATGAGAATCCAGAGGAAGGACAAAGTGCTCAAGCACAGTTGGATGAGCCTGAGCAGGTAGATCAGGTCATTGAACAACCTGAGGCTCAGATATCACGGGAACCGCGAAGATCGGGAAGGATTCGTCGACAGCCTGAGCGCTATGACGGAGTCTACATCATTGATAATGATGAACCCCTCACTTATGCGGAAGCGGTCAGTGGACCGGAGTCAGCGAGATGGCTTGAAGCTATGCGCGCCGAGATGGACTCCATGTCAGATAACCAAGTCTGGGATTTGGTTGATCCGCCTCCGGGAGTTATCCCTATAGGCTGTAAATGGATCTTCAAGAAGAAGATTGACATGGATGGTAACGTGGTTACCTATAAAGGCAGGCTAGTTGCGAAAGGTTTCAAACAAATCTACGGGATAGATTATGATGAAACTTTCTCACCTGTAGCTATGTTTAAGTCTATTCGGATTCTTTTCGTAATAGCTGCATATTATGATTATGAGATCTGGCAAATGGATGTGAAGACAGCTTTCCTTAATGGAAATCTGGATTAGGATGTGTATATGATGTTGGGATATGCCCTTAAGACTAATGTTTGAGGTCTTGGGATTGTAATAGTATCATGTAATAAACTGTTATGTTTATAAAGGCATGGTTGTTATTCAGTTAAGCTACATTGTCTGCTGCAATATATGTTCTTCTGAATAATGTCTCAAAGCTGTTCAGCTAGGCTGACATGCAATGATGTCCTAAGTCGATATATCTTGGTGAACTTGAGACAGCCTTGATATGCTTGAGACTAATATGTGTTCTAATCTTATAGGATGCTTCGAGCATGGAATAAGATGTAGACTCATGGGTACATTGGATGTACTGGACAGACCCTACTAGGATATTCAATTGCTTGTCACAATGTGAATAATCCTTGTTTGCTACAAGTGGCACATCTCCTCTGACTTGAGATCACTTGTGTTTCTAAATGATGATTGTCATTGTTTTGAGGTAGTTCAATATCATTTGAAATATAATGGTCATAGACTATCTTGGATAATGATCATGAGTCAGGTTAGGGCACTAGTGATAGACATAGGATTGCCGTCTACTTGTTTAAGGAGTGTGGTGTTCTAAAGGGGCCCCCCCGGCTGAGATGATTGAGAAATTGTATGGCCATACCCAGGTGACTGTGTTCATCTGGTCTAATCATGCTCATCATATTGGAGCTACAAGCTTGACACGCTTGTCCAATAAGAACATCCAGTGGCAAAGGAAATATGTATGCCTAGTGAAAAGGATTCACACTTGAGTTGTGTTTTGGGTGTAGTCTTGGAAGACTCTTTCCTTTATATCGGGAGATAGTGATGTGTTGCTAGATACCCCTCACTGATCGTGATAACGTAAGTTATCGTTACCGACATTTAAAGGAAACCCTCAGGGTCGCACAATTTGATGATATGGCTTACTTAAGTCAGATCGTATGGACTGAATTGTTTTGGTTCAGTTTAAAGGGATTTAAACTCTGATTGTAAGTGAGATCTGGTCTGATCATGTTTGATTGATTAGGGCTTGAGATCGGTAAGCTTCGATCGAGAGTGTTGATGCTAGATCGATCAGATCAGAAGCATCTGGAGATGAATGGTCAGATCTAGGACCTTAGGGTCTAATTCGATCTAGACTTAATGTTTGGGCTGATTTGGTTTGGTCATTGAACCAAACATCTTGAACCGGCTCATGGGTTGAGCGCAAGGTTCAGGTGGGAGAAGAGAGTTGCGCATGGTTCACTTGGTGAACGCATAACGCATGTTTTCAAGGCTTGCTATTTTGGGAACTTTCGGTTTTCAAAGTGGGAACGTTTCCACGTTCACTTGTAACGCCTCCTCTCTATTCCTCTCGCTAATTCGCTCTTGGCATTGGACGACTCACGGCTGGTGGCGTGAAGGTTGACGACAAGAGGATTCGGCCAAGTTTTCATCTCATCATCCCTAAAACGATCAAGGAAGCTTTGGAGCATTGCTAGCACAAATCGCCCCAAAGAAGTAGGCCTTCTTCCTCTTGTGTGCGACAACCTTTGGAGGAGATCTCTCTTGCTTTCTTCTTCCAAGACACCATCCAAGAGATGGCGATGGTATGGATCCTTCTCATATCTATCTAAGTTGATCATATGCGATATAAAGATCTATGAAAGCCCTTCTTCCGCTTGCAAAATTTTATGCGCCACCCTAATAGGGTTTTCGCCCCCCTCTTGAAAGGGGTTCCTTCAATTGGTATCAGAGCAGGTTTATATCTATGCATATGATTGCTTAATGCTATATTGTGATCCTTGTTTGCAAAACATGCTTAGATCTATAGCTTACATGCGAATATGATTACACATGTTTTATGTTTGCGCATGTTTCACACTAGGCGCATCTTTGTGATCTTTGTTGTTGATGTTTTATCAAAAGAAAATCACTTGCGCGCCTATCATTAGACTAAGCGCCTACTATAAACCCTTAGACGGGTTAGTAGGGTTGAAGTCATCCTCTAGGTTAGATCTAACTAGTCTGATCAGACCATCTGACAGCCTAGATGGGTCGACCAGATAGCACCCTTGCGCAAGCAAGAGGTGGCTATAGGTCGGCTGCATCATAGGTGTGTAGCGATGTCTGGTTGAGACGTCTGTTGAACGCACATGAGTTAGGCCCGGGCTCACACCCGTTTGCCAGACCTCATCGTGGTTGTTCAGCCCTTGGTGCATGCATAGTTGACCACTGGGTTGACTCAAGTCAGTTAGGACTTGGTGCATGCAAGGGCACAGGATCTGACTAGATTGGATGAGTGGATCCCTATTATTGTACCGTTGTAAGGTTGTGGGGACATATAAGAAAATTAAAATTGATGCCAATGCGGTTTTCGAAATTTTGTTTTCTTATTGGATCACATGCTGATGTTTGATGCCATATTGCCTGTTTATTTAATCTTATGTGGGCTGCCCATGTTAAATGTGTGCTGTGCTGAGGCCTGTGTGCCTGGTAAATTTTGTAAATTAATTTTTATATTGTGATCTGCGAATCACATTGCATTTAATTTATAAAATGTAATTGACCTGCGAGTCAATCTTGTCTAGATAGATTAATATGTAAATTAATCAGACAAGAGCACAGAGCACACTTGGCAGAGGCGCATGCAGCAGTGGCTAGACCAGGTGGGAGGTCCAGGGTTCGTCCCTAGGACCTGGTGCATAATCCTGGTGGGCGCACCAGAGCTGCAGATGGCGCTTGGGCCCTGGTTTGGGCCAGATGAGCAGCAAAAGCAAGTGAAGACTTAAGTTTAATTAAGGTCTTACTTAGGCTATGGGCTTTTACCACATAAGATCCATGCTTTCTTTTATTGTTTAATATTAGAATTGCATGATTAGTTTATCTTCTGCTATCACCATAGGAATTGCATGATAGTGAAGAAGATAAAAGACCGTTAAAATCCAACGATTAAATATCAAGCTCGTAAGCCTTCTGACGCGAAACCTCACTGTTCTGATTATCGTTGGAGCCGTGTTGTACCCACTCAGTGGGCACGTCCATCTATCTTCAGACGGTGTGTGATTTCACCTGCGTGTTACAGAGAAGGGATTTATCGCTTCTCGTTGCTCAGCATAGCACGTGGTGGTCCAGGGTGTAGGTCGGGTCAGCTTGGCCATGTAGGCTACATATGTGGCGCATATGGTAGCACATGGAGGCAGCCATCTGTGGGATCAGAGATTGTGTTGTACCAACTCAGTTGGCACAGTCTGCTGGATCGCCCAGATGAAGGGGAATCGCACGGGTTGGCGATTGGCAGGGACTGCCTACCAGAGATTAGTGCTTGTCATCTCTGTGCATCTTATCTCGCCTGAGCGGGACGCGGAGACCAAGTATGAAATCTGGATCCCATCTCACTAAAAGAGTTCTACTCTTTCAGGCTGTTTTGCTGGATTTTTCAGCCAGATAAAATAGTGAGAAAAAGAATCATTCTTAAGTCCTGATTGATTCTTAACATTGATACTGACCTTGCTGTTCTTGCATTGTTGTAGATTCCTGCAGCAACGAACACCATGAGCTTCAATGTGCGATCCCTACTGGAAAGGGAGAAGTTTGCTGGGCCAAACTTCTCGGACTGGTACGGACACCTTAAGATTGTTCTTAAGGCAGAGAGGAAACTGTATGTCCTCGAGTCGGCGATACCGCCGCAGCCCGCTCCGAACGCCGCAAGGGCGGTTCGGGAAACCTATGAAAAGCACGTCAATGATAGCATTGATGTCGCTTGCCTGATGCTAGCGTCTATGACGCCACCGTTGCAGCGTCAGCATGAGGATATGTCGGCTATAGAAATTATAGCGAACCTCAAGATGCTGTATGCTGCACAGGCGAGGACAGAACGCTATAATCTGACGAAGCTCTTCTTTCAGAGCAAACTGGCTGAAGGGAGCCCAGTGGGAGCTCACGTGCTCAAGATGATTGGGCACAAGGAGGCTCTAGAAAAACTGGGGCATACCATTAACCAGGAGCTTGCTGTAGATATTATTCTGCAGTCTCTCCCGCCTTCATTCGACGCGTTCATTATTAACTTTAATATGAACAAAATCGACTGTACTCCGGCAGAGCTGCTCAATATGCTCTTGACTACTGAGGAAACTCTGAAGGGAAAGCCTTCAACCTCTGTCTTACTGGTTCCTTCTAGGAACAAGAAGAAGGGGAAGAAGGGCAAGGCCCCGGTCAAGAACTACAGTAAGGCTCTGAAACAGAAGGTAAAGCGGTCCAAGGAATACAGGTGTTTCCACTGTGGCCAGCTAGGTCACTGGAAAAAGGACTGTAAAGCGCTCCAAGGAGATAAGAGGGGAAGCATCGCTTCTGGCTCAGGTATATTCGTGACTGAAGTCATGTTTTCATCTTCTTCTATTTCATGGGTGTTGGACACTGCATGTGGAGTTCACATTTGTTCAAATGTACAGGAACTCAAGAGAAGAAGACAGGTGGGATAGCATGAGGTAGACCTACGAGTAGGAAACGGGGCACGGGTTGCTGCTGTTGCTGTAGGAGACTATTTCATTTCTTTGCCATCTGGACTTGTATTGGAACTAAACAGTTGTTATTTTGTTCCCAGTATTACTAAAAATATTATCTCTATTCCTGCTCTTGTCAGGAAAGGATTTTCCTTTGAATGCAATATTTCAAAGTGTGTTTTATCTTATGATAATATTGTTTATGCAACTGGTTCAATTAACAATGGGTTATTCATGTTGGACATGGAATGTTCGATACAAAATATTGATAATAAGAAAGCCAAGTATGCTGATGACAGCACCTTGCTATGGCATAGTCGTTTAGGCCATATTAACAAGAAACGCATTAAGCGGTTGCATGAACATGGACTGCTGGGATCATTCTCCTATGAGGAGATTGATACATGCAAAGCTTGTTTGATGGGTAAAATGACGAAGTCACCTTTTCCTCACAAAGGTCAAAGGGCTTCAGGTTTACTTGACCTTATACACAGTGATGTGTGTGGGCCATTTAGTAAACATGCCAGAGGTGGCTATCAGTACTTCATTACCTTCACTGATGATTTCAGTAGGTACGGTTATGTCTATCTGATGAGACATAAGAGTGAATCTTTTGACAAGTTCAAAGAGTTCAAGAATGAAGTACAAAATCAGCTAGGCCGAAATATCAAGGCACTTCGCTCAGATCGAGGTGGAGAATACCTAAGTCATGCGTTTACTGACTATCTAAAGGAGTGTGGGATTATCTCACAGCTCACTCCACCAGGAACGCCGCAATGGAATAGTGTGTCCGAGAGGAGAAATAGAACGTTACTTGATATGGTTCGTTCTATGATGAGTCAGGCCACTCTTCCTTACTCCTTTTGGGGTTTTGCACTGGAAACAGCTGCAAAGGTACTAAACCGAGTGCCATCCAAGGCAGTTTCAAGGACGCCATATGAATTATGGTATGGGAAATAGCCGAGCTTGACATTTATCAGGATCTGGGGCTGCGAGGCTTATGTCAAAAAGCTCGCCTCTGGAAAACTGGAGAGCAGATCTGAGAAATGTATCTTTGTCGGTTACCCTAAGGAAACTAAGGGTTATTATTTCTACGATCCCAAGGAGAACAAGGTTTTTGTTGCTCGGACGGCTATATTTCTTGAGAAGGAGTTTCTTCTGCAAGAGGCCAGTGGGAGAGAAATAAAGCTGGATGAGAATCCACAGGATGGACAAAGTAGTCAAGCACAGTTGGATGAGCCTGGGCCGATAGAACAGGTTATTGAACAACCTGAGGCTCAAATATCACGGGAACCGTGAAGATCGGGACGGATCCGTCGACAGCCTGAGCGCTATGACGGAGTTTACATCATTGATAATGATGAACCCCTTACTTATGCGGATGCGGTCAGTGGACCGGAGTCAGCTAGATGGCTTGAAGCTATGCGAGCCGAGATGGACTCCATGTCAGATAACCAAGTCTGGGATTTGGTTGATCCGCCTGCGGGAGTAATCCCTATAGGCTGTAAATGGATCTTCAAGAAGAAGATTGACATGGATGGTAACGTGGTTACCTATAAAGGCAGGCTAGTAGCGAAAGGTTTCAGACAAATCTACGGGATAGATTATGATGAAACTTTCTCACCTGTAGCCATGTTTAAGTCTATTCGGATTCTTTTCGCGATAGCGGCATATTACGATTATGAGATCTGGCAGATGGATGTGAAAACAGCTTTCCTTAATGGAAATCTGGATGAGGATGTGTATATGACACAACCTGAAGGTTTCACTAATCCATTAGATCGTCATAAGATATGCAAGTTAAAGAAGTCCATTTATGGATTGAAACAAGCATCTAGAAGCTGGAACATTCGTTTTGATGAATCAGTCACTGACTTTGGTTTCATCAAGAATGAGGATGACCCGTGTGTATACAAGAAGTTTAGTGGGAGCATGATTACTTTCCTAGTCCTCTACGTCGATGATATCTTAATCATTGGAAACGATATTCCTGAAATGCATGCTGTTAAGGCATGGTTAAGGAAATGTTTCCAGATGAAAGATTTAGGAGAAGCGGCCTATGTATTAGGTGTGAAGATCTACAGGGATAGATCTAAGAGGCTTCTCGGGCTGTGCCAGAGTACTTACATCGATAAAGTCCTGGAGAGATTTCATTTAGAGAATTCTAAAAGAGGATATCTTCCAGTCAGACATGGTCTGAATCTTTCGAAGAGTCAGTGTCCACAAACACAGACCGAGAAAGATGAAATGGACAATACGCCTTATGCTTCGGCTATTGGATCCATTATGTATGCGATGTTGTATACTCGCCCAGACGTCGCTTACGGGTTAAGCGTGACCAGTCGGTTCCAAAGTAATCCAGGTATGGCGCACTGGATTGCAGTCAAGAACATTTTAAAATATCTTCGGAGGACCAAAGATATGTTCTTGATATATGGTGGTTAGGAAGAACTCAGTATTGAAGGATATACTGACGCTTCGTTCCAGTCAGACCAGGATGATTTCCGATCGCAATCAGGCTATGTTTTTAGCTTGAATGGAGGTGCAGTGGTGTGGAAAAGTTTCAAACAGTCAACTGTTGCTGATTCCACAACAGAAGCCGAGTATGTTGCAGCCTCAGAAGCATCCAAGGAGGCAGTGTGGATTCGTAAGTTCGTGAGAGAACTTGGTGTTGTTCCTTCGAGTGTCGATCCTTTGGTTATCTTCTGTGATAACACTGGAGCAATCGCACAAGCAAAGGAACCACGGTCACACCAGAAGTCCAAGCACATACAGAGACGGTTTCACTTGATCCGGGAGATCATAGATCGTGGCGAGATCAAAGTCTGCAAGGTACATACAGATGACAATCTGGCAGACCCGCTTACCAAGCCTTTGGCGCAGCAGAAGCATGAGAAGCACTGTAATAATATGAGTTTGAGATTTCTCAACCATTAGATTAAGTGCAAGTGGGAGATTGTTGGGATATGCCCTTAAGACTAATGTTTGAGGTCTTGGGATTGTAATAGTATCATGTAATAAACTGTTATGTTTATAAAGGCATGGTTGTTATTCAGTTAAGCTACATTGTCTGCTGCAATATATGTTCTTCTGAATAATGTCTCAAAGTTGTTCAGCTAGGCTGACATGCAATGATGTCCTTAGTCTATATATCTTGGTGAACTTGAGACAGCCTTGATATGCTTGAGACTAATATGTGTTCTAATCTTATAGGATGCTTCGAGCATGGAATAAGATGTAGACTCATGGGTACATTGGATGTACTGGATAGACCCTACTAGGATATTCAATTGCTTGTCACAATGTGAATAATCCTTGTTTGCTACAAGTGGCACATCTCCTCTGACTTGAGATCACTTGTGTTTCTAAATGATGATTGTCATTGTTTTGAGGTAGTTCAATATCATTTGAAATATAATGGTCATAGACTATCTTGGATAATGATCATGAGTCAGGTTAGGGCACTAGTGATAGACATAGGATTGCCGTCTCCTTGTTTAAGGAGTGTGGTGTTCTAAAGGGGCCCCCCCCCCGGCTGAGATGATTGAGAAAGTGTATGGCCATACCCAGGTGACTGTGTTCATCTGGTCTAATCATGCTCATCATATTGGAGCTACAAGCTTGACACGCTTGTCCAATAAGAACATCCAGTGGCAAAGGAAATATGTATGCCTAGTGAAAAGGATTCACACTTGAGCTGTGTTTTGGGTGTAGTCTTGGAAGACTCTTTCCTTTATATCGGGAGACAGTGATGTGTTGCTAGATACCCCTCACTGATCGTGATAACGTAAGTTATCGTTACCAACATTTAAAGGAAACCCTCAGGGTCGCACAATTTGATGATATGGCTTACTTAAGTCAGATCGTATGGACTGAATTGTTTTGGTTCAGTTTAAAGGGATTTAAACTCTGATTGTAAGTGAGATCTGGTCTGATCATGTTTGATTGATTAGGGCTTGAGATCGGTAAGCTTCGATCGAGAGTGTTGATGCTAGATCGATCAGATCAGAAGCATCTGGAGATGAATGGTCAGATCTAGGACCTTAGGGTCTAATTCGATCTAGACTTAATGTTTGGGCTGATTTGGTTTGGTCATTGAACCAAACATCTTGAACCGGCTCATGGGTTGAGCGCAAGGTTCAGGTGGGAGAAGAGAGTTGCGCATGGTTCACTTGGTGAACGCATAACGCATGTTATCAAGGCTTGCTATTTTGGGAACTTTCAGTTTTCAAAGTGGGAACGTTTCCACGTTCACTTGTAACGCCTCCTCTCTATTCCTCTCGCTAATTCGCTCTTGGCATTGGACGACTCACGGCTGGTGGCGTGAAGGTTGACGACAAGAGGATTCGGCTAAGTTTTCATCTCATCATCCCTAAAACGATCAAGGAAGCTTTGGAGCATTGCTAGCACAAATCGCCCCAAAGAAGTAGGCCTTCTTCCTCTTGTGTGCGACAACCTTTGGAGGAGATCTCTCTTGCTTTCTTCTTCCAAGACACCATCCAAGAGATGGCGATGGTATGGATCCTTCTCATATCTATCTAAGTTGATCATATGCGATATAAAGATCTATGAAAGCCCTTCTTCCGCTTGCAAAATTTTATGCGCCACCCTAATAGGGTTTTCGCCCCCCTCTTGAAAGGGGTTCCTTCATATGACACAACCAGAAGGTTTCACTAATCCATCAGATCGTCATAAAATATGCAAGTTAAAGAAGTCTATTTATGGACTTAAACAAGGATCAAGAAGCTGGAACATTCGTTTTGATGAATCAGTCAGTGAGTTTGGTTTCATCAAGAACGAGGATGACCCGTGTGTATATAAGAGGTTTAGTGGGAGCGTGATTACTTTCCTAGTCCTCTACGTCGATGATATCTTGATCATTGGAAATGACATTCCTGAAATGCATGCGGTTAAGGCATGGTTAAGGAAATGTTTCCAGATGAAAGATTTAGGAGAAGCAGCCTATGTATTAGGTGTGAAGATCTACAGGGATAGATCTAAGAGGCTTCTCGGGCTGTGCCAGAGTACTTACATCGATAAAGTCCTGGAGAGATTTCATTTAGAGAATTCTAAAAGAGGATATCTTCCAGTCAGACATGGTCTGAATCTTTCGAAGAGTCAGTGTCCACAAACACAGACTGAGAAAGATGAAATGGACAATACGCCTTATGCTTCGGCTATTGGATCCATTATGTATGCGATGTTGTGTACTCGCCCAGACGTCGCTTACGGGTTAAGCGTGACCAGTCGGTTCTAAGGTAATCCAGGTATGGCGCACTGGATTGCAGTCAAGAACATTTTAAAATATCTGCGGAGGACCAAAGATATGTTCTTGATATATGGTGGTCAGGAAGAACTAAGTATTGAAGGATATACTGACGCTTCGTTCCAGTCTGACCAGGATGATTTCCGATCGCAATCAGGCTATGTTTTTAGCTTGAATGGAGGAGCAGTGGTGTGGAAGAGTTTCAAACAGTCAACTGTTGCTGATTCCACAACAGAAGCCGAGTATGTTGCAGCCTCGGAAGCATCCAAGGAGGCAGTGTGGATTCGTAAGTTCGTGAGAGAACTTGGTGTTGTTCCTTCGAGTGCAGATCCTTTGGTTATCTTCTGTGATAACACTGGAGCAATCGCACAAGCAAAGGAACCACGGTCGCACCAGAAGTCCAAGCACATACAGAGACGGTTTCACTTGATCCGGGAGATCATTGATCGTGGCGAGATCAAAGTCTGCAAGGTTCATACAGATGACAATCTGGCAGACCCGCTTACCAAGCCTCTGGCGCAGCAGAAGCATGAGAAGCACTGTAATAATATGGGTTTGAGATTTCTCAACCATTAGATTAAGTGCAAGTGGGAGATTGTTAGGGTATGCCCTTAAGGCTAATGTTTGAGGCCTTGGGAATGTATCAGTATCATGTAATAAACTTTTATGTTTATAAAGGCATGGTTGTTATTCAGTTTGTTACATTGTCTGCTGCAATAAGTGTACTTCTGAATAATGTCTCAAAGCTGTTCAGCTAGGCTGACATGCAGTTATGTCCTTAGTCGAGATATCTTGGTGAACATGAGACAGCCTTGATATGGTTAAGACTAATATGTGTTCTAATCTTATAGGATGCTTCGAGCATGGAATAAGATGTAGACTCATGGGTACATTGGATGTACTGGACAGACCCTACTAGGATATTCAATTGCTTGTCACAATGTGAATAATCCTTGTTATGCAACAAGTGGCACATGTCCTCTGACTTGAGATCACTTGTGTTTTCTAAATGATGATTGTCATTGTTTTGAGGTAGTTCAATATCATTTGAAACATAATGATTATAGACTATCTTGGATGGTGAGCTTGAGTCAGGTTAGGGCACTAGTGATAGATATAGGATTGCCGTCTCCTTAATTGGAGAGTGATGTTCTAAGGGGCCCCCCCTGGATGAGATGATTGAGAAAGTGTATGGCCATACCCAGATGACTATGTTCATCTGATCTAATCATGCTCATCATATTGGAGTTACAGGCTTGACATGCTTGTCCAATAAGAACATCCAGTGGCAAAGGAATCATGCATGCCTGGTGAATTGGATTCACACTTGTGCTGTATTTTGGGTGTAGTCTTGGAAGACTCTTTCCTTTCTATCGGGAGACAGTGATGTGTTGCTAGATACCCCTCACTGATCGTGATAACGTGAGTTATCATTACCGACATTTAAAGGAAACCCTCAGGGTCGCACAATTTGATGATATGGCTTACTTAAGTCAGATCGTGTGGACTGAATTGTTTGGGTTCAGTTTAAAGGGATTTTAATCTCTGATTGTAAGTGAGATCTGATCTGATCATGTTTGATTGATTAGGGCTTGAGATCGGTAAGCTTCGATTGAGAGAATGGATGCTAGATCGGTGAGATCAGGAGCATCAAGAGATTAACGGTCAGATCTTAAGCCTTAGGGGTTTATTATGATCTGGACTGATTGCTTGGTTTATTTGGTTATTGAACCGAAGTCAAGTGAACCGGCTCAATGGATGAGCGCATGGTTCAAGGGTGAATTGGATTTGCGATTGGGTAAACCCATGATCGCAACTTGAGAAGTGGCTTGCTATTTTTAGATAGCACTTCTCCTAATCGTGGCCATGACTCACGATAGCCTCGATTCACGCCTCTCCTCTTGGTTCGTCGTTCGCTCTAGTTTTTGACGAGAGAACACAATTTCGTGTGGTGAAAAACTGGTGGACGACAAGGAGAAAAGACGCCAAGCAAGAAAGAATTCTCTCTTCCCTTCAAGCGATCAAGACACCTTGTGAAGGAACCCCTAATATAAAGGGGGGGGGGAAAACCCTAATCATGCGCATCTAGCATGCATGGCGGAAAATAGGGTTTCAAAATCGCATATGAAACTATATGATCAACTTAAGTTATGAGAAATCATACCAACGCCATAGGCTTGGAATTCGGCTTGGAAGAAGAGATCAAATTAGGTCTCCTCCACAAGTCCACACACAAGATGAAGATGCTCACTTCCTTGAGATCTCTTGTGCTAGCAAGACACCCAAGCCTTATCTTGTCGAATGGAAAGGGTTTGATGAGATGAATCCGTTCGGCCGAGAGCTTCTCTTGGATGTCTACTCCACACCTTCGTCAACCACACCTCGAAAGGAATCAAGGCGTTGAAGTGAGGAGCTCAACGCATAAGCGTTTTGGCATTGAAGCAAAACCGGCCCTTGATGACTTTCCATAAATGGAAGTCAATCAAGCCATGCGTTCAAGCCAACCCAAAACGCATTTTGGCATTGAACCAAGCGTTCATATTTGTGAACCGGTTCAATCCAAAATGTCAAATCGGCTTTGGTTCATCAAACCAAACCGAAATAGCTCAAGCCACTTGGTCTAGACCAAATCGAACCCCAAGGCTTATGATCTAACCGTTCATCTCCTGATGCCCCTGATCTCTCCGATCTAGCATCACCTCTCTCGATCGAAGCTTACCGATCTCAAGCCCTAATCAATCAAACATGATCAGACCAGATCTCACTTACAATCAGAGATTAAATCCCTTTAATCTGAACTCAAAGAATCCAGTCCATACGATCTGACTTAAGTAAGCCATATCACCAAATTGTGCGACCCTGAGGGTTTCCTCTAAATGTCGGTAACGATAACTTACGTTATCACGATCAGTGAGGGGTATCTAGCAACACATCACTGTCTCCCGATATAAAGGAAAGAGTCTTCCAAGACTACTCCCAAACCATAGCACAAGTGTGACTCAATTCACAAGGCATACATATGTCCTTTACCACTGGATGTTCTTATTGGACAAGCATGTCAAGCCTGTAACTCCAATACAATGAGCATGATTAGATCAGATGCACATAGTCATCTGGGTATGGCCATACACTATCTCAATCATCTCATAAGGGGGCCCTTTAGAACATCACACTCCTTAAACAAGGAGACGGCAATCCTATGTCTATCACTAGTGTCCTAACCTGATTCAAGCTCACCATCCAAGATAGTCTATAATCATTATGTTTCAAATGATATTGAACTACCTCAAGACAATGACAATCATCATTTAGAAACACAAGTGATCTCAAGTCAAAGGACATGTGCCACTTGCTGCTTACAAGGATTATTCACATTGTGACAAGCAATGGAATATCCCAGTAGGGTCTGTCCAGTACATCCAATGTACCCATGAGTCTACATCTTATTCCATGCTCGAAGCATCCTATAAGATTAGCACTCATATTAGTCTCAATCATATCAAGGCTGTCTCATGTTCACCAAGATATCTCGACTAAGGACATATAGCCTGTCAGCCTAGCTGAACAGCTTTGAGACATTATTCAGAAGTACACTTATTACAGCAGACAAGGTAACAACCTGAATAATAACCATGCCTTTATAAACTTAAGAGTTTATTACATGATACTAATACAATCCCAAGGCCTCAAACATTAGCCTTAAGGGCATACCCCAACACCTTGGACAATCCTTGCTAGCACAAGGAGCACCAAGGAAGGAGCGCATCTTCATCTTGTGTGCGAGACTTTGGAGAAGAGGCGCTTGCATCTTTTGCTTCCAAGACGCCATCTAGAAATGGCTATGGTATGAATCGTTTTTCATTCATGCAGAGTTTTATAAGTTGATCATAACGCATGCAAAGATCGTAGAAACCCCTTTCCGCTGCATCTTAACCTCCATATGCGCCTATAGGGTTTCGCCCCCCCTTAGTTATAGGGGACTTTCAAGCATGTTTTCAAGTCTAAAATAGTAATGATTTCTAGGTCATAAGCATCAACAAGAATTTAGCTTCGAAAATCTAAAAATAAGAACACAACCAATCTCTTGCGATGAACTCCTACCATAAATTTTAGGGTTCAAAGTCTTATGGTATCATCTTCTCAGTCCATAACATAAAACTCCTAAACATGTTAATGTATGATACTAGGAACAATTAAAGACATTCATCACTTGAGTAAAATTACCATATCAAGAACAAATTGATGAGTAAAAATCATCTAATCATTAGAATATCAAGGGGATTAAACCCCTATGTCCCAAAAGAAGGTTTAAGCTATCATGGCGAAAGAATCACAGCAAAACATCGTTTTAGAATGATTAGAAGTCGAAAAGAGGGAGTAAAAATTACAAAACTGGATTGAAACCTAAATTTCAACCCGTAATATGAACTGGAGCCATGATGAACAGTCCGACGACCATGAATTTGATGATTCCTCCCTTGATCGGCTTCCTTTCAATCTGAAACTTCGGTGGCCTGTTCTTCTTCCTCAGGGCGAGCTTCCTTCCAAAAATCAAGGCCGGAGAAGATCGAAGTAGTGAACGACGGTGAACCCTAGCACGGCGGAGATTTCCTCAAATTCTCTCTTAGTCGTGGATAAAAATTGGTCCTTTTGCTTCAAAATTACTCGCCTACTTATGCTGAGTCTTCTCCTCTTTTCAGATCTTCAATTGGTGCCCTAAATCTCGAGAAATCGAGTTTTTAAATTTGTGGGGGAAAACTCAGAAATCTGGGTTTACAAATACGGTACCGTATACTGAATACGGTAGTGTCGTATTTTCTTTCTGTGAGTTCTGGGTAGAAAATACGGCACCGTGACAATGTCGCCCAATTATACGGCAGTGCCGTATTCTTGCTGAAATCTTCTGGTCAGAATTGCCACAAAATACGGCACCGTGCAATTTCATATGGTAGTGCCATATTCTTGTCAAACTTTTCTGGTTGAAAACGCTGAATAATATGGTACCGTGCGATTTCATACGGCAGTGTCGTATTCTTGCCGAAACTCTGGTTGAAATCGCTGGAAAATACGGTGGCATGTAGTTTCACACGGCAGTGTCGTATTTCACCCAAAACATCCCCTGCGAAATACGGTACCGTGACAGTTTTGCTCCAAAATACGGTAGTGCCGTATTTTTGCTAGAAGATCCCTTTTGAGTTGAAATTTGATGGGTAGACTCCTCTTGATGGTTAGAACTCATTCATACATTGAGATTGCTCGAAAACCGGTGATAATGATGCCTTTTTACCTGAAATTGATCAAAAACCAAAGACGGTGTAGATTCCGAAGTATGTGATAAAAAAGGCATAAAAACAAAGCAAGAGAGTAAAATCATGGCTCAAAAGACTACTAAATAAGTATGAAAAACACTATGAAATTTAGAGTCATCAAACACATAAGGCTCAAACCTTGCTTGTCCTCAAGCAAAACTCGAGAAATTGATCAAAGGATAAAACACATGACGAATAAATTTCTAAAACACAATCAACTATGAAAACTTTCATCAACTGTTTCATGGAATTTCAAATAGACATATCACCCTTTGATTCTTGATCTTCAAGTTTCATTACTTAGTCAAATAAAACTTCACAACTTGTATAATAAGCAGAATATCATTCTCAAGAATTCATCCAGTTTTCAATTCCTAACTATCAACTTTTTTTTAAAGGATTAGGGTTTCCAAGATCTTTTTCCACACAAAAATTTCTTCTTCTTCTTTCTCTCTCTTTTTTTTTTCATTCATATTCTCTAATTCGATTACCACCTTTTTTTCTGGTGACGAAATTAGAGTGCATTGATCACATAATCAATGCAATAGAACTCATATCCTCTTATTGGAAAGAATTTACTAAGGATAGCGGAGTTTATGTGAATTGATTTCTCTCATGGCATGCACCCACATAGATACATACTTTTTCTATTTATTACTTCAACCCATGTCCTTCGGTACCACTGTGCTTTCCCACAGTGCCAAATAGGGGAGTCCTCACTTTATTTGGATCAAGGAACTTTTCTTCCCAACAAATAGTAAATAGCATAAATATCAAGTAAATTAATCAATCAATATCAATTCAAAAATTACACTCGTATGTTGATTTTATTCAAAGAAATAATTTCCCTCTAAAATCAAACTCATCAGACAATATGTTCATCCAAAACACCATTTATCAATCAATGAAAAATTTCAATATGTAGATATGTATTAGAGAAATAAATTCATCAGAATAGGTCTAATCCTAATCTCCATTTTTAATATGTAAACCATCAAGAAACATTTAGGCATGATAACGGCAGTATTTTCATGAATAAACAAACCATATCGAAGCAAAATCATCAACATCAATCCTATATCATACAGAGTATCAATCCAAAATCTCAAAATATCATCTATAATCATATCGAAGCATCTTCAAATAGAACCAAGTATCTCAAGAATATCAAGTACAACCATATCGAAGAAAAAGTATAGCAAATCATCCAATCATGTCAGTACAGCCAAATCAAAAGTATATAGTAATCAAATCTCAGAAGTGAGGATCCGTAGCAATAGGACACAATAAGTTTGACATAGTCATCCTTCCCTACACAAATCTCAGAACTGTCCGCAGGAGTCACGGGGCGTGACTTTCGTCGCTTGGTGACCCGAGAAAAATTCTGTGGAAAACTGCCTACAGGAGTCACGGGGCGTGACTTTCGTCGCTGGGTGACCCGAGGAACATTCTGTGGAAAATTGCCCGCAGGAGTCACGGGGCGTGACCTTTGTCGCTGGGTGACCCGAGGAACATTCTGTAGAAAATTTTTGGGGAAACTTTTGGGGCACCATTGGGGCCAGATCTTCCCCTTCTTTCATGTCGTATGCTCCTGCATCAGCTTCCGCTGCGTGCTCTGAGGAGTTCTCCTCCGGAGAACTAAGGGGTAGAGGCTCGTCGGGGTCCGATGGCTCCTCCAAAGGACCGTAGAAAGGAAGCAGGTCCACCACGTTGAAGGCGGGGTGGACGTCCATGTCCTCAGGTAGGTCCATGTCCTCAGGTAGGTCCATCACATAGGCGTTGGAGCCGATCCATTGCACCACCGCGTAGGGCCCCATGTAACGTGGCCGGAGCTTAAAATGAGCTCTGTTTGAAACTCGCTCGGGGTGGATGCGCACCCTCACCAACTCACCAACAAAAAAATGATGTGGCCTACGGTGCTCGTTGGCCTTCATCACATTATGAGTGTTGCCCAAAAAGATACGATGCCGAACTTCGTCATGCAAGCTAGCTATATGCTGGGCAAAGGAATATGCATGTTTAGATAGATGGGACTCCATGGGTAGGCCATGCAGGTCAATGGGCTTGCGGGGTTGACGGCCGAAAACCACTTGGAAGGTACTAAGACCCGTAGACCTATTGGCTGCACTATTATACGCGAATTCAACCATAGGGAGGATGGCGTCCCAAGACCTCGGGTGGTTGCTAATGAGGCACCGGAGCAAATTACCCAAACTACGATTAACCACCTCAGTTTCTCCATTAGTTTGGGGGTGGTAGGCGGTGGAAAATTTCAGTGTGGTGCCCGTGATGGCCCAAAGTGAGCGCTAGAAGTGGCTCACGAAGCATGTGTCACAATCGGACACGATGGTGTGGGGAAGGCCATGGAGACGGACAATCTCCCGGAAGAAAAGGTGTGCGACGTGGGTCGCATCGGCGGTCCTTGAACAGGGGATAAAGTGGGCCATCTTCGAGAACCAATCTACAACCACGTAGATGGAATCGAAGCGGGAGGCGGTGCAGGGTGACCCTAGGACAAAGTCCATGCTAAGGTCACTCCAAGGACTATCAGCAACTAGCAATGGAGTGTAAAGGCCGGTGTTCGCGGGGCGAGGTTTGGCCATTTGGCATGTGCCACAATGGCGCACAATACGCTCAACGTCCCAGCAGAGGGAGGGCCAAAAGAAGCGTTCCTCCACCATCTCAAGGGTTTTGTCGTGGCCGTGATGGCCGCCGACACCGCCCACGTGCAGCTCGAGCAAAAGATGATCTCGAAGCGATGAGCGGGGAATGCACAAGCGGTTCCCCAAGAAAAGATAGCCTTCGCACAATTGGTAGGGGGACTCGGCGTAGGGGGACTCAGTCAAGGCAGCGTGGATGGCACCAAAGTCAGAGCATGTGGCATACTCCTCCTTGACGTGGTCAAAGGTGTTGACGTGGGTGCGCATCACACATAGAAGGGTGCGGACACGACTCAGGGCATCCATGACGATATTCTCCTTGCCCGCCTTGTGATTGATCACAAAGAAGTACTGTTGCAAGTACTCGATCCACTTGGCATGGCGGGCGCCCAATTTCTTTTGGGCATTAAGGAAAGACAAGGCTTGATGGTCGCTGTACAAGACGAACTCACGGTGGAGGAGGTAGTCCCTCCACTGATGAAGCGACTGAATGATGGCATAAAACTCCTTGTCGTAGGTCGAATAACGCTGTCGGACAGCATTCAACTTCTCGCTAAAGAAGGCGACAGGGTGGCCTTCTTGGCTAAGGGTACCTCCGATCCCAGTACCGAAGGCGTCGCAAGCAACCTCAAAGACTTTGGAGAAGTCCGGGAGGCGCAAGACAGGTGCAGTCGTGATGGCATCCCTGAGGGCGTCGAAGGCACATTGAGTGGCTGTGGTCCACTCAAAGTCATCCTTGGACAGACGTTGGGTCAAGGGGGATGCAATCGTGCTAAAAGCCTGCGAGGACCAAAAAGCTGCGGACCTCGGACACTGTGCGGGGTTCGGGCCAATCTCGGATGGCTTCAACCTTAGCTGGGTCAACAGAAAGACCCTCATCCGAAATGATGTAACCCAGAAAGTGGACTCGGTTTGTCATGAAGGCGCACTTCTTCGTGTTAAGAAAGAGGCACGCCATCCGTAGGAGGTCAAAGGTGGAGCGAAGATGCTCCAAGTGCTATTCTCGGGACTGACTAAAAATCAGAATGTCGTCAAAGTAGACGACCAGGAACTTGCCCATGTAGGGCTTGAGAACTTGGTTCATGAGGCCCATGAAGGTGGACGGGGCATTAGACAACCCGAATGGCATGTCGAGCCACTCATAAAGACCATCCTTGGTCTTGAATGCAGTCTTCCATTCATCACCTTAGCGGATGCGGACCTAGTGATATCCGCTACGAAGATCGAGCTTGGAAAACCACGACGCACCGGAGACTAAGTCCAACATATCGTCAAGTCTTGGTATGGGGAATCTATACTTGATGGTGATCCTATTGATGGCGCGTCTGTCAATACACATGCGCCACGACCCATCCTTCTTGGGCGTGAGTAAGGCGGGTACCGCACAAGGACTTAGGCTCTCACGGACGTACCCCTTGGTGAGGAGTTCATCCACTTGACGCTGCAGTTTAGCGTGTTCGGTGGGGTTTAACCTATGATGGGGTAAGTTGGGGAGAGGTGCTCCCGGGAGAAGATCAATGGCGTGTTGGATCTCCCTATTCGGAGGGAGCCCATGGGGCAAGTCCGCCGGGCTGATGTCGGAGAACTCGGTCAAGACAGCCGCGATCTCCGGGGGATGCGCCTCGTCTAAGGGAGGAGGAGCACCCGAGGATTCGCGCACCATTAGGGCATAGACAACCTTGGACTCGGTGGCCTCGTGCATAAGCACTGAGGCTCGCATGAGGGACACGACAGGTGGGGTCGGAGGGGTAGCCGATGGAAGGACCACCACACCCTTGGAGGTGGAAGCGCGCAGCTCCTTTGCTGGGGTCGGGATCAAACGGATTTTTTGGTTATTGTGGTAAAACACATAAGTATTCGACCGGCCATAGTGGGTCATGTCCCTATCGTAGAGCCAGGGATGACCTAAGAGGATGTGGGCGACATCCATAGTTGCTACGTCGCACTACACCTTCTCACGATAGTCCCCAAAAGCGATGGGAACTTGGCACCGATGGGTGACCGGAAGACTCGACATGTCCACCCACACGATGGAATACGGCTTCGGGTGAGGTTCGAGGGGAAGACTGAAGCGGGTGATTGCAGTCCGAGAGACCACATTCAAACTAGTACCACCGTCGATGACGATCTTACATGAGTGCCCGTTGCACTTGATGTAAGTCGTGAAGATGCTCGTACGCCTCCAATCCTCGGAGGGTGGGGTATGGACAAAGGTGCACCACACAACCGCAAGTGTGGGGTGACCTGACTCGTCACCACTAGTGTAACACTCGGCCTCAACATCGTGCTCCGCAGGCTCGCGGGTGATAGTGGCGACACGGGCGGGGGTCTTGTCTGCTGTGGCAGACCGTTTAGGGCAGTCGCGGGATAGATGGACTAGCTGCAGGCAATTGTAATAGTTGACGCGACCTGGCAGGCTGACAAGTGGTGCCTTCCCCCTCTCTTCCCAAGTGGGGCGAGAAGGTAGGGCACCGAGGGCTGAACGCCTAGGGGAGTGATGGGCCGCAGGCGCGGGCTATTGGTGTATATGCCCTGCAGACCAATGTATGGACATGGTCAGGCATTGTTTAAATGTACTTCGATAGAATTAATGAAATTGATATAATCAATAAAGGCATGGTCGTTATTATGCAGATTGCTTTACCTGCGTTGATGTATTGAATTGCATAGATAATGTCCCAGGAGTTTGGATTGGATCCATTCTCATAAGTAATCCCCGGTCAAGGTGCCTTAGCCGATATGGGACAGCTTTGGTGCATGTGAGACTGGTGTATGGGCTGGTTAGGTGCGGGGCACAGTAACGCAGACATACAGGTGCATTGGATGCACTGGAGTGATCCACCGTGAGGATTGACTTGTCTAGTCAACAAGTCAATCTCACATGCAAGAGGTTTGCATTGATCCTTAGACTTGAGGTATTCATGTCTAGATATGATGATGGGTATGTTTTGATACAGTCTTACGTCTCTCCGTAAATGGGTGATCAAAACGACTGTCATTGAGCATGTCATAAGTCATGTAGAGACATGGATGACCAATAGTAGGATTTGCCCCTTCCTTCCGAGGAAGCATGATATCCACCTTGGGGCGCCCCACCTTATTGGTGCATGATAGGAAAGTGTGGCCACACTTGTTGAGTCATGACCAATGCATTGGATAATAAACTTGAGACTAATCCAATGGCAGGATATCAGCTTAGGCAAAGGGATCTGTAATGCAATGGGAATCCTCGTTGCTTGTTAGGAGTTGTTGCCATAATGACTTAAGTCCTATGACATGGGTAGTAGTGATGTGTTGCTAGATACCTCTCACTACTTATGATGATATTCAATCATCATTGCTATCGTCATTAGGATCCTACCGGGTCACACGCAATAGACTCTTGACGTTGTTTTATGATATGGAAATCTTGGAATATATTTGAGTTCATTATTCTGAGTCCAAGACAGATTCATGGTTGAATCTGAGTCCAATTGGGATTCATGAGTTTGTATATGTATCCTAGTCAAGTTGGACTTGAACAAGGGATTATATACCATGTTGGATTCGAATCCTAATCTAATTAGGAGTTGGAATCCTAATCCTATTAGGAATTGGAATCCTAATCCAACTAGGAGTTGGAATCCTAATCTAATTAGGAGTTGGAATCCTAACCCTATTAGGAATTGGAATCCTAATCCAACTAGGAGTTGGAATCCTAATTTAATTAGGAGTTAGAATGCTAACCCTATTGGGAAATAGAGTCCTATTCCAACTAGGAGTTGGAATCCTAATTCAATTAGGAGTTGGAATTCTAATTCTACTAGAAATGAGAATCCTATTCTAATTAGGATTCAAATCCTAATGAGAATTAGATTTGGATAAGGCCCATAGTGGTTGGGCGCAAATCCTAATCCAACTAGGATTCAAATCCTAAAGAGAATTGGATTTGGATAAGGCTCATTGTGTTGGGCGCAAATCCTAATCCAATAAGGATTTATTTCCATGGGCCTAATTAGTGTTGAGATCCAAATCCAATTAGGGATTGTGGATTAAATCTAATTGAGGCAAGTTTGAATCCTAATATGAGTTGGAAATACACTTGGCGCATGGGATAATTCCATATATGGAATTTGCGCCAATTGGGGTGTATGAATCCTTTTGGAAAGTTATTTCCTCAAGTGGAAACTATCTTGGACGTGTGGGGCTGATATGTTGGCAAATATGGCTTGATTTATTCAAGCAATGATTTGGCCAATCATATATGGAAAGTCCTAATTGAATTGGAACTCAAATTACCTCTCTTGATAAGGCAAGAAGCTAGATTCTTTCCATGCTTCATGTTGCGCCTATTCAAGAGAGGATGTGGCTGAACTCTTATGGCAATTCCTTGGAGGAATTGCGCCAAGAGCATAGAAGGAAAGAGAGGTGGCGGTTTGGCTTGGTCGGTTATAAAAGAAGGGGTATGCGCCCCCTCTTGTGATGATGATTTGGATGATCATTGGATGAACATCAAGTGCAGAATTCTTCTTGAGGAAAAGGCAACTTGGAGTTGCGCAAGCCCTAGAATTCAAGCCGCCCTCTTCTTCTTGTGGAGCGCCACCCTCTCTTCTCTTCCTCTTGTCTTTGGCCGAGAGTCTCCAAGCAAGGAGACAAGTTGGCGTGAAGAGCAAGGAGGAAGGAGAAGGAGATTCCGAGAGGTGATCTTCTCTTCCCGAGGCTAGCACCGAGCGTGGAAGGGAGCAACGTTGAGAAGGTCGACGCGTGGATACTTGTAGAGGACGAGCACGTGAGCGTCTTCAACTTGGCACCTTCATCCTAACAAGCAATAGAGGTACTAACCCTAACACATCCTTGTGTTCTCTCTCTCGCATGGATCCTTGGGAAAGGAATGTATTTCGGGTGTAATGCTTCTTCCGCTGCGTCCTGGGACTGCAAAATTTTAAATTACACCCGGCATTCCCCAACAGTGGTATCAGAGGTACTTGCGAGAAACACAAGGTGTACATTTGCTTGTGTGAAAATTTTTTGTAAAATTGTAACATCCCGTTATCTTAACCCCAAACAAATGGCACAATTCACAAATGATACAGGATGTTTCATATAAGATCGATTCATATGCTAGGTAAAACCGAGTTCAAGAAAACACGATCTGAAAATTTCCATAAATCCATACATACAAATTTACAAAACACAAATCTCATAAATCACATAAGGGTACCTGCCACCACGCAATCCTTGCACTAGACATATGCAAGGCAACAGTTATATCAAATCCGATGGCATAAATACAATTCGATTCGAAATTCAAAACAAAGCCACAAGGTCGATTTTATAAACTCATACCAAACACCGAAACCAGGCTAAAGCCCGCGGTGACACAAAAATCAAAATCATTTAACTACCACAATCTGGCATCACAAGTTCACATAGTCTCATGATTCATATAGTTCATATCATTCATATAGTTTGGCCACAACCGGCCCCAAATAATTAAACACAAAAGTCTACTGGCATATCACGATATTCATACAAATTTGCTAACTGGAAATGCGCCCCTGCTCTGCACCTGAAAATAAGGAGGGGTGAGCTACACAGCCCAGTGAGTGGATAGTCTATATCGACCATCCATAACATACACTCAAAAATATAGGCAGATTATTTTTAAAATCTTTAACAGAACATTATGTCGGCATATAACAAGATTAAATACAGAAGTCATATAAACAGTCAGATGTACCCACCAACATATAACAAACTCATGTTCACAAACTCAGGTTCTAGAGTTATACTCTAAACCAACTAAACACATCCATACTTAATTAACCTAGTTGTCCAGCATATTCAGTAGTGACCAATATGGTCTAACCCGGCTTTGGCCTAAGCACTGGGAGCTGCAAAATCTCGTGCAACACATAAACATGGACAGTGAGTAGAATCAAGAGGTGGCCCCCGCCAGGTCACGACGTGGCACTTTGCTCTATCACCCCATAAACACATCGAGGGATTGTGTGTAGATTCAAGAGGTGGCCCCCGCCAGATCATGACGTGGCACTTTGCTCTACGACACCCCACATCACAAAAAGAGAGTGATGACATCAAGAGGTGGCCCCTGTCTGACCAAGACATGGCACTTTGCGTCAAAACCCGTTCTCCCAAAAGGTTCCTACTGGACAACAAACACATCTTATACCATATTTCACAAAGGTGGACTCCTAAGTGTCAACTAGACTCTAGGATAGTCATCACAGAAATCATATCGGGCAGGCTGAACATCAACCCCCATCACAATAATCATAATAGGCAGGCTGAACATCAACCCCCTCACATATCACAATACAGGGCTGAAATTCAAACCCTTAACATATCACATACGGACTATCCCCTTTGAGTACACAGTTACACTTAGCCTTAGTCCTAACCATCACATAGCACATAATATCCGAATTCACATAACCACATAATTTTCATAAGTCACATAAATTCACATAACCCGTTACATAACACATATTATTCCAAATTCACATCACCTATCACATAACACATATTATTCCAAAAATCTCATAACATATCACATAATATTTCATATTCAAATAGTGTAGTCCTTAGATTTCATGCTAATTAGTTCAGTCAAAACTTGCTATGTTATCACTCAAATTTCTCAAACAATTTCTCAACATAGCCCTAAGTATATAACCATATACTTATAAAATCAACTTAAAATTTTCAAACAATTTCTCAAACAATTTCTCAAACAACTACCACATACATGTTAACTAAAAACATCAAATTCGGCTTCCATACATATTATCAAGATTTCGGTTTAACTACAATTAACAAGGTTTCGGTTTTCATACATGCTACAAAAATCATTGATTTAATGTTACCAAAATTGATTTCGGTTTAACTATAATTAACAAGAATTTCATACTCAAAATTCAATGATTTAATGCTACCAAAATTCCTATAAAAATACCTTAAATTTCATACAAATTTTCGGTTAAATAATCATCATATAATCACCTTTGAAAAATTCGGTTTTCATGATATAATCAACTTTACAAAATTCGGTTTTCATGATATAATCAACTTTACAAAATTCGGTTTTCATCATGGTGAAGTCTTGAATTTCGGTTTTAGCATGGTAAGATTTCCAACAAGCAAATATATCATCTAACACATCAATTAACACAAACAAATAGATAGAAATTGATTAGACACCCCACTCACCTCTTAACCGTGAATACCAAGGTGAAAACTCTCCAAAAACAATTCGTCTAAGGCTTGAAGTTCTACCAAGAATCGCCACCAAAGGAAGGAAACACCTCCAACACCAAAGATTCCGGCCAAGAGAGAAGGAAGATGAAGAAGAAGATCGCCCATGGTTTCAAGAATCGCCAACTCTTCAAGCCGCCACCTTAATTTTTCTCCAAGCTAAAAAAACGCCAAAATCTCCACCCTAGCCGATATTACCACTTAAACTTTGGGTTTTTAAATTTTAAACCCATTAACCAATTAATTCAAATAGGGTTTAACCCATTTAACTAATAATTTCGAATTTTAAATCTAATATCCATCTAATTTAAGTGTAACCCAATAACCCATGGTTAAGTGAAAATCCAATATGAATTTAAATTAACATCCAATTAATTAGTTCACTTAAGCGCAAATCCAATAAGGATTTAATTAATATCCAATAAGGTCTAATTAACCAATAAGGTCTAATTAATTAACTAACAATTTACAACCCATAAATCCTAATTAATTTATCATAAATTAACAACCAATAATCAAATAAATAACCTCTAATTAATTTACAATAAATTAACAACCAAATAGACTCAAATCAAATAATTACAATTTAACAATCAATAAGCCAGTTAATTAGCATCCAATAATTTTATTTAAATCATAATAAAATATCACAGTTAATGATTTTATTTAAATCCAAATAATGCTTACCAGGACTTAAGATCCTTGGATCTTACATCCCTCCCTCCTTATAAAGCTTTAGTCGGCAAACGGCGCCAAAAACTTATTGTTCCCGCAAGTGCACGCATACTTCGAAGTAATATTTAAGATATTGAACCACAGAGACCTCATTGTTAAGTACCGACAAATTGAGTTTTCGCTAGCTAAACTGATCGAATAATTATGCAAGTAAACAATCAAACGGAGTATGGAAAGAGTCAGAGAGAAAAGCTTGGGATTAGGGGTTCATCCATTGATGACACCAAAATATATAGTATATTTTGTATCATTCTATGTATCTTTTCATGCTAAATTGAGGATCTTTTTGCTTATTTTTATGCTGAATTCATCAAATATAGCAAAGTCTACTTCTTTTTTGGTTTTTCATGGTTTTCAGGTAAAAAGGCACTATTTCAAGGTGTTTTCAAGCAAAATCAAACACATGGAAGAATTACCATCATCCAGAGGAAGATACACAAGAAATTTCATGCAAATCGAGGCCATGAACCAAAATACGACAGTACTGTAAAGGATTTTACGGTACCGTATTTTGAGGCTACCGTATTATCAAGAACACGGCCGTATTTTGGAGCTTTTCAAAACAGAAAGATTTTGTGATTTTACGGCACTGCCGTAATGAATTACACTACCGTATTTTGGAGCGTCTTCAGAACAGAAACCTTTGCTGAAATTACGGCACTGCCGTAAACTTCTACACAGGCCGTATTTTCCAGACATATTCCGACCAGAAAGTTCAACCGAAATTACGGAACTGCTGTAAACCAAATTACGGGCCGTATTTTACAGTGTTTCCAGAACAGAACACTCAAGCTATTTTATGGCAGTGCCATGAGATATTACACTGTCATAATTCGCAATCAAAAACACAATTTTTACAAGTCCAAATCTTGCGTGAGCCATAACTTTTGATCTAGAGGTCTAAATTGAAATCTAAAAGATGCTACCACTTCGTCTTTAAGAGGAGAAGACACATGCACTGAAAGGAGGAATTTTTTTTATCGAGTTTCGAGAGAGCAATCAATAGAGGGGTGGCTATGGTTTGGCATTGCGCCGAGAGGCGTAGAGGATACCTCAGGTCGTGATTTTCATGCAAAAGCTTTTCATGGAGGAGAGGAAGACACCACAGAAGTTTCAGAGCATTTGGAGTCCGATCGGAGGAGGAATCAATGAAACAGCGGTGACAGCGCTGTTCATCAAATCAAATTACGGCTATAAAGGATTTTACAGCCATGTTGTAACGTTGTTTCTCCTTTCTTTTTTTTTTTCTGATCACTCTAAGGCTATGATTTATTGTTTCTCTTTCTCCATGCAAGCTTAATACTCTTTTGGGACATGGAGTGTATTCCCCTTGATTTTTAATGATTAGATAATCTTCTTTTTCGCCATGATAACTTTGCTATGATAATTTTGCTCATGTGAGGATTGTGCTTAGACTCTCTATAAGTCCATGTTACTAATTATGTTTTTAGAGTTTTCGCAATGAGACTGAAAGGTGATTTGCTTGAGAACTTGGACCCCTAGAATTGCATGTTAGGATCCCTTCCTTAGGTTAGATCTAATTTGATCTGTTCTAGTAGATTAATTGCCATAATAGTTATATGAATTTATGGATCGAGTCTATTTATCAAACGTGGAGATCTTGCATGAAAGTGAGGATCGGAACGTTGGAGATCCATGAGTAAAACTAGTGTTGAGGCTCGGATGCACGAAAGTAATTGAGCTTCCGCTAGAGATTATCAACCTAGAATTCGGATGAACGAAAGTGATCTTGAGTTCTTTGATTGATGATTTACTTATGTACAGCATTGAGAATAGATCTTGCACGAAAGTGAGGATCGGTTATCTGCATGATTGTCTGCACGAAAGTGAGACAATACCATTATCAAGTAAATTATGTCTTTGTCATGGTAGAATTGGACTGACGACCCTTCTATTTATGTCTAGTCATTAGAATCAAGGAGGATGAAACCCTAAGTCCCAATTTATCTCTCTGATTATCTGAGTTCGTCTGTTTTCCATTATAACTTTGCACTAGAATCGGTTCGCTTAGCTAGTAAAAATACCACTATTTGGTACTTAACAATAAGGTCCCTGTGGATTCGATACTTTTCTTTATTACTTCGATTGTTCCGTGCACTTGCGGAAGCCTATCAAGTTTTTGGCGCCGTCGCCGGGGATTAGTCCAAGGTACACGCGTGCCAGACTTGTAGTGTTACCATACGGCCTATCAAGTTTTTGGCGCCGTTGCCGGGGACCTTAGTTTTGTTAATATCAAAATAGTTGTTTGTATTGCTAGACTAAGTATTTTTTGTTTTAGATTTAACTTTGTTTTTTTTCTTTTTGCAGGTTTTGGATTTTCACAGTTGTGACAGAACTGTGATATCTGAAGATTTGTGAATTTGCTTGTGTTTTAGATTTTCTATTTGTTTTTTATATTCTGAAAAGAAAAATTTGATTGATTGGTGTTGGATTATCTTTCTGTTCTTGATAAATTTGAAAACATGTCATTTAATCATAACTCCTGGGCAACTGAAAGAGGTGAGGTATACATGCCAAAAGGTAATTCTCTTGTAGATCAATTTAACTCTTATATGCAATCTTGTTCTTCTGAATATTGCATTATTTGTGGATATCCTGATCATTGTTCCTCTGATTGCCCATTTTTAAAACCAAATTTATCATGGCAAGAACAAGATTAATTGTATTCTAAATGGGAAAACCGAACTTCTTTATATGATGATTGCTATGATCATGTTTCTAAACCACAATTTGAATTTGATACTGAAAAACTTGAATTTGAAAATTCCCCCTGTGATCATGATTGTTTTGAGATTGAGTCTTATGTGAATATTATTGAATCTCACTCTGATTTTGATGATTGTAGAACTGATTCATCTTCTAATTTATTTGAGGAAAAGATTGAGAAAATTAAAATTGAAGAACCTTCTTTTGATGATAATTCTGATTTTGATAATATCTTATTTATGGTTAAATCTGATGAGCATGATGAAGGTTCAAAAATTATAGACATTGATGAGCCCCACTTTGATTTTGGTGATATTTCTGAAATTAATGATAAATCTCTTGTGGTCAACTCTAATTCTATTAATTCTTTTTCATATGATTCTGATTTTGACTCTTCTAATAATGAATTATTTGTGGGGAAGCATGAGGAAATCGATTTTGTAGAGTCTCATCTTGATTTTGTTGATAATTTTGATATGGATAGATTATTTGATGACAAACATGAGGAACTTGAAAAGGATTTGAATGAATCTCACCTTGATGTTTTGCCCAAAGCTATTGTTAAAAATTTTTATCTATTTGAAAATTTGTGCTTTATCGATGAATCTAATGAAAGACATAGACATTATTTTGATGATCCAATAGTTGAATCTTTTAATCTAGGTCCTTTTGTTATTGCCATTGAAAATATTAATTTGAAGAAAGGACTTATGATTTTACTTTTTGATAAGCATAGGAAGATCATAAAGATTACTTTGAGTGGATCTGAGAATTTTAATTTCTGCAAATTTGAGAAAGCCACATTAATCATGATTTATGTTAAATTCTGGATATCTGGATTTGTGGCTAAACTGTTTGGAAAAAGGAAATGCAGAAAATTATATGCTTTATATTTTGGAACCGATTCACCTGCTTCACCATGATATTGATTTTTGGTCGAGCTATGGACCTAAAATTAGCGCTTCTTGGGAGGCAACCCAAGAACTTTTATCTTAGTTTAGTTTCTTTTATTTTAATTTATTTTTAGAATTAATTTTGCTTTTATTTTTGCAGAAAAATCAAATTTTACGCAAAATACGGCACTGTCGTAATCTAGTTTACGCCCGTAATCTGCTCTGATTCTTTTCCAAGAGTTATTAGTATTTTATGGTGGTACCGCATTTCTTTTACGGTACCATATTTTCTGATTATTTTTTACTTTACGTGCCGTAATCTTGAGTGTTTTCTTTTCGAAAATTTTTTGAAAAATACGGCAGTACCGTAAGGAATTTCACGGTACCGTATTTCCTGATTATTTCTTACCCAAGAGTTCTTTGCAAATTACGGCACTGCCGTAACGCATATTACGGTAACGTATTTGTAAACTGCTTCCAGTTATTGAGTAGGTGTCTTCTCGCATTGATTTTAAGAAACTGGGTTACGAAAATTTTTGATTTTTGACACGACATGGAAGTACTGTCTTTATCTATTATTTGGATATTTTTGCTGAATTTTAGAATCTATGGATCTTTCTGAAACACATAGCAACTTTTTGATTCTGATTAGATTCTGTGCAGTTTTTCATTTTGTAATCTGAGTAGCCTTCTTTCTGCTGATACCCTAAATTCCTAAAAGATTTTGATCCTTTATTTTCACATACCTAGAAAGATCAAGTTTTATTCTACTTCATGGTTTTGTCTGTTTTCTTTTTGGATCATTAAATCTTATTTTTGGGTATGGCTACTTTTCATAAAAAATTCAAAAAACTGTTTGATTTGCTTTCTACCTGTCATAGCTTCTTCTCCAGATTTGCAGCACCTCTAGCTGCCACTGCATCTGCCTCTGACATCACTGTTTCCAGCAGTCGACATTGGATCATACCACCTGCAGATTCTTATTTCTTTTACTGCCTCTTATTTCATGATATGATTTTTTTTTTTGCAGCAGAATCTTTATTATTGACTCTGATATTTTTCATCTATGCAGGATTATCTTCCATAGCCTGACGATCTCACCTCCAGGACTGTATTCTCTAGCAGGCCACTAGAGATTACTCACCCTTATATGTCGGCACCATCACCATCATTGCTAGCAGCTTTTCATCTAGCATCTGTTCCACCAGCACTCTTCTAGACCCTCGATGATATCTCTGATTCTTTCTTTGTGAAAATTATTTTTAAAATTAATTTTTTTTTTAGACTATTTTTTATCTGAGCCTTATGTGTGCCTTATGTACCTTAAATTTTGCAGAAAATTTTCAAAAGGCACATCTTTGGACCCAACTGCATTGGCCTGACAATGATTGAGCATGATCTATATGGTTTTGTGAGTATCACTTGCACTCTCTTATTAATGACTATTCCTTATAGTGCATCTTTGACTTTATCATATTTATACTACTCATTGGTTTTCTCTTGAAAAATGATTTTATGGATATATGGAACTCACTATTTTGATGATGATATTATTCAATTTTATTGTTAAGATTGATGAAAGCATATGATCCACTTTCTACTATATGATGTCATGATTTATTGATAAAATATCTTCCTTGATGATGTGAGTATTTATACTAGTGATTAGAGAAAAACCCTATCATGTTAGATTTATTTCTTCAATGCATATCTATTTTTGAAATTTGACATTGGTTGATGCATGAAATTTTGGGTAGATATGTTATTTGAGGAATAAGATCTAAAGGTGAAACTATTCTTTTGAATAAAATGAGTGTGTGAGTATGATTATTGAATTGATGTCAATTGATCAACCTAGTAGATGTATAGTCTATTTTGCTATTTGTTGGGAAATAAGAAGCCAAGATCCATAAAAATAGTGAGAGACTCCCCTACTTGGCACTGTGTAAAATTGAATGTGGTACCTAAGAGATGGGTTGAAATCTATGCATGAAAAATAATGAGAGTGAAAAATAATAAGACTCCTCTACTTGGCACTGTGTAAAATTGACAGTGGTACCGAAGACAAGAGTTGAAGTCAAAAATAAAAAGTGTGTATCTAAGTGGGTACATGTCATCTTCAAAAAAAAAAAATCATGTGTGGAAAAAGATCTTGGAAACCTAATTCCTGTAAAGAAAAAGCATGATAGATTTGAACTGAAAACTGGGTGAAATCATAAGATTGAAAATTCTATTTATTATACAAGTTGCAAAGTTTTATTTGATTGAATTATAGATCTAAAGGGTTAAGTTCTAAGAATGATATGTTTGCTTGAAGTTTTATAAATCAATTGATGGAATTTTTCATTGATAGGTTGTATTTTAGAAATTTATTGAGCATGAAAAGGTTTATCTTTTAATCAATTTTTAATTTTTGCTTGAGGACAAGCAAAGTTTGAGCCCTATGTATTTTGATGACACCAAAATATATAGTATATTTTGTATCGTTCTATGTATCTTTTCATGCTAAATTGAGGATCTTTTTGCTTATTTTTATGCTGAATTCATCAAATATTGCAAAGTCTACTTCTATTTTGGTTTTTCATGGTTTTCAGGTAAAAAAGGCACTATTTCAAGGCATTTTCAAGCAAAATCAAACACATGGAATAATTACCATCATCAAGAGGAAGATACACACAAAATTTTACGCAAATCGAGGCCAGGAACCAAAATACTGCAGTACCGTAAAGGATTTTACGGTATCGTATTTTGAGGCTACCGTATTATCAAGAACACGGCCGTATTTTGGAGCTTTTCCAAATAGAAAGATTTTGTGATTTTACGGCACTACCATAATGAATTACACTGCCGTATTTTGGAGCGTCTTCAGAACAGAAACCTTTGCTGAAATTACAGCACTGCCGTAAACTTCTACACGGGCCGTATTTTCCAGACATATTCCGACCAGAAAGTTCTGTTGGGGTATGCCCTTAAGCCTAATGTTTGAGGCCTTGGGAATGTATCAGTATCATGTAATAAACTGTTATGTTTATAAAGGCATGGTTATTATTCAGTTAGCTACATTGTCTGCTGCAATAGATGTTCTTCTGAATAATGTCTCAAAGCTGTTCAGCTAGGCTGACAGGCTATAATGTCCTTAGTCGATGTATCTTGGTGAACATGAGACAGCCTTGATATGGTTAAGACTAATATGTGTTCTAGTCTTATAGGATGCTTCGAGCATGGAATAAGATGTAGACTCATGGGTACATTGGATGTACTGGACAGACCCTACTAGGATGTTCAATTGTTTGTCGCAATGTGAATAATCTTTGAATATGACAAGTGGCACATTTCCTCTGACTTGAGATCACTTGTGTTTTCTAAATGATGATTGTCATTGTTTTGAGGTAGTTCAATATCATTTGAAACACAATGGTTATAGACTATCTTGGATAATGAGCTTGAGTCATGTTAGGGCACTAGTGATAGACATAGGATTGCCGTCTCCTTGTTTAAGGAGTGTGATGTTCTAAAGGGGCCCCCTGGATGAGATGATTGAGAAAAGTGTATGGCCATACCCAGGTGACTGTGTTCATCTGATCTAATCATGCTCATCATATTGGAGCTACAAGCTTGACACGCTTGTCCAATAAGAACATCCAGTGGCAAAGGAAACATGTATGCCTAGTGATCTGGATTCACACTTGTGCTGTGTTTTGGGTGTAGTCTTGGAAGACTCTTTCCTTTATATCGGGAGACAGTGATGTGTTGCTAGATACCCCTCACTGATCGTGATAACGTGAGTTATCGTTACCGACATTTAAAGGAAACCCTCAGGGTCGCACAATTTGATGATATGGCTTACTTAAGTCAGATCGAGTGGACTGAATTGTTCGGGTTCAGTTTAAAGGGATTTAATCTCTGATTGTGAGTGAGATCTGGTCTGATCATGTTTGATTGATTAGGGCTTGAGATCGGTAAGCTTCGATTGAGAGATTGGATGCTAGATCGATGAGATCAGGAGCATCAGGAGATCAACGGTCAGATCTGGAGCCTTAGGGTTTAATTTGATCTAGACCATATCACTTGGCTTAATTGGTCTCTGGACCAAACCAATTTGAACCGGCTCGTTTAATGAGCGCATGGTTCAAGGGGAGAGGAGTTAGCGACTTGTTCACTTGGCGTGAACGTTTGAGGGTGTGTGGGTTTCTATTTTTAGAAACCATGATCTCGACATGGACACCTCTCACGTTCGAATAGAAAAACGCTATTCTCGCCTCTCGCCCATATTGTTATTCCTCTTCACGCCTCTCGTGTGTGGCGACGCCTTGAAGGTAGAGGAGGATTCGGCCAAGAGAAGGACACATCTCATCTTTCCCTTTCACTCGACAAGGACCTCTTGGAACCTTGCTAGCACAAGGAGCACCAAGGGAGGAAGCAACATCATCTTGTGTGTGACGATTTGGAGGAGAGCTCTCTTGTTCTCTTGCTTCCAAGGCGCCTTCCATAATATGGCTTCGGTATGAGTTCTTTTCATGCTTTAAAGTTGATCATAATACATGTTATGCGATTTTGAAAGCCCTAGATTCCGCTAGAATTTTATTGCGCCTCCTATTAGGGTTTTCGCCCCCCTTGTTTAGGGGACCTTCAATTGGTATCAGAGCGAGGTTTTCATGCATGTTTTATGATTGCTTGAAAATGATTGTGATCCATGTTTTGCGCAAATTCATAGATCTATAGTTACATGCTTTATGTTGGCGAAAATGCATGCTAGTAATAGATATGATTTTCTCCTTGGCGCATGTTAAGTTGGCGCATATATTATGTTGTAGTTTTTCTTAAAACTTAAACACTTGCGCGTATACCACTAGATCTAAGGCCTTACATTAAATCCTTAGACGGGTTATTAGGGTTGAAGTCAGCCCCTAGGTTAGATCCAAAAGTCTGATCAGACCATCTGACAACCTTGACGGGTTGACCAGGTAGCACCTGTGCGCAAGCACGTGGTGGCTACAGGTCGACTGCAGACAGGCGTGTAGCGATGTCTGATTGAGACAACTAGTGAACACACATGAGTTAGGCCCGGGGTCACACCCGCTTGCCAGACCTCATTGTGGTTGTTCAGCCCTGGCGCATGCATTGTTGACCTTATGGTCGACTCAAGTCAGTTAGGACTTGGTGCATGCAAGGGCAGTGGATCTGACTAGGATGGATGAATGGATCCCTAGTAATGGACCGTTGTAAGGTTGTAGGGCAAATAAGGAAATTAAAATTGATGCCTATGGGTTTTCGAAATTTAAATTTTCTTGAGTGGATCACATGTTGATTGATGCCATGTGTTTGTCTATTTACTCTTATGTGGGCTGCCCGTTTTTAATGTGTGCTGTGCTGGGGCCTGCGTGCCTGGGAATTAATTGTAAATTAATTTTTATTTTTGTGATCTGCGAATCACAGTTTAATTAATTTATAATGTGTAATTGACCTGCGTGTCAATCTTGTCTAGATAGTTAAATTTGTAATTTAATTAGACAAGAGCACAGAGTACACTTGGCAGAGGCGCTTGCAGCAGTGGCTGGACCAGGTGGGAGGTCTAGGGTTCGACCCTAGGACCTGGCGCAAATTCCTGGTGGGCGCACCAGAGCTGCAGATGGCGCTTGGGCCCAGGTTTGGGCCAGATGAGCAGCAAAAGCCCTATGAAGAAAAGCAAGTCAAGACTTAAGTTAAATTAAGGTCTTACTAGGGCTATGGGCTTTTACCACATAAGATTCATGCTTTCTTTTATTATTGTTTAAATATTAGAATTGCATGATTAGTTTATCTTCTGCTATCACCATAGGAATTGCATGATAGTGAAGAAGATAAAAAGACCGTTAAAATCCAACGCTAAAATATCAAGCTCGTAAGCCTTCTGACGCGAAACCTCACTGTTCTGATTATCGTTGGAGCCGTGTTGTACCCACTCAGTGGGCACGTCCATCTATCTTCAGACGGTGTGGGATTACACCTGTGTGTTACAGAGTAGGGATTTATCCCTTCTCGTTGCTCAGCATAGCACATGGTGGTCCAGGGAGTAGGTCGGGTCAGCTTGACCATGTAGGCTACATATGTGGCGCATATGGTAGCACATGGAGGCAGCCATCTGTGGGATCAGAGACTGTGTTGTACCAACTCAGTTGGCACAGTCTGCTGGATTGCCCAGATGAAGAGGAATCGCACGGGTTGGCGATCGGCAGGGACTGCCTACCGGAGATTAGTGCTTGTACTCTCTGCGCATCTTATCTCGCCTGAGCGGGACGCGGAGACCAAGTATGAAATCCGGATCCCATCTCACTAAAAGAGTGTCTACTCTTTCGGACTGTTTAATGGATTTTTCAGTCAGATAAAATAGTGAGAAAAAGAATCTTTCTTAAGTCCTGATTGATTCTTGACATTGATACTGACCTTGCTGTTCTTGCATTGTTGTAGATACCTGCAGCAACGAACACCATGAACTTCAATGTGCGATCCCTACTGGAAAGGGAGAAGTTTGCTGGGCCGAACTTCTCTGACTGGTTCGGACACCTTAAGATCGTTCTTAAGGCAGAGAGGAAACTGTATGTCCTCGAGACGGCGATACCGCCTCAGCCCGCTCCGAACGCCGCAAGGGCGGTTCGGGAAGCCTATGAAAAGCACGTCAATGATAGCATTGATGTCGCTTGCCTGATGCTAGCGTCTATGACGCCACCGCTGCAGCGTCAGCATGAGGATATGTCTGCCATAGACATGATAGCAAACCTCAAGATGCTGTATGCTGCACAGGCGAGGACTGAACGCTATAATTTGACGAAGCTCTTCTTTCAGAGCAAACTGGCTGAAGGGAGCCCAGTGGGAGCTCACGTGCTCAAGATGATTGGGCACAAGGAGGCTCTAGAGAAACTGGGGCATACCATCAACCAGGAGCTTGCTGTGGATATTATTCTGCAGTCTCTCCCGCCTTCATTCGACGCGTTCATTATTAATTTTAATATGAACAAAATCGATTGTACTCCGGCAGAGCTGCTGAATATGCTCCTCACTACTGAGGAGACTCTGAAGGGAAAGCCTTCGACCTCTGTCTTAATGGTTCCTTCCAGGAACAAGAAGAAGGGGAAGAAGGGCAAGACCCCTGTCAAGAGTTACAGCAAGGCTCTGAAGCAGAAGGTTAAGCGGTCCAAGGAATACAGGTGTTTCCACTGTGGCCAGCTGGGTCACTGGAGAAAGGACTGTAAAGCGCTCCAAGGAGATAAGAGGGGAAGCATCGCTTCTGGCTCAGGTATATTCGTGACTGAGGTCATGTTTTCTTCTTCTATATCATGGGTGTTGGACACTGCATGTGGAATTCACATTTGTTCAAATGTGCAGGAACTCAAGAGAAGAAGGCAGGTGGGACAGCATGAGGTGGACCTACGAGTTGGAAACGGGGCACGGGTTGCTGCTGTTGCTGTAGGAGACTATTTCATTTCTTTACCATCTGGACTTGTATTGGAACTAAACAGTTGTTATTTTGTTCCCAGTATTACTAAAAATATTATCTCCATTCCTGCTCTTGTCAGGAAGGGTTTTTCCTTTGAATGCAATATTTCAAAGTGTGTTTTATCTTATGATAATATTGTTTATGCAACTGGTTCAATTAACAATGGGTTATACATGTTGGACATGGAATGTTCTATACAGAAAATTGATATTAAGAAAGCCAAGAATGCTGATGACAACACCTTGCTATGGCATAGTCGTTTAGGCCATATTAACGAGAAACGCATTAAGCGGTTGCATGATCATGGACTGCTGGGATCATTCTCCTACAAGGAGATTGATACATGCAAAGCTTGTTTAATGGGCAAAATGACGAAGTCACCTTTTCCTAACAAAGGACAAAGGGCTTCAGGTTTACTTGACCTTATACACACTGATGTGTGTGGGCCATTTAGTAAACATGCCAGAGGTGGCTATCAGTACTTCATTACCTTTACTGATGATTTCAGTAGATATGGGTATGTCTTTTTAATGAGACATAAAAGTGAATCTTTTGACAAGTTCAAAGAGTTCAAGAATGAAGTACAAAATCAGCTAGGCCGAAATATCAAGGCACTTCGCTCAGATCGAGGTGGAGAATACCTAAGTCATGCGTTTACTAACTATCTGAAGGAGTGTGGGATTATCTCACAGCTCACTCCGCCAGGAACACCGCAATGGAATGGTGTGTCCGAGAGGAGAAATAGAACGTTACTTGATATGGTTCGTTCTATGATGAGTCAGGCTACTCTTCCATACTCCTTTTGGGGTTTTGCACTAGAAACAGCTGCAAAGGTACTAAACCGAGTGCCATCCAAGGCCGTTTCAAAAACTCCATATGAGTTATGGTATGGGAAACAGCCAAGCTTGACATTTATCAGGATCTGGGGCTGCGAGGCTTATGTCAAAAAGCTCGCCTCTGGGAAACTAGAGAGCAGATCTGACAAATGCATCTTTGTCGGTTACCCTAAGGAAACTAAGGGTTATTATTTCTACGATCCCAATGAGAACAAGGTTTTTGTTGCTCGGACGGCCATATTTCTTGAGAAGGAGTTTCTTCTGCAAGAGGCCAGTGGGAGAGAAATAAAACTGGATGAGAATCCAGAGGAAGGACAAAGTACTCAAGCAGAATTGGATGAGCCTGAGCCAGTAGATCAGGTTATTGAACAACCTGAGGCTCAGATATCACGGGAACCGCGAAGATCGGGAAGGATTCGTCGACAGCCTAAGCGCTATGACGGAGTCTACATCATTGATCATGATGAACCCCTCACTTATGCGGATGCGGTCAGTGGACCGGAGTCAGCTAGATGGCTTGAAGCTATGCGAGCCGAGATGGACTCCATGTCAGATAACCAAGTTTGGGATTTGGTTGATCCGCCTCCGGGAGTTATCCCTATAGGCTGTAAGTGGATCTTCAAGAAGAAGATTGACATGGATGGTAACGTGGTTACCTATAAAGGCAGGCTAGTTGCGAAAGGTTTCAAACAAATCTACGGGATAGATTATGATGAAACTTTCTCACCTGTAGCTATGTTCAAGTCTATTCGGATTCTTTTCGCGATAGCTGCATATTATGATTATGAGATCTGGCAGATGGATGTGAAAACAGCTTTCCTTAATGGAAATCTGGATGAGGATGTGTATATGACACAACCTGAGGGTTTCACTAATCCATCAGATCGTCATAAGATATGCAAGTTAAAGAAGTCTATTTATGGACTCAAGCAAGCATCAAGAAGCTGGAATATTCGTTTTGATGAATCAGTCACCAAATTTGGTTTCATCAAGAACGAGGATGACCCGTGTGTATATAAGAGGTTTAGTGGGAGCGTAATTACTTTCCTAGTCCTCTACGTCGATGATATCTTGATCATTGGAAATGACATTCCTGAAATGCATGCTGTGAAGGCATGGTTAAGGAAATGTTTCCAGATGAAAGATTTAGGAGAAGCAGCCTATGTATTAGGTGTGAAGATCTACAGGGATAGATCTAAGAGGCTTCTCGGGCTGTGCCAGAGTACTTACATCGATAAAGTCCTGGAAAGATTTCATTTAGAGAATTCTAAACGAGGATATCTTCCAGTCAGACATGGTCTGAGTCTTTTGAAGAGTCAGTGTCCACAAACACAGACTGAGAAAGATGAAATGGACAATACGCCTTATGCTTCGGCTATTGGATCCATTATGTATGCGATGTTGTGTACTCGCCCAGACGTTGCTTACGGGTTAAGCGTGACCAGTCGTTTCCAAAGTAATCCAGGTCAGGCACACTGGATTGCAGTCAAGAACATTTTAAAATATCTGCGGAGGACCAAAGATATGTTCTTGATATATGGTGGTCAGGAAGAACTCAGTATTGAAGGATATACTGACGCTTCGTTCCAGTCAGACCAGGATGATTTCTGATCGCAATCAGGCTATGTTTTTAGCTTGAATGGAGGAGCAGTGGTGTGGAAGAGTTTCAAACAGTCAACTGTTGCTGATTCCACAACAGAAGCCGAGTATGTTGCAGCCTCGGAAGCATCCAAGGAGGCAGTGTGGATTCGTAAGTTCGTGAGAGAACTTGGTGTTGTTCCTTCGAGTGCAGATCCTTTGGTTATCTTCTGTGATAACACTGGAGCAATCGCACAAGCAAAGGAACCACGGTCGCACCAGAAGTCCAAGCACATACAGAGAAGGTTTCATTTGATCAGGGAGATCATAGATCGTGGCGAGATCAAAATCTGCAAGGTTCATACAGATGACAATCTGGCAGACCCGCTTACCAAGCCTCTGGCGCAGCAGAAGCATGAGAAGCACTGTAATAATATGGGTTTGAGATTTCTCAACCATTAGATTAAGTGCAAGTGGGAGATTGTTGGGGTATGCCCTTAAGCCTAATGTTTGAGGCCTTGGGAATGTATCAGTATCATGTAATAAACTGTTATGTTTATAAAGGCATGGTTATTATTCAGTTAGCTACATTGTCTGCTGCAATAGATGTTCTTCTGAATAATGTCTCAAAGCTGTTCAGCTAGGCTGACAGGCTATAATGTCCTTAGTCGATGTATCTTGGTGAACATGAGACAGCCTTGATATGGTTAAGACTAATATGTGTTCTAGTCTTATAGGATGCTTCGAGCATGGAATAAGATGTAGACTCATGGGTACATTGGATGTACTGGACAGACCCTACTAGGATGTTCAATTGTTTGTCGCAATGTGAATAATCTTTGAATATGACAAGTGGCACATTTCCTCTGACTTGAGATCACTTGTGTTTTCTAAATGATGATTGTCATTGTTTTGAGGTAGTTCAATATCATTTGAAACACAATGGTTATAGACTATCTTGGATAATGAGCTTGAGTCATGTTAGGGCACTAGTGATAGACATAGGATTGCCGTCTCCTTGTTTAAGGAGTGTGATGTTCTAAAGGGGCCCCCTGGATGAGATGATTGAGAAAAGTGTATGGCCATACCCAGGTGACTGTGTTCATCTGATCTAATCATGCTCATCATATTGGAGCTACAAGCTTGACACGCTTGTCCAATAAGAACATCCAGTGGCAAAGGAAACATGTATGCCTAGTGATCTGGATTCACACTTGTGCTGTGTTTTGGGTGTAGTCTTGGAAGACTTTTTCCTTTATATCGGGAGACAGTGATGTGTTGCTAGATACCCCTCACTGATCGTGATAACGTGAGTTATCGTTACCGACATTTAAAGGAAACCCTCAGGGTCGCACAATTTGATGATATGGCTTACTTAAGTCAGATCGAGTGGACTGAATTGTTCGGGTTCAGTTTAAAGGGATTTAATCTCTGATTGTGAGTGAGATCTGGTCTGATCATGTTTGATTGATTAGGGCTTGAGATCGGTAAGCTTCGATTGAGAGATTGGATGCTAGATCGATGAGATCAGGAGCATCAGGAGATCAACGGTCAGATCTGGAGCCTTAGGGTTTAATTTGATCTAGACCATATCACTTGGCTTAATTGGTCTCTGGACCAAACCAATTTGAACCGGCTCGTTTAATGAGCGCATGGTTCAAGGAGAGAGGAGTTAGCGACTTGTTCACTTGGCGTGAACGTTTGAGGGTGTGTGGGTTTCTATTTTTAGAAACCATGATCTCGACATGGACACCTCTCACGTTCGAATAGAAAAACGCTATTCTCGCCTCTCGCCCATATTGTTATTCCTCTTGACGCCTCTCGTGTGTGGCGACGCCTTGAAGGTAGAGGAGGATTCGGCCAAGAGAAGGACACATCTCATCTTTCCCTTTCACTCGACAAGGACCTCTTGGAACCTTGCTAGCACAAGGAGCACCAAGGGAGGAAGCAACATCATCTTGTGTGTGACGATTTGGAGGAGAGCTCTCTTGTTCTCTTGCTTCCAAGGCGCCTTCCATAATATGGCTTCGGTATGAGTTCTTTTCATGCTTTAAAGTTGATCATAATACATGTTATGCGATTTTGAAAGCCCTAGATTCCGCTAGAATTTTATTGCGCCTCCTATTAGGGTTTTCGCCCCCCTTGTTTAGGGGACCTTCAAGTTCAACCGAAATTACGGCACTACCATAAACCAAATTACGGGCCGTATTTTCCAGTGTTTCCAAAACAGAACACTCAAGCTATTTTATGGCAGTGCCGTGAGATATTACACTGCCGTAATTCCTAGTCAAAAACGTGATTTTTACAAGTCCGAATCTTGCGTGAGCCATAACTTTTGATCCAGAGGTCTAAATTGAAATCCGAAAGATGCTACCACTTCAACTTTAAGAGGAGAAGACACACGCTCTGAAAGGAGGAATTGTTTTTGAAAGGTCCCCACAAGGGGGCGAAACCCTAAATCATAGGCGCATATGGGAATGAAAGCAGCGGAAAGGGGGTTTCTAGATCTTGCATGCTGTATGATTAACAAAAATGACCCAATTGCATATAGAGAAGGATCATACCATAGCCATTTCTAGATGGCGCCTTGGAAGCAAAGACCGAACTGGATCTTCTCCAGAGGTGACGCACACAATTGATGTCGCCTACTCCTCCTTGCGATCCTTGTGCTAGCAAGGCCCAAAGATGTCCTTGTCGAGTGGAAGGGAAGAGATGTCTTGGCTTGGCGATTTTTTCTCCTCTTCTCGTCAAACTCTTCACCACCCGAATGTTCTCTCGTCAAAAGCAAGAGACAAGGCGACGAACGAAGAAAGGAGAGGCGTGAACGTGAGATGTGGTCACGTAAGAGAAGTGCTATCTAAAAATAGCATGCCACTTCTCTTCATGCGATCATGGGTTTACCCATTCGCAAAACCACTTCACTTTTGAACCATGCGCTCATTCATGAGCCGGTTCATGTTGGTCTGGTTCAAAGACCAAATAAGCCAAGCGACATGGTCTAGATCAAATTAAACCCTAAGGCTCCAGATCTAACCGTTGATCTCCTGATGCTCTTGATCTCACCGATCCAGCATCCATTCTCTCAATCGAAGCTTACCGATCTTAAGCCCTAATCAATCAAACATGATCAGACCAGATCTCACTTACAATCAGAGATTAAATCCCTTTAAACTGAACCTGAACAATTCAGTCCACACGAACTGACTTAAGTAAGCCATATCATCAAATTGTGCGACCCTGAGGGTTTCCTTTAAATGTCGGTAACGATAACTCACGTTATCACGATCAGTGAGGGGTATCTAGCAATACATCACTGTCTCCCGATATAAAGAAAAAGAGTCTTCCAAGACTACACCCAAAAATAGCACAAGTGTGAATCAACTTCACTAAGCATACATATTTCCTTTGCCACTAGATGTTCTTATTGGACAAGCGTGTCAAGCTTGTAACTTCCAATATGATGAACATGATTAGATCAGATGAACATAGTCATCTGGGTATGGCCATACACTTTCTCAATCATCTCATCCAGGGGGGCCCCTTTTGAAAGATCCCCTACAATAAGGGGAGGTAAAACCCTATAGGCGCATATGGAGATATAGATGCAGCGGAAAAGGGGTTTCAATGATCTTTGCATGCATTATGATTAGCTTATAAAATCAGCATGAATAAAACGATTCATACCATAGCCATTTCTAGATGGCGCCTTGGAAGAAAAATCGCAAATGCCACTTCTCCAAAGTCTCGCACACAAGAGGATGATGGCAAACTCTTTGTCGCTCCTTGTGCTAGCAAGGCTACAAAGTGTCCTTGATCGAATGGAAAGGGATGATGAACTTCTTGGCCGAATCCTCCTCAACCTTCAAGACGTCGCCACACACGAAAACGTCAAGAGGAGAGGTCGCTTGAGAGGCGAGAGTAGTAAGCACTATTCGAACGTGAGCGTTATCTCCAAGTGGAGATCATGGTTACTAAAAATAGCCACCACGTTCGCTCCAATGTTCACGCCAAGTGAACAACTCGCCAAGCCTTGAACCATGCGCTCATTTCATGAGCCGGTTCACATTGGTTCGGTTTAAGAACTAATCAAGCCAAGCAACCAGTCCAAATCATAATTAAACCACAAGGTTCTTGATCTGACCGTTGATCTCTTAATGCTTCTGATCTGACCGATCTAGCATTCATTCTCTCGATCGAAGCTTACCGATCTCAAGCCCTAATCAATCAAACATGATCAGACCAGATCTCACTTACAATCAGAGATTAAATCCCTTTAAACTGAATCCGAACAATTCAGTCCATACGATCTGACTTAAGTAAGCCATATCATCAAATTGTGCGACCCTGAGGGTTTCCTTTAAATGTCGGTAATGATAACTCACATTATCACGATCAGTGAGGGGTATCTAGCAACACATCACTGTCTCCCGATATAAAGGAAAGAGTCTTCCAAGACTACACCCAAAAACAGCACAAGTGTGAATCAAATCACAAGGCATACATATTTCCTTTGCCACTGGATGTTCTTATTGGACAAGTCTGTCAAGCTTGTAACTCCAATATGACGAGCATGATTAGATCAGATGAACATAGTCACCTGGGTATGGCCATACACTTTTCTCAATCATCTCATCCAGGGGGCCCCTTTAGAACATCACACTCCTTAAACAAGGAGACGGCAATCCTATATCTATCACTAGTGCCCTAACCTGACTCAAGCTCACCATCCAAGATAGTCTATAATCATTATGTTTCAAATGATATTGAACTACCTCAAAACAATGACAATCATCATTTAGAAAACACAAGTGATCTCAAGTCAGAGGAAATGTGCCACTTGTCATACTCAAGGAATATTCACATTGCGACAAACAATTGAACATCCTAGTAGGGTCTGTCCAGTACATCCCATGTACCCATGAGTCTACATCTTATTCCATGCTCGAAGCATCCTATAAGATTAGAACACATATTAGTCTCAATCATATCAAGGCTGTCTCATGTTCACCAAGATATCTCGACTAAGGACTTAACTGCATGTCAGCCTAGCTGAACAGCTTTGAGACATTATTCAGAAGAACATATATTGCAGCAGACAAGGTAACTAACTGAATAACAACCATGCCTTTATAAACATAACAGTTTATTACATGATACAGATACATTCCCATAGGCCTCAAACATTAGCCTTAAGGGCATACCCCAACAATCTCCCACTTGCACTTAATCTAATGGTTGAGAAATCTCAAACCCATATTATTACAGTGCTTCTCATGCTTCTGCTGCGCCAGAGGCTTAGTAAGTGGGTCAGCCAGATTGTCATCTGTATGTACCTTGCAAACTTTGATCTCGCCACGATCTATGATCTCCCTGATCAAATGAAACCGTCTCTGTATGTGCTTGGACTTCTGGTGCGACCGTGGTTCCTTTGCTTGTGCGATTGCTCCAGTGTTATCACAGAAGATAACCAAAGGATCTGCACTCGAAGGAACAACACCAAGTTCTCTCACGAACTTACGAATCCAAACTGCCTCCTTGGATGCTTCCGAGGCTGCAACATACTCGGCTTCTGTTGTGGAATCAGCAACAGTTGACTGTTTGAAACTCTTCCACACCACTGCACCTCCATTCAAGCTAAAAACATAGCCTGATTGCGATCGGAAATCATCCTGGTCCGACTGGAACGAAGCGTCAGTATATCCCTCTATACTGAGTTCTTCCTGACCACCATATATCAAGAACATATCTTTGGTCCTCCGCAGATATTTTAAAATGTTCTTGACTGCAATCCAGTGCGCCATACCTGGATTACTTTGGAAACGACTGGTCACACTTAACCCGTAAGCGACGTCTGGGCGAGTACATAACATCGCATACATAATGGATCCAATAGCCGAAGCATAAGGCGTATTGTCCATTTCATCTTTCTCAGTCTATGTTTGTGGACACTGACTCTTTGAAAGATTCAGACCATGTCTGACTGGAAGATATCCTCGTTTAGAATTCTCTAAATGAAATCTCTCCAGGACCTTATCGATGTAAGTACTCTGGCACAACCCGAGAAGCCTCTTAGATCTATCCCTGTAGATCTTCACACCTAATACATAGGCTGCTTCTCCTAAATCTTTCATCTGGAAACATTTCCTCAGCCATGCCTTTACAGCATCCATTTCAGGAATGTCATTTCCAATGATCAAGATGTCATCGACGTAGAGGACTAGGAAAGTAATCACGCTCCCACTAAACCTCTTATATACACACGGGTCATCCTCGTTCTTGATGAAACCAAATTCAGTAACTGATTCATCAAAACGAATATTCCAGCTTCTAGATGCTTGCTTAAGTCCATAAATGGACTTCTTTAACTTGCATATCTTATGACGATCTGATGGATTAGTGAAACCTTCTGGTTGTGTCATGTACACATCCTCATCCAGATTTCCATTCAGGAAAGCTGTTTTCACATCCATCTGCCAGATCTCATAATCATAATATGCAGCTATCGCGAAAAGAATCCGAATAGACTTAAACATGGCTACAGGTGAGAAAGTTTCATCATAATCTATCCCGTAGATTTGTTTGAAACCTTTCGCAACTAGCCTGCCTTTATAGGTAACTACGTTACCATCCATGTCAATCTTCTTCTTGAAGATCCATTTACAGCCTATAGGGATAACTCCCGGAGGCGGATCAACCAAATCCCAAACTTGGTTATCTGACATGGAGTCCATCTCGGCGCGCATAGCTTCAAGCCATCTCGCTGACTCCGGTCCACTGACCGCATCCGCATAAGTGAGGGGTTCATCATGATCAATGATGTAGACTCCGTCATAACGCTCAGGTTGTCGACGGATCCTTCCCGATCTTCGCGGTTCCCGTGATATCTGAGCCTCAGGTTGTTCAATAACCTGTTCTACCGGCTCAGGCTCATCCAATTCTGCTTGAGCACTTTGTCCTACCTCTGGATTCTCATCCAGCTTTATTTCTCTCCCACTGGCCTCTTGCAGAAGAAACTCCTTCTCAAGAAATATGGCCGTCCGAGCAACAAAAACCTTGTTCTCTTTGGGATCGTAGAAATAATAACCCTTAGTTTCCTTAGGGTAACCGACAAAGATACATTTGTCAGATCTGCTCTCTAGTTTCCCAGAGGCGAGCTTTTTGACATAAGCCTCGCAGCCCCAGATCCTGATAAATGTCAAGCTTGGCTGTTTCCCATACCATAACTCATATGGCGTCTTTGAAACTGCCTTGGATGGCACTCGGTTTAGTACCTTTGCAGCTGTTTCTAGTGCAAAACCCCAAAAGGAGTTGGGTAAAGAAGCCTGACTCATCATAGAACGAACCATATCAAGTAACGTTCTATTTCTCCTCTCGGACACACCATTCCATTGCGGTGTTCCTGGTGGAGTGAGCTGTGAGATAATCCCACACTCCTTTAGATAGTCAGTAAACATATGACTTAGGTATTCACCACCTCGATCTGAGCGAAGTGCCTTGATATTTCGGCCTAGCTGATTCTGTACTTCATTCTTGAACTCTTTGAACTTGTCAAAAGATTCACTCTTATGTCTCATCAGATAGACATAGCCATACCTACTGAAATCATCATTAAAGGTAATGAAGTACTGATAGCCACCTCTGGCATGTTTACTAAATGGCCCACACACATCACTGTGTATAAGGTCAAGTAAACCTGAAGCCCTTTGACCTTTGTGAGGAAAAGGTGACTTCGTCATTTTACCCATTAAACAAGCCTTGCATGTATCAATCTCCTCACAGGAGAATGATCCCAGCAGTCCATTATCATGCAACCGCTTAATGCGTTTCTCGTTAATATGGCCTAAACGACTATGCCATAGCAAGGTGCTGTCATCAGCATACTTGGCTTTCTTATTATCAATATTTTGTATCGAACTTTCCATGTCCAACACGAATAACCCATTGTTAATTGAACCAGTTGCATAAACAATATTATCAAAAGATAAAATACACTTTGAAATATTGCATTCAAAGGAAAATCCCTTCCTGACAAGAGCAGGAATGGAGATAATATTTTTAGTAATACTGGGAACAAAATAACAATTGTTTAGTTCCAATACAATTCCAGATGGTAAAGAAATGAAGTAGTCTCCTACAGCAACAGCAGCAACCCGTGCCCCGTTTCCAACTCGTAGGTCCACCTCATGCTGTCCCACCTGTCTTCTTCTCTTGAGTTCCTGTACATTTGAACAAATGTGAACTCCACATGCAGTGTCCAACACCCATGATATAGAAGAAGATGAAAACATGACCTCAGTCACGAATATACCTGAGCCAGAAGCGAAGCTTCCCCTCTTATCTCCTTGGAGCGCTTTACAGTCCTTTTTCCAGTGACCTAGCTGGCCACAGTGGAAACACCTATATTCCTTGGACCGCTTAACCTTCTGCTTCAGAGCCTTGCTGTAGCTCTTGACAGGGGCCTTGCCCTTCTTCCCCTTCTTCTTGTTCCTTGAAGGAACCATTAAGACAGAGGTCGAAGGCTTTCCCTTCAGAGTCTCCTCAGTAGTGAGGAGCATATTCAGCAGCTCTGCCGGAGTACAATCGATTTTGTTCATATTAAAATTAATAATGAACGCGTCGAATGAAGGCGGGAGAGACTGCAGAATAATATCCACAGCAAGCTCCTGGTTGATGGTATGCCCCAGTTTCTCTAGAGCCTCCTTGTGCCCAATCATCTTGAGCACGTGAGCTCCCACTGGGCTCCCTTCAGCCAGTTTGCTCTGAAAGAAGAGCTTCGTCAAATTATAGCGTTCAGTCCTCGCCTGTGCAGCATACAGCATCTTGAGGTTCGCTATAATCTCTATAGCCGACATATCCTCATGCTGACGCTGCAGCGGTGGCGTCATAGACGCTAGCATCAGGCAAGCGACATCAATGCTATCATTGACGTGCTTTTCATAGGCTTCCCGAACCGCCCTTGCGGCGTTCGGAGCGGGCTGCGGCGGTATTGCCGTCTCGAGGACATACAGTTTCCTCTCTGCCTTAAGAACGATCTTAAGGTGTCCAAACTAGTCAGAGAAGTTCGGCCCAGCAAACTTCTCCCTTTCCAGTAGGGATCGCACATTGAAGTTCATGGTGTTCGTTGCTGCAGGTATCTACAACAATGCAAGAACAGCAAGGTCAGTATCAATGTATAAGAATCGATCAGGACTTAAGAAAGATTCTTTTTCTCACTATTTTATCTGGCTTGAAAAATCCAACAAAACAGCCCGAAAGAGTAGAACTCTTTTAGTGAGATGGGATCCGGATTTCATACTTGGTCTCCGCGTCCCGCTCAGGCGAGATAAGATGCACAGAGAGTACAAGCACTAATCTCCGGTAGGCAGTCCCTGCCGATCGCCAACCCGTGTGATTCCCCTTCATCTGGGCAGTCCAGCAGACTGTGCCAACTGAGTTGGTACAACACAGGCTCTGACCCCACAGATGGCTGCCTCCATGTGCTACCATATGCGCCACATATGTAGCCTACACGGTCAAGCTGACCCGACCTACTCCCTGGACCACCATGTGCTATGCTGAGCAACGAGAAGGGATAAATCCCTACTCTGTAACACACAGGTGTAATCCCGCACCGTCTGAAGATAGATGGACGTGCCCACTGAGTGGGTACAACACGGCTCCAACGATAGTCAGAACAGTGAGGTTTCGCGTCAGAAGGCTTACGAGCTTGATATTTTAGCGTTGGATTTTAACGGTCTTTTATCTTCTTCACTATCATGCAATTCCTATGGTGATAGCAGAAGATAAACTTAATCATGCAATTCTAATATTCAAACTTTAAATAAAAGAAAGCATGAATCTTATGTGGTAAAAGCCCATAGCCCTAGTGAGACCTTAACCTAACTTAAGTCTACACTTGCTCTTCTTGGGTCTTTAGCTGCTCATCTGGCCCAAACCAGGGCCCAAGCGCCATCTGCAGCTCTGGTGCGCCCACCAGGAATTTGCGCCTGGTCCCAGAGTCGAACCCTGGACCTCCCACCTGGTCAAGCCTCTGCTGCAAGCGCCTCTGCCAAGTGTGCTTTGTGCTCTTGCCTAATTAAATTACAAATTTAACTATCTAGGCAAGATTGACACGCAGGTCAATTACAATTTTATAAATTAAAGCAATGTGATGCGCAGATCACAATAATTAATTTACAATTTTAAATCCCAGGCACGCAGGCCCCAGCACAGCACACAATTAATATGAGCAGCCCACAAAAGACTAAATAAACAAACATATGCATCCAATCAGCAATCATGTGATCCATCATAAAAATTAAAATTTTCGAAAAACCCCATGGGATCAATTTTAATTTTTCCTTATTTGCCCTACAACCTTACAACGGTCCATTACTAGGGATCCACTCATCCAACCTAGTCAGATCCACTGCCCTTGCATGCACCAAGTCCTAACTGACTTGAGTTGACCATACGCATATGGAGATATAGATGCAGCGGAAAAGGGGTTTCAATGATCTTTGCATGCATTATGATTAGCTTATAAAATCAGCATGAATAAAACGATTCATACCATAGCCATTTATAGATGGCGCCTTGGAAGAAAAATCGCAAATGCCACTTCTCCAAAGTCTCGCACACAAGAGGATGATGGCAAACTCTTTGTCGCTCCTTGTGCTAGCAAGGCTACAAAGTGTCCTTGATCGAATGGAAAGGGATGATGAACTTCTTGGCCGAATCCTCCTCAACCTTCAAGACGTCGCCACACACGAAAACGTCAAGAGGAGAGGTCGCTTGAGAGGCGAGAGTAGTAAGCACTATTCGAACGTGAGCGTTATCTCCAAGTGGAGATCATGGTTACTAAAAATAGCCACCACGTTCGCTCCAATGTTCACGCCAAGTGAACAACTCGCCAAGCCTTGAACCATGCGCTCATTTCATGAGCCGGTTCACATTGGTTCGTTTTAAGAACTAATCAAGCCAAGCAACCAGTCCAAATCATAATTAAACCACAAGGTTCTTGATCTGACCGTTGATCTCTTAATGCTTCTGATCTGACCGATCTAGCATTCATTCTCTCGATCGAAGCTTACCGATCTCAAGCCCTAATCAATCAAACATGATCAGACCAGATCTCACTTACAATCAGAGATTAAATCCCTTTAAACTGAATCCGAACAATTTAGTCCATACGATCTGACTTAAGTAAGCCATATCATCAAATTGTGCGACCCTGAGGGTTTCCTTTAAATGTCGGTAACGATAACTCACATTATCACGATCAGTGAGGGGTATCTAGCAACACATCACTGTCTCCCGATATAAAGGAAAGAGTCTTCCAAGACTACACCCAAAAACAGCACAAGTGTGAATCAAATCACAAGGCATACATATTTCCTTTGCCACTGGATGTTCTTATTGGACAAGTCTGTCAAGCTTGTAACTCCAATATGACGAGCATGATTAGATCAGATGAACATAGTCACCTGGGTATGGCCATACACTTTTCTCAATCATCTCATCCAGGGGGCCCCTTTAGAACATCACACTCCTTAAACAAGGAGACGGCAATCCTATATCTATCACTAGTGCCCTAACCTGACTCAAGCTCACCATCCAAGATAGTCTATAATCATTATGTTTCAAATGATATTGAACTACCTCAAAACAATGACAATCATCATTTAGAAAACACAAGTGATCTCAAGTCAGAGGAAATGTGCCACTTGTCATACTCAAGGAATATTCACATTGCGACAAACAATTGAACATCCTAGTAGGGTCTGTCCAGTACATCCCATGTACCCATGAGTCTACATCTTATTCCATGCTCGAAGCATCCTATAAGATTAGAACACATATTAGTCTCAATCATATCAAGGCTGATTCATGTTCACCAAGATATCTCGACTAAGGACTTAACTGCATGTCAGCTTAGCTGAACAGCTTTGAGACATTATTCAGAAGAACATATATTGCAGCAGACAATGTAACTAACTGAATAACAACCATGCCTTTATAAACATAACAGTTTATTACATGATACAGATACATTCCCATAGGCCTCAAACATTAGCCTTAAGGGCATACCCCAACACCTTTAGAACATCATACTCCTTAAACAAGGAGACGGCAATCCTATGTCTATCACTAGTGCCCTAACCTGACTCAAGCTCACCATCCAAGATAGTCTATAATCACTATGTTTCAAATGATATTGAACTATCTCAAAACAATGACAATCATCATTTAGAAAACACAAGTGATCTCAAGTCAGAGGAAATGTGCCACTTGTCGCAATCTAGGAATATTCACATTGTGACAAGCAATTGAATATCCTAGTAGGGTCTGTCCAGTACATCCAATGTACCCATGAGTCTACATCTTATTCCATGCTCGAAGCATCCTATAAGATTAGAACACATATTAGTCTTAACCATATCAAGGCTGTCTCATGTTCACCAAGATATATCGACTAAGGACTTTACTGCATGTCAGCCTAGCTGAACAGCTTTGAGACATTATTCAGAAGTACACTTATTACAGCAGACAAGGTAACAAACTGAATAATAACCATGCCTTTATAAACATAAAAGTTTATTACATGATACTAATACAATCCCAAGGCCTCAAACATTAGGCTTAAGGGCATACCCCAACAATCTCCCACTTGCACTTAATCTAATGGTTGAGAAATCTCAAACCCATATTATTACAGTGCTTCTCATGCTTCTGCTGCGCCAGAGGCTTGGTAAGCGGGTCTGCCAGATTGTCATCTGTATGTACCTTGCAGACTTTGATCTCGCCATGATCTATGATCTCCCTGATCAAATGAAACCGTCTCTGTATGTGCTTGGACTTCTGGTGCGACCGTGGTTCCTTTGCTTGAGCGATTGCTCCAGTGTTATCACAGAAGATAACCAAAGGATCTGCACTCGAAGGAACGACACCAAGTTCTTGAACGAACTTACGAATCCACACTGCCTCCTTGGATGCTTCCGAGGCTGCAACATACTCGGCTTCTGTTGTGGAATCAGCAACGATTGACTGTTTGAAACTTTTCCACACCACTGCTCCTCCATTCAAGCTAAAAACATAGCCTGATTGCGATCGGAAATCATCCTGGTCAGACTGGAACGAAGCATCAGTATATCCTTCAATACTGAGTTCTTCCTGACCACCATATATCAAGAACATATCTTTGGTCCTCCGCAGATATTTTAAGATGTTCTTGACTGCAATCCAGTGTGCCTGACCTGGATTACTTTGGAACCGACTGGTCACGCTTAACCCGTAAGCGACGTCTGGGCGAGTACACAACATCGCATACATAATGGATCCAATAGCCGAAGCATAAGGCATATTGTCCATTTCATCTTTCTCAGTCTGTGTTTGTGGACACTGACTCTTCGAAAGATTCAGACCATGTCTGACTGGAAGATATCCTCTTTTAGAATTTTCTAAATGAAATCTCTCCAGGACTTTATCGATGTAAGTACTCTGGCACAGCCCGAGAAGCCTCTTAGATCTATCCCTGTAGATCTTCACACCTAATACATAGGGTGCTTCTCCTAAATCTTTCATTTGGAAACATTTCCTTAACCATGCCTTAACCGCATGCATTTCAGGAATGTCATTTCCAATGATCAAGATGTCATCGACGTAGAGGACTAGGAAAGTAATCACGCTCCCACTAAACCTCTTATATACACACGGGTCATCTTCGTTCTTGATGAAACCAAATTCAATGACTGATTCATCAAAACGAATATTCCAGCTTCTTGATGCTTGTTTAAGTCCATAAATAGACTTCTTTAACTTGCATATCTTATGACGATCTGATGGATTAGTGAAACCTTCTGGTTGTGTCATATAGACATTCTCTTCCAGATTTCCATTAAGGAAAGCAGTCTTCACATCCATTTGCCAAATCTCATAATCGTAATATGCTGCTATCGCGAATAGAATCCGAATAGACTTAAACATGGCTACAGGTGAGAAAGTTTCATCATAATCTATCCCGTAGATTTGTTTGAAACCTTTCGCAACTAGCCTGCCTTTATAGGTAACTACGTTACCATCCATGTCAATCTTCTTCTTGAAGATCCATTTACAGCCTATAGGGATTACTCCCGGAGGCGGATCAACCAAATCCCAGACTTGGTTATCTGACATGGAGTCCATCTCGGCTCGCATAGCTTCAAGCCATCTAGCTGACTCCGGTCCACTGACCGCATCCGCATAAGTGAGGGGTTCATCATTATCAATGATGTAGACTCCGTCATAGCGCTCAGGCTGTCGACGGATCCTTCCCGATCTTCGCGGTTCCCGTGATATCTGAGCCTCAGGTTGTTCAATAACCTGTTCTACCGGCTCAGTCTCATCCAACTGTGCTTGATCACTTTGTCCTTCTTCTGGATTCTCATCCAACTTTATTTCTCTCCCACTGGCCTCTTGTAGAAGAAACTCCTTCTCAAGAAATATGGCCGTCCGAGCAACAAACACCTTGTTCTCTTTGGGATCGTAGAAATAATAACCCTTAGTTTCCTTAGGGTAACCGACAAAGATACATCTGTCAGATCTGCTCTCTAGTTTCCCAGAGGCGAGCTTTTTGACATAAGCCTCGCAGCCCCAGATCCTGATAAATGTCAAGCTTGGCTGTTTCCCATACCATAACTCATATGGCGTCTTTGAAACGGCCTTGGATGGCACTCGGTTTAGTACCTTTGCAGCTGTTTCCAGTGCAAATCCCCAAAAGGAGTAAGGTAGAGTAGCCTGACTCATCATAGAATGAACCATATCAAGTAACGTTCTATTTCTCCTCTCGGATACACCATTCCATTGGGGTGTTCCTGGTGGAGTGAGCTGTGAGATAATCCCACACTCCTTCAGATAGTCAGTAAATTCTCGACTTAGGTATTCTCCACCTCGATCAGAACGAAGTGCCTTGATATTTCGGCCTAGCTGATTTTGTACTTCATTCTTGAACTCTTTGAACTTGTCAAAAGATTCACTTTTATGTCTCATCAGATAGACATACCCATATCTACTGAAATCATCAGTAAAGGTAATGAAGTACTGATAGCCACCTCTGGCATGTTTATTAAATGGCCCACACACATCACTGTGTATAAGGTCAAGTAAACATGAAGCCCTTTGACCTTTATGAGGAAAAGGCGACTTCGTCATTTTACCCATCAAACAAGCTTTGCATGTATCAATCTCCTCAAAAGAGAATGATCCCAGCAGTCCATGATCATGCAACCGCTTAATGCGTTTCTTGTTAATATGGCCTAAACGACTATGCCATAGCAAGGTGCTGTCATCAGCATACTTGGCTTTCTTAATATCAATATTTTGTATAGAACATTCCATGTCCAACATGAATAACCCATTGTTAATTGAACCAGTTGCATAAACAACATTATCTAGAGACAAAACACACTTTGAAATATTGCATTCAAAGGAAAACCCCTTCCTGACAAGAGCAGGAATAGAGATAATATTTTTAGTAATACTGGGAACAAAATAACAATTGTCTAGTTCCAATACAAGTCCAGATGGTAAAGAAATGAAATAGTTTCCTACAGCAACAGCAGCAACCCGTGCCCCGTTTCCAACGCGTAGGTCCACCTCATGCTGTCCCACCTGTCTTCTTCTCTTGAGTTCCTGTACATTTGAACAAATGTGAACTCCACATGCAGTGTCCAACACCCATGATATAGAAGAAGAAAACATGACCTCAGTCACATATATACCTGAGCCAGAAGCAAAGCTTCCCCTCTTATCTCCTTGGAGCGCTTTACAGTCCTTTTTCCAGTGACCCAGCTGGCCACAGTGGAAACATCTATATTCCTTCGACCGCTTCACTTTTTGCTTCAGAGCCTTGCTGTAACTCTTGACAGGGGTCTTGCCCTTCTTCCCCTTCTTCTTGTTCCTCGAAGGAACCATCAAGACAGAGGTTGAAGGCTTTCCCTTCAGAGTCTCCTCAGTAGTCAAGAGCATATTCAGCAGCTCTGCCGGAGTACAATCGATTTTGTTCATATTAAAGTTAATAATGAACGCATCGAAAGAGGGCGGGAGAGACTGCAGAATAATGTCTACAGCAAGCTCCTGGTTGATGGTATGCCCCAGTTTCTCTAGAGCCTCCTTGTGCCCAATCATCTTGAGCACGTGAGCTCCCACTGGGCTCCCTTCAGCCAGTTTGCTCTGAAAGAAAAGCTTGGTCAAATTATAGCGTTCAGTCCTCGCCTGTGCAGCATACAGCATCTTGAGGTTTGCTATCATGTCTATAGCAGACATATCCTCATGCTGACGCTGCAGCGGTGGCGTCATAGATGCTAGCATCAGGCAAGCGACATCAATGCTATCATTGACGTGCTTTTCATAAGCTTCCCGAACCGCCCTTGCAGCGTTCGGAGCAGGCTGAGGCGGTATCGCCGTCTCGAGGACATACAGTTTCCTCTCTGCCTTAAGAACGATCTTAAGGTGTCCGTACCAGTCTGAGAAGTTCGGCCCAGCAAACTTCTCCCTTTCCAGTAGGGATCGCACATTGAAGTTCATGGTGTTCGTTGCTGCAGGTATCTACAACAATGCAAGAACAGCAAGGTCAGTATCAATGTTAAGAATCAATCAGGACTTAAGAAAGATTCTTTTTCTCACTATTTTATCTGGCTGAAAAATCCAGCAAAACAGCCCGAAAGAGTAGAACTCTTTTAGTGAGATGGGATCCAGATTTCATACTAGGTCTCCGCGTCCCGCTCAGGCGAGATAAGATTCACAGAGAGTACAAGCACTAATCTCTGGTAGGCTGCCCTAGCCAATCGCCAACCCGTGCGATTCCCCTTCATCTGGGCAATCCAGCAGACTGTGCCAACTGAGTTGGTACAACACAGTCTCTGACCCCACAGATGGCTGCCTCCATGTGCTACCATATGCGCCACATATGTAGCCTACATGGTCAAGCTGACCCGACCTACTCCCTGGACCACCACGTGCTATGCTGAGCAACGAGAAGCGATAAATCCCTTCTCTGTAACACGCAGGTGTAATCCCGCACCGTCTGAAGATAGATGGACGTGCCCACTGAGTGGGTACAACACGACTCCAACGATAATCAGGGCTTACGAGCTTGATATTTTAGCGTTGGATTTTAACGGTCTTTTATCTTCTTCTCTATCATGCAATTCCTATGGTGATAGCAGAAGATAAATTAATCATGCTGTTCTACTTATTTAAACAATAAAGAAAGCATGGATCTTATGTGGTAAAAGCACATAGCCCTAGTAAGACCTTAAGAACTTAAGTCTTCACTTGCTTTTCTTCATGGGGCTTTTGCTGCTCATCTGGCCCAAGCGCCATCTGCAGCTCAGGTGCGCCCACCAGGTAAGTGCGCCTGGTCCTAGAGTCGAACCCTGGACCTCCCACCTGGTCAAGCCTCAAGCTGCATGCGCCTGGTCCCAGAGTCGAACCCTGGACCTCCCACCTGGTCTAGCCACTGCTGCATGCGCCTCTGCCAAGTGTGCTCAGTACTCTTGTCTGATTAACTTACAAATTAATCTATCTAGACAAGATTGACACGCAGGTCAATTACATTTTATAAATTAAGTACAAGGTGATGCGCAGATCACAATTAAAAATTAATTTACAAAATAATTTCCAAGCACGCAGGCCCCAGCACAGCACACATTTAACATGGGCAGCCCACATAAGAATAAATAAACATGCATATGGCATCATACATCATTTGATCCAATCATGAAAAATAAAATTTTGAAAAACCCCATTGAGATCAATTTTATTTTTCCTTATGTGCCCTACAACCTTACAACGGTCCATTGATAGGGATCCACTCATCATGTCTAGTCAGATCCACTGCCCTTGCATGCACCAAGTCCTAACTGACTTGAGTTGACCCAGTGGTCAACTATGCATGCGCCAAGGGCTGAACAACCATCATGAGTACTGGCAAACGGGTGTGAACCCGGGCCTAACTCATATGCGTTCACCAGTTGTCTCAACTAGACCTCGCTACACGCCTGTGATGAGGTCGACCTATAGCCACCTCATGCTTGCGCATGGGTGCCATCTGGTCGACCCATCTAGGCTGTCAGACGATCTAATCAGACTATTGGATCTTATCCTAGAGGATGACTTCAACCCCATCAACCCGTCTAAGGGTTTATAGCAGGGACAGCTTAGATCTAGTGTGAATCGCGCATGTAATATGGTTTTGAGAAAAACATTAGATGCGCCACATACATGCGCAAAGGAGAAACTATGCAATGCATTTTCGCCAACTAACATATACAAGATGTTTCGCATGTAACCTTGGCTCAGAAAGCTCGTCGCCAACCAGAGGGGGAACAGCCACCGCCGCTGGAAAGGAAAAGGGCCACTGCTGGGAAGAAGGAACCCGCCTCCCGCTGCTTGCGTCCAAAACAGAGCAGACCCGACCGCCGAAATTCTGCTGCTCAGCGGCGGACAAAAGAAGTAGGGAAGGGAGGGGTCGCCGGCGCTTCCTTCCTGTCGCCGCCGGACACCCGTGCTCACTGCCGGCCAAAGACGCCCGCCGCCAATGGAGAAGACGCGAGCAACTTTCCAAAGTGAGGAAGCGGCGCTCGAAGGAACAGTAATTAGGGATTAGAATAGGGATTAAGGATTTTTGATTTCTGGATTAAGGGGTTAAGGGTTTTATTTATAGGAAAATTTAGAGAGAGATTTGGGCCAAATAAATAAGGATTTAGGGAGAGATTTTAGGGATTAACCACATAAGATTGGGGAAAAGTTTATTTATAGTTTTTTTTTGAAACTTAAAATTTAAATAAAATATAATAAAAATCAAGGTATAATAGTTCCCATGTGGTGTAGGTACCGGTAGGTTGAGCTTGAAGCCAGGCTTTTGCTTGGTCCCTAAGAGAAAAAGGAAACAATCTCTTTTTTATTGCATCGTTAGAAACACCATTTATCTTGATAGTATCACATAATTCAAGAAACAAAGCAAGGTGTTGGTTAGAATCTTCAAGTGGAGATCCTCCAAACTAGTTCTGTTGAATCATAGACAAAAAAATGGGCTTGATTTCAAAGTTGTTAGCCTCTATGACCGGTCTAGCAATGCTAGAGTGTATCTCCTGTGGATTAGGGGCTGCATAGTCCCTAAGTGATCTTCTGTTTGCCATGTTCGCTTCTTCTACTTGACTTCTTTCAAATCTAAGCTTCCTACGCAATCTAAGAGTTTTATTTATTTCAGGATCAAAAGGAACTAGAGGTCCTGATTTGAGATTCTTGCGCATGCAAAGTAGATAGATCAAATGATTTCAATAGAATAGAAAATAAACAATAAACAAAACCTAGTCTAGCAATACTTTCAATATATTCAATATTGACAAAAACCAAGGTCCCCAGGAACGGCGCCAAAAACTTGTTGTGTCCGCAAGTGCACGGATACTCGAAGTAATAATTAAGATATCAAACTGCAGAGATCTCGTTTGCCAAGTACCGAATAATTAATTTCTTCCTAGCTAGGCAACCGAAAATATGAAAGTATACTATCGAAGGCGCAATGAGGATATCAGAGAGAGAAACTGGGACTAGGGTTTCATCCACCTTAATTTACATGACTAGATTTAAATAAGAGGTCGTCAGTCTAATTTTATTATGATAAAGATATAATTTACTTCATAAAGGAATCGTCTCACTTTCATGCAAACAATCATACAAAGAACTGATCCTCACTTTCGTGCAGGATCTATTCAATGCTGAAAATAAGTAAACCATCAACAAAGAACTCAAGGATCACTTTCGTGCATCCGAATTCTAAGTCAATTATCTCAAGTGGAAACTCAAGGATCACTTTCGTGTATCCGAATCTCAACACAGGTTCTACTTATGGTTCTCCAACGATCTAATACTCAAGTTTTTGCAGTATCTTCACGTTTATCACAGTAACTCAATCCTAAATTTAGATTATCAACATGGCAGTAATATTTCTAAAATCGAGAAATAAGAACAAACCTAATTTCTTACGGTGAGTTCCTAACATTCAAGTTTAGGGTTCCAAGTTTTCACAAGTCACCTTTCAGTCCATATCGTAAAAATTCTAAAACATGGAGATAATATAAAACTATAGAGAATTAAAGGCAATCATCACATGAGTAGAATTTGAAGGAACCCCTAGTTCAAAGGGGGGGAGAAACCCTAAACTTGCGATTCTAACAAGCATGGCGAAAAGGGTTTCTAAACAAGATCGAATATGATAACTATATGATCAACTTGAAGTTATGAGAACTCATACCAAAGCCATGAAGAGGGTGGCGGCTTGGAAGCAAGAGATCAAAGTAGGTCTCCTCTTCAAGTTCACACACAAGATGAGGGGTGGCTACCCTTTAGGATCTTCCTTGTGCTAGCAAGAGATCCCAATGTCCTTGTCGTGTGTTGAGATGCGCTTGGCCGAGAGCTACCGTCTCCAAGAATCCTCTTTCGTCCAACGAAGATGACAATTCAGTAAAACCGATTTGCGTTAAGCCTTCTCCAATCAAGTCATGGCGTTACACTTCCATAAATGGAAGGTTTTCAAGCCATGCGCTCACTTGAAGGAAAAACCGCCCAACAAGCCTTTACACCTTGAACCATACGTTCACACATGTGAACCGGTTCAAGTCAATTAGGTTCAACCCAATTCGGTTCATTAAACCAGCCCAAGCCATGGTCTAGATCTCTTTGAACCAAATGGTTCAAGATCTAACCATTCATCTCTTGATGCTCTTGATCTCTATGATCTAGCATCCAAACTCTCGATCGAAGCTTACCGATCTCAAGCCCCAATCAATCAAACATGATCAGACTAGATCTCACTTACAATCAGAGTCTGAACTCGTTTAAACTGAGTCTAAACAGTTCAGTCCACACGATCTGACTTAAGTAAGCCATATCATCAAATTGTGCGACCCTGAGGGTTTCCTCTAAATGTCGGTAACGATAACTTACGTTATCACGATCAGTGAGGGGTATCTAGCAACACATCACTGTCTCCCGATATAAAGGAAAGAGTCTTCCAAGACTCCACCCAAACCATAGCACAAGTGTGAATCAACTCACTTGGCATACATGTGTCCTTTGCCACTGGATGTTCTTATTGGACAAGCGGGTCAAGCTTGTAACTCCAATATGATGAGCATGATTAGATCAGATGAACATAGTCATCTGGGTATGGCCATACACTTCCTCAATCATCTCATATCGGGGGGGCCCCTTAGAACATCACACTCCTTGAACAAGGAGACGGCAATCCTTTATCTATCACAAGAGCCCTAACCTGACTCAAGCTCACCATCCAAGATAGTCTATAATCATTATGTTTCAAATGATATTGAACTACCTCAAAACAATGACAATCATCATTTAGAAACACAAGTGATCTCAAGTCAAAGGACATGTGCCACTTGCTGCTTATAAGGATCATTCACATTGTGACAAGCAATGGAATATCCCAGTAGGGTCTGTCCAGTACATCCAATGTACCCATGAGTCTACATCTTATTCCATGCTCGAAGCATCCTATAAGATTAGCACACATATTAGTCTCAATCATATCAAGGCTGTCTCATGTTCACCAAGATATCTCGACTAAGGACATATAGACTGTCAGCCTAGCTGAACAGCTTTGAGACATTATTCAGAAGTACACTTATTACAGCAGACAAGGTAACAACCTGAATAATAACCATGCCTTTATAAACACAACAGTTTATTACATGATACTATTACAATCCCAAAGGCCTCAAACATTAGCCTTAAGGGCATACCCCAACAGAATTATCAACACAAAATTATTCTGACGGAATAAAAATTATCTAGTCATTAGAAATTAAGGGGATTACAACAAAATTATCTAGTCATTAGAAATTAAGGGGATTACACCCCCATGTCCCAAAACGTGTTTAAGCTAGCATGGTTTGAGAATAACAATAATCCATAGTATGAAAGGATCAGAAATCGAAGAGAAAGGGGAAAACAACTTTACAGCACGACTGTAATAAAAATTACAGCCGTAATTTCGCAAGCTGACCCATGGAGCTGAAGACCTAGGTGGTGCACCTCAAGGCTTGGGAGCAGAGCTCTTAGGGCACTCAGGGATGAGCTAAGGACTTGTTGGCACGAGCCCATGGCTCATAGCCCTTGGTTGTGCTAGGTGGCTACAACTAGGTCTAGGGGCTTGTTACTTGAGTTATGGGCTTTGATCACATCAAATTTACTGTCACTGCTTCAGCATGCCTTTACTGCTTTTGGTTTTATTCCACCATAGTATTGCATGCCTGTATTGGTAGAATAAGATAAAAGCTCATGGTGCCGAGAACACAAAAATCTTTCCTAAATCATATCAAGTCTCGTTCTTTAGCCTTCTGACGTGTAACCCTCGTCAAACTGTCGATCGTCGGTGTTGTGCACTATTTCCCACCCCCGTGGGACACACCATCTATCTTCAGGAGGCATGTGGTGACAATGATTTCCCTAGTCTGGTTAAAACTCTGGACACGCCTTCCACATGTAAATTGTTGGCCCTGGGTATAACGGTTAGGTCGGACTTGACTAGATTTCCATAAGTGTTGGTTCACATGATGAGATCTCTGGAGGCACCCTTAAGAAGTTAAGGCTTTGTGCTGTATCCAGCCTCCGTTGGACACAAAGTGCTTAAATTGTCTTGAGAAGGAGAGTTGCCAATTTACAATTGGCCGGGGGCCTACCTCAGGAAGCATGCGTCAACTTGTGCAGTACATCCAACCCCCGTGGGACGCAAGGCTGTGTACGAAACGAGGATCCCATCTCAATAAGGAAGTCGGGCGACTTCTCGATAAATTTTTGAGGATTATCGATTTGAATAAAATAGTGAGGAATAATCATTTATAAAAGGCCAGAATAAAATGTTGAATTTGTGATACTAATATGCTCTTGTCTTTGTTGTAGATGGCTTCTAACAACAACAACAACAACAACGGATTGTCACTCTATTCCGTCCTGGATAGGGAGAAGTTGACTGGAGTCAACTTCATGGACTGATACTTGTTGTAGTCAACAAGTGCACGAATACTCGAAGTAATATTTAAGATATCGAACCACAGAGACCTCATTGTTAAGTACCGACGAATTGAATTCTCACTAGCTAAACAAATCGAGAATGATGAAAGTAAATGATCGAAACGGTATACGAAAATATCAAAGAGAGAATCTAGGACTAGGGGTTCATCCACCTTAATTTTAATGACTAGAAAGAAATAAAATATTGTTAATAAGATTTCATTATGATAAAGATGTAATTTACTTCATAAAGGAATTAACTTGCTCTCACGCAGGTAATCATACAAAGAACCAATCCTCACTCTCGTGCAGGATCTATTCAATGCTGAAGATAAGTAAATTATTGACAAACAACTCAAAGATCACTCTCGTGTATCCAAATTCTACATCAAATATCTCAAGAGGAACTATGTATTCTCATACCATAATTTCTCAGGTTCTACTTAAGGTTCTCCAACGATCAGATGTTTAATCTCTTACAATATCAAATCAAGTCTAGCACAATAACTCAATCCAAAGATCAGAAAATGAACATGGCAATAGAATTACTAAAAATCAGAATTAGAACATTACCTAATCTCTTACGATAAGTTCTAAACTCAATGATTCTAGGGTTCCAAATTTTGCAATCAACTTCTCAGTCTATTTCACAAAATTCTAAAACATGCTGAAAATATGAGACTAAGGAGAATTATAAACAATCATCACATAAGTAGAATTATCATAACAAAATCATCCTAACGAAATTAACAATGTCTAGTCATTAAGAAGTTAAGGGGATAACACCCCCATGTCCCAAAAGATGTTTAAGCTAGCATGATGGAAGAATTACAGCAAAACATGGTTTTAGAATGGTTAGAAATCGAAAGGGAGGAGTAAAAATTACACAACAAGGCTGTAATCAAAATCACAGCCCGTAATTTGTGTGGAGTCGCGGTGAACAATGCATGTGATAACTCTTTTGTTGATTTCTCCCTCGATTGGTCTCCTTTCACTCTGAAACTTCTGTGGTGTGTTCTCACTCCTCAGGCGAAGCTTCCTTGCAAATTTCAAGGCCGGCGATGGTCTATGCGAGGAACGGCGATGAACCCTAGTGCGGTAGTGATTCTTAGAAATTCTCTGTGAATCCTCAATCCAAATTGTTCCTTTCGCTTCAAAAATCTTCTCTTCTTCATTCTGAGTCTTCCCCTTTTTACGGATCTCAAATTGGTGCCCTAAATCTCGAGAAATCATCTTTTTAAGCTTTCGGCGAAAAAATCAAAAAACTGGGAACAAAATTACGGTACCATGATGAACATTACAGTATTGCCGTAAAGGTTTCCGGGGTTTCTGTATGAAATTGGACCTAAACTATTGCACCGTGGAAAGTGTTACGACAGTGCCGTAATTTGTCCGAAATCCTTTGAAGTCTCTGCCCGATTCTGACCTAAATCACGGCACCGTAATATTAATTACGATAGTGCCGTAATTTCCCATAAAACTTGCTACAATCTGCTACCGTGAAATCCATTATGGTAGTGCCCTGATTTCATATTACGGCCGTAAAAATAATTACGACACTACCATAATTTCTCTAGAAAGCTTGGTTTGGGTTGAAATTTGATATGCAAACTCCTCTTGATGATTAGAACTCGCTCGTGCATCAAAATTGCTTGAAAATGCGTGATAATGATGCCTTTTTACTTGAAATTGATCAAAAACTGAAGAAAGTGTAGATTCCGAAGTATTTGACAAATAAGGAATAAAAATAAAGTAAAGGAGCAAGATTATGACTCGAAAGGTTAGTTAATCAGTACGAAAAACACTATGAAATTTAGAGTCATCAAACACATAAGGCTCAAACCTTGCTTGTCCGCAAGCAAAAATCAAGAATTGATCAAACGAAAAGATTTTCTCATGACGAATAAATTTCTAAAATATAATTACCAATGAAAACTTTCACCAAGTGCTTCATAAAATTTTGAATAGACATATCATTCTTTGGATTCAATCTTTAAGATCTACTGCTTAATCAAATAAAACTTCACAACTCGTAGAATTAACAGAATATCAATTTCAAGACTTCACCCAGTTTCAATTCATATCTATCATACTTTTGTTTACAGGAATAGGATTTCCAAGATCTTTTTCCACTCATCATTTGTTTTTTTTTGGAGTGTATCGTTCACATTCTCTAACTCGATTACCACCTTTTTTCTGGTGACGAAGTTAGAGTACATCGATCACATAATCAATGTAATAGAACTCATATCTTTTTAGTAGAAAGAATTTACCAAAGATAGCGGAGTTTATGTGAACTGATTCCTCTCATGGCATGCACCCACATAGACACATGCTTTTTCTTTTTGTACTTCAACCCATGTCCTTGGGTACCACTATAAACTTTATACAGTGCCAAGTAGGAGAGTTCTCACTTTATTTGGATCATGGAATCTTTCTTCCTAACAAATAACAAATATTATGAATATCAACTAAATTAATCAATCAATATCAATTCAAAAATTATACTCATATGCTAATTTTATTTTAAGAATTAGCTTCACTTTAAAATCAAATTCATCAAATAACATGTTCACCCAAAATCTTATTTGTCAATCAATGAAAAATTCCAATAGGTAGATATATATTAGAGAAATAAATTCAACATGATAGGTCTAATCCTAGTCACAATTATAAATACATAGTTATCATCAAGAGAAATTTTGGCATGATAACGGCTGTATTTTTATGATCAAACAAACCACAAGTGTATATCAAAATTACCAATATCAAATCATCAATACCTAATCAAATATCATATCAAACATCATGGTGCATCAACCTCAAATATCACAATATCAGCTACAACCATATTGAACCAAATCCAGTCAAGCATCAATGGAATCTCGATACAACTATATCGAAGAAAAAGTATAGCAAATCATCAAATCATCTCAGTACGACCAAATTGAAAGTATATAGCAAACAAATCTCAAAAGCGAGGATCCGTAGTAGTAGGACACAAGAAGTTTGACATAGTCATCCTTCCCTACATAAGCATGAAATCAGTATCAATCAGTAGAGCATGAATAAAGCAATGAGAATAAGAGAAAGATACTCACAAAGTCCTACTCATCTAAATCTGTCTCCTCATCATCTCCCTCAACCTGAGCGATCGGTATACTCATCCCTATCCATCTCCAAACTACTGAGTGTCTCTAACACTAGAGGTAGGTAGGTCTTTGTTCCTGAACTTCATCCTTAAATATGACACCTAAAGGGCTTGGTGGAGGCACTGGAGCTTCAACAAAGGGTGAACAGAGTTGCAAACTATGTTGGATTCAAGCTTCAAATTCGAGTTTCTGAGCTGGAATGGAGCTTCCATACAATTTGAGGGATGATCTTCTACCTCATTCGAAGCCTTCTGGAGTTGGAAGTAGCACAATCGAACCTTGGATGAGGAAGAATGAGCTGGGCGAAAACAGGTAGAAAAACAGCGACTGAACCCGATTTGAGCTCGAATTCTCTCCAAATCTTAGGTGGAAATCGTTAGAAACTGGTTAGGAAAGGTCGCAAGAGGATTAGGAAGGTAAGAAATCGAAGAACACGGGAGGTCGGCGTGAAAACGAATGAAGAAACCCTAGAAACACAGCGCTGAACCCTGAATACGACACCTGAATCGTGTGGGGTCGGGCAGATTACGGTACCATAATGCAATTACGGTAGTGCCATAAAATCGCGACAAGTTCACGGCTGAGAAAAACTGTAACATCCCACATTCTTAACCCCAAACAAATGGCACAATTCACAAATGATACAGGATGTTTCATATAAGATCGATCATATGCTAGGTAAAACCGAGTTCAAGAAAACACGATCTGAAAAATTTCCATAAATCCATACACACAAATTCACAAAACTCAAATCTCATAAGGGTACCTGCCACCACGCAATCCTTGCACTAGACATATGCAAGGCAACAGTTATATCAAAACCGAATCAAATTCATAAAATCCATAAAGGTACCTGCCACCAGGCAATACTTGCACTAGACATATGCAAGTTACAGGGTATATCAAAACCGATTGCACGGAATATACAACAAGCCGAAATTCAAAACAAAATCACAAAATCGATTTTATAAACTCATACCAAACACCGAAACCAGGCTGAAGCCCGCGGTGACACAAAAATCAAACTCAGTTAACTGCCACAATCTGGCAACACAAATTCACATAGTTCACATGGTTCACATCACATAGTTCACATAGTTCATATAAATCATATGGTTTAGCCACAACCGGCTCCAGAAAATTTTAGCATGAAAGTTCTTAAGCAGCAAACATAATATCCACGCCAATGTTACTCATGAAATGCGCCCCTGCTCTATGCCTGAAAATAGTGAGGGGTGAGCTACACAGCCCAGTGAGTGGATAGTCTAAATCGACCATCCATAACATACACTCAAAAATATAGGCAGATTATTTTAAAAATCTTTAACAAGAACATTATGTCAACATATAACAAAATAAAGAAACAGAAATCATATAGACAGTCAGATGTACACACTAGCATATAACAAACTCATGTTCACAAACTCAGGTTCTAGAGTTTTACTCTAACCCAATTAAACACATATATTTTAAACCAACTAAACACATAACAACTTAGGTTCACCAACTCAGGTTCTAGAGTTATACTCTAAACCACTAAACACACCAACACATAAGCAACCTAGTTGTCCAGCATATTCAGTAGTGACCAATATGGTCTAACCCGGCTTGGCCAAAGCACTGGGAGCCGCATGCAACACATAAACATGGATAGTGAGTAGAATCAAGAGGTGGCCCCCGCCAGGTCACGACGTGGCACTTTGCTCTATCACTCCATAACACATCAGAGTGATGACATCAAGAGGTGGCCCCTGTCTGATCAAGACATGGCACTTTGCGTCTTATATCACCCTGTCACATAAAGAGTAATGACATCAAGAGGTGGCCCCTGTCTGATCAAGACATGGCACTTTGCGTCTTATATTACCCCATCACATAAAAGAGTTATGACATCAAGAGGTGGCCCCTGTCCGACCAAGACATGGCACTTTGCGTCAAAACCCGTTCTCCCAAAAGGTTCCTACTGGACAACAGACACATCTTATTTCATATTTCACATAGGTGAACATATTTCACAAAGGTGGACTCCTAAGTGTCAACTAGACTCTAGGATAGTCATCACAAAAATCATATCGGGCAGGCTGAACATCAACCCCCATCACAATAATCATAATAGGCAGGCTGAACATCAACCTCCTCACATATCACAATACAGGGCTGAAATTCAAACCCTTAACATAACACATAAGGACTATCCCCTTGAGTTCATAGTTACACCTAGCCTTAGTCCTAACCATCACATAACACATAATATTCAAAATTCTCATAATCACATAATTTTCAAAAATCTCATAACCACATAATGTTCACAATTTACATAACAACATAATATTCCAAAAATCACATAAACACCTAATATTTAAAAATCACATAATTACATAATATTAACAATCATATAATGTAGTGTGGTCCTTAGGTTTCATGCTGATTAGTTCAGTCAAACCTTACTAGGTTATCATCCAAATTTCTCAAACAATTTCTCAATAATGCAGTTAACAAGCATCCATAAAAATTAACATAAAACTAAAACATGTAGTCATACAGACTATCCATAAAATTAACAAAATTAAAACATGTATTCATACCAACTATTTTACAAATCTCTACACATAAACCACGGTTAACATAACATACTATCTATTAAATTTTACACCTTGAATTAACATGAATTTCATGCTCAAACCATTGGTCTAAAACTTCCGAATTTCCATAATTTAATACCTTAAATTTCATATTACCAACTTTCGGATTTCATAAAGAAAATCATCTAAATTTCGGTTTTCATGCATGTTATCAAGAACATCAAGATTTCGGTTTTCATGTTAACTACAAACATCAAATTCGGTTTTCATAAACAATTGTCAAGAACATCAAGATTTCGGTTTTTAGGTTAACTACAAACATCAAATTCAGTTTTCATAAACAATTATCAAGAACATCAAGATTTCGGTTTTCATGAAGAACAAGAATATCTATTCGATTTCATGGAAAAATACCTTAGCCTTGGTTTTCATGAAGAACATATTAATTTCGGTTTCTATGTTCTAAATTTGGTTTTAACAAGATGAAAATTCCAACAACTCAAATGTATCATGTCACAAACACCACTAAATTCATAAGTCAAACAAGACATTCCACTCACCTTGAACCGTGAACACCAAGGTGAAAAACCCTCCAACAATTTCGTCTAAAGCCTTTAAGCCGCCCAAAAATCTTCAAGAACTCGCCAAGGAAGTTTCTTCACTTCAAGGAAAATCACCAAGGGAAGAAGATGAAGAAAATCACCTCAAAATTCCAAGAACCCAAAGTCGCCTCCTTCTTCCTAGCCGTCGCCCAAAGTTTTCTCTCAAGCCAAAATCTCGCCCAAAAATTCCACCCTAACCGAAATACTAATTGGAATTTTCGGTTTTTAATTCCTTAACCCATTGACCCATTAATTCAATTAGGTTTTACCCATTTAACTAACAAATTTCGAATTTTAAATCTAATTTAAGTGTAACCCAATAACCCTTAGTTTAAGTGAACATCCAATAAGAGTTTAAATTAACATCCAATTAATTACTTCACTTAAACGCAAAATCCAATAAGGATTTAATTAATATCCAATAAGGTCTAATTAATTTATCCTAAATTAACAACCAATAATCAACCATTAATCTCAAATTTATTTACCATAAATTAACAACCAATATAAATCACAAATCAAATAATTACAATTTAACAATCAATAAGCCAGTTAATTAGCATCCAATAATTTTATTTAAATCATAATAAAGTATCACAGCTAATGATTTTATTTAAATCCAAATAATGCTTACCAGGACTTCAGATCCTTGGATCTTACATCCCTCCCTCCTTATAAAGCTTTAGTCCTCTAAAGCTCAGCATCCATATCATCAAAGAGGTAAGCATAAAATTTCCTCATATCAGCTTCAGTCTCCCATGTCGCCTCCTCAACTGACTGATTTCCCCAGATAACCTTTACCAAAGGTATAGTCTTGTTCCTCAGGACTTTATCTTTTCTATCAACAATCCGGAGAGGTCTTTCCTCGAAAGTCAAATCACTCTGAATCTGAAGAGGTTCCAACTCCAACACATGAGATGGATCAGGATGATATTTCCTCAAAGCAGAGACATGGAATACATTATGCACATGATCCATAGCAGGAGGTAAAGCTAATCGGTAAGCCACTGGACCAATTCTCTCAATAATATCAAAAGGGCCTACAAACCTAGGGCTCAACTTGCCCTTTTTGCCAAACCTCATTACACCCTTAGTAGGCGACACCTTCAAGAACACATGATCCCCTACCATAAACTCCAAGGAACGACGACGGTCATCAGCATAACTCTTCTGTCTGTCCCGAGCAATTTTCAGTTTATCCCGGATCTCTCTGACCTTATCAGTAGTCTCCTGTACTGCATCAGATCTCAAAATCATTCTGTCACCAGTTTCCTCCCAACACAAGGGAGTCCTACACCTTCTCCCATACAAAGCCTCATAAGGAGCCATCTGAATACTGGAGTGGAAGCTATTATTATAAGTAAATTCTATCAAAGATAGATCCCGGTTCCACTCAGAACTCCAATCAACCACATAGGCTCTCAACAGATCTTCTAGAGTTTGTATAATACGCTCCGTCTGACCATCAGACTGAGGATGGTATGCTGTACTAAAACTCAACTTAGTACCCAAACCCTCCTGTAAACTCTTCCAAAACCTGGACAAAAATCGAGAGTCCCTATCAGACACAATATCAATCGGAACTCCATGCAGTCTGACTATCTCATCAATGTACAATCTGGCCAGCCTCTCTAAAGAATAAGTCATCTTAACCGGAAGAAAATGGGTTGATTTAGTAAGTCTATCAACAATCACCCAAATAGCATCATGACCCAATCTGGTTCTGGGCAAACCACATACAAAATCCATACTGATACATTCCCACTTCCACTCAGGAATAGGAAGAGACTGCAACAAACCACCAGGCTTCTGATGTTCAGCCTTTACAGTCTGACAGGTTAAACACCTAGAGACAAAATCATATACCTCTTTCTTCATACCCGGCCACCAAAAACTCTTCTTGAGGTCCTGATACATCTTAGTCACGCCAGGATGTAGAGAATATTTGGAGTTATGGCTGTCCTCCAATATTTCTTTCCTCAAGCTCGGTTCCTCAGGGACACATACCCTTCCACGAAACCGAAGAATACCATCATCAGACAGGCTAAAATCCTGAACTGCGCCATCAACCAGACTATCCCTGATCTGACCTAATCTCGGATCCACAGACTGCTGATCTCTGATCTTCTGCAACAAAGCAGACTGTACTCTGAGAAAAGCCACATAACCAGACTGAACTTTAGGAGAAACACTGATCCTGAGATCGCTGAACTCCTGCAGTAACCGCCACTCACTGACTCGTAAAGCAGCTACTGAAGTAACTGGATGTCTGCTCAGAGCATCCGCCACCACATTGGCCTTTCCAGCCTGATACTGAATAGAGAAGTCATAGTCTTTGATCAACTCCATCCATCTCCTCTGTCTCATGTTCAAGTCCTCCTGAGTGAAGATATACTTGAGACTCTGGTGATCAGTGAACAGATCAAACTCCTGACCCAACAAATAGTGATGCCATATCTTCAAAGCAAAGACTACGGCCGCCAACTCTAAATCATGAGTAGGGTAGTTCAATTCATACTCCTTCAGTTGTCTCGAAGCATAGGCTACTACAGAACCCTTCTGCATCAAGACACAACCCAACCCTTTGCCAGAAGCATCCGTATATACAGTAAACCTTTCCCCATCACTAGGAATAATGAGGATCGGTGTACTAGTCAATCTCCTTTTCAGCTCTTGAAAACTCTCTTCACACTTATCATCCCAAATAAACTTAGCCTCCTTTCTGGTTAATTTAGTTAAAGGACCCGCCAACTTGGAGAATCCCTCAACAAATCGCCGGTAGTAACCTGCCAAACCCAGAAAACTCCTGATCTCAGTAGCACTAGTCGGTCTTCCCCAATTGAGGATAGCTTGCACTTTAACTGGATCCACAGACACCCCTTGACCAGAAATCACATGCCCAAGGAAACTAATCTTTTCCAGCCAGAATTCACACTTACTAGCCTTGGCATATAATCGGTTCTTCCTCAAGATCTCCAATACTCTGCGCAAATCACCAACATGATCTGAGGTAGTCTGAGAGTACACCAATATATCGTCTATAAAGACCACCACACAAGAGTCAAGCAACTCATGGAATACCCTGTTCATCAAATCCATGAAGACAGCAGGTGCATTCGTCAGTCCAAAAGGCATAACTAAAAATTCGAAATGCCCATACCTGGTCCTGAAAGCAGTCTTAAATATATCCTCATCCTTGACTCTAAGCTGATAATACCCTGATCTCAGATCAATCTTAGAGAACACTGTAGCTCCCTGTAATTGATCAAACAGATCATCAATTCTGGGAAGAGGATACTTATTCTTGATAGTCACTTGGTTAAGCTGCCTGTAGTCTATACACATTCTCAGGGTTCCATCTTTCTTCTTCACAAATAGCACTGGCGCTCCCCAGGGAGAAGCACTAGGCCGAATATATCCTTTCTCTAACAATTCCTCCAGTTGTTTCTTAAGCTCGGCCAACTCTGAAGTAGCCATACGATAAGGAGCTCTGGAGATAGGTGCCGTACCTGGCGCCAACTCAATGCCAAACTCTACTTCTCTAATCGGTGGCAAGCCTGAAAATTCTTCAGAGAACACATCAGGAAATTCTTTCACCACCGCCATCTGAGTCAAATCAGAAGTAGACTCATCCTGCACCTTAACATGCGCAAGATAACCCTTGCACCCATTAGCAAGTAATTTCCTGGCCTGCAGGAAAGATATCACATGCGGTCCTTGGTCTGACACTAGACCTCTCACAAACAGTCGATTCCCATCTAACAAATTCAAAGTGATTACTTTCTCAAAGCAATCCACCGAGGCATGATGGGAAGACAACCAATCCATTCCTAAAATGATATCATAATCTTGCATGTCTTGGAGGATTAAATCCACTAGAAACTCATAACCCTCTACATGTACCACACAATCAGCACACACAGTATCTGTAGATAACGATTTTCCTAAGGGAGTACTCACAGACACAGCATAATTCATCACCTTAGGTAACACAGGTAAACATGCAGCAAACTTAACAGATACAAAAGATAAATTTGCACCAGGGTCAAATAATATGCGGGCTAACTGATCAAATACGAATAAAGTACCTTCCACGACGGATCGGGAAGCTCGTGTATCCTTCTCAGCCACAGCATACACTCTAGTCTGGACTGTAGGCTTATCTGCGCCTCTAGGTTGCATCTCAGGTTCTTTGCAGTCCTTAGCCATGTGCCCTGGTTTCTTACACCTGAAGCATACACCATTCTTCCTATGGCAGTCTTTCACTAGATGTCCCTTGAGCCCACAATGACTACAAGTGATACCGTTTCTTGCATCCCTGGCATCCCTGAACTGCTGCGGTGCATCCCTGGACTGCTGCGGTGCCTTGTAGGAGTAAGGCTTATACCTGCTCTTCTTATAATCTTTATGCCTAGGGTACTTCTTACCCTTGCCGCCACTGCCATGCTGAGAAACCGCCGCCTCAGCTGCAGGAACTACTGCCACGGCAACATGAGAACTCCTCTCAGATATATACCTCTCAATGGTGCGCGCTCGCCCAACAGTTTCAACATAGGTCTCCAAGTGTTGAGCACCAACCTGCTCTCTAATGTCCCATCTGAGACCTCTGAGAAACTTGGTAGCTCTCCTCTTTTCAGTGTTTATCAGATGAGGAGCATACTTTCCCAATTTCGTGAACTGTAATTCATACTGGTCCACTGTCATATCACCCTGCTCCAGGTGAATAAATTCCACCTCTCGGTCCTCAACCAAGCTATCTGGGAAATACTTCTCGTTAAATCGAGACAAGAAGTAAGGCCAGTCTACAGTCTCATGTCTTTCTTCGGCAAGTCTCACCACGCCTTTCCACCACTCATCTGCGTCAGCACGCATCATGTAGGTGGTCAGACATAACTTGTCTTCGTCCGAGCAACGCATAACTTGGAAAATCTTTTCCAAGCACAGCTGCCAATTTTCGGCATTACTGGATTCTGAGCCCCCATAAAAAGAGCTGGGACCCAGTTTCTGGAATTCACTCACAAGTGAAGCATAACGCCTGTGAGCGCCCTCCTGAGAGTCATCCCCCACTGCTCTAGTAGTAGTCTGGGGTCTCTCTTGAGTCAGCTGCTACAAGAGCTGCTGTTGTGCTTCTTGGTGCTGAGTCTGCTGCTGCTGCAGCATCTGAGCTTGCCTTTCTATCATAGCACCTTGTTGCTGAACCATGCCAGTCAGAGCCTCAATAGTTCTCGTGAGGTTCGGGGTCTGCTCGCCCTCATCACTAGCATTTCCTCTGGTTCGCACCATCTTAAATTCAAATTCCTACACGTACATATCATAGTCACACACATATCATAGTCAGGAAAACAATCATAAACCTATTAGGTGTCTAGCAATACACAAACATGTTTTCCCCCAAACTAAGTTTTAGCTAGCCAACTCCTCTGATACCATTCTGTAACATCCCACATTCTTAACCCCAAACAAATGGCACAATTCACAAATGATACAGGATGTTTCATATAAGATCGATCATATGCTAGGTAAAACCGAGTTCAAGAAAACACGATCTGAAAAATTTCCATAAATCCATACACACAAATTCACAAAACTCAAATCTCATAAGGGTACCTGCCACCACGCAATCCTTGCACTAGACATATGCAAGGCAACAGTTATATCAAAACCGAATCAAATTCATAAAATCCATAAAGGTACCTGCCACCAGGCAATACTTGCACTAGACATATGCAAGTTACAGGGTATATCAAAACCGATTGCACGGAATATACAACAAGCCGAAATTCAAAACAAAATCACAAAATCGATTTTATAAACTCATACCAAACACCGAAACCAGGCTGAAGCCCGCGGTGACACAAAAATCAAACTCAGTTAACTGCCACAATCTGGCAACACAAATTCACATAGTTCACATGGTTCACATCACATAGTTCACATAGTTCATATAAATCATATGGTTTAGCCACAACCGGCTCCAGAAAATTTTAGCATGAAAGTTCTTAAGCAGCAAACATAATATCCACGCCAATGTTACTCATGAAATGCGCCCCTGCTCTATGCCTGAAAATAGTGAGGGGTGAGCTACACAGCCCAGTGAGTGGATAGTCTAAATCGACCATCCATAACATACACTCAAAAATATAGGCAGATTATTTTAAAAATCTTTAACAAGAACATTATGTCAACATATAACAAAATAAAGAAACAGAAATCATATAGACAGTCAGATGTACACACTAGCATATAACAAACTCATGTTCACAAACTCAGGTTCTAGAGTTTTACTCTAACCCAATTAAACACATATATTTTAAACCAACTAAACACATAACAACTTAGGTTCACCAACTCAGGTTCTAGAGTTATACTCTAAACCACTAAACACACCAACACATAAGCAACCTAGTTGTCCAGCATATTCAGTAGTGACCAATATGGTCTAACCCGGCTTGGCCAAAGCACTGGGAGCCGCATGCAACACATAAACATGGATAGTGAGTAGAATCAAGAGGTGGCCCCCGCCAGGTCACGACGTGGCACTTTGCTCTATCACTCCATAACACATCAGAGTGATGACATCAAGAGGTGGCCCCTATCTGATCAAGACATGGCACTTTGCGTCTTATATTACCCCATCACATAAAAGAGTTATGACATCAAGAGGTGGCCCCTGTCCGACCAAGACATGGCACTTTGCGTCAAAACCCGTTCTCCCAAAAGGTTCCTACTGGACAACAGACACATCTTATTTCATATTTCACATAGGTGAACATATTTCACAAAGGTGGACTCCTAAGTGTCAACTAGACTCTAGGATAGTCATCACAAAAATCATATCGGGCAGGCTGAACATCAACCCCCATCACAATAATCATAATAGGCAGGCTGAACATCAACCTCCTCACATATCACAATACAGGGCTGAAATTCAAACCCTTAACATAACACATAAGGACTATCCCCTTGAGTTCATAGTTACACCTAGCCTTAGTCCTAACCATCACATAACACATAATATTCAAAATTCTCATAATCACATAATTTTCAAAAATCTCATAACCACATAATGTTCACAATTTACATAACAACATAATATTCCAAAAATCACATAAACACCTAATATTTAAAAATCACATAATTACATAATATTAACAATCATATAATGTAGTGTGGTCCTTAGGTTTCATGCTGATTAGTTCAGTCAAACCTTACTAGGTTATCATCCAAATTTCTCAAACAATTTCTCAATAATGCAGTTAACAAGCATCCATAAAAATTAACATAAAACTAAAACATGTAGTCATACAGACTATCCATAAAATTAACAAAATTAAAACATGTATTCATACCAACTATTTTACAAATCTCTACACATAAACCACGGTTAACATAACATACTATCTATTAAATTTTACACCTTGAATTAACATGAATTTCATGCTCAAACCATTGGTCTAAAACTTCCGAATTTCCATAATTTAATACCTTAAATTTCATATTACCAACTTTCGGATTTCATAAAGAAAATCATCTAAATTTCGGTTTTCATGCATGTTATCAAGAACATCAAGATTTCGGTTTTCATGTTAACTACAAACATCAAATTCGGTTTTCATAAACAATTGTCAAGAACATCAAGATTTCGGTTTTTAGGTTAACTACAAACATCAAATTCAGTTTTCATAAACAATTATCAAGAACATCAAGATTTCGGTTTTCATGAAGAACAAGAATATCTATTCGATTTCATGGAAAAATACCTTAGCCTTGGTTTTCATGAAGAACATATTAATTTCGGTTTCTATGTTCTAAATTTGGTTTTAACAAGATGAAAATTCCAACAACTCAAATGTATCATGTCACAAACACCACTAAATTCATAAGTCAAACAAGACATTCCACTCACCTTGAACCGTGAACACCAAGGTGAAAAACCCTCCAACAATTTCGTCTAAAGCCTTTAAGCCGCCCAAAAATCTTCAAGAACTCGCCAAGGAAGTTTCTTCACTTCAAGGAAAATCACCAAGGGAAGAAGATGAAGAAAATCACCTCAAAATTCCAAGAACCCAAAGTCGCCTCCTTCTTCCTAGCCGTCGCCCAAAGTTTTCTCTCAAGCCAAAATCTCGCCCAAAAATTCCACCCTAACCGAAATACTAATTGGAATTTTCGGTTTTTAATTCCTTAACCCATTGACCCATTAATTCAATTAGGTTTTACCCATTTAACTAACAAATTTCGAATTTTAAATCTAATTTAAGTGTAACCCAATAACCCTTAGTTTAAGTGAACATCCAATAAGAGTTTAAATTAACATCCAATTAATTACTTCACTTAAACGCAAAATCCAATAAGGATTTAATTAATATCCAATAAGGTCTAATTAATTTATCCTAAATTAACAACCAATAATCAACCATTAATCTCAAATTTATTTACCATAAATTAACAACCAATATAAATCACAAATCAAATAATTACAATTTAACAATCAATAAGCCAGTTAATTAGCATCCAATAATTTTATTTAAATCATAATAAAGTATCACAGCTAATGATTTTATTTAAATCCAAATAATGCTTACCAGGACTTCAGATCCTTGGATCTTACAAAAACGCCAAATTATGGTACCGTGAAGACAAATACGGTAATGCCTCCGAAGAAGCGCTAGTTTTCGGTCATTAGCTTGACCGTTCAACACTCGGATTTGATCGTGGGTGTGTCTTCAGTAGCCATATTGATTTCTCAGTGTTTCGTTCATGGCTTCTAGGAACATAAGGCTCATTTATGAAACAGTGTTCAATTTTACTCAAGAACCTTTTTCCTTCCTCAAGCAGCTTTGATCTTCCTTTTCTCCTTCGTCTTTTCTTCTTCTTTGCTGCTTTCTCCTAAAATTCTTTATTCACATACTCAGATGATATGTTAGTTTCAAAATCAAAAGGATCATAAATAAAATATGCACATCACCAACAAAATCATCAATTATATCAATGCTACAACATGATCCTGAGTGTGATGCTTTTTGTAATGAATCAGTTAAATCAAACTCAATTGTATTATCACAAATGTCAAAAGTGAGTTTTCCTTTTCTAACATCAATATGTGCTCCTATTGTAGCCAAAGAGGGTCTACCAAGGATGATATGATTTTTATGATTTTCTTTCATGTCAAGGACTACAAAATAAGTAGGAACAAAATACTCACCTATTTTGATGGGAACATTCTATAAAATACCTACAGGATACTTTACAGATGCGTCGGGGAGTTGTAAAGATATCAATGTTGGTTTAAGCTCTCCAATGTCCAGTTTCCTGCAAATAGATAAAGGCATTAAGCTTACATTGGCACCTAAATCACATAAGGCTCGGTCAAAAGCCATGCTTCTATTAGAATAAGGTATAGAGAAATTACCTAGATCCTTCAGTTTTGGTGGCAATTTATTCTGGATAATAGCACTACAATCCCCAGTTAAGGCCACAATTCCATAGTCCTCTATTTTTCTTTTATTAGACAATATCTCTTGCAAAAATTTTGCATATGAAGGCATTTTAGATAAAGCTTCAGTAAAAGGAATATTAATGTAAAGCCTTTTCCACACTTCAAGAAATTTGCCAAATTGCTTATCAAGTTTTGCTTGCACTAACCTTTGGGGAAAGGGTATAGGTGGCCTATAAGGTGGAGAAGAATTAGGTTTAGAAATATTACTCTGACATGGTTCATCACCTTTTGGTTTATCACCCTAGTGAGGTGACAAACTAGTTTGGGACTGCTCATGCTCAGAAGATTTTTCCATATCTAATTCATTATCAAGGTCACTATTAGGCTCTTTTTCATTATTTTCAGATTTCCCTTTAGGTTCATCTAATTGCCTTCCACTCCTGGTGATGATAGCATTACAGTACTCCCTAGGGTTTTCAGGTTTAGCAGGTAATTTTCTTGGGGGTCTATAAGAAGTGCTTGCTTGTTGTGCTATCTGTGTCTCTAAAATCTTATTGTGAGCAACAACACCATATAACCTAGAGTTAATTTCCTTAAGACCCCCTTTGAACTCCTCATTTTGTTTCATCTAGGCACTCATGAATTTTTTAAACATGTCCTCTAAACTAGATTTTTGGGGTTAACTCTGATTTTGTTGACTCTACTAGTACCCTCTATTTTCATTTTGCACACTAGCATGATTGTTACTTCTACAGGACAAGTTAGGGTGGTTTCTCCCACCAGGGTTGTAGGTATTAGAGTAAGGGTCATTACTTTTACCTTGATTGTACCCCCCCTACTGCATTGATTTGCTCACTACCATGATCAACAATAACCTTACACTCTTTAGCATAGTGCCCATGATTTCCACATACATCACAAGTAACAGAAGAAACAGCAGCAGTTTGCATCTGAAAAGAATCAAAGCGATTACACAAAGAATCTACCTTTTTTGCTAGAGAGCGCCAACCATCACCATCATTTTTACCATGAGGAGGACGATACAACACTCCTCTCTCAATGGTCCACTGGTTGTGATTTAGTGCCATCTCTTTAATCAACGCGTAGGCATCTTCAACGGTCTTCTTCATCAATGCTCCCCCTATAGCAGCATCAACAGTTAAGCGAGTGTTGTAAAACAAACAATTATAGAAAGTTTGAATTAAAACCCAATCTTCTAATCCATGGTGAGGGCACTTCTGTTGTAACTCATTGAAGCGCTCCCATGCCTCACTGAGTGATTCGCTATCCCTTTGTGCAAAGCTTGTGATTTGATTCCTCAACTGAATCATCTTACTAGGTGGAAAGTATTTCAACAAGAAAGCCTTTGACAATTGCTCCCAAGTAGTGAATGTTCTAGTCGGATGAGAATGTAGCCAGGCTTTTGCTCGGTCCTTGAGGGAAAAAGCAAACAATCTCAGTCTAAGAGCATCATCAGACACACCATTAATTTTTATTGTATCACAAAATTCAAGAAAAAAAGATAAGTGTTGATTAGGATCTTCTAGAGGAGATCCTCCAAATTGGTTATGTTGGATCATCGACAGGAAAGCTGGTTTAATCTCAAAGTTATTTGCATCAATTGCAGGCTTAGTTATACTAGAACGGATTCCCTACGTATTCGGGGCTGCATAATCTCTAAGTGTCCTTCTCTCAGCTATGATTGATTCTTCTTCTCTCTCCTTCGCAAACCTCAATTTCTTGCACAATCTAAGAGTCTTGTTAATTTCAGGATCCAAAGGAATTAATGGTCCTGACCTAAGATTCCTGTGCATAAACAAGTAGAATGTCAAAAAAGTTTAGATTTTTCAGAAAATAAAAGAAAACTAGAATCTATCACAGACAATATTAAAAACAAAAGGCTTAGTCTAGCAATACTATCAATTATATCAATAATAACAAAACCAAGGTCCCCGGCAACGGCGCCAAAAATTTGTTGTAGTCCGCAAGTGCACGGATACTCGAAGTAATATTTAAGACATCGAACCACAAAGACCTCGTTGTTAAGTACCGATGAATTGAATTCTCACTAGCTAAACAAGTTGAGAATGATGAAAGTAAACGATCGAAACGGTATACGGAAATATCAGAGAGAGAATCTGGGACTAGGGGTTCATCCACCTTAATTTTAATGACTAGAAGGAAATAAAATATTGTCAGTCAAATTTCATTATGATAAAGATGTAATTTACTTCATAAAGGAATTAACTCGCTCTCGCGCAGATAAATATACAAAGAACCAATCCTCACTCTCGTGCAGGAACTATTCAATGCTGAAGATAAGTAAATTATTGACAAAGAACTCAAGGATCACTCTCGTGCATCCGAATTCTAAGTCAAATATCTCAAGAGAAACTATGTATTCTCATACCATAATTCTCAGATTCTACTTAAGGTTCTCCGATGATCAGATATTGAATCTCTTACAATATCAAATCAAGTCTAACACAATAACTCAATCCAAAGATCAGAAAATCAACATGGCAATAGAATTACTAAAAATCAGAATTACGAACAATACCTAATTTCTTACGATAAGTTCTAAACTCAATGATTCTAGGGTTCTAAATTTTGTAATCAACTTCTCAATCTATTTCACAAAATTCTAAAACATGCTGAAAATATGAGACTAAGGAGAATTATTAACAATCATCACATAAGTAGAATTATCATAACAAAATCATCCTAACAAAATTAACAATGTCTAGTCATTAAGAAGTTAAGGGGATAACACCCCCATGTCCCAAAAGATGTTTAAGCTAGCATGATGGAAGAATTATAGCCAAACATGGTTTTAGAATGGTTAGAAATCGAAAGGGAGGAGTAAAAATTACACAACAGGGCTGTAATCAAAATTACAGCCCGTAATTTGCGTGGAGTCGCAGTGAACAGTGCACGCGACCACTCTTTTATTGATTTCTCCCTCGATTCGTCTCCTTTCACTTTGAAACTTCTGTGGTGTGTTCTGCCTCCTCAAGCGAATCTTCCTTGCAAATTTCGTGGCCGATGATAGTCTGTATGAGGAACGACAATGAACCCTAGCACGACAGCGATTCTGCAAAATTCTTCGTGAATCCTCAATCCAAAATGTTCCTTTTGCTTTGAAAATCTTCTCCTCTTTATTTTGAGTCTTCCCCTTTTTACGGATCTCAAATTGGTGCCCTAAATCTTGAGAAATCATCTTTTTAAGCTTTCGGCGGAAAAATCAAAAAACTGGGCGCAGAATTACGGTACCGTGATGAACATTACGGTACTACCGTAAAGGTTTCGGGGGTTTCTGTATGAAATTGGACCTAAATTATGGCACCGTGGAAAGTGTTACGGTAGTGTCGTAATTTGTGCAAAATCATCTGAAGTCTTTGCCCGATTATGACCGAAATCATGGCACCGTAATATTAATTATGGTAGAGACGTAATTTCCCAAAAAACTTGCCGCAATCTGTTGCCGTGAAATCCATTATGGTAGTGCCCGGATTTTATATTACGGGCGTAAAAATAATTACGGCACTACCATAATTTATCTAGAAAGCTTAGTTTGGGTTGAAATTTGATGTGCAAACTCCTCTTGATGATTAGAACTCGCTCGTGCACTGAAATTGCTTGAAAATGCGCGATAATGATGCCTCTTTACCTAAAATTTATCAAAAATCGAAGAAGGTGAAGATTCCGAAGTATTTGGCAAATAAGACATAAAAATAAAGTAAAGGAGCAAGATTATGACTCGAAAGGTTAGTTAATCAGTATGAAAAACACTAAAATTTAGAGTCATCAGTACCGCCTCTTGCGGATAGTCCTCAAGTAGGAGAAGAAGCTGTATGTCTTAATGATGACTTAGAATTTTGTAGTAAAATTCATATTCATTATATGTTCCTTTTTAGTCATATTATTGAATTTTTGCTTGTTTTTGAAACTTTATTGGTCAATCATTTCAAAATCTACACCTCTTCTTGTTTTTCATCATTTTTAGGAAAACAAAAGGCTTAATTTCAATGGAATTGAAGAAATCAGAGGCCGAAAACAGATTCAGCACAAAATTTTGATTTCAGGGGTCAATTTTGGAATTTTTCTAATTTCATAGATTTCACACCCCCGTGAAAAATGAACTGAAATTTTCAGGGGGGTGCGAAAATAATTAAAAGCTAAAACAGTCGCCGCCGCCTGCGCCCAAGTCTTCCGCCGTCTTCAGATTCTAATTTTTTCTACGCTAAATTAGAATATTTAGAGCCCTATTTGGAAAAACAAAAAGAACATGACTCTCCTATAAGATCAGAGGAAGATTTTGAGCCTGATATCCCTAATTTTAATCTACCACAGATAGAGAAATCGAAAGAGGAACCGCCGCGGTAGGGTTCCTTGCCGGGAAGCAACAAGCTCACCGTTGGTGACCAAGTTGTTAGGGAAGGTGCGCCTAGTGGAGGAGAAGCTTCAATGAAAGTATCAGAGGAAAAGAATACAGATCGAGGGAGAAATCAGAGAAAGATCGGACGCAGCTACTGTTCATTGAAGAACTCAGAATCTGTTCTTCATAGAAATCACGGGGCCATAAAATTTGAACTAAAATTTTCACACCCCCGTGAAATCAGTAAAAACTCTTTTTTTCTCCTTTTTTAATTCTATTTTTTTTAGATGAATTATTATTGTGTTTCCTCCATCATGATAGCGTAAAAACCTTCTTGGGACAGATGGAATAATCCTTCTTAAATTTTGTAATGACTAGATAACTCTTATTTTGTCAGGTTGTTCTTTGAATGATAGTTTTACTTTTGTGATTATAGACTTTAAAATTTCTAGTTTTGAGATATTGTCATGTTTTAGAGTTCGTAATATGGACTGAGAGGTAATTTACGAACTCGGAACCCTTAAATTGTGGTTTTAAGAACTTAGGCTATGAGAATAGATTTGTTTTAAAATCCTTATTTTTGAAGTATATTTACATGTTAATATTTTGACCTAGGTATTTTTTTGTTTTAGACATGATAATTTGGATCGAGAGGTGATTTTGATTGTTGGAAACCATTAAGTAAAACCTATAAAATTAAGATACGAGAGTATTTAATTTTACTTGAGATTTTGACTTTAGAAATTAAATTTATGAGAGTAGATTTAATAATTTAGTCTGATTTACTTTTATTAAACACTGAGTAGTAAGTCACGAGAGTGAAAACTTGTTCAGTGTAAATTGTTCATTCGAGAGGAGGCAATTTCTTCATAAATAAATTTTATCTTTATCATGATAAGAATAACTGACAAACACTTATTTGTGTCTAGTCCTATAAATTAAGAAGGATGAAACCTTAGTCCCAGCTTTCTCTCTCTGAAAATCCATAACAGTTTTCGATTGATTATTTTTGTCCTATTTCATCGCTTTGTACTTAACACGATTGCTTTGTACTTAACACATAGGTCTCTGTGGGTTTGATATCTTTTATTGCTTCGACGTATCCATGCACTTGCGGACACATCAAGTTTTTGGCACCGTTCTCAACCTTAGTTTTGATAATATCAAAATATTTGTTACTATTGCTAGACTAAGTTTTATTTGTTTTTAGATTTAACTTTATTTTTGATTTTTGCAGGTCTTGGATTTTCATAGGCTGTGATGAAAAATTACAGGGCTGTGATTTCTATGATTTTTGAATTTTTACATTATTTTTGCATTATTTGCGTTTTTCTGATAGATTTTATATTTTGATAAAAATTTTAAAAATTCTTAAAAATCTGCATATTTCAGGAGCTACGAGAATCTATGAAAAAAATTTTTAGTTTTCACACCCTCGTGAAATTTGTAATGAAATTTTCATATGGCTGTGAAATTGTGAGCTATTTCATTTTTTAGCGTTTTCTGACTTTCTGATAATAAAAAAAATCTGCAAAAAACACCAAAAATTTTTAAAAAATATTTCTTATCAATTGGTGTTGAGAAATCTGAATTCTAAGACTTTTTGATTTTATGTGTTCTTCACACCCCCCGTGAAAATTTTTGCAGTGTTGTGATTTCTGGGTTGGGAATTCTTTATGCAGTTGTTTGAAATTCTGAGTTCGCATGATTCTTCTACTTGTTTATGCATGGACCATTAGGTCAGGACCACTAATTCCATTAGATCCTGAAATTGAAAAAACTTTTAGATTGCGCAAGAAACTCTGGTTTGAAGAGAAAAAGGAGAAGGAACCAACCATGGAAGAAAGAAGGTCGCTTAGGGATTATGCAGCACCGAATCCATAGGGGATACACTCTAGTATAGCCAGGCTGGTGATAGAGGCTAATAATTTTGAAATTAAACCGGCCTTGCTTTCTATGATACAGTAGAATCAGTTTGGAGGATCACCACTTGAGGATCCTAATCAACATATCTCTCTTTTTCTTGAATATTGTGACACCATTAAGTTTAATGGTGTATCTAGTGATGCTTTAAAACTAAGATTATTTCCTTCTTCCCTCATGAACAGAGCACGCGCTTGGCTACAATCTCTGCCAACTGGAACATTCACCACATGGGATCAAGTTTCAAATGCTTTCTTGTCTAAGTACTTCCCACTAAGTAAAATGATAAAGTTGAGAAATCAGATTACCAGCTTTGCACAAAGGGAAGGCGAGTCGCTGAGTGAAGCATGGGAGTGCTTTAATGAATTGCAATGGAAGTGCCCTCACCATGGCTTAGAAAAATGGGTTTTGATTAATACTTTTTATAATGGTCTTCTTTATAGTACTCGCCTCACTGTTGATGCTGCTGCAGGTGGAGCTCTTATGAATAGAGCATTGATGACACTTACACTTTGATTGAAGAGATGTCTCTAAACCATAACCAGTGGACAACAGAAAGAGGAGTTCTATATCGTCCTCCATATGGTAATAATGAAAATGATGCATGGCGTGCCTTAGCAGAGAAGGTAGACTCTTTGACTAATAGATTGGATTCTTTTCTTATGCAAACTGCTATGGTTTCATCATCTGTTATTTGTGATATTTGTGGTAATCAAGGAAATTATTCTAAAGAATGAAAGGTTATTGCTGAACAGGGTGTTGAACAAGTGAATGCTATTGGGGGTTAGAATCAAGGTAGAAATAATGGCCCGTACTCTAGTACATATAACCCTGGATGGAGAAATCATCCAAATTTGTCTTAGATAAATAATAGCAATACATGGGGACAGGTAGAGAATAGAGGATATCAATCGAGACAACTAAATCAAAATCAGCCCCAAAAATCTAGTTTACAATCCATGCTTGAAAAATTCATGACAAATCAAAGTAAGGAATTTCAAGATCTTAAAGGGGAGATTAAACAGCAGAGGGATGCCATTAGACAGCAAGGGGATACTATTAATCAGCTTAATTCTAAGGTAGAATCTCTATATGCACATAATAGGATTTTAGAGACCCAAATAGCACAACAAGCTAGCACATCTTATAGAGCCCTAGGAAAATTGCCTGCCAAACCTGAACTGAACCCTAGGGAACACTTTAATGCTATAACTGTTGGGAAACCCCGGGGATTTTAAAATTTTACAGACAAGCACAGCGGAAGCAATCCCCGAAACAGACCAGTCCCAAAAACCCAGAAGATCGAGTCTTACGAGGGAATCGACACGGTGAGTAGGAGATGATACCTTGTAGCAAAGAAGGAGGATGCGATGCAGGCACCCAAATGTTTGCCCTCTACAGTCTCGCACATAGCCGAACCTCGAGTTCTCTTCTTCCACGTCCGGTGCTAGCCTCGAGAAGAAGATCCATGCCTCTGGGAGAATTCCTCAAGCACTTGCGCCAACTTCCAAGGAAAGATGCCAAGGAGAGGAGATGGAAGCTCACCAAAGTCCAACCTTGTGAGTGCCAAGAGGAGAGGGAAGAGGAGAGGAGGTGGAGAAATCGCCAAGGTCCAACCTTGTGTTGGGGTATGCCCTTAAGGCTAATGTTTGAGGCCTTGGGATTCTTTTAGTATCATGTATAAACTCTTATGTTTATAAAGGCAATGGTTGTTATTCAGTTGGTTACATTGTCTGCTGCAATAAGTGTGCTTCTGAATAATGTCTCAAAGCTGTTCAGCTTGGCTGACATGCAATATGTCCTTAGTCGAGATATCTTGGTGAACATGAGACAGCCTTGATATGATTGAGACTAATATGTGTTCTAATCTTATAGGATGCTTCGAGCATGGAATAAGATGTAGACTCATGGGTACATTGGATGTACTGGATAGACCCTACTAGGATATTTAATTGCTTGTCACAATGTGAATAATCCTTATTTGCAACAAGTGGCATATGTCCTCTGACTTGAGATCACTTGTGTTTCTAAATGATGATTGTCATTGTTTTGAGGTAGTTCAATATCATTTGAAACATAATGGTTATAGACTATCTTGGATAATGATCATGAGTCAGGTTAGGACACTAGTGATAGATAAAGGATTGCCGTCTCCTTGATTGGAGTGTGATGTTCTAAAGGGGCCCCCCCTGGATGAGATGATTGAGAAAGTGTATGGCCATACCCAGGTGACTATGTTCATCTGATCTAATCATGCTCATCATATTGGAGCTACAGGCTTGACACGCTTGTCCAATAAGAACATCCAGTGGCAAAGGAAACATGTATGCCTAGTGAAGTGGATTCACACTTGTGCTATGGTTTGGGTGTAGTCTTGGAAGACTCTTTCCTTTATATCGGGAGACAGTGATGTGTTGCTAGATACCCCTCACTGATCGTGATAACGTAAGTTATCGTTACCGACATTTAAAGGAAACCCTCAGGGTCGCACAATTTGATGATATGGCTTACTTAAGTCAGATCGTGTGGACTGAATTGTCAGGGTTCAGTTTAAAGGGATTTAATCTCTGATTGTGAGTGAGATCTGGTCTGATCATGTTTGATTGATGAGGGCTTGAGATCGGTAAGCTTCGATCAAGAGAGTTGATGCTAGATCGGTGAGATCAAGAGCATCAAGAGATGAACGGTTAGATCTGGAACCTTAGGGTTTAATATGATCTAGACCAAGTGGCTTAAGTGATTTGGTCTTTGAACCAAATTGAGTTGAACCGAATGGCTTGAACCGGTTCACATGGTTGAACGAATGGTTCAAAGGCTTGATGCCGTTTTGGGCGGTTTACTTTGAGTAAGCGCATGGTCCATGAACGCATGAAGTGAAGTTTTACTATTTTTGGAAGAAACGTTTCCAAAATAGTTAAGACGCCTCACGTTCGGTTGCACTCATTCGACTCTTGCCCTTTTGCCTTCTCCTCTCGAGGTCTTCTCGTGTGGAAGAGAGCGTGGACGACAAGAAAGGACTTGGCCAAACTAGAGACATCATCTCTTCTCCCTCAAGCGATCAGGATTCTTGGAGCCTTGCTAGCACAAGGAGCGACAAGGAGTAGGCTAAGTCTCATCTTCTGTGCGCACACTTTGGAGGAGAACCTTATCGATCTCTTCTTCCTAGACGTCATCCAAGCAATGGCTTTGGTAAGAATCGATTTCTTGATTCTTGTTTGCAATCGTTTATAAGTTGATCATATAATATGCAAAGATCCTAGAAACCCCCTTCCGCTGCATGAAAAACCTCCATATGCGCCTATCTAGGGTTTCGCCCCCCCCCCCTTGTTTAGGGGACTTTCAATTGGTTTCAGAGCATGCGGTTTTATGTATGTTCATTTGATTGCTTATATGTGATCCTTGTTTGCGCTTGCTAAGAGTAGATCTAATCACATGCCAAAAAAACTACATGCTAGTATGTTTATGTTTGCGCATGTATGTTGCATGGTGGCGCTTGGATGTTGTTTTTATAAAACTTATCATATCTTGCGTGCATCCTCATTAGATCTAAGGTGTGCCTACCATAAACCCTTAGACGGGTTGATGGGGTTGATATCATCCTCTAGGTAAGATCCGTATAGTCTGATCAGACCATCTGACAGCCTAGATGGGTCGACCAGATGGCACCTATGCGCAAGCATTAGGTGGCTATAGGTCGACTGCATCAAGGGCGTGTAGCGAGGTCTGGTTGAGACAACCAGTGAACACTCTTGAGTTAGGCCCGGGGTCACACCCGCTTGCCAGAACTCATGGTGGTTGTTCAGCCCTTGGCGCATGCATGGTTGACCATTAGGTCAACTCAAGTCAGTTAGGACTTGGTGCATGCAAGGGCAGTGGATCTGACTAGACATGATGAGTGGATCCCTATCAATGGACCGTTGTAAGGTTGTAGGGCCCATAAGAAAATTAAAATTGATCACAATGGGTTTTCGAAAAAAATTTTTATTTTCTTGGATCACATAATGATTGCATATCATGATGAGTGTCTATTTCATCTTATGTGGGTTGCCCTTTTAATGTGTGCTGTGCTGGGGCCTGCGAGCCTGGATTAAAATTGTAAATTAATTTTTTTTGTGATCTGCGCATCACATGTTATTTAATTTATAAAGTGTAATTGACCTGCGAGTCAATCTTGTCTAGATAGATTAAATTGTAATTTAATCAGACAAGAGCACAGAGCACACTTGGCAGAGGCGCATGCAGCAAGTGGCTTGACCAGGTGGGAGGTCCAGGGTTCGACTCTGGAACAGGCGCATTTACCTGGTGGGCGCACCTGAGCTGCAGTGGGCGCTTGGGCCCTGGGTTGGGCCAGATGAGATGCAAAAGACCCATGGAGAGCTCAAGTGAAGACTTAAGTTAATTTAAGGTCTTACTTAGGGTTAATGGGCTTTTACCACATAAGATCATCATGCTTTCTTTTATTGTTTAAATAATTAGACTTGCATGATTTATTTATCTTCTGCTATCACCATAGGGTTTGCATGATAGTTAAGAAGATAAAAGACCGTTAAAATCCAACGCTAAAATATCAAGCTCGATAGCCTTCTGACGCGAAACCTCACTGTTCTGACTATCGTTGGAGCCGTGTTGTACCCACTCAGTGGGCACGTCCATCTATCTTCAGACGGTGTGAGATTACACCTGCGTGTTACAGGGAAGGGATTTATCGCTTCTCGTTGCTCAGCATAGCACGTGGTGGTCCAGGGAGTAGGCCAGGTCAGCTTGACCATGTAGGCTACATATGTGGCGCATATGTTAGCTATATGGAGGCAGCCATCTGTGGGGTCAGAGATTGTGTTGTACCAACTCAGTTGGCACAGTCGGCTGGATCGCCCAGATGAAGGGGAATCGCACGGGTTGGCGATTGGCAGGGACTGCCTACCAGAAATTAGTGCTTGTACTCTCTGTGCAACTTATCTCGCCTGAGCGGGACGCGGAGACCAAGTATGAAATCTGGATCCCATCTCACTAAAAGAGTGTTACTCTTTCGGACTGTTTTATGGATTTTTCAGTCAGATAAAATAGTGAGAAAAGAATCTTTCTTAAGTCCTGGATTGATTCTAAACATTGATACTGACCTTGCTGTTCTTGCATTGTTGTAGATTCCTGCAGCAACGAACACCATGAGCTTCAATGTGCGATCCCTACTGGAAAGGGAGAAGTTTGCTGGGCCAAACTTCTCAGACTGGTACGGACACCTTAAGACTGTTCTTAAGGCTGAGAGGAAACTGTATGTCCTCGAGATGGCTGTACCGCCTCAACCCGCTCCGAACGCCGCAAGGGCGGTTCGGGAAGCCTATGAAAAGCATGTCAATGATAGCATTGATGTCGCTTGCCTGATGCTAGCGTCTATGACGCCACAGCTGCAGCGTCAGCATGAGGATATGTCTGCTATAGAAATGATAGCAAACCTCAAGATGCTGTATGCTGCACAGGCGAGGACTGAACGCTATAATTTGACCAAGCTTTTCTTTTAGAGCAAACTGGCTGAAGGGAGTCCAGTGGGAGCTCATGTGCTCAAGATGATTGGGCACAAAGAGGCTCTAGAGAAACTAGGGCATACCATCAATCAGGAGCTTGCTGTAGATATTATTCTGCAGTCCCTCCCGGCCTCTTTCGATCCGTTCATTATTAATTTTAATATGAACAAGATCGACTGTACTCCGGCAGAGTTGCTGAATATGCTCTTGACTACAGAGGAGACTCTAAAGGGAAAGCCTTCAACCTCTGTCTTGATGTTTCCTTCCAGGAACAAGAAGAAGGGGAAGAAGGGCAAAGCCCCTGTCAAGAATTACAACAAGGCTCTGAAACAAAAGGTCAAGCGGTCGAAGGAATACAGATATTTCCATTGTGGCCAGCTGGGTCACTGGAAAAAGGACTGTAAAGCGCTCCAAGGAGACAAGAAGGGAAGCATCGCTTCTGGCTCAGGTATATTTGTGACTGAGGTCATGATATCTTCTTCTTCTATTTCATGGGTGTTGGACACTGCATGTGGAGTTCACATTTGTTCAAATGTACAGGAACTCAAGAGAAGAAGACAGGTGGGACAACATGAGGTGGACCTACGAGTTGGAAACGGGGCACGGGTTGCTGCTGTTGCTGTAGGAGAATATTACATCTCATTACCATCTGGACTTGTATTAGAACTAAACAATTGTTATTTTGTACCTAGCATTACCAAGAATATTATCTCCATTCCTGCTCTTGTCAGGAAAGGGTTTTCCTTTGAATGCAAGACTTCAAAGTGTTACCTATCTTATGATAATATTGTTTATGCTACTGGATCAATTAACAATGGGTTATTCATGTTGGACATGGAATGTTCTATACAAAATATTGATAATAAGAAAGCCAAGTATGTTGATGACAGCACCTTGCTATGGCATAGTCGTTTAGGCCATATTAACAAGAAGCGCATTAAGCGGTTGCATGACCATGGACTGCTGGGATCATTCTCCTATGAGGAGATTGATACATGCAAAGCTTGTTTATTGGGCAAAATGATGAAGTCTCCTTTTCCTAACAAAGGTCAAAGGGCTTCAGGTTTACTTGACCTTATACACAGTGATGTGTGTGGGCCATTTAGTAAACATTCCAGAGGTGGCTATTCATACTTCATTACCTTTACTGATGATTTCAGTAGATATGGGTATGTCTATCTAATGAGACATAAGAGTGAATCTTTTGACAAGTTCAAAGAGTTCAAGAATGAAGTACAAAATCAGCTAGGCCGAAATATCAAGGCACTTCGTTCTGATCGAGGTGGTGAATACCTAAGTCGAGAGTTTACTGACTATCTGAAGGAGTGTGGGATTATCTCACAGCTCACTCCACCAGGAACACCGCAGTGGAATGGTGTGTCCGAGAGGAGGAACAGAACCTTACTGGATATGGTTCGTTCTATGATGAGTCAGGCTACTCTACCTTACTCCTTTTGGGGATTTGCACTGGAAACAGCTGCAAAGGTACTAAACCGAGTGCCATCCAAGGCAGTTTCAAAGACTCCATATGAGTTATGGTATGGGAAACAGCCGAGCTTGACGTTTATCAAGATCTGGGGTTGCGAGGCTTATGTCAAAAAGCTCGCCTCTGGGAAACTAGAGAGCAGATCTGAGAAATGTATCTTTGTCGGTTACCCTAAGGAAACTAAGGGTTATTATTTCTACGATCCCAAAGAGAACAAGGTATTTGTTGCTCGGACGGCCATTTTTCTTGAGAAGGAGTTTCTTCTGCAAGAGGCCAGTGGGAGAGAAATAAAGCTGGATGAGAATCTAGAGGAAGGACAAAGTAGTCAAGCACAGTTGGATGAGCTTGAGCCAGTAGAACAGGTTATTGAACAACCTGAGGCTCAGATATCACGGGAACCACGAAAATCGAGAAGGATCCGTCGACAGCCTGAGCGCTATGACGGAGTCTACATCATTGATAATGATGAACCCCTCACTTATGCGGATGCGGTCAGTGGACCGGAGTCAGCTAGATGGCTTGAAGCTATGCGAGCCGAGATGGACTCCATGTCAGATAACCAAGTCTGGGATTTGGTTGATCCGCCTCCGGGTGTAATCCCTATAGGCTGTAAATGGATCTTCAAGAAGAAGATTGACATGGATGGTAACGTGGTTACCTATAAGGGCAGGCTAGTTGCGAAAGGTTTCAAACAAATCTACGGGATAGATTATGATGAAACTTTCTCTCCTGTAGCCATGTTCAAGTCTATTCGGATTATTCTCGCGATAGCAGCATATTACGATTATGAGATCTGGCAGATGGATGTGAAGACGGCTTTCCTTAATGGAAAACTGGATGAGGATGTGTATATGACACAACCTGAAGGTTTCACTAATCCATCAGATCGTCATAAAATATGCAAGTTAAAGAAGTCCATTTATGGACTTAAACAAGCATCTAGGAGCTGGAATATTCGTTTTGATGAATCAATCTCTGAGTTTGGTTTCATCAAGAATGAAGATGACCCGTGTGTATATAAGAGGTTTAGTGGGAGCGTGATTACTTTCCTAGTCCTCTACGTTGATGATATCTTAATCATTGGAAACGATATTCCTGAACTGCATGCTGTTAAAGCATGGTTAAGAAAATGTTTCCAGATGAAAGATTTAGGAGAAGCAGCCTATGTATTAGGTGTGAAGATCTACAGGGATAGATCTAAGAGGCTTCTCGGGCTGTGCCAGAGTACCTACATCGATAAAGTCCTGGAGAGATTCCATTTAGAGAATTCTAAAAGAGGATATCTTCCAGTCAGACATGGTCTGAATCTTTCAAAGAGTCAGTGTCCACAAACACAGACTGAGAAAGATGAAATGGACAATACGCCTTATGCTTCGGCTATTGGGTCCATTATGTATGCGATGTTATGTACTCGCCCAGACGTCGCTTACAGGTTAAGCGTGACCAGTCGATTCCAAAGTAATCCAGGTCAGGCGCACTGGATTGCAGTCAAGAACATTTTGAAATATTTGCGGAGGACCAAAGATATGTTCTTGGTGTATGGTGGTCAGGAAGAACTCAGTATTGAAGGATATACTGACGCTTCATTCCAATCTGACCAGGATGATTTCCGATCGCAATCAGGCTATGTTTTTAGCTTGAATGGTGGAGCAGTGGTATGGAAAAGTTTCAAACAGTCTATCGTTGCTGATTCCGCAACAGAAGCCGAGTATTTTGCAGCCTCAGAAGCATCTAAGGAGGCAGTGTGGATTCGTAAGTTCGTTCAGGAACTTGGTGTTGTTCCTTCGAGTGCAGATCCTTTGGTTATCTTCTGTGATAACACTGGAGCAATCGCACAAGCAAAGGAACCACGGTCGCACCAGAAGTCCAAGCACATACAGAGACGGTTTCATTTGATCCGGGAGATCATTGATCGAGGCGAGATCAAAGTCTGCAAGGTTCATACAGATGACAATCTGGCTGACCCGCTTACCAAGCCTCTGGCGCAGCAGAAGCATGAGAAGCACTGTAATAACATGGGTTTGAGATATCTCAACCATTAGATTAAGTGCAAGTGGGAGATTGTTGGGGTATGCCCTTAAGGCTAATGTTTGAGGCCTTGGGATTCTTTCAGTATCATGTATAAACTCTTATGTTTATAAAGGCAATGGTTGTTATTCAGTTGGTTACATTGTCAGCTGCAATAAGTGTGCTTCTGAATAATGTCTCAAAGCTGTTCAGCTTGGCTGACATGCAATATGTCCTTAGTCGAGATATCTTGGTGAACATGAGACAGCCTTGATATGATTGAGACTAATATGTGCTCTAATCTTATAGGATGCTTCGAGCATGGAATAAGATGTAGACTCATGGGTACATTGGATGTACTGGATAGACCCTACTAGGATATTCAATTGCTTGTCACAATGTGAATAATCCTTATTTGCAACAAGTGGCATATGTCCTCTGACTTGAGATCACTTGTGTTTCTAAATGATGATTGTCATTGTTTTGAGGTAGTTCAATATCATTTGAAACATAATGGTTATAGACTATCTTGGATAATGATCATGAGTCAGGTTAGGACACTAGTGATAGATAAAGGATTGTCGTCTCCTTGATTGGAGTGTGATGTTCTAAAGGGGCCCCCCCTGGATGAGATGATTGAGAAAGTGTATGGCCATACCCAGGTGACTATGTTCATCTGATCTAATCATGCTCATCATATTGGAGCTACAGGCTTGACACGCTTGTCCAATAAGAACATCCAGTGGCAAAGGAAACATGTATGCCTAGTGAAGTGGATTCACACTTGTGCTATGGTTTGGGTGTAGTCTTGGAAGACTCTTTCCTTTATATCGGGAGACAGTGATGTGTTGCTAGATACCCCTCACTGATCGTGATAACGTAAGTTATCGTTACCGACATTTAAAGGAAACCCTCAGGGTCGCACAATTTGATGATATGGCTTACTTAAGTCAGATCGTGTGGACTGAATTGTCAGGGTTCAGTTTAAAGGGATTTAATCTCTGATTGTGAGTGAGATCTGGTCTGATCATGTTTGATTGATTAGGGCTTGAGATCGGTAAGCTTCGATCGAGAGAGTTGATGCTAGATCGGTGAGATCAAGAGCATCAAGAGATGAACGGTTAGATCTGGAACCTTAGGGTTTAATATGATCTAGACCAAGTGGCTTAAGTGATTTGGTCTTTGGACCAAATTGAGTTGAACCAAATGGCTTGAACCGGTTCACATGGTTGAACGAATGGTTCAAAGGCTTGATGCCGTTTTGGGCGGTTTACTTTGAGTAAGCGCATGGTCCATGAACGCATGAAGTGAAGTTTTACTATTTTTGGAAGAAACGTTTCCAAAATAGTTAAGACGCCTCACGTTCGGTTGCACTCATTCGACTCTTGCCCTTTTGCCTTCTCCTCTCGAGGTCTTCTCATGTGGAAGAGAGCGTGGACGACAAGAAAGGACTTGGCCAAACTAGAGACATCATCTCTTCTCCCTCAAGCGATCAGGATTCTTTGAGCCTTGCTAGCACAAGGAGCGACAAGGAGTAGGCTAAGTCTCATCTTGTGTGCGCACACTTTGGAGGAGAACCTTATCGATCTCTTCTTCCTAGACGCCATCCAAGCAATGGCTTTGGTAAGAATCGATTTCTTGATTCTTGTTTGCAATCGTTTATAAGTTGATCATATAATATGCAAAGATCCTAGAAACCCCCTTCCGCTGCATGAAAAACCTCCATATGCGCCTATCTAGGGTTTCGCCCCCCCCCCCTTGTTTAGGGGACTTTCACCTTGTGAGCGCTTTCTCTTATCAACCAACCACCTGAGGGAGGGCACCAAGGAGGTATTTATCCAGGAGAAGAGGCGCAACTCTTCACAAGTGAAGAGGGGCAACTCTTCACAAGGGGTGCATCTCTTCACAAGTGATGAGACGCAACCCTTCACAAGTGAAAAGGTGCCCCCTCTTCACAAGAGGATGGCGCCAACTCCAAATACCTCCCACTTCATTTGGGCCCATTTGATCCAATTAGTCCATTGGGCTTAATTGTCCCATTTGGTCCAAATAGCTTGTTGGACCCATTTGATCCAAATAGCCTGTTGGGCCTATTTGATCCAAATATCCCGTTGGGCCTATTTGGCCCATTTAGCTAGTTGGGCCCAATTGGCCCATCTGGCCCAAAAATGAAGTTAGCTCCAATAAGTCCCTTCCAACTCATCAGGCACAGTGGTGCTGATGGATTCTCCCAATCAGGTCATCACAAGCAGTGAGTGGCACCTAGCAGTGCATCGCAGCTACCCAAGTCTTCGGAATGGATATCTGCATCAACATCCCCATCATCGCAACAAGATACCGATGCATTACAGTCTCTTTGCCAAACTGATATCCTATTGGACAAAGTGTGTCACCACTTTGTTTTCACCCAATCTCATGGTCATGACTAAATCAGGCTTTCACCTGGGTATGGCCATACACTTCCAGTCATGCAACCATAGGGGGCCCCATGGATATCAAGCTTCCTGCAGGAAAGGGAAAATCCTATGTCGTCCATTGATCTTCTCATATGGGTCTTGACATACCCAATGACAACCGTTATGACCTCCCTACTACGGCGAGGCATTAGGTTGTATAAAAGCATGTCCCTAACCATATAGAAGAGTCAATGACCTCAAGTCAAGGGAGCAATGCATCTTCTATCACTTGTGAGCTTAACTCATGACACCAAGTTAAAGCCTCACATCGGGTTGGTCCAGTATATCCACCACTGATATACCCATATGCTTGCGTTAGCACACCGTGCGTAACCCGCTCATATACCAGTCTCACATGTACCAGAGCTGTCCCATATCCACTCAGGTACTCGACTGGGGACACACCGTTTGAGCATAGATTCAATCTGTCTCCAGGGACATTATTATCCATGTACACAATCGCAGATGTAAACATAGCCTAATAACGACAATGCCAGAATGATATATAAAATATCAAGGTCAAGTAGTACAAAGTAGACCATCAACGAGTCTAAGGGCATATACACCAACAATCTCCCACTTGCACTTAGACGTAGTTGTTGAGAAATCTTAACCCCATGTCCCTCGTATGACCAACACGCTTCTGCTACGCCAAAGCTTTGGTCAATGGGTCTGCTAGATTGTTATCTGTGTTAACTCTGCTTATCTTGACATCACCTCGGTCAATGATCTCTCTGATCAGGTGAAATCTTCTAAGTATGTGTTGGATTTTTGATGAGACCGTGGTTCCTTTGCTTGTGCCATCGCTTTATTGTTGTCACAATAGAGCTCAATCGGATCCACAGCAGTTGGAACCACCTGAAGTTCAGATACGAACTTTTGAATCCAAACGGCTTCTTTGGCTGCCTCAGAAGCGGCGACATACTCAGCCTCGGTCGTAGAATCAGCTATAGTGGACTACTTGAAGGATTTCCAGCATACAGCGCCACCATTTAACTTGAACACATAGCCGGCCTGCGATATAAAGTCATCAGGGTTAGACTGGAATGACGCATCAGTGTAGCCCTGAACACTGAGCTCTTCCTGTCCCCCATAGACCAAGAACAAGTCATTAGTTCTTCTCATATACTTTAGAATGTTCTTTACAACCACCTAGTGCTGTAGACCTGGATTGGATTGGTATCGGCTGGTTATGCTCATAGCATAAGCCACGTCTAGTCTAGTACACAACATCGCGTACATGATCGAACCTACTGCCGAAGCATAGGGCAGTCGACTCATGGCGTCCCTCTTAGCCTGTGTGATGGGACACTAGCTCTTGGAGAGAATAAGGCCATGTCTCACTGGAAAGTATCCTTTCTTAGATTGCTCTAAGCTGAACCTCTCCAGGACCTTATTAATGTAAGTACTCTGACTAAGGGCCAGGAGCTTCTTGGATCTATCCTGGTAGATCTTCACGCCTAGGATATAGGCGGCCTCCCCTAAGTCTTTCATCTCAAAACACTTCCCCAACCATGTCTTCACAGCTTGAAGACTAGGGATGTCGTTTCTGATGAGTAGTATGTCGTCGACATACAAGACCAGAAATGTTACCAAGCTCCCACTGAATTTTCTGTATACATAGGCGTCATCTTCGCTCTTGATAAAGCCGTAATCTTTTACTGCTTCATCAAATCGAAGATTCCAACTTTGAGAGGCTTGCTTTAATCCATAAATGGATCTTCTTAGCCTGCAGACCTTATTGGCCTCTGCAGGATGGATGAAACCATCAGGTTGTGTCATAAACACATCCTCTGTCAGCTTCCCGTTAAGGAACGCTGTCTTTACATCCATCTGTCATATCTCATAATCGTGATATGCAGCTATAGCAAGTAGGATTCGAATGGATCTAAACATGGCAACTAGCGAGAAGGTTTCATCATTGTCCACCCCGTGGAGTTGTTTGAACCCTTTAGCCACAAGTCTACCCTTATAGGTAACTATATTGCCATCCATGTCAGTCTTCCTCTTGAAGACCCATTTACACCCTATAGGTTTTACCCCATCAGGTAGCTCAACCAAATCCCAGACTTGGTTAGCCGAAATGGAATCCATCTCGGATCTCATGGCCTCAAGCCATCTCTCGGAGTCCGGTCCAGCGACCGCCTCATCATAGGTCCTGGGTTCATCCTGAATGATGAAGATCCCGTCGTGTTGGGTCGGCAGCGACCCGTACCTCTCAGGTGCACGACGAATCCTCCAAGACCTACGCAGGGCCTGTGTCTGAGCCTCAAGTTGCCCAGCAACCGGTGCAGGTGGCTCAGGTTCCATCTTTGTGTCTTGTGGTTGCACTTGGACCTCATCCAAGTCAAACTTTCTCCCACTGACTTCTTTCATGAGAAATTCTTTCTCTAGAAAGACAGCACCTCGAGCAACAAAAACTTTGTTCTCACTGGGAATATAGAAGTAATATCCTTTAGTTTCCTTAGGATACCACCACAAACACGCATTTATCAGATCCGGGTTCTAGCTTGCTAGAATCTTGACGTTTGACATAAGCCTCACATCCCCAGACTCTGATAAAAGAGAGATTCGGTCGTCTCCCACTCCATACCTCGCACAGAATCTTGGAGACACTCTTAGATGAAACATTATTCAGTATGAGAGAAGCTGTCTCAAGTTCATGGCCCCAAAATGAGGGAGGTAGAGTTGCATGACTCATCTTTGATCGAACCATATCTAACAAGGTTTGATTTCTCCTTTCAGACACACCATTCCATTGAGGTGTTCCAGGAGGAGTGAGTTGGGATAGAATCCCACACTCTCTAAGATAGTCAAAGAACTCACCGCTCAGGTACTCTCCACCGCTATTTGATCGAAGAGCCTTAATAGATCTACCAAGCTGGTTCTCTACTTCATGTTTGAACTCCTTAAATTTCTCAAAGGATTCGGACTTATGTCTCATCAAATAGACACAACCGTATCTACTGAAGTTATCAGTAAATATGATGAAGTAGTTGTACCCTCATCTGGCTTGTTTACTGAATGGCCCACACACATCACTATGTATGAGATCCAACAAACCTCCTGCGCTCTCACCAATCTTGGTGAAGGGTGCTTTTGTCATTTTCCCTAATAAACAAGGCTCGCAAATATCAAACTCCTCCAAGGAGGTTGAATCTAACAATCCATTTGCATGGAGTTGTTGAATGCGATTCTTGTTTATATGGGCTAATCGACAATGCCAAAGGTATGCACCAACTGAACCACTCAGTTTGATCCTTTTGTGATTTATGTTACATATAGAGTTATCCATGTCCAAGACATATAATCCATTGAACAAGGTACCCTTCCCATAAAACACATTTGCAAATGAAAAAGAACAAGAGTCCTCTTTTATTTCAAATTTAAATCCTTTCCTTGCCAAGCAAGGAATAGATAAAATGTTTTTGGTAAGAGAAGGTACATAATAGCAATTAATTAACTCTAGTTGAAGTCCAGAAGGCAGGGAGAGTGTCAAAAGTCCTACGGCAACAGCAGCAACCTGTGCTCCGTTTCCAACACGTAGGTCAATCTCTCTCCAGGCCGCACCGCTCTACTTTTCTTGAGCCCCTGCATATTTGTACAAATATGAGCTCCGCATGCGGTATCCAATACCCATGACATAGAAGTAGAAAGGTTGACTTCGGTAACATAAATACCTGAGCCAAAAGACGATGCCTTGCTTCTCTTCTCCTCGTTCTGAAGTCGCATGCAGTTCTTTCTCCAGTGACGCTGCTCACCACAGTGGAAGCACTGCTGTTCCTTTGACTTCCTCACCTTCTTTTTCAGTGCTTTGGTCAGACCCTTGGCACGTGCCTTACCCCTCTTCTTGGTCGCAGGGACCAAAAGAACAGATTTGGGTTTGGTCTTGACCATTTCTCGCTCGGTCGTCTGGAGCATATTCAATAGTTCCTACCTTGAGCACTCAATCTGATTCATATTAAAATTAATGATGAATGGACTGAAGTTAGAGGGCAGGGACTGTAGAATAAGATCCGTGACCAGCTAGTTATCAATCGTGTGTCCCAGTCTCTTGAGATGATCCACATACCCAATGATCTTGAGTACATGAGGTCCCACTGGAGCACCTTCAGATAACTTGCACCGAAAGACCGCTTTGGCAATGTCATATCTCTCGGTCCTAGCCTGAGCCTCGAACATCTGTTTCAAATGAGTTATCATCTGAAAAACATTCTGCTCCTCATACTGCACCTGAAGTTCAGGCGCCATGGTGGCTAGCATGAGACAAGCCACTTCCAAAGAGTCGTCCTGATGTTTTCTAAAAGCATCCCTTTCAGCCAATCGGGCTGTAGGTGGAGGAGGCGCGGGAAGTGCTTGCTCAAGGACATATAGCTTCTTCTCGAGCTTGAGGACTATCCTCAAGTTCCGATACTAGTCCCTGAAGTTGGATCCAACCAACTTATCCTTGTCAAGAAGGGATCGCAGTGTCAATCCGCTATTGTTCGTAGCCATTGATCTACAACAATCAAGATAGCAGATTAGTACTACTTCAAATCATTTAATCTGGACTTGCATTAAATGATCATGGCTCCCACTATTTTAATCGAATTGACAACCCACAAAGTCAATCGGGAAATCTGAGATTTCCTAGTGAGATGGGATCCTTATTCCATATGAGGCTTCGCATCCCACGAGGGTGGGATGAGATGCACAAAGTGACTCATGCTTCATAAGGTAGGCACGCCGGCCGATTGCACCCAGGCAATTCCCCTTCTCAAGATAGTTCAAGCATTTTGTGCCCAGCGAGGGCTGGAACAACACAAAACCCTAACTTCTCGAGGCCGCCTCTAGAGTTCCATCATGTGGCCACCACATATGAAAAACTAGTCAAGTCTACCCTGACCGTTATGCCCAGGGCCAACAATTTCCTTGCGAAGGCACGCCCAGGTTTTTAACTGGACTGGGGAAACCATTGCCACCACACGCCCTCTAAAGATAAGTGGGTGTGTCCCATGAGGGTGGGAAACAATGCACAACACCACTGATCGATAGCTTGACGAGGGCTACGTGTAAGAAGGCTATAAACTTGATATTATTTTGAGGGTTTTAAAGGTCTCATCATCTCAGTTTTATCTTTTGTCTAACATTACAGGCATGCAATCCTATAGTGATAACAAACCGATAAAACACATCCAGGCATGCTTTAGCAGATATCGAAAGTAGTAAACAAGCGATGTGGTCATAGCCTAATCAACACATTGAACCATCACATGACAAAGGATGTTCAATGCTTGACCTAGGTGACAAGCCCCGACAAGACCTAACCTAGCCGCCACTAAGCTCTATCTTCAAGCGTGGATCCAAGGTCCTCCACACCAAGGGATAGCACACAAACCATAGGGTTCGGCCAAGACCTTGATGGCTTTTCCATACATGATGCGCCATCATGCTTGTGCCAAGAGAGATAGCACAACAAATAGGATTTTAGAGACCCAAATAGCACAATAAGCTAGCACATCTTATAGAGCCCTAGGAAAATTGCCTTCCAAACCTGAACTGAACCCTAGGGAACACTTTAATGCTATAACTATTGGGAAACCTCGGGGATTTAAAAATTTTACAGACAAGCACAGCGGAAGCAATCCCCGAAATAGGCCAGTCCCAAAAACCCAGAAGATCGAGTCTTGCGAGGGAATCTACACAGTGAGTAGGAGATGATACCTTGTAGCAAAAAAGGAGGATGCGATGCAGGCACCCAAATGTTCACCCTCTGCAGTCTCGCACATAGCCGAACCTCGAGTTCTCTTCTTCCACGCCCGGTGCTAGCCTCGGGAAGAAGATCCACGCCTCTGGGAGAATTCCTCAAGCACTTGCGCCAACTTCCAAGGGAAGATGCCAAGGAGAGGAGGTGGAGAAATCTCCAAGGTCCAACCTTGTGAGCGCTTTCTCTTATCAACCAACCATTTGAGGGAGGGCGCCAAGGAGGTATTTATCTAGGAGAAGAGGCGCAACTCTTCTCAAGGGGCGCACCACTTCACAAGGGGTGCACCTCTTTACAAGGGGCGCATCACTTCACAAGTGAAGAGGCGCAACCCTTCACAAGTGAAAAGGTGCCCCCTCTTCACAAGAGGATGGCGCCAACTCCAAGTACCTCCCACTTCATTTGGGCCCATTTGGTCCAATTAGCCCATTGGGCTTAATTGGCCCATTTGGCCATTTGGCCTATTGGGCCCATTTTAGTCCAAATAGCTGGTTGGGCCCATTTAATCCAAATAGCTTTTTGGGCCTATTTGATCCAAGTATCCTGTTGGGCCTATTTGGCCCATTTGGCCCATTTAGCTAGTTGGGCCCAATTGGCCCATCTGGCCCAAAAATGAAGTTAGCTCCAATAAGTCCCTTGCAACATCAGGCATAGTGGCACTAATGGATTCTCCCAATCAGATCCGAGTTATCCAATAACTCGATCAATAGGATACCCGATCAATACGAGAACCCGAGTTTCAAGTTGTGCGACCCTATAGGTTCCTCTGACGTTGGCAGTGATGAACTCAGGTCATCACAAGCAGTGAGTGACACCTAGCAGTGCATCGCTGCTGCCCAAGTCTTCGGAATGGATATCAGCATCGACATCCCCATCATCGCAACAAGATACCGATGCATTACAGTCTCTTTGCCAAACTGATATCCGATTGGACAAAGTGTGTCACCACTTTGTTTTCACCCAATCTCATGGTCATGACTAAATCAGGCTTTCACCTGGGTATGGCCATACACTTCCAGTCATGCAACCATAGGGGTGTTAGGAAATGCCGGGTGTAATTTAAAATTTTGCAGTCCCAGGACGCAGCGGAAGTAGCATTACACCCGAAACACATTCCGGTCCCAAGGATCCATGCGAGGGAGATAACACAAGGATGTGTTAGAGATGTACCTCTTTTGCTTGTTTATTCGTCGAAGCCATGTTGAAGGCGCCCACGTGTTCGCCCTCTACAAGTATCCACGCGTCGACTCCTTGATCGTTGCTCCCTTCCACGCTTGGTGCTAGCCTCGGGAAGAGAATCAGGCCTTAGGGTTCTTCTTCACTCTTCTTGCGCCACCTCCAAGGTTCATGCGCCAAGAGGAAAGGTAGATGCCGCCAACTTCTTATTCTCTTTACTCCAACTGAAGAGGAAGAAGATGAGCTTCGGCTTTGAGGAAGATGAAGTGGAGCTCACGCCACCAAGTCCTTCTCCAAGTCACGCCAAGAGGAGAGGAAGGAGAAGACTTGCGGCCACTAGAAGAAGAGTTGCACCACTTTGATGTTGTCGCCCTTTGCTTTGCTCTTGCCCCTCTATTTGTGCTCACGTCTCCAAGCATTCATCATAATGAGAGGGCGACAATGAGTCCTATAAATAGGACTAGAGGCGGCAATAGCAATGGCTAGGATCATGCCAAGTGGGCGGCTAGGATAAAGAAGTCTTGAGATAAGGAAAGTCTCAAAGACTTTACCATAAATCTCATTCAACCTATCCTAATTTGCCCAATGGCCATATCAGCCCAAGGCATACCTTATAGGCACGCATTCCATCCAAGGAAGACGGGCTAGGCGCAACATCCATGAAGAATTCGGCTAGGGTGGTTTCTTGGGAGAAATTAGGGTTTGAGGTAAGGTAAGTCTCCAAGACATTACCATATTCCTCACTCTACTATCCATATGCGCCCAAGAACTTCCCATAAAAGTTCTCAAGCTATATCAGCCCCAAGACTTGCCTTAGAGGCAAGTATTCCATCCAAGGAGCAAAGGGGGAGGCGCCTAATGCTTCCTTATGAAGCAACATGCGCCCACTTCACCCCATTATGCCCTTGGCGCCAATGGGGTATAATTCTTCCCCATTATACCCTTATTTGCTTATACTTCTTCATGATAACTAATTATTGGGCCTCATTGGATAATGAGCTAGCCCAAACTTCATGGCATGAGTTGATTAAGCCATTGGATCCAATCCAATGCAACCCTAATCCAAATGTGACCAATCTAGGTCAATTTCGGGTCAACCTACCAAAAATAAAGTTTGGCTCCAATAACTTTCTTCCAACTCATCAGGCCCATTGGCGCTGATGAAATCTTCCAAATTGATCCAAGTTATCCAATAACTTGATCATAAGGCTTCTGATTAAAGCAACGTCAAGAGTCTATTGCGTGTGACCCCGTAGGATCCATATGACGATGGCAATGATGTAAACATCATAAGTAGTGAGGGGTATCTAGCAACACATCACTACTACCCATGTCATAGGACTTAAGTTATTATGGCAACAACTCCTAACAAGCAACGAGGATTCCCATTGCATTACAGATCCCTTTGCCTAAGCTGATATCCTGCCATTGGATTAGTCTCAAGTTTATTATCCAATGCATTGGTCATGACTCAACAAGTGTGGCCACACTCTCCTGTCATGCACCAATAAGGTGGGGCGCCCCAAGGTGGATATCATGCTTCCTCGGAAGGAAGGGGCAAATCCTACTATTGGTCATCCATGTCTCTACGTGACTTATGACATGCCCAATGACAGTCGTTTTGGCCTCCCAATTACAGAGAGACGTAAGACTGTATTAAAGCATACCCTTCATCAAGTCTAGACATGAATACCTCAAGTCTAAGGATCAATGCAAACCTCTTGCATGTGAGATTGACTCGTTGACTAGACAAGTCAATCCTCACGGTGGATCACTCCAGTGCATCCAATGCACCTGTATGTCTGCGTTACTGTGCCCCGCACCTAACCAGCCCATACACCAGTCTCACATGTACCGAAGCTGTCCCATATCTGCTAAGGTACCTTGTTTAGGGATAGCTTATGAGAATGGATCCAATCCAAACTCCTGGGACATTATTTATGCAACTCAATACATCAACGCAGGTAGAGAAGTCTGCATAATAACGACCATGCCTATATAAAGAGTAATAGTTCTATCAAAGTACATTCAAACAATGCCTGACCATGTCCATACATTGGTCTTTAGGGCATATACACCAACAATCTCCCACTTGCACTTAGACCAAGGACAACTGATGTTTAGTCAGTTCCAATGTCTCTAGTATGACCCATTTAGCTTCCGCTGCGCCAGAGGCTGGATCAGTGGGTTTTTCCAGATTGCTATCTGTGTTTATTTTAACAAATTTGATCATCATCCTTATCCATGATCTCTAAGATCAGATGATATGCTGCAGTACATACTTGAGCATTAAGTTCCTTCTCTAATGCTATGGTCCCAGTAAGAACTATACTGGACCATCAAGCACTATGAACTAGATCAAGTTCAAATGAATGAAGCTGCCTCCTTGGCTGCCACAAAGAGCTGCAATGTACTCAGCCTTATTTGTAGAATTTTGCCACTTTGGTTTGCATAATGCTCTTTCAGCATACAATCACCATAACAAGGCAAAGCGCAAATCCTGGCTGTGATCAATAGTCACTAGACTGGAACGAAGTGTCAGTGTACCCCAGTACACAAAATTCTTTCCTGTCTATCATAGACTAGACTCCAATCCTTTATACTTCCCAAGTATATGTATAAGGATTGCTTTCACAGCTATCTAGTGTTAAACACTAAGATATGATTGAAACTTGCTGGCTATGCTCCAAGCATTTGCCAGAAATGGTCTTCAAAACATGATCCATCCTACATACAATGTATCGGGACTTTGGACCCATGTTAATACTCTCCAGCTGTGCCATAGGCTACAACATCTTTGAGAGACTTAGACCATATCTTCCTGGAAGGTATCAGTATTTGGAATCATCCAATATAATCCTCTCCAGAAACTCTTGGATGAACATAGATTGACTAAAGGGCAATGACTTTCTTGGATCTCTATAGATCCTCATGCCTAGGATGTAGGCATCATTCCCTAGATCATTCTTCTCGAAATACATATCAAACCTTTTCTTCACCATGTGAAGAGCTGAGATGTTATTCCTCGTGAGGAGAATATCATCAATCATCTAGACAAGAAATATTATTAATAAGGTGCTCCCACTGATCTTCTTGTAAACACAGGCTTTTTTCAACCATGCTTGCATAACATCATGCATATCTATATGGCCTTGATATGAAAACCTTCTGGCTATTTCCTTATAGATATCTTTTCAGATGTCCTTGCAAGAAAAGCAGTTATCATAACAAGATGCCATAATTGATCATGCAATTACAACAAGCAGATCCCTAATGGACTTAAAGCTCAGCTATTGGTGAAAATTTCATTATTATCCACCCAGTGGATTTGCCTGAAATTATTGTTCACTAGCTTGTCTTTTAAGGTAACAATGTTACCTTCCATATCTATCTTCCTAGAAGATTTATTATAGCCTGTGGGAATTACCCCTTATGGCAGCTTATCCAAGTCCCAGACTTGATTAGCAGACATGGAGTCCATTATGGTTCTCATGGCCCTTAGCCATTTCTTGGAATCTGGTCCACCGACCGCTTCCATTTCCTCATAAGTCTTAGGTTCATGCTTGATGAGAAATTCGTCATGCCCAGCATATCGAATCGATCCAGACTTATGTTATTCCTGTGTTACTTGAACCTCAGGTTGACTTTCAACCTGTATGTGAGATTTTGCTCTCCATCTGTGTCTAATTATATTGTGGTTGATTCTGGACCTTGTCCAAATCAGATCTACTCCCACTGGCTTCTTTCAAGAGAAATACTTTCTCAAGAGAGACAGCAGTTTGAGCAACAAATATTTTGTTCTCCTTGGGATAGAATTAGCACTCTATAGTGCACCACAAACACATACTTTTTGAATCACTGCACATTACATTTCCAATTCCATTGAAGAAATGGGATATTTGCAGTTCTTAACTCAAAAGCTAACTTAGACATTTTCTTATGGAGTAGCAGTACATCTGTTTGCATGGCAACATAGTAGTATATTTGCATGACTTACTCAAAGTTGGAACCACATCCAATGTGTTCCTTTTCTTTCTTTGAAATTTACCACACAGTGGTGTACTAAGAAAGCTGTGAGATCACTTCACACTTCTTAGGAAGGTCATCAAATTCTCCACTAATCATCTTGATCCAATCAAGGTGCTTTAATAGATCCTTCAATTTGACTCAATACTTCATTTGTGAACTTCTTGGAATTTCCCAAAGTTCTTGGATTGCGTAAGGCATACCCACACTCAATGAAGTATATATAACTCCTCTTAGTGCTTGCTTGCATGGGTCCACTTACATCGCTGTGTAATAGATCCAACAAGTCACTATTCCTTTCCACCCTTTTGGTGAAAGCAACATCTGTCATATTGTTCCTTTGAACTAGGCTCACATGTATCATAATCCTGAAAGCACAATGATCCCAATAGTCTATGGACTTTCGGATGTGACCATTGTTCTATGGTTCAAGAGACAATGCTATAAGAGGAAGTTTATTGAATCATTAGATCTGATCTTGTGTCACATATAGAACCACAAACTATTGTCAATTGTATCACTTCAATAGAACATCTCAGATTAAAGAAAAATATTATTTATTATTTCAAACTGAAGTCCTTTCCAAAAGGAATGATGTTCTAATACATAAGCTGATACAATAATAGTAAAGTTCTATATAAAGTCTTCAAGGCAGTGAGATGATATCAACAGCAGCATCCAATGCTCCGTCCCTGACCCGAGAGTCGATCCCATCAAGCCTCTTCGTCCTACTTCTTTTGAGCTCCTGCACATGTAAAACATATGTGAGCCTCACATATGGTACCCAGTACCCATGAATAAGAAGTAGACAAAAGACCTCGGTAACACAATACCTGAAGCGGATGGATTACATCCCTTCTTCTTTGCCATGCTCTTCTTGGCCATCAATCCTCTTCGAAATACCCATGCATTCCCAGTCTTCCGAAGTATAAGCTTCGAAGATACAGAACCATGGTCTTTCTCAGATTCAGGCCCACATTCTGAAGATCCAACAGAACTCTCCTGATCATTGTCTATAGAGCATGGTGTGAAGAGACCTTTGAGATGTATGATTAGATCATAGATCCCCATCTCATCACATTCAACCTTGACCTCCGGGGTCATGCACTCTAAGACAAGAGCCGTGTACTGTTCGTTATCTTCACAATGTTCAAGATAGACATTCCACTCCCAGTCATTAGTGAAATACACACTGGGCTGGGATGGAGGTCTTTTAAGAAGATGCACCTTATGTTCTTGTTCCAGTATCTTGGACAAAGTCTTGAACCATTTTGTCCAATTTGTCTCATCCAGTTTATGTTTATAAAGTTTCAATCTTAGATCAGGAGATGCCTTCTACAATAAGCAAATAAGTAAAATAAGTACTATGATAAAGCATTTAACAAGGACTTTAAATTAAATGCTATGCTCCCACTATTTCCAAAATAAGTTGAGGACTCTCAAACTCAACATAGAAATGAGTGAGTAGGATCCTAATTTCACATGAGGTCTCCGCGACTCACAAGGGTGAGTTGAGATGCACAGAGAGTCCCACGCTTCCTTAGGTAGGCATGCCAGCCAATTGTGCCACGCATAATTCCTCTTAGTTAAGACAGACTAGGCGCCCTGTGTCCAGCGAGGGCTGGATACAACACAGAACCCTATCCTCTTAACAGCTGCCTCTAGTGATTCATCATGTCAGTGACATATGAAAAACTAGTCAAGTCTGGTCCTAACCGTTATGCCCAGGGCCAATGAATTTCCTTGCGAAGGCACGCCCAGGTTAAAACTGGACTGGGGAAATCATTGTCACCAGACACCTCCTAAAGATAAGTGAGTGTGTCCCACGAGGGTGGGAAACAGTTCACAACATCACCGATCGATAGTTTGATGAGGGCTACGCGTTAGAAGGCTATTGACTTGATATTTTAATGAGAGTTTTGCATGTTCGTTTTATTCTTTTCTAGCATGCATCTTTCCTATGGTTATGGCAGCAAGGAAAAACATCACAGGCATGCTATGGACAAAATAATAAACCATCACAGGCATGCTATTTTGGTCGATATGGTCATAGCCCTTTTCATACACATAACTCGTCACGAGCCATGTGACATGTTATTGTGCATCCAAGGGTTGCGAGTCCCTAAAGCAGATCGGCCCATGCCAGAAGCCGAAAGTATGTGTCCTTCCTTCAGCCGCAAGTCCATCACCATGCTTCCAAAGCTGGCGCCACTTCTGACTCCGATTGAAGAAGACTCCTTGTTGTCAAGATGAAGCCTTAACCTATCATATAACTCTACATCTATTCTAAACAAGATGAAAAATTCTTTTACAACAAGATAGGGAGAGAACCACACGCAGGTGGAAAAAGATTTTTACAAGCATTCATCACAAGTGGAAACATGCCTCCACATCACAACACAGGAGGGCACTCGCTATGACCATATCAACCCAATCAAGTGGCGCATGTAAAATTTGAAAATCCGGAAAAGTCAAATTTTAGCACCTTATGCGCCAACATCATCCAAAGCACTCTCTTAACCAATTTTATGCCAAAATTTAGATCAAGTTCCATGATGATTTCATAGACCCTATCGGCTGGCAGTTTTGTCAGATCAAGAGACCCGGCCAGTCCGAAGACACAATGCCCGTCCTACTTGACAAAACCTACGTGCGCCTTTAGTCTTAAATCAAGCATAAACAAGATTCAAGTTTCGGCCATAAAGTTGAGAAGAGAAGATTGGATGAAAAACGCTTTCTAAGTGAAACGCGCATGGATAGAAGAAAAATTTTCCAAAAATTTTTTTCACACAAGCAAACGTACACCTTGTGTTTCTCGCAAGTAGCTCTGATACCACTGTTAGGAAATGCCGGGTGTAATTTAAAATTTTGCAGTCCCAGGATGCAGCGGAAGTAGCATTACACCCGAAACACATTCCGGTCCCAAGGATCCATGCGAGGGAGATAACACAAGGATGTGTTAGAGATGTACCTCTTTTGCTTGTTTATTCGTCGAAGCCATGTTGAAGGCGCCCACGTGTTCGCCCTCTACAAGTATCCACACGTCGACTCCTTGATCGTTGCTCCCTTCCACGCTTGGTGCTAGCCTCGGGAAGAGAATCAGGCCTTAGGGTTCTTCTTCACTCTTCTTGCGCCACCTCCAAGGTTCATGCGCCAAGAGGAAAGGAAGATGCCGCCAACTTCTTATTCTCTTTACTCCAAGTGAAGAGGAAGAAGATGAGCTTCGGCTTTGAGGAAGATGAAGTGGAGCTCAGCCACCAAGTCCTTCTCCAAGTCATGCCAAGAGGAGAGGAAGGAGAAGACTTGCGGCCACTAGAAGAAGAGTTGCACCACTTTGATGTTGTCGCCCTTTGCTTTGCTCTTGCCCCTCTATTTGTGCTCACGTCTCCAAGCATTCATCATAATGAGAGGGCGACAATGAGTCCTATAAATAGGACTAGAGGCGGCAATAGCAATGGCTAGGATCATGCCAAGTGGGCGGCTAGGATAAAGAAGTCTTGAGATAAGGAAAGTCTCAAAGACTTTACCATAAATCTCATTCAACCTATCCTAATTTGCCCAATGGCCATATCAGCCCAAGGCATACCTTATAGGCACGCATTCCATCCAAGGAAGACGGGCTAGGCGCAACATCCATGAAGAATTCGGCTAGGGTGGTTTCTTGGGAGAAATTAGGGTTTGAGGTAAGGTAAGTCTCCAAGACATTACCATATTCCTCACTCTACTATCCATATGCGCCCAAGAACTTCCCATAAAAGTTCTCAAGCCATATCAGCCCCAAGACTTGCCTTAGAGGCAAGTATTCCATCCAAGGAGCAAAGGGGGAGGCGCCTAATGCTTCCTTATGAAGCAACATGCGCCCACTTCACCCCATTATGCCCTTGGCGCCAATGGGGTATAATTCTTCCCCATTATACCCTTATTTGCTTATACTTCTTCATGATAACTAATTATTGGGCCTCATTGGATAATGAGCTAGCCCAAACTTCATGGCATGAGTTGATTAAGCCATTGGATCCAATCCAATGCAACCCTAATCCAAATGTGACCAATCTAGGTCAATTTCGGGTCAACCTACCAAAAATGAAGTTTGGCTCCAATAACTTTCTTCCAACTCATCAGGCCCATTGGCGCTGATGAAATCTTCCAAATTGATCCAAGTTATCCAATAACTTGATCATAAGGCTTCTGATTAAAGCAACGTCAAGAGTCTATTGCGTGTGACCCCGTAGGATCCATATGACGATGGCAATGATGTAAACATCATAAGTAGTGAGGGGTATCTAGCAACACATCACTACTACCCATGTCATAGGACTTAAGTTATTATGGCAACAACTCCTAACAAGCAACGAGGATTCCCATTGCATTACAGATCCCTTTGCCTAAGCTGATATCCTGCCATTGGATTAGTCTCAAGTTTATTATCCAATGCATTGGTCATGACTCAACAAGTGTGGCCACACTCTCCTGTCATGCACCAATAAGGTGGGGCGCCCCAAGGTGGATATCATGCTTCCTCGGAAGGAAGGGGCAAATCCTACTATTGGTCATCCATGTCTCTACGTGACTTATGACATGCCCAATGACAGTCGTTTTGGCCTCCCAATTACGGAGAGACGTAAGACTGTATTAAAGCATACCCTTCATCAAGTCTAGACATGAATACCTCAAGTCTAAGGATCAATGCAAACCTCTTGCATGTGAGATTGACTCGTTGACTAGACAAGTCAATCCTCACGGTGGATCACTCCAGTGCATCCAATGCACCTGTATGTCTGCGTTACTGTGCCCCGCACCTAACCAGCCCATACACCAGTCTCACATGTACCGAAGCTGTCCCATATCTGCTAAGGTACCTTGTCTGGGGATAGCTTATGAGAATGGATCCAATCCAAACTCCTGGGACATTATTTATGCAACTCAATACATCAACGCAGGTAGAGAAGTCTGCATAATAACGACCATACCTATATAAAGAGTAATAGTTCTATCAAAGTACATTCAAACAATGCCTGACCATGTCCATACATTGGTCTTTAGGGCATATACACCAACAAGGGGGGCCCCGTGGATATCAAGCTTCCTGTAGGAAGGGGCAAATCCTATGTCTGCCCATTGATCTTCTCATATGGGTCGTGGCATACACAATGACAACCGTTATGACCTCCTTGCTACGGCGAGGCATTAGGTTGTATCAAAGCATGTCCCTAACCATATAGAAGAGTCAATGACATCAAGTCAAGGGATCAATGCATCTCCCGTCACTTGTGAGCTTAACTCATGACACCAAGTTAAAGCCTCACATCGGGTCGGTCCAGTATATCCACCACTGATATACCCATATGCTTGCGTTAGCACACCGTGCGTAACCTGCTCATATACCAGTCTCACATGTACTAGAGCTGTCCCATATCCACTCAGGTACTCGACCGGGGACACACCGTTTGAGCATAGATACAATCTGTCTCCAGGGGCATTATTATCCATGTACACAATCGCAGATGTAAACATAGCCTAATAACGACAATGCCAGAATGATATATTAAATATCAAGGTCAAGTAGTGCAAAGTAGACCATGAACGGGTCTAAGGGCATATACACCAAAAATAACTACCAGGAGTGGGAAATAGTTAGATGAACCAAGGGGTAGACCTGAGAATGATGATGAGGAAGAGCCTGACATTGAATCTAGTAATGAGCCAGCCATAGAAACACCACTTGCACATGTGCAATCTTGCCCTGGTTTGCCACCTCACAGCTGTGATGATCCTTCACAGGGTAGTGATGAGTCACGCCAGCCTAATGTTCATAGACCTAGCTCACCTGTTCCATATAGGCCTCCCATACCCTTTCCCCAGAGACTTGTTCAAGCAAAACTAGATAAACAGTTTGGAAAATTTTTATATGATTTAAAGAAACTTTATATGAATATTCCATTTACTGATGCTTTATCTCAAATGCCCACTTATGCAAAATTTTTGAAAGAAATTCTTTCTAATAAAAGAAAAATAGAGGACTATGGCACTGTGGCATTGACTGAGGAGTGTAGTGCCATTATTCAAAACAAATTGCCACCAAAATTAAAGGATCCAGGTAGCTTCATTATACCTTGTTTAATTGGATATATGGCTTTTGACCGAGCCATATGTGATCTAGGGCTAGTGTGAGTCTAATGCTTTTATCTATTTGCAGGAAACTAGACATGGGGGAGCGAAAGCCAACTTCTATTTCCTTCAGCTCGCTGATCATTCAGTTAAGTATCCTATTGGAATTTTAGAGGATGTTCCAATTCAACTTAGTAAGGTTGGACTTGACTAGATTTCCATATGTGTTGGTTCACATGATGAGATTTATAGAGGCACCCTCAAGAAGTTAAGGCTTTGTGCTGTATCCAGCCTTCATTGGACATAAAGTGTTTGAATTGTCTTGAGAAGGGGAATTGCCAAGTTGCAATTGGCCGGAGGCCTACCCCGGGAAGCATGCATCACCTTGTGTCGTACATCCCACCCTCGTGGAACGCAAGGCCATGTACGAAACGAGGATCCCATCTCACTAAGGAAGTCGAGTGACTTCTTGATCGATTTTTTGAGGATTATCGAATCTTATAAAATTGTGAGAAACAATCATTTATAAAAGGCCAGAATAAATAGTTGAAGATGTGATACTAATTTGCTCTTGTCCTTGTTGTAGATGGCTTCTAACAACAACAACAACAACGGATTGTCACTACGTTCCATCCTGGACAGGGAGAAGTTGATCTGAGTCAACTTCATGGACTGGTACTGCCACTTGAGGATAGTCCTCAAGTAGGAGAAAAAGTTGTATGTCTTAGAATAAACACTTCCTCCTCCACCGGCATCCTTGCCTTTGCGGCTGATCGGGAAGCTTTTCATAAGCACTAGGATGACGCCCTAGATGTTGCCTGCCTTATGTTATCCATGATGTCATTCGAGTTGCAGATGTAGCATGAGGATCAGAATGCGTTTCAGAGCATCACGCATCTAAAGCAATTGTTCGAGTCGCAGGCGAGAACATAAAGGTTTGAAATGTCCAAGGCTGCCTATCAGTGCAAGATGGCTGAAGGTGCTCCAGTGGGACCGCATGTGCTCAAGTTGCTTGGGTACTTGTCACATCTCACTAGACTAGGACACCCGATGGATCAAGAATTGGCCACGGATCTGATCTTGTAGTCGCTGCCTCCAAGTTGCAGTGCATTCATTATTAATTTCAATATGAACAAAATTGAATGTACTCATGAGGAGCTACTGAAACTGCTGGAAACGACTGAGAAGGAAATGGACAAGTCCAAACCCAAGTCCGTTCTTATGGTCTCTAGGGACAGAAAGAAGCGGAAAAGGGGTAAGGGTAAGTGCAAGGCGAAAGCAATGAAGAAGGCCAAGGTGAGGAGGAATGAGTGCTTCAACTATGGCAAGAAGGGCCATTGGTGCAAAGACTGCAAGCATCCTCAAAGAGAGATGAAGAGAAGTGACCCTTCGTCTTCAGGCTCAGGTAATTTTGTTACCAAATCCTATATTGTCTATTTCTATACATGGGTATTTTATACTACATGGTGAGACTGATATTTGCAAAAATATGTAGGTGCTCAACAGAAATAGGACATGGATGACAATAAGAAGACATTGATGGAGCATTGAGGCTGCCGAGCCATTCTTTTATTTGTCATAGATAGGATTGATTCATTATTTGTAATAAATGTAGTTGACATTATATCTATTCCTTGGGAATATAAAATTTTGGAATAAAAGGAATTTATTATTCTTTTCATTTGCAAATCTCTTGTCATTACATTATTGATGACACCAAAATATATAGTATATTTTGTATCATTTTGGATATCTTTTCATGCTAAATTGAGGATCTTTTACTTGTTTTCATGCTAAATTCATCGAATATTGCAAAGTCTACTTCTATTTTGGTTTTTCATGATTTTCAGGTAAAAAGGCATTATTTCAAGGAGTTTTCAAACAAAATCAAACACATAGAAGAGTTACCATCATCAAGAGGAAATCACCCAAGAAATTTCATGAAAAATGGAGCAAGTCAGCAAATTACGGCAGTGCCGTAACCTATTTTACGGTACCGTATTTCGTACGCTACCGTAGAATCCGAGCCACTGCCGTATTTTGAGGAGTTCCCGAACAAAAGGTTTTTTGGATTTTATGGTAGTACCGTAAACCAGATTATGGTACCGTATTTCAGAGCGCTTCAGAACAGAAACTTCGCTTGATTTTACGGCACCCCCGTAAAGGATTACACGGGCCGTAGTTTCCAGTCACTTCCGAACAGAGAGTTCAGCCGATTTTACGGTAGTACCATAAACCAAATTACGGTGCTGTATTTCCTAATCGACATCAGAACAGAAAACTCGACCGATTTTATGGCAGTGTCGTAAACTATTACACTGCTGTATTTCTGTTGTTTAACGCGATTTCCAGATCAATTATGAAGTCCGATTCTTGCGGAGACGATTGCGGGCGAACCAGAGCATTATATTCGAAGCAGTAAGAAGCAATAAGGGAGTTTTGGAGGAGAGGATTACACACACACCGAAAGCCCCAATTTTCATCGACTGTCAAGAGAAAAATCAGGATTCACGTTGCCGCCTAAGGTTCCACCGCCGCGATCAATCTAGACCACCTCCGGCCATGATTTTCATATTGAAGCTTCGTCTGAAGGAGGAGAGGACACGCCAGAAGTTTCAGATCGAAAGGGGATCAATTGGAAGAGAAATCGAAGAAAGAAGAGGCGCTGACACTGTTCATCGCCTCAAATTGCAAATTACGGTTGTGTTTTATTTCACAGCCGTGCTGTATTTTCTTAAACCCTTCTTTTTCCTTGATTTTTGATCTTCTGAAACCATGACTTATTGTAATTCCTTCATGATGCTAGCGTAAACTACTTTTGGGACATGGGGGAGTAATTCCCTTTGATCTTTTTAATGGCTAGATTATTTTTACTTTCATCATGATTGTTCTACTTTGATAATTTTGCCTATGTGATTATTGCTCTAAGATTCTCTTTAGTTTATTTGTGTCATCATGCTTTAGAGTTCTCGCAATAAGGACCGAAAGGTGACTTGCTTGAGAACTTGGAACCCTAGAACTGTATGATAGGAATTTTCTTAGGATTGTTCTTATTATTTAATTCTAGTGATTTGTATTGCCATGATAATATTTACAAACTTAGGATTGAGTTACTGTGTCAAACATGGAGATCTTGCACGAAAGTGAGGGTCGGAACGTTGGAGAACCATAGGCAAAACTTGTGTTAAAACTCGGATGCACGACGGTGATCATTGAGTTTCCGCTTGAGACGATCAACTTAGAATTCGGATGCATGAAAGTGATCCTCAAGTTCTTCGATTGATGATTTACCTATCATTAGCTTGGGATGAATCTTGCGCGAAAGTGAGGATTTATTCTTGCATGGTTATCTGCACGAGAGTGAGATAATCCCCCTTTAGGTAAATTATGTCTTTATCAAATTAGAATTTGATCGATGAACATCTTTGTACATCTAGTCATGAAAATCTAAGTGAATGAAAACCTAGTCCCAGTTTTCTATCTCTGATAGTATCTTTCTGTGTGTTTGCGATATTTACCTGACTTTCATTCGATTACCTAGATAGTGAAAAATCAATTGATCAGTATTTGACAACATAGGTCCCTATGGGTTCGATATCTTTTATTACTTCGAGTATCCGTGCACTTGCGGACACAACCAGTTTTTGGCGTCATTGCCGGGGACCTTAGTTTTGTCAATATTGAAGATATTGAGATTATTGCTAGACTAGGTTTTATTTACTATTTTTATTTATTTTCTATTATTTTCTTGAAATCACTTGATCTATCTACTTTGCATGCGTAGAAGCCTTAGGTCAGGACCACTTGTACCATTGGATCCTGAAATCAATAAAACATTGAGAGTGCGCAGGAAGTTGAGATTAGAAGAAGAATTGCAAGAGACATCACCAGAAGAAATTGCAGAGATGGGGGATAATCAGAGAACGCTTAGGGACTATGCAGCCCCTAATCCTCAAGAAATCCATTCTAGTATTGCTAGACCAGCGATAGAGGCTAATAACTTTGAGATTAAGCCTACTTTTATTTCAATGATTCAACAGAACCAGTTTGGTGGATCTCCTCTGGAAGATCCCAACCAACACTTGTCTTTATTTTTGGAATTATGCGATACTATCAAAATAAATGGTGTTTCTAACGATGCTTTGAAATTAAGACTTTTTCTTTTTTCTCTTAGGGACCGGGCAAAGACATGGCTTCATTCTCATCCAACCGGTACTTTCACAACTTGGAATCAGCTGTCAAATTCCTTCTTGACGAAATACTTCCCCCCAAGCAAGACACTTCAATTGAGAAATCAAATTACAAACTTTTCACAAAAAAGATGGGGAGTCATTCAGCGAGGTCTGGGAGAGATTCAATGAACCACAGCGGAAGTGTCCTCACCATGGCATTGAAGATTGGGTTTTACTGCAAAATTTTTACTATGGATTATCAAATAATATCGAATTAACTGTGGATGCTGCTGCAGGTGGAGCTCTTATGAGCAAAACACTAGATGCTGCCTTCAAACTGCTAGAGGAGATGGCATTGAATCACAATCAATGGACTGTTGAGAGAGGAGTACTTTACAAGCCTTCTCAAGGTAAGGGTGATGGTGATGGATGGCGATCCTTAGCTGAGAAGGTAGACTTTTTGTGCAGTAAGTTTAATTCTATACAGACAGCTTTTATTTCTTCTATCATTTGTGAAATTTGTGGCAATGATGGTCATACTTCTGAAAATTGTAAATAGTTGCTGATCAGGGTAATGAACATGTGAATGCTATAGGGAACTACAATCAAAGTAGATCTAATGATCCCTATTCCAGTACATATAACCCTGGATGGAGAAATCACCCCAACCTTTCATGGAAGAAAAATAACAATGTAGGGGGAAACACTGAGAATAAAGGACATCAAAGACCAAATCAGAATTTTAATAAAAATCAAAATCAAAATCAGAATTCAAATATAGAATCCATCCTTGAAAAAATTATGGCCAGTCAAAATCAGTTTATGTCTAAGCAAGAACAACTCATGTCAAATCAAAATAGACAAATTGGAGAGTTTATGTCTAAGCAAGACCAACTCATGTCAAATCAAAATAGACAAATTGAAGAATTTAAGGAAAATTTTCATCAAATTAACTCCAGATTGGAAAGAGTAGAAGCCCACAACAAAATTCTTGAAAATCAGATTGCCCAGCAAGCTAGTGCACCTTATAGACCCCCTGGGAAATTGCCTGCAAAACCTGAAATAAACCCTAGGGAGCACTACAATGCCATCATGACTAGAAGTGGGAAACAACTAGGAGAACCTAGAGGGAGGTTTGAAAACACTGAAAAAAGGCTTGCTGATAATGAAGAGGAATTAGAGTTAGGAGAATCCTCTTCACATGAGGAACCCCAAACTTGCTTACCACCTCAAAAGGGTGATAAACCTAAAGGAGATGAATCATGTGAAAAAGACAATCCTAAACCTAATTTGCCTGCTCCTTACCAGCCACTTATACCTTTTCCTCAAAGGTTATTTCAGAATAAATTAGACAAAAAGTTTGGTAAATTCCTTGAAATCCTGAAAAAGCTTTATGTTAACATTCTATTTACTGAAGCTATTTCTGAAATGCCATCTTATGCAAAATTTTTAAAGGAGATTTTGTCTAACAAAAGGAAATTAGATGATTATGGTACATGCACTGTTACTTTAACTGAAGATTCTAGTGCTATCATACAGAACAAACTGCCACCTAAACTTAAGGATCCAGGTAGTTTCTCTATACCTTGTTCAATAGGCACTATGGCTTTTGACCGAGCCTTATGTGACCTAGGTGCCAGTGTGAGTCTAATGCCTCTTTCTACTTACAGGAAACTAAATCTTGGAGCGCTAAAGCATACATCCATATCCTTACAGCTCGCGGATTCATCGGTAAAGTATCCTGTAGGTATATTAGAGAATGTTCCTATACAAATTGGTAAGTTTTCCATTCCTGCAAATTTTGTAGTGTTAGACATGGAGGAAAATTCTAGAAATCCTATAATTCTTGGTAGACCACTATTGGCCACTACTAAGGCAAACATAGATGTGAAAGAAGGAAAGATTATTTTTGATATATGTGACAACGAGATTGAATTTAATCTTAATGATTCATTGAACAAGCTTTCATACTCAGGATCTTGTTGTAGTGTTGAGATATTTAATGATGATATTTATGATGTTTCAAGTTTGTTTGATGAAACCTCAAATAATGAATCTAACAATCTTTCTGAGGGTATTGATAAGAAATTGCAGAAGAAAAAGACAAGGAGGAAGAGAAGAAGAGGAAGCTCTAGATTGATTGACAAAATAGAAAGGATTATGAGCAAATTTGGATACTGTTTCAAGATTGAGCCTTATGTTAAAAAGTCAAGAGGGCAATTCAGGAGTTCACGATCAAACCCGAGTGTTAAAGGGTCAAGCTAATGACCTTTAAATTAGCGCTTCTTGAGAGGCAACCCAAGCTTTCTAACCTCTATTTTATTTTCTTTAACTTTAGTTTAACACTAATTGTTTCTTTTATTTTTATAGGAAAATCAAGATTTGATGCAAAATACGGCACGACAATAAATTCTATTACGGTACCCGCATTTTTGGTCGGCTTTTGATCAGAAAGCTGTGATGAAATTACGGCACTACCGTATACTTTTAAACGGTACCATAGTCTGCCATCAAATATCACCCGAGAGTTCTATCATTTTTACGGCAGTGCCGTAAGTTATTTTACATGCCATAATTTGAGTGTTCAGATTTAAAAAAAATAATAATAATAATAAAAAATAGCTATTTGATTTTTACGGCGGTACCGTAAACCTCTTTACGGTACCGTATTTTTGCGTCGTCTTTAATCAGAATACTGCCGAGATTTTATGGCGGTACTGTAAACTATTTTACGGTACCGTATTTTCAAACCAGTTTCAACCCAAGAGCAGTCGAGATTTTAGGGCAGTGCCATAAGGCATTACACTGCCGTAATCTGTTTTCTGGCACGCGAGTCCTGTGCCGTATTTAGGGTTTTGACCGAGCCATTTTTAGGGTTTTTACTCTTGTTTTCACTCGTTCTTGCGCCGTTCTCGCTTCTCCGATCATCTCCGACCGCCTGTGGACGCTGGCAACCTTTCCCGTTCAACTCTCGCCATCGATTATGTACTCGATTCACTGGTTTTACCGCTTTAACGAGTTTTTACTCAGTTTTTGCCCCTTTCACTCATTCTCACTCGATCCTAAACCATTTAGAGTGATTCTTGTTTCCATTTACTCGTTAGGCGATGAACTTTCGACCCTTTGCTATTTGAAAAGAGTTTGAACTATTTCTGCCACCGATTTGAGCTGAAACGTGTTGAACATTTTCAAAATTACTGTTTAGTGACATGCTCTGTTTTTACTCTATTTTTATGATGATAGAACTTGTTGATAGGATGCTCGTGGGCTTGATTTGAACTGTTATATTGTCATTAAATTATGAATTTGCAGTTTGTGCATACACTCATGGCACCAAGGACAAAGGCAATTTTTCCAAGGAGGAAGGGGAAAGCCCCTACAGTGCCATCTCAGCCACAAAACCCCCATGGAATCATATTCAGGAACGATATGCAGGAATCTAGATACAATAAACTGTTGGAAAGAAGAATCGTCAATACCAAGTATGCTGATCAGAGGACTCTTGAAGCCTTGGGGCTTTATGATGATGTGCTTTGGATGTTTGAGAGAATCCAAGCCAGGAAGTTCTTCCAGATGACTCCGCAAAACCTATCTTCCACTTGTTTTGGAATCCTTGAGCAGTTTGATCATAGACTTAAAAGAGTATTCCAATGGCCCTGCTGATGGGGAAATCACATTCAGATTAGCAAATGAGTAAAGGAAACTTACACTGCAAGAAATCAGAGACATATTTGGACTGAGCATAGGAGGGTACACTGAGATACCCCTAGGATTCATAGAGAACATATTTTGGAACCAGATCACCAACGAGAACCACTTTTATGCTGTCTCTGCCACGGCCTCAAAAATCATGAACCCTTGTATCAAGTATGCTCATCGGGTTCTAGCACACACGATATTCGGTAGAGGAGATAGTGATGGCATGGTCCGTTAGCATGAACTCTATTTTCTTTGGGGGATGCTCAATGGATTCACAGTTGATGTTACTTACTTCATGATCAAGCACATGGATAAGGTGGCCAGAGCGACAAGAGGATCAGTGGTGATAGGAGGTTTGATTACTCCTATAGCTAGATATTTTGGGATTTAGCCCTATGGAGTTGAGTTAGCAAGAGGAAATGCAAGACTCGACATTGAGTCTTGCATAGCAATGAAGATGATCATTAGAGAGGGAGACATTTTCTATTTGGTCCTTGGACCAAATGTCCCTCTTCTACCTTTACCTCATGTTGAGAAGACTACGGTCAGAGAAAGAGCCAACTATAAATTATCCCCTAGTGCAGCTGAGGCAGCTTTTACTCCACCAATGGATACAGTTCCACCGCCACCCACCTGGGGTGAAAGGGGTGATCCCTATGGGATGGAGTCACCTCCTCATGATTCTTCTCAGCCCGCTGGTACTTTCTCACATGGGACGAGGGGTGGTTTTGCCAGCCACCACGATCCAGGTTTTCAGGCGCTCACAGTACAGATGTACAACCAAGAACGCCGCCTGGATGGGATGCAAGAGACTCTAGGATACATCCACAGGGACATGGAAAGATTGTGTAATCATATGGAAGACATGGGCAACTTCCTTTATGACCATTTTGGTTATGCAGTTCATAGAGACTTTGGATATCAAGGTGATCAAGAAGGAGGGACGCCATATTATGATCCCGTGGAGACTCCTGCTAGGGATTCTTAAGCCACACGATCAGATGATGATGCATAGATGTTTTGTGAGTATTACCTTCCTGTATTGCTTTGTTATAATTTTTTTCTCTCTATATCTCATTGATGTTTCATATGAAGAAGGGAAGGATGATGCTCCATGACCACCACTACTGCTACTCTGCTTGACACGCTTATTTTGATTTTTCGATATGGTTGTATGATAAATATTGATATGCTGATTTACTTTTCGATATGGTTGTACTACATGATGATGATATTATTTCTTTTTGATATGATGTGATGTTGAAAATATTTTGATATATGGTCATGTTTTGAGATGTGTTGATGAATTTTGATGATGAAAGAAATCAAATTCACGATTAGAGATATAGCCCTATCATGTTAAATTTATTTCTTCAATACATGTTTGTCTATTGAAATATGACATTAGTTGATGCATGAAATTTTGGATAGATGTATTGTTTGAAGAATAAAATCTAAAAGTGAAACTTTTCTTTTGAATAAAATGAGTATATGAGTATGATTTGTGAATTGAGATCAATTGATCAACCTAGTAGATGTTTAGTCTATTTTGCTATTTGTTGGGAAGGAAGAATCCAAGATCCATAAAAATAGTGAGAGATTCCCCTACTTGGCACTATGTAAATTTGATAGTGGTACCTAAGAAATGGGTTGAAGTCTATGCATGAAAAATAATGAGAGATAAAAAGAATAAGACTCCTCTACCTGGCACTATGCAAAATTGATAGTGGTACCGAAGATAAGAGTTGAAGTTAAAAATAAAAAGTGTGTATCTATGTGGGTACATTCCATCTATGCAAAAATAACAAAATCCATGAAAAAGAAAAGAAAAAAAAATTGTGTGGAAAAAGATCTTGGAAACCTAATTCCTGTAAACAAAAGCATGTTAGATGTGAACTGAAATTGGGTGAAGTCTTGAGATTGAAAATTCTAATTATTATACAAGTTGCGAAGTTTTATTTGATTGAATTATGAATCTAGAGGATTGAGTTCTAAAGATGATATGTTTATTTGAAGTTTTGTAAATCAATTGATAGAATTTTTCATTGATGAGTTGTATTTTAGAAATTTATTGAGCATGAAAAGGTTATTCTTTTGATCAAATTTTGATTTCAAATTTGATTTTTGCTTGAGGACAAGCAAAGTTTGAGCCTTATGTATTTTGATGACACCAAAATATATAGTATATTTTGTATCATTTTGGATATCTTTTCATGCTAAATTGAGGATCTTTTACTTGTTTTCATGCTAAATTCATCGAATATTGCAAAGTCTACTTATATTTTGGTTTTTCATGATTTTTAGGTAAAAAGGCATTATTTCAAGGAGTTTTCAAGCAAAATCAAATACATAGAAGAGTTACCATCATCAAGAGCAAATCACCCAAGAAATTTCTCGGAAAACGGAGCAAGTCAGCAAATTACGGTAGTGCCGTAACCTATTTTACGATACCGTATTTTTGTACGCTACCGTAAAATCCGAGTCACTGCCGTACTTTGAGGAGTTCCCGAACATAAGGTTTTTTGGATTTTACGGCAGTACCATAAACCAGATTACGGTACCATATTTCAGAGCGCTTCAGAACAGAAACTTCGCTTGATTTTACGGCACCCCCGTAAAGGATTACACGGGCCGTAGTTTCTAGTCACTTCCGAACAGAGAGTTCAGCCAATTTTATGGCAGTACCGTAAACCAGATTACGGTGCCGTATTTCCTAATCGACATTAGAACAGAAAACTCGACCGATTTTACGGCAGTGCCGTAAACTATTACATTGCCGTATTTCTGTTGTTGAACGCGATTTCCATATCAATTATGAAGTCCGATTCTTGCAGAGACGATTGCGGGTAAACGAGAGCTTTATATTCGAAGCAGTAAGAAGCAATAAGGGAGTTTTGGAGGAGAGGATTACACACACACCGAAAGCCCCAATTTTCATCGTCTGTCAAGAGAGAAATCAGGATTCACGCTGCCGCCTAGGGTTCCACCGCTGCGATCAATCTAGACCACCTCCGGCCGCGATTTTCATACTGAAGCTTCGTCTGAAGGAGGAGAGGACACTCCAGAATTTTTAGATCGAAAGGAGATCAATTGGAAGAGGAATCGAAGAAAGAAGAGGCGCCGACACTATTCATCGCTTCAAATTGCAAATTACGGCTGTGTTTTATTTCACAGTCGTGCTGTATTTTCTTAAACCCTTCTTTTTCCTTGATTTTCGATCTTCTGAAACCATGACTTATTGTAATTCCTTCACAATGCTAGCTTAAACTACTTTTGGGACATGGGGGAATAATTCCCTTTGATCTTCTTAATGACTAGATTATTTTTACTTTCATCATGATTGTTCTACTTTGATAATTTTGCCTATGTGATTATTGCTCTAAGATTCTCTTTAGTTTATTTGTGTCATCATGCTTTAGAGTTCTCACAATAAGGACCGAAAGGTGACTTGCCTGAGAACTTGGAACCCTAGAACTGTATGATAGGAATTTTCTTAGGATTGTTCTTATTATTTAATTCTAGTGATTTGCATTGCCATGATAACATTTACAAACTTAGGATTGAGTTATTGTGTCAAATGTGGAGATCTTGCACGAAAGTGAGGGTCGGAACGTTGGAGAACCATAGGCAAAACTTGTGTTGAAACTCGGATGCCCGACGGTGATCATTGAGTTTCCGCTTGAGACGATCAACTTAGTATTCGGATGCACGAAAGTGATCCTCGAGTTCTTCGATTAATGATTTACCTATCATTAGCTTGGGATGAATCTTTCGTGAAAGTGATGATTTATTCTTGCATGGTTATCTGCACGAGAGTGAGATAATCCCCTTTTAGGTAAATTATGTCTTTATCAAATTAGAATTTGATTGATGAACATCTTTGTACATCTAGTCATGAAAATCTAAGTGAATGAAACCCTAGTCCCAGTTTTCTCTCTCTGATAGTATCTTTCCGTGTGTTTGCTATATTTACCTGACTTTCATTCGATTACCTAGATCGTGAAAAATCAATTGATCAGTATTTGACAACATAGGTCCCTGTGTGTTCGATATCTTTTATTACTTCGAGTATCCGTGCACTTGCGGACACAACAATTATGCAAAATAATAAGGTAACAAAATAAGTAAAGTGAATTTAATATGTAGTTCATATTGAATACCAATCTTTTAACCTAACAATATTTTATCATAAATAAGAGATGCATCCAATGACTTCATGCAAATGAACTCTTGAAATCAAACTCATTTTAGGAGATTGGCTATCTTAACTTTTTCTAGACGTCAAAGATTGGCAAACACATGTTTACTGATAGAAAATGGATGTCCTTCACCAAGTAAGGAGAAGTGGACTAAATGGTCAAAAGAAAGGAATTCATAGAACTAGCTTATAAAAATCCGTGAGTAATCTTCAGTCCAGGAAGGATGAAGAATACTTGAGCCATAGATGACTCTCATATGAGTATGAGGTTAGCTCATAGCTCATACCTCCTAAAGAATACATTGGTAGGTGATTCTAGTGGGACTATTGAAAGTCATATGTATCTATTATGAGGTGATGCTAAAAGCTTCTTCCACACTGAACTTAATTTCATCTTGATCTGATAAAGTGTAAGTGGTGTATCCTAAGTTCATTTAGAGATACAAATTTTCATAGACCCACAGGAGAACAAGTAATAGTTGCTCATAGTGCTGTTTTTCTTAGAAATGTCTTTCCTTGAAAAAGGCTAGTGGGAGGAAATTGTGACTTGGATTCAGTCCAAGGTCAACCACTTAGCACAAAAAGGTCAAGGATGGAATCTGAACCATGTATGCAGGTTGTGGGCAACCTAGGGTTCAGAAAATGTGGGAATAAGGGTTGAATCGATTCATGTGTGCCTATGTTATGGGTAACTCCTAGCAAGGACAATGAATCTTCACCTTATAGTACCTGAGTTCTGTGGGAGCTTGGAGACTTGTTGGTACCAAGTCCAGTCTAGGGGCTAGGCACTGGATAAGGAACATAGAACACACTTAGATTCTGGAAAGAACTAAGGGGTGGTTCTTGGTCATAAAATGGCAGGAAAGGCTCAGTGTTCGCATTTGGCAGCTTTTTCCAGCCAGACTAGAGTGACATTCTTGCTATCAATGTAGTAGTGCTTGAAGATGTGGGAGCTTCAGAGCAGACTACATAAAAGCATAGTATGTTTATGCTTTTGGGAAGCAGTTTGAATAAGTGGGAGTTCTATGATGAACTTCATAAGATTCAATACAACATACTCAAGTGCTAATACCTTTTCCTGGGGACTGAGGTAATAAAGACATAGCAGATTTTGACATTGACATAGTGGGCCCATTGACCAGTGCTCTAGCGCAGCAGTAGCATGGCAGGTCGAGCCTGGGAGATGATGCTGAGGTCATGGTCCTAGTGCAAGTGGGATATTGTTAGTGTTTATGCCCTAGGACCTTTGGGATGGTCCAATGGGATATGTTTATCACATCTATTTGATGGATGAGATATCCTAGCATGGCCGTTGTTATGCAAATGTGTACATCTGCGCACATGTATAGTTGCTTGTACGATGTCCCTATGAGATAGATGTTTGTCATATCTTAGTTTTGTCCCCGGTCAAGAATCATGGTGGATATGGACAACTATGATTCACTTGAGACTAGTATAAATGCTGGTTGAGCACGAGTTACTAACGCAGGCATATAGATATATCAAGGGGGATATACTAGACTGACCCACCATGAGGATTCATCTTGGTGTCACAAGATGAAGATCACAGTGACAGAGTTACGATTGTGCTAGACTTGAGGGAATTGACATCTCTACATGGTGAATGAGGCACTTTGATACAAACTAACACTTCACCGTAAACGGGAAGTCATAACGGTTGTGATTGGGTGCATCATAAGCCATATGAGAGATTCAATGTGCCAAGAGAGGATTTGCCCCTTCCTTGCGAGGAAGCTTGATGTCCATGGCGCCCCTATGTGGATGACTGAAAGTGTATGGCCATACCCAGGTGAGAACCTGATTTAGTCATGCCATAATATTGGGATCAATAAGTGTGACACGCTTGCCCAATCTGGACATCAGTCTGGCGAAAGGACAATTTTGTACTTTCACTTTATCACAGTTTTAGAGGTTGTCGATGGTGATATTTCTTCTGATGACTTGGGTACCAATGATGTGCTGCTAGGTGCCACTCATTGCTTGTGATAATTTAGTCATAACTGCCAATATCTAAAGAACCTACAGGGTTGCACACCTAGACGCTAGAGACTCCATATTAATCGGTTAGCCTCTAATCAAATCATTGTATGATTGGGATCATTTTGGGAAACTGATGCTTTGAGATTTTTTCTATGGAGATTAGATTTTATTTAGTTCATGTTTGACCACTAGTTGACCTCTGGTGGACCACATTTGACCTATGTTGACCAGTGTTGTCAAAATGAGTCAAACAAGGGTCTTAGTGCAAGTTTAGACTTCACACTTTAGTCACATAAATAAAATAAAATAATTAATTAGCAAGAGAATTTTTTTCTTAGCTAATTAATATGCATAGGCCCATTTTTCAATTAAATATTTAATTGTGGATTTTAAATAGGTGTGGTGCCTAAACAAAGTCCCACATGGAAAAATGTCTTCAAGAATAGCTGGTTAATCTATTATAAATAGAGAGGCCCTCTTGGGAGATTTTTGCACCAATTCTTTCTCTCATCTCTTGTTGTTGCCTCCCCTCTCCTCCTTGGAGTGAGGGTCTTGAAGGTGATAACAAAAGAAGAATTTTTGCTTCATGGTTGGGACAAGTGGTAGTGCTACCCAATCCTAGTTGCCAATATTCCCATTTCTCCTTGGCGCTGGATCTTGGTGATTGGCGGAAGTTGAGAAAATCCTAGAGGCATGGATCTCATCTCCCAGGGCTAGCACCTAGCGTGAAGGTTGGAGAGGACTCGAGGAGCCCGTGTGTGCGCAATTGCAAAGGACGTACACTTGTGTGTCTACATCATGGATTGCTCCTAAAATTGCTTGACAAGGTACTACTCTTCACATCCTTCGGTTTTCTCTCGTAAGGGATCCTGGTGTTTCTGGGAATTATGTTTCAAACCTTCGCATATGTTGTGTTTAAAGTTTTTATAAGGTCCGGGGGATTCCACTAATGTTGCCGAGCCATTGTTTTATTTGTCATAGAAAGGATTGATTCATTCTTTGCAATGAATGTAGTTGAAATTATATCTATTCCTTGGTAATAGAATATTTGGAATAAAAGGAATTTATTATTCTTTTCATTTGCAAATATCTTGTCATTACATTGTGCAAAATGAATGAAGTAACAAAATAACTAAAGTGAATTTAATAAGTGGTTCATATTGAATACCAATCTTATGACCTAGTTATCTTTTATCATAAACAAGAGATGCATCAAATGACTTCATGCAAATGAACTCTTGGAATCAAACTTCTTCAAGGAGATTGGCTATCTTAACCTCTTTCGAGATGTCAAAGATAGGCAAACACTTGTTTATTGATAGAAAATAAATGTCCTTTACCAAGTAAGGAGAAGTGGACTACAAGGTCGAAAGAAAGGAATTCTATTTTATTGAAAATATATAGAACCATCTTATAGAAATTCATGAGTAATATTCAGTCCTGGAAGGATGAAGAATACTTGAGCCACAGATGATGACTATCATTATGAGTATGAGGTCAGCTCATAGCTCATACCTCCTAAAGAATACCTTGGTAGGTGATTCTAGTGGGAGAATTGAAAGTCATATTTATCTCTTCTGAGGATATGCTAAAAGCTTCTTCCTGACTGAACTTAATTCCATCTAGATATTATAGGTGTAAATGGAATACAATTTCCATAACCCACAGGAGGACAAGTGATTGTTGGTCACAAGTGTTGTTTTTCTTGGAAATGTTTTTCTTGAAAAAGCTAGTGGGAGAAAGTTGTGAGTTGGATTCAGTCCAAGGTCAACCATTTTGCACAGATAGTCACGAATGGAATCTGAACCATGTATACAGGTTGTGGGCAACCTAGGGTTCAGAAAATGTGGGAATTAGGGCTGAATCGATTCATGTGTGCCTGTGTTATGGGTAACTCCTAACAAGGATAAAGAATCTTCACCTTATAGTACCCGAGTTAAGTGGTAGCTTGAAGATTTTTTGGTACCAAATTTAGTTCAAGTGCTAGGCACTGGATAAGGAACAGAGAACACACTTAGGTTCTGAAAAGAACTAAGGGGTGGTTCTTGGTCATGAAATGGTAGGAAAAGCTTAGCGTTCGCACTTGGCAGCTTGTTCCAGCCAGACTAGAGTGACATTCTAGCTATTAAGGTAGTGGTGCTTGGAGTTGTGGTAGCTTCAGAGCAGACTACATAAAAGCAGAGTATGTTTATGCTTTTGGGAAGTAGTTTGAATAAGTGAGAGTACTTTACTGAACTTCACGGGATTCAAAACAACATACTCAAGTGCTAATACCTTGGCTTAGGGACAGAGGTAATAAAGACATAGCAGATTTTGTCATTCACATAGTGGGCCCATTGACCGGTGCTCTCGTGTAGTAGGGGCATAGCAGGTCGAGCCTAGGAGATGGTGCTGAGGCCATGGTTCTAGTGCAAGTGGGAGATTGTTAGTGTTTATGCACTAAGACCTTTGGGATGGTCCAATGGGATATGTGTATCACATCTATATGATAAATGCAATATCCTGGCATGGTCATTGTTATGCAAATATGTACATCTGTGCATATGTACAGTTGCATGTATGATGTCCATAAGAGATAGATGTTTATCTTATGTTAGTCTTGTCCCCGGTCAAGAATCATGGTGGATATGATACAGCTATGATTCACTTGAGACTAGTATATGCGTTGGTTGAGCACGGGTTGCTAATGCGGGCATATAGGTATATCAAGAGAGATATACTAGACTGACCTACCATGAAAATTCATCTTTGTGTCACAAGATAAAGATCACAGTGACAGAGTTACAATTGTTCTAGACTTGAGGGCATTGACATCTCTATATGGTGAATGAGGCACTTTCATACAACCTAACGCTTCACCGTAAAAGGGAACTTATAACGATTGTCATTGGGTGCATCATGAGCCATATGAGAGATTCAATGTGCCAAGAGAGGATTTGTCCCTTCCTTATGGGGAAGCTTGATGTCCATGGCACCCTTTTGTGGATATTGAAAGTGTATGGCTATACCTAGGTGAGATCTTGTTTTAGTCATGCCATAATATTGGGGTTAACAAGTGTGACACGCTTGCCTAATTTGGACATCAGTCTGGCGAAAGGATAATTCTGTAATTACACTTTGTCACAATTTTAGAGGTTGTCGATGGTGATATTTATTCTGATGAGTTGGGTAGCAATGATGTACTACTAGGTGTCAGTCATTGCTTATGATGATTTAGTCTTCACTGCCAACGTCTAAAAAACCTATAGGGTCAGACACCTAGATGTTAGAGATTCTGTATTGATTGGATAGCCTCAAATCGGATTTATGGATGATTTGGATCTGTTTGGGAGTTATATGCTTCACGGATGATTGATATGAGTTGAGACGTGACTTACAGAATTAAATGATCAAGTTGACCCCGGTTAACCTCAAGTGACCAAGTTTGACTCTGATTAACTAAGTCTTAGTCGACGGGTCAATCGCCTGCCTCAAACCCTAGCCGCCCAAGCCCTCTCCTCTCATAGCCGCCGCCCCCTACACCTCCTTTGCGCCTCCCTTTTGTTGTGGCCACCTTCATCCTAGGTGGGCAGCAACCTTCCCTTGGCGCAAGTAAAGGGTTTAGGGACTCCCTCTTCATCCTATGTCGCTTCCTTGGTGGTGGCACATTGTTAAAAGAAGAAGGAGATCACTCTTGAGTTGGCGCAATCTCCTTATGATTGGAGCAACTCATTGAGATCAGCATCTTGGCGCATCTTCCCTGAAGATTGGTGCTAGCAAGTTGGTTTAACTCCCTGAGGCGTGGATTTCCTCTCCCGAAGCTAGCAGGTGCGTGGAGCGGAGGAGTCTTGAGGCCGTCCGTGTGTGCGTGACTGTAGAGGATGAGCAGTTGATAGTCTACATCACCGGCAACACTCAAAGGATTGCATAAGAAAGGTATAATGCTCTTCACATCCTACGGTATTCTCTCGTAAGTGATCCTGGCTTTGGAGGGAATTCTGTTTTGGGCCATCACTTCAACTGTAGTTTAAATTTTAAATTGGCCCAGGGATTCCCAACAGCATATACACCAACAATCTTCCACTTGCACCAGAACCCTATAAGGGAGTCATCTGAATCTTATGTCCTCAGTATGACATACCACTCTCCAGCTGTGCCAGTGCATCGGTCAGTGGGCCTATCACGATGGTCTCAGTGCCAATATCTATAATCTCACGACAACACCTCTATCCCCAAGACAAGGTGGAAGTGCCTGAGTATGTGTTTGGATATTTAGGTGAAATCTTGGTCTTCTGTATTATGTCATCACTCCTATTAGAGCCCGTAGCATACTCAACCACTTGAGGTTCAATGAAGAATCCCATATCCAAACAGCTTCCTAGAAGCCACAACATAGTATGCCTTCGGTCGGAGATTATAGTGGTCTATCACAAAGCTCCCATAGCTTCCAACACCACCAAACGTATAGCTGATGTTATGATTATGGATAGATTGGAATGAGCTGTCAAGTGTAACCCTATACACAAAGCTTTTCCTATCTCTACATATCAAGAACCATTCCTCTAGTTCTTTTCAGAACCTAAGGATGTTCTTTCTCCTTATCCAGTGCCACGCACCTGGATTGGACCTGGTATCAGTTTGGTTATGGTCACAGCAGAAACCATATATGGTCTATAACATATCATCGAATACATGATTTATCCTTTAACAAGAGTATCAAGGACTCGACTCATGTCATCTTTTAGAGCATGTGCCATAAACACATCTCTTGGAAAGATTGAGGCCAAACATCTATGGAAGGAAATTCCCAAGGAAAATCTCTCTAGTATCGATGTATGTTATTTGACTTAGGACTATGAGTTTCTTAGACCTATCCATGAAAACTCTCACACCTACTTGTTGTGTCCGCAAGTGCATGGATACTCCGAAGTAATAAAAATATCGAACCACATAGACCTTATTGTTAAATACCAAATAGTTGTATTCTCGCTAGCTAAGTAAACCGAATATGATGCAAGTGAATAATCGATAAACCCACGAGAAAATAATCAGAGAGATAACTGGGACTAGGGTCTCATCCACCTTGATTTCAATGACTAGATATGAATAAAAGGTCGTCAGTCAAATCATGTTATGATAAAGACTTAATTTACTTCATAAAGGGATTATCTCACTTTCGTGCAGACAATTGTGCAGGGACCAATCCTCACTTTCATGCAAGATTTATCCCAATGCTGAAGATAAGTAAACCATCAACGAAGAACTCAAGGATCACTTTCATGCATCCGAATTCTAAGTTGATCATTACAAGCGGAGCCTCAAAGTTCACTTTCGTGCATCTGAGACTCAACACAAGTTCTACTTAGGGTTTTCCACAGACCGATCTTCAATTTGGTGCAAGATCTATCAATGTTTATAACATTAATTAAATCCTAGATCAATAATATCAAACATGACAATTTATCTACTAGAATCGAACAAATTGGATCTAACCTAAGGAAGAGATCCTAACATGCAATTATAGGGTTCCAAGTTCTCAAGCAAATCACCTTTCAGTCTCATTGCGAAAACTCTAAAACATGGATAATAACATAGATCTATGGAAAATTAAAGATAATTCATCACAAAAGTAGAATTATCACAACGAAGATTATCATGACGAAAAAGAAGAATTATCTAATCATTAAAAATCAAAGGGATTAAACCCTATGTCCCAAAATATGTTAGGCTTGCATGGAAAAAGTAATACAACCAACCATAGTTTCAAAGTGTAAGAAATTGAAGAAGAAGGAGAAAACAACTTCACAACACGGCTCTAATATAAACTACAGCCGTATTTTTCGTGATGAACAGTGCTTTCACCGCTATTTCATTGATTTCTCTTCCACCCGAACTCCTTTTGATCTAAAACTTCTATGGTGTCTTTCTCTCCTCCAGGCGAAGCTTCTGTGTGAAAATCACGGCATGAGATACCCTCTACGCCTCTCGGCGCGTGGCCAAACCCTAACCTCCTCTCTATCAATTGCTCCCTCGATACTAGATAAAAGTTATCCCTTTTGGTGCGTGTGTCTTCTCCTCTTAAAGACGAGTCCGTAGCAACTTTCGGACCTCAATGTGGAGCTCTGGATAAAAAGTTATGGGCCACGCAAGACTCAGACTCGTAAAAATTACTTTTTTGATTGTAATTACGGTACCGTAAAATATATTACGGTAGTGCCGTATTTTCTGGGCAACTTTCTGGTCAACAATTGCTCAAAATATGGTACCATAAAATAGTTTATCGCCGTGTCGTAATTTTAGCAATGTATTCTGTTCTGAATGCGTTCCAAAATACGGTAGTGTAATATTTCACGGTAGTGCCGTAAAATCGCTTGCGTTCTCTCGTCTGAAGTGTCCGGAAAATACAGCCCGTGTAATTCATTACGGCAGTGCCGTAAAATCACAAAATCTTCCATTCCGAAAATCCACCAAATTACGGCAGTGCTCTTGATTTTATGGTAGCGTACGAAAATACGGTACCGTAAAATAGATTACAGCGCTACCGTTTTTTGGTGAGTTGCTCCGTTTTGCGTGAAATTTGTCGGGTGATCTCCTCTTGATGATGGTAACTCTTCCATGTATTTGATTTTGCTTGAAAACGCCTCAAAAATAGTGCCTTTTTACCTGAAAATCATGAAAAACCAAAATAGAAGTAGACTTTGCAATATTTCATAAATTCAGCATGAAAATAATCAAAAGATCTTCAATTTAGCATGAAAAGTTATATAAAATGATACAAAATATACTATATATTTTGGTGCCATCAAATACATAAGGCTCAAACTTTGCTTGTCCTCAAGCAAAAATAAAAAATTGATTAAAAGATAAACCTTTTCATGCTCAATAAATTTCTAAAATACAACCTATCAATGAAAAATTCCACCAATTGATTTACAAAACTTCAAATAAACATATCATCCTTAGAACTCAACCCTCTAGATCCATAATTCAATCAAATAAAACTTTACAAGTTGTATAATAAATAGAATTTTCAATCTCATGATTTCACCCAGTTTTAGTTCAAATCTGTCATGCTTTTGTTTGTAGGAATTAGGTTTCCAAGATCTTTTTCCACACATGATTTTTTTTCCTTTTTTTAATGTATTTTGTTTGTTTTTGTGAAGATGGTATGTACCCACTTAGATACACACTTTTTATTTTTGACTTCAACTCTTGTCTTCGGTACCACTATCAATTTTACACAATGCCAAGTAGAGGAGTCTTATTATTTTTCATTCTCATTATTTTTCATGCATAGACTTCAACCCATGTCTTAGGTACCACTCTCAATTTTACATAGTGCCAAGTAGGGGAGTCTCTCACTATTTTTGTGGATCTTGGATTCTTCTTTCCCAACAAATAGCAAAACAGACTAAACATTTACTAGGTTGATCAATTGATATCAATTCACAAATCATACTCATATGCTCATTTTATTTAAAGGAGTAGTTTCACCTTTAGATCTTATTCTTCAAATAACACATCTACCCAAAATTTCATGCATCAACCAATGTCAAATTTCAAAAATAGATATGCATTGAAGAAATAAATCTAACATGATAGGGTTTTTCTCTAATCACAAGTATAATTACTCACATCATCAAGAAAGATATTTTATCAATAAATCATGCCATCATATAGTAGAAAGTGGATCATATGCTTTCATAAATTTTAGCAACAAATTTGAATAATATCATCATCAAAACAATGAATTCCATATATCCATAAAATCATTTTTCAAGAGAAAACCAATAAGTTGTATAAATATGATAAGGTCAAAGATGCACTACAAGAAATAGTCATTAATAAGAGAGTGCAAGTGATACTCACAAAACTATATAGATCATGCTCAATCATTGTCAGGCCAATGCAGCTGGGTCCAAAGATGTGCCTTTTGAAAATTTTCTGCAAAATTTAAGGTACATAAGGCTCATATAAGGCTCAGTCTGAAAATAGTCTCTAAAAATAATAATGATAAAAATAATTTTCTGAAGGGAGAATCAGAGATGTCGCCGGAGGTCTGAAGAGGATGCCGGTGGAAAGAGTCGAGCAGGCAAGAAGCAGAGGTGAACAGAGGCTAGCTTAAAAGCTGCTAGTAATGATGGTGATGGTGCCGACAGTAGAGTGAGTAATCTCTAGTCGCTTGCTAGAGAATACAGTCTTAGAGGTGAGATCGTCGGCCGGTAGTGCAAGAGATAGCACGTTAACCACTTACGGCAGTGCCGTAATTTCTATGAAAGTCTCGAGTCAGAAATACCAAAACAAATACGGTACCGTGAACAATCATATGGTAGTGCCGTAAAATACAAAAATCTCTCGGGTGGAAATCGGACCAAAAATACGGTGCCGTAAAACTAATTACGGCAGGGCCGTATTTTGCGCCAAAACTTGTTTTCACCTACGAAAAAGAGAAGAAAAATTAGTTCTAAAAATAAACTAAAATAATAGAAACTAAACTAAGATAAAAGTACTTGGGTTGCCTCCCAAGAAGCGCTAATTTTAGGTTCATAGCTTGACCAAAACTAAAAATCATGGTGAAGCAAGTGAATTAGTACCAAAATATATAGCATGTAATTTCTTTCTTTTCCGCTGTCCAAAAATTTTAGCCACTAATTCAAATATCCAAAAATTCATATAAATCATGATCAATGTGGCTTTCTCAAGTATGCAGAAATCAAAATCAAAATTTTCAACTCCATTAAAAGGATATTCAATAATCTTCCTAAATTTGTCAGTAAGCAAAATCATAAGTCCTTTCTTCAAATTCATGTCTTCAATTGCAATAGAACTTTGATCAAAAGATATAAGCATTGGATCATCAAAATAAGTTTTATGTCTTTAAATAGATTCCTCAATAAAGCATGAATTTTCAAATAAATCAAAAGATTCAACAAAAGATATGGGCAAAACATTAGAGTGAGATTCATCAGTGTTTGTAACATTCAAATCTTTTTCAATTTCCTCATGTTCATCATCAAACAATTTTTCAATATCAAAATTATCAACAAAATCAAGATGAGATTCTTCAAAATCAATTTCCTCATACCTCCCCACAAATAATTCATCATCAGAAGAGTCAAAATCAGAATCATATGAAAAGGAACTAATAGAATCAGAGTTAACCACAAGAGATTTATCATTAATTTCCAAAATATCACTAAAATCAGAGTGGGGTTCATCAATGTCTATAATTTTTGAACCTTCATCATGCTCATCAGATTTAACCATAAATAAGTTTTCATCAAAATCAGAATTGTCATCAAAAGAAGGTTTTTCAAATTCAATTTTCTCAACCTTTTCCACAAATAAATTAGCAGATGAATCAATTTCACAACAATCAAAATTAGAGTGAGATTGATGAATATTCACATAAGGCTCAATCTCAAAACAATCATGATCACAGGGGGAATTTTCTAAATCAAGTTTTTCAGCTTCCAAATCAAACTCAAATAAACAATCTTGTTGTGCTCTCTGGGTTTTCAAAATTTTAGAATTAGCAGTTAAAGATTCTACCCAAGAAGCAAGTTGACTAATCATCCCCTTAAGATCTTCAATTTTTTTTACTTCTATTTGTCAAGAGTTGGTTTTGATTTGACATGAATTTTTCAAGCATGGATTCTAACCTAAATTTTTCAGTATCTTCAAAGTATGGTTCAGAAACATGATTTGAGCAATCATCATACAAAGAAGTTTGGTTTTCCCATCTAGAATACAATTGATAAGATTATTTCCAGGATAAATTATGATTTAAAAATGGACAATCAGAGGAACAATGATCAAAATATCCACAAATATCACATCTAACAGGAGAACAAGATTTCATAACAGGGTGGATATTAAAAGTGTCTAATTTATGAGCCAAATAATCTAACTTATCTGCAATAGTGCACCATGAATCATCTTCATACCTTCCTTGTGGCATGTATACCTTATCTCTTTCAGTTGCCCATGAGTATTGATTAAAAGACATCTCTTCAAAGTAGAAAGATTATCCAACACCAATCAATCAGAGATTTTTTTTTTCAAAATATATAAAAAATAGAAAATATAAAACACAAGCAAATTCACAAATTTTAGAAATCGCAGTTCTGTCACAACTGTGAAAATCCAAAACCTGCAAAAACAAAAAATAAAGTTAAATCTAAAGCAAATAAAACTTAGTCTAGCAATACTAACAACTATTTTGATATTAACAAAACTAAGGTCCCCGGCAACGGCGCCAAACACTTGTTGTGTCTGCAAGTGCACGAATACTCTGAAGTAATAAAAATATTGAACCACAAAGACCTTATTGTTAAGTACCAAATAGTTGTATTCCCGCTAGCTAAGTAAACCGAATATGATGCAAATGAATAATCGATAAACACACGAGAAAATAATCAGAGAGATAACTGGGACTAGGGTTTCATCCACCTTGATTTCAATGACTAGATATGAATAAAAGGTCATCAGTCAAATCTTGTTATGATAAAGACTTAATTTACTTCATAAAGGGATTATCTCACTTTCGTGCAGACAATTGTGCAGGGACCAATCCTCACTTTTATGCAAGATTTATCCCAATGCTGAAGATAAGTAAACCATCAACGAAGAACTCAAGGATCACTTTCATGCATCCGAATTCTAAGTTGATCATCACAAGCGGAGCCTCAAAGATCACTTTCGTGCATCTGAGACTCAACACAAGTTCTACTTAGGGTTTTCCACAGACCGATCTTCACTTTCGTGCAAGATCTATCAATGTTTATAACATTAATTAAATCCTAGATCAATAATATCAAACATGACAATTTATCTACTAGAATCGAACAAATTGGATCTAACCTAAGAAAGAGATCCTAACATGCAATTATAGGGTTCCAAGTTCTCAAGCAAATCACCTTTCAGTCTCATTGCGAAAACTCTAAAACATGGATAATAACATAGATCTATGGAAAATTAAAGATAATTCATCACAAAAGTAGAATTATCACAACGAAGATTATCATGACGAAAAAGAAGAATTATCTAATCATTAAAAATCAAAGGGATTAAACCCTATGTCCCAAAATATGTTAGGCTTGCATGGAAAAAGAAATACATCCAACCATAGTTTCAAAGTGTAAGAAATTGAAGAAGAAGGAGAAAACAACTTCACAACACGGCTGTAATATAAATTACAGCCGTATTTTCCGTGATGAACAGTGCTGTCACCGTTGTTTCGTTGATTTCTCTTCCACCCGAACTCCTTTTGATCTGAAACTTCTGTGGTGTCTTTCTCTCCTCTAGACGAAGCTTCTGCGTGAAAATCATAGCCTGAGATGCCCTCTATGCCTCTCGGCGCGAGGCCAAACCCTAACCGCCTCTCTATCAATTTCTTGCTCGATACTGGATAAACGTTCTCCCTTTCAGTGCATGTCTTCTCCTCTTAAAGACGAGTCTGTAGTAACTTTCAGATCTCAATTTGGAGCTCTGGATCAAACGTTATGGCCCGCGCAAGAATTGGACCCGTAAAAATCGCGTTTTTGAGTGTAATTACGGTACCGTAAAATATATTACGGTAGTGCCATATTTTCTGGGCAACTTTCTGGTCAAAAATTGCTCAAAATATGGTACCATAAAATAGTTTACGGTCATGCCATAATTTTAGCAATGTATTCTCTTCTGAATGCGCTCCAAAATACGGTAGTGTAATATTTCACGGTAGTGCCGTAAAATCGCTTGCGTTCTCTGGTCTGAAGTGTCCGGAAAATACGGCCTGTGTAATTCATTACGGCAGTGCCATAAAATTACAAAATCTTCTGTTATGAAAATCCACCAAATTACGGCAGTGCTCTTGATTTTATGGTAGCGTACGAAAATACGGTACCGTAAAATAGATTACGGCACTACCGTATTTTGGTGAGTTGCTCCGTTTTGCGTAAATTTTGTCAGGTGATCTACTCTTGATGATGGTAACTCTTCCATGTATTTGATTTTTCTTGAAAACGCCTCAAAATAGTGCCTTTTTACATGAAAATCATGAAAAACCAAAATAGAAGTAGACTTTGCAATATTTGATAAATTCGGCATAAAAATAAGCAAAAGATATTCAATTTAGTATGAAAAGGTATAGAAAATGATACAAAATATACTATATATTTTGGTGTCGTCACTACTCCATAGGTAGTGTCCACTAAGTCATTCATCACAAGACACTTGCCAATCTTATCTTCAACAAGTGATGGATCAGGACGTTGTCACTGATGATCAGTATCTCCCCAACATACAAGACCAGAGATGTCATCAAGCTCCCACTGCACTCAGGCACCATAGGAAAAAGATTCTTTGTGTCGAGTTAGGAGTTACCCATAACTCACACCTAGTGAATCCATTCAACCTGTACAGCCTGTGTGTTCTGAGCCTCAGGTTACCCACAACCTATATTACTAGCTTAGATTCCATCTTTGACCACGTGTGTCAAATGGCTGACCTTGGACTATATCTTGAAGAGTCCCCTTCAAGGGGGAGCGAAACCCTATGGTGGCGCAAGACAATTCTTTTTGGCAGCGGAAACTAGGGTTTCAAAGCTAAGATCGCATGTAGTTCATATGATCAACTTGTAACAATGGAATAGATCATAAGGGATCATACCAACGCCATTGGATTGGATGGTGTCTTGGAAGCAAAGACGCAATTGCTCCTTCTCCGAAGATGACGCACACAACGAATGAAGATGGCTTCTCCTTGTCGTCTTTGTGCTAGCAAAGCTTCAAGGGGTCCTTTGTGTTAAGGAAGATGGAGATGCGAGAGTGATGTTCACCTTGGCCGAAATCTTCTCAACTCTCTTGTCAAGACAAGCCACACACGAGAGCGCAATGAGAGAGGCAAGCGTTGAAGCGTTTTGGCGTTGAAGGGAACATGCGCTTATGACTTTCCAAAAATAGGAAAGACATGAAGCCATGCGCCCATGATGTCAAAACCGATCAAAAACGCCTCAAGCGTTGAACCATGCATTCACTCTCTTGAACCGGTTCAATGCAATTGCATTTGGTCCAAAGACCAAATCAAACCAGCCCAAGCCATTTGGTCTAGATCATCTTAAACCCTAAGGCTCCAGATCTAACCGTTCATCTCCTGATGCTCTTGATCTCACTGATCCAGCATTAATTCTCTCGATCGAAGCTTACCGATCTCAAGCCCTAATCAATCAAACATGATCAGACCAGATCTCACTTACAATCAGAGTTTAAACTCCTTTAAACTGAACCCAAACAATTCAGTCCACACGATCTGACTTAAGTAAGCCATATCATCCAATTGTGCGACCCTAAGGGTTTCCTTTAAATGTCGGTAACGATAACTTACGTTATCACGATCAGTGAGGGGTATCTAGCAACACATCACTGTCTCCCGATATAAAGGAAAGAGTCTTCCAAGACTACACCCAAACCACAGCACAAGTGTGAATCCACTTCACTAGGCATACATGTTTCCTTTGCCACTGGATGTTCTTATTGGACAAGCATGTCAAGCCTGTAGCTCCAATATGATGAGCATGATTAGATCAGATGAACATAGTCACCTGGGTATGGCCATACACTTTCTCAATCATCTCATCCAGGGGGCCCCTTTAGAACACCACACTCCAATCAAGGAGACGGCAATCCTATATCTATCACTAGTGTCCTAACCTGACTTATGATCATTATCCAAGATAGTCTATAACCATTATGTTTCAAATGATATTAAACTACCTCAAAATAATGACAATCATCATTTAGAAACACAAGTGATCTCAAGTCAGAGGATATGTGCCACTTGTTGCAAACAAGGATTATTCACATTGTGACAAGCAATTGAATATCCTAGTAGGGTCTGTCCAGTACATCCAATGTACCCATGAGTCTACATCTTATTCCATGCTCGAAGCATCCTATAAGATTAGATCACATATTAGTCTCAATCATATCAAGGCTGTCTCATGTTCACCAAGATATCTCGACTAAGGACTTTATAGCATGTCAGCCTAGCTGAACAGCATTGAGACATCATTCAGAAGTACACTTGTTGCAGCAGACAATGTAACAACCTGAATAACAACCATTGCCTTTATAAACATAAAAGTTTATACATGATACTGATACAATCCCAAGGCCTCAAACATTAGCCTTAAGGGCATACCCCAACAATCTCCCACTTGCACTTAATCTAATGGTTGAGAAATCTCAAACCCATATTATTACAGTGCTTCTCATGCTTCTGCTGCGCCAGAGGCTTGGTAAGCGGGTCAGCCAGATTGTCATCTGTATGAACCTTGCAGATTTTGATCTCACCACGATCAATGATCTCCCGGATCAAGTGAAACCGTCTCTGTATGTGCTTGGACTTCTGGTGCGACCGTGGTTCCTTTGCTTGTGCGATTGCTCCAGTGTTATCACAGAAGATAACCAAAGGATCTGCACTCGAAGGAACAACACCAAGTTCCTGAATGAACTTGCGAATCCACATTGCCTCCTTGGATGCTTCCGAGGCTGCAACATACTCGGCTTCTGTTGTGGAATCAGCAACGATAGACTGTTTGAAATTTTTCCACACCACTGCTCCACCATTCAAGCTAAAAACATAGCCTGATTGCGATCGGAAATCATCCTGGTCAGATTGGAACGAAGCGTCAGTATATCCTTCAATACTGAGTTCTTCCTGACCTCCATATATCAAGAACATATCTTTGGTCCTCCGCAGATATTTTAAAATGTTCTTGACTGCAATCCAGTGTGCCTGACCTGGATTACTTTGGAATCGACTGGTCACGCTTAACCCGTAGCGACGTCTGGGCGAGTACATAACATCGCATACATAATGGACCCAATAGCCGAAGCATAAGGCGTATTGTCCATTTCATCTTTCTCAGTCTGTGTTTGTGGACACTGACTCTTTGAAAGATTCAGACCATGTCTGACTGGAAGATATCCTCTTTTAGAATTCTCTAAATGGAATCTCTCCAGGACTTTATTGATGTAAGTACTCTGGCACAGCCCGAGAAGCCTCTTAGATCTATCCCTGTAGATCTTCACACCTAATACATAGGCTGCTTCTCCTAGATGTTTCATCTGGAAACATTTTCTTAACCATGCTTTAACAGCATGCAGTTCAGGAATATCGTTTCCAATGATTAAGATATCATCGACGTAGAGGACTAGGAAAGTAATCACGCTCCCACTAAACCTCTTATATACACACGGGTCATCTTCATTCTTGATGAAACCAAACTCACAGATTGATTCATCAAAACGAATATTCCAGCTCCTTGATGCTTGTTTAAGTCCATAAATGGACTTCTTTAACTTGCATATTTTATGACGATCTGATGGATTAGTGAAACCTTCAGGTTGTGTCATATACACATCCTCATCCAGTTTTCCATTAAGGAAAGCGGTCTTCACGTCCATTTGCCAGATCTCATAATCGTAATATGCTGCTATCGCGAAAAGAATCCGAATAGACTTGAACATGGCTACAGGAGAGAAAGTTTCATCATAATCTATCCCGTAGATTTGTTTGAAACCTTTCGCAACTAGCCTGCCTTTATAGGTAATCACGTTACCATCCATGTCAATCTTCTTCTTGAAGATCCATTTACAGCCTATAGGGATTACTCCCGGAGGCGGATCAACCAAATCCCAGACTTGGTTATCTGACATGGAGTCCATCTCGGCTCGCATAGCTTCAAGCCATCTAGCTGACTCCGGTCCACTGACCGCATCCGCATAAGTGAGGGGTTCATCATTATCAATGATGTAGACTCCGTCATAGCTCTCAGGCTGTCGACGGATCCTTCCCGATCTTCGCGGTTCCCGTGATATCTGAGCCTCAGGTTGTTCAATAACCTGCTCAACTGGCTCATGCTCATCCAACTGTGCTTGACTACTTTGTCCTTCCTCTGGACTCTCATCCAGCTTTATTTCTCTCCCACTGGCTTCTTGCAGAAGAAACTCCTTCTCAAGAAAAATAGCCGTCCGAGCAACAAATACTTTGTTCTCTTTGGGATCGTAGAAATAATAACCCTTAGTTTCCTTAGGGTAACCGACAAAGATACATCTCTCAGATCTGCTCTCTAGTTTCCCAGAGGCGAGCTTTTTGACATAAGCCTCGCAACCCCAGATCTTGATAAATGTCAAGCTCGGCTGTTTCCCATACCATAACTCATATGGAGTCTTAGAAACTGCCTTGGATGGCACTCGGTTTAGTACCTTTGCAGCTGTTTCCAGTGCAAATCCCCAAAAGGAGTAAGGTAGAGTAGCCTGACTCATCATAGAATGAACCATATCCAGTAAGGTTCTGTTCCTCCTCTCGGACACACCATTCCATTGCGGTGTTCCTGGTGGAGTGAGCTGTGAGATAATCCCACACTCCTTGAGATAGTCAGTAAACTCTCGACTTAGGTATTCTCCACCTCGATCAGAACGAAGTGCCTTGATATTACGGCCTAGCTGATTCTGTACTTCATTTTTGAACTCTTTGAACTTGTCAAAAGATTCACTCTTATGTCTCATCAGATAGACATACCCATATCTACTGAAATCATCAGTAAAGGTAATGAAGTATGAATAGCCACCTCTGGCATGTTTACTAAATGGCCCACACACATCACTGTGTATCAGGTCAAGTAAACCTGAAGCCCTTTGACCTTTGTTAGGAAAAGGAGACTTCGTCATTTTACCCATTAAACAACCTTTGCATGTATCAATCTCCTCATAGGAGAATGATCCCAGCAGTCCATGATCATGCAACCGCTTAATGCGTTTCTTGTTAATATGGCCTAAACGACTGTGCCATAGCAAGGTGCTGTCATCAGCATACTTGGCTTTCTTATTATCAATGTTTTGTATAGAACATTCCATGTCCAACATGAATAACCCGTTGTTAATTGATCCAGTAGCATAAACAATATTATCACATGATAGAACACACTTTGAAATATTGCATTCAAAGGAAAATCCTTTCCTGACAAGAGCAGGAATAGAGATAATATTCTTCGTTATGCTAGGTACAAAATAACAATTGTCTAGTTCCAATACAAGTCCAGATGGTAATGAGATGTAATAAACTCCTACAGCAACAGCAGCAACCCGTGCCCCATTTCCAACTCGTAGGTCCACCTCATGCTGTCCCACCTGTCTTCTTCTCTTGAGTTCCTGTACATTTGAACAAATGTGAACTCCACATGCAGTGTCCAACACCCATGAAATAGAAGAAGAAGATATCATGACCTCAGTCACAAATATACCTGAGCCAGAAGCGATGCTTCCCTTCTTGTCTCCTTGGAGCGCTTTACAGTCGTTTTTCCAGTGACCCAGCTGGCCACAATGGAAACATCTGTTGTCCTTCGACCGCTTGACCTTTTGTTTCAGAGCCTTGCTGTAGTTCTTGACAGAGGCTTTGCCCTTCTTCCCCTTCTTTTTATTCCTGGAAGGGAACATCAAGACAGAGGTTGAAGGCTTTCCCTTCAGAGTCTCCTCCATAGTCAAGAGCATATTCAGCAACTCTGCCGGAGTACAGTCAATCTTGTTCATATTAAAGTTAATAATGAACGGATCGAAAGAGGCCGGGAGAGACTGCAGAATAATGTCTACAGCAAGCTCCTGATTGATGGTATGCCCCAGTTTCTCTAGAGCCTCTTTGTGCCCAATCATCTTGAGCACATGAGCTCCCACTGGACTCCCTTCAGCCAGTTTGCTCTGAAAGAAAAGCTTGGTCAGATTATAGCGTTCAGTCCTCGCCTGTGCAGCATATAGCATCTTGAGGTTTGCTATGATTTCCATAGCAGACATATCCTCATGCTGACGCTGCAGCGGTGGCGTCATAGACGCTAGCATCAGGCAAGCGACATCAATGCTATCATTGATATGCTTTTCATAGGCTTCGCGAACCGCCCTTGCGGCGTTCGCTGCGGGTTGAGGCGGTATAGCCGTCTCGAGGACATACAGTTTCCTCTCTGCCTTAAGAACAATCTTAAGGTGTCCGTACCAGTCTGAGAAGTTTGGCCCAGCAAACTTCTCCCTTTCCAGTAGGGATCGCACATTGAAGCTCATGGTGTTCGTTGCTGCAGGAATCTACAACAATGCAAGAACAGCAAGGTCAGTATCAATGTTTAGAATCAATCCAGGACTTAAGAATGATTCTTTTCTCACTATTTTAACTGACTGAAAAATCTAGTAAAACAGTCCGAAAGAGTAACACTCTTTTAGTGAGATGGGATCCAGATTTCATACTTGGTCTCCGCGTCCCGCTCAGGCGAGATAAGATGCACAGAGAGTACAAGCACTAATTTCTAGTAGGCAGTCCCTGCCAATCGCCAACCCGTGCGATTCCCCTTCATCTGGGCAATCCAGCAGACTGTGCCAACTGAGTTGGTACAACACAGTCTCTGATCCCACAGATGGCTGCCTCCATATAGCTACCATATGCGCCACATATGTAGCCTACATGGTCAAGCTGACCCGACCTACTCCCTGGACCACCACGTGCTATGCTGAGCAACGAGAAGCGATAAATCCCTTCTCTGTAGCACGCAGGTGAAATCACACACTGTCTGAAGATAGATGGACGTGCCCACTGAGTGGGTACAACACGGCTCCAACGATAGTCAGAACAGTGAGGTTTCGCGTCAGAAGGCTATCGAGCTTGATATTTTAGCGTAGGATTTTAACGGTCTTTTATCTTCTTAACTATCATGCAAACCCTATGGTGATAGCAGAAGATAAATAAATCATGCAATTCTAATTATTTAAACAATAAAAGAAAGCATGATGATCTTATGTGGTAAAAGCCCATTAACCCTAAGTAAGACCTTAATTTTATCTTAATTCTTCACTTGAGCTCTCCATGGGTCTTTTGCATCTCATCTGGCCCAGACCAGGGCGCAAGCGCCCTCTGCAGCTCAGGTGCGCCCACCAGGCAGATGCACCTGTCATAGGGTCGAACCCTAGACCTCCCACCTGGTCAAGCCACTGCTGCAAGCGCCAATGCCATGTGTGCTCTGTGCCCTTGTCTGATTAAATTACAATGTAATCTATCTAGACAAGATTGACTCGCAGGTCAATTACATTTTATAAATCAATTAAAAAGTGATTCGCAGATCACAATAAAAATTAATTTACTAGTTTAATCCAGGCTCGCAGGCCCCAGCACAGCACACATTAAAAGGGCAACCCACATAAGATGAAATAAACATATATCATGGCATCCAATCAACATGTGATCCATTAACAAGAAAATAAAATGTTTGAAAACCCATTGGCATCAATTTTAATTTTCTTATGTGCCCTACAACCTTACAACGGTCCATTGATAGGGATCCACTCATCATGTCTAGTCAGATCCACTGCCCTTGCATGCACCAAGTCCTAACTGACTTGAGTTGACCTAATGGTCAACCACGCATGCGCCAAGGGCTGAACAACCCTCATGAGTTCTGGCAAGCGGGTGTGACCCCGGGCCTAACTCATGTGTGTTCACTGGTTGTCTCAACCAGACCTCGCTACACGCCCTTGATGCAGTCGACCTATAGCCACCTCATGCTTGCGCATAGGTGCCATCTGGTCAACCCATCTAGGCTGTCAGATGGTCTGATCAGACTATTTGGATCCTACCTAGAGGATGACTTCAACCCCATCAACCCGTCTAAGGGTTTATAGTAGACGCATTAGATCTAAAGTAGGGGCGCGCAAGTTAAGTTTTGAAAAACATCTAACATGCGCAACGATACATCATACATGCGCAAAGGAGTAAACAAAAACATACATCATGTATTTTCATTATTTAACATGTAGATGCGCAAGATGCTTCCTACTAGATCTACTTATCAAACACAAACAAGGATCACAAATCATCAAGCAATCATATGATTCTACAAGAACCAGCGCTCTGATACCAATTGAAGAGTCCCCTTCAAGGGGGAGCGAAACCCTATGGTGGCGCAAGACAATTCTTTTTGGCAGCGGAAACTAGGGTTTCAAAGATAAGATCGCATGTAGTTCATATGATCAACTTGTAACAATGGAATAGATCATAAGGGATCATACCAACGCCATTGGATTGGATGGTGTCTTGGAAGCAAAGACACAATTGCTCCTTCTCCGAAGATGACGCACACAACGAATGAAGATGGCTTCTCCTTGTCGTCTTTGTGCTAGCAAAGCTTCAAGGGGTCCTTTGTGTTAAGGAAGATGGAGATGCGAGAGTGATGTTCACCTTGGCCGAAATCTTCTCAACTCTCTCGTCAAGACAAGCCACACACGAGAGCGCAATGAGAGAGGCAAGCGTTGAAGCATTTTGGCGTTGAAGGGAACATGCGCTTATGACTTTCCAAAAATAGGAAAGACATGAAGCCATGCGCCCATGATGTCAAAACTGATCAAAAACGCCTCAAGCGTTGAACCATGCGTTCACTCTCTTGAACCGGTTCAATGCAATTGCATTTGGTCCAAAGACCAAATCAAACCAGCCCAAGCCATTTGGTCTAGATCATCTTAAACCCTAAGGCTCCAGATCTAACCGTTCATCTCCTGATGCTCTTGATCTCACTGATCCAGCATCAATTCTCTCGATCGAAGCTTACCGATCTCAAGCCCTAATCAATCAAACATGATCAGACCAGATCTCACTTACAATCAGAGTTTAAACTCCTTTAAACTGAACCCAAACAATTCAGTCCACACGATCTGACTTAAGTAAGCCATATCATCTAATTGTGCGACCCTAAGGGTTTCCTTTAAATGTCGGTAACGATAACTTACGTTATCATGATCAGTGAGGGGTATCTAGCAACACATCACTGTCTCCCGATATAAAGGAAAGAGTCTTCCAAGACTACACCCAAACCACAGCACAAGTGTGAATCCACTTCACTAGGCATACATGTTTCCTTTGCCACTGGATGTTCTTATTGGACAAGCATGTCAAGCCTGTAGCTCCAATATGATGAGCATGATTAGATCAGATGAACATAGTCACCTGGGTATGGCCATACACTTTCTCAATCATCTCATCCAGGGGGCCCCTTTAGAACACCACACTCCAATCAAGGAGACGGCAATCCTATATCTATCACTAGTGTCCTAACCTGACTTATGATCATTATCCAAGATAGTCTATAACCATTATGTTTCAAATGATATTAAACTACCTCAAAACAATGACAATCATCATTTAGAAACACAAGTGATCTCAAGTCAGAGGATATGTGCCACTTGTTGCAAACAAGGATTATTCACATTGTGACAAGCAATTGAATATCCTAGTAGGGTCTGTCCAGTACATCCAATGTACCCATGAGTCTACATCTTATTCCATGCTCGAAGCATCCTATAAGATTAGATCACATATTAGTCTCAATCATATCAAGGCTGTCTCATGTTCACCAAGATATCTCGACTAAGGACTTTATAGCATGTCAGCCTAGCTGAACAGCATTGAGACATCATTCAGAAGTACACTTGTTGCAGCAGACAATGTAATAACATGAATAACAACCATTGCCTTTATAAACATAAAAGTTTATACATGATACTGATACAATCCCAAGGCCTCAAACATTAGCCTTAAGGGCATACCCCAACATATCTAAGTCAAACTTCCTCCCACTGGCCTTTTTTTAAGAGAAAAACCTTCCCAAGAAAAATAGCACCTTGAGCAGCAACCAAGTTGCTCTCCTATGGGATCATGGAAGTAGTATCTCTAAAGATACACCATACACACACACACACACACACACACACACACACACACACACACACACACACACACACACACACACACATATATATATATATATATATATATATATATATATATATATATATATATATATATATATATCAGACCTTTGTTGCAACACATTAGAACCCAGATGTACGAGTAAAAGTCTAACATCTCTATATCATGATAACAGGTCAGGTCGTCTCCCAGTCCACAAAGTCCTGGAGACACACTTTAGATGGAACATCTTTCAGTATTTAAGAAAAACTATTTGTAAAACCTTTAACGAGGAGTTATATGATTCATCTTATATCAAATCATGCCAAGCATGACTCAATACCTCCGTCTAGATACTCACTCCCAATGAGGAGTTCTAGAAGGAGTGAGCTATGAGAAAAATCTCATACTCATCAGAATAGTCATAAACTATGACTCAATTGCTTTCTAACAAATCAGAAAGCATTTATGGATTTATCAAGCTGGTTTCCTTATTACATCCACATCTTATAGACATGTATGTGAAGGACTAGTACCCTATCTTTGGCTAATTTATTAGATCTGTCCATACATGCTACAGTGCATGAGATCCAATAAGTCTCTTGCTCTTCCACCTCTAAAAGGAGAAGAACCCTTTTGTTTTCCTTAATAAACAAGGCTCGTGTGAATCAAGCTCTTGAAAGAGGTAAACCCAACCCAATCTCCTTGAAGGAGATTGAATCCAAGAATCCATATGCATGGAGTCAATGGATGAGATTCTTGTTTTATAAGACAAAACAACAATAGTGCCAAAAATAAGTACAAAACCACTTAATTCTATCCATGTTTTATGTTACTCATAGAACTTCCCATAAAATATTTCATGTAAATAATGAAGTTCTAACAAAGCCTTGATCCCAAAGAGAGTGAGGTCTTCTACAGCTATGGCAGCAACATATGTTCCAAATAGTTGGTCAGTCTCTCTGTGTCAGCATCGTCCTATTTCTATTGAGTACCAAAACATTTTAGCAAATGTTGTTCTCATCATGCGGTATAAGATACCCATGTGCCAGAAACAAACAACTAGACATTGGCAATATAATTACCTGAGCTAGAAGACGAAGGGTTAATTCTCTTCTCCTCGTTTTGAGGTTGCTCGCAATCTTTCTAGAGCACCTAATCTCCTGTACCCTTCTCATCTTCAATGCATCAGTTGAGCCCTCAGACTTACCTTTGCATTGTAGGACTACTTTAGTGGTGTTACAGCTTTCTGATCTAGCTTGTCCCTTGAAGAGCTGCAAATAATGATATCGAATGTAATCAGCTTTTCTTGTTGCTTTCGGAACCCAGGTGACATGCTATCAGACAAGCTACCTCTTAAGCATCCTCTTTAGCCTCTAAGGCTATAGATGAAAAAGGTTCAGGAAAAAGCAGCCCAAAGGACTCACTGCTTTTCCTCGAGCTTGATGACAATCCTCAAGTACCAGTCCTCAATGTTGGTTCCAACCAAACAAGGAGATCGCAGTGACCATCTACTATAGTCATAAGTAGATCAATACTCCAATCATTTAATCTGGCCTTTTATAAATGATTGGGCTCCCACTATTTTGCTCGAATTGACAACCCTTAAAAGTCGACCGGAAAATCACCAGATTTCCTTAGTGAGATGGGATCCTCATTCCAAACATGGCCTTGCATTCCACGGGGGTTGGATGTACTGCATAAGGTGACGCATGCTTCCTGAGGTAGGCACGCCGACCAATTGCAACTTGGCAATTCCCCTTTAAAGATAGTCTAGGCACTTTGTATCCAGAGGCTGGATACAACACAAAGCCCTAACCTCTTGAGGCTGCCTCTAGACTTTCCATCATGTGGTCCATCCACATATGAAATATCTAGTCAAGTCTAACTTGACTGTTATGCCAGGGCCAGCGATTTCCTTGTGGAAGGCATGTCCGTAATTTTAACTAGATTGGGGAAATCATTGTCACCACACGCCTCCTAAAGATAGATGGGTGTGTCCCACGAGAGTGGAAAATAGTGCACAACACCAATGATCGATAGTTTAACGAGGGCTATGAGTCAGAAGGCTATGATCACCATATGATCAGACTTGATATTCTAAGTGAGGGTTTTTGAGGTCTCACCAATAATTTTATCTTTCATATAACAATACAGGCATGCAATCCTATAATGAGTAGCATGAAAAATAAGAGATCACAGGCATGCTTTGAAACTGAGCAGAAAATAAACATGATATGGTTATAGCCCGATCATAGGTAACAACCCCTAGACCTAGACTAACCACCTGGCTACTCTAAGGCACAAGCCATGAGCCCATGGCACTAAGTTCTTGGCTTAACCCTGAGTGCTCTAAGGGCTATGCTCCAAACCCTAGGTGCACCGCCTAGGTCTTTAGCTCCAAGGTGATGACATAAAAATTCACAGTATATTTTGTGTCATTTGATTGGTCCTTTTGTGTCATATTCATGCTCTTTTGCTTGTTTTTAAGCCTTATATGTCAATTATTGCGAAATCTACACCATTTCATATTTTTCATCATTTTTAGGTAAAAAGTGCTATATTTTTATGGATTTTGAAAGATCTGAACACACGAATGGATTCCAGACGCCGAGACGAAGCCACCCATCAATTTTCATGCAAATCGGAGCAAGTTTGAAAATTACACCACGAGTGTAATTTTTATTACACTACCGTAATTTCTTCTCCAAAATACACATAAGCAAATTACGGCAGTGCCGTAATACAAATTACACTATCGTAATTTTTGCCCCAAAATCCATAGAAAAAATTATGACACTACCATAACAATCTTTACAGGCCGTAATTTCTGCCCAGAAATTTACATAACCAAATTACAACACTGCCGTAATCAAAATTACACTGCCGTAATTATATTTTTGAATGAGTCTTCCATCGCCTTCATAATCTAATTTTTTTTCAAAGCCGATTTTGAGAAATCCACGGCACCAATTCAAAAATCGTAGAAAGAGGAGTGTTCTATAAATCGAAGAGAAGATTTGAGGACAAGAATCATCCAATTTCATCACCAAACGAGGGAGAAATTGTAAAGGGCGTCCCTAGGGCTAGGCCTCTCACCGAGAGGCGTAGAGGCCACCTCAGGATATTAAATTTACAGGAAAGCTTCGCCCATAGGAGGAGAGGATATACCAAAAATTTCAGATCGAAAGGAGTTCAAACAAGGGGGAAATCGACGAAACAAATTTCGGGCGGAAGGTGAAAATTGCGTTTTACTGTAGCAGTTACTGTTCACGACTACTATAGCAGGTTACCATAGTAGATTACTGTAGCAACCCAAAAATTTGAAAAATCATGGGCAATGAAATTTTCACACCCCTGTGATTATAGTAAACCCTTGTTCCCTTGTTCCCTCTTTTATGATTTTGGTAGTGTAATTCTTTCCTTGGGACATGGGGGTGTGATGGGGGGCCAAGACCAGCTCCGCGGAAGTCCACTAGGGTCCGAAGGAAACCTCTCAGGTTTGGGTTTTCTCCATAGGATCCTACTTTCCTTATTTACATTGCATCGCATCATGATAGGTTAGATCCACCCCCAATCCAACATGTAGTTACATGTAAGTTTTACTTTCCTGTTTAAATAAAATGTTGCATCATGGTTGGTTAGAAGCATAGCACGTGTATTTGCACCTACAATACATAGGCAAAATTCGGCTCACAACTCACTCACCTAGTGAGCTCCAAGAAAGGAAAGTTCAGTTTCAACTCAGTTCAAACTTCCACCACTTTGAAGACTTGAGTTAAAGGGGCTTCATAAATCCTCAACTCCATTTCCAAATCAAGCTTTGGGCACCCACATCAACAAAGAAATCAGCCACAAAATCAAGATCTAATCAAGATCCACATTTCTCTCCCCAAATCAAGGAAACAAGGAGTTGGCGCCCAACACTTAAAGCAAGAATTCGAATTCCTCTCCACAAATGGAAGCCTCATCAATGTACAAGCCACCCATTCATTCCACTCAAATATGCGCCAGCCCTTGGAATTCAAAATTCAAAAACTTGCCTTGAAGGAGCCGGCCAAAGAAGGAAATACAACCATTAGCTTGTGCGCCCATTCCATGTAGCCCTCTTGCAATTAAATGATGAAATTTCTTTCTTATCCTTGCTTAGGCGCCTAGGGGGGAAAAGACATATGTAACCCCTAGTTGCTTTGCCTATATATTGTAGCCCTCATGCATCATATGCATTAGTGTTGTATCCCAAGTTGTTTGGTGTGTACCTTGGACTAATCCCCGGCAACGGCGCCAAAAACTTGTTGTGTTCGCAAGTTCACGGATACTTCGAAGTAATAAAAATATCGAAGCATAGAGACCTACGTGTTAATTACCAAATAGATGTTTTCTTACTAGCTAAGCAAGCCGAATATGATGAAAGTAAACTATGCTGAAAAGTATGCTAAAAAGATAATCAGAGAGAAATAACTGGGACTAGGGTTTCATCCTCCTTGATTCTAATGACTAGACATAAATAAAATGTCGCCAGACTAATCTTATCATGATAAAGGCTTAATTTACTTCACAAAGGGCTCATCTCACTTTCGTGCAGATAATCATGCATGGACTAATCCTCGCTTTCGCGCAAGATCTATCCCAATGCTTAAGATAAGTAAATCATCAATCAAAGAATTCAAAGATCACTTTCGTGCATCCGAGTCTCAACACAAGTTCTACTTATGGTTTTCTAACGTTTCGATCCTCACTTTCATGCAAGATCTCCACGTTTGACACAATAACTCAATCCTAGATTTAAATTATCTAACATGGAAGTTAAATCACTAAAAGTCAGAATTCAAAGAACAAACCTAATTTCTTACGATAAGTTCCAAACTCAATGAATTTTTAGGGTTCCAGATTTCACAATCAACCTTTCAGTCTATTTTGCAAAATTCTAAAACATGCATGATAAAATAAAACTATGAAGAATTAAAGAACAATCATTCACAAAAGTAGAATTATCATAACAAAGATTATTTTGACAAAAGAAAAGATTATCTAATCATTAAAAATCAAAGGGATTACACCCCATGTCCCAAAATATGTTTATGCATGCATGGAAGAGGAGGTACAATAATCCATGGTGTAGGAAATCAAAACAGAGGGCGCGAACAAATTACGGTATGACCGTAAAGAAGTTTACGGCCGTAATCTCACATGAACAGCGTAGGCGACTGGTGTTTTATTGATTTCTCCTCCGTCTGAACTCCGTTTGTTCTGATACATCTTGGGTGTCCTCTTCTCCTCCAGCTGAAGTTTCAGTATAAAAATCACAGCGCGAGGTGCCCTCTACACCTCTCGGCGTGAGGCCAAACCCTAACCACCTCTCTGTCAATTTCTCCCTCGATATTGGATAACAATTGGGGCTTTGGTTTCGTACATCTTCGCCTCTTTAAGACGAGTCCACAGCAACTTTTGGATCTCAATTTGGAGCTGTGGATCAAAAGTTATGGTCTACACAAGATTCAGCTCCGGAAAAATCGTGAATTTGGATGGAAATTACGGCCGTAAAAGGCGTTACGGCAGTGCCGAAATGTCTAAAATCTCTCGGGTGAATTCTGGGTCAAGATTACGGTACCTTAAACTTCTTTATGGCACTACCGTAATTTTCATTATGGTACCTTAAAATTCTTTACACTAGGGGGTGTAATTTTCGAACTTGCTCCGATTTGCATGAAAATTGGCATGCAGCTTGGTTTCGACGTCCTGAATCCATTCGTGCACTCAAATTCTTCAAAATCCATCAAAATATGGCACTTTTAACCTAAAAATCATGAAAAACTAAAATAGAAGTAGATTTTGCAATAATTGATAAGAATTGCATAAAAATTAGCAAAGTGGTAATAATATGACACAAAAAGATATACAAAATGGCATGAAATTTACTATAAATTTCAGTGTCATCGAACACATAAGGCTCAAACTTTGCTTGTCCTCAAGCAAAAACCAAAAATTGATCATAGCCATAGACTTTCTCATGGGAAATAAATTTCTAAAATACAATCACCAATGAAAAATCACACCAATTGCTTCATAAAATTTCAAATAAACATATCATTCTTTGAATTCAATTTTCAAGATCCACAACTAAATCAAATAAAACTTTGCAACTTGTACAATAAATAGAATATCAATCTCAAGACTTCATCTAGTTTCAATTCATAACTATCAACTTTTGTTTACAGAAATAGGATTTCCGAGATCTTTTTCCACTCACAAATTTTTTATTCCCTTTTTTGTTTCTATTTTTGTATCGTCCACATTCTCTAATTCGTTTACCATCTTTTTTTCTGGTGACGAAGTTAGAGTACACTGATCACATAATCAATGTAATAGAACTCATATCTTTTTAGTAGGAAGATTTTTACCAAAGATAGCGGAGTTAATGTGGATCGATTCCTCTTATGACATGCACCCCACATAGACACATGCTTTTTCTTTTTCTCTTTTCTCTCTTCCCCTGTTTTTTTTGTACTTCAACCCATGTCCTTCGGTACCACTGTCAATTTTACATAGTGCCAAGTAGGGGAGTCCTCACTTTATTTGGAACAAGGAATCTTTCTTCCCAACAAATAGCAAATAGCATGAATATCAACTAAATTGATCAATCAACATCGATTCAAAAATCATACTCATATGCTAGTTTTATTCAAAGAAATAGTTTCACTTTTAAACCAAATTCATCAAATAATACATCTACACAAAATCTCATTCATCAATCAATGAAAAATTTCAAAAGCAGATATGTATTAGAGAAATAAATTCAACATAATAGGTCTTGTCCTAATCTCTTGCATGAATTCTGAAAGTCCCCACATGAAGGGGGCGAAACCCTATGGCGCATATAAGAGGTTTTGAAAGCAACGGAAGCTAGGGTTTCTAAACAAAATCGCATGCATATCATATGATTAACTTGTAAAGATTAGACGACTCATACCAGTGCCATTTCTCTGATGGCGTCTTGGAAGCAGAAACCGAAAAAGCTTTCCTCCAAAAGGTGCGCACACAAGATGAAGATCGCCTACCCTTGTCGCTCCTTGTGCTAGCAAGGATCTCCAAGTGTCTTGATCGAATGGAAGGGAGTGAGATGACTTCCTTTTCTTTTCGAATCCTCTCCAAGGCTTCAACCTTTCACCACGCGAGAGAGAGCGTAGCCGTTCAGAGAGATGGGCGAGAGAGAGAGACAAGAATAGAATAATTCTATTCCTACATGAGGCGTGATCTCATTTGAGATCATGGTTTCTAAAAATAGAAACCCACACTCGCTCATGCGTTCACGCCAAGTGAACAAGTCGCAACCTCCTTTCCCCTTGAACCATGCGCTCACTCAATGAGCGGTTCATTTTGGTTTGGTTCAAAGACCAATTGACCCAAACGATTTGGTCTAGATCATATTAAACCCTAAAGGTTCAAGATCTAACCGTTCATCTCATGATGCTCCTGATCTCACTGATCTAGCATCCATTCTCTCGATCGAAGCTTACCGATCTCAAGCCCTAATCAATCAAACATGATTAGACCAGATCTCACTCACAATCAGAGATTAAATCCTCTTAAACTGAACTCAAACAATTCAGTCCACACGATCTGACTTAAGTAAGCCATATCATCAAATTGTGCGACCCTAAGGGTTTCCTTTAAATGTCGGTAACGACAACTTACATTATCACGATCAGTGAGGGGTATCTAGCAACACATCACTGTCTCCCGATATAAAGGAAAGAGTCTTCCAAGACTACACCCAAAACACAGCACAAGTGTGAATCAACTCACTAGGCATACATGATTCCTTTGCCACTGGATGTTCTTTATTGGACAAGCCTGTCAAGCATGTAACTCCAATATGATGAGCATGATTAGATCAGATGAACATAGTCACCTGGGTATGGCCATACACTTTCTCAATCATCTCATCCAGGGGGGCCCCTTCAGAACATCACACTCCTTAAACAAGGAGACGGCAATCCTATATCTATCACTAGTGTCCTAACCTGACTCATGATCATTATCCAAGATAGTCTATAACCATTATGTTTCAAATGATATTGAACTACCTCAAAACAATGACAATCATCATTTAGAAACACAAGTGATCTCAAGTCAGAGGACATGTGCCACTTGTTGCAATCAAGGATTATTCACATTGTGACAAGCAATTGAATATCCTAGTAGGGTCTGTCTAGTACATCCAATGTACCCATGAGTCTACATCTTATTCCATGCTCGAAGCATCCTATAAGATTAGAATACATATTAGTCTCAATCATATCAAGGCTGTCTCATGTTCACCAAGATATCTCGACTAAGGACAAAAGTGCATGTCAGCCTAGCTGAACAGCATTGAGACATTATTCAGAAGTATATGTATTGCAGCAGATAATATATCAACCTGAATAACAACCATTGCCTTTATAAACATAAGAGTTTATACATGATACTGATACAATCCCAAGGCCTCAAACATTAGCCTTAAGGGCATACCCCAACAATCTCCCACTTGCACTTAATCTAATGGTTGAGAAATCTCAAACCCATATTATTACAGTACTTCTCATGCTTCTGCTGCGCCAGAGGCTTGGTAAGCGGGTCAGCCAGATTGTCATCTGTATGAACCTTGCAGACTTTGATCTCGCCTCGATCAATGATCTCCCGGATCAAATGAAACCGTCTCTGTATGTGCTTGGACTTCTGGTGCGACCGTGGTTCCTTTGCTTGTGTGATTGCCCCAGTGTTATCACAGAAGATAACCAAAGGATCTGCACTCGAAGGAACAACACCAAGTTCCTGAATGAACTTGCGAATCCACACTGCCTCCTTGGATGCTTCCGAGGCTGCAACATACTCGGCTTCTGTTGTAGAATCAGCAACGATAGACTGTTTGAAACTCTTCCACACCACTGCTCCACCATTCAAGCTAAAAACATAGCCTGATTGCGATCGGAAATCATCCTGGTCAGATTGGAACGAAGCGTCAGTATATCCTTCAATACTGAGTTCTTCCTGACCTCCATATACCAAGAACATATCTTTGGTCCTCCGCAGATATTTTAAAATGTTCTTGACTGCAATCCAGTGCGCCTGACCTGGATTACTTTGGAATCGACTGGTCACGCTTAACCCGTAAGCGACGTCTGGGCGAGTACACAACATCGCATACATAATGGACCCAATAGCCGAAGCATAAGGCGTATTGTCCATTTCATCTTTCTCAGTCTGTGTTTGTGGACACTGACTCTTTGAAAGATTCAGACCATGTCTGACTGGAAGATATCCTCTTTTAGAATTCTCTAAATGAAATCTCTCCAGGACTTTATCGATGTAAGTACTCTGGCACAGCCCGAGAAGCCTCTTAGATCTATCCCTGTAGATCTTCACACCTAATACATAGGCTGCTTCTCCCAAATCTTTCATCTGAAAACATTTCCTTAACCATGCCTTAACCGCATGCATTTCAGGAATATCGTTTCCAATGATCAAGATGTCATCGACGTAGAGGACTAGGAAAGTAATCACGCTCCCACTAAACCTCTTATATACACACGGGTCATCCTCGTTCTTGATGAACCCAAAATCACTGATTGATTCATCAAAACGAATATTCCAGCTTCTTGATGCTTGTTTAAGTCCATAAATGGACTTCTTTAACTTGCATATCTTATGACGATCTGATGGATTAGTGAAACCTTCCGGTTGTGTCATATACACATCCTCATCCAATTTTCCATTAAGGAAAGCGGTCTTCACATCCATTTGCCATATCTCATAATCATAATATGCTGCTATCGCGAAAAGAATCCGAATAGACTTGAACATAACTACAGGTGAGAAAGTTTCATCATAATCTATCCCGTAGATTTGTTTGAAACCTTTCGCAACTAGCCTGCCTTTATAGGTAACCACATTACCATCCATGTCAATATTCTTCTTGAAGATCCATTTACAGCCTATAGGGATAACTCCCGGAGGCGGATCAACCAAATCCCAGACTTGGTTATCTGACATGGAGTCCATCTCGGCACGCATAGCTTCAAGCCATCTCGCTGAGTCCGGTCCACTGACCGCATCCGCATAAGTGAGGGGTTCATCATTATCAATGATGTAGACTCCGTCATAGCGCTCAGGCTGTCGACGAATCCTTCCCGATCTTCGCGGTTCCCGTGATATCTGAGCCTCAGGTTGTTCAATAACCTGTTCTACCGGCTCAGGCTCATCCAACTATGCTTGACTACTTTGTCCTTCCTCTGGATTCTCATCCAGCTTTATTTCTCTCCCACTGGCTTCTTGCAGAAGAAACTCCTTCTCAAGAAAAATGCCCGTCCGAGCAACAAGTACCTTGTTCTCTTTGGGATCGTAGAAATAATAAACCTTAGTTTTCTTAGGGTAACCGACAAAGATGCATTTCTCAGATCTGCTCTCTAGTTTCCCAGAGGCGAGCCTTTTTGACATAAGCCTCGCAACCCCAGATCTTGATAAATGTCAAGCTAGGCTGTTTCCCATACCATAATTCATATGGGGTCTTTGAAACTGCCTTGGATGGCACTCGGTTTAGTATCTTTGCAGCTGTCTCCAGTGCAAATCCCCAAAAGGAGTAAGGTAGAGTAGCCTGACTCATCATAGAACGAACCATATCCAGTAAGGTTCGGTTCCTCCTCTCGGATACACCATTCCATTGCGGTGTTCCTGGCGGAGTGAGCTGTGAGATAATCCCACACTCCTTCAGATTGTCAGTAAATTCTCGACTTAGGTATTCTCCACCTCGATCAGAACGAAGTGCCTTGATATTTCGGCCTAGCTGATTTTGTACTACATTTTTGAACTCTTTGAACTTGTCAAAAGATTCACTTTTATGTCTCATAAGATAGACATACCCATATCTACTGAAATCATCAGTAAAGGTAATGAAGTATGAATAGCCACCTCTGGCATGTTTACTAAATGGCCCACACACATCACTGTGTATAAGGTCAAGTAAACCTGAAGCCCTTTGACCTTTGTGAGGAAAAGGTGACTTCGTCATTTTGCCCATTAAACAAGCTTTGCATGTATCAATCTCCTCACAGGAAAATGATCCCAGCAGTCCATTGTCATGCAACCGCTTAATGCGTTTCTTGTTAATATGGCCTAAACGACTATGCCATAGCAAGGTGCTATCATCAGCATACTTGGCTTTCTTATTATCAATAGTTTGTATAGAACATTCCATGTCCAACATGAATAACCCATTGTTAATTGAACCAGTAGCATAAACAATATTATCCAAAGAAATAATACACTTTGAAATATTGCATTCAAAGGAAAACCCTTTCCTGACAAGAGAAGGAATAGAGATAATATTTTTAGTAATGCTAGGAACAAAGTAACAATTGTCTAGTTCCAATACAAGTCCAGATGGTAATGAGATGTAATATTCTCCTACAGCAACAGCAGCAACCCGTGCCCCGTTTCCAACTCGTAGGTCCACCTCATGCTGTCCCACCTGTCTTCTTCTCTTGAGTTCCTGTACATTTGAACAAATGTGAACTCCACATGCAGTGTCCAACACCCATGATATAGAAGAAGAGGATATCATGACTTCAGTCACAAAAATACCTGAGCCAGAAGCGATGCTTCCCTTCTTGTCTCCTTGGAGCGCTTTACAGTCCTTTTTCCAGTGACCCAGCTGGCCACAGTGGAAACATCTGTATTCCTTCGACCGCTTAACCTTCTGCTTCAGAGCCTTGTTGTAGTTCTTGACTGGGGCTTTGCCCTTCTTCCCCTTCTTCTTGTTCCTGAAAGGAACCATTAAGACAGAGGTTGAAGGCTTTCCCTTCAGAGTCTCCTCTGTAGTCAAGAGCATATTCAGCAACTCTGCCGGCGTACAGTCGATCTTGTTCATATTAAAATTAATAATGAACGGATCGAAAGAAGGCGGGAGAGACTGCAGAATAATGTCTACAGCAAGCTCCTGATTGATGGTATGTCCCAGTTTCTCTAGAGCCTCTTTGTGCCCAATCATCTTGAGCACATGAGCTCCCACTGGACTCCCTTCAGCCAGTTTGCTCTGAAAGAAAAGCTTGGTCAAATTATAGCGCTCAGTCCTCGCCTGTCCAGCATACAACATCTTGAGGTTTGCTATCATTTCTATAGTAGACATATCCTCATGCTGACGCTGCAGCTGTGGCGTCATAGACGCTAGCATCAGGCAAGCGACATCAATGCTATCATTGACATGCTTTTCATAGGCATCCCGAACCGCCCTTGCGGCGTTCGGAGCGGGTTGAGGCGGTATAGCCGTCTCGAGGACATACAGTTTCCTCTCAGCCTTAAGAACAATCTTAAGGTGTCCGAACCAGTCTGAGAAGTTTGGCTCAGCAAACTTCTCCCTTTCCAGTAGGGATCGCACATTGAAGCTCATGGTGTTCGTTGTTGCAGGAATCTACAACAATGCAAGAACAGCAAGGTCAGTATCAATGTTAAGAATCAATTCAGGACTTAAGAATGATTCCTTTTTCACTATTTTATCTGACTGAAAAATCCATTAAACAGTCCGAAAGAGTAAACACTCTTTTAGTGAGATGGGATCCAGATTTCATACTTGGTCTCCGCGTCCCGCTCAGGCGAGATAAGATGCACAGAGAGTACAAGCACTAATTTCTGGTAGGCAATCCCGGCCAATCGCCAACCCGTGCGATTCCCCTTCATCTGGGCAATCCAGCAGACTGTGCCAACTGAGTTGGTACAACACAGTCTCTGATCCCACAGATGGCTGCCTCCATATAGCTCACATATGCTCAGTATGTAGCCTACATGGTCAAGCTGACCTGACCTACTCCCTGGACCACCACGTGCTATGCTGAGCAACGAGAAGCGATAAATCCCTTCTCTGTAACACGCAGGTGTAATCCCGCACCGTCTGAAGATAGATGGACGTGCCCACTGAGTGGGTACAACACGGCTCCAACGAAAGTCAGAACAGTGAGGTTTCGCGTCAGAAGGCTTTACGTGCTTGATATTTAGCGTTGGATTTTAACGGTCTTTTATCTTCTTAACTATCATGCAATTCCTATGGTGATAGCAGAAGATAAACTCATGCATTTCTAATTATATAAGCAATAAATAGAAAGCATGCTGATCTTATGTGGTAAAAGCCCATTAAGCCTAAGTAAGACCTTAACCTAACTTAAGTCTTCACTTGCTTTCTTCATGGGACTTTTGCTTCTCATCTGGCCCAACCTAGGGCCCAAGCGCCAATTGCAGCTGAGGTGCGCCCACCAGGGAAAATGCGCCTGTCCCAGAGTCGAACCCTAGACCTCCCACCTGGTCAAGCCACTGCTGCATGCGCCTCTGCCATGTGTGCTTTGTGCTCTTGTCTGATCAAATTACAAATTAATCTATCTAGACAAGATTGACACGCAGGTCAATTACACTTTATAAATTAAATAACATGTGATTCGCAGATCACAATAAAAAAATTAATTTACAAGTTAATTCCAGGCACGCAGGCCCCAGCACAGCACACATTAATCGGGCAGCCCACATAAGATTAAATAAACAGGCATATGGTATTCAATCAACATGTGATCCATTTAAGAAAATAAAATATTTCGAAAACCCATTGGCATCTATTTTATTTTCCTTATGTGCCCTACTACCTTACAACGGTCCATTACTAGGGATCCACTCAACAGACCTAGTCAGATCCACTGCCCTTGCATGCACCAAGTCCTAACTGACTTGAGTCGACCAAATGGTCAACTATGCATGCGTCAAGGGCTGAACGACCACAATGAGGTCTGGCAAACGGGTGTGACCCCGGGCCTAACCCATGTGCGTTCATCGATTGTCTCAATCAGACATCGCTACACGCCTGTCCGCAGTCGACCTATAGCCACCTCGTGCTTGCGCACAGGTGCTATCTGGTCAACCCATCTAGGCTGTCAGATAGTCTGATCAGACTGGTTGGATCTAGACTCAACTGTGACTTCAACCCTAATAACCCGTCTAAGGGTTTAAAGCAGGCGCCACTTAGATCTAATGGTAAGCGCGCAAGTTATTTTGTTTCACGAAAAACATTGAACAACATGATGAAGCATGCGCCACCATGAAAATACAACATGTAAGTTTCGCATGTCACATATAGAGCTATCTAAGTTGCGCTAATATGGATCACACAAGCATCAAGCAACCATAAAAACATGCATGAACCTTAAGCTCTGATACCAATTGAAAGTCCCCACATGAAGGGGGCGAAACCCTATGGCGCATATAAGAGGTTTTGAAAGCAACGGAAGCTAGGGTTTCTAAACAAAATCGCATGCATATCATATGATTAACTTGTAAAGATTAGACGACTCATACCAGTGCCATTTCTCTGATGGCGTCTTGGAAGCAGAAACCGAAAAAGCTTTCCTCCAAAAGGTGCGCACACAAGATGAAGATCGCCTACCCTTGTCGCTCCTTGTGCTAGCAAGGATCTCCAAGTGTCTTGATCGAATGGAAGGGAGTGAGATGACTTCCTTTTCTTTTCGAATCCTCTCCAAGGCTTCAACCTTTCACCACGCGAGAGAGAGCGTAGCCGTTCAGAGAGATGGGCGAGAGAGAGAGACAAGAATAGAATAATTCTATTCCTACATGAGGCGTGATCTCATTTGAGATCATGGTTTCTAAAAATAGAAACCCACACTCGCTCATGCGTTCACGCCAAGTGAACAAGTCGCAACCTCCTTTCCCCTTGAACCATGCGCTCACTCAATGAGCGGTTCATTTTGGTTTGGTTCAAAGACCAATTGACCCAAACGATTTGGTCTAGATCATATTAAACCCTAAAGGTTCAAGATCTAACCGTTCATCTCATGATGCTCCTGATCTCACTGATCTAGCATCCATTCTCTCGATCGAAGCTTACCGATCTCAAGCCCTAATCAATCAAACATGATTAGACCAGATCTCACTCACAATCAGAGATTAAATCCCCTTAAACTGAACCCAAACAATTCAGTCCACACGATCTGACTTAAGTAAGCCATATCATCAAATTGTGCGACCCTAAGGGTTTCCTTTAAATGTCGGTAACGACAACTTACATTATCACGATCAGTGAGGGGTATCTAGCAACACTTCACTGTCTCCCGATATAAAGGAAAGAGTCTTCCAAGACTACACCCAAAACACAGCACAAGTGTGAATCAACTCACTAGGCATACATGATTCCTTTGCCACTGGATGTTCTTTATTGGACAAGCCTGTCAAGCATGTAACTCCAATATGATGAGCATGATTAGATCAGATGAACATAGTCACCTGGGTATGGCCATACACTTTCTCAATCATCTCATCCAGGGGGGCCCCTTCAGAACATCACACTCCTTAAACAAGGAGACGGCAATCCTATATCTATCACTAGTGTCCTAACCTGACTCATGATCATTATCCAAGATAGTCTATAACCATTATGTTTCAAATGATATTGAACTACCTCAAAACAATGACAATCATCATTTAGAAACACAAGTGATCTCAAGTCAGAGGACATGTGCCACTTGTTGCAATCAAGGATTATTCACATTGTGACAAGCAATTGAATATCCTAGTAGGGTCTGTCTAGTACATCCAATGTACCCATGAGTCTACATCTTATTCCATGCTCGAAGCATCCTATAAGATTAGAATACATATTAGTCTCAATCATATCAAGGCTGTCTCATGTTCACCAAGATATCTCGACTAAGGACAAAAGTGCATGTTAGCCTAGCTGAACAGCATTGAGACATTATTCAGAAGTATATGTATTGCAGTAGATAATATATCAACCTGAATAACAACCATTGCCTTTATAAACATAAGAGTTTATACATGATACTGATACAATCCCAAGGCCTCAAACATTAGCCTTAAGGGCATACCCCAACAAATTCATTTATCATCAAGAAAGTTCTACATTTCTATAAAAATTTTCAAACATCAATAATGTCAAAATTAAAAAGGTGTGAAACATCAAACTCATATATTCAAAAGATGAAAAGTGATAGATCCGTATAATCACATAAGGCTTAAACAATGCAATGGATGTAAAGTGATGGATCTAAGAGAGGAAAAGTGTAGATAATCATATCAAATCAAATAGTCACAAGAAAGTGCAAACAATACTCACAGAATTATATGGCAAGCTCTGACCAAAATACATAAGGCTCAGACCAAAAATAGTGTCGGGGCAGATGCTGCAAAGTCCAAAGGTGTGCCTTTTGAAAATTTTATAGATGCTAGCTGAAAAGCTGCTAGCAATGATGGTGATGGTGCCGACAGTAGAGTGAGTAATCTCTAGTGGCCTGCTAGAGATCACAGTCCTGGAGGTGAGATCGTCGGCCGATGGGTGTGAGAGATAGCCCTGCATAAAAAAAATTAGAGTCACAAATGAAGAGTCTGCTGCATAAATAAATCAAATTAATGGAAATAGAGGCAGTAGAAGAAGTAAGAATCTGCAGATGGTATAATCCAGTGTCAACGGCTGGAAACAATGACGTCAGAGGCAGATGGAGTGGTAGCTAGAGGTGGAAGACAGTTGCTTTTGAAGATTTTTGGATCTGGAGGCAAAATAAGCAATAATAGGTAGAAAGCAAACCAAACAGTTTTTAAATTTTTTATGAAAAGTAGCCATACCCAAAAATAAGATTTAATGATCCAAAAATAAAATGGACAGAACCATGTAATAGAATTAAAATTTTTCTTTTTAGATGTATGAAAAACAAAGGAGCAAAATCTTTCAGGAATTTAGGGCATCAGCAGAAAGTAGGCTATTACAAAAGTGCAAAAACTGCACAAAAGTTAATCAGATTCGAAAACTTGCCATGTGTCCTAAAATGATCAGAAAATATTTTCATGAAAATAACTATTCCACGAGATAGAACAACACACGAAATTCAAATTCCAAGTGAAAAATCAGGTTTTCAAGTCAACGAAACATCTTAAAAAGCTGCAGCAAAAGTGCTAATCAGATTAGTCAGAAAAAACTGCTGCATAAATTAATCAGAATCGAAAAGATGCTAGGTGTTTTAGAATGATCCATGGACTTTAAAATTCAGATGATAGACAAAGATGAGTACTTCCATGTGGTGCCAAAGATCAAAAATTTTCACAACCCAGTTTCTTAAAATCGCAGCAAGAAAACACCTACTCAGATAAGCAGAAAGCAGTTCAAAAATTACGGGCGTAATGTTCTTTACGGCAGTGCCGTAATGAACACAAAACTTCTTGGGTCAGATTATACAAGAAATACGGTACCGTAAACATGTTTATGGTACTGCCGTAAAATCAGTCACAGAAATTTTTTTTTTTTTTGAAAAATTCAAAATTTCAAAATTTCAAAAATTCAAAAATGCAAAAATTACGGTGCCATAAAATTGCTTACGGTACTGCCGTAAAATCCATAAAACTCTCGGGAAAGAAAACGGTGGAATTATGGCACCGTAAAGTAGATTACGGCAGTGCCGTATTTTGCCGTATTTTGCGCAAAATTTTATTTTCCTACAAAAAGAGAAGAAAAAATTAATTCAAAAATTAAACTAAAATAAAATAAACTAAACTAAGGTAAGAGTGCTTGGGTTACCTCCCAAGAAGAGCTAATTTTAGGTCCATAGCTTGACCAAAAATGAAAAATCATGGTGAAGCAGGTGAATCGGTACCAAAGTAAATACCATGGAATTTTTTGCATTTCCTTTGTCAAAAAATTTTAGCTACTAATCCAAAAATCCAGAATTGCATATAAATCACAATCAAAGTGACTTTCTTAAATATGCGGAAATCGAAATCAAAATTTTCAACTTCAATCAAAGGATACTCAATAATCTTCCTAAATTTATCAGAGAGCAAAATTATAAGTCCTTTATTTAGATTTATATTTTCAATTGCAATAGGACTTTGATCAAAAGATATTATCATTGGATCATCAAAATAATGTCTATGTCTCAAATTAGGTTCCTCAATAAAACATAGTTTCTCAAATAAGTTAGTAGACATGGGCAAATTATCAGAGTGAGAGATTATCAATACTCATAATTTTCAAATATTTTTCATGTCCTCATGCATATCATCAAATAATTTTTTTATTTCAAAGTTATCATCAAATTCAAGATGAGACTTTTCAAAATCAATTTTTGTATGCTTTTCCACAAACAATTCATCATCAGAATCAGAGTCAAATTCATCAAATTTCGCAAAAGAATTAATTTGAGAATCAATTTCCTCACATATATCAATAAACAGCTTATCATTAACTTCAAAATTTTCACCCAAATCAGATTGAGGTACATGAATATCACAATTTTCAAACTCATCAGATTTAACCATAAATGATATTTCATCAAAAGCATCAATTTCATCAAAAGAGGGTTTTTCAATGTCAATTTCCTCAACCTTTTCCAATAATACATTATCAAAAGAATCAATATCAAAATTATCAAAAGCAGAGTGAGATTCGCTATCAAACACAAAAGGCTCAATCTCAAAACAATCATGATCAGTGGGAGATTTTTCTAAATCAATCTTTTCACCTTCCAAATCAAACTCAAATAAACAATCATGTTGTGCTATTTGGGTTTCTAGCATTTCAGAATTAGCAGTTAAAGATTCTACCTCAGAAGCAAGCTGACTAATTGTTCCCTTTAGATTTTCAATTTCTTTATTTCAATTTGTCATGAGCTGGTTTTGATTTGACATGAATTTTTCAAACATTACCTCTAAGCTAGATTTTTCAGTGTCCTCAAAGCATGGTTTAGCAACATGATCAGAGCAATCATCATAAAAAGAAGTTTGGTTTTCCCAACTAAAATCATAATGATCATCTTGATACCATGAAGAATTAGAATTTGGAGGAATTAAAAATTTTCAATCAGAAGCATAATGATCAGAAGACTTACAAATATTACATATAACAAAATAAGAGTGTAATTTCGATATATCTACAAGAGTGCATCGTGAATCATCTTGTGGCATGTACACCTTACCTCTTTCAGTTGCCCACGAGTTGTAAAAAGACATATCTTCAAATCTTATCAAGAACAGAAAGATAATCCAACACCAATCAATTAAAATTTTTTTTTAGAATATATAAAAAAAGAGAAAAGATAAAACTCAAGAAAATTCACAAATGTGAAAATCCAAAACCTGCAAAAACAAAAAAAAAGTTAAATCTAAAACAAATAAAACCTAGTCTAGCAATACTAACAACTATTTTGATATTAACAAAACTAAGGTCCCGGCAACGGCGCCAAAAACTTGTTGTGTTCGCAAGTGCACGGATACTTCGAAGTAAAAAGAATATCGAACCACAGAGACCTACGTGTTAATTACCAAATAAATGTTTTCTAACTAGCTAAGCAAGCTGAATATGATGGAAGTAAACTATGCAGAAAAGTATGCTAAAAAGATAATCAGAGAGAAATAACTGGGGCTAGGGTTTCATCCTCCTTGATTCTAATGACTAGACATAAATAAAAGGTCGCCAGACTAATCTTATCATTATAAAGACTTAATTTACTTCACAAAGGGGTCATCTCACTTTTGTGAAGATAATCATGCATGGACCAATCCTCGCTTTCGTGCAAGATCTATCCCAACACTTAAGATAAGTAAATCATCAATCAAAGAATTCAAAGATCACTTTCGTGCATCCGAATTCTAAATTGATTATCTCAAGGATCACTTTCGTGCATCCGAGTCTCAACACAAGTTCTATTTATGGTTCTCTAATGTTCCGATCCTCACTTTCGTGCAAGATCTCCACGTTTGACACAATAACTCAATCCTAGATTTAAATTATCTAACATGGCAGTTAAATCACTAAAAATCAGAATTCAAAGAACAAACCTAATTTCTTACGATAAGTTCCAAACTCAATGAATTTTTAGGGTTCCAGATTTCACAATCAACCTTTCAGTCTATTTTGCAAAATCCTAAAACATGCATGATAAAATAAAACTATGAGGAATTAAAGAACAATCATTCACAAAAGTAGAATTATCATAACAAAGATTATTCTGACGAAAGAAAAGATTATCTAATCATTAAAAATCAAAGGGATTACACCCCATGTCCCAAAATATATTTAAGCATGCATGGAAGAGGAGGTACAATAATCCATGGTGTAGGAAATCAAAATAGAGGGAGAGAACAAATTACGATACGGCCGTAAAGAAGTTTACGGATGTAATCTCGCGTGAACAGTGTAGGCGACTGGTGTTTTGTTCATTTCTCCTCCTTTTGAACTCCTTTTGCTCTGAAACTTCTTGGGTGTCCTCCTCTCCTCTAGACAAAGCTTGAGTATAAAACTCACGGTGAGAGGTGCCGTCCACGCCTCTCGATGTGAGGCCAAACCCTAACCGCCTCTATGTCGATTGGTCCCTCAATATTGGATAAAAATTGGGGCTTTGGCTTCTTACATCTTCTCCTCTTTAATACGAGTCCACAGCAACTTTCAGATCTCAATTTGGAGCTCTGGATCAAAAGTTATGGTCTGCACAAGATTCGGCTCCGGAAAAATCGTGAATTTGGATGGAAATTACGGCTGTAAAAGGCTTTACGACAGTGCCGTAATGTCTGAAATCTCTCGGGCGAATTCTGGGTCAAGATTACGGTACCTTAAACTTCTTTACGGTACTACCATAATTTTCATTATGGTACCTTAAAATTCTTTACACCAGGGGGTGTAATTTTTGAACTTGCTCCGATTTGCATGAAAATTGGCATGCGGCATCGTTTCGACGTCCTGAATCCATTCGTGCGCTCAAATTCTTCAAAATCCATCAAAATATGGCACTTTTTATCTGAAAATCATGCAAAACTAAAATAGAAGTAGATTTTGCAATAATTGATAAGAAATGCATAAAAATAAGCAAAGTGGTAATAATGTGACACAAAAAGATATACAAAATGGCATGAAATTTACTATTAATTTCGGTGTCATCAATTAGCATGTAATGAAATTTGTCAAGTAGTTCCTAGAAATTGTAGTCTCTCGGTGCTTATGTCACCAAGTCTTCTTCTCCTTCACCTCTAATCACATCCACCATCCTCCCCTTCCATCTAGACGAGATCTCTACCTCCACTTCATCATCAAGCTGTGAGCCACTTCTCCTACAAGTGAAGCCGAGAGTTAACCTTCAACAAGTCTTTGAAAGAAATCCCCTTGGAGGCCGAAGTTCATCTTGAAGATCCCTTGAAGCCGAGTCCCATCTCTAGCAAGGATCTCCAAAAGCTAAGTGTTTTCAACTCTTCTCGGTTTTCCCCTCTTATTTCTTCAAGTTCAAGTCCTACACTAAGTTTCGATTCTTATAGGACATGGCATTTGGACTTGGAGCACTCTTGGTGCACCCTTCTCTCCACCCCTCCTCAACTAGTTTAGTCTTTCATATTGTCTTGGCAAGAGAACTTGGAGGCCTAACCTCCCTCTTGCACCCTTTTGTTTGTAAAGATTTAATATTTGCTGAAACAACTCACCCACGCCTGTGTGGGATTGCTGGAATGCCTGTGTGTAACCGACACCTTCCATCAGAGTAGGACCGGGAAGGTGACCCCCTCTATTCTCAAGGGGTCCACTGTAAGTCTCCTTTAAGATTCAGTAATTTAATTCTGCATTTTATTTCAGCATGTAGAGTAATTCGGTTTTCCAATTATAAAACTACAAAAACATCTATTTTCAAATCTGTTAGAGTAACTTCGGTTTTCTTAATATTATTATTAATAAAATCTTCAAAAATCGTTGTTTGCATGTTTTGTGATTTCTGCCCACATCAGTTTGGTATCAGAGCATAGGCTCTAGAGTAGATTTTTTAAAGCCCAAAACTTATTTTTCTACTACTAGAACGATTCTTGTGGTTTAGGGTGTTTGACACAATTGATTCCATAACACACTAAGGTTCATACATTTTTCGAAAAGATATATTCATTACAAAACTGCATCATGCAAACTAGAGCTAGAGCCCAACAAGAGAATCAACCCATGGATTTAACTGAGGCTATTAGACAACTTATACAAAAGTTAGATGGCATGAAAAATGATCTCCAAAACCTCAACACTAGGTTTGACACCTTTGAAACCCAACAAAGGACCCCAAGCCAACCTCCGAGTGAGGAAAACTTTGAACCTTTGGAAGACATGAACCGCCAACCTACCCCCCAATCCTATGGTTACTCCCCATACCGAGTGTAAGATCCAAGGATCTTAAGTCCTGGTAAGCATTATTTTTGATTTAAATAAAATTATTGACTGTGTTATTACTCTTGTGTGTTGATTGTTAATTTATAGTTAATTAATTAGAGCTTAATGGTTGTTAATTTTAATTAATTAACTAGCTTGTTGGACGTTAATTAACTGGTTTAATGATTATTAAATTGTGATTTATATTGGTTGTTAATTTATTGAAAATTAATTAGAGATTAATGGTTGATTATTAGTTGTTAATTTAGGATAAATTAATTAGACCTTATTGGATATTAATTAAATCCTTATTGGATTTGCGTTTAAGTGAAGTAATTAATTGGATGTTAATTTAAACTCTTATTGGATGTTCACTTAAACTAAGGGTTATTGGGTTACACTTAAATTAGATTTAAAATTTGAATTAGCTAGTTAAAGGGGTTAAAACCTATTTGAATTAATGGGTTAATGGGTTAAAAATTTAAAACCAAAATTTTTAGTTAGTAATTCGGTTAGGGTGAGATTATTGGCGATTTTTGGAGTCTTGAGAAAACTTTGGGCGACGGCTAGGAAGAAGGAGGCGACTTTGGTGTTCTTGGAATTTTGAGGTGATTTTCTTCATCTTCTTCCCTTGGCGATTTTCTTTGAAGTGAAGAAATTTCCTTGGCAAGTTCTTGGAGATTCCTTGGGCGACTTAAAGACTTTAGGCAATTTTGTAGAGGTTTTTCACCTTGGTGTTCACGGTTCAAGGTGAGTGGGGTGTCTTAATTGAGTTTTGTCCACTTAATCTTGTTAGATGATACCATTATTTGTTTGGAATCTTTGCATGCTAAAACCAAAAACTCAAGATTTCACCTTGTTATGAAAACCTCAATTTCCATGTTTAAAACCGAAACTTTGATGTTAGTTATGAAAACCAAAACAAAACATAATCTTGATGATTGTTTAACCGAAATTTTGTATAGGTAGGTATCTCATGAAAACCGAAACTTGTAGCATGAAATTTAAGGTATTTTATAGGGAATTTTGGTAGCATTAAATCATTGAATTTTTATATGATTTTGGTAATATTAAATCAGTGATTTTGTAGTATGAAGTTCATGTTAATCAAGGAGTAAATTAAATAGATAATATGTATGAAAACCGAATTTGTGATAATATAAATGGAAACCGAATTGTTTGTGAAAACCGAATTTTGATGTTTGTAGTTACATGGGGTAATTTGTAAAATTATATGGATATATGTTTTAGTTTTATGTAATTTTTATGGATGCTTGTTAACTGCAATGTTGAGAAATTGTTTGAGAAATTTGGGTGATAACCTAGTAAGGTTTGACTGAACTAATCAGCATGAAACCTAAGGACCACACTACATTATATGATTGTTAATATTATGTAATTATGTGATTTTTAAATATTAGGTGTTTATGTGATTTTTGGAATATTATGTTGTTATGTGATTTGTGAACATTATGTGGTTAGGAGATTTTTGAAAATTATGTGATTATGGGAATTTTGAATATTATGTGTTATGTGTTGGTTAGGACTATGGCTAAGTGTAACCGTGTACTCATAGGATAGTCCTTATGTGATATGTTAAGGGTTTGAATTTCAGCCCTGTATTTGATATGTGAGGAGGTTGATGTTCAGCCTGCCTATTATGATTATTGTGATGGGGGTTGATGTTCAGCCTGCCCGATATGATTTTTGTGATGACTATCCTAGAGTCTAGTTGACACTTAGGAGTCCACCTTTGTGAAATATGAAATAAGATATGTCTGTTGTCCAGTAGGAACCTTTTGGGAGAACGGGTTTTGACGCAAAGTGCCATGTCTTGGTCGGACAGGGGCCACCTCTTGATGTCATTACTCTTTTATGTTATGGGGTGATATAAGACGCAAAGTGCCATGTCTTGATCAGACAGGGGCCACCTCTTGATGTCATCACTCTCATGTTGTGATATGGGGTGTCGTAGAGCAAAGTGCCACGTCATGACCTGGCGGGGGCCACCTCTTGAATCTACACACAATCCATCGATGTGTTATGGGGTGATAGAGCAAAGTGCCACGTCGTGACCTGGCGGGGGGCCACCTCTTGATTCTACTCACTATCCATGTTTATGTGTTGCACGAGATTTTGCAGCTCCCAGTGCTTTGGCCAAGCCGGGTTAGACCATATTGGTCACTACTGATTATGCTGGACAACTAGGTTAATTAAGTATGGTGTGTTTAGTTGGTTTAGAATATATGTGTTTAATTGGTTTAGAGTATAACTCTAGAACCTGAGTTTGTTATATGTTGGTGTGTACATCTGACTGTCTATATGACTTCTGTTTCTTTATTTTGTTATATGTTGACATAATGTTCTGTTGAAGATTTTTAAAATAATCTGCCTATATTTTTGAATGTATGTTCTGGATGGTCGATTTAGACTATCCACTCACTGGGCTGTGTAGCTCACCCCTCACTATTTTCAGGCATAGAGCAGGGGCGCATTTCTTGAGTGCATTGGCGTGGATAATTATGCTGTTTGCTGTTTTAAGAACTTTTGTGCTTAATTCTTGGGGCCGGTTGTGGCCTTAACATGAATTATATGAACTATGTGAACCATGTGAACTATGTGAATTGTGTTGCCGGTTATGGCAGTCTTATGAGTTTGATTTTTGTGTCACCGCGGGCTTCAGCCTGGTTTCGGTGTTTGGTATGAGTTTATAAAATCGACTTTGTGGCTTTGCTTTGAATTTCGAATCGAATTATATTTATGCCACCGGATTTGATATAACTGTTGCCTTGCATATGTCTAGTGCAAGGATTGCGTGGTGGCAGGTACCCTTATGTGATTTATGAGATTTGTGTTTTGTGGATATTTATATGTATGGAATTTCGAAATTTTCAGATCGTGTTTTCTTGAACTCGGTTTTACCTAGCATATGAATCGATCTTATATGAAACATCCTGTATCATTCATGAACTGTGCCATTTGTTTGGGGTTAAGATAACGGGATGTTACACCGAGTGGAATGGGCAACTTGCTCAAACCCCACTCAACCAAAGACCTAGGAACTTTGATGTGCACCGAGCTGTCAAGCTTAACCCACCTGCTTTTAGTGGAACCCTAGATCCTAGGGAATTCATAGACTGGGTCACCCAGCTTGTGCGATATTTTGTGTGGAGCCAAGTTCCTGATCAAGACAAAGTGAACCTAGCGACATGTCTCCTAGAAGGATCAGCTAGGTTATATTGGACCCATGTAGAAAGAACACTCCAGTATCCTATTGAGAGATGGGAGCACATGCATTTTCGGTTGAGAGAAAAGTATGTTCCTCAATACTATCGAAATAAGCTTCTTGACCAACTTAGCGGACATACCCAAGGTAGCTCAACTGTCTCCGAGTACATGACCAAGTTAGAAGAGCTTCTCCTTAGATGTGAAATCACTGAAGACCCAAAGCTCACTCTGAGTAGGTTTAAAAATGGTCTTAGACCAGACATCAAGAGAAGCCTAACCTATTACCAGATAGATAGCTTAGAGTTAGCCTACCAAAGAGCTCTAGAGGTTGAACAAGAAATTAAGACTAGAAAGGAGTTCACACCCAATAGACCTTTCCTAAGAAATCCCCAAACTAATTCCCCTAGCCCAAGCCAACCTCGACCGAGGCCAACTCAAGTTGTAGAACCAAGTAAACCTCAACCCAAGCCAAACCAAGTTACAGGATCCAGTAGATTTGTCTGCCACAACTGTAAATAGCCTAGACACATAGCTAGAGACTACACCAAAAGGTTTCTCATCATAGAAGAAGACCCCTTAGAACCTGAGGCAACCCCTGAAGAAGAATTAGACCAAGATCCCAACTTTCAAAACATAGAATACCAAGATCTTGACACTGATGACTTTGCCCATAACACCTTTGGGGTAGTAAGATGCAACCTAGTCAAACCTATTCCCACTGAGGACTGGAGAAGGACAAGCATCTTCCATACTTACACCAAATGCCATGGTCACATGTGCAAGGTTGTAATCGATGGAGGAAGTAGTGTCAATGCCGTTTCTCATGTAGTTGTGGTCAAACTTAAGTTAAAACTAGAGCCACATCCAAACCCCTATAGCATCTCATGGGTCAACCAAAATAGTGTACCTGTCACCCATTGATGTCTTGTGCCCCTCCAATTCGGCACCTATCAAGGACAGATTTGGTGTGATGTCATCACCATAGACGTCGCACAAGTCCTTCTAGGTCGCCCCTGGCTATATGACATGGATGTGATCCACTATGGCCGCACCAATACATATGTCTTTAGCCAAGATGGGCAAAAGATTAGGTTGAAACCTACCCTACCCAAGGAGCTTAGAGCCTCAACCAATAAGGGTAAGATAGAGGAAACCAAGTCTAGCACACCCACCATCCAACTTATCCGTCCCCAAGCTTTCACTAAGGAAATCCAAGAAACCCAACCTATCTATTCCTTAGTCTTTAAGGAACCCAACCCTGACCAAGAGGATAAGCCACCCCCTGAGATAGAAGCTCTCCTCTCAAACTATAGTGAGTTAATCCCAAAGGAGCTACCCATAGGCTTACCCCCTCTTAGGGACATCCAGCATAACATAGACCTTGTCCCGGGCTCAACCTTACCTAACCTACCCCATTAAAGGATGAGCCCCACTGAACATGAGGAACTTAAGAGACAGGTAGATGACCTCCTATCTAAGGGACACATTAGGGAAAGCCTAAGCCCTTGCGCAGTCCAAGCCCTTCTTACCCCAAAGAAGGATGGAAGCTAGCGCATGTGTATTGACTGTAGGGCTATCAATAAGATAACTATGAAATATAGGTTCCCTATCCCAAGACTAGATCTTTCTAGATCTTTCTAGAAAGGTGATAAGCCATGTCAGCCAGATCTTTCTAGACCTTGTTCACCTTCACCATATAGGCCACCTATACCTTTTCCCTAGAGGATTGTCCAAGCCAAGTTAGATAAGCAGTTTGGGAAATTTCTTGATGTCTTAAAAAAGTTTTATATTAACATTCCATTCACCGAAGCTTTATCTCAAATGCCCTCATATGCTAAGTTTTTGAAAGAAATTTTGTCTAATAAGGCAAAGATAGAGGAATATGGCACTGTGGCTTTAACTGAAGAGTGTAGTGCTATTATTCAAAACAAGTTGCCACCAAAATTAAAAGATCCAGGTAGTTTCTCTATTCCTTGTTCAATTGGGAGTATGACTTTTGACCGAGCCTTATGTGATTTGGGTGCTAGTGTAAGCCTAATGTCTTTATCTATTTGTAGGAAACTAGACATGGGAAAGCTTAAACCAACTTCAATATCTTTGTAGCTCACTGATTCATCGGTAAAGCATCCAGTTGGTATTTTAGAAAATGTTCCATTTCAAATAGGTAAGTATTTCATACCAGCAGATTTCGTAGTTCTTGAAATGGAAGAAAGTTCCAAAAATCCAATCATTCTTGGTAGACCTTTTTCAACCACAGCTGGAGCAGTCATTGGTGTTAGGAAAGGAAAACTCACATTTGATATTTGTGAAAATTTAATTGAGTTTGATTTAACAAATTCATTGAAAAAAGCATCACATTCAGGATCATGTTGTAGTATCGATGTAATAGATGATGTTGTTAGTGATATGCATAATTTGTTTGATGAACCCTCTAATATTGAGACTGACACATTTTCTGAGTGTTTGAGTAGAGGATTTCAGGAGAAAACTGTTTCAAAAACTGAAAAGATAAAGAAGAAGAGACAGAGAAGAAGAGAAAGATTGAAACTGCTTAAGAAAAGAAAAAGGTTCTTGGCTAAAGTTGGACACTGTTTCTTGAATGAGCCTTATGTTGTCAGAGGCGTTGAACAAAACAAAGAGAAATCAGAATGGTGACTGAAAGCACCACCACGATAAAATCTGAGTGCAGAATGGCCAAGCTAATGACCTTTAAATTAGCACTTCTTAGGAGGCAACCCAAGCACTCTTAGCTTAGTTTCTTTTATGTTAGTTTCTTTTAACAGTTAATTTTTCTTCTCTTTTTGCAGGTAAAATTGAGTTTGGTACAAAATTACGGTTCCGTAAGTCTTTTCATGGTACCGTAATTTTTCATAAAAAAATAAAATTTGGTTTGGACCCGAGGACATAGAGGAGATTGGATTTGACACGGTCGAGTAGAGCTCTATGAGTATCTTTTTCCTACCTATTTGCATTTAATCTTTTATATTTTTCTGATGATTCATGGGTTCATATGGATGGATAAATCCTTCAAACTTCTTATTTTCGCCGATGCTATCTGACCTCGCCATAGTTTGACTCTCTCATGATTCAATTGGGTTGTATTGATATATTCTGAGTATGAATTTCTGATATTCATTCGATTTGGTTGTTGATGACACCAAAATATCTAGTATATTTTGTATCATTTTATATATCTTTTCATGCTAAATTGAAGCTCTTTTGCTTATTTTTTATGCCAAATTTATCAAGTATTGCAAAATCTACTTCTATTTTGGTTTTTCATGATTTTTAGGTAAAAAGGTACTATTTTTAGGCATTTTCAAGCAAAATCAAACACATGGAAGAGTTACCATCATCAAGAAGAGGATACATGACAAATTTCAAGCAAAATGGAGCCACGAACCAAAATACGGTAGGACCGTAATTCAGAGCACTGCCGTATTTTGGCTAATTTTTCATCAGAAGATTTTACAAAAATTATGGCACTACCGTAAGAATTTACATGGGTCATAATCTGAAGCGCTTTCAAACCAGAGATATTCACTGAAATTACGGCACTGCCGTAAACCATTTTACGGGCCGTAATTTCCAGACGTTTTCGACTAGAAAGTTTTACAGAAATTACGGTACTACCATAATATTTTTTACAGGCCGTAATTTTGACTCAGGGTTCATAGAACCAAATTACGGCATGGCCGTAATTTAAATTACGACCGTAATTTTAACCTGGACACGCTAGTTTATTCGGCCTGATTCTTGCGCGGACCATATCTTAAGATCCAGACATCCAAATTGAGATCTGAAAGAAGCTACGGACTCGACTTGATGAGGCGAAGATAAAGGGACCAAAAGCCCTAATTTTTATGAGGAATCGTGGGAGCAATTGATAGAGAGGTCCTTAGGGCTCGGCCTCCCGCCGAGAGGCGTAAAGACCACCTCAGGCCGTGATTTTTACACAGAAGCTTCGCCTGGAGGAGGAGAGGATACCATAGAAGTTTTAGAGCAAAAGGAGTTTGATTGGCCATACCCAAAAAGAAGATTTAATGTTCCAAAAAGAAAATGAACAGAACCATGTAATAGAATGAAACTTGTTCTTTCCGAGCGTATGAAAAATAAAGGATCAAAATCTTTCAGGAATTTAGGGTATCAACAGAAAGAAGGCTAATCAGATTACAAAATTAAAAATTGTACAAAAGTTAATCAAATTCGAATTTAGATTTTTTGATATTCATTCGATTTGGTTGTATAAGATGATATGATGATAGTTCGATTTAGTTGTATGTGATGTTCTAATATTTGGGATTGACACTTTGTGATTTGTATGATGTATGACTAGGTTAATCTAATGATGATTTTAGTTCTAATTTAGTAATGATGTGATAAATGCCAGTGTGGTTTGTTCTAATCATGAAAATACTGCTGTTATCATGCCAAAATTTTTCTTGATGATAAATTACTGATCATGACAATACTTGAGAATTGGAAATAGACCTAATATGCTGAATTTTTTTCTTTGATATAATTTATCTGTTGGAATTTTCCATTGATTAATACATGAAGTTTTGGGTAAATATATTGTTTAATGAAATAAATTTGAAAGAGAAACAACTCCTTTAAACAAAATGAGCATATATTGTATGGTTTTTGGGTTGATATCAATTGATTAAACCTAGTAGATCATTAAAGTCCATCTTGTCATTTGTTGGAAAGAAAGAATCCGAAATCCAAAAAGGAAAGTGACTCCCCTATTTGGCACTACGTAAAATTGGCAGTGGGACCTAATGTTGGTGTATATGTCCTGAGACCTATATTTGGTCAAACTATGTACTACTTGACTTTGATATTTCTTATATCATCCTGGCATTGTCATTATCAATGTTTGTCTACACCTGCGATTGTGTACTTACATGATAATGTCCCTAGAGACAGATTGGATCTGTGCTCAAAAAATTGTCCCTAGTCGATGTACCTGAGTGGATATAGGACAACCCTAGTACCTGTGAGACTGGTATATGGGTTGGTTAGGCATGAGGTGCTAACGCAGACATATGGGTATATCATTGGTAGATATGCTGGACAAGACCCGCTATGAGGCAATGACTTAGTGTCATGAGTTATCCTCACAAGTGATAGGAGATCCATTGATCCTAAAACATGAGGTCATTGACTCTTCTGTATGGTTAGGGACATACTTTGATGCAACCCAACACCTCACCGTAATAGGGAGGTTATAAAGGTTGTCATTGAGTATGTCACGACCCATATTAGAAGATCAATGTACAAACAAAAGGATTTGCCCCTTCCTGAGGGAGGTTTGATATCCATGGAGCTCCTCTATGGTTTTATGACTGAAAGTGTATGGCCATACCCAGGTGAAGACCTGATTTAGTCATAGCTATGTGATTGGGTGAAAACAAGTGATGACACACTTGTCCAATCAGATATCAGTTTGGCAAAGGGATTGTAATGTATCTGCACCTAGTCGCGATGATGGGGATGTCGATGTCGATATCCATTCCGATAATTTGGGTAGCAGCGATGCACTGCTAGGTGCCACTCACTACTTGTGGTGACCTTAGGTCAGCACTGCCAACGTCAAAGGAACCTACAGGGTAGCACACCAAGATACTCAAGTTCTCGTATTGATTGGGAAATCTTATGATCGAGTTATTGGATAACTCGGATCCATTTTAGAGATTTCATCAGCGCCAATGTGCCTGATGAGATGGAAGAAACTTATTGAAGCCAACTTCCATTTTTGGCATATTGACCAATGTAACTATGGTTAGACTCATTTGACCTAGGGTTAAGTTGCATTGGATCCAATGACTTGGTTAACATGCATAATGGACCTTTGGCTAGGCCCATTGCTATGTTGGGCTTGCTAATAAGTTGTCATGAAGAGATAGGAGCCTAAAACGGTATAATGGGGAGAATCTATCCATAAAGGCACCTAAGGGGCATAATGGGGTGATGCTTGGTGCCTTTGCTTCATTAGGAAGTAAAGGGCACCTAGCCCTTCATCCTTTGATGGAATGAATGCCTCTAAGGCATGTCTTGGGCTGATATGGCTATTGGGCAAATATGGATAGGTTGAATGAGGTTTATGGTAATGTTTTGTAGACTTTCCTTGCATTAAACTCTAATTGTCAACCTCTCATCCTAGCCGCCCACTTGTCATGATCATAGCCCTCCCCAAACTGCCTCTCCTTGTTATAAAATAGACCCCTTGCCGCCCCTCTTTGAGTTTGATTCCTTGGAGGAGTAAAGACACATAGAAGGGCAAGGGTGCAAGAGTTTCAAGGTGGCGGCGCAATCTCTTCCATCTTCCTAGCCGCAAGCATGTCTTCTCTCCTTCTCCTCTCTTGGCGCAAGTTGTAGGAGTACTTGGTGGCTTTACCTCCCTCCTTCTCCATGGCGCATCTTCCCTTGAAGGTGGTGCAAGTATTGAAGAAAGGCATCTTAGGCTTGGATCTTCTTCCCGGGCTAGCACCGGGCGAGGAAGAAGAGAGCTCGAGGCATCCATGTGTGTGAGACTGCAGAGGGCGAACACTTGGGCGCCTACCTTGACATCAATCTCCTCGCTCACTCTAGGTACTTTCTATCACATTGTGTCGACCCCCTCGCTTGACGATCTTCACTGGGTTTTTGGGACTGACCTGTTTCAGGGATATTCTTCCGCTGTGCAATGTGAATGTAATGTCTATCTTTGTGAAAATTGTAAAATATCCCCGGGGTTTCGCAACAGTGGTATCAGAGCGACTTGCGAGCCTCAAACGAGGTTTCTTTCATACTTTTCTATGCTCACATGCCATATTTCAATTTTCGCAAATTGCATATTATCATGGCGCATGGTTTTTCTTAAATAGAAAAATTGAAGTTTCTTGTTCCTATCCTCTATTCAATCTCTTTTGGATTTTTGGATTGTTTTTCTTGATTGATTTAAGATCAAAGGCGCACGTAATTTTATCAAGTTGGACGAGCATTGTGTCTTCGGACTAGCCGAGTCTCTTGATCTGACAAAATTGCCAGCCGATAGGATCCATAAAATCATTATGAAAAATTAATTGCAAATAACCAAAAGATTTGTGATAAAAAGATGAGGAAAAGAGACTTGTTTTATGAAAAAGTAAAATTTTAGATTTTATGTTTTTCATGAGCATGTAGAATTGCATAAATAAGTACTTTGATTGTGCATGATGGTGTGATCATGAGTCAAGCCCCTTTGCATGCCTGTGATGTATTCCTGTGAGGCCTGCGTGCCGCCCATCTTTTTCTTTTATTTTGTAAAAATCAAGATGAAGATTAAGGGGGCGAATCCTACTTGAATCTTGGCACATGCAAGAAGCTTGCGCACCTTGCTTGGTGGCACAACAAACATCCACAATGGTGGCGCATATTTGCTTGGAGGCGCAAGTTAGGGTTTGGCCGAGCCTTGTGCTTATGTGCTATCCCTCTTGTGGCTTGCAAGATGGAGGTTCATCCTTGGAAGACCTTGGAGCCAACCTTGAAGATCAAGATAGAGGTCGGCTAGGTTAGGTCTTGTCTTTGGGGCTTGAATCCTAGGTCAAGAGTTGAACCTCCTTTTGGCATGGGTTGGTTTAATGTCTTGAATGGGCTATGATCACATCATCTCGTTACTACTTTCATTATCTGCTAAAGCATGCCTGTGATGTTTTATCATTATGTTATCACTATAAGATTGCATGCCTGTAATGTTAGACATAAGATAAAACAGAGTTGATGAGACCTCAAAAACCCTCGAATAAAAATATTATGTCTAGTAGCCTTCTAATGCGTAGCCCTCATCAAACTATCGATCAGTGGTGTTGTGAACTGTTTCCCACCCTCGTGGGACACACCCACTTATCTTTAGTTGGTCTGTGGTGGCAATGGTTTCCCCAGTCTGTTTAACTAGGTGCGCCTTCGTAAGGAATCTCGTTGGCCCTAGGCATAACTATTAGGAATGGACTTGACTAGATTCTCATATGTGCTGGGCACATGATGAAACTGTAGAGGCATCATTAAGAGGTTAGGGTTTCATTCCAGCCTTCGCTGGATATGAAATGCCTAGACTGTCTCAATAAGGGGAATTGCTTGGAGCAATCGGCCGGCGTACCCACCTTGGGAAGCATGGGTCACTTTGTGCATCTCATCCCACCCTCGTGGGACGCAAAGCCCTATGTGGAATAAGGATTCCATCTCACTAGGAAATCTTGAATTTCCCGAATGACTTTGTGGGTTGTTAATTTTTGTATTCCGCAAGTGCACGGACACTTGAAGTAATAAAGAAGGATATCAAACCACAGAGACCTTATTGTTTAGTACCAAATAGTTGTATTCTTACTAGCTAAGCAACCGAATAATAGCAAAGCAATGATGGAAAACACATGAAATCAGATAATCATAGAGAAACATTGGGACTAGGGTTTCATCGTCCTTAATTCTAATGACTATATTTAAATAAAAGGTCGTCAGACTAATTTTATCATGATAAAGACTTAATTTACTTCATAAAGAGATCATCTCACTTTCGTGCAGACAATCATGCAGGGATCAATCCTCGCTTTCGTGCAAGATCTATCCCAACGCTGAAGATAAGTAAATCATCAATCAAAGAATTCAAAGATCACTTTCGTGCATCCGAATTCTAAGTTGATTGTCTCGAGTGGAATCTCAAGGATCACTTTCGTGCATCCGAGACTCAACACAAGTTCTACTTATGGTTTTCTGACGACTTGATCCTCACTTTCGTGCAAGATCAAATCAAGTCTAACACAATAACTCAACCTTAGATTCAAATTATCAACATGGCAATAAGATCACTAAAATCAAATAATTAAGAACTAACCTAATGTCTTACGGAAAGTTCCTAACATGCAATTCTAGGATACTAAGTTATCAAGCAAGTCACCTTTTGGTCCTTATTGCGAGAACTCTAAAACATCAATCTATGGAGAATCAAAGTACAATTATTCACATAAGTAAAATTATCATCATAAAACTATTATGACAAAGATAAAAAGTTATCTAATCATTAAGAAATCAAAGGGGATTACACCCCATGTCCCAAATATGTTTAAGCTTGCATGGAAGAAGAAATACAACAAGCCATTGTTTAGAACGATCAGAAAACAAAAAGAAGGGAGAATTAACATTACAACACGGCTGTAATAGAAATTACAGCCGTAATTATGCGAGTGAACAGTTCCGGTGCCGCTCTTTCATTGATTTCTCCTACAATAGAACTCCTCTTGCTCTAAAATGTCTAGGCTGTTGTCTCCTCCTCCAAACGAAGCTTCTGTGTAAAAATCACATCCTGAGGTGGTGGTCTCTATGCCTCTCGGTGTGAGGCCAAACCCTAAGCGCCTCTCTTTTGATTTCTCTCTCAATACTGGATACAAATTCGTGCTTCTACTTCGTGCATCTTCTCCTCCTTATGATGAGTCCGCAGCATCTTTTGGATCTCAATTTGGATGTCTGGATCAAAAGATATGGTCCGCGCAAAATTCGGGCTTCAAATAGTCCGTGAAAATCGTGAATTTGGGATCAAATTACGACCGTAAAATAAATTACGGCAGTGCCGTATCTTAGTTTTGTGAACCCTGAGTCAAAATTACAGCCCGTGAAACATATTACGACCGTGCCATAAAATTAGACGAGTTATTTGGTCTGAAATCTCTGGAAAATACAGCTCATAAAATGGTTTACGGTAGTGCTGTAAAATCAGGAAAACTTTTTGATCTGAAAATCCACCAAATTACGGCAGCACTATGATATTACGGTATCATACGGAAATAAGGTACCGTAATATAGAATTTGGCAGTGTCGTACTTTGGTCTTTTGCTCTGATTTGAGTGAAATTTGTTATGTGGACTCCTCTTGATAATGGTAACTCTTCCATAAAAATAAGCAAAAGATCTTCAATTGAGCATGCAAAGACATATAAAATGATACAAAATATACTATATATTATGGTGTCATCATTAATTCAATTAAAATAGTAGGAGCCACAGTCATTTTGAAACAAGTCCAGTTCAACTGACTTCAAGTAGTACTAATCTGCTGTTTCTTGGTTGTTATAGAACAATGGCTACGAACACTAGCGGATTGACACTGTGATCCCTTTTAGACAGGGATAAGTTGGTTGGATCCAACTTTATGGACTGGCATCGGAACTTGTGGATAGCCCTCAAGCTCGAGAAGAAGCTGTATGTCCTTGAGCAGCCTCTTCGTGCGACTCCTGCGCCTAATGCCCGAGCGGCAGACAGGGATGCTTTTAGAAAGCATCAGGATGACTCTTTGGAGGTAGAATGTCTCATGCTAGCCACTATGGCACCTGAACTTCAGGTGTAATATGAGGAGTAGAACGCTTTTCAGATGATTACTCATTTGAAATAGATGTTCGAGGCTCAGGCTAGGACGGAGAGATATGACACTGCCAAAGCAGTCTTTTGGTGCAAGTTGTCTGAAAGTGCACCAATGAGACCCCATGTTCTCAAGTTGATTGGGAATGTGGATCATCTCAGGAGACTGGGACACACAATAGACAACGAGCTGTTTGTGGATCTTATTTTGCAGTCCTTGCCCCCTAGCTTCAGGCTATTTTTTATAAACTTCAACATGAACCGGATTGAATGCACGAGGGAGGAACTACTAAATATGCTCCAAATAGCCGAGCGTGAAATGGGTAAGACCAAACCCAATTTTGTTCTTTTGATCCCTGCGACCAAGAAGATAAAGAAGAAGGGGAAGGCACATGCTAAGGGCAGTGCCAAAGGTCCTACCAAGGTACTGAAGAAAAAGGCAAAGAAGTCAAAGGACCAGATGTGCTTCCACTGTGGCGAGTAGGGCCACTGGAGGAGGGACTGCAAGCAACTTTAGAATGAGGAGAAGAAAGACTTGGCCTTAACTTTTAGCTCAAGTATTTATGTAATTGAAGTCAACCTTTCTACTTCTATATCATGGGTATTGGATACCGTATGCGGAGCTCATATTTGTATAAATATGCAGGGGCTTAAGAAGAGTAGATTGGTATGGGATGGAGAGATTGACCTACGAGTAGGAAATGGAGCACAAGTTGTTGTTGTTGCTGTAGGAATTTTGACACTCTCCCTGCTGTCTGGACATCAATTAGAACTAGACAACTGCTATTATGTATCTTCATTAACAAAAAACATTATATCTATTCCTTGCTTGGCAAGGAAAGGTTTTATATTTGAAATAAAGGAGAACTCTTGTTCTTTTTCATTTGCAAATATGTTTTATGGGAAGGGTACGTTGTGCAATGGCTTGTATGTCTTGGACATGAATAGTTCTATTTGTAACATAAATAGTAAGAGGACCAAACTGAGTGGTTCAGTTGGTGCCTTCCTATGGCATTGTCAATTAGCCCATATAAACAAGAATCACATCCAACAACTCCATGCAAATGGATTGTTAGATTCAAGTTCCTTAGAGCAATTTGATACATGTGAGCCTTGTTTATTAGGAAAAATGACAAAGGCTCCCTTCACCAAGATAGGTGAGAGGGCAGGAGGTTTATTGGATCTCATACATACTGATGTGTGTGGACCATTCAATAAACAAGCCAGAGGAGGACACAACGACTTCATTACCTTTACTGATGATTTCAGTAGGTATGGTTATGTCTACTTAATGAGACATAAATATGAATCCTTTGAGAAATTCAAGGAGTTCAAGAATGAAGTAGAGAACCAGCTTGGAACATTCATTCAAGCTCTTTGATCTGATCGAGGTGGAGAGTACCTGAGCGGCAAGTTCTTTGACTATCTTAGGGAGTGTGGGATCATATCCCAACTCACTCCTCCTAGAACACCTCAATGGAATGGTGTGTCTGAGAGGAGAAATCGAACCCTATTGGACATGAATCGACCTATGATCAGTCATGCAACTCTACCACCCTCATTCTAGGGTCATGCACTTGAGACAGCTTCTCTGATACTGAATAACGTTCCATCTAAGAGTATCTCCAAGATACCATACGAGGTATGGAGTGGGAGACGCCCTAATATCTCTTTTATCAGAATCTGGGGATGTGAGGCTTATGTCAAACGTCAGGATTCTAGCAAGCTAGAACCTAGATCTGATAAATGTGTGTTTGTGGGATACCCTAAGGAAACTAAGGGTTACTACTTATATGTTCCCACTGAGAACAAAGTTTTTGTTGCTCGAGGTGCTATCTTTCTAGAGAAAGAATTCCTCATGAAAGATGTCAGTGGCAGGAAGTTTGACTTGGACGAGGTCCAAGTGCAACCACAAGAGATAGAGATGGAACCTGAGCCACCTGCACCAGTTGCTTGGTAACCTGAGGCTTAGACACAGGTCCCACGTAGGTCTGGGAGGATTCGTCATGCACCTAAGAGGTATGGGTCGCTGCCGACCCAACACGACGAGATCTTCATCATTGAGGATGAACCCAGAACCTATGATGATGCGGTCGGTGGATCGGACTCCGAGAGATGGCTTGAGGCCATGCGGTCCGTGATGGATTCCATGTCAACTAACCAAGTTTGGGATTTCGTTGAGCTGCCTGATGGAGTAAAACCCATAGGGTGCAAATGGGTCTTCAAAAGGAAGACTGACATGGATGGAAACATAGCTACCTATAAAGGTAGACTAGTGGCTAAGGGATTCAGACAGGTCTACGGGGTGGACTATGATGAAACCTTTTCGCCAGTTGCCATGATCAAATCCATTCGGATTCTGCTTTCTATAGCTGCATATCATGATTATGAGATATGGCAGATGGATGTTAAGACAACATTCCTTAATGGGAAGCTGACAGAGGATGTGTATATGACACAACCTGATGGATTCATCCATCATGCAGATATGAGTAAGGTCTACAAGCTAAAGAAATCCATTTATAGATTAAAACAAGCATCTCAAAGTTGGAATCTTCGATTTGATGAAGCTGTGAAAGATTATGGCTTTATCAAAAGTGAAGATGACGCATGTGTATACAGAAAATTCAGTGGAAGCTTGATGACTTTTCTGGTCTTGTATGTCGATGACATACTGCTCATTGGAAACGACATCCCTAGTCTTCAGTCTGTGAAGAGATGGTTGGGGAAGTGTTTCAAAATGAAAGACTTAGGGGAGGCCGCCTATATACTAGGCGTGAACATCTACCGGGATAGATCCAAGAGGCTTCTCGCCCTTAGTCAAAGTACCTACATTGATAAGGTCTTGGAGAGGTTCTATATGGAGCAATCCAAAAGAGGATACCTTCCAATAAGATATGGCCTTACTCTCTGAAAGAGCCAATGTGCTACCACACAAGCTGAGAGATATGAAATGAGTCGAGTTCCCTATGCTTCAGCAGTGGGATCGATCATGTATGCAATGTTGTGTACTAGATCAGATGTGGCTTATGCTGTGAGCATAACCAGCCGATACCAATCCAATCCAGGTCTGCAGCACTAGGTGGCTGTAAACAACATCCTGAAGTATCTGAGAAGAACTAAGGATTTGTTTTTGGTCTACGGGGGACAAGAAGAGCTCAGTGGTGAGGGCTACACTGATGCGTCATTCCAGTCCGACCCTGATGACTTTAGATCGCAGGTCGGCTATGTGTTCAAATCAAATGGAGGCGCTGTTTGCTGGAAAAGCTTCAAGCAGTCCACCATAGCTGATTCCACAATAGAGGCCGAGGATGTTGCTGCTTCTAAGGCAGCCAAAGAAGCTATTTGGATAAGGAAGTTCATATCTGATATTCAAGTGGTTCCAACTGCTGTGGATCCCATTGAGCTCTAATGTGACAACAATGGAGCCATTGCACAGGCAAAGGAACCAAGGTCTTATCAAAGGTCCAAACACATACTCAGGAGATTTTACCTGATCAGAGAGATTATTGATCGAGGTGAAGTCATGATTAGTAGAGTTAATATAGAGAATAATCTAGCGGATCCACTGACCAAGGCTTTGGTGCAGCAGAAGCATGATGGTCATGTTGGGAAACCCCGAGGATATTTTACAATTTTCAGAGTCATAATGACACAAATTCAATGCACAGCGGAAGCAATATCCCCGAAACGAGTCAGTCCCAAAAACCAGTGAAGATCACAAGCGAGGGAGTCGACACAATGAGATAGAAGATACCTTAAAGCAAGGCGATGCCGATGTCGTGATAGACGCCCAAGTGTGCGCCCTCTGCAGTCTCACACACATGGATGCCTCGAGTCCTCTTCTTCCACGCCCGGTGCTAGCCTCGGGAAGAAGATCCAAGCCTTAGGGAGACCTCAACTTCACTTGTGCCACCTTCTAGAGAAGTTGCACCAAGGAGGAGGAGGGAATAAGATAAACCGCCAAGCTCCAATGCTCCAAACGCCAAGAGGAAAGGAGGAAAGTTGCTTGCGGCTAGGGTATGGAAGATGTTCACCCAAGTTCTCCTTGCTCTCGCCCCTTCAAGTGGTTCACACCTCCTTCAAGTTGTTTACGCCTCCAAGGAGTTAATATATCCAAGAGGGGCGGCTAGGGGTTATATTTATAGCAAGGAGAGGCGATTAGGGATGGCTATGATCAAGCCAAGTGGGCGGCTTGGAGAAGAAGGAGTTATAATTATTTTAGGAATTAATCAAGTCCTAATCCAATTAGGACTCAAATTAATTATTTAAATAATCAGCCCTATTAATCAAGTCCTAATCCAATTAGGACTCCAATTAATTAACCAGTATTTTATCTCAAATAATTAATTCAAAGTGACTTTGATTAATCATATGAGGCATAGGCGCTAACCCTAGTCTAACTAGGGTTAAATAAGGCATAGGCGCTAAGCCTAGTCTAACTAGGGTTAAACATACGTCTACCCTTTCTTCTCCTTAAGCCCATTTAAGCCCAAAGTCCATTATGCATGTCCATCAACCCATTGGATCTAATCCAATTTAACCCAAGGTCAAACAAGCTTAACCATGGTTAATTTGGTCAATATGTAAAAAATGGAAGTTGGCTCTAATAAGTTTTTTCCATCTCATCAGGCCCATTGGCGCTGATGAAATCTCCCAATTAGATCCGAGTTATCCAATAACTCGATCATAAGGGTTCCCGATCAATACAAGAACTCGAGTATCAAGGTGTGCGACCCTGTAGGTTCCTCTGACGCTGGCAGTGCTGACCAAAGGACACCACAAGCTGTGAGTGGCACCTAGCAGTGCATCGCTGCTACCCAGGTCATTGGAATGGATAACGATATTGACATCCCCATCATCGCAATTAGGTACAGATGCATTACAGTCTCTTTGCCAGACTGATATCCGATTAGACAAGTGTGTCACCACATGTTTTCATCCAATCTGATGGTTATGACTAAATCAGGTCTCACCTGGGTATGGCCATACACTTTCAGTCATTGAACCATAGAGGAGCTCCATGGATATCAAGCTTCCCTTAAGAAGGAGCAAATCCTCTATCTGTCCATTGACCTTCTCATATGGGTCGTGACATGGTCAATGACAACCGTTATTGCTTCCCAACTACGGCGAGGTGTTAGGTTGTATCAAAGCATATCCCTAACCATATAGAATGATGAATGGCCTCAAGTCAAGGGATCAATGCATCTCCTAATGCTTGTGAGGATAACTCGTGGCACCAAGTCATTGCCTCACAGCGGGTTAGTCCAGCATATCCACCACTGATATACCTATATGTCTGCGTTAGCACCTCGTGCCTAACCATCCCATATGCTAGTCTCACATGTACCAGAGTTGTCTCATATCCACTTAGGTACATCGACTGGGGACAATCATTTGAGCACAGATCCAATCTGTCTCCAGGGACATTATCATATTAGTGCATGTTCGCAGATGTATACAAATAATGATAACAACAATGCCAGTATGATATAAATTAAGATCAGTATCAAGTAGCACAATAATGGACCAAAACTAGGTCCTAGGGCATATACACCAATAATCTCCCACTTGCACTAAGACCTAGAGGTTGAGGAACCTCAACCCCATATCTCTAGCGTGAGAGTCATGCTTCTGCTGCTCCAAAGCCTTGGTCAATGGGTCTGCCAGATTGTTCTCTGTGTCAACTCTGCTAATCTTGACATCACCTCTGTCAATGATCTCTCTGATCAGGTGAAATCTCCTGAGTATATGTTTTGATTTTTTATGAGACCGTGGTTCCTTGGCTTGTGCAATTGCTCCATTGTTGTCACAGTAGAGCTCAATGGGATCCACTGCACTAGGAACCACCTGAAGTTCTGAAAGGAACTTCCTGATCCAAACGGCTTATTTGGCTGCCTCAGAAGTAGTCACATACTCAGCCTCGGTTGTAGAATTAGCAATGGTGGATTGCTTGAAGCTCTTCCAGCATACAGCGCCTCCATTCATTTTGAACACATAGCCGGCCTGCGATCTGAAGTCGTCATGGTCAGACTAGAAAGACGCATCAGTATAGCCCTGCATACTGAGCTCTTCCTGTCCCCCATAGACTAGGAACAGATCCATAGTTATTCTCAAATACTTAAGGACGTTCTTCACAGCCACCTAGTGCTGCATTCCAGGATTGGATTGGTATCGACTGGTTATGCTCACAGCATAAGCCACGTCTGGTCTAGTACACAGCATTGCATACATGATCGATCCTACTGCCGAAACATAGGGCACTCGACTCATGTCATCCCTCTCAGCCTATGTGGTGAGACACTGGCTCTTTGAGAGAGTAAGGTCATGTCTCACTGGAAGGTACCCTTTCTTGGATTGCTCCAAGTTGAACCTCTCTAGGACCTTATCAATGTAGGTACTCTGACTAAGGGCTAGGAGCCTCTTGGATCTATCCTGGTAGATCCTCACGCCTAGAATATAGGTGGCCTCCCCTAAGTCCTTCATCTCGAAACACTTCCCTAACCATGTCTTCACAGCTTGAAGACTAGGGATGTCGTTCCTGATGAGCAGTATGTCATCGACATACAAGACCAGAAAAGTCACCAAGCTCCCATTGAATTTTCTGTATACACAGGCGTCATCTTCGCTTTTGATGAAGCCATAATCTCTCACAACTTCATCGAATCGAAGATTCCAGCTTCGAGATGCTTGCTTTAATCCATAAATGGATCTCTTTAGCTTGCAGACCTTACTGGCTTCTGCAAGATGGATGAAGCCATCAGGTTGTGTCATTTACACATCCTCAGTCAGCTTCCCGTTAAGGAATGCTGTCTTTACATCCATCTACCATATCTCATAGTCATGATATGCAGCTATAGCAAGCAGAATCCGAATGGATTTGATCATGGCAACTGGCGAGAAGGTTTCATCATAGTCCACCCCGTGGATTTGTTTGAAACCCTTAGCCACTAGTCTACCTTTATAGGTAACTTTGTTGCCATCCATGTCTGTCTTCCTCTTGAAGACCCATTTACACCCTATGGGTTTCACCCCATCAGGTAGCTCAACTAAATCCCAGACTTGGTTTGTTGACATGGAATCCATCTCGGATCTCATGGCCTCAAGCCATCTCTCGTAGTCCGGTCCACTGACCGCCTCATCATAGGTCCTGGGTTCATCTTCAATGATGAAGATCCCGTCGTGTTGGGTCGGCAGCGACCCATACCTCTCAGGTACACGACGAATCCTCCCAGACCTACGTGGGGCCGGTGCAGGTGGCTCAGGTTCCATCTGTGTGTGTTGTGGTTGCACTTGGACCTCGTCCAAGTCAAACTTCCTCCCACTAACTTCTTTCATGTGAAATTCTTTCTCTAGAAAGACAGCACCCCGAGCAACAAAAACTTTGTTCTCGGTGGGAACATAGAAGTAGTAACCCTTAGTTTCCTTAGGATACCCCACAAACACGCATTTATCAGATCTAGGTTCTAGCTTGCTAGAATCCTGACTTTTGACATAAGCCTCTGAAGAAACCCCTTAAAATGGGGGGCAAAAACCCTAGTCATGGCGCTAATGAAAAATATGCTAGCGGAAGCAAGGGTTTAAGATCATTTGCATGCCATATGTTCAACTATAACCGATTGAATAGATTGAGAGGGAAATTCATACCAACGCCATATGCTTGGAAGTCGGCTTGGATGAAGAGAACAAATTAGATCTCCTCCACAAGTTCACACACAAGATGAAGATGCTTACTCCTTGCGGTCCCTTGTGCTAGCAAGACACCCAAGCTTTTCTTTTGTCGAATGGAAAGGGGGTGATGAGATGATTCCCTCTTGGCCGAGAGCTCCTCTTGCCAAAGCTACTCTCTTTTTCCAATCGCCCAACCAAAGAGCTAGGCGTTGAAGCAAAGAGCAAAACGCATATACGTTTTTGGCGTTGGAGCAAAAACCGGTTTGATTACTTACCATAAATGGAAGACAATCAAGCCATGCGTTTAAGCCAACCCTAAAACGCCTATTGACATTGAACCAAGCGTTCACCTTTGTGAACCGGTTCAATCCAATAACGTCAAATCGACTTTGGTTCTTCAAACCAAACCGAAATAGCTCAAGCCACTTGGTCTAGACCAAATCGAACCCCAAGGCTCATGATCTAACCATTCATCTCCTGATGCCCCTGATCTCTTCGATCTAGCATCATCTCTCTCGATCGAAGCTTACCGATCTCAAGTCCTAATCAATCAAACATGATCAGACCAGATCTCACTTACAATCAGAGATTAAATCCCTCTAATCTGAACTCAAAGAATTCAGTCCATACGATTTGACTCAAGTAAGCCATATCACCAAATTGTGCGACCCTGAGGGTTTCCTCTAAATGTCGGTAACGATAACTTACGTTATCACGATCAGTGAGGGGTATCTAGCAACACATCACTGTCTCCCGATATAAAGGAAAGAGTCTTCCAAGACTACTCCCAAACCATAGCACAAGTGTGAATCAAACTCACAAGGCATACATGTGTCCTTTGCCACTGGATGTTCTTATTGGACAAGCGGGTCAAGCTTGTAACTCCAATACGATGAGCATGATTAGATCAGATGAACATAGTCATCTGGGTATGGCCATACACTTCCTCAATCATCTCATATAGGGGGGGCCCCTTAGAACATCACACTCCTTGAACAAGGAGACGGCAATCCTTTATCTATCACAAGTGCCCTAACCTGACTCAAGCTCACCATCCAAGATAGTCTATAATCATTATGTTTCAAATGATATTGAACTACCTCAAGACAATGACAATCATCATTTAGAAACACAAGTGATCTCAAGTCAGAGGACATGTGCCACTTGCTGCTTACAGGGATCATTCACATCGTGACAAGCAATGGAATATCCCAGTAGGGTCTGTCCAGTACATCCAATGTACCCATGAGTCTACATCTTATTCCATGCTCGAAGCATCCTATAAGATTAGCACTCATATTAGTCTCAATCATATCAAGGCTGTCTCAGTTCACCAAGATATCTCGACTAAGGACTTATAGCCTGTCAGCCTAGCTGAACAGCTTTGAGACATTATTCAGAAGTACACTTATTACAGCAGACAAGGTAACAATCTGAATAACAACCATGCCTTTATAAACACAAGAGTTTATTACATGATACTTTTACAATCCCAAAGGCCTCAAACATTAGCCTTAAGGGCATACCCCAACAATCTCCCACTTGCACTTAATCTAATGGTTGAGAAATCTCAAACCCATATTATTACAGTGCTTCTCATGCTTCTGCTGCGCCAGAGGCTTGGTAAGTGGGTCTGCCAGATTGTCATCTGTATGAACCTTGCATATTTTGATCTCGCCTCGATCAATGATCTCCCGGATCAAGTGAAACCGTCTCTGTATGTGTTTGGACTTCTGGTGCGACCGTGGTTCCTTTGCTTGTGCGATTGCTCCAGTGTTATCACAGAAGATAACCAAAGGATCTGCACTCGAAGGAACGACACCAAGTTCTCTCACGAACTTACGAATCCACACTGCCTCCTTGGATGCTTCCGAGGCTGCAACATACTCGGCTTCTGTTGTGGAATCAGCAACAGTTGACTGTTTGAAACTCTTCCACACCACTGCTCCACCATTCAAGCTAAAAACATAGCCTGATTGCGATCGGAAATCATCCTGGTCCGACTGGAACGAAGCGTCAGTATATCCCTCTATACTGAGTTCTTCCTGACCACCATATATCAAGAACATATCTTTGGTCCTCCGCAGATATTTTAAAATGTTCTTGACCGCAATCCAGTGCGCCAAACCTGGATTACTTTGGAATCGACTGGTCACGCTTAACCCGTAAGCGACGTCTGGGCGAGTACACAACATCGCATACATGATGGACCCAATAGCCGAAGCATAAGGCGTATTGTCCATTTCATCTTTCTCAGTCTGTGTTTGTGGACACTGACTCTTCGAAAGATTCAGACCATGTCTGACTGGAAGATATCCACGTTTAGAATTCTCTAAATGGAATCTCTCCAGGACCTTATCGATGTAAGTACTCTGGCACAACCCGAGAAGCCTCTTAGATCTATCCCGGTAGATCTTCACACCTAACACATAGGCTGCTTCTCCTAGATCTTTCATCTGGAAACATTTTCCTAACCATGCTTTAACAGCATGCAGTTCAGGAATATCATTTCCAATGATCAAGATATCATCGACGTAGAGGATTAGGAATGTAATTACGCTCCCACTAAACCTCTTATAAACACACGGGTCATCTTCGTTCTTGATGAAACCAAACTCAGAGATTGATTCATCAAAACGAATATTCCAGCTCCTAGATGCTTGTTTCAGTCCATAAATGGACTTCTTTAACTTGCATATTTTATGCCGATCTGCTGGATTAGTGAAACCCTCAGGTTGTGTCATAAACACATCCTCATCCAGATTTCCATTAAGGAAAGCTGTCTTCACATCCATCTGCCAGATCTCATAATCATAATATGCAGCTATCGCGAAAAGAATCCGAATAGACTTAAACATGGCTACAGGTGAGAAAGTTTCATCATAATCTATCCCATAGATTTGTTTGAAACCTTTCGCAACTAGCCTGCCTTTATAGGTAATCACGTTACCATCCATGTCAATCTTCTTCTTGAAGATCCATTTACAGCCTATAGGGATTACTCCCGGAGGCAGATCAACCAAATCCCAGACTTGGTTATCTGACATGGAGTCCATTTCGGCTCGCATAGCTTCAAGCCATCTAGCTGACTCCGGTCCACTGACCGCATCCGCATAAGTGAGGGGTTCATCATTATCAATGATGTAGACTCCGTCATAGCGCTCAGGCTGTCGACGGATCCTTCCTGATCTTCGCGGTTCCCGTGATATTTGAGCCTCAGGTTGTTCAATAACCTGATCTACCGGCTCAGGCTCATCCATCTGTGCTTGACTACTTTGTCCTTCTTCTGGAATCTCATCCAGCTTTATTTCTCTCCCACTGGCCTCTTGCAGAAGAAATTCCTTCTCAAGAAATATGGCCGTCCGAGCAACAAATACCTTGTTCTCCTTGGGATCGAAGAAATAATAACCCTTAGTTTCCTTAGGGTAACCGACAAAGATGCATTTGTTAGATCTGCTCTCTAGTTTCCCAGAGGCGAGCTTTTTGACATAAGCCTCGCAACCCCAGATCCTGATAAATGTCAAGCTAGGCTGTTTCCCATACCATAATTCATATGGCGTCTTTGAAACTGCCTTGGATGGCACTCGGTTTAGTACTTTTGCAGCTGTTTCCAGTGCAAAACCCCAAAAGGAGTACGGTAGAGTAGCCTGACTCATCATAGAACGAACCATATCAAGTAACGTTCTATTTCTCCTCTCGGACACACCATTCCACTGCGGTGTTCCTGGCGGAGTGAGCTGTGAGATAATCCCACACTCCTTCAGATAGTCAGTAAACGTATGACTTAGGTATTCTCCACCTCGATCAGAACGAAGTGCCTTGATATTTCGGCCTAACTGATTTTGTACTTCATTTTTGAACTCTTTGAACTTGTCAAAAGATTCACTTTTATGTCTCATTAAATAGACATACCCATACCTACTGAAATCATCAGTAAAGGTAATGAAGTACTGATAGCCACCTCTGGCATGTTTACTAAATGGCCCACACACATCACTGTGTATAAGGTCAAGTAAACCTGAAGCCCTTTGACCTTTATGAGGAAAAGGTGACTTCGTCATTTTACCCATCAAACAAGCTTTGCATGTATCAATCTCCTCACAGGAGAATGATCCCAGCAGTCCATGATCATGCAACCGCTTAATGCGTTTCTTGTTAATATGGCCTAAACGACTATGCCATAGCAAGGTGCTGTGATCAGCATACTTGGCTTTCTTGTTATCAATGTTTTGTATAGAATGTTCCATGTCCAACATGAATAACCCATTGTTAATTGAACCAGTCGCATACACAATATTATCATAAGTTAAAACACACTTTGAAATCTTGCATTCAAAGGCAAATCCTTTCCTGACAAGAGCAGGAATAGAGATAATATTCTTGGTAATACTGGGTACAAAATAACAATTGTTTAATTCCAATACAATGCCAGATGGTAAAGAAATGAAATAGTCTCCTACAGCAACAGCAGCAACCCGTGCCCCGTTTCCAACTCGTAGGTCTACCTCATGCTGTCCCACCTGCCTTCTTCTCTTGAGTTCCTGCACATTTGAACAAATGTGAACTCCACATGCAGTGTCCAACACCCATGATATAGAAGAAGATGAAACCATGACTTCCGTCACGTATATACCTGAGCCAGAAGCAATGCTTCCCCTCTTATCTCCTTGGAGCGCTTTGCAGTCCTTTTTCCAGTGACCCAGCTGGCCACAGTGGAAACACCTGTTATCCTTCGACCGCTTCACCTTCTGTTTCAGAGCCTTGCTGTAATTCTTGACAGGGGCCCTGCCCTTCTTCCCCTTCTTCTTGTTCCTAGAAGGAACCATCAAGACAGAGGTTGAAGGCTTACCCTTCAGAGTTTCCTCAGTAGTCAAGAGCATATTCAGCAGCTCTGCCGGCGTACAATCGATTTTGTTCATATTAAAGTTAATGATGAACGCATCGAAAGAAGGCGGGAGAGACTGCAGAATAATATCTACAGCAAGCTCCTGGTTGATGGTATGCCCCAGTTTCTCTAGAGCCTCCTTGTGCCCAATCATCTTGAGCACGTGAGCTCCCACTGGGCTCCCTTCAGCCAGTTTGCTCTGAAAGAAGAGCTTCGTCAGATTATAGCGCTCAGTCCTCGCCTGTGCAGCATACAGCATCTTGAGGTTCGCTATAATCTCTATAGCCGACATATCCTCATGCTGACGCTGCAGCGGTGGCGTCATAGACGCTAGCATCAGGCAAGCGACATCAATGCTATCATTAACGTGCTTTTCGTAGGCATCCCGAACCGCCCTTGCGGCGTTCGGAGCGGGCTGCGGCGGTATCGCCGTCTCGAGGACATACAGTTTCCTCTCTGCCTTAAGAACGATCTTAAGGTGTCCAAACCAGTCAGAGAAGTTCGGCCCAGCAAACTTCTCCCTTTCTAGTAGGGATCGCACATTGAAGCTCATGGTGTTCGTTGCTGCAGGAATCTACAACAAGCAAGAACAGCAAGGTTAGTATCAATGTTCAGAATCAATCCAGGACTTAAGAAAGATTCTTTTCTCACTATTTTGTCTGACTGAAAAATCCAGTAAACAGTCCGAAAGAGTAACACTCTTTTAGTGAGATGGGATCCAGATTTCATACTTGGTCTCCGCGTCCCGCTCAGGCGAGATAAGATGCACAGAGATGACAAGCACTAATTTCTGGTAGGCTGTCCCAGCCAATCGCCAACCCGTGCGATTCCCCTTCATCTGGGCAATCCAGCAGACTGTGCCAACTGAGTTGGTACAACACAGTCTCTGATCCCACAGATGGCTGCCTCCATGTGCTACCATATGCGCCACATATGTAGACTACATGGTCAAGCTGACCTGACCTACTCCCTGGACCACCACGTGCTATGCTGAGCAACGAGAAGGGATAAATCCCTGCTCTGTAACACGCAGGTGTAATCCAGCACCGTCTGAAGATAGATGGACGTGCCCACTGAGTGGGTTCAACACGGCTCCAACGATAGTCAGAACGGTGAGGTTTCGCGTCAGAAGGCTTACGAGCTTGATATATTAGCGTTGGATTTTAACGGTCTTTTTATCTTCTTACTATCAGGCATATTCTATGGCTATAGCAGAAGATAAACATAAACATGCAATTCTAATTATTTAAATAATAAATAGAAAGCATGATCTTATGTGGTAAAAAGCCCATGAACCCTAGTAAGACCTTAATTTTACTTAAGTCTTCACTTGAGCTCCATTGCATCTCATCTGGTCCAACCCAGTGCCCTAGCGCCAAGAGCACCTCAGGTGCACCACCAGGTGAATGCCCCTCTTGGATGTGTGCCTTTGTGCTCTTGTCTAATCAAACACAATTTGATCTATCTAGACAAGCTTTGACTCGCAGGTCAATTATACAATAAATTAATGAAAAAGTGATTCGCAGATCACAATAATATTAACTTATAATTTACCAGGCACGCAGGCCCCAGCACAGCACACATTAGGGCAACCCACATAAGATTAAATAAACAAGCATAGGCATCAATCAACATGTGATCCATTCATGAAATTAAAATTTTGAAAAAACCCATGGCATCAATTTTAATTTCCTTATGAGCCCTATAACCTTACAATGGTCCATTGATGGGGATCCACTCATCCATCTAGTTAGATCCTTTCCCCTTGCATGCACCGAGTCCTAACTGACCCGAGTTGACCTAATGGTCAACCATGCATGCGCCAAGGGCTGAACCACCATCATGAGTTTTGGCAAGCGGGTGTGACCCCGGGCCTAACTCAAGTGTGTTCAGAAGTTGTCTCAACCAGACCTCGCTACACGCCTTGGATGCAGTCGACCTATAGCCACCTCGTGCTTGCGCACAGGTGCTATCTAGTCAACCCATCTAGGCTGTCAGATGGTCTGATCAGACTAGTTGGATCTAACCTAGAAGATGCTTTCAACCCCATCAACCCATCTAAGGATTTATGGTAGGGGCACCTTAGATCTAATCAGCCGCGCAAGATGTAAGTTTTATAAAACATATAGATCAAGCGCAAACAATCAAACAACATGCTTCATTTATGTTGATAACCCTTAGATCTAAGGGGGTCCCCTTCAAGGGGGAGCGCAAACTTTAGGGGGTCCCCTTCAAGGGGGAGCGCAAACTTTAGGTAACCATGATACAAGCGCAAACTTCATGTTACCATGACACAAGTGCAAAGTTCATGTAACCAAATCATCAAGTAAGCGCAACATGTATGGATCACATCAGCAAACATAATAGCATGCATAGAGCCAAGCTCTGATACCAATTGAAGAAACCCCTTAAAATGGGGGGCAAAAACCCTAGTCATGGCGCTAATGAAAAATATGCTAGCGGAAGCAAGGGTTTAAGATCATTTGCATGCCATATGTTCAACTATAACCGATTGAATAGATTGAGAGGGAAATTCATACCAACGCCATATGCTTGGAAGTCGGCTTGGATGAAGAGAACAAATTAGATCTCCTCCACAAGTTCACACACAAGATGAAGATGCTTACTCCTTGCGGTCCCTTGTGCTAGCAAGACACCCAAGCTTTTCTTTTGTCGAATGGAAAGGGGGTGATGAGATGATTCCCTCTTGGCCGAGAGCTCCTCTTGCCAAAGCTACTCTCTTTTTCCAATCGCCCAACCAAAGAGCTAGGCGTTGAAGCAAAGAGCAAAACGCATATACGTTTTTGGCGTTGGAGCAAAAACCGGTTTGATTACTTACCATAAATGGAAGACAATCAAGCCATGCGTTTAAGCCAACCCTAAAACGCCTATTGACATTGAACCAAGCGTTCACCTTTGTGAACCGGTTCAATCCAATAACGTCAAATCGACTTTGGTTCTTCAAACCAAACCGAAATAGCTCAAGCCACTTGGTCTAGACCAAATCGAACCCCAAGGCTCATGATCTAACCATTCATCTCCTGATGCCCCTGATCTCTTCGATCTAGCATCATCTCTCTCGATCGAAGCTTACCGATCTCAAGTCCTAATCAATCAAACATGATCAGACCAGATCTCACTTACAATCAGAGATTAAATCCCTCTAATCTGAACTCAAAGAATTCAGTCCATACGATCTGACTCAAGTAAGCCATATCACCAAATTGTGCGACCCTGAGGGTTTCCTCTAAATGTCGGTAACGATAACTTACGTTATCACGATCAGTGAGGGGTATCTAGCAACACATCACTGTCTCCCGATATAAAGGAAAGAGTCTTCCAAGACTACTCCCAAACCATAGCACAAGTGTGAATCAAACTCACAAGGCATACATGTGTCCTTTGCCACTGGATGTTCTTATTGGACAAGCGGGTCAAGCTTGTAACTCCAATACGATGAGCATGATTAGATCAGATGAACATAGTCATCTGGGTATGGCCATACACTTCCTCAATCATCTCATATAGGGGGGGCCCCTTAGAACATCACACTCCTTGAACAAGGAGACGGCAATCCTTTATCTATCACAAGTGCCCTAACCTGACTCAAGCTCACCATCCAAGATAGTCTATAATCATTATGTTTCAAATGATATTGAACTACCTCAAGACAATGACAATCATCATTTAGAAACACAAGTGATCTCAAGTCAGAGGACATGTGCCACTTGCTGCTTACAGGGATCATTCACATCGTGACAAGCAATGGAATATCCCAGTAGGGTCTGTCCAGTACATCCAATGTACCCATGAGTCTACATCTTATTCCATGCTCGAAGCATCCTATAAGATTAGCACTCATATTAGTCTCAATCATATCAAGGCTGTCTCAGTTCACCAAGATATCTCGACTAAGGACTTATAGCCTGTCAGCCTAGCTGAACAGCTTTGAGACATTATTCAGAAGTACACTTATTACAGCAGACAAGGTAACAATCTGAATAACAACCATGCCTTTATAAACACAAGAGTTTATTACATGATACTTTTACAATCCCAAAGGCCTCAAACATTAGCCTTAAGGGCATACCCCAACAGCCTCACATCCCTAGATTCTGATAAAAGTGAGATTTGGGCGCCTCCCACTCCATACCTCATTTGGAATCTTTGAGACACTCTTAGATGGAACGTTATTCAGTATTAGAGAAGTTGTTTCAAGTGCGTGCCCCCAGAATGAGGGAGGTAGAGTTGCATGACCCATCATAGACCGAACCATGTCTAACAAGGTTCGATTTCTCCTTTCAGACACACCATTCCATTGAGGTGTTCCAGGAGGAGTGAGTTGGAATAGAATCCCACACTCTTTTAGATAGTCAAGGAGCTCACCGCTCAGGTACTCTCCACCACGATCTAATCGAAGAGGCTTAATGTATCTACCAAGCTGGTTCTCTACTTCATGTTTGAACTCCTCAAATTTCTCTAAGGATTCAGATTTATGTCTCATCAAGTAGACATAACCATACCTACTGAAATAATCAGTAAAGGTAATGAAGTAGCTATGTCCTCCTCTAGCTTGTTTATTGAATGGCCCACACACATCGCTATGTATGAGATCCAACAAACCTCCTGCCCTTTCACCAGTCTTGGTGAAAGGTTCCTTTGTCATTTTCCCTAATAAACAAGGCTCACATGTATCAAATTCCTCTAAGGAACTTGAACCTATCAAACCATTTGCATGGAGTTGTTGGATGCGATTCTTGTTTATATGGGCTAATTGACAATGCCATAGGAAAGCACCAACTGAACCACTCAGTTTGGTCCTTTTACTATTTATGTTACATATTGAGTTATTTATGTCTAGCACATATAGACCGTTGCATAAAGTTCCCTTCCCATAGAACATATTTGCAAATGAAAAAGAACAAGAATTCTTATTTATTTCAAACTTAAATCCCTTCTTTGCCAAGCAAGGAATGGATACAATGTTCTTACTAAGCGAAGGTACAAAATAGCAATTATTTAACTCTAACTGAAGTCCAGATGGCAGGGAGAGAGTCAAAACTCCTACAGCAATAGCAGTAACCTGTGCCCCGTTTCCAACTCATAGGTCAATCTCTCTAGGCCGCACCGATCTACTTTTCTTGAGCCCCTACATATTTGTACAAATATGAGCTCTACATGCAGTATCCAATACCCATGACATATAAGTAGAAAGGTTGACTTATGTAACATAAATACCTGAGCTTGAAGACGAAGCCTTGCCTCCCTTCTTCTCATTCTGAAATCACACCATGTCCTTCAATATGTGAGGTGGCCCTCCACATGAATAGCACTTATTGTTTCTGATTCATTCCATCTTTAATTTTAGTTCCTTGGTCAAGCCTTTCGGCTCAACACACTGAATATCAACTTTAGGAGGATTGAGCCTAACCAATTCATTAAAGAGCTGTCTTACATTAATAATAATCCTAGAGGCACTGTTCAACTCATATTGCCCTTGAAGCTCGTGTGACATGTTGGTTAGCATCAATTGTGCAACCTCCAAAGTATTAGTCTGATGCTTATCATAAGCATCCTTCTCAGCCGCTAAGGCCGAGTTTGGAAGTGGTTTAGGAATGGGCTGCTCAAGGACATAGAGCTTTCTCTCGAGTTTGAGCACAATTCTCAAATTCATATACCAATCCATCAAGTTGGATCCAACCAACTTGTCCTTTTCAAGGATAGATCGCAATGACCATCTGCCATTGTTCATTGCCATTGTTCTACAACAATGAAGAAACAGCAGATTAGTACTACTTCAAATCATTTAAACTGGACTTGTTTTAAATGATTATGGCTCCCACTATTTTAATCGAATTGACAACCCACAAATTCAATCGGGAAGTTTAAGACTTCCTAGTGAGATGAGATCCTTATATCACATGAGGCTTCGCGTCCCACGAGGGTGGGATGAGACGCACAAAGTAACCCATGCTTCCTAAGGTAGGCACGCTGGCCGATTGCTCCAAGCAATTCCCCATATTGAGACAGTCTAGGTATTTCATGTCCAGCGAGAGCTGAATACAGCATGAAACCCTAACCTCTCAACGATGCCTCTAGACTTTCATCATGTGCTCAGCACATATGAACTTCTAGTCAAGTCCATCCCTAACCATTATGCCCAGGGTCAACGAGTTTCCTTGCAAAGGCGCGTCCAGGCTAAAACTGGACTGGGGAAACCATTGCCACCACGCACTTTCTAAAGATAAGTGGGTGTGTCCCACGAGGGTGGTAAACAATTCACAACACCACTGATCGATAGCTTAGTGAGGGCTATGCGTTAGAAGGCTACTAGACTTGATATTTATTTATGAGGGTTTTTGAGGTCTCATCAGTTTTATCTTATGTCTAACATTACAGGCATGCAATCCTATAGTGATAACATAACGATAAAACAGACATGCTTCAGCAGTTATAGATATAAAAGCAGTAAAAGAATGATGTGATCATAGCCTATTCAAGACATTGAACCAACCCATGCCAAAAGGAGGATCAACTCTTGACCTAGGATTCAAGCCCCAAAGACAAGACCTAACCTAGCCAACCTCTAACTTGAGCTTCAAGGTTGGCTCCAAGGTCCTTCTCTCCATTGTTTAGCTCTCAAACCCTAGAGGTGTCCCTCATGGGTTCGGCCAATGCAATGAGTCTTCCTCCATAGATGATGCGCCATCATGCAAGGAGCCAAGATGGCTAGTGATGTAGGACGGAAGCATGTGAAAATGATACTAATTTAAATATTTATTTTTGTATTTTTTTTCAAAAAAAAACATTATATTCATGAAAGCAGATAGGAAACAGCTTTCAGAATTGCAAAACAAAATGTAATCATTTACAAAGAATTACTATGCCTTGTAGAAAATTCCATATATCCAAAATTCAAACCGAGTATGTGCCGAATAGTAGAATAAAAGTAATGCTTTTGAGGCGTGTCAAAAATATGGATTCATGAGTTGTCAGGCATGTAGGGTAATTGCAACAATATAGCTAGTCAGATCAAAAATTAACACAGCACAGAAAATTATCAGATAGTAATTCTTGCAATGCCTTCTAGGATGACTCGTTGCCTCTAAAATGAAACCATCTGATTCGAGAGGTAGAACAAGATTTGTGTTTCCTAATCGTGCCAAGGTTATAAACTTTTGTTCTGCCAACTTCTTAAAATTCCTGCAGAAAGAAGAAAATCAATTTAGTAGAAGAAACCAGTGTAGAAAAGTATATAGGTATTCAAAAGTTGCTAGATGGTGCAAGATGATATAATGAATCTGGTTTCAATCCAAGTAATCTAGATGGTAGATCAGGATTTGTTCTTTTTAGAAGTATCAAAATTAGTGAGCGACGATCTTTCAGGCAAGTAGGACATCTGCACAAACATGGCTAATCATAATAGTAAATAAACTGGTACAGAAGTTTATGAGAGTTCAAAAGTTGCAATGTGTTTCTGGTTGATCCTTTGCACTTGAGTTGGATCAACTTGTCCATCTATAAGATCAAGATGAGCTCTTCATGTTGATGCCATAGATCAAGAGTTTTGTTGTGCCAAATGCTCAAGATACCTGTGAAAACAAGGTTAATCAGATTTACTTTGAGTAAAACAAAACTTGAAAGTAGGAGAAGAAAAAATAGGGGACGTCGCGAAAGTTGAGCAGGGATCGTCGGCGTTCGTCCAGTGGTGCACGGACGTCGAAACTGCTACAACTGGGTGTCCTTGTGAATGTGGTGACAGCGTGGCAGAAGTTCAGAGGCGAATGGAAGTTGGTCGGAGGAGAACGACGCTGAATGGCGGATCTAGTGCGGAAATTGGGCAGTAACAAGGGTTTGTGCGCGAGTTGCAGGGCTCCTCACCGGACGGCCGGTGATGCATGGACGCCGAACCTGTTACAGTTGGGAGTTGATGTGGTGATGGTGAATAGGTGGCCGGAGTTTCGGATCGAGTGGTGGCCGGTCGGAGGAGGTTGACGATGAAAGGCAGAACCAAGGCGGAAGGCTGGCGAGAACAAGGGATCTTGGTCGGAATTTCGATTCCGGTGATCGGACAGTCGGATGGATGGATTCTGGCGGCTGATGGTTTTATGGCAGAAGGCGAAGTGGTGGCTGAAGTTGCGTGGAGATCCGACGGCTGGATCGTCGGCGGTGAGGTTGCAAAGTTTCAAAATCTGGGTGAAGTTGCGAACCGGGTTGTCGAGAGGAAGGAGATGAAGGAGGAGAGGAGAAGAGGCGGAGGAAGGGAAGAGGGCTCGGCCCTAGAAGGAGAAGAAGAAGGAGAACATCTGATAGAAGTGGAAGATTACTAGAAAACTATTTCATTACTCAAATTCATTAAATCTGTCTGTCGATTACAATGTTGCAGGGGAATACAAATAGGCAAAGTAGAGAGAGCTGTTGCATGCTTTCCTTCTTTGTTCAGCTGCAGACAACGTTGAAACTTTCCATCGATTGCTGTAGAGACGTTGAAGAAGCTTTGGGCTGAGCGATGGTGGTTGGATACGTTGGAGTTTCCTTTCTTGGCTGGGCGATGGTAACGTTGGAGCTTCCTTCTTTGCACTGTTAGCGATAAACATTGATTGGCCTTGAATTGAAGATGAACGTTATTGCATGCTTCTTTGGCGTGGATGAATGTCACAATTTTGGAATTGATTGTGGCAACTTATTGAGCTTGGATGTCTTGACCGTCACTTTGACTTTGTTGAAGTAGTTATTTTCCAATTATTGGGCTAGCATTATGAGTTAACTTGCTAGCTTATTTGAGAGCTTCTAGGCCTTTGACTAGGGTAGTCGTAGGCTCCATTTGTATCTTTGAGGTCTGTGGTCTATGCCTCCATCAGTTCTCCCCGGGTGAAAAAAATTCTTCCCCGAAGAATTGTTGTTGCATAGGTGGAGAAGTTATACAGTCAATATCCATAGTCCAAGCTGAAAGTCAGGGACAAGTGCATTGAATTCCCTTTCCCGGCCATATTCATTAGTAAAATCTCTATAAGGAATTCTAACATGTAAGTAACTTGGAATAATGAAATCAATATATTCAATAACTTGAAAAGTAGACAAAGCAAATTTGTTTTCAATTCTTTCAAGTTGGGTTGACCCTAATGGTGGCTTAATAGTGTGAGTAGAAGGACCTAAGGGACATGATTCAAGCATCATAGGTTCCTGGGAGAAATTTTCTAAGCCTAGGGGTGTTTCTAAGGGTTGACATTTAGGATCTAGGTCAAGCTCAAAAGGCTCTAACTTATGTTCAAAATGTGGTTCAAGAGGACCTATGGATTTGGGTTCAGTGTTAGCTTTTCCTCTAATAGTAGTGCAATGTTGGGTTTGGGAACCTGTGGGTATGGGTCCTAAAATTGAAGGTAATTGTGATGGTTCTATTTCATTCTTAAGTTGTGACAAGTCTACAACAGTCTCTATGGGCAACTTAGGGGTAGTTTGACTCTCAGTCAAGTCAACTATGTGTTCTTTAGCTCGAATGCTAGACTCTAGTTCAGGACCTGTGGGTATGGGCCCTAAAATCGAATGTGAAAGTATGGGTTCCACCTGAGGGTTTCGTTCAACATGGTTTACCCCTTGAGTTTCACATGTGTTATCTCGGCTTGTTTTAGTCCTCATGGTAGACTCTAAGGTTTGTATAGTCTGTTGAGAGTTTGAGGGAGTAGGTACCTTAGGGGTTTTAGGTTTGGACCTCTTGATCTTAATCTTTGGGTTTTGGCACCTTAAGACATATGAATCATCTTGCCTTTGGCAATACCCATTGACATCATATAACCAAGGTTCTCCTAGGTGGACATGGTATGTACCTTCTAAGGGTAAGACATAACGCCAAACTTCTACTAGAAGGGTACCTAACAAAATAGGAACTAGGCACATATGGTTCACTAAGGTTTTGGTTCTATCATCCCTACTAATGGTGTTAGGGTTTGGGTTAGGCTCTGTGGCAAGGCTAAATCTATCAATGGCAATAGGAGTTATGAAGTTGAAGCCTATGGACTCATCTATGGCTACCATACACATCTTATCTTTCATTTTGATGTAGGTATGGAAAAAATCATTCCTAAGGGTTACCCTATATGTTGGGAGTCTCTCTATGTATTGGCTGTGGTTTTCCTCTTGAGTTTCACATGTCACATCTGGACTTGTTTTAGTCTCTAATGTAGACTCTGAGGTTTGAGCAAGTGTTTGTTGGAGTGGTTGGCTTTGTGTTCTAGGTTGGTCAAGTCCTTTCCCATATGTTGCCTTAATATTTTGTTCTACCATACTAGCTGTTTGAAAAGCATCTTCAATTGTGTATATGGGGTAGTAGGTGAGACCTCTCTTAATCTCAAAGCTAAGACCATCTATAAACCGGTTATGCACAACCCAAGGATGTTCTCTAGCTCTACTCCTATGGTTGAGGGTCTTAAACTTTAGAATGTATTATGCTACAGTCATATTCTCTTGTGTAAGAGATCTTTCAGGGAGAGAGGAAGGATCATATTTTTCTCTGAGTTTATGAAGCATGTCATCCCATCTCTGAATAGGTAGCATATTGTCTCTTTCCAAGGTTTGTTCAACAGTGGTCCAATAATATCTAGCAGATTCTTGTAAAAGTAACTTGGTGAACCTAACTTTGCAATGTTCAGGCATGGCAGTAGAATAAAAAAAATGCTCAAGTTTTATTGACCAATCATTAAAATCTTTAGGGTTAAGAGAACCACTAAAGATAGGGGGTTGGAGTCTAGTGGCCATGAGATGTTTTGAAATCACAACATAACCTTTTGAAAAATAGAGCTCCTTAAGATTTCAAAAATGATTTCATCTAGTATGAAAAGATATATCTGAGAATAAACAAACTAGCATACAAAACAATAATCAACTAAACATAAAAGCACATAGAAGTTTTTTTTTTCTAGCAAATAAATTAACAAACATGCAAAAGCAACTAAACGTTAGAGCATATAGTTTTTTTTTATGCAAACAAACTTCAACAAGCAAATAACTTAAAATATACAAAAAAAAATATCAAGTAACAACTAAATGTGAAAGCATGTAATTTTTCTGTTTTTATTTAAATGCAAACAAACTATTAAGAACAACTAAGCATGAAAGCACAAGTTGAGAATGATTTTTTGTTTTTAGCAAATAAATAGCAAATTACTTAACTAACATGCAAACTAAATACAAAGAATCATGAAAGCATGTATATATTTTTTTTCATGTAATGAGCAAAGCAAAGGATCGTGTGGGCAGACAAGAGTTGCCCACAAACCGCTCTGATACCAAACTGATGTAGGACGGAAGCATGTGAAAATGATACTAATTTAAATATTTAATTTTGTATTTTTGTTCAGAAAAAAAACATTATATTCATGAAAGTAGCCAGGAAACAGCAATCAGAATTGCAAAACAAAATGTAATCATTTACAAAGAATTACTATGCCTTGTAGAAAAATCCATATATCCAAAATTCAAACCGAGTATGCGCCGAATAGTAGAATAAAAGTAATGCTTTTGAGGCGTGTCAAAAATATGGATTCATGAGTTGTCAGGCATGTAGGGTAATTGCAAAAATATAGCTAGTCAGATCAAAAATTAACACAGCACAAAAATTTATCAGATAGTAATTCTTGCAATGCCTTCTAGGATGACTCGTTGCCTCTAAAATGAAACCATATGATCCGAGAGGTAGAACAAGATTTGTGTTTCCTAATCGTGCTAAGGTTATAAACTTTTGTTCTGCCAACTTCTTAAAATTCCAGCACAAAAAAGACTAATCAGTTTAGTAGAAGAAACAGGTGCAGAAAAGTATATAGGTCTTCAAAAGTTGCTAGATGGTGCAAGATGATCTAACGAATCCGGTTTCAATCCAACTAATCTAGATGGTAGATCAAGAATTGTTCTTTTCAGAAGTATCAAAATTAGTGAGCGATGATCTTTCAGGCAAGTAGGACATCTGCACAAACATGGCTAATCAGAATAGTAAATAAACTGGTACAGAAGTTTATGAGAGTTCAAAAGTTGCAATGAGCTCTTCATGTTGATGCCACGGATCAAGAGTTTTGTTGTGCCAAATGCTCAAGATACCTACGAAAACAAGGTTAATCAGATTAACTTTGAGTAAAACAAAACTTGAAAGCAGGAGAAGGAAAAACAGGGGACGTCGCGAAAGTCTAGCAGGGATCATCGGCGTTCGTCCGGTGGTGCACAGATGTCGAAACTGCTACAACTGGGAGTCCTTGTGAATGTGGTGACGGCGTGGCAGAAGTTTGGAGGCGAATGGAGGTTGGTCAGAGGAGAACGATGCTGAATGGCGGATCTAGAGCGGAAATTGGGCGGAAACAGGGGTTTGTGCGTGTGTTGCAGGGCTCCTCGCCGGATGGCCGGTGATGCACAGACGCCGAACCTGTTACAGTTGGGAGTTGATGTGGTGATGGCGAACAGGTGGCCGGAGTTTCGGATCGAGTGGTGGCCGGTCGGAGGAGGGTGACGATGAAAGGGAGAACCGAGGCAGAAGGCTAGCGACAACAGGGGATCTTGGTCGGAATTTTGATTCCGGTGATCGGAGAGTCGGATGGACAGATTCCGGCGGCTGATGGTTCTATGGCGGAAGGCGAAGCGGTGGCCGAAGTTGCATGGAGATCCGACAGCTGGATCGTCGGCGGTGAGGTTGCAAAGTTTCAAAATCTAGGTGAAGTTGCGTACCGGGTTGTCGAGAGGAAGGAGATGAAGGAGGAGAGGAGAAGAGGGGGAGGAAGGGAAGAGGGCTCGGCCCAAGGAGAAGAAGAAGGAGAACATCCGATAGAAGAGGAAAATTACTTGAAAACTATTTCATTACTCAAATTCTTCAAATCTGTCTGTCGATTACAATGTTGCAGGGGAATACACATAGGCAAAGTAGAGAGAGCCGTTGCATACTTTCCTTCTTTGTTCAACTGCAGACAACATTGAAACTTTCCATCGATTGCTGTAGAGATGTTGAAGAAGCTTTGGGCTGAGCGATGGTGGTTGGATACGTTGGAGTTTCCTTTCCTGGCTGGGCGAAGGTAATGTTGGAGCTTCCTTCTTTGCTTTGTTATCGATAAACATTGATTGGCCTTGAATTGAAGATGAACGTTATTGCATGCTTCTTTGGCTTGGATGAATGTCACGATTTTGGAATTGATTGCGGCAACTTATTGAGCTTGGATGTCTTGGCCGTCACTTTGACTTTGTTAAAGTAGTTATTTTCCAATTATTGGGCTAGCATTATGAGTTAACTTGCTAGCTTATTTGAGAGCTTCTAGGCCTTTGACTAGGGTAGTTGTAGGCTCCATTTGTATCTTCGAGGTCTGTGGTCTCTGCCTCCATCAGCTAGCTCTCAAGCCCTAGGGTTCGGCCATGCCATCTTGCGCCACTCCTCTATACGCCATCAAACATGCCATCCAGCAAGAGTGCTCCATGCGCCAATGCTTCAAGTGATGAGTGCCACCCTAATCTTCTTCTTATTAAAATAAAATTAAAGCGGCACGCAGGCCTCACAAGAGTACATCACAGGCATGCAAAGAGGCTTGACTCATGATCACAACATTATGCACAAACAAGGTATCTACACATGCAATTCTACATGCTCATGAAAAACATAAAATCTGAAATTTTAATTTTTCATAAAACTAGTTTCTTTTCCTCATCTTCTTTTCACAAATCTCTAGGTTATTTGCAATTAATTCTCATGATGATTTCAAAGATCCTCTCGGCTAGTAATTTTGTCAGATCAAGAGACCTGGCCAGTCCGAAGACACAATGCCCGTCCTACTTGACAAAATCACGTGCGTCTTTGATCCTTAAATCATGCTAGAAAAATAACCCAAAAATCACGTGCGTCTTTGATCAAATCACGTGCGTCTTTGATCCTTAAATCATGTTAGAAACAAGAAACCCTAATTTTTCCTACTTTAGAAAAATTGTTTGCCATGTGATCATGCAATTTGCGAAAATTGAGATATGGCTTGTGAGCATGGAAAAGCATGAAATTACATCGTTCGAGTCTCGCAAGTCACTCTGATACCACTGTTGTGGAACCCTGGGGATATTTTACAATTTTCAGAGTCATAATGACACAAATACAATGCACAGCGGAAGCAATATCCCCGAAACGAGTCAGTCCAAAAACCCAGTGAAGATCGCAAGCGAGGGAGTCGACACGATGAGATAGAAGATACCTTAAAGCAAGGCAATGCCGATGTTGTGATAGACGCCCAAGTGTGCACCCTCCGCAGTCTCACACACACGGATGCCTCGAGTCCTCTTCTTCCACGCCCGGTGCTAGCCTCGGGAAGAAGATCCAAGCCTTAGGGAGACAAGCCGCTAGGGTATAAGACTGAAAGTGTATGGCCATACCCAGGAGAGAAGAATTGCTTGCGGCTAAGAAGATGGAAGAGATTGCGCCACCTTGAAACTCACGCACCCTTGCCCTTCTATGTGTCTTTACGCCTCCAAGGAATCGAACTCAAAGAGGGGCAGCAAGGGGTCTCTTTTATAACAAGGAGAGGCGGTTTGGGGAGGGCTATGATCATGACAAGTGGGCGGCTAGGATGAGGGGTTAACAATTAGGGTTTAATGCAAGGAAAGTCTCCAAGACTTTACCATAAACCTCATTCAACCTATCCATATTTGCCCAAGAGCCATATCAACCCAAGACATGCCTTAGAGGCATTCATTCCATCAAAGGATGAAGGTCTAGGCGCCCTTTACTTCCTAATCAAGCAAAGGCGCCAAGCATCACCCCATTATGTCCCTTAGGCGCCCTCATGGATAAATTCTCCCCATTATACCCTTTTTGTTGGGTCCCCTTCAAGGGGGAGCGCAAGGGGGTGAAACCCTAAAGGTGGCGCATGTCATTCTTTTGCAGCGGAAGTAGGGTTTCATGAAGATCAGATGCTATACATTCATATGATCAACTTTTGACAAACAAGTATAGAAGACAAAGATCCATACCGTCGCCATCTCTTGGATGGTGCCTTGAAAGAGAGAGCAAGAGAGATCTCCTCCAAAGGACTCGCACACAAGAAGAGGATGCGCTCACTTCCTTGGTGCTCCTTGTGCTAGCAAGGTTCCAAGGGGTGTCCTTGATCGAGTAAAGGGAAGAGATGAAGACTTCTTTTGCTTGGCGGTTCCTCCTCTCCTCGTCAACACCTTCACACGCTAGAGAGCAAGCGTTCAATCCCCAAGAGGTGACGAGAGGTGTGTAACCGAAAGGAACGTGAGGGAGGCGTCAAGCCATGAACGCATATGCGTTTCTATTTTGGAACTTTCCAAAAATAGCAACCATAAAGATCATGCGCTCATGCGTTCATGTCTCCATGAACCAAACGCATTTTTATCTCCCTCTTGAACCAAGCGCTCACTCCATGAGCCGGTTCAATGACTAAACCAAATTAGCCCAAGCAATTGGTCCAGAAAAAATCAAACCCTAAGATTCAAAATCTGACCGTTCATCTCTCGATGCTCCCGATCGCACCGATCTAGCATCAACTCTCTCGATCGAAGCTTACCGATCTAAAGCCTTAATCAATCAAACATGATCAGACCAGATCTCACTCACAATCAGAGATAAAATCCCTTTAAACTGAACCAAAACAATTCAGTCCACACGATCTGACTTAAGTAAGACATATCATCAAATTGTGCGACCCTGAGGGTTTCCTTTGAACGTCGGTAACGATAACTTACGTTATCACGATCAGTGAGGGGTATCTAGCAACACATCACTGTCTCCCGATATAAAGGAAGGAGTCTTTCAAGACTACACCCAAAACACAGCACAAGTGTGAATCCACTTCACTAGGCATACATGTTTCCTTTGCCACTGGATGTTCTTATTGGACAAGCGTGTCAAGCCTGTAGCTCCAATATGATGAGCATGATTAGATCAGATGAACATAGTCATCTGGGTATGGCCATACTCTTTTCTCAATCATCCCATCCAGGGGGCCCCTTTAGAACATCACACTCCTTAAACAAGGAGACGGCAATCCTTTATCTATCACAAGTGCCCTAACCTGACTCAAGATCATTGTCCAAGATAGTCTATAATCATTATGTTTCAAATGATATTGAACTACCTCAAAACAATGACAATCATCATTTAGAAAACACAAGTGATCTCAAGTCAGAGGAAATGTGCCACTTGTTGCAATCAAGGAATATTCACATTGTGACAAACAATTGAATATCCTAGTAGGGTCTGTCCAGTACATCCAATGTACCCATGAGTCTACATCTTATTCCATGCTTGAAGCATCCTATAAGATTAGAACACATATTAGTCTCAATCATATCAAGGCTGTCTCATGTTCACCAAGATATCTCGACTAAGGACATAATAGCATGTCAGCCTAGCTGAACAGCTTTGAGACATTATTCAGTAGTACACTTATTACAGTAGACAAGGTAACAACCTGGATAATAACCATGCCTTTATAAACACAAGAGTTTATTACATGATACTGTTATAATCCCAAGGCCTCAAACATTAGGCTTAAGGGCATACCCCAACAATCTCCCACTTGCACTTAATCTAATGGTTGAGAAATCTCAAACCCATATTATTACAGTGCTTCTCATGCTTCTGCTGCACCAGAGGCTTGGTAAGTGTGTCTGCCAGATTGTCATCTGTATGAACCTTGCAGATTTTGATCTCGCCACGATCTATGATCTCCCTGATCAAATGAAACCGTCTCTGTATGTGCTTGGACTTCTGGTGCGACCATGGTTCCTTTGCCTGTGTGATTGCTCCAGTGTTATCACAGAAGATAACCAAAGGATCTGCACTCGAAGGAACAACACCAAGTTCTCTCACGAACTTACGAATCCACACTGCCTCCTTGGATGCTTCCGAGGCTGCAACATACTCGGCTTCTGTTGTGGAATCAGCAACAGTTGACTGTTTGAAACTCTTCCACACCACTGCTCCACCATTCAAGCTAAAAACATAGCCTGACTGCGATCGGAAATCATCCTGGTCAGACTGGAATGAAGCGTCAGTATATCCTTCAATACTGAGTTCTTCCTGACCACCATATATCAAGAACATATCTTTGGTCCTCCGCAGATATTTTAAAATGTTCTTGACCGCAATCCAGTGCGCCATACCTGGATTACTTTGGAACCGACTGGTCACGCTTAACCCGTAAGCGACGTCTGGGCGAGTACACAACATCGCATACATAATGGATCCAATAGCCGAAGCATAAGGCGTATTGTCCATTTCATCTTTCTCAGTCTGTGTTTGTGGACACTGACTCTTCGAAAGATTCAGACCATGTCTGACTGGAAGATATCCCCTTTTAGAATTCTCTAAATGGAATCTTTCCAGGACCTTATCGATGTAAGTACTCTGGCACAGCCCGAGAAGCCTCTTAGATCTATCCCTATAGATCTTCACACCTAACACATAGGCTGCTTCTCCTAGATCTTTCATCTGGAAACATTTCCTTAACCATGCCTTAACCGCATGCATTTCAGGAATGTCATTTCCAATGATCAAGATATCATCGACGTAGAGGACTAGGAAAGTAATTACGCTCCCACTAAACCTCTTATATACACACGGGTCATCTTCGTTCTTGAGGAAACCAAACTCAGAGATTGATTCATCAAAACGAATATTCCAGCTTCTAGATGCTTGTTTCAGTCCATAAATGGACTTCTTTAACTTGCATATCTTATGACGATCTGATGGATTAGTGAAACCTTCAGGTTGTGTCATATACACATCCTCATCGAGTTTTCCATTAAGGAAAGCGGTCTTCACATCCATCTGCCAGATCTCATAATCGTAATATGCTGCTATCGCGAAAAGAATCCGAATAGACTTGAACATGGCTACAGGAGAGAAAGTTTCATCATAATCTATCCCGTAGATTTGTTTGAAACCTTTCGCAACTAGCCTGCCTTTATAGGTAACCACGTTACCATCCATGTCAATCTTCTTCTTGAAGATCCATTTACAGCCTATAGGGATTACTCCCGGAGGCGGATCAACCAAATCCCAGACTTGGTTATCTGACATGGAGTCCATCTCGGCTCGCATAGCTTTAAGCCACCTAGCTGAGTCCGGTCCACTGACCGCATCCGCATAAGTAAGGGGTTCATCATTATCAATGATGTAGACTCCGTCATAGCGCTCAGGCTGTCGACGGATCCTTCCCGATCTTTGCGGTTCCCGTGATATCTGAGCCTCAGGTTGTTCAGTAACCTGTTCTACCGGCTCAGTCACATCCAACTGTGCTTGACTACTTTGTCCTTCCTCTGGATTCTCATCCAGCTTTATTTCTCTCCCACTGGCCTCTTGCAGAAGAAACTCCTTCTCAAGAAATATGGCCGTCCGAGCAACAAAAACCTTGTTCTCTTTGGGATCGTAGAAATAATAACCCTTAGTTTCCTTAGGGTAACTGACAAAGATGCATTTGTCAGATCTGCTCTCTAGTTTCCCAGAGGCGAGCTTTTTGACATAAGCCTCGCAACCCCAGATCCTGATAAATGTCAAGCTCGGCTGTTTCCCATACCATAACTCATATGGAGTCTTAGAAACGGCCTTGGATGGCACTCGGTTTAGTTTCTTTGCAGCTGTTTCCAGCGCAAAACCCCAAAAGGAGTATGGAAGAGTAGCCTGACTCATCATCGAACGAACCATATCAAGTAACGTTCTATTTCTCCTCTCGGACACACCATTCCATTGCGGTGTTCCTGGCGGAGTGAGCTGTGAGATAATCCCACACTCCCTTAGATAGTCAGTAAACGCATGACTCAAGTATTCTCCACCTCGATCAGAACGAAGTGCCTTGATATTTCGGCCTAGCTGATTTTGTACTTCATTCTTGAACTCTTTGAACTTGTCAAAAGATTCACTCTTATGTCTCATTAGATAGACATACCCATATCTACTGAAATCATTAGTAAAGGTAATGAAGTACTAATAGCCACCTCTGGCATGTTTACTAAATGGCCCACACACATCACTGTGTATAAGGTCAAGTAAACCTGAAGCCCTTTGACCTTTGTGGGAAAAAGGTGACTTCGTCATTTTACCCATTAAACAAGCCTTGCATGTATCAATCTCCTCATAGGAGAATGATCCCAGCAGTCCATGATTATGCAACCGCTTAATGCGTTTCTCGTTTATATGGCCTAAACGACTATGCCATAGCAAGGTGCTGTCATCAGCATACTTGGCTTTCTTATTATCAATATTTTGTATCGAACATTCCATGTTCAACATGAATAACCCATTGTTAATTGAACCAGTTGCATAAACAATATTATCATGAGATAAAACACACTTTGAAATATTGCATTCAAAGGAAAAACCCTTCCTGACAAGAGCAGGAATGGAGATAATATTTTTAGTAATACTGGGAACAAAATAACAACTGTTTAGTTCCAATACAAGTCCAGATGGTAAAGAGATGAAATAGTCTCCTACAGCAACAGCAGCAACCCGTGCCCCGTTTCCAACGCGTAGGTCCACCTCATGCTGTCCCACCTGTCTTCTTCTCTTGAGTTCCTGTACATTTGAACAAATGTGAACTCCACATGCAGTGTCCAACACCCATGATATAGAAGAAGATGAAAACATGACTTCAGTCACGAATATACCTGAGCCAGAAGCGATGCTTCCCCTCTTATCTCCTTGGAGCGCTTTACAGTCCTTTTTCCAGTGACCTAGCTGGCCACAGTGGAAACACCTGTATTCCTTGGACCGCTTAACCTTCTGTTTCAGAGCCTTGCTGTAGTTCTTGACAGGGGCCTTGCCCTTCTTCCCCTTCTTCTTGTCCCTAGAAGGAACCATTAAGACAGAGGTTGAAGGCTTTCCCTTCAGAGTTTCCTCAGTAGTCAAGAGCATATTCAGCAGCTCTGCCGGAGTGCAATCGATTTTGTTCATATTAAAGTTAATAATGAACGCGTCGAATGAAGGCGGGAGAGACTGCAGAATAATGTCTACAGCAAGCTCTTGGTTGATGGTATGCCCCAGTTTCTCTAGAGCCTCCTTGTGCCCAATCATCTTGAGCACGTGAGCTCCCACTTGGCTCCCTTCAGCCAGTTTGCTCTGAAAGAAAAGCTTTGTCAGATTATAGCGTTCTGTCCTCGCCTGTGCAGCATACAGCATTTTGAGGTTCGCGATCATGTCTATAGCCGACATATCCTCATGCTGACGCTGCAGCGGTGGCGTCATAGACGCTAGCATCAGGCAAGCGACATCAATGCTATCATTGACGTGCTTTTCATAGGCATCCCGAACCGCCCTTGCGGCGTTCGGAGCGGGCTGCGGCGGTATCGCCGTCTCGAGGACATACAGTTTCCTCTCTGCCTTAAGAACAATCTTAAGGTGTCCGTACCAGTCCGAGAAGTTCGGCCCAGCAAACTTCTCCCTTTCCAGTAGGGATCGCACATTGAAGCTCATGGTGTTCATTGCTGCAGGTATCTACAACAATGCAAGAACAGCAAAGTCAGTATCAATGTTAAGAATCAATCAGGACTTAAGAAAGATTCTTTTTCTCACTATTTTATCTGGATGAAAAATCCAGCAAAACAGCCCGAAAGAGTAGAACTCTTTTAGTGAGATGGGATCCAGATTTCATACTTGGTCTCCGCGTCCCGCTCAGGCGAGATAAGATGCACAGAGAGTACAAGCACTAATCTCTGGTAGGCTGTCCCAGCCAATCGCCAACCCGTGCGATTCCCCTTCATCTGGGCAATCCAACAGACTGTGCCAACTGAGTTGGTACAACACAATCTCTGACCCCACAGATGGCTGCCTCCATGCGCTACCATATGTGCCACATATGTAGTCAACATGGTCAAGCTGACCCGACTGATGGAACCCTTTCAAGAGGGGAGCGCAAAACCCTATTGTGAGAAGAACCCCTTTCATGAGGGGGGCGCAAGTCATATCTTTCTTTCTCATAGCAGCGGAATTAGGGTTTCCACATAAGATCGCATTCTATACTTTCATATAATCAACTTGAATAACAAGTGAGAGATTCGTTACCATGGCCATGGGAAGGAGTCGGCTTGGAAGCTAGAGAACGATAGGGTTCTCCTCCAAAGTGTGCCACACACAAGAAGAAAAATGGCCTACACCTTGTCGTCCTTGTGCTAGCAAGGCTTCAAGGTTCTTTGCCGTATGGAAGGGAGAGAATAGCTTGCTTGGCGAGACTCCTTTTCCTTGTCTTCGTCCTTGTCGTGCTTCACCGAAAATCAGAAGCCTTCACAAGCGCATTCAACAAGTGAGTAACCTCCCACACTTATGTGGAGGCGTTACACACATCCCATTTGAAAACCGAATTCCAAATATGGAATGTGTTGAAGGCTTAAGCGTTCACGCTAAGTGAACCAAGCCCTTAACTCACCTTACATGAACCATGCGCTCATCCATGAGCCGGTTCAATGTCGGTTTGGTCCAAGACCAATTAACCCAAGCCAAGCCAATAAATGGTCTAGACCATCTATGAACCTAATGGTTCAAGATCTAACCGTTCATCTCCTGATGCTCTTGATCTCACTGATCTAGCATCATCTCTCTCGATCGAAGCTTACCGATCTCAAGCCCTAATCAATCAAACATGATCAGACCAGATCTCACTTACAATCAGAGATTAAATCCCTTTAAACTGAACCCAAACAATTCAGTCCACACGATCTGACTCAAGTAAGCCATATCTTCAATTTGTGCGACCCTGAGGGTTTCCTTTAAATGTCGGTAACGATAACTCACGTTATCACGATCAGTGAGGGGTATCTAGCAACACATCACTGTCTCCCGATATAAAGGAAAGAGTCTTCCAAGACTACTCCCAAACCATAGCACAAGTGTGAATCAAACTCACGAGGCATGCATGTTTCCTTTGCCACTGGATGTTCTTATTGGACAAGCATGTCAAGCCTGTAACTCCAATACTATGAGCATGATTAGATCAGATGAACACTGTCATCTGGGTATGGCCATACACTTTCTCAATCATCTCTTATAGAGGGGGGGCCCCATTAGAACATCACACTCCCTGAACAAGGAGACGGCAATCCTTTATCTATCACAAGTGCCCTAACCTGACTCAAGCTCACCATCCAAGATAGTCTATAATCATTATGTTTCAAATGATATTGAACTACCTCAAAACAATGACAATCATCATTTAGAAACACAAGTGATCTCAAGTCAAAGGACATGTGCCACTTGCTGCTTACAAGGATCATTCACATTGTGACAAGCAATGGAATATCCCAGTAGGGTCTGTCCAGTACATCCAATGTACCCATGAGTCTACATCTTATTCCATGCTCGAAGCATCCTATAGGAGTAGCACTCATATCAGTCTCAATCATATCAAGGCTGTCTCATGTTCACCAAGATATCTCGACTAAGGACTTATAGCCTGTCAGCCTAGCTGAACAGCTTTGAGACATTATTCAGAAGTACACTTATTACAGCAGACAAGGTAACAACCTGAATAATAACCATGCCTTTTATAAACATAAGAGTTTATTACATGATACTTTTACAATCCCAAGGCCTCAAACATTAGCCTTAAGGGCATACCCCAACAATCTCCCACTTGCACTTAATCTAATGGTTGAGAAATCTCAAACCCATATTATTACAGTGCTTCTCATGCTTCTGCTGCGCCAGAGGCTTGGTAAGCGGGTCTGCCAGATTGTCATCTGTATGAACCTTGCATATTTTGATCTCGCCACGATCAATGATCTCCCGGATCAAGTGAAACCGTCTCTGTATGTGCTTGGACTTCTGGTGCGACCGCGGTTCCTTTGCTTGTGCGATGGCTCCAGTGTTATCACAGAAGATAACCAAAGGATCAGCACTCGAAGGAACGACACCAAGTTCTCTCACGAACTTACGAATCCACACTGCCTCCTTGGATGCTTCCGAGGCTGCAACATACTCGGCTTCTGTTGTGGAATCAGCAACAGTTGACTGTTTGAAACTCTTCCACACCACTGCTCCACCATTCAAGCTAAAAATATAGCCTGACTGCGATCGGAAATCATCCTGGTCCGACTGGAACGAAGCGTCAGTATATCCCTCTATACTGAGTTCTTCCTGACCACCATATATCAAGAACATATCTTTGGTCCTCCGCAGATATTTTAAAATGTTCTTGACCGCAATCCAGTGCGCCAAACCTGGATTACTTTGGAATCGACTGGTCACGCTTAACCCGTAAGCGACGTCTGGGCGAGTACATAACATCGCATACATAATGGATCCAATAGCCGAAGCATAAGGCGTATTGTCCATTTCATCTTTCTCAGTCTGTGTTTGTGGACACTGACTCTTTGAAAGATTCAGACCATGTCTGACTGGAAGATATCCACGTTTAGAATTCTCTAAATGGAATCTCTCCAGGACCTTATCGATGTAAGTGCTCTGGCACAGCCCGAGAAGCCTTTTAGATCTATCCCGGTAGATCTTCACACCTAATACATAGGCTGCTTCTCCTAAATCTTTCATCTGGAAACATTTTCCTAACCATGCCTTAACAGCATGCAGTTCAGGAATATCATTTCCAATGATTAAGATATCATCGACGTAGAGGATTAGGAATGTAATTACGCTCCCACTAAACCTTTTATATACACACGGGTCATCTTCGTTCTTGATGAAACCAAACTCAGAGATTGATTCATCAAAACGAATATTCCAGCTTCTTGATGCTTGTTTAAGTCCATAAATGGACTTCTTTAACTTGCATATTTTATGACGATCTGCTGGATTAGTGAAACCTTCCGGTTGTGTCATATACACATCCTCATCCAGATTTCCATTAAGGAAAGCTGTTTTCACATCCATCTGCCAGATCTCATAATCGTAATATGCTGCTATCGCGAAAAGAATCCGAATAGACTTAAACATGGCTACAGGTGAGAAAGTTTCATCATAATCTACCCCGTAGATTTGTTTGAAACCTTTCGCAACTAGCCTGCCTTTATAGGTAACCACGTTACCATCCATGTCAATCTTCTTCTTGAAGATCCATTTACAGCCTATAGGGATTACTCCCGGAGGCGGATCAACCAAATCCCAGACTTGGTTATCTGACATGGAGTCCATCTCGGCTCGCATAGCTTCAAGCCATCTAGCTGACTCCGGTCCACTGACCGCATCCGCATAAGTGAGGGGTTCATCATTATCAATGATGTAGACTCCGTCATAGCGCTCAGGCTGTCGACGGATCCTACCCGATCTTCGCGGTTCCCGTGATATTTGAGCCTCAGGTTGCTCAATAACCTGATTTACCGGCTCAGGCTCATCCAACTGTGCTTGACTACTTTGTCCTTCCTCTGGAATCTCATCCAGCTTTATTTCTCTCCCACTGGCCTCTTGCAGAAGAAATTCCTTCTCAAGAAATATGGCCGTCCGAGCAACAAAAACCTTGTTCTCCTTGGGATCGAAGAAATAATAACCCTTAGTTTCCTTAGGGTAACCGACAAAGATACATTTCTCAGATCTGCTCTCCAGTTTCCCAGAGGCGAGCTTTTTGACATAAGCCTCGCAACCCCAGATCCTGATAAATGTCAAGCTTGGCTGTTTCCCATACCATAGTTCATATGGCGTCTTTGAGACTGCCTTGGATGGCACTCGGTTTAGTACCTTTGCAGCTGTTTCCAGTGCAAAACCCCAAAAGGAGTATGGAAGAGTAGCCTGACTCATCATAGAACGAACCATGTCTAGTAACGTTCTATTTCTCCTCTCGGACACACCATTCCATTGCGGTGTTCCTGGCGGAGTGAGCTGTGAGATAATCCCACACTCCTTCAGATAGCCAGTAAACGTATGACTCAGGTATTCTCCACCTCGATCAGAACGAAGTGCCTTGATATTTCGGCCTAACTGATTTTGTACTTCATTTTTGAACTCTTTGAACTTGTCAAAAGATTCACTTTTATGTCTCATTAAATAGACATACCCATACCTACTGAAATCATCAGTAAAGGTAATGAAGTACTGATAGCCACCTCTGGCATGTTTACTAAATGGCCCACACACATCACTGTGTATAAGGTCAAGTAAACCTGAAGTCCTTTGACCTTTGTTAGAAAAAGGTGACTTCGTCATTTTACCCATCAAACAAGCTTTGCATGTATCAATCTCCTCATAGGAGAATGATCTCAGCAGTCCATGATCATGCAACCGCTTAATGCGCTTCTCGTTTATATGGCCTAAACGACTATGCCATAGCAAGGTGCTGTCATCAGCATACTTGGCTTTCTTATTATCAATGTTTTGTATAGAATTTTCCATGTCCAACATGTATAACCCATTGTTAATTGAACCAGTTGCATACACAATATTATCATGAGATAAAACACACTTTGAAATATTGCATTCAAAGGCAAATCCTTTCCTGACAAGAGCAGGAATAGAGATAATATTCTTGGTAATACTCGGTACAAAATAACAATTGTTTAATTCTAATACAACGCCAGATGGTAAAGAAATGAAATAGTCTCCTACAGCAACAGCAGCAACCCGTGCCCCGTTTCCAACTCGTAGGTCTACCTCATGCTGTCCCACCTGCCTTCTTCTCTTGAGTTCCTGTACATTTGAACAAATGTGAACTCCACATGCAGTGTCCAACACCCATGAAATGGTAGAAGAAGATAACATGACCTCAGTCACATATATACCTGAGCCAGAAGCGATGCTTCCCCTCTTATCTCCTTGGAGCGCTTTACAGTCCTTTTTCCAGTGACCCAGCTGGCCACAGTGGAAACACCTGTTATCCTTCGACCGCTTCACCTTCTGTTTCAGGGCCTTGCTGTAATTCTTGACAGGGGCCTTGCCCTTCTTCCCCTTCTTCTTGTTCCTAGAAGGAACCATCAAGACAGAGGTTGAAGGCTTACCCTTCAGAGTTTCCTCAGTGGTCAAGAGCATATTCAGCAGCTCTGCCGGCGTACAATCGATCTTGTTCATATTAAAGTTAATAATGAACGCATCGAAAGAGGGCGGAAGAGACTGCAGAATAATGTCCACAGCAAGCTCCTGGTTGATGGTATGCCCCAGTTTCTCCAGAGCCTCCTTGTGCCCAATCATCTTGAGCACGTGAGCTCCCACTGGGCTCCCTTCAGCCAGTTTGCTCTGAAAGAAGAGCTTCGTCAGATTATAGCGTTCTGTCCTCGCCTGTGCAGCATACAGCATCTTGAGGTTCGCTATAATCTCTATAGCCGACATATCCTCATGCTGACGCTGCAGCGGTGGCGTCATAGACGCTAGCATCAGGCAAGCGACATCAATGCTATCATTGACGTGCTTTTCGTAGGCATCCCGAACCGCCCTTGCGGCGTTCGGAGCGGGCTGCGGCGGTATCGCCGTCTCGAGGACATACAGTTTCCTCTCTGCCTTAAGAACAATCTTAAGGTGTCCGAACCAGTCAGAGAAGTTCGGCCCAGCAAACTTCTCCCTTTCCAGTAGGGATCGCACATTGAAGCTCATGGTGTTCGTTGCTGCAGGAATCTACAACAAGCAAGAACAGCAAGGTCAGTATCAATGTTTCAGAATCAATCCAGGACTTAAGAAAGATTCTTTTCTCACTATTTTGTCTGACTGAAAAATCCAGTAAACAGTCCGAAAGAGTAAACACTCTTTTAGTGAGATGGGATCCAGATTTCATACTTGGTCTCCGCGTCCCGCTCAGGCGAGATAAGATGCACAGAGATGACAAGCACTAGTTTCTGGTAGGCTGTCCCAGCCAATCGCCAACCCGTGCGATTCCCCTTCATCTTGGCAATCCAGCAGACTGTGCCAACTGAGTTGGTACAACACAGTCTCTGATCCCAAAGATGGCTGCCTCCATGTGCTACCATATGCGCCACATATGTAGTCTACATGGTCAAGCTGACCTGACCTACTCCCTGGACCACCACGTGCTATGCTGAGCAACGAGAGGGGATAAATCCCAACTCTGTAACACGCAGGTGAAATCCAGCACCGTCTGAAGATAGATGGACGTGCCCACTGAGTGGGTTCAACACGGCTCCAACGATAGTCAGAAAGGTGAGGTTTTGCGTCAGAAGGCTTACGAGCTTGATATGTTAGCGTTGGATTTTAACGGTCTTTTATCTTCTTACTATCAGGCATGTCCTATGGCTATAGCAGAAGATAAACATAAATATGCAATTCTAATTATTAGCAATAAGTAGAAAGCATGATCTTATGTGGTAAAAGCCCATGAACCCTAGTAAGACCTTAATATTACTTAAGTCTTCACTTGAGCTTCATTGCATCTCATCTGGTCCAACCCAGTGCCCTAGCGCCAAGAGCACCTCAGGTGCACCACCAGGTGAATGCCCCACTTGGATGTGTGCCTTTGTTCTTGTCTAATCAAAGTACATTTGATCTATCTAGACAAGGTTGACTCGCAGGTCAACAACATATTATAAATTAAGTACAATGTGATTCGCAGATCACAAATTAATTTACAATTTTTAAGTCCAGGCACGCAGGCCCCAGCACAGCACACAATTGGGCAACCCACATAAGACTAAATAAACAAGCAAATGGTTCAATCAACATGTGATCCAATCATCTTGAAATTAAAAGTTTTGAAAACCCCATGGCATCAATTTTAATTTCCTTATGAGCCCTACAACCTTACAATGGTCCATTGATAGGGATCCACTCATCCATCTAGTTAGATCCTGTGCCCTTGCATGCACCGAGTCCTAACTGACCCGAGTTGACCTAATGGTCAACCATGCATGCCCCAAGGGCTGAACCACCTTCAAGAGGTTTGGCAAGCGGGTGTGACCCCGGGCCTAACTCAAGAGTGTTCACTGGTTGTCTCAACCAGACCTCGCTACACGCCCAAGATGCAATCGACCTATGGCCACCTAGTGCTTGCGCACAGGTGCCATCTGGTCGATCCATCTAGACTGTCAGATGGTCTGATCAGACTAATGGATCTAACCTAGAGGTGACTTCAGCCCCATCAACCCATCTAAGGGTTTATAGTAGATGCATATAGATCTAAATGTTTGCGCGCAAGTAGGTATAAGATTTGATGAAATATCATTCAACCATTCAACATACTTATCATGCGCCAACACAACAACATGCGCAACTCATGAAGAAACATACATCTTGCGCAACTCATGAAGAAACATACATCTAAGTTCTAAACTAGCATGTAGGTTTCGGCATGTAAGCAATCACTTTTAGATCTATTCACAAACATATTCATGGATCAAACATGATGATCTACTCATTAGAACCGCAAGCAATCATATGAAAAAGTATAGATTCGCTCTGATACCAATTGATGGAACCCTTTCAAGAGGGGAGCGCAAAACCCTATTGTGAGAAGAACCCCTTTCATGAGGGGGGCGCAAGTCATATCTTTCTTTCTCATAGCAGCGGAATTAGGGTTTCCACATAAGATCGCATTCTATACTTTCATATAATCAACTTGAATAACAAGTGAGAGATTCGTTACCATGGCCATGGGAAGGAGTCGGCTTGGAAGCTAGAGAACGATAGGGTTCTCCTCCAAAGTGTGCCACACACAAGAAGAAAAATGGCCTACACCTTGTCGTCCTTGTGCTAGCAAGGCTTCAAGGTTCTTTGCCGTATGGAAGGGAGAGAATAGCTTGCTTGGCGAGACTCCTTTTCCTTGTCTTCGTCCTTGTCGTGCTTCACCGAAAATCAGAAGCCTTCACAAGCGCATTCAACAAGTGAGTAACCTCCCACACTTATGTGGAGGCGTTACACACATCCCATTTGAAAACCGAATTCCAAATATGGAATGTGTTGAAGGCTTAAGCGTTCACGCTAAGTGAACCAAGCCCTTAACTCACCTTACATGAACCATGCGCTCATCCATGAGCCGGTTCAATGTCGGTTTGGTCCAAGACCAATTAACCCAAGCCAAGCCAATAAATGGTCTAGACCATCTATGAACCTAATGGTTCAAGATCTAACCGTTCATCTCCTGATGCTCTTGATCTCACCGATCTAGCATCATCTCTCTCGATCGAAGCTTACCGATCTCAAGCCCTAATCAATCAAACATGATCAGACCAGATCTCACTTACAATCAGAGATTAAATCCCTTTAAACTGAACCCAAACAATTCAGTCCACACGATCTGACTCAAGTAAGCCATATCTTCAATTTGTGCGACCCTGAGGGTTTCCTTTAAATGTCGGTAACGATAACTCACGTTATCACGATCAGTGAGGGGTATCTAGCAACACATCACTGTCTCCCGATATAAAGGAAAGAGTCTTCCAAGACTACTCCCAAACCATAGCACAAGTGTGAATCAAACTCACGAGGCATGCATGTTTCCTTTGCCACTGGATGTTCTTATTGGACAAGCATGTCAAGCCTGTAACTCCAATACTATGAGCATGATTAGATCAGATGAACACTGTCATCTGGGTATGGCCATACACTTTCTCAATCATCTCTTATAGAGGGGGGGCCCCATTAGAACATCACACTCCCTGAACAAGGAGACGGCAATCCTTTATCTATCACAAGTGCCCTAACCTGACTCAAGCTCACCATCCAAGATAGTCTATAATCATTATGTTTCAAATGATATTGAACTACCTCAAAACAATGACAATCATCATTTAGAAACACAAGTGATCTCAAGTCAAAGGACATGTGCCACTTGCTGCTTACAAGGATCATTCACATTGTGACAAGCAATGGAATATCCCAGTAGGGTCTGTCCAGTACATCCAATGTACCCATGAGTCTACATCTTATTCCATGCTCGAAGCATCCTATAGGAGTAGCACTCATATCAGTCTCAATCATATCAAGGCTGTCTCATGTTCACCAAGATATCTCGACTAAGGACTTATAGCCTGTCAGCCTAGCTGAACAGCTTTGAGACATTATTCAGAAGTACACTTATTACAGCAGACAAGGTAACAACCTGAATAATAACCATGCCTTTTATAAACATAAGAGTTTATTACATGATACTTTTACAATCCCAAGGCCTCAAACATTAGCCTTAAGGGCATACCCCAACACCGACCTACTCCCTGGACCACCACGTGCTATGCTGAGCAATGAGAAGGGATAAATCCCTACTCTGTAACACGCAGGTGTAATCCCACACCGTCTGAAGATAGATGGACGTGCCCACTGAGTGGGTACAACAAGGCTCCAACGATAATCAGAACAATGAGGTTTCGCGTCAGAAGGCTTACGAGCTTGATATTTTAGCGTTGGATTTTAACGGTCTTTTATCTTCTTATCTATCATACAAACCCTATGGTGATAGCAGAAGATAAATTCATGCAATTCTAATTATATAAGCAATAAAAAGAAAGCATGGCTCTTATGTGGTAAAAGCCCATAGCCTAAGTAAGACCTTAATATCACTTAAGTCTTCACTTGCTCTTCTTCATGGGACTTTTGCTGCTCATCTGGCCCAAGCCAGGGCCCAAGCGCTAACTACAGCTCAGGTGCGCCCACTAGGAAGATGCGCCTGGTCCTAGGGTCAAACCCTAGACCTCCCACCTGGTCCAGCCACTGCTGCATGCGCCTCTGCCAAGTGTGCTCTGTGCTCTTGTCTGATTAATTTACAAATTAATCTATCTAGACAAGATTGACTCGCAGGTCAATTACATTTTTATAAATTAAAGCAATGTGATGCGCAGATCACAATAATCAACTTACATTTTAATACAGGCACGCAGGCCCCAGCACAGCACACATTTAACATGGGCAGCCCACATAAGAATAAATAAACGGGCATATGCTTCAATCAAACATGTGATCCAACATAGGAAGATAAAAATTCGAAAACCCCATTGGTATCAATTTTAATTTTCCTTATGTGCCCTACTACCTTACAACGGTCCATTACTAGGGATCCACTCATCCAACCCAGTCAGATCCACTGCCCATGCATGCACCAAGTCCTAACTGACTCGAGTCGACCCAATGGTCAACTATGCATGCGCTAGGGCTGAACAACCACAATGAGGTCTGGCAAGCGGGCGTGACCCCGGGCCTAACTCATGTGTGTTCGCTAGTCGTCTCAACCAGACATCGCTACACGCCTGTTTGCAGTCGACCTATAGCCACCAAGTGCTTACGCACAGGTGCTATCTAGTCAACCCATCAAGGCTGTCAGATGGTCTGATCAGACTGTCTGGATCTAACCTAGGGGATGATTTCAACCCTAATAACCCGTCTAAGGGTTTAAAGTAGAGCCTTAGATCTAGAGTGAGTCGCGCATGTGAAGTAGGTTTTTGAGAAAACAAACATGAAGCAAGCGCCAACAACATGCGCCAAGAAAATATACATCAAGTTTTGCATGTACAACAACTCAAATGAAATTTTCGCATGTAACCCTAGATCTAGAGATATGCGTAAGCATGGATCATGAATCACAAAGCAAAGCAATCATAATAACAATGCATAGAACCGCTCTGATACCAATTGTTGGGTCCCCTTCAAGGGGGAGCGCAAGGGGGTGAAACCCTAAAGGTGGCGCATGTCATTCTTTTGCAGCGGAAGTAGGGTTTCATGAAGATCAGATGCTATACATTCATATGATCAACTTTTGACAAACAAGTATAGAAGACAAAGATCCATACCGTCGCCATCTCTTGGATGGTGCCTTGAAAGAGAGAGCAAGAGAGATCTCCTCCAAAGGACTCGCACACAAGAAGAGGATGCGCTCACTTCCTTGGTGCTCCTTGTGCTAGCAAGGTTCCAAGGGGTGTCCTTGATCGAGTAAAGGGAAGAGATGAAGACTTCTTTTGCTTGGCGGTTCCTCCTCTCCTCGTCAACACCTTCACACGCTAGAGAGCAAGCGTTCAATCCCCAAGAGGTGACGAGAGGTGTGTAACCGAAAGGAACGTGAGGGAGGCGTCAAGCCATGAACGCATATGCGTTTCTATTTTGGAACTTTCCAAAAATAGCAACCATAAAGATCATGCGCTCATGCGTTCATGTCTCCATGAACCAAACGCATTTTTATCTCCCTCTTGAACCAAGTGCTCACTCCATGAGCCGGTTCAATGACTAAACCAAATTAGCCCAAGCAATTGGTCCAGAAAAAATCAAACCCTAAGATTCAAAATCTGACCGTTCATCTCTCGATGCTCCCGATCGCACCGATCTAGCATCAACTCTCTCGATCAAAGCTTACCGATCTAAAGCCTTAATCAATCAAACATGATCAGACCAGATCTCACTCACAATCAGAGATAAAATCCCTTTAAACTGAACCAAAACAATTCAGTCCACACGATCTGACTTAAGTAAGCCATATCATCAAATTGTGCGACCCTGAGGGTTTCCTTTGAACGTCGGTAACGATAACTTACGTTATCACGATCAGTGAGGGGTATCTAGCAACACATCACTGTCTCCCGATATAAAGGAAGGAGTCTTTCAAGACTACACCCAAAACACAGCACAAGTGTGAATCCACTTCACTAGGCATACATGTTTCCTTTGCCACTGGATGTTCTTATTGGACAAGCGTGTCAAGCCTGTAGCTCCAATATGATGAGCATGATTAGATCAGATGAACATAGTCATCTGGGTATGGCCATACTCTTTTCTCAATCATCCCATCCAGGGGGCCCCTTTAGAACATCACACTCCTTAAACAAGGAGACGGCAATCCTTTATCTATCACAAGTGCCCTAACCTGACTCAAGATCATTGTCCAAGATAGTCTATAATCATTATGTTTCAAATGATATTGAACTACCTCAAAACAATGACAATCATCATTTAGAAAACACAAGTGATCTCAAGTCAGAGGAAATGTGCCACTTGTTGCAATCAAGGAATATTCACATTGTGACAAACAATTGAATATCCTAGTAGGGTCTGTCCAGTACATCCAATGTACCCATGAGTCTACATCTTATTCCATGCTTGAAGCATCCTATAAGATTAGAACACATATTAGTCTCAATCATATCAAGGCTGTCTCATGTTCACCAAGATATCTCGACTAAGGACATAATAGCATGTCAGCCCAGCTGAACAGCTTTGAGACATTATTCAGTAGTACACTTATTACAGCAGACAAGGTAACAACCTGAATAATAACCATGCCTTTATAAACACAAGAGTTTATTACATGATACTGTTATAATCCCAAGGCCTCAAACATTAGGCTTAAGGGCATACCCCAACACTTTTAGGCTCCTATCTCTTCATGACAACTTATTAGCAAGGCCAACTTAGCAATGGGCCTAGCCCAAGGTCCATTATGCATGTTAACCATGTCATTGGATCCAATCCAACTTAACCCTAGGTGAAATGAGGCTAACCATGGTTACATTGGTCAATATGTCAAAAATGGAAGTTGGCTCCAATAAGTTTCTTCCATCTCATCAGGCCCATTGGCGCTGATGAAATCTCCAAAATGGATCGAGTTATCCAATAACTCGATCATAAGGCTTCCCGATCAATACGAGAACTCGATTATCTTGGTTTGCAACCCTGTAGGTTCCTTTGACGTTGGTAGTGCTGACCTAAGGTCACCACAAGCAGTGAGTGGCATCTAGCAGTGCATCATTGCTACCCAAGTTATCAGAATGGATATCGACATCGACATCCCCATCACCGTTACTAGGTGAAGATACATTACAGTCCCTTTGCCAAACTGATATCCGATTGGACAAGTGTATCATCACTTGTTTTCACCTAATCACATGGCTATGACTAAATCAGGTCTTCACCTGGGTATGGCCATACACTTTTAGTCATAGAACCATAGAGGAGCTCCACTTCACTTGTGCCACCTTCTAGAGAAGTTGCACCAAGGAGGAGGAGGGAATAAGACAAGCCGCCAAGCTCCAATGCTCCAAACGCCAAGAGGAAAGGAGGAAAGTTGCTTGCGGCTAGGGTATGGAAGATGTTCGCCCAAGTTCTCCTTGCTCTCGCCCCTTCAAGTGGTTCACGCCTCCTTCAAGTTGTTTACTCCACCAAGGAGTTCATATATCCAAGAGGGGTGGCTAGGGGTTATATTTATAGCAAGGAGAGGCGATTAGGGATGGCTATGATCAAGCCAAGTGGGCGGCTTGGAGAAGAAGTAGGAGTTCTAATTATTTTAGGAATTAATCAAGTCCTAATCCAATTAGGACTCCAATTAATTAACCACTATTTTATCTCAAATAATTAATTCAAAGTGACTTTGATTAATCATATGAGGCATAGGCGCTAACCCTAGTCTAACTTGGGTTAAATAAGGCATAGGCGCTAACCCTAGTCTAACTAGGGTTAAACATGCGTCTACCCTTTCTTCTCCTTAAGCCCATTTAAGCCCAAGGTCCATTATGCATGTCCATCAACCCATTGGATCTAATCCAATTTAACCCAAGGTCAAACAAGGTTAACCATGGTTAATTTGGTCAATATGTCAAAAATGGAAGTTGGCTCTAACAAGTTTCTTCTATCTCATCAGGCCCATTAGCGCTGATGAAATCTCCCAATTAGATCCGAGTTATCCAATAACTCGATCATAAGGTTTCCCGATCAATACGAGAATTCGAGTATCAAGGTGTGCGACCCTATAGGTTCCTCTGACACGGGCAGTGCTGACCAAAGGTCACCACAAGTAGTGAATGGAACCTAGCAGTGCATTGCTGCTACCCAGGTCATTGGAATAGATATCGACATCGACATCCCCATCATCGCAATTAGGTACAGATGCATTATAGTCTCTTTGCCAGACTGATATCCGATTGGACAAGTGTGTCACCACTTGTTTTCATCCAATCTCATGGTTATGACTAAATCATGTCTCACCTGGGTATGGCCATACACTTTCAGTCATCGAACCATAGAGGAGCTCCATGGATATCAAGCTTCCCTTAAGAAGGGGCAAATCCTCAATACGAGAACTCGAGTATCAAGGTGTGCGACCCTATAGGTTCCTCTGACACGGGTAGTGCTGACCAAAGGTCACCACAAGTAGTGAGTGGAACCTAGTAGTGCATCACTGCTACCCAGGTCATTGGAATGGATATCGACATCGACATCCCCATCATCGCAATTAGGTACAGATGCATTACAGTCTCTTTGCCAGACTGATATCCGATTGGACAAGTGTGTCACCACTTGTTTTCATCCAATCTCATGGTTATGACTAAATCATGTCTCACCTGGGTACGGCCATACACTTTCAGTCATCGAACCATAGAGGAGCTCCATGGATATCAAGCTTCCCTTAAGAAGGGGCAAATCCTCTATCTGTCCATTGACCATCTCATATGGGTCGTGACATGCTCAATGACAACTGTTATTGCCTCCCAACTACGGCGAGGTGTTAGGTTGTATCAAAGCATATCCCTAACCATATAGAATGACCAATGACCTCAAGTCAAGGGATCAATGCATCTCCTAATGCCTGTGATGATAACTCATGGCACCAAGTCATTGCCTCATAGCGGGTCAGTCCAGTATATCCACCACTGATATACCTATATGTCTGCGTTAGCACCTCGTGCCTAACCATCCCATATGCTAGTCTCACAAGTACTAGAGTTGTCCCATATCCACTCAGGTACATCGACTGGGAACAATCATTTGAGCACAGATCCAATCTGTCTCCAAGGACATTATCATATAAATTCATGTTCGCAGATGTATACAAATAATGATAACGACAATGCCAGTATGATATATATAAATATCAGTATCAAGTAGCACAATAATGGACCAAAAGTAGGTCCTAGGGCATATACACGAACAGGTCATGCCAGGGATATGAGGTTGAGAATCCTCGACCTCTAGGTCTAAGTGCAAGTGAGAGATTGTTGGTGTATATGCCCTAAGACCTATATTTGGTCAAACTATGAACTACTTAACTTTGATATTTCTTACATCATCCTGGCATTGTCATTATCAATGTTTATCTACACCTGCGATTGTGTACTTACATGATAATGTCCCTGGAGACAGATTGGATTTGTGCTCAAATAATTGTCCCTAGTCGATGTACCTGAGTGGATATGGGACAACCCTGGTAAATGTGAGACTGGTATATGGGCTAGTTAGGCACGAGGTGCTAACGTAGACATATGGGTATATCAGTGGTAGATATGCTGGACAAGACCCGCTATGAGACAATGACTTAGTGTCATGAGTTATCCTCGCAAGTGATAGAAGATGCATTGATCCTTAGACTTAAGGTCATTGACTCTTCTGTATGGTTAGGGACATACTTTAATGCAACCCAACACCTCGCCGTAATAGGGAGGTTATAAAGGTTGTCATTGAGTATGTCACGACCCATATTAGAAGATCAATGTACAGACAAAAGGATTTGCCCCTTCCTGAGGGAAGTTTGATGTCCATGGAGCTCCTCTATGGTTCTTCCCTCAGGAAGGGGCAAATCCTTTTGTCCCTCCTTCTTCTCCTTGGCGCATCTTCCCTTGAAGGTGGCGCAAGTATTGAAGAAAGGCATCTAAGGCTTGGATCTTCTTCTCGAGGCTAGCACCGGGCGAGGAAGAAGAGAGCACGAGGCATCCGTGTGTGTGAGATTGTAGAGGACGAATAATTGGGTGCCTACCTCGACATCAATCTCCTCTCTCGCTCTAGCTACTTTCTATCACATCGTGTCGACCCCCTCACTTGACGATCTTCACTGAGTTTTTGGGACTGACCTATTTCGGGGATATTCTTCCGCTGTGCAATGTGAATGTAATGTCTATCTCTATGAAAAATGTAAAATATCACTAGGGTTTCCCAACACCTATAGACATGGGTTGAAATCTAAAAAAAATAACTCCTCTTCTTGGCTTTGTATTTGCAATGGTACCAAAGATAAGAGTTGAAGTTCAATTAAAAAGTATGTATCTATGTGGGTGCATGCCATGAGAGAGATTTTTTGACATTAACTCCGCTATCTCAAAAAGAATTTCTTCCTACTTAAAGAGATATGAGTTCTATTATGTTGGTTATGTGACCAATATATTCTAAATTTGTCACCAGAAGAAAGGTGGTATTCATATTAGAAAATGTCAAAGATACATAAAAAGAAGAGAGAAAATTTGAGTGGAAAAAGATTTTTAGATTCCTATTCCTATAAACAAAAACATCGTGGACTCAAAACTTAAACTAGGTGAACTCATGAGATTGAAGTTCTATTTATGCACATTGTGAAATTTTATTTGATTAAAGTTGTGAATCTTAAAGATTACATTCGGAGGATAGTGTATTTATTTAAAATTTGTGAAACAGTTGGTGGAATATTTCATGAGTGATTATATTTTAGAAATTTATTTTTCATAAAAGAGCATATTTTTCATACTTAGCATTGTTCTTTATTCTATTTATTTACTTGAGGACAAGCAAAGTTTGAGCCTTATGTATTTGATGACACAAAAATTCATAGTATATTTTGTGTCATTTGATTGGTACTTAACACGTAGGTCTCTGTGGTTCGATTTCTTAATTATTACTTTAAGTATCCGTGCACTTGTGGACGCAACACAAGGGTCACCTCACAAACCTTAGAGGCATCATCTAGGAAAACCTAGATGCCCCCTTAGGTTTGGCCAGCCCTATGCTCCACCTGTGTCAGCTCACAAACCCTAGGCTCCTCCTAGGGTTCAGCCAACACCATATGCGCCACCATCTTGCTAAGTACATTGCCTCCCATGCAAATTGCACCACAACGAGGTGCGCCAATATGCTAGGGTGCACTACTAAGCAAAGATGTGTCGCCATCATACTAGGTGTGCCAAGTCACTCTACTTAGCTCTCAAACCAACATGTGTGTCACCTAGGTTGCCCTAGGCGCCACCATGGTTTGGCCAAGGAGAACTTGCACCACTTAGCATGGCCTTCATGCCATGCGCCAAGGAAGTCTTATGCTACCCTAATCTTTAATTCTAGCTATTTTACAATACATAAATTAAAATAACAAGGGTGGCACACAGACGTCACAGAAAATGCATCATAGGCATGGCATGGGGCAAGTCTATAACCATATCACAATGCAATAAAAGCACCTACTCATGCTTTTTCTATATGCAATGAAAAACCAACAATTAAAATTAATTTTAGTTTCTCATAAAACTGTTCATCACCCAAAATAATTATCACAAAATTTTCTCTAATGAATTCTCTTAGGCTACCTGTGAAAGGTGGCGCACGCATACCCTAAGCATGCAAGCCACCCCCTTTCAGTCCAGCTTACCATGTTAAAATTAAAGGGAAAAATAACTAAAAATTTTTACATAGCTTGTGCACAAGGTCTATCCTTGACACACAAGGAGAATCTGTCAGTAGGAAATTTTAGACAAAAATTCTAGCATGATAAACCTACCTCTTTCTAAACTGAAAATCATGGCATCAAAATTTTAAACAAAATATTTCATGGCATGGTAGGTAGTAAACGCATGTAGAAAAGCAGTAAACACCACATGGGTCTCGTAAGGTCCCTTTGATACCACTATTGGGAATCCTTGGGCCAATTTAAAATTTTAATTATAGCGGAAGTGATGGCTCGAAACAGGATATCCCAAAGTGCCAGGATCTCTTACGAGTGATCCACCGGATGTGTCATAGTAGTATACCTTTATTCGAGTAAATCCTAGGGGCTGCCGATGACAAAGGAGAGGCACACAAGTGGTTCGCCCTCTACAATCGAGCACACACAGACTCCCCGAGATCCTCTTCCATCCGCGCCTGGTGCTAGCCTTCGGGAGGAAGATCCTGTAGCCTATGTTGTGCTCTCTTGCATGTGCCACCTCCAAGGTGCACCAAGAAGGATGATGGAAGGAGGTTGGCGGCAAGGATAACTCTGCCACTTGTGCCAACCCTTGTTAGGAATCCCCGGACCTTATAAAAATTTTAAACGTAGTGGAAGAAGGTCAGAAATAGAATTCCCCCAAAACACTAGGATCCCTTACGAGTGAACACCGAAGGATATGAAGAGTAATACCTTTGTCAGTCAATTTTCTCGAACATTGCCAATGACAAAGACGCGCAAGTGCCCGTCCTCTGCAATCGCGCACACACGGACTCCTCGAAGTCTCTCCAACCTCCGCACTTGGTGCTAGCCTCAGGAGGTGAGATCCACGCCTCTTTGAAAATCTCAACTTGCACCTATCACCAAGATCAAGTGCCAAGGAGAAAGGGGAGTGTTGGCGACAAGGAGTGGGCAGCACTACCGCTTGTCCCAACCGTGAAGCAAAAATTTCTCTATTTGTTATCACCTTCTAGACCCTCACACCAAGGAGGAGAGGGGAGGCGACAACAGGAGATGAGAGAAGAGAACTAGTGCAAGAATCTCCTAAGAAGGTCTCTCTATTTATAATAGATGTACCGGCTATTCTTAGAGATTATTTTTTATTAAATTTAATATATATAAATATATTAAATATAATGAAGAATGCTCCTAGGCCATGTATGATATAAATTAATTAAATATATTAGACAAAATTGGTCAAGCATGAATAAAAATATTTGATTAAATTTGCTTAACCACAAAATAGGAAATATATTAATTATTTAATCATATATGCGCCTATTAATATTTTACAATTAAATATATAAATACATTTAATGTAAAATGCGCCAAGCATAATTAATTAGTCAAGAAAAAAAAATATCATGCCAATTAATAAATTTTATTTATTCATCTCAATTAAGTGCTAAGTCCCGAACTTGCACCAAGACCCTTGTTTGACTCATTTCGACAACACAGGTCAACATAGGTCAAATGTGGTCCACTAGAGGTCAACTAGTTGTCAAACATGATCTAAATAAAATATCATCTCCATATAAGAAATCTCAAAGCAACAAACTCCCAAAGTGATCCGAATCACACAATGATTTGATCAGAGGCTATCCGATCAGTATGAGACCTTGAGTATCAAGGTGTGCAACCCTGTAGATTCTTCAGATGTTGGCAGTGATAATCTAAAATCATCACAAGCGATGAGTGTCACGTAGTAGTGCATCAAGGCTACGCAAGTGATCAGAATGGAGTGATCATCGACATCCCCTAAAACTACGACAAAGTATAAGTACTGCTCTGTCCTTTTGCCTGACTAATGTCCTGATTGGACAAGTGAGTCACACTTGTTTGCCCAATCTTATGGTCATGACTAAATCAGGTTTTTCACCTGGGTATGGCAATACACTTTCAGTCATGCAACAATCTACGGCACCATGGACATCAAGCTTCCTCGCAAGGAAGGGGCAAATCCTCTCTTGGCACATTGAATCTCTCATATGGTTCATGATACACCTAATGACAACCGTTATGACTCTCCTTTTACGGTGAAGCGTTAGGTTGTATCAAAGTGTCTCATTTACCATATAGGGATACCAATGCCCTTAAGTCTAGGACAAGCGTAACTCTGTCACTATGATATTCATCTCATGACACCGAGATGAATCCTCATGGCGGGTCGATCTAGTATATCTCCCTTGATATACCCATATGCATGCGTTAACAACCCGTGCTCAACCAGTGCATATACCAGTCTCTGGTGAATGATAGCTATCCCATATCCACTATGATTCTCGACCGGGGACTAACATATAGACTAGATAAAATCTATCTCTTAGGGACATTATACATGCAAATGTACATGTGCACAGATGTACAAATTTGCATAACAACGACCATGTCAAGATAACTCATCTATCAAAAAGATGTGATACAAAAATCCCATTGGACCATCCAAAGGTCATAGGGCATAAATACTAACAATCTGCCACTTGCACTAGGACCATGCTTGTTGAGCCACCTAAACGCCTTGTCCCAAGCTCGACCTGTTACGCTCTTGCTGCGCTAGAGTATCGATCAATGGGCCCACTATATCAGTGTTAATATCTACTATATCTTTATTACCTCTGTCCCCAAGACAATGTATTAGCACTTGAGTATGTTGTTCGAATCTCCATGAAGTTCAGCAAATAAATCCCACTTATTCAAACAGCTTCCCAAAAGCATATGCATACTCTGCTCTAAAGTCCTCTCAGATTCTAGTACTACTACCTTAATAGCTAAACTATCACTATGGTCTAATTAGAATAAGCTGCCAAGTGCAAACACTGAGCTTTTCCTGCCATTACTAACCAAGAACCACCCCTTAGTTCTTTACCGAACCTAAGTGCATTCTATGTTCCTTATCCAGTGCCTAGCACCTGGACTGGACCTGGTACCAACAAGTCATCATGCTCCCACTGAACTTGGGTACTATAAGATGAAGATTCTTTGTCCTTGTTAGGAGTTACCCATAACCTAGGCATACATGAATTAATTCAAGTCCCCTAAAACTTGGGTAATGGAGTTGTCATCGACATCCTCTAAAATTGCAATAAAGTACACATACACTCTAGCCCTTTTGTTAGGCTAATATCCTGATTGGACAAGTGTGTTGCACTTGTTTAACTGATGACATGAAAATTCATAGTATATTTTGTGTCATTTGATAGGTATTTTTGTGTCATATTCATGCTCTTTTGCTTATTTTTATGCCTTATTTATCAAATATTACAGAATCTACACCTTTATGTGTTTTTGATCATTTTTAGGTAAAAAGGCATTATTTTAAGGCATTTTCAAGCAATCCAAATGCATAGACAAATTCCCATCATCAAGAGAAGATTACCTCTCAAATTTTACGCAAATCGGAGCATCAGACCAAATTACGGTAGGGCCATAATGAATATTATGGTACCGTGGTTTTACTGAATCTACAGAATAAATAACGCCGCTACCGTAATTTCTGAGACCTGCCTTAATTTTGGTCCATTTCTGTCTAGAAGGAAATACAGCACTACCGTAATATATGTTACGGGCCGTAATATCGGATGATTTATTTATAGAAAGCTTTGTGCGATCACGGCACTACCGCGGTTGTTTTTACAGGGCGTGTTTATTTCAGAATTTTAACCAGAACATATTACGGCACTGCCGTAATGGAAATTACGGCCATAATTATATCCCTAGCAGCCGATTTTCCCGGTCTTATTGAAGCCTGATTTTTGTGCGGATGATTGCGGACAATTTAGACCACCAATTCAAGATCCGTAAAGAGCGAAATACTCGCCAGAAAGAGGTGAATTTCACTAAACCGAAAGCCCCAAATTTGATCAGCGTTTCAGAGAGAAATCAAGTTCTTCACCGCCGCCCTAGGTTTCACCACCGGGAAGCTTACAAAGCATCTTCGGCTGTGAAATTTGAAGGAAACTACACTTGAAGGAGAAGAACATACACCAGAAGTTTTAGAGTGAAAGGAAACTGATCAAAGGAGAAATCAATGAAAGAGGCGCTACCGACACTGCTCATTGCGAGTTTTGGGGCAAAATTACGGCTATAATTTTCATTACAGCCCTGTGTTTAGTAAAACTCCCTCCTTCTTCTCAATTTATGATCATTCTAAACTATGGCATATTGTAATTTCTTCATCATGCTAGCTTAAATACTTTTTGGGACAGGGGGTGTAATCCCATTAATTTCATAATGACTAGATGATCTTTATTTCGTCAGAATACTCTTGTTATGATAATTCTACTCAAGTAATGATTGTCTTTAATCTCTTCTAGTTTTATATTGTCAACTTGTATTGGAGATTTTGTAATATGGACTGAAAGGTGACTTGTAAAAACTTGGAACCCTAGAATTGTGATTTAGGAACTCATCGTAAGAAATTAGGTTTGTTCTTGTTTATAGACTTTAGAAGTTTATTGACTTGTTGATAGTTTGACCTAGGAGACGTTAATGAGATAAACATGAAGATATTGTAAGAAATTGAGTATCGAACCGTTGGAGAACCTTAAGTAGAACCTGTGAAACTAAAGTATGAAAATATTTAGTTTTCACTTAAGATGATTGATATAAAGATTGGATGCATGAAAGTGATCTTAAACCTTCTTATCAATAATTTACTTATCTTTAGCATTGAATAAATCTTGTGCGAAAGTGAGGATTTGTTCTTTGTAAATCATCTATGCAAAAGCGAGATAGTCATGGCAGACAAAATATCACTTAGGGATGAAATTTAGGTGGATGAAACCATAGTCCCAGCTTTTCTCTCTAATATTTTGTGTGATTCCCATTTGCTGCTTATATCATATTCGATTGCCTAGATAATAAGAAATTAATTATTTGGTACATAACAAACGAGGTCTTTTTGGTTCGATATCTTAATTATTACTTTGAGTATCTGTGCACTTGCGGACACAACAAGTTTTGGGCGCCATTGAAGGGGACCTTGGTTTTTGTTAATATTGAAGTAATTGATAGTATTGCTAGACTAAGCTTTGTTTTATTTTTTTTTTTGCTTTATTTTCTTTAGAAATTTTCTGAACCTGAAATTAATTCTATTTTCTGTAGTTTTTTGTAAATTTTGAGTTTATTTGATCTATCTACTTATGCATGCGCAGGAATCTTAGATCAAGACCTCTAGTTCCCTTAGATCCTGAGATTAACAAAACTCTTAGATTGCACAGGAAACTCAGATTTGATGGAAGATAGGAAGAAGAGATAGTCATGGCAGACAGAAGATCACTTAGGGACTACGCAGCCTCTAATCCACAGGAGATACACTCTAGCATTACTAGACCAATTATAGAGGCTAATAATTTTGAAATCAAGCATGCTTTCCTTTCTATGATCCAGCAAAATCAGTTTGGAGGACCTCCACTTGAAGATCCTAATCAACATCTTGCTTTATTTCTTGAATTAAGTGATAAATTAAAATTAATGGTGTTTCTAATGATGCATTGAAACTCAGATTGTTTCTTTTCTCTCTCAGGGACCGCGCACGTTCTTGGCTTCATTCTCAACCTACCAGTACCTTCACTACATGGGATCAACTGTCTAATGCTTTATTGACAAAGTATTTCCCACCCAGCAAGGCAATACAGTTAAGGAACCAGATTACTAGCTTTGCATAGCGGGATGGCGAGTCTTTGAGCGAGACATGGGAGCGTTTCAACGAGTTACAACGGAAGTGTCCTCACCATGGCGTTGAAAAATGGGTTTTAATACATACTTTTTATAATGGTTTGCTTTATAATACCCGTTTGACTATTGATGCTACTGCAGGAGGAGCCCCCATGAGCAAAACTATTGAAGATGTTTTCACCTTATTTGAAGAGATGGCTCTGAACCACAATCAATGGACTATAGAGAGAGGAGTGATATATCGGCCTCCTCATGGTAAGAATGAATGTGATATTGGCGCATTTTCGCTGAGAAGGTAGATTCTTTGAGCAATAGATTTGATTCTTTTGAAATGCAAACTACTGTAGTGTCTTCCTCTACTTTATGTGATATTTGTTGTAATCAAGGACATTATTCTAAAGATTGTAGAGTTATTGCTGATTAGGGTGTAGAATAAATAAATGCTATAGGGGGTTACAATCAAAGTAAAAATAATGACCCATATTCTAGTACATATAACACTGGATGGAGGAATCATCCCAATTTGTCTTGGAAAAATAACAATAATACCGGGGGACAAGGTGAGAATAGAGGATACCAACCAAGGGAACAAAATCAAAATCAGCCCCAGAATTATAGTTTAGAGTCCATGCTTGAAAATTTTATGTCAAGTCAAAACCAGAAATTTGAGAAATTTATGGATGAAATGAAATAGCAAAAGGATACAATTAATCAGCTTACCTCTCAAGTTGGATCTTTAACAGCACACAATAAAATTCGAGAAAGCCAGATAGCACAGTAAGCTAGCACTTCTTGTAGACCCCTAGGGAAATTGTCTGCTAAACCTGAACTAAACCCTAGGGAACACTGTAAGGCTATAATTACTAGGAGTGGGAAGCAATTAGATGAACCTAGAGGGAGAGTTGAGGATGATGAGGAAGAGCCTGAAATTTAACATAGTAGTGAACCAGTCTTGGAAAAATCTCCTGCACATGAGCAGTCCCATGATAGTTTGCCACCTCACCAGGGTGATGAACCAAAAGGTGATGAGACATGTCAGCCTGATATTCCTATACTTAGTTTACCTACACCTTATAGGCCACCTATACCTTTTGCCCAGAGACAACTCCAAGTTAAATTAGATAAGTAGTTTGGGAAATTTCTTAATGTTTTGAAAAAGCTTTATATTAACATTCCATTTACTAAAGCTTTATCTCAAATACCCACATATGCTAAGTTTTAAAAAGAAATTTTGTCAAATAAAAGAAAGATAGAGGACTGTGGTATTATGGCATTGACTGAAGAGTGTAGTGCTATCATTCAAAAAAAGTTGCCACCAAAATTATAAGATTCAAGTAGTTTCTCTATTCCTTGTTCAATTGGGAGTATGACTTTTGACTGAGCCTTATGTGATTTGGGTGCTAGTGTAAGCTTAATACCTTTATCTATTTGCAGGAAATTGGACATGGGAGAGCTTAAACCAACTTCAATATCTTTGCAACCCACTGATTCATCGATTAAGTATCCTGTGGGAATCTTAGAAAATATTCCAATCCAAGTAGGTAAGTATTTTATTCCAGCAGATTTTGTAGTATTAGAGATGGAGGAAAATTCTAAAAATCCAATCATCCTTGGTAGACCATTTTTAGCCACTGCTGGTGCAGTCATTGATGTTAAGAAAGAGAAACTCACACTAAATATTGGTGAAAACATAATTGAGTTTGAGTTGGCTGATTCATTGAAAAAACTATTATATTCAGGATCATGTTGTAGTGTTGATGTAGTGGATAGTGTTGTTAATGATTTGCATATGTTATTTGATGAACCTTCTAATTTTGAAAGTGATACTTCTCTTATGGGTGTAAATAGAGAATTTCAGGAAAAGTCTATTTTAAATTCAAAAAAGAAAAGAAAGAAGAGACAGAAGAGAGAAGAAAGATTGAAACTGCTTAACAAAGGAAGAAAGTTCTTAGGTAAAGTTGGACACTGTTTCTTGAATGAGTCTTACGTATTCAGAAGTGGTGAACGAAACAAAGAGAGATCAGAATGGCTACTCAAGGAACCACAATTAAATCCGAGTGCTGAACGGTCAAGCTAATGACCTTTATATTAGCACTTCTTAGGAGGCAACCCAAGCACTCTTACTTAGTTTAGTTTCTTTTATTTTAGTTTATTTTTAGAGTTAATTTTTCATCTCTATAAGGGTGAGGTGGAGAATAACTTATACTAAAGGGTTATTGGATCTTCCACTTATGTTTAAGCTCTTGGGTTTGGATCTTTAGAGGCTTAGTGGGCAGAAAACGAGAATTTAGAGGGATCCGTGTTCACCCACGTTTTCCCTCATTGCTCACGATTCTTCCCTGGGGTGAAGGTGGCGGCTTGCCTTCTTCTCCCTTCTCCTCTTCTTGTGGCCGGTGGCGAGTGGTGGTGGAGGCGGCTTCCGGCGATTCTTGAGTGCTTCCAGCGACGTGAGTGGCGTGAGGGGAGGCGTGAGGGCGTGTGGCTTGGAAGAACCGTATTTAAGGTGAGTGGATCTTCTCTTCCACCTATTTCATGTATATTGGGGTTGTTGCTTGATTTAGATAAGATTAATGCTTAGAAGTGGGACATGAACTCTTGATTTCAAATTTGTACACGTTTCCTTGTTTTTCCCCAAATTTCGAAACCCTAGTTTGCATGAAAATTAGGGCTTTTCATCTCTAAGACTTCTAATCACTAATTAGACTTTAATTAAACATGTATGTGGCTTTAGATTTTTCAATTGCATGAAGATTAGGGCTTAACTGAGAATTTCGCCCCTTCTTCATGAGATTACGCCCAAAGTATGGGCAAGAATTGGGGCAAACCTGATTTTTCATGAAATTAGGTATATGAGGACTCTACCGTTTTTTTTTGGAAATCTTTGGAAATAAAAGTTTCTGTTGACTGAAATTGAACTAGGGGCATTTCTGTCTTTTGTTATAAGAACTAGGAGAAAACTATGAATCTGTGATATTCTGTATTTATGTTATCTGCGGATGAAATTTGGTGAATTTTCTGTATTAGTATGTATTTTAGTTGAATGGTGTATGTAGGAAGTAGTGATGTGAAATATTGATTGATAACCTTGGATGATAACTTAGAAAAGGTTAAACCATGTTTGCATGAAATCTAAGGACCTTTCTGAACTTGATTGATGTGATGTTCGAGACAATGTTCGCGTTGTATGCGCTCAATAAGGGTCCTAGACTTGAGTGGACCGAACCTAAGGGTTAACTAGAGCACTCAGTGAACAGTCATTCTGATTTGGGGTTGGAGGATCCACCCATCCTATTCTGATTTGTTTCCGGTAATGGAGGGACTGTTCCAGAGTCTAGTGACCAGGTTAAAGGTTCAGGTTTCCGGTTTGTGTTAAGGGTATTTTGTCCAGGCGGTAAACCTTTTGAGAGTTGGGTGTTTGAAACAAAGTGCCACGTCTTGGTCAGACGGGGGCCACCTCTTGAATTCATTCACCTTCCGTTCTGTTCCTGTTTCCGTTCCCGGTTGTGGGGGTGTTGTGTTCCCGGTAAGGGGGTGCGGTTGAGTGTCGTAGAGCAAAGTGCCACGTCGTGACTTGGCGGGGGCCACCTATTGAATCTACGCCTCACCAATGTTCGTTGCAGGTTACTCTCAGTGCCTTGACGAGGGCCGGGTTGGACTCTCGGGGGTCAATTCTGAAACCACTGGACAATAGTTGTGTGATTCTTAGTCTGTTAGTTGGATAGACTGTTTTGTGATCCTGTTGCCCGGGGTTGTGGGTGTATTGTTTTCTGATCATGATTGTGATTTATGGTTATCGGTTTTATTATGCAACATACTTTGACATCTTCCGTTAAAAGTTTTGAAAAGATATCTGCATCTATTTTTGATTGTATATTAGTGGATGGTCGAACGAGACTATCTACTCACTGAGCCGTGTAGCTCATTCCACGATATTTCCAGATGCAGGGCAGGAGCCTACAGCCTGAGCGGATGTTTAGTTTTCTGACTTGATATTTTGGGGCCTGCGAGCCTGTGCTATTTGAGGGCCGGATGTGGCCAAGGTTTTTATGATTTTGTTCATGGACAAGTTAGCCGGATGTGGCTGGTTTGCTGATTTTCGATGACTGTGATATTGTTGCTGGGTTGGCATTTGGTTTTGGATACGACTGTTAAAACCGAGGGCTTTAGCTTGTTTTCGGTGAATTCTGTATTGTCCAGTGTTATTCGATTATTGTGGTTTATTAGTTTGATGTTGTGATAAGGATTGTGAATTTTGATTTCGAAATGGTGTGTTTCAGTTTGTGGTCAGCATGTCGACCCACATTGTGATATTATGGAACATGTACAGGAATTTCCTTAGTTTTCCTGGGGACATGCTGCCGAAATTTTTCCGAATCGGTCTCTGTAAGCTATTATTCCCTAGCATCTGTATTGTTGTTTGTGTGTGACGTTCCCTATCTTCCGCGGTTTCTGTCTGTGATTGGGGTTTCTTTTTGAGGGGGCGTTACAAAAAGAGGTAAAATTCTTGGGAAAATTATCAAGCAAAATTACGGTACATAGAAATACATACGGTACCGCCATAAAAGTGGCCAAACTTTTTCAACAAAAATGAATGAAGATTACTGCCTGTAATGTTCATTACGGTACTACCATATTTTTCACAATATTCAAATTTTTCTGCAAAAAGAAAAGAAAAATTAGTTCTAAAAATAAACCAAAATAAAAGAAACTAAACTAAGAGTGCTTGGGTTGCCTCCCAAGAAGTGCTAATTTAAAGGTCATTAGCTTGACCGTTTTGTACTCAGATCTGATTGTGGTTCCTTGAGTTGCCATTCTGATTTCTCTTTGTTATGTTCACACTTTCTGAATACATAAGGCTCATTCAAGAAACAGTGTCCAACTTTACCTAAGAACTTCCTTCCTTTGTTAAGCAATTTCAATCCTTCTTTTCTCTTCTGTTTCTTCTTTCTTTTCTTTTCAGCTTTTAAATTAGCTTTCTCCTAAAGTTCTTTATTCACATACTCAAAAGAAATGTCATTTTCAAGATTAGAAGGTTCAACAAATAACTTGTGCAAATCACTAACAACACTATCTATTGTATCAACACTATAACATGATCCTGAATATGATGGTTTTTTCAATGAATTTGCTAATTCAAACTCAATTATGTTTTCACTAATATTAAGTGTGAGTTTTCCTTTTTTAACATTAATAACTGCCCTACTGTGGCTAAAAATGGTTTGCCAAGGATAATTGGGTTTTTAGAACTTTCCTCCATTTCTAACACTACAAAATCTGCTGGAATGAAATACTTACATATTTGGACTGGAACATTTTCTAAAATTCCAACAGGATACATTACCGATGAGTTAGCGAGCTGCAAAGATATGGAAGTTGGTTTGAGCTCTCCCATGTCCAGTTTCCTGCAAATAGATAAGGGCATTAGGCTTACACTAGCACCTAAAGCACATAAGGCTCGGTTAAAAGCCATATTTCCAATTGAACAAGGAATAGAGAAACTACATGGATCCTTTAATTTTGGTGGCAACGTATTTTGAATGATAGCACTACACTCCTCTGTCAATGCCACAGTGCCATAGTCCTCTATCTTTCTTTTATTTGATAAAATTTCTTTCAAGAATTTAGCATAAGTGAGCATTTGAGATAAAGCTTTAGTAAATAGAATATTAATATAAAGCTTCTTTAAAACATCAAGAAATTTCCCAAACTGCTTATCTAATTTTGCTTGAACTAGCCTCTGGGAAAAGGTATAGGTGGCCTATAAGGTATAGATGAACTAGGTCTAGGAATATCAAGCTGACATGGCTCATCACCTTGGTGAGGTGGCAAACTAGCATGGGACTACTCATGTGCAGGAGATTTTTCCAAGACTAGTTCACTGTTATGTTCAATCTCAGGCTCTTCTTCATCCTCCTCAAATCTCCCTCTAGGTTCCATCTAATTGCCTTCCACTCCTAGTAATTATTGCATTACAATGTTCCCTAGGGTTTGGTTCAAGTTTAGCAGGTAATTTCCCTGGGAGTCTATAAGAAGTGCTAGCTAGTGCTATTTGATTTTCTAATACTTTAGTGTGGGTACTCATGCTATCCATCCTAGAGTTCATACTATCCATCCTAGAATTGATTTGTTTGAGAGTTTCATTCACATCTTCATTTTGTTTTATCTGGGTGCTCATAAATTTCTCAAACATCACCTCTAAACTAGATTTAGATGGATTAGGATTAGAGTTCCTAGATTGAAATTGTGGTCTAGAATCTGTTTGTGCTCCCTGATTGCTCTTCCATGACAGGTTTGGATGATTTCTCCATCCAGGGTTATATGTACTAGAATAGGGGTCATTATTTCTACTTTGATTGTAACCCCCTATAACATTAACTTGTTCTGAACTCTGATCAGCAATAACTTTACACTCCTCAGAATAATATCCATGATTTCCATAAATATCACATACAACAGAAGATGAGACTACAATAGTTTGCATTTGAAAGGAATCAAATCTATTGCACAAAGAATCTACTTTTTCAGCCAAGGTGCGACAGTTATCACTTTCATTCTTACCATGAGGAGGCCGATATATCACTCCTCTCTCTATAGTCCATTGATTGTGGTTCAGAGCCATCTCTTCAAACAAGGTAAAAGCATCTTCAATAGTTTTGCTCATGAGGGCTTCTCCTGTAGCAGCATCAATAGTCAGACGGGTATTATAAAGCAAACCATTATAAAAAGTATGAATTAAAACCCATTTTTTAAGGCCATGGTGAGGACACTTCCGTTGTATCTCGTTGAAACGCTCCCATGCTTCGCTCAAAGACTCGCCATCCCACTGTGCAAAGCTAGTAATCTGGTTCCTTAACTGGATCGTCTTGCTGGGTGGGAAATACTCTGTCAAGAAAGCATTAGAGAGTTGTTCCCATGTAGTGAATGTTCCAGTAGGTTGAGATTGAAGCTAGGAACGTGCGCGGTCCCTGAGAGAAAAAGGAAACAATCTAAGTTTCAATGCATCATTAGAAACACTATTAATTTTAATTGTATCACATAATTCAAGAAATAAAGCCAGATGTTGATTAGGATCTTCGAGTGGAGATACTCCAAACTGATTTTGCTGGATCATAGATAAGAAAACAAGCTTGATTTCAAAGTTATTGGCCTCTATAGCTGGTCTAGCAATGCTAAAGTGTATCTCATGTGGATTAGGGGCTGCATAGTCCCTATGTGATCTTCTGTCTGCCATGACTATTTCTTCTTCCTGTCTTTCTTCAAATTTGAGTTTCCTGTGCAGTCTAAGAGTTTTGTTAATCTCAGGATCTAAGGGAACTAGAGGTCCTAATCTAAGATTCCTGCGCATGCACGAGTAGATGATCAAATAAACTAAAAATAAGCAGAAAAATACAAAAGATATAATCAATCTCAGCTTCTGAAGATTCCTAAAGAAAAAAACAAAAGCAGAACATAAAACAAAACCTAGCCTAGCAATACTATCAATTACGTCAATATTAACAAAAACCAAGGTTCCCGGCAACGGCGCTAAAAACTTGTTGTGTCCGCAAGTGCACGGATACTCGAAGTAATAAAAAGATATCGAACCACAGAGACCTCGTTTGTTAAGTACCAAAGAATTGATTTCTTTTTAGCTAGGCAATCAAATATGATGTAAATAGAAATCGGAAAGTACACAAAATCAGAGAGAGAAACTGGGACTAAGGTTTCATCCACCTTAATTTCAATGACTTGATATAATTAAGTGATCATTAGTGTATTCTTATTATGATAAAGATATAATTTACCTCAAAGAGAAATTATCTCGCTTTCGCGCAGACAATTTACAAAGAACCAATCCTCACTTTCGTGTAGGATTTATTCAATGCTAAAGATAAGTAAATTTTTGACAAGGAGATTTAAGATCACTTTCATACATCCAATCTCTATATCAAAATCTAAAGTGAAAACTAAATATTTTCATACTATAATTTCACAGGTTCTACTTAAGGGTTTCCAACGATCCGATACCTAATTTCTTACAATATCTTCATGTTTAACTCATTAACAACTCCTAGATTAGATTATCAATAAGTCAATAAACTTCTAAAATCTAAAAATAAGAACAAACCTAATTTCTTACGATGAGTTCCTAAACCTCAATTTTAGGGTTCCAAGTTTTGTAAATTAGTTTTCAGTCCATATCACAAAAACTCCAATTCTTGTTGACAATATGAAACTAGAAGAGATTAAAGACAATCATCACTTAAGTAGAATTATCAAAACAAGAGTATCATGACGAAATAAAAGATCATCAAGTCATTATGAAATTAAGGGGATTATACCCCCTGTCCCAAAAGATGTTTAAGCTAGCATGATGAAGAAATTACAATAAGCCATAGTTTAAAATGATCAAAAGTCGAGAAGAAGGGAAATTTTACTAAACACAGGGCTGTAATGGAAATTACAACCTGTAATTCTCTTGTGAATAGTGTCGGCGTCGCCTCTTTCATTGATTTCTCCTTCAATCGATCTTCTTTCGCTCTGAAACTTCTGGGGTATGCTATCCTCCCTTAGACGTAGCTTCCCTTCAAATTTCATGACCAGTGGTGCTCTGTAAGCTTCCCGGTGGTGAACCCTAGGGCGGTGGTGATGAACTCAATTTCTCTCCGAATCGTCAATCAAAATTGGGGCCTTTTGTTTGATAATCATCGCCTTTTCATATAGAGTATTTCCCTTCTTACGAATTTTGAATTGGTGGTCTAAATTGTCTAGAATCGCCATCGCAACAATCGGGCTACAGTAACACCGGGAAAATCGGGAGTCTGGGTCATAATTATGGTCTGTGAAAATCATTACAGCACTACCTTAATTCCTTCTGTGAAGAATCTGAATAGAAACACAGGTTGTAATATGAACCACGGTAATGTCGTGTTTTGCTTCAAAATCCTTCTAGAAAGAAATCACTCGAAATTACAGCCCGTAGAAATTAATTACAGTAGTGCCATATTTCCTTCTGGACAGATATTGACCCAAATTATGGCAGGTCTTAGAAATTACGGTAGTGCCGTGGTTTATTTTGTAGGTTTAGTATAACCATGGTACCGTAATATACATTACGACTTTGCCGTATTTTGGTTAAAGAGCTCCGATTTGCATAAAATTTGACAAGTTATCTCCTCTTGATGATTGGAATTCATCTATGCACTTGAATTGCTTGAAAACGCCATAAAATAATGCCTTTTTAACCTGAAAATGATCAAAAATGAGATAAGGTGTAGATTCCGCAATATTTGATAAATAAGACATAAAAATAAGCAAAAGAGCATGAATATGACACAAAAAGACCAATAAAATGACACAAAATATACTATGAATTTTCATGTCATCATATTTTTGTATAATTTCTTATACAAAATAGAGAAAAATATGACATAAATTTGTAGTAAATATGTGAGAAAAACACTGTAAAATTTGGTGTCATTAGTGTTAAGATAAATCATAGTGAATTGAAACAAAAAGTTTTTAGAATTAAAATCTTATTCCATTAAAAGAAATAGGGATTGGTCTAAATTAGGCTTTCCTACATTGGTAACCAAACAACCCAACCTCTGTAATTGGTAGACTATGAAATAGATTCAATAGGTAATAATAAGTTGACTTATTGGCCAAAGGAGTACAATGTAGCTATAAAGTACATTTTTGTGTGTTGGAGTTATTAAAACTCCAATTCCTCTAATCCTAAGGATATTGTAGTGCTCTTATATAGAGGGAAGAAAGAGTTTTTTAACTTTGAAAGAAACCAAAAGGAATGCTCTGGGGATGTCTCTACACACATCCATTCAGGATCTCTCATATACAAGAGTATCTATGTATGACAATGAACTAGGAATTAGACACACCTAGAAACTATTATAAAAAATTAAAATACATATGCACAACCATAAATGCACACCCCACATCATAGTTTTCTATATCATATATGCACCATTCAAAGTTGGGCCAAAAGAGGTATAGTTCAAGAGTTGGTTCATTTCACTTTTTTTAATGGAGATTCGTGTACTAAGTGTGTTGAACTATATTCTCTCTTGATCGTGTGACAACAATTTTATTTATTTTAAATGATTTATTTAAAATTTAAAGTTTATGGGGAAATTGTTGGTGTTTTTATTTTTAAACTTTTAAATTTCTAAATGATTATAATTTGTAATCTTTAATTTTATTTAATATTTTTTTAGAAGATATGTCTCTTTTCAAAGAGATGTGTCTTTGAAGTTTTATTTATTAATTTAATTTAAATTTTTGATGGAGCGTATATAAAGTGTATCTTCACCTTATAAATAAGGGTTTCTTTCCTCTCATTTTGTGATATGAATAAAGCAATATTAAATAGGGAGACAAATGAAAGCCCCTTTCTCTTCTACCTTATGCTTGAGGCCTCTGTCTTAAGTCCTTTTAGTTTTGCTACTAAAAGTTGAAAGATGATAGGCTTTCCCACCATTGTGTTGGTAGGGAGAGCAATTCTCAATTGTATCTTGGGAGTAAAAAATTCATATTTAACCTACGTGAGGGCTAAATCTCTGTCTTAGAGCAGACATTGTTACCTTTGGGTTATATTTTCTAACTCTTCTTCTTTAAAATTAATTATACATGCTGGTCAATTTTTATTGATTTAATCTTATTTTATTTTTTTTACCCCAACAAGTTTGTCCATAATTAAAGAACTATCATATAACAAGCACTCAACTTGATCATTCTTAAGAGCTTCAATCATTCCTATCTTAACCTCTAGGTCTTGGGGGTGCAAGCCTAGAGGAAGTGCTATGCAACTCCCATTCTCTAAGTGAAGACATTTGTAAGGACATTTACGGATGAAGAAGTTAAGATGAGAACCAATGTGAGCGCCTCCCAAGTTCCAGGGCTAATATGAGAGGGGTGAAGCTTAGTCCAAGCAAGATAATTATATAAGGAAAGAATGAAGAGAAAATTTGTGTCCCGTCGATAAACAATCAATAGAAACAATAGCCATATGCTGACCAAATAATGTCCACAGAAAGGCATTGGAAGGAAGAATAGAAAATTCGCATAGAACTAGGAATGAATAAGCGAGATAAATGCCATTATGGTTGAATTTAGTGATCAAAGAGCCTTTAAAAAAGGAAGAAAGCTTGAGTTCAATATCCTTTTTGGTTATGTGAACAAGTTGAAAATAGAGGTCTCTAATCATTAGAAGGAAAGTAGAAAGTGGGAGAAAAATAGTTCAAAAAAACCACTGCTCAAAGGGTAGTGAGAAAAAGGGAGCTACAATGGTTTTAGGAAAAAGAGACATATTTTTTCATAAAGACAAAGGTAAGCTCGATCCCTTTTAGAGAAAGTTTAATAGAATGGAATATGTTAGGACTGACACATTGCTTTAAGAATACACCTCCATAAGAAGCTGTTGACAGCGGGTGCATAATAATATTGAGAGCCCTGAGGCAATCAGATTCTAAAATCCAGGTTGAGTTAGAGTATATTCATAAGTCATTTTTGGTACAATATTTTTTAAATCATGAGATAAATATCAACACACACGCAGTTTATCCTTGCCAATTCCACAATGCTTCAGAAAGTAACATTAAGGCGCTTGACGTGGTAGGTGGTAGCACAGAAAATGGCATGAGCCATTTGACCAATCTCATCTCTTCTCAGAAAGGCTAGCATAGTCAACAAATTTTTTCTCCTAGTCCAAGTCTATGTTGGTGGGCTTTGTTGTCATTGTCATTATCATTGTTAAGTAAAAAAAATTTAAAAGGAAACAAAGGGTCTACATAAGGTAGTTATTAGTCACCAACATCAAGGACGAGTCACTTGTAAGTAGAAGAAATTATGTGTCTGTGGAGCCCATCGTTTTTAATGAACTGCATCAAAGTTGATTTTACAAGGGACATTCCCAAATTTGATATAAACCTCTTTACAATTACTAGTATGTAAGAAGACTAGTTTTCTCTTTAATATTGAAGGAAGCTGCATTTGTTGCAAAAGGTAATAATACATCTTGTTTTTCACTACATCAGTCTAATTACTTGTCGTACTAATTTTTCTACCAAAAGAATAACTTCACTTCATCTCCCTAGTCAATTGGCATCTCTTGATAATTATAACTTATCTTTCACAAATTCCAATCCGGTCCAATAGGAACATGGATGATAGCAACACGGCAAGGGTGGAGGGTTTATTTTGACTGAAAGACATAGACAGGGTTTGACAATTGAAATCCTTTGCTACCTTGTTGTCTCTATGTTGGTTAGGTGTTCACTCTAACCCTTTAATTGAAAAATCCAAGCTTATATATTTTATCCTTAATGAGTACACTAACTTCCTAGATGGATTTTCATGGAACATACTCGTTCTAATTCTCTACTACTCTTTAAAAAGAGAATATATATATATAGAGAGAGAGAGAGAGAGTAAAGGAGAAAAAAGAATGGCAAATTTTTTTTTTGACTTGTATCCACTGTCCAAGGAAAGGAAAGATTAGGATGGCCATCAGGGTATTTTTCTCAAGCATAAGGTTCAACAATTTGTTTTCTATCCTTTTAATTATCATTTTCATCATTTGTGCTAATCGTTCTAACTACTTACACCATATGTGTCTTCATTTGCTATCCATTCTTCTACTATAGCCACACCAACTTCTAAAGAAACATCAATCCTTGTTTCATCACCTCCACTTAAATAAGACCATTACTAATAAATATAATAGTTTCTAGACTAGATCATGCCATTAATGAATTCGTTCAAAATAGTCTCTCCTAATTGTTTTTTTTACCTCTTTACTTGGTTGTTGCCTAGTTATCATTGTTGGTTCCCCAATTGATATCATGTTTACAATGGTTTTCCCTTCTCATTCTTGGGCTTCCAACCTTGATGTAGTTAGATATATTTCCGATAGGTGATTACCTAGGCCTAAGTTGGTGTTCCTGATTGTTTGATTTAGTGAAAGAGTCTAACTTTTATTGTAAATTAGTGTGGTTATCTATGTCCATAATCATTTGTAACTCAATATTATGGGGAAATTCTTATTTAGCTACCTTAAAGTATAAGGTCATACAATCAATACTTGTACGTGAGTTTGAACTGGTGACCACTAATGGTTATGCAGCATTCTTGTCTTCAAGGTTAGTACATACTTTACCTAGTTATCTTATTGCATGGCATAAATTGGCACTCAAATTTGAATCACATAGTATCGAAGCTCCCACCCCTATTTGCAAGGGCACTTGACCTCTTGAATTGCTCTTGCATCAATTTTGTGACAAAGCAAATATTCTGACTTTTTCAAATCATTTCATTATGCACAAACTCTTATCAACTTTTATGCAAATGTTACATTTTAAGTTGAGATCAATACTGAATATTCTATGCTGAGCAAAGTAAGATGACATCTAAAAGAATAGCAACTTCAGCCAATAAACGAGGTGAAGAGACTCAATTTGTTTAAACTAGTCTTTTCTCTTAGGATAAAAGAGGCGAAACACATTAGTATATGCACAAGGAACAGTCGTCCCAAGTTGAGATCAATGCATGCATACTTTACAGACATGCAGGATCGAATGCATAGAGGCAAAAGAAAAACCAGTTGTCTGGGACTGAGAGAGATGGCAGATTGAAACCATTTCCCAAACTTCCGTTCATTTATCAATCCTCAGAAATGCTTTCAAGCATCGGTCTGAATCGGGACGCAGTTGTGGCAGTTTTGGTGTCTTGTATGTCACCCTCAATCTCCTCCGCTCGTTTCGCATACATAGCCAGCATCTGAGCCGCCTCCTTCTTGGTGATCACGAGCTTCACGCCACTACTGCCACCGCCCTTGCTTGGCTCCCATGCCACTGCTGCCTTGTTCGGCTTGCCAAGCCAGGATAATAAATTGCGCAAAGCGCTGAGCTTTTGCTTGCCGCTCCTTGAAGCCACACTTGTCCTCTCCGCCTGCTGTTGGGCCAAACAGCAGACACTTAGGAGGAGCTTCATCATCGAACTAGCCACGGTAGCAGAGCAAGTAGAGAAAGAGAGAGAGAGGCGCAACATATATAGTAATAGAGTAGTAAAGAAGCAGGCCTTTTGGTTGTAGGAAAGAGATGTGAAAAGGATTCGCAGTCAACAAAGAGAGCAATAGAGAGACAGGGCCTGCCTGTCATAGAGCAAGTTTGAACGGGTGGCCTCCTTAATTTATTGCATCAACACTTGGTTTTCCTTGTAGAGGACAAAGGGATAGACTCATAGTTACTATTATTCAATTCAAATAAGATTTATTCAATCATCATTATTCATAATTATTTTTGATTTATTATTTATTAATAATTTTCATATATATATATATATATATATATATATATATATATATATATATATATATATATAAATGAAAATTATTAAATCTAACTGGCATTGAATCATCTTATGTTTAATTATTTGCATGATTTTTTAATACAAATTGAAGTTAGATGTTAAATCTAACTTTTCTTAAATAAATATTACAAAAATATACAACACGATCTTTAAAGATAGACTATCAAAGATGTAAATAAATCAACTGAAATAAAAACAAAAAGACTATCTCAACTTGGGGCTCGTGTATAACTATTTACTCTATCCCTCCCAGAAGCTAACTCTGTACTTGGAGGAGTGATGCAGCGCAAATCCAACATCCCTACAACCTGCGCAGAAAGCACGGGCGTGACAGCACTCACGGCCAGCGCATGGAACGTCTAGGACTGAAATTACGGCCGTGGAAATTCCCACAGCCCCGCCGTAAAACCTTTGCTCAAAATTAGGCGAAAATTACGGCCGTAAAGAAATTTACGGCCCTACCGTGGAAGTATCTCAAGAATCCATCCAACGCTGCGTTCTCCTTGTCTGGCCTCCATGGAACTCGCCATCCGCAGCCCCGATCAGCATGAAACTTCGGCTGTGGCACCTCCTCCTCTACTTGAACTCATGGTCCAAGGGATCTGGCCATCGGACGGCCGGTGAAGGAGTCCCCTTCAAGGGGGAGCGAAACCCTAGATAGGCGCATATGGAGTTTTTCATGCAGCGGAAGGGGGTTTCTAGGATCTTTACATATTATAAGATCAACTTATATGCGATTGCAAACAAGAATCAAGGAATCGATTCTTACCAAAGCCATTGCTTGGATGGCGTCTAGGAAGAAGAGACTCAAGCGTTTCTCCTCCAAATGGTACGCACACAAATGATGTCGCCTACTCCCTTAGTGCTCCTTGTGCTAGCAAGGTTCTAAGGAGTTCTTTGCGTGGAGGAGATGAGATCTCTTGGTGCTTGCCGAAAGCCTTCTCTACACTCGTCGAGAGAGTCGTCACACGAGAGCAAGAAAAACGTCAAGAGGTGATGAGAGGCGATAAGAGAAAACGTTCCTCATGAACGTGGAGGCGTTGCAAAAACTTTCCAAAAATAGCAACCCATTATTTCTCAAGCGTTATGCGTTCACTTCAAGTGAACCGAACGCAACTCCTCTTCACCCTTTGATCCTTTTGAACCAAGCGCTCACATGATGAGCCGGTTCAATTGAATTTGGTTCAAGACCAAATTAAATCAGCCCAAGCCATGGTCGATCTCATTGAACCTAAAGGTTCAAGATCTAACCGTTGATCTCTCGATGCTCTTGATCTCACTGATCTAGCATCAAATCTCTCGATCGAAGCTTACCGATCTCAAGCCTTAATCAATCAAACATGATCAGACCAGATCTCACTTACAATCAGAGTTTAAACTCCTTTAAACTGAACCAAAACAATTCAGTCCACACGATCTGACCTAAGTAAGCCATATCATCAAATTGTGCGACCCTGAGGGTTTCCTTTAAATGTCGGTAACGATAAGTTACGTTATCACGATCATTGAGGGGTATCTAGCAACACATCACTGTCTCCCGATATAAAGGAAAGAGTCTTCCAAGACTACACCCAAACCACAGCACAAGTGTGAATCCACTTCACTAGGCATACATGTTTCCTTTGCCACTGGATGTTCTTATTGGACAAGCATGTCAAGCCTGTAACTCCAATATGATGAGCATGATTAGATCAGATGAACATAGTCACCTGGGTATGGCCATACACTTTCTCAATCATCTCATTCAGGGGGGCCCCTTTAGAACATCACACTCCAATCAAGGAGACGGCAATCCTATATCTATCACTAGTGCCCTAACATGACTCATGATCATTATCCAAGATAGTCTATAACCATTATGTTTCAAATGATATTGAACTACCTCAAAACAATGACAATCATCATTTAGAAACACAAGTGATCTCAAGTCAGAGGACATATGCCACTTGTTGCAAACAAGGATTATTCACATTGTGACAAGCAATTGAATATCCTAGTAGGGTCTGTCCAGTACATCCAATGTACCCATGAGTCTACATCTTATTCCATGCTCGAAGCATCCTATAAGATTAGAACACATATTAGTCTCAATCATATCAAGGCTGTCTCATGTTCACCAAGATATCTCGACTAAGGACATTTCAGCATGTCAGCCTAGCTGAACAGCTTTGAGACATTATTCAGAAGCACACTTATTGCAGCAGACAATGTAACCAACTGAATAACAACCATTGCCTTTATAAACATAAGAGTTTATACATGATACTGAAAGAATCCCAAGGCCTCAAACATTAGCCTTAAGGGCATACCCCAACAGCCGGATTGCCGGAATCGAGCACCACCACATCCGGTGCCACGTCCTCTACTCCGCTCCATCCATGGCACCGATCGTCTCCAAACCATGGTCACGGGACCATCTCGTCGCCACGAGCCTACAGCCAGGAGGATCGGCCCATTCGGCTGGTGGATCGCCGAGATCGGAAGCTCTTTTCCGATCACCAAGTTTTTCCATCAACGGATGCGATTTCATGCCCGGCGCACTACAATCCAATGCCATAAGCTCACCATACGCCATTCATCACTGTCCAAGCCTTCAGCCGAAGTATTGCCAGCGATTGAGGCCAGAACAACGACCGGCGGCGTACCCTGTTCGCCACCCTCGCGCGAACAAAGGAGATGACTTGCTCACAACCGATGGCCCAGATCTCGTAGCCTGCATCCAACGGCCAGATCAGCATCCTAAGCAACCGATGGCTGGCATCGTTTTAGCTTGATCTGCTCCAATCGGACAAGTTTTGGGGTAATCTAGGTGTCGATCCCCACTAATCCGAACCACATCTATCCATCCGTGCCTTCAGATCTCAGGTCAGGTGTCCAGATCAAAAGATATTAATAAAGACTAAATGGATGGTTCACATTAATTCGACCTGAAACTTCCCCTACACACCTTAGTTGCCAGCATCTTTTCAGTTAAAGTTAAAGCATCTTTTTAGTTTTAGTTATTGTAACCACCTCTCATGTGAGTGGTGTGTGCTTCCCCCTCTTAGTCTTTAAAAGAAGGGTGAAGGCTAGTATGTTCCTTAGTTCTTCTACAGCAGCGCTTCTTAGTGCAGAAGCCTAGGTCTAGATAACTCCAAGGGAGCTATGGGGGTGTGCTTATAGTCGCGCTGAGCGAGATCCCTGCTACTCTTGTAAGCCTTCCTTGTCCCCTTTTAGTACAATTTCTAATTCAATCAAGGCGCGGGGGCGACACCGAATCACTCCGTGCTCCTCTTCATTTGAGTAAAATTTCGTAGTTGTTTGCCATGGTCCTCCGTATTTTACCATCAGTTGCTCACATACATATTTGATCGCATTTTCCGTCGTGGATTTACGAATCATTCGCATGTTCCCCTAGTGTCGACCTAGGCGTCTCCCACCCCGTAGCTCGCCGCTACGCCAATTTGGTATTAGAGGAGGTTCGCTGGTAATTCTTATTATTGGCATCTTGGATTTTGTTGATTTTTAGCGTTTTGTTGAGAATGTCGTATATTTATTATTTGCATCCCCGATCCACCGAGTGATAGACCCCTAAATCTAGGGGGGCCGAAACCCTAAGGGTGGTGCAAAAGAAAGTTTTCGCATGGGAAGCTAGGGTTTCAACAATAATCGTATATATGTTTATATGATCAACCTCTTATAGTTAGGAATCATACCATAGCCATTTCTATTGGATGGCGTCAAGGAAGAAGAGATTCGAATGAAACTCCTCCAAAAGGTGCGCACACAAGGTGATGCCGCCTACTCCTTGAGATCCTTGTGCTAGCAAGGTTCTTCAAGGGTCTTTGATCGAATCAAAGGGATGAGATGTCTTCTTCCACTTGGCCGAGACCTCTCCAAGACGTGAAGGAAGCTTTTCACCCGCGAGAGAGCGTCGAGAGCAAGAGTCAAAACGTATTGGCATTCTAGAGAGGTGGTGCATGAAGACTTACTAAAAATAGCAAGCCATGAAGAGCATGCGCCCACTTCTTCATAACCGACAATAACGCTTCAAAGATTGAACCATGCGTTCATTCTTTTGAACCGGTTTAATCTAATTGACCCAACTCAATTTGGTTCAAAGACCAAATCAAAACAGCCCAAGCCATTTGGTCTAGATCGTCTTAAACCCTAAGGCTCCTGATCTAACCGTTCATCTCGTGATGCTTTTGATCTCACCGATCTAGCATCAATTCTCTCGATCGAAGCTTACCGATCTCAAGCCCTAATCAATCAAACATGATCAGACCAGATCTCACTTACAATCAGAGTCTAAATCCCTTTAAACTGAACTTAATCAATTCAGTCCATACGATCTGACTTAAGTAAGCCATATCATCAAATTGTGCGACCATGAGGGTTTCCTTTAAATGTCGGTAACGATAACTCACATTATCACGATCAGTGAGGGGTATCTAGCAACACATCACTGTCTCCCGATATAAAGGAAAGAGTCTTCCAAGACTACACCCAAACCATAGCCCAAGTGTGAATCCATTTCACAAGGCATACAAGTTTCCTTTGCCACTGGATGTTCTCATTGGACAAGCATGTCAAGCCTGTAACTCCAATATGATGAGCATGATTAGATCAGATGAACATAGTCACCTGGGTATGGCCATACACTTTCTCAATCATCTCATCCAGGGGGGCCCCTTTAGAACATCACACTCCAATCAAGGAGACGGCAATCCTATATCTATCACTAGTGCCCTAACATGACTCATGATCATTATCCAAGATAGTCTATAACCATTATGTTTCAAATGATATTGAACTACCTCAAAACAATGACAATCATCATTTAGAAACACAAGTGATCTCAAGTCAGAGGAAGTATGCCACTTGTTGCATACAAGGATTATTCACATTGTGACAAGCAATTGAATATCCTAGTAGGGTCTGTCCAGTACATCCAATGTACCCATGAGTCTACATCTTATTCCATGCTCGAAGCATCCTATAAGATTAGAACACATATTAGTCTCCATCATATCAAGGCTGTCTCATGTTCACCAAGATATCTCGACTAAGGACATATAGCATGTCAGCCTAGCTGAACAGCATTGAGACATTATTCAGAAGCACAGTTATTGCAGCAGACAATGTAACAAACTGAATAACAACCATTGCCTTTATAAACTTAAGAGTTTATACATGATACTGAAAGAATCCCAAGGCCTCAAACATTAGCCTTAAGGGCATACCCCAACAATCTCCCACTTGCACTTAATCTAATGGTTGAGAAATCTCAAACCCATATTATTACAGTGCTTCTCATGCTTCTGCTGCGCCAGAGGCTTGGTAAGTGGGTCAGCCAGATTGTCATCTGTATGAACCTTGCAGATTTTGATCTCGCCTCGATCAATGATCTCCCGGATCAAGTGAAACCGTCTCTGTATGTGCTTGGACTTCTGGTGCGACCGTGGTTCCTTTGCTTGTGCTATTGCTCCAGTGTTATCACAGAAGATAACCAAAGGATCTGCACTCGAAGGAACAACACCAAGTTCCTGAATGAACTTACGAATCCAAACTGCCTCCTTAGATGCTTCCGAGGCTGCAACATACTCGGCTTCTGTTGTGGAATCAGCAACGATAGATTGTTTGAAACTCTTCCACACCACTGCTCCTCCATTCAAGCTAAAAACATAGCCTGATTGTGATCGAAAATCATCCTGGTCAGATTGGAACGAAGCGTCAGTATATCCTTCAATACTGAGTTCTTCCTGATCTCCATATATCAAGAACATATCTTTGGTCCTCCGAAGATATTTTAAAATGTTCTTGACTGCAATCCAGTGCGCCATACCTAGATTACTTTGGAACCGACTGGTTACGCTTAACCCGTAAGCGACGTCTGGGCGAGTACACAACATCGCATACATAATGGATCCAATAGCCGAAGCATAAGGCGTATTGTCCATTTCATCTTTCTCAGTCTGTGTTTGTGGACACTGACTCTTTGAAAGATTCAGACCATGTCTGACTGGAAGATATCCTCTTTTAGAATTCTCTAAATGGAATCTCTCCAGGACTTTATCGATGTAAGTACTCTGGCACAGCCCGAGAAGCCTCTTAGATCTATCCCTGTAGATCTTCACACCTAATACATAGGCTGCTTCTCCTAAATCTTTCATCTGGAAACATTTCCTTAGCCATGCTTTAACAGCATGCATTTCAGGAATATCGTTTCCAATGATTAAGATATCATCGACGTAGAGGACTAGGAAAGTAATCACGCTCCCACTAAACCTCTTATATACACACGGGTCATCTTCGTTCTTGATGAAACCAAATTCACATATTGATTCATCAAAACGAATATTCCAGCTTCTAGATGCTTATTTCAGTCCATAAATGGACTTCTTTAACTTGCATATTTTATGACGATCTGATGGATTAGTGAAACCTTCAGGTTGTGTCATATACACATCCTCCTCCAGATTTCCATTAAGGAAAGCCGTCTTCACATCCATCTGCTAGATCTCATAATCATAATATGCAGCTATCGCGAAAAGAATCCGAATAGACTTAAACATAGCTACAGGTGAGAAAGTTTCATCATAATCTATCCCGTAGATTTGTTTGAAACCTTTCGCAACTAGCCTGCCTTTATAGGTAACTACGTTACCATCCATGTCAATCTTCCTTTTGAAGATCCATTTACAGCCTATAGGGATTACTCCCGGAGGCGGATCAACCAAATCCCAGACTTGGTTATCTGACATGGAGTCCATCTCGGCTCGCATAGCTTCAAGCCATCTAGCTGACTCCGGTCCACTGACCGCATCCGCATAAGTGAGGGGTTCATCATTATCAATGATGTAGACTCCGTCATAGCGCTCAGGCTCACGACGGATCCTTCCCGATCTTCGCGGTTCCCGTGATATCTGAGCCTCAGGTTGTTCAATAACCTGATCCACTGGCTCAGGCTCATCCAACTGAGCTTGACTACTTTGTCCTTCCTCTGGATTCTCATCCAGCTTTATTTCTCTCCCACTGGCTTCTTGTAGAAGAAACTCCTTCTCAAGAAATATTGCCGTCCGAGCAACAAATACTTTGTTCTCCTTGGGATCGTAGAAATAATAACCCTTAGTTTCCTTAGGGTAACCGACAAAGATGCATTTCTCAGATCTGCTCTCCAGTTTCCCAGAGGCGAGTTTTTTAACATAAGCCTCGCAACCCCAGATCTTAATAAATGTCAAGCTAGGCTGTTTCCCATACCATAACTCATATGGAGCCTTTGAAACTGCCTTGGATGGCACTCGGTTTAGTACCTTTGCAGCTGTTTCCAGTGCAAATCCCCAAAAGGAGTAAGGTAGAGTAGCCTGACTCATCATAGAACGAACCATATCAAGTAACGTTCTATTTCTCCTCTCGGACACACCATTCCATTGCGGTGTTCCTGGCGGAGTGAGCTGTGAGATAATCCCACACTCTTTTAGATAGTCAGTAAACGCATGACTCAAGTATTCTCCACCTCGATCAGAACGAAGTGCCTTGATATTTCGGCCTAGCTGATTTTGTACTTCATTTTTGAACTCTTTGAACTTGTCAAAAGATTCACTCTTATGTCTCATAAGATAGACATAACCATATCTACTGAAATCATCAGTAAAGGTAATGAAGTACTGATAGCCACCTCTGGCATGTTTACTAAATGGCCCACACACATCACTGTGTATAAGGTCAAGTAAACCTGAAGCCCTTTGACCTTTGTTAAGAAAAGGAGACTTCGTCATTTTACCCATTAAACAAGCTTTGCATGTATCAATCTCCTCATAGGAGAATGATCCCAGCAGTCCATGATCATGCAACCGCTTAATGCGCTTCTTGTTAATATGGCCTAAACGACTATGCCATAGCAAGGTGCTGTCATCAGCATACTTGGCTTTCTTATTATCAATGTTTTGTATAGAATATTCCATGTCCAACATGAATAACCCATTGTTAATTGAACCAGTAGCATAAACAATATTATCAAGAGTAAGATAACACTTTGAAATCTTGCATTCAAAGGAAAACCCTTTCCTGACAAGAGCAGGAATAGAGATAATATTTTTGGTAATACTGGGTACAAAGTAACAATTGTTTAATTCTAATACAATGCCAGATGGTAATGAGATGTAATAATCCCCTACAGCAACAGCAGCAACCCGTGCCCCGTTTCCAACTCGTAGGTCCACCTCATGCTGTCCCACCTGTCTTCTTCTCTTGAGTTCCTGTACATTTGAGCAAATGTGAACTCCACATGCAGTGTCCAACACCCATGAAATAGAAGAAGAGGATATCATGACTTCAGTCACAAATATACCTGAGCCAGAAGCGATGCTTCCCTTCTTGTCTCCTTGGAGCGCTTTACAGTCCTTTTTCCAGTGACCCAGCTGGCCACAGTGGAAACATCTGTATTCCTTTGACCGCTTAACCTTCTGTTTCAGCGCCTTGTTGTAGTTCTTGACTGGGGCTTTGCCCTTCTTCCCCTTCTTCTCGTTCCTGGAAGGAACCATTAAGACAGAGGTTGAAGGCTTTCCCTTCAGAGTTTCCTCAGTAGTCAAGAGCATATTCAGCAACTCTGCCGGAGTACAATCGATTTTGTTCATATTAAAGTTAATAATGAACGCATCGAAAGAAGGCGGGAGAGACTGCAGAATAATGTCTACAGCAAGCTCCTGATTGATGGTATGCCCCAGTTTCTCTAGAGCCTCCTTGTGCCCAATCATCTTGAGCACGTGAGCTCCCACTGGGCTCCCTTCAGCCAGTTTGCTCTGAAAGAAAAGCTTGGTCAAATTATAGCGTTCAGTCCTCGCCTGTGCAGCATACAACATCTTGAGGTTTGCTATAATTTCTATAGCAGACATATCCTCATGCTGACGCTGCAGCGGTGGCGTCATAGACGCTAGCATCAGGCAAGCGACATCAATGCTATCATTGACATGCTTTTCATAGGCTTCACGAACCGCCCTTGCGGCGTTCGCAGCGGGTTGAGGCGGCACAGCCGTCTCGAGGACATACAGTTTCCTCTCTGCCTTAAGAACAATCTTAAGGTGTCCGTACCAGTCCGAGAAGTTTGGCCCAGCAAACTTCTCCCTTTCCAGTAGGGATCGCACATTGAAGCTCATGGTGTTCATTGCTGCAGGAATCTAGAACAATGCAAGAACAGCAAGGTCAGTATCAATGTTTAGAATCAATCCAGGACTTAAGAAAGATTCTTTTCTCACTATTTTATCTGACTGAAAAATCCATTAAAACAGTCCGAAAGAGTAACACTCTTTTAGTGAGATGGGATCCAGATTTTATACTTGGTCTCCGCGTCCCGCTCAGGCGAGATAAGATGCACAGAGAGTACATGTACTAATCTCTGGTAGGCAGTCCCTGCCAATCGCCAACCCGTGCGATTCCCCTTCATCTGGGCAATCCAGCAGACTGTGCCAACTGAGTTGGTACAACACAGTCTCTGATCCCACAGATGGCTGCCTCCATATGGCTAACATATGCCCCATATGTAGCCTACATGGTCAAGCTGACCTGACCTACTCCCTGGACCACCACGTGCTATGCTGAGCAACGAGAAGCGATAAATCCCTTCTCTGTAACACGCAGGTGAAATCACACACCGTCTGAAGATAGATGGGCGTGCCCACTGAGTGGGTACAACACGGCCCCAACGATAGTCAGAACTGTGAGGTTTCGCGCCAGAAGGCATTACGTGCTTGATATTTTAGCGTTGGATTTTAACGGTCTTTTATCTTCTTACTATGAGGCAAAACCTATGGCTATAGCAGAAGATAAATAACTCATGCAATTCTAATTATTTAAACAATAAAAGAATGCAAGCTGATCTTATGTGGTAAAAGCCCATTAAGCCTAGGTAAGACCTTAATTCACTTAAGTCTTCACTTGCTTTTCTTCATGGGACTTTTGCTTCTCATCTGGCCCAACCCAGGGCCCAAGCGCCCTCTACAGCTCAGGTGCGCCCACCAGGTACAATGCGCCTGTCCCAGAGTCAAACCCTGGACCTCCCACCTGGTTAAGCCACTGCTGCATGCGCCAATGCCATGTGTGCTCTGTGCTCTTGTCTGATTAAATTACATTTCAATCTATCTAGACAAGATTGACTCGCAAGTCAATTACATCTTATAAATTTAATACAATGTGATTCGCAGATCACAAATAAATATTAATTTATAATTAACCAGGCACGCAGGCCCCAGCACAGCACACATTAAAGGGCAACCCACATAAGATGAAATAAACAAGCATATGGCATCAATCAACATGTGATCCATTACAAAGAAAATAAAATTTTGAAAACCCATTGGCATCAATTTTACTTTTCTTATATGCCCTACAACCTTACAACGGTCCATTGATAGGGATCCACTCATCATGTCTAGTTAGATCCATGCCCTTGCATGCACCAAGTCTTAACTGACTTGCGTTGACCTAATGGTCAACCATGCATGCGCCAAGGGCTGAACAACCAACATGAGTTCTGGCAAGCAGGTGTGACCCCGGGCCTAACTCATGTGTTCACTGGTTGTCTCAACCAGACCTCGCTACACGCCTGTGATGCAGTCGACCTATAGCCACCTCATGCTTGCGCAGAGGTGCCATCTGGTCGACCCATCTAGGCTGTCAGATGGTCTGATCAGACTATTTGGATCCAACCTAGAGGATGATTTCAACCCCATCAACCCGTCTAAGGGTTTACAGTAGGCGCTTAGATCTAAGTGAAGCGCGCAAGATGATATAATTTTTGACAAACAAAAACCTAACAAGCGCCAACACAATATAACATGCACATCACACATGCGCCAACATCTAATAGCATAGTATGTATTTTCGCATGTGATAAAGTAGATCTAAGCAACGCAAACAAGGATCACACAACATGAAGCAATCATATAGACATATAACAACCGCATGCTCTGATACCAATTGATAGACCCCTAAATCTAGGGGGGCCGAAACCCTAAGGGTGGCGCAAAAGAAAGTTTTCGCATGGGAAGCTAGGGTTTCAACAATAATCGTATATATGTTTATATGATTAACCTCTTATAGTTAGGAATCATACCATAGCCATTTCTATTGGATGGCGTCAAGGAAGAAGAGATTCGAATGAAACTCCTCCAAAAGGTGCGCACACAAGGTGATGCCGCCTACTCCTTGAGATCCTTGTGCTAGCAAGGTTCTTCAAGGGTCTTTGATCGAATCAAAGGGATGAGATGTCTTCTTCCACTTGGCCGAGACCTCTCCAAGACGTGAAGGAAGCTTTTCACCCGCGAGAGAGCGTCGAGAGCAAGAGTCAAAACCTATTGGCGTTCTAGAGAGGTGGCGCATGAAGACTTACTAAAAATAGCAAGCCATGAAGAGCATGCGCCCACTTCTTCATAACCAACAATAACGCTTCAAAGATTGAACCATGCGTTCATTCTTTTGAACCGGTTTAATCTAATTGACCCAACTCAATTTGGTTCAAAGACCAAATCAAAACAGCCCAAGCCATTTGGTCTAGATCGTCTTAAACCCTAAGGCTCCTGATCTAACCGTTCATCTCGTGATGCTTTTGATCTCACCGATCTAGCATCAATTCTCTCGATCGAAGCTTACCGATCTCAAGCCCTAATCAATCAAACATGATCAGACCAGATCTCACTTACAATCAGAGTCTAAATCCCTTTAAACTGAACTTAATCAATTCAGTCCATACGATCTGACTTAAGTAAGCCATATCATCAAATTGTGCGACCCTGAGGGTTTCCTTTAAATGTCGGTAACGATAACTCACATTATCACGATCAGTGAGGGGTATCTAGCAACACATCACTGTCTCCCGATATAAAGGAAAGAGTCTTCCAAGACTACACCCAAACCACAGCCCAAGTGTGAATCCATTTCACAAGGCATACAAGTTTCCTTTGCCACTGGATGTTCTCATTGGACAAGCATGTCAAGCCTGTAACTCCAATATGATGAGCATGATTAGATCAGATGAACATAGTCACCTGGGTATGGCCATACACTTTCTCAATCATCTCATCCAGGGGGGCCCCTTTAGAACATCACACTCCAATCAAGGAGACGGCAATCCTATATCTATCACTAGTGCCCTAACATGACTCATGATCATTATCCAAGATAGTCTATAACCATTATGTTTCAAATGATATTGAACTACCTCAAAACAATGACAATCATCATTTAGAAACACAAGTGATCTCAAGTCAGAGGAAGTATGCCACTTGTTGCATACAAGGATTATTCACATTGTGACAAGCAATTGAATATCCTAGTAGGGTCTGTCCAGTACATCCAATGTACCCATGAGTCTACATCTTATTCCATGCTCGAAGCATCCTATAAGATTAGAACACATATTAGTCTCCATCATATCAAGGCTGTCTCATGTTCACCAAGATATCTCAACTAAGGACATATAGCATGTCAACCTAGCTGAACAGCATTGAGACATTATTCAGAAGCACAGTTATTGCAGCAGACAATGTAACAAACTGAATAACAACCATTGCCTTTATAAACTTAAGAGTTTATACATGATACTGAAAGAATCCCAAGGCCTCAAACATTAGCCTTAAGGGCATACCCCAACACCGAGGACCGGTTGTACGCACGTGCCTGTTTTGCTTGAGGATATAGAAGATAAGTTTACTATTATTGAGCCCGGTGGTGAGTTGTCTATGCGTCCGGACGGGCTAGGATTGATAGTAGAACTTCTTGGTGACACCTTGCCATGAGTAGAGGCAGAATTTCAGCGCCTCGAGGCTTATTACCTAGCCCATGGCCTTCTTCCACCCAAGTTGGAAGTTGAGGAGGAACCGTTAGTCCCCTCCTTGATTGTGTCTTCTATTGGTGTATATGCCCTAAGGACCTAATTCTGGTTCGTTATTTGTACTACTTGACATTGATATTTATATCATTCTGGCATTGTCGTTATCATTATTTGTTCACATCTGCGAACATGTACTTATATGATAATGTCCCTGGAGACAGATTGGATCTGTGCTCAAACTATTGTCCCTAGTCAATGTACCTTAGTGGATATGGGACAGCTATGGTACTTGTAAGACTGATATATGGGCTGGTTAGGCATGAGGTGCTAACGCAGACATATGAGTATATCAGTGTTAGATATACTGGACCGACCCGCTGTGAGGCAATGACTTGGTGTCACGAGTTATCCTCACAAGTGATAGGAGATGCATTGATCCCTTGACTTGAGGTCATTGGCCATTCTATATGGCATTGTCGTTATTTCAGATTTTATGAGAATGTAGAATTGCATGTGTAAATACCTTGATTGTGAATAATGTTGTGATCATGAGTCAAGCCTCCTTGCATGCCTGTGATGTATCCTTGTGGGGCCTGTGTGCCATCTTTTTCTTTATTTTTGTAAAAGTAAGATGAAGATTAAGGGAAGGAGCTTGGTGGCGCATCTTGGATGGTGGCGCAACAAGCACCCTACTTGGATTGGTGGCGCATGCAAGATGGTGCAAGCTTGCTTGGTGACACGAGCATAGCATGGCCGAGCCTTAGGGCTTGTGAGCTAGGTATGTTGGACCCTGCAAGATGGCGATTCACCCTTGGAGGACCTTGGAGCCAACCTTGAAGTTCAAGATAGAGGTCAGCTAGGCTAGGTCTAGTCTTGGGGCTTGAGTCCTAGGTCAAGAGTTGAACCTCCTTCTTGGCATGGGTTGGCTCAATGTCTTGAATAGGTCATGATCACATCATTCTTTTACTGCTTATCTTATTTGCTAAAGCATGCCTGTATTGTTTTATCGTTATGTTATCACTATAGGAATGCATGCCTGTAATGCTAGACATAAGATAAAACTAATTGAGACCTCAAAAACCCTCATAAAAAATATCAAGTCTAGTAGCCTTCTAATGCGTAGCCCTCACTAAGCTATGGATTAGTGGTGTTATGAACTGTTTCCCACCCTCGTGGGACACACCCACTTATCTTTAGAAAGTGCGTGGTGGCAATGGTTTCCCCAGTCCATTTTAATCGGGCGCGCCTTCGCAAGGAAACTCGTTGGCCCTGGGCATAACGGTTAGGAATGGACTTGACTAGAAGTTCATATGTGCTAGGCACATGATGAAAGTCTAGAGGCATCGTTGAAAGGTTAGGGTTTCATGCTGTATCCAACCCTCGCCGGACATGAAATGCCTAGACTATTTCAATAAGGGAAATTGCTTGGAGCAATCGGCCGGCGTGCCCACCTTAGGAAGCATGAGTTACTTTGTGCATCTCATCCCACCCTCGTGGGACGCGAAGCCTCATGTGAAATAAGGATCCCATCTCACTAGGAAGTCTTTATCTTCCCAATTGACTTTGTGGGTTGTCAATTCGATTAAAATAGTGGGAGCCATGATCATTTAAAACAAGTCCAGTTTAAATGATTTGAAGTAGTACTAATTTGCTTTTCTTGGTTATTGTAGAATAATGACTACGAACAATAGCAGACTATCACTGCGATGCCTTCTAGAGAAGGACAAGTTGGTTGGATCCAACTTGATGGATTGGTATATAAACTTGAGAATCATTCTCAAGCTTGAAAAGAAGCTCTATGTCCTTAGGCAGCCTATTCTTGACCCACTTCCATGCTCGGCCTCAGCGGCTGAGAAAGATGCTTACGATAAGCATCAAACTGATACTTTGGAGGTTGCACAATTGATGCTAACTAACAAGTCGCCCGAGCTTCGAGGGCAGTAAGAATTAAAGAGTGCTTCTGAGATTATTTCTAATCTAAAGCAGCTCTTTGATGAATTGGTTAGGCTCAATCCTCCTAAAGTTGAAATTCCATGTGTTGAGCCGATTGGCTTAACAAAGGAAATGGAATTAAAAATGGAAAGGGCTAGAAATAACAGGTGCCTGTCATGTGGAGGACCACTTCACATTTTAAAGGACATGGTGCGACTTCAGAATGGGAAGAAGAGAAGCAAGGCTTCGTCTTCATGCTCAGGTATTTATGTTACAGAAGTCAACCTTTATACTTTTATGTCATGGGTATTGGATACCGCATGTGGAGTTCATATTTGTACAAATATGCAGGGGCTCAAGAAAAGTAGATTGGTGCAGACTGGAGAGATTGACCTACGAGTAGGAAATGGGGCACAGGTTGCTGCTGTTGCTGTAGGAGTTTTGACTCTCTCCTTGCCTTCTGGACTTCAACTAGAGTTAGATAATTGCTATTGTGTACCTTCACTTACTAAGAACATTGTATCCATTCCTTGCTTGGCAAGGAAAGGATTTAAATTTGAAATAAATAAGAACTCTTGTTCTTTTTCGTTTGCAAATATGTTCTATGGAAAGGGTACATTATGCAATGGTCTATATGTGTTGGACATGGATAACTCTATATGTAACATAAATCACAAAAGGACCAAACTGAGTGGTTCAATTGGTGCTTTCCTATGGCATTGTCGATTAGCCCATATAAACAAGAATCGCATTCAACAACTCCATGCAAATGGGTTGTTAGATTCAAGTTCCTTGGAGGAATTTGATACTTGTGAGCCTTGTTTATTAGGAAAAATGACAAAGGCACCCTTCACCAAGACAAGTGAGAGGGCAGGAGGTTTATTGGACCTTATACACAGTGATGTGTGTGGACCATTCAATAAACAAGCCAAAGGAGGACACAACTACTTCATTACCTTTACTGATGATTTCAGTAGGTATGGTTATGTCTACTTGATGAGACATAAATTTGAATCCTTTGAGAAATTCAAGGAATTCAAGAATGAAGTAGAGAACCAGCTTGGTAGATCCATTAAGGCTCTTCGATCAGATCGTGGTGGAGTGTACCTGAGTGGTGAGTTCCTTGACTATCTAAAAGAGTGTGGGATTCTATCCCAACTCACTCCGCCTAGAACACCTCAATGGAATGGTGTGTCTGAAAGGAGAAATCTAACTCTGTTGGACATGGTTCGATGTATGATGAGTTATGCAACTCTACCTCCCTCATTCTGGGGACATGCACTAGAGACAGCTTCTCTGATACTGAATAACGTTCCATCTAAGAGTGTCTCAAAGATTCCATACGAGGTATGGAGTGGGAGACGCCCTAATCTATCTTTTATTAAGATCTGGGGGTGCGAGGCATATGTCAAGCGTCAGGATTCTAGCAAGCTAGAACCTAGATCTGATAAATGTGTGTTTGTGGGGTACCCTAAGGAAACTAAGGGTTACTACTTCTATGTTCCCACCGAGAACAAAGTTTTTGTTGCTCGGGGTGCTATCTTTCTAGAGAAAGAATTTCTCATGAAAGAAGTTAGTGGGAGGAAGTTTGACTTGGATGAGGTCCAAGTGCAACCACAAGACATACAGATGGAACCTGAGCCACCTGTACCAGTTGCTAGGCAACCTGAGGCTCAGACACAGGCCCCACGTAGGTCTGAGAGAATTCGTCATGCACCAGAGAGGTATGGGTCGCTGCCGACCCAACATGACGGGATCTTCATCATTGAGGATGAACCCAGGACTTATGATGAGGCGGTCAGTGGACCGGACTCCAAGAGATGGCTTGAGGCCATGCGATCCGAGATGGATTCCATGTCAGCTAACCAAGTCTGGGATTTGGTTGAGTTACCTGATGGGGTAAAGCCCATAGGGTGTAAATGGGTCTTCAAGAGGAAGACAGACATGGATGGCAACAGAGTTACCTATAAAGGTAGACTAGTGGCTAAGGGATTCAAACAAATCCACAGGGTGGATTATGATGAAACCTTCTCGCCAGTTGCCATGTTCAAATCCATTCGGATTCTGCTTGCTATAGCTGCATATCATGATTACGAGATATGGTAGATGGATGTGAAGACAGCTTTCCTTAATGGGAAGCTAGCTGAGGATGTGTATATGACACAACCTGATGGCTTCGTCCATCCTACAGAGGCCAATAAGGTCTGCAGGCTAAAGAGATACATCTATGGATTAAAGCAAGCATCTCGTAGTTGGAATCTTCGATTTGATGAAGCTGTGAGAGATTATGGCTTTATCAAAAGCGAAGATGATGTCTGTGTATACAGAAAATTCAGTGGGAGCTTGGTGACTTTTCTGGTCTTGTATGTCAATGACATACTTCTCATCGGGAATGACATCCCTAGTCTTCAAGCTGTGAAGACATAGTTAGGGAAGTGTTTTGAGATAAAAGACTTAGGGGAGGCCGCCTATATCCTAGGCGTGAGAATCTATAGGGATAGATCTAAGAAGCTCCTAGCCCTTAGTCAAAGTACATACATTGATAAGGTCCTGGAGAGGTTTAGCTTGGAGCAATCCAAGAAAGGGTACCTTCCAGTGAGACATGGCCTTACTCTCTCAAAGAGCCAGTGTCCCACCACACAGGCTGAGAGGGATGACATGAGTCGAGTACCCATGCTTCGGCAGTAGGATCGATCACGTATGCAATGTTGTGTACTAGACCAGATGTGGCTTATGCTGTGAGCATAACCAGCTGATACCAATCCAATCCTGGAATACAGCATTGGGTGGCTGTAAAGAACATCCTGAAGTATCTGAGAAGAACTAAGGATTTGTTCCTAGTCTATGGGGGGCAGGAAGAGATCAGTATGCAGGGCTACACTAATGCATCTTTCTAGTCTGACCTTGAAGACTTTAGATCACAGGCCGGCTATGCGTTCAAGATGAATGGAGGCGCTGTGTGCTGGAAGAGCTTCAAGCAATCCACCATCGCTGATTCTATAACCGAGGCTGAGTATGTGGCCGCTTCTGAGGCAGCCAAAGAAGCCGTTTGGATAAGGAAGTTCATTTCTAAACTTTAGGTGGTTCCCAGTACAGTGGATCCCATTGAAATCTACAGTGATAACAATGGAGCAATTGCACAAGCCAAGGAACCAAGGTCTCATCAAAAATCCAAACACATACTCAGGAGATTTCACCTGATCAAAGAGATCATCGGCAGAGGTGATGTCAAGATTAGCAGAGTTGACACAGAGAACAATCTAGCAGACCCATTGACCAAGGCTTTGGCGTAGCAGAAGCATGATGGTCACGCTAGAGATATGAGGTTAAGATTTCTCAACCTCTAGGTCTTAGTGCAAGTGGGAGATTGTTGGTGTATATGCCCTAAGGACCTAATTCTGGTCCGTTATTTGTACTACTTGACATTGATATTTATATCATACTGGCATTGTCGTTATCATTATTTGTTTACATCTGCGAACATGTACTTATATGATAATGTCCCTGGAGACAGATTGGATCTGTGCTCAAACTATTGTCCCTAGTCAATGTACCTTAGTGGATATGGGATAGCTATGGTACTTGTAAGACTGGTATATGGGCTGGTTAGGCACGAGGTGCTAACGCAGGCATATGGGTATATCAGTGGTAGATATACTGGACTGACCCGCTGTGAGGCAATGACTTGGTGTCACAAGTTATCCTCACAAGTGATAGGAGATGCATTGATCCCTTGACTTGAGGTCATTGGCCATTCTATATGGTTAAGGATATACTTTGATACAACCTAATGCCTTGCCGTAGTTGGGAGATAATAACGGTTGTCATTGGGTATGTCACGACCCATATGAGAAGGTCAATGCACAGACATAGGATTTGCCCCTTCCTAAGGGAAGCATGATATCCATGGAGCTCCTATATGGTTCTATGACTGAAAGTGTATGGCCATACCCAGGTTAGACCTGATTTAGTCATAGCCATGAGATTGGATAAAAACAAGTGGTGACACACTTGGCCAATCGGATATCAATTTGGCAAAGAGACTGTAATGCATCTGTACCTGATTGCGATGATGAGGATGTCGATGTGGATATCCATTCCGATAACTTGGGTAGCAGCGATGCACTGCTAGGTGTCACTCACTGCTTGTGGTGACCTTAGGTCAGCACTGCCAATGTCAGAGGAACCTACAGGGTCGCACACCTTGATACTCGAGTTCTCGTATTGATCGCGAAGCCTTATGATCGAGTTATTGGATGACTCGGATCTATTTTGGAGATTTCATTAGCGCCAATGGGCCTGATGAGATGGAAGAGATTTATTGGAGCCAACTTCCATTTACAGCATATTAACCATGGTTAGCCCGATTTGACCTTAGGTTAAATTGGATTGGATCCAAGGGCTTGGTTAACATGCATAATGGACATTTGGCCGGGCCCATTGTAAAGTTGGGCTTTCTGGGCTAAAGGAGAAGAAGATTGTAGGCGTGTGCTTAACCCTGGTTAGACTAGGGTTAATGCCTATAATTTGAAATTAATCATGTAAGGATTAATTAATTAATTAATTAGAATCCTAATTGGATTAGGACTAATTATTTAATTAATTGATTAGAATCCTAATTGGATTAGGATTTAATTGTTTAAATAATTAGAATCCTAATTGGATTAGGATTTAATTGTTTAAATAATTAATTAGAGTCCTAATTGGATTAGGACTTGATTATTTAATTATTAATTAGAGTCCTAATTGGATTAGGACTTGATTATTTAAATAATTAATTAGAGTCCTAATTGGATTAGGACTTGGTTAATTATTAAAATAATGAAAATTCCTACTTCTTCTCCTAGCCGCCCACTTGATTTAAATTGTGGCCACCCATTAGCCGCCTCTTGCTCTATATAAGAGGCCCTAGACGCCCCCTCTCATGACACAAAATTTCTTGGAGGCGTGATCACTAAGAGGGGCTACATCAAGAGGGCTAGTGGCGCTACTTCTTCCATCAAGGCCGAGAACACCTTCTTCCTCCTTTCCTCTTGGCGCAAGGAGCATTGGTGTCTTGGCGCTTGTCCTCATCTCCTTCTTCCTCCTTCCTCTTGGCGCATATTCCTTGGAGGTGGCGCAATTGATGTAGAAGAAGGACAAGGCTTGGATCTTCTTCCCGAGGCTAGCACCGGGCGTGGAACAAGAGGACTCGAGGTGATCCGTGTGTGTGAGACTGCAGAGGGCGCACGCTTGGGCGCCTACTTCGACATCAGCCTCGCCTTGCTCAAGGTATTTTCTATCTCATCGTGTCGACTCTTTTGCATGCGATCTTTACTGGGTTTTTGGGACTGGCCTGTTTCGGGGATATTCTTCCGCTGCGCAATGTGTTTGCTTCTTTGAAATTTTGTAAAATATCCCCGGGGTTTCCCAACATCTTCACCCATGGAAGATGTGTTCCAAGTGGAGCCTTCGGTTGTTGAGGCAAAGGACACACATCTAGAGGTAACCATGAAACCACCCCATGAGTCCACCGACATGGTTCGGTCCTCCACCCCTTCCATTGAGTTTGTTGTCCCCTTAGATATGCTAGAACGGCATGATAGCTTTGTTGATTTGTTAGGCGGTAGAAAAATTTTGAGTGGAAGAGAAATTGGAAATCCGTTGCGAATCAGATACAACACGGTTGCAAACCTTGGAGGAAACACAAATCAGGGGGTAAGAGATCGTCTTGAAGTGCCGAGGAAGAAAGATTTCGCCGGGAGGATCGTAGATCTGGGCAGCAGGTCGACAACACATGGGTTTGGTGGAAAACCTACCCGTGTGCTGCCATAAATACGGGTGAGTTAGGTTCAGAAGCACAGGTGCACTCCATGGGGTTTACCTACCAGTGAAGTATTCTAGGAGAATTCGGCATGTTTAGAATTATGGGTGAACCCCATGGGGTTCACTAGGCCGTGAAGTCCTTTGGACAGTTTCGCTCAGTCAGAAACATGGGTGAACCCCATGGGGTTCACCTACCTGTGAAGCTTTCTAGAGGAAAAGTGAGCTGTGCTGATACAGTAGACTTTACGGGTGAACCTCGTGGGGTTCACCTAGCCATGAAGTCCTCTGGATGAAACTTGGAAAGCTCAAAATATTACACTCCATCCATGAACGTCGAATATACCCTTTTTCCGTAGATTTGGCTGAGAAATCCCAGTTTTCGGAATACACAGTAGACTTCATGGGTGAACCCCATGGGGTTCACCTAGCCGTGAAGTTCTCTAGAAGGCCCAAAAGTTCCATCTCAAAGACCCTATCCTCCATATCGGTTCCTACAACACATAAGGATGTAGAATTAGCAAAAATCCTCATATTACTACCAAGAACTAAACAAAATTAATAAACTAAGAAGTCTATCTAATAGTAACGGGAAATAATGCAGCAAGAACGAAATAAGCAAGAACTTGGGTTGCCTCCCAAGAGCACTAGTTTGAGGTCAATAGCTCGACCCAAAGAGTTTTCAAGTCACCAAATCCGCTGGGTCTGAAAGGGCAAGAACAACCCCTTGCTTGACCCACTCATCCTCAAAATAGTGCTCGAGGCGATGCCCATTGACAACGAAGCTTCCCGTACGTTCTGTCTAAATAGTAACCGCGCCATAAGGTTGCATATGCTGTACCACAAAGGGGTCGGACCACCTTGTTCAAAGCTTCCCTGGAAATAATCGAAGCCTTGAGTTGAAAAGTAGTAGTTTGTCCCCCACATGAAACTCTTTCTTCACAATGCGTTTTTCATACCAATGTTTGGTGTGTGCCTTATTGATCTTGACATTCTCATATATAAAGAGGCGCATCTCATCAAACTCGTCAAGTTGCAACTTTCTCCTCTCTCCGGCGCTTTTGAAGTTATAGTTAATTTGCTTGACTGCCCAAAACGCCCTATGCTCAAGTTCAACAAGTAAGTGGCAGGATTTTCCATAAATAAGTTGGAAAGGAGACATACCTAGGGGTGTCTTGTAGGCAGTTCTAGGCGGTTCTATAGGCCCATAAAGCATCAGATAATTTCAATGCCCAATCCTTCCATGATCGAGATATAATTTTCTCAAGTATTTGTTTGATTTCTTTATTAGAAACCTCTACCTGACAAGTAGTCTGGGGATGATAGGGCGTGACAATTTTGTGCATTACACCATACTTCTTCAAAAGTGCTCCAAACCTCTGTTCTATGAAGTGGAATCCTCTATCACTTATCAAGATGCATGGAACACCAAACTGAGGAAAAATCGTCCGCTTCATAAGCTTCATAACGACTCTAGAGTCATTAGTAGCCTCTGCAGATGCCTCAACCCACTTAGACACATAGTCAACGGCAACAAGGATGTATCGTTTACCACATGAAGATGGGAAGTGTCCCATGAAGTCAATCCCCCATACATCAAAGATTTCCACTTCCAGTATATCATTCAGAGGTAGTTCATCCCTTTTTGAGAGATTTTCGGTCCGTTGGCAGCTGTCACAAGTTAAGGCAAAGTGTCTAGCATCATGAAATATAGAAGGCCAATATAAACCTGATTGTAGAACTTTGAAGGCTGTTTTGGCTGCCCCAGCGTGTCCTCCATATGGTGAAGAATGACAATGGGTCAGCACATCGTGTATCTCTGCCTCGGGTATGCATTGTCTGTACAACCCATTAGCACATCGCCGGTATAGATAAGGTTCATCATAGTAATAAGATTTCACATCATGCAAGAACCTTTTCTTCTTCTGAAAAGTAAGGTCAAGGGGAAGAATGTTAGACACAATATAATTTACATAATCTGTATACCATGGCACTTGTTGTTCCAATAGAGCATATAGATGTTCTTCAGGGAATGCATCGTTGATCTCCAACTCATCACTAGTCTTCGTTTTAGCATCTCGTTCAAGCCCGGAAAGATGGCCAGCCACAAGATTTTCACTCTCCTTCTTGTCTCTAATCTCTACATCAAACTCTTGCAAGAGGAGAATCCACCGAATAAGTTTTGTCTTGGCATCTTTCTTGTTCACCAGATATTTGATAGCTGCATGATCAGTAAAAATAATCACTGTCAAATTAACTAAGTATGAACGAAACTTATTGAAAGCAAAAACAATTGCAAGTAGCTCTTTTTCTGTGGTAGCATAATTCATCTGTGCATCATCAAGTGTTCTACTAGCATAGTATATAGCATGCAGCTTTTTATCCTTTGCCCCAAAACCACCCCCACGGCTTGGTCACTAGCATCACACATGAGTTCAAAAGGTAATGACCAATCTGGAGGTTGGATCACAAGCACTGTAATCAAGGCTTCTTTGAGTTTCATGAAAGCTTCTACACATTCCCTAGCAAAACAAAAGATAGAATCTTTAGCAAGAAGGTTAGTTAAGGGGTGACCTATTTTAGAAAAGTCCTTGATGAATCTTCTATAAAAACTGGTATGTCCCAGAAAACTTCTAATTCCCCTCACTATTGTAGGCGGCTTCATATTTTCAATTACTTCAACCTTTGCTTTATCCACCTCGATTCCACACTCAGAGACCAAGTGTCCAAGAACTATGCCTTCTTGGACCATAAAGTGGCACTTCTCCCAGTTTGACACCAGGTTCACCTCTTCACATCTCTGCAAAACTTTAGAAAGGTTAGACAAACAATGATTGAAAGAAGAGCCATATACAGAAAAGTCATCCATAAATATATCCATAAAGTCCTCATTAAAATCTCCAAATATTGCCATCATCGCTTGTTGTAACGTCGTAGGGGCATTGCAAAGTCCGAAGGGCATCCTCCTGTATGCATAAGTACGATAGGGACAAGTAAAAGTAGTTTTCTCCTGATCATCAAGATGGATTGGAATTTGAAAGAAACCTGAAAATCCATCCAGAAAATAGAAATAAGAATTGTGAGCTAATCTATCTAACATCTGATCAATGATGGTAAAGGAAAGTGATCTTTTCTTATAGTAGAATTCAACTTCCTGTAATCGATACACATCCTCCATCCAGTAACTGTGCGTGTGGGTATCAATTCATCTGCATCATTCTTATTATAGTAACACCTCCCTTTTTAGGTACAACATGTACCGGGCTCACCCAAGAACGTCTGATATCAGATATATGACTCCTGCATCTAAAAGTTTGAGCACCTCTTTCTTCACAACATCTTTCACATGTGGATTGAGTCGGCGTTGAAATTCCACAGAAGGCTTGCTATTGTCTTCTAATAAAATCTTGTGCAAGCAAATAGAGGGGTTAATCCCTTTAACATCATCAAGTGAATAGCCAATTACCTTCTTGTGAAGACAGAGTTCTCCAAGGAGTAGGTCGGTTTGCTCTTTATTCAATTTTGCACTAAATATTACTGGGTATGTAGAATTGTCACTTAGGAATTCATATCTTAGTGTGTTAGGTAGACTTTTGAATTCAAGCTTCTTCTGTGCTTCTTCCTCCGGCTTGTCTACGGGTGTTGCATCCTTGATCTGGTCAGAACCAAGAAGTGCATTGTACACTGTGTCTTCCCCTCAATGTCTTGTTCTTCAGTGTTAGTCAGGGTCAATTCATGCGGATCCACCTCCTTCCTGTAGAGTTTAATTTGCTGCACTATTTTCTCAACAATGTCTACACTGCAGCATGTACCTGCAAGAGAAGGTTTTTTCAAAGAGTCAGATAAATGAAATTGTATAACATTGTCACCGATGTTCAAATCCAGTTTCCCATTTTTGACATCGATGAGAACACCGGCAGTAGCAAGAAAAGTTCTCTCTAGAATGATAGAGTGTCTATCATTGTCAACAATTCTAGAATAACAAAATCTGCAGGAACAAAATAATTTCCAACTTTAATAGGAACGTCCTCCAAGATACCAACGGGACGATGAACTGATCTATCTGCAAGCTGTAAAGCGATATTAGTAGTTTTCAAATCACCCAAATCTAGCCTTTCATAATGACAATGGCATAAGGTTGACACTCACTCCTAAATCGCATAAGGCTATCTGAAAGGTCATCTCCCCAATCTGGCATGGTATAGAAAAGCTATCTGGGTCCTTAAGTTTCTGGGGAAACTTGTTCTGTATGATAGCGTTGCACTGCTCAGTGAGTGCAACTGTTCCTTTATCTTCTAGCTTCCTTTTGTTAGACAAGATGTCCTTCAAGAATTTGGCATTGGTGGGAATCTGCAAAATGGCATCAACAAAAGGTATGTTAATATAGAGATTCTTTAAAACTTCTAAAAACTTACCAAATTGCTTGTCCAGTTTGGCTTTGACAAGTCTCTATGGGAAAGGAATTGGAGATTTGTAAGCAGGTGGCCCCACATAGGGCTGATCTTCCTCAGTCTGCTCATGTGTCACCGATGTCATTCCATGGTTCAAATTTCTTGTCTCAGGCATTGCATCTTCATCTTTGTCATCAGATGGCATTTTGGGGTCTTCAAGTTGTTTGCCACTTTTAGTGGAGATCACGTTGCAATGCTCTCTAGGGTTGATTTCAGGTTGTGATAGAAGTTTCCCTGGTGCCCTGGAGGATGAGCTAGCTTGCTGGGCTAGCTGATTCTCTAACATTTTGTTCTGAGTTTCCAAGGAATCTATTCTTGTCATCATGATCTTTATCATATCAGTCAGGCCTTCAATTTGCTTACTCAGTTGAGAATCCATGTTTGGCTTTGGTGGTTGGTTATAATTTCTGGCTTGAAATCCTGGTGGTTGTTTTTAATTTCCTTATGGAGGCTGTCAAAAATTTTCTTGTGGAGGTTGAGCATGTGGTGGTGCTTGCCCTGGTTGCACTGGTTGTGTAGATCAGTATGAGAAGTTTGGGTGGTTGCGTCATCCTGGATTGTAAGTGTTGGAATATGGATTGTTCACGGGATTGAAGTTTCCAACAGCATTGATATGTTCAGGATGACCTTGGACCAACTGCCTATCCCCCAACTGGCACTCAGCACCTATATGGTCTGCAACTCCATGCACCTCACAAGATATAGAATTAGCATCCAATGAATTTATAGACCAAGAATCAATTTTTCTAGTTAAAGTATCTACCTTTGCAGTAAGAGCAGTTAAAGTATCAAGTTCGAGTTTACCTGTCGTCCTGAACGGTGTACCTCATTCAGAAGTCTATTGATGATGATTCATTGCCATGTCTTCTAGGAGGTTCATAGCATCTTCAACTACTCTATTCATTAAAGCTCCTCCAGCTGCAGCATCAACTATGAGCCTTGTGTTGTAGTTCAACCCATTGTAGAATGTGTGGACTAAAGCCCAAGTCTCTATTCCTTGGTGTGGGCACATTCTTTGTAACTCTTTAAATCTATCCCAAGCCTCATATAAAGATTCTCCATCCTTCTGCATAAAGCTAGTGATCTGATTTCTGAGTTAAATAGTCTTGGAAGGAGAGAAGTACTTAGAAATAAAGGCTTAAGATAATTCTGCCCATGTCCTTATTGAAAGACCCCAAAAAGGGGCGGGGGGGGGGGGGGGGGAAACCCTAAAGCATGCGCATATGAAATTTTTGGGTTTCAACAAGATCGATTGCATGAATATATATGATCAACTTTGATTATATTGCAAAGATCAAGTTAAGATCTTTTACCACAGCCATGAAGAAGGAGGCGGCTTGGAAGCAAGAGGGCAAATAAGCTCTCCTCCAAAGAAGACGCACACTAGATGAGAGATGGCTACCTCCTTGGACGTTCCTTGTGCTAGCAAGAACCTCCCAAGTTCCTTGTCGTGTGTAGAAGAAGAGAGATGCTTGGCCGAGCTCCTCTTTCCGTGAAGAAAAACTCTACCCAAGAGTGAAGGCGACAAGAGAAGAGAATTGGCAAATGCGTTGAGGCGTTTTTAAGAGATGGCGTTACATGACTTCCAAATATGGAAAGTCATGAAGCCATGCGCTTACTCAAAGAAAACCGCCCAAAACACAATCAAGCCTTGAACCATGCGTTCACATATGTGAACCGGTTCAAACCAATTCAATTCTATTCAATTCGGTTCAAAGACCAAACCAAACCAGCCCAAGCCATGGTCTAGATCTCTCTGAACCAAATGGTTCAAGATCTAACCGTTCATCTCTTGATGCACTTGATCTCACCGATCTAGCATCAATACTCTCAATCGAAGCTTACCGATCTTAAGCCCTAATCAATCAAACATGATTAGACCAGATCTCACTTACAATCAGAGTTTAAACTCCTTTAAACTGAACCTAAACAATTCAGTCCACACGATCTGACTTAAGTAAGCCATATCATCAAATTGTGCGACCCTGAGGGTTTCCTTTAAATGTCGGTAACGATAACTTACGTTATCACGATCAGTGAGGGGTATCTAGCAACACATCACTGTCTCCCGATATAAAGGAAAGAGTCTTCCAAGACTACTCCCAAACCACAGCACAAGTGTGAATCCACTTCACTAGGCATACATGTTTCCTTTGCCACTGGATATTCTTATTGGACAAGCGTGTCAAGCCTGTAGCTCCAATATGATGAGCATGATTAGATCAGATGAACATAGTCACCTGGGTATGGCCATACACTTTCTCAATCATCTCATTCGGGGGGGCCCCTTTAGAACATCACACTCCTTAAACAAGGAGACGGCAATCCTATATCTATCACTAGTGTCCTAACCTGACTCATGATCATTATCCAAGATAGTCTATAACCATTATGTTTCAAATGATATTGAACTACCTCAAAACAATGACAATCATCATTTAGAAACACAAGTGATCTCAAGTCAGAGGACATGTGCCACTTGTTGCAAACAAGGATTATTCACATTGTGACAAGCAATTGAATATCCTAGTAGGGTCTGTCCAGTACATCCAATGTACCCATGAGTCTACATCTTATTCCATGCTCGAAGCATCCTATAAGATTAGAACACATATTAGTCTCAATCATATCAAGGCTGTCTCATGATCACCAAGATATCTCGACTAAGGACATAGAGCATGTCAGCCTAGCTGAACAGCATTGAGACATTATTCAGAAGTACACTTATTGCAGCAGACAACGTATCAAACTGAATAACAACCATTGCCTTTATAAACATAAAAGTTTATACATGATACTGATAGAATCCCAAGGCCTCAAACATTAGCCTTAAGGGCATACCCCAACAATCTCCCACTTGCACTTAATCTAATGGTTGAGAAATCTCAAACCCATATTATTACAGTGCTTCTCATGCTTCTGCTGCGCCAGAGGCTTGGTAAGCGGGTCAGCCAGATTGTCATCTGTATGAACCTTGCAGATTTTGATCTCACCACGATCAATGATCTCCCGGATCAAGTGAAACCGTCTCTGTATGTGCTTGGACTTCTGGTGCGACCGTGGTTCCTTTGCCTGTGCGATTGCTTCAGTGTTATCACAGAAGATAACCAAAGGATCTGCACTCGAAGGAACGACACCAAGTTCTTGAATGAACTTACGAATCCACACTGCTTCCTTGGATGCTTCCGAGGCTGCAACATACTTGGCTTCTGTTGTGGAATCAGCAACAATAGACTGTTTGAAACTTTTCCACACCACTGCTCCTCCATTCAAGCTAAAAACATAGCCTGATTGCGATCGAAAATCATCCTGGTCCGATTGGAACGAAGCGTCAGTATATCCTTCAATACTGAGTTCTTCCTGACCACCATATATCAAGAACATATCTTTGGTCCTCCGAAGATATTTCAAAATATTCTTGACTGCAATCCAGTGCGCCTGACCTGGATTACTTTGGAATCGACTGGTCACGCTTAACCCGTAAGCGACGTCTGGGCGAGTACACAACATCGCATACATAATGGACCCAATAGCCGAAGCATAAGGCGTATTGTCCATTTCATCTTTCTCAGTCTGTGTTTGTGGACACTGACTCTTTGAAAGATTCAGACCATGTCTGACTGGAAGATATCCTCTTTTAGAATTTTCTAAATGGAATCTCTCCAGGACTTTATCGATGTAGGTACTCTGGCACAGCCCGAGAAGCCTCTTAGATCTATCCCTGTAGATCTTCACACCTAATACATAGGCTGCTTCTCCTAGATCTTTCATCTGGAAACATTTTCTTAACCATGCTTTAACAGCATGCAGTTCAGGAATATCGTTTCCAATGATTAAGATATCATCGACGTAGAGGACTAGGAAAGTAATTATGCTCCCACTAAACCTCTTATATACACACGGGTCATCTTCGTTCTTGATGAAACCAAATTCACATATTGATTCATCAAAACGAATATTCCAGCTTCTAGATGCTTGTTTAAGTCCATAAATGGACTTCTTTAACTTGCATATTTTATGACGATCTGATGGATTAGTGAAACCTTCAGGTTGTGTCATATACACATCCTCCTGCAAATTTCCATTAAGGAAAGCAGTCTTCACATCCATCTGCTAGATCTCATAATCGTAATATGCTGCTATCGCGAGAATAATCCGAATAGACTTGAACATGGCTACAGGAGAGAAAGTTTCATCATAATCTATCCCGTAGACTTGTTTGAAACCTTTCGCAACTAGCCTGCCTTTATAGGTAACTATGTTACCATCCATGTCAATCTTCTTCTTGAAGATCCATTTACAGCCTATAGGGATTACTCCCGGAGGCGGATCAACCAAATCCCAGACTTGGTTATCTGACATGGAGTCCATCTCGGCTCGCATAGCTTCAAGCCACCTAGCTGACTCCGGTCCACTGACCGCATCCGCATAATTAAGGGGTTCATCATTATCAATGATGTAGACTCCGTCATAGCGCTCAGGCTGTCGACGGATCCTTCCCGATCTTCGCGGTTCCCGTGATATCTAAGCCTCAGGTTGTTCAGTAACCTGTTCAACCGGCTCAGGCTCATCCAACTGTGCTTGACTACTTTGTCCTTCCTCTGGATTCTCATCCAGCTTTATTTCTCTCCCACTGGCTTCTTGCAGAAGAAATTCCTTCTCAAGAAAAATTGCCGTCCGAGCAACAAATACCTTGTTCTCTTTGGGATCATAGAAATAATAACCCTTAGTTTCCTTAGGGTAGCCGACAAAGATGCATTTCTCAGATCTGCTCTCTAGTTTCCCAGAGACGAGCTTTTTGACATAAGCCTCGCAACCCCAGATCTTAATAAATGTCAAGCTTGGCTGTTTCCCATACCATAACTCATATGGAGTCTTAGAAACTGCCTTGGATGGCACTCGGTTTAGTACCTTTGCAGCTGTTTCCAGTGCAAATCCCCAAAAGGAGTAAGGTAGAGTAGCTTGACTCATCATTGAACGAACCATATCCAGTAAGGTTCTGTTCCTCCTCTCGGACACACCATTCCATTGCGGTGTTCCTGGCGGAGTGAGCTGTGAGATAATCCCACACTCCTTCAGATAGTCAGTAAATTCTCGACTTAGGTATTCACCACCTCGATCTGAATGAAGTGCCTTGATATTTCGGCCTAGCTGATTTTGTACTTCATTTTTGAACTCTTTGAACTTGTCAAAAGATTCACTCTTATGTCTCATTAGATAGACATATCCATACCTACTGAAATCATCAGTAAAGGTAATGAAGTATGAATAGCCACCTCTGGCATGTTTACTAAAGGGCCCACACACATCACTGTGTATAAGGTCAAGTAAACCTGAAGCCCTTTGACCTTTGTGAGGAAAAGGAGACTTCGTCATTTTGCCCAATAAACAAGCTTTGCATGTATCAATCTCCTCATAGGAGAAAGATCCCAGCAGTCCATGATCATGCAACCGCTTAATGCGTTTCTTGTTAATATGGCCTAAACGACTATGCCATAGCAAGGTGCTGTCATCAGCATACTTGGCTTTCTTATTATCAATATTTTGTATAGAACATTCCATGTCCAACATGAATAATCCATTGTTAATTGACCCAGTAGCATAAACAATATTATCATAAGAAATAACACACTTTGAAATATTGCATTCAAAGGAAAATCCTTTCCTGACAAGAGCAGGAATAGAGATAATATTTTTAGTAATACTCGGTACAAAGTAACAATTGTTTAGTTCTAATACAAGTCCAGATGGTAATGAGATGTAATAAGTTCCTACAGCAACAGCAGCAACCCGTGCCCCGTTTCCAACTCGTAGGTCCACCTCATGCTGTCCCACTTGTCTTCTTCTCTTGAGTTCCTGTACATTTGAACAAATGTGAACTCCACATGCAGTGTCCAACACCCATGAAATAGAAGAAGAGGATATCATGACTTCAGTCACGAAAATACCTGAGCCAGAAGCGATGCTTCCCTTCTTGTCTCCTTAGAGCGCTTTACAGTCCTTTTTCCAGTGACTCAGCTGGCCACAGTGGAAACATCTGTTGTCCTTCGACCGCTTCACCTTTTGTTTCAGAGCCTTGCTGTAGTTCTTGACAGGGGCTTTGCCCTTCTTCCCCTTCTTCTTGTTCCTAGAAGGAAACATCAAGACAGAGGTTGAAGGCTTTCCCATTAGAGTCTCCTCTGTAGTCAAGAGCATATTCAGCAATTCTGCCGGTGTACAGTCGATCTTGTTCATATTAAAATTAATAATGAACGGATCGAAAGAGGCCGGGAGAGACTGCAGAATAATGTATACAGCAAGCTCCTGATTGATGGTATGCCCCAGTTTCTCTAGAGCCTCTTTGTGCCCAATCATCTTGAGCACGTGAGCTCCCACTGGACTCCCTTCAGCCAGTTTGCTCTGAAAGAAAAGCTTGGTCAAATTATAGCGTTCAGTCCTCGCCTGTGCAGCATACAGCATCTTGAGGTTTGCTATAATTTATATAGCAGACATATCCTCATGCTGACGCTGCAGCTGTGGCGTCATAGATGCTAGCATCAGGCAAGCAACATCAATGCCATCATTGACATGCTTTTCATAGGCTTCCCGAACCGCCCTTGCGGCGTTCGGAGCGGGTTGAGGCGGTATAGCCGTCTCGAGGACATACAGTTTCCTCTCTGCCTTAAGAACAATCTTAAGGTGTCCGTACCAGTCTGAGAAGTTTGGCCCAGCAAACTTCTCCCTTTCCAGTAGGGATCGCACATTGAAGTTCATGGTGTTCGTTGCTGCAGGAATCTACAACAATGCAAGAACAGCAAGGTCAGTATCAATGTTTAGAATCAATCCAGGACTTAAGAATGATTCTTTTCTCACTATTTTATCTGACTGAAAAATCCATTAAAACAGTCCGAAAGAGTAATCACTCTTTTAGTGAGATGGGATCCAGATTTCATACTTGGTCTCCGCGTCCCGCTCAGGCGAGATAAGATGCACAGAGAGTACAAGCACTAATCTCAGGTAGGCAGTCCCTGCCAATCGCCAACCCGTGCGATTCCCCTTCATCTAGGCAATCCAGCAGACTGTGCCAACTGAGTTGGTACAACACAATCTCTGATCCCATAGATGGCTGCCTCCATATAGCTAACATATGCCCCATATGTAGCCCACATGGTCAAGCTGACCTGACCTACTCCCTGGACCACCACGTGCTATGCTGAGCAACGAGAAGCGATAAATCCCTTCTCTGTAACACGCAGGTGAAATCACACACCGTCTGAAGATAGATGGACGTGCCCACTGAGTGGGTACAACACGGCTCCAACGATAGTCAGAACAATGAGGTTTCGCGTCAGAAGGCTATCGAGCTTGATATTTTAGCGTTGGATTTTAACGGTCTTTTATCTTCTTAACTATCATGCAAACCCTATGGTGATAGCAGAAGATAAATAAATCATGCAAGTCTAATTATTTAAACAATAAAAGAAAGCATGATGATCTTATGTGGTAAACGCCCATTAAGCCTAGGTAAGACCTTAAGTTAACTTAAGTCTTCACTTGAGCTCTTCTTGGGTTTTTTTTGCCTCTCATCTGGCCCAGCCCAGGGCCATAGCGCCCAGTGCAGCTCAGGTGCGCCCACCAGGTAAATGTGCCTGTCTTAGGGTCAAACCCTAGACTTCCCACCTGGTCAAGCCTCAAGCTGCATGCGCCTCATCCATGTGTGCTTTGAGCTCTTGTCAGATTAAAAGTACATTTTAATCTATCTAGACAAGGTTGACACGCAGGTCAATTACACAATAAATTAATTAAAATGTGATGCGCAGATCACATAAATAATAATTTACATTTTTAATCCAGGCACGCAGGCCCCAGCACAGCACACATTAATTGGGCAACCCACATAAGATGAAATAGACAAGCATCATGGTATTCAACCAACATGTGATCCTATTACAAGAAAATAAAATTTTCGAAAACCCCATAGGCATCAATTTTACTTTTTCTTATGTGCCCTGCTACCTTACAATGGTCCATTAATAGGGATCCACTCATCAGACCTAGTCAGATCCACTGCCCTTGCATGCACCAAGTCCTAACTGACTTGAGTTGACCTAATGGTCAACAATGCATGCGTTGGGCTGAACTACCCTCATGAGTTCTGGCAAGCGGGTGTGACCCCGGGCCTAACTCATGTGTGTTCACTGGTTGTCTCAACCAGACATCGCTACACGCCTGTCTGCAGTCGACCTATAGCCACCTCTTGCTTGCGCACAGGTGCCATCTGGTCGACCCATCTAGGCTGTCAGATGGTCTGATCAGACTGGTTGGATCTTAACTAGTCTATGACTTCAACCCTAATAACCCGTCTAAGGGTTTATAGCAGGCGCAAATGTAGATCTAGGTGATAGGCGCGCAAGATGTAATGAGTTTTAACAAATACATTCAACAAGCGCCAACATGAAACAATCATACATGCGCAAAGAACTAAATCATGAAGTTTCGCATGTTAACATTAGATCTTTACCTTAGCGCAAACAAGTTATATCAAACATGCGCCAACATCTAATGACTAGCATGTTCTCATGGTGACGATAGATCTACTATATTGGCGCAAACTAGGATCACTCAAAGCAATCATATGATTCATGCATAAACCATAGCTCTGATACCAATTGAAAGACCCCAAAAAGGGCGGGGGGGGGGGGGGAACCCTAAAGCATGCGCATATGAAATTTTTGGGTTTCAACAAGATCGATTGCATGAATATATATGATCAACTTTGATTATATTGCAAAGATCAAGTTAAGATCTTTTACCACAGCCATGAAGAAGGAGGCGGCTTGGAAGCAAGAGGGCAAATAAGCTCTCCTCCAAAGAAGACGCACACTAGATGAGAGATGGCTACCTCCTTGGACGTTCCTTGTGCTAGCAAGAACCTCCCAAGTTCCTTGTCGTGTGTAGAAGAAGAGAGATGCTTGGCCGAGCTCCTCTTTCCGTGAAGAAAAACTCTACCCAAGAGTGAAGGCGACAAGAGAAGAGAATTGGCAAATGCGTTGAGGCGTTTTTAAGAGATGGCGTTACATGACTTCCAAATATGGAAAGTCATGAAGCCATGCGCTTACTCAAAGAAAACCGCCCAAAACACAATCAAGCCTTGAACCATGCGTTCACATATGTGAACCGGTTCAAACCAATTCAATTCTATTCAATTCGGTTCAAAGACCAAACCAAACCAGCCCAAGCCATGGTCTAGATCTCTCTGAACCAAATGGTTCAAGATCTAACCGTTCATCTCTTGATGCACTTGATCTCACCGATCTAGCATCAATACTCTCAATCGAAGCTTACCGATCTTAAGCCCTAATCAATCAAACATGATTAGACCAGATCTCACTTACAATCAGAGTTTAAACTCCTTTAAACTGAACCTAAACAATTCAGTCCACACGATCTGACTTAAGTAAGCCATATCATCAAATTGTGCGACCCTGAGGGTTTCCTTTAAATGTCGGTAACGATAACTTACGTTATCACGATCAGTGAGGGGTATCTAGCAACACATCACTGTCTCCCGATATAAAGGAAAGAGTCTTCCAAGACTACTCCCAAACCACAGCACAAGTGTGAATCCACTTCACTAGGCATACATGTTTCCTTTGCCACTGGATATTCTTATTGGACAAGCGTGTCAAGCCTGTAGCTCCAATATGATGAGCATGATTAGATCAGATGAACATAGTCACCTGGGTATGGCCATACACTTTCTCAATCATCTCATTCGGGGGGGCCCCTTTAGAACATCACACTCCTTAAACAAGGAGACGGCAATCCTATATCTATCACTAGTGTCCTAACCTGACTCATGATCATTATCCAAGATAGTCTATAACCATTATGTTTCAAATGATATTGAACTACCTCAAAACAATGACAATCATCATTTAGAAACACAAGTGATCTCAAGTCAGAGGACATGTGCCACTTGTTGCAAACAAGGATTATTCACATTGTGACAAGCAATTGAATATCCTAGTAGGGTCTGTCCAGTACATCCAATGTACCCATGAGTCTACATCTTATTCCATGCTCGAAGCATCCTATAAGATTAGAACACATATTAGTCTCAATCATATCAAGGCTGTCTCATGATCACCAAGATATCTCGACTAAGGACATAGAGCATGTCAGCCTAGCTGAACAGCATTGAGACATTATTCAGAAGTACACTTATTGCAGCAGACAATGTATCAAACTGAATAACAACCATTGCCTTTATAAACATAAAAGTTTATACATGATACTGATAGAATCCCAAGGCCTCAAACATTAGCCTTAAGGGCATACCCCAACACTTATTGAAGCAGAAGGTATTGTATGAAGCCATGCTCTCGCTCTGTCCCTTAAAGAGAAGGAAAACAATCTCATCCTAATAGCATCAGTAGAAACACCATTAATTTTCAATGTATCACAATACTCTTAAAATATAGCAAGATGCATGTTAGGGTCCTCAAGAGGAGAACCACCAAATTGATGTTGTTGAACCATGGAAAGTAAAACGGGTTTAATCTTAAAATTATTGGCCTCTACAGTAGGCCTAGCAATTCCTGATTGTAATCCATGAACGTAGGGAGCATCATAATCTCTTAGTGTTCTATTATTGTTGTTGTTCCCCGCAGGTTGGGGTGCTTGATTATTGTCCAGGTCTAGTGGGATGTGCTCCATCTGGTTTTGATCTTCTTTTAGCTAAAGTTGTTTTTGTTTTCTCCTTCTTCTGAATGTCCGCTCTATCTCAAGATCTATCTCAAAGAATTCACCTACCCTGAAACTTCTTTGCATAAAAAGATGTCAAATACAGTTGTAAAGTTCTAAGGCAAATGACAAGTAGAAAGTAACGAAAAATAGCAGTAAAGCAAAAGAACTAACAAAAGCTTAGTTTACCAATCCTTAGAAATATACTAATATCAACCGTTGTTCCCCAACAACGGCGCCAAAAACTTGACACTTCCCGCAAGTGCACAGTTATGTCGAAGTAATACAAAAGGTTGTCGAACCCACAGGGAACAAGGTTAAGTACTAGAAAGTCTAAGTTTCAATAGCTAAGCAAATCGAAACGGGGTTTTTGGTGTTAATTAACGAAAAGTAAGAAATCAAGGCAACTACAGAAGAGTGTATATATGAGAGAGATCAAGGCTTTAGTATCCACCACATTGACGAATCTAGTTGCGTTTAAGATGATTTGTTACATGAATTCACAGTATTGTATAGGGAACCTTTCCTAAGGTACAGGATGCTCTCTCTCAGTGGTACACCCCGGTGTTTACCTAGAACGTTCTCCTACTCTCACGGTGGATCATTCTAAACAAACCCTATGCGCTCGATGAAAAGTTATGATACCCTCGAGTGAAAACCAAGCACTCTCGTGTCATGGATTCACAAGTCTTACTAAGGGATTTCACTGACACGATTCTCCTCTTGGTGTGAATCGCGTCGGCTAAAGCATGATATTACGCGGCCAAGGTAAAATCACGAAATAAGTGTAACAAAGTAAAGATATGCTCATATGAATGTTCAAATAACAAAATTGAAATAAGTATTGCAACTAGAAATCGTCAGCGGGCTTCAACCAAGCCCTGAAAAAGGTTTTATGCTACAAAATTCATGAAATCACACAAAATTCTCTCTGTAAAGTTAGAAAAACTACAATCAAACATTTCTGAGGGGAAGGAGAAGATGAACCGAACGGAATCTTCAAGAATCGTGGTCCTTCGACGGTCCAATCTCTCGAAATCACCTCCGAATTGTGTTGTCGCTGCTTCCGTCCACCCTAGCCTGTTCATCTGCCGATTTCTCGATGATTAGGAAGTTTTCAAAGGGGATTTTAAATTCTTTGGATTCTCCTCTTAGTAAGCTTTCCAAAACATGTCTTCTTGCCTTATTTGGACTTCTCTAGGGCTCGAAATCGAAAGAAAACCGAGTAAAGGTCAATTTGCAGAGTCACGATCACGAGTGAACCCCGCCGGGTTCACCAGGTGGTGAAGTCTCCTGTGTAGTTCCTGTAGAGAAATAAGCACCGGTGAACCCCACCTGGTTCACCAAGTTGGGAAGTGTACTGTGGATTTTTGCGTAGATTCCTTCAGAGAGAATCACAGGTGAATCCCACCGGGTTCACTAGACCGTGAAGTGTTATGCAAGTTTTTGCCATCAGCGAAAGCACCGGTGAACCCTGCCGGGTTCACCTGGTCGTATTTTTAAAAGTAGCTCCGATTGAACCCGAATTTATCATGCAGTTTCATCTTCACGTAGGGAATCACCCTATGACTTCAGAGTCATCAAAAGACTTCAAAATTGGGTGATTTTACCTAAAGTTTCACAAAAAAAGAAAAAGTGAAGATTCCACAGCAATCGAGTAAATAAGTCTAAAGAGAGTATGGAAACATTGAAATAGGCCTGGATTTGGCATAGAATAATACTAGAAATCACTACTAAAATGCAAGGCATCAAGTAGAATCGGTTGAATCGCTGTCCATGCACATGAAAGCGATGGAAGTTGTGTTGCAGCGCCTTATGACATCGTTCCAGGACTTCTCGGAATGCGTCTTGGAAATCCGGACTAAATTCGCTAAAGGTAGACCCTCGCTTGGTGTTCCCCCTCCATTGGCTCCGTGATGTCTTGTATTTATATAGTATTTTTATAATACTTTTTATACAGAATCTCTCTTATTTTTATCATATTTTTACTTATTTTGACTTAAATTCTTTTGTTTACTCGAAATCTTCACCCCCGTTTGTTTTTGTTATATTTCAGGGGAAAATGACCACATTTTTGATAGATTTTAAAGAATCTAAGTATACAGATAAATTCTACAAGTTAAGACGAAGCTGCCCATCAAATTTTATGCAAATTGGACTTTGTTTGGGAATTACGGCCTTAATTTATGGAAGATACATAAAGAATTATGGCCTACCTGTGATATTTATCATGGCCGTAATTTCCCTGGCACAAAATTACAAAATACATAGAAAGAATTATGGCTAGCCCGTGACCACAATCACGACCATGATTTCTATAGAGTTTATCCACATAAAGAATTACGGTCTGCCTGCGATTTTCATCACGACCATAATTCTTCCAGGTTCTTTTGACAATATTCATAGAAAGAATTACAGTCTGCCCAATATTATTTTCACCGCTGTAATTGTTTTTGCCTATTTCGAATTTGACTCGGTTGCTTGCCCATAATTCTTCCACGATCATGCCGTTTGGACTTTGCAATGCACTTGCCACCTTCCAGCGTTGCATGATGGCCATCTTCTCTAATCTCATTGAGGATATCATGGACATATTTATGGATGATTTTTCATTAGATGGATCTAATTTTAATATTTGCCTATCTAACTTGTGTCACGTGTGTTACAGCATTATGAATAATTTAATTTAGTTTTAAATTGAGAAAAGTGCCTTTTTTTATGGTTACTAAAGGTATTATTTTAGGGCACTTGATTTCTGACTATGGAATTGAAGTTGATAGGGCAAAGGTGGAGGTGATTAGGAAATTACCACCACCAACTTCTGTAAAAAGAAATTAAGAGTTTTCTTGGTCACGCTGGTTTTTATAAACATTTTGTTAAAGATTTTTTGAAAATTGCTAGACCTCTCACTTTATTACTTGGTAAAGATATTCCTTTTGTGTTTGACCAGGATTGTATGTGTTGGGAAACCCCGAGGATATTTTACAAATTTTTCAGAAACAAATACAATGCACAGTGGAATAATATCCCCGAAACAGGCCGGTCCCAAAAACCCAATGAAGATCACATGCGAAAGAGTCGACACGATGAGATAGTAGATACCTTAAAGCAAGATGAGGTCGATGTCGAGGTAGGCGCCCAAGCGTGCGCCCTCTGCAGTCTCGCACACACGGATCACCTCGAGTCCTTTTCTTCCATGCCCGGTGCTAGCCTCGGGAAGAAGATCCAAAGATTAGGGAGTCCTCCACTTTATTTGCGCCACCTTCTAGTGAAGTTGCGCCAAGGAGGAGGAGGGAAGAAGACAAGCCACCAAGCTCCAAAGCTCCAAACGCCAAGAGGAAAGGAGGAAGGTTGCTTGCGGCTAGGGTTTGATGGAAGAGGAGACCGCCACTTGAATCCTTGCTCTCGCCCTCTTCTTGCTCACGCCTTCAAGACAATTCATGCATCAAGAGGGGCGGCCCAGGGGCTTTATTTATAGCAAGGAGAGGCGATTAGGGATGGCTATGATCAAGCCAAGTGGGCGGCTTGGAGAAGAAGTAGGAAATAGAATTATTTTAATTATTATTCAAGTTATAATCCAATTAGGAGTTTAATTAATTATTTAAATAATCAAGTCCTAATCCAATTAGGATTCTAATTAATTATTTAAATAATCAGCCCTATTAAATAGGACTCTAATTAATTAATTAATTAATTAATTAGCCCACAAATGATTAAATCAACTTAGATTAACCATATGTGTCATAGGCGCCAACCCTAGTCTAATCAGGGTTAAACATTCGCCTACACATTCTTCTCCTTAAGCCCATTTAACTTATTAATAAGCCCAACTATAGAATGGGCGTACCCCAAGGTCCATTATGCCTATCAATCAACCAATTGGATCTAATCCAATTTAACCCAAGGTCAAACTAGGTTAACCATGGTTAGTTTGGTCAATATGCCAAAAATAGAAGTTGGCCCTAATAAGTTTCTTCCATCTCATCAGGCCCATCGGCGCTGATGAAATCTCCCAAATAGATCCGAGTCATCCAATAACTCGATCATAAGGCTTCTCGATCAATACGAGAACTCGAGTATCAAGGTGTGCGACCCTGTAGGTTCCTCTGACGTTGGCAGTGCTGACCTAAGGTCACCACAAGCAGTGAGTGGCACCTAGCAGTGCATCGCTACTACCCAAGTCATCGGAATGGATATCAAAATCGACATCCCCATCATCGCAATCAGGTACAGATGCATTACAGTCTCTTTGTCGAACTGATATCCGATTGGACAAGTGTGTCACCACTTATTTTTATCCAATCTCATGGTTATGACTAAATCAGGTCTCACCTAGGTATGGCCTTACACTTTCAATCATAGAACCATAGAGGAGCTCCATGGATATCACGCTTCCCTTAGGAAGGGGCAAATCCTCTGTCTGTCCATTGACCTTCTCATATGGGTCGTGACATGCTCAATGACAATCGTTATTACCTCCCAACTACGGCGAGGTGTTAGGTTGTATTAAAGCATATCCCTAACTATATAGAACGACCAATGACCTCAAGTCAAGGGATCAATGCATCTCGTAATGCTTGTGAGGATAACTCGTGACACCAAGTCATTGCCTCACAGTGGGTCAGTCCAGTATATCCACCACTGATATACCTATATGTCTGCGTTAGCACCTCGTGCCAGTCTCACAAGTACCAGAGTTGTCCCATATCCACTCAGGTACATCGACTCGGGACAATCATTTGAGCATAGATCCAATCTGTCTGCAGGGACATTATCATATAAGTACAAGTTCACAGATGTAAACAAATAATGATAATGACAATGCCAGTATGATATATATATTAATATCAGTATCAAGTAGCACAATAATAGACCAAAACTAGGTCCTAGGGCATATACACCAACAATCTCCCACTTGCACTAAGACCTAGAGGTTGAGGAACCCCAACCCCATATCTCTAGCGTGACAGTCATGCTTCTGCTGCGGCAAAGCCTTGGTCAATGGGTCTGCCAGATTGTTCTCTGTGTCAACTCTGCTAATCTTGACATCACCTCTGTCTATGATCTCTCTGATCAGGTGAAATCTCCTGAGTATGTGTTTGGATCTTTGATGAGACCATGGTTCCTTGGCTTGTGCAATTGCTCCATTGTTGTCACAGTAGAGCTCAATGGGATCCATTGCACTAGGAACCACCTGAAGTTCTGAAAGGAACTTCTTGATCCAAACGACTTCTTTGGTTGCCTCAGAGGCGGCCACATACTCAGCCTCGGTTGTAGAATCAACGATGGTGGATTGCTTGAAGCTCTTTCAGCATATAGCACCTCCATCCATCTTGAACACATAGCCGGCTTGCGATCTGAAGTCGTTAGGGTCAGACTGGAATGACGCATCAGTGTAGCTCTACATACTTAGGTCTTCCTGTCCCCCATAGATCAAGAACAGATCCTTAGTTCTTCTCAAATACTTAAGGATGTTCTTCACAGCCACCCAGTGCTGCATTCCAGGATTGGATTGGTATCGGCTGGTTATGCTCACAGCATAAGCCACATCTGGTCTAGTACACAACATTGCATACATGATCGATCCTACTGCCGAAGCATAGGGCATTCGACTCATGTCATCCCTCTCAGCCTGTGTGGTGGGACACTGGCTCTTTGAGAGAGTAAGGCCATGTCTCACTAGAAGGTACCCTTTCTTGGATTGTTCCAAGCTAAACCTCTCTAGGACCTTATTAATGTAGGTACTCTGACTAAGGCCTAGGAGCCTCTTGGATCTATCCCAGTAGATCCTCATGCCTAGAATATAGGCGGCCTCCCCTAAGTCCTTCATCTCGAAACACTTCCCTAACCATGTCTTCATAGCTTGAAGACTAGGGATGTCGTTCCCGATGAGCAGTATGTCATCGACATACAAGACCAGAAAAGTCACCAAGCTCCCACTAAATTTTCTATATACACAGGCGTTATCTTCGCTTTTGATGAAGCCATAATCTCTCACAGCTTTATCAAATCGAAGATTCTAGCTTCGAGATGCTTATTTTAATCCATAAATGGATCTCTTTAGCCTGTAGACCTTACTGGCTTCTGCAGGATGGATGAAGCCATCAGGTTATGTCATATACACATCCTCAGTCAACTTCCCATTAAGGAATACTATCTTTACATCCATCTGCCATATCTCATAGTCATGATATGCTGCTATAGCAAGCAGAATCCGAATGGATTTGATCATGGCAGCTGGCGATAAGGTTTCATCATAGTCCACCCCGTGGATTTGTTTGAAACCCTTAGCCTCTAGTCTACCTTTATAGGTAACTATGTTTCCATCCATGTCTGTCTTCCTCTTGAAAACCCATTTACACCCTATAGGTTTCACCCCATCAGGTAGCTCAACCAAATCCCAAACTTGGTTAGTTGACATGGAATCCATCTCGGATCTCATGGCCTCAAGCCATCTCTCGGAGTCCGGTCCACTGACCGCCTCATCATAGGTCCTGGGTTCATCTTCAATGATGAATATCTCATCGTGTTGGGTCGGCAGTGACCCATACCTCTCAGGTACATGGCGAATCCTCCCAGACATACGTGGGGCATGTGTCTGAGCCTCAGGTTGCCCAGCAACCAGTGCAGGTGGCTCAGGTTCCATCTGTGTGTCTTGTGGTTGCACTTGAACCTCGTCCAAGTCAAACTTCCTCCCACTAACTTCTTTCATGAGAAATTCTTTTTCTAGAAAGACAGCACCCCGAGCAACAAAAACTTTGTTCTCGGTGGGAACATTGAAGTAGTAACCCTTAGTTTCCTTAGGGTACCCCACAAACACGCATTTATCAGATCTAGGTTCTAGCTTGCTTGAATCCTGACGTTTGACATAAGCCTCACATCCCCAGATTCTGATAAAAGTGAGATTTGGGCGTCTCCCACTCCATACCTCGTATGGAATCTTTGAGACACTCTTAGATGGAACGTTATTCAGTATTAGAGAAGCTGTTTCAACTGCATGCCCCCAGAATGAGGGAGGTAGAGTTGCATGACTCATCATAGACCGAACCATGTCTAACAAGGTGTGATTTCTCCTTTCGGACACACTATTCCATTGAGGTGTTCTAGGAGGAGTGAGTTGGGATAGAATCCCTTACTCTTTTATATAGTCAAGGAACTCACCGCTTAGGTACTCTCCACCACGATCTGATCGAAGAGCCCTAATGGATCTACCAAGCTGGTTCTCTACTTCATGTTTGAACTCCTTGAATTTCTCAAAGGATTCAGATTTATGTCTCATCAAGTAGATATAACCATACCTACTGAAATCATCAGTAAAGGTAATGAAGTAGCTGTGTCCTCCTCTAGCTTGTTTATTGAATGGCCCACACACATCGCTATGTATGAGATCCAACAAACCTCCTGCCCTTTCATCAGTCTTGGTGAAAGGCGCCTTTGTCATTTTCCCTAATAAACAAGGCTCACATGTATCAAATTCCTCCAAGGAACTTGAACCTATCAACCCATTTGCATGGAGTTGTTGGATGCGATTCTTGTTTATATGGGCTAATCGACAATGCCATAGGAAAGCACCAACTGAACCACTCAGTTTGGTCCTTTTACTATTTATGTTACATATTGAGTTATTCATGTCTAACACATATAGACTGTTGGGGTATGCCCTTAAGGCTAATGTTTGAGGCCTTGGGTTGTTATCAGTATCATGTATAAGCTCTATGTTTATAAAGGCAATGATGGTTGTTATTCAGGTTGTTACATTATCTGCTGCAATATGTATACTTCTGAATAATGTCTCAATGCTGTTCAGTTTGGCTGACATGCAGTATTGTCCTTAGTCGAGATATCTTGGTGAACATGAGACAGCCTTGATATGATTGAGACTAATATGTGTTCTAATCTTATAGGATGCTTCGAGCATGGAATAAGATGTAGACTCATGGGTACATTGGATGTACTGGACTGACCCTACTTAGGATATTCAATTGTTTGTCACAATGTGAATAATCCTTATATGCAAACAAGTGGCATATTTCCTCTGACTTGAGATCACTTGTGTTTCTAAATGATGATTGGCATTGTTTTGAGGTAGTTCAATATCATTTGAAACATAATGGTTATAGACTATCTTGGATAATGAGCATGAGTCATGTTAGGGCACTAGTGATAGATATAGGATTGCCGTCTCCTTGTTTGGAGTGTGATGTTCTGAAGGGGCCCCCTGGATGAGATGATTGAGAAAGTGTATGGCCATACCCAGATGACTATGTTCATCTGATCTAATCATTCTCATCATATTGGAATTACAGGCTTGACACGCTTGTCCAATAAGAACATCCAGTGGCAAAGGAAACACATATGTCAAGTGACTTGGGTTCACACTTGTGCTATGGTTTGGGTGTAGTCTTGGAAGACTCTTTCCTTTATATCGGGAGACAGTGATGTGTTGCTAGATACCCCTCTCTGATCGTGATAACGTAAGTTATCGTTACCGACATTTAAAGGAAACCCTTAGGGTCGCACAATTTGATGATATGGCTTACTTATGTCAGATCGTGTGGACTGAATTGTTTTGGTTCAGTTTAAAGGAGTTTAAACTCTGATTGTAAGTGAGATCTGGTCTGATCATGTTTGATTGATTAGGGCTTGAGATCGGTAAGCTTCGATCGAGAGAATTGATGCTAGATCGATGAGATCAAGAGCATCAAGAGATGAATGGTTAGATCTTGAGCCTTATGGTTTAATTTGATCTAGACCAAGGCTTGGTTTGATTTGGTCCTTGAACCAAATCCAATTGAACCGGTTCATCATATGAACGCATGGTTCAATGGGAGAGAAAAAGTTTGCGATTGGTTCACTTGGAGTGAACGCATGATCGCATACATTGAAGCACTTGCTATTTTTGGAAATCGGTTTTCCAAAATGTGGAACGCCTCCACGTTCGAAGAGCAACGCTTCTCTCGTCGCCATCTTCTCCTCTCTCGACCTCTCTCGTGTCGTGTGGTGAGACTTCACGCAAAGGAGAAGAGAACAAAACCAAGAGACATCTCTCATCTCCTTCACGAAGGGAAACCTTGAAGCTTTGCTAGCACAAAGACGCCAAGGAGTAGCCATCTCTCGTCTTGTGTGCAATTGCCTTTGGAGAAGAAGCACACGCCTCTTTCCTTCCAAGTCGTCATCCAAAGCAATGGCATTGGTATGATCTCTCACTAGATCTATACAAAATGTTAAGTTGATCATATGTTCATACATGCGATCCTAGGAAACCCTAGATTCCGCCTTGAGAAAATTTTATATCTGCATGATTAGGGTTTCCCCCCCCCCCCTTAATGGAACTTTCAATTGCTATCAGAGCATAGTTCCTTGTATGATTCATATGATTGCTTATAGTGATCCTTATTTGCGCTTAAGAGTAGATCTAAAGGTATAGGTCATCATGCGAAACTAGATGTATGTTTATTACTTGTTGGCGCATGTATGATGTTTGGCGCATGTTGTTGTTTTTGTCAAAAACAAAACTTATCTTGCGCGCATCCACTAGATCTAAGCGCCTGCTTTAAAATCTTAGACGGGTTATTAGGGTTGAAGTCATCGTCCAGTATAGAACCAACAGTCTGATCAGACCATCTGACAGCCTAGATGGGTCGACCAGATGGCACCTATGCGCAAGCATGTGGTGGCTATTGGTCGACTGCAGAAAGGCGTGTAGCGATGTCTGATTGAGACAACAAGTGAACGCTCATGATTAAGGCCCGGGGTCACACCAGCTTGCCAGAACTCATGAGGGACGTTCAGCCCTTAACGCATGCATTGTTGACCATGAGGTCGACTCAAGTCGGTTATGACTTGGTGCATGCAAGGGCAGGGGGTCTGACTAGGTCTGATGAGTGGATCCCTATTAATGGACCGTTGTAAGGTAGTAGGGCACATAAGGAAATAAAATTGAAGCCAATGGGATTTTCGAAAATTTTATTTTCTTGATTGGATCACTTGATGTTTGTATAACATGATGAGTGTTTATTTCATCTTATGTGGGCTGCCCAAATTTAATGTGTGCTGTGCTGGGGCCTGCGTGCTTGGATTGATATTGTAAATTATTTATTGTGATCTGCGCATCACATTTTTAATTAATTTATAAAGTGTAATTGACCTGCGTGTCAATCATGTCTAGATAGATTAAAATGTAATTTAATCAGACATGAGCACAGAGCACACATGGCAGAGGCGCATGCAGAAGTGGCTTCACCAGTGGGAGGTCTAGGGTTTGACTCTAGGACAGGCGCGTTTTACCTGGTGGGCGCATCTCAGCTGCACAGGGCGCTTGGGCCCGGGTTGGGCCAGATGAAATGCTAAAGACCCATGAAGAGCTCAAGTGAAGACTTAAGTTAAATTAGGGTCTTACTTAGGCTTAATGGGCTTTTACCACATAAGATAATCATGCTTTCAATTTACTGTTTACGTAATTTAGTAACTGCATGATTTATTCTTCTGCTATCACCATAGGATTTGCATGATAGTAAGAAGATAAAAGGACCGTTAAAATCCAACGTTAAATATCAAGCACGATAGCCTTCTGACGCGAAACCTCACTGTTCTGACTATCGTTGGGGCCGTGTTGTACCCACTCAGTGGGCACGCCCATCTATCTTCAGACGGTGTGTGATTACACCTACGTGTTACAGAGAAGGGATTTATCGCTTCTCGTTGCTCAGCATAGCACGTGGTGGTCCAGGGAGTAGGTCGGGTCAGCTTGACCATGTAGGCTACATATTGAGCATATGGTAGCTATATGGAGGCAGCCATCTGTGGGATCAGAGACTGTGTTGTACCAACTCAGTTGGCACAGTCTGCTAGATTGCCCAGATGAAGGGGAATCGCACGGGTTGGCGATTGGCTGGGATTGCCTACCAGAGATTAGTGCTTGTACTCTCTGTGCATCTTATCTCGCTTGAGCGGGACGCGGAGACCAAGTATGAAATCTGGATCCCATCTCACTAAAAGAGTTTTACTCTTTCGGGCTGTTTTGCTGGATTTTTCAGCCAGATAAAATAGTGAGAAAAGAATCATTCTTAAGTCCTGGATTGATTCTAACATTGATACTGACCTTGCTGTTCTTGCAATGTTGTAGATTCCTACAGCAACGAACACCACAAATTTCAATGTGCGATCCCTATTGGAAAGGGAGAAGTTTGCTGGGCCAAACTTCTCAGACTGGTACGGACACCTTAAGATTGTTCTTAAGGCTGAGAGGAAGCTGTATGTCCTCGAGACGGCAATACCGCCTCAACCCGCTGCGAACGCCGCAAGGGCGGTTCGGGAAGCTTATGAGAAGCATGTCAATGATAGCATTGATGTCGCTTGCCTTATGCTAGCGTCTATGACGCCATAGCTGTAGCGTCAGCATGAGGATTTATCTGCTATAGAAATTATAGCAAACCTCAAGATGCTGTATGCTGCACAGGCAAGGACTGAACGCTATAACTTGACGAAACTTTTCTTTCAGAGCAAACTGACTGAAGGGAGTCCAGTGGGAGCTCACGTACTCAAGATGATTGGGTACAAAGAAGCTCTAGAGAAACTGGGACACACCATCAATCAGGAGCTTGTTGTAGACATCATCCTGTAGTCTCTCCCGGCCTCTTTCGATCCATTCATTATTAATTTTAATATGAACAAAATCGACTGTACGCCGGCGGAGTTACTGAACATGCTCAGTACTACAGAGGAGACTCTTGAGAAGGGAAAGCCTTCATCCTCTGTCCTAATGGTTCCTTCTAGGAACAAGAAGAAGGGGAAGAAGGGCAAAGCCCCTATCAAGAGCTACAACAAGGCTCTAAAACAAAAGATAAAGCGGTCGAAGGAATACAGATGTTTCCATTGTGGCCAGCTGGGTCACTGGAAAAAGGACTGTAAAGCGCTCCAAGGAGATAAGAAGGGAAGCAAGACTTTCGCTTCTGGCTTAGGTATTTTCGTGACTGAAGTCATGGTATCTTCTTCTTCTATTTCATGGGTGTTGGACACTACATGTGGAGTTCACATTTGTTCAAATGTACAGGAACTCAAGAGAAGAAGACAGGTGGGACAGCATGAGGTGGACCTACGAGTAGGAAACGGGGCACGGGTTGCTGCTGTTGCTGTAGGAGAATATCACATCTCTTTACCATCTGGTCTTGTATTAGAACTTGACAATTGTTATTTTGTACCGAGCATAACTAAGAATATTATCTCTATTCCTGCTCTTGTCAGGAAAGGGTTTTCCTTTGAATGCAAAACGTCAAAGTGTTATATTTCTTTTGATAAAACTGTTTATGCTACCGGGTCAATTAACAATGGGTTATTCATGTTGGACATGGAATGTTCAATACAACAGATTGATATTAAGAAAGCCAAGTATGCTGATGACAGCACCTTGCTATGGCATAGTCGTTTAGGCCATATTAACAAGAAGTGCATTAAGCGGTTGCATGACCATGGACTGCTGGGATCATTCTCCTATGAGGAGCTTGATACATGCAAAGCTTGTTTAATGGGCAAAATGACGAAGGCTCCTTTTTCTAATAAAGGTCAAAGGGCTTCAGGTTTACTTGACCTCATTCATAGTGATGTGTGTGGGCCATTTAGTAAATATGCCAGAGGTGGCTATTCATACTTCATTACCTTTACTGATGATTTCAGTAGATATGGTTATGTCTATCTAATGAGACATAAGAGTGAATCTTTTGACAAGTTCAAAGAGTTCAAAAATGAAGTACAAAATCAGCTAGGCCGAAATATCAAGGCACTTCGCTCAGATCGAGGTGGAGAATACTTGAGTCGAGAGTTTACTGACTATCTGAAGGAGTGTGGGATTATCTCACAGCTCACTCCGCCAGGAACACCGCAATGGAATGGTGTGTCCGAGAGGAGAAATAGAACCTTACTGGATATGGTTCGTTCTATGATGAGTCAGGCTACTCTACCTTACTCCTTTTGGGGATTTGCACTGGAAACAGCTGCAAAGGTACTAAACCGAGTGCCATCCAAGGCAGTTTCAAAGACTCCATATGAGTTATGGTATGGGAAACAGCCGAGCTTGACATTTATTAAGATCTGGGGTTGCGAGGCTTATGTCAAAAAGCTCGCCTCTGGGAAACTGGAGAGCAGATCTGATAAATGTATCTTTGTCGGTTACCCTAAGGAAACTAAGGGTTATTATTTCTACAATCCCAAAGAGAACAAAGTATTTGTTGCTCGGACGGCTATTTTTCTTGAGAAGGAATTTCTTCTTCAAGAGGCCAGTGGGAGAGAAATAAAGCTGGATGAGAATCCAGAAGAAGGACAAAGTAGTCAAGCACAGTTGGATGAGCCTGAGCCAGTAGATCAGGTTACTGAACAACCTGAGGCTCAGATATCACGGGAACCGCGAAGATCGGGAAGGATCCGTCGACAGCCTGAGCGCTATGACGGAGTCTACATCATTGATGATGAACCCCTCACTTATGCGGATGCGGTCAGTGGACCGAAATCAGCGAGATGGCTTGAAGCTATGCGAGCCGAGATGGACTCCATGTCAGATAACCAAGTTTGGGATTTGGTTGATCCGCCTCCGGGAGTAATCCCTATAGGCTGTAAGTGGTTCTTCAAAAAGAAGGTTGACATGGATGGTAACGTAGTTACCTATAAAGGCAGGCTAGTTGCGAAAGGTTTCAAACAAATCTACGGGATAGATTATGATGAAACTTTCTCTCCTGTAGCCATGTTCAAGTCTATTCGGATTATTCTTGCGATAGCGGCATATTATGATTATGAGATCTGGCAAATGGATGTGAAGACCACTTTCCTTAATGGAAAACTAGAAGAGGATGTGTATATGACACAACCTGAAGGTTTCACCAATCCATCAGATCGTCATAGAATATGCAAATTAAAGAAGTCCATTTATGGACTTAAACAAGCATCAAGAAGCTGGAATATTCGTTTTGATGAATCAATCTGTGAATTTGGTTTCATCAAAAATGAAGATGACCCGTGTGTATATAAGAGGTTTACTGGGAGCATGATTACTTTCCTAGTCCTCTACGTCGATGATATCTTGATCATTGGAAACGATATTCCTGAAATGCATCCGGTTAAGGCATGGTTAAGAAAATGTTTCCAGATGAAAGATTTAGGAGAAGCAGCCTATGTATTAGGTGTGAAGATCTACAGAGATAGATCTAAGAGGCTTCTCGGGCTGTGCCAGAGTACTTACATCGATAAAGTCCTGGAGAGATTCCATTTAGAAAATTCTAAAAGAGGATATCTTCCAGTCAGACATGGTCTGAATCTTTCAAAGAGTCAGTGTCCACAAACACAGACTGAGAAAGATGAAATGGACAATACGCCTTATGCTTCGGCTATTGGGTCCATTATGTATGCGATGTTGTGTTCTCGCCCAGACGTCGCTTACGGGTTAAGCGTGACCAGTCGATTCCAAAGTAATCCAGGGAAGGCACACTGGATTGCGGTCAAGAACATTTTGAAATATCTTCGGAGGACCAAAGATATGTTCTTGATATATGGAGGTCAGGAAGAACTCAGTATTGAAGGATATACTGACGCTTCGTTCCAGTCTGACCAGGATGATTTCCGATCGCAATCAGGCTATGTTTTTAGCTTGAATGGAGGAGCAGTGGTGTGGAAAAGTTTCAAACAATCAATTGTTGCTGATTCCACAACAGAAGCCGAGTATGTTGCAGCCTCAGAAGCATCTAAGGAGGCAGTGTGGATTCGTAAGTTCGTTCAGGAACTTGGTGTTGTTCCTTCGAGTGCAGATCCTTTGGTTATCTTCTGTGATAACACTGGAGCGATAGCACAAGCAAAGGAACCACGGTCGCACCAGAAGTCCAAGCACATACAGAGAAGGTTTCACTTGATCCGGGAGATCATTGATCGAGGAGAGATCAAGATCTATAATGTTCATACAGATGACAATCTAGCTGACCTGCTTACAAAGCCTCTGGCGCAGCAGAAGCATGAGAAGCACTGTAATAATATGGGTTTGAGATTTCTCAACCATTAGATTAAGTGCAAGTGGGAGATTGTTGGGGTATGCCCTTAAGGCTAATGTTTGAGGCCGTGGGTTGTTATCAGTATCATGTATAAGCTCTATGTTTATAAAGGCAATGATGGTTGTTATTCAGGTTGTTACATTATCTGCTGCAATATGTATACTTCTGAATAATGTCTCAATGCTGTTCAGTTTGGCTGACATGCAGTATTGTCCTTAGTCGAGATATCTTGGTGAACATGAGACAGCCTTGATATGATTGAGACTAATATGTGTTCTAATCTTATAGGATGCTTCGAGCATGGAATAAGATGTAGACTCATGGGTACATTGGATGTACTGGACTGACCCTACTTAGGATATTCAATTGTTTGTCACAATGTGAATAATCCTTATATGCAAACAAGTGGCATATTTCCTCTGACTTGAGATCACTTGTGTTTCTAAATGATGATTGGCATTGTTTTGAGGTAGTTCAATATCATTTGAAACATAATGGTTATAGACTATCTTGGATAATGAGCATGAGTCATGTTAGGGCACTAGTGATAGATATAGGATTGCCGTCTCCTTGTTTGGAGTGTGATGTTCTGAAGGGGCCCCCTGGATGAGATGATTGAGAAAGTGTGTGGCCATACCCAGATGACTATGTTCATCTGATCTAATCATTCTCATCATATTGGAATTACAGGCTTGACACGCTTGTACAATAAGAACATCCAGTGGCAAAGGAAACACATATGTCAAGTGACTTGGGTTCATACTTGTGCTATGGTTTGGGTGTAGTCTTGGAAGACTCTTTCCTTTATATCGGGAGACAGTGATGTGTTGCTAGATACCCCTCTCTGATCGTGATAACGTAAGTTATCGTTACCGACATTTAAAGGAAACCCTTAGGGTCGCACAATTTGATGATATGGCTTACTTATGTCAGATCGTGTGGACTGAATTGTTTTGGTTCAGTTTAAAGGAGTTTAAACTCTGATTGTAAGTGAGATCTGGTCTGATCATGTTTGATTGATTAGGGCTTGAGATCGGTAAGCTTCGATCGAGAGAATTGATGCTAGATCGATGAGATCAAGAGCATCAAGAGATGAATGGTTGATCTTGAGCCTTATGGTTTAATTTGATCTAGACCAAGGCTTGGTTTGATTTGGTCCTTGAACCAAATCCAATTGAACCGGTTCATCATATGAACGCATGGTTCAATGGGAGAGAAAAAGTTTGTGATTGGTTCACTTGGAGTGAACACATGATCGCATACATTGAAGCACTTGCTATTTTTGGAAATCGGTTTTCCAAAATGTGGAACGCCTCCACGTTCGAAGAGCAACGCTTCTCTCGTCGCCATCTTCTCCTCTCTCGACCTCTCTCGTGTCGTGTGGTGAGACTTCACGCAAAGGAGAAGAGAACAAAACCAAGAGACATCTCTCATCTCCTTCACGAAGGGAAACCTTGAAGCTTTGCTAGCACAAAGACGCCAAGGAGTAGCCATCTCTCGTCTTGTGTGCGATTGCCTTTGGAGAAGAAGCACACGCCTCTTTCCTTCCAAGTCGTCATCCAAAGCAATGGCATTGGTATGATCTCTCACTAGATCTATACAAAATGTTAAGTTGATCATATGTTCATACATGCGATCCTAAGAAACCCTAGATTCCGCCTTGAGAAAATTTTATATCTGCATGATTAGGGTTTCCCCCCCCCCTTAATGGAACTTTCATAGACCATTACATAAAGTACCCTTCCCATAGAACATATTTGCAAATGAAAAAGAACAAGAGTTCTTATTTATTTCAAACTTAAATCCCTTCTTTGCCAAGCAAGGAATGGATACAATATTCTTAGTAAGCGAAGGTATATAATAGCAATTATCTAACTCTAACTGAAGTCCAGATGGTAGGGAGAGAGAGTCAAAACTCCTACAGCAACAGCAGCAACCTGTGCCCCGTTTCCAACTCATAGGTCAATCTCTCCAAGCCGCACCGATCTACTTTTCTTGAGCCCCTGCATATTTGTACAAATATGAGCTCCACATGCGGTATCCAATACCCATGACATAGAAGTAGAAAGGTTAACTTCTGTAACATAAATACCTGAGCTTGAAGACGAAGCCTTGCCTCTCTTCTTCTCATTCTAAAGTCGCACCATGTCCTTCAACATGTGAGGTGGCCGTCCACATGAATAGCACTTATTGTTCCTGATCCATTCCATCTTTAATTTCAGTTCCTTGGTCAAGCCTTTCGGTTCAACACACTGAATATCAACTTTAGGAGGATTGAGCCTAACCAATTCATTAAAGAGCTGTCTTAGATTAATAATAATCTCAGAGGTACTCTTCAATTCATATTGCCCTTGAAGCTCGGGCGACATGTTGTTTAGCATCAATTGTGCAACCTCCAAAGTATCAGCCTGATGCTTATCATAAGCATCCTTCTCAGCCACTGAGGCTGAGCATGGAAGTGGTTCAGGAATGGGCTGCTCAAGGAAATAGAGTTTTCTCTCGAGCTTGAGCACAGTTCTCAAGTTTATATACCAATCCATCAAGTTGGATCCAACCAACTTGTCCTTTTCAAGGATAGATCGCAGTGACCATCTGCCATTGTTCTACAACAATCAAGAAATAGCAGATTAGTACTACTTCGAATCATTTAAACTGGACTTGTTTTAAATGATTATGGCTCCCACTATTTTAATCGAATTCACAACCCACAAAGTCAATCGGGAAGTTTAAGACTTCCTAGTGAGATGGGATCCTTATTCCACATGAGGTTTCGCATCCCACGAGGGTGGGATGAGATGCACAAAGTAACCCATGCTTCCTAAGGTGGGCACGCCGGCCGATGGCTCCAAGCAATTCCCTTTATTGAGACAGTCTAGGTATTTCATGTCAAACGAGGGATGGATACATCATGAAACCCTTACCTCTCAACGATGCCTCTAGACTTTCATCATGTGCCCAGCACATATGAACTTCTAGTCAAGTCCATCCCTAACTGTTATGCCCAGGGTCAATGAGTTTCCTTGCGAAGGCGCATCCAGGCTAAAACTGGACTGGGGAAACCATTGCCACCATGCACTTTCTAAAGATAAGTGGGTGTGTACCACGAGGGTGGGAAACAGTTCACAACACCACTGATCGATAGCTTAGCGAGGGCTACGCGTTAGAAGGCTACTACACTTGATATTTATTTATGAGGGTTTTTGAGGTCTCATCAGTTTTATCTTATGTCTAACATTACAGGCATGCAATCCTATAGTGATAACATAACGATAAAATAGGCATGCTTCAGCAGTTATAGATATAAAAGCAGTAAAAGAATGATGTGATCATAGACTATTCAAGACATTTAACCAACCCATGCCAAAAGGAGGTTTAACTCTTGACCTAGGATTCAAGCCCCAAAGACAAGACCTAACCTAGCCGACCTCTAACATGAGCTTCATGGTTTATCTCTCAAATCCTAGAGGTGTCCTCATGGGTTCGGCCAATGCCATGAGTCTTCCTCCATGGATGATGTGCCACCATGCAAGGAGCCAAGATGGCTAGCTCTCAAACCCTAGGGTTCGGCCATGCCATCTTGCGCCACTCCTCCATACGCTATCAAGCAAGAGTGCTCCATGCGCCAATGCTTCAAGTGATGAGTGCCACCCTAATCTTCTTCTTATCAAAATAAAAGAAAAGTGGCATGCAGGCCTCACAAGAGTATATCACAGGCATGCAAAGAGGCTTGACTCATGTTCACAACATTATGCACAAGCAAGGTATCTACACATGCAATTCTACATGCTCATGAAAAACATAAAATCTGAAATTTTAATTTTTCATAAAACTAGTCTCTTTTCCTCATCTTCTTTTCACAAATCTCTTGGTTATTTGCAATTAATTCTCATGATGATTTCAAAGATCCTCTCGGCTGGTAATTTTGTCAGATCAAGAGACCCGGCCAGTCCGAAGACAATGCCCGTCCTACTTGACAAAATCACATGCGCCTTTGATCCTTAAATCATGCTAGAAAAATAACCCAAAAATCCAAAAGAGGTTGAAAAGATGATAGAAACAAGAAACACTAATTTTTCCTACTTTAGAAAAATCGTTTGCCAAGTGATCATGCAATTTGCGAAAATTGAGATATGGCATGTGAGCATGGAAAAGCACTAAATTACATCGTTCGAGTCTCGCAAGTCGCTATGTTACCACTGTTGGGAAACCCCGGGGATATTTTACAAATTTTTCAAAAACAAATACAATGCACAGCGGAATAACATCCCCGAAACAGGCCGGTCCCAAAAACCCAATGAAGATCGCATGCGAGAGAGTCGACACGATGAGATAGAAGATACCTTAAAGCAAGATGAGGTCGATGTCGAGGTAGGCGCCCAAGCGTGTGCCCTCTGCAGTCTCACACACACGGATCACCTCCAGTCCTTTTCTTCCATGCCCGGTGCTAGCCTCGGGAAGAAGATCCAAGCATTAGGGAGTCCTCCACTTTACTTGCGCCACCTTCTAGTGAAGTTGCGCCAAGGAGGAGGAGGGAAGAAGACAAGCCACCAAGCTCCAAAGCTCCAAACGCCAAGAGGAAAGGAGGAAGGTTGCTTGCGGCTAGGGTTTGATGGAAGAGGAGACCGCCACTTGAATCCTTGTGTTGGTGTATATGCCCTAAAGACCAATGTATGGACATGGTTAGGCATTGTTTGAATGTACTTTGATAGATCTATTACTCTTTATATAGGCATGGTCGTTATTATGCAGACTTCTCTACCTGCGTTGATGTATTGAGTTGCATAAATAATGTCCCAGGAGGTTGGATTGGATCCATTCTCATAAGCTATCCCCAAACAAGGTACCTTAGCAGATATGGGACAGCTTTGGTACATATGAGACTAGTGTATGGGCTGGTTAGGTGCGGGGCACAGTAACGCAGACATACAGGTGCATTGGATGCACTGGAGTGATCCACCGTGAGGATTGACTTGCCTAGTCAACAAGTCAATCTCACATGCAAGAGGTTTGCATTGATCCTTAGACATGAGGTATTCATGTCTAGATTTGATGATGGGTATGCTTTAATACAGTCTTACGTCTCTCCGTAATTGGGAGATCAAAACGACTGTCATTGGGCATGTCATAAGTCATGTAGAGACATGGATGACCAATAGTAGGATTTGCCCCTTCCTTATTGGAAGCATGATATCCACTCGGGGCGCCCCACCTTATTGGTGCATGACAGGAAAGTGTGGCCACACTTGTTGAGTCATGACCAATGCATTGGATAATAAACTTGAGACTAATCCAATGGCAGGATATCAGTTTAGGCAAAGGGATCTATAATGCAATGGGAATCCTCGTTGCTTGTTAGGAATTGATGCCATAATGACTTAAGTCCTATGACATGGGTAGTAGTGATGTGTTGCTAGATACCCCTCACTATTTATGATGTTTACATCATTGCCATCGTCATATGGATCCTACGGGGTGATGGGGTCACCAAGCATGCAACATTCAAACAACGCGCTTCGAAAACATTTTGATAAATAAGTATAGCTTAATAAACCCCTTAAGCTATCGTAGTTCGAAATTAGCTTGTTTTGGTATGTAATAGTGAAAACCGAAACTAATCAACAAGAGAAACCTAACATGCGCTTCTAGATAAGATGAAACTTTGAATAAAGCTTAAGCATGCGGTTCTACAATATCAAATAGATCTAGACATGCGGTTCTACCATAAGAAATAGAGCTACTCTAAGGGAGGAACTCACCTTGCACCCTTTGAGAATAGAAAGGGTGACCTTCCTGTTCTTCACCGGTCCAATGGTGGAAACTCACGAAGTAGGGCCCTATGAGCTTACACACATGGCATTGCAGCAATCCCACACATGCGTGGGTGAGTAGTGACAAATATTAAGAGGCCTTTTACAATCACAACCAAGGGGGAGACTAGTTCTCCAAGTTCCCTTGCTAACAATCTAGAGACTAACTAGTAAGAGGGGAAAGGGAGGGGACGAAGGTTGTATGCCCTTCTTGGCCTTGCGCCACCTGAGAAAATCAGTTGTGAGTGTAGATGGTTGCTCAGGAACTTCAAGAAAACATCAACCAAGGTAGTAGAGAGACTTAGCTAACTTAAGGTGGTGACTTGATCTCGGCAAGGGAGTAATGACACCATCTTGAGTCTCGGCTATGTCCAGCTCCTCCTCTTGGGCTGGGGACTTGTCAAGGCTGAGGGGAGAAAGTGGCGTGAGTTCCCATCTTCAGGACAAGCGCAATGGTGGAAGAAGATTGAAGAGCAAGAGGGAGCAAAGGAACTCTCGGCAATGGTTGGAAGAGGGGAAGGGGTAGGTGACACACACCTTGTGAAGACACACTTCAGAATTTTGAAATTGCATTCAACTCTTGTTTGAGTCTTGAAAAAGTTTACAACATATAGGAGAGACTCCCCAACGGTTGTCTCCCTTTCCTAAGCATAAAGACAAGTCACACAAGCAAACATGATGTAGACAACTCAATGGCTGATTTCTTCCCCCAAATGGGCGGCTGCTTGGAGTTTGAACTTTGGAGTCTTCAGCAGGTTGGCAAGTTCGAAAACTGAGATGATGATGGACTGAAGAGGCTGCAAAGGGCTGACATTGTGCAGGCTGCAGATTGGCATGGGTGGCTGGCGCTTGAAGGGACTGAAGTTGTTGTAAAGGCTGACATTGGCAAGCTGCTCCTTGACTTTGATGGCTGGCGCATGATGGACTGAAGTGGACATTGCTCAAGCTGCTCCTTGACTTTAATGGCTGGCGCATGATGGGCTGAAGTAGGTCATTGTGCAGGCTGCTCCTTGACTTGGTTGGAGATGAAGGCAACTCCACATGGCTGCCAACTAGGATGGTGGAAATTGAGGTGCTTGTGGTGTTGCTCCATTGGGGTGGGCTGATTCCCTCATGAGTTGGGCTGATGGCCCATGGCATCTCTTGGAGTTGTCTTGACTTGATTTTGACTTGTATCCAAAGATGGAGTTGACCTATACTATTACATCAATTTCATGCACTAACCTACCATACATAAGTGGCGGATCCTAGGCATGTAACTACATGGTGTAATTGGTGGGTGGATCTAACCTACCATATGATGCACCCTAATCTAAGACAAAATAAGCAACAAAAGGGGGTCCTAAGGAAGCCATATCTAATGGCTAGGATAGCCATACCGAGAGGGCTTCTTTCGGACCCGGGTGGACCTCCGAAGGTCCTGCTTTGGTCCCACATCACGGGGTCACACGCAATAGACTCTTGACGTTGCTTTATTCAGAAGCCTTAGGATCAAGTTATTGGATAACTTGGATCCATTTGGAAGATTTCATCAGCGCCAATGGGCCTGATGAGTTGGAAGAAAGTTATTTGGGCCAAACTTCATTTTTGGCAGGTTGACCCGAAATTGACCTAGATTGGTCACATTTGGATTAGGGTTGCATTGGATTGGATCCAATGGTTTAATCAACCTATGCCATGAAGTTTGGGCTAGCTCATTATCCAATGAGGCCCAATTATAAGTTGTCATGAAGAGGAATTGGCTTAGAAGGGTATAATGGGGAGAAACCCAACCCCATTGGCGCCTAGGGGCATAATGGGGTGAGGGTGGCATAAAGTGCTTCCTTTGGAAGGAAGTGGCGCCTCCCCCTTCATCCTTTGATGGTATCTTGCCTCTATGGTAAGTATGGGGGCTGATATGGCTTGAGGACTCTTTTGGAAAGAGCTTGGGCGCATATGAGAAGTAAGAAGATGTTTATGGTAAAGTCTTGGAGACTTTCCTTATCTCATGAACCCTACATGCGCCCAAACCCTTACCCTAGCCGAAATTCCTCTTGCTTGTTGCGCCTAGCCCTTCTCCTTGGATGGAAAGAATGCCTCTAAGGCATGTCTTAGGTTGATATGGCTATTGGGCAAATAAGGATAGGTTGAATGAGGTTTATGGCAAAGTCTTGGAGACTTTCCTTACAACAAACCCCTATCATCCTAGCCGCCCACTTGGCATGATCTTGGCCTTCCCTAAACTGCCTCTTGGCTTATAAAAGGGACCCTAGCTGCCTCCTCTCATGGTTCGAATGCTTAGTGGCGTGAACACACATAGAGGGGTGAGAGCAAGGGCAAAGGGCGACAACATCAAAGTGGCGCAACCCTTCTTCCTACTAGTGGCCGCAAGTCTTCTCCTTCCTCTCCTCTTGGCGTGACTTGGAGAAGGACTTGGTGGTGCAACTTCCTCTTAATCTTCCTCAAGGCCGAAACTCTTCTTCTCCCTCTTCTCTTGGAGTGAAGAAGACAAGGAGTTGGCGGCATCTTCCTTGCACCTGGCGCATGAACCTTGGAGGTGGCGCAAGAATAGTGAAGGAACACTAAGGCTTGACTCTCTTCCCGAGGCTAGCACCAAGCGTGGAAGGGAGCAACGATCAAGGAGTCGACGCGTGGATACTTGTGGAGGGCGAACACTTGGGCGCCTTCAACATGGCTTCGACATCTAGACAAGCAAAAGAGGTACATCTCTAACACATCCTTGTGTCTTCTCTCTCGCATGGATCCTTGGGAACGGAATATGTTTCGGGTGTAATGATTCTTCCGCTGCATCCTGGGACTGCAAAATTTTAAATTACACCTGGTATTCCCTAACAGTGGTATCAGAGGCTACTTGCGAGAAACACAAGGTGTACGTTTGCTTGTGTGAAAAATTTTTGAAAATTTTTCTTCTATCGATGCGCGTTTCACTTAGAAAGCGTTTTTCATCCAATCTTCTCTTCTCAACTCTATGACCGAAACTTGGATTTTATTTATGCTTGATTTAAGACCAAAGGCGCATGTAGGTTTTGTCAAGTAGGACCGGCTGTTGGTGTATATGCCCTAAAGACCAATGTATGGACATGGTCAGGCATTGTTTGAATGTACTTTGATAGAACTATTACTCTTTATATAGGCATGGTCGTTATTATGCAGACTTCTCTACCTGCGTTGATGTATTGAGTTGCATAAATAATGTCCCAGGAGTTTGGATTGGATCCATTCTCATAAGCTATCCCCAGACAAGGTACCTTAGCAGATATGGGACAGCTTCGGTACATGTGAGACTGGTGTATGGGCTGGTTAGGTGCAGGGCACAGTAACGCAGACATACAGGTGCATTGGATGCACTGGAGTGATCCACCATGAGGATTGACTTGTCTAGTCAACAAGTCAATCTCACATGCAAGAGGTTTTGCATTGATCCTTAGACTTGAGGTGTTCATGTCTAGATTTGATGATGGGTATGCTTTAATACAGTCTTACGTCTCTACGTAATTGGGAGATCAAAACGGCTGTCATTGGGCATGTCATAAGTCATATAGAGACATGGATGACCAATAGTAGGATTTGCCCCTTCCATATTGGAAGCATGATATCCACCTCGGGGCGCCCCACCTTATTGGTGCATGACGGGAAAGTGTGGCCACACTTGTTGAGTCATGACCAGTGCATTGGATAATAAACTTGAGACTAATCCAATGGCAGGATATCAGTTTAGGCAAAGGGATCTATAATGCAATGGGAATCCTCGTTGCTTGTTAGGAGTTGTTGCCATAATAACTTAAGTCCTATGACATGGGTAGTAGTGATGTGTTGCTAGATACCCCTCACTACTTATGATGTTTACATCATTGCCATCGTCATATGGATCCTACGGGGTCACACGCAATAGACTCTTGACGTTGCTTTAATCAGAAGCCTTATGATCAAGTTATTGGATAACTTGGATCAATTTGGAAGATTTCATCAGCGCCAATGGGCCTGATGAGTTGGAATAAAGTTATTGGAGCCAAACTTCATTTTTGGTAGGTTGACCCGAAATTGACCTAGATTGGTCACATTTGGATTAGGGTTGCATTGGATTGGATCCAATGGCTTAATCAACTCATGCCATGAAGTTTGGGCTAGCTCATTATCCAATGAGGCCCAATAATTAGTTATCATGAAGAAGTATAAGCAAATAAGGGTATAATGGGGAAGAATTATACCCCATTGGCGCCAAGGGCATAATGGGGTGAAGTGGGCGCATGTTGCTTCATAAGGAAGCATTAGGCGCCTCCCCCTTTGCTCCTTGGATGGAATACTTGCCTCTAAGGCAAGTCTTGGGGCTGATATGGCTTGAGAACTTTTATGGGAAGTTCTTGGGCGCATATGGATAGTAGAGTGAGGAATATGGTAATGTCTTGGAGACTTACCTTACCTCAAACCCTAATTTCTCCCAAGAAACCACCCTAGCCGAATTCTTCATGGATGTTGCGCCTAGCCCGTCTTCCTTGGATAGAATGCGTGCCTATAAGGTATGCCTTGGGCTGATATGGCCATTGGGCAAATTAGGATAGGTTGAATGAGATTTATGGTAAAGTCTTTGAGACTTTCCTTATCTCAAGACTTCTTTATCCTAGCCGCCCACTTGGCATGATCCTAGCCATTGCTATTGCCGCCTCTAGTCCTATTTATAGGACTCATTGTCGCCCTCTCATAATGATGAATGCTAGGAGACGTGAGCACAAATAGAGGGGCAAGAGCAAAGCAAAGGGCGACAACATCAAAGTGGTGCAACTCTTCTTCTAGTGGCCGCAAGTCTTCTCCTTCCTCTCCTCTTGGCGTGACTTGGAGAAGGACTTGGTGGCGTGAGCTCCACTTCATCTTCCTCAAAGCCGAAGCTCTTCTTCTTCCTCTTCACTTGGAGTAAAGAGAATAAGAAGTTGGCGGCATCTTCCTTTCCTCTTGGCGCATGAACCTTGGAGGTGGCGCAAGAAGAATGAAGAAGAACCCTAAGGCCTGATTCTCTTCCCGAGGCTAGCACCAAGCGTGGAAGGGAGCAACGATCAAGGAGTCGACGCGTGGATACTTGTAGAGGGCGAACACGTGGGCGCCTTCAACATGGCATCGACGAATAAACAAGCAAAAGAGGTACATCTCTAACACATCCTTGTGTTATCTCCCTCGCATGGATCCTTGGGACCGGAATGTGTTTCGGGTGTAATGCTACTTCCGCTGCGTCCTGGGACTGCAAAATTTTAAATTACACCCGGCATTCCCTAACACCGGCATTGTGTCTTCGGACTGGCCGGGTCTCTTGATCTGACAAAACTGCCAGCCGATAGGGTCTATGAAATCATCATGGAACTTGATCTAAATTTTGGCATAAATTTGGTTAAGAGAGTGCTTTGGATGATATTGGCGCATAAGGTGCTAAAATTTGACTTTTTCGGATTTTCAAATTTTACATGCGCCACTTGATTGGGTTGATATGGTCATAGCGAGTGCCCTCCTGTGTTGTGATGTGGAAGCATGTTTCCACTTGTGATGAATGCTTGTAAAATCTCTTTCCACCTGCGTGTGGTTCTCTCCCTATCTTGTTGTAAAGAATTTTTCATCTTGTTTAGAATAGATGTAGAATTATATGATAGGTTAGGGCTTCATCTTGACAACAAGGAGCCTTCTTCAATCGGAGTCAGAAGTGGCGCCAGCTTTGGAAGCATGGTGATGGACTTGCGGCTGAAGGAAGGACATATGCTTTCGGCTTCTGGCATGGGCTGATCTGCTTTAGGGACTCGCAACCCTTGGATGCACGATAACATGTCACATGGCTCGTGACAAGTTATGTGTATGAAAAGGGCTATGACCATATCGACCAAAATAGCATGCCTGTGATGGTTTATTATTTTGTCCATAGCATGCCTGTGATGTTTTTCCTTTGCTGCCTGAACCATAGGAAAACTGCATGCTAGAAAAGAATAAAACAAACATGCAAAAACTCTCAATACAATATCAAGTCGATAGCCTTCTAACGCATAGCCCTCATCAAACTATCGATCGGTGGTGTTGTGAACTGTTTCCCACCCTCGTGGGACACGCCCACTTATCTTTAGAAGGTGTGTGGTGACAATGATTTCCCCAGTCCAGTTTTAACCTGGGCGTGCCTTCGCAAGGAAATTCGTTGACCCTGGGCATAACGGTTAGGATCAGACTTGACTAGTTTTTCATATGACACTGACATGATGAATCACTAGAGGCAGCTGTTGAGAGGATATGGTTCTGTGTTGTATCCAGCCCTCGCTGGACACAGGGCGCCTAGTCTGTCTTAACTGAGAGGAATTGTGCAATAGGACAATTGGCTGGCATGCCTACCTAAGGAAGCATGAGACTCTCTGTGCATCCCAACTCACCCTCGTGAGTCGCGGAGACCTTATGTGAAATTAGGATCCTACTCACTAATTTCCATGTTGAGTTTGAAAGTTCTCAACTTGTCTTGGAAGTAGTGGGAGCATAGCATTTAATTTAAAGTCCTTGTTAAATGCTTTATCATTGTACTTACTTTACTTATTTGCTTATTGTAGAAGGCATCTCCTGATCTAAGATTGAAACTTTATAAACATAAACTGGATGGGACAAATTGGACAAAATGGTTCAAGATTTTGTCCAAGATACTAGAACAAGAATATAAGGTGCATCTTCTTGAAAGACCTCCATCCCAGCCTAGTGTGTATTTCACTAATGATTGGGAGTGGAATGTCTATTTTGAACATTGTGAAGATAACGAACAGTACACTGCTCTTGTCTTAGAGTGCATGACCCCAGAGGTCAAGGTTGAATGTGATGAGATGGGGATTTATGATCTAATCATACTTCTCAAAGGTCTCTTCACACCATGCTCTATAGACAATGATCAGGAGAGTTCTGTTGGATCTTCAGAGTGTATGCCTGAATCTGAGAATGACCATGGTTCTGTATCTTCAAAGCTAATACTTCGGAAGACAGGGAATGCATGGGTATTTCGAAGAGGATTAATGGCCAAGAAGAGCATGGCAAAGAAGAAGGGATGTAATCCATCCGCTTCAGGTATTGTGTTACCGAGGTCTTTTGTCTACTTCTTATTCATGGGTACTGGGTACCGTATGTGAGGCTCACATATGTTTTACATGTGCAGGAGCTCAAAAGAAGTAGGACGAAGAGGCATGATGGGATCAACTCTCGGGTCAGGGACGGAGCATTGGATGCTGCTGTTGATATCATCTCACTACCTTGAAGACTTTATATAGAACTTTGCTATTATGTATCAGCTTATGTATTAGAACATCATTCCTTTTGGAAAGGACTTCAGTTTGAAATAATAAATAATATTTTTCTTTAATCTGAGATGTTCTATTGAAGTGATACAGTTGACAATAGTTTGTGGTTCTATATGTGACACAAGATCAGATCTAATGATTCAATAAACATCCTCTTATAGCATTATCTCTTGAACCATAGAACAATGGTCACATCCAAAGGTCCATGGACTATTGGGATCATTGTCCTCTCAGGATTATGATACATGTGAGCCTAGTTCAAAGGAACAATGTGACAGATGCTGCCTTCACCGTAAATGGTGGAAGGAGTAGTTGTTGGGGAATGCCGGGTGTAATTTAAAAATTTGCAGTCCCAGGACGCAGCGGAAGAAGTATTACACCCGAAACACATTCCTTTCCCAAGGATCCATGCGAGAGAGAGAACACAAGGATGTGTTAGGGTTAGTACCTCTATTGCTTGTTAGGATGAAGGTGCCAAGTTGAAGACGCTCACGTGCTCGTCCTCTACAAGTATCCACGCGTCGACCTTCTCAACGTTGCTCCCTTCCACGCTCGGTGCTAGCCTCGGGAAGAGAAGATCACCTCTCGGAATCTCCTTCTCCTTCCTCCTTGCTCTTCACGCCAACTCGTCTCCTTGCTTGGAGACTCTCGGCCAAAGACAAGAGGAAGAGAAGAGAGGGTGGCGCTCCATAAGAAGAAGAGGGCGGCTTGAATTCTAGGGCTTGCGCAACTCCAAGTTGCCTTTTCCTCAAGAAGAATTCTGCACTTGATGTTCATCCAATGATCATCCAAATCGTCATCACAAGAGGGGGCGCATACCCCTTCTTTTATAACCGACCAAGCCAAACCGCCACCTCTCTTTCCTTCTATGCTCTTGGCGCAATTCCTCCAAGGAATTGCCATAAGAGTTCAGCCACATCCTCTCTTGAATAGGCGCAACATGAAGCATGGAAAGAATCTAGCTTCTTGCCTTATCAAGAGAGGTAATTTGAGTTCCAATTCAATTAGGACTTTCCATATATGATTGACCAAATCATTGCTTGAATAAATCAAGCCATATTTGCCAACATATCAGCCCCACACGTCCAAGATAGTTTCCATTTGAGGAAACAACTTTCCAAAAGGATTCATACACCCCAATTGGCGCAAATTCCATATATGGAATTATCCCATGCGCCAAGTGTATTTCCAACTCCTATTATGATTCAAACTTGCCTCAATTAGAATTAATCCACAATCCCTAATTGGATTTGCATCTCAACACTAATTAGGCCCATGGAAATAAATCCTTATTGGATTAGGATTTGCGCCCAACACAATGAGCCTTATCCAAATCCAATTCTCTTTAGGATTTGAATCCTAGTTGGATTAGGATTTGCGCCCAACCACTATGGGCCTTATCCAAATCTAATTCTCATTAGGATTTGAATCCTAATTAGATTAGGATTCTCATTTCTAGTAGAATTAGAATTCCAACTCCTAATTGAATTAGGATTCCAACTCCTAGTTGGAATAGGACTCTATTTCCCAATAGGGTTAGGATTCTAACTCCTAATTAAATTAGGATTCCAACTCCTAGTTGGATTAGGATTCCAATTCCTAACAGGGTTAGGATTCCAACTCCTAATTAGATTAGGATTCCAACTCCTAGTTGGATTAGGATTCCAATTCCTAATAGGATTAGGATTCCAACTCCTAATTAGATTAGGATTCGAATCCAACATGGTATATAATCCTTTGTTCAAGTCCAACTTGACTAGGATACATATACAAACTCATGAATCCCAATTGGACTCAGATTCAACCATGAATCTGTCTTGGACTCAGAATAATGAACTCAAATATATTCCAAGATTTCCAGATCATAAAACAACGTCAAGAGTCTATTGCGTGTGACCCGGTAGGATCCTAATGACGATAGCAATGATGATTGAATATCATCATAAGTAGTGAGAGGTATCTAGCAACACATCACTACTACCCATGTCATAGGACTTAAGTCATCTGGCAACAACTCCCTAACAAGCAACGAGGATTCTATGCATTCTAGATCCCTTTGCCTATGCTGATATCCTGCCATTGGATTAGTCTCAAGTTTATTATCCAATGCATTGGTCATGACTCAACAAGTGTGGCCACACTTTCCTGTCATGCACCAATAAGGTGGGGCGCCCCGAGGTGGATATCATGCTTCCTCGGAAGGAAGGGGCAAATCCTACTATTGGTCATCCATGTCTCTTCATGACTTATGACATGCTCAATGACAGTCGTTTTGATCACCCATTTACGGAGAGACGTAAGACTGTATCAAAACATACCCATCATCATATCTAGACATGAATACCTCAAGTCTAAGGATCAATGCAAACCTCTTGCATGTGAGATTGACTTGTTGACTAGACAAGTCAATCCTCACGGTGGATCACTCCAGTGCATCCAATGCACCTGTATGTCTGCGTTACTGTGCCCCGCACCTAACCAGCCCATACACTAGTCTCACATGCACCAAAGCTGTCCCATATCGGCTAAGGCACCTTGACCGGGGATTACTTATGAGAATGGATCCAATCCAAACTCCTGGGACATTATCTATGCAATTCAATACATCAACGCAGGTAAAGCAATCTGCATAATAACGACCATGCCTTTATTGATTATATCAATTTCATTAATTCTATCGAAGTACATTTAAACAATGCCTGACCATGTCCATACATTGGTCTGCAGGGCATATACACCAACAGTAGTGACTTGTTGGATCTATTACACAGCAATGTAAGTGGACCCATATAAACAAGCACTAAGAGGAGTTATATACTTCATTAGATGTGGGTATGCCTTATGCAACCCAAGAACTTTGGAAAAATCCAAGAAGTTCACAAATGAAGTATTGAGTCAAATTGAAGGATCTATTAAAGCACCTTGATTGGATCAAGATAATTAATGGAGAATTTGATGACTGTCCTAAGAAGTGTGGAGTTATCTCACAGCTTTCCTAGTACACCACTGTGTGGTGAATTTCAAAGAAAGATAAAGGAACACATTGGATGTGGTTCCATCTTTGAATAGTCATGCAAATATACTACTATGATGCCATGCAAACAGATGCACTGCCACTCCATAAGAAAGTGTCTGAATTAGCTTTTGAGTTGCAAACTGCAAATATCCCACTTCTTCGATGGAATTGGGAATGTAATGTGCAGTGATTCAAAAGTATGTGTTTGTGGTGCACTGTAGAGTGCTAATTCTATCCCAAGGAGAACAAAATATTTGTTGCTCAAACTGCTGTCTCTCTTGAGAAAGTATTTCTTTTGAAAGAAGCTAATGGGAGTAGATTTGATTTGGACAAGGTCCAGAATCAACCACAATATAATTAGACACAGATGGAGAGCAAAATCTCACATACAGGTTGAAAGTCAACCTGAGGTTCAAGTAACACAGGAACAACATAAGTCTGGATCGATTCGATATGCTAACGAATTTTTCATCAAGCATGAACCTAAGACTTATGAGGAAATGGAAGCGGTCGGTGGACCAGATTCCGAGAAATGGCTAAGGGCCATGAAAACCATAATGGACTCCATGTCTGCTAATCAAGTCTGGGACTTGGATAATGATGGGGTCACCCAGCATGCAACATTCAAACAACGCTTTTTGAAAACATTTGCTATTAAGATATAACTATGAAACCCATTTAAACTAACGCTTTGAGAAATTAGGTTTGATAATCTTATAATGAAATCCGAAGCTACATTCAGCAACTAATCTTATCATGCACTTCTAGTAAAGCTTATCATGTGATTCTAAAACCTCAAGTAGACATAGCATGCGGTTCTACAACATTAAAGAAATCTAGCATGCGACTCTACCATAAGAAACTAGGGCTAATCTAAGGGAGGAACTCACCTTGCACCCTTTGAGAATAGAAAGGGTGTCCTTCCCGTTCTTCACCGGTCCAATGGTGGAATCTCACGAAGTAGGGCCCTATGAGCTTACATCCATGGCATTACAGCATCCCACACATGTGTAGGTGAGTGAGTGATAAAAGGTTAAAAGTCTTTACAAGCAAAACTTCAAGAGGGAGGTTAGGCCTCCTAGTTCTCTTGCCTAACAAGGAATAGACTAAACTATTTAGAGAGAGGGACAACTTGCGCCAAGATGAACTCCCATTTCAAGCGCCATAATCCTACAATAATCAAGCAAGGGTGTAGTAAGATGCTCTTGAAGGAATTAGAAAGAAACACAAAAATTAGAGACTTAGCTCACTCTTGGAGGACAAGGGGCTGAACCAGGTCACGTTACTAAGCTAGGAAGTTTCTCGCGTGAGATTGTTAGCCTCCCGTCAGCTGGCAGGGATTGCCGGAACAACAGCTACGGCGTCATTGGTGGCTGTAGAGGCGAGGGGAAGGATGGCCAGCAGAACTCGAGGCTGCAGGGAGGAGACAGGCGCTGGTGACGAGCCAGATCAGGAGCAGGGGCGAACAGGTTTGGGTGGTGAGCCTCCTCCGGTGGCGCCGATGACTGGCGGTGCTTGTAGGGTGCCAGGAGTCACGTCGTCGATGCTATCCGATGGGGTTCGGCGGTCAGCGGCCGCGCCTGGGCGTCGGGAAGCGGGCGGCGTCAGCGTTGCCCTGCTTCGGGCGGAAACAGGGGAAGACGCGACTTCGAGCAGGGACTGCCGGCGTTCATCTTACACTACCCGAAAGCCGGACCTGCTACAGCTGGAGGTTCCTCAGGTCAGGGCGAACTCGTGGCCGGAGTTTGGGAGCAAACGGTGGCCGGTAGGAGGAGGTCGACGTCGAACAGTTGGAGGAAGCGAAAACAGGGGCGGAAGGCTGGGCGTCACCGGAAATCTCCCGATTCCGGCGATCCAGCCGTCGGATGGGGAAATCGTCCCGGCTGTGTGATTGACCGGAAGAGGAGGAGACGTGGCTGAAGTTTCAGCTCGATCCGCCTCCTGGATTGGCGGCACGGAGTTGACGAAATGGCAGCGATGAGAAGAGCATGAGGATTTAATTCATTTCATGGAAGGGTAGAGGAGGAGAGTTGAGGCGAGAAGACACACTTCAGCGAGAAGACACACTTCAGGATTGTTTTTCAAAACATTCAACTCTACCATTTGTTCTCAGGGGATTACAAGTTATAGGGTGCTGCCAACGGCTCTTTCCAGCTTCCGTAAAGCTGATGGAACTCCACGGAGACCGAAGCTGGAATTTGCTGGAAATGGGAAGGTAGAAGTCTGCATTTGGTGGGGTGTCTTGGGGGGTTGTCCCTTCCATTGATGGCTGACCTCTTTCCTCAATTGACTGCTGATAGGATAGGTGAGAGCTGTATCATCTGTCTTCTTACTTCAAAAGGGAAATGGCGGTTGGGGGAGTGAAGGCAAATTCCACTTGGCTGCCACCGAGGATGAGTGGATATTTGTTTTGAGTAGCTTTGTTGAGAATACTCCACCAAATGGGCTGATTGGTTCTAGGCACCACTTTGAGTTGTGTTGACCTGATTTGGCTTGTGTTCCCCAAATGGAGTTGACCTAATCTATTACATTAATTGCATGCACTAACCTACCATACATAAGTGGCGGAACCTAGAAATGTAACTACGTGATGTAATTTGAGGGTGGATCTAACCTACCATATGATGCAAGTTATGCTAGGGGACTTAAATGATGCATGTAATGCAAGGAATGAAAATCTAACTTAAAAATGCATGCAATGCAAGAGATGGAAATTTAGGTGCCCTAACTAGGGTAACCTTAAACTCCATTTGTATTTCCGTGGGTCATGTCGCCTCCCCACATCAGCTCTCCCCGGGTGAGAAAAATTCTTCTCCGAAGAATTGTCCTTATCCAAGAGGAGCTTCGAGGTAGTAAGGGTGAGTTCTTCCTCAGGGAGCCAACCCTCTTCACCATGGTCATATCCAACTAAGTAGAGTAACTCTACCTCATAACGGGTGAAATGGGTTTGGTCCTCAAGGATGGACTCAATCATATGCTCACAAGTGGGGTCATAGTATGGGGTGGAATGATGCTTATGCAATATGAAGTCATCCACACCAAAAGTGATGGGGGTCCAAAAATCAGTGTCAACAGCATCACAGCAAGCAATCTCTTCATCCCAATCTTCATGCTCCTTAAATTCAGGGTCTCCTACACAGAATGTCCTTTCTCGGCCATATTCATTAGTATGTTTGTGGTATACAGGCCTACTAAAAGATTCAGGTATAACAAAATCAAAGTGTTCAAGTTCTGGGAGGGAAAGCAAATCATTATTCAATTGAATTTTCTTTAACCCTGGAGTACTAAGGCCAGACTCAAGGTCTAAAGGAGAGATGGGTGATGTTGCCAACTCAGACAAGTTAGGTTCTAAATCATATCCTAGCATGGGAAACTCAAGAGGATCTAAAGTATATTCTACTTCATATTCAGGTGAGCTAATGTCTAACTCAAGAAGGGTGAGGGGCGCCTCTAGGATTGGACTTCCTAAGGAAAAAAGAAATGGCTCTCCCATATCTGGAGTAAGATCCTCGAAGCTAAACTGGGGGGGCTCTATCATGTCATAAGGAGAAGGTTGATATAGGTCAGTCCCTATGGGGTCAACTTGAGTAGGGTCATCCCTAGAGCCTTGGGTTATAAGCCCATGTTCAATTGGCCCTAAATGTGGCTTAGGAGTGTGGGTGGCAAGACCTAAGAGATATGTTTCATGGGTCATTGGATCAAAGGTCAAGTCTTCTAGGCCTTGAAGTTGAGGTTCTCCTAATGTTTGGGACTTAGGATCTTGGTCAATGAGAAAAGGATCTAGCATGGGTTCCATCTTAGGCAAAGTAAGGGATCCTAACTCATGTGGGTTGAGATCTAAAGGTGAAGGATCCTCTATGTGTAAAAGTTTGGGCTCTAGAGGTGGGTTTAGGCCTAACTTGGAAAGTTTAGTGCTAGATGGCCCAAAAGTGGTCAAAGAAGGGCCTAGACAAGATGGTATGTCTACCTTAATCTCTAAATATGGTTGAGTAAGATACTTAGGCCGATCATCCATAGAGAAAGGTTCAAACTTAGGTTGAGTCAAGCCTAAAGTGTGATGGTCCTCTAATTGAAGGTGTTGGATTTCTAAAGTGTCTAGAGGCTCATCTAAACTTTCACTATGGTCAAGTGGCTTGGAACCTAAGTGTTCACAACCTATTGAAGAGTTCTCTAAAGTTTTTCCTATGTCATGAAGAGTAGGTTCACATGGTTCAAGCACTTGATCTAAACATGGGATCCCTAAAGGGTGAGGCAAACTAGTCTCATAGGTTACTAAGGGTAGGATAGCTTCCACTAAGTCTAGCCTAATATGATTGGGTTCAAGTTCTTCCATAGGCTTAGGTGAGATTGTTCTTAAAGGTGTGGACTTAGTATGACCTATGTGGATGTCAAGAGAGTTTTCCTTAAGTTGGTTGAGTTCTTGTTTGGGTTTTATGGACAACATGATTTGACATGGAGGTAAGTCTTCAATGGGTTCCCTAGACTTGATTTGAGATTGGCTTTGGGAGGGTAGCTTTGGTTCTAAGGCTTGATTGAGCTCCATGGTTTGATTGACTACCTTAGGGGCTTTGGGTCTTGGATGGTCAATTTTCCTTTTATAAAATCTCTTAAGATTTTGCTCCACCTCACTAGCTATTTGAAAAGCATCTTCTATTGTGTATATGGGGTAGTAGGTGAGAGCTCTCTTAATCTCAAAGTTAAGACCATCTCTAAACCGGTTAAGCATAACCCTAGGAGCTTCTCTAGTACTATGGTAGAGGGTTTTGAACTTTAGTATATATTCAGCTACACTCATGTTCTCTTGGGTAAGCAATTTTTCATGGAGAGATGTAGGGTCATTGAGAGATGTAGGGTCATATATTTCTTTTATCATGTCATCCCATCTCTTGATGGGTCGTCTATTGCCTCTTAGGGGATTGACTCTAGTAGTCATTTTTGAAATGAGTAGAGTTTGAAAATAGACCCTAAGGTGATAAATATAGCTAGTCAAATTCTTTCAAACACCTAGGTCCAAAAATCGCCTTAGTAGTAGGAAAATAAATTTTGGTCTTCTAAAATCCTACTCTAAGAGCCTAAGCTCTGATACCAAGATGATGGGGTCACCCAGCATGCAACATTCAAACAACGCTTTTTGAAAACATTTGCTATTAAGATATAACTATGAAACCCATTTAAACTAACGCTTTGAGAAATTAGGTTTGATAATCTTATAATGAAATCCGAAGCTACATTCAGCAACTAATCTTATCATGCACTTCTAGTAAAGCTTATCATGTGATTCTAAAACCTCAAGTAGACATAGCATGCGGTTCTACAACATTAAAGAAATCTAGCATGCGACTCTACCATAAGAAACTAGGGCTAATCTAAGGGAGGAACTCACCTTGCACCCTTTGAGAATAGAAAGGGTGTCCTTCCCGTTCTTCACCGGTCCAATGGTGGAATCTCACGAAGTAGGGCCCTATGAGCTTACATCCATGGCATTACAGCATCCCACACATGTGTAGGTGAGTGAGTGATAAAAGGTTAAAAGTCTTTACAAGCAAAACTTCAAGAGGGAGGTTAGGCCTCCTAGTTCTCTTGCCTAACAAGGAATAGACTAAACTATTTAGAGAGAGGGACAACTTGCGCCAAGATGAACTCCCATTTCAAGCGCCATAATCCTACAATAATCAAGCAAGGGTGTAGTAAGATGCTCTTGAAGGAATTAGAAAGAAACACAAAAATTAGAGACTTAGCTCACTCTTGGAGGACAAGGGGCTGAACCAGGTCACGTTACTAAGCTAGGAAGTTTCTCGCGTGAGATTGTTAGCCTCCCGTCAGCTGGCAGGGATTGCCGGAACAACAGCTACGGCGTCATTGGTGGCTGTAGAGGCGAGGGGAAGGATGGCCAGCAGAACTCGAGGCTGCAGGGAGGAGACAGGCGCTGGTGACGAGCCAGATCAGGAGCAGGGGCGAACAGGTTTGGGTGGTGAGCCTCCTCCGGTGGCGCCGATGACTGGCGGTGCTTGTAGGGTGCCAGGAGTCACGTCGTCGATGCTATCCGATGGGGTTCGGCGGTCAGCGGCCGCGCCTGGGCGTCGGGAAGCGGGCGGCGTCAGCGTTGCCCTGCTTCGGGCGGAAACAGGGGAAGACGCGACTTCGAGCAGGGACTGCCGGCGTTCATCTTACACTACCCGAAAGCCGGACCTGCTACAGCTGGAGGTTCCTCAGGTCAGGGCGAACTCGTGGCCGGAGTTTGGGAGCAAACGGTGGCCGGTAGGAGGAGGTCGACGTCGAACAGTTGGAGGAAGCGAAAACAGGGGCGGAAGGCTGGGCGTCACCGGAAATCTCCCGATTCCGGCGATCCAGCCGTCGGATGGGGAAATCGTCCCGGCTGTGTGATTGACCGGAAGAGGAGGAGACGTGGCTGAAGTTTCAGCTCGATCCGCCTCCTGGATTGGCGGCACGGAGTTGACGAAATGGCAGCGATGAGAAGAGCATGAGGATTTAATTCATTTCATGGAAGGGTAGAGGAGGAGAGTTGAGGCGAGAAGACACACTTCAGCGAGAAGACACACTTCAGGATTGTTTTTCAAAACATTCAACTCTACCATTTGTTCTCAGGGGATTACAAGTTATAGGGTGCTGCCAACGGCTCTTTCCAGCTTCCGTAAAGCTGATGGAACTCCACGGAGACCGAAGCTGGAATTTGCTGGAAATGGGAAGGTAGAAGTCTGCATTTGGTGGGGTGTCTTGGGGGGTTGTCCCTTCCATTGATGGCTGACCTCTTTCCTCAATTGACTGCTGATAGGATAGGTGAGAGCTGTATCATCTGTCTTCTTACTTCAAAAGGGAAATGGCGGTTGGGGGAGTGAAGGCAAATTCCACTTGGCTGCCACCGAGGATGAGTGGATATTTGTTTTGAGTAGCTTTGTTGAGAATACTCCACCAAATGGGCTGATTGGTTCTAGGCACCACTTTGAGTTGTGTTGACCTGATTTGGCTTGTGTTCCCCAAATGGAGTTGACCTAATCTATTACATTAATTGCATGCACTAACCTACCATACATAAGTGGCGGAACCTAGAAATGTAACTACGTGATGTAATTTGAGGGTGGATCTAACCTACCATATGATGCAAGTTATGCTAGGGGACTTAAATGATGCATGTAATGCAAGGAATGAAAATCTAATTTAAAAATGCATGCAATGCAAGAGATGGAAATTTAGGTGCCCTAACTAGGGTAACCTTAAACTCCATTTGTATTTCCGTGGGTCATGTCGCCTCCCCACATCAGATAAGTTGCCAAAGGGGTAATTCCCATAGGCTATAAATAAATCTTCTAGGAAGATAGACATGGAAGGTAACATTGTTACCTTTGAAAGTTCCAATAAGAGGGGGCGAAACCCTAATAGGCGCATATATAAGATTTTCTCAAGGCGGAATCTAGGGTCTCCTAGGATCGCATGTATGAACATATGATCAACTTTAATAACATGTATAGATCAAGTGAGAGATCATACCAATGCCATTGCTTTGGATGATGACTTGGAAGGAAAGAGGCGTGTGCTTCTTCTCCAAAGGCAATCGCACACAAGAAGATGATGGCTACTCCCTTTTCTTTCTTTGTGCTAGCAAAGCTTCAAGGTATCCTTGTCGCATGAAGGAGGAGTCTTCCTTGCTTGGATGGCCGAAATACTTCTCTCTGCTTCGTGGAGGCGAGTCCCACGAGAGGAAGAGCAAGAGAGGGGCGAGAGACGTGGAACGTGGAGGCGTGCACTCATTTTTGGAAAAACAATTTCCAAAAATAGCAAGCATGATGCCTTCACTCCAATCGCAAACATCTCCCTTTGAACCATGCGCTCACTCTAAGTGAACCGGTTCAATTCACTTTGGTCCAAAGACCAAACCAAACCAAGCCTTGGCCTAGATCAAATTAAACCATAAGGCTCAAGATCTAACCGTACATCTCTTGATGCTCTTGATCTCATCGATCTAGCATCATTACTCTCGATCAAAGTTTACCGATCTCAAGCCCTAATCAATCAAACATGATCAGACCAGATCTCACTTACAATCAGAGTTTAAACTCCTTTAAACTGAACCAAAACAATTCAGTCCACACAATCTGACATAAGTAAGCCATATCATCAAATTGTGCGACCCTAAGGGTTTCCTTTAAATGTCGGTAACGATAACTTACATTATCACGATCAGTGAGGGGTATCTAGCAACACATCACTGTCTCCCGATATAAAGGAAAGAGTCTTCCAAGACTACACCCAAACCACAGCACAAGTGTGAACCCAAGTCACTTGACATATGTGTTTCCTTTGCCACTGGATGTTCTTATTGGACAAGCGTGTCAAGCCTGTAATTCCAATATGATGAGAATGATCAGATCAGATGAACATAGTCATCTGGGTATGGCCATACACTTTCTCAACCATCTCATCCAGGGGGCCCCTTTAGAACATCACACTCCAAACAAGGAGACGGCAATCCTATATCTATCACTAGTGCCCTAACATGACTCATGCTCATTATCCAAGATAGTCTATAACCATTATGTTTCAAATGATATTGAACTACCTCAAAACAATGCCAATCATCATTTAGAAACACAAGTGATCTCAAGTCAGAGGAAATATGCCACTTGTTTGCATACAAGGATTATTCACATTGTGACAAGCAATTGAATATCCTAAGTAGGGTCTGTCCAGTACATCCAATGTACCCATGAGTCTACATCTTATTCCATGCTCGAAGCATCCTATAAGATTAGAACACATATTAGTCTCAATCATATCAAGGCTGTCTCATGTTCACCAAGATATCTTGACTAAGGACAATACTGCATGTCAGCCAAGCTGAACAGCATTGAGACATTATTCAGAAGTATACATATTGCAGCAGATAATGCAACAACCTGAACAACAACCATTGCCTTTATAAACATAGAGTTTATACATGATACTGATATAATCCCAAGGCCTCAAACATTAGCCTTAAGGGCATACCCCAACAATCTCCCACTTGCACTTAATCTAATGGTTGAGAAATCTCAAACCCATATTATTACAGTGCTTCTCATGCTTCTGCTGCGCCAGAGGCTTTGTAAGCGGGTCAGCTAGATTGTCATCTGTATGAACCTTGCAGACTTTGATCTCGCCACGATCAATGATCTCCCGGATCAAGTGAAACCTTCTCTGTATGTGCTTGGACTTCTGGTGCGACCGTGGTTCCTTTGCCTGTGCTATTGCTCCAGTGTTATCACAGAAGATAACCAAAGGATCTGCACTCGAAGGAACAACACCAAGTTCCTAAACGAACTTACGAATCCACACTGCCTCCTTGGATGCTTCTGAGGCTGCAACATACTCGGCTTCTGTTGTGGAATCAGCAACAATTGATTGTTTGAAACTTTTCCACACCACTGCTCCTCCATTCAAGCTAAAAACATAGCCTGATTGCGATCGAAAATCATCCTGGTCAGACTGGAATGAAGCGTCAGTATATCCTTCAATACTGAGTTCTTCCTGACCTCCATATATCAAGAACATATCTTTGGTCCTCCGAAGATATTTCAAAATGTTCTTGACCGCAATCCAGTGTGCCTTTCCTGGATTACTTTGAAACCGACTGGTCACGCTTAACCCGTAAGCGACGTCTGGGCGAGTACACAACATCGCATACATAATGGACCCAATAGCCGAAGCATAAGGCGTATTGTCCATTTCATCTTTCTCAGTCTGTGTTTGTAGACACTGACTCTTTGAAAGATTCAGACCATGTCTGACTGGAAGATATCCTCTTTTAGAATTTTCTAAATGGAATCTCTCCAGGACTTTATCGATGTAAGTACTCTGGCACAGCCCGAGAAGCCTCTTAGATCTATCTCTGTAGATCTTCACACCTAATACATAGGCTGCTTCTCCTAAATCTTTCATCTGGAAACATTTTCTTAACCATGCCTTAACCGCATGTAGTTCAGGAATATCGTTTCCAATGATCAAGATATCATCGACGTAGAGGACTAGGAAAGTAATCACGCTCCCACTAAACCTCTTGTATACACACGGGTCATCTTCATTCTTGATGAAACCAAATTCACAGATTGATTCATCAAAACGAATATTCCAGCTTCTCGATGCTTGTTTAAGTCCATAAATGGACTTCTTTAATTTGCATATTTTATGACGATCTGATGGATTGGTGAAACCTTCAGGTTGTGTCATATACACATCCTCTTCTAGTTTTCCATTAAGGAAAGCAGTCTTCACATCCATCTGCCAGATCTCATAATCATAATATGCTGCTATCGCGAGAATAATCCGAATAGACTTGAACATCGCTACAGGAGAGAAAGTTTCATCATAATCTATCCCGTAGATTTGTTTGAAACCTTTCGCAACTAGCCTGCCTTTATAGGTAACCACGTTACCATCCATGTCTATCTTCCTTTTGAAGATCCACTTACAGCCTATAGGGATTACTCCCGGAGGCGGATCAACCAAATCCCAAACTTGGTTATCTGACATGGAGTCCATCTCGGCTCGCATAGCTTCAAGCCATCTCGCTGATTCCGGTCCACTGACCGCATCCGCATAAGTGAGGGGTTCATCATCAATGATGTAGACTCCGTCATAGCGCTCAGGCTGTCGACGGATCCTTCCCGATCTTCGCGGTTCCCATGATATCTGAGCCTCAGGTTGTTCAGTAACCTGATCTACTGGCTCAGGCTCATCCAATTGTGCTTGACTACTTTGTCCTTCTTCTGGATTCTCATCCAGCTTTATTTCTCTCCCACTGGCCTCTTGCAGAAGAAATTCCTTCTCAAGAAAAATAGCCATTCGAGCAACAAATACTTTGTTCTCTTTGGGATCGTAGAAATAATAACCCTTAGTTTCTTTAGGGTAACCGACAAAGATACATTTCTCAGATCTGCTCTCTAGTTTCCCAGAGGCGAGCTTTTTGACATAAGCCTCGCAACCCCAGATCTTAATAAATGTCAAGCTCGGCTGTTTCCCATACCATAACTCATATGGCGTCTTTGAAACTGCCTTGGATGGCACTCGGTTTAGTACCTTTGCAGCTGTTTCCAGTGCAAATCCCCAAAAGGAGTAAGGTAGAGTAGCCTGACTCATCATAGAACGAACCATATCCAGTAAGGTTCTATTTCTCCTCTCGGACACACCATTCCATTGCGGTGTTTCTGGCAGAGTGAGCTGTGAGATAATCCCACACTCCTTCAGATAGTCAGTAAACTCATGACTCAAGTATTCTCCACCTCGATCTGAACGAAGTGCCTTGATATTTTGGCCTAGCTGATTTTGTACTTCATTTTTGAACTCTTTGAACTTGTCAAAAGATTCACTTTTATGTCTCATTAGATAGACATAACCATACCTACTGAAATCATCAGTAAAGGTAATGAAGTATGAATAGCCACCTCTGGCATGTTTACTAAATGGCCCACACACATCACTGTGAATGAGGTCAAGTAAACCTGAAGCCCTTTGACCTTTGTTAGAAAAAGGAGACTTCGTCATTTTACCCATTAAACAAGCTTTGCATGTATCAAGCTCCTTGTAGGAAAATGATCCCAGCAGTCCATGGTCATGCAACCGCTTAATGCGCTTCTTGTTAATATGGCCTAAACAACTATGCCATAACAAGGTGCTGTCATCAGCATACTTGGCTTTCTTAATATCAATCTGTTGTATTGAACATTCCATGTCCAACATGAATAACCCATTGTTAATTGACCCAGTAGCATTATCAAAAGAAATATAACACTTTGAAATCTTGCATTCAAAGGAAAACCCTTTCCTGACAAGAGTAGGAATAGAGATAATATTCTTAGTTATGCTCGGTACAAAATAACAATTGTCCAGTTCTAATACAAGACCAGATGGCAAAGAGATGTGATAAACTCCTACAGCAACAGCAGCAACCCGTGCCCCGTTTCCTACTCGTAGGTCCACCTCATGCTGTTCCACCTGTCTTCTTCTCTTGAGTTCCTGTACATTTGAACAAATGTGAACTCCACATGCAGTGTCCAACACCCATGAAATAGAAGAAGAAGATACCATGACTTCAGTCACGTAAATACCTGAGCCAGAAGCGAAAGGGTTGCTTCCCTTCTTATCTCCTTGGAGCGCTTTACAGTCCTTTTTCCAGTGACCCAACTGGCCACAATGGAAACATCTGTATTCCTTTGACCGCTTTATCTTTTGCTTTAGAGCCTTGTTGTAGCTCTTGATAGGGGCTTTGCCCTTCTTCCCCTTCTTCTTGTTCCTAGAAGGAACCATTAGGACAGAGGATGAAGGCTTTCCCTTCTCACGAGACTGAGTCTGCTCTGTAGTCAAGAGCATGTTCAGTAACTCTGCCGGCGTACAGTCGATCTTGTTCATATTAAAATTAATGATGAACGGATCGAAAGAGGCCGGGAGAGACTGCAAGATGATGTCTACAACAAGCTCCTGATTGATGGTGTGTCCCAGTTTCTCTAGAGCCTCCTTGTACCCAATCATCTTGAGTACGTGAGATCCCACTGGACTCCCTTCAGTCAGTTTGCTCTGAAAGAAAAGCTTAGTCAAATTATAGCGTTCAGTCCTTGCCTGTGCAGCATACAGCATCTTGAGGTTTGCTATAATTTCTATAGCAGATAAATCCTCATACTGACGCTGCAGCTGTGGCGTCATAGACGCTAGCATAAGGCAAGCGACATCAATGCTATCATTGACATGCTTCTCATAAGCTTCCCGAACCGCCCTTGCGGCGTTCGCAGCGGGTTGAGGCGGTATTGCCGTCTCGAGGACATACAGTTTCCTCTCAGCCTTAAGAACAATCTTAAGGTGTCCGTACCAGTCTGAGAAGTTTGGCCCAGCAAACTTCTCCCTTTCCAATAGGGATCACACATTGAACGCTGTGGTGTTCGTTGCTGCAGTAATCTACAACAATGCAAGAACAGCAAGGTCAGTATCAATGTTAGAATCAATTCAGGACTTAAGAATGATTCTTTTCTCACTATTTTATCTGGCTGAAAAATCCAGCAAAACAGCCCGAAAGAGTAAAACTCTTTTAGTGAGATGGGATCCAAATTTCATACTTGGTCTCCGCGTCCCGCTCAGGCGAGATAAGATGCACAGAGAGTACAAGCACTAATCTCAGGTACGCAATCCCTGCCAATCGCCAACCCGTGCGATTCCCCTTCATCTGGGCAATCCAGCAGACTGTGCCAACTGAGTTGGTACAACACAGTCTCTGATCCCACAGATGGCTGCCTCCATATAGCTACCATATGCTCAATATGTAGCCTACATGGTCAAGCTGACCCGACCTACTCCCTGGACCACCACGTGTTATGCTGAGCAACGAGAAGGGATAAATCCCTTCTCTGTAACACGCAAGTGTAATCACACACCGTCTGAAGATAGATGGGCGTGCCCACTGAGTGGGTACAACACGGCCCCAACGATAGTCAGAACAGTGAGGTTTCGCGTCAGAAGGCTTACGCGCTTGATATTTAACGTTGGATTTTAACGGTCCTTTATCTTCTTACTATCATGCAAATCCTATGGTGATAGCAGAAGAATAGATCATGCAGTTATTAAATTACTTAAACAGTAAATTGAAAGCATGATGATCTTATGTGGTAAAAGCCCATTGAGCCTAAGTAAGACCCTAATTAACTTAAGTCTTCACTTGAGCTCTTCATGGGTCTTTAGCATTTCATGTGGCCCAACCCGGACCCAAGCACTCACTACAGCTCAGATGCGCCCACCAGGTAAAATGCGCCTGTCCTAGAGTCGAACCCTAGACCTCCCACTGGTGAAGCCACTTGCTGCATGCGCCTCTGCCAAGTGTGCTCTGTGCTCATGTCTGATTAAATTACAATTTAATCTATCTAGACATGATTGACACGCAGGTCAATTACACTTTATAAATTAATTAAAAATGTGATGCGCAGATCACAATAAATAATTTACAATATACATCCAGGCACGCAGGCCCCAGCACAGCACACATTAAATTTGGGCAGCCCACATAAGATGAAATAAACACTTAATCATGTTATACAAACATCATGTGATCCATTCAAGAAAATAAAATTTTCGAAAATCCCATTGGCTTCAATTTTATTTCCTTATGTGCCCTACTACCTTACAACGGTCCATTAATAGGGATCCACTCATCAGACCTAGTCAGACCCCCTGCCCTTGCATGCACCAAGTCATAACCGACTTGAGTCGACCTCATGGTCAACAATGCATGCGTTAAGGGCTGAACATCCCTCATGAGTTCTGGCAAGCGGGTGTGACCCCGGGCCTTAATCATGAGCGTTCATCGGTTGTCTCAATCAGACATCGCTACACGCCTTTTTGCAATCGACCTATAGCCACCTCATGCTTGCGCATAGGTGCCATCTGGTCGACCCATCTAGGCTGTCAGATGGTCTGATCAGACTGTTGGGTCTATACTGGACGATGACTTCAACCCTAATAACCCGTCTAAGTTTTTTAAGCAGGCGCTTAGATCTAAATGGATGCGCGCATGAAAATATGTTTTGGTAAAAACAACTTCGACAATACGCCAACAACAAACATCATACATGCGCCAAATGTACATCTATTTTCGCAAACTAGCATGTAGTTTCGCATGAAGATTAACTTTAGATCTACTTATAAGCGCAAACAAGGATCACATTAACATCAAGCAATCATATGATTCATATATTAACCATGGCTCTGATACCAATTGAAAGTTCCAATAAGAGGGGGCGAAACCCTAATAGGCGCATATATAAGATTTTCTCAAGGCGGAATCTAGGGTCTCCTAGGATCGCATGTATGAACATATGATCAACTTTAATAACATGTATAGATCAAGTGAGAGATCATACCAATGCCATTGCTTTGGATGATGACTTGGAAGGAAAGAGGCGTGTGCTTCTTCTCCAAAGGCAATCGCACACAAGAAGATGATGGCTACTCCCTTTTCTTTCTTTGTGCTAGCAAAGCTTCAAGGTATCCTTGTCGCATGAAGGAGGAGTCTTCCTTGCTTGGATGGCCGAAATACTTCTCTCTGCTTCGTGGAGGCAAGTCACACGAGAGGAAGAGCAAGAGAGGGGCGAGAGACGTGGAACGTGGAGGCGTGCACTCATTTTTGGAAAAACAATTTCCAAAAATAGCAAGCATGATGCCTTCACTCCAATCGCAAACATCTCCCTTTGAACCATGCGCTCACTCTAAGTGAACCGGTTCAATTCACTTTGGTCCAAAGACCAAACCAAACCAAGCCTTGGCCTAGATCAAATTAAACCATAAGGCTCAAGATCTAACCGTACATCTCTTGATGCTCTTGATCTCATCGATCTAGCATCATTACTCTCGATCAAAGCTTACCGATCTCAAGCCCTAATCAATCAAACATGATCAGACCAGATCTCACTTACAATCAGAGTTTAAACTCCTTTAAACTGAACCAAAACAATTCAGTCCACACGATCTGACATAAGTAAGCCATATCATCAAATTGTGCGACCCTAAGGGTTTCCTTTAAATGTTGGTAACGATAACTTACATTATCACGATCAGTGAGGGGTATCTAGCAACACATCACTGTCTCCCGATATAAAGGAAAGAGTCTTCCAAGACTACACCCAAACCACAGCACAAGTGTGAACCCAAGTCACTTGACATATGTGTTTCCTTTGCCACTGGATGTTCTTATTGGACAAGCGTGTCAAGCCTGTAATTCCAATATGATGAGAATGATCAGATCAGATGAACATAGTCATCTGGGTATGGCCATACACTTTCTCAACCATCTCATCCAGGGGGCCCCTTTAGAACATCACAATCCAAACAAGGAGACGGCAATCCTATATCTATCACTAGTGCCCTAACATGACTCATGCTCATTATCCAAGATAGTCTATAACCATTATGTTTCAAATGATATTGAACTACCTCAAAACAATGCCAATCATCATTTAGAAACACAAGTGATCTCAAGTCAGAGGAAATATGCCACTTGTTTGCATACAAGGATTATTCACATTGTGACAAGCAATTGAATATCCTAAGTAGGGTCTGTCCAGTACATCCAATGTACCCATGAGTCTACATCTTATTCCATGCTCGAAGCATCCTATAAGATTAGAACACATATTAGTCTCAATCATATCAAGGCTGTCTCATGTTCACCAAGATATCTCGACTAAGGACAATACTGCATGTCAGCCAAGCTGAACAGCATTGAGACATTATTCAGAAGTATACATACTGCAGCAGATAATGCAACAACCTAAACAACAACCATTGCCTTTATAAACATAGAGTTTATACATGATACTGATATAATCCCAAGGCCTCAAACATTAGCCTTAAGGGCATACCCCAATAACCTTAAAAGGCAAGCTAGTGAACAATAATTTCAGGCAAATCCACTGGGTGGATAATGATGAAATTTTCACCAATAGCTGAGCTTTTAATCCATTAGGGATCTGCTTGTTATAATTGCATGATCAGTTATGGTATGTTGTTATGAAAACTGCCTTTCTTGCATGGACATCTGAAAAGATATCTATAAGGAAATAGCCAGAAGGTTTTCATATCAAGGCCATAAAGATATGTATGGTGTTATGCAAGCATGTTTGAAATAGCCTGTGTTTACAAGAAGATCAGTGGGAGCACCTTAATAGTATTTCTTGTTCTAGATGATTGATGATATTCTCCTCACATGGAATGACATCTCAGCTCTTCACATGGCGAAGAAAAGGTTTGATATGTATTTCGAGAAGAATGATCTAGGGAATGATGCCAACATCCTAGGCATGAGGATCTATAGATAGAGATCCAAGAAAGTCATTGCCCTTTAGTCGATCTATGTTCATCCAAGAGTTTCTGGAGAAGTTTATATTGGATGATTCCAAATATTGATATCTTCCAGGAAGATATGGTCTGACTCTCTCAAGGATGTTGTGTTCTGTGACACAGCTGGAGAGTAATAACATGGGTCTAAAATCCTGATACATGGTGTATAGGATGGATCATGTTTTGAATAAACTACTCAAGACCATTTGTGGCAAATGCTTGGAGCATAGCCAGCAAGTTTCAATCAGATCTTAGTGTTTAATACTAGATAGCTGTGAAAGCAATCCTTACATATATACTTGGGAAATATAAAGGATTGGAGTCTAGTCTATGATAGACAGGAAAGAATTTTGTGTACAAGGGTACACTGACACTTCATTCCAGTCTAGTGACTATTGATCACAGCCAGGATTTGCACTTTGCCTTATTGTGGTGTTGTTTGCTGAAAGAGCATTATGCAAACCAAAGTGGCAAGATTCTACAAATAAGGCTGTGTACAATGCAGCTCCTTGTGGCAGCTAAGGAGGCATCTTCATTCATTTGAACTTGATCTAGTTCATAGTGCTTGATGGGCCAGTATATTTCTTACTGGGACCATAGCATAAGAGAAGGAACTGAATGCTCAAGTATGTACTGCAACATATCATCTGATCTTAGAGATCATGGATAAGGATGATGATCAAATTTGTTAAAATAAACACAGATAGCAATCTGAAAAAACCCACTGACATAGCCTCTGGCGCAGCGGAAGCTAAATGGGTCATACTAGAGACATTGGAACTGACTAAAACATCAGTTGTCCTTGGTCTTAGTGCAAGTGGGAGATTGTTGGTGTATATGCCCTAAAGACCAATGTATGGACATGGTCAGGCATTGTTTGAATGTACTTTGATAGATCTATTACTCTTTATATAGGCATGGTCGTTATTATGCAAACTTCTCTACCTGCGTTGATGTATTGAGTTGCATAAATAATGTCCCAGGAGTTTGGATTGGATCCATTCTCATAAGCTATCCCCAGACAAGGTACCTTAGCAGATATGGGACAGGTTTGGTACATGTGAGACTGGTGTATGGGCTGGTTAGGTGCGGGGCACAGTAAGACATACAGGTGCATTGGATGCACTGGAGTGATCCACCATGAGGATTGACTTGTCTAGTCAACAAGTCAATCTCACATGCAAGAGGTTTGCATTGATCCTTAGACTTGAGGTATTCATGTCTAGATTTGATGATGGGTATGCTTTAATACAGTCTTACGTCTCTCCGTAATTGGGAGATCAAAACGACTGTCATTGGGCATGTCATAAGTCATGTAGAGACATGGATGACCAATAGTAGGATTTGCCCCTTCCTTATTGGAAGCATGATATCCACTCGGGGCGCCCCACCTTATTGGTGCATGACAGGAAAGTGTGGCCACACTTGTTGAGTCATGACAAATGCATTGGATAATAAACTTGAGACTAATCCAATGGCAGGATATCAGTTTAGGCAAAGGGATCTATAATGCAATGGGAATCCTCGTTGCTTGTTATGAGTTGTTGCCATAATGACTTAAGTCCTATGACATGGGTAGTAGTGATGTGTTGCTAGATACCCCTCACTATTTATGATGTTTACATCATTGCCATCGTCATATGGATCCTACGGGATCACACGCAATAGACTCTTGGCGTTGCTTTATTCAGAAGCCTTAGGATCAAGTTATTGGATAACTTGGATCCATTTGGAAGATTTCATCAGCGCCAATGGGCCTGATGAGTTGGAAGAAAGTTATTGGGGCCAAACTTCATTTTTGGCAGGTTGACCCGAAATTGACCTAGATTGGTCACATTTGGATTAGGGTTGCATTGGATTGGATCCAATGGCTTAATCAACATATGCCATGAAGTTTGGGCTAGCTCATTATCCAATGAGGCCCTATTATAAGTTGTCATGAAGAGGAATTGGCTTAGAAGGGTATAATGGGGAGAAACCCAACCCCATTGGCGCCTAGGGGCATAATGGGGTGAGGGTGGCATAAAGTGCTTCCTTTGGAAGGAAGTGGCGCCTCCCCCTTCATCCTTTGATGGTATCTTGCCTCTATGGTAAGTATGGGGGCTGATATGGCTTGAGGACTCTTTTGGAAAGAGCTTGGGCGCATATGAGAAGTAAGAAGATGTTTATGGTAAAGTCTTAAAGACTTTCCTTATCTCATGAACCCTACATGCGCCCAAACCCTTACCCTAGCCGAAATTCCTCTTGCTTGTTGCGCCTAGCCCTTCTCCTTGGATGGAAAGAATGCCTCTAAGGCATGTCTTAGGTTGATATGGCTATTTGGCAAATAAGGATAGGTTGAATGAGGTTTATGGCAAAGTCTTGGAGACTTTCCTTACAACAAACCCCTATCATCCTAGCCGCCCACTTGGCATGATCTTGGCCTTCCCTAAACTGCCTCTTGGCTTATAAAAGGGACCCTAGCTGCCTCCTCTCATGGTTCGAATGCTTAGTGGCGTGAACACACATAGAGGGGCGAGAGCAAGGGCAAAGGGCGACAACATCAAAGTGGCGCAACCCTTCTTCCTACTAGTGGCCGCAAGTCTTCTCCTTCCTCTCCTCTTGGCGTGACTTGGAGAAGGACTTGGTGGTGCAACTTCCTCTTAATCTTCCTCAAGGCCGAAACTCTTCTTCTCCCTCTTCTCTTGGAGTGAAGAGGACAAGGAGTTGGCGGCATCTTCCTTGCACTTGGCGCATGAACCTTGGAGGTGGCGCAAGAATAGTGAAGGAACACTAAGGCTTGATTCTCTTCCCGAGGCTAGCACCAAGCATTGAAGGGAGCAACGATCAAGGAGTCGACGCGTGGATACTTGTGGAGGGCGAACACTTGGGCGCCTTCAACATGGCTTCGACATCTAGACAAGCAAAAGAGGTACATCTCCAACACATCCTTGTGTCTTCTCTCTCGCATGGATCCTTGGGAACGGAATATGTTTCGGGTGTAATGATTCTTCCGCTGCGTCCTGGGACTACAAAATTTTAAATTACACCCGGTATTCCCTAACACCTTGCTCTCGCCCTCTTCTTGCTCATGCCTTCAAGATAATTCATGCATCAAGAGGGGCAGCCTAGGGGCTTTATTTATAGCAAGGAGAGACGATTAGGGATGGCTATGATCAAACCAAGTGGGCGGCTTGGAGAAGAAGTAGGAAATAGAATTATTTTAATAATTAATCAAATCCTAATCTAATTAGGAGTTTAATTAATTATTTAAATAATCAAGTCCTAATCCAATTAGGATTCTAATTAATTATTGAAATAATCAGCCCTATTAAATTGGACTCTAATTAATTAATTAGCCCACAAATGATTAAATCAACTTAGATTAACCATATGTGTCATAGGCACCAACCCTAGTCTAACCAGGGTTAAACATGTGCCTACACATTCTTCTCCTTAAGCCCATTCAACTTATTAATATGCCCAACTATAGAATGGGCCTAGCCCAAGGTCCAATATGCCTGTCAATCAACCCATTGGATCTAATCCAATTTAACCCAAGGTCAAACTAGGTTAACCATGGTTAGCTTGGTCAATATGTCAAAAATGAAAGTTGGCCCTAATAAGTTTCTTCCATCTCATCAGGCCCATCGGCACTGATGAAATCTCCAAAATAGATCCGAGTCATCCAATAACTCGATCATAAGGCTTCTCGATCAATACGAGAACTCGAGTATCAAGGTGTGTGACCCTGTAGGTTCCTCTAACGTTGGCAGTGCTGACCTAAGGTCACCACAAGCAGTGAGTGGCACCTAGCAGTGCATCACTACTACCCAAGTCATCGGAATGGATATCGACATCGACATCCCCATCATCGCAATCAGGTACAGATGCATTACAGTCTCTTTGCCGAACTGATATCCAATTGGACAAGTGTGTCACCACTTGTTTTTATCCAATCTCATGGTTATGTCTAAATCAGGTCTCACCTGGGTATGGCCATACACTTTTAGTCATAGAACCATAGAGGAGCTCCATGGATATCACGCTTCCCTTAGGAAGGGACAAATCCTCTATCTGTCCATTGACCTTCTCATATGGGTCGTGACATGCTCAATGACAACCGTTATTACCTCCCAACTACGGCAAAGTGTTAGGTTGTATTAAAGCATATCCCTAACCATATAGAATGACCAATGACCTCAAGTCAAGGGATCAATGCATCTCCTAATGCTTGTGAGGATAACTCGTGACACCAAGTCATTGCCTCACAGCGGGTCAGTCCAGTATATCCACCGCTGATATACCTATATGTCTGCGTTAGCACCTCGTGCCTAACCAGCCCATATGCCAGTCTCACAAGTACTAGAGTTGTCCCATATCCACTTAGGTACATCGACTCGGGACAATCATTTGAGCACAGATCCAATCTGTCTCCAAGGACATTATCATATAAGTACATGTTCGCAGATGTAAACAAATAATGATAATGACAATGCCAGTACGATATATATATTAATATCAGTATCAAGTAGCACAATAATGGACCAAAACTAGGTCCTAGGGCATATACACCAATAGTATGAATGCCTTTCTAAAGCTCAAGAAATCTTTTTCCATAGCACCGATAATTCAACCGCCTGATTGGTCGCTTCCCTTTGAGCTTATGTGTGATGCTAATGACCATGCTATAGGTGTTGTTCTTGGCCAGCGCAAGGAGAAGAAGTTGCATGCTATCTACTATGTGAGCCATACTTTGGATGACGTGCAAATCAATTATGCAACAACAGAGAAGGAGTTTCTAGCTATTGTTTTTGCATTCAATAAGTTTAGATCATACTTAATTGACTCCAAGTTGATTGTTTATACAGATCATGCTGCCATTAGTTATCTTATGAGTAAGAAGGATTTAAAACCTAGGCTGATCAGATGGATCCTTCTGCTACAAGAGTTCGACTTGGAGATCAAAGATAAAAAGGGCACAAAAAATTCTATTGATGATCATCTATCGCGCCTCATCTAGAAAGATGGAGTAGAGAAAGTAGCCGAGCATGAGATCGATGACACCTTCCCTAATGAGCATCTCTTTGCTATAGCAAGGATTGATGCTGCATGGTATGCTGATTTTGTAAATTTTTTAGTGTTTGACATTTTATTCTCTAACTTGAACTACCAGGCAAGGAAGAGGTTTCTATCAGAAGTAAGGCCTTATTTCTAGGAGGATTGTTTTATTTTCAAGAGAAGTGTAGATGGGTTGTACAGAAAATGTGTGCCAGAGGAAGAGGTCAAGGATGTGCTCTTTCATTATCATGGTTCTACACATGGAAGACATACTAGTTCATCCAAGACGGCTTTTAAAGTGCTTCAATCCGGTTTCTTCTGGTTGACTCTTTTTAGGGATGCTCATAATTTTGTTCTTTCCTGTGAAGAATGCCACCGGACAATGATCCTCGCGTAGTCATCAAGCTATTCAAATTGAGATTTTTGACGTGTGGAATTTTGGAAGTGGGATGCTCAGAATTTTGGAAATTGAGATTTTTGACATAGGAGGAATTGACTACATGGGTCCCTTCCCAACCTCGTGTGGTAACAAGTATATCCTTGTGGCGGTTGATTATGTCTCGATATGGGTTGAAGCTATAGCGGCTCCGACCAATGATTCTCGCGTAGTCATCAAGCTATTCAAAAGGATCATATTTTTGATGTTCGGGATTCCACGAGTGGTAATAAGTGGTGGTGGATCCCATTTTATTGAGAAAAAATTCGCGCACTATTGAACAAATACGGGGTGAAGCATAAAGTATGAACTTCTTATCACCCGCAGACCAATGGCTAGGTAGAAGTTTCTAATAGAGAATTGAAGAGGATTCTTGAAAAAACTGACTCTCGATCAAGGAAAGATTGGTCATTAAAGCTTGACGATACGTCATGGGCGTACCGAACTGTATTTAAAACTCCTATTAGTATGTCACCTTATTAGCTTATTTATGGAAAATCATGTCATCTACTGGTTGAATTGGAACATTGAGCTTATTGGGCGACAAAAACTCTAAATTATGATTTAAAAATTGCTGGGGAAAAAAGAAAATTATAGGTTGATGAGCTTGAAGAGATAACGATGAATGCATATGAGAATGCGCAAATCTACAAGGGGAGAACTAAGAGATGACATGACCGCCAAAGCATCAGGAAGGATTGTCAAGAAGGTGACCTCATTCTACTTTTTAACTCTAGATTGAGTCTCTTTCCCGGAAAGCTTAGAACAAGGTGGTCAGGCCCTTTCAAGGTTGTTAAAGTATTTCCCTGCGGAGCTATTGAAATTTGGAGTGAGGGGACAAGGAATTTCAAGGTTAATGGTCAACGCATAAAGCATTATTATGTATCCCAGCCCATTGAGGAAGGTGTTAACCAAAAGCTTTCAGATCCTCCACCTCCAGCATGATGATGATCTTTGGTCACGCTAGTGACCTTAAACTTAGCCCTTCTTAGGAGGCAACCCAAGCACTCTCAATTTGATTTTTTATTGTGTTTATTTTTTTTATTTTTATGTCTTTCTAGTGCTTAATTTTGTTTTCATGCATTGTAGGATTGTTTAGGATATTTTTTACATCAATACAGTCATCATAGAAGTTTTTATCAAAATTACGGCCAGGCTGTGATTATTATCACAGCCGTAATTTTCTCTGCGTTGTTCATCCTTATGAAACAGAAAATTTCATGGGTGGGGTGTGATTATTGTCACACCTGTAATCTTATTTGCACTGTTTATCTCTCAGGAATAGAAGTTTTCACAGTGGGGGTGTGATTTCTATCACACCCGTGAAGTTGAAAAAAAAATATTTTGCGCATAAATTACGGGCGGGTTGTGATTCTCATCACACCTATAATTTTGAGGTGTTTTTGGTGCAAAAATGATGACACCAAAATATATAGTATATTTTGTATCATTTTAGATATCTTTTCATGCTAAATTGAGGATCTTTTACTTGTTTTTACGCTGAATTCATCAAATATTGCAAAGTCTACTTCTATTTTGGTTTTTCATGATTTTCAAGCAAAAATTCACTATTTTAAGACGTTTTCAAGCAAAATCAAATACATGAAAGAGTTACCATCATCAAGAGGAGATCACCCAACAAATTTCACGCAAAACGGAGGAACAAACCAAAATATGGCAGGGCCGTAAACTATATTACGGTACCATATTTCCACACGATACCATAATATCGAGCCACTGCCGTAATTTGGAAATATTCCGAACAGAAAGTTTTGTCGAAAATACGGCACGGCCGCAAACCATTTTACGGGCCGTATTTTGCAGCGTTTTCAGAATAGAAAGTTTCACTGAAATTACGGCACTGCCGTAAACTTTGACACGGGCCGTATTTTCCAGACGTTTCCAACCAGAGAGTTCAGCCGATTTTACGGTAGTGCCGTGAACCATATTACGGTACCGTATTTCCCAGCACTTTCGGAACAGAAGACTCAGGCGATTTTACGGTAGTGCCGTGAACTATTACACTGTCGTATTTCCGTTTTGTAACGCGACTCCCAGGTCAATTTCGACGCCCGATTTTTGCAGAGATTATTGCGGGCAATCCAGAACTCTAAATTGGATGCCGTAAGAAGGAAAAAGGGAGCGAATGACGAGAGGATCACGTACAAGCTGCCGCTTAGGGTTCCGCCGCTGCGATCAATCCAAAGCACCTCCGGCCGTGATTTTCATACTGAAGCTTTGCCTGGGGAAGGAGACAGCGTACCAGAAGTTTCAGAAAGGAAGAAGATCAATTCGAGGAGAAATCAACGAAAGAAGCTCTCGGGCACTGTTCACAGCAAGTTTCCTTGCAATTTACGGCTGTGAAATATTTCACAGCCGTACTATATTTTCCTAAAACTCTTTTCTTGTTGATTTTTGATCTTCTGAAATTATGGTATTTTGTAACCCCTTCACCATGCTAGCTTAAACTTAATTTGGGACATGGGGGAGTAATTCCCTTTGATTTTCTTAATGACTAGATAATCTTTCACTTTCATCATGATTATTCTACTTTGATAATTTTACCTATGAGATTATTGCTCTAAGATTCTCCTTAGTTTACTTTTTGTCATCATGTTTGGAGTTCTCACAATAAGGACCAAAAGGTGATTTGCTTGAGAACTTGGAACCCTAAAATTTATTAATAGGGACTCACCGTAGGAAACTAGGTTAAGTTCTTATTTCTTTGTTTTAGTAAGTTAAATTGCCATGATGATATTAATGAACTTAGAGTTGAGTTATTGTGTCAAACGTGGAGATCTTGCACGAAAGTGAGGATTGGAACGTTGGAGAACCATAGGTAGAACGTGTGTTGAGCCTTGGATGCACGAAAGTGATACTTGAGATTCCACTCGAGGTTATCGACTTAGAATTCGGATGCACGAAAGTGATCATTGAGTTCTTTGTCTGATGGTTTACCTATCCATAGCTTGGGATGAATCTTGCGCGAAAGCGAGGATTTATTCTTTCATGGTTATCTGCACGAGAGTGAGATAACCCCTTTTTAAGGTAAATTATGCCTTTATCTTATTAGAATTTTATTGATGAACATCTTTATATATCTAGTCATGAAAATCAAAGTGGATGAAACCCTAGTCCTAATTTCTCTCTGATAGTAATTTTCCGCGTGTCTTCGATTCTTACTTTGCTATTATTCGATTGCCTAGATAGTAAAAAATCAATTATTCGGTACTTGACAACACAAGTCTCTCTGTGGGATCGATATTTTCTTTATTACTTCGAGTATCTGTGCACTTGCGGACACTACGAGTTAGGGACAACAAGTTTTTGGGGCCGTGTCAGGGAGTGACAATAGCCCTGTACGCCAACACTTTGGCTGCGACACCTAAGACAAGTCTACCTAATTGTATTTAAAAGTGTGTCCTTTCAGATCACATCAAGTTTTTGGCGCCGTTGTCGGGGAGACTTTAGTTTTGTCAATATTGAAGATATTGAGAGTATTGCTAGACTAGGCTTATTTTATGTTTTATATTTTTGCTCTTCTCTATTTGCTTGAGTTACTTAATCTGTCTGCCTTAGACTATACAGGAAATTTAATTCCAATGGCAGGACAGAGATTACTTAGGGACTATGTTGTCCCTAGGTCACCAGAAATACACTCTAGCATTATCAAACCCAGCATTGAAGCCGATAATTTCGAGATTAATCCTGCCCTCTTGACCATGATCCAGCAGAATCAATTTGGAGGAGATCCAATTGAAGATCCCTATCAACACTTACATCTTTTTCTTGAATATTGTGATACCATTAAGATTTATGGAGTTTCTGATGATGCGTTAAAACTAAGACTATTTCCTTTTTCTCTCAGAGACCGAGCACGATTTTGGCTACATTCTAGACCTACTGGTGCATTTACTACATGGGAACAACTGTCAAATGCTTTCCTGACGAAGTACTTTCCACCAAGTTGTTGGGGTATGCCCTTAAGGCTAATGTTTGAGGCCTTGGGATTATATCAGTATCATGTATAAACTTCATGTTTATAAAGGCAATGGTTATTATTCAGGTTGTTACATCATCTGCTGCAATATGTATACTTCTGAATAATGTCTCAATGCTGTTCAGCTAGGCTGACATGCAGTTAAGTCCTTAGTCGAGATATCTTGGTGAACTTGAGACAGCCTTGATATGATTGAGACTAATATGTGTTCTAATCTTATAGGATGCTTCGAGCATGGAATAAGATGTAGACTCATGGGTACATTGGATGTACTGGACAGACCCTACTAGGATATTCAATTGTTTGTCACAATGTGAATAATCCTTGTATGCAAACAAGTGGCATATGTCCTCTGACTTGAGATCACTTGTGTTTCTAAATGATGATTGTCATTGTTTTGAGGTAGTTCGATATCATTTGAAACATAATGGTTATAGACTATCTTGGATAATGATCATGAGTCAGGTTAGGACACTAAGTGATAGATATAGGATTGCCGTCTCCTTGATAGGAGTGTGATGTTCTAAAGGGGCCCCCCTGGATGAGATGATTGAGAAAGTGTATGGCCATACCCAGATGACTATGTTCATCTGATCTAATCATTCTCATCATATTGGAGTTACAGGCTTGACACGCTTGTCCAATAAGAACATCCAGTGGCAAAGGAATCAAGTATGCCTAGTGAAGTGGATTCACACTTGTGCTGTGGTTTGGGTGTAGTCTTGGAAGATTCTTTCCTTTATATTGGGAGACAGAGATGTGTTGCTAGATACCCCTCGCTGATCGTGATAACGTAAGTTATCATTACCGACATTTAAAGGAAACCCTTAGGGTCGCACAATTTGATGATATGGCTTACTTAAGTCAGATCGTGTGGACTGAATTGTTTTGGTTCAGTTTAAAGGAGTTTAAACTCTGATTGTAAGTGAGATCTGGTCTGATCATGTTTGATTGATTAGGGCTTGAGATCGGTAAGCTTCGATCGAGAGTATTGATGCTAGATCGGTGAGATCAAGAGCATCAAGAGATGAACGGTTAGAACTTGAACCATTTGGTTCAAAGAGATCTAGACCGTGGCTTAGGCTGATTTGGTTCGATCTTTGAACCAAATGCATTGGACCGAATTGGATTGAACCGGTTCACACATGTGTGATCGCATGGTTCAATATGAAAGCGTTTTGGGCGGTTTGCATTGAGTGGGCACATGGCTTCATGACTTTCCATATTTGGAAGTCATGTAACGCCACATCTCTAAAGAACGCCTCAACGCATCTTCGGTTCTAGTCTAGTCGCCTATCCACTCTTGCGTTGTCTTGTCTTCACGAAAAGGAGGAAGAAGAGCTTCATCGCCCTAGCCGCAAGAGATCTCATCTCCTCCACACAAAGGACTCCTTGAAGCTTTGCTAGCACAAAGACGCCAAGGGAGTAGCCATCTCTCATCTTGTGTGCGCGACTTTGGAGGAGAGCCAATTCGCCCTCTTGCTTCCAAGGCACCATCCAAGCGATGGCTATGGTATGATCCATTGTTGTTCTACACAAGTCCATGAAAGTTAATCATATGACATGCATTCGATCTTAGAAACCCTAATATCCGCTTGCAAATTCCATGATATGCGCCCCCTTAGGGTTTCGCCCCCCTAGGGTTAGGGGTTTACAATTGGTATCAGAGCGAGGTTGTTTATGTATGTTCATATGCTTGCTTTGTGATCCTTTGTTGCGCTTGTTTGCATAGATCTAAATTACATGCGAGTTTCCATGATAGTTTTTCATGCCGAAAACAACATGTTGAATGTTTTTATGTTGGCGCATGTATGTTGGCGCATGCATGTTAAAGCATGTTGAATGTTTTGATCAAAACTTACATCTTGCGCGCTCCATTAGATCTAAGCAGCGCCTGCTATAAGTCCTTAGACGGGTTGATAGGGTTGATATCATCATCTAGTTAAGATCCAAATAGTCTGATCAGACCATCTGACAGCCTAGATGGGTCGACCAGATGGCACCTGTGCGCAAGCACGAGGTGGCTATAGGTCGACTGCAGACAGGCGTGTAGCGATGTCTGGTTGAGACAACCAGTGAACGCGCATGAGTTAGGCCCGGGGTCACACCCGCTTGCCAGAACTCATGAAGGTTGTTCAGCCCTTAACGCATGCATGGTTGACCGTTAGGTTGACTCAAGTCAGTTAGGACTTGGTGCATGTAAGGGCAGTGGATCTGACTAGACATGATGAGTGGATCCCTATTAATGGACCGTTGTAAGGTTGTAGGGCACATAAGAAAATAAAATTGATGCCAATGGGTTTTCGAAAAGTTTATTTCTTGTTATTGGATCACATGTTGGTTGAATACCATGATGCTTGTTTATTTCATCTTATGTGGGTTGCCCTTTTAATGTGTGCTGTGCTGGGGCCTGCGAGCCTGAATTAAAATTGTAAATTAATTTTTATTGTGATCTGCACATCACATATTATTTAATTTATAAAGTGTAATTGACCTGCGAGTCAATCTTGTCTAGATAGATTAAATTGTAATTTAATCAGACAAGAGCACAGAGCACACATGGCAGAGGCGCATGCAGCTTGAGGCTTAACCAGGTGGGAGGTCCAGGGTTTGACTCTGGGACAGGCACATTTACCTGGTGGGCGCACCTGAGCTGCTGTGGGCGCTTGGGCCCTGGGTTGGGCCAGATGAGAAGGCAAAAGACCCATGAAGAGCTCAAGTGAAGACTTAAGTTAAATTAAGGTCTTACTTAGGTTTAATGGGCTTTTACCACATAAGATCAGCATGCTTTCTACTTATTGTTTATATAATTAGAACTGCATGATTTAATCTTCTGCTATCGCCATAGGTTATGCATGATAGTTAAGAAGATAAAAGACCGTTAAAATCCAACGCTAAAATATCAAGCATGTAAGCCTTCTGACGCGAAACCTCACTGTTCTGACTATCGTTGGGGCCGTGTTGTACCCACTCAGTGGGCACGCCCATCTATCTTCAGACGGTGTGTGATTACACCTGCGTGTTACAGAGAAGGGATTTATCGCTTCTCGTTGCTCAGCATAGCACGTGGTGGTCCAGGGAGTAGGTCAGGTCAGCTTGACCATGTAGGCTACATACTGAGCATATGTGAGCTATATGGAGGCAGCCATCTGTGGGATCAGAGACTGTGTTGTACCAACTCAGTTGGCACAGTCTGCTGGATTGCCCAGATGAAGGGGAATCGCACGGGTTAGCGATTGGCAGGCATTGCCTACCAGAAATTAGTGCTTGTACTCTCTGTGCATCTTATCTCGCCTGAACGGGACGCGGAGACCAAGTATGAAATCTGGATCCCATCTCACTAAAAGAGTGTTACTCTTTCGGACTGTTTAATGGATTTTTCAGTCAGATAAAATAGTGAGAAAAGAATCTTTCTTAAGTCCTGGATTGATTCTAAACATTGATACTGACCTTGCTGTTCTTGCATTGTTGTAGATTACTGCAGCAACGAACACCACGAATTTCAATGTGCGATCCCTACTGGAAAGGGAGAAGTTTGCTGGGCCAAACTTCTCAGACTGGTACGGACACCTTAAGATTGTTCTTAAGGCAGAGAGGAAACTGTATGTCCTCGAGACGGCTATACCGCCTCAACCCGCTGCGAACGCCGCAAGGGCGGTTCGGGAAGCCTATGAAAAGCATGTCAATGATAGCATTGATGTCGCTTGCCTGATGCTTGCGTCTATGACGCCAGAGCTGCAACGTCAGCATGAGGATCTATCTGCTATACAGATTATAGCAAACCTCAAGATGCTGTATGCTGCACAGGCTAGGACTGAACGCTACAATTTGACTAAGCTTTTCTTTCAGAGCAAACTGGCTGAAGGGAGTCCAGTGGGAGCTCACGTACTCAAGATGATTGGGTACAAGGAGGCTCTAGAGAAACTGGGACATACCATCAATCAGGAGCTTGCTGTAGACATCATTCTTCAGTCTCTCCCGGCCTCTTTCGATCCGTTCATTATTAATTTTAATATGAACAAGATCGACTGTACCCCGGCAGAGTTACTGAACATGCTCTTGACTACAGAGTTGACTCTAAAGGGAAAGCCTTCAACCTCTGTCTTGATGGTTCCTTCCAGGAACAAGAAGAAGGGGAAGAAGGGCAAAGCCCCTGTCAAGAGTTACAACAAGGCTCTGAAACAAAAGGTTAAGCGGTCGAAGGAATACATATGTTTCCATTGTGGCCAGCTGGGTCACTGGAAAAAGGACTGTAAAGCGCTCCAAGGATACAAGAAGGGAAGCATCGCTTCTGGCTCAGGTATTTTTGTGACTGAGGTCATGATATCTTCTTCTTCTATTTCATGGGTGTTGGACACTGCATGTGGAGTTCACATTTGTTCAAATGTACAGGAACTCAAGAGAAGAAGACAGGTGGGACAGCATGAGGTGGACCTACGAGTTGGAAACGGGGCACGGGTTGCTGCTGTTGCTGTAGGAGAATATCACATTTCATTACCATCTGGACTTGTATTAGAATTGGACAGTTGTTATTTTGTACCTAGCATAACGAAAAATATTATCTCTATTCCTGCTCATGTCAGGAAAGGGTTTTCCTTTGAATGCAATATTTCAAAGTGTGTTATTTCTTATGATAATATTATTTATGCTACTGGATCAATTAACAATGGGTTATTCATGTTGGACATGGAATATTCTATACAAAATATTGATAATAAGAAAGCCAAGTATGCTGATGAAAGCACCTTGCTATGGCATAGTCGTTTAGGCCATATTAACAAGAAACGCATTAAGCGGTTGCATGATCATGGACTGCTGGGATCATTCTCCTATGAGGAGCTTGATACATGCAAAGCTTGTTTAATGGGTAAAATGACGAAGGCTCCTTTTCCTAACAAAGGTCAAAGGGCTTCAGGTTTACTTGACCTTATACACAGTGATGTGTGTGGGCCATTTAGTAAACATGCCAGAGGTGGCTATTCATACTTCATTACCTTTACTGATGATTTTAGTAGATACGGGTATGTCTATCTAATGAGACATAAGAGTGAATCTTTTGACAAGTTCAAAGAGTTCAAAAATGAAGTGCAAAATCAGCTAGGCTAAAATATCAAGGCACTTCGCTCAGATCGAGGTGGAGAATACCTAAGTCGAGAGTTTACTGACTATCTGAAGCAGTGTGGGATTATCTCACAGCTTACTCCGCCAGGAACACCGCAATGGAATGGTGTGTCCGAGAGGAGGAACAGAACCTTATTGGATATGGTTCGTTCAATGATGAGTCAGGCTACTCTACCTTACTCCTTTTGGGGATTTGCACTGGAAACAGCTGCAAAGGTACTAAACCGAGTGCCATCCAAGGCAGTTTCAAAGACTCCATATGAGTTATGGTATGGGAAACAGCCGAGCTTGACATTTATTAAGATCTGGGGTTGCGAGGCTTATGTCAAAAAGCTCGCCTCTGGGAAACTAGAGAGCAGATCTGAGAAATGCATCTTTGTCGGTTACCCTAAAGAAACTAAGGGTTATTATTTCTACGATCCCAAAGAGAACAAGGTATTTGTTGCTCGGACGGCCATTTTTCTTGAGAAGGAATTTCTTCTGCAAGAGGCCAGTGGGAGAGAAATAAAGCTGGATCAGAATCCAGAGGAAGGACAAAGTAGTCAAGCACAGTTGGATGAGCATAAGCCAGTTGATCAGGTTATTGAACAACCTGAGGCTCAGATATCATGGGAACCGCGAAGATCGGGAAGGATCCGTCGACAGCCTGAGCGCTATGACGGAGTCTACATCATTGATCATGATGAACCCCTCACTTATGCGGATGCGGTCAGTGGACCGGAATCAGCGAGATGGCTTGAAGCTATGCGAGCCGAGATGGACTCCATGTCAGATAACCAAGTCTGGGATTTGGTTGATCCACCTCCGGGAATAATCCCTATAGGGTGTAAATGGATCTTCAAGAAGAAGATTGACATGGATGGTAACGTGATTACCTATAAAGGCAGGCTAGTTGCGAAAGGTTTCAAACAAATCTACGGGATAGATTATGATGAAACTTTCTCACCTGTAGCTATGTTCAAGTCTATTCGGATTCTTTTCGCGATAGCTGCATATTATGATTATGAGATCTGGCAGATGGATGTGAAAACAGCTTTCCTTAATGGAAATCTGGATGAGGATGTGTACATGACACAACCTGAGGGTTTCACTAATCCATCAGATCGTCATAAGATATGCAAGTTAAAGAAGTCCATTTATGGACTTAAGCAAGCATCAAGAAGCTGGAATATTCGTTTTGATGAATCAGTCACGGAATTTGGTTTCATCAAGAACGAGGATGACCCGTGTGTATATAAGAGGTTTAGTGGGAGCGTAATTACTTTCCTAGTCCTCTACGTCGATGATATCTTGATCATTGGAAATGACATTCCTGAAATGCATGCTGTGAAGGCATGGTTAAGGAAATGTTTCCAGATGAAAGATTTAGGAGAAGCAGCCTATGTATTAGGTGTGAAGATCTACAGGGATAGATCTAAGAGGCTTCTCGGGCTGTGCCAGAGTACTTACATCGATAAAGTCCTGGAGAGATTCCATTTAGAGAATTCTAAAAGAGGATATCTTCTAGTCAGACATGGTCTGAATCTTTCGAAGAGTCAGTGTCCGCAAACACAGACTGAGAAAGATGAAATGGACAAAACGCCTTATGCTTCGGCTATTGGGTCCATTATGTATACGATGTTTTGTACTCGCCTAGACGTCGCTTACGGGTTAAGCGTGACCAGTCGATTCCAAAGTAATCCAGGTCAGGCACACTGGATTGCAGTCAAGAACATTTTAAAATATCTGCGGAGGACCAAAGATATGTTCTTGGTGTATGGTGGTCAGGAAGAACTCAGTATTGAAGGATATACTGACGCTTCGTTCCAATCTGACCAGGATGATTTCCGATCGCAATCAGGCTATGTTTTTAGCTTGAATGGAGGTGTGGTGGTGTGGAAAAGTTTCAAACAATCTATTGTTGCTGATTCCACAACAGAAGCCGAGTATGTTGCAGCCTCAGAAGCATCTAAGGAGGCAGTGTGGATTCGTAAGTTCATTCAGGAACTTGGTGTTGTTCCTTCGAGTGCAGATCCTTTGGTTATCTTCTGTGATAACACTGGAGCAATCGCACAAGCAAAGGAACCACGGTCGCACCAGAAGTCCAAGCACATACAGAGACGGTTTCATTTGATCCGGGAGATCATTGATCGAGGCGAGATCAAAATCTGCAAGGTTCATACAGATGACAATCTGGCTGACCCGCTTACAAAGCCTCTGGCGCAGCAGAAGCATGAGAAGCACTGTAATAATATGGGTTTGAGATATCTCAACCATTAGATTAAGTGCAAGTGGGAGATTGTTGGGGTATGCCCTTAAGGCTAATGTTTGAGGCCTTGGGATTATATCAGTATCATGTATAAACTTCATGTTTATAAAGGCAATGGTTATTATTCAGGTTGTTACATCATCTGCTGCAATATGTATACTTCTGAATAATGTCTCAATGCTGTTCAGCTAGGCTGACATGCAGTTAAGTCCTTAGTCGAGATATCTTGGTGAACTTGAGACAGCCTTGATATGATTGAGACTAATATGTGTTCTAATCTTATAGGATGCTTCGAGCATGGAATAAGATGTAGACTCATGGGTACATTGGATGTACTGGACAGACCCTACTAGGATATTCAATTGTTTGTCACAATGTGAATAATCCTTGTATGCAAACAAGTGGCACATGTCCTCTGACTTGAGATCACTTGTGTTTCTAAATGATGATTGTCATTGTTTTGAGGTAGTTCGATATCATTTGAAACATAATGGTTATAGACTATCTTGGATAATGATCATGAGTCAGGTTAGGACACTAAGTGATAGATATAGGATTGCCGTCTCCTTGATAGGAGTGTGATGTTCTAAAGGGGCCCCCCTGGATGAGATGATTGAGAAAGTGTATGGCCATACCCAGATGACTATGTTCATCTGATCTAATCATTCTCATCATATTGGAGTTACAGGCTTGACACGCTTGTCCAATAAGAACATCCAGTGGCAAAGGAATCAAGTATGCCTAGTGAAGTGGATTCACACTTGTGTTGTGGTTTGGGTGTAGTCTTGGAAGACTCTTTCCTTTATATTGGGAGACAGTGATGTGTTGCTAGATACCCCTCGCTGATCGTGATAACGTAAGTTATCGTTACCGACATTTAAAGGAAACCCTTAGGGTCGCACAATTTGATGATATGGCTTACTTAAGTCAGATCGTGTGGACTGAATTGTTTTGGTTCAGTTTAAAGGAGTTTAAACTCTGATTGTAAGTGAGATCTGGTCTGATCATGTTTGATTGATTAGGGCTTGAGATCGGTAAGCTTCGATCGAGAGTATTGATGCTAGATCGGTGAGATCAAGAGCATCAAGAGATGAACGGTTAGAACTTGAACCATTTGGTTCAAAGAGATCTAGACCGTGGCTTAGGCTGATTTGGTTCGATCTTTGAACCAAATGCATTGGACCGAATTGGATTGAACCGGTTCACACATGTGTAATCGCATGGTTCAATATGAAAGCGTTTTGGGCGGTTTGCATTGAGTGGGCGCATGGCTTCATGACTTTCCATATTTGGAAGTCATGTAACGCCACATCTCTAAAGAACGCCTCAACGCATCTTCGGTTCTAGTCTAGTCGCCTATCCACTCTTGCGTTGTCTTGTCTTCACGAAAAGGAGGAAGAAGAGCTTCATCGCCCTAGCCGCAAGAGATCTCATCTCCTCCACACAAAGGACTCCTTGAAGCTTTGCTAGCACAAAGACGCCAAGGGAGTAGCCATCTCTCATCTTGTGTGCGCGACTTTGGAGGAGAGCCAATTCGCCCTCTTGCTTCCAAGGCACCATCCAAGCGATGGCTATGGTATGATCCATTGTTGTTCTACACAAGTCCATGAAAGTTAATCATATGACATGCATTCGATCTTAGAAACCCTAATATCCGCTTGCAAATTCCATGATATGCGCCCCCTTAGGGTTTCGCCCCCCTAGGGTTAGGGGTTTACACAAGTAAAACCATCCAATTGAGAAATCAAATCATGAACTTTGCATAGAAAAATGGAGAATCATTTAACAAAGCTTGGGAGCGGTTCAATGATTTACTACGGAAGTGCCCACACCATGGCCTTGAAAACTGGATTTTAATTCATACGTTTTATTATGGTTTACTTTATGATACCCGTCTAATTGTTGATACTTCTGCAGGAGGAGCTATTATGAGTAAGACTGCGGATGATGCTTTTGCACTATTTGAAGAAATGTCCTTGAATCATAACCAATGGGATCCTGAAGAAAGAATGTTACAGAGTCATCATCATGGTAAAAATGAAAGTGAGGAATTGCAAACTCCAATGGAAGAGCTAAATTCTTTTTGTGTAGAATCTTTGCTTGACAAGTTTATTGCTAATCAAAACAAAGAAATTGAAAATCTCAAAGGAATGGTTAGTCGACTGGCCTTTCAAGTAGAATGTTTAACTGCCCACCAGAATTTCATAGAATATCTGATACCTAATGAACACTGCAGTGTTGTTGTCACTAGAAGTGGTAAAAAATTGGAGGAGCAAAAAGAGAGAATTGAGAACAATAGAAAAAGGCTTAATATTGAACGTGACCAAGAAGTAGGGTTAGAAGAATCTTATGAACATGAGCAATCCCAAAACAGTTTATCACCTCATAAGGGTGATGAACCAAAAGGTAATATGCTCAGTCAGAAAGATATTTCTAAACCTAATTCTTCTACTCCATATATGCCACTTATACCTTTTCCTCAAAAGTTAGTACATAAAAAACTAGACAAACAATTTGGGAAATTTTTAGATATTTTGAAAAAGCTTTACATTAACATTCCATTTACTGATGCTTTATTGCACATGCCTACATATGCTAAATTTTTAAAAGAAATTCTGTCTAATAAGAGGAAAATAGAAGACCATGGTATTGTGGCTCTAACTGAGGAATGTAGTGCTATTATTCAAAACAAGTTGCCACCTAAGTTGAGGATCCAGGTAGTTTCTCTATCCCTTGTTTTATTGGTAGTATGACTTTTGACCGAGCCTTATGTGATTTAGGAGCTAGTGTGAGTCTAATGCCATTCTCTATCTGCAGGAAATTGGACATGGGTGAGCTTAAATCAACTTCAATATCTTTGCAGCTAGCTGATCGCTCAGTTAAGTATCCAGTTGGGATTCTTGAAGATGTACCAGTTCAAGTAGGTGAATATTTCATCCCAGCAGATTTTGTAGTCCTCGAGATGGAGGAAGATGCAAAAATCCCCATCATACTTGGTAGACCATTTTTGGCCACAGCAGGTGCACTCATTGATGTAAAAAATGGTAAGTTTTCACTTAACATTGGGGGCGAAAAGATCGAGTATGACTTGCGTGAAGCCATGAAAAATCCTTCAAATTCTGAATATTGCTGTAGTATACATGACAGAGATGACGTTATTTATGATCTTAATGATTTATTTGTTGAACCTTCTAATTTTGATTCTGATTCCGTTCTTAAGGAAGAAACCTAGCCAAAAATTGATGAATTTCTAGATTGCAAAACTTGTGATGAAAAAGAAAAAACTCCAAAAATAGAGCTTAAAGCTTTACCTTTACCTGATAACCTTCGCTATGAGTTTCTTGGTCCCAATTCTACTTATCCTGTAATAGTTGATGCACAGCTTGGAAAAAGGGAAACAGAGTTGGTTCTCAGGGAATTAAGGATTCACAGAAAGGTAATTGGGTATTCTATTGATGACTTGAAAGGAATTAATCCTTCTTTTTGTATGCACAAAATCTTGATGGAAGAAGAGCACAAGCCATATGCAGATTTCCAAAGAAGACTGAACCCCTCCATGAAAGAAGTGGTAAAAAAGGAAGTTCTGAAATTGCTGGATGCAGGTATTATCTATCATATCTCTGATAGTAAATGGGTAAGTCTTATACATTGTGTTCCTAAGAAAGGAGGGGTAACTGTCATGAAAAACAAAGATAATGAACTAATTCCTGTTAGAACTGTTACTAGTTGGCACATGTGTATAGATTATAGAAAACAGAATGTTGCTACTAAGAAAGACCACTTCCCTCTACCTTTTATTGATCAAATGGTTGAGAGACTAGCAAACCACTCTCACTTTTGTTTTTTAGATGGATATTCTGGTTTTTTTCAAATCCCTATACATCCTGATGATCAAGAGAAAACCACTTTCACTTGCCCCTATGGAACTTTTGCATATAGGAGAATGCCTTTTGGTTTGTGTAATGCTCTTGCTACATTTCAGAGATGCATGATGCCTATCTTTTCTGATTTTATTGAAGATTTTATGGATGTATTCATTGATGATTTCTCAGTATATGGCTCCTCATCTGATATATGTTTGGCTAAGTTATTTCGGGTTTTACGGAGGTGTGAAGAAACTAACCTTGTGCTTAATTGGGAAAAATGTCATTTCATGGTCAAGCAAGGGATTGTTTTGGGACACTTAAACTCAGAAAGAGGAATTGAAGTGGACAAAGCTAAAGTTGAAGTGATAGACAAATTAGAGCCACCTACCACAGTGAAAGAAGTCCGAAGTTTCCTAGGGCATGCAGGGTTCTACTGGCGATTCATCAAGGTCTTCTCTAAACTTGCTAGACCTCTTACACATTTACTTTGTAAAGATGTCAAATTTTCTTTTGATGATAATTGTTTATCTGCTTTTCAGGAATTGAAGAAAACTTTGGTTTCAGCACCCATTATTCAACCCCCGGATTGGAACCTACCCTTTGAGCTCATGTGTGATGCTAGTGATTATGCAGTAGGAGCAGTCTTGGGATAGAGAAAAGATAAGAAACCTCATGTTATTCACTATGCCAGCAGAACATTGGATGAGACACAGAAGAATTACACTACCACTAAAAAGGAATTATTGGCCATAGTATTTGCTTTTGATAAATTTATGTCATATTTAATTAACTCAAAGGTGGTAGTGTACACTGATCATGCAGCTGTAAGATACTTAATGCAGAAGAAAGATACTAAACCCCGTCTGCTCAGATGGATTCTGCTTTTACAAGAATTTGATTTGGAAATTAAAGACAAAAAAGGATCAGAGAATTTTGTTGCAGATCATCTCTCAAGGATTATGGTAAACACCGAGGAAAATGATGTAATTAATGACTCCTTCCCTGAAGAAGAACTACTGACCATCAAACAAATCAGAGCCCCTTGGTATGTCGACGTTGTGAATTACCTTGTGGCCAATGTTTTTTCCCCTGATTTGAGTTATCAAAGAAGGAAGAGATTCTTGGCTGAGGTGAAACACTATTTTTGGGACGAGCCTTATGTATTTCGAAGGTGTGCAGATGGTATTTTTAGGAGATGTGTACCTAAGGAGGAGGTTACTAATATATTGTTTCAATGTCATGGATCTTCTTATGGTGGGCATGCTGGTGCTGAGAAAACTGTCTTTAAAGTGTTGCAATCAGGATTTTATTGGCCCACAATTTTCAAATATGCTAGAAACTTCATCTTATCTTGTGATAGATGTCAAAGGATAGACAACATTAACAGAAGACATGAAATGCCATTGTCTAATAATCTTGAGGTTGAAATTTTTGATGTTTGGGTAATTGACTTCATGGGACCCTTCCCGTCTTCTGGAGGTAACAAATATATTCTTGTAGCAGTGGATTATGTTTCAAAATGGGTTGAAGCTGTTGCATCACCAACCAATGATTCTAGAGTTGTTGTCAAACTGTTCAAAAAAATTATCTTTCCAAGATTTGGAACACCACGAGTTGTAATTAGTGATGGTGGCTCACACTTCATAGAACACAAATTCTTAGTTTTACTCAGAAAGTATGGAGTAAATCATAGAGTAGCCACACCTTATCATCCTTAGACAAGTGGGCAAGTTGAGATATCAAATAGAGAAATAAAAGGGATTTTGGAAAAGACAGTTTCGCGTACAAGGAAAGATTGGGCATTCAAACTTGATAATGCACTATGGGCATACCGGACAGCTTTCAAAACACTAATTGGTATGTCCCCTTTTCAATTAATCTATGGTAAATCTTGCCATCTACCAGTAGAACTCGAACATAAAGCATTCTGGGCAATCAAGGCATTAAACTTTGACTTAAAGAACGCAAGTGAAAAACGGAGGTTACAATTGAACGAGTTGGATGAAATTAGACTCTCAGCCTACGAAAACGCAAGAATTTACAAGGTGAGGACTCAGAGATGGCATGATCAGCATATTTTTAGAAAAGATTTTCAACCAGGTGACTTTGTTCTTTTATTCAATTATAGATTAAGACTTTTTCCGCGTAAACTCAAGTCCCGTTGGTCTGGACCTTTTCAGGTAAAGAAAACTTACCCCTATGGAGCTGTAGATATATGGAGTGAAGATACAGAAGAATTTAAAGTTAATGGCCAAAGATTGAAACATTAACATCAAGAAGAACTGATTGAAGAAAGAGAGAGCTTTTACTTGGATGAGCCAAGATCAAATCTGAGCACAGAACGGTCAAGCTAATGACCTTTAAATTAGCGCTTCTTTGGAGACAACCCAAGCTTTATAACCTTCATTTGTTTTCTTTTATTTTACTTTCTGTTTAGGACTAAGTTCACTTTTAATTTTATAGGAAAAATGTGATTTGGTACAAATTACGGTACCATCGTAAAGTATTTTACGGTACCGTAATTCCAGCCCACTTTCGACCAGAAAGTTGCCCTGAAATTACGGTAGTGTCATAAGGTATTCTACGATGCCATATTTTGCTGTCATAATCAGCTCGAGAGTTCTGTCATTTTTACGGTAGTACCGTAATATATTTTACAGTACCGTAGTTTAAAAAAAAAAGTAAAAAAAAGGGATGGTAGAGAGGAGAGAGAGGCTACTTTAATGCTGTCCAGTCTACCCTTGAGAGCGCAAAAGAAATCAAAACGACCAGGCGATGAGAAGATGCTTTGTGAGTATTATCATCTTTTATTTCTTTGCTATGCTATATTTTTCTATATCCTACTGTCGTTTCATATGATGAAGGAAAGAATGATGCTTTACGACCACCACCACTGCTATTCTTTCGATGATCTACTTTTCGATATGGTTGTACCATGTGATGATGATATTTTTCTTTGATGATATGATCGATGACGTTTTGATGATGATGAGTATACTCTTGATTTATATTGTTGAATACTGGATTGATTGATGATGAATGGATTCAAATTCATGATTGAAGATATAACCCTATCATGTTAGAATTATTTATTTATTGCATCTCTATCTTTGAAATTTGACATTGGTTGATGCATGAAATTTTGGGGAGATGTGTTATTTGAAGAATAAGATCTAAAAGGAAAATTACTCCTTTAAATAAAATGAGCATATGAGTATGATTTGAGAATTGAGATCAATTTATCAATCTAGTAGATGTTTAGTCTATTTTGCTATTTGTTGGGAAGGATGAATCCAAGATCCATAAAAAATAGTGAGAGACTCCCCTACTTGGGACTATGTAAAATTAATAGTGGTACCTAAGGCGGCATGGGTTGAAGTCTATGCATGAAAAATAATGAGAGATCAAAAGAATAGGACTCCTCTACTTGGCACTGTGCAAAATTGACAGTGGTACCGAAGAAAGAGTTAAAGTCAAAAATAAAAAGTATGTGTCTGTGTGGGTACATGCCATCTATGCAAAAATAACAAAATCTATGAAAAAGAAAAAAAAAATTTTGTGTGGAAAAAGATCTTGGAAAACTTAATTCCTGTAAACAAAAGCATGATAGATTTGAATAGATATTGGGTGAAATCATGAGATTGAAAATTCTATTTATTATACAAGTTGCAAAGTTTTATTTAATTGAGTTGTGGATCTAGAGGATTGAATTCTAAGAATGATATGTTTATTTAAAGTTTTATGAAACAATTGATGGAATTTTTTTCATTAATAGGTTGTATTTTAGAAATTTATTGAGCATGAAAAGGCTATTCTTATAATCAAATTTTGATTTCAAATTTTGATTTTTGCTTGAGGACAAGTAAAGTTTGAGCATTATGTATTTTGATGACACCAAAATATATAGTATATTTTGTATCATTTTAGATATCTTTTCATGCTAAATTGAGGATCTTTTACTTGTTTTTACGCTGAATTCATCAAATATTGCAAAGTATACTTCTATTTTGGTTTTTCATAATTTTCAGGCAAAAAGGCACTATTTTAAGACGTTTTCAAGCAAAATCAAATACATGAAAGAGTTACCATCATCAAGAGGAGATCACCCAACAAATTTCATGCAAAACAGAGCAACAAACCAAAATACGGCAGGGCCGTAAACTATATTACGGTACCGTATTTCCACATGATACGTAATATTGAGCCCCTGCCGTAATTTAGAAATATTCCGAACAGAAAGTTTTGTCGAAAATACAGCACGGCTGTAAACCATTTTACAGGCGATATTTTGCAGCGTTTTCAGAACAGAAATTTTCACTGAAATTACGACACTGCCATAAACTTTGACACGGGCCATATTTTCCAGACGTTTCCGACCAGAGAGTTCAGCCGATTTTATGGCAGTGCCGTGAACCATATTACGGTACCGTATTTCCCAGCACTTTCGGAACAGAAGACTCAGGCGATTTTACGGCAGTGCCGTGAACTATTACACTACCGTATTTCCGTTTTTGAACGCGACTCCCTGGTCAATTTGGACGCCCGATTTTTGCAGAGATTATTGCGTGCGATCCAGAACTCTAAATTGGATGCCGTAAGAAGGAAAAATGGAGCGAACGATGTGAGGATCACGTAGACACCGAAAGCCCCAAATTGCATCCACTATCGAAGGAGAAATCACGGTACAAGCCACCGCTTAGGGTTCCACCGCTGCGATCAATCCAGAGCACCTCCGTCCGTGATTTTCATACTGATGCTTCGCCTGGGGAAGGAGACAACGTACCAGAAGTTTCAAAACGAAAGGAGATCAATTCGAGGAGAAATCAACGAAATAAGCTATAGGGCACTGTTCACAGCAAGTTTCCTTGCAATTTACGGCTGTGAAATGTTTCACAGCCGTACTGTATTTTCCTAAAACTCTTTTCTTGTTGATTTTTGATCTTCTAAAATTATGGTATTTTGTAACCCCTTCATTATGCTAGCTTAAACTTATTTTGGCACATGGGGGAGTAATTCCCTTTGATTTTCTTAATGACTAGATAATCTTTCACTTTCGTCATGATTATTCTACTTTGATAATTTTACCTATGCGATTATTGCTCTAAGATTCTCCTTAGCTTACTTTTTGTCATCATGTTTAGAGTTCTCGCAATAAGGACCGAAAGGTGATTTGCTTGAGAACTTGGAACCCTAAAATTGATTAATAGGAACTCACCGTAGGAAACTAGGTTAAGTTTTTATTTCTTTGTTTTAGTAAGTTAAATTGCCATGATGATATTAAAGAACTTAGAGTTGAGTTATTGTGTCAAACGTGGACATCTTGCACGAAAGTGAGGATCGGAACGTTGGAGAACCATAGGTAGAGCCTCGGATGCACGAAAGTGATCCTTGAGATTCCACTCGAGGTTATTGGCTTAGAATTCGGATGCACAAAAGTGATCATTGAGTTCTTTGTTTGATGGTTTACCTATCTATAGCTTGGGATGAATCTTGCGCGAAAGAGAGGATTTATTCTTGCATGGTTATCTGCACGATTCGTGCAGATAACCCCTTTTTAAGGTAAATTATGCCTTTATCATATTAGAATTTGATTGATGAACATCTTTATATATCTAGTCATGAAAATCAAAGTGGATGAAACCCTAGTCCCAATTTCTCTCTGATAGTAATTTTCCGCGTGTCTTCGATTCTTACTTTGCTATTATTCGATTGCCTAGATAGTGAAAAATCAATTATTCGGTACTTGACAACGCAAGTCTCTCTATGGGATCGATATTTTCTTTATTACTTCGAGTATCCGTGCACTTGCGGACACTACGAGTTAGGGACAACAAGTTTTTGGAGCCGTGTCAGGGAGTGACAATAGCCCTGTATGCCAACACTTTGGCCGCGACACCTAAGACAAGTCTACCTACCTGTATTTAAAAGTGTGTCCTTTCGGATCACATCAAGTATATATTTTGGTGTCATCAAAAAACTTTCACGCGGTGGGGGGGGGGTGCGTAATTTTCGTGACTGCCATGATTCTTTTTGCCTATATAAAGATCATGACCATCTTTCCTAGGGTTTCTCCTGTGATCCTCTTGCATTTGCACCACCCCTTTTCTTCTTGCTTCCTATTGCCTCCCATAAGCTCTGGTGACCTCTCCGACTATGTTTCCGGCGTCTCCGAGTCAGATCTCGGCGGTTCAAAGCTTATATTTGCTTCAATCAACAGCTTTCTGCTAAGCTCTGATTTTCGTTGACACTACTTTGCTGGAGATATTTCTAGCTTTTTGGAGCCTCGTCTGAGACCAGAGGTCTTTCATTTGTAGTTGTTGTGCATCTATTTCACCTGGAATCACCATATTTGAGCTGAAAATTCGTCTACTCAACTTTGTTTCAAGATTTTTGGGAACGCAGCTTTGTTTCTAGTTTTATTTTCAGCCCTTCAATTACATTACTCTACCTGGAATGGCTCCAAAGAGGAAACAAGTTGTTAGCGAAGGAAAGGCTAAGGCATCAGCTGCCTCTTCAGCACCACCTCCCACAAATCCATATGGAATTGTCTTTCCTAATGATGTTCAAGAAGCCAGATATAATTTACTTCTTACCAGGCGCATAACCAACACAAGATATGCTGATAAACGAACACTGGAAATTATTGGCATATATGAAGATGTGATATAGATGTTTGGTCAAATTTCAGCATCACAGTTCTTTTAGAATTCACCACAGACCTTCATTCCTCTAGTTTTGGAGTTTCTCAGCAGTCTTGAGATAGAGCAGAGTTCTTTTCACTTCCGCGATGTGATGGGTCATATTACCTTCTGGCTTGCAAATATTAATCCGAGCCTCATGTTCCAAGAAGTGAGTCATGCATTGCGTTTACCAGGAGGGGGAGGACAAAATCCACCACAATTCTACATTGAGAATGCTTTTTGGTATCAAATTTTGCTTGAATCAAGCTTTTCACCGAAGAATGCTTGAGCCACCAATCTCTCCAACCCCTGCTTGCGGTACGTCCACAGAGTTCTCTCGCACACCATCTTCAGACGTGGCGAGAGTGATGGTATGATTAGAGAGTCTGAGCTTAATTTTCTTTGGTCTATGCTTTATGGATATAAACTAGATGTAGTGTACTTTCTTATTAAGCAATTTGAGAAAGTTGCGTGCGCCAAGAAGGGCACTATTGTGTTACGAGGTTTGATTACACCTATAGCATTGTCCTTGGTTGTGGATCCTTATGGGATCGAGACCACATGAGGTAGCCCTAGGATCGACATAGAGTCATGTGCCACTATACGGATGATCGTCCATGAGGGTGACAAATTCTGCCTGATTCTTGGGCCGAACTCTCCAACGTTGCCACTACCAAACGAGGTGCGGACTATGATCCGCAATCAGGCAAACTAGAAGATTCCTCCTTTAGTAGATGAGGATTCTACTCCCACTCCACTGGACTCAGTTCTGCCACCACCTTCTTTTGGAGGTGCTGGTCCAAATGGGATGGATTCTCCATTTAGAGCATGTTCTTCATCGTAGGGTGCAGACTCTAATATACAGAGATTTTGGTCCTATGCTTAGGACCCTAGATTCTAGGCATTTTCTACAGAGGTGTTCCGCAGGGTTACCTTTTTGAAGACAATCTTTCGTTCTATCCAGGATATACATGGCTTTCTACAAGAGCGCTTCACGGACCACATAGGCTATGATGAGGAGGGAGATCTAGATCAGACCATGGGAGAGGCCAGCGCTGGCGAGGAGAGTGGTGAAGACACTAATACCAGTTCAGACGGGTAGTACTCTATGAGTATCTCTTCTCCTACTATCTTATTCTTTGCTTATTGCATTGAGGACGATGCATTTTTTTTTTTGTAGGGGAGAGGATATACGTTCTTTATATTTCTTTTCTATTTGGTATGTTGGATTGTATAACTGTGACACTATTTGACTTGTGATTTGGCGTGATATGTGGACGTTATGCTCACATTGTATTGTATTCAGATCTTATATGTTTTGTGGATGCCTTTTGTTTCTATGATGATGTGTGGTTTTCTATATTGTTGAATGATGTGTACTATTCATATATCAATGCCTGTGAATGGATGTCTGCTTCTTGTGTTGAATTTATTTCTTCATTATATATCCTTGTTTTGATTTTCCATCGATTGTTCATAAGATTTTGGTAAGTATATTGTTTGAGGAATGCAATTTGAGAGTGAAACTACCTTTTCAAATAAAGTTAGTATATGTGTATAATTTTTTTTTTAATTCATGTTGAATGATTAGCCTTGTATATGATCGATATATTGTGTTATTTGTTGGGAAGAAAGAATTCAAAATCCAGAAATAAAGTAAAAAATAAAAGAAGAGACTCCTCTACTTGGCACTATGAAAAATTGGCAGTGGTACCTGTAAGATCCAAGGATCTTAAGTCCTGGTAAGCATTACTTTTGATTTAAATAAAATTACTGACTGTGATATTTTTCTATGTATTGGTTGTTAATTTATAGTTAATTAACTAGAGATTTTTGGTTGTTAATTTATAGTTAATTAACTAGAGATTTTTGGATGTTAATGTTAATTAATTAACTAACTTATTGGATGTTAATTTCAGTTAATTAATTAGAGTTTATTGGTTTAATTAATTAGACCTTATTGGTTAATTAACTAGCTTATTGGATATTAATTAAATTCTTATTGGATTTGCGTTTAAGTGAATTAATTAATTGGATGTTAATTTAAATTCTTATTGGATTTTCACTTAAACCATGGGTTATTGGGTTTGCACTAATTGGGTTTTAAAATTCGAATTAGTTAGTTAAATGGATTAAACCCTTTTGACAATTAGTTGGTTAACGGGTTAAAGAGTTAAAAACCGAAAATTCAAATTGATATTTCGGTTAGGGTAGAGTTTGTGGCGAAATTTTGGCTTGGAGGAAATTCTTGGGCGACGGCTTGAAGGCTTGGGGCGATTCTTGGAGGCTTGGAGGCGAAAATTCTTTTCTTCCTCTTCCTTCTCCCTTTGGCCGGCGTCTTGGTGTTGGTGGCGTTCCTCTTCCCTTGGTGGCAACATTGGTGGAATTTCAAGGCTTTAGGCGAATTGTTGTGGAGGATTTTCACCCTAGTGTTCTCGGTTAAGAGGTGAGTGGGGTGTCTTAATTCCTTCCATATGTGTCTTATTCGAACTCCATCAATATAGTTGTGTTAAATAATAAATTTGATTGCATGAAAAATTACCATGTGTAAAACCGAAATCTTGATAGTTGGGATGAAAACCGAAAATTTGTAACCTTGATAATTATTTATGAAAAACCGAATCCTTGATGTTAATTGTGAAATCCGAAATCTTGATGATTGTTTATGAAAACCGAAAATTTGTAATATGAAATTTAAGGTATTCTCTTATGGAATTTGGGAAGTTTTAGACCAATGATTTTAAACATGAAATTCATGTTAATTAAGGTTTAAAATTAAATAGATAATATGTTATGTTAACCGTGGGTTACATGTAGTGATTTGTAAAATAATGTTGTATGAATACATGCTTTACATTTTATGTTGATTTTATGGATGTTTGTTGTAATTTTATGTTTCTTTATGAGTGTAGCATGTTTTATGGTTATATATTTATGGTTATGTAACTTTGTTTGAGAAATTGAGTGATAACTTAGCAAGACTACACTGAACTATCAGCATGAAACCTAAGGACTACACTACATTATGTGATTTTGAATTTTTGAATATTATGTGATCATGTGATTTTTGAGTATTATGTAATTATGTGATTTTTGAAGAGTATGTGGTTATGTGATTTTCGGTTATTATGTGTTATGTGATGGTTAGGACTAAGGCTAAGTGTGACTGTGTACTCAAGGGGATAGTATGTGTAATATGTTAAGGGTTTGAGATTTCAGCCCTGTATTGTGATATGTGAGGGGGTTGATGTTCAACCTACCTGTTATGATTATTGTGATGGGGGTTGATGTTCAGCCTGCCCGATATGATTATTGTGATGACTATCCTAGAGTCGAGTTGACACTTAGAAGTCCACCGTTGTGAAATAAGATATAAGATGTGTCTGTTGTCCAGTAGGAACCTTTTGGGAGAACGGGTTTTGACGCAAAGTGCCATGTCTTGGTCGGACAGGGGCCACCTCTTGATGTCATCACTCTTTTTGTGATATGGGGTGTCGTAGAGCAAAGTGCCACGTCGTGACCCGGCGGGGGCCACCTCTTGAATCTACACACAATCCATCGATGTGTTATGGGGTGTTTTAGAGCAAAGTGCCACGTCGTGACCTGGCGGGGGCCACCTCTTGATTCTACTCACTGTCCATGTTTATATGTTGCATGAAATTTTGCAGTCTCCCAGTGCTTAGGCCAAAGCCGGGTTAGACCATAATGGTCACTACTGAATATGCTGGACAACTAGGTTAATTAAGTGTTGGTGTGTTTAGTTGGTTTAGAGTATAACTCTAGAACCTGAGTTTGTTATATGTTGGTGTGTACATCTGAGTTGGTTTAGAGTATAACTCTAGAACCTGAGTTTGTTATATGTTGGTGTGTACATCTGACTGTTATTATGACTTCTGTTTTCTTTATGTTGTTATATGTTGACATAATGTTCCTGTTAAAGATTTTTAAAATAATCTGTCTATATTTTTTTGAGTGTATGTTATGGATGGTCGATTTAGACTATCCACTCACTGGGCTGTGTAGCTCACCCCTCAATGTTTTCAGGTGTAGAACAGGGGCGCACTGCATGAGTTAGCATATTATACGGATATTGTGATTCTTCATGCTGATTGGATGTATAACTTTTGTGCTTAAGTAACTGAGGCCGGATGTGGCCGAATTATATGAACTTGGGTTGCCAGTTGTGGCCAAACTATGTGTGAACTTGTGTTGCCGGTTGTGGCGGTTTTGATATTATGATTTTTGTGTCACCGCGGGCTTTGGCCTGGTTTCGGTGTTGGGTATCACTACGAAACTTTATGGAATCGATTTTGTGATTTTGTTTTGAAATTCGGTTTGTGGTGTATTCTTTGTAATCGGTTTTGATATACCTGTAACTTGCATATGTCTAGTGCAAGTATTGCCTGGTGGCAGGTACCTTTATGGATTTTATGGATTTGATACTGATTTGATATAACTGTTGCCTTGCATATGTCTAGTGCAAGGAATGCGTGGTGGCAGGTACCTTTATGAAATTGTGTTTTTGTGGAGATTTATATGTATGGATTTTCAAAATTTTCAGATCGGGTTTCCTGAACGGGGTTTTACCTAGCATATGAATCGATCTTGTATGACACATCCTGTTTCTTTTATGAATTATGTTGTTTGTTTGGGGTTAAGATAACGGGATGTTACAGAATGGTATCAGAGGAGTTGGCTAGCTAAAACTTAGTTTGGGGGAAAACATGTTTGTGTATTGCTAGACACCTGTTAGGTTTATGATTGTTTTCCTGACTATGATATGTGTGTGTAGGCATTTAAGATGGTGCGAACCAGAGGAAATGCTAGTGGCGAGGATGAGCAGCCTTCGAACCTCACGAGAACTATTGAGGCTCTGACTGGCATGGTACAGCAACAAGGTGCCATGATAGAGAGGCAAGCTCAGATGCTGCAGCAACAACAGACTCAGCATCAAGAGGCACAACAGCAGCTTTTGCAGCAGCTAACCCAAGAGAGACCCCAGACTACTACTCGAGCGGTGGGGGATGACTCTCAGGAGGGCGCTCACAGGCGCTATGCTTCACTTGTGAGTGAATTCCAGAAACTGGGTCCTAGTTCTTTTTATGGGGGCTCAGAATCCAGTAATGCAGAGAACTGGCAGTTGTGCTTGGAAAAGATTTTCCAAGTCATGCGCTGCTCAGATGAGGATAAGTTATGTCTGGCCACCTATATGATGCGTAGTGACGCAGATGAGTGGTGGAAGGGCGTGGTGAGACTTGCCGAAGAAAGACATGAGACTGTAGATTGGCCTTACTTCTTGTCTCGATTTAACGAGAAGTACTTCCCAGATAGTTTGGTGGAGGACCGAGAGGTGGCATTTATTCACCTGGAGCAGGGTGATATGACAGTGGACCAGTATGAGTTGCAGTTCACTAAGTTGGGAAAGTATGCTCCTCACCTGATAAACACTGAAAAGAGGAGAGCTACCAAGTTTCTCAGAGGTCTCAGATGGGACATTAGAGAGCAGGTTGGTGCTCAGCACTTGGAGACCTATGTTGAGACTGTTGGGCGAGCACGCACCATTGAGAGATACATAGCGGAGAGGAGTTCTCATGTTGCCGTGACAGTGGTTCCTGCAGCTGAGGCGGCGGTTCCTCAGTATGGTAGTGGCGGCAAGGGTAAGAAGTACCCCAAGCATAAGGATTACAAGAAGAGAAGGTATAAGCCTTACTCTTACAAGGCACCGCAGCAGTCCAGGGATGCACTGCAGCAGTTCAGGGATGCTAGGGATGTAAGAAACAGTATCACAGAGGACCGGACTTGTAATTATTGTGGGCTCAAGGGACATCTGATGAAGGATTGTCATAAGAAGAATGGTGTATGCTTCCGGTGTAAGAAACCAGGGCACATGATCAAGGACTGCAAAGAGCCTGAGATACAGAATAGAGGCGCAGAGAAGCCTACAGTCCAGACACGAGTTTATGCTGTGGCTGAGAAAGATACACGAGCTTCCCGATCCGTCGTGGAAGGTACCTTATTTGTATTTGATCAGTTAGCTCGTATCTTATTTGATCCTGGTGCAAATCTGTCTTTTGTGTCTGTTAGATTTGCTGCATGTTTACCTGTTGTACCTAAGATGCTAGATTATGCTGTGTCTGTGAGTACTCCCTTAGGAAAATCATTGTCTACAGATACTGTTTGTGCTGATTGTGTAGTGCATGTAGAGGGTTATGAGTTTCTGGTAGATCTAATCCTCTTAGACATGCAAGATTATGATGTCATCCTAGGTATGGATTGGTTATCCTCACATCATGCTACTGTGGATTGCTTTGAGAAAGTAATCACTTTAAATCTGCTAGATGGGAGTAGGATTTTTGTGAGAGGTCTAGTGTCAGACCAAGGACCGCATGTAATATCTTTCCTGCGGGCCAGGAAGTTACTTGCTAGTGGATGCAAGGGTTATCTTGCGCATGTTAAGGTGCAGGATGATTCTACTTCTGATTTGACTCAGATGGCGGTGGTGAAAGAATTTCCTGATGTGTTCTCTGAGGAATTTTCAGGTTTACCACCAATTCGAGAGGTAGAGTTTGGCATTGAGTTGGCGCCAGGTACGGCACCTATCTCCAGAGCTCCTTATCGCATGGCTACCTCAGAGCTGGCCGAGCTTAAGAAACAACTGGAGGAATTGCTAGAGAAAGGGTACATTCGGCCTAGTGCTTCTCCCTGGGGAGCGCCAGTGCTGCTTGTAAAGAAGAAAGATGGAACCCTGAGGATGTGTATAGACTACAGGCAATTGAACCAAGTGACTATCAAGAATAAGTATCCTCTTCCCAGAATTGATGATCTATTTGATCAATTACAGGGAGCGACAGTGTTCTCTAAGATTGATCTGAGATCAGGGTATTACCAGCTTAGGGTCAAGGATGAGGATATATTTAAGACTGCTTTCAGGACCAGGTATGGGCATTTTGAATTTTTAGTTATGCCTTTTGGACTGACGAATGCACCTGCTGTCTTCATGGATTTGATGAACAGGGTATTCCATGAATTGCTTGACTCTTGTGTGGTAGTCTTTATAGACGATATTTTGGTATACTCACGGACTACTTCAGATCATGTCAGTGACTTGCGCAGAGTGCTGGAGGTTCTGAGGAAGAACCGATTATATGCCAAGGCTAGTAAGTGTGAGTTCTGGCTAGAAAAGATCAGTTTCCTTGGGCATGTAATTTTTGGTCAAGGGGTGTCGGTGGATCCAGTTAAAGTGCAAGCCATTCTTAATTGGGGAAGACCGACTAGTGCTACTGAGATCAGAAGTTTCCTGGGTTTAGCAGGTTACTACCGGAGATTTGTTGAGGGATTCTCCAAACTGGCGGGTCCTTTAACTAAATTAACCAGAAAGGAGGCTAAGTTTATTTGGGATGACAAGTGTGAAGAGAGCTTTCAGGAGCTGAAGAGGAGGTTGACTAGTACACCGATCCTCATTATTCCTAGTGATGGGGAAAGGTTTACTGTTTATACGGATGCTTCAGGCAAAGGGTTGGGTTCTGTCTTGATGCAGAAGGGTTCTGTAGTAGCCTATGCTTCGAGACAACTGAAGGAGTATGAATTGAACTACCCTACTCATGATTTAGAGTTGGCGGCCGTAGTCTTTGCTTTGAAGATATGGCGTCACTATTTGTTGTGTCAGGAGTTTGATCTGTTCACTGATCACCAGAGTCTCAAGTATATCTTCACTCAGAAGGAGTTGAACATGAGACAGAGAAGATGGATGGAGTTGATCAAAGACTATGACTTCTCTATTCAGTATCAGGCTGGAAAGGCCAATGTAGTGGCGGATGCACTGAGCAGACATCCAGTTACTTCAGTAGCTGCTTTACGAGTCAGTGAGTGGCAGTTGCTGCAGGAGTTTAGCGATCTCAAGATCAGTGTTTCTCCTAGAGTTCAGTCGGGTTATGTGGCCTTTCTCAGAGTACAGTCTGCTTTGTTGCAGAAGATCAGAGATCAGCAGTCTGTGGATCCGAGATTAGTTCAGATCAGGGATAGTTTGGTTGATGGAGCAGTTCAGGATTTTAGCTTGTCTGATGATGGTATTCTTCGGTTTCGTGGAAGGGTATGTGTCCCTGAGGAACCGAGCTTGAGGAAAGAAATATTGGAGGACAGCCATAACTCCAAATATTCTCTACATCCTGGTGTGACTAAGATGTATCAGGACCTTAAGAAAAATTTTTGGTGGCCGGGTATGAAGAAAGAAGTAACTGATTTTGTCTCTAGGTGTTTAACCTGTCAGACTGTAAAGGCTGAACATCAGAAGCCTGGTGGTTTGTTGCAGCCTCTTCCTATTCCTGAGTGGAAGTGGGAATGCATCAGTATGGATTTTGTGTGTGGTTTGCCCAGAACCAGATTGGGTCATGATGCTATTTGGGTGATCGTTGATAGACTCACTAAATCAGCCCATTTTCTTCCGATCAAGATGACTTATCCTTTAGAGAGACTGGCTAGATTGTATATTGATGAGATAGTCAGACTGCATGGAGTTCCTGTTGATATTGTGTCTGATAGGGACTCTCGGTTTTTGTCCAGATTTTGGAAGAGCTTACAGGAGGGTTTGGGTACTAAGTTGAGTTTTAGTACAGCATACCATCCTCAGTCTGATGGCCAGACGGAGCGTACTATACAGACTCTAGAAGACCTGTTGAGAGCTTATGTGGTTGATTGGAGTTCTGAGTGGAACCGGGATCTATCTTTGATAGAGTTCACTTATAATAATAGTTTCCACTCAAGTATTCAGATGGCTCCATATGAGGCTTTGTATGGAAGAAGGTGCAGGACTCCCTTGTGTTGGGAGGAGACTGGTGATAGATTGATTTTGAGATCTGATGCAGTTCAGGAGACTACTGATAAGGTCAGAGAGATACAGAATAAACTGAAGATTGCTCGGGACAGACAGAAGAGTTATGCTGACGACCGTCGTCGTTCCCTGGAGTTTATGGTAGGGGATCATGTTTTCTTAAAGGTATCACCTACTAAGGGTGTAATGAGGTTTGGCAGAAAGGGCAAGTTGAGCCCTAGATTTGTAGGCCCTTTTGACATTATTGAGAGAATTGGTCCAGTGGCTTACAGATTAGCTTTACCTCCTGCTATGGATCATGTGCATAATGTGTTCCATGTTTCTGCTTTGAGGAAATATCATCCTGATCCATCTTATGTGTTAGAGCTAGAACCTCTTCAGATTCAGAGTGATTTGACCTTTGAAGAAAGACCTCTCCGGATTGTTGATAGAAAGGATAAGGTTCTGAGGAATAAGTCTATACCTTTGGTAAAGGTTATCTGGGGAAATCAGTCGGTTGAGGAGGCGACTTGGGAGACTGAAGCTGATATGAGGAAGTTTTATGCTCATCTCTTTGATGATATGGATGCTGAGCTTTAGAGGACTAAAGCTTTATAAGGAGGGAGGGATGTAAGATCCAAGGATCTTAAGTCCTGGTAAGCATTACTTTTGATTTAAATAAAATTACTGACTGTGATATTTTTCTATGTATTGGTTGTTAATTTATAGTTAATTAACTAGAGATTTTTGGTTGTTAATTTATAGTTAATTAACTAGAGATTTTTGGATGTTAATGTTAATTAATTAACTAACTTATTGGATGTTAATTTCAGTTAATTAATTAGAGTTTATTGGTTTAATTAATTAGACCTTATTGGTTAATTAACTAGCTTATTGGATATTAATTAAATTCTTATTGGATTTGCGTTTAAGTGAATTAATTAATTGGATGTTAATTTAAATTCTTATTGGATTTTCACTTAAACCATGGGTTATTGGGTTTGCACTAATTGGGTTTTAAAATTCGAATTAGTTAGTTAAATGGATTAAACCCTTTTGACAATTAGTTGGTTAACGGGTTAAAGAGTTAAAAACCGAAAATTCAAATTGATATTTCGGTTAGGGTAGAGTTTGTGGCGAAATTTTGGCTTGGAGGAAATTCTTGGGCGACGGCTTGAAGGCTTGGGGCGATTCTTGGAGGCTTGGAGGCGAAAATTCTTTTCTTCCTCTTCCTTCTCCCTTTGGCCGGCGTCTTGGTGTTGGTGGCGTTCCTCTTCCCTTGGTGGCAACATTGGTGGAATTTCAAGGCTTTAGGCGAATTGTTGTGGAGGATTTTCACCCTAGTGTTCTCGGTTAAGAGGTGAGTGGGGTGTCTTAATTCCTTCCATATGTGTCTTATTCGAACTCCATCAATATAGTTGTGTTAAATAATAAATTTGATTGCATGAAAAATTACCATGTGTAAAACCGAAATCTTGATAGTTGGGATGAAAACCAAAAATTTGTAACCTTGATAATTATTTATGAAAAACCGAATCCTTGATGTTAATTGTGAAATCCGAAATCTTGATGATTGTTTATGAAAACCGAAAATTTGTAATATGAAATTTAAGGTATTCTCTTATGGAATTTGGGAAGTTTTAGACCAATGATTTTAAACATGAAATTCATGTTAATTAAGGTTTAAAATTAAATAGATAATATGTTATGTTAACCGTGGGTTACATGTAGTGATTTGTAAAATAATGTTGTATGAATACATGCTTTACATTTTATGTTGATTTTATGGATGTTTGTTGTAATTTTATGTTTCTTTATGAGTGTAGCATGTTTTATGGTTATATATTTATGGTTATGTAACTTTGTTTGAGAAATTGAGTGATAACTTAGCAAGACTACACTGAACTATCAGCATGAAACCTAAGGACTACACTACATTATGTGATTTTGAATTTTTGAATATTATGTGATCATGTGATTTTTGAGTATTATGTAATTATGTGATTTTTGAAGAGTATGTGGTTATGTGATTTTCGGTTATTATGTGTTATGTGATGGTTAGGACTAAGGCTAAGTGTGACTGTGTACTCAAGGGGATAGTATGTGTAATATGTTAAGGGTTTGAGATTTCAGCCCTGTATTGTGATATGTGAGGGGGTTGATGTTCAACCTACCTGTTATGATTATTGTGATGGGGGTTGATGTTCAGCCTGCCCGATATGATTATTGTGATGACTATCCTAGAGTCGAGTTGACACTTAGAAGTCCACCGTTGTGAAATAAGATATAAGATGTGTCTGTTGTCCAGTAGGAACCTTTTGGGAGAACGGGTTTTGACGCAAAGTGCCATGTCTTGGTCGGACAGGGGCCACCTCTTGATGTCATCACTCTTTTTGTGATATGGGGTGTCGTAGAGCAAAGTGCCACGTCGTGACCCGGCGGGGGCCACCTCTTGAATCTACACACAATCCATCGATGTGTTATGGGGTGTTTTAGAGCAAAGTGCCACGTCGTGACCTGGCGGGGGCCACCTCTTGATTCTACTCACTGTCCATGTTTATATGTTGCATGAAATTTTGCAGTCTCCCAGTGCTTAGGCCAAAGCCGGGTTAGACCATAATGGTCACTACTGAATATGCTGGACAACTAGGTTAATTAAGTGTTGGTGTGTTTAGTTGGTTTAGAGTATAACTCTAGAACCTGAGTTTGTTATATGTTGGTGTGTACATCTGAGTTGGTTTAGAGTATAACTCTAGAACCTGAGTTTGTTATATGTTGGTGTGTACATCTGACTGTTATTATGACTTCTGTTTTCTTTATGTTGTTATATGTTGACATAATGTTCCTGTTAAAGATTTTTAAAATAATCTGTCTATATTTTTTTGAGTGTATGTTATGGATGGTCGATTTAGACTATCCACTCACTGGGCTGTGTAGCTCACCCCTCAATGTTTTCAGGTGTAGAACAGGGGCGCACTGCATGAGTTAGCATATTATACGGATATTGTGATTCTTCATGCTGATTGGATGTATAACTTTTGTGCTTAAGTAACTGAGGCCGGATGTTGCCGAATTATATGAACTTGGGTTGCCAGTTGTGGCCAAACTATGTGTGAACTTGTGTTGCCGGTTGTGGCAGTTTTGATATTATGATTTTTGTGTCACCGCGGGCTTTGGCCTGGTTTCGGTGTTGGGTATCACTGTGAAACTTTATGGAATCGATTTTGTGATTTTGTTTTGAAATTCGGTTTGTGGTGTATTCTTTGTAATCGGTTTTGATATACCTGTAACTTGCATATGTCTAGTGCAAGTATTGCCTGGTGGCAGGTACCTTTATGGATTTTATGGATTTTATGGATTTGATACTGATTTGATATAACTGTTGCCTTGCATATGTCTAGTGCAAGGAATGCGTGGTGGCAGGTACCTTTATGAAATTGTGTTTTTGTGGAGATTTATATGTATGGATTTTCGAAATTTTCAGATCGGGTTTCCTGAACGGGGTTTTACCTAGCATATGAATCGATCTTGTATGACACATCCTGTTTCTTTTATGAATTATGTTGTTTGTTTGGGGTTAAGATAACGGGATGTTACAGTACCGAAGATATGAGTTGAAGCCTAAAAAAAAGAGGAAATAAACGTATGTATCTATGTGGGTACATGCCAAAGAAAAGTTATTTGACATTAACTCCGCTATCTTCGGCTATGAGTCGCATCTTCGCTAGCTTAAAGATATGAGTTCTATTGCATCAGCTATGTGGTTAGTGTACTCTAAATTCATCACCAGGAAAAAAATGTGGTAATTGATTTAGAGAATGTCAAAAATAAATACAGAAAAAGATTTTGGAGGTCCTATTCCTGTAAACAAAAACATTGTAGTATTGAACTGAATAGAAGGTGAATTCATGTGATTGAGATTCAGATTATTATGCAAGTTGCAAATTTTATTTGTTTTGGACTGTGAATTTTAAGGATTAAATTATAAGAATAGTCTACTTCTCTGGAATCTTGTGTGACATGAGTTGAAAATCTTTAATGAGTGATTATATTTTAGAAATTTATTTTTCATAAGTGAGTTATCTTTTTCATGTTCAACATTGTTCTTTGGTCTATTTATTTACTAGAGGACAATCAAAAGTTTAAGTCTAGGGAGATTTGATGTCTTGTATTTATATAGTATTTTTACTATATTTTTTATACTGAATCTCTCTCATTTTATCATGTTTTTACTTATTTTGACTGAAATTCTTTTGTTTGTTCGAAATCTTCACCCCTTTCTATTTTTTTTACATTTTAGTGGAAAATAAAAATATTTTGATAGATTTTGAAGAATCTAAGTGCACAAATGAATACTACAAGTTAAGACGAAGTTGCCCATGTTAGTGTATATGCCCTTGTACCCGTTGTTGGTCTATCTTTTGTACTACTTGACATTGATAACTTATATATATCATTCTAGCATTGTCATTATTATGCTTTATTTACATCTGCATTCTTTTATACTTGCATGATAATATCCCTGGAGATAGATTGTATCTGTGCTCAAACTCTATCTTGAGTCAAGTACCTGTGTGGATAAGGAATAGCTCTGGTACATGTGAGACTGGTATATGGGCTGGTTAAGCACATGGTGCTAACACAACCATATGGGTATATTAGTGGTAGATATATTAGATCGACCCGCTGTGAGGCTCTAACTTGGTGTCATGAGTTAACCTCACAAGTGACAGGAGATGCATTGATCCCTTGACTTGAGGTCATTAACTTTGATACAACCTAACACTTCACTATAGTTGGGAGGTTATAACGGTTATCATTGAGTATGTCACGACTCATATGAGAAGATCAATGGACAGAAATACGATTTGCCCCTTCCTGAGGGAAGCTTAGTATCCACGAACCCCCCCTATGGATGCATGACTAAAAGTGTATGGCCATACCCAGGTGAAAGCCTGATTTAGTCATAACCATGAGATTGGGCATAAATAAAGTGATGACACACAAGGGCATAAATAAAGTGATGACACACTTTGTGCAATCGGATATCAGTTAGGCAAAGGGACTATAATGCATTGGTACTTGTTGCGATGATGGGGATGTCGATGTTGATATCCATTCCAAAGACTTGGTCAGTAGTGATGCATTGCTAGGTGCCACTCACTGCTTGTGATGACCTTAGTTCATCTCTACCAATGTCAGAGGAACCTCTAGTGTCGCACACCTTGATACTCGAGTTCTCGTAATGATTTGGTAGCCTTTAGATCAAGTTATTTCATAACTCAAATCTATTTGGGAGATTTCAGTAGCGCCAATGGGCCTAATGAGATGGAAGAAGCTTATTAGAGCCAAACTTCATTTTTGGCAGGTTGATGCAAAGTTAACCATGGTTAGCCACATTTGACTTGGGTTGCATTGGATTGGATCCAATGGATTGATCAACATGTATAAGGAAGTTTGGGCTAGGCCCATTATCCAATGGGGCTTGCTACTAAGTTGTTATGAAGTGATAAGTGGGCTAAAGAGTATAATGGGCAAGAAATATTAGCATAGGTGCATGTGATTCCTAATTGGATTAGGATTGGCGCCAATAGCCTAATTTGGTATCTTCCATGTGACTAAATTCAGATTGGATTTGATTTAATCACTTGAGGCCTTTCTTGGAAAGTCTTGGGCACATGTGGACATAATGCTTGACAAAATTAGAGTCCTAATTGGATTAGGACTTGTGCCCATGCCTCATTAGGCAATCCTACATCTTGCCTTTACTAGGTCTTGGCGCATGCTTGGAAAGTTTGCTTCTTTAGGTAATCTTTGGGCGCATATGGCTAAATGCTTGTTTAGGCAAGGCTTTGCCGCATATCGTTTGAGAATTTAATCAAGGTAACAGATTGATTAAACTCTGTGAATCATACCCTAATCACCTAGACTTTCCCCTTTAGCCAAACCGCCTCTTGCTCCTATTAAAAGAACCCTAGCTGGACCCCTTGTACACACATCTTCTTATTGGCATGAATAACAAGTGGGGTGAAACCTAGGAGATCTTTAGAGCTTCTTCTTCCATCAAGGCCGAGTGTCATCCTCCTTCTTATTCCTTGGCGCAAGTGAGAAGACATTGGCGGCTTCCTTCCTTCTTCCTTCCTCTTGGTGCCTCTTCCTTCTAGTAGGTGCTGCAAATGATCAAGGAGGACTCCCTAGGCGTCGATCTTCTTCCCGAGGCTAGCACCGGGCATGGAAGAAGAAGACTCAAGCATCGGCTGTGTGTGAGACTACAGAGGGCGCACACTTGGGCGCTTACAGTGCTTCCCTTGCTTTGCTTCTAAGGTATCATCTCTTACTCACTATGTTGACTCCCTCGCTTGACTCAATCTTCTGGGTTTTTGGGACTGGCCTGTTTTGGGGATTTGCTTCCGCTGTGTATGTAATAAAAATTTTAAATCCCCGGGGTTTCGGGGTTTCCCAACAGCCCATCTAATGTTACATTTCGTTATTCTCACAAGACTCCAAAAGTTCAAATCTTTCTTCAAATATGTCCCAAGTATTTGTGTTGCAAGGCACTATGTTATGTGAGAGGGGACATGATGGTTAGTAAAGTGCTGAGGAAGGGTCAATGGGGTATTCAGAATTTTCAAAATGTTGAAAGTTTGATGAAGGCAAATCATAATCCATGACTAGAATCACGACCAATGATTGTTCCAACTCTGCAAAATTCTTAGATTCATTTAAGATTCCTTCCTCTATGTCGTTCCTATCAGTGCCATAAACTATACTATAAAATTCGTCATTTTGTTTGTTAATAGCAGTAATAGAGTTTTCGAACATGGTTTCTGTCACACCCTTAGGAATAGTAGTTAATATATTTTTCTGTTTCACACGAAATTCCCAAGATCCAAAAGCACATCAAACAAAATTTGAGAACAAATTTTGAGAACATAGTCCTAGGTGAATGACAATTCATGTAATCAAATCATGAATCATTAACCTACCACAAAGATAGAGTCAACATCAAACTTCATTTATACAACTAGGTCATAAGTACACTGTGATATTATATCCCAAACAGCTCAAACATATGCTAACACAAAATATATATATACATGAGCTTATCATGCTATGCATCACATTACTACATCAATTAAACAAGAGCATATTAGCAAAATTTCCTCTCAACTCTTCCTTCATTTGCCCCCAAGGAAAAGCAACCAAAACTAACCTGTATTATATAAAGTCAAAAGAGTGAGCTATAAAACTCAACAAGATCTACTTTGCCCATGCAACAAAATACATTTTTGATTATAGTTTAAACAAGTTATATCATATGCAAAAGAGAAGCATCAATATGGAATTTATCAAATGAATATTTAAAACTCATACTATAATGACAACCTACACATAGAGCTTAAGGATGATATGAAGAACCCAAGTAAATCATGATATTTCTAACTTATGAGTATAAAAATCATTATGGACACAAAAGATGTACTCATCCCATGAGTAACAAAATGTCACAAAGGAACTAGTGATAGCATTATTAACTCATGAATATCAAAGTATCATGGACAGAGTAGTGGGAACAAAGCAAAACAAAGTCTTCCACGTCTGAAAGCAAGACTAACCCACATCTGGGAAAGCCCACAAAACAAAAACCGGCAAAGGCTCACCATGGCCCAATCAAATGTGAATGGAGGGACTCTAGAGGTGGCTCCCATGGACTCAAGAGGTGGCCCCCATTATTTCTAATGTGGCACTTTGCTCCATGAAGCACTTAGTTCCACATCCATTACTTAATGCTATTTTCCCACTAAAGTTGTAAGGGCCAAAGACAAATGTGTCATAACATAAGCAAAGTTATCATGATATTGAAGTATTCCAAACACTTGCCCTTACAACATGATTATGGAGAAAGGACATAGGCACCTTTGGTCCAATACCAACAAATTTTCAATGCCCATGAATCAAAATAATATAAGAAACTGATCAATGTACCAAAATCATGAGCATGGAATGTTGCATAAGGTTAATTATACATTCCGCCATAAGAGTTCTAGACAAAAGAGTAGAATATGTCAAAATGGATCAGCCCAAATACCATGCACATGACTCGTAAAGAAGTAAGACATAGACTCATACAACATAGGAGTCATTGAAACTATCTTCGAGTCTCCTTGCCAATAAAATTGGTTTGAGGCCATTTGGTAAAGTACACAAAAAGATATAAGGGTTATGGTAACAGAGGGTCAAGCTGCCCTATTTCCAGAAATTCCAGGGCATTGATATCGAAAATCCAGTCAGTTTAATATTACAATGCATATGAAAGATATTCAATATATCATCTATTGGAAAGATCTATGAATCTACGTTCATACAAAACAAGAATTATTCAAAACGGAGTTGTAAATCGGAAGTTCTGAGCAAAACAATACAAGTAGGTCAGTCTGGTACGACAGACAACATATACTGGATGTTGCTGCATAATTGATGCCTTAGCTCTGATTAACTATATACAATATTGGATGCGTTGGAAAGGTTTGCAAGTCTACTTTCACACAAATCAATTCTCACTGATGAACCACTTGTGTGTACAAAGATATAGAATAAGAACCCTAACAAGGTTAGAATTGTATACTCACATCACCTTAACTATTCTTTTAAAATTCTCCACATTAGTTTAGCATCAACTTCAAAATTCATTTTGAGTTCAACAAATCAGAGTATGAACTATATATTTAGGATTTAAACATCATTTTCTTATCAAATTATCATATTTATGAAACCATAAATGTAGGGCATAGGGTAGAAACTTGCCTAATGAAAATTTATACTTTTCTAAGTCTTCTTCTTCACTTCACCGCCTTCACCACTTCTTCCCCAAGCCCAAAAGAAGTTGCTGGTAAAAACCCTATTTTTTTTCCTTATGTTTACTTCATTTTTACCTCATTAGTCACCCCTAGTATGAGGTGTCACAACCAAGTTCATCTTATCCTCATGACAAGCTTGAGGTGGCTATAAAGAAAAGCATGAGGTGTTTTTCTCTTTATACATTTCACTTAAATACTTATATCCTTTCTCTCTTCTTTGTTTTCACTTTACAAAATAATGAGAAATCACTTAGTTAAATTCTCAATTAAGTGCTCAATATGCATCCTAATGGATTACATTTATACATTATTCTTTTGATGTTAGAAGATCAATCATGGATATCACATTCTCCCCTCCTTACAAGAAATTTAGTCCTCTAAATTTTATACCTGATTCATTTGAAAAGATAGGGATACTCCTTCCTCATTTCTTCCTCTAACTCCCATGTTGCCCCTTCCATTGAATGATGTTGCCAAATGACCTTCACCAAGGGAATAACACGATTTCTCAAAATCTTATCCTTTTTATCCACAATTTGTTTTGGCTATTCAGAGTAAGACATATCTTTATCAAGTTCCAAAGGTTCGTTCTCAATAATGTGGGAGGGATCTAGATTATACTTCCTCAATAACGATACATGGAAAACATCATGAACATTGGTTAAGGCTGGTGGAAGTGCAACCCTATAAGCAACATATCCAATTCTTTCAAGTATCTCGAAAGGACCAATAAATCTTAGGCTTAACTTTCCCTTCTTACCAAATCTTATTACTCCTTTATAAGGAGATATCTTTAGAAATACATGGTCTCCAACTTGGAATTGAATGTCCCTTCTTCTATTATCCGCATAACTTTTTTGGCGACTTTGAGTAGTTTTTAATTTTTGTCTTATCACTTGAATCTTTTCTGTAGTTTCCTGCACTTCATCTGGGGTATCTTTCTATCACCAACTTCTTCCTAACAAAGTGGTGTCCTACATTTTCTCCCATATAAAGCTTCATAAGGTGCCATTTGTATGCTTGAGTGAAAACTATTGTTATAAGTGAACTCAATGAGGGACAAGTCACCATCCCATTCACCCTTCCAGTCCATGATATATGCTCTAAGAAGGTCCTCAAGTGTTTGAATTGTTCTTTCAGCTTATTAAGGGAATATGTCATATTAATTGGCAAGAAGTGTGCTGACTTAGTTAACTTATCAACAATTACCCAAATAGCATCATGCTTCTTTGATGTTCGTGGCAAGCCTGAAACAAAATCCATAGTAATACTTTCCCATTTCCATTCTAGTAACTCTAATGGTTGCAATGGTCCTCCTAGCTTTTGATGTTATGCTTTTATGAGTTGGAAAGTGAAACATTTAGATACATAATTTGCAATATCTTTCTTCATGCCATTCCACCAATAATTACATTTCAAGTCCCTATACATTTTGGTAGCACCTGGGTGTAAGGAATATTTAGATTTGTGTGCTTCTTCCAATATCTTATTCTTCATAGTTGGATCATTTGGAATGCATAGTCTACATTGAAATTTCAAACTCCCATCTTGAGTAAGTTGGAAATCAAGCATTTGACCTTCCCCAACTTTGCTTCTAATGGATGATAACATGGGATCTTCTAATTGCTTCTCTAGTATTTGTTGATGAAAATCAGATTGGACGTTCAATGATGCGAGCAACATCTTGGGATTTTGAATTTTTACATCAATGATAAGGTTGCAAAACTCTTCTAATAAGTTCCATTGCTTTACCATCAAATTTGCCAATTTACCATTTGATTTGCGGCTAAGTGCATCAACCACAACATTTGCTTTACCTTCTTGATAATGAATGGTACAATCATAATCCCTTAGCAATTTTATCCATCTCCTTTGCCTTATATTCAATTCCTTTTGAGTAAATATATATTTCAAACTTTTGTGATCAGTATATATTTCAAATGCTTGTCCATATAAATAATGCCTGTTGGTGTATATGCCTTAGGACCTAGTTTTGGTCAACTTATGTACTACTTGACATTGACATTGATATATCATTCTGGCATTGTCGTTATCATTGTTTGTCTACACCTGCGATTGTGTACTTACATGATAATGTCCCTAGAGACAGATTAGATCTGTGCTCAAATAATTGTCCCCAGTCGATGTACCTGAGTGGATATGAGACAGCTCTGGTACTTGAGAAACTGGTATGTGGGCTGGTTAGGCACGTGGTGCTAACGTTGACACATGGGTATATCATTGGAGGATATACTGGATAGACCCGCTATGAGGCTATGACTTGGTGTCATGAGTTATCCTCATAAGTGACAGGAGATGCATTGATCCCTTGACTTGAGGTCATTGATCATTCTATATGGTTAGGGACTTGCTTTGATGCAACCTAACACCTTGCCGTAGTTGGGAGGTCATAACGGTTGTCATTTAGCATGTCACGACCCATATGAGAAGGTCAATGGACAGACATAGGATTTGCCCCTTCCTTAGGGAAGTATGATATCCATGGAGCTCCTCTATGGTTCTATGACTGAGAGTGTATGGCCATACCCAGGTGAGAACCTGTTTTAGTCATAGCCATGTGATTGGATGAAAATAAGTGGTAACACACTTGTCCAATCGGATATCAGTTCGGCAAAGAGACTGTAATGCATCTGTACCTAGTTGCGATAATGGGGATGTCGATGTCGATATCCATTCCAATGACCTGGGTAGCAGCGATGCACTGCTAGGTGCCACTCACTGCTTGTGATGACCTTTGGTCAGCACTGCCAGCGTCAGAAGAACCTACAGGGTCGCACACCTTGATACTTGAGTTCTCGTATTGATCGGGAAGCCTTATGATCGAGTTATTGGATAACTCGGATCTAATTGGGAGATTTCATCAGTGCCAATGGGCCTAATGAGATGGAAGAATATTATTGGAGCCAAACTTCATTTTTGGCAGGTTGACCCGTATTTAACCATGGTTGGCCATATTTGGATTAGGGTTGCATTGGATTGGATCCAAGTGCTTGATCAACCCATGTAATGGAGTTTGGGCTAGCTCATTATCCAATGAGGCCCAATAATAAGTTGTCATGAAGAGAAGAAGGGCTAAAAGGGTATAATGGGGACAAAGCTTCTCCCCTAGGCGCCTATGGGCATAATGGGGAGAAGTGGCGCAATTTGCTTCATAAGGAAGCAATTAGCGCCTCCCCCTTAATCCCTTATGGAATGAATGCATCTATGGCATTACTTGGGGAACAAGGCAAAGCCTTGGCGCACAAAGAAAGACATGGGCACAAAAGGAATGGTTGAATGAGAATTATGGAAATGTCTTGGAGACTTTCCTTGTCTCAAACCTTCTCATCCTAGCCGCCCACTTGTCTTGATCCTAGCCTTTCATAAACCGCCTCTTGCCCTATAAAAGAGCACCTAGCCGAGCCCTCTAGAGAGTGATCAATCCTTGAAGGCGTGAACACAAGAAGAGGGGCGAGTGCTAGGAGCAGGGGCGCATCTTCCTTCTTCCATAGCCGAGAGTTTCTCCTTCCTTACCTCTTGGCGGCTTGGCTCTTTTTCTTTCTTCCCTTGGCGCATCTTTTCTCTTGGTGGCGCAAGTGAAGTAGAGCATCTCCCTAAGGCTTGGATCTTCTTCCCGAGGCTAGCACCGGGCGTGGAAGAAGAGAACTCAAGAGATCCGTGTGTGTGAGACTCCAGAGGGCGCACAGTTGGGCGCCTATATCGGCATCACTCCAAATCGCTCTTAAGGTATTTCCAAACTCATCGTGTCGACTCTCTTGCTTGCGATCTTCACTGGGTTTTTGGGACCGGCCTGTTTCGGGGACATTCTTCCGCTGTGCAATGTATGTATGTCTATGACTCTGAAAATTATAAAATGTCCCCGGGGTTTCCCAACAGTGGTATCAGAGTGACTTGCAAGACTCGAACGATGTTTTATGCTTTTCTTTCATGCTCACATGCCATATCTCTATTTTCGTAAATAGCATGATGCATGGCAAACGATTTTTCTAAGTAGGAAAAATTAGGGTTTCTTGTTTCTATCATCCTCTCAATCTCTTTTGGATTTTTGGACTACTTTTCTTGTTTGATTTAAAGATCAGAGGCGCACGTAATTTTGTCAAGTAGGACGGGCATTGTGTCTTCGGACTGGCCAAGTCTCTTGATCTGACAAAATTGCCAGCCGAAAGGATCTCTGAAATCATCATGAAAATAAATCGCAATAAACCAAAAGATTTGTGAGAAGAATATGAGAAAAAGAGACTAGTTTCATCAAAAAGTAAAATTTCAGATTTTATGTTTTTCATGAGCATGTAGAATTGCATGAGTAAATACCTTGATTGTGCATGATGTTGTGATCATTAGTCAAGCCCCCTTTGCATGCCTGCGATGTATCCTCGTGAGGCCTGCGTGCCGCTTTTCTTTTTTGCTTTTGACTAAGAAGAAGATTAGGGTGGCGCATGAACTTGGAACTTGGCGCATGCATACCCTGCTTAGTGGCGCAAATTAGGCATGGCCGAACCCTAGGGTTTGAGAGCTAGCTAATTTGGCTTCTTGCATTGTGGCGCATCCTCATTGGAGGAAGACCATGGCATTGGCCGAACCTATGGGGAACTTTTAAAAGTGTACCTCTAGGGCTTGAGAGCTAAACCATGAGAGAAGGACCTTAGAGCCAACCTTGAAGTTCAAGCTAGAGGTCGGCTAGTCTAGGTCTAGTTTTTGGGGCTTGAGTTCTAGGACAAGAGTTGAACCTATTTCATGGCATGGATTGGTTCAATGTCTTGAATAGGATATGATCACATCATTCTTTACTGCTTTTATTATTATCTGCAGAAGCATGCCTGAAATGTTTTATCGTTATGTTATCACCATAGGATTGCATGCCTGTAATGATAGACATAAGATAAAACTGAGATGATGAGACCTTAAACAAAAACCCTCAATTAAAATATCAAGTCTGGTAGCCTTCTAACGCGTAGCCCTCACTAAGCTATCGATCAGTGGAGTTATGAATTGTTTCCCACCCTCGTGGGACACACCCACTTATCTTTAGAAAGTGCGTGGTGGCAATGGTTTCCCCAGTCCAGTTTTAACCTGGGCGTGCCTTCGCAAGGAAACTCGTTGGCCCTGGGCATAACGGTTAGGAATGGACTTGACTAGAAGTTCACATGTGATGGGCACATGGTGAAAGTCTAGAGGCATCGTTGAGAGGTAAAGGTTTCATGTTGTATCCAGCCCTCGCTGGACATGAAATGCCCAGACTGTCTCAACAAGGGGAGTTGCTTGGAGCAACCGGCCGGTGCGCCCACCTTAGGAAACATGGGTTACTTTGTGCATCTCATCCCACCCTCGTGGGACGCGAAGCCTCATGTGAAATAAGGATCCCATCTCACTAGGAAGTCTTAAACTTCCCGATTGACTTTGTGGGTTGTCCATTCGAATTTAAAATAGTGGGAACAGTAATCATTTGAAACAAGTCCAGTTTAAATGATTCAAAGTAGTACTAATCTGTTCTTCTTGGGTGTTGTAGAACAATGGCTACGAACACTGGCGGATTATCACTGCGATCACTCCTTGATAAGGATAAGTTAGTTGGAACTAACTTTATGGACTGGCATCGGAACTTGAGGATAGTCCTCAAGCTCGAGAAGAAACTGTATGTCCTTGAACAGGCTCTTCCTGCAGCTCCTCCGCCTAATGCCCGAACGGCAGACAGAGATGCTTATAGAAAGCATCAGGATGACTCTTTGGAGGTTGCATGTCTTATGCTAGCCAGCATGGCACCTGAACTACAGGTGCAATATGAGGAGCAGAACGCTTTTCAGATGATCACTCGTCTGAAACAGATGTTCGAGGCTCAGGCTAGAACTGAGAGATTTGACACCGCCAAAGTAGTCTTTCGGTGCAAGTTGTCTGAGGGTGCACCAGTGAGACCCCATGTTCTCAAACTCATTTGGAATGTAGATCATCTCAGGAGACTAGGACACACCATAGACAACGAGCTGGTTGTGGATCTTATTCTGCATTCCCTGCCCCCTAGCTTCAGTCCATTTATTATTAACTTCAACATGAACCGGATTGAGTGCACACAGGAGGAATTGATGAATATGCTCCAAACAGCCGAGCGAGAGATGGGTAAGACCAAACCCAATTATGTTCTTTTGGTCCTTGCGACCAAGAAGATAAAGAAGAAGGGTAAGGCACATGCTAAGAGCAGTGCTAGAGGTCCTACCAAAGCACTGAAGAAAAAGGCAAAGAAGTCAAAGGACCAGAGGTGTTTTCACTGTGGCGAGCAGGGTCACTAGAGAAGGGACTGCAAGCAGCTTCAGAATGAGGAGAAGAAAGGCTTGGCCTTAACTTCTAGCTCAGGTATCTATGTTACGGAAGTCAATCTTTCTACTTCTATGTCATGGGTATTGGATACCGCATGTGGAGCTCATATTTGTACAAATATGCAGGGGCTCAAGAAAAGTAGATCGGTACGGCCTAGAGAGATTGACCTACGCGTTGGAAACGGGGCACAGGTTGCTGCTGTTGCTGTAGGTGTTTTGACTCTCTCCTTGCCTTATGGACTTCAATTAGAACTAGATAATTGCTTTTGTGTACCTTCACTTACTAAGAACATTGTATCCATTCCTTGCTTAGCAAGGAAAGGATTTAGATTTGAAATAAATAAGAACTCTTATTCTTTTTCATTTGCAAATATGTTCTATGGGAAGGGTACTTTGTGCAATGGTCTATATATCTTGGATATGGAAAGTTCTATTTGTAACATAAGTAATAAAAGGACCAAACTAAGTGGTTCAGTTGGTGCTTTCCTGTGGCACTGTCGATTAGCCCATATAAACAAGAATCGCATCCAACAACTCCATGCAAATGGATTGTTAGATTTAAGTTCCTTGGAGGAATTTGATACTTGTGAACCTTGTTTATTAGGGAAAATGACAAAGGCGCCCTTCACCAAGATTGGTGAGAGGGCAGAAGGTTTATTAGATCTCATACATACTGATGTGTGTGGGCCCTTCAATAAACAAGCCAGAGGAGGGTACAACTACTTCATTACCTTCACTGATGACTTCAGTAGGTATGGCTATGTCTACTTAATGAGACATAAATCTGAATCCTTTGAGAAATTCAAGGAGTTCAAGAATGAAGTAGAGAACCAGCTTGGAAGATCCATTAAAGCTCTTTGATCAGATCGAGGTGGAGAATACCTGAGCGGTGAGTTCTTTGACTATCTGAGAGAGTGTGGGATCATATCCCAACTCACTCCTCCTGGAACACCTCAATGGAATGGTGTGTCTGAAAGGAGAAATCAAACTTTATTGGATATGGTTCGATCTATGATGAGTCATGCAACTCTGCCTTCATCATTCTAGGGGCATGCACTAGAAACAGCTTCTCTGATACTGAATAATGTTCCATCTAAGAGTGTCTCCAAAATACCATACGAGATGTGGAGTGGGAGACGCCCTAATCTCACTTTTATCAAGATCTGGGGATGTGAGGCTTATGTCAAACGTCAGGATTCTAGCAAGCTAGAACCTAGATCTGATAAGTGTGTGTTTGTGGGGGTATCCTAAGGAAACTAAAAGATACTACTTCTATGTCCCAACTGAGAACAAAGTTTTTGTTGCTCGGGGTGCTGTCTTTCTAGAGAAAGAATTTCTTATGAAAGAAGTTAGTGGGAGGAAGTTTGACTTGGATGAGGTCCAAGTGCAAGCACAAGATAAAGAGATGGAATCTGAGCCACCTGCACCGGTTGCTAGGCAACCTGAGGTTCAGACACATGTCCCGCGTAGGTCTGGGAGAATTCGTCATGCACCTGAAAGGTATGGGTCGCTGCCGACCCAACACGATGGGATCTTTATCATTGAGGATGAACCCAGAACCTATGATGAGGCGGTCAGTGGACCGGACTCCGAGAGATGGCTTGGCGCCATGCAATCCGAGATGGATTCCATGTCGGCTAACCAAGTCTGGGATTTGGTTGAGCTGCATGATGGGGTAAAACCCATAGGGTGTAAATGGGTCTTCAAGAAGAAGACAGACATGGATGGCAAAATAGTCACCTATAAGGGTAGACTAGTGGCTAAAGGATTTAAATAAGTCCACGGGGTGGACTATGATAAAACCTTCTCGCCAGTTGCCATGATCAAATCCATTCGGATTCTGCTTGCTATAGCTGCATATCATGACTATGAGATATGGCAGATGGATGTGAAGACGGCGTTCCTTAACGGGAAGCTGACTGAGGATGTGTATATGTTACAACCTGATGGCTTCATCCATCCTGCAGAGGCTAATAAGGTCTGCAGGCTAAAGAGATCCATTTATGGATTAAAACAAGCATCTCGAAGTTGGAATCTTCGATTTGATGAAGCCGTGAGAGATTATGGCTTTATCAAAAGCGAAGATGACGCCTGTGTATACAGAAAATTCAGTGGGAGCTTGGTGATTTTTCTGGTCTTGTATGTTGATGACATACTGCTCATCGGAAATGACATCCCTAGTCTTCAAGCTGTGAAGACATGGTTGGGGAAGTGTTTCGAGATGAAAGACTTAGGGGAGGCCGCCTATATTCTAGGCATAAGGATCTACCGGGATAGATCCAAGAGGCTTCTGGCACTTGGTCAGAGTACCTACATTGATAAGGTACTGGAGAGGTTCTACATGGAGCAATCCAAGAAAAGATACCTTCTAGTGAGACATGACCTTACTCTCTCAAAGAGCCAGTGTCCTACAACACAGGCTGAGAGGGATGACATGAGTCGAATTCCTTATGCTTCGGCAGTAGGATCGATCATGTATGCAATGTTGTGTACTAGACCAGATGTGGCATATGCTGTGAGCATAACCAGCCGATACCAATCCAATCCAGGTCTGCAGAACTGGGTGGCTGTAAAGAACATCCTGAAGTATCTGAGAAGAACTAAGGATCTGTTCTTGGTCTATGGGGGATAGGAAGAGCTCAGTATGCAGGGCTATACTGACGCATCATTCCAGTCTGACCCTGACGACTTTAGATCGCAGGCCGGCTATGTGTTCAAGATAAATGGAGGCGCTGTCTGTTGGAAGAGCTTCAAGCAATCCACCATAGCAGATTCTACAACCGAGGCTGAGTATGTGGCTGCTTCTAAGGCAGCCAAGGAAGCCGTTTGGATAAGGAAGTTCTTATGTGATCTTCAAGTGGTACCTAGTGCAGTGGATCCCATTGAACTCTACTGTGACAACAATGGAGCAATTGCACAAGCCAAGGAACCACGGTCTCATCAAAGATCCAAACAAATACTCAGAAGATTTCACCTGATCAGAGAGATCATTGACAGAGGTGATGTCAAGATTAGCAGAGTAGACACAGAGAACAATCTGGCAGACCCATTGACAAAGGCTTTGGCGCAGCAGAAGCATGATGGTCACGCTAGAGATATGGGGTTGAGATTCCTCAACTTCTAGGTCTTAGTGCAGGTGGGAGATTGTTGGTGTATATGCCCTAGGACCTAGTTTTGGTCAACTTATGTACTACTTGACATTGACATTGATATATCATTCTGGCATTGTCGTTATCATTGTTTGTCTACACCTGCGATTGTGTACTTACATGATAATGTCCCTGGAGATAGATTAGATCTGTGCTCAAATAATTGTCCCCAGTCGATGTACCTGAGTGGATATGGGACAGCTCTGGTACTTGAGAGACTGGTATGTGGGCTGGTTAAGCACGTGGTGCTAACGCAGACACATGGGTATATCATTGGAGGATATACTGGATAGACCCGCTATGAGGCTATGACTTGGTGTCATGAGTTATCCTCATAAGTGACAGGAGATGCATTGATCCCTTCACTTGAGGTCATTGATCATTCTATATGGTTAGGGACTTGCTTTGATGCAACCTAACACCTTGCCGTAGTTGGCAGGTCATAACGGTTGTCATTGAGCATGTCACGACCCATATGAGAAGGTCAATGGACAGACATAGGATTTGCCCCTTCCTTAGGGAAGTATGATATCCATGGAGCTCCTCTATGGTTCTATGACTGAGAGTGTATGGCCATACCCAGGTGAGAACCTGTTTTAGTCATAGCCATGTGATTGGATGAAAACAAGTGGTGACACACTTGTCCAATCGGATATCAGTTCGGCAAAGAGACTGTAATGCATCTGTACCTAGTTGCGATGATGGGGATGTCGATGTCGATATCCATTCCAATGACCTGGGTAGCAGCGATGCACTGCTAGGTGCCACTCACTGCTTGTGATGACCTTTGGTCAGCACTGCCAGCGTCAGAAGAACCTACAGGGTCGCACACCTTGATACTTGAGTTCTTGTATTGATCGGGAAGCCTTATGATCGAGTTATTGGATAACTCGGATCTAATTGGGAGATTTCATCAGCGCCAATGGGCCTAAGGAGATGGAAGAATATTATTGGAGCCAAACTTCATTTTTGGCAGGTTGACCCGTATTTGACCATGGTTGGTCATATTTGGATTAGGGTTGCATTGGATTGGATCCAAGTGCTTGATCAACCCATGTAATGGAGTTTGGGCTAGCTCATTATCCAATGAGGCCCAATAATAAGTTGTCATGAAGAGAAGAAGGGCTAAAAGGGTATAATGGGGACAAAGCTATAACATTGCTTGGTATCATGTTTTCCTCCACAATTACTACATGTTGGATAGTTCTCTACTACTTGTCTTTTCATATCAGTTCTTCACAACTTTGCTCGGTTATTCTCTCCATCCCCAAACTCTGTCTTTTGCTTTTGGAAATTGGATCTGAACTTATCTCTTTTGTTTCTTAGCTCTTCCATCTCCTCCACATCCATCTCAACCATGATTGCTCGTTCAACAACTTCATCATAGGTTCTAAGCTTTAAAGCTGAAATGTAGGGGGGAGACATGTGTAACAATTCTACTGATTAAAACTAGAAAAAAGAATCAAAATTTAGAATGCAGCCAGAAAATACCAAATAGATTTCAGTGCTACAAAAATATCATTTACGAGAAGTTGTCATGTCTTTCGGACTGATCCATTGTAGCTTTAGTTGGATCAACTCATCCCTCTCGTAGAGCAAAGTGAGTTCTTCCTCGTGATGCCAAAGATCAAGATTTTGGTGGAGCCAATTGCTTAAAATACCTGCGAAAACAAACATATTCAGATTAGCGAACAGGAAGTTGAAGCAGGAAATTCATGGAGATCAGAAATAGGGAACACAAGGTTTGCGTCGATAAATCGACGCTCGAACGTGGATTGCTCGTTGGAGGATTTGGAAGCAAGGAGGAGACGAGGCGGCGTCGGTATCGTCAGAACATCGACGGTTGGTGGTGGGGCGAGGCGAGGGTGGCAACGCAGGCGGAGGCGGGGATGCGCTGTTCAGCAGAACAGGGGAGACGCGCGTGTGGAGCAGAGGTGGCCGCCGTTCGTCGGGTGGTGGCCGTTCGCCGAACCTGCTAAAACTGGAGGTTGGTATGGTTGTGGGGACGACGTGGCCTGAGTTTGAGGTCAAATGGTGGCCGGTCGGAGGAGGGCGACGAGGAAAGGTGGAGCTGGGGCGGAAGACTGGCGAAAACAGGGGAAATGCGAAAGAAGAACAGGGCGCGTCGCCGGATGGCCGGTAGTGCACGGATGCCGAAACTGCTACGACTGGGAGTTGATGAGGTTGTGGTGACGACGTGGCCGGAGTTTCGTGGTGGATGGTGGCCGGACGGAGGAGAACGGTGCTGGAAGACGGCACTAGGGCGGAAGGCTGGCGAGAACAGGGGATTCGAACGGACGTTCGATTCCGGTGATCGGACGGGAGGATTGGCGGATGCCGGCGGCTAGAGCTTCATCTTGGGGAGGAGGAGTGATGCCCGAAGTTTTGTGAGGATCAGACCGGCGGATCGTCGGCGGCGTGCTCACAATCTTTCGAAAATTTGGAAACTGGGAATACGTGGTTGTTTGATTTGGTTTCGTGAGGAAGAAGCTTGCAGAGAAGAAGGGAAGAGGGAGGGACTCAGCCCTAGAAGGAGGTGAGAGGAAGGATAGGCGACACAAGCGCCTCAGAGGAGGAGAAGATCGGAGACATCCGATTGAGGACAAAAAATCATTTCCATTCAACGAATTCTGCGTTTACAAGGTTGAAGCTTTGATACATATAGGAGAACTTTAGAGACGTTGCAGGGAGAGACGTTGCTATTTCCTTCCACAGTAGCAGAGAGACGTTGGAGAGATGTGAACGTTGCAGCTTCCATCTTGAGCAGCAAGGGGGGAAACGTTGAAGATTTCCTTCGTTGCAGCTTCCATATTTGCAGCGTTGAGTGTTGATTGAAGTTGACACTGGCTGGCGTGTCACGAGAGCTTTAGCTGGCTGACGCATGATTTGTTTGGTTTGCCGTTGATGCAGGTCACGTTTTGGAATTGATTCCCGCAACTTATTGAGCTTGAATGTCTTGAGTTTATTGAGTGGTTGAAGTAGTCCTCTACTAATTATTGAGCTAGCTTTATAAGTGAGTTTGCTAGCTTATTCGCAAGACTCTGAGCCTTTGTGTATGGCAATCGTAAACTCCACTTATACCGTCGTGGTTTGTGGTCTCTGCCCCCATCATGAAAGTTTACCTCGAATACTTGGTCTTAACCCCCTTTCAAACCTCTTTGCCCTTCTAACTTCATTTTCAAACCTCTTTGCCCTTCTAACTTCATTTTCAACTAGATGTGGGGCAAATCTGGCCAATTCAGAAAAATTTGCATCATACTGTGCAACTGAAAGTTTTCCTTGTATCAAGTTTATAAATTCCATCTCTTTTTGATCTCTCACACATTCTGGAAAATACTTTTCATGGAATTTATTTTGAAAGACTTCCAAAGTTATTGTTTCTTGCTTTGCTTCTGCTACTCTCTTAATCATTTTCCACCAGTGCTCAGCTTCTCCATCCAACATAAACGAGGCATAAGACACTTTATGTATATCTGAACATGGGAACACATCAAATATCTTTTCGATCTGCATCATTGTTTTGATCCGCAAGTGCATGGATACTCGAAGTAATAAAGAAAGTATCGAATCCACAGGGACCTACGTTGTCGAATACTAAATAACTGATTTCTTACTATCTAGGCTAATCAAAGTAGTGAGAATATAAATTAGGAGCTAAAAATGGAATTATCAGAGAGAAAAGCTGGGACTAGGGTTTCATTCACTTTAACTTTTATGAGCTAGATATGAATAAGGATTTCGTCAGTTCAAATTTATCATGATGAAGATGTAATTTACTAAATAAAAGGGTTGTTTCACTTTCGTGCAAACAACCGCACAGGGATTTATCCTCGCTTTTGCGCAAGATTCTTCTCAATGCTGAAGATAAGTAAATCATCAAACAATGATTTCAAGGATCACTTTCGTGCATCCGAATTCAATGTTGATAATCTCTAGTGGAGATTCAAGGATCACTTTCGTGCATCCGAGTCTCAAAACTAGTTTTACTCATGGATCCCCAACGTTCCGATCCTTGCTTCCGCACAAGATCTCCACGTTTGACAAATAGACTCAATGTATAGGCTCTTATTATAATTATGGCAATTAATCTACTAGAACAGATCAAATTAGATCTAACCTAAGGAAGAGATCCTAACATGCAATTCTAGGGTTCCAAATTCTCAAGCAATTACCTTTCGGTCTCAAGCGAAAATTCTAAGAATATAATTAGTAACATGAACTTATAGAGAGTCTAAGTACAATTATCACATCAGCAAAATCATCATGGTAATATTAAACTCAACGAAATAGTAAAAATAGTCATCTAGTCATTGGAAATCAAGTGAATTACTCCCCCATGTCCCAAAAGTAGTTTAAGCTATCATCATGAAGGAATTACAATAGATCATGGTTTCAGAGGATCGAAAATCGAAGTAAAAGAGAAGTTTAGAAAATACAGCACGGCTGTGAAGTATTTCACAGCCGTAATTTGCAAGAACCGTCGATGAATAGTGCCTGCGACTCCTTTTTCTTCGATTTCTCTTCCAATCGATCTCCTTTCGGTCTGAAACTTCTGGAATGTTGTCTCCTCCTTCAGATGAAGCTTCAGTACGAAAATTATGGCCGGAGAACGTCTGGATTGAGCGCGGCGGTGAAACCCTAGGCGGCGGCGTGGATCGCAATTTCTCCCTCGACAGTCAATGAAATTTGGGGCTTTTGGTCTCTCCATAATCCTCTCCTGAAAAGCTCTCTTTTTTCTTCTTACGATATCCAATTTAGTGTTCTGGATCGCCCGCAATCCTCTCCGCAAAAATTGGGCATTGAAGTTGACCTAGGCGTCGCATTCAGAACAGGAATTACGGCAGTGGAAATGTTTACGACTCTTCTATTCTGATGTCGTCCGGGAATTATGGCACCGTAATCTAGTTTACGGTAGTGCCATAAAATCGGTTGAACTCTCTGTTCGCGAACGTCTGGAAATTACGGCACGTGTAGTTTCTTACGGTAGTGCCGTAAAATCGGGCGAAGTTTCTATTCTAAAGCGCTCCGAAATACGGTACTGTAATATTGCTTACGGCGGTGTCGTAAAATCAAAAAAACTTTATGTTCGGAAATTCTTCAAAATACAGCAGGGCTCGGATTTTACAGTACTGTCTGGAATTACGGTATCGTAAAATAGATTATGGCACTGCCATAATTTACTGACTTGCTCCATTTTGCGTGAAATTTCTTGGGTGATCTCCTTCTTGGGTCAGTGTAATAGAACTCATGTCTTTTTAGTAATGGGAATCTTTACCAAAGATAGCGGAGTTAATGTGAATAGATTCCCCTCATTTCTTTTTAGACTTCAACCCATGTCGTTCGGTACCACTATCAATTTTACACAGTGCCAAGAAGGGGAGTCTCTCACTATTTTTGTGAATTTTGGATTCTTTTTCCCAACAAATAGTAAAATAAACAAAACCTCAATTAGACTAGTCAATCAATATCAATTCAAGTATTCATACTCATATGCTGATTTTATTCAAGAAGTAGTTTCACTTTTAAATCAAATGTTCAAACAACATATCTCCCTAAAATCTTACTCCTCAACCAATGAAGAATTTCAAAAGTAGATATGTATAAGAGAAATAAATATGACATGATAGGTCTTATTCTAGTCTCAATTTTGGATTCACTCATCAACATCAAACATCAATCAAGTCATATACAATAATCCCAAAGGTAGATCAAGGCCACAAATCAATCATCTAAATCAAAAGATTATCATGTAGATGGAGTAGTGGTGGTAGACACAAAAACATGAGTCAATGGTGAAACCCAAAAGGTGAACGGGAGAGGATACTTACAAAATTTTATCAACTTTTTTGTGTCGAGTTTTCTTTTTCTTCTCTTCTTTGTGCTTCTTTTTCAGAAATAAAAATTAATTATAAGATAAAACTAAGATAAAAGTAAATAAAAGGAAGTGAACTAAAGTTAGAAAGCTTGGGTTGCCTCCTAAGAAGCGCTAATTTAAAAGTCTTTAGCATGACCCTTTAACACTCAGACCTGATCGTGGTTCATCTAAATAGAAACTCTCTTCTTCTTGATAATAATGCTTAAGTCTCTGACCATTAACCTTGAATTCTCCTGTTTCTTCACTCCATACATCCACGGCTCCGTAAGGATAAGCTTTCTTTACCTGAAAAGGACCAGACCATCGAGACTTATGTTTTCTAGGAAAAAGTCTCAATCTAGAATTGAATAAAAGAACAAAGTCACCTGATTGGAAATCTCTCCTGAAAATATGTCAATCGTGCCATCTTTTTGTCCTCTCCTTGTAAATTTTTGCATTCTCATATGCAGAGAGTCTAATCTCATCTAGCTCATTCAATTGCAATTTCCGTTTTTCCCCCGCACTCTTTAAATCGAAATTCAGCATCTTGATTGCCCAGTATGCATTGTGTTCAAGTTCCACAGGCAGGTGACATGATTTTACATAAATCAATGGAAACGGAGACATACCTATTGGTGTTTTGAAAGCAGTTCGGTATGCCCACAAGGCATCATCAAGTTTGAATGCCCAATCTTTCCTAGTGCTTGACACGATCTTCTCTAGAATTCCCTTGATTTCTCTGTTTGATATTTCCACTTGTCCACTTGTTTGAGGATGGTAAGGTGTTTCCACTCTATGATTCACTCCATATTTTCTGAGTAAGGCTGAAAATTTGTGTTCTATGAAATGTGATCCTCCATCACTAATTACTACTCGCGGGGTCCCATACCGTGGAAATATGATCTTTTTGAAAAATTTAGCAACAACTCTTGAATCATTGGTTGGTGAAGCAAGAACTTCAACCCATTTTGAAACATAGTCAACTGCTACCAGAATGTACTTGTTACCTCCTGAAGATGGGAAAGGTCCCATAAAGTCTATCCCCCAAACATCAAATATTTCAACTTCAAGAATGTTGGACATGAAGGTGAACCTTGCGAATAAGCATCATACCAGATCATTATAGCAGCGGAAAAACAAGGTTACCAAGAGGATCGCATGTAGAAGATATGATCAACCTTATAAAACAAACTTGCATGAAACAAGCGTGAGGGTGTTACCATGGCCATGAGAGGCGACTTGGAAGATGAAAGGGCGAGCGGCTCTTCTCCAAAGAAGTCGCACACAAGAAGACGATGGCTACTTCCTTGTACTCTTTGTGCTAGCAAAGCCACTCGGAGTCCTTGATCGTGTGAAGAGATGTTTTCTTCCTTTTTCTGGCCGAACTCCCTCTCTTGGCGTGGGGACAACTAAAGACGAGAGCTTGAGGAGCAAGAGGCGAGAGAGATGTAGAGGCGTTCTCACGTTCGAAAACGTGGGGGGGTTTTCCAACAAGGAAAACGGCTTCTAAAAATAGTAAGCATTAACTCCTCATTTTACTCCCCTTGAAGCCTTCAACCGAAACTCCTCTCCCCTTTGAACCATACGTTCACATAAGTGAATCGGTTCAATTCCATTTGGTTCAAGGACCAAATCAAATCCAGCCATGGTCTAGATCTCTTTGAACCTCATGGTTCAAGATCTAACCACACATCTCAATGAACCTCTTGATCTCTACGATCAAACATAAATTCTCCCGATCGAAGCTTACCGACCACATGCCCTAATCAATCAAACATGATCAGACTAGATCTCACTTCCAATCAGAGATTAAATTGCTTCAAACTGAACTAGAACAATTCAGTCCACATGATCTGACATAAGTAAGCCATATCATCAAATTGTGCGACCCTAAGGGTTTCCTTCAATGTCGGTAACGATAACTTACATTATCACAACCAGAGAGGGGTATCTAGCAACACATCACTGTCTCCAGATATGAAGGAAAGAGTCTTCCAAGACTACTCCCAAACCACAGCACAAGTGTGAATCCAATTCACTCAGTATACATGTTCCCTTTGCCACTGGACGTTCTCATTGGACAAGCCTGTCAAGCTTGTAATTCCAACATGATGAGAATGGTTAGATTAGATGAACATAGTCATCTGGGTATGGCCATACACTTTCTCAACCATCTCATCCAGGGGGGTCCCTTTAGAACATCACTCTCCAACTATGAGAGGCAATCCTATATCTATCACTAGTGTCCTAACATGATTCATGCCCACTATCCAAGATAATCTGTAACCATTATCTTTCAAATGATATTGAACTATCTCAATATAATGTCAATCATCACTTAGAAATACAAGTGATCTCAAGTCAGAGGGAATATACCACTTGCTTGCTTATAAGGATTTATTCACATTGTGACAAACAATTGAACATCCTAAGTAGGGTCTGTCCAGTACATCCCATGCACCTATGTGTCTAAATCTTATTCCATACTCGAAGCATCCTATAAGATTAGAACACATATTAGTCTCAATCATACCAAGGCTGTCTCATGTTCACCATGATATCTCGACTAAGGACAACACTGAATGTCAGCAAAGCTGAACATCATTGAGACATTACTCAGAGGTATACATATAACAGCAGATAATGCAACAATCTGAAAAACAACAATTGCCTTTATAAACATATACAGTTTATACATGATACTGATAACATCCCAAGGCCTCAAACATTAGCCTTAAGGGCATACCCCAACAATCTCCCACTTGCACTTAAACTAATGGTTGAGAAATCTCAAACCCATATTATTACAGTGCTTTTCTTGCTTCTACTGCGCCAGAGGCTTTGTAAGCGGGTCAGCTAGATTGTCATCTGTATGTACCTTGCAGATCTTGATCTCTCCTCGATCTATGATCTCACGGATCAAATGAAACCTTCTCTGTATGTGCTTGGACTTCTGGTGTGACCGTGGTTCCTTTGCTTGTGCAATCGCTCCAGTGTTATCATAGAAGATAACCAATGGATCTGCACTCGAAGGAACAACACCAAGTTCCTGAACGAACTTACGAATCCATACTGCCTCCTTAGATGCTTCTGAGGCTGCAACATACTCGGCTTCTGTTATGGAATCAGCAACAATTGATTGTTTGAAACTCTTCCACACCACTGCTCCGCCATTCAAGCTAAAAACATAGCCTGATTGCGATCGGAAATCATCTTGGTCAGATTGGAACGAAGCGTCAGTATATCCTTCAATACTGAGTTCTTCCTGACCTCCATATATCAAGAACATATCTTTGGTTCTCCGAAGATATTTCAAAATGTTCTTGACTGCAATCCAGTGTGTCTTCCCTGGATTACTTTGGAAACGACTGGTCACGCTTAACCCGTAAGCGACGTCTGGTCGAGTACATAACATCGCATACATGATGGACCCAATAGCCGAAGCATAAGGCGTATTGTCCATCTCATCTTTCTCAGACTGTGTCTGAGGACACTGGCTCTTGGAAAGATTCAGACCATGTCTGACTGGAAGATATCCTCTTTTAGAATTTTTTAAATGCAATCTCTCCAGGACCTTATTGATGTAAGTACTCTGGCATAGCCCGAGAAGCCTATTAGATCTATCTCTGTAGATCTCCACACCTAATACATAGGCTGCTTCTCCCAAATCTTTTATCTGGAAATATTTTCTTAACCATGCTATGACTGCATGCAGTTCAGGAATATCGTTTCCAATGATTAAGATATCATCGACGTAGAGGACTAGGAAAGTAATCACGCTCCCACTAAACCTTTTATATACACACGGGTCATCTTCATTTTTGATGAAACCAAATTCACAAACTGATTCATCAAAACGAATATTCCAGCTCCTTGATGCTTGTTTTAGTCCATAAATGGACTTCTTTAATTTGCATATTTTATGACGTTCTGATGGATTGATGAAACCTTCAGGCTGTGTCATATACACATCCTCTTCCAGTTTTCCATTAAGGAAAGCGGTCTTCACATCCATTTGCCAGATCTCATAATCATAATATGCAGCTATCGCGAGAATAATCCGAATGGACTTGAACATGGCTACAGGAGAGAAAGTTTCATCATAATCTATCCCGTAGATTTGTTTGAAACCTTTCGCAACTAGCCTGCCCTTGTAGGTAACTATGTTACCATCCATGTCTTTCTTCTTTTTGAAGATCCACTTACAGCCTATAGGGATTACTCCCGAAGGCGGATCAACCAAATCCCAGTCGTGGTTTTCCGACATGGAGTCCATCTCGGTTCGCATAGCTTCAAACCATCTAGCTGACTCCGGTCCACTGACCGCATCCGCATAAGTGAGGGGTTCATCATTGACGATGTAGACTTCGTCATAGCGCTCAGGCTGACGACGGATCCTTCCCGATCTACGCGGTTCCCGTGATATCTGAGCATCTGGTTGAACATCAACCTGATCTATTGGCTCAGGCTCATCCAACTGTGCTTGACTACTTTGTCCCACTTCTGGAACCTCATCCAGCTTTATTTCTCCCCACTGGGCTCTTGCAGAAGAAATTCCTTCTCAAGAAAAATAGCCGTTCGAGCAACAAATACTTTGTTCTCTTTGGGATAGTAGAAATAATAACCCTTAGTTTCTTTAGGGTAACCGACAAAGATACATTTATCTGATCTGCTCTCCAGTTTCCCAGAGGCGAGCTTTTTGACATAAGCCTCGCAACCCCAGATTTTGATAAATGTCAAGCTCGGCTGTTTCCCATACCATAACTCATATGGTGTCTTTGAAACGGCCTTGGATGGCACTCGGTTTAGCACCTTTGCAGCTGTTTCCAGTGCAAATCCCCAAAAGGAGTAAGGTAGAGTAACCTGACTCATCATTGAACGAACCATATCCAATAGGCTTCTATTTCTCCTCTCGGACACACCATTCCATTGCGGTGTTCCTGGCGGAGTGAGCTGTGAGATAATCCCACACTCCTTCAGATAGTCAGTAAACTCACGACTCAAGTATTCCCCACCTCGATCTGAACGAAGTGCCTTGATATTTCGGCCTAACTAATTTTGTACTTCATTTTTGAACTCTTTGAACTTGTCAAAAGATTCACTCTTATGTCTCATTAAATAGACATAACCATACCTACTGAAATCATCAGTAAAAGTAATGAAGTATAAATAGCCACCTCTGGCATGTTTACTAAAAGGCCCACACACATCACTGTGAATAAGGTCAAGTAAACCTGAAGCCCTTTGACCTTTATTAGAAAAAGGAGTCTTCGTCATTTTACCCATTAAACAAGCTTTGCATGTATCAAGCTCATCACAGGAGAATGATCCCAGCAGTCCATGATCATGCAACCGCTTAATGCGCTTCTTGTTAATATGGCCTAAACGACTATGCCAAAGCAAGGTGCTGTCATCAGCATACTTGGCTTTCTTGTTGTCAATTTGTTGTACAGAACATTCCATGTCCAACATGAATAACCCATTGTTAATCGACCCGGTAGCATAAACAATATTATCAAACGAAATACAACACTTTAAAGTTTTGCATTGAAAAGAAAAACCTTTCCTGACAAGAGTAGGAATAGAGATAATATTCTTTGTTATGCTCGGTACGAAATAACAATTGTCAAGTTCTAATACAAAACCAGATGGTAAAGAGATGTGATATTCTCCTACAGCAACAGCAGCAACCCGTGCCCCGTTTCCAACTCGTAGGTCCACCTCATGCTGTCCCACCTATCTTCTTCTCTTGAGTTCCTGGGCATTTGAACAAATGTGAACTCCACATGCAGTGTCCAACACCCATGAAATAGAAGAAGCTACCATGACTTCAGTCACATAAATACCTGAGCCAGAAGTGAAAGGCTTGCTACCCTTCTTCTCTCCTTGGAGCGCTTTACAGTCCTTCTTCTAGTGACCCAGCTGGCCATAGTGGAAACATCTGTTGTCCTTTGACCGCTTCACCTTTTGTTTCAAAGCCTTGTTGTAGCTCTTGATAGGGGTTTTGCCCTTCTTCCCCTTCTTCTTATTCCTTGAAGGAACCATCAAGACAGAGGATGAAGGCTTTCCCTTCTCAAGAGTCTGCTCTGTGGTGCAGAGCATGTTCAGTAACTCTGCCGGAGTACAGTCGATCTTGTTCATATTAAAATTAATGATGAACGGATCGAAAGAGGCCGGGAGAGACTGCAGGATAATGTCTACAACAAGTTCCTGATTGATGGTGTGTCCCAGTTTCTCTAGAGCCTCCTTGTACCCAATCATCTTGAGTACGTGAGCTCCCACTGGACTGCCTTCAGTCAGTTTGCTATGAAAGAAAAGTTTCGTCAAGTTATAGCGTTCTGTCCTTGCCTGTGCAGCATATAGCATCTTGAGATTTGCTATAATATCAATAGCAGACAAATCCTCATGCTGACGCTGGAGCTCTGGCGTCATTGACGCAAGCATAAGGCAAGCGACATCAGTACTATCACTGACGTGCTTCTCATAAGCATCCCGAACCGCCCTTGCGGCGTTCGCAGCAGGTTGAGCCGGTATTGCCGACTCAAGGACATACAGCTTCCTCTCAGCCTTAAGCACAATCTTAAGCTGTCTATACCAGTCTGAAAAGTTTGGCCCAGCAAACTTCTCCTTTTCCAATATGGATCGCAAATTGAGCCCTGTGGTGTTCGTTGCTGCAGGAATCTACAACATTGCAAGAACAATAAGGTCAATATCCATGTTAGAATCAATCCAGGACTTAAGAGTGATTCTTTTCTCACTATTTTATCTGACTGAAAAATCCAATAAAACAGCCCGAAAGAGTGAAACTCTTTTAGTGAGATGGGATCCAGATTTCATACTTGATCTCCGCGTCCCGCTCAGGCGAGATAAGATGCACAGAGAGTTCAAGCACTAATCACTGGTAGGCTATCCATGCCAATCGCCAACCCGTGCGATTCCCCTTCATCTAGGCAATCCAGAAGACTGCGCCAACTGAGTTGGTACAACACAGTTTCTGATTCCTAAGATGGCTGCCTCCATATAGCTATCATATGCTCAATATGTAGCCCATATGGTCAAGCTGACCTGATCTACTCCCTGGACCACCACGTGCTGAGCAACGAGAAGGGATAAATCTCTACTCTGTAGCATGTAGGTGTAATCACACACCGTCTGAAGATAGCTGGGCGTGCCCACTGAGTGGGTACAACACGGCCCCAACGATAGTCAGAACAGTGAGGTTTCACATCAGAAGGCTTTCGAGCTTGATATTTCGTTGGATTTTAATGGTCCATTTTATCTTCTTACTATCATGCAAGATCTATGGTGATAGCAGAAGAATAAACATGCTTGTGCTAAAACAATAAGTAGAAAGCACAATTATCTTATGTGGTAAACGCCCATAAAAGCCTAAGTAAAACCCTAGTTTGACATGAGTCTTCACTTGAGCTCTTTATGGGTCTTTTATACTTCATTTGGCCCAGCCCGGGCCCAAATGCCATCTGCAGTCCAAATGCGCTCCAGGCAGTGTGCGCCTGTACTAGAGTCGAACTCTAGACCTCCCACCTGGTGAAGCCACTGACTGCAAGCGCCTCTGCCATGTGTGCTCTGTGCTCATGTCTAATCAAATTACATTTTAATCTATCTAGACATGGTTTGACTCGCAGGTCAATATACATTTTTCATAAATTAAAGTGTGATTCGCAGATCACAGTAAAATTTATTTAAATTCCAGGCACGCAGGCCCCAGCAGAGCACACCAAAATTAAGGGCAGCCCACATAAGATTAAATAAACATTCATTGAACATGTTAAACATGCATCCATGTGATCCAAACAGAAAATAAAATTTTGAAATACCCATGGCATCAATTTTATTTCCTTATGTGCCCTACTACCTTACAACGGTCCATTAACAGGCATCCACTCATCAGACCAAGTCAGACCCACTGCCCTTGCATGCACCCAGTCATAACTGACTTGCGTCGACCTGATGGTCAACTATGCATGCCTTAAGGGCTGAACGTCCCACATGATTTCTGGCAAGCGGGTATGACCCCGGGCCTAAATCATGATCGTTCACTAGGCGCCTCAATCAGACATCGCTACACGCCCTTCTGCAGTCGACCTATAGCCACCTGTATTGCTTGCGCACAGGTGCTATCTGTCCGACCCATCTAGGCTGTCAGATGGTCTGATTAGGCTGTTGGGTCCAGACTTTGACTAATGACTTCAACCCTATTAACCCGTCTAAGAGTTTAAAGCAGGCGCTTAGATAGATCTAAATGAGGGGGCGTGCATGAAGCAAATTTTTGTTTGAAAAACATCTATGAAACATGCGCAAACTTTAAACAACATGGATACATGCGCAAACACAATATGTAATCTTTTCATCAAGTAAGCGCATGTGAACATGTAGAAGATCTATCCTATAAATCAAATATGGATCACATCAAGGCAATCATATGCAACAAGTCAAAATAAACCTTGCTCTGATACCAATTGAAGGTGAACCTTGCGAATAAGCATCATACCAGATCATTATAGCAGCGGAAAAACAAGGTTACCAAGAGGATCGCATGTAGAAGATATGATCAACCTTATAAAACAAACTTGCATGAAACAAGCGTGAGGGTGTTACCATGGCCATGAGAGGCGACTTGGAAGATGAAAGAGTGAGCGGCTCTTCTCCAAAGAAGTCGCACACAAGAAGACGATGGCTACTTCCTTGTACTCTTTGTGCTAGCAAAGCCACTCGGAGTCCTTGATCGTGTGAAGAGATGTTTTCTTCCTTTTTCTGGCCGAACTCCCTCTCTTGGCGTGGGGACAACCAAAGACGAGAGCTTTAGGAGCAAGAGGCGAGAGAGACGTAGAGGCGTTCTCACGTTCGAAAACGTGGGGGGGTTTTCCAACAAGGAAAACGGCTTCTAAAAATAGTAAGCATTAACTCCTCATTTTACTCCCCTTGAAGCCTTCAACCGAAACTCCTCTCCCCTTTGAACCATACGTTCACATAAGTGAACCGGTTCAATTCCATTTGGTTCAAGGACCAAATCAAATCCAGCCATGGTCTAGATCTCTTTGAACCTCATGGTTCAAGATCTAACCACACATCTCAATGAACCTCTTGATCTCTACGATCAAACATCAATTCTCCCGATCGAAGCTTACCGACCACATGCCCTAATCAATCAAACATGATCAGACTAGATCTCACTTCCAATCAGAGATTAAATTGCTTCAAACTGAACCAGAACAATTCAGTCCACACGATCTGACATAAGTAAGCCATATCATCAAATTGTGCGACCCTAAGGGTTTCCTTCAATGTCGGTAACGATAACTTACATTATCACAACCAGAGAGGGGTATCTAGCAACACATCACTGTCTCCCGATATGAAGGAAAGAGTCTTCCAAGACTACTCCCAAACCACAGCACAAGTGTGAATCCAATTCACTCAGTATACATGTTCCCTTTGCCACTAGACGTTCTCATTGGACAAGCCTGTCAAGCTTGTAATTCCAACATGATGAGAATGGTTAGATCAGATGAACATAGTCATCTGGGTATGGCCATACACTTTCTCAACCATCTCATCCAGGGGGGCCCCTTTAGAACATCACTCTCCAACTAGGAGAGGCAATCCTATATCTATCACTAGTGTCCTAACATGATTCATGCCCACTATCCAAGATAATCTGTAACCATTATCTTTCAAATGATATTGAACTATCTCAATATAATGTCAATCATCACTTAGAAATACAAGTGATCTCAAGTCAGAGGTTATATACCACTTGCTTGCTTATAAGGATTTATTCACATTGTGACAAACAATTGAACATCCTAAGTAGGGTCTGTCCAGTACATCCCATGCACCTATGTGTCTAAATCTTATTCCATACTCGAAGCATCCTATAAGATTAGAACACATATTAGTCTCAATCATACCAAGGCTGTCTCATGTTCACCATGATATCTCGACTAAGGACAACACTGAATGTCAGCAAAGCTGAACATCATTGAGACATTACTCAGAGGTATACATATAACAGCAGATAATGCAACAATCTGAATAACAACAATTGCCTTTATAAACATATACAGTTTATACATGATACTGATAACATCCCAAGGCCTCAAACATTAGCCTTAAGGGCATACCCCAACAGGACAGTGGCATCCCATGTTTTCTACTAATGTTCCCCGTTCTTTGACATCTATCACAAGATAACACAATGTTTCTAGCATCTTTGAAAATGGTAGGCCAATAAAATCCTGATTGTAACACTTTATAAGCAGTCTTTTCAGTACCGGCATGACCACCATAAGAGGATCCATGACATTGGCACAAAATATCTGTGACTTCTTCTTTAGGTACACATCTTCTAAAAATACCGTATGTACATCTTCTAAACACATAAGGCTCATCCCAAAAATAGTGTTTTACCTCAGCTAAGAACTTCTTCCTTTTTTGGTCATTCAAATCAGGAGGAAAAACATTAGCAACAAGGTAATTTACTATATCAGCATACCAGGGATCTCTGATCTGTTCAATGGTTAAAAGCCGTTCTTCAGGGAAGGAATCATTGATCTCATTATTCTTTTCAGTGTCTACCATTATTCTTGACAGATGATCTACAACAAGGTTTTCTGATCCCTTTTTGTCTTTAATCTCCAAATCAAATTCTTGCAGAAGTAAAATCCATCTGCGTAATCGTGGTTTGCTGTCTTTTTTCTGCATTTAGTATTTCACAGCTGCATGGTCAGTGTACAACCACTTTGGAGTTAATTAAGTATGACCTAAATTTATCAAAAGCAAATACTATGGCCAATAGTTCTTTCTCAGTTGGGGTGTAATTTTTCTGTGTCTCATCCAAAGTCTTGCTGGCATAGTGAATAACATGAGGTTTCTTATCTTTTCTCTGTCCCAAGACTGCTCCCACTGCATAATCACTGGCGTCGCACATGAGTTCAAAGGGCAAGTACCAATCTGGGGGCTGGATGATGGGTGCTGAAACCAAAGCTTTCTTTAACTCGTAAAAAGCAAACAGGCATTTCTCATCAAAGCAGAATTTGGTGTCTTTACAAAGTAAATCAGTTAAATGTTTAGCAAGTTTAGAGAAGTCCCTGATGAATCTCCTGTAAAACCCTGCATGTCCCAAAAAGCTCCTGATCTCCTTGACAGTGGTGGGTGGTGCTAACTTCTCAATCACTTCTATCTTGGCCTTGTCCACTTCAATCCCCCTCTCTGAAACAAGATGGCCCAAAACTATCCCCTGTCTAACCATAAAGTGACACTTTTCCTAATTCAAGACAAGGTTAGTCTCTTCGCATCTCCGTAAAACTCTAGAGAGATTAGCTAAACAGTCATCAAAAGAGAAACCATAGACAGAGAAATCATCCATAAAAACATCCATGAAGTCTTCAATAAATTTAGAAAAAATTGCTATCATACACCTTTGAAAAGTGGCAGGTGAATTGCATAAACCAAAGGGCATTCTTCTATAAGCAAAAGTACCATAGGGACATGTAAAAGTGGTTTTATCCTGATCATCAGGATGAATAGGAATCTGAAAAAATCCGGAATACCCATCAAGAAAACAAAAGTGAGAGTGTTTGGCAAGTCTCTCCACCATTTGATCAACGAAAGGTAAGGGGAAATGATCTTTCCTAGTGGCAACATTTAATTTTCTATAATCGATACACATACGCCAACTAGTGACATTTCTAACAGGTATCAATTCATTATCTTTATTTTTCATTACAGTGACACCTCCCTTCTTTGGGACATAGTGTACAGGACTCACCCACTTACTATCTGAGATAGGGTAGATAATACCTTCATCTAGCAAATTTAGTACTTCCTTCTTCACCACTTCCTTCATAGACGGGTTGAGCCTTTTCTGAAAATCTACATGCGGTTTGTGCTCATCCTCCATGTGAATCCTGTGCATACAAAAAGAAGGATTAATCCCTTTTAAGTCATCAATGGAATACCCAATTACCTTTCTATGAATTCTTAGCTCCATCAAGAGTAGATCAGTTTCCCTGGCATCTAATTTAGCATCCACAATCACAGGGTAGGTGGAGTTAGGACCAAGAAATTCATATCTAAGATTATCAAGTAAAACTTTCAACTCAACTTTAGGGATCTTTTCTGATGCAGGGGGGAAGCATGCAACTTGGGCTAGCATGAAAAATATATTTGAGATAAAAAAAAAGCTAGCATGCAAGATTACTATGGGGTTTTCAAAAATACTTGTTTTTGGTATTTTATGATAAAAACCGAATTATGCTTGTATAAAAACTACATTACACTAAACATGTGATCTAACGCTAAACATGCAACTAACATTAGGCTAACATTAAGCATGCGATTCTAAAGACTAAGCAAACCTATGACTAAACATGCATTTCTATAACATTAAGACAATATTGTAAAGAAGCGCTCACCGTGCGATCCTTGAGAATAGAAGGATCGTCCTTCCCGATCTTCAATGGTCCTACTCTGATGGAAGGAATTGCTTCATTACAAACACACCAACACAACAAACTCACACATGCGTGAGCATCAAATAAAATTTAAAGTCCAAGTCCTTTACAATGACGAAATCAAAAGGGGAGGTTAAGCCTCCAAGTTCCTCTTGCCTAAACAATAATAAGACTATTCTAAAGATGGGAAGAGGAAAGCTTGCATCAACATGAGTTCATGTGGCCATGTGGTCCTTCAAATCCTTGCGCCATCTTCCTAGAAAACAAAGAACAAGGTGTAGTAAGATGCTCAAACAAACAAGGTGTTATGAAAGAAGCACTATCATTAGAGGATTATAATACTTAGCTTGCTTTTCTTTGGAGGCCGAGAGTCACAAGAAGTCCTTTAGAAGAGGTTGCGCCACTAAGGTTTTAAGATGAAGGAGGTGCGCCACAAGAGATTGGAGAAGATGGAGAGGTGCCAAAGTGGATGATGAAGTCCTTTGAAGAGGAGATGCGCCACTTGTTGAGATGATGATGGAGATGCGCCACAAGAGGTTGAAGAAGATGGAGGTGCACCCCTTGTTGGTTGAAGAAGATGATCCAAGCGCCAAGTTGATGGAGATGTCTTTGTAGAAATGGTTAGCGAAGGGAACCTTGGCCCTTGGGGAAGAAGTGGAGATAGGTGACACAAGCACCTCAGAGGAAAAGGGAAAAGGGGAGGGCGACGCAAGCACCCAAGGTTGCTAGGCAACTAATCAACATTTCATTATCAAAATCATTCTACAAGTTCCATGCGATTACAAGAGTTTGTAGACATTTTCCTCAACGTTACAAAAGGGCAAATTAAGAAAGAAATAATAGTCTTCAATGCTTTGTCGAGGCAATGGCTCCTTTGATTGTGATTTGCCTTGAAAACTTCCCTTATTTGTTTGTAGAGATGGTGTGGCCGAATTTGCTTGAAGACTTTCTTGCATGTTCGGCTAAGGTGCTAGTTTTCCTTCCTTCTTTGGTTTGGGCGAATTCCTTTGGGGCTGAAGCTTTCAAATTCAAAATTCTTTCCTTAAATGTCTTTCCTTGTTTGTAATGAGCGAGTGGATGGCTTTGAAACTTGCCATTTTTTGTTGTGGCTGAATTCCTTCTTTGCTTGGTGAATTCTCTTTGCTTGGACGACAAGAGAAGGTGACAATCCTTCCTTCTTTGGCCATGGACGAATTGCTTTGGTGATCTTCCCTTAATTGGATTCATGAGGTGGTATTGCTTCTTGAATTGGCGTGGCTCTTTCCTTCCAAGGTGTGAACACAACTTGATTCCTTGATTTAAGGGATTTGATGGAGAGCCTTTGAATGAGCACATATCCTTTGATGAGTTGAGATTGGAACCGAATTCTTGGATGCCAAGGTGGCATTATACTTCAATGGAAAGGTGAGTTGAAGTGCTTCATCTCAAGACTTCACTTTGAACTTTGGCTTTGAAGTGGCTTACCATAATTGGAGCTAGCTTGTTGTAGTGAGCTTTGAGCTAACTTTTAGCTTATCCACATGACTTGTAAATGCTTATTACACTACTCCTACTAGGATGCAACATTATGACATGCACTAATTCTAGTATGATGCAACATAATTTCCATAAAAGAAAAATACAAAACAAAGTATAAAACTTACCAAATGTAGCTACATGATGCATGCAATGCAAAGGTGCCTTAGGGTACCCATAAACTAGGGTAGCCTTAAGCTCCATTTATATTTTCTTGGGTCATGGTCTCTACCCCCATCATTTTCACTTTCATTATCAAATGTAGCACAATCTAAAATATCATGTTTTTCATCATCGAGTTCATCAAAATCATTCTCAAAGCCAGTATTATCAATTTTTTCACAAGAATTTTTTGAGGTATCAGAAAAAGAATCAGAAAAAGGAACACCAGCAGAAGAATCATCAAACAAACAACTAACATCATAAACTGTGTCATCAATGGCATGAATAGTGCAACAAGAACTAGCATATGCAAGCCTTTTCAATGAATTATTCAAATCAAACTCAATCTTATCATTGCCAATTCTTAAAGCAAGTCTACCGTTCTGTACATCAATAAGGGCTCTAGCAGTGGCTAAGAATGGCCTACCCAAAATAATAGGAATGTTAGTATCCTCTTCCATTTCAAGTACCACAAAATCAACAGGTATGAAGTATTTACCAATTTGTATAGGAACATCCTCTAGAATACCCACTAGATATTTTACTGATCGATCAGCGAGCTGCAAAGAAATTGCAGTCGGCTTAGGAGCTCCCATGTCCAATTTCCTGCACACAAACAAAGGCATAAGACTTACACTAGCCCCTAGATCACATAAGGCTCGGTCAAAAGCCATACTACCAATAAAACATGGGATAGAAAAACTACCTGGATCATTCAATTTTGGTGGTAACCTGTTTTGAATAACAGCACTACATTCCTCGGTTAAAGCCACGGTACCATAGTTCTTTATCTTTCATTTGTTAGACAAGATTTCTTTCAAAAATTTAGCATATATGGGCATTTGAGATAAAGCTTCAGTAAATGGTATGTTAATGTAAAGCTTTTTCAAAACATCAAGAAAATTTCCAAATTGCTTATCTAACTTTTCTTGCACTATCCTTTGGGGAAAAGGTACTGGTGGTCTATAGGGTGGAGGTAGATTAGTCTTAGAATCATCTTCTTTACATGGCACATCCCCTTTTTGTTTACTTCCCTTTTGAGGTGTTAAACTAGGTAGTGTTTGTTTATGTTCAGAAGATTTTTCTAATTCTAATTCCTCATAATGATCATTAATAGACTCTTTCTCCTTAAGTTCTCCTAATTGTCTCCCACTTCTAGTGATAATGGCATTGTAATGTTCCCCAGAGCTTAATCTAGATATTTGTTCTTCTAGAACTTTATTGTACGCCACTAAAGATTTAATTGAGAAGCAAGGTGACTAACAGTTTCTTCAAGATCCTCAAATTTTTTTGTGTTTTGAATTTGCAATGATTGAATTTGGCTAGCTGAAAGTTTCTCTAGCATGGGTTCACTAACCTCTTCAGTCAAGGGTTGCTGATTCTCATTCTCATTCTTACCATGTTGATGACAACATAACATTCCTTCATCTGGAGCCCATTGGCTATGATTCAAGGACATCTACTCAAGCAACTTGAAAGCATCGTCAAATGTTCTACTTATCAAGGATCCCCCTACGGCAGCATCAATAATTAGACGGATATTATAAACTAAGCCATAATAAAGTGTCTGAATTAGAAACTCATTTTCAAAGCCATGGTTAGGACACTTCCGTTGTAGATCATTAAATCTCTCCCATGCCTCGCTGAGTGATTCTCCGCTCTTCTGTCGAAAGTTCATGATATGATTCCTCAATTGGATAGTCTTGCTCGGTGGAAAATATTTCATCAGAAAAGCTTTTGATAATTGTTCCCATGTTGTGAAGGTATTGGGTCGACGAGAATGCAACCAAGATCGTGCTTGATCCCTGAGAGAAAAAGGGAACAATATAAGTTTTAATGCGTCATCAGAAACTCCATGAATTTTTATGGTATCACAATATTCAAGAAAGATAGATAAATGTGAATAAGGATCTTCGATTGATGATCCTCCAAACTGGTTCTGCTGGATCATAGACAAGAACGCAGAGTTAATTTCAAAGTTGGAGGCCTCAATTGCAAGTCTAGCAATGCTAAATTGTATCCTTTGAGGATTAGGGGCTGCATAGTCCTTCAGTGATCTTTGATCAGCCATTAGAAGTGAATTTCCTATGCACGCTAGAGCAAACTGATCAAATGCTGTAAGTAAACAGAAAAGAATAAAAAGATAAAACATAAATGAAACCTAGTCTAGCAATAATCTCAACGTCTCTAATATCGACAAAAACTAAGGTCCCCGGCAACGGTGCCATAAACTTGTTGTGATCCGCAAGTGCACGGATACTTGAAGTAATAAAGAAAGTATCGAATCCCCATGGACCTACGTTGTCGAATACTAAATAGCTGATTTCTTACTATCTAGGCTAAGCGAAGTAGTGAGAATAGAAATTGGAAGCTAAAAATGGAATTATCAGAGAGAAAAGCTGGGACCAGGGTTTCGTTCACTTTAACTTTTATGAGCTAGATATGAATAAGGATTTCGTCAGTTCAAATTTATCATGATGAAGATGTAATTTACTAAATAAAAGGGTTGTTTCACTTTCGTGCAAACAACCGCACAGGGATTTATCCTCGCTTTCGCTCAAGATTCTTCCCAACGCTAAAGATAAGTAAATCATCAAACAATGATTTCAAGGATCACTTTCGTGCATCCGAATTCAATGTTGGTAATCTCTAGTGGAGATTCAAGGATCACTTTCGTGCATCCGAGTCTCAACACTAGTTTTACTCATGGATCTCCAACGTTCCGATCCTTGCTTCCGCACAAGATCTCCACGTTTGACAAATAGACTCGATCTATACGTTCATGTTATAATTATGGCAATTAATCTACTAGAACAGATCAAATTAGATCTAACCTAAGGAAGGGATCCTAACATGCAATTCTAGGGTTCCAAATTCTCAAGCAACCTTTCGGTCTCAAGCGAAAATTCTAAGAACATAATTAGTAATATGAACTTATAGAGAGTCTAAGTACAATTATCACATCAGCAAAATCATCATGGTAATATTAAACTCAACGAAATAGTAAAAATTGTCATCTAGTCATTGGAAATCAAGTGAATTACTCCCCCATGTCCCAAAAGTAGTTTATGCTATCATCATGAAGGTATTACAATAGATCATGGTTTCAGAGGATCGAAAATCGAAGTAAAAGAGAAGTTTAGAAAATATAGCACGGCTGTGAAGTATTCCACAGCCGTAATTTGCAAGAACCATCGATGAATAGTGCCTGCGACTCCTTTTTCTTCGACTTCTCTTCCAATCGATCTCCTTTCGGTCTGAAACTTCTGGCACGTTGTCTCCTCCTTCAGACGAAGCTTCAGTATGGAAATTATGGTCGGAGAACGTCTAGATCGAGTGCGGCGGTGAAACCCTAGGCGGCGGAGTGGATCGTGATTTCTCCTTCGACTGTCAACGAAATTTGGGGCTTTTGGCCTCTCCGTAATCCTCTCATGAAAAGCTCTCTTTTTGCTTCTTACGGTGTCCAATTTAGTGTTCTGGATCACCCACAATCCTCTCCACAAAAATCGGGCATTGAAGTTGACCTGGGCGTCGAATTCAGAACGGGAATTACGACAGTGGAATTGTTTACGACACTGCCGTAAAATTGCTCGAGTCTTCTGTTCTGATGTCGTCCGGGAATTACAGCACCGTAATTTGGTTTACGGTAGTGCTGTAAAATCGGTTGAACTCTCTGTTCGTGAACGTCTGGAAATTACGTCCCGTGTAGTTTATTACGGTAGTGCCGTAAAATCGGGCAAAGTTTCTGTTCTAAAGTGCTCCGAAATACGGTACTGTAATATTGCTTACAGCGGTGTCGTAAAATCAGAAAAACTTTATGTTCATAAAATCTTCAAAATACGGTAGGGCTCGGATTTTACGGTACTGTCTAGAATTACGGTACCGTAAAATAGATTATGGCACTGCCGTAATTTACTGACTTGCTCCGTTTTACGTGAAATTTCTTGGTTGATCTCCTCTTGATGATGGGAATCCTTCTATGTATTTGATTTTGTTTGAAAATGCCTAAAAATAGTGTCTTTTCACCTGAAAATCATCAAAAACTGAAAGAGTGTAGATTCTGCAGATATTGATAGAATATGGCATATAAACAAGCAAAGTCTATGAATATGACATATAAATAACAGTAAAATGGCATAGAAATCACGATGGATTTCGGTGTCATCAATCATCCACTTTTCAGCTATCATAGGATTTGGATCACCAATAAATGAAGGAGGATTCATTTTCTTAAACTTATCAAATCCCATATTCTCTGAAATGGTTTGACTACTTGTTCCAACATCAAAAGACTTTTCTCCCCGAGATATTTGTTTTTGCATTAAACTTGTAATTGTTGGGGTATGCCCTTAAGGCTAATGTTTGAGGCCTTGGGATTGTATCAGTATCATGTATAAACTCTTATGTTTTTAAAGGCAATGGTTGTTATTCAGGTTGATATATTATCTGCTGCAATACATATACTTCTGAATAATGTCTCAATGCTGTTCAGCTAGGCTGACATGCACTTTTGTCCTTAGTCGAGATATCTTGGTGAACATGAGACAGCCTTGATATGATTGAGACTAATATGTATTCTAATCTTATAGGATGCTTCGAGCATGGAATAAGATGTAGACTCATGGGTACATTGGATGTACTGGACAGACCCTACTAGGATATTCAATTGCTTGTCACAATGTGAATAATCCTTGATTGCAACAAATGGCACATTTCCTCTGACTTGAGATCACTTGTGTTTCTAAATGATTATTGTCATTGTTTTGAGGTAGTTCAATATCATTTGAAACATAATGGTTATAGACTATCTTGGATGGTGAGCTTGAGTCATGTTAGGGCACTAGTGATAGATAAAGGATGGCCGTCTCCTTCATTGGAGTGTGATGTTCTAAAGGGGCCCCCTGGATGAGATGATTGAGAAAGTGTATGGCCATACCCGGGTGACTATGTTCATCTGATCTAATCATGCTCATCATATTGGAGTTACAAGCTTGATAGGCTTGTCCAATAAGAACATCCAGTGGCAAAGGAAACATGTATGCCTAGTGAGTTGATTCACACTTGTGCTGTGGTTTGGGTGTAGTCTTGGAAGACTTTTTCCTTTATATCGGGAGACAGTGATGTGTTGCTAGATACCCCTCACTGATCGTGATGATGTAAGTTATTGTTACCGACATTTAAAGGAAACCCTTAGGGTCACACAATTTGATGATATGGCTTACTTAAGTCAGATCGTGTGGACTGAATTGTTTAGGTTCAGTTTGAAGGGATTTAATCTCTGATTGTGAGTGAGATCTGGTCTGATCATGTTTGATTGATTAGGGCTTGAGATCGGTAAGCTTCGATTGAGAGAATGGATGCTAGATCGGTGAGATCAGGAGCATTGAGAGATCAACGGTCAGATCTTAAGCCTCAGGGGTTTATTGTAATCTGGACTAATGGCTTGGGTTGTTTGGTTTCTTGAACCAAACCGAATTGAACCAGCTCATTGGATGAGCGCATGGTTCAAATGAAGAGGCATTTTGCGATTGGGGTAAGTTGTGGTCGCATGAACGTTGAGACTTTTCTATTTTTAGAAAGCATGTCTCTAAACGTGACCATGACTCTCACGTTCTCAATGCTCACGCTCTCTTGACGCCTCTTTGTTTGTTTTTTTTCGACGCTTGCATCTCTTGCGTGTGAAGGTGTGGACGAAAAGAGGAGCTCTCGCCAAGCATAGGATTTCTCATCTCTTCCCTTCCATTCGGTCAGGATACTTGGACGATCCTTGCTAGCACAAGGGGCGACAAGGAGGAGCCAAGACTCATCTTGTGTGCGTCATCTCTGGAGAAGATCCATTTCGATCTTTGCTTCCAAGGCGCCATCTAGAAATGGCATCGGTATGATTTCTTCTCTTGTATGTAATCATTTTAACGTTGATCATAAAGCATGCAATAGATCTAGAAACCCTCTTCCGCTGTTTAAATCCCTTACATGCGCCTATTAGGGTTTCATCCCCTTGTCTAGGGGACTTTCAGTAATAGTATCCAAAGCTTTCAAAACACCACTCATTTGTCTTTGTGGATCCTCTAGAGATTGAGAAGACCTCATCTTATTAGATCCCTAAGTCATCCAAAATAAACTCCCATTAATAATCAGCCATATAATAACTCAATTCCTAAACATAAACATAACATATTCTTAAATCATGCTCTGAAACCACTACTTGTCACACCCCTAGGAATAATAGTTAATATCTTTTCTGTTTCACATGAAATTCCCAAGATCCAAAAGCACATCAAACAAAATTTGAGAACAAACTTTGTGAACATAGTCCTAGGTGAATGACAATTCATGTAATCAAATCATGAATCATTAACCAACCACAAAGATAGAGTCAACATCAAACTTCATTTATACAACTAGGTCATAAGTAAAATGTGATATTATATCCCAAACTGCTCAAACATCTGCTAACACAAAATATATATACATGAGCTTATAATGCTATGCATCACATTACTACATCAACTAAACAAGAGCATATTAACAAAATTTCCTCTCAACTCCTCCTTCATTTGCCCCCAAGGAAAAGCAACCAAAGCTAACCTGTATTATATAAAGCCAAAAGAGTAAGCTATAAAACTCAACAAGATCTACTTTGCCCATGCAACAAAATACTTTTTTTATTACAGTTTAAACAAGTCATATCAGTTGCAAAAGAGAAGCATCAATATGGAATTTATCAAATGAATATTTAAAACTCATACTATAATGACAACCTGCACATAGAGCTTAAGGATGATATGAAGAACCCAAGTAAATCATGATATTTCTAACTTATGAGTATCAAAATCATTTTGGACACAAAAGATGTACTCATCCCATAAGTACCAAAATGTCAGAAAGGAACTAGTGATAGCATTATTAACTCATGAATATCAAAGTATCATGGATAGACTAGTGGGAACAAAGCAAAACAAAGTCCTCCACATCTGAAAGCAAGACTAACCCACGTCTGGGAAAGGCCACAAAACAAAAGCCGGCAAAGGCTCACCATGGCCCAATCAAATTTGAATGGAGGGACTCTAGAGGTGGCTCCCATGGACTCAAGTGGTGGCCCCCCATTATTTCTAATATGGCACTTTGCTCCATGAAGCACTTAGTTCCACATCCATTACTTAATGCCCATAAATGGGACCAAATCATTTTCCCACTAAAGTTGTAAGGGCCAAAGACAAATGTGTCATAACATAAGCAAAGTTATCATGATATTGTAGTATTCCAAACACTTGCCTTTACAACATGATTATGGAGAAAGGACATAGGCACCTTTGGTCCAATACCAACAAATTATCAATGCCCATGAATCAAAATAATATAGGAAACTGATCAATGTACCAAAATCATGAGCATGGAATCTTGCATAAGGTTAATTACTCATTCCACCATAAGAGTTCTAGACAAAAGAGTAGAATATGTCAGATAGGATCAGCCCAAATATCATGCACATGACTCGTAAAGAAATAAGACATACCCTCAACCAACATAGGAGTCATTGAAGCTATCTTAGAGTCTCCTTGCCAATAAAATTGGTTTAAGGCCATTTGGTAAAGTACACAAAAAAGATATAAGGGTTATGGTAACAAAGGGTCAAGCTGCCCTATTTCTAGAAATTCAAGGGCATTGATATCGCAAATCCAGTCCATTTAAGATTGCAATGCATATGAAAGATATTCAATATATGGTTCGTTTGATAGATCTGTGAATCGACTTTCGTACAAAACAAGAATTACTCAAAACGGAGTTGTAAATCGGAAGTTCTGAGCAAAATAATAGAAGTAGGTCAGTCTGGTATGACAGACAACATATACTGGATATTGCTGCATAATTGATGCCTTAGGTCTGATTAACTATATACAATATTGGATGCGTTGGAAAGGTTTACAAGTCTACTTTCACACAAATCAATTCTCACTGATAAACCACTTGTGTGTACAAAGATATAGAAAAAGAACCCTAACAAGTTCAGAATTGTATACTCACATCACCTTAACTATTCTTTTAAAATTCTCCACATTAGTTTAGCATCAACTTCAAAATTCATTTTGAGTTCAACAAATCAGAGTATGAACTAGATATTTAGGATTTAAACAACATTTTATTATCAAATTATCATATTTATGAAACCATGAATGTAGGGCATAGGGTAGAAACTTGCCTAATGAAAATTTATGCTTTTCTAAGTTTTCTTCTGCACTTCACCACCTTCACCACTTCTTCCCCAAGCCCAAACGAAGTTGCTGGTAAAAACCCTATTTTTTTCCTTATGTTTACTTCATTTTTACCTCATTAGTCACCCCTAGTATGAGGTGTCATAACCAAGTTCATCTTATCCTCATGACAAGCTTGAGGTGGCTATAAAGAAAAGCATGAGGTATTTTTCTCTTTATACATTTCACTTAAATACTAATATCCTTTCTCTCTTCTTTGTTTTCACTTTACAAAATAATGAGAAATCACTTAGTTAAATTCTCAAGTAAGTGCTCAATATGCATCCTAATGGATTACATTTATACATTATTCTTTTGATGTTAGAAGATCAATCATAGATATCACAGTTTCTAAGTTAGATTCTTGAGGCTGACTAAAGTTTGATTGTGGAAAAAAAGGGTCATTATGATAAAGTAAGTTTGACACTATGGTTTATTGTAATCTTTTCTCCATGCTAGCTTAAACCTTTTGTGGGACACGGGGGAGTAATTCCCTTTGAATTCTTAAATGACTAGATAAACTTTTCATTACTTCGTCACGTATAATTTTAGCATGGTAATTCTACTTTTGTGATAATTGCTCTTTGATTCTCCATAGATTCATGTTATTAATCATGTTTTAGAGTTTTCGCAATAAGGACTGAAAGGTGGCTTGCTTGAGAACTTAGAACCCTATAATTGCATGATAGGAACTTACTGAAAGAAATTAGGTTAGTTCTTGTTTCTTGATTTTAGAAGAATAATTGTCATGTTTAATAATATGAATCTATGATTGAGTCAATTTATCAAACATGAAGATCTTGTTCGAAAGTAAGGATCAAAACGTTGGAGAACCATAAGTAGAACTTGTGTTGAGACTCGGATGCACGAAAGTGATCATTGAGATTCCACTCGAGATGATCCACTTAGAATTCAGATGCACGAAAGTGATCCTTGAGTTCTTTAATAGATGGTTTACTTATTTTTAGCTTGGGATAGATCTTGTGCGAAAGCGAGGATCGGTCCCTGCATGATTGTCTGTACGAAAGTGAGATAATCCTTTTATGAAGTAAATTGTATCTTTATCTAGATAAAATTAAACTGACGAATTTCTATTCATATATAGTCATAGAAATCAAAGTGGATGAAACCCTAGTCCCAGTTTCTCTCTTTGATATTTTTGTTAGCTTTCATCAGTTCACTTGCATAGTTTCGATTGCCTAGATAGTAAGAACAAAATTATTCGGTACTTGACAAACAAGGTCTCTGTGGGATTGATATTCTTTTATTACTTTGAGTATCCGTGCACTTGCGGACACAACAGGTTTTTGGACATAACAAGTTTTTGGCGGCAACGCCAGAGATAAGTTTTTGTCTAGCTACTTGATGGGATACAACAAGCGGTCAAGTACCGATTACACGATCGATTTGTAGCTAAACGACTCATATTGTGATTTTTGTTTCAAATCTTCTAAGTGCGAAAGAGAAAAAAATGAGCATTTCGGGTAAAAATTAATACGGAGAGAGATGGGACTCCGGGTTTCACTACACTGACGAATAAGGATTTAATAAAAATAAATGTTGTATAGAAAATTAAAGTGTTGAAAGGGATTTTTCCTTAGGTGCAGATTACCTTCTCTCGAACTGTAATCCGGTACTAATTTACAACAATTCTCTACTCTTGTGACAATTACCGTAAATAGGCCCCATAAGTTCTGTGAAAAATCATAAAAATCCTTCAAACAAATGCAAACTACTCTTGTGATTGGATTTGCAGGTTTGAAAAGAATAGATCTAATGTCACAATTCATCTCTAGGTCCTTCTCGCGACGTCTAAAACATAAAATCACTTGGCTAGAGTAAAATGACGAAGTAAACACAATTCTAATCAAATCAACTCTATAAAATTCATGACAAAGATTAAAATAACAAGTTTAATCCATAAATCGTTAGTGGGATACACCCCTAATCCCAAAAAAGGTTTAAGCATTTATGTTCATGATAAACAGCATGTAAATTGATGAAATTGGCATGAACACTTAATAGAATTACAAGAAGACATAAGGAAAGTAATTGAAACCCTTATCCTCGATCTAGAGACGAAAATGGAGCATCAAAATTCTCCCTTTGCGCGATCTTCTCGCTGGAATTCTGCCCAGTCGCCTATTTTTTGCCCTAGTGCCGCCTCTTTTATTTTCGTCCAAAAGAAGCATCCTTATCCAATATAAAATCATTCTTTTTATATCTCAATCGGTTTAGAACCCATCTAGGAAGGATTCTGCAAAGTTTGGTTGAGTTCTAACTCGATTCGAGGCCGAATTGAGCGAAAAACCGAATTGGGCAGAAATACTCACGACACGTGAGTAGTTCGCGGCTAAGGCCGTGAAAGTTTCTGTGAAATTGCTTGGAGCTGAGGCATTCATGGCCCATGAACGATTCAGAGCCATGACTGTGAAAGTTCCTGCGCACATCATGACTTAGGCACAGAACTGCTCCATGAAGCACGAGACATTCACGGCCCATGAAGGACTCACGGGTGCGTCCGTGAATGTTGCATCTGACTTCTGTTTTGCTCCAAATTTGATGTGTGACCTCATCTTTTCCTCAGGAATCATGCTGTTGTGTCCACAAGTGTATGGATACTCGAAGTAATAAAGAAAGTATCGAATCCACAGGGACCTACGTTGATGATTACCGAATTATCGATTTTTCATTATCTAGGCAATCGTAAGAGTGCAAACTAGCAAACGAAGATGCAATTTATCAAAGAGAGAAGCTGGGACTAGGGTTTCGTTCACTTTAATTTTTATGACTAGACATAAATAGAAATTTCATCAGTTTAATTTCAACATGACAAAGATGCAATTTACTTGAATAAAAGCATTATCTCACTTTCACGCAGACAACCTTGCAGGGATAAATCTTCGCTCTCGCACAAGAGTTGCCCCAATGCTAATGATAAGTAAATCATCAAACTGAGAACTCAAGGATCACTTTCGTGCATCCGAGTTCTAAGTCGATAATCTCTAGTGGAATCTCAAGGATCACTTTCGTGCATCCGAATTTCGACACTTGTTTTACTCAGGGTTCTCTAATGTTCCGATCTTTACTTTCTCACAAGATCTCCACGTTTGAAAGCTTAGACTCAATCCTAGATTTATATTATTTATCATGGCAGTTAGCTTACTAGAATCAAACAAACAAGAACTAACCTAAAAGGGGTTCCTATCATGCAATTCTAGGGTTCCAAATTCTCAAGCAATTACTTTTCAGTCAATAGCGAAAATTCTAAAACATAAATAATAATATAGATATGTGGAGAGTCTAAGGACAAAACATCATATGAGTAAAATCATCATGCTAAGATTAAACAAGATGAAATAATAGAAAAGATAGTCATCTAGTCATTAAAACTCAAGTGAATTACTCCCCCATGTCCCAAAAGAGGTTTAAGCTTTCATAGAGGGAAGATTACAATGATTCATGATGAAGAAAATCAAAACAGAGGAGGAATGAAAATTACGGTACGACCGTAAAGATGTTTACAGCCGTAATCTAGGCGAGCAGCGGCGGCGCTTGGTTTTTTGGTGATTTCTCCTTCGTCTGATCTCTGATCACGTTGAAACTTCAGGGGTGTCTTCTTCTCCTCTATGCATAGCTTCCACTCAAATTTCACGGACATAGATGCGTTGTACGCTTCCTAGCGGTGAACCCTAGGGCGACGGTGTGTAAGGCAATTTCTCTCTCTATGGTGAACGAAAATTAGGGCTTTTGGTGTGCTTGGCTTCCTCTTGTTGATGGCTCCCTTTTTTCTCCATACAGCATCCCCTTTAGACGCCTGGATCATTCAAAATCATCTACACAAAAATTGGACTTCTGAGTTGACCGGGAAAGTCGCGAGCAGCGATGAAATTACGGCCGTAATGATCCTTACGGCAGGGCTGTAATCTTGACAATGAGCTCTCGGGTGAAATTCTTCTGGAATTACGGTACCATATTGCTCTTTACGGTAGTGTCATAATGTGAATAATCTTTCGGGTGGAAAATCGACTCCAATTACGGCTCCGTAAAGATGGTTACGGTAGTGCTGTAAGCGTCTCAAAGTTTCTATCCAAAAACACTCGTTAATTACGACACCGTAAAGATATTTACGGTAGTGCCGTAACGTTCATTGATTCTCTGCCCGATAAACCTCCAAATTACGGTACCGTAAAGGATATATTGGGGGTACCGTAATGTCCTCTAAAGCTCCAAATCTTCTCAAAATTGACGTGTGATCTCCTTTTGATGTTGTGAATTCAATTATGCACTTGGATTGCTCGAAATCGACTGAAAATCATGCCTTTTTGCCTAAAAATCATCAAAAATAGAAAATAGTGTAGATTCTACAAATATTGATAAAAAGGGCATAAAAATAAGCAAAGTCTATGAATATGACACAAAACCATCAACAAAATGGCATAGAAATCACGATGAATTTCGGTGTCATCACATGCCATAGCTTCAAAACTCATGAAATCCATTGATTTAGGGCAATTTTATTTGTATTTCACGAAAACCAAGAAAAGTGAAGATTCCATATCATAAGAGATAAAAACACTAAAAATTGGTATAAAATCATACAATTAAGCCCAAAATATCATATAAAATACAGGGAAAAATATGACGTAAATGCAACTTATCATGGGTCAACACCTCGAGTCTCCCCATCACCCACCGCAGCCAAGTCCCCATCTACTTTGGGGACTGCATGATACGTTGTATTTAGGCCACATTTTTACCTCTATTTTATACTATATTTTAGGCTTAATTTCATAATTTTGTACTAATTTTGGTATTTTTACTTCACTTGGCATAGAATCTTCACTTTTATTGGTTTTATTGAACATGAAGGTAAAAAGACACCAAAATGATGGATTTCATAAGTTTTAAAGTCACAGCACGATTCCTGAGGTCATCACAAATTTACACGTCAAATTTGGAGCGAAAACTGTGAAGATCGCGACTTTCATGGCCTTGGCTGTAATTATTGGGCCGACCGTAATTTTGGCATTCGAACGGGCAAAAAATGGCTAAGTTAAAGAGTTCACAGAAACTTTCACGGGTGAAGCCATGAATCCTTCACGGTTCGTGAAACTTTCTGTGTACAAAGAGCTGTAGACATAGAAACAATTACGGTCTTGGCTGTAAATACATTGCGGGCCATGAATATTTCCGGCCCTTCGAGTTTTTCACTTGATTCAACTCCAAATCAAATCGGATTTGATCCAAACTCTCCAGATTCGTTCCTTGAGGGATTCCGGACCGATCAAAGTATAAAAGGTTCAATTTTTGGAGGGTTGGGAAAGACTTTTTTGGATGAAGAGAATCAGTGGCAGTGACTAGGGTGAAAGTCCAGTTCCAGGGCAGATTCCGGCGAGATTTCTTGGAAAAGAGAAGTTTGATCGCCTTTTCTTCATCTTCAAATTGAGGGGAAGCTAATCTAATTTTTTCTTAGTGAATTTCTTGCGATTACGAGAAGATCATATGCTTGTTCATCCTACACACATGCTGTTACTTAAGAACATGAGCGAGTAACTTTTTATTTCGTGATTAGGGGTATAACCTGCTGATGATTATGAGTTAAATTGTATTCTCTTGCCCTTTGATATGATTATTTTATCATGATTTGATTAAAATTGTGCTTATTCTGTAGTTTACACTGGCCACGTAAATTGCGTTTTAGATGTTGCAAGAAGTACCAGGAGGTGAATCGCAACGTCAGATCTGTTTTAATCAAACCTATGAATTCAATCACGAGAGTAGTTTGGATTCGTTTGAAGGATTTATTAGGTTTTTCACAAAACTTAATGGGTCTAGGTATGTTAACTGTCACGAGAGTAGGGAGTTAACATAGCTAGATACCGGGTTACACTTCGGGAGGAGGTAATCCGTATCTTAGGAAAAATCTCTTTCATGATCAAAATATTCTATTGAAAGAGTTATTTTTATAAGATTCATAAATGTCAGCGTGGTGAAACCCTGAGTCCCGATCTTCCAAAACTTGAATCTCTCTAAACGCTGTTTTCCATTTGCTTCTCGAATGTAAAGTTCAAATCAAACAAACCACTACTTGATTTGCCTAGATTTAAACAAGTCGAAGGTCGGTACTTAACCGCCTAATCCTCGAGGGAACGATCTTAATTGTATTACTTCAATAAATCCGTGCACTTGCAGACGTATCAAATTTTTGGCGTCGTTATCGGGGACTAGGCCCGTTAATATTGACTTCATCGATAAGTTTAGAGACTAGGCATTTTTCTTTCTTTTTCTTTAACATTTGTTTATTTCTTTTCTATTTACTGTTATTTTATTTTCACTTTGATTTACACATTGTATGTCTAGAGTTTCATGTGCAGGTACTCTATTTCCTGAAGACCCAGAGATCGAACGCACATTTCACCTTCGAAGAAGCCTACAGTTCCAGACTCAAAAGACTTCAGAAGAAGGTGCAATGGAGGCGAATAATCAGTCTTTGAGGGATTTTTTGCAGTACCAAATATACAGGGTTTCAACTCAAGCATAGTTCAACCAAACGTGGAGGCAAACAATTTCGAGCTCAAACCAGTGCTGATGATGATGGTTCATCAAAATCAATTTGGGGGTTCCCCAAATCAGGATCCTAACCTTCATCTTACTGTGTTTTTGGAATATTATGACACCATTAAGGTAAATGGTATCTTCTGACGCAATTAGACTGAGACTTTTTCCATTTTCTCTCAGGGACCGCGTACGAGCTTGGTTGTACTCTCTTCCAGCTGGATCGATCACCACTTGGGATGATCTTTCAAGAGCCTTTCCGAATAAATACTTCCCACCCAGCAAGATAGTCCAATTGCGAAACATGATTACCTGTTTTGGACAACGTGAAGGAGAATCTCTTTACGACACATGGGATCGCTTCAAGGGAGCTCCAGCGTATGTGTCCTCACCATGGACTTGAGAAATGGGTTGTAATCCATATCTTATATAATGGATTAGACTACAATACAAAGTTGATCGTGGATGCTACAGCTGGAGGAGCTATTATGAGCAAGAGCATAGAAGAAGCAACTACTTTCCTTGAGGGCATGGCTATGGACTATATCCATTGGTCTAATGAGCAAGGTACTACTTCCACGGGACTTGGTAAGTATAGCAATGATTCTTTAACATCTTTTACAGCTAAGGTTGATTATCTACCGCAGAAACTAGATTCTTTCACTTTTCCCTCAATTGCCGTTAATGTTGTTTCTTGTGAAGTGTGTGGTATTTCAGGACATAATTCATCTGATTGTCAACTCTTAGCTTCATCACAAGATGACTCTAGTCAGGAGCAGGTCCACGCCTTAGGAAACTTCAATCAAAGACCAGTGAATGACCCATATTCTGCAACCTATAATCCAGGATAGAGGAACCACCCTAACCTATCGTATAAGAACAATCAAGGGCAAGCTCCTCCATAGTACAATTAGCATAATAACAGACCACCACCAGGTTTAAAAATCCGGGCAATATGGATAACCCCAGAAGTATAACTTGGAGACCCTATTGGAAAGATTTATTGTAGATTAAAAGAAGTATAACCAGGACATCTATGATGCTATTAAGCATCTGACATCCCATGTGGATGCCCTTGTAACCCACAATAAGATGTTGGAGAGCCTAATAGGCCCATAGGGAAACTTCTGGGACAACCGGAGATGAATCCCAGGGAACAATGCAATGCTGTCATTGTTGTGAATGGCGAACACATTGATGTACCTGGAGAGCCTATTGAGAATTTTGCACTCGAAGATTTTGAGGACAAGCTTGAGGAGACTTCACGTGAAGTAGAGAAATTAGTGGAGAAGGAGAAGAGGGAAAAATATGTAGGTCCGCCAGCATATGTTCCACCAGTTCCTTTCCCCTAGAGGCTATTGAGAGCGGATCAGAGAAAACTTGATATTGGAAAATCCAAAGTAAAGAGCAGCCAGGTAAGTGAGCTCATGGAGATAGCTAAGGTAAAAGATCCTGGAAATGTTTCAATTCCCTGCCAAATTGGTAAGATCTTTATTGAACATGCTCTATGTGACTTGGGAGCGAGTGTAAGTTTGATGCCCTCATATATGATTGAGAAAGTAGGCAGCGGAGAAATGAAACCTATTGAAATTTTGCTTCAATTTGCTAATGGTTTTGTTCAACAGCCTATCGGAATTTTAGAGAATGCATCTGTTAAAGTTGAAAACTTTTCTGTTTTGACTGATTTTATAATTGTTGATATGAAAAAAGATACTAAGTCACTAGTTATTTTAGGTAGACCATTTTTGGCAAGTACATGGGCCATTATAGATATGTTAAATGAGAGATTAACACTGAATCTTTGTGAGAGTAAATTCATATATGATTTTTCGACGAAAACTAAAAGGCTTTATTTTGTAGGACCCCCACCAATCGTCTGAAGTGAAAGGAAGCAAGTCCAATGATGGAAATATCATAAAATTTGATGGAAGTCCATTGTAAAATTTCTTGAAGCATAAAAGGGATAAAGAGAAGAAAGATAGAGCATGAGCACTACCCCAAATTTCAAAATTAAGCCCACGTTATGACTTGGAAAGGCGTGGAGATGAACAACTTCCCATTCTTCACTACGCCTCGGATCCACCTGAAGGAAGATAAACACAGCGTTGGTCAAGCTACTGACCTTAAACAAGTGCTTCCTGAGAGGCAACCCAGAGGCTTTGAATTTTACTCATTCCAGCATTTTTAGTTTTGATTTTTCTTTACTTAATTGATTTTCTTAAAATTTTTAGAGAATTTTATCAGCATTTTTTGATGAACTTTTCTATAATAAAAACCTTCTAAATTTGTTGCTTTACATGTAGGAATTTTTTGGGAATTTTCTAAAATTTTTCTTGAGAAAAATGGAGGCAAAACGCGAACATTACGGTTGAAGCCATAAATAACGCACGGGCCGTGATTTTAATTGTAAAAAATGGGGGGATTGTACACACAGAAGGAATTATGGCTGAAGCCGTGAAGCATTTATGGGCTGTAAGTTCTTACGATTTAAACTTAACAGGCGAACTAGGGTTTACTCCCATGTTCGTAAAGTGCCGATTTTTTATGATTCTTTCCTCCTCTTGCGACGAAACCTTTCCCTTGATATTCTTCCGCCTCCGGCAAGTGCTTTTTGGCGATCTTTCATCGGATTCTAGCCAGATTTCGTGGAGAACCATCGCATACTCGTCTGACACCAGTTTCGCCATTTTTGCCCGATTCTGATCCGGCTTCCATATGATTTCGTGAGCAACCTCTTCCCAGCTTTACTCTTCAGTTCCATAATTTGATTTGCTTACTCTTCGCATCGATCTGGAAGTAGTTTTCATAGATTTTTGGATTGTTTTTCATAAGATTATCTCAATGATTTTTGGGATTACTATAGCATCAGCGAAATTGAGTTAAATCTGTATATGATAGATTGATTTGATTGATATTCTGGCACTGAGGAGGTCAGTGAGGACTAGACCCTATGGGGCTGTGATGACGAGTAGATATATTGGACCTGCTCCACGATATATCTGTAGGATGGTATCTGGAGTCTACTCGGATACTTTTGAGCGAATTGTCTATGACGACTCAGTGCGTGAGGCTCCGATGCAGACATCTGAGGCTCCGTGCACACCCCCAACTCCTAGTATATCACAGGCGACAGTACCTGAGCTAGCTAGTTCTCTGGAGCTAGAGATCATATATGAGAGGCCTGCTAATAGGCCAGAGATCCATGACCAGAGGATTGCTAGACGGTACGCTAGGAAGCGTACCAGTCGATCCACTACTGCTTGGGGGAGGAGGGTTACTAGACCATTATCAACAGTACCAGAGACTACGGAGACATCTGCAGTACCCCCAGAGCTAGCTCCTGCAGCAGCTGAGATGGAGCATGTAGTTGAGTCACAAACTGATGCTAACCCTATGGATATGGAGAAGGCTACCACATCAGTACCTCCTACTGATTTACCAGAGTCCATTGCACATGTTGATACAGAGTCTATGGAGATAGAGGACACTATGCGCGATACAGTTCAGACTCCTGAGATCCCCTCTCCATCTTCTGCACAAGGAGACTTACCTGTCCCTGAGGCTCCTACACCTGAGTTACCAGATGATGAGGAGGGATCTCCTGAGATATTTGCTGATCTACCAGAGATCTCAGTGGACATACTAGAGCTACATTCTTCACCATCAGTTGCACTTGAGCCACCTGTGGCTCCTGAGACAACACCACCTGCATCAGAGTTATGACATGACATTGAGATGCCTGCTCCAGCTTCTTTACCATCTGATACTATTTCACCAGAGATACATCTGCCGTCGCCTGAGCCATCATTAGAGCATTGACCGGCTGCATCTTTAGGGCCATCATCACCGGAGCCATCTCTTGCAGTACCAGAGCCTGAGGTAGTAGAGAGGACACGAGCACAATCACCACCCCCTGTCCTTACTCCTTATCCATGACAGATCAGATATAGGAGTAGAGAGCAGTAGAGGAGATACCGAGCTATGACAGCTTGAGGAGTACTTAGCACCAGATACTGGGATGACCAGACATTGCAGTCCCTAGGATTGTTCGATGATATCTAGTGGATGTTCTCGAACATAGTGTGGTAGGATTTATACCATCAGAGGCATCCTACATATGTGCAGTTGACCTTGGAATTCTTCAGTTCTATCCAGATCACACTTCATAACTATGATGACACTAATCTAGGGCAGAAGGCATTCTGGTTGGGGAACCGGGACCACAGGCTAGGTTGGTCACATATTTGGGTTTCCCTCAGATGGTACTATATATCGCCCTTGTGAGTACTCTGATAGGACTTTCTGGGGGCAGATAGCTAGAGAGGGAGGATTTGATCCGAGGACCCAGAGCCACATGTCTATCCAGCCTAGTATTTAGATATATGCATCGGGTACTCGCGCACACCATCTTCGAGAGACCAGAGAGCGATGGCATGGTCAAATCTTTTGAGTTTTTTTTCTTATGGACCATGTTGACAGGATTCCACGCCAACACCCCATTCTACCTTGTGAAGCAGATTCATAAGGTAGCTAGGGCGCGGAGAGGAGTTTTAGTTATGGGTGGTTTTATTACCACCATTTCCCTTGCCCTCAGTATTGATCCCTCGGGGTTGAACGTGGCTAAGGGAAATCCTAGATTGGACATGGATGCCTACGTCGCTATGAAGATGATTACGAGGCTTGGTGATGAAACCAAAATATATTGTATATTTTGTATCATTTTATATATCTTTTCATACTAAATTGAGGATCTTTTACTTATTTTTATGCCAAAATTATCAAATATTGCAAAATCTACTTCTATTTTGGTTTTTCATGATTTTCAAGCAAAAAGGCACTATTTTAAGACATTTTCAAGCAAAATCAACTACATGGAAGAGTTACCATCATCAAGAGGAGGTCACCCAACAAATTTCACGTAAAACAGAGCAATAAACCAAAATACGGCAGGGCCGTAAACTATATTACGATACCGTATTTCTACATGATACCGTAATATCGAGTCACTACCGTAATTTGGAGATATTCCGAACATAAGGTTTTGTCAAAAATACGGCACTACCGTAAACCATTTTACGGGTCGTATTTTGCAGCGTTATCAGAACAGAAAGTTTCACTGAAATTACGGCATTGCCGTAAACTTTGACACGGGCCGTATTTTCCAAACGTTTCCGACCAGAGAGTTCAGCCGATTTTATGGTAGTGCCATGAACCATATTACGGTACCGTATTTCCCAGCAATTTCGGAACAAAAAACTCAAGCGATTTTACGGCAGTGCCGTGAACTATTACACTGCCGTAATTTCCATTCAAAAACGCGACTTTTACGGGCCCGAAACTTGCGCGGACCATAACTTTTGATCCATACCTCCAAATTGAAATCCGAAAGTTGCTGCAGACTCATCTTAAAGAGGAGAATATACACGAACCAAAAGGAGAAATTTTCATCTAGTATTGAGAGAGCAATCGATAGAGAGGCGGTTAGGGTTTGGCCTCGCGCTGAGAGGCGTAGAGGGCACCTCAGGCCATGATTTTCACTCAGAAGCTTCGCCTGGAGGAGGGGGCACCAGAAGTTTTAGAGCAAAAGGAGTTCGATGGGAGGAATCAATGAAAGAACGCCACTGGCACTGTTCATATGCGTGATTACGGCTGTAATTTCTATTACAGCCGTGTTGTAAAGTTTATTTTTTCCTTCTCTTCAATTTTTGATACTTTGAAACTATGGTTGATTGTATTTCTTTCTCCATGCAAGCTTAAACATATTTTGGGACATGGATGTAATTCTTTTGATTTTATATGATTAGATAACTTTTTATTTCGTCAAGATAATTTTGCCATGATAATTTTACCTATGTGATTATTGTTCTAAAATTCTTCTTATTTTACTTCTTGTCATCATGTTTAGAGTTCTCGCAATAAGGACCGAAAGGTGACTTGCTTGAGAATTGGAACCCTAAAATTGATAAATAGGAACTCACCGTAAGAAATTAGGTTAAAGTTCTTATTTCTTTATTTTAGTGACGTAATTGCCATGTTGATAATTATGAACCTAGGGTTAAATTAGTGTGTCAAACGTGGAGATCTTGAACGAAAGTGAGGATTGGAACGTTGGAGAACCATAGGTAGAACTTGTGTTGAGTCTCGGATGCACGAAAGTGATCTTTGAAATTCCGCTTGAGATAATCAACTTAGAATTCAGATGCACGAAAGTGATTTCTGAGTTCTTTGATTGATGATTTACTTATCATTAGCCTGGGATAAATCCTGCGCGAAAGTGAGGATTGGTCCCTGCATGATTGTCTGCACGAAAGTGAGATGATCCCTTTATGAAGTAAATTAAGTCTTTATCATAACAACATTTGACTGACGACCTTTTATTCATATCTAGTCATTGAAATCAAGGTGGATGAAACCCTAGTCCCAGTTCTCTCTCTCTGATTATCTTTTAGCATACTTCTCTTGCATAGTTTACCTCCATTATATTCGGTTTGCTTAGCTAGTAAGAAATAAACTATTTGGTACTTAACAATAAGGTCTCAGTGGGATCAATATTTTCTTTATTACTTCGAGTTTCCGTGCACTTGCGGACACTACAAGTTAGGGACAACAAGTTTTTGGACCCGTGCCAGGGAGTGACAATAGCCCTGTACGCCAATACCTTTGGCCGCGACCCCTGAAACGAGTCTACCTGCTTGTATTTAAAAGTGTGTCCTTTCGGATCACATCAAGTTTTTAGCGCCGTTGCCGGGGAGACCTTACTTTTGTTAATATCAAAATATTTGTTAGTATTGCTAGACTAAGTTTTATTTGTTTTAGATTTAACTTTATTTTCTATTTTTGCAGGTTTTGGATTTTCACAAGTTATGACAGAGCTGTGATTTCTAAAAATCTGTGAATTTGCTTGTGTTTATTATTTTTTATTTTTTTTTGTATATTCTGAAAAAAAAAATTTGATTGATTGGTATTGGATAATCTTTTTGTTCTTGATAGATTTGAAGATATCTCTTTTTATCACAACTCATGGGCAACTGAAAAAGGTGAGGATTACATGCCACAAGGAAGGTATGAAGATGATTCTTTGTGCACACTTCAAGATAAGTTTAACTCTTATATGCACTCTATTAGATGTGATATTTGTGGATGCTTTGATCATTGTACTTCTAATTGCCATATTTTAATGCCTCAAAATTCTAATGCATCATGGTATCAAGATGATCATTAAGATTCTAGATGGGAAAAATCAAACTTCTTTTTATGATGACTGATCAAATCATGTTTCTGAACCATACTTTGAAGATACTGAGAATTCTAATGTAGAATCCATGTTTGAAAAAATTATGGCAAATCAAAATCAGTTTATATCAAATCAAAACCAATTCATGATGAATCAAAATAAGGAAATTGAAGATCTTAAAGAGATGATTGGTCATCTTGCTTCTAATGTAGAATCTATATCTGCTAATTCTGAAATTTTGGAAACCTAGTTAGCACAACAAGCTTGTTTATTTGAGTTTGAAATTGAAAAACTTGATTTAGAAAATTCCCCCTCTAATTATGATTGTTTTGAGATTGAGCCTTATGTGGATATTAATGCATCTCACTATGATTTTGATAATTGTGAAATTGATTCATCTGATAATTTATTTGTGGAAAGGTTTGAGGAAATTGAAATTGAAAAACCCTCTTTTGCTGAAATTGATTATTTTGACGATATGTTATTTGTGTTAATTCCAGTGAAGGATATGAGGGAACTAATTTAGAAAAATCTTACTCTGAATTTGTTGATAATTTTGAAATTGATAAGTTATTTGATGAAGTGCATGAGGATCTTGATAAGGATTTGAATGAATCTCAGGATTTGAATGAATCTCACTCTGATGCTTTGCCCATGTCTATTGATGTTTTTGAAAAATTGTGTTTTATTGAGGAATCCAATGAGAGACATAAAAATTATTTTGATGATCCAATACTTGCATCTTTTGATCAAAGTCCTATTGTAATTGAAAATATAAATCTGAAAAAGGACTTATGATTTTGCTCTTTGATAAATATAGGAAGATTATTGAATATCCTTTATGTGAAGTTGAAAATTTTGATTTTGATTTCTGCATATTTAAGAAAGCCACTTTGATTGTGATTTATATGCAATTCTAGATTTTTGGATTAGTGGCTAAAATTTTTGGACAAAGGAAATGTAGAAAATTGTTTGCTCTTTACTTTGGTACTGATTCACCTACTTCACCATGAGATTTGATTTTTGGTCAAGCTATGGACCTAAAATTAGCGCTTCTTGGGAGGCAACCCAAGCACTCTTACTTAGCTTTGTTTCTTTTATTTTAGTTTATTTTTAGAACTAAATTTTAATCTCTTTTTATAGGGAAAAGCAAGTTTTGGCGCAAATTATGGCACCGCCGTAATTAGTTTTACGGTACCATATTTTCGGTCCGTTTTCGACAGAAAGTTTTGTGATTTTTACTGTAGGGCTATAACATCTTTCACGTGCCGTAATTTTGAGTGATTTCTTTCTTGATAGTTCTTTGAAAAATACGGCACTGCCGTAACTTTTTTCACGATACCGTATTTTAATACTGCATTCTGCTTATCTGACTAGGTGACTTCTCGCTACGATTTTAAGAAACTGGGATGGCAAAAATTTTGATCTTTGGCACCATCATGAAGTACTCATCTTTGTCTATTTTTTGGATATTTTTTCTGAATTTTAAAGTCCGTGAATCATTCTAAAACACATAGCATCTTTTCGATTCTGATTAATTTATGCAGCAGTTTTTCTTTTGACTATTCTGATTAGCACTTTTGCTGCAACTTTTTAAGATGCTTTAATGACTTGAAACCCTAATTTTTCACTTGGAATATGAAGTTCGTGTATCGTTCTATTTTGTGGATTAATTGTTTTCATGAAAATATTTTTTGATCATTTTAGGACACATGGCAACTTTTCAAATCTGATTAACTTTTGTGCAGTTTGTGCAGTTTTGTAATCTGAGTAGCCTTCTTTTTGTTGATACCTTAAATTCCTGAAAGATTTTGATTCTTTGTTTTTCATACATCTGAAAAGAACAAGTTTCATTCTATTACATGGTTATGCCCATTTTCTTTTTGGATCATTAAATCTTATTTTTGGGTATGACTACTTTTCATAAAAAATTCAAAAACTGCTCGGTTTGCTTTCTACATGTTATTGCTTATTTTAGCTTCAGATCCAGAAATTTTCAAAAGCAACTGTCTTCCACCTCTAGCTACCACTGCATCTGCCTCTGACATCATTGTATCCAGCCGTCGACACTGGATTATACCATCTGCAGATTCTTACTTCTTTTGCTACCTCTTATTCCATTTATTTTATTTATGCAGCAGACTCTTCATTAGTGACTGATTTTTTTTCTCTGCAGTGCTATCTCTCGGACCCACCAGCCGACGATCTCACCTCCAAGACTGTAGTCACTAGTAGGCCACTAGAGATTACTCACTCTACTGTCGGCACCATCACCATCATTGCTAGTAGCTCTTCAGCTAGCCTCTGTTCCACTTTTGCTTCTTGCTTGCTCGACTCTTTCCACCGGCATCCTCTTCAAACCTCTGGCAACATCTCTGACTCTCCCTTGAGAAAATTATTTTTATCATTATTATTTTTTGAGACTATTTTTAGACTGAGCCTTATGTACCTTAAATTTGCAGGTAAAATTTTTAAAAGGCACATCTTTGGACCTAGCAGCATCTGCCCCGACACTATTTTTGGTCTAAGCCTTATGTATTTTCAGTCAGAGATTGCTATATAGTTTTGTGAGTATTGTTTGCACTCTCTTATTCATGATTATTTCATATGGTTGCATCTTTGATTTACTTTGAATGTATCACTCACTAAGATTTCTACTCGATGTGGTCTCTTGAATCTACCGTTTTACACTTTTGATCATGATTGTTGAGTTTGATGCTTCTACACCTCTATGACCGCCACCACTGCTATTCTATTTTACGTGCTTATTTTTCTTTTCGACGTGGTTTTGTGGTGATGATGAGTATATTCTTGTTTTATATTGTTGATGACTCGATTGATTGATGATGAATGGATTCAAATTCATGATTAGAGAAAAACCCTATCATGTTAGATTTATTTCTTCAATGCATATCTATCTTTGGAATTTGACATTGGTTGATGCATGAAATTTTGGCTAGATGTGTTATTTGAAGAATAAGATCTAAAAGTGTAACTACTCCTTTAAATAAAATAAGCATATGAGTATGATTTGAGAATTGAGATCAATTGATAAACCTAGTAGATGTTTAGTCTATTTTTGCTATTTGTTGGGAAATAAGAATCCAAGATCCATAAAAGTAGTGAGAGACTCCCCTACTTGGCACTATGTAAAATTGATAGTGGTACGTGGGTTGAAGTCTATGAATGAAAATTAATGAGAGATAAAAAGAATAAGACTCCTCTACTTGGCACTATGCAAAATTGATAGTGGTACCGAAGATAAGAGTTGAAGTCAAAAATAAAAAGTTTGTATCTAATTGGGTACATGCCATCTTTACAAAAACAAACATAATACATTAAAAAAAATCATGTGTGGAAAAAGATCTTGGAAACCTAATTCCTATAAACAAAAGCATCATAGATTTGAACTGAAATTGGGTGAAATCATGAGATTGAAAATTCTATTTATTATACAAGTTGCAAGGTTTTATTTGATTGAGTTGGGGATCTAGAGGGTTGAGTTCTAAGGATGATATGTTTACTTGAAGTTTTGTGAAACAATTGATGGAATTTTTCATTAATAGGTTGTATTTTAGAAATTTATTGAGCATCAAAAGGTTATTCTTTTAATCAAATTTTGATCTTAAATTTTGATTTTTGCTTGAGGAGAAGCAAAGTTTGAGCCTTATGTTTTTGATGACACCAAAATATATAGTATATTTTGTATCATTTTATATATTTTTTCATGCTAAATTGAGTATCTTTTACTTATTTTTATGCCAAAATTATCAAATATTGCAAAATCTACTTCTATTTTGGTTTTTCATGATTTTTAGGCAAAAAGGCACTATTTTAAGATATTTTCAAGCAAAATCAAATACATGGAAGAGTTACCATCATCAAGAGGAGGTCACCCAACAAATTTCACCCAAAATAGAGCAACAAACCAAAATACGAGAGGGCCGTAAACTATATTACGGTACCGTATTTCTACATGATACTGTAATATCGAGCCACTGCTGTAATTTGGAGATAATCCGAACAGAAGGTTTTGTCAAAAATATGGCACTCCCGTAAACCATTTTACGGGCCGTATTTTGCAACGTTTTCAGAACAGAAAGTTTCACTGAAATTATAGCACTGCCGTAAACTTTGACACGGGCCGTATTTTCTAGACATTTCCGACCAGAGAGTTCAGTCGATTTTATGGTAGTGCCATGAACCATATTACAGTACTGTATTTCCCAGCAATTTCAGAACAGAAAACTCAAGCGATTTTACGGCAGTGCCGTGAACTATTACACTGCCGTAATTTTCATTCAAAACGCGACTTTTACGGGCCTAAAACTTGTGGGGACCATAACCTTTGATCCAGACCTCCAATTGAAATCTGAAAGTTGCTGCGGACTCATCTTAAAGAGGAGAAGACACACGAACCAAAAGCAGAAATGTTCATCCAGTACTGAGAGAGCAATCGACAGAGAGGCGATTAGGGTTTGGCCTCATGCCGAGAGGCGTAGAGGGCACCTCATGCCGTGATTTTCACTCAGAAGCTTCGCCTGGAGGAGGGGAGGATGCACCAGAAGTTTTAGAGCAAAAGGAGTTCGATTAGAGGAGGAATCAATGAAAGATAACTTTTATTGGCTAATGATGCACTATTCATACGCGTGATTACGGCTGTAATTTCTATTACAGCCGTGTTGTAAAGTTTATTTTGTCCTTCTCTTCAATTTCTGATACTTTGTAACTATGGTTGATTGTATTTCTTTCTCCATGCAAGCTTAAACATATTTTGGGACATGGGTGTAATCCTTTTGATTTTATATGATTAGATAACTTTTTATTTCGTCAAGATAATTTTGCCATGATAATTTTGCCTATGTGATTATTGTTCTAAAATTCTTCTTATTGTACTTCTTGTCATCATGTTTAGAGTTCTCGCAATAAGGACCAAAAGGTGACTTGCTTGAGAATTGTAACCCTAAAATTGATAAATAGGAACTCACCGTAAGAAATTAGGTTAAAGTTCTTATTTCTTTATTTTAGTGACGTAATTGCCATGTTGATAATTATGAACCTAGGATTAAGTTAGTGTGTCAAACGTGGAGATCTTGCACGAAAGTGAGGATCGGAACGTTGGAGAACCATAGGTAGAACTTGTGTTGAGTCTCGGATGCACGAAAGTGATCTTTAAGATTCCGCTTGGGACAATCAACTTAGAATTCGGATGCACGAAAGTGATCTTTGAGTTCTTTGATTGATGATTTACTTATCATTAGCCTGGGATAAATCTTGCGTGAAAGTGAGGTTTGGTCCCTGCATGATTGTCTGCACGAAAGTGAGATGATCCCTTTATGAAGTAAATTAAGTCTTTATCATAACAACATTTGACTGACGACCTTTTATTCATATCTAGTCAATGAAATCAAGGTGGATGAAACCCTAGTCCCAGTTCTCTCTCTGATTATCTTTTAGCGTACTTTTTGAAGAGTCCCCTTCAAGGGGGAGCGAGAAAACCCTAAAGTGAGTACCCCTTTCAAGAGGGGGGCGCAAGTGACCTTTCTTTGATTTGCAGCGGAATTAGGGTTTCACGTTTGATCGCATGCTATACATTCATATGATCAACTTAAACATCAAGTGAAAGATGCGTTACCATGGCCATGAGAAGGAGGCGGCTTGGAAGCAAAGAGAGCAAAGTAGATCTCCTCCAAATGGCGCGCACACAAGAAGAAGTTGGTTACTCCCTTTCACGCCTTTGTGCTAGCAAAAGCTTCAAGGGGTCTTGTCGTATGGAAGGGATGAGGAGATGATAGCTTGGCCGAGAGTTGTTGTTTTCGTCAACACCTTCTCCCTTTGAGAGTGCAAGCAAAACTCGTCTCACTTGACTTCGAAACCGTGAGGGAGATAGAGCTCATCAAATGAAAGAAACGGTTACCATTAATGTGTAACCCCCTTCATTAATGCCTCCATAATTCCATGCGTTCACCCTATGTGAACCAACCGAAAACCCCTCTAAATTGAACCAAGCGTTCACCCTTGTGAACCGGTTCAATTAGGTTTGGTTCAAAGACCAATGAACCCAAGCCACTTGGTCTAGATCATATTAAACCCTAAGGTTCCAGATCTAACCGTTCATCTCCTGATGCTCCTGATCTCACCGATCTAGCATCGGCTCTCTCGATCGAAGCTTACCGATCTCAAGCCCTAATCAATCAAACATGATCAGACCAGATCTCACTTACAATCAGAGATTAAATCCCTTTAAACTGAACCCAAACAATTCAGTCCACACGATCTGACTCAAGTAAGCCACATCATCAAATTGTGCGACCCTAAGGGTTTCCTTTAAATGTCGGTAACGATAACTCTCATTATCACGATCAGTGAGGGGTATCTAGCAACACATCACTGTCTCCCGATATAAAGGAAAGAGTCTTCCAAGACTACTCCCAAATCATAGCACAAGGGTGAATGCACTTCACTAGGCATACATGTTTCCTTTGCCACTGGATGTTCTTATTGGACAAGCGTGTCAAGCCTGTGTCTCCAATATGATGAGTATGATTAGATCAGATGAACATTGTCACCTGGGTATGGCCATACACTTTCTCAATCATCTCATTCAGGGGGCCCCTTTAGAACACCACACTCCTTGAACAAAGAGACGACAATCCTTTATCTATCACTAGTGTCCTAACCTGACTCATGATCATTATCCAAAATAGTCTATAACCATTATGTTTCAAATGATATTGAACTACCTCAAAACAATGACAATCATCATCTAGAAACACAAGTGATCTCAAGTCAGAGGACATGTGCCACTTGATGCAAACAAGGATTATTCACATTGTGACAAGCAATTGAATATCCTAGTAGGGTCTGTCCAGTACATCCAATGTACCCATGAGTCTACATCTTATTCCATGCTCGAAGCATCCTATAAGATTAGAACACATATTAGTCTCAATCATATCAAGGTTGTCTCATGTTCACCAAGATATCTCGACTAAGGACATATAACATTTCAGCCTAGCTGAACAGCTTTGAGACATTATTCAGAAGTATACTTATTACAGCAGACAAGGTAACAACCTGAATAACAACCATGCCTTTATAAACATAAGAGTTTATTACATGATATTGTTACAATCCCAAGGCCTCAAACATTAGCCTTAAGGGCATACCCCAACAATCTTCCACTTGCACTTAATCTAATGGTTGAGAAATCTCAAACCCATATTATTACAGTGCTTCTCATGCTTCTGCTGCGCCAGAGGCTTGGTAAGCGGGTCAGCCAGATTGTCGTCTGTATGAACCTTGCATATTTTGATCTCGCCACGACCAATGATCTCCCGGATCAAGTGAAACCGTCTCTGTATGTGCTTGGACTTCTGGTGCGACCGTGGTTCCTTTGCTTGTGCGATGGCTCCAGTGTTATCACAGAAGATAACCAAAGGATCTGCACTCGAAGGAACAACACCAAGTTCTCTCACGAACTTACGAATCCACACTGCCTCCTTGGATGCTTCCGAGGCTGCAACATACTCGGCTTCTGTTGTGGAATCAGCAACAGTTGACTGTTTGAAACTCTTCCACACCACTGCTCCACCATTCAAGCTAAAAACATAGCCTGATTGCGATCGGAAATCATCCTGGTCCGACTGGAACGAAGCGTCAGTATATCCCTCTATACTGAGTTCTTCCTGACCACCATATATCAAGAACATATCTTTGGTCCTCCGCAGATATTTTAAGATGTTCTTGACTGCAATCCAGTGTGCCTGTCCTGGATTACTTTGGAATCGACTGGTCACGCTTAACCCGTAAGCGACGTCTGGGCGAGTACACAACATCGCATACATAATGGACCCAATAGCCGAAGCATAAGGCGTATTGTCCATTTCATCTTTCTCAGTCTGTGTTTGTGGACACTGACTCTTCGAAAGATTCAGACCATGTCTGACTGGAAGATATCCTCGTTTAGAATTCTCTAAATGAAATCTCTCCAGGACTTTATCGATGTATGTACTCTGGCACAGCCCGAGAAGCCTCTTAGATCTATCCCTGTAGATCTTCACACCTAATACATAGGCTGCTTCTCCTAGATCTTTCATCTGAAAACATTTCCTTAGCCATGCCTTAACCGCATGCATTTCAGGAATATCATTTCCAATGATCAAGATGTCATCGACGTAGAGGACTAGGAATGTAATCACGCTCCCACTAAACCTCTTATATACACACGGGTCGTCCTCGTTCTTGATGAAACCAAACTCAGAGATTGATTCATCAAAACGAATATTCCAGCTTCTAGATGCTTGTTTAAGTCCATAAATGGACTTCTTTAACTTGCATATTTTATGACGATCTGATGGATTAGTGAAACCTTCAGGTTGTGTCATATACACATCCTCATCCAGATTTCCATTAAGGAAAGCTGTTTTCACATCCATCTGTCAGATCTCATAATCATAATATGCTGCTATCGCGAAAAGAATCCGAATGGACTTAAACATGGCTACAGGTGAGAAAGTTTCATCATAATCTATCCCGTAGATTTGTTTGAAACCTTTCGCAACTAGCCTGCCTTTATAGGTAACTATGTTACCATCCATGTCAATCTTCTTCTTGAAGATCCATTTACAGCCTATAGGGATTACTCCCGGAGGCGGATCAACCAAATCCCAGACTTGGTTATCTGACATGGAGTCCATCTCGGCTCGCATAGCTTCAAGCCATCTAGCTGACTCCGGTCCACCGACCGCATCTGCATAAGTGAGGGGTTCATCATTATCAATGATGTAGACTCCGTCATAGCGCTCAGGCTGTCGACGGATCCTTCCCGATCTACGCGGTTCCCGTGATATCTGAGCCTCAGGTTGTTCAATAACCTGATCTACCGGCTCAGGCTCATCCAACTGTGCTTGACTACTTTGTCCTTCCTCTGGATTCTCATCCAGCTTTATATCTCTCCCACTAGCCTCTTGCAGAAGAAACTCCTTCTCAAGAAATATGGCCGTCCGAGCAACAAATACTTTGTTCTCTTTGGGATCGTAGAAATAATAACCCTTAGTTTCCTTAGGGTAACCGACAAAGATACATTTCTCAGATCTGCTCTCCAGTTTCCCAGAGGCGAGCTTTTTGACATAAGCCTCGCAACCCCAGATCCTGATAAATGTCAAGCTCGGCTGTTTCCCATACCATAATTCATATGGCGTCTTTGAAACGGCCTTGGATGGCACTCGGTTTAGTACCTTTGCAGCTGTTTCCAGTGCAAATCCCCAAAAGGAGTATGGAAGAGTAGCCTGACTCATCATAGAACGAACCATATCAAGTAACGTTCTATTTCTCCTCTCGGACACACCATTCCATTGCGGTGTTCCTGGTGGAGTGAGCTGTGAGATAATCCCACACTCCTTCAGATAGTCAGTAAACGTATGACTCAGGTATTCTCCACCTCGATCAGAATGAAGTGCCTTGATATTTCGGCCTAGCTGATTTTGTACTTCATTTTTGAACTCTTTGAACTTGTCAAAAGATTCACTTTTATGTCTCATTAAATAGACATAACCATACCTACTGAAATCATCAGTAAAGGTAATGAAGTACTGATAGCCACCTCTGGCATGTTTACTAAATGGCCCACACACATCACTGTGTATAAGGTCAAGTAAACCTGAAGCCCTTTGACCTTTGTTAGGAAAAGGAGACTTCGTCATTTTACCCAATAAACAAGCTTTGCATGTATCAATCTCCTCATAGGAGAATGATCCCAGCAGTCCATGATCATGCAACCGCTTAATGCGCTTCTTGTTAATATGGCCTAAACGACTATGCCATAACAAGGTGCTGTCATCAGCATACTTGGCTTTCTTATTATCAATATTTTGTATAGAATATTCCATGTCCAACATGAATAACCCATTGTTAATTGAACCAGTAGCATAGACAATATTATCAAGAGTAAGATAACACTTTGAAATCTTGCATTCAAAGGAAAACCCTTTCCTGACAAGAGCAGGAATAGAGATAATATTCTTGGTGATACTAGGTACAAAATAACAATTGTTTAATTCCAATACAATGCCAGATGGTAAAGAAATGAAATAGTCTCCTACAGCAACAGCAGCAACCCGTGCCCCGTTTCCAACGCGTAGGTCTACCTCATGCTGTCCCACCTGCCTTCTTCTCTTGAGTTCCTATACATTTGAACAAATGTGAACTCCACATGCAGTGTCCAACACCCATGAAATAGAAGAAGAAGATAACATGACCTCAGTCACATAAATACCTGAGCCAGAAGCGATGCTTCCCCTCTTATCTCCTTGGAGCGCTTTACAGTCCTTTTTCCAGTGACCCAGCTGGCCACAGTGGAAACACCTGTTGTCCTTCGACCGCTTCACCTTCTGTTTCAGAGCCTTACTGTAGTTCTTGACAGGGGCCTTGCCCTTCTTCCCCTTCTTCTTGTTCCTGGAAGGAACCATTAAGACAGAGGTTGAAGGCTTTCCCTTCAGAGTTTCCTCAGTAGTCAAGAGCATATTCAACAGCTCTGCCGGTGTACAATCGATTTTGTTCATATTAAAGTTAATGATGAACGCATCGAAAGAGGGCGGGAGAGACTGCAGAATTATGTCTACATCCTGGTTAATGGTATGCCCCAGTTTCTCCAGAGCTTCCTTGTGCCCAATCATCTTGAGCACGTGAGCTCCCACTGGGCTCCCTTCAGCCAGTTTGCTCTGAAAGAAAAGCTTTGTCAGATTATAGCGTTCTGTCCTCGCCTGTGCAGCATACAGCATCTTGAGGTTCGCTATAATTTCTATAGCCGACATATCCTCATGCTGACGCTGCAGCGGTGGCGTCATAGACGCTAGCATCAGGCAAGCGACATCAATGCTATCATTGACGTGCTTTTCATAGGCATCGCGAACCGCCCTTGCGGCGTTCGCAGCGGGTTGAGGCGGCACAGCCGTCTCGAGGACATACAGTTTCCTCTCAGCCTTAAGAACAATCTTAAGGTGTCCGAACCAGTCCGAGAAGTTTGGCCCAGCAAACTTCTCCCTTTCCAGTAGGGATCGCACATTGAAGCTCATGGTGTTCGTTGCTGCAGGAATCTACAACAATGCAAGAACAGCAAGGTCAGTATCAATGTCTAGAATCAATCCAGGACTTAAGAAAGATTCTTTTCTCACTATTTTATCTGACTGAAAAATCCATTAAACAGTCCGAAAGAGTAACACTCTTTTAGTGAGATGGGATCCAGATTTCATCCTTGGTCTCCGCGTCCCGCTCAGGCGAGATAAGATGCACAGAGATGACAAGTACTAATTTTTGGTAGGCAGTCCCTGCCAATCGCCAACCCGTGCGATTCCCCTTCATCTGGGCAATCCAGCAGACTGTGCCAACTGAGTTGGTACAACACAATCTCTGACCCCACAGATGGCTGCCTCCATGTGCTACCATATGCGCCACATATGTAGCCTACATGGTCAAGCTGACCCGACCTACTCCCTGGACCACCACGTGCTATGCTGAGCAACGAGAAGCGATAAATCCCTTCTCTGTAACACGCAGGTGAAATCCCGCACCGTCTGAAGATAGATGGACGTGCCCACTGAGTGGGTACAACACGGCTCCAACGATAGTCAGAACAGTGAGGTTTCGCGTCAGAAGGCATTACGTGCTTGATATTTTAGCGTTTGGATTTTAACGGTCTTTTTTCTTCTTACTATCAGGCAAATCCTATGGCTATAGCAGAAGATAAATAACTCATGCAATTCTAATTATATAATCAATAAAAAGAAAGCATGGATCTTATGTGGTAAAAGCCCATAGCCTAAGTAAGACCTTAAGATACTTAAGTCTTCACTTGCTCTTCTTAGGTCTTTAGCATCTCATCTGGTCCAACCCAGGGCCCTTGCGCCAAGAGCACCTCAGGTGCGCTACCAGCTGAATGCCCCTCTGGGATGTGTGCTTTTGTACTCTTGTCTAATCAAAATACATTTTGATCTATCTAGACAAGTTTGACTCGCAGGTCAAATATACAATAAATTAATTAACAATGTGATTCGCAGATCACAATAAAATTAATTTACAAGTTTAATCCAGGCACGCAGGCCCCAACATAGCACACATTTAACATGGGCAACCCACATAAGAATAAATAAACAAGCATAGGCATCAAACAACATGTGATCCAATTAAAAGAAAATAAATTTTGAAAACCCCATTGGCATCAATTTTAATTTTCTTATGTGCCCTACAACCTTACAATGGTCCATTGATAGGGATCCACTCATCCATCTAGACAGATCCTCTGCCCCTTGCATGCACCAAGTCCTAACTGACTCGAGTTGACCTAATGGTCAACCATGCATGCGCCAAGGGCTGAACAACCCTCATGAGGTCTGGCAATCGGGTGTGACCCCAGGCCTAACTCATGTGTGTTCAATGGTGTCTCAACCAGACCTCGCTACACGCCATTGATGCAGTCAACCTATAGCCACCACATGCTTGCGCACAGGTGCTATCTGGTCAACCCATCTAGGCTGTCAGATGGTCTGATCAGACTTGGATCTATTCTAGATGATGCTTTCAACCCAATCAACCCATCTAAGGGATTATAGTAGGCGCATTAGATCTAAATGTTTGCGCGCAAGTAGATATAAGTTTTGATGAAATACCATTCAACATACTTAACATGCGCCAACAAGAACATGCATAAACATGAACATCACACATGCGCCAAAACACCTATCATGTGGTTGCACATGTGAAATAGATCTATTCTAACAAGGATCACAAAACAAACCAAGCAATCATATGAACATATATTAACCGCTTTGATACCAATTGAAGAGTCCCCTTCAAGGGGGAGCGAGAAAACCCTAAAGTGAGTACCCCTTTCAAGAGGGGGGCGCAAGTGACCTTTCTTTGATTTGCAGCGGAATTAGGGTTTCACGTTTGATCGCATGCTATACATTCATATGATCAACTTAAACATCAAGTGAAAGATGCGTTACCATGGCCATGAGAAGGAGGCGGCTTGGAAGCAAAGAGAGCAAAGTAGATCTCCTCCAAATGGCGCGCACACAAGAAGAAGTTGGTTACTCCCTTTCACGCCTTTGTGCTAGCAAAAGCTTCAAGGGGTCTTGTCGTATGGAAGGGATGAGGAGATGATAGCTTGGCCGAGAGTTGTTGTTTTCGTCAACACCTTCTCCCTTCGAGAGTGCAAGAAAAACTCGTCTCACTTGACTTCGAAACCGTGAGGGAGATAGAGCTCATCAAATGAAAGAAACGGTTACCATTAATGTGTAACCCCCTTCATTAATGCCTCCATAATTCCATGCGTTCACCCTATGTGAACCAACCGAAAACCCCTCTAAATTGAACCAAGCGTTCACCCTTGTGAACCGGTTCAATTAGGTTTGGTTCAAAGACCAATGAACCCAAGCCACTTGGTCTAGATCATATTAAACCCTAAGGTTCCAGATCTAACCGTTCATCTCCTGATGCTCCTGATCTCACCGATCTAGCATCGGCTCTCTCGATCGAAGCTTACCGATCTCAAGCCCTAATCAATCAAACATGATCAGACCAGATCTCACTTACAATCAGAGATTAAATCCCTTTAAACTGAACCCAAACAATTCAGTCCACACGATCTGACTCAAGTAAGCCACATCATCAAATTGTGCGACCCTAAGGGTTTCCTTTAAATGTCGATAACGATAACTCTCATTATCACGATCAGTGAGGGGTATCTAGCAACACATCACTGTCTCCCGATATAAAGGAAAGAGTCTTCCAAGACTACTCCCAAATCATAGCACAAGGGTGAATGCACTTCACTAGGCATACATGTTTCCTTTGCCACTGGATGTTCTTATTGGACAAGCGTGTCAAGCCTGTGTCTCCAATATGATGAGTATGATTAGATCAGATGAACATTGTCACCTGGGTATGGCCATACACTTTCTCAATCATCTCATTCAAGGGGCCCCTTTAGAACACCACACTCCTTGAACAAAGAGACGGCAATCCTTTATCTATCACTAGTGTCCTAACCTGACTCATGATCATTATCCAAGATAGTCTATAACCATTATGTTTCAAATGATATTGAACTACCTCAAAACAATGACAATCATCATCTAGAAACACAAGTGATCTCAAGTCAGAGGACATGTGCCACTTGATGCAAACAAGGATTATTCACATTGTGACAAGCAATTGAATATCCTAGTAGGGTCTGTCCAGTACATCCAATGTACCCATGAGTCTACATCTTATTCCATGCTCGAAGCATCCTATAAGATTAGAACACATATTAGTCTCAATCATATCAAGGTTGTCTCATGTTCACCAAGATATCTCGACTAAGGACATATAGCATTTCAGCCTAGCTGAACAGCTTTGAGACATTATTCAGAAGTACACTTATTATAGCAGACAAGGTAACAACCTGAATAACAACCATGCCTTTATAAACATAAGAGTTTATTACATGATATTGTTACAATCCCAAGGCCTCAAACATTAGCCTTAAGGGCATACCCCAACACTTTTCTTGCATAGTTTACCTCCATTATATTCGGTTTGCTTAGCTAGTAAGAAATCAACTATTTTGTACTTAATAATAAGGTCTCAGTGGGATCGATATTTTCTTTATTACTTCGAGTTTCCGTGCACTTGCAGACACTACAAGTTAGGGACAACAAGTTTTTGGAGCCGTGCCAGGGAGTGACAATAGCCCTATACGCCAATACCTTTGGCCTCGACCCCTGAAACGAGTCTACCTGCTTGTATTTAAAAGTGTGTCCTTTCGGATCACATCACTTGGGAGCTCGTATCATTTGATGTTCAGGCATATTGATATTACTATGAGGCTGCCGAACATGAACCGCACTATGGTTCATGTTCAGCAGAACTGGATCGTGGATCCCACACGAGGGGGAGGTCCTAGAGAGGCAGCTTCACCTCCTTCACCGCCGAGGATTTCAGAGCCTGTGCCTCTAGCCAAGCCGTGCACTACTGCTAGGCCATCGACATCTATTGGGCCATCTACTTCAGCACCGCCAGACCCTTCCCTAGAGTAGATATGAGCCGAGCAGCGGAGGATACGCGACGACATCTCATGCCTTGACTTGGGACAGACGAGGACGCTCGAGTCATTATGCGCGATTGAGGAGCTATTGCGGCGACGTCTCCCTTCTTCATCGACACAGCTTACCAGCGATGAGGAGGATTTCGAGCATACAGAGATAGACTGATAGACTTTATGAGTATCTCTATTTTACTCTTATGCATTTGGTATTATTGTCTGATATTTTCTTGTGATATCTCACACATATCCTATTCGCAAGCAGGATCTATCATAGCTGATGTTGATACAGCCACACATTACCCATTATGTTTTATTTGTGTGTGTGCGTTGTATTTTTATATTATGTGATTCATTTTTGGAGTTTTATTTGACATTTGATACTAGAGCTGATATTGTGTATTTGTGATGGTATTAAACTTTTAGGTTGCTATGCATGGCTTGGATGTTATGGTTTTGTACATATTTGATACTTACCATGTATCTACGATACTTTGTGGTAATTTATGATGCTATGGTGATGATATGGTGGTTTCTTGAATGATTTCGATATATGTTTTGATATATGAAGTGAATAGTGTTTTTGAAAAGGTAGAATGTGATTTTGATAGTGAAACATGATGGTATTCGATATTTGAAACTTGGTTGTGATACAGTGTAAATTGTTGATATCTTGGTTGTGATATAGTTTCTGGATTTTTCTGGGTCATGTTTCTATCTTTTGATATAATTGTACAGGTTTTCGCCAACATTACAAAGGGAACTCTTGCAAAAATTTTCTGAAATCCTTCATTTATTTATTTGATGTTCATACATATGCAACAATTTAAGTCTAGGGTGTCCTTTCATAATTTACTTTTTCCTTCAAAGCTTTATAGATATGTATTTGAATGTTTATAATTTTTAAGGATACTCAAATTGTTTTTATCTTTAATTTTGAACTTAGAAAGAATTTTGGGCATTTAATTTGATGACTTAGGAAATTTTTGAGATTTCATGTGGACTTAAATTATTGGGTAAATTCGATTCTGGTATTGATAAAATTTATATATAGATTGTTATATGTTCAAATGACATGTGCATAATGTTTTTGTACTTTAAGTTTAATTTATCTGTCTTTGCTTGATAGAAGATTTTTATGGATAGGAAATTTGGTGATATATCTTTAAATTGAGATTTGCTCCAACTCCCCTGGTTGAGTGATCTGAGGTCATGAGTTATATTATACCACGATTTGGTATACTTTTAGTCTGTTGCGATCAAGTATCGATAACGACATAAATACCATGCCACTGACTAGCTTTCTCCAGGAAAATATGATTTCATTAAAAAAAAGGAAGAAGAGAAGACTCCTCTACTTGGCACTACAAAAAATTGGCAGTGGTACCGAAGACATGAGTTGAAGTATAACAATAAAAAAGGGAGAAGGCTGTAGGTTAAGTGGACAACTCCGCTGACTTTAAGATCAAGACTATGAGTTAAATTATACTGCTCTGTGGTATACGTTAAATAACGTTATGGCACATGACAGTTTAAATACCAATTTGCATTAAAAATCTCTTATCTATAGTTTCACCAAATGACTTGAAGAAAATTTCTATCTATTGATTAAAGTAGATTTATTAAGCCTAAAAGTATTTGATGCTTAATATGTGTTGAATGGATACTATGACATGAATTGTGAATTTTATCTTTCTTAGATTGTAAATTCTTGATGATTTATTTTTACTGTGATCTCTCTTAAATCATTTAAGATCTGAAAAGTTGCTTGCCTGAAATGTAGACTAAGAACTTTATTGATGAGAGAACAAATGAGTATTCCTTATCTTTGCATTCTCCATGCATATCGATGTATTGCTTGAGGACAAGAAAAATTATAAGTCTAGGGTATTTTGATGTGTTGTATTTAGGCCACATTTTTACCTGTATTTTATATTATATTTTAGGCTTAATTGCATGATTTTGTGCTAATTTTGGTATGAAAATGTAGGTGAAAAGACACCAAAATGATGGATTTCATGAGTTTTAAAGTCACAACATGATTCCCGAGGAGATCACGAACTTACACATCAAATTTGGAACGTAAACAGTGAAGATCACGACTTTCACAGCCTTGGCCGTAATTATTGGGCCGGCCGTAATTTTGGCGTCCGAACGGGCGAAAAACAGCTAAGTTAAAGAGTTCATAGAAACTTTCACGGGTGAGGCCGTGAATCCTTCATGGTCCATGAAACTTTCTGTGCCGGCCCTTGGAATTCACCCAAACATATATGTGGAGGACTTGACGCTGAACAAGGAGCCACTACCCAATGAAGCACTAGTCCCACCGAAACAAGTTTGCAGAATTCTTGAGGTGCAGTAGTGTCTTACTAGCCTAGGAGTTCAGAACTACTACCTCATCAAATGGAGTGATCACACGAAAACCTGGATACCTGAAGAGGAAGCACACCAACACTTATCAGGGAAACTAGTAAGGATTAAAAAAGCACAGGAAGCCCCCAGTCGCTATGGGATGACAACATGATGGAGCTTGTTTCAGAAGCTTGCTTACATTTCTACAAATTTTTGAAACTTGTTTAAATTTCTACTTATCTTAGAAACTTAACTTGTTAGTTGTTAACATTCGGTTCTACCTAGTCTTGCTTGTTATAAGACTAGTTGGTAGGACAATTTTGAAACTTTATATGGTTGTTTGAATGTTGTTATGTTGTAGTTAGGATTAGCCTTGGATTTAATTTTCTAAGTCTTTCTTTTCTTTTGTAGTGGATGTAATAGGTTGTTTAGCCTAGGTCTAATGCACCTGTAATTGCACTTACATGGCACCGAGCTCCTCAACTTCAAGGCAATCTCGCATTCAAGCTAAGACTCAGTCTCTTCAAGCAACAATTCAAGGTCAGCATCATCAGCAAGCCAATTCACAACAAGGTCAAGAACGATAAAGTCAATATCAGCAAGCCAATTTAAAACAAGTCAAGGCACAATTCCGGCCAGCAATTACTTAACCCATGTCTAACCACATCTATAAGGCAGCCACCTCCAATGTGATCTAGTTTAGATGAAGTCACGCCTCCAGCCAGGACAAATACCATTTGCCATGTCAAAACCACTTCCACAAGACAACCAAGCATGTGCAAGGCACATCTTCAGCTCAATCATCATCACCACCCACAACCACCAATCAAAGCCAGGCTGAGAATTAAATTTCCGCAACCTAGAAGAATGCCAAATGCCACTTGAAATGTAAACGTTGGGAGCAAGGGTTTAAAGCCCATGTAATTTTACACTTGAACTTTTAGTCTACCTCTTTTGAAAACAAACAACTTGTGTTAGCGTTTGCGGTGTTCTTGCTAAGGGTGAGCTGACGGCCCCTTGTTCTTGATTTCTTGAGGGTGAGTCGAGGGCCCCTTGTTCCTATTTTCCTTCATTATGGGTTGAACTCTTCCACTCAATCTCTGCTAGCTGCTCTCTAAGTGTTTGTGTGAGAAAACTAACGTGAAGACTAACCAGTTGCTGAATCTTGGAGAGACTTGGACCAATGGCCGGAGGAACAAAGCTGAATCCAAGACCTGACCGAGACTACTACTACAAGTTCAGAAGCGGTTCGGCCACCTTCCCTCGAGGGGGCCTCAGGTGCCTACTTTCCAACATAGAAGATTTCTTACATAGCTGCATGCTAAAGAGTTTTACTATCATTGAAAATCTGTTCTCGTATTTAGTTAATCATCTTTTGAAGAGCCTCATACCTAAGGAAGATCTAGGGAAAATTCGTATTACATTAGAAACCGATACTTGATGGTGATGCGATTGATTGCCTGGTAATCAATGCAAATGGGCCAAGAGCTATCTTTCTTAGGCGTGAGTAGGGCAGGGACAGTGCAAGGGCTCAAATTCTCGTGGATGAAACCCTTGGACAACACATCATCAACTCGCTGCTTGAGCTTCATGTGCTCAGTGGGGTTGAGGTGATGGTGAGACAAGTTGGGCAAAGATGCTCTGGGGACTAAGTCAATGACGTGCTAGATGTTCCTATTCGAAGGAAGGCCAACCCGTAAGTGAATTGCGGCAATGTCAGAAAACTCGCTCAAAAGGGCAGCGACCTCTATAGGCAAAGTGAGTGACGGAGGGGGAGGCTCACAGGAGACCTCGCGTATCATGAGAGTGTAGACCACCTTAGTCTCATGGGCTTCAGTGACAATCAAGCTGGACCACACTAGGGTGACCGACTTGGATGCAGGTTAGGCCGGAAGGGCGGGTGTTATAATGCCCTTCAACATATAGGCCCACAACTCCTTGGGTGGAGCTAGGGTCAAGCAGAACTTACATCCTTCGTGCTGGAAGACGTAGGTGTTGGAATGACCGTAGTGGACAATGTCGCGGTTGTAGAGCCAAGGGCAACCAAGGAGGACATAGGCGACATCCATTTAGGTGACATCACACCACATCTTATTGGTGCAGTGATACGTCCGCAAGTGCACGGATTTAGTGATGTATTACAATTAAGATCGTTCCCTCGAGGATTAGGCGGTTAAGTACCAACCATCGACTTATTTAAATCTAGGCAAATCAAGTAGTGGTTTGTTTGATTTGGACTTTATGTTCGAGAAGCAAATGGAAAACAGTGTTTAGAGAGATTCAAGTTTTGGAAGATTGGGACTCAGAGTTTCACAATGCTGACATTTATGAATCTTATAAAAATAACTCTTTGAATAGAAAATTTTGATCATGAAAAGGATTTTTCCTAAGATACGAATTACCTCCTCCCGAAGTGTAACCCGGTATCTAGCTACGTTAATTCTCTACTCTCGTGATAGTTAACATACCTAGACCCATTAAGTTCTGTTAAAAACCTAATAAATCCTCAAATGAATCCAAACTACTCTCGTGATTGGATTTGTAAGTTTGATTAAAGCACAATTAATCAAGCTACGTTAACTCTCTACTCTCGTGATTCACCTCCCGGTACTTCTCGCAACGTCTAAAATGCAATTATACATGGCCAGTGTAAACTATGGAATAAGCACAATTTTAATCAAATCATGATAAAATAATCATATCAAAGGGTAAGAGAATACAATTTAACTCATAATCATCAACGGGTTATGCCCCTAATCCTGAAATAAAAAGTTACCTGCTCATGTTCTTAAGAAAGAGCATGTTTGTAGGATGAACAAGCATAAGATCTTCTCGTAATCACAAGAAATTCACTAAGAAAATAATTAGATTAGCTTCCCCTCGATCTAAAGATGAAGAAAAGGCGATCAAACGTCTCTTTTGTGTGAAATCTCGCCAGAATCTACCTTGGAACTGGATTTTCGCTCTAGTCACTGCTGTTGATTGTCTTTATCTGAAAAAGTCCTCCCCAACCCTCCAAAAATTGAACCTTTTATACTTTGACCGGTCCGGAACCCCTCGAGGAACGAATGTAGAGAGTTTGGATCAAATCTGGTTCGATTTGGAGTTGAATCGAGTGAAAAACTCGAAGGGGCGGAAATATTCACGGCCCGTAATGTATTTACGGCCGAGGCCGTTATCGATCTTTCTACAAGAGGGATAAATATTTTTTTTTTAAGATTTCCCTCTGTTACTTGATCCCAACAAATATAAAGTATACCACTCATGGTATAATATAACTCATGACCTTAGATTACTCAACTAGAGGAGTTAGAGCAAATCTCAATTTAAAGAAAAAAACACCAATTTCCTATTCATAAAAATTTTATATCAAGCAAAAATAGATAAATTAAACTTCAAGTATAAAAATACTATGCATGTGTCGCATGAACATATAACAATTCACATATGTATTTTATCAATACCAGAATTGAATTTACTCAACAATTTAAGCCGACATGAAATTTCAGAAATTTCCTTAGTCATCAAATCAAATACTCAAAACGTTTCCTAAGTTCAGAATTAGAGATAAAACAAATTTGATTATCCTTAACAATCATAAACATTCAAAATACATACCTATAAAGCTTCAAGATAAGCAAAATACATGGGGACACCCTAGACTTAAATTGTTGCGTATGTATAAACATTAAAATCAAGTATGACAAATTTCAGAAAAAAATTTGCAAGAGTTCCCTCTAAAATATGAGCGAAACCCTATGCAGTTATATCAAAACATGCAAACATGACTTAGAAAAATCTAGAAACTATATTACATCATAAATATCCACATTTTATATGGTAAATAGGTTTCAAATATCAAATACCATCACGTTTCATCATCTAAATCACATTTACCATACTCACAAAGAAAATGCAGCAAGATTCATAGTTCGTGAAGTGACTTACGACTGCAACCGTAATCACCTCTTTGATTAGCTTTCTTTTACATGAAAATTCTCCAAAAATTTCTATAAATAGAATAATTTATTATAAGACTTTCCATCATAGAGATCTATCAAATCATGCATTCTAAAGTTTCTAAAAATTCAAAGAAAATCAAAAAACAAAATTAAAAGTACTAAATAGAATAATGAAAATAAGAAATTTGGGTTGCCTCCCAAAAATGCTTGTTTAAGGTCATTAGCTCAAACATAGTTATGACAATAGATGTTCTGGTGGATCAGATAAAATCAAGTGCACATCTTCTTCAACTTGTTCATGCTCGAAGTAGTGTTTCAAACGTTGGCCATTCACTTTGAAGCTTTCCTGCCCTTCTTTTGATATTTCAATTGCACCATATGGAAATACTTTCTAAACAACAAATGGACCTGACCATCGACTCCGCAATTTTCCTAGAAATAGTCTGAGACATGAGTTAAACAATAAGACTTTGTCTCCTTCAATAAATTCTTTATTTGAAATTTGCAGATCATGCCACTTTTTGGTGCGCTCCTTATATATCCGGGCACTCTCGTAAGCAGAATTCTGGATTTCATCAAGTTCATTCAACTGAAATTTTCTTTTCACTTCAGCGCTCTTCATGAAATAATTCAGCCTTTTCACTGCCCAATGGGCCCTATGCTTGAGTTCCACATGTAAGTGACAAGATTTGCCATAAACAAGTTGGAATGGAGACATACCTAAGGGTGTTTTGAAAGTTGTCCTGTAAGCCCAAAAAGCATCGTCAAGCTTCAGTGCCCAATCTTTACTTGCCCCTGACATAGTCTTTTCGAGAATTCTCATTATCTCATGGTTCGAGACCTCCGCTTGTCCACTCGTTTGTGGATGATACGGTGTAGCAATCTTATGGTGTATTCCATATTTCTTTAGCAATAACTCAAGCTTATGTTCAATAAAACGAGAGCCACCATCACTAATCAGAACTCTGGGCACACCAAATCTAGGAAAAATTATCTTTTTAAACATCCTGGCTACAACACGTGAATCGTTAGTGGCTTCGGCTGATGCCTCTAACCATTTAGATACATAAGCAACACACAAGAGAATGTATTTCTTTTTCCCCTGAGATGTCAAATTAGGAGGCATAATTTTAGACACAAGAAAATTAACAATGTAAGCATATGGTGTCTCTTGACTCATAATAGCAAAAAGGTACTCTTCTGGGAAAGAGTCGTTAATCTCTAAATCTTCCTCTATATCCTTTTCTATAGTTAATCTAGGCAAATGATCCACCACTAAATTCTTTACTCCTTTCTTGTCTCTTATTTCAATGTCAAACTCCTATAGGAGCAATATCCACCGAATCAATCTAGGTTTTGCATCTTTCTTATTCACCAAGTATTCTATTGCCGCGTGATTTGTAAAAACAACAACTTTAGAATTAACAATATAAGAATGAAATTTATTAAAAGCAAACACAATGGCAAGAAGCTCCTTCTTAATTATTGCATAGTTGATCTGTGCTTTGTCTAAAGTTTTGTTGGCATAGTAAATGGCATGCAGGTTGTCATTCTTTCACTATCCCAAAACTGCACCCACTGCTTAATCACTTGCATCACACATCAACTCATATGGAAGTGTTCAATCTAGTGGTTGCATAAAGGGTGTTGAGACAAGGGCCTTCTTTAACTTTTCAAAAGCTTCTGTATAGTCCCTATCAAAAAGAAAAATAGCATCATTAGCCAATAAATTTGTGAGAGGCCTAGCAATTTTAGAAAAATATTTAATAAATCGATGATAAAATCCAACATGGCCCAAAAAACTGCAGATTGCTTTGATGGAGGTAGGCGGAGGTAATTTCTCAATGACTTCAATTTTAGCGTTATCTTCTTCAATGCCTTTTTGTGAGATAAGATGTCCAAGGACAATTCCCTCCCGAACCATGAAGTGACATTTCTCTCAGTTAAGGACTAAATTCACCTCCTCGCATCTCTGCAAAACACTTGATAAATTAGACAGACAATCATCGAATGAATAACCGTATACCGAAAAATCATCCATAAAGATATCCACGATATTTTCAATAAAGTCAGAAAAGATGGCCTTCATGCATCATTGAAAAGTGGCCTGCGCATTGCATAAACCAAAAGGCATACGCCTGTAAGCAAAGGTTCCATAGGGACACATAAAAGTGGTCTTCTCTTGATCTTCAGGATGAATCGATATCTGAAAGAATCCTGAAAAACCATCAAGAAAACTAAAGTAAGAATTAGTGGCCAATAGTTCAAGCATCTGATCAATAAAAGGTTGAGGAAAATGATCTTTCTGGGTGGCCTTATTTAGCTTTTAGTAATCGATGCACATGCGCCACCCGGTTACCGTTCTCATTGGAATTAATTCATTGTTCTCATTTCTTACTACCATAATTCCCCCTTTCTTTGGAACCACATGAATAGGACTAACCCATTCACTGTCAGAAATCGGGTATATCACCCCAGCATCTAATAACTTCAGGATCTCCTTTTTTACCACCTCCTTCATGATGGGATTCAACCGACGTTGATACTCTATAGAGGGTTTGCAAATTTCCTCAAGAAAAACCCTGTGCATACCCAAAGAAGGGTTAATACCATGTATATCATCTAATGAATAACCAATTCCCTTCCTATGCAGTCGAAGCTCATCAAGTAACTTTTTTGTCTGAACCTGATCTAGATCTGCGCTGACAATCACTGGGTATGTAGAGTCTTCTCCCAAAAATTCATACCTTAAATTTGGTGGGAGTGATTTGATTTCCAACTTATTCATCTTCATTGGTTCAGGTTTTACCAAAATAAGTTTCTCAGCTTTGGCTTTATGTGGCTCGACCGACAGTCTTGAATCCAAAATTTTTGTATAGGCTTGAGCTTCTTCCCCAATATCTTCTTCTTCACACTTTTCTTTCACAAGACATATCTCCAAAGCGTCTATTTCTTTTTTTCATATTTTCTTCATTTGTCTCCAATTCAAGTGCATCAACATTAAAATAAGAATCTGCAAAAGAAGGTCTTTTAAGAGAAGAGGAAAGATCAAAATCAATATTATTTTCATCGATATTGAGAGTCAATCTCCCTCTCTTTGTTGGGGTATGCCCTTAAGGCTAATGTTTGAGGCCTTGGGATTATATCAGTATCATGTATAAACTCTATGTTTATAAAGGCAATGGTTGTTATTCAGGTTGTTACATCATCTGCTGCAATATGTATACTTCTGAATAATGTCTCAATGCTGTTCAGCTTGGCTGACATGCAGTATTGTCCTTAGTCGAGATATCTTGGTGAACATGAGACAGCCTTGATATGATTGAGACTAATATGTGTTCTAGTCTCATAGGATGCTTCGAGCATGGAATAAGATGTAGACTCATGGGTACATTGGATGTACTGGACAGACCCTACTTAGGATATTCAATTGCTTGTCACAATGTGAATAATCCTTATATGCGAACAAGTGGCATATTTCCTCTGACTTGAGATCACTTGTGTTTCTAAATGATGATTGGCATTGTTTTGAGGTAGTTCAATATCATTTGAAACATAATGGTTATAGACTATCTTGGATAATGAACATGAGTCATGTTAGGGCACTAGTGATAGATATAGGATTGTCGTCTCCTTGATTGGAGTGTGATGTTCTATAGGGGCCCCCTGGATGAGATGATTGAGAAAGTGTATGGCCATACCCAGATGACTATGTTTCATCTGATCTAATCATTCTCATCATATTGGAATTACAGGCTTGACACGCTTGTCCAATAAGAACATCCAGTGGCAAAGGAAACACATATGTCAAGTGACTTGGGTTCACACTTGTGCTGTGGTTTGGGTGTAGTCTTGGAAGACTCTTTCCTTTATATCGGGAGACAGTGATGTGTTGCTAGATACCCCTCACTGATCGTGATAACGTGAGTTATCGTTACCGACATTTAAAGGAAACCCTTAGGGTCGCACAATTTGATGATATAGCTTACTTAAGTCAGATCGTGTGGACTGAATTGTTTTGGTTCAGTTTAATGGGATTTAAACTCTGATTGTAAGTGAGATCTGGTCTGATCATGTTTGATTGATTAGGGCCTGAGATCGGTAAGCTTCGATCGAGAGATTGGATGCTAGATCGGTGAGATCAAGAGCATCAAGAGATGAATGGTCAGATCTTGAGCCTTTTGGTTTAATGTGATCTGGATCAAGGCTTGGCTTAATTTGGTCCTTGAACCAAATGAAATGAACCGGCTCATCAAGTGAGCGCATGGTTCAAGGGGAGAGGAAATTGCGATTGTTCACTTGGTGTGAACACATGATCGCATGTGGTGGCTTGCTATTTTTAGAAGCCATGATCTCAAAATGAGACCACACCTCACGTTCGAAGAGGTCTCCCTATTCTCGCCTCTCGCCCCCTTGCTCACAACGTCTTTCTCTCATGTGTGAGTGTTGACGAAAAGAGAAGGATTCGACCAAGCAAAAGAGATCATCTCTTCTCCCTTCACGCGATCAGGAGACCTTGGAGCCTTGCTAGCACAAGGATCGACAAGGAGTAGGCGATCACCCATCTTGTGTGCGCCACCTTTGGAGGAGAGCCACATCGCCCTCTTCTTCCAAGACGCCATCCAAGAAATGGCACTGGTATGATCTCTCTGTTGATCTATACAAACTCTTATGTTGATCATATGACATGCATGCGATCCTAGGAAACCCTAGATTCCGCCCATGCAAATTTTTATATGTGCATGCTTTAGGATTTCGCCCCTTTAGGGAACTTTCAATTGGTATCAGAGCTAGTTCCTTGTATGTTTCATGATTGCTTATTGTGATCCATGTTTGCGCCTAATAGTAGATCTAAAAGAGCATGCGTAAATTTCATGTATGTTTTACATTGGCGCATGCATGCAAGTTGGCGCTTGTTGTAGTTTTCTCAAAACTTACTTGCGCGCCCCTCACTAGATCTATAAGCGCCTGCTGTAACAACTTAGACGGGTTATTAGGGTTGAAGTCATCGTCCAGTCTAGACCCGACAGTCTGATCAGACCATCTGACAGCCTAGATGGGTCGACCAGATGGCACCTATGCGCAAGCATGAGGTGGCTATAGGTCGACTGCTGAAAGGCGTGTAGCGATGTCTGATTGAGACAACCAGATGAACGCCCATGATTAAGGCCCGGGGTCACACCCGCTTGCCAAAACTCATGAGGGATGTTCAGCCCTTCACGCATGCATTGTTGACCATGAGGTCGACTCAAGTCGGTTATGACTTGGTGCATGCAAGGGCAGTGGGTCTGACTAGGTCTGATGAGTAGATCCCGATTAATGGACCGTTGTAAGGTAGTAGGGCACATAAGGAAATAAAATGAAGCCAATGGGTTTTTCAAAATTTTTTTTTTCTTGATTGGATCACATGATATTTGTATAACGTGATGATTGTCTATTTAATCTTATGTGGGCTGCCTAATTTTAATGTGTGCTGTGCTGGGGCCTGCGTGCCTGGAGTATTATTTGTAAATTATTATTGTGATCTGCGCATCACATTTTAATTAATTTATAAAGTGTAATTGACCTGCGTGTCATTCATGTCTAGATAGATTAAATTGTAATTTAATCAGACATGAGCACAGAGCACACTTGGCAGAGGCGCATGCAGCAAGTGGCTTCACCAGTGGGAGGTCTAGGGTTCGACTCTAGGACAGGCGCATTTTACCTGGTGGGCGCACCTGAGCTGCAGTGGGCGCTTGGGCCCGGGTTGGGCCAGAGGAAATGAAAAAGACCCAAGAAGAGCTCAAGTGAAGACTTAAGTTAATTAAGGTCTTACTTAGGCTTAATGGGCTTTTACCACATAAGATCATCATGCTTTTAATTTACTGTTTAAGTAATTTAATAACTACATGATTTATTCTTCTGCTATCACCATAGGGTTTGAATGATAGTAAGAAGATAAAAGGACCGTTAAAATCCAACATTAAATATCAAGCACGTAAGCCTTCTGACGCGAAACCTCACAGTTCTGACTATCGTTGGGGCCGTGTTGTACCCACTCAGTGGGCACGCCCATCTATCTTCAGACGGTGTGTGATTACACCTGCGTGTTACAGAGAAGGGATTTATCGCTTCTCGTTGCTCAGCATAGCACGTGGTGGTCCAGGGAGTAGGTCGGGTCAGCTTGACCATGTAGGCTACATATTGAGCATATGGTAGCCATATGGAGGCAGCCATCTGAGGGATCAGAGACTGTGTTGTACCAACAAAGTTGGCACAGTCTGCTGGATTGCCCAGATGAAGGGGAATCGCACGGGTTGGCGATTGGCAGGGATTGCCTACCAGAAATTAGTGCTTGTACTCTCTGTGCATCTTATCTCGCCTGAGCGGGACGCGGAGACCAAGTATGAAATCTGGATCCCATCTCACTAAAAGAGTTTTACTCTTTCGGGCTGTTTTGCTGGATTTTTTAGCCAGATAAAATAGTGAGAAAAGAATCATTCTTAAGTCCTGAATTGATTCTAACATTGATACTGACCTTGCTGTTCTTGCATTGTTGTAGATTACTGTAGCAACGAACACCACAGCCTTCAATGTGCGATCCCTACTGGAAAGGGAAAAGTTTGCTAGGCCAAACTTCTCAGACTGGTACGGACACCTTAAGATTGTTCTTAAGGCTGAGAGGAAACTGTATGTCCTCGAGACGGCTATACCGCCTCATCCCGCTGCGAACGCCGCAAGGGCGGTTCGGGAAGCTTATGAAAAGCATGTCAATGATAGCATTGATGTCGCTTGCCTTATGCTAGCGTCTATGACGCCACAGCTGCAGCGTCAGCATGAGGATTTGTCAGCTATAGAAATTATAGCAAACCTCAAGCTACTGTATGCTGCACAGGCAAGGACTGAACGCTATAATTTGACGAAACTTTTCTTTCAGAGCAAACTGACTGAAGGGAGTCCAGTGGGAGCTCACGTGCTCAAGATGATTGGGTACAAGGAGGCTCTAGAGAAACTGGGACACACCATCAATCAGGAGCTTGTTGTAGACATCATTCTGCAGTCTCTCCCGGCCTCTTTCGATCCGTTCATCATTAATTTTAATATGAACAAGATCGACTGTACGCCTGCAGAGTTACTGAACATGCTCTTGACTATTGAGCAAACTCAGTCTCATGAGAAGGGAACGCCTTCATCCTCTGTCCTAATGGTTCCTTCAAGGAACAAGAAGAAGGGGAAGAAGGGCAAAGCCCCTGTCAAGAGCTACAACAAGGCTTTGAAACAAAAGGTCAAGCGGTCAAAGGAATACAGATGTTTCCATTGTGGCCAGCTAGGTCACTGGAAAAAGGACTGTAAAGCGCTCCAAGGAGAGAAGAAGGGAAGCAACTCTTTCGCTTCTGGCTCAGGTATTTACGTGACTGAAGTCATGTTATCTTCTTCTATTTCATGGGTGTTAGACACTGCATGTGGAGTTCACATTTGTTCAAATGTACAGGAACTCAAGAGAAGAAGACAGGTGGGACAGCATGAGGTGGACCTACGAGTAGCAAACGGGGCACGGGTTGCTGCTGTTGCTGTAGGAGTTTATCACATCTCTTTACCATCTGGTCTTGTATTAGAACTGGACAATTGTTATTTTGTACCGAGCATAACTAAGAATATTATCTCTATTCCTGCTCTTGTCAGGAAAGGGTTTTCCTTTGAATGCAAGATTTCAAAGTGTTATATTTCTTTTGATAATATTGTTTATGCTACTGGGTCGATTAACAATGGGTTGTTCATGTTGGACATGGAATGTTCTATACAACAAATTGATATTAAGAAAGCCAAGTATGCTGATGACAGCACCTTGCTATGGCATAGTCGTTTAGGCCATATTAACAAGAAGCGCATTAAGCGGTTGCATGACCATGGACTGATGGGATCATTCTCCTATGAGGAGTTTGATACATGCAAAGCTTGTTTAATGGGCAAAATGACAAAGTCTCCTTTTTCCAACAAAGGTCAAAGGGCTTCAGGTTTACTTGACCTCATTCACAGTGATGTGTGTGGGCCATTTAGTAAACATGCCAGAGGTGGCTATTCATACTTCATTACCTTTACTGAGGATTTCAGTAGGTATGGTTATGTCTATCTAATGAGACATAAGAGTGAATCTTTTGACAAGTTCAAAGAGTTCAAAAATGAAGTACAAAATCAGCTAGGCCGAAATATCAAGGCACTTCGTTCAGATCGAGGTGGAGAATACTTGAGTCATGAGTTTACTGACTATCTGAAGGAGTGTGGGATTATCTCACAGCTCACTCCGCCAGGAACACCGCAATGGAATGGTGTGTCCGAGAGGAGAAATAGAACTTTACTGGATATGGTTCGTTCTATGATGAGTCAGGCTACTCTACCTTACTCCTTTTGGGGATTTGCACTGGAAACAGCTGCAAAGGTACTAAACCGAGTGCCATCCAAGGCCGTTTCAAATACTCCATATGAGTTATGGTATGGGAAACAGCCGAGCTTGACATTTATTAAGATCTGGGGTTGCGAGGCTTATGTCAAAAAGCTCGCCTCTGGGAAACTAGAGAGCAGATCTGAGAAATGTATCTTTGTCGGTTACCCTAAGGAAACTAAGGGTTATTATTTCTATGATCCCAAAGAGAACAAAGTATTTGTTGCTCGGACGGCTATTTTTCTTGAGAAGGAATTTCTTCTGCAAGAGGCCAGTGGGAGAGAAATAAAGCTGGATGAGAATCCAGAAGAAGGACAAAGTAGTCAAGTACAGTTGGATGAGCCTGAGCCAGTAGATCAGGTTACTGAATAACCTGAGGCTCAGATATCACGGGAACCACGAAGATCGGGAAGGATCCATCGACAGCCTGAGCGCTATGACGGAGTCTACATCATTGATGATGAACCCCTCACTTATGCGGATGCGGTCAGTGGACCGGAATCAGGGAGATGGCTTGAAGCTATGCGAGCCGAGATGGACTCCATGTCAGATAACCAAGTTTGGGATTTGGTTGATCCGCCTCCGGGAGTAATCCCTATAGGCTGTAAGTGGATCTTCAAGAAGAAGATTGACATGGATGGTAACGTGGTTACCTATAAAGGCAGGCTAGTTGCGAAAGGTTTCAAACAAATCTACGGGATAGATTATGATGAAACTTTCTCTCCTGTAGCTATGTTCAAGTCTATTCGGATTATTCTTGCGATAGCGGCATATTATGATTATGAGATCTGGCAGATGGATGTGAAGACCGCTTTCCTTAATGGAAAACTAGAAGAGGATGTGTATATGACACAACCTGAAGGTTTCACTAATCCATCAGATCGTCATAAAATATGCAAATTAAAGAAGTCCATTTATGGACTTAAACAAGCATCAAGAAGCTGGAATATTCGTTTTGATGAATCAATCTGTGAATTTGGTTTCATCAAGAATGAAGATGACCCGTGTGTATATAAGAGGTTTAGTGGGAGCGTGATTACTTTCCCAGTTCTCTACGTCGATGATATCTTAATCATTGGAAACGATATTCCTGAACTACATGCGGTTAAAGCATGGTTAAGAAAATGTTTCCAGATGAAAGATTTAGGAGAAGCAGCCTATGTATTAGGTGTGAAGATCTACAGAGATAGATCTAAGAGGCTTCTCGGGCTGTGCCAGAGTAATACATCGATAAAATCCTGGAGAGATTCCATTTAGAAAATTCTAAAAGAGGATATCTTCCAGTCTGACATGGTCTGAATCTTTCAAAGAGTCAGTGTCCACAAACACAGACTGAGAAAGATGAAATGGACAATACGCCTTATGCTTCGGCTATTGGGTCCATTATGTATGCGATGTTGTGTACTCGCCCAGACGTTGCTTACGGGTTAAGCGTGACCAGTCGATTCCAAAGTAATCCAGGGCAGGCACACTGGATTGCGGTCAAGAACATTTTGAAATATCTTCGGAGGACCAAAGATATGTTCTTGATTTATGGAGGTCAGGAAGAACTCAGTATTGAAGGATATACTGACGCTTCGTTCCAATCTAACCAGGATGATTTCCGATCGCAATCAGGCTATGTTTTTAGCTTGAATGGAGGTGCAGTGGTGTGGAAAAGTTTCAAACAGTCAATTGTTGCTGATTCCACAACAGAAGCCGAGTATGTTGCAGCCTCAGAAGCATCCAAGGAGGCAGTGTGGATTCGTAAGTTCGTTCAGGAACTTGGTGTTGTTTCTTCGAGTGCAGATCCTTTGGTTATCTTCTGTGATAACACTGGAGCAATAGCACAAGCAAAGGAACCACGGTCGCACCAGAAGTCCAAGCACATACAGAGAAGGTTTCACTTGATCCGGGAGATCATTGATCGTGGCGAGATCAAAGTCTGCAAGGTTCATACAGATGACAATCTAGCTGACCCGCTTACAAAGCCTCTGGCGCAGCAGAAGCATGAGAAGCACTGTAATAATTTGGGTTTGAGATTTCTCAACCATTAGATTAAGTGCAAGTGGGAGATTGTTGGGGTATGCCCTTAAGGCTAATGTTTGAGGCCTTGGGATTATATCAGTATCATGTATAAACTCTATGTTTATAAAGGCAATGGTTGTTATTCAGGTTGTTACATCATCTGCTGCAATATGTATACTTCTGAATAATGTCTCAATGCTGTTCAGCTTGGCTGACATGCAGTATTGTCCTTAGTCGAGATATCTTGGTGAACATGAGACAGCCTTGATATGATTGAGACTAATATGTGTTCTAGTCTTATAGGATGCTTCGAGCATGGAATAAGATGTAGACTCATGGGTACATTGGATGTACTGGACAGACCCTACTTAGGATATTCAATTGCTTGTCACAATGTGAATAATCCTTATATGCGAACAAGTGGCATATTTCCTCTGACTTGAGATCACTTGTGTTTCTAAATGATGATTGGCATTGTTTTGAGGTAGTTCAATATCATTTGAAACATAATGGTTATAGACTATCTTGGATAATGAACATGAGTCATGTTAGGGCACTAGTGATAGATATAGGATTGCCGTCTCCTTGATTGGAGTGTGATGTTCTATAGGGGCCCCCTGGATGAGATGATTGAGAAAGTGTATGGCCATACCCAGATGACTATGTTTCATCTGATCTAATCATTCTCATCATATTGGAATTACAGGCTTGATACGCTTGTCCAATAAGAACATCCAGTGGCAAAGGAAACACATATGTCAAGTGACTTGGGTTCACACTTGTGCTGTGGTTTGGGTGTAGTCTTGGAAGACTCTTTCCTTTATATCGGGAGACAGTGATGTGTTGCTAGATACCCCTCACTGATCGTGATAACGTGAGTTATCGTTACCGACATTTAAAGGAAACCCTTAGGGTCGCACAATTTGATGATATAGCTTACTTAAGTCAGATCATGTGGACTGAATTATTTTGGTTCAGTTTAATGGGATTTAAACTCTGATTGTAAGTGAGATCTGGTCTGATAATGTTTGATTGATTAGGGCTTGAGATCGGTAAGCTTCGATCGAGAGATTGGATGCTAGATCGGTGAGATCAAGAGCATCAAGAGATGAATGGTCAGATCTTGAGCCTTTTGGTTTAATGTGATCTGGATCAAGGCTTGGCTTAATTTGGTCCTTGAACCAAATGAAATGAACCGGCTCATCAAGTGAGCGCATGGTTCAAGGGGAGAGGAAATTGCGATCGTTCACTTGGTGTGAACACATGATCGCATGTGGTGGCTTGCTATTTTTAGAAGCCATGATCTCAAAATGAGACCACGCCTCACGTTCGAAGAGGTCTCCCTATTCTCGCCTCTCGCCCCCTTGCTCACAACGTCTTTCTCTCATGTGTGAGTGTTGACGAAAAGAGAAGGATTCGACCAAGCAAAAGAGATCATCTCTTCTCCTTTCACGCGATCAGGAGACCTTGGAGCCTTGCTAGCACAAGGATCGACAAGGAGTAGGTGATCACCCATCTTGTGTGTGACACCTTTGGAGGAGAGCCACATCGCCCTCTTCTTCCAAGATGCCATCCAAGAAATGGCACTGGTATGATCTCTCTGTTGATCTATACAAACTCTTAAGTTGATCATATGACATGCATGCGATCCTAGGAAACCCTAGATTCCGCCCATGCAAATTTTTATATGCGCATGCTTTAGGGTTTCGCCCCTTTAGGGAACTTTCACTCTTCACATCTATCACAGCTCTGCAGTAGCTAAGAATGGTCTCCCTAAAATGTTAGGTAATTTAATGTCTTCTTCCATTTCCAACACTACAAAATCCATAGGTATAAAAAATTGACCAACTTTAATCGGGACATCCTCCAAAATCCGCACAGGGCGTCGAACAGATCAGTCAGCAAGCTGTAGTGAAATAATGGTTGGCTTCATGTCTCCTATATCAAGCTTTTTACAAATTGACAAAGGCATCAAGCTTACGCTTGCGCCCAACTCACATAAAGCTCCTTCAAAGAACATGTCACCGATCTGGCAATGAATCAAGAAGCTCCCTGGATCTTTCATCTTCTGAGGTATCTTGTTCTGGTTTATCGCACTACATTCCTCTATATGTGCCATAGTCCCATACTCTTCAATTTTACACTTATTGGATAGGATGTCTTACAGAAACTTCACGTATGTAGGCATTTGTGACAAAGCATCAGTAAAGGGAATGTTTATATATAACTTTTTCAATACCTCTAGGAATTTACCAAATTGTTTATCTAACTTCGCCTTAGCCAGCCGCTGAGGAAAAGGGATAGGTGGAACATATGCAAGAGGACCTACAAAAACTTCCTCCTTTTCCTTCTCCTTCTCCACAGGTTTCTCCTTATCAAGTAGGGATTCCTTAGATTGCTCTTCACCAACTACAGATGTAGGTTCTTTATTAGGCATCTGGGGCTCATCCAATTGCTTACCACTCATTGTGGTTATTATGCTATAGTGCTCCCTAGAGTTCATCTCTGGTTGCCCTAGAAGTTCACTTGTAGGCCCTTTGAAAATGGTTGCCTGCTGAGCTATTTGGCTCTCTAGCATCTCGCTGTGGGTGTCAAAGTGCCCATATGACATGTTAGATGCTTAATAGCATCAGAGACATCTTCATTGTGCTTTTTCTGAGCAACAATGAAACCTTCCAAAAGGGACTCCAAGTTGGATTTCCGAGGTTGATTGAACTGCCTGGACTGAAAACTGGGTGGTGGCCTATTATACTGCTGATTAAACTGCTGAGGAATTTGCCCTTGATTATTCTTGTATGACAAATTGGGGTGGTTCCTCCAGCCTGGATTATATATAACTGAATAGGGGTCATTCACCTGCCTTTGGTTGTAGTTACCTAAAGCATTGATATGCTCCGGACAAGAGTCATCCTGTGGTGAGGCTAAAAGCTAACAATCAGTAGAAATATAACCTGAAACACCACAGACCTCACAAGAAACAAAATTAACTGCAATTGAAGGAAAAGTAAAAGAATCTAATTTTTTAGCCAAAGAATCAACCTTTGCAGCTAAAGATGTCAAGGAATCACTACTATACTTACTAATTCCTGTCGATGTAATACCCTACTCATTGGACCAATGATTATGATTTATGGCCATGTCCTCAAGCAAGTTGTTGCATCTTCTACATTCTTGCTCATGATAGCTCCCCTAACAGCAGCATCCACCATGGGGTTTGTGTTGTAATCCAATCCATTGTAGAAGATATGGATTAGGACCCACTTCTCAAGCCCATGATGAGGACACATGCGCTGGAGTTCCTTGAATAAATGCCAAGCATCATAGAGTGATTCTCTTTCATTTTGTCCAAAGTGAGTTATCATATTCCTCAACTGCACTGTCTTGCTTGGTGGAAAGTATTTGGTCAGAAAAGCACGTGAAAGCTCGTCCCATGTAGTAATCGATTCAGCATAAAGAGAATATAACCAAGCCCGTGCACGATTCCTAAGAGAAAATGGAAATAGTCTTAGTTTTATTGCATTAGAGGATACACCGTTTACCTTAACGCTGTCATAATATTCTAAAAAAGACAGCTAGATGAAGGTTAGGATCCTGTGTTGGGAACCCCCAAACTGGTTCTACTGAACCATAGTCATCACTGCTCATTTAAGCTTGAAGTTGATTGCCTCCACATTATGTCGAACGATGCTAGAATTAAAACCCTATATGTTAGGTACTACAAAATCCGTTAGTGACTAATTGTTTGCCATCACGCCTCCTTCTGCAACTTTCTTAGTTTAGAACTGTAGTTTTCATTGAAGGCAGAAGGTGCGTTCAATCTCCGGATCTTCAAGAAATAGAGTACCTATCTTTAAAGCTTTGGGCATACAACATGTTAATCAATGAAAATAAAACTGAAATAACAGAAAATAGCAATAGAAGAAAAACTAAGTTAATGCTAAAATGAAAAGAAAAAATGCCTAGTCTACAAACTTATCGATCAAATCGATATTAGCAGGTATAATCCTCGGCAACGGCGCAAAAAACTTGATGCGTCTGCAAGTGCACGGATTTATCGAAGTAATAAAAATAAGATCATTCCCAACGAGGATCTGGCAATCAAGTACCAACTACATGACTCGTTTATATCTAAGCGATTCAAGTTGTGATTTTGTGTGTACTCCTAAGTACGAAAAGTAGCAGAGATAACGTCAAGGACAAAAATTAGTTTTTAGAAGGTCGGGACTCGGAGTTTCACCACAATGACAATTATGAATTTGATAAAAATCAATATTTGAACAAAATATTATAGTAATGAAAGGGATTTTTCCTAAGGTACAGATTACCTCCTTCTGAAGCATAATCTGCTACTTAGCTACGCCAACTCCCTACTTTCGTGACAATTAACGCAACTAAACCCATAAAGTTATATGAAAAACCATGGAAAACTTCAAAGGAATCCAAACTACTCCCGTTTGGATTCGTAGGTTTGAATAGAATAGTTCCGACGTTGCGATTCACCTCCCGGTACTTCTTGCAATGTCTAATATGCAAATATACTTGGCTATAGTAAATTACGGGATAAACTCAATTCTAATCAAATCAATGCTATAATAATCACTACAAAGAATAAAAATACAAGTTTTAATCCATAAACATCAGTGGGCTATATCCCTAATCCCGAAAATAAGTTTGCTCGCTCATGTTCGAAGAAAGCAGCACATGTATAGATGAAACTTGCAATGAATCCTACTAAAATACAAGAAAATCACTAGAACAATAAAAAAAAATGCTTTCCCTCAATCTGGAGATGAAGATGAAGTATCTAATCTTCCCCTTTACGTGATTGCTCACTCGAATTTCGCTCCGGAAGTCGATTTCGCCCTAGCCACCGCCTTTGACTGTATTTGTCCATAAAAGTCCTCTTTACCCTCCAAAAAGTCCTCCTTTTATAGTTTAATCAGTTCTGAACCCTTCATGGAAGAATTCTGGAGAATTTGGTTCAAATCTAACTCGATTTGAGGTCGAATCGAGTGAAAAACATGGAGGGGCAGAAAAACTCACGGCCCATAAACTGTTCACAGCAGCGGCCATGAATGTTTCTGTGAGTAAAGTCATTTGTGCACATAAATATTCACGGCCTGTGAAGGATACACGGCTTCACCCGTGAAAATTTATGTGAACTTTTTAACTTAGCCGTGAATTCACCCCTTGAACTTGAAACTCACGGCCAGTCGAGAAACTCATGGTTGCAGTTGTGAATTTCACATATGACACTATTTTCGCCGCAAATTTGACGTGCGACCTTGTAATTTCCTTAGGAATCGTGCTATGGCTTCAAAACTCACAAAATCTATCATTTTCATGTCATTTTATCTGTTGATGACACCAAAATATATAGTATATTTTGTATCATTTTATATATCTTTTCATGCTAAATTGAAGATCTTTTGCTTAATTTTATGCTAAATTTATCAAATATTGTAAAATTTACTTCTATTTTGGTTTTTCATGATTTTCAGGTAAAAAGGCACTATTTTGAAGCATTTTTAAGCAAAATCAAAGACATGGAAAAGTTACCATCATCAAGAAGAGATCACTTGACAAATTTCATGCAAATCGGAGCGACTAACCAAAATACAGTAGTGCCGTATTCTATATTACGGTACCATATTTTCGTACGCTACCGTAATATCAGAGCACTGTTGTAATTTGGTTGACTTTCCGAACAGAAGATTTTATGGAAAATACGGCACTGCCGTGAAACTTTACACTGCCGTATTTTGAAACACATTCATAACAGAGATAATTTCTGATTTTACGGCACTACCGTAAACTTTGACACGTGCCATATTTTCCAAACGATTTCGTCCAGACAGTTCAGCCAATTTTACGGTAGTGCCGTAAACCAATATACGGTGCCATATTTTCCAGACAATTCATATCAGATAACGCAAGCGATTTTACGGCACTGCCATAAAATATTGCACTGCCGTATTTCCATTGTTGAACGCGACGCCACAGTCAATTTTGAAGCCCGATTTTTGCGGAGAAGATTGTGGATGATCCATAACTCTACATTGGATGCCGTAAGAAGAAGAGAAGGAGCTTTCGATGAGAGGAACACGAGGAGACAAAAAAGCCCCAATTTTCATCCACCAGAGAGGGAGAAATCGAGTTACAAGCCACCGCCTAGGGTTCTGCCGCTGTGACCAATCCAGACCATCTCCAGCCATAAAATTCATACTGAAGCTTCGCCTAGAAGGGGAGACAACATGCCAGAAGTTTCAGAATGAAAGGAGATCAATTGGAGGAGAAATCGAGGAAAAAGGAGGCGCCGACACTGTTCACAACGCTCCCTTTTCAAATTACGGCTGTGATTTATTTCACAGCCGTGGTGTATTTTTCTAAAACTTCTCTTCCTTTGATTTTTGATCTTCTGAAATAATGGAATATTGTATTTCTTTCACCATGCTAGCTTAAACACTCTTTGGGACATTGGGGAGTAATTCCCTTTGATTTTTCTAATGACTAGATACTTTTTGCTTTCATCATGATTATTCTACTTTGATAATTTTACCTATGTGATTATTGCTCTAAGATTCTCCTTCGTTTACTTTTTGTCATCATGATTTAGAGTTTTCGCAATAAGGACCGAAAGGTGATTTGCTTGAGAACTTGAAACCCTAAAATTGATTAATAGGAACTCACCGTAAGAAATTAGGTTAAGTTCTTATTTCTTTATTTTAGTAGTTTAGATTGCCATGATGATAACTATGAACCTAGGATTGAGTTATTGTGTCAAACGTGGAGATCCTGCAAGAAAGTGAGGGTCAGAACATTGGAGAACCATAGGTGAAACTTGTGTTGAGACTCGGATGCACGAAAGTGATCCTTGAGTTTCCACTTGAGGCGATCAACTTAGAACTCGGATGCATGAAAGTGATCTTTGAGTTCTCTGATTGATGATTTACTTATCTTTAGCTTGGGATAAATCTTGCGCGAAAGCGAGGATTGGTCTCTGCATGGTTATCTACACGAAAGTGAGTTAATCTCTTCACAAAGTAAATTATGCCTTTATCATAATAGAATTTGATTGATGAATATCCTTATATATCTAGTCATGAAAATTAAAGCGAATGAAACCCTAGTCCCAGCTTCTCTCTGATAGTATTTTTTCGTGTGTTTTCGATCTCTACTTTGCTTTATTTTGATTGCCTAGATAGGAAGAATTCAATTATTCGGTACTTGACAACATAGGTCTCTGTGGGTTCGATATCTTTCTTTATTACTTCGAGTATCCGTGCACTTGCGGAGATAACAACAAGTGTGGTAACTCAACAAAATTTTGGAGCCGTATTAGGGGGTGACAAGTCCCTGTGCGCCATACAATAAGTTTGGCTGTGACTTCAGAAATAAGTTTTGTTCACCTACTTGTTGGGATACAACAAGTTTTTGGCGCCATTGCCGGGGACCTTAGTTTTGTCAATATTGAAGATATTGAGAGTATTGCTAGACTTGGTTTTTATTACTATTTTTTTATTAGGCTTTTATTTTCTGTTTATTTTATGCTTTTCTTGAAATTACTTGATCTATCTACTTTGTATGCATAGGAGTCTTAGGTCAAGACCGCATGTACCCTTGGATCCTGAAATTAACAAAACACTTAGAGTGCGCAGGAAGTTGAGACTTGAAGAGAATTCACAAGAAACACAACAAGAGGAAGTTGTAGTCATAGCGAATAATCAGAAATCACTTAGGGACTATGCAGCCCCTAATCCGTAGGAGATTCACTCTAGCATTGCTAGACCTGTCATTGAGGCTAACAACTTTGAGATTAAGCCTGCTTTCCTTTCTATGATTCAACAGAACCAGTTTGGAGGATCTCCTATGGAAGATCCAAACCAACACATTGCTTTATTTTTAGAACTTTGTGATACTATTAAGATCAATGGAGTTTCTAATGATGCACTGAGACTGAGATTATTTTCTTTTCCTCTTAGGGACCGAGCAAGATCATGGCTTCAAGCACAACCAACTGGGACCTTCAAAACTTGGGATCAACTTGTTGGGAAACCCCGGGGATATTTTACAATTTTCAGAAATAGAGATTACAACATACATTGCACAGCGGAAGCAATATCCCCGAAACAGGCCGGTCCCAAAAACCCAGTGAAGATCGCAAGCAAGAGAGTCGACACGATGAGTTAGGAAATACCTTAGAGCAAGATGAGGTCGATGTCGTGATAGGCGCCCAAGCGTGCGCCCTCTGCAGTTTCACACACACGGATACCTCGAGTCCTCTTCTTCCACGCCCGGTGCTAGCCTCGGGAAGAAGATCCAAGCCTTAGTTCTCTTCTTGAATTCTTGCGCCACCTCCAAGGTAGAAGCGCCAATTGATGAAGAAGAGAGGAGAAGGGAGAATGCCGCCAAGCCTTTACTTCTCTTGTGCCAAAGGAGGAAGAAGGGAAGAAGCTTGCGGCTAGGGTTTGATGGAAGAAGATGGTTGCGCCAATGCCCCTTACTCTCGCCCTCTTGATGTGTTCACGCCTCCAAGGAAGAACACTTGTAAGAGGGGGCGGCTAGGGTCACATATATTGGGCAAGAGGCGGTTAGGGTAAGGGCTAGGATCATGACAAGTGTAGGGCTAGGATGAGGAGGTTTGAGACAAGGAAAGTCTCCAAGACTTTACCATAAATTCCATTCAACCTATCCATAATTTCCCAAGTACCATATCAGCCCAAGACATGCCATAGAGGCATGCATTCCATCCAAGGAAGAGAGGGGAGGCGCCCTTTACTTCCATAATGAAGCAAAGGCGCCAACATGACCCCATTATGCCCCTAGGCGCTTAATGGTTCATGTTTCTCCCCATTATACCCTTTTTGCCTCTAATCTCTTCACGAGAACTTGTTATTGGGCCTCATTGGATAATGAGCTAGCCCAAACTTCATCACATGGGTTGATTAAGCATTTGGATCCAATCCAATGCAACCCTAATCCAAATGTGACCAACCATGGTCAAATACGGGTCAACCTGCCAAAAATGAAGTTTGGCTCCAATAACATTCTTCCATCTCATCAGGCCCATTGGCGCTGATGAAATCTCCTAATTAGATTCGAGTTATCCAATAACTCGATCATAAAACTTCACGATCAATACGAGAACTCGAGTATCAAGGTGTGCGACCCTGTAGGTCCCTCTAACGTTGGCAGTGCTGACCAAATGTCACCACAAGTAGTGAGTGGCACCTAGCAGTGCATCGCTGCTACCCAAGTCATCGGAATGGATATCGACATCGACATTCCCATCATTGCAACAAGTTACAGATGCATTACAGTCTCTTTGCCGAACTGATATCTGATTGGACAAGTGTGTCACCACTTGTTTTCACCCAATCACATGGTTATGACTAAATCAGGTTCTCACCTGGGTATGGCCATACACTTTCAGTCATAGAACCATAGAGGAGCTCCATGGATATCATGCTTCCCTAAGGAAGGGGCAAATCCTATGTCTGTCCATTGACCTTCTCATATGGGTCGTGACATGCTCAATGACAATCGTTATGACCTCCCAACTACGGCGAGCTGTTAGGTTGTATCAAAGCAAGTCCCTAACCATATAGAATGGTCAATGACCTCAAGTCAAGGGATCAATGCATCTCCTGTCACTTGTGAGGATAACTCATGACACCAAGTCATAGCCTCACAGCGGGTCGGTCCAGTATATCCTCCAATGATATACCCATGTGTCTACGTTAGCACCACGTGCCTAACCAGCCCACATTCCAGTCTCACAAGTACCAGATCTGTCCCATATCCACTCAGGTACATCGACTGGGGACAATCATTTGAGCACAGATCCAATCTGTCTCTAGGGACATTATCATGTAAGTACACAATCGCAGGTGTAGACAAACAATGATAACGACAATGCCAGAAAGATATATGAATATCAGAGTCAAGTAGTACAAAGATGGACCAAAACTAGGTCCTATGGCATATACACCAACAATCTCCCACTTGCACTAAGACCTAGAGGTTGAGCAACCTCAACCCCATATCTCTAGTACGACCATCATGCTTCTACTGCGCCAAAGCCTTGATCAGTGGAACTGCTAGATTGCTCTCTGTGTCAACTCTGCTAATCTTAACATCACCTCTGTCAATGATCTCTCTGATCAGGTGAAATCTCCTGAGTATGTGTTTGGACCTTTGATGAGACCATGGTTCCTTAGTATGTGCAATTCCCATTGTTGTCATAGTAGAGCTCAATCGGATCCATTGGACTTGGAACCACCTGAAGTTCAGAAAAGTGTTGGGGTATGCCCTTAAGGCTAATGTTTGAGGCCTCGGGATTGTATCAGTATCATGTATAAACTTCATGTTTATAAAGGCAATGGTTGTTATTCATGTTGTTGCATTATCTGCTGTCATATGTATACTTCTGAATAATGTCTCAATGCTGTTCAACTTGGCTGACATGCAGTTAAGTCCTTAGTCGAGATATCTTGGTGAACATGAGACAGCCTTGATATGATTGAGACTAATATGTGTTCTAATCTTATAGGATGCTTCGAGCATGGAATAAGATGTAGACTCATAGGTACATTGGATGTACTGGACAGACCCTACTAGGATGTTCAATTGCTTGTCACAATGTGAATAATCCTTGTATGCAAACAAGTGGCATACTTCCTCTAACTTGAGATCACTTGTGTTTCTAAATGATGATTGTCATTGTTTTGAGGTAGTTCAATATCATTTGAAACATAATGGTTATAGACTATCTTGGATAATGATCATGAGTCAGGTTAGGACACTAGTGATAGATAAAGGATTGCCGTCTCCTAGTTTGGAGTGTGATGTTCTAAAGGGGCCCCCTAGATGAGATGATTGAGAAAGTGTATGGCCATACCCAGATGACTATGTTCATCTGATCTAATTATCCTCATCATATTGGAGTTACAAGCTTGACACGCTTGTCCAATAAGAACATCCAGTGGCAAAGGAAAGATGTATGTCTAGTGAAGTGGATTCACACTTGTGCTATGGTTTGGGTGTAGTCTTGGAAGACTCTTTCCTTTATATCGGGAGACAGTGATGTGTTGCTAGATACCCCTCACTGATCGTGATAACGTAAGTTATCGTTACCGACATTTAAAGGAAACCCTTAGGGTCGCACAATTTGATGATATGGCTTACTTAAGTCAGATCGTGTGGACTGAATTGTTTTGGTTCAGTTTAAGGGATTTAAACTCTGATTGTAAGTGAGATCTGGTCTGATCATGTTTGATTGATTAGGGCTTGAGATCGGTAAGCTTCGATCGAGAGAATTGATGCTAGATTGGTCAGATCAGGAGCATCAAGAGATGAACGGTCAGATCTTGAATCTTAGGGTTTAAGGTGATCTGGACCAAGGCTTGGCTTGATTTGGTCCTTGAACCAAATCCAAATTGAACCGGCTCATGTATGAGCTCATGGTTCAATTTAGAGGGATGAGCGTTCGGTTCACTTGGAGTGAACGCATAACGCATGTATTGAAGCATTTGCTATTTTTGGAAATTCGGTTTTCCAAAGTGAAAAACGCCTCCACGTTCGAGTGCAACGCTTCTCTATTCTCGTCTCTCGCCCCTTGCTCTCAAAGACTCACTCTTGCGTGGTGAAGGTTGACGACAAGAGAGGATTCGGCCAAGAAAAGTGTAGATCTCATCCCTTCCATACGATAAGGGCACTTGGAGAACCTTGCTAGCACAAGGAACACAAGGAGTAGTCATCATCCTCTTGTGTGCGTCACCTTTGGAGGAGAGCCCTTTCGCCATCTACTTCCATGACGCCATTCGAATCAATGGCTATGGTATGATCTTCTTCTTGATCTATTCAATCATTTGACAGTTGATCATATGGCATGTAAAAGATCTTTAAGAAACCCTTGCTTCCTTGCGAATTTTATATGCGCCTCCTATTAGGGTTTCGCCCCCCTTAGATTTAGGGGGCTTTCAATTGGTATCAGAGGATTGGTTTATATATGTTCATATGATTGCTGAAGGTGATCCATGTATGCGTTTATGCATAGATCTAAGTTTTCTCATCATGCGAAACTACTAGTTGAATATTGTGGCGCATGTGTGAGGTTAACTTATGTTGGCGCATGTTTGATGCTTACATAGTTGCGCATGTTGAATGTTGTAGTTTTTCTTAAAAACTTAATCACTTGCGCGCCTCACTTAGATCTAAGCGCTTGCTATAAACCCTTAGACGGGTTAGTAGGGTTGAAGTCATCACCTAGTTAAGATCCAAACTGTCTGATCAGACCATCTGACAGCCTAGATGGGTCGACCAGATGGCATCTGTGCGCAAGCACAAGGTGGCTATAGGTCGACTGCAGACAGGCGTGTAGTGATGTCTGGTTGAGACAACCAGTGAACGCGTATGAGTTAGGCCCGGGGTCACACCCGCTTGCCAGAACTCATGAGGGTTGTTCAGCCCAGCGCATGCATGGTTGACCATTAGGTCGACTCAAGTCAGTTAGGACTTGGTGCATGCAAGGGCAGTGGATAAGACTAGGTCTGATGAGTGGATCCCTAGTAATGGACCGTTGTAAGGTAGTAAGGCACATAAGAAAATTAAAATTGATGCCAATGGGTTTTCGAAAATTTTATTTTCTTATTTGGATCACATGTTGGTTGGATGCCATGATGCTTGTTTATTTAATCTTATGTGGGCTGCCTATTTAATGTGTGCTGTGCTGGGGCCTGCGTGCCTGGAATTAAAATTGTAAATTAATTTTTATTGTGATCTGCGCATCACATGTTATTTAATTTATAAAGTGTAATTGACCTGCGAGTCAATCTTGTCTAGATAGATTAAATTGTAATTTAATCAGACAAGAGCACAGAGCACACATGGCAGAGGCGCATGCAGCTTGAGGCTTAACCAGGTGGGAGGTCCAGGGTTCGACTCTGGGACAGGTGCATTTACCTGGTGGGCGCATCTGAGCTGCTGAGGGCGCTTGGGCCCTGGGTTGGGCCAGATGAGAAGGCAAAAGACCCATGAAGACCTCAAGTGAAGACTTAAGTTAAATTAAGGTCTTACTTAGGTTTAATGGGCTTTTACCACATAAGATCAGCATGCTTTCTACTTATTGTTTATATAATTAGAACTGCATGATTTAATCTTCTGCTATCGCCATAGGTTATGCATGATAGTTAAGAAGATAAAAGACCGTTAAAATCCAACGCTAAAATATCAAGCACGTAAGCCTTCTGACGCGAAACCTCACTGTTCTGACTATCGTTGGGGCCGTGTTGTACCCACTCAGTGGGCACGCCCATCTATCTTCAGACGGTGTGTGATTACACCTGCGTGTTACAGAGAAGGGATTTATCGCTTCTCGTTGCTCAGCATAGCACGTGGTGGTCCAGGGAGTAGGTCAGGTCAGCTTGACCATGTAGGCTACATACTAAGCATATGTGAGCTATATGGATGCAGCCATCTGTGGGATCAGAGACTGTGTTGTACCAACTCAGTTGGCACAGTCTGCTGGATTGCCCAGATGAAGGGAAATCGCACGGGTTGGCGATTGGCAGGCATTGCCTACCAGAAATTAGTGCTTGTACTCTCTGTGCATCTTATCTCGCCTGAGCGGGACGCGGAGACCAAGTATGAAATCTGGATCCCATCTCACTAAAAGAGCGTTACTCTTTCGGACTGTTTAATGGATTTTTCAGTCAGATAAAATAGTGAGAAAAGAATCTTTCTTAAGTCCTGGATTGATTCTAAACATTGATACTGACCTTGCTGTTCTTGCAATGTTGTAGATTACTGCAGCAACGAACACCACGAATTTCAATGTGCGATCCCTACTGGAAAGGGAGAAGTTTGCTGGGCCAAACTTCTCAGACTGGTATGGACACCTTAAGATTGTTCTTAAGGCAGAGAGGAAACTGTATGTCCTCGAGACGGCTATACCGCCTCAACCCGCTGCGAACGCCGCAAGGGCGGTTCGGGAAGCCTATGAAAAGCATGTCAATGATAGCATTGATGTCGCTTGCCTGATGCTTGCGTCTATGACGCCAGAGCTGCAGCGTCAGCATGAGGATCTATCTGCTATACAGATTATAGCAAACCTCAAAATGCTGTATGCTGCACAGGCTAGGGCTGAACGCTACAATTTGACTAAGCTTTTCTTTCAGAGCAAACTGACTGAAGGGAGTCCAGTGGGAGCTCACGTACTCAAGATGATTGGGTACAAAGAGGCTCTAGAGAAACTGGGACATACCATCAATCAGGAGCTTGCTGTAGACATCATTCTTCAGTCTCTCCCGGCCTCTTTCGATCCATTCATTATTAATTTTAATATGAACAAGATCGACTGTACCCCGGCAGAGTTACTGAACATGCTCTTGACTACAGAGTTGACTCTAAAGGGAAAGCCTTCAACTTCTGTCTTGATGGTTCCTTCCAGGAACAAGAAGAAGGGGAAGAAGGGCAAAGCCCCTGTCAAGAGTTACAACAAGGCTCTGAAACAAAAGGTTAAGCGGTCGAAGGAATATAGATGTTTCCATTGTGGCCAGCTAGAACACTGGAAAAAGGACTGTAAAGCGCTCCAAGGAGACAAGAAGGGAAGCATCGCTTCTGGCTCAGGTATTTTTGTGACTGAGGTCATGTTTTCTTCTTCTATTTCATGGGTGTTGGACACTGCATGTGGAGTTCACATTTGTTCAAATGTACAGGAACTCAAGAGAAGAAGACAGGTGGGACAGCATGAGGTGGACCTACGAGTTGGAAACGGGGCACGGGTTGCTGCTGTTGCTGTAGGAGAATATCACATCTCATTACCATCTGGACTTGTATTAGAACTGAACAATTGTTACTTTGTACCAAGCATAACGAAAAATATTATCTCTATTCCTGCTCTTGTCAGGAAAGGGTTTTCCTTTGAATGCAATATTTCAAAGTGTGTTATTTCTTTAGATAATATTGTTTATGCTACTGGATCAATTAACAATGGATTATTCATGTTGGACATGGAATGTTCTATACAAAATATTGATAATAAGAAAGCCAAGTATGCTGATAATAGCACCTTGCTATGGCATAGTCGTTTAAGCCATATTAACAAGAAACGCATTAAGCGGTTGCATTATCATGGACTGCTGGGATCATTCTCCTATGAGGAGATTGATACATGCAAAGCTTGTTTAATGGGTAAAATGACGAAGGCTCCTTTTCTTAAAAAAGGTCAAAGGGCTTCAGGTTTACTTGACCTTATACACAGTGATGTGTGTGGGCCATTTAGTAAACATGCCAGAGGTGGCTATTCATACTTCATTACCTTTACTGATGATTTCAGTAGATACGGGTATGTCTATCTAATGAGACATAAGAGTGAATCTTTTGACAAGTTCAAAGAGTTCAAAAATGAAGTGCAAAATCAGCTAGGCCGAAATATCAAGGCACTTCGCTCAGATCGAGGTGGAGAATACCTAAGTCGAGAGTTTACTGACTATCTGAAGCAGTGTGGGATTGTCTCACAGCTTACTCCGCCAGGAATACCGCAATGGAATGGTGTGTCCGAGAGGAGAAACAGAACCTTATTGGATATGGTTCGTTCAATGATAAGTCAGGCTACTCTACCTTACTCCTTTTGGGGATTTGCACTGGAAACAGCTGCAAAGGTACTAAACCGAGTGCCATCCAAGGCAGTTTCAAAGACTCCATATGAGTTATGGTATGGGAAACAGCCGAGCTTGACATTTATTAAGATCTGGGGTTGCGAGGCTTATGTCAAAAAGCTCGCCTCTGGGAAACTAGAGAGCAGATCCGAGAAATGTATCTTTGTCGGTTACCCTAAGGAAACTAAGGGTTATTATTTCTACGATCCCAAAGAGAACAAGGTATTTGTTGCTCGGACGGCCATTTTTCTTGAGAAGGAATTTCTTCTGCAAGAGGCCAGTGGGAGAGAAATAAAGCTGGATGAGAATCCAGAGGAAGGACAAAGTAGTCAAGCACAGTTGGATGAGCATGAGCCAGTAGAATAGGTTATTGAACAACCTGAGGCTCAGATATCACGGGAACCGCGAAGATCGGGAAGGATCCGTCGACAGCCTGAGCACTATGACGGAGTCTACATCATTGATCATGATGAACCCCTCACTTATGCGGATGCGGTCAGTGGACCGGAATCAGCGAGATGGCTTGAAGCTATGCGAGCCGAGATGGACTCCATGTCAGATAACCAAGTCTGGGATTTGGTTGATCCGCCTCCGGGAGTAATCCCTATAGGCTGTAAATGGATCTTCAAGAAGAAGATAGACATGGATGGTAACGTGGTTACCTATAAAGGCAGGCTAGTTGCAAAAGGTTTCAAACAAATCTACGGGATAGATTATGATGAAACTTTCTCTCCTGTAGCCATGTTCAAGTCTATTCGGATCATTCTCGCAATAGCAGCATATTATGATTATGAGATCTGGAAGATGGATGTGAAGACCGCTTTCCTTAATGGAAATCTGGATGAGGATGGGTATATGACACAACCTGAAGGTTTCACTAATCCATCAGATCGTCATAAAATATGCAAGTTAAAGAAGTCCATTTATGGACTTAAGCAAGCATCAAGAAGCTGGAATATTCGTTTTGATGAATCAATCTGTGATTTTGGTTTCATCAAGAATGAAGATGACCCGTGTGTATATAAGAGGTTTAGTGGGAGCGTAATTACATTCCTAGTCCTCTACGTCGATGATATCTTAATCATTGGAAATGATATTCCTGAACTACATGCGGTTAAGGCATGGTTAAGAAAATGTTTCCAGATGAAAGATCTAGGAGAAGCAGCCTATGTATTAGGTGTGAAGATCTACAGAGATAGATCTAAGAGGCTTCTCGGGCTGTGCCAGAGTACTTACATCGATAAAGTCCTGGAGAGATTCCATTTAGAGAATTCTAAAAGAGGATATCTTCCAGTCAGACATGGTCTGAATCTTTCGAAGAGTCAGTGTCCACAAACACAGACTGAGAAAGATGAAATGGACAATACGCCTTATGCTTCGGCTATTGGGTCCATTATGTATGCGATGATGTGTACTCGCCCAGACGTCGCTTACGGGTTAAGCGTGACCAGTCGATTCCAAAATAATCCAGGTCAGGCGCACTGGATTGCAGTCAAGAACATTTTGAAATATCTTCGGAGGACCAAAGATATGTTCTTGGTGTATGGTGGTCAGGAAGAACTCAGTATTGAAGGATATACTGACGCTTCGTTCCAATCTGACCAGGATGATTTCCGATCGCAATCAGGCTATGTTTTTAGCTTGAATGGAGGTGTGGTGGTGTGGAAAAGTTTCAAACAATCTATTGTTGCTGATTCTACAACAGAAGCCGAGTATGTTGCAGCCTTAGAAGCATCTAAGGAGGCAGTGTGGATTCGTAAGTTCGTTCAGGAACTTGGTGTTGTTCCTTCGAGTGCAGATCCTTTGGTTATCTTTTGTGATAACACTGGAGCAATCGCACAAGCAAAGGAACCACGGTCGCACCAGAAGTCCAAGCACATACAAAGACGGTTTCAATTGATCCGGGAGATCATTGATCGAGGCGAGATCAAAATCTGCAAGGTTCATACAGATGACAATCTGGCTGACCCGCTTACAAAGCCTCTGGCGCAGCAGAAGCATGAGAAGCACTGTAATAATATGGGTTTGAGATATCTCAACCATTAGATTAAGTGCAAGTGGGAGATTGTTGGGGTATGCCCTTAAGGCTAATGTTTGAGGCCTCGGGATTGTATCAGTATCATGTATAAACTTCATGTTTATAAAGGCAATGGTTGTTATTCATGTTGTTGCATTATCTGCTGTCATATGTATACTTCTGAATAATGTCTCAATGCTGTTCAGCTTGGCTGACATGCAGTTAAGTCCTTAGTCGAGATATCTTGGTGAACATGAGACAGCCTTGATATGATTGAGACTAATATGTGTTCTAATCTTATAGGATGCTTCGAGCATGGAATAAGATGTAGACTCATAGGTACATTGGATGTACTGGACAGACCCTACTAGGATGTTCAATTGCTTGTCACAATGTGAATAATCCTTGTATGCAAACAAGTGGCATACTTCCTCTGACTTGAGATCACTTGTGTTTCTAAATGATGATTGTCATTGTTTTGAGGTAGTTCAATATCATTTGAAACATAATGGTTATAGACAATCTTGGATAATGATCATGAGTCAGGTTAGGACACTAGTGATAGATAAAGGATTGCCATCTCCTAGTTTGGAGTGTGATGTTCTAAAGGGGCCCCCTGGATGAGATGATTGAGAAAGTGTATGGCCATACCCAGATGACTATGTTCATCTGATCTAATCATCCTCATCATATTGGAGTTACAAGCTTTACACGCTTGTCCAATAAGAACATCCAGTGGCAAAGGAAACATGTATGTCTAGTGAAGTGGATTCACACTTGTGCTATGGTTTGGGTGTAGTCTTGGAAGACTCTTTCCTTTATATCGGGAGACAGTGATGTGTTGCTAGATACCCCTCACTGATCGTGATAACGTAAGTTATCGTTACCGACATTTAAAAGAAACCCTTAGGGTCGCACAATTTGATGATATGGCTTACTTAAGTCAGATCGTGTGGACTGAATTGTTTTGGTTCAGTTTAAGGGATTTAAACTCTGATTGTAAGTGAGATCTGGTCTGATCATGTTTGATTGATTAGGGCTTGAGATCGGTAAGCTTCGATCGAGAGAATTGATGCTAGATTGGTCAGATCAGGAGCATCAAGAGATGAACGGTCAGATCTTGAATCTTAGGGTTTAAGGTGATCTGGACCAAGGCTTGGCTTGATTTGGTCCTTGAACCAAATCCAAATTGAACCGGCTCATGTATGAGCGCATGGTTCAATTTAGAGGGATGAGCGTTCGGTTCACTTGGAGTGAACGCATAACGCATGTATTGAAGCATTTGCTATTTTTGGAAATTCGGTTTTCCAAAGTGAAAAACGCCTCCACGTTCGAGTGCAACGCTTCTCTATTCTCGTCTCTCGCCCCTTGCTCTCAAAGACTCACTCTTGCGTGGTGAAGGTTGACGACAAGAGAGGATTCGGCCAAGAAAAGTGTAGATCTCATCCCTTCCATACGATAAGGGCACTTGGAGAACCTTGCTAGCACAAGGAACACAAGGAGTAGTCATCATCCTCTTGTGTGCGTCCCCTTTGGAGGAGAGCCCTTTCGCCATCTTCTTCCAAGACGCCATTCGAATCAATGGCTATGGTATGATCTTCTTCTTGATCTATTCAATCATTTGACAGTTGATCATATGGCATGTAAAAGATCTTTAAGAAACCCTTGCTTCCTTGCGAATTTTATATGCGCCTCCTATTAGGGTTTCGCCCCCTAGATTTAGGGGGCTTTCAAAAAGAACTTCCTGATCCAAACGGCTTCATTGGCTGCCTCAGAAGCAACCACATACTCAGCTTCGGTTGTAGAATTAGCTATGGTGGATTGCTCGAAGCTCTTCCAGCATACAGCACCTCCAACCATATTAAACAAATAGCTAGTCTGCGATCTGAAGTCATCAGGATCAGACTGGAACGACTCATCAGTGAAGCCCTGCACACTGAGCTCTTCCAGTCCCCATAGACCATATAGAATAAATCCTTAGTCCTTTTCAGGATACTCAAGGATATTCTTTACAGCCACCCAGTGCTGCAGACCTGGATTGGATTGGTATCGGTTGGTTATGCTTACAGCATAAGCCACATCTGGTCTAGTACACAGCATTACATACATGAATGATCCCACTGCCGAAGCATAGGGAATTCGACTCATGTTATCCCTCTCAGCCTGTGTTGTAGGACACTGGCTCTTTGAGAGAGTAAGGCCATCTCTCACTGAAAGGTATCCTTTCTTGGATTGCTCCAAGTTGAACCTCTCCAGGACCTTATCAATGTGGGTACTCTGACTAAGGGCCAAGAGTCTCTTGGATCTATCCCGGTAGATCCTCACGCCCAGAATGTACGCGGCCTCCCCTAAGTCCTTCATCTCGAAACACTTCCCTAACCATGTCTTCATAGCTTGAAGACTAGGGATGTCGTTTTCGATGAGCAGTATGTCATCGACATACATGACCAGAAAAGTCACCAAGCTCCCACTGAATTTTCTGTATACACAGGCATCATCTTCACTTTTGATAAAGCCATAATCTCTCACAGCTTCATCAAACTGAAGATTCCAACTTCGAGATGCTTGCTTTAATCCATAAATGGATTTCTTTAGCCTGCAGACCTTACTAGCATCTGCTGGATGGATGAAGCCATCAGGTTGTGTCATATACACATCCTTAGTCAGCTTCCCATTAAGGAACGTTGTTTCCATGTCCATCTGCCACATCTCATAGTCATGATATGCAGCTATAGCAAGCAGAATCCGAATGGATTTGATCATGGTAACTGGTGAGAAGGTTTCATCATAGTCCACCCCTTGGACTTGTTTAAATCCTTTAGCCACTAGTCTACCCTTATAGGTAACTATATTGCCATCCATGTCTGTCTTCCTCTTGAAGACCCATCTACACCCTATGGGTTTTACCCCATCAGGCAGCTCAACCAAATCCCAGATTTGGTTAGCCGACATGGAATCCATCTCGGATCGCATGGCGTCAAGCCATCTCTCGGAGTCCGGTCTACTGACCGCCTCATCATAGGTTCTGGGTTCATCCTTAATGATGAAGATCTCATCGTGTTGGGTCGGCAGCGACCCATACCTCTCAGGTGCACGATGAATCCTCCCAAACCTACGTGGGACCTGTGTCTAAGCCTCAGGTTGTACAGCAACCGGTGCAGGTGGCTCAGATTCCATCTCTTTGTCTTGTGGTTGCACTTGGTCCTCATCCAAGTCAAACTTCCTCCCACTAACTTCTTTCATGAGAAATTCTTTCTCTAGAAAGACAGCACCCCGAGCAACAAAAACTTTGTTCTCGGTGGGAACATAGAAGTAGTAACCCTTAGTCTCCTTAGGGTACCCCACAAACATACACTTATCAGGTCTAAGTTCTAGCTTGCTAGAATCCTGACGTTTGACATAAGCCTTACATCCCCAGATCCTGATAAAAGTGAGATTAGGGCGTCTCCCACTCCATACCTCGTATGGAATCTTTGAGACACTCTTAGATGGAACATGTGAATGCTGTAGGGAACTACAACCAGAATAGAAATAATGATCCCTACTCTAGTACTTATAACCCTGGATGGAGAAACCACCCTAATCTTTGATGGAAAAGTAATAACAATATAGGGGTACAAAATGAGAATAGAGGATATCAAAGGCCAATTCAAAATCCAAACCAAAACTCAAATCAAAATCCAAATCAGAATTCAAACATAGAATCCATGCTTGAAAAGATGATGGCTAATCAAAATCAATTCATGCAGAATAAAACTAAGGAAATTGATGATCTTAAGGAGATGGTTAGTCAATTGATTTCACAAGTAGGATCTCTGACTGCCCACAATAAAATTCTGAAAAATCAAATTGCACAACAAGCTAGTAGTTCTTACAGGCCCCCTGGGAAATTGCTTGCCAAACCTGAACTAAACCCTAGGGAGCACTGTAATGCTATTATAACTAGAAGTGGGAAACAACTAGAAGAACCTAAAGGGAAAGTTGAACTTAATGAGAAAGAGTCTTATGATGATCATGATGATAAGTTAGAATTAGAGGAGTCTTCTAAACATGAACAAACCCTACCTAGTTTAACACCTAAAAAGGGTGATGAACCAAAAGGGGATGTGCCATGTAAAGAAAATGATTCTAAGTCTAATTTACCTCCACTCTATAGACCACCAATAACTTTTCCACAAAGGTTAGTTCAAAACAAACTAGACAAACAATTTGGCAAATTTCTTGAAGTTTTGAAAAAGCTTTACATTAACATTCCATTTACTGAAGCTATTTCTTAAATGCCATCTTATGCAAAATTTTTGAAAGAGATACTGTCTAGTAAGAGAAAATTAGATGATTATGGTACTTGCACTATAACTTTGACCGAAGATTGTAGTGCCATCATACAAAACAAATTACCACCAAATCTGAAGGATCCAGGTAGTTTTTCTATACCTTGTTCAATTGGCACTATGGCTTTTGACCGAGCCATATGTGATTTTGGGTGCAAGTGTGAGTCTAATGCCTCTATCTATTTACAGGAAACTAAACATTGGAGAGCTCAAACCTACATCCATATCTTTACAGCTCGTGGATTCATCAGTAAAGTATCCTGTAGGTATATTAGAGAATGTTCCAATAAAAATAGGTGAATTTTTCTTACCTGCGGATTTTGTAGTTTTAGGCATGGAAGAGAATCACAAAAATCCCATAATTCTTGGTAGACCACTCTTAGCCACTGCAGGAGCACATATTGATGTTAAAGATGGAAAAATTACTTTTAAAATTTGTGAAAATATTGTTGAGTTTGATCTTAATGATTCTCTGAATAAACTTTCATACTCTGGTTCATGCTGTTGTAGTATTAATATAATTGATGATGTTGTTCATGACGTTCATGCTTTATTTGATGAATCCTCAGGTTTTGAAACTAATAATTCTTCTGAGGATATTGATAAAGGATTACAGGAGAAGAAAAACAAAATTTTTGGAAGAAGGAGGAGAAGAAGAAGGAGATCTAAGTTATTTGACAAAGGAAAAAGAATTTGGAGCAAGTTTGGAGACTATTTCAAGACTGAGCCTTATGTGGTTCAGTGTGATGCCCAACCTAAATAAAGATCAGAAGGGCAATTGAGGAATTCACGATCAGATTCGAGTGCAAAAGGGTCAAGCTAATGACCTTTAAATTAGCGCTTCTTGGGAGGCAACCCAAGTTCTCTAACCTTTATTTGTTTTCTTTTGCTTTAATTTCTGCTTAGGACTAAGTTTTTCTTTTATTTTTGTAGGTAAAATTAGATTTGGTGCAAAATACGGCACAGCCGTAAATTATTTTGCGGTACCATATTTCTAGTCCACTTAAGACCAGAGGGTTGTGATGAAATTACGGCACCGCCGTAAACTATTTCACGGTACCGTATTTTGTGGCCAAAATCAACCCGAGAGTTTCCTCGTTTTTACGGCACCACTATAAATTATTTTACGGGCGTAATTTTTAATTTTCAAATTTTTGCTTTCAAAAAAAAAAAATTTTCGCTGATTGATTTTACGGCGATACCATAAACTATTTCATGGTACCGTATTTTTTAGTCATTTTTGAACAGAGGATTGCCGATATTTTATGGCGGTACCATAAACTATTTCACGGTATCGTATTCTTGAACCAGTTTTGACCTGAGAGCTTCCGTGATTTTATGGCACTGCCGTAAAACATTACACGGCCGTATTTTGAATTCTGGCACACGAATCCTGTGCCGTTTTTAGGGTTTTCACGGGCCGTTTTTAGGGTTTTTCCACTCATTCTCTCTCGTTCTCAGCCGCATTCCCGGCTCCAACTCAACTCTCAGAATTTTCTTCAGACTTCTTTCTCTCTTTCTTCCTCTCACTCTCAAAGAAGACCCCGATAACCGTCGAGTCAACCCCTACGGCTACTGGTTCAACCTCTTCGAAGTCAAGTTAGTAACCTCCTCTTTTCAGAATCTTTCCTTGGCTTGGGATGCCTTACCCTAGGATTTTCAACTACAAAGAAGAACTCCAAGACCGTTCTCACGTCTCCAACCTTCTCTGACCATCAGTGGACGCCGGCGACTCTTCCCGTCCAGACATTGTCGTCGATTGGGTACTCTTTTGCCCGATTTTACCGTCTTAGCGAGTTTACATGCAAGTTCTGACCCTTTCACTTGTTCTTCCTCGTTTCTTAACCGATTGAAGAGATTCTTGTTCGTAAATACTTCTTAGAGGATAGGTGACAATTTCTAGTTCAACTCTGGAGTTTTTAAACCGATTTGGAGAGAGTATTGAGCGAGATTGAGCTTATATGCATGTTTTCCACTCTGTTTTCCTCTATTTTGATGTTAAAATGAATTTTCAGGACTGATAACTATGATTAAACTAATGTTATCTGTGAACCTTGCTTAGAATGAAAAATCATATCATTATATTGCTATATTTGCATTAAACATGTAGTTTGCAGCTTGATAGTTTGAAATGGCACCAAGAACAAAGGCCATCTTTCCATGGAGGAAGGGGAAAGCCCCAGCTGAACTTTCTCAACCTGAAAATCCACACGGGATAATTTTTAGAAATGAGATGCAGGAGACCAGATATAATCAGATTTTGGAGAGGAAGGTAATCAACACCAAATATGCTGATAGGAGAACTTTGGAAACTTTGGGACTTTATGAGGATGTGTTGTGGATGTTTGATCAGATAAAGGCCAAGAAATTTTTTCTGATGCATCCACCCACCTATTTACCATTGGTTTTGGAATTTCTGAGTAGTTTGATCATTGACTTGAAGGAATACTCAAATGGCCCTACTGAAGGGGAGATCACATTTAGACTGGCAAATGAAGAGAGGAAATTGACACTGCAGGAGATTAGAGATATTTTTGAGTTGAGCACAGGGGGATACACTCAGATACCCCTAGGATTTATGGAGAGCATTTTCTGGAATCGAATCTATTGGGGTATGCCCTTAAGGCTAATGTTTGAGGCCTTGGGATTGTATAAGTATCATGTAATAAACTCTTATGTTTATAAAGGCATGGTTATTATTCAGGTTGCTACCTTGTCTGCTGTAATAAGTGTACTTCTGAATAATGTCTCAAAGCTGTTCAGCTAGGCTGACATGCATATGTCCTTAGTCGAGATATCTTGGTGAACATGAGACAGCCTTGATATGATTGAGACTAATATGTGTTCTAATCTTATAGGATGCTTCGAGCATGGAATAAGATGTAGACTCATGGGTACATTGGATGTACTGGACAGACCCTACTAGGATATTCAATTGCTTGTCACAATGTGAATGATCCTTGTAAGCACCAAGTGGCACATGTCCTCTGACTTGAGATCACTTGTGTTTCTAAATGATGATTGTCATTGTCTTGAGGTAGTTCAATATCATTTGAAACATAATGATTATAGACTATCTTGGATGGTGAGCTTGAATCAGGTTAGGGCACTAGTGATAGACATAGGATTGCCGTCTCCTTGTTTAAGGAGTGTGATGTTCTAAAGGGCCCCCCTATATGAGATGATTGAGATAGTGTATGGCCATACCCAGATGACTATGTTCATCTGATCTAATCATGCTCATCGTATTGGAGTTACAAGCTTGACCCGCTTGTCCAATAAGAACATCCAGTGGCAAAGGACACATGTATGCCTAGTGAAGTTGATTCACACTTGTGCTGTGGTTTGGGTGAAGTCTTGGAAGACTCTTTCCTTTATATCGGGAGACAGTGATGTGTTGCTAGATACCCCTCACTGATCGTGATAACGAAAGTTATCATTACCGACATTTAAAGGAAACCCTCAGGGTCGCACAATTTGATGATATGGCTTACTTAAGTCAGATCGTGTGGACTGAATTGTTTGGGTTCAGTTTAAAGGGATAGAGGCTCTGATTGTAAGTGAGATCTGGTCTGATCATGTTTGATTGATTGGGACTTGAGATCGGTAAGCTTCGATCGAGAGTATTGATGCTAGATCGGTGAGATCAAGAGTATCACGAGATCAACGGTTAGATATTGAACCATTGGTTCAATGAGATCTAGACCATGGCTTGGGCTGGTTTAATTTGGTTCTTGAACCAAATTGAAATGGATTGAAGTGGCTTGAACCGGTTCACAAGGGTGAACGCTTGGTTCAAGGGGTTAGGCGTTTTGGTTCGGTAATGGGCGCATAGCTTCATCTCTTCCATTTATGGAAAGTATTGAAGGCGACTTCACCTTAACGCCAAAGCGTTTTTGAACGCTCGACTTCACTCCTCTCTTCTCAACGTTCATCCTTGGAGGTGAAGGCATTCGGACGAGAAGAGGAGGGAGGTTGCTCTCGCCAAGTTTGATCTCCAAATCTCCTTCACGCGACAAGGGATACTTTGGAGCCTTGCTAGCACAAGGGACGTTCAAGGTGTAGGCCTTCTTCTTCTTGTGTGCGATTCCTTTGGAGAAGTTCTCTTTGAACTTTGCTTCCAAGCCGACATCTGATCTATGGCATTGGTATGATCACATTCTTGATCTAATGAAATATTATAGTTGATCATATGAGCACATAAGCGATTGAATTCTTGAAACCCTAGCAAAATGCATGCGCCCCCTTGTTTAGGGTTTTCGGCCCCCCCCCCTCTTGAAAGGGGTTTTATCCGCTTGCGCTCCCCCTTGAAGGGGACCCTTCAGAATCACTGATGAAAGTCACTTTTATTCTATTTCTGCTAGAGCTTCCAAGATCATAAACCCATGTGTGAAGTATGCACACAGAGTGCTAGCGCACACCGTGTTTGGTAGAGGAGATAGTGACGGTATGGTCCGTCAACATGAGCTTTATTTTCTTTGGGGTATGCTTCATGGTTTTGCTGTGGATGTTGCCTTCTTTATGGTGAAACATATGGACAAGGTTGCTAGGGCAAAGTGCGGAGCTATTGTGATAGGAGGATTGATCACTCCTATAGCCTAGTATTTAGGAATTGAGCCCTATGGAGTAGAACTTGCAAGGGGGAATGCAAGACTTGATCTTGAGTCTTGCATAGCTATGAAGATGATTGTAAGCGAGGGAGATGTCTTTTGTTTGGTCCTTGAACCAAATGTCCCTACTCTACCTTTACCACACACTGAGAAAACCACTGTCAGAGATAGGGCAAATTGGAAGTTATTTCCAAGTACAGCTGAAGCAGCCTTTACACCGCCACTTGACACTGTTCCGCCGCCACCCACATGGGGTGGAAGAGGTGACCCCTTTGGCATGGAGTCACCCCAGCATGATTCTTCACACCCTACTGGTGACTCTTCACAAAGATCTAGAGGAGGATTTGCTAGCCACCATGATCTAGGATTTCAGGCACTATCAGCACAAATGTACAATCAAGAGCGCTGCATAGATAGAGTGATTGACTCCTTGGGGAAGATGACTGAGTCTATTGTACACCATCATCAGGATGTGGAGAGACTGTGCGACCACATGGAAGACATGGGAAACTTCCTGTACGATCGATTCGGATATGAATACCAGAGGTATTATGGCTACTACGGTGATCAAGGAGGGCAACCACATTATGATGCTGAGGCGAGACGACCTGATGATGAGGAGTAGATGTTTTGTGAGTATCATCTTCCCTTACCTCTTTGCTATACTTTATTTTCTATAACTTATTGATGTTTCATGTGATGAAGGGAAGGATGATGCCTCTACACCTCTATGACCACCGACACTGCTATTCTGTTTCACATGCTTATCTTTCTTTTTGATGTGGTTGTATGATGATTATGATACTGATTTCTACTATTTCGATGGGGTTGTATTGTGATATTTCGATATTCTGATGATTTATCTTCGATATGGTTGTAGTATACATGATGATATATTCTTATATATTTTTTTTATGATATGATATTGTGATATTTGATAATGATCATGAGTATACCCTTGATTTTTATTGTTGATGACTTGATTGATTGATGATGAATAAACTCAAATTCATGATTAGAGACAAACCTAACCATGTTAGATTTATTTCTTCAATGCATATCTATTTTTGAAATTTGGCATTGGTTGGTGCATGAAATTTTGGGTAGATATATTATTTGAAGGATAAAATCCAAAAGTGAAACTATTCTTTTGAATAAAATGAATATATGAGTATGATTTGAGAATTGATATCAATTGATCAATCTAGTAGATGTTTAGTCTATTTTTGCTATTTGTTGGGAAATAAGAATCCAAGATCCATAAAAATAATGAGAGACTCCCCTACTTGGCACTATGTAAAATTGATAGTGGCACCAAAGACATGGGTTGAAGTCAAAATAAAAAAGATAATGAGAGAGAAAAAGAATAAGACTCATCTACTTGGCACTATGTAAAATTGATAGTGTTACCAAAGAAAGGAGTTGAAGTTAAGAATAAAAAGTATGTATCTATGTGGGTACATGCCATCTATGCAAAAATAACAAAATACACAATAAAAAAATGAATAAAAAAATATGTGTGGAAAAAGATCTTGAAAACCTAATTCCTATAAACAAAAGCATGATAGATTTGAACTGAAAATTGGGTGAAGTCTTGAGATTGAAAATTTTATTTGTTTTACAAGTTGCAAAGTTTTATTTGATTGAGTTGTGGATCTAGAGGGTTAAGTTCTACGGATGATATATTTATTTGAAGTTTTATAAAACAATTGATGGAATTTTTCATTGATGATTGTATTTTACAAATTTATTGAGCATGAAAAGGTTATTCTTTTAATAAATGTTTGAATTTTCCTTGAGGACAAACAAAGTTTGAGCCTTGTGTATTTTGATGACCCAAAAATATATAGTATATTTTGTATTATTTTATATATCTTTTCATGCTAAATTGAAGATCTTTTGCTTAATTTTATGCTAAATTTATCAAATATTGCAAAATCTTCTTCTATTTTGGTTTTTCATAATTTTCAGGTAAAAAGGCACTATTTTGAAGCATTTTCAAGCAAAATCAAAGACATGGAAAAGTTACCATCATCAAGAAGAGATCACCAGACATATTTCACGCAAATCAAAGCGACTAACCAAAATACGTAGTGTCGTATTCTATATTACGGTACCGTATTTTCGTACGCTACCGTAATATCATAGCACTGCTATAATTTGGTGGATTTTTCGAATAGAAGATTTTATGGAAAATACGGCACTACCGTAAAACTTTACAATGCCGTATTTTGAAACACATTCAGAACAGAGATAATTCTTGATTTTACGGCACTACTGTAAACTTTGACACGGGCCGTATTTTCCAAACGATTTCGACTAGAGAGTTCAGCCGATTTTACGGCAGTGCTGTAAACCTCACTGTTCTGACTATCGTTGGGGCCGTGTTGTACCCACTCAGTGGGCACGCCCAGCTATCTTCAGACGGTGTGCGATTACATCTACATGCTACAGAGAAGGGATTTATCTCTTCTCGTTGCTCAGCATAGCATGTGATGGTCCAGGGAGTAGGTCAGGTCAGCTTGACCATATAGGCTACATATTTAGCATATGATAGCTGTATGGAGGCAGCCATCTGAGGAATCAGAGACTGTGTTGTACCAACGCAGTTGGCACAGTCTTCTGGATTGCCTAGATGAAGGGGAATCGCACGGGTTGGCGATTGGCATGGATGACCTACCAGTGACTACTGCTTGAACTCTCTGTGCATCTTATCTCGCTTGAGCGAGACGCGGAGATCAAGTATGAAATCTGGATCCCATCTCACTAAAAGAGTTTCACTCTTTCGGGCTGTTTTATTGGATTTTTCAGTCAGACAAAATAGTGAGAAAAGAATCACTCTTAAGTCCTGGAATGATTCTAACATGGATACTGACCTTGTTGTTCTTGCCATGTTGTAGATTCCTGCAGCAACGAACACCACAGGGCTCAATTTGCGATCCATATTGGAAAAGGAGAAATTTGCTGGGCCAAACTTCTCAGACTGGTACAGACAGCTTAAGATTGTGCTTAAAGCTGAGAGGAAGCTGTATGTCCTTGAGTCGGCAAAACCGGCTCAACCCGCTGCGAACGCCGCAAGGGCGGTTCGGGATGCTTATGAGAAGCATGTCAGTGATAGTACTGATGTCGCTTGCCTTATGCTTGCGTCAATGACGCCCGAGCTACAGCGTCAGCATGAGGATTTGTCTGCTATTGATATTATAGCAAATCTCAAGATGCTGTATGCTGCACAGGCAAGGACTGAACGCTATAACTTGACAAAACTTTTCTTTCATAGCAAACTGACTGAAGGGAGTCCAGTGGGAGCTCACGTACTCAAGATGATTGGGTACAAGGAGGCTCTAGAGAAACTGGGACACACCATCAATCAGGAACTTGTTGTGGACATTATCCTGCAGTCTCTCCCGGCTTCTTTCGATTCGTTCATCATTAATTTTAATATGAACAAGATCGACTGTACTCCGGCAGAGTTACTGAACATGCTCTGCACCACAGAGCAGAATCTTGAGAAGGGAAAGCCTTCATCCTCTGTCTTGATGGTTCCTTCACGGAACAAGAGGAAGGGGAAGAAGGGCAAAACCCCTATCAAGAGCTACAACAAGGCTTTGAAACAAAAGATGAAGCGGTCAAAGGACAACAGATGCTTCCATTGTGGCCAGCTGGGTCACTGGAAGAAGGACTGTAAAGCGCTCCAAGGAGAGAAGAAGGGAAGCAAGCCTTTCACTTCTGGCTCAGGTATTTACGTGACTGAAGTCATGGTAGCTTCTTCTATTTCATGGGTGTTGGACACTGCATGTGGAGTTCACATTTGTTCAAATGTACAGGAACTCAAGAGAAGAAGACAGGTGGGACAGCATGAGGTGGACCTACGAGTTGGAAACGGAGCACGGGTTGCTGCTGTTGCTGTAGGACAATATAACATCTCTTTACCATCTGGTTTTGTATTAGAACTTGACAATTGTTATTTTGTGCCAAGCATAACTAAGAATATTATCTCTATTCCTGCTCTTGTCAGGAAAGGTTTCTCTTTTGAATGCAAAACTTTACAGTGTTGTATTTCATATGATAATATTGTTTATGCAACTGGGTCGATTAACAATGGGTTATACATGTTGGACATGGAATGTTCTGTACAACAAATTGATAATAAGAAAGCCAAGTATGCTGATGACAGCACCTTGCTATGGCATAGTCGTTTAGGCCATATTAATAAGAAGCGCATTAAGCGGTTGCATGATCATGGACTGCTAGGATCATTCTCCTATGAGGAGCTTGATACATGCAAAGCTTGTTTAATGGGTAAAATGACGAAGACTCCTTTTACTAATAAAGGTGAAAGGACTTCAGGTTTACTTGACCTTATTCACAGTGATGTGTGTGGGCCATTTAGTAAACATGCCAGAGGTGGCTATTCATACTTCATTACTTTTACTGATGATTTCAGTAGGTATGGTTATGTCTATTTAATGAGACATAAGAGTGAATCTTTTGACAAGTTCAAAGAATTCAAAAATGAAGTACAAAATCAGTTAGGCCGAAATATCAAGGCACTTCGATCAGATCGAGGTGGTGAATACTTGAGTCATGAGTTTACTGACTATCTGAAGGAGTGTGGGATCATTTCACAGCTCACTCCCCCAGGAACACCGCAATGGAATGGTGTGTCCGAGAGGAGAAATAGAACCTTATTGAATATGGTTCGTTCTATGATGAGTCAGGCTACTCTACCTTACTCCTTTTGGGGATTTGCACTGGAAACAGCTGCAAAGGTGCTAAACCGAGTGCCATCCAAGGCAGTTTCAAAGACACCATTTGAGTTATGGTATGGGAAACAGCCGAGCTTAACATTTATTAAAATCTGGGGTTGCGAGGCTTATGTCAAAAAGCTCGCCTCTGGGAAAGTGGAGAGCAGATCTAATAAATGTATCTTTGTCGGTTACCCTAAAGAAACTAAGGGTTATTATTTCTACGATCCCAAAGAGAACAAAGTATTTGTTGCTCGAACGGCTATTTTTTTTGAGAAGGAATTTCTTTTGCAAGAGGCCAGTGGGAGAGAAATAAAGCTGGATGAAAATCCAGAAGAGGGACAAAGTAGTCAAGCTCAGTTGGATGAGCCTGAGCAAATAGAACAGGTTAATGTTCAACCTGAGGCTCAGATATCACGGGAACCGCGTAGATCGGGAAGGATTCGTCGTCAGCCTGAGCGCTATGACGGAATCTACATCATTAATGATGAACCCCTCACTTATGCGGATGCGGTCAGTGGACCGGAATCAGCAAGTTGGCTTGAAGCTATGCGAGCCGAGATGGACTCCATGTCAGATAACCAAGTCTGGGATTTGGTTGATCCGCCTCCGGGAGTAATCCCTATAGGCTGTAAGTGGATCTTCAAAAGGAAGACAGACATGGATGGTAACGTAGTTACCTATAAGGGCAGGCTAGTTGCGAAAGGTTTCAAACAAATCTACGGGATAGATTATGATGAAACTTTCTCTCCTGTAGCCATGTTCAAATCCATCCGAATTATTCTCGCGATAGCAGCATATTATGATTATGAGCTCTGGCAAATGGATGTGAAGACCGCTTTCCTTAATGGAAAACTGGAAGAGGATGTGTATATGACACAGCCTGAAGGTTTCATCAATCCATCAGAACGTCATAAAATATGCAAATTAAAGAAGTCCATTTATGGACTTAAACAAGCATCAAGAAGCTGGAATATTCGTTTTGATGAATCAGTCTGTGAATTTGGTTTCATCAAAAATGAAGATGACCCGTGTGTGTATAAAAGGTTTAGTGGGAGCGTGATTACTTTCTTAGTCCTCTACGTCGATGATATCTTGATCATTGGAAACGATATTCCTGAACTGCATGCAGTCAAAGCATGGTTAAGAAAATATTTCCAGATGAAAGATTTAGGAGAAGCAGCCTATGTACTAGGTGTAAAGATCTATAGAGATAGATCTAATAGGCTTCTCGGGCTGTGCTAGGGTACTTACTTCGATAAGGTCCTGGAGAGATTTCATTTAGAAAATTCTAAGAGAGGATATCTTCCAGTCAGACATGGTCTGAATCTTTCAAAGAGCCAGTGTCCTCAAACACAGTCTGAGAAAGATGAGATGGACAATATGCCTTATGCTTCGGCTATTGGATCCATCATGTATGCGATGTTGTGTACTCGCCCAGACGTCGCTTATGGGTTAAGCGTGACCAGTCGGTTCCAAAGTAATCCAGGGAAGGCACACTGGATTGCGGTCAAGAACATTTTGAAATATCTTCGGAGAACCAAAGATATGTTCTTAATATATGGAGGTCAGGAAGAACTCAGTATTGAAGGATATACTGACACTTCGTTCCAATCTGACCAAGATGATTTCCGATCGCAATCAGGCTACGTTTTTAGCTTGAATGGAGGAGCAGTGGTGTGGAAGAGTTTCAAACAATCAATTGTTGCTGATTCCACAACAGAAGCCGAGTATGTTGCAGCCTCAGAAGCATCAAAGGAGGCAGTGTGGATTCGTAAGTTCATTCAAGAACTTAGTGTTGTTCCTTCGAGTGCAGATCCATTGGTTATCTTCTGTGATAACACTGGAGCGATTGCACAAGCAAAGGAACCACGGTCACACCAGAAGTCCAAGCACATACAGAGAAGGTTTCATTTGATCCGTGAGATCATAGATCGAGGAGAGATCAAGATCTGCAAGGTACATACAGATGACAATCTAGCTGACCCGCTTACAAAGCCTCTGGCGCAGCAGAAGCATGAAAAGCACTGTAATAATATGGGTTTGAGATTTCTCAACCATTAGTTTAAGTGCAAGTGGGAGATTGTTGGGGTATGCCCTTAAGGCTAATGTTTGAGGCCTTGGGCTATTATCAATATCATGTATAAACTAGGTATATGTTTATAAAGGCAATTGTTGTTATTCAGATTGTTGCATTATCTGCTGCTGTATGTATACTTCTAAATAATGTCTCATTGGTGTTTCAGCTTGGCTGACATGCAGTATTGTCCTTAGTCGAGATATCTTGGTGAACATGAGACAGCCTTGATATGATTGAGACTAATATGTGTTCTAATCTTATAGGATGCTTCGAGCATGGAATAAGATTTAGACGCATAGGTGCATTGGATGTACTGGACTGACCCTACTTAGGATATTCAGTTTTTGTCACAATGTGAATAATCCTTATAAACTAGCAAGTGGTATACTCCCTCTGACTTGAGATCACTTGTGTTTCTAAATGATGATTGGCATTGTTTTGAGGTAGTTCAATATCATTTGAAAGATAATGGTTAAGGATTATCTTGGATGGTGGGCATGACTCATGTTAGGACACTGGTGATAGATATAGGATTGCCTCTCCTAGTTGGAGTGTGATGTTCTAAAGGGCCCCCTGGATGAGATGGTTGAGAAAGTGTATGGCCATACCCAGATGACTATGTTCATCTGATCTAACCATTCTCATCATGTTGGAATTACAGGCTTGATAGGCTTGTCCAATAAGAACGTCCAGTGGCAAAGGGAACATGTATGCCGAGTGAATTGGATTCACACTTGTGCTATGGTTTGGGTGTAGTCTTGGAAGACTCTTTCCTTCATATCGGGAGACAGTGATGTGTTGCTAGATACCCCTCTCTGATCGTGATAACGTAAGTTATCGTTACCGACATTGAAGGAAACCCTTAGGGTCGCACAATTTGATGATATGACTTACTTATGTCAGATCGTGTGGACTGAATTGTTCTGGTTCAGTTTAAAGGAATTTAAACTCTGATTGAAAGTGAGATCTGGTCTGATCATGTTTGATTGATTAGGGCTTGAGATCGGTAAGCTTCGTTCGAGAGAATTGATGCTTGATCATAGAGATCAAGAGGGTCGAGAGATGTGTGGTTAGATCTTGAACCATTTGGTTTAAAGAGATCAAGACCATGGTGGGTTCGATTTGGTCTTTGAACCAAATAGAATTGAACCGGTTCACTTGGTGAACGCATGGTTCAATTGAGCGAGGAGTTATCGATGGCTTCAAGTGGAGTTAAACATGGAGTTATGCACTTACTATTTTTGGAAGCCGTTTTCTTTGAGAAAACGCCCCCATGTTCGAACGCCTATCTCTCTCTCACCCCCTCTCCTCTCGTGTGGATGATCTTCACGACAAGAGGAAGTTCGGCCAGCAAAAGGGAGAAAGACATCTCCTTATACACGATCTAGGACTCCTTGGATCTTTGCTAGCACAAGGAATACAAGGAAGAAGTCATCATCTTATTGTGTGCGATTTCCTTTGGAGAAGAGCCGCTCGCCCTTTCTTCTTCCAAGTCGCCACTCAATCAATGGCAATGGTAACGCATCATTTTATCCTTTTATGGTTGCTCATATTATCTTGCCTCTCGATCTTATCAAACCTAGTTTTTCGCCTATGCAAGATCCTCTAGATGCGCATGTGTACTAGGGTTTGACTTTCACTTATTTCTTTATTTTAGTAGTTTAGATTGCCATGATGATAACTATGAACCTAGGATTGAGTTATTATGTCAAACGTGGAGATCCTGCACGAAAGTGAGGGTCGGAACGTTGGAGAACCATAGGTGAAACTTGTGTTGAGACTCGGATGCACGAAAATGATCCTTGAGTTTCCACTCGAGGCGATCAACTTAGCACTCGGATGCACGAAAGTGATCTTTGAGTTATCTGATTGATGATTTGCTTATCATTAGCTTGGGATAAATCTTGTGCGAAAGCGAGGATTGGTCTCTACATGGTTATCTGCATGAAAGTGAGTTAATCTCTTCACAAAGTAAATTATGCCTTTATCATAATAGAATTTGATTGATGAATATCCTTATATATCTAGTCATGAAAATTAAAGCGAATGAAACCCTAGTCCCAGCTTCTCTCTGTTAGTATTTTTCGGTGTGTTTTCGATCTCTACCCTGCTTTATTTCAATTGCCTATATAGGAAGAAATCAATTATTCGGTACTTGACAACATAGGTCTCTGTGTGGTAACTCAACAAATTTTTGGAGCCGTATAAGGGGGTGACAAGTCCCTGTGCGCCATACAATAAGTTTGGCTGCGACTTCAGAAATAAGTTTTGTTCACCTACATGTTGGGATACAACATCTGTATTTTCATAAAAACTAAGAAAAGTGAAGATTCTATACCAAGTGAAGTAAAAACACTAAAAATTAGTATAAAATCCTAAAGTAAGCCCAAAATATCATATAAAATATAGGCAAAAACATGGTGTAAATGCAACGCATCACCTCCCGATCTCACCAGCTCAAACTCACAACTAATAGACAGTTAGCAATTGAGTTGTCAAGTGAAAAAATAGGTGTGAGTAAATGTAGCAGAATTTTTTTTCTTTCACGTACTGTTCATTACCGTGAGTGAATTGTATTAGTTTAAAAACATGGTGAATACCAGGAGTAGGGTTGAGAATGATATCACTAAAGAGGTGGGTGATTATATTAATGAAATGACAAGAATGCTCCATGAAGTAATGCAACATTTAGATAGGGTAGAATAAAATCAACAAATTTTAATTCAAAATATAAATCAACAACCTCCTACCTCGAATGCTGAACAAGGAAGAATCCACTATCAATCAACTAGGAGAACCCAAGAAAATTCATGAGGAGAGGGACCTAATCAAACTGAGCATAGACAAGGTAGGGATGAATTCCGAAATGACCATCACAAACAACACCATAGGGTCACTACCCCTAGCGACCATAATCTCAATGAACCTTATAGGGGACGTGAGGATGAGAATATCTTTAAAACTTTAACGATGAATCCACCCCTGTTTAATGGAAATTTTGACACACAAGGGTACCAGGAATGGGAAACCCTAGTTGAACAATACTTTGAATGTCAAGCCATACCTGGAAGGAGTAATGTAAAAAACCCCATTTCCCTCAATATTAATCTAAGGAAGTGCGTGTTCATAGCAAAATAAGTAGAGTTCCTTGGATTTATTGTCTCCAATGCTAGCCTTAAATCAATCCTGCCTAGATTAAAGCTATTGTTGAATGGTCCACACCTACTTCCATTACTGAGGTAAGGAGTTTTCATTGATTGGCCACCTTCTATAGATGCTTTATCCACCGGGTTCAGCACTATTTGTTACACCCTGGAACTAAGACTAGAATAAAAGAATCTATTATTACTTTAGAATATCTAGGAACAACAAAAGTCTAACTGCTACAAAATTCTCTTTATAATTACAGACATCAGAGTACACTTTTACAACACTCAGGTCTTAGCAAATAACTTTTAATACAAGTCTCACAAATCTTCAAGAATAAGTCATCAAGCAATACTTTAAATCCATGCCTTGAATTCCTTAGTCCAGACCAGTACCTACAATATCCACCAGACTTAGCAAAACATTGCTGAGTAAGCCTCTCCCCAGAAGAAAGGGTAGTCCCTTAGATTCAAAAGAGGGGAAACTAGCAAGAAGTAAGAACAATAAAACTATAACAACTGGATACAATAAACTGAAAGCTAAAACTGAAACTAGAAACTGGAAACTCAAAACTAGAAGTTGTAACTGATAACTGGAACTGTAAACTGAAAACTGGATAAACTGAATCGATTGGGTTATTTATGATCAAATACAAAAGCTAATATCATGCAATGAAACAACAATGAGCAATATCTACTGGCTCGTGGGGTCGTCACCCCGAATACGCATGATAAGGTGAATCTTCACCTTACATGGTGAACACACGCGCTACAATGCGTCACGAATCCCGGTGCATGCTAACTTGGGACCCTGATCTGTCCACAAAGTGGATACTATTGGGTATGTGCTCAATAACATGCAACTGTCCACACTCGTGGATATTTGAAAACTGAAACTATCCACACACGTGGATACTTGAAAACTGGTTATGTAGATATACTATTCACAAACATGGATACTGATAACAATAACATGCTAGAAACATACTTGTCCTGTATACAAAAGTACAAACTAATATGTCAATAAACAACTTGCAAATCTTTGATATGTATAGGATACTATACTATCTGAGTCAACGGAAACAAGGATAACAAACCTTTATCTATAGAAATCTGGTTTGAGATCTTACCTTTGCAAAGCCAAGAAAACTAGTTATCAAACGAAGCAAGCCAAACACTGGATCAACCGCTCTGAAACATAGATTTGTACATGAACTTCATCAAATAAGATTCAAACGTGAAAACAGAGACCACCAACAGAAGCAAAACATCTCAAAACTTAGGGAACCAACATTGGATCCAATGAACTGGACTAAAAAGCCACTGAACCGGACTGAATTGCAGTGAACCAGTTAGATTCACCCTGAACCAAACCAAACCGAAACTTGAAACCAAAATTACACAAAATATACGAAGCATCTAGGGACACACAGGATACCATTAGATGGGAAATTTCACAAGCATTCCAACGGCTACCTGAACCGGCCAGGATTCAACCGGATTAGGGTCGAACCGGCCAGAAAACCAATGCTGGGCCGAAATTGAAATTGGACCACTCAATCTGTTGAGCCGGTTCAAATCAATTCCAAAACTTAGCTGGCCGGGTTTATGATGTGGTGGGCAAACACATGATTAGAATTTTTATATTTTAAAATAAAATACTAAACTCAATCAGCAGCCAAAAATGCAGGGCAAAAAATGATCAATTAGGAAAAGTAGCTATGCCTTAGAGATGGTTCTAGTGATCAATAATGAAAACTAATAAAGCCAAATAGCAGAGTGAAGTTTGTTCTTTTCAATCGTATGAAAAATGTAGTGTCATTATCAGTCAGTCAAATAGGGCATCTCCAAAAAAATGACTAATCAGATCAGCAAACTAAAGCAGCAAAGAAAATTATCAAACTTGAAAGTTTGCTATGCGTTTTAAGATGAACCATTGACTCTTAAATAGAGCTAAGTGAACCCAACAGTAAAACAAAATATATTCTTCCAAATCATGCCAAGGATCAAGGGCTCTAACCAATCTATGCGCCTTAAATATCTGCAACAAAAGGGCTAGTCAGATAAGTAGATGACAAGACAACAGAAATTTATCACTTAGCAGAATTTGCAATGTCGCTCAGGATTGACTAATGACTCTCAAATGCAATCAAGGGTACCATGACGTAGAGGAAAACTTGTTATTCTAGGTGGTGCCAAAGACTTGAGGTTGCAGCATATTGAAGGACGTTAATTACCTACGCTAAGAAGTTTAACCAGATTAGGAATGAATACAGAACATGCAACAGTAATAGGAACAGTCAGCATCGTTCTCAGGGAAGCAAGCGGGGAGTTGGGACGCTGGAAGGCTGCAGAAACGTGAGGGAAGAGTGGCCAGCAGGTCTCGAGGCTGGCGGGGGCGTTTCCGGCATGACAACCGGCCGGCGGTGGTGTCTGGGTGCTAGGAGACGGGCGGCGCTAGCGCTGAGGCAGAAACAGGGGATGACGCGAATGGAGCAGGGGCAGCCGGAGATCATCGGAGATGGCAAAATCTCCCGACCTGCTACAACTGGAAGTTCTCCTGACCAAGGTGAACTGGTGGCCGGAGTTTGGGATCGATCGGTGACTGATCGGAGGAGATCGACGGCGATCAGTGGTGAAGGGCGGAAGCAGGGGCGTGAGCTGAGGTGTCACCGGAAATCTTCCGATTCCGGCGATCCAGACGTCGGATGGGGCGATCCCTCCTGTTGTGGGTTCAACTAGAACTGTAGAAGGCGTTGTTGAAATTTGAGGACGATCCGTCGGTTGGATCGTCGCTGGCGGCGAGGCGAATGGAGAGTCCAAGGCTGGACGTAGCTGGAAGCTGGGTGTGGAATGCGACAGCGGCAGAAGGTTATTTAAGCGTGGCAGAGGTGGAAGATGGATAGCGAAGCGATGAGAAGGATGCAGCACGGTAGAGATTCCAAGTCCATGTAAGATTAGAGGAGACGATAGTGAAGAAGTTCCAAATCAATGAAACCTTCAGCTACCAGAGGAGGAAGGGAAGAATCCGATAAAACCAAACGAAAACCATTTCCATTTCAATGTCAAAATCTTGTCTACTAACAAATACATTGGGGGAGATTACATTTATAGAACAACAAAGAGAAGATAGGCGTGCGTTGAAGTTCCTTGTGAACGATGACTAGGGAAGATAGTGAGCTCGAAGCTTTTTTTTTTGTGACCGTTGGCTGCAAGTTCCAACGTTCACTTCTTCTTTGGGTAAGCTGCAGTTTTTCTCTCAAGGTCAGTTTACTGCATTTGGCAAAGCTTCTCGTTTGAGCTGGGAACTTTCTTCTTCCATACACTGGCTAAAAACCTGCATTCCTTTCTTGTTCAAGTTAGCTGCAACGGGTGCAAGGGCAGCTCATCTTTGTGGGGCCTTGGAGGAGATTTTTTTTTTGGCAGCAAAAGGCGGAGAAGATGACGATTCAACTCATCGCCCAGAACAAACCAAAACCAAAATCTAAACCAAATAAAATACGCGCGGTTTAAATACAAAAACGCAAACTAGCCCAACAGTTTGGCAAAGCCGCTCACTCTGGCGCAATGTGGGTTCGAGCCCCTACAAGCATAATTTCAATGTTTTTACATAAAAATCAAATCTTAAACATTTAAAAATTCTAGAAAAATCCTCAAAAAATCCGAAAATATAGTTTTTGATTTTCAAAAATTATTTTTCAAAAACTTGGGATATAACACTATTGTTGCACCCATCACAAACTATCTACAAAAGAAAACCTTCGAGTGGACCCCCATGGCTGAGAAGGCTTTCCTTGAACTCAAGTCTAGAATCATCAGCACTCTGGTTTTAAGGTTGCCAGATTTTGGCAAAATCTTTGTAGTGGACTGTGATGCCTCGGGGGTTGAAATAGGAGGCACTTTGAGCCAGGAGGGACATCCCATAGCATTTTTCAGTGAGAAATTGAATGAGGTAAGACAACGGTACTCAACCTATGACAAAGAATTTTATGCCATTGTCCAATCTCTGAAACACTAGAGGCATTATCTAATTCACAAGGAAGCTGAACCCACGTCATGCTAAGTGGGTTGAGTTCTTATAGCAATATACCTTTGTACATAAGCATAAGGTTGGTACACAAAACAAGGTGGCTAATGCCTTGAGTAGGTGGATCTTGCTATTGAATACTTTAAGGGTCACTGTTAATGGTTTTGTGTGATTAAGAGATGAATATTCTACTTGTCCTGATTTTGGCAAGATCTATAGTGACTTGGAAATTAATCCTCATATCCATTCTGAATTTTTAATCAAGGATAAGTACCTTTTTAAGGAAAATAGACTTTGCATACCTAAGACCTCCATGCGTGATTTCTTGGCTTGGGAGATACATGGATGAGGGGTAGCAGGCTACCATGGGAGAGATAAGACCCAGGCCCTGGTTGAAGAGAGATTATATTGGCCTTCTTTAGGGAGAGATGTAGCTAGGGTGGTGTAACACTGTATGACCTGTCAAATCTCTAAGACCCAAAAGCATAATACATGCCTCTATACTCCACTGCCCATTCCTGAAGGACCCTGGCAAGATTTGAGCATGGATTTTGTGATAGGACTACCATGCACTAGCTCTCATCATGATTCTATTTTTGTAGTGGTGGATAGATTTTCCAAGATGGCACATTTTAGTCCTTGTAGCAAAACCACCGATGCTTCCCATGTTGCACGTCTTTTCTTTAAGGAAGTGGTTCGCTTACATGGCTTTGCCTCTCACTATTGTTTCAGATAGGGACACAAAATTTGTAAGCCATTTTTGGATGACTGTATGGAAATTATTAGGGACCAAGCTAAATTTTTCCATAGGCTATCACCTTCAGTCTGATGGCCAAATTGAGGGGGTTAATAGATCTCTTGGTAATATACTTAGGTGTCTTGTGGGGGAGCACCCTAGGAATTGGGACAAACTCTTGCCCACAGCTGAATTTGCCTTTAACAGTGCTGTCAATAGGACCACCGAACTTAGTCCTTTTCAAATCAATAAATATAGGGTACCAGCCTAGAAAGCGCAAGCCCCTCTCCCCACTCCATTCAAAATGTCATAATCTGGCTTGACATTTGTACAACACATTCTGAAAATACAAAATGAGGTCGAAGAGCATATAGCTAATACTAAATTGAAATATCAAACTGCTGCTAATGGGCATAAGAGACAGGTATCTTTCAAAGAGGGAGATTTGGTCATTTTTAGTAATGGGAAGGAGCGGCTCCAAGGGGGGAATCACAAACTACAGGCAAGAGGCATGGGACCCTGAAGTAGGAGATGATTCTAGGGTTTAATAACAAGATCGTCTCTAGGTAAAAAGCTCAAAAACATGATGAAACCCTAAGCATGCGATTCTAACAAGCATACAAACAAGTAAGAAAATAGGGGAAGAGAAGAGGAAAGAGGTCACCTATGGCCCCTATTAGGGAAGGGGCCTAAATCCCTTTTTTGTCCATGCTCCCGGATCTTGGCGATTAGGTGTATAATAGGTGATTAAACGTCCAACAATCAAATCAAAACAACAAGGGGAAGCCAGTAAAGAGACATGTTCCGAGCCTCCCTAAACTACAACAAGTGGTGTCCTTAGGGGTTCTTGGTCATAGCTTCAATGTTGCTCCTCTTGACATGGTGTTGGAGATGGATGAAGATCAGCATGTTGATGGCGTCAATACACAAAGGTCTTCAAGGAGAAAAGAGAGCTTTGGTGGAGAATAAGAAGAGAAGAAGAAGAAGGCACTCTCGCACAAGAGGAAGAGAAGGGGTAAGAGGAGATAGTTCGGTTGGAGTCCACCAAGCCAAGACAATGCTCACGCATCACACATAGGGGTTTTTTTTTTCTCAAAAGATGTTAACTAATTGGAAAGTGAAAAAATACAAACCCTTAAATCCTCTCCTTCTCTCAACGTTAACTCCTTTTTAAGTTTACAAAATAGCCCCTATGTGAGATCTTCCATGAATGGTGGTTAATGGCTGAATTTTGAATGAATGGCATGGATTTCTTTTGTTCATTGGCACCTTTGATGTTTGAGGGAGATGTGTAAACGAATTGGCTGCATGCAAGGGTGCATGCAAGCCTTCTTTAATGCTCTTGGAGATTGAATGCGCATGCCTCTTCCATTGGTGGAGTGAAGTGGTGTCTTCAAGCTTATTGGTGGAATGTGGAGGTGGTTTTGACTTGTTTGAATTTGAACTTGGTTCCTTGTTGACTCTCGACCTGATTTGGGCACCCATGACATGTAAGCATGATGAGGTGGTGCCCATGTGTCATGAAGGTGGTTGAGTGCCTTGGGAGGTGGCGCCAATAAGTGTGCAAACCTTGATGGATGGTGGATGTTGTCTTTTCTTTGAGGAGCTTTAATGGAGGGCTGATCTTGAGGGTTTTCCTTGATGTGTGGTAGATCTTGGATCACGCTTGATGAGTTGAGATGGAGGGCTGATATTAATCGCTTTGTGAAGGAGGAGGCGGCTTGTAGTGAATTACAGGTGCAATAGACCTTAGGCTACAAACAACCTACTACATAATGTAGGAAAATAAAATATGCTTAAAGAAAATAAAATCCTTGGCTAATCCTATTCTAAAGCAAGATAAGTGAAAGACAACAAAGCAAAATAAATCCCGAAGATTCCCCTGCATCGGCTTTCTTGGGGGCAAAGAATTCTTCTCCGAAGAATTAAAAGTGAGACCCCAAATTGTAGCTTCTGGTGGCCAACCTAAGGTATAAAGATCATCTTGGTTAGGGAAACCTGGGTGATCTTTAATATTGAATTCTAGTTTTGGGGGCCACCCCAATGTATGAAAATTGTCTTCATCTTTCTTGATTTTGTCAACCCTGCCAATAAGTGAAAGAATTTTGAAAGTAGCTATTTTCTTATATGTAACAACAATATATGATTTGAAAATATGATATTTGAATGTAACACCTTTGAATGAGAGACACGGCAGGTATGAGCAGGGAATCACAGGCATTGATGTCATTTGTAAATTATGATTTGGAAGAATTAAGCCAATATCATATTCATGAGCAATTTTGCTATGTAGTTTTTCATTTAAAGCAAATGATGATGTCATGTGAAGCATATGCATTGTCATGGTATGATCAACAAAGATTTCAAATTTGAAAGAATTATAGCAAAAGACCTTGTACATTATTGGGTAGTCCTTACTTGGGGAAAATGTGTCCATTAAAGTATGGTTTAGGGTGGGTGGTTTAGGACAAAGTTCTATGTTGGATTCCCTTGGTATGATTGGACGTGTTGTCAAGTCAAGAGTGGGAATGGATTGGGTTGATTCTAATGGTGATGGTTCTAAGGTTGGTGATTCTAGGGATAGGTCAATAGAGGGCTCGGTGCTAGTTGGGTCAAGAGGTGATTCAAGTTCGGCTTGCACAACTTTCTCAAGATTTTCAATTGGGTCAAGTTTAGGAGAGGGCTGAGGCATTTCTAAGTATAGAGATTTTGGGTGCTCGGGTCTAGGCCCTAAGAGTGAAGGTAATGATGAGGATCCTAGTAGGTACCGATGGCAAACTATGGGTTTAGGAGGGGACAACCCACTAAATTTGTTTAAGTGGGGAATTTTGATTTTGTCAATAACAAGAACCTCCACTTTATACTCTTTTATAGGTTCAGAAATAATGGTAAGGGCTTGCGAATTTTCTGGAAGTTGAGTTCCCTTAATGTCCTCATGGTATGGTTCAATTTTACGCTCAAGAGAGAGAATAGGCTGGGGTAACTCTAGTGGTGGAGTCTGACCAATTTCAAATTCAAGTTTAGATTCAAATCTAGGTTCAGATTCTGATTCAGAGCCAGAATAAATTTCAGAGTTTGGTAGTATGGCTATATCAGCTTGCCCTAGGTCACCCTCACTAGTATGATTAGGAGCATAGGTGTTTTCTTCCTTTTTCCTTATCAAATTTCTGGGCAAAATTCATGAATTGTTGACACAGATCCTTTATCTTAGACCAATCATTATTAATTTGCTCACTTTTCTTTTCAATTTGCTCCTTGAACTCATCAAAAGGGTAGATTATGTGTTCTAAACCTTTATGAATAAAACTATAACTCCAAGGTTTGCTAAAATAATATCCGTGATAATCATGCATGAATTCGTTCCCTAATAAGATGTCAAATCCTTCTAGACTCCTTACATCACACCATATTTCAGTTTTGATATCCCCTAATTGAATGGGAACCAAGCATTGAAAGTCAACTAAAGTTACAGTCAAATCATCCCAAGTTATGCAATAAGGGTTAGGATGTTTTTCTATAGTGAGGCCAAATTGTTCAAGGGCTTTAATAGATATAACATTATACTTGACTTGATGATCAATAACAGTTTTACCTTTAAAACCATTGCACCAAACATGTGTTGTAAAACTATTAGGTCTATGTGTGAAAACCTTATATCTGACCTGAACAGTTACTAGTGCTTCTCTTGCTATAATTTCCCTTTGATGAAAGTGACGCACCATGTTATATAAGGAAATTAATAAGCAGAAAATTATTGTGGTTTAAGTGCAGTGCAGAAATAATATTCTTAGCATAAACAACATAGAGAATAGAAGTGCAAGATCTTGTAAACACAAACAATTTTGATCAAAACCCTAGTTAGGTGTTTGACTTATAGCAATCTATAGGGTTTAAAGGCGTGAGACTTAGCAGCTAATAATCACAGCAAGATGGTTCCTTAAACAAAAGTAGAATCTTAGCAAGGATGAGAATCGAAACATTCAATCAAAGGAGTTCAAATTAGGGTAAGCAATGGTGCTTAAACTAATCACTTGCAAGGAGATCCACCTATGTGATGAAGGTAGCCCCCAAACACTTTTAGCCTATGGCTCAAGCCTTCCCTATTAGATTAGGGGTCCTTAATGAAAGTCCCCTAAAGGGGGCGAAACCCTAATAGGCGCAATTAGGGGTTTTAACACAGCGGAAGAAAGGATTTCTAGATCGATTGCATGCATGTCATATGATCAACTTTGATAAACTTGTATACATCAAAAGATACATACCGATGCCATTTCTTGGATGGCGTCTTGGAAGCAGGGATCGAAAGGGCTCTCCTCCAAAGCGTGCGCACACAAGATGAATCTTGGCTTCTCCTTGTCGCTCCTTGTGCTAGCAAGGTTCTCCAAGTCTCCTGATCGAATGGAAAGAAAAGGGATGTTTTCTTTGCTTGGCCGAATCCTCTCCAAAGCGTCAAAGCTTTACCATACAAGAGTGTGTCAAGAGGGGTGGGCGAGAGGCGAGAATAGAGCTTGCTCTCTACAAACGTGAGACGTGGTCTCAACTTGAGATCATGGCTTCTAAAAATAGTAAACCACCTCTCAATGCGACCATGGGTTTACCCCAAGCGCATTTTTGCTCTCCCCTTTGAACCATGCGCTCACATGATGAGCCGGTTCATTTTGGTTTGGTTCAAAGACCAATTAACCCAAGCCTTTGGTCTAGATCTCATTCAACTTAAAGGTTCAAGATCTAACCGTTCATCTCTTGATGCTCTTGATCTCACCGATCTAGCATCAACTCTCTCGATTAAAGCTTACCGATCTCAAGCCCTAATCAATCAAACATGATCAGATCAGATCTCACTTACAATCAGAGTTTAAATCCCTTTAAACTGAACCAAAACAATTCAGTCCACACGATCTGACATAAGTAAGCCATATCATCAAATTGTGCGACCCTAAGGGTTTCCTTTAAATGTCGGTAACGATAACTTACGTTATCACGATCAGTGAGGGGTATCTAGCAACACATCACTGTCTCCCGATATAAAGGAAAGAGTCTTCCAAGACTACACCCAAACCACAGCACAAGTGTGAATCCAATTCACTAGGCATACATGCTTCCTTTGCCACTGGATGTTCTTATTGGACAAGCGTGTCAAGCCTGTAATTCCAATATGATGAGAATGATTAGATCAGATGAACATAGTCATCTGGGTATGGCCATACACTTTCTCAATCATCTCATCCAGGGGGCCACTTTAGAACATCACACTCCAAACGAGGAGACGGCAATCCTATATCTATCACTAGTGCCCTAACATGACTCATGCTCATTATCCAAGATAGTCTATAACCATTATGTTTCAAATGATATTGAACTACCTCAAAACAATGTCAATCATCATTTAGAAACACAAGTGATCTCAAGTCAGAGGAAATATGCCACTTGTTTGCATACAAGGATTATTCACATTGTGACAAGCAATTGAATATCCTAACTAGGGTCTGTCCAGTACATCCGACGTACCCATGGGTCTACATCTTATTCCATGCTCGAAGCATCCTATAAGATTAGAACACATATTAGTCTCAATCATATCAAGGCTATCTCATGTTCACCAAGATATCTCGACTAAGGACAATAATGCATGTCAGCCAAGCTGAACAGCATTGAGACATTATTCAGAAGTACACATATTGCAGCAGATGATGTAACAACCTGAATAATAACCATTGCCTTTATAAACATAGAGTTTATACATGATACTGATATAATCCCAAGGCCTCAAACATTAGCCTTAAGGGCATACCCCAACGATCTCCCACTTGCACTTAATCTAATGGTTGAGAAATCTCAAACCCATATTATTACAGTGCTTCTCATGCTTCTGTTGCGCTAGAGGCTTTGTAAGCGGGTCAGCTAGATTGTCATCTGTATGAACCTTGCAGATTTTGATCTCGCCACGATCAATGATCTCCCGGATCAAGTGAAACCTTCTCTGTATGTGCTTGGACTTCTGGTGCGACCGTGGTTCCTTTGCTTGTGCTATTGCTCCAGTGTTATCACAGAAGATAACCAAAGGATCTGCACTCGAAGGAACAACACCAAGTTCCTGAATGAACTTACGAATCCACACTGCCTCCTTAGATGCTTCTGAGGCTGCAACATACTCGGCTTCTGTTGTGGAATCAGCAACAATTGATTGTTTGAAACTTTTCCACACCACTGCACCTCCATTCAAGCTAAAAACATAGCCTGATTGCGATCGGAAATCATCCTGGTCAGACTGGAATGAAGCGTCAGTATATCCTTCAATACTGAGTTCTTCCTGACCTCCATATATCAAGAACATATCTTTGGTCCTCCGAAGATATTTCAAAATGTTCTTGACCGCAATCCAGTGCGCCTTACCTGGATTACTCTGGAATCGACTGGTCACGCTTAACCCGTAAGCGACGTCTGGGCGAGTACACAACATCGCATACATAATGGACCCAATAGCTGAAGCATAAGGCGTATTGTCTGTTGGGGTATGCCCTTAAGCCTAATGTTTGAGGCCTTGGGATTGTATCAGTATCATGTAATAAACTTTTATGTTTATAAAGGCATGGTTATTATTCAGTTTGTTACCTTGTCTACTGTAATAAGTGTACTTCTGAATAATGTCTCAAAGCTGTTCAGCTAGGCTGACATGCAGTAAAGTCCTTAGTCGATATATCTTGGTGAACATGAGACAGCCTTGATATGGTTAAGACTAATATGTGTTCTCATCTTATAGGATGCTTCGAGCATGGAATAAGATGTAGACTCATGGGTACATTGGATGTACTGGATAGACCCTACTAGGATATTCAATTGCTTGTCACAATGTGAATATTCCTTGATTGCGACAAGTGGCACATTTCCTCTGACTTGAGATCACTTGTGTTTTCTAAATGATGATTGTCATTGTTTTGAGATAGTTCAATATCATTTGAAACATAGTGATTATAGACTATCTTGGATGGTGAGCTTGAGTCAGGTTAGGGCACTAGTGATAGACATAGGATTGCCGTCTCCTTGTTTAAGGAGTATGATGTTCTAAAGGGGCCCCCCTGGATGAGATGATTGAGAAAGTGTATGGCCATACCCAGATGACTATGTTCATCTGATCTAATCATGTTCGTCATATTGGAAGTTACAAGCTTGACACGCTTGTCCAATAAGAACATCTAGTGGCAAAGGAAATATGTATGCTTAGTGAAGTTGATTCACACTTGTGCTGTTTTTGGGTGTAGTCTTGGAAGACTCTTTTTCTTTATATCGGGAGACAGTGATGTGTTGCTAGATACCCCTCACTGATTGTGATAACGTGAGTTATCGTTACCGACATTTAAAGGAAACCCTCAGGGTCGCACAATTTGATGATATGGCTTACTTAAGTCAGATCGTGTGGACTGAATTGTTCAGGTTCAGTTTAAAGGGATTTAATCTCTGATTGTAAGTGAGATCTGGTCTGATCATGTTTGATTGATTAGTGCTTAAGATCGGTAAGCTTCGATTGAGAGAATGGATGCTGGATCGGTGAGATCAAGAGCATCAGGAGATCAACGGTTAGATCTGGAGCCTTAGGGTTTAATTTGATCTAGACCATGTCGCTTGGCTTATTTGGTCTTTGAACCAGACCAACATGAACTGGCTCATGAATGAGCGCATGGTTCAAAAGTGAAGTGGTTTTGCGAATGGGTAAACCCATGATCGCATGAAGAGAAGTGGCATGCTATTTTTAGATAGCACTTCTCTTACGTGACCACATCTCACGTTCACGCCTCTCCCTTCTTCGTTCGTCGCCTTGTCTCTTGCTTTTGACGAGAGAACATTCGGGTGGTGAAGAGTTTGATGAGAAGAGGAGGAAAAATCGCCAAGCCAAGACATCTCTTCCCTTCCACTCGACAAGGACATCTTTGGGCCTTGCTAGCACAAGGATCGCAAGGAGGAGTAGGCGACATCAATTGTGTGCGTCACCTCTGGAGAAGATCCAGTTCGGTCTTTGCTTCCAAGGCGCCATCTAGAAATGGCTATGGTATGATCCTTCTCTATATGCAATTGGGTCATCTTTGTTAATCATACAGCATGCAAGATCTAGAAACCCCCTTTCCGCTGCTTTCATTCCCATATGCGCCTATGATTTAGGGTTTTGCCCCCTTGTGGGGACCTGCAATTGGTATCAGAGCCATGGTTAACGCATGTTTTATGATTGCTTAAGCCATTTTGTGATCCTTGTTTGCGAACTCATGATTAGATCTAAGGTTACATGCGAAACATCTTGTATATGTTAGTTGGCGAAAATGCATTGCATAGTTTCTCCTTTGCGCATGTATGTGGCGCATCTAATGTTTTTCTCAAAACCATATTACATGCGCGATTCACACTAGATCTAAGCTGTCCCTGCTATAAACCCTTAGACGGGTTGATGGGGTTGAAGTCATCCTCTCGGATAAGATCCAATAGTCTGATTAGATCGTCTGACAGCCTAGATGGGTCGACCAGATGGCACCCATGCGCAAGCATGAGGTGGCTATAGGTCGACTGCATCACAGGCGTGTAGCGAGGTCTGGTTGAGACAACTGATGAACGCATATGAGTTAGGCCCGGGTTCACACCCGTTTGCCAGTACTCATGATGGTTGTTCAGCCCTTGGCGCATGCATAGTTGACCACTGGGTCGACTCAAGTCAGTTAGGACTTGGTGCATGCAAGGGCAGTGGATCTGACTAGACATGATGAGTGGATCCCTATCAATGGACCGTTGTAAGGTTGTAGGGCACATAAGGAAAAATAAAATTGATCTCAATGGGGTTTTTCAAAATTTTATTTTTCATGATTGGATCAAATGATGTATGATGCCATATGCATGTTTATTTATTCTTATGTGGGCTGCCCATGTTAAATGTGTGCTGTGCTGGGGCCTGCGTGCCTGGAAATTATTTTGTAAATTAATTTTTAATTGTGATCTGCGCATCACCTTGTACTTAATTTATAAAATGTAATTGACCTGCGTGTCAATCTTGTCTAGATAGATTAATTTGTAAGTTAATCAGACAAGAGCACTGAGCACACTTGGCAGAGGCGCATGCAGCAGTGGCTAGACCAGGTGGGAGGTCCAGGGTTCGACTCTGGGACCAGGCGCACTTACCTGGTGGGCGCACCTGAGCTGCAGATGGCGCTTGGGCCCTGGTTTGGGCCAGATGAGCAGCAAAAGCCCCATGAAGAAAAGCAAGTGAAGACTTAAGTTCTTAAGGTCTTACTAGGGCTATGGGCTTTTACCACATAAGATCCATGCTTTCTTTATTGTTTAAATAAGTAGAACAGCATGATTAATTTATCTTCTGCTATCACCATAGGAATTGCATGATAGAGAAGAAGATAAAAGACCGTTAAAATCCAATGCTAAAATATCAAGCTCGTAAGCGTTCTGACGCGAAACCTCACTGTTCTGATTATCGTTGGAGCCGTGTTGTACCCACTCAGTGGGCACGTCCATCTATCTTCAGACGGTGCGGGATTACACCTGCGTGTTACAGAGAAGGGATTTATCGCTTCTCGTTGCTCAGCATAGCACGTGGTGGTCCAGGGAGTAGGTCGGGTCAGCTTGACCATGTAGGCTACATATGTGGCGCATATGGTAGCACATGGAGGCAGCCATCTGTGGGGTCAGAGACTGTGTTGTACCAACTCAGTTGGCATAGACTGCTGGATTGCCCAGATGAAGGGGAATCGCACGGGTTGGCGATTGGCTAGGGCAGCCTACCAGAGATTAGTGCTTGTACTCTCTGTGCATCTTATCTCGCCTGAGCGGGACGCGGAGACCTAGTATGAAATCTGGATCCCATCTCACTAAAAGAGTTCTACTTTTTCGGGCTGTTTTGCTGGATTTTTCAGCCAGATAAAATAGTGAGAAAAAGAATCTTTCTTAAGTCCTGATTGATTCTTAACATTGATACTGACCTTGCTGTTCTTGCATTGTTGTAGATACCTGCAGCAACGAACACCATGAACTTCAATGTGCGATCCCTACTGGAAAGGGAGAAGTTTGCTGGGCCGAACTTCTCAGACTGGTACGGACACCTTAAGATCGTTCTTAAGGCAGAGAGGAAACTGTATGTCCTCGAGACGGCGATACCGCCTCAGCCCGCTCCGAACGCCGCAAGGGCGGTTCGGGAAGCTTATGAAAAGCACGTCAATGATAGCATTGATGTCGCTTGCCTGATGCTAGCGTCTATGACGCCACCGCTGCAGCGTCAGCATGAGGATATGTCTGCTATAGACATGATAGCAAACCTCAAGATGCTGTATGCTGCACAGGCGAGGACTGAACGCTATAATTTGACCAAGCTTTTCTTTCAGAGCAAACTGGCTGAAGGGAGTCCAGTGGGAGCTCACGTGCTCAAGATGATTGGGCACAAGGAGGCTCTAGAGAAACTGGGGCATACCATCAACCAGGAGCTTGCTGTAGACATTATTCTGCAGTCTCTCCCGCCCTCTTTCGATGCGTTCATTATTAACTTTAATATGAACAAAATCGATTGTACTCCGGCAGAGCTGCTGAATATGCTCTTGACTACTGAGGAGACTCTGAAGGGAAAGCCTTCAACCTCTGTCTTGATGGTTCCTTCGAGGAACAAGAAGAAGGGGAAGAAGGGCAAGACCCCTGTCAAGAGTTACAGCAAGGCTCTGAAGCAAAAAGTGAAGCGGTCGAAGGAATACAGATGTTTCCACTGTGGCCAGCTGGGTCACTGGAAAAAGGACTGTAAAGCGCTCCAAGGAGATAAGAGGGGAAGCTTTGCTTCTGGCTCAGGTATATATGTGACTGAGGTCATGTTTTCTTCTTCTATATCATGGGTGTTGGACACTGCATGTGGAGTTCACATTTGTTCAAATGTACAGGAACTCAAGAGAAGAAGACAGATGGGACAGCATGAGGTGGACCTACGCGTTGGAAACGGGGCACGGGTTGCTGCTGTTGCTGTAGGAAACTATTTCATTTCTTTACCATCTGGACTTGTATTGGAACTAGACAATTGTTATTTTGTTCCCAGTATTACTAAAAATATTATCTCTATTCCTGCTCTTGTCAGGAAGGGGTTTTCCTTTGAATGCAATATTTCAAAGTGTGTTTTGTCTCTAGATAATATTGTTTATGCAACTGGTTCAATTAACAATGGGTTATTCATGTTGGACATGGAATGTTCTATACAAAATATTGATATTATGAAAGCCAAGTATGCTGATGACAGCACCTTGCTATGGCATAGTCGTTTAGGCCATATTAACAAGAAACGCATTAAGCGGTTGCATGATCATGGACTGCTGGGATCATTCTCTTTTGAGGAGATTGATACATGCAAAGCTTGTTTGATGGGTAAAATGACGAAGTTGCCTTTTCCTCATAAAGGTCAAAGGGCTTCATGTTTACTTGACCTTATACACAGTGATGTGTGTGGGCCATTTAATAAACATGCCAGAGGTGGCTATCAGTACTTCATTACCTTTACTGATGATTTCAGTAGATATGGGTATGTCTATCTGATGAGACATAAAAGTGAATCTTTTGACAAGTTCAAAGAGTTCAAGAATGAAGTACAAAATCAGCTAGGCCGAAATATCAAGGCACTTCGTTCTGATCGAGGTGGAGAATACCTAAGTCGAGAATTTACTGACTATCTGAAGGAGTGTGGGATTATCTCACAGCTCACTCCACCAGGAACACCCCAATGGAATGGTGTATCCGAGAGGAGAAATAGAACGTTACTTGATATGGTTCATTCTATGATGAGTCAGGCTACTCTACCTTACTCCTTTTGGGGATTTGCACTGGAAACAGCTGCAAAGGTACTAAACCGAGTGCCATCCAAGGCCGTTTCAAAGACGCCATATGAGTTATGGTATGGGAAACAGCCAAGCTTGACATTTATCAGGATCTGCGGCTGCGAGGCTTATGTCAAAAAGCTCGCCTCTGGGAAACTAGAGAGCAGATCTAACAGATGTATCTTTGTCGGTTACCCTAAGGAAACTAAGGGTTATTATTTCTACGATCCCAAAGAGAACAAGGTGTTTGTTGCTCGGACGGCCATATTTCTTGAGAAGGAGTTTCTTCTACAAGAGGCCAGTGGGAGAGAAATAAAGTTGGATGAGAATCCAGAAGAAGGACAAAGTGATCAAGCACAGTTGGATGAGACTGAGCCGGTAGAACAGGTTATTGAACAACCTGAGGCTCAGATATCACGGGAACCGCGAAGATCGGGAAGGATCCGTCGACAGCCTGAGCGCTATGACGGAGTCTACATCATTGATAATGATGAACCCCTCACTTATGCGGATGCGGTCAATGGACCGGAGTCAGCTAGATGGCTTGAAGCTATGCGAGCCGAGATGGACTCCATGTCAGATAACCAAGTCTGGGATTTGGTTGATCCGCCTCCGGGAGTAATCCCTATAGGCTGTAAATGGATCTTCAAGAAGAAGATTGACATGGATGGTAACGTAGTTACCTATAAAGGCAGGCTAGTTGCGAAAGGTTTCAAACAAATCTACGGGATAGATTATGATGAAACTTTCTCACCTGTAGCCATGTTTAAGTCTATTCGGATTCTATTCGCGATAGCAGCATATTACGATTATGAGATTTGGCAAATGGATGTGAAGACCGCTTTCCTTAATGGAAATCTGGAAGAGGATGTCTATATGACACAACCAGAAGGTTTCACTAATCCATCAGATCGTCATAAGATATGCAAGTTAAAGAAGTCTATTTATGGACTTAAACAAGCATCAAGAAGCTGGAATATTCGTTTTGATGAATCAGTCATTGAATTTGGTTTCATCAAGAACGAAGATGACCCGTGTGTATATAAGAGGTTTAGTGGGAGCGTGATTACTTTCCTAGTCCTCTACGTCGATGACATCTTGATCATTGGAAATGACATTCCTGAAATGCATGCGGTTAAGGCATGGTTAAGGAAATGTTTCCAAATGAAAGATTTAGGAGAAGCAGCCTATGTATTAGGTGTGAAGATCTACAGGGATAGATCTAAGAGGCTTCTCGGGCTGTGCCAGAGTACTTACATCGATAAAGTCCTGGAGAGATTTCATTTAGAAAATTCTAAAAGAGGATATCTTCCAGTCAGACATGGTCTGAATCTTTCGAAGAGTCAGTGTCCACAAACACAGACTGAGAAAGATGAAATGGAGAATACGCCTTATGCTTCGGCTATTGGATCCATTATGTATGCGATGTTGTGTACTCGCCCAGACGTCGCTTACGGGTTAAGCGTGACCAGTCGGTTCCAAAGTAATCCAGGTCAGGCACACTGGATTGCAGTCAAGAACATCTTAAAATATCTGCGGAGGACCAAAGATATGTTCTTGATATATGGTGGTCAGGAAGAACTCAGTATTGAAGGATATACTGACGCTTCATTCCAGTCTGACCAGGATGATTTCCGATCACAATCAGGCTATGTTTTTAGCTTGAATGGAGGAGCAGTGGTGTGGAAAAGTTTCAAACAGTCAATCGTTGCTGATTCCACAACAGAAGCCGAGTATGTTGCAGCCTCGGAAGCATCCAAGGAGGCAGTGTGGATTCGTAAGTTCGTTCAAGAACTTGGTGTCGTTCCTTCGAGTGCAGATCCTTTGGTTATCTTCTGTGATAACACTGGAGCAATCGCTCAAGCAAAGGAACCACGGTCGCACCAGAAGTCCAAGCACATACAGAGACGGTTTCATTTGATCAGGGAGATTATAGATCGTGGCGAGATCAAAGTCTGTAAGGTACATACAGATGACAATCTGGCAGACCCGCTTACCAAGCCTCTGGCGCAGCAGAAGCATGAGAAGCACTGTAATAATATGGGTTTGAGATTTCTCAACCATTAGATTAAGTGCAAGTGGGAGATTGTTGGGGTATGCCCTTAAGCCTAATGTTTGAGGCCTTGGGATTGTATCAGTATCATGTAATAAACTTTTATGTTTATAAAGGCATGGTTATTATTCAGTTTGTTACCTTGTCTGCTGTAATAAGTGTACTTCTGAATAATGTCTCAAAGCTGTTCAGCTAGGCTGACATGCAGTAAAGTCCTTAGTCGATATATCTTGGTGAACATGAGACAGCCTTGATATGGTTAAGACTAATATGTGTTCTCATCTTATAGGATGCTTCGAGCATGGAATAAGATGTAGACTCATGGGTACATTGGATGTACTGGACAGACCCTACTAGGATATTCAATTGCTTGTCACAATGTGAATATTCCTTGATTGCGACAAGTGGCACATTTCCTCTGACTTGAGATCACTTGTGTTTTCTAAATGATGATTGTCATTGTTTTGAGATAGTTCAATATCATTTGAAACATAGTGATTATACACTACCTTGGATGGTGAGCTTGAGTCAGGTTAGGGCACTAGTGATAGACATAGGATTGCCGTCTCCTTGTTTAAGGAGTATGATGTTCTAAAGGGGCCCCCCTGGATGAGATGATTGAGAAAGTGTATGGCCATACCCAGATGACTATGTTCATCTGATCTAATCATGTTCGTCATATTGGAAGTTACAAGCTTGACACGCTTGTCCAATAAGAACATCTAGTGGCAAAGGAAATATGTATGCTTAGTGAAGTTGATTCACACTTGTGCTGTTTTTGGGTGTAGTTTTGGAAGACTCTTTTTCTTTATATCAGGAGACAGTGATGTGTTGCTAGATACCCCTCACTGATCGTGATAACGTGAGTTATCGTTACCGACATTTAAAGGAAACCCTCAGGGTCGCACAATTTGATGATATGGCTTACTTAAGTCAGATCGTGTGGACTGAATTGTTCAGGTTCAGTTTAAAGGGATTTAATCTCTGATTGTAAGTGAGATCTAGTCTGATCATGTTTGATTGATTAGGGCTTAAGATCGGTAAGCTTCGATTGAGAGAATGGATGCTGGATCGGTGAGATCAAGAGCATCAGGAGATCAACGGTTAGATTTGGAGCCTTAGGGTTTAATTTGATCTAGACCATGTCGCTTGGCTTATTTGGTCTTTGAACCAGACCAACATGAACCGGCTCATGAATGAGCGCATGGTTCAAAAGTGAAGTGGTTTTGCGAATGGGTAAACCCATGATCGCATGAAGAGAAGTGGCATGCTATTTTTAGATAGCACTTCTCTTACGTGACCACATCTCACGTTCACGCCTCTCCCTTCTTCGTTCGTCGCCTTGTCTCTTGCTTTTGACGAGAGAACATTCGGGTGGTGAAGAGTTTGACGAGAATAGGAGGAAAAATCGCCAAGCCAAGACATCTCTTCCCTTCCACTCGACAAGGACATCTTTGGGCCTTGCTAGCACAAGGATCGCAAGGAGGAGTAGGCGACATCAATTGTGTGCGTCACCTCTGGAGAAGATCCAGTTCGGTCTTTGCTTCCAAGGCGCCATCTAGAAATGGCTATGGTATGATCCTTCTCTATATGCAATTGGGTCATCTTTGTTAATCATACAGCATGCAAGATCTAGAAACCCCCTTTCCGCTGCTTTCATTCCCATATGCGCCTATGATTTAGGGTTTCGCCCCCTTGTGGGGACCTGCATTGTCCATTTCATCTTTCTCAGTCTGTGTTTGTGGACACTGACTCTTTGAAAGATTCAGACCATGTCTGACTGGAAGATATCCTCTTTTAGAATTTTCTAAATGGAATCTCTCCAGGACTTTATCGATGTAAGTACTCTGGCACAGCCCGAGAAGCCTCTTAGATCTATCTCTGTAGATCTTCACACCTAATACATAGGCTGCTTCTCCTAAATCTTTCATCTGGAAACATTTTCTTAACCATGCTTTGATAGCATGTAGTTCAGGAACATCGTTTCCAATGATTAAGATATCATCGACGTAGGGGACTAGGAAAGTAATCACACTCCCACTAAACCTCTTATATACACACGGGTCATCTTCATTCTTGATGAAACCAAATTCACAGATTGATTCATCAAAACGAATATTCCAGCTTCTTGATGCTTGTTTAAGTCCATAAATGGACTTCTTTAATTTGCATATTTTATGACGATCTGATGGATTAGTGAAACCTTCAGGTTGTGTCATATAGACATCCTCTTCTAATTTTCCATTAAGGAAAGCGGTCTTCACATCCATTTGCCAGATCTCATAATCATAATATGCTGCTATCGCAAGAATAATCCGAATAGACTTGAACATGGCTACATGAGAGAAAGTTTCATCATAATCTATCCCGTAGATTTGTTTGAAACCTTTCGCAACTAGCCTGCCTTTATAGGTAACTACGTTACCATCCATGTCAATCTTCTTTTTGAAGATCCACTTACAGCCTATAGGGATTACTCCCGGAGGCGGATCAACCAAATCCCAGACTTGGTTATCTGACATGGAGTCCATTTCGGCTCGCATAGCTTCAAGCCATCTTGCTGATTCCGGTCCACTGACCGCATCCGCATAAGTGAGGGGTTCATCATCAATGATGTAGACTCCGTCATAGCGTTCAGGCTGGCGACGGATCCTTCCCGATCTTCGCGGTTCCCGTGATATCTGAGCCTCAGGTTGTTCAGTAACTTGATCTACTGGCTCAGGCTCATCCAACTGTGCTTGACTACTTTGTCCTTCTTCTGGATTCTCATCCAGCTTTATTTCTCTCCCACTGGCCTCTTGCAGAAGAAATTCCTTCTCAAGAAAAATAGCCGTGCGAGCAACAAATACTTTGTTCTCTTTGGGATCGTAGAAATAATAACCCTTAGTTTCCTTAGGGTAACCGACAAAGATACATTTCTCATATCTGCTCTCCAGTTTCCCAGAGGCGAGCTTTTTGACATAAGCCCCGCAACCCCAGATCTTGATAAATGTCAAGCTTGGCTGTTTCCCATACCATAACTCATATGGAGTCTTTGAAACTGCCTTGGATGGCACTCGGTTTAGTACCTTTGCAGCTGTTTCCAGTGCAAATCTCCAAAAGGAGTAAGGTAGAGTAGCCTGACTCATCATAGAACGAACCATATCCAGTAAGGTTCTATTTCTCCTCTCAGATACACCATTCCACTGCGGTGTTCCTGGCGGAGTGAGCTGTGAGATAATCCCACACTCCTTCAGATAGTCAGTAAACTCATGACTCAAGTATTCTCCACCTCGATCTGAACGAAGTGCCTTGATATTTCGGCCCAACTGATTCTGTACTTCATTCTTGAACTCTTTGAACTTGTCAAAAGATTCACTCTTATGTCTCATAAGATAGACATAACCATACCTACTGAAATCATCAGTAAAGGTAATGAAGTATGAATAGCCACCTCTGGCATGTTTACTAAATGGCCCACACACATCACTGTGAATGAGGTCAAGTAAACCTGAAGCCCTTTGTCCTTTATTAGAAAAAGGAGACTTCGTCATTTTACCCATTAAACAAGCTTTGCATGTATCAAACTCCTCACAGGAGAATGATCCCAGCAGTCCATGATCATGCAACCGCTTAATGCGCTTCTTGTTAATATGGCCTAAACGACTATGCCATAGCAAGGTGCTATCATCAGCATACTTGGCTTTCTTAATATCAATATGTTGTATTGAACATTCCATGTCCAACATGAATAACCCATTGTTAATTGATCCAGTAGCATAAACAATATTATCTAATGAAATATAACACTTTGAAGTCTTGCATTCAAAGGTAAACCCTTTCCTGACAAGAGCAGGAATAGAGATAATATTCTTAGTTATGCTCGGTACAAAATAACAATTGTCCAGTTCCAATACAAGACCAGATGGTAAAGAGATGTAATAAACTCCTACAGCAACAGCAGCAACCCGTGCCCCGTTTCCAACTCGTAGGTCCACCTCATGCTGTCCCACCTGTCTTCTTCTCTTGAGTTCCTGTACATTTGAACAAATGTGAACTCCACATGCAGTGTCCAACACCCATGATATAGAAGAAGAAACCATGACCTCAGTCACGAAAATACCTGAACCAGAAGCGAAAGGATTGCTTCCCTTCTTATCTCCTTGGAGCGCTTTACAGTCCTTTTTCCAGTGACCCAACTGGCCACAATGGAAACATCTGTATTCCTTCGACCGCTTAACCTTTTGTTTCAGAGCCTTGTTGTAGCTCTTGACAGGGGCTTTGCCCTTCTTCCCCTTCTTCTTGTTCCTTGAAGGAACCATCAAGACAGAGGATGAAGGCTTTCCCTTTAGAGTCAGCTCTGTAGTCAAGAGCATATTCAGTAACTCTGCCGGCGTACAGTCGATCTTGTTCATGTTAAAATTAATGATGAACGGATCGAAAGAGGGCGGGAGAGACTGCAGGATAATATCTACAGCAAGCTCCTGATTGATGGTGTGTCCCAGTTTCTCTAGAGCCTCTTTGTACCCAATCATCTTAAGTACGTGAGCTCCCACTGGACTCCCTTCAGTCAGTTTGCTCTGAAAGAAAAGTTTAGTCAAATTATAGCGTTCAGTCCTCGCTTGTGCAGCATACAGCATCTTGAGGTTTGCTATAATTTCTATAGCAGATAAATCCTCATGCTGACGCTACAGCTCTGGGGTCATAGACGCAAGCATCAAGCAAGCGACATCAATGCTATCATTGACATGCTTCTCATAAGCTTCCCGAACCGCCCTTGCGGCGTTCGGAGCGGGTTGAGGCGGTATAGCCGTCTCGAGGACATACAGTTTCCTCTCAGCCTTAAGAACAATCTTAAGGTGTCCGTACCAATCTGAGAAGTTTTGCCCAGCAAACTTCTCCCTTTCCAGTAGGGATCGCACATTGAAATTTGTGGTGTTCGTTGCTGCAGGAATCTACAACAATGCAAGAACAGCAAGGTCAGTATCAATGTCAGAATCAATTCAGGACTTAAGAATGATTCTTTTCTCACTATTTTATCTGGCTGAAAAATCCAGCAAAACAGCCCGAAAGAGTAAAACTCTTTTAGTGAGATGGGATCCAGATTTCATACTTAGTCTCCGCGTCCCGCTCAGGCGAGATAAGATGCACAGAGAGTACAAGCACTAATTTCTGGTAGGCAATCCATGCCAATCGCCAACCCATGCGATTCCCCTTCATCTGGGCAATCCAGCAGACTGTGCCAACTGAGTTGGTACAACACAGTCTCTGATCCCACAGATGGCTACCACCATATAGCTACCATATGCTCAATATGTAGCCTACATGGTCAAGCTGACCTGACCTACTCCCTGGACCACCACGTGCTATGCTGAGCAACGAGAAGCAATAAATCCCTTCTCTGTAACACGGAGGTGTAATCACACACCGTCTGAAGATAGATGGGCGTGCCCACTGAGTGGGTACAACACGGCCCCAACGATAGTCAGAACAGTGAGGTTTCGCGTCAGAAGGCTATCGTGCTTGATATTTAATGTTGGATTTTAACGGTCCTTTTATCTTCTTAACTATCATGTAAATCCTATGGTGATAGCAGAAGAATAAATCATGCAGTTGCTAAATTACTTAAACAGTAAATAGAAAGCATGATGATCTTATGTGGTAAAAGCCCATTAAGCCTAGGTAAGACCTTAATTCAACTTAAGTCTTCACTTGAGCTCTTCATGGGTCTTTAACATTTCATCTGGCCCAACCCAGGCCCAAGCGCCCACTGCAGCTCAGGTGCGCCCACCAGGTAATATTCACCTGTCCTAGAGTCGAACCCTAGACCTCCCACTAGTGAAGCCACTTGCTGCAAGCGCTTCTGCCATGTGTGCTCTGTGCTCATGTCTGATCAAATTACAATTTAATCTATCTAGACATGATTGACACGTAGGTCAATTACACTTTATAAATTAATGAAAATGTGATGCGCAGATCACAATAAAAATTTACAATTTATAATCCAGGCACGCAGGCCCCAGCACAGCACACATTAATCGGGCAGCCCACATAAGATTAAATAAACATTCAATCATGTTATACAAACATCATGTGATTCAATCAAGAAAATAAAATTTTTGAAAATCCCATTGGCATCAATTTTATTTCCTTATATGCCCTACTACCTTACAACGGTCCATTAATAGGGATCCACTCATCAGACCTAGTCAGACCCACATACCCTTGCATGCACCAAGTCCTAACTGACTTGAGTTGACCTTATGGTCAACCATGCATGCGCTGGGCTGAACGACCCTCATGAGTTATGGCAAGCGGGTGTGACCCCGGGCCTAACTCATGAGCGTTCACTAGTTGTCTCAACCAGACATCGCTACACGCCTGTCTGCAGTCGACCTATAGCCACCTCATGCTTGCGCATAGGTGCCATCTGGTCGACCCATCTAGGCTGTCAGATGGTCTGATCAGACTGTTGGGTCTAGACTCGATTGATGACTTCAACCCTAATAACCCGTCTAAGTTTTTAAAGCAGACGCATTAGATCTAATGAGGGGCGCGCAAGTAATTTTATTTTGACAAAAACAACAAGCGCCAACATTCATGCGCCAACAAAAATATACATCAAGTTTCGCATATCATGTAGATTCGCATGTAAACAGCCATTAGATCAAGTATAAGTGCAAACATGAATCACATATTAAGATCAAGCAATCATATGATTCAAACAAAAAAAAACGCATGCTCTGATACCAATTGAAAGTCCCCTAAAGGGGGCGAAACCCTAATAGGCACAATTAGGGGTTTTAACACAGCGGAAGAAAGGATTTCTAGATCGATTGCATGCATGTCATATGATCAACTTTGATAAACTTGTATACATCAAAAGATACATATCGATGCCATTTCTTGGATGGCGTCTTGGAAGCAGAGATCGAAAGGGCTCTCCTCCAAAGCGTGCGCACACAAGATGAATCTTGGCTTCTCCTTGTCGCTCCTTGTGCTAGCAAGGTTCTCCAAGTCTCCTGATCGAATGGAAAGAAAAGGGATGTTTTCTTTGCTTGGCCGAATCCTCTCCAAAGCGTCAAAGCTTTACCATACAAGAGTGTGTCGAGAGGGGTGGGCGAGAGGCGAGAATAGAGCTTGCTCTCTACAAACGTGAGACGTGGTCTCAACTTGAGATCATGGCTTCTAAAAATAGCAAACCACCTCTCAATGCGACCATGGGTTTACCCCAAGCGCATTTTTGCTCTCCCCTTTGAACCATGCGCTCACATGATGAGCCGGTTCATTTTGGTTTGGTTCAAAGACCAATTAACCCAAGCCTTTGGTCTAGATCTCATTAAACTTAAAGGTTCAAGACCTAACCGTTCATCTCTTGATGCTCTTGATCTCACCGATCTAGCATCAACTCTCTCGATTAAAGCTTACCGATCTCAAGCCCTAATCAATCAAACATGATCAGATCAGATCTCACTTACAATCAGAGTTTAAATCCCTTTAAACTGAACCAAAACAATTCAGTCCACATGATCTGACATAAGTAAGCCATATCATCAAATTGTGCGACCCTAAGGGTTTCCTTTAAATGTCGGTAATGATAACTTACGTTATCACGATCAGTGAGGGGTATCTAGCAACACATCACTGTCTCCCGATATAAAGGAAAGAGTCTTCCAAGACTACACCCAAACCACAGCACAAGTGTGAATCCAATTCACTAGGCATACATGCTTCCTTTGCCACTGGATGTTCTTATTGGACAAGCGTGTCAAGCCTGTAATTCCAATATGATGAGAATGATTAGATCAGATGAACATAGTCATCTGGGTATTGCCATACACTTTCTCAATAATCTCATCCAGGGGGCCCCTTTAGAACATCACACTCCAAATGAGGAGACGGCAATCCTATATCTATCACTAGTGCCCTAACATGACTCATGCTCATTATCCTAGATAGTCTATAACCATTATGTTTCAAATGATATTGAACTACCTCAAAACAATGTCAATCATCATTTAGAAACACAAGTGATCTCAAGTCAGAGGAAATATGCCACTTGTTTGCATACAAGGATTATTCACATCGTGACAAGCAATTGAATATCCTAACTAGGGTCTGTCCAGTACATCCGACGTACCCATGAGTCTACATCTTATTCCATGCTCGAAGCATCCTATAAGATTAGAACACATATTAGTCTCAATCATATCAAGGCTGTCTCATGTTCACCAAGATATCTCGACTAAGGACAATACTGCATGTCAGCCAAGCTGAACAGCATTGAGACATTATTCAGAAGTACACATATTGCCGCAGATGATGTAACAACCTGAATAACAACCATTGCCTTTATAAACATAGAGTTTATACATGATACTGATATAATCCCAAGGCCTTAAACATTAGCCTTAAGGGCATACCCCAACACTTAAGTCTTAGCCAATCAGAATACAAATCAAAGAAATGCAATCCAAGTCTCGGTTATCAAAGGTCGACACACAAATTCACAAGCTTTAAGGGTTTGAGCATGGAAATCACCTATTTGCTTAGTTGTTTCCACCCAAACTGAATGTATCACAAATCAGAAAGCTACTAGAGATTATCACCTTGCTAAACATAAATCCAGCAAAAGATTTAAAGGGGAAGTCCAACATAAGTAGAAATCAGATTAGGCAAAGCAAGATTGCATCACACTAATCCCTTTAAAGTCCACTTTCGCAATCTTCTTGCAAAAAGTTTGATCTATTGGTTCAGATCAACTCCTAGCCTACTTAGCCTCTTAATTAAGTGTTCCCTATCAGATTAGGGTTCCTAAGTCTCGGCCATGAAGTATAAAGTAGCACAAACCCAAAATAGAAACAAAGGGAGACACAAACCCAAGAGATCACCTATTATTTTTAGGTGTTTCCAAACTCAAGCTAGATACCAACATCAGAAGTCACAAGTGAATAATATTTCAAGATTAAAGGTCAGCAAGGCCAAAGAAAATCAAACAAGTCTCGGCTAAAAGTGAAAACAACACAAATCCAAGAAAGTTCAAGGGTTTGAGCAAGGAAGTCACCAATTGTTTAGATGTTTCCAACTCAAACCAAAATATCAAAACTAGAAAATTATAAGTGCCTATTACCTTAAGATCAGAAATCTTCAGAAATATACTTCAAAGTCCTTCAAATCTCGGCACAACAAACTCACATAAGAAGATCATACAAATAGCATCCAAGGGCATCTTCCTTCAAGTGGGGGAGACTATCCATTTGCTTAGATAGTCCCTTTATTTATATGGATGATATGCCCACGGAAATCTCAGATAATACAACTTAATACAAAGCATTTTCGAACAGAAAACATCTCCCACATAAAACACAAAACACAAATGGTGCAAGGATCAAGTGAGACATCACACAAGAGAGCACTGCCAAAGGTAAAGCTACTTGTTGATTAGGTATTCCTATTCTCGAGATATGATCAATAAAATCAGAAAACCACAACATGCTTGTAGAACATTTTGATCAGAATACTTATCAAACCGAGAACACAAAACTCAGAATAATAGATGCATGGCCGAAAACACAAAACAAGCTACAAACACATAACATGCATGTAATCAACTTGAGCACCTAGAGTTTGCTCTGATACCACTGAAGTAGGAGATGATTCTAGGGTTTAATTACCAGATCGTCTCTAGGTAAGAAGCTCAAAAACATGATGAAACCCTAAGCATGCGATTCTAACAAGCATACAAACAAGTAAGAAAATAGGGGAAGAGAAGAGGAAAGAGGTCACCTATGGCCCCTATTAGGGAAGGGGCCTAAACCCCTTTCTTTGTCCACGCTCCCGGATCTTGGCGATGAGGTTTATAATAGGTTATTAAACATCCAACAATCAAATCAAAACAACAAGGGGAGGCCGGTAAAGAGACAAGTCCCGAGCCTCCCTAAACTACAACAAGTGGTGTCCTTAGGGGTTCTTGATCATGGCTTCAATGTTGCTCCTCTTGACATGGTTGATGACTCTAAATTTCATAGTATTTTTCATACCTATTTGGTAGTCTTTTAAGCCATAATCTCACTCTCTTGCTTTGTTTTTACATTTTTTTTGCCAAAAGCTTCGGAATCTACACCATCTTTGGTTTTTGATCAATTTCAGGCAAAAAGGCATCATTATCACCGGTTTTCAAGCAACCCCAATGCATGAATGAGCTCTAACCATCAAGATGAGTCTACCCATCACATTTCAAGTCAAAAGGGATCTTCTAGCAAAAATACGGCACTATCGTATTTTTGAGCAAAACTTTCACGATACCGTATTTCTCAGCAGATGTTTTGGGTGAAATACGGCACTGCCGTATGAAACTGCATGGTATCGTATTGTTCAGCAATTTTAACCCAAAAGTTCTAACAAAAATATGGCACTACCGTATTTTTGGACGAACCTCTAACGCTACCGTATTTTCCATCAATTTCAGCCAGAAGGGTTTTGGGTAAAATACGGCACTGCTGTAAGAAAGTTCACGGTGCCATATTTTTAGGTGACTTTTCTACAGTACTCCGGAAGCAAATACGGCAGCACCGTGAGGACGTACATGGTACCGTGTTTTCTGCCCAGAACTCACAGAAGGAAATATGGCACTACCGTATTCAGCATACGATACTGTATTCTCAAACCCAGAATTCCGAGTTTTCCTCCGCAACATTAAAAACATGATTTCTGGAGATTTAGGGGACCAATTGAGAATCGGAAAGAGGGGGAAGACTCAGCATAAGAAGGCGGAGAGTTGCAAAGCGGAAGGAACAATTTTTATCGAGGACTGAGAGATAATTTGGAAAAATCACTATCGTGCTAGGGTTCATCGCTGTTCTCTGCACAGACCATCTCCGGCCATGATTTTTGAAATGAAGCTTCGCCTAAGGAAGAAGAACACGCCACAGAAGTTCCAGAGTGAAAGGAGACCAATCGAAGGAGAAATCATCAAGAACGCAATCGTGACACTATTCATTGTGATTACAAAGGCAATTACGGGTTGTAATTCTATTGCAGCCCTGTTTTGTAAATCTTACTCCTTCCTTATTGTTTCCAATCATCCAAAAACTATATTTTGCTGTGAATCTTCCGTCATGCTAGCTTAAATTTCTCTTGGGACATGGGGGTGTAATTCTCTTGACATTTCAATGACTAGATAACTTTTCATACATCAATATATTTTCGCTATGGTTATTTTACTTAAGTGATTTATGCCTTTAATTGTTTTTAGTATCATACATTAACATGTTTTAGAGTTTTATGCTATGGACTGAGAAGATGATATCATAGAACTTGGAACCCTATAATTTATAATAGGAACTCTTCACAAGAGATTGGTTGCGTTCTTATTTTTAGGTTTCAGAAGATTAATTCTTGTTGATGTTATGACGAAATTATTATTGATTCAGACATGAAAACATGCTAGAGATAGATGTTAGATTGTTAGAAAGCCTTAAGTAAAACTTGTGAAACTAAGGTGCGAGAGTGCTTAGTTTTGCTTGATATCTTGGTATTGAGAAGGAATGCACAAGAGTGATTCTTAATCTCCTTGACCAAAGTTCGCTTATACTTAACATTGAATTGATCTTGCACGGGAGTGGGGTCTTTCTTTGTAAATTAACTGTGCGAGAGCAAGTTAATTTCTTGATTAAGTGAACTATATCTTAACCATAACGAAAATAGATTAATGAATCATTAATTATGTCTAGTTAAGAATATTAAGATGGATGAACCCCTAGTCCCGATTCTCTCATTCTGATTTTCTCCAATTACCGTTCGATCGCTATCGCTATTTTCATGATTCTCGATTTGCTTAGCTAGTGAAAACTCAATTAGTTAGTACTTAACAACAAGGTCTCTGTGGTTCGATATCTTAAATATTACTTTGAGTATCTGTGCACTTACATAGTACAACAAGTTTTTGGCGCCGTTACCTGGGACCTTGGTTTTATTGATAATGGTATAATTGTTAGTATCGCTAGACTAAGTTTTTGTTTGTATTTGTTTTTACTACTTTCTGTGATAGATTTTAATTTTCTTTTAAGTTCTACAATTTTTGAACTTTTCTAACTTTCTACTTGTTTATGCGTAGAAATCTTAGGTCAGGACCATTAGTTCCTTTTGATCCTAAAATTAATAGAACTCTTAGATTGCGCAGGAAGTTGAGGTTTGCAGAAGGGAGAGAAGAAGAATCCATCATGGCTGAAAGAATGATACTTAGAGACTATGCAGCCCCGAATACATAGGGAATTCGTTCCAACATTACTAGGCCTGCAATTGACGCGAACAACTTTGAGATTAAACCAGCGTTCTTGTCAATGATCCAACAGAACCAATTTGGAAGATCTCCTTTGGAAGATCCAAACCAACACTTATCTCTTTTCCTTGAATTTTGTGACACCATGAAAATTAATGGTGTATCTGACGATGCTCTTAGACTAAGATTATTTCCTTTTTATCTCAGGGATAGAGCAAAAGCTTGGCTTCATTCACATCCAACTGGGACGTTTACTACTTGGGAGCGGCTATCAAATCCCTTCTTGCAGAAGTATTTTCCTCCCAGTAAGATGATTCAGTTGAGGAACCAAATCTCATGTTTTGCTTAGAGAGATGGTGAATTATTTACTAAAGTATGGGAGCGCTTCAATGAGTTACAACAGAAGTTCCTTCATCATGGATTAGAAGATTGGGTGTTAATTCAAACTTTTTATAATGGTTTGCTTTGCAACACACGCTTAACTGTTGATGCTGCTGCAGGGGGTGCATTGATGAACAAGACTGTTGATGCGGCCTACACTTTGATTGAAGAGATGGCGTTGAATCACAACCAGTGGGCTACTGGGAGAGGAGTGCTTTATCGTCCTTCTCACGGTAAGACTGATGGTGATGGTTGGCGTTCTCTCGCATAAAAGGTAGATTCATTATGCAACCGTTTTGATTCTTTTCAAATGCAAACTGCTTCTGTTTCATCTGTCATTTGTGATGTTTGTGGAAACCATGGGCACTATGCTGAGGAGTGCAAGGTTATAGTGGATCAGGAGAGTGAGCAAGTGAATGCAGTAGGGGGTTACAATCAAGCCAGAAATAATGACCCTTACTCTAACACCTACAACCCTGGTTGGAGGAACAATCCAAACTTGTCTTGGAGGAGTAACAATTACCCAGGGGAAACAAATGAGAATAGGGGGTTTAATCAGAGACAATCAAACCAGAGTCAACCCCAAAAATCTAGTTTAGAGGAGATGTTTGAGATGTTCATGGGTACTCAGATGAGCAAAATGATGAGATTTCAGAAACCCTTAAGCAAATCAATTCTAGGTTGGATGGTGTTGTTGCTCATAATAAGATGTTAGAAACTCAGATAGCACAACAGGCTAGTGTACCTTATAGACCCCTAGGGAAATTACCTGCTAAACCTGAACCTAATCTTAGGGAACATTGTAATGCCATCACAACTAGGAGGGGAAAACAGTTAGAGGATCCAAGGGGACCATTAGACAATGATGAGGAAGAGCCTAGTATTTTACCTAGTGATGAACCAGTTTTGGAACCACAACCCACACAAATGCAGTCCCATCCCAACTCTTCTCCATCCAAAGAGGATGAGCATTCACATAATGGTGACTTACCTTGTGAAGTTGAGGTACCTAGACTTAGTTCACCACCACCATATAGGACACCTATCCCTTTTCCCCATAGGATTGTGCAAGCAAAGTTAGATGGGCAGTTTGGGTAGTTTTTGGAAGTGTTAAAAAAGTTATACATTAATATTCCATTTACTGATGCACTATCTCAAATGCCTACATATGCAAAATTTCTAAAAGAGATTTTATCCAATAAAAGAAAAATAGAGGACTATGGTACTGTGGCACTAACTGAAGAATGCAGTGCTCTAATTCAAAACAAGTTGCCACCGAAATTAAAGGATCCAGGTAGTTTCTCTATCCCTTGTTCAATTGGGAATGTTGCTTTCGATCCAGCCTTATGTGATATAGGAGCCAGTGTGAGTCTAATGCCTTTGTCTGTGTGCAGGAAGCTGGATATGAGAGCTCCTAAACCCACTTCAATATCTTTGCAGCTCGCCGATCGATCAGTGAAATATCCAGTAGGTATTTTGGAGGATGTTCCTGTCCAAGTTGGTAAGTATTTTATACCTGCTAATTTTGTGGTCCTTGAAATAGAAGAGGATGACAAAATTCCTATTATTCTGGGTAGACCATTCCTAGCCACTGCTGGAGCCCTTATCGATGTAAGGAATGGTAAACTTACTTTGAGGATTGGCAATGATAAGATTGAGTTTGATTTAAATAGTTCATTGAAAAAACCTGCATATGCTAGTTCCGGTTGTACCATTCATGCTATTGATGATATAGTTTATGATCTTAGTTGTTTATTTGATGATTCTTCTGTTAATGTTTCTATTTATGAATCTTGTTCTAACTCTTTAGAAATTTTTTGTGAAAAAATTGATAAATCAAATTTTAATTCTTATTTTGATGATGAAACTCATGATATTTTAGATTGTGCTACATTTGATGATGAAAAAGAAAATATTCCTAAAGTCGAGTTGAAAACTTTACCTGATAACCTTATATATGAATTTCTTGGTCCTAACTCTACTTACCCTATGATTGTTGATGCTCAATTAAATGCCAGGGAAACTGATCTACTCTTGAAGGAATTGAGAATTCATAGAAAGGTAATAGGATATACCATTGATGACTTGAAATGAATTAATCCTTCTTTTTGTATGCACAGGATTCACATGGAGGATGAGCACAAGCCATATGTAGATTTTCAGAGAAGACTCAACCCATCTATGAAGGAAGTGGTGAAGAAGGAAGTACTGAAATTGCTAGATGCAGGTATTATCTACCCTATCTCTGATAGTGAGTGGGTAAGTCCTGTACATTGTGTTCCTAAAAAGGGAGGTGTCACAGTAATAAAAAATAAAGATAATTAGTTGATACCTGTCAGAACAGTGACTAGTTGGCGTATGTGTATTGATTACAGAAAATTAAATACTGCCACTAGGAAAGATCATTTTCCCTTGCCTTTTATCGATCAGATGGTTGAGAGACTTGCTAAACATTCATATTTTTGTTTTCTTGATGGATATTATGGATTTTTTCAAATTCCCATTCATCCAAACGACCAGGATAAGACCACCTTTACATGTCCATATGGTACTTTTGCTTGTAGAAGAATGCCCTTTGGTTTGTGTAATGCACCTGCTACCTTTCAGAGGTGTATGATGGCGATATTTTCTGAATTTATTGAAGATTTCATGGATTATTTTTCTATTTATGGTTTCTCTTTTAATGACTGTTTGGCTAATCTATCTAGAGTTTTACAGAGGTGTGAAGAAACTAACCTTGTCCTGAACTAGGAAAAGTGTCACTTTATGGTTAGATAGGGAATAGTTTTAGGTCACGTTATTTCAGAAAGAGGGATTGAAGTGGACAAAGCCAAGATTGAAGTAATTGAGAAGCTAGCGTCACCCACATCTGTTAAGGAGATCAGGAGTTTTTTGGGACATGCAGGGTTTTATAGGCGGTTTATCACGGACTTCTCTAAACTTGCTAAACCCCTTACTGATTTACTTTGTAAAGATGCCAAATTCTGCTTTGATGAGAAATGTCTATTTACTTTTCAGGAATTGAAGAAAGCCTTGATATCAGCACCTATCATGGAACCACCTGACTGGGAGTTACCTTTTGAGCTCATGTGCGATGCTAGTGACTTTGCTATAGGAGCAGTTCTAGGGCAAAGAAAGGAGAAGAAGCCTTATGTGATCTACTATGCTAGCAAAGCCTTGGATGAGACACAAAGGAACTGTTGGAGTATGCCCTTAAGGCTAATGTTTGAGGCCTTGGGATTGTAACAGTATCATGTATAAACACTTTTGTTTATAAAGGCAATGGTTGTTATTCAGTTTGTTACCTTGTCTGCTGTAATAAGTGTACTTCTGAATAATGTCTCAAAGCTGTTCAGCTAGGCTGACATGCTATATGTCCTTAGTCGAGATATCTTGGTGAACATGAGACAGCCTTGATATGATTGAGACTAATATGTGTTCTAATCTTATAGGATGCTCCGAGCATGGAATAAGATGTAGACTCATGGGTACATTGGATGTACTGGACAGACCCTACTAGGATATTCAATTGCTTGTCACAATGTGAATAATCCTTGTTTGCACTAAGTGGCACATGTCCTCTGACTTGAGATCACTTGTGTTTCTAAATGATGATTGTCATTGTTTTGAGGTAGTTCAATATCATTTGAAATATAATGGTTATAGACTATCTTGGATAATGATCATGAGTCAGGTTGGGACACTAGTGATAGATATAGGATTTGTTGGTGTATATGCCCTACAGACCAATGTATGGACATGGTCAGGCATTGTTTGAATGTACTTTGATAGAATTAATGGAATTGATATAATCAATAAAGGCATGGTCGTTATTATGCAGACTTCTCTACCTGCGTTAATGTATTGAGTTGCATAAATAATGTCCCAGGAGTTTGGATTGGATCCATTCTCATAAGCTATCCCCAGACAAGGTACCTTAGTAGATATGGGACAGCTTTGGTACATGTGAGACTGGTGTATGGGTTGGTTAGGTGCAGGGCACAGTAACACAGACATACAGGTGCATTGGATGCACTGGAGTGATCCACCGTGAGGATTGACTTGTCTAGTCAACAAGTCAATCTCACATGCAAGAGGTTTTGCATTGATCCTTAGACTTGAGGTATTCATGTCTAGATTTGATGATGGGTATGCTTTAATACAGTCTTACATCTCTCCGTAATTGGGAGATCAAAACGACTGTCATTGGGCATGTCATAAATCATGTAGAGGCATGGATGACTAATAGTAGGATTTGCCCCTTCCATATTGGAAGCATGATATCCACCTCGGGGCGCCCCACCTTATTGGTGCATGACAGGAATGTGTGGCCACACTAGTTAAGTCATGACCAATGCATTGGATAATAAACTTGAGACTATTCCAATAGCAGGATATCAGTTTAGGCAAAGGGATCTATAATGCATGGGAATCCTCGTTGCTTGTTAGGAGTCGTTGCCACAATGACTTAAGTCCTATGACATGGGTAGTAGTGATGTGTTGCTAGATACCCCTCACTACTTATGATGTTTACATCATTGCCATCGTCATATGGATCCTACGGGGTCACACGCAATAGACTCTTGACGTTGCTTTATTCAGAAGCCTTGGGATCAAGTTATTGGATAACTTGGATCCATTTGGAAGATTTCATCAGCGCCAATGGGCCTGATGAGTTGGAAGAAAGTTATTGGAGCCAAACTTCATTTTTGGCAGGTTGACCCGAAATTGACCTAGATTGGTCACATTTGGATTAGGGTTGCATTGGATTGGATCCAATGGCTTAATCAACCCTTGCCATGAAGTTTGGGCTAGCTCATTATCCAATGAGGCCCAATAATAGTTGTCATGAAGAAGGAATTAGGATAAAAGGGTATAATGGGGAGAAATCTCACCCCATTGGCGCCTAGGGGCATAATGGGGTGAGGGAGGCGCCTTTGCTTCATTATGGAAGTAAAGGGCGCCTAGCCCCTCTTCCTTGGATGGAATACTTGCCTCTAAGGCAAGTCTTGGGGCTGATATGGCTTGGTGGCTCTTTTGGAAAGAGCTTGGGCGCATATGGATATAGGGAAGAGGTTTATGGTAAAGTCTTGGAGACTTTCCTTACCTCAAACCCTAATTTCTCCCATGACACCACCCTTGGACGAATTCCTCTTGCATATTGCGCCTAGCCCTTCTCCTTGGATGGAAAGAATGCCTCTAAGGCATGTCTTGGGCTGATATGACAATTGGGCAAATTAGGAAAGGTTGAATGAGGTTTATGGAAAAGTCTTGGAGACTTTCCTTACCTCAAGACACCTCATCCTAGCCGCCCACTTGGCATGATCCTAGCCATTTCTCTAGCCGCCCCTTGTCCTATTAATAGGACCCTTGTCGCCCCCTCTTGTTGGTTGTTCGGTGTGGACAACATCTTGTGGGGTGACATATCTCTTGGAGAGAATTGGAGGGCAAGTGGCGAAAGCAACATAGCATTGGCGCAATCTTCTTCCTTGGAGCCGCAACTTCTTCTTCATCTCCCTCTCTTCTTGGCGCAAGGAGTCTTAGTGCTTGGTGGCATCTCCTTGCCATAAGCCTTATCCGTTCCTTGGCCATAGGCGCACCTTGGAGGTGGCGCAAGCAAAGAAGAAGAAGAAGGAAGCTTGGCGGCATCATCTTCCTCCATATCTCCTCTTGGCGCTTTCATCTTGGAGGTGGCGCAAGAGTAGGCTTGATTCTCTTCCCGAGGCTAGCACCAAGCGTGGAAGGGAGCAACGATCAAGGAGTCGACGCGTGGATACTTGTAGAGGACGAACACTTGGGCGTCTTCAACATGGCTTCGACATCTAGACAAGCAAAAGAGGTACATCTCTATCACATCCTTGTGTGTACTCACTCGCATGGATCCTTGGGACCGGAATGTGTTTCGGGTGTAATGCTTCTTCCGCTGCGTCCTGGGACTGCAAAATTTTAAATTACACCCGGCATTCCCTAACAGTGGTATCAGAGGTACTTGCGAGAAACACAAGGTGTACGTTTGCTTGTGTGAAAAATTTTTGGAAAATTTTTCTTTCTATCCATGCGCGTTTCACGTAGAAAGCGTTTTCATCCAAACCCCTCTTCTCAACTTTGTGGCCGAAATCTGGATCTTGCTTATGGTTGATTTAAGACCAAAGGCGCACGTGGTTTTGTCAAGTAGGACGGGCATTGTGTCTTCGGACTGGCCGGGTCACTTGATCTGACAAAACTGCCAGCCGATAGGGTCCATGAAATCATCCTAAAACTTGATCTAAATTTTAGCACAAAATTGGTTAAGATAGTGTTTGGATGGAGTTGGCGCATAAGGGACTAAAAATTTGATTTTCACGGATTTTCAAATTTAACATGCGCCACTTGATTGGGTTGATATAGTCATAGCGAGTGCCCTCCTGTGTTGTGATGTGGAAGCATGTTTCCACCTGTGATGAATGCTTGTAAAATCTTCCCACCACCTGCGTGTGGTTCTTCCCTTTCTTGATGTAAAATTTTTCATCTTTCTTTAGAATAGATATAGAATCGTTTGCATAAGATAGGTTAAGGTTCATCAAAAACAACAAGGAGCCTTCTTCAATCAAAGTCAGAACTGGCGCCAGCTTTGGAAGCATGGTGATGGACTTGCGGCTGAAGGAACGACACATGCATTCGGCTTCTGGCATGGGCTGATCTGCTCTAGGGACTCGCAACCCTTGGATGCGCGATAACATGTCACATGGCTCGTGACAAGTTATGTGTATGAAAAGGGCTATGACCATATCGACCAAAAATAGCATGCCTGTAATGGTTTATTATTTTATCCATAGCATGCCTGTGATGTTTTTCCTTTGCTGCCATAACCATAGGAAAACTGCATGCTAGAAAAGAATAAAATAAACATGCAAAAAACTCTCAATACAATATCAAGTCGATAGCCTTCTAACGCGTAGCCCTCATCAAACTATCGATCGGTGGTGTTGTGAACTGTTTCCCACCCTCGTGGGACACACCCACTTATCTTTAGGAGGTGTGTGGTGACAATGATTTCCCCAGTCCAGTTTTAACCTGGGCGTGCCTTCGCAAGGAAATCATTGGCCCTGGGCATAACGGTTAGGACCAGACTTGACTAGTTTTTCATATGATGAATCACTAGAGGCAGCTGTTGAGAGGATAGGGTTCTGTGTTGTATCCAGCCCTCGCTGGACACAGGGCGCCTAGTCTGTCTTAACTAAGAGGAGTTGTGCGCAGCACAATTGGCTGGCATGCCTACCTAAGGAAGCATGGGACTCTCTGTGCATCTCAACTCACCCTCGTGAGTCGCGGAGACCTCGTGTGAAATTAGGATCCTACTCTCGTATTTCCAAGTTGAGTTTTGAGAGTTATCAACTTGTTAAGGAAATAGTGGGAGTATAGTATTTAATTCAAAAGTCCTTGTTAAATGCTTTGTCATTGTACTTATTTTACATGTTTGCTTTTTGTAGATAGCACCTCCTGATCTTAGATTGAAACTCTATAAAAACAAATTGGATGGGACAAATTGGACAAAGTGGTTTAAGATTTTGTCCAAGATACTCAAACAAGAAAATAAGGTGCATCTTCTTGAAAGACCTCCATCCCAGCCCAGTGTGTATTTCACTACTGAGTGGGAGTGGAATGTCTATCTTGAACATTGTGAAGATAACGAACAGTACACTGCTCTTGTCTTAGAGTGCATGACCCCAGAGGTCAAGGTTGAATGTGATGAGATGGGGATCTATGATCTAATCATACATCTCAAAGGTCTCTTCACACCATGCTCTATAGACAATAAACAGGAGAGTTCTGTTGGATCTTCAGAATGTGTGCCTGAATCTGAGAATGACCATGGTTCTGTATCTTCGAAGCTAATACTTCGGAAGACTGGGAATGCATGGGTATTTCGAAGAGGATTGATGGCCAAGAAGAGCATGGCAAAGAAGAAGGGATGTAATCCATCCGCTTCAGGTATTGTGTTACCAAGGTCTTTTGTCTACTTCTTATTCATGGGTACTGGGTACTGAATATGAGGCTCACATATGTTTTACATGTGTAGGAGCTCAAAAGAAGTAGGACGAAAAGGCTTGATGGGATCGACTCTTGGGTCAGGGACAGAGCATTGGATGCTGCTGTTGATATCATCTCACTGCCTTGAAGACTTTATCTAGAACTTTGCTATTATGTATCAGCTTATGTATTAGAACATCATTCCTTTTGGAAAGGATTTCAGTTTGAAATAATAAATAACATTTTTCATTAATCTGAGATGTTCTATTGAAGTGATACAGTTGATAATAGTTTATAGTTCTACATGTAACACAAGATCGGATCCAATGATTCAATAAACACCCTCTTATAGCATTGTCTCTTAAACCATAGAACAATGGTCACATCCAAAGGTCCATGGACTATTGGGATCATTATCCTTTCTGGATTATGATACATGTGAGCCTAGTGACAGATGCTGCCTTCACCATAAAGGGTGGAAGGGTTAGTGGCTTGTTGGATCTATTACACAGCAATGTGTATGGACCCATGAAAACTAGCACTAAGAGGTGTTTTATACTTCATCAGGTGTGGGTATGCCTTATCCAACCTAAAAACTTTGGAGAAATCCAAGAAGTTCAAAATGAAGTATTGAGTCAAATTGGAGGATCTATTAAAGCACTTTGATTGGATCAAGGTGATCAGTGGAAAATTTGATGACTATCCTAAGGAGTGTGGGGTTATCTCACAGCTTACTTAGTACACCACTGTGTGGTGATTTTCAAAGAAAGAAAAGGAACACATTGGATGTGGTTCCATCTTTGAATAGTCATGCAAATATACTACTGTGATGCCATGCAAACAGATGTACTGCCATTCCATAAGAAAGTGTCTAAGTTAGCTTTTGAGTTGCAAACTGCAAATATTCCATTTCTTCAATGGAATTGAGAATGTAATGTGCAATGATTCAAAAGTATGTATGTGTGGTGCACTGAAGAGTGCTAATTCTATCCCAAAGAGAACATGTATTTGTTGCTCAAACTACTATCTCTCTTGAGAAAGTATTTCTTTTGAAAGAAGCTAGTGGGAGTAGATTTGATTGGGACAAGGTCCAGAATCAACCACAATATAATTAGACACAGATGGAGAGCAGAATCTCACATACAGGTTGAAGGTCAACCTGAGGTTCAAGTAACACAGGAACCACATAAGTCTAGATTGATTCGATATGCTGGGCATGACGAATTTTTCATCAAGGATGAACCTAAGACTTATGAGGAAATGGAAGCGGTCGGTGGACCAGATTCCAAGAAATGGCTAAGGGCCATGAGAACCATAATGGATTCCATGTCTGCTAATCAAGTCTGGGACTTGGATGAGTTGCCAAAGGGGTAATTCCCACAGGCTGTAAATAAATCTTCTAGGAAGATAGACATGGAAGGTAACATTGTTGCCTTGAATGACAAGCTAGTGAATGAAATTTCAGATAAGTCCACTGGGTGGATAGTGATGAAATTTTTCACCGATAGCTTTGTTTGAGTCCATTAGGTATCTACTTGTTATAATTACATGTTCTGTTATAGCGTGTTGTTATGAAAATTGCTTTTCTTAATGGACGTCTGGAATAGGATGTCTAGATGGAAATAGCCAAAATGTTTTCATACAATCGCCATAAAGATATGTATGGGATTATACAAGTATCCTGTGTTTACAAAAAGATCAGTGGGAGCATCACAATGTTTCTTGTTCTAGATGATTGATGATATTCTCCTCACATGAAATGACATCTCAGCTCCTCACATGGTGAAGAAAAGGCTTGCGATGTATTTCGAGAAGAATGATCTAGGGAATGATGCCTACATCCTAGGCATGAGGATCTATAGACGGAGATCTAAGAAAGTCATTGCCCTTTAGTCAATCTATGTTCATCCAAGAGTTTCTGGAGAGGTTTATATTGGATGATTCCAAATATTGATACCTTCCAGAAGAATATGGTCTAACTCTCACGAGGATGCTATGTCTTTTGACACAGCTGGAGAGTAATAACATGGGTCTAAAATCCTGTTACATTAGGTACAGGATAGATCATGTTTTGTGTATGGTACACAAGACCATTTGTGGCAAGTGCTTGGAGCATGTCCAGAAAGTTTCAATGAGATCCTAGTGTTTGACACTGGATAGCTGTGAAAGCAACCCTTCGTACTTGGGAAGTATAAAGGATTGAATTTTAGTCTATGATAGACAGGAAGAACTTTGTGTACAGGGGTACACTGACACTTCGTTTCAGTCTAGTGACTATCATTCACAGCCAGGATTTGCGCTTTGCCTTGATATGGTGTTGTGTGCTGAAAGAGCATTGTGCAAACCAAAGTGGCAAGATTCTACAAATAAGGCTGAGTACATTGCAGCTCCTTGTGGCAGCCAAGGAGGCAGCTTCATTCATTTGAACTTGATCTAGTTCATAGTGCTTGATGGTCCAGTATGGTTCTTACTAGGGCCATAAGCATGTGTAAAAGAACTTTGCACTCAAGTATGTACTGCAGCGATATCATCTGATCTTGGAGATCATGGATAAGGATGATGATTCAAATTTGTTAAAATAAACACAGATAGCAATCTGGAAAACCTACTGACCTAGCATCTGGCGCAGCAGAAGCTTAATGGGTCATACTAGAGACATTGGAACTGACTAAACATCAGTTGCCCTTGGTCTTAGTGCAAGTGGGAGATTGTTGGTGTATATGCCCTACAGACCAATGTATGGACATGGTCAGGCATTGTTTGAATGTACTTTGATAGAATTAATGGAATTGATATAATCAATAAAGGCATGGTCGTTATTATGCAGACTTCTCTACCTGCGTTAATGTATTGAGTTGAATAAATAATGTCCCAGGAGTTTGGATTGGATCCATTCTCATAAGCTATCCCCAGACAAGGTACCTTAGTAGATATGGGACAGCTTTGGTACATGTGAGACTGGTGTATGGGTTGGTTAGGTGCAGGGCACAGTAACACAGACATACAGGTGCATTGGATGCACTGGAGTGATCCACCGTGAGGATTGACTTGTCTAGTCAACAAGTCAATCTCACATGCAAGAGGTTTTGCATTGATCCTTAGACTTGAGGTATTCATGTCTAGATTTGATGATGGGTATGCTTTAATACAGTCTTACATCTCTCCGTAATTGGGAGATCAAAACGACTGTCATTGGGCATGTCATAAATCATGTAGAGGCATGGATGACTAATAGTAGGATTTGCCCCTTCCATATTGGAAGCATGATATCCACCTCGGGGCGCCCCACCTTATTGGTGCATGACAGGAATGTGTGGCCACACTAGTTAAGTCATGACCAATGCATTGGATAATAAACTTGAGACTATTCCAATGGCAGGATATCAGTTTAGGCAAAGGGATCTATAATGCATGGGAATCCTCGTTGCTTGTTAGGAGTCGTTGCCACAATGACTTAAGTCCTATGACATGGGTAGTAGTGATGTGTTGCTAGATACCCCTCACTACTTATGATGTTTACATCATTGCCATCGTCATATGGATCCTACGGGGTCACACGCAATAGACTCTTGACGTTGCTTTATTCAGAAGCCTTGGGATCAAGTTATTGGATAACTTGGATCCATTTGGAAGATTTCATCAGCGCCAATGGGCCTGATGAGTTGGAAGAAAGTTATTGGAGCCAAACTTCATTTTTGGCAGGTTGACCCGAAATTGACCTAGATTGGTCACATTTGGATTAGGGTTGCATTGGATTGGATCCAATGGCTTAATCAACCCTTGCCATGAAGTTTGGGCTAGCTCATTATCCAATGAGGCCCAATAATAGTTGTCATGAAGAAGGAATTAGGATAAAAGGGTATAATGGGGAGAAATCTCACCCCATTGGCGCCTAGGGGCATAATGGGGTGAGGGAGGCGCCTTTGCTTCATTATGGAAGTAAAGGGCGCCTAGCCCCTCTTCCTTGGATGGAATACTTGCCTCTAAGGCAAGTCTTGGGGCTGATATGGCTTGGTGGCTCTTTTGGAAAGAGCTTGGGCGCATATGGATATAGGGAAGAGGTTTATGGTAAAGTCTTGGAGACTTTCCTTACCTCAAACCCTAATTTCTCCCATGACACCACCCTTGGACGAATTCCTCTTGCATATTGCGCCTAGCCCTTCTCCTTGGATGGAAAGAATGCCTCTAAGGCATGTCTTGGGCTGATATGACAATTGGGCAAATTAGGAAAGGTTGAATGAGGTTTATGGAAAAGTCTTGGAGACTTTCCTTACCTCAAGACACCTCATCCTAGCCGCCCACTTGGCATGATCCTAGCCATTTCTCTAGCCGCCCCTTGTCCTATTAATAGGACCCTTGTCGCCCCCTCTTGTTGGTTGTTCGGTGTGGACAACATCTTGTGGGGTGACATATCTCTTGGAGAGAATTGGAGGGCAAGTGGCGAAAGCAACATAGCATTGGCGCAATCTTCTTCCTTGGAGCCGCAACTTCTTCTTCATCTCCCTCTCTTCTTGGCGCAAGGAGTCTTAGTGCTTGGTGGCATCTCCTTGCCATAAGCCTTATCCGTTCCTTGGCCATAGGCGCACCTTGGAGGTGGCGCAAGCAAAGAAGAAGAAGAAGGAAGCTTGGCGGCATCATCTTCCTCCATATCTCCTCTTGGCGCTTTCATCTTGGAGGTGGCGCAAGAGTAGGCTTGATTCTCTTCCCGAGGCTAGCACCAAGCGTGGAAGGGAGCAACGATCAAGGAGTCGACGCGTGGATACTTGTAGAGGACGAACACTTGGGCGTCTTCAACATGGCTTCGACATCTAGACAAGCAAAAGAGGTACATCTCTATCACATCCTTGTGTGTACTCACTCGCATGGATCCTTGGGACCGGAATGTGTTTCGGGTGTAATGCTTCTTCCGCTGCGTCCTGGGACTGCAAAATTTTAAATTACACCCGGCATTCCCTAACAGGATTGCCGTCTCCTTGTTGAAGGAGTGTGATGTTCTATAGGGGCCCCCTAGATGAGATGATTGAGAAAGTGTATGGCCATACCCAGGTGACTATGTTCATCTGGTCTAATCATGCTCATCATATTGGAGTTACAAGCTTGACCCGCTTGTCCAATAAGAACATCCAGTGGCAAAGGATACATGCATGCCTTGTGAAGTTGATTCACACTTGTGCTGTGGTTTGGGTGTAGTCTTGCAAGACTCTTTCCTTTATATCGGGAGACAGTGATGTGTTGCTAGATACCTCTCACTGATCGTGATAACGTAAGTTATCGTTACCGACATTTAAAGGAAACCCTCAGGGTCGCACAATTTGATGAAATGGCTTACTTAAGTCAGATCGTGTGGACTGAATTGTTTTGGTTCAGTTGAAAGGGATTTAACCTCTGATTGTAAGTGAGATCTGGTCTGATCATGTTTGATTGATTAGGGCTTGAGATCAGTAAGCTTCGATCGAGAGTGTGGATGCTAGATCGGTGAGATCAAGAGCATCAAGAGATGATCGGTTAGATCTTGAACCATTTGGTTCAAGGGAGATCTAGACCATGGCTTGGCTTGGCTTGGTTCGATTTGGTCTTTGGACCAATTGAAATTGGACCAACTTCAATTGAACCGGTTCACATATGTGAACGCATGGTTCAATTAAGTTTGCGTTTTGGATTAGTTCAAAGCCATGAACGCATGGCTTCATGACGTTCCTTTTATGGAAGTCTTGTAACGCCAAAACGCATATGCTTGCCTCAACGGCTCTAATCTTTGGGGCTCTCTCGTCTGTGGCTTAGAGCTGAGACGAAGAGGAAGAAGAGAGCTTTCGGCCAAGGGAGATATCATCTCATCTTTCTTTTCCAACGATCAAGGACCCTTTGAAGAGCTTTGCTAGCACAAAGGATTCAAAGGAGCAAGCCATCTTCATTGTTGTGTGCGTCACCTTTGGAGAAGAAGCATTCGACTCTTTGCTTCCAAGGCTCCATCCACCCATGGCTATGGTGAGATCTTCTCATGATCTTTCAATTAAAACAAAGTTGATTATATAGAACATGCGATCCTATAGAAACCCTAATTCCGCCCATGCAAGTATTTTGATTTGCGCATGCTTAGGGTTTCGCTCCCCCTTGAAAGGGACCCAACAACTGGTATCAGAGCAGGGTTTTCAGTAGATCTATATGATTGCTTTGTTAAGATTGTGATCCACTCATGATTCCATGTTGCGCTCTCTTGATGCTTTGTTTACTTGCGCTTACATGATACTATGTTCTTGCGCTTACATGATACTATGTGCTACCATATTTGTTTGCGCTTGTATCATTGCTTGGAGAAGTTTGCGCTCATGTCTAGATCTATGGGTTATCAACATGCAAAGATTAACATGCTAGATATTAGATGTATCTTGTTTATCTTGTTTGGCGCATGTTGTTTGTTTGCGCTTGTTGTAGTTGTTTTTCCAAACTTACATCTTGCGCGCCTATCACCATTAGATCTAAGTGGCGCCTGCTATAAACCCTTAGACGGGTTAGTAGGGTTGAAATCATCCTCTAAGTAAGATCTAATTAGTCTGATCAGACCATCTGACAGCCTAGATGGGTCGACCAGATGGCACCTGTGCGCAAGCACGAGGTGGCTATAGGTCGACTGCATCACAGGCGTGTAGCGAGGTCTGGTTGAGACAACCAGTGAACACACATGAGTTAGGCCCGGGGTCACACCCGCTTGCCAGAACTCATGTTGGTTGTTCAACCCTTAGGGCATGCATGGTTGACCATTAGGTCAACGCAAGTCAGTTAAGACTTGGTGCATGCAAGGGCATGGATCAAACTAGACATGATGAGTGGATCCCTATTAATGGACCGTTGTAAGGTTGTAGGAGCACATAAGTAAAGTAAAATTGATGCCAATGGGTTTTCAAAATTTTATTTTCTTATGTGATGGATCACATGTTGATTGAATGATGCCATGATGCTTGTTTATTTAATCTTATGTGGGATGCCCTTTATTGTGTGCTGTGCTGGGGCCTGCGAGCCTGGTAAATTATTATTTTTGTGATATGCGAATCACTTTTTTAATTAATTTATCAGCTGGTGGGCGCACCTGAGCTGCATTGAGCGCTAGGGCCCTGGGTTGGACCAGATGAGATGCAAAAGACCCAAGAAGCAAGTGAAGACTTAAGATAACTTAAGGTCTTACTTAGGGTTCATGGGCTTTTACCACATAAGATCAGCATGCTTTCTATTTATTGCTTTTATAATTAGAATTGCATGAGTTTATCTTCTGCTATAGCCATAGGATTTGCCTGATAGTAAGAAGATAAAAGACCGTTAAAATCCAACGCTAAAATATCAAGCTCGTTAGCCTTCTGACGCGAAACCTCACTGTTCTGACTATCGTTGGAGCCGTGTTGTACCCACTCAGTGGGCACGTCCATCTATCTTCAGACGGTGCGGGATTTCACCTGCGTGTTACAGAGAAGGGATTTATCGCTTCTCGTTGCTCAGCATAGCACGTGGTGGTCCAGGGAGTAGGTCAGGTCAGCTTGACCATATAGGCTACATATGGGGCATATGATAGCTATATGGAGGCAGCCATCTGTGGGATCAGAGACTGTGTTGTACCAACTCAGTTGGCACAGTCTGCTGGATTGCCCAGATGAAGGGGAATCGCACGGGTTGGCGATTGGCAGGGACTGCCTACCAGAAATTAGTACTTGTATTCTCTGTGCATCTTATCTCGCCTGAGCGGGACGCGGAGACCAAGTATGAAATCTGGATCCCATCTCACTAAAAGAGTGTTACTCTTTCGGACTGTTTAATGGATTTTTCAGTCAGATAAAATAGTGAGAAAAGAATCTTTCTTAAGTCCTGGATTGATTCTAAACATTGATACTGACCTTGCTGTTCTTGCATTGTTGTAGATTGCTGCAGCAATGAACACCATGAGCTTCAATGTGCGATCCCTACTGGAAAGGGAGAAGTTTGCTGGGCCAAACTTCTCAGACTGGTTCGGACACCTTAAGATCATTCTTAAGGCTGAGAGGAAACTGTATGTCCTCGAGACGGCTATACCGCCTCAACCCGCTGCGAACGCCGCAAGGGCGGTTCGCGATGCCTATGAAAAGCACGTCAATGATAGCATTGATGTCGCTTGCCTGATGCTAGCGTCTATGACGCCACCGCTGCAGCGTCAGCATGAGGATATGTCGGCTATAGAGATTATAGCGAACCTCAAGATGCTGTATGCTGCACAGGCGAGGACAGAACGCTATAATCTGACAAAGCTTTTCTTTCAGAGCAAACTGGCTGAAGGAAGCCCAGTGGGAGCTCACGTGCTCAAGATGATTGGGCACAAGGAGGCTCTGGAGAAACTGGGGCATACCATCAACCAGGAGCTTGCTGTAGACATTATTTTGCAGTCTCTCCCGCCCTCTTTCGATGCGTTCATTATTAACTTTAATATGAACAAAATCGATTGTACTCCGGCAGAGCTGCTGAATATGCTCTTGACTACTGAGGAGACTCTGAAGGGAAAGCCTTCAACCTCTGTCTTAATGGTTCCTTTTAGGAACAAGAAGAAGGGGAAGAAGGGCAAGGCCCCTGTCAAGAACTACAGCAAGGCTCTGAAACAAAAGGTGAAGCGGTCGAAGGACAACAGGTGTTTCCACTGTGGCCAGTTGGGTCACTGGAAAAAGGACTGTAAAGCGCTCCAAGGAGATAAGAGGGGAAGCCTTGCTTCTGGCTCAGGTATATTCGTGACGAAAGTCATGTTTTCATCTTCTTCCATTTCATGGGTGTTGGACACTGCATGTGGAGTTCACATTTGTTCAAATGTACAGGAACTCAAGAGAAGAAGACAGGTGGGACAGCATGAGGTGGACCTACGCGTTGGAAACGGGGCACGGGTTGCTGCTGTTGCTGTAGGGGATTATTACATCTCATTACCATCTGGCATTGTATTAGAATTAAACAATTGTTACTTTGTACCCAATATTACCAAAAATATTATCTCGATTCCTGCTCTTGTCAGGAAAGGATTTGCCTTTGAATGCAATATTTCAAAGTGTGTACTTTCTCTTGGTAATATTGTTTATGCTACTGGTTCAATTAACAATGAGTTATTCATGTTGGACATGGAAAATTCTATACAAAACATTGATAATAAGAAAGCCAAGTATGCTGATGACAGCACCTTGTTATGGCATAGTCGTTTAGGCCATATTAACAAGAAGCGCATTAAGCGGTTGCATGATCATGGACTGCTGGGATCATTCTCCTATGAGGAGATTGATACATGCAAAGCTTGTTTAATGGGTAAAATGACGAAGTCTCCTTTTCCCAACAAAGGTCAAAGGGCTTCAGGTTTACTTGACCTTATACACAGTGATGTGTGTGGGCCATTTAGTAAACATGCCAGAGGTGGCTATCAGTACTTCATTACCTTTACTGATGATTTCAGTAGATATGGGTATGTCTATCTTATGAGACATAAGAGTGAATCTTTTGACAAGTTCAAAGAGTTCAAAAATGAAGTACAGAATCAGCTAGGCCGAAATATCAAGGCACTTCGTTCTGATCGAGGTGGAGAATACTTGAGTCATGCGTTTACTGACTATCTAAAAGAGTGTGGGATTATCTCATAGCTCACTCCGCCAGGAACACCGCAATGGAATGGTGTGTCCGAGAGGAGAAATAGAACGTTACTTGATATGGTTCGTTCTATGATGAGTCAGGCTACTCTACCTTACTCCTTTTGGGGATTTGCACTGGAAACAGCTGCAAAGGTACTAAACCGAGTGCCATCCAAGGCAGTTTCAAAGACGCCATATGAGTTATGGTATGGGAAACAGCCTAGCTTGACATTTATCAGGATCTGGGGTTGCGAGGCTTATGTCAAAAAGCTCGCCTCTGGGAAACTAGAGAGCAGATCTGAGAAATGCATCTTTGTCGGTTACCCTAAGGAAACTAAGGGTTATTATTTCTACGATCCCAAAGAGAACAAAGTATTTGTTGCTCGGACGGCAATATTTCTTGAGAAGGAATTTCTTTTGCAAGAAGCCAGTGGGAGAGAAATAAAGCTGGATGAGAATCCAGAGGAAGGACAAAGTAGTCAAGCACAGTTGGATGAGCAGAAGCCAGTGGATCAGGTTATTGAACAACCTGAGGCTCAGATATGACGGGAACCGCGAAGATCGGGAAGGATCCGTCGATAGCCTGAGCGCTATGACGGAGTCTACATCATTGATAATGATGAACCCCTTACTTATGCGGATGCGGTCAGTGGACCGGAGTCAGCTAGATGGCTTGAAGCTATGCGAGCCGAGATGGACTCCATGTCAGATAACCAAGTCTGGGATTTGGTTGATCCGCCTCCGGGAGTAATCCCTATAGGCTGTAAATGGATCTTCAAGAAGAAGATTGACATGGATGGTAACGTGGTTACCTATAAAGGCAGGCTAGTTGCGAAAGGTTTCAAACAAATCTACGGGATAGATTATGATGAAACTTTCTCTCCTGTAGCCATGTTTAAGTCTATTCGGATTCTTTTCGCGATAGCTGCATATTACGATTATGAGATCTGGCAGATGGATGTGAAGACGGCTTTCCTTAATGGAAATCTGGATGAGGATGTGTATATGACACAACCAGAAGGTTTCACTAATCCATCAGATCGTCATAAAATATGCAAGTTAAAGAAGTCCATTTATGGACTGAAACAAGCATCTAGAAGCTGGAATATTCGTTTTGATGAATCAATCTCTGAGTTTGGTTTCATCAAGAACGAAGATGACCCGTGTGTATATAAGAGGTTTAGTGGGAGCGTGGTTACTTTCCTAATCCTCTACGTCGATGATATCTTAATCATTGGAAATGATATTCCTGAACTGCATGCTGTTAAAGCATGGTTAGGAAAATGTTTTCAGATGAAAGATTTAGGAGAAGCAGCCTATGTATTAGGTGTGAAGATCTACAGAGATAGATCTAAGAGGCTTCTCGGGCTGTGCCAGAGTACTTACATCGATAAAGTCCTGGAAAGATTTCACTTAGAGAATTCTAAAAGAGGATATCTTCCAGTCAGACATGGTCTGAATCTTTCGAAGAGTCAGTGTCCACAAACACAGACTGAGAAAGATGAAATGGACAATACGCCTTATGCTTCGGCTATTGGGTCCATTATGTATGCGATGTTGTGTACTCGCCCAGACGTCGCTTACGGGTTAAGCGTGACTAGTCGATTCCAAAGTAATCCAGGTCTGGCGCACTGGATTGCAGTCAAGAACATTTTAAAATATCTTCGGAGGACCAGAGATATGTTCTTGATATATGGAGGTCAGGAAGAACTCAGTATAGAAGGATATACTGATGCTTCGTTCCAATCTGACCAGGATGATTTCCGATCGCAATCAGGCTATGTTTTTAGCTTGAATGGAGGAGCAGTGGTGTGGAAGAGTTTCAAACAGTCTACTGTTGCTGATTCCGCAACAGAAGCCGAGTATGTTGCAGCCTCGGAAGCATCCAAGGAGGCAGTGTGGATTCGTAAGTTCGTTCAGGAACTTGGTGTTGTTCCTTCGAGTGCAGATCCTTTGGTTATCTTCTGTGATAACACTGGAGCCATTGCACAAGCAAAGGAACCACGGTCGCACCAGAAGTCCAAGCACATACAGAGACGGTTTCACTTGATCCGGGAGATCATTGATCGTGGCGAGATCAAAATTTGCAAGGTTCATACAGATGACAATCTGGCTGACCCACTTACCAAGCCTCTGGCGCAGCAGAAGCATGAGAAGCACTGTAATAATATGGGTTTGAGATTTCTCAACCATTAGATTAAGTGCAAGTGGGAGATTGTTGGAGTATGCCCTTAAGGCTAATGTTTGAGGCCTTGGGATTGTAACAGTATCATGTATAAACACTTTTGTTTATAAAGGCAATGGTTGTTATTCAGTTTGTTACCTTGTCTGCTGTAATAAGTGTACTTCTGAATAATGTCTCAAAGCTGTTCAGCTAGGCTGACATGCTATCTGTCCTTAGTCGAGATATCTTGGTGAACATGAGACAGCCTTGATATGATTGAGACTAATATGTGTTCTAATCTTATAGGATGCTCCGAGCATGGAATAAGATGTAGACTCATGGGTACATTGGATGTACTGGACAGACCCTACTAGGATATTCAATTGCTTGTCACAATGTGAATAATCCTTGTTTGCACTAAGTGGCACATGTCCTCTGACTTGAGATCACTTGTGTTTCTAAATGATGATTGTCATTGTTTTGAGGTAGTTCAATATCATTTGAAATATAATGGTTATAGACTATCTTGGATAATGATCATGAGTCAGGTTGGGACACTAGTGATAGATATAGGATTGCCGTCTCCTTGTTGAAGGAGTGTGATGTTCTATAGGGGCCCCCTAGATGAGATGATTGAGAAAGTGTATGGCCATACCCAGGTGACTATGTTCATCTGGTCTAATCATGCTCATCATATTGGAGTTACAAGCTTGACCCGCTTGTCCAATAAGAACATCCAGTGGCAAAGGATACATGCATGCCTTGTGAAGTTGATTCACACTTGTGCTGTGGTTTGGGTGTAGTCTTGGAAGACTCTTTCCTTTATATCGGGAGACAGTGATGTGTTGCTAGATACCTCTCACTGATCGTGATAACGTAAGTTATCGTTACCGACATTTAAAGGAAACCCTCAGGGTCGCACAATTTGATGAAATGGCTTACTTAAGTCAGATCGTGTGGACTGAATTGTTTTGGTTCAGTTGAAAGGGATTTAACCTCTGATTGTAAGTGAGATCTGGTCTGATCATGTTTGATTGATTAGGGCTTGAGATCGGTAAGCTTCGATCGAGAGTGTGGATGCTAGATCGGTGAGATCAAGAGCATCAAGAGATGATCGGTTAGATCTTGAACCATTTGGTTCAAGGGAGATCTAGACCATGGCTTGGCTTGGCTTGGTTCGATTTGGTCTTTGGACCAATTGAAATTGGACCAACTTCAATTGAACCGGTTCACATATGTGAACGCATGGTTCAATTAAGTTTGCGTTTTGGATTAGTTCAAAGCCATGAACGCATGGCTTCATGACGTTCCTTTTATGGAAGTCTTGTAACGCCAAAACGCATATGCTTGCCTCAACGGCTCTAATCTTTGGGGCTCTCTCGTGTGTGGCTTAGAGCTGAGACGAAGAGGAAGAAGAGAGCTTTCGGCCAAGGGAGATATCATCTCATCTTTCTTTTCCAACGATCAAGGACCCTTTGAAGAGCTTTGCTAGCACAAAGGATTCAAAGGAGCAAGCCATCTTCATTGTTGTGTGCGTCACCTTTGGAGAAGAAGCATTCGACTCTTTGCTTCCAAGGCTCCATCCATCCATGGCTATGGTGAGATCTTCTCATGATCTTTCAATTAAAACAAAGTTGATTATATAGAACATGCGATCCTATAGAAACCCTAATTCCGCCCATGCAAGTATTTTGATTTGCGCATGCTTAGGGTTTCGCTCCCCCTTGAAGGGGACCCAACAGGAACTACACTACCACTGAAAAAGAATTGTTGGCTATAGTTTTTCCATTTGACAAATTCAGATCATATTTGATAAATTCAAAAGTCGTAGTTTATACTGATCATGCTGCAATTAAGTATTTGATGGAGAAGAATGACAATAAGCCACGGTTGTTGAGATGGATTTTGCTTCTGCAAGAATTTGACCTGGAAGTCAAAGACAAGAAGGGAACTAAGAATTTAGTTGCAGATCACCTTTCAAGGATGATTGTAGAAGATGAAAAAGGTGATATCAATGATTCATTTCCTGAAGAACAGCCGATGAGGGTTGAACAAATTGAGGCTTCTTGGTATGCAGATATTGTTAATTACCTTGTTGCTAATATCTTTCCTATTGATTTAAACTACCAAGGCAAGAAAAGATTTTTAGCAGATGTTAAACACGATTTTTAGGATGAGCCTTATGTGCTTAGGAGATGTGCATATGGCATCTTTAGGAGGTGTATCCCTGAAGAAGAGATCAAAGACATATTATTACAGTGCCATGGATCATCATATGGGGGGCATGCTAGTACCGAGAAGACAGTTTTTAAGGTATTACAATCTGGATTCTATTGGCCCACCTTATTTAAGGATGCAAGGAATTTGATAATGTCTTGTGATAATTGTCAAAGGATGGGGAACATCAATAGGAGGAATGAAATATCACTGTCCACCATACTTGAAGTTGAAATTTTTGATGTTTGGGGTATCGATTTCATGGGACCATTTCCATCATCTGGAGGAAATAAATATATACTTGTGGCGGTAGATTTTGTTTTCGAGTGGGTAGAAGCCATTGCTTCTCCTACTAATGATTCTAGGGTAGTGGTAAAATTGTTCAAAAGAATCATCTTTCCACGTTTTGGAGTACCACGAGTTGTAATTAGTGATGGAGGATCCCACTTTATTGAACACAAATTTTTAGCTTTACTTAGAAAATATGGGGTGAATCATAGAGTAGCAACACCTTACCATCCCCAAACAAGTGGACAAGTGGAGATATCTAATAGAGAAATTAAAGGGATATTAGAAAAGATAGTGTCAAGAATAAGGAAGGACTGGGTTTTCAAGCTTGATGATGCACTTTGGGCAGACCGGACTGCTTTCAAAACACCAATAGGTATGTCACCATTTCAATTGATTTATGGTAAATCATGTCACCTTCCTGTAGAGCTCGAGCATAAAGCGTTCTGGGCAATTAGAGCATTGAACTTTGACTTGAAGAGCGCAAGTGAAAAGAGGAAATTGCAACTGAGTGAGCTTGATGAGATTAGGCTCTCTGCTTATGAAAATGCAAAGATCTACAAGGAGAGAACCAAGAGATGGCATGATCGACACATACTCAAAAAATAATTTCAACTAGGTGACTTCATTCTTTTGTTTAATTCTAGATTAAGGCTTTTTCTTAGTAAACTTAAGTCTCGATGGTCTGGACCTTTTCAGGTTAAAAAGACTTATCCATACGGAGCCGTCGACATATGGAGTGAAGAGAAAGGGGTATTCAAGGTTAATGGACAGAGATTGAAACATTATTACCATGAAGAAAGAGTTAAAGATGGAGAGAACTTTCTACTTGATGAACCGCAAGCAAATCCGAGTGTGGAAAGGTCAAGCTAATGACCATTAAATTAGCGCTTCTTGGGAGGCAACCCAAGCAATTTTTTTCTTTTTTTTTCTTATTCCCTTTTATTTTGGTTTGTTTTTGACTCAAGTTTGCTTTGTTTAAGGTAAATTCTTCTTCTTCTCAATTTTTAGCGGTTTTTAGTGATTTTTTTTCATTTTTATTTACATAATACGGCAGTACCGTGGATATATGGACGGTACCATATTTGTGGTCGGTTCTTTATAGATGAGAGATGAGAAATATGGCAGTACATTTTCGAGAAAAACTGTCACGGTACCGTATTTTTGGCCATTTTTGAATAGAGAGTTCTTGAGATTTCACGGCCGTACCGTGGTGTTTCACACGGTACTGTATTTTTGGCCGTTTTTGAACAGAGAGTTTTTGAGGATTACGGCACTACCGTGGGAAAATACACCGTACCATATTTTGTCATGTTTTCTGGCAGAACCTGTAGCCATTACACGACACGGCCGTATTCTCTATACGGTACTGTATCTTCCGCTGACCCCATGTGTTCACGTGCCGTATTTAGGGTTAGGCGCACTGTTCTTAAGGTTTCTTCACCCGATTTCGCACCGATCTTCTAGTTTTCTTCGAGCTCGTGCTTCCCTAACCCTCGTACGACCTCTCTTTACAACTTCTATCCGATTCCTAGCAAAGATTTTGACGATTTCAAGCTCGATCGAGCTCGTTTTCTGACGTGCTGCAGTTTTTTCGCCGCGATTTTGCCTCTTCTGTTTCCTCTCATCCAGGCGTCGATTAGCTTGCTTCCAGACCTAGAAAGCTTCGAGGAAAGAAGAAGATCATTCCCCAAGTGAATTTGAAGCTCGATCTCAACCCAAGAATCCAGATTCAAAGCTTAAAACCTAGCCCTGTTTCCAGCCGCACGCCCTTTGGTAACACAAATTCTTCCCAGATTTCTTCAGTTGTTTCTTATTTCTCTTGCATAATATCATGTCACCTACCAAGAGGATGTTGTCAAAGAAGAAAGGGAAAACCCCCGCTGAATCTCCAGTGCCACCACCGAATCCATTCGGTATCATGTTTAGAGATGAGATCCAAGAGCAAAGATACAACACACTACTTGCCTGACGCATTGTGAAAATGAAATATACCGATGTTAGAGCTTTAGAGCTCCTTGGATTGAAGGATGATGTGTTTTGGATGTATGACAAGGTAGGATTGAGAGAATTTTTCAACATGACACCTGAAACATATCTACCTGTTGTTCTAGAATTTCTTAGTAGCTTAGAAGTCAGTTGGGATGAATACATGGATCACACAGCTGAAGGAGAAATCAGATTTAGAATGATGAATGAAGAAAGGAGACTCTCGTTCAAGGAAATCCGATGTATATTCCACTTTCCACGGAAGGGACGTACTGAACCACCCATTGGATTCATTGATTGTTAAGGCCTTAGATGCATTGGGTAGGCCAAATGATCGTCCGCACATCGGAACCATTCAAGTTAAGGGTTCATCCAATCCATTTCATGCTCTTTGCTTGCGTAACCTGGGAAGGAGTGCTTGAGCCTACTTTCCCCTGGTCGAGGATCGTAAATTAGGAAATCTAGGGGAAACCCATTGACAACCTGTACTCGCCCGGTGTGATTGTTAAGATCTTAGGCATGTTGGGTAGACCGAAAGGTTGTCCGCGTGCCGAAACCTTGTGGATTAGACCAGTAACCAATCCACAGGAGTAGGGGAGGTTTATTGGAGGGAGTGATGTTCGTCAAGTGTGCAGTGGGTTCGTTTGGGGTTGTGATCCGAAATGTAGGAGACTGCTCCGAAGGCTTCTCTGGGTGAACACCAGGTTGTAACTCGAAAGGGAGAAACCTGTAACTTCGGTACGAATTCCCTTGAACTATATAGGAAGTTGGTCTTGGAGTTCGACTATTCATTCATAAGACAACAAAGAGGTGAACCGATATCCTGATTTATCTTTCATACAATTTCTCTCGTACAATTCTTACCGTCTACATTCTTGCTCATATAATTAGTTTAGTATTTAAACCTCACCAATTTTGACTCTGTCTAGCTAGTGATATTGATATCAGTCAGTACTTGCCCATTAGTCCCTATGGGATCGATATTTTACTACTTCGATAGACCCGTGCACTTGCGGGGGAGCCTATCAGCTCTCGCCAAAAGGGTGGCAGTTGGACGTGCGTGAAGGATGGTGAAGCTTGATTGGTTGCATGTACGGCTGATGCTGGTGTGCAGAGGTGTCTCGGCTTTGAATTTGGACATTGTAGCCGAAATATTCTTTGAAGAGGTTGGTTGTAATTTGCAGGTCATGCATGACTGAAATTGGTGTGAAGAGGTGTCTTGGTATTGGATTTGAATATTGTTGCCAAACTATTCTTTGAAGAGGTCGGTTGTAATTTGCAGGTGGCATGTTGACTTGTCTTTGCCTTTTGATGATTGTTGACTTGCAATGTTGAGGTGGATATTGTCTTGACTTCTTTGATTATTGACTTGACTTGTTGACTTGACTCACTGAAGGTTGACTTGATGTTGACTTTGATTTGAGGGTGGGTTGTTGAGGGGTCAAGGGTGCCTTGTATGTGCATTACAGGTGTTAAACATCCTAGGCTAAAACAACCTACTACATAATCTAGGAAAGTAAAACAAATCCAAAAGAAAATAAAAATCTTAGGCTATTCCTACTCCAAGACATGAAAGTAAATAACAAGCTTATAACAAAGTAAAGGATTACAATAATTTTCCAAAATGTGTCAAGTTGGATTTGCCGGATGTCCATATCTGATTAGCTGCTTCTTGATGCGCTTGGATTGTCATAGTACCTTGGATGCTCCTGCATCAGCTTTCTCGGGGGTGAAAGAATTCTCCTCCAGAGAATTTAATTTGAAAAGTTGTAGCACATCTGGAACAAGGTGTTGTACTTCTGCCTCAGGCATCCAATTCTTTGTGTGATCTATCAATTGTATCAAATAATAGTTCTGTGTTCCCTGAGTTGTCAACCATTGCTGTTCTTCTAGGATGGTGCTAACTTCCTTGGCCGTCTTTGTTGTAGTTCGATCGATAGGGGTTACTTATAGAGTGTGAGATCTTCCACATTCACCATGGGGTGAATATCCATAGCTACTGGTAAGTCTAAAGTGTATGCATTGTCGTTGACTTTCTTCTTGATTCTTAAGGGTCTGATGCAGGGGCATCTTCAGGATTTATTTTGCTTTGTTGTCTTTCACGTATCTTGCTTTAGAATAGGATTAGCCTAGGATTTTATTTTATGCCTATTACCTATGTATCCTCAGAGACCTAATCTTCCGGCCAAAAAAGTCTTTGCCGCATCTTCCCCAAATCCTGCTAAATGCTGCCACTTTCCATCTCCATGCAACCATCATTCCCTTGGCAGATTTTCCCTCCAAAAGTTGCTCTAGGGTCTCTAGTCAAGGGGGAGGAAGTGACCTTGTTGCCCTCCTTCCTTTCCTTTGGTTAAGTTGAAGAAACCCTGGTTAAAATCGCAGTTTCAAAATAGGTGTGTCCGTGATCACAGGCGTGATTCTGGTCGTGACCTGCTCGAGATTGGTTAGTTGCAGCTCCAGGCGCAGAGACGAGTCACAGGCATGATTCTGATCATGACCCGGTCGTGATTCTCAATGGAGGGTCCAATAAATTGAAACATCTCTAGTTAGATTCTTCTTGAAAAAGGAGGAGTTCCTTTAATCTCAAAAGTCCCAGAATCCACCCTCTTTGTGGTCGTTTTTACCCGAAAATGTGAAAATGCCAAAAGAGGTGTAGATTCCATAGATGTATCACAATTATAGCAATAATGGGATGTAAATCATAAAATGGAGACGATTCCATCAGTAAAATTGCACGTAAAATGCTATATAAATATGTGTCAACAGAAGCCTCAAAGCAAGCATCTCTCGAGTATCCAGGACACTAACTCTGCATGCAACTGCCCATCCTAGCCAATACGATTAGTGAAAATTTCACCTCATCTCCACCATTCATATGAATGAAGGAAAAGATAGCCATTAGATCCAACTTGAGGGAATTGTAACGTTGAGGGAAATGGGGTTTTAAGCCCTTGTATTTTGTCACTTGCACTGAGTCTATCTTTTGTGAAAAATCAATCAAGTTTGTTAGCGTGTGTTGCCTTTGTGCCGAGAGTCTTTGTGTCTTCTTCCTTAGCCGCGACCTCCACCTTCCCATCCACCTTCAAGTGATTGCTCTTGAGTGTTGTGGGATTGAGGGACCTCCTTGGTGGAATGAAGGTTGAAGAACCCTTAAAGCATTCAGCTGGGATTGGAAGTCCTGAACAAGACCCCAATTTGAGGATCCTTGTTAGATTAGGGTGTTTGGAGATTGTACTTCCATCCAACACTCATTGTTCTTGTTTGAATTGATTGTAGATCATTTAATTACTCCCTTATTAGCCTCATCGACAAGATTCAGGAGCAGGGGGATTCAGAGAAAGGGGTCGTGACCCCCTTCCCTAAAGGGGGTCTCAGGTAATCTCTAAACTAGTAGGTTTAATTTGATACCTAGGTTGCATGCTAGCTTATCATTTCCTACATAGTACATTGAATCTACGCATGCTTTCTTTCTGTGCATTCTACAGAGTTTGGTTATATCTGTGCTTGTGTGTTAGTAGAGTAGAGCTATACCTTAGGTAAACTCCTTGGGATCGGCCCTTCTTCACAGTGGCTATTGTCAAGTAAGAATTTGAGAAGGGGGCGAGTGGAAAACAACACTTAAGACTACTAATGGGTTATATAAATGGCTGGTAATGGCCTCGCTAATGCTTCATTGATAGCCCGAAAGGGAACACAACAAGTCTGGCACGCGTGTAGCTTGGACTAATCCTCGGCAATGGCGCCAAAAACTTGATAGCCCGAAAGGGAACACTACAAGTCTGGCACGCGTGTACCTTGTACTAATCCCCGGCAACGGCGCCAAAAACTTGATAGGCTTCCGCAAGTGCACGAAATTATCGAAGTAATAAAAATATCGATCCACAGAGACCTTATTGTTAATTACCAAATAATTATTTTCTCGCTAACTAAGTAAACCAAATATGATGCAAATAAGTAATAGAAATAACACTAAAGATAATCAGAGAGGTAAACATGGGACTAGGGTTTTATCCACCTTCATTTCAATGATTAGATATAATAAAAGGTCGTTAATCAAATCTTGTTAAGATAAAGACCTAATTTACTTGATAAAGCTATTGTCTCACTTTCGTGCAGACAACCACGCAGAAAACCGATCCTCACTTTCGTGCAAGATCTATTTTCAATGCTGTAGATAAGTAAATCATCAATCAAAGATCACAAGGATGACTTTCGTGCATCCGGATTCTAATTTGATTGATAGTCTCAAGTGGAATCTCAATGATCACTTTTGTGCATCCGAGACTCAACACAGGTTCTACCTATGGTTTTCCAATAGACTAATCTTCACTTTCGTACAAGATCAATCAATGTTTATAACAATAATTAAATCCTAGATCAATATTATCAAACATGACAATTTATTTACTAGAACAGATCAAGTTGGATCTAACCTAAGGAAGGGATCCTATCATGCAATTCTAGGGTTCCAAGCTCTCAAGCAAATCACCTTTCAGTCTCATTGAGAAAACTCTAAAACATGGACAATAACATAGATCTATGGAAAATTAAAGACAAGACATTCACATAAGTAGAATTATCACAACGAAGATTATCATGACGAAATAAAAAGTTATCTAATCATTAAAAATCAAAGGGATTAAACCCTATGTCCCAAAAATATGTTAAGCTTGCATGGAAAAAGAATTACAATCAACCATAATTTCCAAGGGTAAGAAATTGAAGAAGGGGAAGAAAACAACTTCACAATACTGCTGTAATATAAATTACAGCCGTATTTTCCGTCATGAACAATGCTGTCACCACTGTTTCATTGATTTCTCCTCTGATCGGACTCCAAATGCTCTGAAACTTCTGGTGTGTCTTCCTTATTCCCAAGCAAAGCTTCTGTGTGAAAATCAAGGCCTGAGGTGCCCTCTACGCCTCTCGGCGTGAGGCCAAACCCTAGCCACCTCTCTGGCGATTGCTCCCTCGATATTGGATAAAAGTTTTTTCTTTTGGTGCGTGTGTCTTTGCCTCTTAAAGACAAATCGGCAGCAACTTTCGGATCCTAATTTGGAATTCTGGATCAAAAGTTATGGCCCAAACAATTTTCAACCACGTAAAAATCTCGTTTTTGACTGGGAATTACGGCCGTGTAATAGTTCACGGCACTGCCGTAAAATAGTTCACGGCACTGCCGTAAAATAGCTTGAGTGTTCTGTTTTGGAAATGATGGAAAATACGGTACCGTAAAATGCTTTACAGCACTGCCGTAATTTCAGTCGAGTTCTTTGATCTGAAGTCTTCACAAAATACGGCACCGTAAACTCATTTACGGCGGTGCCGTAAAATCGGTTGATCACTCTGGTCTGAAGCGCTGGAAAATATGGCCATGTAATTCCTTACGGTGGTGCCGTAATTTTGACAAAATCTTCTGTTCGGAAAATCACCAAAATACGGCCGTGTTCTTGATAATACGGTAGCCGCGAAAATACGGTACCGTAAAATGCTTTACGGCACTGCCGTATTTTGGTAGGTTGCTCAGTTTTGCGTGAAATTTGTCATGTATCTTCTTATTGATGATGGTAACTGTTCCATGTATTTGATTTTGCCTAAAAAAGCCCAAAATAGTGACTCTTTGCATGAAAATTATGAAAAACCAAAATAGAATTAGACTTTGCAATATTTGATGAATTCAGCATAAAAACAAGTAAAAGATCTTCAATTTAGCATGAAAAGATACCTAGAATGATACAAAATATACTATATATTTTGGTGTCATCAAACACATAAGGCTCAAACTTTGCTTGTCCTCAAGCAAAAATCAAAATTTGATTAAAAGAATAACCTTTTCATGCTCAATAAATTTCTAAAATACAATCATCAATGAAAAATTCCATCAATTGTTTCACAAAACTTCAAGTAAACATATCATCTTTAGAACTTAACCCTTTAGTTCTACAATTCAATCAAATAAAACTTTGCAACTTGTATAATAAATAGAATTTTCAATCTCATAATTTCACCCAGTTTTCAATTCAAATCTATCATGCTTTTGTTTATAGGAATTAGGTTTCCAAGATCTCTTTTTTTTTTCTTTTTTATGCATTTTGTTTGTTTTTGTAAAGATGGCATGTACCCACATAGATACATACTTTTTTTATTTTTGACTTCAACTCTTTTCTTCGGTACCACTGTCAATTTTACACAGTGCCAAGTAGAGGAGTCTTATTCTTTTTATCTCTCATTATTTTTTACAGACTTCAACCCATGTCTTAGGTACCACTATCAATTTTATATAGTGCCAAGTAGGGGAGTCTCTCACTATTTTTATGGATCTTGGATTTCCTCTTCCCAACAAATAGTAAAATAAACCAAACATGAACTAGGTTGATCAATTGATATCAATTCAATAATCATACTCATATACTCATTTTATTCAAAAGAATAGTTTCACCTTTAGATCTTATTCCTCAAATAACGCATCTACCCAAAATTTCATGCATCAACCAATGTCAAATTTCAAAAATAGATATGCATTGAAGAAATAAATCTAACATGATAGGGTTTTTCTCTAATCACTAGTATAAATACTCACATCATCAAGGAAGATATTTTATCAATAAATCATGACATCATATAGTAGAAAGTGGATCATATGCTTTCATCAATCTTAACAACAAATTTGAATAATATCATCATCAAAACAGTGAGTTCCATATATCCATAAAATCATTTTTCAAGAGAAAACCAATGAGTAGTATAAATATAATAAAGTCAAAGATGCACTATAAGAAATAGTCATTAATAAGAGAGTGCAAGTGATACTCACAAAACTATATAGATCATGCTCAATCATTGTTAGGCCAATGCAGCTGGGTCCAAAGATGTGCCTTTTGAAAGTTTTCTGCAAAATTTAAGGTACATAAGGCTCACATAAGGCTCAGATCAAAAACAGTCTTAAAAATAATGATAAAAATAATTCTCTCAAGGGAGAATCAGAGATATCATCGAGGGTCTAGAAGAGTGCTGGTGGAACAGATGCTAGCTGAAAAGCTGCTAGCAATGATGGTGATGGTGCCGACATAAGGGTGAGTAATCTCTAATGGCCTGCTAGAGAATACAGTCCTGGAGGTGAGATCGTCGGGCTCTGGAAGATAATACTGCACATAAAAAATCAGAGTCAGTAATGAAAAGTCTACTGGATAAATAAATAATATCATGGAATAAGAGGCAGTAGAATAAGTAAGAATCTGCTGATGGAATAATCCAGTGTCGACGGCTGGAAACAATGATGTCAGAGGTAGATGCAGTGGTAGCTAGTGCTGGATGCGGATCTGGAGAAGAAGCTATAACAGGTAGAAAGCAAATCAAGGTAGTTTTTGAAATTTTTTATGAAAAGTAGTCATACCTAAGAATAAGATTTAATGATCCAAAAAGAAAACAGACAAAACCATGAAGTAGAATAAAACTTGATCTTTCCAGGCATGTGAAAAATAAAGGGTCAAAATCTACCATGAATTTAGGGTATCAGCAGAAAGAAGGCTACTTAGATTACAAAATGAAAAACTGCACAAAATCTAATCAGAATCAAAATGTTGCTATGTGTTCTAGGACAATCCATGAACTTTAAAATTCAGCAAAAATATCCAAATAATAGACAAAGATGAGTACTTCCATGTCGTGCCAAAGATTAAAATTTTTCTCAACCCAGTTTCTTAAAATCGCAGTGAGAAAACACCTACTCAATAGCTGGAAGCAGTTTACAAATACGGTACCGTAATATGCGTTACGGCAGTGCTGTAATTTGCAAAGAACTCTCAGGTAAGAAATAATCAGGAAATACGGTACCGTATTTTTCCTTACGGTACTGCCGTATTTTTCAAAAAATTTTTGAAAAGAAAACACTCAAGATTACGGCACGTAAATTAAAAAACGGTCAGAAAATACGGTACCGTAAAAGAAAATAGTACCGCTGTAAAATACTAAAAACTCTCGGAAAAGAAATCAGAGTAGATTACGGCAGTGCCGTATTTTGTGCAAAATTTGATTTTCCTGCAAAAATAAAAGCAAAATTAATTCTAAAAATAAATTAAAATAAAAGAAACTAAACTTAGATAACAGTGCTTGGGTTGCCTCCCAAGAAGCGCTAATTTTAGGTCCATAGCTTGACCAAAAATCAATATCATGGTGAAGCAGGTGAATCGGTTCCAAAATATAAAGCATATAATTTTCTGCATTTCCTTTTTCCAAACAGTTTATCCACAAATCCAGATATCCAGAATTTCACATAAATCATGATTAATGTGGCTTTCTCAAATTTGCAGAAATTAAAATTCTCAGATCCACTCAAAGTAATCTTTATGATCTTCCTATGCTTATCAAAAAGTAAAATCATAAGTCCTTTCTTCAAATTAATATTTTCAATGGCAATAACAAAAGGACCTAGATTAAAAGATTCAAGTATTGGATCATCAAAATAATGTCTATGTCTTTCATTAGATTCCTCAATAAAGCACAAATTTTCAAATAGATCAAAATTTTTAACAATAGCTTTGGGCAAAACATCAAGGTGAGATTCATTCAAATCCTTTTCAAGTTCCTCATGTTTGTCATCAAATAATCTATCAATATCAAAATTATCAACAAAATCAAGATGAGACTCTACAAAATCGATTTTCTCATGCTTCCCCACAAATAATTCATTATCAGAAGAGTCAAAATCAGAATCATATGAAAAAGAATTAATAGAATCAGAGCTGACCACAAGAGATTTATCATTAATTTAAAAAATATCACCAAAATCAAAGTGGGGCTCATCAATGTCTATAATTTTTGAACCTTCATCATGCACATCAGATTTAACCATAAACAAGATATTATCAAAATCAGAATTATCATCAAAAGAAGGTTCTTCAATTTCAATTTTCTCAATATTTTCCTCAAATAAATTAGCAGATGAATCAGTTCTACAATCATCAAAATTAGAGTGAGATTCAATAATATTCACATAAGACTCAATCTCAAAACAATCATGATCACAAGGGGATTTTTCTAGTTCAAGTTCCTCATAACCAAATTCAAATTGTGGTTCAGAAACATGATCAGAGCAATCATCATATAAAGAAGTTCGGTTTTCCCATATAGAATACAATCGATCTTGTTCTTGCCATGATAAATTTGGTTTTAAAAATGGGCAATCAGAGGAACAATGATCAGGATATCCACAAATAACGCAATATTCAGAAGAACAAGATTGCATATAAGAGTTAAATTGATCTATAAGAGAATTACCTTTTGGCATGTATACCTCACCTCTTTCAGTTGCCCAGGAGTTGTGATTAAATTACATGTTTACAAATCTATCAAGAACAGAAAGATAATCCAACACCAATCAATCAAATTTTTCATTCCTTTTTTTTTTCAGAATTTATAAAAAAAATAGGAAATCTAAAACACAAGTAAATTCACAAATTTTAGAAATTCTCAGTTCTGTCACAACTGTGAAAATCCAAAACCTGCAAAAAGAAAAAAAAAAGTTAAACCTAAAACAAAAAATACTTAGTCTAGCAATACTAACAACTATTTTGATATTAACAAAACTATGGTCCCCGGCAACGGCGCCAAAAACTTGATAGCCCGAATGTTGGTGTATATGCCCTAGGACCTAGTTTTGGTCCATCTTTGTACTACTTGACTCTGATATTCATATATCTTTCTGGCATTGTCATTATCATTGTTTGTCTACACCTGCGATTGTGTACTTACATGGTAATGTCCCTGGAGACAGATTGGATCTGTGCTCAAATGATTGTCCCCAGTCAATGCACCTGAGTGGATATGGGACAGCTCTGGTACTTGTGAGATTGGTATGTGGGCTGGTTAGGCACGTGGTGCTAACGCAGACACATGGGTATATAATTGGAGGATATACTGGACCGACCCGCTGTGAGGCTATGACTTGGTGTCATGAGTTATCCTCACAAGTGACAGGAGATGCATTGATCCCTTGACTTGAGGTCATTGACCATTCTATATGGTTAGGGACTTGCTTTGATACAACCTAACACCTCGCCGTAGTTAGGAGGTCATAACGGTTGTCATTGAGCATGTCACGACCCATATGAGAAGGTCAATGGACAAACAAAGGATTTGCCCCTTCCTAAGGGAAGTATGATATCCATGGAGCTCCTCTATGGTTCTATGACTGAAAGTGTATGGCCATACCCAGGTGAGAACCTGATTTAGTCATAGCCATGTGATTGGGTGAAAACAAGTGGTGACACACTTGTCCAATCGGATATCAGTTCGGCAAAGAGACTGTAATGCATCTGTGCCTTGTTGCAATGATGGGGATGTCGATGTCGATATCCATTCCGATGACTTGGGTAGCAGCGATGCATGGCTAGGTGCCACTCACTACTTGTGGTGACATCTGGTCAACACTACCAACGTCAGAGGGACCTACAGGGTCGCACACCTTGATACTCGAGTTCTCGTATTGATCGGGAAGCCTTATGATCGAGTTATTGGATAACTCGGATCTAATTAGGAGATTTCATGAGAGCCAATGGGCCTAATGAGATAGAAGAATGTTATTGGAGCCAAACTTCATTTTTGGCAGGTTGACCCGTATTTGACCATGGTTGGTCACATTTGGATTAGGGTTGCATTGGATTGGATCCAAATGCTTAATCAACCCATGTGATGAAGTTTGGGCTAGCTCATTATCCAATGAGGCCCAATAACAAGTTCTCATGAAGAGATGAGAGGCTAAAAGGGTATAATGGGGAGAAACATGAACCATTAAGTGCCTAGGGGCATAATGGGGTCATGTTGGCGCCTTTGTTTCATTATGGAAGTAAAGGGCGCCTCCCCTCTCTTCCATGGATGGAATGCATGCCTCTATGTCATGTCTTCGGCTGATATGGTACTTGGGTAATTATGGATAGGTTGAATGGAGTTTATGGTAAAGTCTTGGAGACTTTCCTTGTCTCAAACCTCCTCATCCTAGCCCTACACTTGTCATGATCCTAGCCCTTACCCTAACCGCCTCTTGCCCTATATATGTGACCCTAGCCGCCCCCTCTTACAAGTGTTCTTCCTTGGAGGCGTGAACACATCAAGAGGGCGAGAGTAAGGGGCATTGGCGCAACCATCTTCTTCCATCAAACCCTAGCCGCAAGCTTCTTCCCTTCTTCCTCCTTTGGCGCAAGAGAAGTAAAGGCTTGGCGGCATTCTTCAATTGGCGCTTCTACCTTGGAGGTGGCGCAAGCATTCGAGAAGAGAACTAAGGCTTGGATCTTCTTCCCGAGGCTAGCACCGGGTGTGGAAGAAGAGGACTTGAGGCATCTGTGTGTGTGAAACTGCAGAGGGCGCACGCTTGGGCGCCTATCACGACATCGACCTCATCTTGCTCTAAGGTATTTCCTAACTCATCGTGTCGACTCTCTTGCTTGCGATCTTCACTGGGTTTTTGGGACCGGCCTGTTTCGGGGATATTGCTTCCGCTGTACAATGTATGTTGTAATCTCTATTTCTGAAAATTATAAAATATCCCCGGGGTTTCCCAACAGTGGTATCAGAGGGACTTGCAAGACTCGAACGATGTTTTATGCTTTTCTTTCATGCTCACATGCCATATCTCTATTTTCGTAAATAGCATGATGCATGGCAAACGATTTTTCTAAAAGTAGAAAAATTAGGGTTTCTTGTTTCTATCATCCTCTCAATCTCTTTTGGATTTTTGGACTATTTTTCTTGTCTGATTTAAAGATCAAAGGCGCACGTAATTTTGTCAAGTAGGACGGGCATTGTGTCTTCGGACTGGCCAAGTCTCTTGATCTGATAAAATTGCCAGCTGAAAGGATCTCTGAAATCATCATGAAAAATAAATCGCAATTAACCAAAAGATTTGTGAGAAGAAGATGAGAAAAAGAGACTAGTTTTATGAAAAAGTAAAATTTCAGATTTTATGTTTTTCATGAGCATGTAGAATTGCATGAGTAAATACCTTGATTGTGCATAATGTTGTGATCATGAGTCAAGCCCCTTTTGCATCCCTGTGATGTATCCTTGTGCGGCCTGCCTGCCATCTTTTTCATTATCTTTGTAAAAATTAAGATGAGGATTAAGGGCTAGGCGCATCCTTCTTGGACCTTGATGCTCGCATCTTGCTTGATGGCGCAAGCATACAAGGTGGCGCATGCAAGTTGGTGCTTGGTTGCTTCGTGGCGCAAGAAAGCTTGGCCAAACCTCTTTTGGTTTGAGATCTAGCTATCTTGGCCCCTTGCATGGTGGCGCACCTTCCTTGGAGGAAGACCATGGCATTGGCCGAACATATGGGGAACTTTTAAAGTGTACCTCTAGGGTTTGAGAGCTAAACCATGAGAGAAGGACCTTGGAGCCAACCTTGAAGTTCAAGCTAGAGGTCGGCTAGGCTAGGTCTAGTTTTTGGGGCTTGAGTTCTAGGACAAGAGTTGAACCTCTTTCATGGCATGGGTTGGTTCGATGTCTTGGATAGGATATGATCACATCATTCTTTACTGCTTTTATTATTATCTGCAAAAGCATGCCTGTGATGTTTTATCATTATGTTATCACCATAGGATTGCATGCCTGTAATGATAGACATAAGATAAAACTGAGATGATGAGACCTTAAACAAAACCCTCAATTAAAATATGAAGACTAGTAGCCTTCTAACGCGTAGCCCTCACTAAGCTATCGATCATTGGAGTTGTGAATTGTTTCCCACCCTCGTGGGACACACCCACTTATCTTTAGAAAGTGCGTGGTGGCAATGGTTTCCCCAGTCCAGTTTTAACCTGGGCGTGCCTTCGCAAGGAAACTCATTGGCCCTGGGCATAACGGTTAGGAATGGACTTGACTAGAAGTTCACATGTGCTGGGCACATGGTGAAAGTCTAGAGGCATCGTTAAGAGGTAAGGGTTTCATGTTGTATCCAGCCCTCGCTGGACATGAAATGCCCAGACTGTCTCAACAAGGGGAGTTGCTTGGAGCAATCGGCCGGCGCGCCCACCTTAGGAAGCATGGGTCACTTTGTGCATCTCATCCCACCCTCGTGGGACGTGAAGCCCTGTGTGGAATGAGGATCTCATCTCACTAGGAAATCTTGGATTTCTCGATTGACTTTGTGGGTTGTCAATTCGATTAAAAATAGTGGGAGCCATGGTCATTTAAAACAAGTCCAGTTTAAATGACTCGAAGTAGTACTAATCTGCTGTTTCTTGGTTGTTGTAGAACAATGGCTATGAACAATAGTAGTTGGTCACTGCGATCTACCCTAGAAAGGGATAAGTTGGTTGTATCCAACTTACTGGATTGGTATATGAACTTGAGAATCGTGCTCAAGCTCGAAAGGAAGCTTCATGTCCTTGAGCATCCTTTTCCTGAGCCACTTCCATGCTCGGCCTCAGTGGCTGAGAGGGATGCTTATGATAAGCATCAGGTTGATACTTTGGAGGTTGCCAACCAACATGTCACCTGAATTTAGTGGGTGATAAGAATCAAAGAGTGCCTCTGAGATTATTTTTAATCTAATGCAGCTATTTGATGAATTGGTTGAGCTCAATCCTCCTAAAGTTGATATTCAGTGTGTTGAGCCAAAAGGCTTGACCAAGGAACTAGAATTAAAGATGGATATGATCAGGAATAATAGGTGTTATTCATGTGGAGGGCCACCTCACATGTTGAAGGACATCTTACAACTTCAGAATGAGGAGAAGAAAGGCAAGGCCTTGTCTTCATGCTCAGGTATTTATGTTACCGAAGTCAACCTTTCTACTCCTATGACATGGGTATTTGATACCACATGTGGAGCTCATATTTGTATAAATATGCAAAGGCTCAGAAAGGGTAGATCGGTAAGGCCTAGAGAGATTGACCTACGGATAGGTAACAGGGCACAAGTTGCTGCTGTTGCTGTAGGAGTTTCTCTCCCTGCCTTTAGGACTTCAGTTAAAGCTAGACAATTGCTATTATGTACCTTCCTTTACCAAAACATTGTATCCACTCCTTGCTTGGCAAAGAAAGGATTTAAGTTTGAAATAAAAGAGAACTTATGTTCATTTTCTTTTGCAAACATGTTTTAGAGGAAGGGTACTTTATGCAATGGTCCGCATGTCTTGACATGGATAGCTCTATTTGTAATATAAATAATAAAAGGACCAAACTGAGTGGTTCAGTTGGTACTTTCCTACGGCATTGTCGATTAGCCCATATAAACAAGAATCGCATTCGACAACTCCATGGGTTGTTAGATTCGAGTTCCTTGGAGGAACTTGATACATGTGAGACATGTTTATTAGGGAAAATGACAAAGGCAACCTTCACCAAGACTGGTGAGAGGGCAGGAGGTTTATTAGATCTCCTACATACTGATGTGTGTGGGCCTTTCAATAAACAAGCCAGAGGAGGGTACAACTACTTCATCGCGTTTACTGATGACTTCAGTAGATATGGTTATGTCTATCTGATGAGACATAAGTCTGAATCCTTTGAGAAATTTAAGGAGTTTAGACATAAAGTAGAGAACCAGTTTGGTAGATCCATTAAGGCTCTTCGATCAGATCGTGGTGGAGAGTACCTGAGCGGTGAGTTCTTTGACTATCTGAGAGAGTGTGGGATCATATCCCATCTCGCTCCTCCTGAAACACCTCAATGGAATGGTGTGTCTGAAAGGAGAAATCGAACCTTGTTGGACATAGTTCAATCTATGATGAGTCATGCAAACTCTACCTCCCTCATTCTCGGGACATGCACTTAAGATAGCTTCTCTAATACTGAATAATGTTCCATCTAAGAGTGTCTCAAAGATTCCATACGAGGTATGGAGTGGGAGACGCCCTAATCTCACTTTTATCAGGATCTGGGGATGTAAGGCTTATGTCAAACGTCAGGATAGAACCTAGATCTGATAAGTGTATGTTTGTGGGGTACCCGAAGGAGACTAAGGGTTACTACTTCTATGTTCCCACCGAGAACAAAGTTTTTTGTTGCTCGGGGTGCTGTCTTTCCCGAGAAAGAATTTCTCATGAAAGAAGTTAGTGGGAGGAAGTTTGACTTGGATGAGGACCAAGTGCAACCACAAGACAAAGAGACGGAATCTGAGCCACCTGCACCGGTTGCTGTACAACCTGAGGCTCAGACACAGGTCCCACGTAGGTTTGGGAGGATTCATCGTACACCTGAGAGGTATGGGTCGCTACTGACCTAACACGACGAGATCTTGATCATTAAGGATGAACCCAGAAACTATGATGAGGCGATCAGTAGACCAAACTCCGAGAGATGGCTTGACGCCATGCGATCCGAGATGGATTCCATGTCAGCTAACCAAATCTGGGATTTGGTTGAGCTGCCTGATGGGGTAAAACCCATAGGGTGTAGATGGGTCTTCAAGAGGAAGACAGACATGGATGGCAATATAGTTACCTATAAGGGTAGACTAGTGGCTAAAGGATTTAAACAAGTCCATGGGGTGGACTATGATAAAACCTTCTCGCCAGTTGCCATGATCGAATCCATTCGGATTCTTCTTGCTATAGCTGCATATCATGACTATGAGATATGGCAGATGGACATGGAAACAACGTTCCTTAATGGGAAGCTGACTAAGGATGTGTATATGACACAACCTGATGGCTTCATCCATCTTGCAGATGCTAGTAAGGTCTGCAGGCTAAAGAAATCCATTTATGGATTAGAGCAAGCATCTCGAAGTTGGAATCTTCAGTTTGATGAAGCTGTGAGAGATTATGGCTTTATCAAAAGTGAAGATGACGCCTGTGTATACAGAAAATTCAGTGGGAGCTTGGTAACTTTTCTGGTCGTGTATGTCGATGACATACTGCTCATCGAAAACGACATCCCTAGTCTTCAAGCTATGAAAACATGGTTAGGGAAGTGTTTCGAGATGAAGGACTTAGGGGAGGCCGCCTACATTCTGGGCATGAGGATCTACCGGGATAGATCCAAGAGCCTCTTGGCCCTTAGTCAGAGTACCCACATTGATAAGTGAAGAGTCCCCTTCAAGGGGGAGCAAAACCCTAAGGAGGCGCAAGTGACCTTGTGGGTTATGTTATAGCAGCGGAATAAGGGTTTCATAATGATCATCGCATGCAATATGATCAACTACAACAACATGAAAAATTCATACCGAAGCCATGTGTTGGATGGCGTCTTGAAAGAGAGAGCAAGAAAGATCTCCTCCAAAGGATGCGCACACAAGATGAGGATGCGCTCACTTCCTTGGTACTCCTTGTGCTAGCAAGGTTCCAAGAGATGTCGTTGATTGAAATCAAAGGGATGGATGAAGCTTTTCTTGCCTTTCCGAAAGAACTCTCCAAAACCGTGAGTCTCCTTCACCACGCAAGAGCGTTGTCGAATGAGAGAGGGAGAACGAATCAATGAGGCGTTAAGAGAGGCGTTCCACACACAAACGTGGGCGTTACTCTCAAATTAGTAAACCGCTTTCCAAATTTGGAAAGCCCTCAAAGCTTTGCGTTTAAGCGTTCACCAAGTGAACCAAACGCATACTCCCATATGAACCATGCGCTCACATGAGCCGGTTCAAAGCATTCGGTTCAATGACTAAACCAAGTTAGCCCAAGCATTGGTCCAGATAAAATCAAACCCTAAGATTCAAGATCTGACCGTTCATCTCTCGATGCTCCTGATCGCACCGATCTAGCATCAACTCTCTCGATCGAAGCTTACCGATCTCAAGCCCTAATCAATCATACATGATCAGACCAGATCTCACTTACAATCAGAGATTAAATCCCTTTAAACTGAACCAAAACAATTTAGTCCACACGATCTGACTTAAGTAAGCCATATCATCAAATTGTGCGACCCTGAGGGTTTCCTTTAAATGTTGGTAACGATAACTCACGTTATCACGATCAGTGAGGGGTATCTAGCAACACATCACTGTCTCCCGATATAAAGGAAAGAGTCTTCCAAGACTACACCCAAACCACAGCACAAGTGTGAATCAAACTCACAAGGCATACATGTTTCCTTTGCCACTGGATGTTCTTATTGGACAAGCATGTCAAGCCTGTAACTCCAATACAATGAGCATGATTAAATCAGATGAACACAGTCACCTGGGTATGGCCATACACTTTCTCAATCATCTCATCTAGGGGGGGGGCCCTTTTAGAACATCACACTCCTTAAACAAGAAGACGGCAATCCTATGTCTATCACTAGTGCCCTAACCTGATTCAAGCTCATCATTCAAGATAGTCTATAACCATTATATTTCAAATGATATTGAACTAACTCAAAACAATGACAATCATCATTTAGAAAACACAAGTGATCTCAAGTCAGAGGAAATGTGCCACTTGTTGCATTCAAGGATTATTCACATTGTGACAAACAATTGAATATCCTAGTAGGGTCTATCCAGTACATCCAATGTACCCATGAGTCTACATCTTATTCCATGCTCGAAGCATCCTATAAGATTAGAACACATATTAGTCTTAACCATATCAAGGCTGTCTCATGTTCACCAAGATACATCGACTAAGGACATATAGCATGTCAGCCTAGCTGATCAGCTTTGAGACATTATTCAGAAGTACACTTATTACAGCAGACAAGGTAACAAACTGAATAACAACCATGCCTTTATAAACATAAGAGTTTATTACATGATACTGATACAAACCCAAGGCCTCAAACATTAGGCTTAAGGGCATACCCCAACAATAAGGTCCTGGAGAGGTTCAACTTGGAGCAATCCAAGAAAGGATACCTTTCAGTGAGAGATGGCTTTACTCTCTCAAAGAGCCAGTGTCCTACAACACAGGCTGAGAGGGATAACATGAGTCGAATTCCCTATGCTTCGGCAGTGGGATCAATCATGTATGCAATGCTGTGTACTAGACCAGATGTGGCTTATGCTGTAAGCATAACCAACTGATACCAATCCAATCCAGGTCTGCAGCACTGGGTGGCTGTAAAGAATATCCTTGAGTATCCTGAAAAGGACTAAGGATTTATTCTAAATGGTCTACGGGGACTGGAAGAGCTCAGTGTGCAGGGTTTCACTGATGAGTCATTCCAGTCTGATCCTGACGACTTCAGATCGCAGACCAGCTATTTGTTTAAGAAGGTTGGAGGTGCTGTTGTTGGGGTATGCCCTTAAGGCTAATGTTTGAGGCCTTTGGGATTGTAATAGTATCATGTAATAAACTGTTGTGTTTATAAAGGCATGGTTATTATTCAGGTTGTTACCTTGTCTGCTGTAATAAGTGTACTTCTGAATAATGTCTCAAAGCTGTTCAGCTAGGCTGACAGTCTATATGTCCTTAGTCGAGATATCTTGGTGAACATGAGACAGTCTTGATATGATTGAGACTAATATGTGTGCTAATCTTATAGGATGCTTCGAGCATGGAATAAGATGTAGACTCATGGGTACATTGGATGTACTGGACAGACCCTACTGGGATATTCCATTGCTTGTCACAATGTGAATGATCCTTATAAGCAGCAAGTGGCACATGTCCTTTGACTTGAGATCACTTGTGTTTCTAAATGATGATTGTCATTGTTTTGAGGTAGTTCAATATCATTTGAAACATAATGATTATAGACTATCTTGGATGGTGAGCTTGAGTCAGGTTAGGGCTCTTGTGATAGATAAAGGATTGCCGTCTCCTTGTTCAAGGAGTGTGATGTTCTAAGGGGCCCCCCCGATATGAGATGATTGAGGAAGTGTATGGCCATACCCAGATGACTATGTTCATCTGATCTAATCATGCTCATCATATTGGAGTTACAAGCTTGACCCGCTTGTCCAATAAGAACATCCAGTGGCAAAGGACACATGTATGCCAAGTGAGTTGATTCACACTTGTGCTATGGTTTGGGTGGAGTCTTGGAAGACTCTTTCCTTTATATCGGGAGACAGTGATGTGTTGCTAGATACCCCTCACTGATCGTGATAACGTAAGTTATCGTTACCGACATTTAGAGGAAACCCTCAGGGTCGCACAATTTGATGATATGGCTTACTTAAGTCAGATCGTGTGGACTGAACTGTTTAGACTCAGTTTAAACGAGTTCAGACTCTGATTGTAAGTGAGATCTAGTCTGATCATGTTTGATTGATTGGGGCTTGAGATCGGTAAGCTTCGATCGAGAGTTTGGATGCTAGATCATAGAGATCAAGAGCATCAAGAGATGAATGGTTAGATCTTGAACCATTTGGTTCAAAGAGATCTAGACCATGGCTTGGGCTGGTTTAATGAACCGAATTGGGTTGAACCTAATTGACTTGAACCGGTTCACATGGGTGAACGTATGGTTCAAGGTGTAAAGGCTTGTTGGGCGGTTTTTCCTTCAAGTGAGCGCATGGCTTGAAAACCTTCCATTTATGGAAGTGTAACGCCATGACTTGATTGGAGAAGGCTTAACGCAAATCGGTTTTACTGAATTGTCATCTTCGTTGGACGAAAGAGGATTCTTGGAGACGGTAGCTCTCGGCCAAGCGCATCTCAACACACGACAAGGACATTGGGATCTCTTGCTAGCACAAGGAAGATCCTAAAGGGTAGCCACCCCTCATCTTGTGTGTGAACTTGAAGAGGAGACCTACTTTGATCTCTTGCTTCCAAGCCGCCACCCTCTTCATGGCTTTGGTATGAGTTCTCATAACTTCAAGTTGATCATATAGTTATCATATTCGATCTTGTTTAGAAACCCTTTTCGCCATGCTTGTTAGAATCGCAAGTTTAGGGTTTCTCCCCCCCTTTGAACTAGGGGTTCCTTCAATTGGTATCAGAGCTGGTTCTTGATATGATCTATATGATTGCTTCAAGTCCTTGTGATCCATACATGTTGCGCTTACTTTTACTTGATGTATGCTTTGTTTACATGTAATTGCGCTTGTATCATGCTTACATGAAGTTGCGCTTGTATCATGCTTACATCAATTTGCGCTTGTATCATGGTTAGATGAAGTATGCGCTCCCCCTTGAAGGGGACCCCCTTAAAGTTTGCGCTCCCCCTTGAAGGGGACCCCCTTAGATCTAAGGGTTATCAACTTGCAAGCATGTTGTTTGTTTGTTTGTTTGCGCATGTTCTAGAAGTTTTCCAAAACTTATATCTTGCGCGCATGATTAGATCTAAGGTGCCACTATATTAAATCCTTAGATGGGTTGATAGGGTTGAAAGCATCTTCTAGGTTAGATCCAACTAGTCTGATCAGACCATCTGACAGCCTAGATGGGTTGACCTGATAGCACCTGTGCGCAAGCACAAGGTGGCTATGGGTTGACTGCATCTAGGGCGTGTAGCGAGGTCTGGTTGAGACACTATTGAACACACATGAGTTAGGCCCGGGGTCACACCCGCTTGCCAAAACTCATGAGGGTGGTTCAGCCCTTGGCGCATGCATGGTTGACCATTAGGTCAACACGGGTCAGTTAGGACTCGGTGCATGCAAGGGCAAAGGATCTAACTAGATGGATGAGTGGATCCCCATCAATGGACCATTGTAAGGTTATAGGGCTCATAAGGAAATTAAAATTGATGCCATGGGGTATTTTCAAAAAAAAAAATTTTTATTTCCTGATTGGATCACATGTTGATTGAACCATATGCTTGTTTATTTAGTCTTATGTGGGTTGCCCTATTGTGTGCTGTGCTGGGGCCTGCGTGCCTGGTAATTTATAAGTTAAATTTATTGTGGTCTGCGAATCACTTTTTCATTAATTTATTGTATATTTGACCTGCGAGTCAAAGCTTGTCTAGATAGATCAAATTGTATTTGATTAGACAAGAGCACAAATGCACACATCCCAAAGGAGCATTCAGCTGGTGGCGCACCTGAGGTGCTCTTGGCGCTAGGGCCCTAGGTTGGACCAGATGAGATGCAAAAGAGCTCAAGTGAAGACTTAAGGAAAATTAAGGTCTTACTAGGGTTCATGGGCTTTTACCACATAAGATCATGCTTTCTATTTATTGTTTAAATAATTAGAATTGCATGTTTAAGTTTATCTTCTGCTATCACCATAGGACTTGCATGATAGTGAAGAAGATAAAAGACCGTTAAAATCCAACGCTAATATATCAAGCTCGTAAGCCTTCTGACGCGAAACCTCGCCGTTCTGACTATCGTTGGAGCCGTGTTGAACCCACTCAGTGGGCACGTCCATCTATCTTCAGACGGTGCTGGATTTCACCTGCGTGTTACAGAGTTGGGATTTATCCCCTCTCGTTGCTCAGCATAGCACGTGGTGGTCCAGGGAGTAGGTCAGGTCAGCTTGACCATGTAGGCTGCATATGTGGCGCATATGGTAGCACATGAAGGCAGCCATCTGTGGGATCAGAGACTGTGTTGTACCAACTCAGTTGGCACAGTCTGCTGGATTGCCCAGATGAAGGGGAATCGCACGGGTTGGCGATTGGCTGGGACAGCCTACCAGAAATTAGTGCTTGTCATCTCTGTGCATCTTATCTCGCCTGAGCGGGACGCGGAGACCAAGTATGAAATCTGGATCCCATCTCACTAAAAGAGTGTTACTCTTTCGGACTGTTTACTGGATTTTTCAGTCAGACAAAATAGTGAGAAAAGAATCTTTCTTAAGTCCTGGATTGATTCTGAACATTGATACTGACCTTGCTGTTCTTGCTTGTTGTAGATTCCTGCAGCAACGAACACCATGAGCTTCAATGTGCGATCCCTACTGGAAAGGGAGAAGTTTGCTGGGCCGAACTTCTCTGACTGGTTCGGACACCTTAAGATCGTTCTTAAGGCAGAGAGGAAACTGTATGTCCTCGAGACGGCGATACCGCCGCAGCCCGCTCCGAACGCCGCAAGGGCGGTTCGGGAAGCCTATGAAAAGCACGTCAATGATAGCATTGATGTCGCTTGCCTGATGCTAGCGTCTATGACGCCACCGCTGCAGCGTCAGCATGAGGATATGTCGGCTATAGAGATTATAGCGAACCTCAAGATGCTGTATGCTGCACAGGCGAGGACAGAACGCTATAATCTGACGAAGCTCTTCTTTCAGAGCAAACTGGCTGATGGGAGCCCAGTGGGAGCTCACGTGCTCAAGATGATTGGGCACAAGGAGGCTCTAGAGAAACTGGGGCATACCATCAACCAGGAGCTTGCTGTGGATATTATTCTGCAGTCTCTCCCGCCCTCTTTCGATGCGTTCATCATTAATTTTAATATGAACAAAATCGATTGTACGCCGGCAGAGCTGCTGAATATGCTCTTGACCACTGAGGAAACTCTGAAGGGAAAGCCTTCAACCTCTGTCTTAATGGTTCCTTCTAGGAACAAGAAGAAGGGGAAGAAGGGCAAGGCCCCTGTCAAGAATTACAGCAAGGCTCTGAAACAGAAGGTGAAGCGGTCGAAGGACAACAGGTGTTTCCACTGTGGCCAGCTGGGTCACTGGAAAAAGGACTGTAAAGCGCTCCAAGGAGATAAGAGGGGAAGCGTTGCTTCTGGCTCAGGTATATTCGTGACGGAAGTCATGGTTTCATCTTCTTCTATTTCATGGGTGTTGGACACTGCATGTGGAGTTCACATTTGTTCAAATGTACAGGAACTCAAGAGAAGAAGGCAGGTGGGACAGCATGAGGTAGACCTACGAGTCGGAAACGGGGCACGGGTTGCTGCTGTTGCTGTAGGAGACTATTTCATTACTTTACCATCTGGCATTGTATTAGAATTAAACAATTGTTATTTTGTACCCAGTATTACCAAGAATATTATCTCTATTCCTGCTCTTGTCAGGAAAGGATTTGCCTTTGAATGCAAGATTTCAAAGTGTATTTTGACTTATGATAATATTGTGTATGCAACTGGTTCAATTAACAATGGGTTATTCATGTTGGACATGGAATATTCTATACAAAACATTGATAATAAGAAAGCCAAGTATGCTGATGACAGCACCTTGCTTTGGCATAGTCGTTTAGGCCATATAAACGAGAAGCGCATTAAGCGGTTGCATGATCATGGACTGCTGGGATCATTCTCCTATGAGGAGATTGATACATGCAAAGCTTGTTTAATGGGTAAAATGACGAAGTCACCTTTTCCTAATAAAGGTCAAAGGGCTTCAGGTTTACTTGACCTTATACACAGTGATGTGTGTGGGCCGTTTAGTAAACATGCCAGAGGTGGCTATCAGTACTTCATTACCTTTACTGATGATTTCAGTAGGTATGGTTATGTCTATCTGATGAGACATAAGAGTGAATCTTTTGACAAGTTCAAAGAGTTCAAAAATGAAGTACAAAATCAGTTAGGCCGAAATATCAAGGCACTTCGTTCTGATCGAGGTGGAGAATACCTAAGTCATGCGTTTACTGACTATCTGAAGGAGTGTGGGATTATCTCACAGCTCACTCCACCAGGAACACCGCAGTGGAATGGTGTGTCCGAGAGGAGAAATAGAACGTTACTTGATATGGTTCATTCTATGATGAGTCAGGCCACTCTTCCATACTCCTTTTGGGGTTTTGCACTGGAGACAGCTGCAAAGGTACTAAACCGAGTGCCATCCAAGGCAGTTTCAAAGACGCCATATGAGTTATGGTATGGGAAACAGCCTAGCTTGACATTTATCAGGATCTGGGGTTGCGAGGCTTATGTCAAAAAGCTCGCCTCTGGGAAACTGGAGAGCAGATCTGATAAATGCATCTTTGTCGGTTACCCTAAGGAAACTAAGGGTTATTATTTCTACGATCCCAAAGAGAACAAGGTTTTTGTTGCTCGGACGGCCATATTTCTTGAGAAGGAATTTCTTCTGCAAGAGGCCAGTGGGAGAGAAATAAAACTGGATGAGAATCCAGAGGAAGGACAAAGTGCTCAAGCACAGTTGGATGAGCCTGAGCCGGTAGATCAGGTTATTGAACAACCTGAGGCTCAAATAACACGGGAACCGCGAAGATCGGGAAGGATCCGTCGACAGCCTGAGCGCTATGACGGAGTCTACATCATTGATAATGATGAACCCCTTACTTATGCGGATGCGGTCAGTGGACCGGAGTCAGCTAGATGGCTTGAAGCTATGCGAGCCGAGATGGACTCCATGTCAGATAACCAAGTCTGGGATTTGGTTGATCCGCCTCCGGGAGTAATCCCTATAGGCTGTAAATGGATCTTCAAGAAGAAGATTGACATGGATGGTAACGTGGTTACCTATAAAGGCAGGCTAGTTGCGAAAGGTTTCAAACAAATCTACGGGATAGATTATGATGAAACTTTCTCACCTGTAGCTATGTTTAAGTCTATTCGGATTCTTTTCGCGATAGCTGCATATTACGATTATGAGATCTGGCAGATGGATGTGAAGACAGCTTTCCTTAATGGAAATCTGGATGAGGATGTGTATATGACACAACCTGAAGGTTTCACTAATCCATCAGATCGTCATAAAATATGCAAGTTAAAGAAGTCCATTTATGGACTTAAGCAAGCATCTAGGAGCTGGAATATTCGTTTTGATGAATCAATCTCTGAGTTTGGTTTCATCAAGAACGAAGATGACCCGTGTGTGTATAAGAGGTTTAGTGGGAGCGTGATTACATTCCTAATCCTCTACGTCGATGACATCTTGATCATTGGAAATGATATTCCTGAACTGCATGCTGTTAAAGCGTGGTTAGGAAAATGTTTCCAGATGAAAGATCTAGGAGAAGCAGCCTATGTGTTAGGTGTGAAGATCTACCGAGATAGATCTAAGAGGCTTCTCGGGCTGTGCCAGAGTACTTACATCGATAAGGTCCTGGAGAGATTCCATTTAGAGAATTCTAAACGTGGATATCTTCCAGTCAGACATGGTCTGAATCTTTCGAAGAGTCAGTGTCCACAAACACAGACTGAGAAAGATGAAATGGACAATACGCCTTATGCTTCGGCTATTGGGTCCATTATGTATGCGATGTTATGTACTCGCCCAGACGTCGCTTACGGGTTAAGCGTGACCAGTCGATTCCAAAGTAATCCAGGTTTGGCGCACTGGATTGCAGTCAAGAACATCTTAAAATATCTGCGGAGGACCAAAGATATGTTCTTGATATATGGTGGTCAGGAAGAACTCAGTATAGAGGGATATACTGACGCTTCGTTCCAGTCGGACCAGGATGATTTCCGATCGTAGTCAGGCTATATTTTTAGCTTGAATGGTGGAGCAGTGGTGTGGAAGAGTTTCAAACAGTCAACTGTTGCTGATTCCACAACAGAAGCCGAGTATGTTGCAGCCTCGGAAGCATCCAAGGAGGCAGTCTGGATTCGTAAGTTCGTGAGAGAACTTGGTGTCGTTCCTTCGAGTGCAGATCCTTTGGTTATCTTCTGTGATAAGACTGGAGCAATAGCACAAGCAAAGGAACCACGGTCGCACCAGAAGTCCAAGCACATACAGAGACGGTTTCACTTGATCCGGGAGATCATTGATCGTGGCGAGATCAAGATTTGCAAGGTTCATACAGATGACAATCTGGCAGACCCGCTTACCAAGCCTCTGGCGCAGCAGAAGCATGAGAAGCACTGTAATAATATGGGTTTGAGATTTCTCAACCATTAGATTAAGTGCAAGTGGGAGATTGTTGGGGTATGCCCTTAAGGCTAATGTTTGAGGCCTTTGGGATTGTAATAGTATCATGTAATAAACTGTTGTGTTTATAAAGGCATGGTTATTATTCAGGTTGTTACCTTGTCTGCTGTAATAAGTGTACTTCTGAATAATGTCTCAAAGCTGTTCAGCTAGGCTGACAGTCTATATGTCCTTAGTCGAGATATCTTGGTGAACATGAGACAGTCTTGATATGATTGAGACTAATATGTGTGCTAATCTTATAGGATGCTTCGAGCATGGAATAAGATGTAGACTCATGGGTACATTGGATGTACTGGACAGACCCTACTGGGATATTCCATTGCTTGTCACAATGTGAATGATCCTTATAAGCAGCAAGTGGCACATGTCCTTTGACTTGAGATCACTTGTGTTTCTAAATGATGATTGTCATTGTTTTGAGGTAGTTCAATATCATTTGAAACATAATGATTATAGACTATCTTGGATGGTGAGCTTGAGTCAGGTTAGGGCTCTTGTGATAGATAAAGGATTGCCGTCTCCTTGTTCAAGGAGTGTGATGTTCTAAGGGGCCCCCCCGATATGAGATGATTGAGGAAGTGTATGGCCATACCCAGATGACTATGTTCATCTGATCTAATTATGCTCATCATATTGGAGTTACAAGCTTGACCCGCTTGTCCAATAAGAACATCCAGTGGCAAAGGACACATGTATGCCAAGTGAGTTGATTCACACTTGTGCTATGGTTTGGGTGGAGTCTTGGAAGACTCTTTCCTTTATATCGGGAGACAGTGATGTGTTGCTAGATACCCCTCACTGATCGTGATAACGTAAGTTATCGTTACCGACATTTAGAGGAAACCCTCAGGGTCGCACAATTTGATGATATGGCTTACTTAAGTCAGATCGTGTGGACTGAACTGTTTAGACTCAGTTTAAACGACTTCAGACTCTGATTGTAAGTGAGATCTAGTCTGATCATGTTTGATTGATTGGGGCTTGAGATCGGTAAGCTTCGATCGAGAGTTTGGATGCTAGATCATAGAGATCAAGAGCATCAAGAGATGAATGGTTAGATCTTGAACCATTTGGTTCAAAGAGATCTAGACCATGGCTTGGGCTGGTTTAATGAACCGAATTGGGTTGAACCTAATTGACTTGAACCGGTTCACATGGGTGAACGTATGGTTCAAGGTGTAAAGGCTTGTTGGGCGGTTTTTCCTTCAAGTGAGCGCATGGCTTGAAAACCTTCCATTTATGGAAGTGTAACGCCATGACTTGATTGGAGAAGGCTTAACGCAAATCGGTTTTACTGAATTGTCATCTTCGTTGGACGAAAGAGGATTCTTGGAGACGGTAGCTCTCGGCCAAGCGCATCTCAACACACGACAAGGACATTGGGATCTCTTGCTAGCACAAGGAAGATCCTAAAGGGTAGCCACCCCTCATCTTGTGTGTGAACTTGAAGAGGAGACCTACTTTGATCTCTTGCTTCCAAGCCGCCACCCTCTTCATGGCTTTGGTATGAGTTCTCATAACTTCAAGTTGATCATATAGTTATCATATTCGATCTTGTTTAGAAACCCTTTTCGCCATGCTTGTTAGAATCGCAAGTTTAGGGTTTCTCCCCCCCTTTGAACTAGGGGTTCCTTCAGCTGTATGCTGGAAGAGCTTCAAGCAATCCACCATAGCTAATTCTACAACCGAAGCTGAGTATGTGGTTGCTTCTGAGGCAGCCAATGAAGCCGTTTGGATCAGGAAGTTCTTTTCTGAACTTCAGGTGGTTCCAAGTGCAATGGATCCCATTGAGCTCTACTATGACAACAATGGGAACTGCACATACTAAGGAACCACGGTCTCATCAAAGGTCCAAACACATACTCAGGAGATTTCACCTGATCAGAGAGATCATTGACAGAGGTGATGTCAAGATTAGCAGAGTTGACACAGAGAGCAATCTAGCAGACCCACTGACCAAGGCTTTGGCGCAGTAGAAGCATGATGGTCGTACTAGAGATATGGGGTTGAGGTTGCTCAACCTCTAGGTCTTAGTGCAAGTGGGAGATTGTTGGTGTATATGCCCTAGGACCTAGTTTTGGTCCATCTTTGTACTACTTGACTCTGATATTCATATATCTTTCTAGCATTGTCGTTATCATTGTTTGTCTACACTTGCGATTGTGTACTTACATGATAATGTCCCTGGAGACAGATTGGATCTGTGCTCAAATGATTGTCCCCAGTCGATGTACCTGAGTGGATATGGGACAGCTCTGGTACATGTGAGACTGGTATGTGGGCTGGTTAGGCACGTGGTGCTAACGCAGACACATGGGTATATAATTGGAGGATATACTGGATCGACCCGCTGTGAGGCTATGACTTGGTATCTTGAGTTATCCTCACAAGTGACAGGAGATGCATTGATCCCTTGACTTGAGGTCATTGACCATTCTATATGGTTAGGGACTTGCTTTGATACAACCTAACACCTCACCGTAGTTGGGAGGTCATAACGGTTGTCATTGAGCATATCACGACCCATATGAGAAGGTCAATGGACAGACAAAGGATTTGCCCCTTCCTAAGGGAAGTATGATATCCATGGAGCTCCTCTATGGTTCTATGACTGAAAGTGTATGGCCATACCCAGGTGAGAACCTGATTTAGTCATAGCCATGTGATTGGGTGAAAACAAGTGGTGACACACTTGTCCAATCGGATATCAGTTCGGCAAAGAGACTGTAATGCATCTGTGCCTTGTTGCAATGATGGGGATGTCGATGTCGATATCCATTCCGATGACTTGGGTAGCAGTGATGCACTGCTAGGTGCCACTCACTGCTTGTGGTGACATTTGGTCAGCACTGCCAACGTCAGAGGGACCTACAGGGTCGCACACCTTGATACTCGAGTTCTCGTATTGATCGGGAAGCCTTATGATCGAGTTATTGGATAACTCGGATCTAATTAGGAGATTTCATCAGAGCCAATGGGCCTGATGAGATGGAAGAATGTTATTGGAGCCAAACTTCATTTTTGGCAGGTTGACCCGTATTTGACCATGGTTGGTCACATTTGGATTAGGGTTGCATTGGATTGGATCCAAATGCTTAATCAACCCATGTGATGAAGTTTGGGCTAGATCATTATCCAATGAGGCCCAATAACAAGTTCTCATGAAGAGATGAGAGGCTAAAAGGGTACAATGGGGAGAAACATGTACCATTAAGCGCCTAGGGGCATAATGGGGTCATGTTGGCGCCTTTGCTTCATTATGGAAGTAAAGGGCACCTCCCCTCTCTTCCTTGGATGGAATGCATGCCTCTATGGCATGTATTGGGCTGATATGGTACTTGGGCAATTATGGATAGGTTGAATGGAGTTTATGGTAAAGTCTTGGAGACTTTCCTTGTCTCAAACCTCCTCATCCTAGCCCTACACTTGTCATGATCCTAGCCCTTACCCTAACCGCCTCTTGCCCTATATATGTGACCCTAGCCGCCCCCTCTTACAAGTGTTCTTCCTTGGAGGCGTGAACACATCAAGAGAGCGAGAATAAGGGGCATTGGCGCAACCATCTTCTTCCATCAAACCCTAGCCGCAAGCTTCTTCCCTTCTTCCTCCTTTGGCTCAAGAGAAGTAAAGGCTTGGCGGCATTCTCCCTTCTCCTCTCTTCTTCATCAATTGGCGCTTCTACCTTGGAGGTGGCGCAAGCATTCAAGAAGAGAACTAAGGCTTGGATCTTCTTCCCGAGGCTAGCACCGGGCATGGAAGAAGAAGACTTGAGGCATCCGTGTGTGTGAAACTGCAGAGGGCGCACGCTTGGGCGCCTATCATGACATCGACCTCATCTTGCTCTAAGGTATTTCCTAACTCATCGTGTCGACTCTCTTGCTTGCGATCTTCACTGGGTTTTTGGGACCGGCCTGTTTCGGGGATATTGCTTCCGCTGTGCAATGTATGTTGTAATCTGTATTTCTGAAAATTGTAAAATATCCCCGGGGTTTCCCAACACCGAAAGGGAACACTACAAGTCTGGCACGCGTGTACCTTGGACTACTCCCCGGCAACGGCGCCAAAAACTTGATAGGCTTCCGCAAGTGCACGGAATTATCGAAGTAATAAAAATATCGATCCACAGAGACCTTATTGTTAATTACCGAATAATTGTTTTCTCACTAGCTAAGTAAACCAAATATGATGCAAATAAGTAATAGAAATAATGCTAAAGATAATCAGAGAGGTAAACATGAGACTAGGGTTTTATCCACCTTAATTTCAATGATTAGATATAATAAAAGGTCGTCAATCAAATCTTGTTAAGATAAAGACCTAATTTACTTGATAAAGGTATTGTCTCACTTTCATGCAGACAACCATGCAGAAAACCGATCCTCACTTTCGTGCAAGATCTATTTTCAATGTTGTAGATAAGTAAATCATCAATCAAAGATCACAAGGATCACTTTCGTGCATCCGGATTCTAATTTGATTGATAGTGTCAAGTGGAATCTCAAGGATCACTTTCGTGCATCCGAGATTCAACACAGGTTTGATGACACCAAAATATGTAGTATATTTTGTATCATTTTAGATACCTTTTCATGCTAAATTGAATATCATTTGCTTGTTTTTATGCTGAATTCATCAAATATTGCAAAGTCTACTCCTATTTTGGTTTTTCATGATTTTCCGGCAAAAAGGCACTATTTTGGCCGTTTTTAAGCAAAATCAAAGACATAGAAGAATTACCATCATCAAGAGAAAGTCACACAAGAAATTTCACGCAAAACGAAGCAACTCAGCAAAATACGGCAGTGCCGTAATCTATATTACGGTACCGTAATTTCATACAGTACCGTAAAATCAGAACACTGTCGTAATTTGGAGGATTCTCCAAACAAAATTTTTTTGTGATTTTACGGCACTGCCGTAAAGAATTAGACAGGCCGTATTTTGGAGCACTTCAGAATAGAGACTTTTGCTAATTTTACGGCACTGCCGTGAGCCATTTTACGGTGTCATATTTCCCAGACGATTCAGACCAGAGAACTCAGCCAATTTTATCGCATGACCATAAACTATTTTAGGGTACCGTATTTTGGGCAATTTTTGATCAGAAACTTGTGAAGAAATTACGGCACTACCGTAATGTATTTTACGGTACCGTAATTGCAGTCAAAAACGCGATTTTTTCTCTCCGAAACTTGTGAAGGCCATAACTTTGGATCCAGAACTCCAAATTGAGATCCGAAAGATCTTCTGGACTCGTCTTTAAGAGGCGAAGATACATGAAGTTAAAGTACCAATTTTTATCCAGTTTCGAGAGAGCAATCAACAGAGAGGAGGCTAGGGTTTGGCCTCACGCCGAGAGGCATAGAGGGCACCTAAGGCCTTGATTTTCATGCAAAAGCTTTTTCTGGAGGAGAGGAAGACACCACAGAAGTTTTAGAGCATTTGGAGTCGGATCGGAGGAGGAATCAACGAAACAGCGGTGACAACGCTGTTCATCGAAGCAAATTACGGCTGTAAAGGATTTTACAGCCGTGTTATAACGTTGTTTCTCCTTTCTTTTTGTTTTCTAATCACTCTAAGACTATGATTTATTGTATCTTATCCTCCATGCAAGCTTAATACTATTTTGGGACATGGGGTGTAATCCCCTTGATTCTTAATGATTAGATAATCTTCTTTCTCGTCATGATAATTTTGCCATGACAATTTTGCTCATGTGATATTTGTGCTTAGACTCTCTATAGATCCACGTTACTAATCATGTTTTTAGAGTTTTCGCTATTGACTAAAAGGTAATTGCTTGAGAACTTGGAACCCTAGAATTGCATGTTAGGATCCCTTCATTAGGTTAGATCTAATTTGATATGTTCTAGTAGATTAATTGCCATGATAGTAATATGAATCTATGGATCGAGTCTATTTATCAAACTTGGAGATCTTGCATGAAAGTGAGGATCGGAACGTTGGAGATCCATGAGTAAAACTAGTGTTGAGGCTCGGATGCACGAAAGTGATCCTTGAGATTCCACTAGAGATTATCAACCTAGAATTTGGATGCACGAAAGTGATCTTGAGTTCTTTGATTGATGATTTACTTATCTTTAGCATTGGGACAGATCTTGCGCGAGAGCGAGGATTGGTCCCTGCATGATTGTCTGCACGAAAGTGAGATAATCCCTTTATGAAGTAAATTAGGTCTTTATCGTAGCAAGATTTGATTGACGAACCTTTATTTATATCTTATCATTGAAATTAAGATGAATGAAACCCTCGTCCCATGTTTATCTCTCTTTTTATCTTACGCTCTTTCTATTTACTTTCATCATATTCGGTTCACTTAGCTAGCGAGAAAACAATTATTTGGTAATTAACAATAAGGTCTCTGTGGATCGATATTTTTATTACTTCGATAATTCCATGCACTTGCGGAATCCTATCAAGTTTTTGGCGCCGTTGCCGAGGACCTTAGTTTTGTTAATATCATAATAGTTGTTAGTATTGCTAGACTAAGTATTTTTATTTTAGATTTAACTTTGTTTTTTCTTTTTGCAGGTTTTGGATTTTCACAGTTGTGACAGAACTGTGATATCTGAAGATTTGTGAATCTACTTGTGTTTTGTGTTTTTTTTATTTATTTTGAAAAAAAAATATTCTCTGATTGCTTGGTGTTGGATTATCTTTTTGATAGATTTGAAGATATGTCTTTTTATCAAAATTCATGGGCTTCCGAAAGAAGTAAGGAAAACATGCAACAAGGTAAGCATAAAGATTATTCACAGATGACTCTTGGAGAAATATGGGAATTAAACTCTCATATTGTTTCATGTAATATTTGTAAGTCTTCTGATCATTATACTTCTGATTGCAAATTTAAATCTGCAAATCCTAATTCTTCCTGGTATCAAGATGATCATTATGATTCTAGTTGGGAAAATCAAACTTCTTCTTATGATGATTACTCAAATCATGTTTCTGTACCATACTATGAGGATACTACTGATGACTTGAATGAGACCATTAAACAACTCAATTCTAGGTTGGATGACATGATTGCACATGTTGAATTGCTAAAAACCCAGAAAGCACAACAAGCATGTTTATTTTAATTTGAAACTGAAAAGCTAAATTCTTCTTATTCTCCCACTAGATGTGATATTTGTGGATATTTAGATCATTGTACCTCTGATTGTCCATTTTTAAATCCCAATTTGTCATATAAAGAATCTTATGAAATGTATGATAGATGGAAAAATCGTCAATCCTTAACTGTTAATACTGAACTGCTAGAAACCCAGATTGCACAGCATGATTGCTTATTTGAGTTTGATACTAAAAAACTTAATTTAGAAAATTCCCCCTATGATCATGATTGTTTTGAGATTGAGCCTTATGTGGATGTTCATGAATCTCACTCTGCTGTTGATAATTTTGATATTGATTCATTTGATAATTTATTTGAGGAAAAAGTTGAGAAAATTGAAATTGAAAACCCTTCGTTTGATGATAATTCTGATTTTGATGAAAATTTATTTATGGTTGAATCTGATGAGTTTGATAAAGGGTTGAAAATTACATACATTAACGAGCCCCACTGTGATTTTGGTGATATTTGTTGGTTCCCCAAAGGGGACGAAAAAACCCTATGGTGGCGCAAACAAGAAAGGGGGCAGCGGATAAAGGGTTTTATAGGATCAATGAGCATGCATTATATGATCAACTTAACAAAACCGATTGTAAAGAAGTGATTCGATTCATACCATGGCCATTTCAAGATGGCGCCTTGGAAGTAAGAGAACAACGAAGATCTCCTCCAAATCGTCACACACAAGATGAAGATGCGCTTCTTCTTGTCGTCCCTTGTGCTAGCAAGGATCGTCCAAGGCGTCTTGATCGAATGCAAAGGGAAAGGAGAGCTTTTCTTCTTGGCGTTTTTCCTCTTGTCGCCTTAGACTTCCTCTACACGAGAATGCCACTCGAAGCCAACCAAAGGAGGCGTCAAAGGCGTGAAGAGGCAAGAGAGGGGCGACGTGAGATCATGGCCACGTTTGAGAAGTGCTATCCAAAAATAGCATCCCACTTCTCCACATGCGATCTTGGGTTTACCCCAATCGCAAATGCCACATCACCTTTGAACCATGCGCTCAACCATGAGCTGGTTCAAACCGATTTGGTCCACTAACCAAATAAACCAAGAAATAAGTCCAGATCAAAATAAACCCTAAGGCTCTTGATCTGACCGTCAATCTCTCAATGCTCCTGATCTGACTGATCTAGCATTCATTCTCTCAATCGAAGCTTACCGATCTCAAGCCCTAATCAATCAAACATGATCAGACCAGATCTCACTTACAATCAGAGATTAAATCCCTTTAAACTGAACCTGAATAATTCAGTCCACACGATCTGACTTAAGAAAGCCATATCATCAAATTGTGCGACCCTAAGGGTTTCCTTTAAATGTCGGTAACGATAACTTACGTTATCACGATCAGTGAGGGGTATCTAGCAACACATCACTGTCTCCCGATATAAAGGAAAGAGTCTTCCAAGACTACACCCAAAAACAGCACAAGTGTGAATCAATTCACAAAGCATACAAATTTCCTTTACCACTGGATGTTCTTATTGGACAAGCAAGTCAAGCTTGTAACTCCAATATGATGAGCATGATTAGATCAGATGAACATAGTCATCTGGGTATGGCCATACACTTTCTCAATCATCTCATCCAGGGGGCCCCTTTAGAATATCACACTCCAATTAAGAAGACGGCAATCCTATGTCTATCACTAGTGCCCTAACCTGACTCAAGCTCACCATCCAAGATAGTCTATAATCATTATATTTCAAGTGATATTGAACTATCTCAAAATAATGACAATCATCATTTAGAAAACACAAGTGATCTCAAGTCAGAGGAAATGTGCCACTTGTCGCATTCAAGGATTATTCACATTGTGACAAGCAATTGAATATCCAAGTAGGGTCTGTCCAGTACATCCAATGTACCCATGAGTCTACATCTTATTCCATGCTCGAAGCATCCTATAAGATTAGAACACATATTAGTCTTAACCATATCAAGGCTGTCTCATGTTCACCAAGATATCTCGACTAAGGACATAACTGCATGTCAGCCTAGCTGATCAGCTTTGAGACATTATTCAGAAGAACATATATTGCAGCAGACAATGTAGCTTACTGAATAACAACCATGCCTTTATAAACATAACAGTTTATTACATGATACTGTTACAATCCCAAGACCTCAAACATTAGTCTTAAGGGCATACCCCAACAATCTCCCACTTGCACTTAATCTAATGGTTGAGAAATCTCAAACCCATATTATTACAGTGCTTTTCATGCTTCTGCTGCGCCAGAGGCTTAGTAAGCGGGTCTGCCAGATTGTCATCTGTATGAACCTTGCAGACTTTGATCTCGCCACGATCTATGATCTCCCTGATCAAATGAAACCGTCTTCTGGTGCGACCGTGGTTCCTTTGCTTGTGCGATTGCTCCAGTGTTATCACAGAAGATAACCAAAGGATCTGCACTCGAAGGAACAACACCAAGTTCTCTCACGAACTTACGAATCCAGACTGCCTCCTTGGATGCTTCCGAGGCTGCAACATACTCGGCTTCTGTTGTGGAATCAGCAACGATTGACTGTTTGAAACTCTTCCACACCACTGCTCCTCCATTCAAGCTAAAAACATAGCCTGATTGCGATTGGAAATCATCCTGGTCAGACTGGAACGAAGCGTCAGTATATCCTTCAATACTGAGTTCTTCCTGACCACCATATATCAAGAACATATCTTTGGTTCTCCGAAGATATTTTAAGATGTTCTTGACTGCAATCCAGTGTGCCTGTCCTGGATTACTTTGGAACCGACTGGTCACGCTTAACCCGTAAGCGACGTCTGGGCGAGTACACAACATCGCATACATAATGGATCCAATAGCCGAAGCATAAGGCATATTGTCCATTTCATCTTTCTCAGTCTGTGTTTGTGGACACTGACTCTTCGAAAGATTCAGACCATGTCTGACTGGAAGATATCCTCTTTTAGAATTCTCTAAATGAAATCTCTCCAGGACTTTATCGATGTAAGTACTCTGGCACAGCCCGAGAAGCCTCTTAGATCTATCCCTGTAGATCTTCACACCTAATACATAGGCTGCTTCTCCTAAATCTTTCATCTGGAAACATTTCCTTAACCATGCCTTAACCTCATGCATTTCAGGAATGTCGTTTCCAATGATCAAGATATCATCGACGTAGAGGACTAGGAAAGTAATCACGCTCCCACTAAACCTCTTATATACACACGGGTCATCCTCGTTCTTGATGAAACCAAATTCAGTGACTGATTCATCAAAACGAATATTCCAGCTTCTTGATGCTTGCTTAAGTCCATAAATGGACTTCTTTAATTTGCATATCTTATGACGATCTGATGGATCAGTGAAACCCTCAGGTTGTGTCATGTACACATCCTCATCCAGATTTCCATTCAGGAAAGCTGTTTTCACATCCATTTGCCAGATCTCATAATCATAATATGCTGCTATCGCGAAAAGAATCCGAATAGACTTAAACATGGCTACAGGTGAGAAAGTTTCATCATAATCTATCCCGTAGATTTGTTTGAAACCTTTCGCAACTAGCCTGCCTTTATAGGTAACCACGTTACCATCCATGTCAATCTTCTTCTTGAAGATCCATTTACAGCCTATTGGGATAACTCCCGGAGGCGGATCAACCAAATCCCAAACTTGGTTATCTGACATGGAGTCCATCTCGGCGCGCATAGCTTCAAGCCATCTCGCCGACTCCGGTCCACTGACCGCATCCGCATAAGTGAGGGGTTCATCATTATCAATGATGTAGACTCCGTCATAGCGCTCAGGCTGACGACGGATCCTTCCCGATCTTCGTGGTTGCCGTGATGTCTGAGCCTCAGGTTGTTCAATAACCTGTTCTACCGGCTCAGGCTCATCCAACTCTGCTTGAGCACTTTGTCCTGCCTCTGGATTCTCATCCAGTTTTATTTCTCTCCCACTGGCCTCTTGCAGAAGAAACTCCTTCTCAAGAAATATGGCCGTCCGAGCAACAAAAACCTTGTTCTCTTTGGGATCGTAGAAATAATAACCCTTAGTTTCCTTAGGGTAACCGACAAAGATGTATTTGTCAGATCTGCTCTCTAGTTTCCCAGAGGCGAGCTTTTTGACATAAGCCTCGCAGCCCCAGATCCTGATAAACGTCAAGCTTGGCTGTTTCCCATACCATAATTCATATGGCGTCTTTGAAACGGCCTTGGATGGCACTCGGTTTAGTACTTTTGCAGCTGTTTCCAGTGCAAAACCCCAAAAGGAGTAAGGTAGATTAGCCTGACTCATCATAGAACGAACCATATCAAGTAACGTTCTATTTCTCCTCTCGGACACACCATTCCATTGCGGTGTTCCTGGTGGAGTGAGCTGTGAGATGATCCCACACTCCTTCAGATAGTCAGTAAATGCATGACTTAGGTATTCTCCACCTCGATCAGAACGAAGTGCCTTGATATTTCGGCCTAGCTGATTTTGTACTTCATTCTTGAACTCTTTGAACTTGTCAAAGGATTCACTCTTGTGTCTCATTAAAAAGACATACCCATATCTACTGAAATCATCAGTAAAGGTGATGAAGTACTGATAGCCACCTCTGGCATGTTTACTAAATGGCCCACACACATCACTGTGTATAAGGTCAAGTAAACCTGAAGCCCTTTGACCTTTGTGAAGAAAAGGTGACTTCGTCATTTTGCCCATCAAACAAGCTTTGCATGTATCAATCTCCTTATAGGCGAATGATCCCAGCAGTCCATAATCATGCAACCGCTTAATGCGTTTCTCGTTAATATGGCCTAAACGACTATGCCATAGCAAGGTGCTGTCATCAGCATTCTTGGCTTTCTTAATATCAATTTTCTGTATAGAACATTCCATGTCCAACATGTATAACCCATTGTTAATTGAACCAGTTGCATAAACAATATTATCATAAGATAAAACACACTTTGAAATATTGCATTCAAAGGAAAATCCCTTCCTGACAAGAGCAGGAATAGAGATAATATTTTTAGTAATACTGGGAACAAAGTAACAACTGTTTAGTTCTAATACAAGTCCAGATGGTAAAGAAATGAAATAGTCTCCTACAGCAACAGCAGCAACCCGTGCCCCGTTTCCAACGCGTAGGTCCACCTCATGCTGTCCCACCTGTCTTCTTCTCTTGAGTTCCTGTACATTTGAACAAATGTGAACTCCACATTCAGTGTCCAACACCCATGATATAGAAGAAGAAAACATGACCTCAGTCACGTAAATACCTGAGCCAGAAGCGAAGCTTCCCCTCTTATCTCCTTGGAGCGCTTTACAGTCCTTTTTCCAGTGACCCAGCTGGCCACAGTGGAAACACCTGTATTCCTTGGACCGCTTAACCTTCTGCTTCAGAGCCTTGCTGTAGCTCTTGACAGGGGTCTTGCCCTTCTTCCCCTTCTTCTTGTTCCTAGAAGGAACCATTAAGACAGAGGTCGAAGGCTTACCCTTCAGAGTCTCCTCAGTTGTCAAGAGCATATTCAGCAGCTCTGCCGGAGTACAATCGATTTTGTTCATATTAAAGTTAATAATGAACGCGTCGAATGAAGGCGGGAGAGACTGCAGAATAATGTCCACAGCAAGCTCCTGATTGATGGTATGCCCCAGTTTCTCTAGAGCCTCCTTGTGCCCAATCATCTTGAGCACGTGAGCTCCCACTGGGCTCCCTTCAGCCAGTTTGCTCTGAAAGAATAGCTTAGTCAAATTATAGCGTTCAGTCCTCGCCTGTGCAGCATACAACATCTTGAGGTTCGCTATAATCTCTATAGCCGACATATCCTCATGCTGACGCTGCAGCGGTGGCGTCATAGACGCTAGCATCAGGCAAGAGACATCAATGCTATCATTGACGTGCTTTTCATAGGCTTCCCGAACCGCCCTTGCGGCGTTCGGAGCGGGCTGAGGCGGTATCGCCGTCTCGAGGACATACAGTTTCCTCTCTGCCTTAAGAACAATCTTAAGGTGTCCAAACCAGTCAGAGAAGTTCGGCCCAGCAAACTTCTCCCTTTCCAGTAGGGATCGCACATTGAAGTTCATGGTGTTCGTTGCTGCAGGTATCTACAACAATGCAAGAACAGCAAGGTCAGTATCAATGTTAAGAATCAATCAGGACTTAAGAAAGATTCTTTTTCTCACTATTTTATCTGGCTGAAAAATCCAGCAAAACAGCCCGAAAGAGTAGAACTCTTTTAGTGAGATGGGATCCAGATTTCATACTTGGTCTCCGCGTCCCGCTCAGGCGAGATAAGATGCACAGAGAGTACAAGCACTAATCTCTGGTAGGCTGTCCCAGCCAATCGCCAACCCGTGCGATTCCCCTTCATCTGGGCAATCCAGCAGACTGTGCCAACTGAGTTGGTACAACATAATCTCTGACCCCACAGATGGCTGCCCCCATGTGCTTCCATATGCGCCACATATGTAGCCTACATGGTCAAGCTGACCCGACCTACTCCCTGGACCACCACGTGCTATGCTGAGCAACGAGAAGGGATAAATCCCCACTCTGTAACACGCAGGTGTAATCCTACACCGTCTGAAGATAGATGGACGTGCCCACTGAGTGGGTACAACACGGCTCCAACGATAGTCAGAATAGTGAGGTTTCGCGTCAGAAGGCTTACGAGCTTGAAATTTTAGCGTTGGATTTTAACTGTCTTTTATCTTCTTCACTATCATGCAATTCCTATGGTGATAGCAGAAGATAAACTAATCATGCAATTCTAATATTTAAGCAATAAAAGAAAGCATGGATCTTATGTGGTAAAAGCCCATAGCCTAAGTAAGACCTTAAGAAACTTAAGTCTTCACTTGCTTTTCTTCATGGGGCTTTCGCTGCTCATTTGGCCCAAACCAGGGCCCAAGCGCCATCTGCAGCTCAGGTGCGCCCACCAGGAAAATGCGCCTGTCCTAGGGTCGAACCCTAGACCTCCCACCTGGTCAAGCCACTGCTGCATGCGCCTCTGCCAAGTGTGCTTTGTGCTCTTGTCTAATTAAATTACAAATTTAACTATCTAGACAAGATTGACACGCAGGTCAATTACATTTTATAAATTAAAAGCAATGTGATGCGCAGATCACAATAATTAATTTACATATTAATACAGGCACACAGGCCCCAGCACAGCACAGATTTAACATGGGCAGCCCACATAAGAATAAATAGACAAACACATGGCATCAATCATCATGTGATCCAGTCATTAAAATAAAATTTTTCAAAAAACCCCATGGGCATCAATTTTATTTTGCTTATATGCCCTACAACCTTACAACGGTCCATTACTAGGGATCCACTCATCCAACCTAGTCAGATCCACTGCCCTTACATGCACCAAGTCCTAACTGACTTGAGTCGACCAAAAAGGTCAACCATGCATGCGCCAAGGGCTGAACGACCACAATGAGGTCTGGCAAGCGGGCGTGAGCCCGGGCCTAACTCATGTGCGTTCAGAGGTTGTCTCAATCAGACATCGCTACACGCCTGTGATGCAGTCGACCTATAGCCACCTTTAGCATGCGCCAAGGTGCTATCTGGTCGACCCATCTAGGCTGTCAGATGGTCTGATCAGACTGTCTGGATCTAACCTAGGGGATAACTTCAACCCTAATAACCCGTCTAAGGGTTTAATGCAGGCGCATCTTAGATCTACAATGAGTCGCGCAAGTGATATTTGTTTGAGAAAAACTACATCAAGCGCCAACATACATGCGCAAGAAAAACAAATACAAGTTTCGCTTATGACAACTAAACATGTATTTATGCATGTATTGAAGATCTAAGCATTTTCGCAAGCATGGATCACAAAATGGCTTAAGCAATCATACAAAAACATGCGTTAACCATGCTCTGATACCAATTGTTGGTTCCCCAAAGGGGACGAAAAAACCCTATGGTGGCGCAAACAAGAAAGGGGGCAGCGGATAAAGGGTTTTATAGGATCAATGAGCATGCATTATATGATCAACTTAACAAAACCGATTGTAAAGAAGTGATTCAATTCATACCATGGCCATTTCAAGATGGCGCCTTGGAAGTAAGAGAACAACGAAGATCTCCTCCAAATCGTCACACACAAGATGAAGATGCGCTTCTTCTTGTCGTCCCTTGTGCTAGCAAGGATCGTCCAAGGCGTCTTGATTGAATGCAAAGGGAAAGGAGAGCTTTTCTTCTTGGCGTTTTTCCTCTTGTCGCCTTAGACTTCCTCTACACGAGAATGCCACTCGAAGCCAACCAAAGGAGGCGTCAAAGGCGTGAAGAGGCAAGAGAGGGGCGACGTGAGATCATGGCCACGTTTGAGAAGTGCTATCCAAAAATAGCATCCCACTTCTCCACATGCGATCTTGGGTTTACCCCAATCGCAAATGCCACATCACCTTTGAACCATGCGCTCAACCATGAGCTGGTTCAAACCGATTTGGTCCACTAACCAAATAAACCAAGAAATAAGTCCAGATCAAAATAAACCCTAAGGCTCTTGATCTGACCGTCAATCTCTCAATGCTCCTGATCTGACTGATCTAGCATTCATTCTCTCAATCGAAGCTTACCGATCTCAAGCCCTAATCAATCAAACATGATCAGACCAGATCTCACTTACAATCAGAGATTAAATCCCTTTAAACTGAACCTGAATAATTCAGTCCACACGATCTGACTTAAGAAAGCCATATCATCAAATTGTGCGACCCTAAGGGTTTCCTTTAAATGTCGGTAACGATAACTTACGTTATCACGATCAGTGAGGGGTATCTAGCAACACATCACTGTCTCCCGATATAAAGGAAAGAGTCTTCCAAGACTACACCCAAAAACAGCACAAGTGTGAATCAATTCACAAAGCATACAAATTTCCTTTACCACTGGATGTTCTTATTGGACAAGCAAGTCAAGCTTGTAACTCCAATATGATGAGCATGATTAGATCAGATGAACATAGTCATCTGGGTATGGCCATACACTTTCTCAATCATCTCATCCAGGGGGCCCCTTTAGAACATCACACTCCAATTAAGGAGACGGCAATCCTATGTCTATCACTAGTGCCCTAACCTGACTCAAGCTCACCATCCAAGATAGTCTATAATCATTATATTTCAAGTGATATTGAACTATCTCAAAATAATGACAATCATCATTTAGAAAACACAAGTGATCTCAAGTCAGAGGAAATGTGCCACTTGTCGCATTCAAGGATTATTCACATTGTGACAAGCAATTGAATATCCAAGTAGGGTCTGTCCAGTACATCCAATGTACCCATGAGTCTACATCTTATTCCATGCTCGAAGCATCCTATAAGATTAGAACACATATTAGTCTTAACCATATCAAGGCTGTCTCATGTTCACCAAGATATCTCGACTAAGGACATAACTGCATGTCAGCCTAGCTGATCAGCTTTGAGACATTATTCAGAAGAACATATATTGCAGCAGACAATGTAGCTTACTGAATAACAACCATGCCTTTATAAACATAACAGTTTATTACATGATACTGTTACAATCCCAAGACCTCAAACATTAGTCTTAAGGGCATACCCCAACAATATTTTTGAAATTAATGATAAATCTCTTATGGTCAACTCTGATTCTATTAATTTTTTTTCATATGATTCTGATTTTGACTCTTCTGATGATGAATTATTTGTGGGGAAGCATGAGGAAATTAATTTTGAAGAGTCTCATCTTGATTTTGTTGATAATTTTGATATTGAAAAATTGTTTGATGATGAACATGAGGAAGTTGAAAAAGATTTGAATGTTACAAACACTGATGAAACTCACTCTAATGTTTTGCCCTTATCTTTTGTTGAATCTTTGATGAATTTGAAAAATTGATTTTTAATGAGGAGCCTAATGAAAGACATAAACATTATTATGATGATCCAATACTTGACTATTTTGATCAAAGTCCTTTTCTCATTGCCATTGAAAATATTAATTTGAAGAAAGGACTTATGATTTTACTTTTTGACAAACATAGGAAAATCATAAAGATTACCATGAGAGGATTTGAAACTTTTGATTTTGATTTCTACGTATTTGAGAAAGTCACTTTGATTTTGATTTATTTGCAATTCTGTATTTTTGAATTAGTGGCTAAAATTTTTGGACAACGGAAGAGGAAGAAATTGCATGCTTTATACTTTGGAACTGATTCACCTACTTCACCATGATATTGATTTTTGGTCAATCTATGGACCTAAAATTAGCGCTTCTTGGGAGGCAACCCAAGCACTTTCATCTTAGTTTAGTTTCTTTTATTTTAGTTTATTTTTAGAATTAATTTTTCTTTTTGCAGGGAAAATCAAATTTTGTGCAAAATACGGCACTGCCGTAATCTTTTTTACGCCCGTAATTTGCCTCTGAATTTCTCCCGAGAGTTTTCTAGATTTTACGGCGGTACCGTAAACAATTCCACGGTACCGTATTTCCTGATTATTTCTTAACCGAGAGTTCTTTGCAAATTACGGTACTACCGTAAGAAAGTTTACGGTACCGTATTTTAACACTGTAGTCTGCTTATTAAGTAGGTGTTTTCTCGCTGCGATTTTAAGAAACTGGGTTGCAAAAATTTTTGATCTTTGGCACGACATGGAAGTACTGATCTTTGTCTATTATTTGGATATTTTTGCAGAATTTAAAGTTCATGGATCATCCTAGAACACATAGCAACTTTTTGATTCTGATTAAATTTTGTGCAGTTTTGCAGTTTTGTAATCTGTGTAGCCTTCTTTCTACTAATGCCCTAAATTCATGATAGATTTCTGATCCTTTATTTTTCACATACCTGGAAAGATCAAGTTTTATTCTATTTCATGATTCTGTCTATCTTCTGTTTGGATCATTAAATCTTATTCTTAGGTATGGCTACTTTTCATAAAAAAATTTCAAAAACTGCTTGATTTGCTTTCTACCTGTTATAGCTTCTTCTCCAGATTTGCAGCACCTCTACCACCGCATCTGCCTCTGACATCACTGTTTCCAGCCGTCGACACTGGATTATACCTTCTGCAGATTCTTATTTCTTCTACTACCTCTTATTCCATGATATTATTTACTTATGTAGTAGACTCTTCATTACTGACTCTGTTTTTTTTTTATGTGCAGTATTATCTTCCATAGCCCGACGATCTCACCGCCAGGACTGTGATCTCTAGCAGGCCACTAGAGATTACTCACTCTACTGTCGGCACCATCACCACCATTTCTAGGAGCTTTTCAGCTAGCATCTGTTCCACCAGCACTCTTCTAGACCCTCGATGATATCTCTGATTCTTTCTTTGAGAAAATTATTTTTATCATTATTTTTGAGACTGTTTTTGATCTGAGCCTTATGTGAGCCTTATGTATCTTAAATTTTGTAGAAAATTTTCAAAAGGCACATCTTTGGACCCAGCTGCATTGGCCTGACAATGATTGAGCATGATCTATTTAGTTTTGTGAGTACCACTTACACTCTCTTATTAATGATTATTTCTTATAGTGCATCTTTGACTTTATCATATTTGTACTACTTATTGGTTTTCTCTTGAAAAATGATTTTATGAATATATGGAACTCATTGTTTTGATGATGATTTTATTCAAATTTGTTGATAAAACTGATGAAAGCATATGATCCACTTTCTACTACATGATGGCATGATTTATTGATAAAATTTTTATTGATAAAATGTCTTCCTTGATGATGTGAGTATTTATACTTGTGATTAGAGAAAAACCCTTTCATGTTAGATTTATTTCTTCAATGCATATCTATCTTTTGAAATTTGACATTGGTTGATGCATGAAATTTTGGGTAGATGTGTTATTTGAGGAATAAGATCTAAAAGTGAAACTACTCCTTTAAATAAAATGAGTATATGAGTATGAATTGTGAATTGATATCAATTGATCAACCTAGTAGATATTTAGTCTATTTTCCTATTTGTTGGGAAGGAAGAATCCAAGATCCATAAAAATAGTGAGAGACTCCCCTACTTGGCACTATGTAAAATTGATAGTGGTACCTAAGACATGGGTTGAAGTCTATGCATGAAAAATAATGAGAGATAAAAAGAATAAGACTCCTCTACTTGGCACTGTGTAAAATTGACAGTGGTACCGAAGAAAAGAGTTGAAGTCAAAAATAAAAAGTGTGTATCTATATGGGTGCATGCCATCTTTGCAAAAAAAAAGAGAAGAAAAAGGAAAAAATTATGTGTGGAAAAAGATCTTGGAAACCTAATTCCTGTAAACAAAAGCATAATAGATTTGAACTGAAAACTAGGTGAAATCATGAGATTAAAAAATTCTATTTATTATACAAGTTGCAAAGTTTTATTTAATTAAATTGTGAATCTAGAGGGTTGAGTTCTAAGGATGATATGTTTATTTGAAGTTTTGTAAATCAATCAATGAAATTTTTCATTGATGGGTTGTATTTTAGAAATTTATTGAGCATGAAAAGGTTATTCTTTTAATCAAACTTTGATTTCAAAATTTGATTTTTGCTTATGGACAAGCAAAGTTTGAGCCTTATGTATTTTGATGACACCAAAATATGTAGTATATTTTGTATCATTTTAGATACCTTTTCATGCTAAATTGAAGATCTTTTGCTTGTTTTTATGCTGAATTCATCAAATATTGCAAAGTCTACTCCTATTTTGGTTTTTCATGATTTTCAGGCAAAAAGGCACTATTTTGGGTGTTTTTAAGCAAAATCAAAGACATGGAAGAATTACCATCATCAAGAGAAGGTCACACAAGAATTTTCACGCAAATTGAGGCAAAGAACCAAAATACAGCAGTGCCGTAAGCCATTTTACGGTACCGTATTTCTGCAGCTACCGTATTATCAAGAACACGGCCGTATTTTGGTGATTTTCTGAACAGAAAGATTTTTGGATTTTACGGCACTGCCGTAAGAATTTACACGGCCGTATTTTCGAGCGCTTCTAACTAGAGAGTTCTCCAGATTTTACGGCACTACCGTAAGCGATTTCACGGGCCGTATTTTCCACTGGTTTATGAACAGAGAGTTCAGCCGATTTTACGGCACTGGCCGTAAACCATATTACGGTGCCGTAATTCCCAGACGACATCAGATCAGAAGCTTCAACCGACTTTACGGCACCGCCGTAACATATTACACCGCCGTAATATGTTTTTCCTTACTATGTACATATTATCAAAATCGATTTCAAAAAATTATTGTTTGAATGTTTTGTACTCCCTTGGCCTGCAGCACACTTCCTCTAGTATCCATGTCTCCTTCCATTGGATCAATTAATACTTTTTTGTTCCATAGCCGATGAATCTTTGTTTTATTGCTTTTCAAGAATTGCCTTTGCTTCTTAAACTTTATTAGTTGGAGTTTCCAAGGCTATTGGTTCTTTATATAGAGTGATGTCTTCTATGTTCACTATGGGATAAATTCCAAGTTTTGGAGGTAGATCCGGTGTGTATACATTGCTGTTGACTTTCTTGATGATTTTGAAGGACTCCATTCTATGTATGCATTGCTGTTAACTTTCTTGATGATTTTGAAGGACTCCATTCCCCTGGCTTATAGCATGTGGTTAGCTCCTTGTTGTGTTTCCTTCCAATTTCTAAAAATGACCAAATCACTCTATGTGAAGGTAATATTCCTTTTATGAACATTAGCATTAGTTTGATATGTCTTTGCTAACAAGATTTGAAAACTAATTTTTTTTTTGTATTTTAAATAGTAAAGGAAAACCCGAGATTTAAACTACAGAAAGCAATAAATGCTGAAATTAAATTGCTAGAATTAAACTTACAGAGAAGTCCTTGAGAATAGAAGGACTGTACTTCCCGATCTTCACCGGTCCAACTCTGATGGAAGGTGTAGGGTGGAGCTTACGAGCAATCACAGAAAGATCCATACAAGCCACGGATTTTAATACAAAATAAAGGATCAAGGGGGAGGTTAAGCCTCAAAAATTTCCTTGCTAACCCTAAGTTATCTAGAGAGAAAGGAGGGGAGAGGGGGGGGGGGGTGGGGGTGGGGGTGGGTGCGCCCCTCCTAGATCCACGCCAAGCGCAAGCTACAAGTTTAAACAACCAAGGATTAGTGTAGGGGAGAGTTCTTAAAACAAAGTGAAGAGATTAGGGGAAAGAACTTAGCCGAGAGTGTTAATGTTCCCATGTTGCCGAAAGTTGATGGATTCATCTTCAAAACTTGCTCCAAGCCGAGGATGAACTTCCTTGTGTTTGCGCACTTGAAGAGAGGAGTTAATGTTCCCATGTTGCCGAAAGTTGATTGATTCATCTTCAAAACTTGCTCCAAGCCAAGGATGAACTTCCTTGTGTTTGCGCACTTGAAGAGAGGAGGAAGCCTTCTTAGAGTTTTGGTGGAGAATATGGAAGAGGGGAAGAGTTCGGCCCTTGGAGAACACTACACTAAAATACACTAATGTTTACCTAGGAAGCTAATAGATGAGTTCTTATTTCATCAAAGCTGAGAATACATGCGAGAGAGGCTACACTTATAGGCAAGGGGGAGTGCTAGGGTAGGATGGTCAATTGCTCCCTTGCACACCATACAAAAATAGAGAGAATTTTGACAATTGAAAGACAAAGGGCTGGCGCAAATTGTCTTGAAAAGTTTCCTTCTTTGATGTGTTGGTGTGTATGCCCTCAGACATAGTTTTGGTCCATCTTTGTACTACTTGACTCTGATATTTATATATCTTTCTGGCATTATCGTTATCATTGTTTGTCTACATCTATGATTGTGTACTTACATGATAATGTCCCTGGAGACAGATTGGGTCTATGCTCAAATGATTGTCCCCAGTCAATGTACCTTAGTGGATATGGGACAGCTATGGTACTTGTGAGACTAGTATATGGGCTGGTTAGGCACGAGGTGCTATGCATACATATGGGTATATCTGTGGTGAAGGGGAAGAAGGGCAAGGCCCCTGTCAAGAACTACAGTAAGGCTCTGAAACAGAAGGTGAAGCGGTCGAAGGACAACAGGTGTTTCCACTGTGGCCAGCTGGGTCACTGGAAAAAGGACTGTAAAGCGCTCCAAGGAGATAAGAGGGGAAGCATCGCTTCTGGCTCAGGTATTTACGTGACGGAAGTCATGGTTTCATCTTCTTCTATATCATGGATGTTGGACACTGCATGTGGAGTTCACATTTGTTCAAATGTACAGGAACTCAAGAGAAGAAGGCAGGTGGGACAGCATGAGGTAGACCTACGCGTTGGAAACGGGGCACGGGTTGCTGCTGTTGCTGTAGGAGACTATTTCATTTCTTTACCATCTGGCATTGTATTGGAATTAAACAATTGTTATTTTGTACCGAGTATCACCAAAAATATTATCTCTATTCCTGCTCTTGTCAGGAAAGGATTTGCCTTTGAATGCAACATTTCAAAGTGTGTTTTATCTTATGATAATATTGTTTATGGAACTGGTTCAATTAACAATGGGTTATTCATGTTGGACATGGAATATTCTGTACATAACATTGATAATAAGAAAGCCAAGAATGCTGATGACAGCACCTTGCTATGGCATAGTCGTTTAGGCCATATTAACGAGAAGCGCATTAAGCGGTTGCATGATCATGGACTGCTGGGATCATTCTCCTATGAGGAGATTGATACATGCAAAGCTTGTTTAATGGGTAAAATGACGAAGTCACCTTTTCCTAATAAAGGTCAAAGGGCTTCAGGTTTACTTGACCTTATACACAGTGATGTGTGTGGGCCATTTAGTAAACATGCCAGAGGTGGCTATCAGTACTTCATTACCTTTACTGATGATTTCAGTAGGTATGGGTATGTCTATTTAATGAGACATAAAAGTGAAACTTTTGACAAGTTCAAAGAGTTCAAAAATGAAGTACAAAATCAGTTAGGCCGAAATATCAAGGCACTTCGTTCTGATCGAGGTGGTGAATACCTAAGTCATGCGTTTACTGACTATCTAAAGGAGTGTGGGATTATCTCACAGCTCACTCTGCCAGGAACACCGCAATGGAATGGTGTGTCCGAGAGGAGAAATAGAACGTTACTTGATATGGTTCGTTCTATGATGAGTCAGGCTACTCTACCTTACTCCTTTTGGGGTTTTGCACTGGAAACAGCTGCAAAGGTACTAAACCGAGTGCCATCCAAGGCAGTTTCAAAGACTCCATATGAGTTATGGTATGGGAAACAGCCGAGCTTGACATTTATTAAGATCTGGGGTTGCGATGCTTATGTCAAAAAGCTCGCCTCTGGGAAACTAGAGAGCAGATCTGAGAAATGCATCTTTGTCGGTTACCCTAAGGAAACTAAGGGTTATTATTTCTACGATCCCAAAGAGAACAAGATATTTGTTGCTCGGACGGCTATTTTTCTTGAGAAGGAATTTCTTCTGCAAGAGGCCAGTGGGAGAGAAATAAAGCTGGATGAGAATCCAGAAGAAGGACAAAGTAGCCAAGCACAGTTGGATGAGCCTGAGCCGGTAGATCAGGTTACTCAGCAACCTGAGGCTCAAATATCACGGGAACCACGAAGATCGGGAAGGATCCGTCGTCAGCCTGAACGCTATGACGGAGTCTACATCATTGATAATGATGAACCCCTTACTTATGCGGATGCGGTCAGTGGACCGGAGTCAGCTAGATGGCTTGATGCTATGCGAGCCGAGATGGACTCCATGTCAGATAACCAAGTCTGGGATTTGGTTAATCCGCCTCCGGGAGTAATCCCTATAGGCTGTAAATGGATCTTCAAGAAGAAGATTGACATGGTTGGTAACGTGGTTACCTATAAAGGCAGGCTAGTTGCGAAAGGTTTCAAACAAATCTACGGGATAGATTATGATGAAACTTTCTCACCTGTAGCCATGTTTAAGTCTATTCGGATTCTTTTTGCGATAGCTGCATATTACGATTATGAGATCTGGCAGATGGATGTGAAGACAGCTTTCCTTAATGGAAATCTGGACGAGGATGTGTATATGACACAACCTGAGGGTTTCACTAATCCATCAGATCGTCATAAAATATGCAAGTTAAAGAAGTCCATTTATGGACTTAAACAAGCATCTAGAAGCTGGAATATTCGTTTTGATGAATCAATCTCTGAGTTTGGTTTCATCAAGAACGAGGATGACCCGTGTGTATATAAGAGGTTTAGTGGGAGCGTGATTACTTTCCTAGTCCTCTACGTCGATGATATCTTAATCATTGGAAATGATATTCCTGAACTGCATGCTGTTAAAGCATGGTTAGGAAAATGTTTCCAGATGAAAGATCTAGGAGAAGCAGCCTATGTGTTAGGTGTGAAGATCTACCGGGATAGATCTAAGAGGCTTCTCGGGCTGTGCCAGAGTACTTACATCGATAAAGTCCTGGAGAGATTCCATTTAGAGAATTCTAAAAGAGGATATCTTCCAGTCAGACATGGTCTGAATCTTTCGAAGAGTTAGTGTCCACAAACACAGACTGAGAAAGATGAAATGGACAATACGCCTTATGCTTCGGCTATTGGGTCCATTATGTATGCGATGTTGTGTACTCGCCCAGACGTCGCTTACGGGTTAAGCGTGACCAGTCGGTTCCAAAGTAATCCAGGTATGGCGCACTGGATTGCGGTCAAGAACATTTTAAAATATCTGCGGAGGACCAAAGATATGTTCTTGATATATGGTGGTCAGGAAGAACTCAGTATTGAAGGATATACTGACGCTTCGTTCCAGTCGGACCAGGATGATTTTCGATCGCAATCAGGCTATGTTTTTGGCTTGAATGGTGGAGCAGTGGTGTGGAAAAGTTTCAAACAGTCAACTGTTGCTGATTCCACAACAGAAGCCAAGTATGTTGCGGCCTCGGAAGCATCCAAGGAGGCAGTGTGGATTCGTAAGTTCGTGAGAGAACTTGGTGTTGTTCCTTCGAGTGCAGATCCTTTGGTTATCTTCTGTGATAACACTGGAGCCATCGCACAAGCAAAGGAACCATGGTCGCACCAGAAGTCCAAGCACATACAGAGACGGTTTCACTTGATCCGGGAGATCATTGATCGAGGCGAGATCAAAATCTGCAAGGTTCATACAGATGACAATCTGGCAGACCCGCTTACCAAGCCTCTGGCGCAGCAGAAGCATGAGAAGCACTGTAATAATATGGGTTTGAGATTTCTCAACCATTAGATTAAGTGCAAGTGGGAGATTGTTGGGGTATGCCCTTAAGGCTAATGTTTGAGGCCTTGGGATTGTATAAGTATCATGTAATAAACTCTTAAGTTTATAAAGGCATGGTTGTTATTCAGATTGTTACCTTGTCTGCTGTAATAAGTGTACTTCTGATTAATGTCTCAAAGCTGTTCAGCTAGGCTGACATGCAGTAATGTCCTTAGTCGAGATATCTTGGTGAACTTGAGACAGCCCTGATATGATTGAGACTAATATGAGTTCTAATTGTTGGGGTATGCCCTTAAGGCTAATGTTTGAGGCCTTGGGATTGTATAAGTATTATGTAATAAACTCTTATGTTTATAAAGGCATGGTTATTATTCAGGTTGCTACCTTGTCTGCTGTAATAAGTGTACTTCTGAATAATGTCTCAAAGCTGCTCAGCTAGGCTGACATGCATATGTCCTTAGTCGAGATATCTTGGTGAACATGAGACAGCCTTGATATGATTGAGACTAATATGTGTTCTAATCTTATAGGATGCTTCGAGCATGGAATAAGATGTAGACTCATGGGTACATTGGATGTACTGGGCAGACCCTACTAGGATATTCAATTGCTTGTCACAATGTGAATGATCCTTGTAAGCACCAAGTGGCACATGTCCTCCGACTTGAGATCACTTGTGTTTCTAAATGATGATTGTCATTGTCTTGAGGTAGTTCAATATCATTTGAAACATAATGATTATAGACTATCTTGGATGGTGAGCTTGAATCAGGTTAGGGCACTAGTGATAGACTTAGGATTGCCGTCTCCTTGTTTAAGGAGTGTGATGTTCTAAAGGGGCCCCCCTATATGAGATGATTGAGATAGTGTATGGCCATACCCAGATGACTATGTTCATCTGATCTAATCATGCTCATCGTATTGGAGTTACAAGCTTGACCCGCTTGTCCAATAAGAACATCCAGTGGCAAAGGACACATGTATGCCTAGTGAAGTTGATTCACACTTGTGCTGTGGTTTGGGTGAAGTCTTGGAAGACTCTTTCCTTTATATCGGGAGACAGTGATGTGTTGCTAGATACCCCTCACTGATCGTGATAACGAAAGTTATCGTTACCGACATTTAAAGGAAACCCTCAGGGTCGCACAATTTGATGATATGGCTTACTTAAGTCAGATCGTGTGGACTGAATTGTTTGGGTTCAGTTTAAAGGGATAGAGGCTCTGATTGTAAGTGAGATCTGGTCTGATCATGTTTGATTGATTGGGACTTGAGATCGGTAAGCTTCGATCGAGAGTATTGATGCTAGATCGGTGAGATCAAGAGTATCACGAGATCAACGGTTAGATATTGAACCATTGGTTCAATGAGATCTAGACCATGGCTTGGGCTGGTTTAATTTGGTTCTTGAACCAAATTGAAATGGATTGAAGTGGCTTGAACCGGTTCACAAGGGTGAACGCTTGGTTCAAGGGGTTAGGCGTTTTGGTTCGGTAATGGGCGCATAGCTTCATCTCTTCCATTTATGGAAAGTATTGAAGGCGACTTCACCTTAACGCCAAAGCGTTTTGAACGCTCGACTTCACTCCTCTCTTCTCAACGTTCATCCTTGGAGGTGAGGGAATTCGGACAAGAAGAGGAGGAAGGTTGCTCTCGCCAAGCTTGATCTCCAAATCTCCTTCACGCGACAAGGGATACTTTGGAGCCTTGCTAGCACAAGGGACGTTCAAGGTGTAGGCCTTCTTCTTCTTGTGTGCGATTCCTTTGGAGAAGTTCTCTTTGAACTTTGCTTCCAAGCCGACATCCGATCTATGGCATTGGTATGATCACATTCTTGATCTAATGAAATATTATAGTTGATCATATGAGCACATAAGCGATTGAATTCTTGAAACCCTAGCAAAATGAATGCGCCCCCTTGTTTAGGGTTTTCGGCCCCCCCTCTTGAAAGGGGTTTTATCCGCTTGCGCTCCCCCTTGAAGGGGACCCTTCAATTGGTATCAGAGGTAGGATCTTATATGATTCATATGATTGCTATGTATGTTTTGTGATCCATATATGTTTGATGCTTAGATCTATGTTTTCTCTTCATGCGATTATACTAGTGGATAGTATGTTCATGTTGCGCATGTATGAGAGTTATGTTGTGTTGGCGCTAGTTGAATGGCGCATGTATGATGATTGCGCTTCTTTCATGTTGTTGTAGTTGTTTTTCTTAAAAACCCTAAATGACATGCGCGCCTTGCATATTAGATCTAAGCCGCACCTACAATAAACCCTTAGATGGGTTGATGGGGTTGAAGTCACATCTAGATTAGATCCAATAGTCTGATCAGACCATCTGACAGCCTAGATGGATCGACCAGATGGAACCTGTGCGCAAGCATGTGGTGGCCATAGGTCGATCGCACCTTAGGCGTGTAGCGAGGTCTGGTTGAGACAACCAGTGAACACACATGAGCTAGGCCCGGGGTCACACCCGCTTGCCAGAACTCATGAGGGTTGTTCAGCCCTTGGCGCATGCATGGTTGACCATTAGGTCAACACGGGTCAGTTAGGACTCGGTGCATGCAAGGGCAGAGGATCTGATTAGATGGATGAGTGGATCCCTATCAATGTACCATTGTAAGGTTGTAGGGGCACATAAGGAAATTAAAATTGATGCCATGGGGTTTTCAAAAAATTTAATTTCATGATTGGATCACATGTTGATTGATGCCATGATGTTTGTTTATTTAATCTTATGTGGGTTGCCCTAATGTGTGCTGTGCTGGGGCCTGCGTGCCTGGAATTAAACTTGTAAATTAATTTGTGATCTGCGAATCACATTTGTACTTAATTTATAATGTATAATTGACCTGCGAGTCAAACTTGTCTAGATAGATCAAATTGTATTTGATTAGACAAGAGCACAAAGGCACACATCCAAGAGGGGCTTTCAGCTGGTGGCGCACCTGAGGTGCTCTTGGCGCTAGGGCCCTGGGTTGGACCAGATGAGATACAAAAGTCCCAAGAAGAGCAAGTGAAGACTTAAGTTTCTTAAGGTCTTACTTAGGCTTTGGGCTTTTACCACATAAGATGCATGCTTTCTTTTTATTGCTTATATAATTAGAACTGCATGAGTTTATCTTCTGCTATCACCATAGGACTTGCATGATAGTGAAGAAGATAAAAGACCGTTAAAATCCAAACGCTAACATATCAAGCTCGTAAGCCTTCTGACGCGAAACCTCACTGTTCTGATTATCGTTGGAGCCGTGTTGTACCCACTCAGTGGGCACGTCCATCTATCTTCAGACGGTGCTGGATTTCACCTGCGTGTTACAGAGAAGGGATTTATCGCTTCTCGTTGCTCAGCATAGCACGTGGTGGTCCAGGGAGTAGGTCGGGTCAGCTTGACCATGTAGACTACATATGTGGCGCATATGGTAGCACATGGAGGCAGCCATCTGAGGGATCAGAGACTGTGTTGTACCAACTCAGTTGGCACAGTCTGCTGGATTGCCCAGGTGAAGGGGAATCGCACGGGTTGGCGATTGGCTGGGACAGCCTACCAGAAATTAGTGCTTGTCATCTCTGTGCATCTTATCTCGCCTGAGCGGGACGCGGAGACCAAGTATGAAATCTGGATCCCATCTCACTAAAAGAGTGTTACTCTTTCGGACTGTTTTACTGGATTTTACAGTCAGCTAAAATAGTGAGAAAAGGAATCATTCTTAAGTCCTGATTGATTCTTAACATTGATACTGACCTTGCTGTTCTTGCATTGTTGTAGATTCCTGCAGCAACGAACACCATGAGCTTCAATGTGCGATCCCTACTGGAAAGGGAGAAGTTTGCTGGGCCGAACTTCTCTGACTGGTTCGGACACCTTAAGATCGTTCTTAAGGCAGAGAGGAAACTGTATGTCCTCGAGACGGCGATACCGCCGCAGCCCGCTCTGAACGCCGCAAGGGCGGTTCGGGATGCCTATGAAAAGCACGTCAATGATAGCATTGATGTCGCTTGCCTGATGCTAGCGTCTATGATGCCACCGCTGCAGCGTCAGCATGAGGATATGTCGGCTATAGAAATTATAGCGAACCTCAAGATGCTATATGCTGCACAGGCGAGGACAGAACGCTATAATCTGACGAAGCTCTTCTTTTAGAGCAAACTGGCTGAAGGGAGCCCAGTGGGAGCTCACGTGCTCAAGATGATTGGGCACAAGGAGGCTCTGGAGAAACTGGGGCATACCATCAACCAGGAGCTTGCTGTAGACATAATTCTACAGTCTCTTCCGCCTTCTTTCGATGCGTTCATCATTAACTTTAATATGAACAAAATCGATTGTACTCCGGCAGAGCTGTTGAATATGCTCTTGACTACTGAGGAAACTCTGAAGGGCAAGCCTTCAACCTCTGTCTTAATGGTTCCTTCTAGGAACAAGAAGAAGGGGAAGAAGGGCAAGGCCCCTGTCAAGAACTACAGTAAGGCACTGAAACAGAAGGTGAAGCGGTCGAAGGACAACAGGTGTTTCCACTATGGCCAGCTGGGTCACTGGAAAAAGGACTGTAAAGCGCTCCAAGGAGATAAGAGGGGAAGCATCGCTTCTGGCTCAGGTATTTACGTGACGGAAGTCATGGTTTCATCTTCTTCTATTTCATGGGTGTTGGACACTGCATGTGGAGTTCACATTTGTTCAAATGTACAGGAACTCAAGAGAAGAAGGCAGGTGGGACAGCATGAGGTAGACCTACGCGTTGGAAACGGGGCACGGGTTGCTGCTGTTGCTGTAGGAGACTATTTCATTTCTTTACCATCTGGCATTGTATTGGAATTAAACAATTGTTATTTTGTACCCAGTATTACCAAGAATATTATCTCTATTCCTGCTCTTGTCAGGAAAGGATTTGCCTTTGAATGCAATATTTCAAAGTGTGTTTTATCTTGTGATAATATTGTGTATGCAACTGGTTCAATTAACAATGGGTTGTTCATGTTGGACATGGAAAATTCTATACAAAACATTGATAATAAGAAAGCCAAGTATGCTGATGACAGCACCTTGCTATGGCATAGTCGTTTAGGCCATATTAACGAGAAGCGCATTAAGCGGTTGCATGATCATGGACTGCTGGGATCATTCTCCTACAAGGAGATTGATACATGCAAAGCTTGTTTGATGGGTAAAATGACGAAGTCACCTTTTCCTAACAAAGGTCAAAGGGCTTCAGGTTTACTTGACCTCATACACAGTGATGTGTGTGGGCCATTTAGTAAACATGCCAGAGGTGGCTATCAGTACTTCATTACCTTTACTGATGATTTCAGTAGGTATGGGTATGTCTATTTGATGAGACATAAGAGTGAATCTTTTGACAAGTTCAAAGAGTTCAAGAATGAAGTACAGAATCAACTAGGCCGAAATATCAAGGCATTTCGCTCAGATCGAGGTGGAGAATACTTGAGTCATGCGTTTACTGACTATCTAAAGGAGTGTGGGATTATCTCACAGCTCACTCCACCAGGAACACCGCAATGGAATGGTGTGTCCGAGAGGAGAAATAGAACGTTACTTGATATGGTTCGTTCTATGATGAGTCAGGCTACTCTTCCATACTCCTTTTGGGGTTTTGCACTGGAAACAGCTGCAAAGGTACTAAACCGAGTGCCATCCAAGGCAGTTTCAAAGACGCCATATGAGTTATGGTATGGGAAACAGCCGAGCTTGACATTTATCAGGATCTGGGGTTGCGAGGCTTATGTCAAAAAGCTCGCCTCTAGGAAACTGGAGAGCAGATCTGAGAAATGTATCTTTGTCGGTTACCCTAAGGAAACTAAGGGTTATTATTTCTACGATCCCAAGGAGAACAAAGTATTTGTTGCTCGGACGGCCATATTTCTTGAGAAGGAATTTCTTCTGCAAGAGGCCAGTGGGAGAGAAATAAAGCTGGATGAGATTCCAGAGGAAGGACAAAGTAGTCAAGCACAGTTGGATGTGCCTGAGCCGGTAGATCAGGTTATTGAACAACCTGAGGCTCAAATAACACGGGAACCGCGAAGATCGGGAAGGATCCGTCGTCAGCCTGAGCGCTATGACGGAGTCTACATCATTGATAATGATGAACCCCTTACTTATGCGGATGCGGTCAGTGGACCGGAGTCAGCTAGATGGCTTGATGCTATGCGAGCCGAGATGGACTCCATGTCAGATAACCAAGTCTGGGATTTGGTTGATCCGCCTCCGGGAGTAATCCCTATAGGCTGTAAATGGATCTTCAAGAAGAAGATTGACATGGATGGTAACGTTGTTACCTATAAAGGCAGGCTAGTTGCGAAAGGTTTCAAACAAATCTACGGGTTAGATTATGATGAAACTTTCTCTCCTGTAGCCATGTTTAAGTCTATTCGAATTCTTTTCGCGATAGCAGCATATTATGATTATGAGATCTGGCAGATGGATGTGAAGACAGCTTTCCTTAATGGAAATCTGGATGAGGATGTGTATATGACACAACCTGAAGGTTTCACTAATCCATCAGATCGTCATAAAATATGCAAGTTAAAGAAGTCCATTTATGGACTTAAGCAAGCATCAAGAAGCTGCAATATTCGTTTTGATGAATCAATCTCTGAGTTTGGCTTCATCAAGAACGAAGATGACCCGTGCGTATATAAGAGGTTTAGTGGGAGCGTAATTACATTCCTAATCCTCTACGTCGATGATATCTTGATCATTGGAAATGATATTCCTGAAATGCATGCTGTTAAAGCATGGTTAAGGAAATGTTTCCAGATGAAAGATCTAGGAGAAGCAGCCTATGTATTAGGTGTGAAGATCTACAGAGATAGATCTAAGAGGCTTCTCGGGCTGTGCCAGAGTACTTACATCGATAAAGTCCTGGAGAGATTTCATTTAGAGAATTCTAAACGAGGATATCTTCCAGTCAGACATGGTCTGAATCTTTCGAAGAGTCAGTGTCCACAAACACAGATTGAGAAAGATGAAATGGACAATACGCCTTATGCTTCGGCTATTGGGTCCATTATGTATGCGATGTTGTGTACTCGCCCAGACGTCGCTTACGGGTTAAGCGTGACCAGTCGATTCCAAAGTAATCCAGGTATGGCGCACTGGATTGCAGTCAAGAACATTTTAAAATATCTGCGGAGGACCAAAGATATGTTCTTGATATATGGTGGTCAGGAAGAACTCAGTATAGAAGGATATACTGACGCTTCGTTCCAGTCAGACCAGGATGATTTCCGATCGCAATCAGGCTATGTTTTTAGCTTGAATGGTGGAGCAGTGGTGTGGAAGAGTTTCAAACAGTCAACTGTTGCTGATTCCACAACAGAAGCCGAGTATGTTGCAGCCTCGGAAGCATCCAAGGAGGCAGTGTGGATTCGTAAGTTCGTGAGAGAACTTGGTGTTGTTCCTTCGAGTGCAGATCCTTTGGTTATCTTCTGTGATAACACTGGATCAATCGCACAAGCAAAGGAACCACGGTCGCACCAGAAGTCCAAGCACATACAGAGGCGGTTTCACTTGATCCGGGAGATCATTGATCGTGGCGAGATCAAAATATGCAAGGTTCATACAGATGACAATCTGGCAGACCCGCTTACCAAGCCTCTGGCGCAGCAGAAGCATGAGAAGCACTGTAATAATATGGGTTTGAGATTTCTCAACCATTAGATTAAGTGCAAGTGGGAGATTGTTCGGGTATGCCCTTAAGGCTAATGTTTGAGGCCTTGGGATTGTATAAGTATCATGTAATAAACTCTTATGTTTATAAAGGCATGGTTATTATTCAGGTTGCTACCTTGTCTGCTGTAATAAGTGTACTTCTGAATAATGTCTCAAAGCTGTTCAGCTAGGCTGACATGCATATGTCCTTAGTCGAGATATCTTGGTGAACATGAGACAGCCTTGATATGATTGAGACTAATATGTGTTCTAATCTTATAGGATGCTTCGAGCATGGAATAAGATGTAGACTCATGGGTACATTGGATGTACTGGACAGACCCTACTAGGATATTCAATTGCTTGTCACAATGTGAATGATCCTTGTAAGCACCAAGTGGCACATGTCCTCCGACTTGAGATCACTTGTGTTTCTAAATGATGATTGTCATTGTCTTGAGGTAGTTCAATATCATTTGAAACATAATGATTATAGACTATCTTGGATGGTGAGCTTGAATCAGGTTAGGGCACTAGTGATAGACATAGGATTGCCGTCTCCTTGTTTAAGGAGTGTGATGTTCTAAAGGGGCCCCCCTATATGAGATGATTGAGATAGTGTATGGCCATACCCAGATGACTATGTTCATCTGATCTAATCATGCTCATCGTATTGGAGTTACAAGCTTGACCCGCTTGTCCAATAAGAACATCCAGTGGCAAAGGACACATGTATGCCTAGTGAAGTTGATTCACACTTGTGCTGTGGTTTGGGTGAAGTCTTGGAAGACTCTTTCCTTTATATCGGGAGACAGTGATGTGTTGCTAGATACCCCTCACTGATCGTGATAACGAAAGTTATCGTTACCGACATTTAAAGGAAACCCTCAGGGTCGCACAATTTGATGATATGGCTTACTTAAGTCAGATCGTGTGGACTGAATTGTTTGGGTTCAGTTTAAAGGGATAGAGGCTCTGATTGTAAGTGAGATCTGGTCTGATCATGTTTGATTGATTGGGACTTGAGATCGGTAAGCTTCGATCGAGAGTATTGATGCTAGATCGGTGAGATCAAGAGTATCACGAGATCAACGGTTAGATATTGAACCATTGGTTCAATGAGATCTAGACCATGGCTTGGGCTGGTTTAATTTGGTTCTTGAACCAAATTGAAATGGATTGAAGTGGCTTGAACCGGTTCACAAGGGTGAACGCTTGGTTCAAGGGGTTAGGCGTTTTGGTTCGGTAATGGGCGCATAGCTTCATCTCTTCCATTTATGGAAAGTATTGAAGGCGACTTCACCTTAACGCCAAAGCGTTTTGAACGCTCGACTTCACTCCTCTCTTCTCAACGTTCATCCTTGGAGGTGAGGGAATTCGGACGAGAAGAGGAGGAAGGTTGCTCTCGCCAAGCATGATCTCCAAATCTCCTTCACGCGACAAGGGATACTTTGGAGCCTTGCTAGCACAAGGGACGTTCAAGGTGTAGGCCTTCTTCTTCTTGTGTGCGATTCCTTTGGAGAAGTTCTCTTTGAACTTTGCTTCCAAGCCGACATCTGATCTATGGCATTGGTATGATCACATTCTTGATCTAATGAAATATTATAGTTGATCATATGAGCACATAAGCGATTGAATTCTTGAAACCCTAGCAAAATGCATGCGCCCCCTTGTTTAGGGTTTTCGGCCCCCCCTCTTGAAAGGGGTTTTATCCGCTTGCGCTCCCCCTTGAAGGGGACCCTTCACTAATCTTATAGGATGCTTTGAGCATGGAATAAGATGTAGACTCATGGGTACATTAGATGTACTGGACAGACCCTACTAGGATATTCGGTTGCTTGTCACAATGTGAATAATCCTTGTATGCAACAAGTGGCACATGTCCTTTGACTTGAGATCACTTGTGTTTCTAAATGATGAATGTCATTGTTTTGAGGTAGTTCAATATCATCTGAAATATAATGATTATAGACTATCTTGGATGATGATCAAGAGTCAGGTTAGGACACTAGTGATAGATACAGGATTGCCGTCTCCTTGTATAAGGAGTGTGATGTTCTAGGGCCCCCCTATATGAGATGATTGAGAAAGTGTATGGCCATACCCAGATGACTGTGATCATCTGATCTAATCATGCTCATCGTATTGAAGTTACAGGCTTGACGTGCTTGTCCAATAAGAACATCCAGTGGCAAAGGAAACATGTATGCCTTGTGAAGAAGATTCACACTTGTGCTGTGATTTGGGAGTAGTCTTGGAATACTCTTTCCTTTATATCGGGAGACAGTGATGTGTTGCTAGATACCCCTCACTGATCGTGATAACGTAAGTTGTCGTTACCGACATTTAAAGGAAACCCTTAGGGTCGCACAATTTGGTGATATGGCTTACTTGAGTCAGATCATGTGGACTGGATTGTTTTGATTCAGTTTAAAGGAGTTTAAACTCTGATTGTAAGTGAGATCCAGTCTGATCATGTTTGATTGATTAGGGCTTGAGATCGGTAAGCTTCGATCGAGAGTGTGGATGCTAGATCGATGAGATCAAGGGCATCAAAAGATGAACGGTCAGATTTTGAACCTTAGGGTTTATTTTGGTCTGGACCAATTCTTGGGCTGATTTGGTTTGGTCTTGGTTTGATTTGGTCATTGAACCAAAGTCAATTGAACCGGTTCCTTTTGGTGAACGCTGTTGGGGTATGCCCTTAAGGCTAATGTTTGAGGCCTTTGGGATTGTAATAAGTATCATGTAATAAACTCTTGTGTTTATAAAGGCATGGTTATTATTCAGGTTGTTACCTTGTCTGCTGTAATAAGTGTACTTCTGAATAATGTCTCAAAGCTGTTCAGCTAGGCTGACAGGCTATATGTCCTTAGTCGAGATATCTTGGTGAACCTGAGACAGCCTTGATATGATTAAGACTAATATGTGTGCTAATCTTATAGGATGCTTCGAGCATGGAATAAGATGTAGACTCATGGGTACATTGGATGTACTGGACAGACCCTACTGGGATATTCCATTGCTTGTCACAATGTGAATGATCCTTATAAGCAGCAAGTGGCACATGTCCTTTGACTTGAGATCACTTGTGTTTCTAAATGATGATTGTCATTGTTTTGAGGTAGTTCAATATCATTTGAAACATAATGGTTATAGACTATCTTGGATGGTGAGCTTGAGTCAGGTTAGGGCACTTGTGATAGATAAAGGATTGCCGTCTCCTTGTTTAAGGAGTGTGATGTTCTAAAGGGCCCCCCCTGTATGAGAAGATTGAGATAGTGTATGGCCATACCCAGATGACTGTGTTCATCTGATCTAATCATGCTCATCGTATTGGAGTTACAGGCTTGACATGCTTGTCCAATAAGAACATCCAGTGGCAAAGGAAACATGCATGCCTCGTGAGTTTGATTCACACTTGTGCCATGGTTTGGGTGTAGTCTTGGAAGACTCTTTCCTTTATATCGGGAGACAGTGATGTGTTGCTAGATACCCCTCACTGATCGTGATAACGAAAGTTATCGTTACCGACATTTAAAGGAAACCCTTAGGGTCGCACAATTTGGTGATATGGCTTGCTTAAGTCAGATCGTGTGGACTAAATTGTTTCGGTTCAGTTTAAAGGGATTTAATCTCTGATTGTAAGTGAGATCTGGTCTGATCATGTTTGATTGATTAGGGCTTTAGATCGGTAAGCTTCGATCGAGAGAGATGATGCTAGATCGATGCGATCAGAAGCGTCAGATGATGAATGGTCAGATCTTGGACTTTGCGGTCTAATTTGATCTAGACTTAATGCTTGGGCTGATTTGGTTTCGCTATTGAACCAAGAGTATTGAACCGGCTCATGGGTTGAGCGCATGGTTCAAGAGGGAGAAGGAGTTGCGTTTGGTTCATGGAGACATGAACGCATGAACGCATACTCTTAATGGTTGCCATTTTTGGAAAGTTCCAAAATGAAAACGCATATGCGTTCATGGCTTGAAGTCTCCCTAATGTTTTTCGGTTACACCTCTCTCGTGTGGTTTGGTGAAACGATTTTTGCTCTCGAGCAAGTGAGGGTGTTGACGAGAAGAGGAGGAACCGGCCAAGCAAAAGGAAGTCTTCATCTCTTCCCTACACTCGATCATTGACATCTTGGCACTTTTGCTAGCACAAGAGGTGCGCAAGTTGGGAGTCTTCATCGCCTTTGTGTGTGAACTTTTGGAGGAGATCAAAGTTGCTCTCTTCTTCCAAGCCGACCTCCAATCTATGGCTATGGTATAGATCTAAACTCATAGCTTCAAGTTGATCATATGGTTGTCATATACTATCTTTTAGAAACCCTCTTTCCGCCATGCTTGCTAGATGCGCATGTTTAGGGTTTCACCCCCTTAAATAAGGGTTTCTTTCAATTGGTATCAGAGGTAGGCTTTCGATATGATCTATATGATTGCTTTGAAGTGTTTGTGATCCATACATGTTGCGCTTACTTGATGCTTTGTTTTCATGATGCATGGTTTACATTGGCTATGTTTGCGCTTGTATCATGGTTACATGAAGTTTGCGCTCCCCCTTGAAGGGGACCCCCTAAAGTTTGCGCTCCCCCTTGAAGGGGACTCCCCTTAGATCTAAGGGTTATCAATATGCTAGATATGAGATATATCTTATGTTCTCAAGTGAAGCATGTTGTTTTGTTTGTTTGCGCATGTTCTAGATGTTTTATAAAACTTACATCTTGCGCGCCTTCTTAGATCTAAGGTGCCCCTACTATAAATCCTTAGATGGGTTGATGGGGTTGAAAGCATCTTCTAGGTTAGATCCAACTAGTCTGATCAGACCATCTGACAGCCTAGATGGGTTGACCAGATAGCACCTGTGCGCAAGCACGAGGTGGCTATAGGTCGACTGCATCCAGGGCGTGTAGCGAGGTCTGGTTGAGACAACTACTGAACACACATGAGTTAGGCCCGGGGTCACACCCGCTTGCCAAAACTCATGAGGGTGGTTCAGCCCTTGGCGCATGCATGGTTGACCATTAGGTCAACACGGGTCAGTTAGGACTCGGTGCATGCAAGGGCAGAGGATCTGACTAGATGGATGAGTGGATCCCTATCAATGGACCATTGTAAGGTTGTAGAGCACATAAGGAAATTAAAATTGATACCATGGGGTTTTTCAAAATTTAATTTCATGAATGGATCACATGTTGTTTTGATACCATATGCTTGTTTATTTAATCTTATGTGGGTTGCCCTAATGTGTGCTGTGCTGGGGCCTGCGTGCCTGGTAAATTATAAGTTAATATTATTGTGATCTGCGAATCACATTTTTTTATTAATTTATTTTATAATTGACCTGCGAGTCAAAGCTTGTCTAGATAGATCAAAATGTTTTTGATTAGACAAGAGCATAAAGGCACACATCCTAGAGGGGCATTCACCTGGTGGCGCACCTGAGGTGCTCTTGGCGCTAGGGCCCTGGGTTGGACCAGATGAGATGCAAAAGAGCTCAAGTGAAGACTTAAGTAAAATTAAGGTCTTTCTAGGGTTCATGGGCTTTTACCACATAAGATCATGCTTTCTATTTATTGCTTATATAATTAGAATTGCATGTGTTTATCTTCTGCTATAGCCATAGGATATGCCTGATAGTAAGAAGATAAAAGACCGTTAAAATCCAACGCTAACATATCAAGCTCGTAAGCCTTCTGACGCGAAACCTCACTGTTCTGACTATCGTTGGAGCCGTGTTGAACCCACTCAGTGGGCACGTCCATCTATCTTCAGACGGTGCTGGATTTCACCTGCGTGTTACAGAGTAGGGATTTATCCCTTCTCGTTGCTCAGCATAGCACGTGGTGGTCCAGGGAGTAGGTCAGGTCAGCTTGACCATGTAGGCTACATATGTGGCGCATATGGTAGCACATGGAGGCAGCCATCTGTGGGATCAGAGACTGTGTTGTACCAACTCAGTTGGCACAGTCTGCTGGATTGCCCAGATGAAGGGGAATCGCACGGGTTGGCGATTGGCTGGGACAGCCTACCAGAAATTAGTGCTTGTCCTCTCTGTGCATCTTATCTCACCTGAGCGGGACGCGGAGACCAAGTATGAAATCTGGATCCCATCTCACTAAAAGAGTGTTACTCTTTCGGACTGTTTACTGGATTTTTCAGTCAGACAAAATAGTGAGAAAAGAATCTTTCTTAAGTCCTGGATTGATTCTGAACATTGATACTAACCTTGCTGTTCTTGCATTGTTGTAGATAACTGCAGCAATGAACACCATGAGCTTCAATGTGCGATCCCTACTGGAAAGGGAGAAGTTTGCTGGGCCAAACTTCTCTGACTGGTTCGGACACCTTAAGATCGTTCTTAAGGCAGAGAGGAAACTGTATGTCCTCGAGACGGCGATACCGCCGCAGCCCGCTCCGAACGCCGCAAGGGCGGTTCGGGATGCCTATGAAAAGCACGTCAATGATAGCATTGATGTCGCTTGCCTGATGCTTGCGTCTATGACGCCACCGCTGCAGCGTCAGCATGAGGATATGTCGGCTATAGAGATTATAGCGAACCTCAAGATGTTGTATGCTGCACAGGCGAGGACAGAACGCTATAATCTGACAAAGCTCTTCTTTCAGAGCAAACTGGCTGAGGGGAGCCCAGTGGGAGCTCACGTGCTCAAGATGATTGGGCACAAGGAGGCTCTGGAGAAACTGGGGCATACCATCAACCAGGAACTTGCTGTAGATATTATTCTGCAGTCTCTCCCGCCTTCTTTCGATGCGTTCATTATTAACTTTAATATGAACAAAATCGATTGTACACCGACAGAGCTGCTGAATATGCTCTTGACAACTGAGGAAACTCTGAAGGGAAAGCCTTCAACCTCTGTCTTGATGGTTCCTTCTAGGAACAAAAAGAAGGGGAAGAAGGGCAAGGCCCCTGTCAAGAATTACAGCAAGGCTCTGAAACAGAAGGTGAAGCGGTCGAAGGATAACAGGTGTTTCCACTGTGGCCAGCTGGGTCACTGGAAAAAGGACTGTAAAGCGCTCCAAGGAGATAAGAGGGGAAGCATTGCTTCTGGCTCAGGTATATTCGTGACTGAAGTCATGTTTTCATCTTCTTCAATATCATGGGTGTTGGACACTGCATGTGGAGTTCACATTTGTTCAAATGTACAGGAACTCAAGAGAAGAAGACAGGTGGGACAGCATGAGGTAGACCTACGAGTTGGAAACGGGGCACGGGTTGCTGCTGTTGCTGTAGGAGACTATTTCATTTCTTTACCATCTGGCATTGTATTGGAATTAAACAATTGTTATTTTGTACCGAGTATCACGAAGAATATTATCTCTATTCCTGCTCTTGTCAGGAAAGGATTTGCCTTTGAATGCAATATTTCAAAGTGTGTTTTATCTCTAGATAATATTGTGTATGGAACTGGTTCAATTAACAATGGGTTATTCATGTTGGACATGGAAAATTCTATACAAAACATTGATAATAAGAAAGCCAAGTATGCTGATGACAGCACCTTGCTATGGCACAGTCGTTTAGGCCATATAATCGAGAAGCGCATTAAGCGGTTGCATGATAATGGACTGCTGGGATCATTCTCCTGTGAGGAGATTGATACATGCAAAGCTTGTTTGATGGGTAAAATGACGAAGTCACCTTTTCCTCACAAAGGTCAAAGGGCTTCAGGTTTACTTGACCTTATACACAGTGATGTGTGTGGGCCATTTAGTAAACATGCCAGAGGTGGCTATCAGTACTTCATTACCTTTACTGATGATTTCAGTAGGTATGGGTATGTCTATCTGATGAGACATAAAAGTGAATCTTTTGACAAGTTCAAAGAGTTCAAGAATGAAGTACAAAATCAGCTAGGCCGAAATATCAAGGCACTTCGCTCAGATCGAGGTGGAGAATACCTAAGTCATGCATTTACTGACTATCTGAAGGAGTGTGGGATTATCTCACAGCTCACTCCGCCAGGAACACCGCAATGGAATGGTGTGTCCGAGAGGAGAAATAGAACGTTACTTGATATGGTTCGTTCTATGATGAGTCAGGCCACTCTTCCATACTCCTTTTGGGGTTTTGCACTGGAAACAGCTGCAAAGGTACTAAACCGAGTGCCATCTAAGGCAGTTTCAAAGACGCCATATGAATTATGGTATGGGAAACAGCCAAGCTTGACATTTATCAGGATCTGGGGTTGCGAGGCTTATGTCAAAAAGCTCGCCTCTGGGAAACTAGAGAGCAGATCTGACAAATGCATCTTTGTCGGTTACCCTAAGGAAACTAAGGGTTATTATTTCTACGATCCCAAGGAGAACAAAGTTTTTGTTGCTCGGACGGCCATATTCCTTGAGAAGGAGTTTCTTCTGCAAGAGGCCAGTGGGAGAGAAATAAAGCTGGATGAAAATCCAGAGGAAGGACAAAGTAGTCAAGCACAGTTGGATGAGCCTGAGCCGGTAGATCAGGTTATTGAACAACCTGAGGCTCAGATAACACGGGAACCACGAAGATCGGGAAGGATCCGTCGACAGCCTGAGCGCTATGACGGAGTCTACATCATTGATAATGATGAACCCCTAACTTATGCGGATGCGGTCAGTGGACCGGAGTCAGCTAGATGGCTTGATGCTATGCGAGCCGAGATGGACTCCATGTCAGATAACCAAGTCTGGGATTTGGTTGATCCGCCTCCGGGAGTAATCCCTATAGGCTGTAAATGGATCTTCAAGAAGAAGATTGACATGGATGGTAACGTGGTTACCTGTAAAGGCAGGCTAGTTGCGAAAGGTTTCAAACAAATCTACGGGATAGATTATGATGAAACTTTCTCACCTGTAGCTATGTTCAAGTCTATTCGGATTCTTTTAGCAATAGCAGCATATTATGATTATGAGATCTGGCAGATGGATGTGAAAACAGCTTTCCTTAATGGAAATCTGGATGAGGATGTGTATATGACACAACCTGAGGGTTTCACTAATCCATCAGATCGTCATAAAATATGCAAGTTAAAGAAGTCCATTTATGGACTGAAACAAGCATCTAGGAGCTGGAATATTCGTTTTGATGAATCAATCTCTGAGTTTGGTTTCATCAAGAACGAAGATGACCCGTGTGTTTATAAGAGGTTTAGTGGGAGCGTAATTACATTCCTAATCCTCTACGTCGATGATATCTTAATCATTGGAAATGATATTCCTGAACTGCATGCTGTTAAAGCATGGTTAGGAAAATGTTTCCAGATGAAAGATCTAGGAGAAGCAGCCTATGTGTTAGGTGTAAAGATCTACAGGGATAGATCTAAGAGGCTTCTCGGGCTGTGCCAGAGTACTTACATCGATAAAGTCCTGGAGAGATTCCATTTAGAGAATTCTAAACGTGGATATCTTCCAGTCAGACATGGTCTGAATCTTTCGAAGAGTCAGTGTCCACAAACACAGACTGAGAAAGATGAAATGGACAATATGCCTTATGCTTCGGCTATTGGGTCCATCATGTATGCGATGTTGTGTACTCGCCCAGACGTCGCTTACGGGTTAAGCGTGACCAGTCGATTCCAAAGTAATCCAGGTTTGGCGCACTGGATTGCAGTCAAGAACATTATAAAATATCTGCGGAGGACCAAAGATATGTTCTTGATATATGGTGGTCAGGAAGAACTCAGTATAGAGGGATATACTGACGCTTCGTTCCAGTCGGACCAGGATGATTTCCGATCGCAATCAGGCTATGTTTTTAGCTTGAATGGTGGAGCAGTGGTGTGGAAGAGTTTCAAACAGTCAACTGTTGCTGATTCCACAACAGAAGCCGAGTATGTTGCAGCCTCGGAAGCATCCAAGGAGGCAGTGTGGATTCGTAAGTTCGTGAGAGAACTTGGTGTCGTTCCTTCGAGTGCTGATCCTTTGGTTATCTTCTGTGATAACACTGGAGCAATCGCACAAGCAAAGGAACCACGGTCGCACCAGAAGTCCAAGCACATACAGAGACGGTTTCACTTGATCCGGGAGATCATTGATCGAGGCGAGATCAAAATATGCAAGGTTCATACAGATGACAATCTGGCAGACCCGCTTACCAAGCCTCTGGCGCAGCAGAAGCATGAGCAGCACTGTAATAATATGGGTTTGAGATTTCTCAACCATTAGATTAAGTGCAAGTGGGAGATTGTTGGGGTATGCCCTTAAGGCTAATGTTTGAGGCCTTTGGGATTGTAATAAGTATCATGTAATAAACTCTTGTGTTTATAAAGGCATGGTTATTATTCAGGTTGTTACCTTGTCTGCTGTAATAAGTGTACTTCTGAATAATGTCTCAAAGCTGTTCAGCTAGGCTGACAGGCTATATGTCCTTAGTCGAGATATCTTGGTGAACCTGAGACAGCCTTGATATGATTAAGACTAATATATGTGCTAATCTTATAGGATGCTTCGAGCATGGAATAAGATGTAGACTCATGGGTACATTGGATGTACTGGACAGACCCTACTGGGATATTCCATTGCTTGTCACAATGTGAATGATCCTTGTAAGCAGCAAGTGGCACATGTCCTTTGACTTGAGATCACTTGTGTTTCTAAATGATGATTGTCATTGTTTTGAGGTAGTTCAATATCATTTGAAACATAATGGTTATAGACTATCTTGGATGGTGAGCTTGAGTCAGGTTAGGGCACTTGTGATAGATAAAGGATTGCCGTCTCCTTGTTTAAGGAGTGTGATGTTCTAAAGGGCCCCCCCTGTATGAGAAGATCGAGATAGTGTATGGCCATACCCAGATGACTGTGTTCATCTGATCTAATCATGCTCATCGTATTGGAGTTACAGGCTTGACATGCTTGTCCAATAAGAACATCCAGTGGCAAAGGAAACATGCATGCCTCGTGAGTTTGATTCACACTTGTGCCATGGTTTGGGTGTAGTCTTGGAAGACTCTTTCCTTTATATCGGGAGACAGTGATGTGTTGCTAGATACCCCTCACTGATCGTGATAACGAAAGTTATCGTTACCGACATTTAAAGGAAACCCTTAGGGTCGCACAATTTGGTGATATGGCTTGCTTAAGTCAGATCGTGTGGACTGAATTGTTTCGGTTCAGTTTAAAGGGATTTAATCTCTGATTGTAAGTGAGATCTGGTCTGATCATGTTTGATTGATTAGGGCTTTAGATCGGTAAGCTTCGATCGAGAGAGATGATGCTAGATCGATGCGATCAGAAGCGTCAGATGATGAATGGTCAGATCTTGGACTTTGCGGTCTAATTTGATCTAGACTTAATGCTTGGGCTGATTTGGTTTCGCTATTGAACCAAGAGTATTGAACCGGCTCATGGGTTGAGCGCATGGTTCAAGAGGGAGAAGGAGTTGCGTTTGGTTCATGGAGACATGAACGCATGAACGCATACTCTTAATGGTTGCCATTTTTGGAAAGTTCCAAAATGAAAACGCATATGCGTTCATGGCTTGAAGTCTCCCTAATGTTTTTCGGTTACACCTCTCTCGTGTGGTTTGGTGAAACGATTTTTGCTCTCGAGCAAGTGAGGGTGTTGACGAGAAGAGGAGGAACCGGCCAAGCAAAAGGAAGTCTTCATCTCTTCCCTACACTCGATCATTGACATCTTGGCACTTTTGCTAGCACAAGAGGTGCGCAAGTTGGGAGTCTTCATCGCCTTTGTGTGTGAACTTTTGGAGGAGATCAAAGTTGCTCTCTTCTTCCAAGCCGACCTCCAATCTATGGCTATGGTATAGATCTAAACTCATAGCTTCAAGTTGATCATATGGTTGTCATATACGATCTTTTAGAAACCCTCTTTCCGCCATGCTTGCTAGATGCGCATGTTTAGGGTTTCACCCCCTTAAATAAGGGTTTCTTTCAAACGCATGGTTCAATGTGATGGGCGTTTTGTGTAGTTCACTAAGTGTGAACGTATGGAGTGAAGACTTACCTTATTGGGAAGCCTCAACGCCAAAACGCCTTGAGACCAAGAAAAACGTTGAGATCCTTCAAGGCTTCGTGCATGCGAAGAGAGCTTGGGAGTGTATCTCATCGCCGAGAGCAAGAAGGATTTTCGGAAAGCCAAGAAGACACCAAACTCTCCTTCATTCGGTCAAGGACCTTTGAAGCCCTTTGCTAGCACAAAGGACGACAAGGAGTAGGCCAACTTCATCTTGTGTATGGCACACTTTGGAGGAGAACCCTATCGTTTTCTTGCTTCCAAGCCGAGTCCAATCTAATGGCCATGGTATGATTCTTGCTTCATGATTGCAATCATTTCGTTTCAGTTGATCATATATCATGCATGCCGATCCCTTGAAACCCTTGCTTCCGCTTAAAATCAAAGATGCGCCATCCATAGGGTTTCGCCCCCCTCTTGAAATGGGTTTTATCCGCTTGCGCTCCCCCTTGAAGGGGACCCAACATAGGGCACATAAGGAAAATAAAATTAATGCCAATGGGTTTTTTGAAAAATTTTATTTTCTCATTATTGGATCACATGTTGATTGTATAACATGATGCTTGTTTATTTATTCTTATGTGGGCTGCCCAATTTAATGTGTGCTGTGCTGGGGCCTGCGTGCCTGGATTAAAATTGTAAATTATTTTATTGTGATCTGCGTATCACATTTTAATTAATTTATTGTGTAATTGACCTGCGTGTCAATCATGTCTAGATAGATTAAATTATATTTTAATCAGACATGAGCACAGAGCACACATGGTAGAGGCGCATGTAGCAGTGGCTTGACTAGGTGGGAGGTCCAGGGTTCGACTCTGGGACAGGCGCATTGTATCTGGTGGGCGCACCTGAGCTGCAGAGGACGCTTGGGCCTGGGATGGGCCAGATGAGATGCAAAAGACCCATGAAGAGCTCAAGTGAAGACTTAAGTTAAATTAAGGTCTTACTTAGGGTTAATGGGCTTCTACCACATAAGATCAGCATGCTTTCTACTTATTGTTTATATAATTAGAACTGCATGATTTAATCTTCTGCTATCGCCATAGGTTATGCATGATAGTTAAGAAGATAAAAGACCGTTAAAATCCAACGCTAAAATATCAAGCACGTAAGCCTTCTGACGCGAAACCTCACTGTTCTGACTATCGTTGGGGCCGTGTTGTACCCACTCAGTGGGCACGCCCATCTATCTTCAGACGGTGTGTGATTACACCTGCGTGTTACAGAGAAGGGATTTATCGCTTCTCATTGCTCAGCATAGCACGTGGTGGTCCAGGGAGTAGGTCAGGTCAGCTTGACCATGTAGGCTACATACTGAGCATATGTGAGCTATATGGAGGCAGCCATCTGTGGGATCAGAGACTGTGTTGTACCAACTCAGTTGGCACAGTCTGCTGGATTGCCCAGATGAAGGCGAATCGCACGGGTTGGCGATTGGCAGGCATTGCCTACCAGAAATTAGTGCTTGTACTCTCTGTGCATCTTATCTCGCCTGAGCGGGACGCGGAGACCAAGTATGAAATCTGGATCCCATCTCACTAAAAGAGTGTTACTCTTTCGGACTGTTTAATGGATTTTTCAGTCAGATAAAATAGTGAGAAAAGAATCTTTCTTAAGTCCTGGATTGATTCTAAACATTGATACTGACCTTGCTGTTCTTGCATTGTTGTAGATTACTGCAGCAACGAACACCACGAATTTCAATGTGCGATCCCTACTAGAAAGGGAGAAGTTTGCTGGGCCAAACTTCTCAGACTGGTACGGACACCTTAAGATTGTTCTTAAGGCAGAGAGGAAACTGTATGTCCTCTAGACGGCTATACCGCCTTAACCCGCTGCGAACGCCGCGAGGGCGGTTCGTGATGCCTATGAGAAGCATGTCAATGATAGCATTGATGTCGCTTGCCTGATGCTTGAGTCTATGACGCCAGAGCTGCAGCGTCAGCATGAGGATCTATCTGCTATACAGATTATAGCAAACCTCAAGTTGTTGTATGCTGCACAGGCTAGGACTGAACGCTACAATTTGACTAAGCTTTTCTTTCAGAGCAAACTGACCGAAGGGAGTCCAGTGGGAGCTCACGTACTCAAGATGATTGGGTACAAAGAGGCTCTAGAGAAACTGGGACACACCGTCAATCAGGAGCTTGCTGTAGACATCATTCTTCAGTCTCTCCCGGCCTCTTTCGATCCGTTCATTATTAATTTTAATATGAACAAGATCGACTGTACCCCGGCAGAGCTACTGAATATGCTCTTGACTACAGAGTTGACTCTAAAGGGAAAGCCTTCAACCTCTGTCTTGATGGTTCCTTCCAGGAACAAGAAGAAGGGGAAGAAGGGCAAAGCCCCTGTCAAGAGTTACAACAAGGCTCTGAAACAAAAGGTTAAGCGGTCGAAGGAATACAGATGTTTCCATTGTGGCCAGCTGGGTCACTGGAAAAAGGACTGTAAAGCGCTCCAAGGAGACAAGAAGGGAAGTATCGCTTCTGGCTCAGGTATTTTTGTGACTGAGGTCATGTTTTCTTCTTCTATTTCATGGGTGTTGGACACTGCATGTGGAGTTCACATTTGTTCAAATGTACAGGAACTCAAGAGAAGAAGACAGGTGGGACAGCATGAGGTGGACCTACGAGTTGGAAACGGGGCACGGGTTGCTGCTGTTGCTGTAGGAGAATATCACATCTCATTACCATCTGGACTTGTATTAGAATTGGACAGTTGTTATTTTGTACCTAGCATAACGAAAAATATTATCTCTATTCCTGCTCTTGTCAGGAAAGGGTTTTCCTTTGAATGCGATATTTCAAAGTGTGTTATTTCTTATGATAATATTGTTTATGCTACTGGATCAATTAACAATGGGTTATTCATGTTGGACATGGAATATTCTATACAAAATATTGATAATAAGAAAGCCAAGTATGCTGATGACAGCACCTTGCTATGGCATAGTCGTTTACGCCATATTAACAAGAAACGCATTAAGCGGTTGCATGATCATGGACTGCTGGGATCATTCTCCTGTGAGGAGATTGATACATGCAAAGCTTGTTTAATGGGTAAAATGACGAAGGCTCCTTTTCCTAACAAAGGTCAAAGGGCTTCAGGTTTACTTGACCTTATACACAGTGATGTGTGTGGGCCATTTAGTAAACATGCCAGAGGTGGCTATCTATACTTTATTACCTTTACTGATGATTTCAGTAGATACGGGTATGTCTATCTAATGAGACATAAGAGTGAATCTTTTGACAAGTTCAAAGAGTTCAAAAATGAAGTACAGAATCAGCTAGGCCGAAATATCAAGGCACTTCGCTCAGATCGAGGTGGAGAATACCTAAGTCGAGAGTTTACTGACTATCTGAAGGAGTGTGGGATTATCTCACAGCTCACTCCGCCAGGAACACCGCAATGGAATGGTGTGTCCGAGAGGAGAAATAGAACCTTACTGGATATGGTTCGTTCGATGATGAGTCAGGCTACTCTACCTTACTCCTTTTGGGGAATTGCACTGGAAACAGCTGCAAAGGTACTAAACAGAGTGCCATCCAAGGCAGTTTCAAAGACTCCATATGAGTTATGGTATGGGAAACAGCCGAGCTTGACATTTATTAAGATCTGGGGTTGCGATGCTTATGTCAAAAAGCTCGCCTCTGGGAAACTAGAGAGCAGATCTGAGAAATGCATCTTTGTCGGTTACCCTAAGGAAACTAAGGGTTATTATTTCTACGATCCCAAAGAGAACAAGATATTTGTTGCTCGGACGGCTATTTTTCTTGAGAAGGAATTTCTTCTGCAAGAGGCCAGTGGGAGAGAAATAAAGCTGGATGAGAATCCAGAAGAAGGACAAAGTAGCCAAGCACAGTTGGATGAGCCTGAGCCAGTAGAACAGGTTATTGAACAACCTGAGGCTCAGATATCACGGGAACCGCGAAGATCGGGAAGGATCCGTCGACAGCCTGAGCGCTATGACGGAGTCTACATCATTGATCATGATGAACCCCTCACTTATGCGGATGCGGTCAGTGGACCGGAATCAGCGTGATGGCTTGAAGCTAAGCGCGCCGAGATGGACTCCATGTCAGATAACCAAGTATGGGATTTGGTTGATCCGCCTCCGGGAGTAATCCCTATAGGCTGTAAATGGATCTTCAAGAAGAAGATTGACATGGATGGTAACGTGGTTACCTATAAAGGCAGTCTAGTTGCGAAAGGTTTCAAACAAATCTACGGGATAGATTATGATGAAACTTTCTCTCCTGTAGCCATGTTCAAGTCTATTCGGATTATTCTTGCGATAGCAGCATATTACGATTATGAGATCTGGCAGATGGATGTGAAGACCGCTTTCCTTAATGGAAATCTGGATGAGGATGTGTATATGACACAACCTGAAGGTTTCACTAATCCATCAGATCGTCATAAAATATGCAAGTTAAAGAAGTCCATTTATGGACTTAAACAAGCATCTAGAAGCTGGAACATTCGTTTTGATGAATCAATCTGTGAATTTGGTTTCATCAAGAATGAAGATGACCCGTGTGTATATAAGAGGTTTAGTGGGAGCGTAATTACATTCCTAGTCCTCTACGTCGATGATATCTTAATCATTGGAAACGATATTCCTGAACTACATGCGGTTAAGGCATGGTTAAGAAAATGTTTCCAGATGAAAGATCTAGGAGAAGCAGCCTATGTATTAGGTGTGAAGATCTACAGGGATAGATCTAAGAGGCTTCTCGGGCTGTGCCAGAGTACTTACATCGATAAAGTCCTGGAGAGATTTCATTTAGAGAATTCTAAAAGAGGATATCTTCCAGTCAGACATGGTCTGAATCTTTCAAAGAGTCAGTGTCCACAAACACAGACTGAGAAAGATGAAATGGACAATACGCCTTATGCTTCGGCTATTGGGTCCATTATGTATGCTATGTTGTGTACTCGCCCAGACGTTGCTTATGGGTTAAGCGTGACCAGTCGATTCCAAAGTAATCCAGGTCAGGCACACTGGATTGCAGTCAAGAACATTTTAAAATATCTGCGGAGGACCAAAGATATGTTCTTGGTGTATGGTGGTCAGGAAGAACTCAGTATTGAAGGTTATACTGATGCTTCGTTCCAATCTGACCAGGATGATTTCCGATCGCAATCAGGCTATGTTTTTAGCTTGAATGGAGGTGCGGTGGTGTGGAAAAGTTTCAAACAATCTATTGTTGCTGATTCTACAACAGAAGCTGAGTATGTTACAGCCTCAGAAGCATCTAAGGAGGCAGTATGGATTCGTAAGTTCATTCAGGAACTTGGTGTTGTTCCTTCGAGTGCAGATCCATTGGTTATCTTCTGTGATAACACTGGAGCAATAGCACAAGCAAAGGAACCACGGTCGCACCAGAAGTCCAAGCACATACAGAGGAGGTTTCACTTGATCCGGGAGATCATTGATCGAGGCGAGATCAAAATCTGCAAGGTTCATACAGATGACAATCTGGCAGACCCGCTTACAAAGCCTCTGGCGCAGCAGAAGCATGAAAAGCACTGTAATAATATGGGTTTGAGATTTCTCAACCATTAGATTAAGTGCAAGTGGGAGATTGTTGGGGTATGCCCTTAAGGCTAATGTTTGAGGCCTTGGGATTGTATCAGTATCATGTATAAACTCTAATGTTTATAAAGGCAATGGTTGTTATTCAGGTCGTTACATCATCTGCGGCAATATGTATACTTCTGAATAATGTCTCAATGCTATTCAGCTTGGCTGACATGCTATAAAGTCCTTAGTCGAGATATCTTGGTGAACATGAGACAGCCTTGATATGATTGAGACTAATATGTGTTCTAATCTTATAGGATGCTTCGAGCATGGAATAAGATATAGACTCATGGGTACATTGGATGTACTGGACAGACCCTACTAGGATATTCAATTGCTTGTCACAATGTGAATAATCCTTGTATGCAACAAGTGGCATATTTCCTCTGACTTGAGATCACTTGTGTTTCTAAATGATGATTGTCATTGTTTTGAGGTAGTTCAATATCATTTGAAACATAATGGTTATAGACTATCTTGGATAATGATCATGAGTCAGGTTAGGACACTAGTGATAGATAAAGGATTGCCGTCTCCTAGTTTGGAGTGTGATGTTCTATAGGGGCCCCCTGGATGAGATGATTGAGAAAGTGTATGGCCATACCCAGATGACTATGTTCATCTGATCTAATCATGCTCATTATATTGGAGTTACAAGCTTGACACGCTTGTCCAATAAGAACATCCAAGTGGCAAAGGAAACATGTATGTCTAGTGAAGTGGATTCACACTTGTGCTATGGTTTGGGTGTAGTCTTGGAAGACTCTTTCCTTTATATCGGGAGACAGTGATGTGTTGCTAGATACCCCTCACTGATCGTGATAACGTAAGTTATCGTTACCGACATTTAAAGGAAACCCTTAGGGTCGCACAATTTGATGATATGGCTTACTTAAGTCAGATCGTGTGGACTGAATTGTTTTGGTTCAGTTTAAAAGGAGTTTAAACTTTGATTGTAAGTGAGATCTGGTCTAATCATGTTTGATTGATTAGGGCTTGAGATCGGTAAACTTCGATCGAGAGTATTGATGCTAGATCGGTGAGATCAAGAGCATCGAGAGATCAACGGTTAGATCTTGAACCTTTAGGTTCAATGAGATCTAGACCATGGCTTGGGCTGATTTGATTTGGTCTTTGAACCAAATTCAATTGAACCGGCTCATCATGTGAGCGCTTGGTTCAAAGAGTGAAAAGGAGTTGCGTTCGGTTCACTTGGAGTGAACGCATAACGCTTGAGAAATAAAGGGTTGCTATTTTTTGGAAATCGTTTTGCAACGCCTCCACGTTCATGAGGAACGTTTTTCTCTTGTCGCCTCTCTTCACCTCTTGACGCCTCTCCCTCTCGTGTGACTTCTCTCGACGAGTGAGAGGAAGGCTTTCGAAAAACCAAGAGATCTCATCTCCTCCACACAAAGGACCCTTGAAGCCTTGCTAGCACAAGAAGCAACAAGGAGTAGGCGATCACATCTTGTGTGCGGTGCCTTTGGAGAAGAAGCGCTTGCATCTTTCTCTTCCAAGTTGCCATCCAAGTCATGGCAATGGTATGATCCCTTCATAATCTTTACAAAGTTTTAAAGTTGATCATATGAATATATCACATGCGATCCTAAGAAACCCTAATTCCGCCCATGCAATTTTAAGTAGCGCATGTTTAGGGTTTCACCCCCCCTTTCCATAGGGACCTTTCAAAGGGCATACCCTAACATCTAGCACAACAAAGTCGACTGGGATGAAGAAGTTGCCGATCTTGATCGGTACATCTTCCAGGATTCCTACCAACTTGCGTAGTGAGCGGTCAGCAAGTTGTAATGAGATCGGCGTTTCCTTCACATTGCCAATGTCCAGTTTCTTACATATAGAAAAAGGTATTAAACTGACACTGGCTCCCAAATCACATAACGCGTGTTCGAAAGATAAATCCCCAATTTTGCAGGATATCAAAAAGCTGCCCGGATCCTTCAATTTCTCTGGAAGCTTGTTTTGAATAATGGCGCTGCACTCTTCAGTTAGCGCTACTTTGCCTGGTTCCTCCATCTTCCGTCGGTTAGAAAGGATGTCTTTCAAAAACTTTGCATACGTGGGCATCTATGTTAAAGCTTCAGTAAAGGGGATGTTAACAAACAGCTTTTTAAAAATTTCTAAGAATTTTCTGAATTGTTTATCCAGCTTTGCCTTCGCCAGTCTTTTAGGGAATGGAATCGGTGGCTTGTAAGGCGGCGGTGGCACGTAAGCTGGTTCACTCACACAATCTTCTTTCTCTTCACTGGTTCTCTCAGGTTCGGATGTTTTGCTAGTGGATGCGTCAGGGCTCAGGTTCCGATCAGGTACTCTAGGTTCTTCCAATTGCTTACCACTACGAGTTGTAATTGCACTGCAGTTTTCTCGTGGATTCTGTTCGGGCTGGGATGGTAACCTACCTACAGGTCTAGCCATACTGGTGGCTAGATTTGCCAATTGAATATCTACCTGCTTGTTGTGGGCTTCAATAGAGTCTAGTCTAGAGGACATGTGACGCATCATATCATTGACGCTCTCATTGGTCTTGGTTTGAGAGGACATGAAATTTGATGTTTGAGTGATAAAGTTTTCCACGATAGCTTCAAGTGATGATTTTTGGGGCTGAGGTTGAGCATATGGCTTTGTCGCTGGGTAGCTTTGTTGGAATCCAGGGGGTGGTATATAGTTTTGCTGAGGAACAAGATTCATGTTGTTTATGTAAGAAAAGTTGGGATGATTTCTCTAACCTAGGTTGTAGGTGCTCGAAAATGGGTCTAGTTGAGATCTAGGGTTGGAGTTTCCTACAACATGAACTTGTTCAGTAGTCGCCGCGTCTTGAGAGATAACTAATTGACATTCAGTTACGGTATGCCCTGTCAATCCACATATCTCACAGGAAGAAACAGTTGCGCCAGCAGAGTTCATATTGATTGAATCTAATTTGCGTGAGAGAAGATCTACCTTTGCTGCCAAAGAGCTCAAAGCATCTAGTTCATACTTACCTGGGGTGTTTGTTCTCATGGCACTACCTCTTTCGCCGGACCACTGGTTGTGGTTGAGCACCATGTCTTCAAGTAGATTCAATGCTTCGTCCATGTTTTTGTTCATAAGAGCTCCTCCAGCAGCTGCGTCTACAGTAAGTCGTGTGTTATAATTCAAACCGTGGTAGAAGGTATGAATTATCACCCACTTTTTGAGTCCATGGTGTGGACATAGCCTCTGGAGTTCTTTGTAGCGTTCCCAGGCTTCGTAAAGAGATTTCCCTTCCTTTTGAGTAAAGCTTATGATTTGGTTGCGCAGCTGTACTGTCTTACTCGGGGGAAAGTATTTAGATAAAAATGCTTGGGAAAGTTATGCCCAAGTTGTTAGCGACTCTGGTGGAAGTGAATATAGCCAGCTTCGAGCTCTATTGCAAAGAGAGAAGGGGAAGAGTCTTAGTCGTAGCGCATCACTGGAAACTCCATTCATCTTTGTTGTGTCGCAGAACTCCAAGAATATTGACAAGTGCATGTTTGGGTCCTCATGTGGCGTACCTCCGAACTGATTATTCTAGATCATTGATAACAAGGCAGGCTTAATCTCAAAATTGTTCGCTTCCACTGGTGGACGAGTGATACTTGTATGAAGACCTTGTACATTTGGAGCTGCGAAATCCCTCAAGGAGCGATTGTTTTCTGCCATCGTTAATTCAGATAGAGGAATTGGATCAATGTTACATGATTGTTCTCTTTCTCTCAAGTTTCTGAGTTTCCTTCTTCGATGGAATGTTCTCTCGATTTCCTGGTCGAGATCGTATAAGTCCTCAAGTCCTCCTGACCGAAGACCTCTGTGAATAAAACAATTAAAAAGTGAAAGTATACAACAAAAGAAGAGAGCGAAAACTTAGTCTATCAGTTTTTAGAATAACTCAATATTGACAAAATACCGTCCTCGGCAACGGCGGAAAAAACTTATTGCACAATATCCGCAAGCGCATGGCTTACCGATGTAGTACGTAAGATATCATTTCCATAGGGACGGATTGTCAAGTACTGAATCTTCTAATCCTTAATAGCTAAGCAATTAAAGGTGTCGGTTTATGCGGCAATTCAAACAAAAAGAAAGAAGTAAAATGAAAGTCAAACGATGAGAGAGAGATCGGGATATCGGGTTTCACCGCGTCTTTGAACTTATAAGTGTAATGAGAAGTATTGCTTTGATAATCTTTAAAAAACCAAGGATGTGTGCTCTTGAGCCATGCCCCTCTCGGGTGCGCAACTCAACAACTGAGTTAGTCTCCTACTCTCACGGTGGACAACTCCACAATCTTCTTAGTTAGTCTCCTACTCTCGCGGTGGACTAAGCAGAGGTAGATCGTGTGAAACAGGACACCAAGATTCCCCAAGTGGACTTTACGACTCTCGTAATAGAGCACACAAGATTGATCAAGGAGAATGTGTTGATTGTGATTCACCTCACTATTGTTACCCCAATCAACAAAGGTGAAAATCAATCCAGCCGAAAATCGATAAACACGAACGAAATAAAGCTAGATCAAATGGCCTCAAAAGATATAGCGGAAAGCAATTCTTAACATTAATACTTGTGAATCAAAAAGACGGGCTACGCCCAAATCCCGATAGAGGTTTTACGCTAATACACACATGGTTACAACAAGTACAAGACTTATGATTAAGATGTAAAGGAAACAGAACAAAGTAGAGAAGAGAAAAGAACTAAGACAAACTCCTTCTCTCCTCCTTTGATGTCGCCTTTCTCTCTTTTGAATGTTATTCTCTCGCCTTCGAACCAATCCTTGAGCCTTTAGCGCAATCCTCTCCTTGCCTTCGACTCCCCCCCCCTTTCAAGATAGAACTCATCTCTCTTATAGTCTTCAAGGTGCCTCTTCAATGTGCCTCTTCAAGGTACCTCTTCATGGTGCCTTTTCATGGAGCCTCCTCAAGGTGGCGCCATTCATGAAGATCCTTTAATATGGTGCCATTCATGAACATCCTTTAATCAGGTGCCATTCATGAACATCCTTTAATAAATCAACATTCATGAATGTCTCCTCATTAATGCTTGTTCATGAATGTTGGTGGCGTGTGTTCCCTTTAGCTGGTGTGTGTCCTCTTTAGCTGGCATGTGTCTCTATAGCTGGCAGTAAATGTTGAATGCGAGTGAATTCTAGCTCTCGTCTGGAGTTAAATTTCTTGTCATGAATTTGGATTCACTCGGGTATGTGATTGTGCATCCGTATAGCTCTAGAAATGAGTGAATTGTCCTATATTTAACAAATATGACAAGTAGTGAAGCTTCTGAAGAAAGTTAGTGAAATAAGCTGGAAAGATCTATAGAAGCATGAAAATACGTCTCGATTTACTAGGAAATAGTAGTTAAAAGGACTATATAAATACGAGACATCAGAGGCTTAAAGGGTATAATGGAGAGAACATTATCAAATTGGCGCATGAAGACTCCTAATTAGATTAGGAGTGGCGCATGCTTCTTAATTAGGTATCTTCTTGTGATTGATTTGATTTAGAATCTGATCTAATCACATAAGATATTAATTGAGATATGATTTAAGCAAGTGGGGCTGGTTATTTACTTAATTAGAATCCTAATTCAAGTAGGATTTTCGCCCAAGCCAATTTAGGCAAGGATTCATGATGGCTTGACCTTGTCATTGCTCATGCATGAATCTATTGCCTCATATGGGCTGATGTAGGCGCATATGGCATGAACTTGCTTAGGCAAGGCTTATGCGCATATGGCATGAGCTTGCTTAATTTGATTGGATAATCTCCCTAAATTAAGCCCTAATCTCCCACACTTGCCATCTCTTCTAACCGCCTCTTAATGCTATATAAGAACCACCTTGCCACCCCCTCTTGTTGTGCTGATTCTCTTGGAGACGTGGTGATCTTGATGTTGGGGTATACCCTTAAGGCTAATGTTTGAGGCCTTGGGATTGTATCAGTATCATGTATAAACTCTTATGTTTATAAAGGCAATGGTTGTTATTCAGGTTGATATATTATCTGCTGCAATACATATACTTCTGAATAATGTCTCAATGCTGTTCAGCTAGGCTGACATGCACTTTTGTCCTTAGTCGAGATATCTTGGTGAACATGAGACAGCCTTGATATGATTGAGACTAATATGTATTCTAATCTTATAGATGCTTCGAGCATGGAATAAGATGTAGACTCATGGGTACATTGGATGTACTGGACAGACCCTACTAGGATATTCAATTGCTTGTCACAATGTGAATAATCCTTGATTGCAACAAGTGGCACATGTCCTCTGACTTGAGATCACTTGTGTTTCTAAATGATGATTGTCATTGTTTTGAGGTAGTTCAATATCATTTGAAACATAATGGTTATAGACTATCTTGGATAATGATCATGAGTCAGGTTAGGACACTAGTGATAGATATAGGATTGCCGTCTCCTTGTTTAAGGAGTGTGATGTTCTGAAGGGGCCCCCCTGGATGAGATGATTGAGAAAGTGTATGGCCATACCCAGGTGACTATGTTCATCTGATCTAATCATGCTCATCATATTGGAGTTACATGCTTGACAGGCTTGTCCAATAAAGAACATCCAGTGGCAAAGGAATCATGTATGCCTAGTGAGTTGATTCACACTTGTGCTGTGTTTTGGGTGTAGTCTTGGAAAACTCTTTCCTTTATATCGGGAGACAGTGATGTGTTGCTAGATACCCCTCACTGATCGTGATAATGTAAGTTGTCGTTACCGACATTTAAAGGAAACCCTTAGGGTCGCACAATTTGATGATATGGCTTACTTAAGTCAGATCGTGTGGACTGAATTGTTTGGGTTCAGTTTAAGGGGATTTAATCTCTGATTGTGAGTGAGATCTGGTCTAATCTTGTTTGATTGATTAGGGCTTGAGATCGGTAAGCTTCGATCGAGAGAATGGATGCTAGATCAGTGAGATCAGGAGCATCATGAGATGAACGGTTAGATCTTGAACCTTTAGGGTTTAATATGATCTAGACCAAATCGTTTAGGTCAATTGGTCTTTGAACCAAACCAAAATGAACCGCTCATTGAGTGAGCGCATGGTTCAAGGGGAAAGGAGGTTGCGACTTGTTCACTTGGCGTGAACGCATGAGCGAGTGTGGGTTTCTATTTTTAGAAACCATGATCTCAAATGAGATCACGCCTCATGTAGGAATAGAATTATTCTATTCTTGTCTCTCTCTCTCGCCCATCTCTCTGAACGGCTACGCTCTCTCTCGCGTGGTGGAAGGTTGAAGCCTTGGAGAGGATTCGAAAAGAAAAGGAAGTCATCTCACTCCCTTCCATTCGATCAAGACACTTGGAGATCCTTGCTAGCACAAGGAGCGACAAGGGTAGGCGATCTTCATCTTGTGTGCGCACCTTTTGGAGGAAAGCTTTTTCGGTTTCTGCTTCCAAGACGCCATCAGAGAAATGGCACTGGTATGAGTCGTCTAATCTTTACAAGTTAATCATATGATATGCATGCGATTTTGTTTAGAAACCCTAGCTTCCGTTGCTTTCAAAACCTCTTATATGCGCCATAGGGTTTCGCCCCCTTCATGTGGGGACTTTCAAATTGGTATCAGAGCTTAAGGTTCATGCATGTTTTTATGGTTGCTTGATGCTTGTGTGATCCATGTTAGCGCAACTTAGATAGCTCTATATGTGACATGCGAAACTTACATGTTGTATTTTCATGGTGGCGCATGCTTCATCATGTTGTTCAATGTTTTTCGTTAAACAAAATAACTTGCGCGCTTACCATTAGATCTAAGTGGCGCCTGCTTTAAACCCTTAGACGGGTTATTAGGGTTGAAGTCACAGCCGAGTCTAGATCCAACCAGTCTGATCAGACTATCTGACAGCCTAGATGGGTTGACCAGATAGCACCTGTGCGCAAGCACGAGGTGGCTATAGGTCGACTGCGGACAGGCGTGTAGCGATGTCTGATTGAGACAATCGATGAACGCACATGGGTTAGGCCCGGGGTCACACCCGTTTGCCAGACCTCATTGTGGTCGTTCAGCCCTTGACGCATGCATAGTTGACCATTTGGTCGACTCAAGTCAGTTAGGACTTGGTGCATGCAAGGGCAGTGGATCTGACTAGATCTGTTGAGTGGATCCCTAGTAATGGACCGTTGTAAGGTAGTAGGGCACATAAGGAAAATAAAATAGATGCCAATGGGTTTTCGAAATATTTTATTTTCTTAAATGGATCACATGTTGATTGAATACCATATGCCTATTTATTTAATCTTATGTGGGCTGCCCGATTAATGTGTGCTGTGCTGGGGCCTGCGTGCCTGGAATTAACTTGTAAATTAATTTTTTTTATTGTGATCTGCGAATCACATGTTATTTAATTTATAAAGTGTAATTGACCTGCGTGTCAATCTTGTCTAGATAGATTAATTTGTAATTTGATCAGACAAGAGCACAAAGCACACATGGCAGAGGCGCATGCAGTAGTGGCTTGACCAGGTGGGAGGTCTAGGGTTCGACTCTGGGACAGGCGCATTTTCCCTAGTGGGCGCACCTCAGCTGCAATTGGCGCTTGGGCCCTAGGTTGGGCCAGATGAGAAGCAAAAGCCCCATGAAGAAAGCAAGTGAAGACTTAAGTTAGGTTAAGGTCTTACTTAGGCTTAATGGGCTTTTACCACATAAGATCAGCATGCTTTCTATTTATTGCTTATATAATTAGAAATGCATGAGTTTATCTTCTGCTATCACCATAGGAATTGCATGATAGTTAAGAAGATAAAAGACCGTTAAAATCCAACGCTAAATATCAAGCACGTAAAGCCTTCTGACGCTAAACCTCACTGTTCTGACTATCGTTGGAGCCGTGTTGTACCCACTCAGTGGGCACGTCCATCTATCTTCAGACGGTGCGGGATTACACCTGCGTGTTACAGAGAAGGGATTTATCGCTTCTCGTTGCTCAGCATAGCACGTGGTTGTAGGGTCCCCTTCAAGGGGGAGCGCAATTTCATAGCGGAAGCTAGGGTTTCTTTAGGATCATTTGAAGAGACATATGATCAACTTGTCAAAAACTTGCAAGTATGAATGAAAGATCATACCATAGCCATTGTGTGAGTGGTGTCTTGGAATCAAGAGAACAAAATTGATCTCCTCCAAACGGTGCGCACACAAGATGAAGTCGGCTACTCTTTGAGATCCTTGTGCTAGCAAGATTCTTCAAAGGTGCTTGTTGTATGGAAGGGAAGAGAACTTCTTGCTTGGCGAGAGCTCTTTCTCTTCTTTGCATGAATGGATCACCACGGAAAGGAGAGAGCCGTTCCCAAGAGATGATCGGCTAGAGTGTAACCTTCCACACTAATGTGGAGGCGTTACTTACATTCCATTTGGAAACCGACTTCCCAAAATGGTAAGTACTTCAAAGCCATATGCGTTCACTTCAAGTGAACCATCGAATCTTCTCTTTGAACCAAGCGTTCACATAGTGAACCGGTTCATTGATTTGGTTCAAATGTATTTGGTTCAAAGACCAAATCAAACCAAGCCAAGCCATGGTCTAGACCTTCTATGAACCAAATGGCTCATGATCTAACCGTTCATATCCTGATGCTCTTGATCTCACGATCTAGCATCCAATCTCTCGATCGAAGCTTACCGATCTCAAACCCTAATCAATCAAACATGATCAGACCAGATCTCACTTACAATCAGAGACTAAATCCCTTTAAACTGAACCCAAACAATTCAGTCCACACGATCTGACCCAAGTAAGCCATATCATCAAATTGTGCGACCCTGAGGGTTTCCTTTAAATGTCGGTAACGATAACTTACGTTATCACGATCAGTGAGGGGTATCTAGCAACACATCACTGTCTCCTGATATAAAGGAAAGAGTCTTCCAAGACTACACCCAAACCACAGCACAAGTGTGAATCCACTTCACTCGGCATACATGTTTCCTTTGCCACTGGATGTTCTTATTGGACAAGCGTGTCAAGCCTGTAGCTCCAATATGATGAGCATGATTAGATCAGATGAACATAGTCACCTGGGTATGGCCATACACTTTCTCAATCATCTCATTCGGGGGGGGGGGGCCCTTTAGAACATCACACTCCTTAAACAAGGAGACGGCAATCCTATATCTATCACTAGTGTCCTAACCTGACTCATGATCATTATCCAAGATAGTCTATAACCATTATGTTTCAAATGATATTGAACTACCTCAAAACAATGACAATCATCATTTAGAAACACAAGTGATCTCAAGTCAGAGGACATGTGCCACTTGTTGCAAACAAGGATTATTCACATTGTGACAAGCAATTGAATATCCTAGTAGGGTCTGTCCAGTACATCCAATGTACCCATGAGTCTACATCTTATTCCATGCTCGAAGCATCCTATAAGATTAGAACACATATTAGTCTCAATCATATCAAGGCTGTCTCATGTTCACCAAGATATCTCGACTAAGGACTTAACTGCATGTCAGCCTAGCTGAACAGCATTGAGACATTATTCAGAAGTATACTTATTGCAGCAGACAATGTAACAAACTGAATAACAACCATTGCCTTTATAAACATAAGAGTTTATATACATGATACTGATAGAATCCCAAGGCCTCAAACATTAGCCTTAAGGGCATACCCCAACAATCTCCCACTTGCACTTAATCTAATGGTTGAGAAATCTCACACCCATATTATTACAGTGCTTCTCATGCTTCTGCTGCGCCAGAGGCTTTGTAAGCGGGTCAGCCAGATTGTCATCTGTATGAACCTTGCAGATTTTGATCTCACCACGATCAATGATCTCCCGGATCAAGTGAAACCGTCTCTGTATGTGCTTGGACTTCTGGTGCGACCGTGGTTCCTTTGCTTGTGCGATTGCTCCAGTGTTATCACAGAAGATAACCAAAGGATCTGCACTCGAAGGAACGACACCAAGTTCCTTTGTGAACTTACGAATCCACACTGCCTCCTTGGATGCTTCCGAGGCTGCAACATACTCGGCTTCTGTTGTGGAATCAGCAACAGTTGACTGTTTGAAACTTTTTCACACCACTGCTCCTCCATTCAAGCTAAAAACATAGCCTGATTGCGATCGGAAATCATCCTGGTCCGACTGGAACGAAGCGTCAGTATATCCTTCAATACTGAGTTCTTCCTGACCACCATATATCAAGAACATATCTTTGGTCCTCCGCAGATATTTCAAAATGTTCTTGACCGCAATCCAGTGTGCCTGACCAGGATTACTTTGGAATCGACTGGTCACGCTTAACCCGTAAGCGACGTCTGGGCGAGTACACAACATCGCATACATTATGGACCCAATAGCCGAAGCATAAGGCGTATTGTCCATTTCATCTTTCTCAGTCTGTGTTTGTGGACACTGACTCTTTGAAAGATTTAGACCATGTCTGACTGGAAGATATCCTCTTTTAGAATTCTCTAAATGAAATCTCTCCAGGACTTTATCGATGTAAGTACTCTGGCACAGCCCGAGAAGCCTCTTAGATCTATCCCTGTAGATCTTCACACCTAATACATAGGCTGCTTCTCCTAGATCTTTCATCTGGAAACATTTTCCTAACCATGCTTTAACAGCATGCAGTTCAGGAATATCGTTTCCAATGATTAAGATATCATCGACGTAGAGGACTAGGAAAGTAATCACGCTCCCACTAAACCTCTTATATACACACGGGTCATCTTCATTCTTGATGAAACCAAATTCACAGATTGATTCATCAAAACGAATATTCCAGCTTCTAGATGCTTGTTTAAGTCCATAAATGGACTTCTTTAATTTGCATAATTTATGACGATCTGATGGATTAGTGAAACCTTCAGGTTGTGTCATATACACATCCTCATCCAGTTTTCCATTAAGGAAAGCGGTCTTCACATCCATCTGCCAGATCTCATAATCATAATATGCTGCTATCGCGAAAAGAATCCGAATAGACTTGAACATGGCTACAGGAGAGAAAGTTTTGTTGGGGTATGCCCTTAAGGCTAATGTTTGAGGCCTTGGGATTATAAACTGTATCATGTAATAAACTCTTGTGTTTATAAAGGCATGGTTGTTATTCAGATTGTTACCTTGTCTGCTGTAATAAGTGTACTTCTGAATAATGTCTCAAAGCTGTTCAGCTAGGCTGACAGGCTATAAGTCCTTAGTCGAGATATCTTGGTGAACTGAGACAGCCTTGATATGATTGAGACTAATATGAGTGCTAATCTTATAGGATGCTTCGAGCATGGAATAAGATGTAGACTCATGGGTACATTGGATGTACTGGACAGACCCTACTGGGATATTCCATTGCTTGTCACGATGTGAATGATCCCTGTAAGCAGCAAGTGGCACATGTCCTCTGACTTGAGATCACTTGTGTTTCTAAATGATGATTGTCATTGTCTTGAGGTAGTTCAATATCATTTGAAACATAATGATTATAGACTATCTTGGATGGTGAGCTTGAGTCAGGTTAGGGCACTTGTGATAGATAAAGGATTGCCGTCTCCTTGTTCAAGGAGTGTGATGTTCTAAGGGGCCCCCCCTATATGAGATGATTGAGGAAGTGTATGGCCATACCCAGATGACTATGTTCATCTGATCTAATCATGCTCATCGTATTGGAGTTACAAGCTTGACCCGCTTGTCCAATAAGAACATCCAGTGGTAAAGGACACATGTATGCCTTGTGAGTTTGATTCACACTTGTGCTATGGTTTGGGAGTAGTCTTGGAAGACTCTTTCCTTTATATCGGGAGACAGTGATGTGTTGCTAGATACCCCTCACTGATCGTGATAACGTAAGTTATCGTTACCGACATTTAGAGGAAACCCTCAGGGTCGCACAATTTGGTGATATGGCTTACTTGAGTCAGATCGTATGGACTGAATTCTTTGAGTTCAGATTAGAGGGATTTAATCTCTGATTGTAAGTGAGATCTGGTCTGATCATGTTTGATTGATTAGGACTTGAGATCGGTAAGCTTCGATCGAGAGAGATGATGCTAGATCGAAGAGATCAGGGGCATCAGGAGATGAATGGTTAGATCATGAGCCTTGGGGTTCGATTTGGTCTAGACCAAGTGGCTTGAGCTATTTCGGTTTGGTTTGAAGAACCAAAGTCGATTTGACGTTATTGGATTGAACCGGTTCACAAAGGTGAACGCTTGGTTCAATGTCAATAGGCGTTTTAGGGTTGGCTTAAACGCATGGCTTGATTGTCTTCCATTTATGGTAAGTAATCAAACCGGTTTTTGCTCCAACGCCAAAAACGTATATGCGTTTTGCTCTTTGCTTCAACGCCTAGCTCTTTGGTTGGGCGATTGGAAAAAGAGAGGAGCTTTGGCAAGAGGAGCTCTCGGCCAAGAGGGAATCATCTCATCACCCCCTTTCCATTTGACAAAAGAAAAGCTTGGGTGTCTTGCTAGCACAAGGGACCGCAAGGAGTAAGCATCTTCATCTTGTGTGTGAACTTGTGGAGGAGATCTAATTTGTTCTCTTCATCCAAGCCGACTTCCAAGCATATGGCGTTGGTATGAATTTCCCTCTCAATCTATTCAATCGGTTATAGTTGAACATATGGCATGCAAATGATCTTAAACCCTTGCTTCCGCTAGCATATTTTTCATTAGCGCCATGACTAGGGTTTTTGCCCCCCATTTTAAGGGGTTTCTTCAATTGGTATCAGAGCTTGGCTCTATGCATGCTATTATGTTTGCTGATGTGATCCATACATGTTGCGCTTACTTGATGATTTTACGCTTACTTGATGATTTGGTTACATGAACTTTGCGCTTGTGTCATGGTAACATGAAGTTTGCGCTTGTATCATGGTTACCTGAAGTTTGCGCTTGTATCATGGTTACCTAAAGTTTGCGCTCCCCCTTGAAGGGGACCCCCTAAAGTTTGCGCTCCCCCTTGAAGGGGACCCCCTTAGATCTAAGGGTTATCAACATAAATGAAGCATGTTGTTTGATTGTTTGCGCTTGATCTATATGTTTTATAAAACTTACATCTTGCGCGGCTGATTAGATCTAAGGTGCCCCTACCATAAATCCTTAGATGGGTTGATGGGGTTGAAAGCATCTTCTAGGTTAGATCCAACTAGTCTGATCAGACCATCTGACAGCCTAGATGGGTTGACTAGATAGCACCTGTGCGCAAGCACGAGGTGGCTATAGGTCGACTGCATCCAAGGCGTGTAGCGAGGTCTGGTTGAGACAACTTCTGAACACACTTGAGTTAGGCCCGGGGTCACACCCGCTTGCCAAAACTCATGATGGTGGTTCAGCCCTTGGCGCATGCATGGTTGACCATTAGGTCAACTCGGGTCAGTTAGGACTCGGTGCATGCAAGGGGAAAGGATCTAACTAGATGGATGAGTGGATCCCCATCAATGGACCATTGTAAGGATATAGGGCTCATAAGGAAATTAAAATTGATGCCATGGGTTTTTTCAAAATTTTAATTTCATGAATGGATCACATGTTGATTGATGCCTATGCTTGTTTATTTAATCTTATGTGGGTTGCCCTAATGTGTGCTGTGCTGGGGCCTGCGTGCCTGGTAAATTATAAGTTAATATTATTGTGATCTGCGAATCACTTTTTCATTAATTTATTGTATAATTGACCTGCGAGTCAAAGCTTGTCTAGATAGATCAAATTGTGTTTGATTAGACAAGAGCACAAAGGCACACATCCAAGAGGGGCATTCACCTGGTGGTGCACCTGAGGTGCTCTTGGCGCTAGGGCACTGGGTTGGACCAGATGAGATGCAATGGAGCTCAAGTGAAGAGTTAAGTAAAATTAAGGTCTTACTAGGGTTCATGGGCTTTTTACCACATAAGATCATGCTTTCTATTTATTATTTAAATAATTAGAATTGCATGTTTATGTTTATCTTCTACTATAGCCATAGAATATGCCTGATAGTAAGAAGATAAAAAGACCGTTAAAATCCAACGCTAATATATCAAGCTCGTAAGCCTTCTGACGCGAAACCTCACCGTTCTGACTATCGTTGGAGCCGTGTTGAACCCACTCAGTGGGCACGTCCATCTATCTTCAGACGGTGCTGGATTACACCTGCGTGTTACAGAGCAGGGATTTATCCCTTCTCGTTGCTCAGCATAGCACGTGGTGGTCCAGGGAGTAGGTCAGGTCAGCTTGACCATGTAGTCTACATATGTGGCGCATATGGTAGCACATGGAGGCAGCCATCTGTGGGATCAGAGACTGTGTTGTACCAACTCAGTTGGCACAGTCTGCTGGATTGCCTAGATGAAGGGGAATCGCACGGGTTGGCGATTGGCTGGGACAGCCTACCAGAAATTAGTGCTTGTCATCTCTGTGCATCTTATCTTGCCTGAGCGGGACGCGGAGACCAAGTATGAAATCTGGATCCCATCTCACTAAAAGAGTGTTACTCTTTCGGACTGTTTACTGGATTTTTCAGTCAGACAAAATAGTGAGAAAAGAATCTTTCTTAAGTCCTGGATTGATTCTGAACAATGATACTAACCTTGCTGTTCTTGCTTGTTGTAGATTCCTGCAGCAACGAACACCATGAGCTTCAATGTGCGATCCCTACTGGAAAGGGAGAAGTTTGCTGGGCCGAACTTCTCCGACTGGTTTGGACACCTTAAGATCGTTCTTAAGGCAGAGAGGAAACTGTATGTCCTCGAGACGGCGATACCGCCGCAGCCCGCTCCGAACGCCGCAAGGGCGGTTCGGGATGCCTACGAAAAGCACGTCAATGATAGCATTGATGTCGCTTGCCTGATGCTAGCGTCTATGACGCCACCGCTGCAGCGTCAGCATGAGGATATGTCGGCTATAGAGATTATAGCGAACCTCAAGATGTTGTATGCTGCACAGGCGAGGACTGAGCGCTATAATCTGACGAAGCTCTTCTTTCAGAGCAAACTGGCTGAAGGGAGCCCAGTGGGAGCTCACGTGCTCAAGATGATTGGGCACAAGGAGGCTCTAGAGAAACTGGGGCATACCATCAACAAGGAGCTTGCTGTAGATATTATTCTGCAGTCTCTCCCGCCTTCTTTCGATGCGTTCATCATTAACTTTAATATGAACAAAATCGATTGTACGCCGGCAGAGCTGCTGAATATGCTCTTGACTACTGAGGAAACTCTGAAGGGTAAGCCTTCAACCTCTGTCTTGATGGTTCCTTCGAGGAACAAGAAGAAGGGGAAGAAGGGCAGGGCCCCTGTCAAGAATTACAGCAAGGCTCTGAAACAGAAGGTGAAGCGGTCGAAGGATAACAGGTGTTTCTACTGTGGCCAGCTGGGTCACTGGAAAAAGGACTGCAAAGCGCTCCAAGGAGATAAGAGGGGAAGCATTGCTTCTGGCTCAGGTATATACGTGACGGAAGTCATGGTTTCATCTTCTTCTATATCATGGGTGTTGGACACTGCATGTGGAGTTCACATTTGTTCAAATGTGCAGGAACTCAAGAGAAGAAGGCAGGTGGGACAGCATGAGGTAGACCTACGAGTTGGAAACGGGGCACGGGTTGCTGCTGTTGCTGTAGGAGACTATTTCATTTCTTTACCATCTGGCATTGTATTGGAATTAAACAATTGTTATTTTGTACCCAGTATTACCAAGAATATTATCTCTATTCCTGCTCTTGTCAGGAAAGGATTTGCCTTTGAATGCAAGATTTCAAAGTGTGTTTTAACTTATGATAATATTGTGTATGCGACTGGTTCAATTAACAATGGGTTATTCATGTTGGACATGGAACATTCTATACAAAACATTGATAACAAGAAAGCCAAGTATGCTGATCACAGCACCTTGCTATGGCATAGTCGTTTAGGCCATATTAACAAGAAACGCATTAAGCGGTTGGATGATCATGGACTGCTGGGATCATTCTCCTGTGAGGAGATTGATACATGCAAAGCTTGTTTGATGGGTAAAATGACGAAGTCACCTTTTCCTCATAAAGGTCAAAAGGCTTCAGGTTTACTTGACCTTATACACAGTGATGTGTGTGGGCCATTTAGTAAACATGCCAGAGGTGGCTATCAGTACTTCATTACCTTTACTGATGATTTCAGTAGGTATGGGTATGTCTATTTAATGAGACATAAAAGTGAATCTTTTGACAAGTTCAAAGAGTTCAAAAATGAAGTACAAAATCAGTTAGGCCGAAATATCAAGGCACTTCGTTCTGATCGAGGTGGAGAATACCTAAGTCATACGTTTACTGACTATCTGAAGGAGTGTGGGATTATCTCACAGCTCACTCCGCCAGGAACACCGCAGTGGAATGGTGTGTCCGAGAGGAGAAATAGAACGTTACTTGATATGGTTCGTTCTATGATGAGTCAGGCTACTCTACCGTACTCCTTTTGTGGTTTTGCACTGGAAACAGCTGCAAAAGTACTAAACCGAGTGCCATCCAAGGCAGTTTCAAAGACGCCATATGAATTATGGTATGGGAAACAGCCTAGCTTGACATTTATCAGGATCTGGGGTTGCGAGGCTTATGTCAAAAAGCTCGCCTCTGGGAAACTAGAGAGCAGATCTGACAAATGCATCTTTGTCGGTTACCCTAAGGAAACTAAGGGTTATTATTTCTTCGATCCCAAGGAGAACAAGGTATTTGTTGCTCGGACGGCCATATTTCTTGAGAAGGAATTTCTTCTGCAAGAGGCCAGTGGGAGAGAAATAAAGCTGGATGAGATTCCAGAAGAAGGACAAAGTAGTCAAGCACAGATGGATGAGCCTGAGCCGGTAGATCAGGTTATTGAACAACCTGAGGCTCAAATATCACGGGAACCGCGAAGATCGGGAAGGATCCGTCGACAGCCTGAGCGCTATGACGGAGTCTACATCATTGATAATGATGAACCCCTCACTTATGCGGATGCGGTCAGTGGACCGGAGTCAGCTAGATGGCTTGAAGCTATGCGAGCCGAAATGGACTCCATGTCAGATAACCAAGTCTGGGATTTGGTTGATCCGCCTCCGGGAGTAATCCCTATAGGCTGTAAATGGATCTTCAAGAAGAAGATTGACATGGATGGTAACGTGGTTACCTATAAAGGCAGGCTAGTTGCGAAAGGTTTCAAACAAATCTACGGGATAGATTATGATGAAACTTTCTCACCTGTAGCCATGTTTAAGTCTATTCGGATTCTTTTCGCGATAGCTGCATATTATGATTATGAGATCTGGCAGATGGATGTGAAGACAGCTTTCCTTAATGGAAATCTGGATGAGGATGTGTTTATCACACAACTTGAGGGTTTCACTAATCCAGCAGATCGGCATAAAATATGCAAGTTAAAGAAGTCCATTTATGGACTGAAGCAAGCATCAAGAAGCTGGAATATTCGTTTTGATGAATCAATCTCTGAGTTTGGTTTCATCAAGAACGAAGATGACCCGTGTGTTTATAAGAGGTTTAGTGGGAGCGTAATTACATTCCTAATCCTCTACGTCGATGATATCTTGATCATTGGAAATGATATTCCTGAACTGCATGCTGTTAAAGCATGGTTAGGAAAATGTTTCCAGATGAAAGATCTAGGAGAAGCAGCCTATGTGTTAGGTGTGAAGATCTACCGGGATAGATCTAAGAGGCTTCTCGGGTTGTGCCAGAGTACTTACATCGATAAGGTCCTGGAGAGATTCCATTTGGAGAATTCTAAACGTGGATATCTTCCAGTCAGACATGGTCTGAATCTTTCGAAGAGTCAGTGTCCACAAACACAGACTGAGAAAGATGAAATGGACAATACGCCTTATGCTTCGGCTATTGGGTCCATCATGTATGCGATGTTGTGTACTCGCCCAGACGTCGCTTACGGGTTAAGCGTGACCAGTCGATTCCAAAGTAATCCAGGTTTGGCGCACTGGATTGCGGTCAAGAACATTTTAAAATATCTGCGGAGGACCAAAGATATGTTCTTGATATATGGTGGTCAGGAAGAACTCAGTATAGAGGGATATACTGACGCTTCGTTCCAGTCGGACCAGGATGATTTCCGATCGCAATCAGGCTATGTTTTTAGCTTGAATGGTGGAGCAGTGGTGTGGAAGAGTTTCAAACAGTCAACTGTTGCTGATTCCACAACAGAAGCCGAGTATGTTGCAGCCTCGGAAGCATCCAAGGAGGCAGTGTGGATTCGTAAGTACGTGAGAGAACTTGGTGTCGTTCCTTCGAGTGCAGATCCTTTGGTTATCTTCTGTGATAACACTGGAGCAATCGCACAAGCAAAGGAACCACGGTCGCACCAGAAGTCCAAACACATACAGAGACGGTTTCACTTGATCCGGGAGATCATTGATCGAGGCGAGATCAAAATATGCAAGGTTCATACAGATGACAATCTGGCAGACCCACTTACCAAGCCTCTGGCGCAGCAGAAGCATGAGAAGCACTGTAATAATATGGGTTTGAGATTTCTCAACCATTAGATTAAGTGCAAGTGGGAGATTGTTGGGGTATGCCCTTAAGGCTAATGTTTGAGGCCTTGGGATTATAAACTGTATCATGTAATAAACTCTTGTGTTTATAAAGGCATGGTTGTTATTCAGATTGTTACCTTGTCTGCTGTAATAAGTGTACTTCTGAATAATGTCTCAAAGCTGTTCAGCTAGGCTGACAGGCTATAAGTCCTTAGTCGAGATATCTTGGTGAACTGAGACAGCCTTGATATGATTGAGACTAATATGAGTGCTAATCTTATAGGATGCTTCGAGCATGGAATAAGATGTAGACTCATGGGTACATTGGATGTACTGGACAGACCCTACTGGGATATTCCATTGCTTGTCACGATGTGAATGATCCCTGTAAGCAGCAAGTGGCACATGTCCTCTGACTTGAGATCACTTGTGTTTCTAAATGATGATTGTCATTGTCTTGAGGTAGTTCAATATCATTTGAAACATAATGATTATAGACTATCTTGGATGGTGAGCTTGAGTCAGGTTAGGGCACTTGTGATAGATAAAGGATTGCCGTCTCCTTGTTCAAGGAGTGTGATGTTCTAAGGGGCCCCCCCTATATGAGATGATTGAGGAAGTGTATGGCCATACCCAGATGACTATGTTCATCTGATCTAATCATGCTCATCGTATTGGAGTTACAAGCTTGACCCGCTTGTCCAATAAGAACATCCAGTGGCAAAGGACACATGTATGCCCTGTGAGTTTGATTCACACTTGTGCTATGGTTTGGGAGTAGTCTTGGAAGACTCTTTCCTTTATATCGGGAGACAGTGATGTGTTGCTAGATACCCCTCACTGATCGTGATAACGTAAGTTATCGTTACCGACATTTAGAGGAAACCCTCAGGGTCGCACAATTTGGTGATATGGCTTACTTGAGTCAGATCGTATGGACTGAATTCTTTGAGTTCAGATTAGAGGGATTTAATCTCTGATTGTAAGTGAGATCTGGTCTGATCATGTTTGATTGATTAGGACTTGAGATCGGTAAGCTTCGATCGAGAGAGATGATGCTAGATCGAAGAGATCAGGGGCATCAGGAGATGAATGGTTAGATCATGAGCCTTGGGGTTCGATTTGGTCTAGACCAAGTGGCTTGAGCTATTTCGGTTTGGTTTGAAGAACCAAAGTCGATTTGACGTTATTGGATTGAACCGGTTCACAAAGGTGAACGCTTGGTTCAATGTCAATAGGCGTTTTAGGGTTGGCTTAAACGCATGGCTTGATTGTCTTCCATTTATGGTAAGTAATCAAACCGGTTTTTGCTCCAACGCCAAAAACGTATATGCGTTTTGCTCTTTGCTTCAACGCCTAGCTCTTTGGTTGGGCGATTGGAAAAAGAGAGGAGCTTTGGCAAGAGGAGCTCTCGGCCAAGAGGGAATCATCTCATCACCCCCTTTCCATTCGACAAAAGAAAAGCTTGGGTGTCTTGCTAGCACAAGGGACCGCAAGGAGTAAGCATCTTCATCTTGTGTGTGAACTTGTGGAGGAGATCTAATTTGTTCTCTTCATCCAAGCCGACTTCCAAGCATATGGCGTTGGTATGAATTTCCCTCTCAATCTATTCAATCGGTTATAGTTGAACATATGGCATGCAAATGATCTTAAACCCTTGCTTCCGCTAGCATATTTTTCATTAGCGCCATGACTAGGGTTTTTGCCCCCCATTTTAAGGGGTTTCTTCAAGTTTCATCATAATCTATCCCGTAGATTTGTTTGAAACCTTTCGCAACTAGCCTGCCTTTATAGGTAACCACGTTACCATCCATGTCAATCTTCTTCTTGAAGATCCATTTACAGCCTATAGAGATAACTCCCGGAGGCGGATCAACCAAATCCCAGACTTGGTTATCTGACATGGAGTCCATTTCGGCTCGCATAGCTTCAAGCCATCTAGCTGACTTTGGTCCACTGACCGCATCCGCATAAGTGAGGGGTTAATCATTATCAATGATGTAGACTCCGTCATAGCGTTCAGGCTGTCGACGAATCCTTCCCGATCTACGCGGTTCCCGTGATATCTGAGCCTCAGGTTGTTCAATAACCTGTTCTACCGGCTCAGGCTCATCCAACTGTGCTTGACTACTTTGTCCTTCGTCTGGATTCTCATCCAGCTTTATTTCTCTCCCACTGGCTTCTTGCAGAAGAAACACCTTCTCAAGAAAAACTGCCGTCCGAGCAACAAATACTTTGTTCTCTTTGGGATCGTAGAAATAATAACTCTTAGTTTCCTTAGGGTATCCGACAAAGACACATTTCTCAGATCTGCTCTCCAGTTTCCCAGAGGCGAGCTTTTTGACATAAGCCTCGCAACCCCAGATCTTAAGAAATGTCAAGCTTGGCTGTTTCCCATACCATAACTCATATGGAGTCTTTGAAACTGCCTTGGATGGCACTCGGTTTAGTACCTTTGCAGCTGTTTCCAGTGCAAAACCCCAAAAGGAGTAAGGTAGAGTAGCCTGACTCATCATAGAACGAACCATATCAAGTAATGTTCTATTTCTCCTCTCGGACACACCATTCCATTGCGGTGTTCCTGGCGGAGTGAGCTGTGAGATAATCCCACACTCCTTCAGATAGTCAGTAAACACTCGACTTAGGTATTCTCCACCTCGATCAGAATGAAGTGCCTTGATATTTCGGCCTAGCTGATTCTGTACTTCATTTTTGAACTCTTTGAACTTGTCAAAAGATTCACTTTTATGTCTCATCAGATAGACATACCCATATCTACTGAAATCATCAGTAAAGGTAATGAAGTATGAATAGCCACCTCTGGCATGTTTACTAAACGGCCCACACACATCACTGTGTATAAGGTCAAGTAAACCTGAAGCCCTTTGACCTTTGTGAGGAAAAGGAGCCTTCGTCATTTTACCCATTAAACAAGCTTTGCATGTATCAATCTCCTCATAGGAGAATGATCCCAGGAGTCCATGGTCATGCAACCGCTTAATGCGTTTCTTGTTAATATGGCCTAAACGACTATGCCATAGCAAGGTGCTGTCATCAGCATACTTGGCTTTCTTATTATCAATGTTTTGTATTGAACATTCCATGTCCAACATGAATAACCCAATGTTAATTGAACCAGTAGCATAAACAATATTATCAAGAGTAAGATAACACTTTGAAATCTTGCATTCAAAGGAAAACCCTTTCCTGACAAGAGCAGGAATAGAGATAATATTTTTTGTAATACTGGGTACAAAGTAACAATTGTTTAATTCTAATACAATGCCAGATGGTAATGAGATGTAATAATCCCCTACAGCAACAGCAGCAACCCGTGCCCCGTTTCCAACTCGTAGGTCCACCTCATGCTGTCCCACCTGTCTTCTTCTCTTGAGTCCCTGTACATTTGAACAAATGTGAACTCCACATGCAGTGTCCAACACCCATGAAATAGAAGAAGAAGATATCATGACCTCAGTCACAAATATACCTGAGCCAGAAGCGATGCTTCCCTTCTTGTCTCCTTGGAGCGCTTTACAGTCCTTTTTCCAGTGACCCAGCTGGCCACAATGGAAACATCTGTTGTCCTTCGACCGCTTCACCTTTTGTTTCAGAGCCTTGTTGTAGTTCTTGACAGGGGCCTTGCCCTTCTTCCCCTTCTTCCTGTTCCTAGAGGGGAACATCAAGACAGAGGTTGAAGGCTTTCCCTTCAGAGTTTCCTCCGTAGTCAAGAGCATATTCAGCAACTCTGCCGGAGTACAATCGATCTTGTTCATATTAAAATTAATAATGAACGCATCGAAGGAGGCCTGGAGAGACTACAGAATAATGTCTACAGCAAGCTCCTGGTTGATGGTATGCCCCAGTTTCTCTAGAGCCTCCTTGTGCCCAATCATCTTGAGCACATGAGCTCCCACTAGACTCCCTTCAGCCAGTTTGCTCTGAAAGAAAAGCTTGGTCAGATTATAGCGTTCAGTCCTCGCCTGTGCAGCATACAGCATCTTGAGGTTTGCTATAATTTCTATAGCAGACATATCCTCATGCTGACGCTGCAGCGGTGGCGTCATAGACGCTAGCATCAGGCAAGCAACATCAATGCTATCATTGACATGCTTTTCATAGGCATCGCGAACCGCCCTTGCGGCGTTCGCAGCGGGTTGAGGCGGTATAGCCGTCTCGAGGACATACAGTTTCCTCTCAGCCTTAAGAACGATCTTAAGGTGTCCGAACCAGTCTGAGAAGTTTGGCCCAGCAAACTTCTCCCTTTCCAGTAGGGATCGCACATTGAAGCTCATGGTGTTCGTTGCTGCAGGAATCTACAACAATGCAAGAGCAGCAAGGTCAGTATCAATGTCCAGAATCAATCCAGGACTTAAGAATGATTCTTTTCTCACTATTTTATCTGGCTGAAAAATCCAGCAAAACAGCCCGAAAGAGTAACACTCTTTTAGTGAGATGGGATCCAGATTTCATACTTGGTCTCCGCGTCCCGCTCAGGCGAGATAAGATGCACAGAGAGTACAAGCACTAATTTCTGGTAGGCAATCCCTGGCAATCGCCAACCCGTGCGATTCCCCATCATCTGGGCAATCCAGCAGACTGTGCCAACTGAGTTGGTACAACACAGTCTCTGATCCCTCAGATGGCTGCCTCCATGTGCTACCATATGCCCCATATGTAGCCTACATGGTCAAGCTGACCTGACCTACTCCCTGGACCACCACGTGCTATGCTGAGCAACGAGAAGCGATAAATCCCTTCTCTGTAACACGCAGGTGAAATCACACACCGTCTGAAGATAGATGGACGTGCCCACTGAGTGGGTACAACACGGCTCCAACGATAGTCAGAACAGTGAGGTTTCGCGTCAGAAGGCTTACGTGCTTGATATTTAGCGTTGGATTTTAACGGTCTTTTATCTTCTTACTATCAGGCAAATTCTATGGCTATAGCAGAAGATAAATAACTCATGCAATTCTAATTATAAACGATAAGTAGAAAGCATGCTGATCTTATGTGGTAAAAGCCCATTAACCCTAAGTAAGACCTTAATTTTCACTTAAGTCTTCACTTGAGCTTTCTTCATGGGTCTTTTATCTTCTCTGGCCCAACCTAGGGCCCAAGCGCCTAATGCAGCTCAGGTGCGCCCACCAGGTGAATGCGCCTGTCATAGGGTCGAACCCTAGACCTCCTACCTGGTCAAGCCTCTGCTGCATGCGCTTCTGCCAACTGTGTTCTGTGCTCATGTCTGATTAAACTTACAATTTAATCTATCTAGACATGCTTGACTCGTAGGTCAATTATACAATAAATTAATCAAAATGTGATGCGCAGATCACAAATATATTAATTTACAATTTTAATCCAGGCACGCAGGCCCCAGCACAGCACACATTAACACGGGCAGCCCACATAAGATTAAATAAACAAGCACATGCCATCCAATTAACATGTGATCCATTAATAAGAAAATAACATTTTGAAAAGCCCATTGGCATCAATTTTAGTTTTCTTATATGCCCTACAACCTTACAACGGTCCATTAATAGGGATCCACTCATCCATCTAGTAAGATCCACTGCCCTTGCATGCACCAAGTCCTAACTGACTTGAGTTGACCTAATGGTCAACCATGCATGCGCAAAGGGCTGAACAACCCTCATGAGTTTCGGCAAGCGGGTGTGACCCCGGGCCTAACTCATGTGCGTTCAGTAGCCGTCTCAACCAGACCTCGCTACACGCCCTTGATGCAGTCGACCTATAGCCACCTCGTGCTTGCGCACAGGTGCTATCTGGTCAACCCATCTAGGCTGTCAGATGGTCTGATCAGACTATTTGGATCTAACCTAGAAGATGATTTCAACCCTATCAACCCATCTAAGGGTTTAAAGTAGAGGCACCTTAGATCTAATGAGGCGCGCATGATCCTTTGTTTTGTCAAAAACAACATGTAAGAAGCGCCAACAAACATGCGCCATGAATCATTAAACATACATCTTAGTTCTCAAACTAGCATGTAGTTTTTCGGCATGTTATTAGATCTACTCTTTGCAAACGCAAACAAGGATCACATATAAGCAATCATATGAATCAAGCAATAATCGCATGCTCTGATACCAATTGTAGGGCCCCCTTCAAGGGGGAGCGCAAGGGGGTGAAACCCTAAAGGGGCGCATATGAAGAATTTCATAGTGGAAGCTAGGGTTTCTTTAGGATCATTTGAAGAGACATATGATCAACTTGTCGAAAACTTGCAAGTATGAATGAAAGATCATACCATAGCCATTGTGTGAGTGGTGTCTTGGAATCAAGAGAACAAAATTGATCTCCTCCAAACGGTGCGCACACAAGATGAAGTCGGCTACTCTTTGAGATCCTTGTGCTAGCAAGATTCTTCAAAGGTGCTTGTCGTATGGAAGGGAAGAGAACTTCTTGCTTGGCGAGTGCTCCTTCTCTTCTTTGCATGAATGGATCACCACGGAAAGGAGAGAGCCGTTCCCAAGAGATGATCGGCTAGAGTGTAACCTTCCACACTAATGTGGAGGCGTTACTTACATTCCATTTGGAAACCGACTTCCCAAAATGGTAAGTACTTCAAAGCCATATGCGTTCACTTCAAGTGAACCATCGAATCTTCTCTTTGAACCAAGCGTTCACATAGTGAACTGGTTCATTGATTTGGTTCAAATGTATTTGGTTCAAAGACCAAATCAAACCAAGCCAAGCCATGGTCTAGACCTTCTATGAACCAAATGGCTCATGATCTAACCGTTCATATCCTGATGCTCTTGATCTCACGATCTAGCATCCAATCTCTCAATCGAAGCTTACCGATCTCAAACCCTAATCAATCAAACATGATCAGACCAGATCTCACTTACAATCAGAGACTAAATCCCTTTAAACTGAACCCAAACAATTCAGTCCACACGATCTGACTCAAGTAAGCCATATCATCAAATTGTGCGACCCTGAGGGTTTCCTTTAAATGTCGGTAACGATAACTTACGTTATCATGATCAGTGAGGGGTATCTAGCAACACATCACTGTCTCCCGATATAAAGGAAAGAGTCTTCCAAGACTACACCCAAACCACAGCACAAGTGTGAATCCACTTCACTCGGCATACATGTTTCCTTTGCCACTGGATGTTCTTATTGGACAAGCGTGTCAAGCCTGTAGCTCTAATATGATGAGCATGATTAGATCAGATGAACATAGTCACCTGGGTATGGCCATACACTTTCTCAATCATCTCATTCGGGGGGGGGGGGGGCCCTTTAGAACATCACACTCCTTAAACAAGGAGACGGCAATCCTATATCTATCACTAGTGTCCTAACCTGACTCATGATCATTATCCAAGATAGTCTATAACCATTATGTTTCAAATGATATTGAACTACCTCAAAACAATGACAATCATCATTTAGAAACACAAGTGATCTCAAGTCAGAGGACATGTGCCACTTGTTGCAAACAAGGATTATTCACATTGTGACAAGCAATTGAATATCCTAGTAGGGTCTGTCCAGTACATCCAATGTACCCATGAGTCTACATCTTATTCCATGCTCGAAGCATCCTATAAGATTAGAACACATATTAGTCTCAATCATATCACGGTTGTCTCATGTTCACTAAGATATCTCGACTAAGGACTTAACTGCATGTCAGCCTAGCTGAACAGCATTGAGACATTATTCAGAAGTATACTTATTGCAGCAGACAATGTAACAAACTGAATAACAACCATTGCCTTTATAAACATAAGAGTTTATATACATGATACTGATAGAATCCCAAGGCCTCAAACATTAGCCTTAAGGGCATACCCCAACAGTGGTGGTCCAGGGAGTAGGTCAGGTCAGCTTGACCATGTAGGCTACATACTGAGCATATGTGAGCTATATGGAGGCAGCCATCTGTGGGATCAGAGACTGTGTTGTACCAACTCAGTTGGCACAGTCTGCTGGATTGCCCAGATGAAGGGGAATCGCACGGGTTGGCGATTGGCAGGGATTGCCTACCAGAAATTAGTGCTTGTACTCTCTGTGCATCTTATCTCGCCTGAGCGGGACGCGGAGACCAAGTATGAAATCTGGATCCCATCTCACTAAAAGAGTGTTTACTCTTTCGGACTGTTTAATGGATTTTTCAGTCAGATAAAATACTGAAAAAGGAATCATTCTTAAGTCCTGAATTGATTTTTAACATTGATACTGACCTTGCTGTTCTTGCATTGTTGTAGATTCCTGCAGCAACGAACACCATGAGCTTCAATGTGCGATCCCTACTGGAAAGGGAGAAGTTTGCTGGGCCAAACTTCTCAGACTGGTTCGGACACCTTAAGATTGTTCTTAAGGCTGAGAGGAAACTGTACGTCCTCGAGACGGCTATACCGCCTCAACCCGCTCTGAACGCCGCAAGGGCGGTTCGGGATGCCTATGAAAAGCATGTCAATGATAGCATTGATGTCGCTTGCCTGATGCTAGCGTCTATGACGCCACAGCTGCAGCGTCAGCATGAGGATATGTCTGCTATAGAAATGATAGCAAACCTCAAGATGTTGTATGCTGCACAGGCGAGGACTGAGCGCTATAATTTGACCAAGCTTTTCTTTCAGAGCAAACTGGCTGAAGGGAGTCCAGTGGGAGCTCATGTGCTCAAGATGATTGGGCACAAAGAGGCTCTAGAGAAACTGGGACATACCATCAATCAGGAGCTTGCTGTAGACATTATTCTGCAGTCTCTCCCGCCTTCTTTCGATCCGTTCATTATTAATTTTAATATGAACAAGATCGACTGTACGCCGGCAGAGTTGCTGAATATGCTCTTGACTACAGAGGAGACTCTAAAGGGAAAGCCTTCAACCTCTGTGTTAATGGTTCCTTTCAGGAACAAGAAGAAGGGGAAGAAGGGCAAAGCCCCAGTCAAGAACTACCACAAGGCTCTGAAGCAGAAGGTTAAGCGGTCGAAGGAATACAGATGTTTCCACTGTGGCCAGCTGGGTCACTGGAAAAAGGACTGTAAAGCGCTCCAAGGAGACAAGAAGGGAAGCATCGCTTCTGGCTCAGGTATTTTTGTGACTGAAGTCATGATATCCTCTTCTTCTATATCATGGGTGTTGGACACTGCATGTGGAGTTCACATTTGTTCAAATGTACAGGAACTCAAGAGAAGAAGACAGGTGGGACAGCATGAGGTGGACCTACGAGTTGGAAACGGGGCACGGGTTGCTGCTGTTGCTGTAGTAGAATATTACATCTCATTACCATCTGGACTTGTATTGGAACTAGACAATTGTTACTTTGTTCCTAGCATTACTAAAAATATTATCTCTATTCCTGCTCTTGTCAGGAAAGGGTTTTCCTTTGAATGCAATATTTCAAAGTGTATTATTTCTTTGGATAATATTGTTTATGCTACTGGTTCAATTAACAATGGGTTATTCATGTTGGACATGGAATGTTCTATACAAACTATTGATAATAAGAAAGCCAAGTATGCTGATGATAGCACCTTGCTATGGCATAGTCGTTTAGGCCATATTAACAAGAAACGCATTAAGCGGTTGCATGACAATGGACTACTGGGATCATTTTCCTATGAGGAGATTGATACATGCAAAGCTTGTTTAATGGGCAAAATGACGAAGTCACCTTTTCCTCACAAAGGTCAAAGGGCTTCAGGTTTACTTGACCTTATACACAGTGATGTGTGTGGGCCATTTAGTAAACATGCCAGAGGTGACTATTCATACTTCATTACCTTTATTGATGATTTCAGTAGATATGGGTATGTCTATCTCATGAGACATAAAAGTGAATCTTTTGACAAGTTCAAAGAGTTCAAAAATGAAGTACAGAATCAGCTAGGCCGAAATATCACGGCACTTCGTTCTGATCGAGGTGGAGAATACCTAAGTCGAGAATTTACTTACAATCTGAAGGAGTGTGGGATTATCTCACAGCTCACTCCGCCAGGAACACCGCAATGGAATGGTGTATCCGAGAGGAGGAACCGAACCTTACTGGATATGGTTCGTTCTATGATGAGTCAGGCTACTCTACCTTACTCCTTTTGGGGATTTGCACTGGAGACAGCTGCAAAGATACTAAACCGAGTGCCATCCAAGGCAGTTTCAAAGACCCCTTATGAATTATGGCATGGGAAACAGCCTAGCTTGACATTTATCAAGATCTGGGGTTGCGAGGCTTATGTCAAAAAGCTCGCCTCTGGGAAACTAGAGAGCAGATCTGAGAAATGCATCTTTGTCGGTTACCCTAAGGAAACTAAGGGTTATTATTTCTACGATCCCAAAGAGAACAAGGTATTTGTTGCTCGGACGGGCATTTTTCTTGAGAAGGAGTTTCTTCTGCAAGAAGCCAGTGGGAGAGAAATAAAGCTGGATGAGAATCCAGAGGAAGGACAAAGTAGTCAAGCACAGTTGGATGAGCCTGAGCCGGTAGAACAGGTTATTGAACAACCTGAGGCTCAGATATCACGGGAACCGCGAAGATCGGGAAGGATTCGTCGACAGCCTGAGCGCTATGACGGAGTCTACATCATTGATAATGATGAACCCCTCACTTATGCGGATGCGGTCAGTGGACCGGACTCAGCGAGATGGCTTGAAGCTATGCGCGCCGAGATGGACTCCATGTCAGATAACCAAGTCTGGGATTTGGTTGATCCGCCTCCGGGAGTTATCCCTATAGGCTGTAAATGGATCTTCAAGAAGAAGATTGACATGGATGGTAACGTGGTTACCTATAAAGGCAGGCTAGTTGCGAAAGGTTTCAAACAAATCTACGGGATAGATTATGATGAAACTTTCTCACCTGTAGCTATGTTCAAGTCTATTCGGATTCTTTTCGTGATAGCAGCATATTATGATTATGAGATCTGGCAAATGGATGTGAAGACCGCTTTCCTTAATGGAAAATTGGATGAGGATGTGTATATGACACAACCGGAAGGTTTCACTAATCCATCTGATCGTCATAAGATATGCAAGTTAAAGAAGTCCATTTATGGACTTAAACAAGCATCAAGAAGCTGGAATATTCGTTTTGATGAATCAATCAGTGATTTTGGTTTCATCAAGAACGAGGATGACCCGTGTGTATATAAGAGGTTTAGTGGGAGCGTGATTACTTTCCTAGTCCTCTACGTCGATGACATCTTGATCATTGGAAACGATATTCCTGAAATGCATGCGGTTAAGGCATGGTTAAGGAAATGTTTTCAGATGAAAGATTTTGGAGAAGCAGCCTATGTATTAGGTGTGAAGATCTACAGGGATAGATCTAAGAGGCTTCTCGGGCTGTGCTAGAGTACTTACATCGATAAAGTCCTGGAGAGATTTCATTTAGAGAATTCTAAAAGAGGATATCTTCTAGTCAGACATGGTCTGAATCTTTCAAAGAGTCAGTGTCCACAAACACAGACTGAGAAAGATGAAATGGACAATACGCCTTATGCTTCGGCTATTGGGTCCATTATGTATGCGATGTTGTGTACTCGCCCAGACGTCGCTTACGGGTTAAGCGTGACCAGTCGATTCCAAAGTAATCCAGGTCAGGCGCACTGGATTGCAGTCAAGAACATTTTAAAATATCTGCGGAGGACCAAAGATATGTTCTTGGTATATGGAGGTCAGGAAGAACTCAGTATTGAAGGATATACTGACGCTTCATTCCAATCTGACCAGGATGATTTCCGATCGCAATCAGGCTATGTTTTTAGCTTGAATGGTGGAGCAGTGGTGTGGAAGAGTTTCAAACAGTCTATCGTTGCTGATTCTACAACAAAAGCCGAGTATGTTGCAGCCTCGGAAGCATCCAAGGAGGCAGTGTGGATTCGCAAGTTCATTCAGGAACTTGGTGTTGTTCCTTCCAGTGCAGATCCTTTGGTTATCTTCTGTGATAACACTGGGGCAATCGCACAAGCAAAGGAACCACGGTCGCACCAGAAGTCCAAGCACATACAGAGACGGTTTCATTTGATCCGGGAGATCATTGATCGAGGCGAGATCAAAGTCTGCAAGGTTCATACAGATGACAATCTGGCTGACCCGCTTACCAAGCCTCTGGCGCAGCAGAAGCATGAGAAGCACTGTAATAATATGGGTTTGAGATTTCTCAACCATTAGATTAAGTGCAAGTGGGAGATTGTTGGGGTATGCCCTTAAGGCTAATGTTTGAGGCCTTGGGATTGTATCAGTATCATGTATAAACTCTTATGTTTATAAAGGCAATGGTTGTTATTCAGGTTGATATATTATCTGCTGCAATACATATACTTCTGAATAATGTCTCAATGCTGTTCAGCTAGGCTGACATGCACTTTTGTCCTTAGTCGAGATATCTTGGTGAACATGAGACAGCCTTGATATGATTGAGACTAATATGTATTCTAATCTTATAGGATGCTTCGAGCATGGAATAAGATGTAGACTCATGGGTACATTGGATGTACTGGACATACCCTACTAGGATATTCAATTGCTTGTCACAATGTGAATAATCCTTGATTGCAACAAGTGGCACATGTCCTCTGACTTGAGATCACTTGTGTTTCTAAATGATGATTGTCATTGTTTTGAGGTAGTTCAATATCATTTGAAACATAATGTTTATAGACTATCTTGGATAATGATCATGAGTCAGGTTAGGACACTAGTGATAGATATAGGATTGCCGTCTCCTTGTTTAAGGAGTGTGATGTTCTGATGGGGCCCCCCTGGATGAGATGATTGAGAAAGTGTATGGCCATACCCAGGTGACTATGTTCATCTGATCTAATCATGCTCATCATATTGGAGTTACATGCTTGACAGGCTTGTCCAATAAAGAACATCCAGTGGCAAAGGAATCATGTATGCCTAGTGAGTTGATTCACACTTGTGCTGTGTTTTGGGTGTAGTCTTGGAAGACTCTTTCCTTTATATCGGGAGACAGTGATGTGTTGCTAGATACCCCTCACTGATCGTGATAATGTAAGTTGTCGTTACCGACATTTAAAGGAAACCCTTAGGGTCGCACAATTTGATGATATGGCTTACTTAAGTCAGATCGTGTGGACTGAATTGTTTGGGTTCAGTTTAAGGGGATTTAATCTCTGATTGTGAGTGAGATCTGGTCTAATCATGTTTGATTGATTAGGGCTTGAGATCGGCAAGCTTCGATCGAGAGAATGGATGCTAGATCAGTGAGATCAGGAGCATCATGAGATGAACGGTTAGATCTTGAACCTTTAGGGTTTAATATGATCTAGACCAAATCGTTTAGGTCAATTGGTCTTTGAACCAAACCAAAATGAACCGCTCATTGAGTGAGCGCATGGTTCAAGGGGAAAGGAGGTTGCGACTTGTTCACTTGGCGTGAACGCATGAGCGAGTGTGGGTTTCTACTTTTAGAAACCATGATCTCAAATGAGATCACGCCTCATGTAGGAATAGAATTATTCTATTCTTGTCTCTCTCTCTCGCCCATCTCTCTGAACGGCTACGCTCTCTCTCGCGTGGTGAAAGGTTGAAGCCTTGGAGAGAATTCGAAAAGAAAAGGAAGTCATCTCACTCCCTTCCATTCGATCAAGACACTTGGAGATCCTTGCTAGCACAAGGAGCGACAAGGGTAGGCGATCTTCATCTTGTGTGCGCACCTTTTGGAGGAAAGCTTTTTCGGTTTCTGCTTCCAAGACGCCATCAGAGAAATGGCACTGGTATGAGTCGTCTAATCTTTACAAGTTAATCATATGATATGCATGCGATTTTGTTTAGAAACCCTAGCTTCCGTTGCTTTCAAAACCTCTTATATGCGCCATAGGGTTTCGCCCCCTTCATGTGGGGACTATCACTTGAGGGGCGACGGCTTGGAGTCTTGGAGCTTCTCTTCTTCCATCAAAGGGCGCAAGTAAGCTTCTTCTTCCTCCTCCTTCCTTTCCTTGGCACAAAGGAACAAGAAGGCTTGCGGTTTCCTCTCCTCTTCATTCTCCTTAGCGCATCCCTCCTTGGTGCTGGCGCAAGGTGATTGGAGGACTCTCCTAAGGCGTGGATCTTCTTCCCGAGGCTAGCACCGGGCGTGGAAGAAGAGAGCTCGAAGCATCCGTGTGTGCGAGACTGCAGAGGGCGAACACTTGGGTGCCTTCCTCAACATCGGCTTCTCATTGCTAAAGGTATTTCCTATCTCATTGTGTCGACTCCCTCGCATGATGATCTTCACTAGGCTTTTGGGACTGGCCTGTTTCAGGGATATTATTCTGCTATGCAATGTATTTGTGTTCATATGACTATGGAAAATTATAAAATATCCCCGAGGTTTCCCAACAGTGGTATCAGAGGGACTTGCGAGACTCGAACGATGTAATTTCATGCTTTTCCATGCTCACATGCCATATCTCAATTTTCGCAAATTGCATGATCACATGGCACATGAATTTTTCTATGTAAGAAAAATTAGGGTTTCTTGTTCCTATGATCTTGTCAATCTCTTTTGGATTTTTGGGTTTTTTTTTGCTTGATTTAAAGATCAAAGGCGTACGTAGTTTTGTCAAGTAGGATGGGCATTTTGTCTTCGAACTGGCCGGGTCTCTTGATCTGACAAAATTGCCAGCCGAAAGGATCTATGGAATCATCATGAAAAATTAATCGTGAATAACCAAAAGATTTGTGATAAGAAGATGAGGAAAAGAGACTTGTTTAATGAAAAAGTAAAATTTCAGATTTTTATGTTTTTCATGAGCATGTAGAATTGCATGAGTAAATACCTTGGTTGTGCATAATGTTGTAGTCATGAGTCAAGCCCCTTTGCATACCTGTGATGTATCCTTGTTAGGCCTGCGTGCCTCTTTTCTTTTTGCTTTTAACTAAGAAGAAGATTAGGGGTGCATCTACTTGGATGATTGGCGCATGCTAGAAGCTTGGGGCGCATGCTAGAAGCTTAGGGTGGCACTTGCTTGCATGTTGGCATAAGAAAACATGGCCGAACCTTAGGGCTTGTGAGCTAGCCATCCATGCAAGGTGACGGTTCACCTTTGGAGGAAGTCTATGGCATTGGCCGAACCATGGGGTGTGCTTCTAGGGTTTCCCTAGAACTACCTCTAGGGTTTGAGAGCTAAACCATGGTGAGAAGGACCTTGGAGCTAACCTTGAAGACCAAGCTAGAGGTCGGTTAGGCTAGGTCTAGTTTTAGGGGGCTTGAGTCCTAATTCAAGAGTTGAACCTCCTTTTGGCATGGGTTGGTTCAATGTCTTGAATAGGCTATGATCACATCATTCTTTTACTATTTTCAGTATCTGCTAAAGCATGCCTGTGATGTTTTATCGTTATGTTATCACTATAGGATTGCATGCCTGTATTGTTAGACATAAGATAAAACTAATGAGACCTTAAACAAAAACCCTCAATTAAAATATCAAGTCTAGTAGCCTTCTAACGCGTAGCCCTCACTAAGCTATCGATCAGTGGAGTTGTGAACTATTTTCCACCCTTGTGGGACACACCCACTTATCTTTAGAAAGTGTGTGGTGGCAATGGTTTCCCCAGTCCAGTTTTAACCTGGGCGTGCCTTCGCAAGGAAACTCGTTGGCCCTGGGCATAATGGTTAGGAATGGACTTGACTAGATTTTCTTATGTGCTTGGCACATGATGAAACTCTAGATGCATCGTTAAGAGGTTAGGGTTTCATGCTATATCCGGCCCTCACTGGACATGAAATGCCTAGACTATCTCAACAAGGGGAGTTGCTTGGAGCAACCGGCTGGTGCGCCCACCTTAAGAAGCATGGGTCACTTTGTGCATCTCATCCTACCCTCGTGGGACGTGGAGCCTCATGTGCAATAAGGATCCCATCTCACTAGGAAATCTTAAATTTCCCGGTTGACTTTGTGGGTTGTCAATCCGATTAAAATAGTGGGAGTCATAATCATTTAAAACAAGTGCAGTTTAAATGATTCGAAGTAGTACTAATTTACTAATTCTTGGTTGTTGTAGAACAATGGCTGTAAACAATGGCAGATGGTCACTGCGATCTACCCTGGAAAGGGATATGTTGGTTGGATCCAACTTACTGGATTGGTATATGAACTTGAGAAATATGCTCAAGCTCGAGAGGAAGCTCTATGTCCTTGAGCAGCCAATTCTTGAGCCACCTCCATGCTCGGCCTCAGTGGCTGAGAAAGATGCTTATGATAAGCATCGGGCTGATACTTTGGAGATTGCCAATTTGATGCTAACCAACATGTCGCCCGAATGAAAAGGGCAATATGAATCTAAGAGTGCCTCTGAGATTATTTCTAATCTAAGGCAGCTCTTTGATGAATTAGTTGAGCTCAACCCTCCTAAAGTAGACATTCAATGTGTTGAGCCGAAGGGCTTAACTAAGATATTGAAGATAAAGATGGAAAGAGTCAGGAATAACAAGTGCTACTCATGTGGAAGACCACCTCACATGATAAAGGACATGATGCGACTTCAGAATGAGAAGAAGAGAGACAAGGCTTTGTCTTCATGCTCAGGTATTTATGTTACAGAAGTCAACCTTTCTACTTCTATGGCATCGGTATTGGATACCGCATGTGGAGCTCATATTTGTACAAATATGTAGGGGCTCAAGAGAAGTAGATCAGTGCGGCCTAGAGAGATTGACCTACGAGTTGGAAACGAGACACAAGTTGCTGCTATTGCTGTAGGAGTTTTGACTCTCTCCATGCCTTTTGGACTTCAGTTAGAACTAGATCATTGCTACTATGTACCTTCACTTACTAAAAACATTGTATCCATTCCTTGCTTGGCAAAGAAAGGATTTAAGTTTGAAATAAAGGAGAACTCTTGTTCTTTCTCATTTGCATACATGTTTTATGGGAAGGATACTTTATGCAATGGGTTATATGTCTTGGACATGGATAGTTCTATTTGTAACATAAATAATAAAAGGACCAAACAGAGTAGTTCAGTTGGTGCCTTCCTATGGCATTGTCGATTAGCCCATATAAACAAGAATCGCATCCAACAACTCCATACAAATGGGTTGTTAGATTCAAGTTCCTTGGAGGAATTTGATACTTGAGAACCTTGTTTATAAGGGAAGATGACAAAGGCGCCCTTCACCAAGATTGGTGAGAGGGCAGTAGGTTTATTGGATCTCATACATAGTGATGTGTCTTGGACATGGATGAGGTCCAAGTGCAACCACAAGACACAGAAATGGAACCTGAGCCACCTGCACCAGTTGCTGGGCAACCTGAGGCTTAGACACAGGCCCCACGTAGGTCTGGGAGGATTCATCGTGCGCCTGAGAGGTATGGGTTGCTGCCGACCCAACACGACGGGATCTTCATCATTGAGGATGAGCCCATGACTTATGATCAGGCGGTCAATGGACCGGACTCCGAGAGATGGCTTCAGGCCATGCGATCCGAGATGGATTCCATGTCAGCTAACCAAATCTGGGATTTGGTAGAGCTACCTGATGGGGTAAAACCCATAGGGTGTAAATGGGTCTTCAAGAGGAAGACTGACATGGATGACAACATAGTTACCTATTGATGACACCAAAATATATAGTATATTTTGTATCATTTTAGATATGTTTTCATGCTAAATTGAGGATCTTTTACTTGTTTTTATGCTGAATTCATTAAATATTGCAAAGTCTACTTCTATTTTGGTTTTTCATGATTTTCAGGCAAAAAGATACTATTTTAAGACGTTTTCCAGCAAAATCAAATACATGGAAGAGTTACCATCATCAAGAGGAGATCACCCAACAAATTTCACGCAAAACGGAGCAATAAACCAAAATACGGCAGGGCCGTAAACTATATTACGGTACCGTATTTCCACACGAAACCGTAATATAGAGCCACTGCCGTAATTTGGAAATATTTCGAACAGAAAGTTTTGTCGAAAATACGGCACTATCATAAACCATTTTACGGGCCGTATTTTCCAGACGTTTTCGACCAGAGAGTTCAACCGATTTTACGGCAATGCCGTGAACCATATTACGGTACCATATTTCCCAGCACTTTCGGAACAAAAGACTCAGGCGATTTTACGACAGTGCCGTGAACTATTACACAGTCGTATTTTCATTTTTGAACGCGACTCCCAGGTCAATTTCGACGCCCGATTTTTGCAGAGATTATTGCGGGCGATCCAGAACTCTAAATTGGATGACGTAAGAAGGAAAAGGGGAGTTAACGATGAGAGGATCACGTAGACACCAAAAGCCCCAAATTGTATCCACTATCGAAGGAGAAATCACGGTACAAGCCGCCGCTTAGGGTTCCGCCGCTGTGATCAATCCAGAGCACCTCCGGCCATGATTTTCATACTGAAGCTTTGCCTAGGGAAGGAGACAGCGTACCAGAAGTTTCAGAATGAAAGGAGATCAATTCAAGAAGAAATCAATGAAAGAAGCTCTCAGGCGCTGTTCACAGCGAGTTTCCTTGCAAATTACGGCTGTGAAATATTTCACAGCCGTGCTGTATTTTCCTAAAACTCATTTCTTATTGATTTTTGATCTTATGAAATTATGGTATTTTGTAACCCCTTCACCATGCTAGCTTAAACTTATTTTGGGACATGGGGGAGTAATTCCCTTTGATTTTCTTAATGACTAGATAATCTTTCACTTTCATCATCATTATTCTACTTTGATAATTTTACCTATGCGATTATTGCTCTAAGATTCTCCTTATTTTACTTTTTGTTATCATGTTTAGGGTTCTCGCAATAAGGACCGAAAGGTAATTTGCTTGAGAACTTGGAACCCTAAAATTGATTAATAGAAACTCACCGTAGGAAACTAGGTTAAGTTCTTATTTCTTTGTTTTAGTAAGTTAAATTGCCATGATGATATTAATGAACTTAGGGTTGAGTTATTGTGTCAAACGTGGAGATCTTGCACGAAAGTGAGGATCGGAACTTTGGAGAACCATAGGTAGAACATGTGTTGAGCCTCGGATGCATGAAAGTGATCCTTGAGTTCTTTGTCATATTAGAATGGTTATCTGCACGAGAGTGAGATAACCCCTTTTTAAGGTAAATTATGCCTTTATCATATTAGAATTTGATTGATGAACATCTTTATATATCTAATCATGAAAATCAAAGTGGATGAAACCCTAGTCCCAATTTCTCTCTAATAGTAATTTTTCGCGTGTCTTTGATTCTTATTTTGCCATTATTCGATTGCTAGATAGTGAAAAATCAATTATTTGGTACTTGACAACGCAAGTCTCTCTGTGGGATCGATATTTTCTTTATTACTTCGAGTATCTGTGAACTTGCGGACACTACGAGTTAGGGACAACAAGTTTTTGGAGCCGTGTCAGGGAGTGACAATAGCCCTGTATGCCAACACTTCGGCCGCGACACCTAAGACAAGTCTACCTACTTATATTTAAAAGTGTGTCCTTTCGGATCACATCAAGTTTTTGGCGCCATTGCCGGGGAGACTTTAGTTTTGTCAATATTGAAGATATTGAGAGTATTACTAGACTAGACTTATTTTATGTTTTATCCTTTTGCTCTTCTCTATTTGCTTGAGTTACTTAATCTGTCTACCTTAGACTATACAGGAAATTTAATTCCAATGGCAGGACAGAGATTACTTAGGGACTATGTTGTCCCCAGGTCACCAGAAATACACTCTAGCATTATCAAACCCAGCATTGAAGCTGATAATTTCGAGATTAATCCTACCCTCTTGACCATGATCATCCAGCATAATCAATTTGGAGGAGATGCAATTGAAGATCCCTATCAACACTTACATCTTTTTCTTGAATATTGTGATACCATTAGGATTTATAGAGTTTCTGATGATGTGTTAAAACTAAGACTATTTCCTTTTTCTCTCAGGGACCGAGCACGATTTTGGCTATATTCTAGATCTGCTGGTGCATTTACTACATGAGAACAACTGTCAAATGCTTTCCTCACGAAGTACTTTCCACCAAGTAAAACCATCCAATTGAGAAATCAAATCATGAACTTTGCATAGAAAAATGGAGAATCATTTAACAAGGCTTGGGAGCGGTTCATTGATTTACTACGGAAGTGCTCGCACCATGGCCTTGAAAACTGGACTTTAATTCATACGTTTTATTATGGTTTATTTTATGATACCCGTCTAATTGTTGATACTTCTGCAGGAGGAGCTATTATGAGTAAGACTGCGGATGATGCTTTTGCACTATTTGAAGAAATGTCCTTGAATCATAACCAATGGGATCCTGAATAAAGAATGTTACAGAGTCATCATCATGGTAAAAATGAAAGTGAGGAATTGCAAACTCCAACGAAAGAGGTAAATTCTTTTTGTGTAGAATCTTTGCTTGACAAGTTTATGGCTAATCTAAACAAAGAAATTGAAAATCTTAAAGGAATGGTTAGTCGACTGGCCTTTCAAGTAGAATCTTAAACTGCCCACGAGAATTTCATAGAAAATCAGATACCAAATGAACACTGCAATGTTGTTGTCACCAGAAGTGGTAAGAAATTGGAGGAGCAGAAAGAGAGAATTGAGAACAATAGAAAAAGGCTTAATATTGAACGTGACCAAGAAGTAGGGTTAGAAGAATCTTATGAACATGAGCAATCCCAAAATAGTTTATCACCTCATAAGGGTGATGAACCAAGAGGTAATATGCTCAGTCAGAAAGATATTTCTAAACCTAATTCTTCTACTCCATATAAGCCACTAATACCTTTTCCTCAAAAGTTAGTACAGAAAAAACTAGACAAACAATTTGGAAAATTTTTAGATATTTTGAAAAAGCTTTACATTAACATTCCATTTACTGAAGCTTTATTGCAAATGCCTACATATGCTAAATTTTTAAAATAAATTCTGTCTAATAAGAGGAAAATGGAAGACCATGGTATTGTGGCTCTAACTGAGAAATGTAGTGCTATTATTCAAAACAAGTTGCCACCTAAGTTGAAGGATCCAGGTAGTTTCTCTATCCCTTGTTTTATTGGTAGTATGGCTTTTGACCGAGCCTTATGTGATTTGGGAGCTAGTGTGAGTCTAATGCCATTCTCTATCTGCAAGAAATTGGACATGGGTGAGCTTAAATCAACTTCAATATCTTTTTAGCTAGCTGATCGCTCAGTAAAGTATCCAGTTGGGATTCTTTAAGATGTACCAGTTCAAGTAGGTGAATATTTCATCCCAGCAGATTTTGTAGTCCTCGAGATGGAGGAAGATGCAAAAATCCCCTTCATACTTGGTAGACCATTTTTGGCCACAGCAGGTGCACTCATTGATGTAAAAAATGGTAAGCTTTCACTTAACATTGGGGGCGAAAAGATCGAGTATGACTTGCGTGAAGCCATGAAAAATCCTTCAAATTCTGAATATTGTTGTAGTATACATGATAGAGATGACGTTATTTATGATCTTAGTGATTTATTTGTTGAACCTTCTGATTATGATTCTGATTCTATTCTTAAGGAAGAAACCCAACCTGAAATTGATGAATTTCTAGATTGCAAAACTTGTGATGAAAAAGAAAAAACTCCAAAAATAGAACTTCAAGCTTTACCTGATAACCTTCGCTATGAGTTTCTTGGTCCCAATTCTACTTATCCTATTATAGTTGATGCACAGCTTGGAAAAAGGGAAACAGAGTTGCTTCTTAGGGAATTAAGGATTCACATAAAGGTAATTGGGTATTCTATTGATGACTTGAAAGGAATTAATCCTTCTTTTTGTATGCATAGGATCTTGATGGAAGAAGAGCACAAGCCATATGCAGATTTCCAAAGAAGACTGAACCCCTCCATGAAAGAAGTGGTAAAAAAGGAAGTTCTGAAATTGCTGGATGCAGGTATTATCTATCCTATCTCTGATAGTAAATGGGTAAGTCCTGTACATTGTGTTCCTAAGAAAGGAGGGGTAACTGTCATGAAAAACAAAGATAATGAACTAATTCCTGTTAGAACTGTTACTAGTTGGCGCATGTGTATAGATTATAGAAAACTGAATGTTGTTACTAGGAAAGACCACTTCCCTCTACCTTTTATTGATCAAATGGTTGAAAGACTGGCAAACCACTCTCACTTTTGTTTTTTAGATGGATATTCTAGTTTTTTTCAAATCCCTATACATCCTGATGATCAAGAGAAAACCACTTTCACTTGCCCCTATGGAACTTTTGCATATAGGAGAATGCCTTTTGCTTTGTGTAATGCTCCTGCTACATTTCAGAGATGCATGATGTCTATCTTTTCTGATTTTATTAAAGATTTTATGGATGTATTCATGGATGATTTCTCAGTATATGGTTCCTCTTTTGATATATGTTTGGCTAACTTATCTCAGGTTTTACAGAGGTGTGAAGAAACTAACCTTGTGCTTAATTGGGAAAAATGCCATTTCATGGTCAAGCAAGGGATAGTTTTGGGACACTTAATCTCAGAAAGAGGAATTGAAGTGGACAAAGCTAAAGTTGAAGTGATAGACAAATTGGAGACACCTACCACAGTGAAAGAAGTTCGAAGTTTCCTAGGACATGCAAGGTTCTACCGGCGATTCATCAAGGACTTCTCTAAACTTGCTAGACCTCTTACATATTTACTTTGTAAAGATGTCAAATTTTCTTTTGATGAGAATTGTTTATCTACTTTTCAGAAATTGAAGAAAGCTTTGGTTTCAGCACCCATTATTCAACCCTCGGATTAGAACCTGCCCTTTGAGCTCATGTGTGATGCTAGTGATTTTGCAGTAGGATCAGTCTTGGGATAGAGAAAAGATAAGAAACCTCATGTTATTCACTATGCCAGCAGAACTTTGGATGAGACACAGAAGAATTACACTACCACTGAAAAGGAATTATTGGCCATAGTATTTGCTTTTGTTAAATTTAGGTCATATTTAATTAAGTCAAAGGTGGTAGTGTACACTGATCATGCAGCTGTAAGATACTTAATGCAGAAGAAAGATACTAAACCCCGTCTGCTCAGATGGATTCTGCTTTTACAAGAATTTGATTTGGAAATTAAAGACAAAAAAGGATCAGAGAATTTTGTTGCATATCATCTCTAAAGGATTATGGTAAACACAGAGGAAAATGATGTAATTAATGACTCCTTCTATGAAGAACAACTACTGACCATCGAACAAATCAGAGCCCCTTGGTATGCCGACGTTGTGAATTACCTTGTGGCCAATGTTTTTCCCCCCGATTTGAGTTATCAAAGAAGGAAGAGATTCTTGGCTGAGGTGAAACACTATTTTTGGGACGAGCCTTATGTATTTCGAAGGTGTGCAGATGGTATTTTTAGGAGATGTGTACCTGAGGAGGAGGTTACTAATATATTGTTTCAATGCCATTGATCTTCTTATGGTGGGCATGCTGGTGCTGAGAAAACTGCCTTTAAAGTGTTGCAATCAGGATTTTATTGGCCCACAATTTTCAAAGATGCTAGAAACTTCATCTTATCTTGTGATAGATGTCAAAGGACAGGCAACATTAACAGAAGACATGAAATGCCATTGTCTAATATTCTTGAGGTTGAAATTTTTGATGTTTGGGGAATTGACTTCATGGGACCCTTCCCGTCTTCTGGAGGTAACAAATATATTCTTGTAGCAGTGGATTATGTTTCAAAATGGGTTGAAGCTATTGCATCACCAACCAATGATTCCAGAGTTGTTGTCAAACTGTTCAAAAAAAATTATCTTTCCAAGATTTGGAACACCACGAGTTGTAATTGTTAGGGTATGCCCTTAAGGCTAATGTTTGAGGCCTTGGGATTGTAACAGTATCATGTATAAACTCTTATGTTTATAAAGGCAATGGTTGTTATTCAGGTTGTTACATTGTCTGCTGCAATGAGTGTACTTCTGAATAATGTCTCAATGATGTTCAGCTAGGCTGACATGCAGTAAAGTCCTTAGTCGAGATATCTTGGTGAACATGAGACAGCCCTGATATGATTGAGACTAATATGTATTCTAATCTTATAGGATGCTTAGAGCATGGAATAAGATGTAGACTCATGGGTACATTGGATGTACTGGACAGACCCTATTAGGATATTCAATTGCTTGTCACAATGTGAATAATCCTTGATTGCAACAAGTGGCACATGTCCTCTGACTTGAGATCACTTGTGTTTCTAAATGATGATTGTCATTGTTTTGAGGTAGTTCAATATCATTTGAAACATAATGGTTATAGACTATCTTGGATGGTGAGCTTGAGTCATGTTAGGGCACTAGTGATAGATATAGGATTGCCGTCTCCTTCATTGGAGTGTGATGTTCTAAAGGGGCCCCCTGGATGAGATGATTGAGAAAGTGTATGGCCATACCCAGATGACTATGTTCATCTGATCTAATCGTGCTCATCATATTGGAGTTACAAGCTTGACAGGCTTGTCCAATAAAGAACATCCAGTGGCAAAGGAATCATGTATGCCTAGTGAGTTGATTCACACTTGTGCTGTTGTTTGGGTGTAGTCTTGGAAGACTCTTTCCTTTATATCGGGAGATAGTGATGTGTTGCTAGATACCCCTCTCTGATCGTGATAACGTAAGTTATCGTTACCGACATTTAAAGGAAACCCTCAGGGTCGCACAATTTGATGATATGGCTTACTTAAGTCAGATCGTGTGGACTGAATTGTTTTGGGTTCAGTTTAAAGGGAATTAATCTCTGATTGTGAGTGAGATCTGGTCTGATCATGTTTGATTGATTAGGGCTTGAGATCGGTAAGCTTCGATCGAGAGATTGGATGCTAGATCAGTGAGATCAGAAGCATCAAGAGATCAACGGTTAGATCAGAAGCATCAAGAGATCACCAGCTCATCAAGTGAGCGTGTGGTTCAAATGGAGAGGAGTTTGTGATTGGGGTAAACCCATGATCGCATGTGAGGGAGTGGCTTTCTATTTTTAGAAAGCATGATCACTTACGTGACCACGCCTCATGTTGCTCGCCTCTTCACGCCTTTGTCGCCTCTTGTGATTTCGAGGGTTTTTTTTGCATTCTCGTGTGAAGAAGAGTGGACGACAAGAGGAGAAAGTTTTTTGCCAAGCAAGGAGATCATCTTCCTTTTTCATACGACAAGAACCTCTTGGAACCTTGCTAGCACAAGGAGCACCAAGGGAGTAGGCGGCTTCTTCATCTTGTGTGCGCATCCTCTGGAGGAGACCCCCGTCGATCTCTTCTTCCTCGACATCATACAAACAATGGCCATGGTATGATCATTGTTGTTCTAAGTTGATCATATAATACATGCTATGCGATCCTAGGAAACCCTAGATTCTGCCCATGAAAATTTATATCTGTGCATATCTTAGGGTTTCGCCCCCTTGTGGGGACTTTCAATTGGTATCAAAGCACTGGTTGATGCATGATTTTATGGTTGCTTTAGCCTTTTTTGTGATCCTTGTATGCTTAGATCTATACATGCGAACTTTCATCTTTAGTTGTTGCATATGCGAAACTTGAATATGTTTTGATGGCGCATGTTTGTGTGGCGCATAGTTTGTTTTTCTCAAAACTATATCACTTGCGCAACCTTCACTAGATCTAAGAGGCGCCTGCTATAAACCCTTAGACGGGTTGATGGGGCTGAAGTCATCCTCTAGGTTAGATCCAATAGTCTGATTAGACCATCTGACAGCCTAGATGGGTCGACCAGATGGCACCCATGCGCAAGCACGTGGTGGCTATAGGTCGACTGCATCACAGGCGTGTAGCGATGTCTGATTGTGAGACAACTAATGAACGCACATGAGTTAGGCCCGGGGTCACGCCCGCTTGCCAGACCTCATTGTGGCTGTTCAGCCCTTGGTGAAGGAACCCCTAACTAAGGGGGAAGAAACCCTAAGCATGCTCATCTATCATGCATAGCGGAAAGAGGGCTTCAAGTCAAGATCGGATATGAAACAATATGATCAACTTGAAACTAGAAATCATACCAATGCCATGGACTTGGATCTCGGCTTGGAAGAAGAGATCAAGATAGGTCTCCTCCAAAGTGTGCCACACACAAGATGAAGTTGGCTCACTCCTTGGGGTCGCTTGTGCTAGCAAGTCACTCAAGGAATCTTCACTTGTCGAATGGAAGGGATGATGAACTTCCTTGTTGCCGAGAGTTCCTCTTTGCCCAAGCTCTCCTTCTCGTCGTCAACCACACCTCAACCAATGTCCAAGGCGTTGATGAGAAGAGTTCCAACGCATAAGCGTTTTTGGCGTTAAGTGAAACCGGCCCCCTTTGATGACTTTCCATAAATGGAAGCTCATCAAAGCATGCGCTCAAGCCATAACCCAAACGCATTTGAGCATTGAACCATGCGTTCACAATTGTGAACCGGTTCAAGCTAAACCGTTCGATTCAACTTTGGTTCATGAACCAAACCGAAATGGCTCAAGCCATGTGGTCTAGACCATATTGAACCCCAAGGCTCATGATCTAACCATTCATCACCTGATGCCCCCTGATCCTTCCGATCTAGCATCATCTCTCTTGATCGAAGCTTACCGATCTCAAGCCTTAATCAATCAAACATGATCAGACCAGATCTCACTTACAATCAGAGATAAAATCCCTTTAATCTGAACTCAAAGAATCCAGTCCATTCGATCTGACTCAAGTAAGCCATATCATCAAATTGTGCGACCCTGAGGGTTTCCTCTAAATGTCGGTAACGATAACTTACGTTATCACGATCAGTGAGGGGTATCTAGCAACACATCACTGTCTCCCGATATAAAGGAAAGAGTCTTCCAAGACTACTCCCAAACCATTGCACAAGTGTGACTCCATTCACAAGGCATACATGTGTCCTTTGCCACTGGATGTTCTTATTGGACAAGCGGGTCAAGCTTGTAACTCCAATACGATGAGCATGATTAGATCAGATGCACATTGTCATCTGGGCATGGCCATACACTATCTCAATCATCTCATATAGGGGGCCCATTAGAACATCACACTCCTTAAACAAGGAGACGGCAATCCTATGTCTATCACTAGTGCTCTAACCTGATTCAAGCTCACCATCCAAGATAGTCTATAATCATTATGTTTCAAATGATATTGAACTACCTCAAAACAATGACAATCATCATTTAGAAACACAAGTGATCTCAAGTCAAAGGACATGTGCCACTTAGTGCTCACAAGGATCATTCACATTGTGACAAGCAATGGAATATCCGAGTAGGGTCTGTCCAGTACATCCAATGTACCCATGAGTCTACATCTTATTCCATGCTCGAAGCATCCTATAAGATTAGCACTCATATTAGTCTCAATCATATCAAGGCTGTCTCATGTTCACCAAGATATCTCGACTAAGGACATATAGCCTGTCAGCCTAGCTGAACAGCTTTGAGACATTATTCAGAAGTACACTTATTACAGCAGACAAGGTAACAACCTGAATAATAACCATGCCTTTTATAAACACAAGAGTTTATTACATGATACTTATACAATCCCAAAGGCCTCAAACATTAGCCTTAAGGGCATACCCCAACAATCTCCCACTTGCACTTAATCTAATGGTTGAGAAATCTCAAACCCATATTATTACAGTGCTTCTCATGCTTCTGCTGCGCCAGAGGCATGGTAAGCGGGTCTGCCAGATTGTCATCTGTATGAACCTTGCAAATCTTGATCTCGCCACGATCAATGATCTCCCGGATCAAGTGAAAACGTCTTTGTATGTGCTTGGACTTCTGGTGTGACCGCGGTTCCTTTGCTTGTGCTATAGCTCCAGTGTTATCACAGAAGATAACCAAAGGATCTGCACTCGAAGGAACGACACCAAGTTCTCTCACGAACTTACGAATCCACACTGCCTCCTTGGATGCTTCCGAGGCTGCAACATACTCGGCTTCTGTTGTGGAATCAGCAACAGTTGACTGTTTGAAACTTTTCCACACCACAGCACCTCCATTCAAGCTAAAAACATAGCCTGATTGCGATCGGAAATCATCCTGGTCCGACTGGAACGAAGCGTCAGTATATCCCTCTATACTGAGTTCTTCCTGACCACCATATATCAAGAACATATCTTTGGTCCTCCGCAGATATTTTAAGATGTTCTTGACCGCAATCCAGTGCGCCAAACCTGGATTACTTTGGAATCGACTGGTCACGCTTAACCCGTAAGCGACGTCTGGGCGAGTACACAACATCGCATACATAATGGACCCAATAGCCGAAGCATAAGGCGTATTGTCCATTTCATCTTTCTCAGTCTGTGTTTGTGGACACTGACTCTTCGAAAGATTCAGACCATGTCTGACTGGAAGATATCCACGTTTAGAATTCTCTAAATGGAATCTCTCCAGGACCTTATCGATGTAGGTACTCTGGCACAACCCGAGAAGCCTCTTAGATCTATCCCGGTAGATCTTCACACCTAATACATAGGCTGCTTCTCCTAGATCTTTCATCTGAAAACATTTTCCTAACCATGCCTTAACAGCATGCAGTTCAGGAATATCGTTTCCAATGATCAAGATATCATCGACGTAGAGGATTAGGAATGTAATCACGCTCCCACTAAACCTCTTATATACACACGGGTCATCTTCGTTCTTGATGAAACCAAACTCAGAGATTGATTCATCAAAACGAATATTCCAGCTTCTTGATGCTTGCTTCAATCCATAAATGGATTTCTTTAACTTGCATATTTTATGACGATCTGATGGATTAGTGAAACCCTCAGGTTGTGTCATATACACATCCTCATCCAGATTTCCATTGAGGAAAGCTGTCTTCACATCCATCTGCCAGATCTCATAATCGTAATATGCAGCTATCGCGAAAAGAATCCGAATAGACTTAAACATGGCTACAGGAGAGAAAGTTTCATCACAATCTATCCCGTAGATTTGTTTGAAACCTTTCGCAACTAGCCTGCCTTTATAGGTAATCACGTTACCATCCATGTCAATCTTCTTCTTGAAGATCCATTTACAGCCTATAGGGATTACTCCCGGAGGCGGATCAACCAAATCCCAGACTTGGTTATCTGACATGGAGTCCATCTCGGCTCGCATAGCTTCAAGCCATCTAGCTGACTCCGGTCCACTGACCGCATCCGCATAAGTTAGGGGTTCATCATTATCCATGATGTAGACTCCGTCATAGCGCTCAGGCTGTCGACGGATCCTACCCGATCTTCGCGGTTCCCGTGATATCTGAGCCTCAGGTTGTTCAGTAACCTGATCTACTGGCTCAGGCACATCCAACTCTGCCTGACTACTTTGTCCTTCCTCTGGAATCTCATCCAGCTTTATTTCTCTCCCACTGGCCTCTTGCAGAAGAAACTCCTTCTCAAGAAATATGGCCGTCCGAGCAACAAATATCTTGTTCTCTTTGGGATCGTAGAAATAATAACCCTTAGTTTCCTTAGGGTAACCGACAAAGATACATTTATCAGATCTGCTCTCTAGTTTCCCAGAGGCGAGCTTTTTGACATAAGCCTCGCAACCCCAGATCCTGATAAACGTCAAGCTAGGCTGTTTCCCGTACCATAACTCATATGGCGTCTTTGAAACTGCCTTGGATGGCACTCGGTTTAGTACCTTTGCAGCTGTTTCCAGTGCAAAACCCCAAAAGGAGTATGGAAGAGTAGCCTGACTCATCATAGAACGAACCATATCAAGTAACGTTCTATTTCTCCTCTCGGACACACCATTCCATTGCGGTGTTCCTGGCGGAGTGAGCTGTGAGATAATCCCACACTCTTTCAGATAGTCAGTAAATGCATGACTTAGGTATTCACCACCTCGATCAGAACGAAGTGCCTTGATATTTCTGCCTAACTGATTTTGTACTTCATTTTTGAACTCTTTGAACTTGTCAAAAGATTCACTTTTATGTCTCATCAAATAGACATACCCATACCTACTGAAATCATCAGTAAAGGTAATGAAGTACTGATAGCCACCTCTGGCATGTTTACTGAAAGGCCCACACACATCACTGTGTATAAGGTCCAGTAAACCTGAAGTCCTTTGACCTTTGTGAGGAAAAGGAGACTTCGTCATTTTACCCATTAAACAAGCTTTGCATGTCTCAATCTCCTCATAGGAGAATGATCCCAGCAGTCCATGTTCATGCAACCGCTTAATGCGCTTCTCGTTTATATGGCCTAAACGACTATGCCATAGCAAGGTGCTGTCATCAGCATACTTGGCTTTCTTATTATCAATGTTTTGTATAGAATTTTCCATGTCCAACATGTATAACCCATTGTTAATTGAACCAGTTGCATACACAATATTATCATAAGTTAAAACACACTTTGAAATCTTGCATTCAAAGGCAAATCCTTTCCTGACAAGAGCAGGAATGGAGATAATATTCTTGGTAATACTGGGTACAAAATAACAATTGTTTAATTCTAATACAATGCCAGATGGTAAAGTAATGAAATAGTCTCCTACAGCAACAGCAGCAACCCGTGCCCCGTTTCCAACTCATAGGTCTACCTCATGCTGTCCCACCTGCCTTCTTCTCTTGAGTTCCTGCACATTTGAACAAATGTGAACTCTACATGCAGTGTCTAACACCCATGATATAGAAGAAGATGAAACCATGACTTCCGTCACGTATATACCTGAGCCAGAAGCAATGCTTCCCCTCTTATCTCCTTGGAGCGCTTTACAGTCCTTTTTCCAGTGACCCAGCTGGCCACAGTGGAAACACCTGTTGTCCTTCGACCGCTTCACCTTCTGTTTCAGGGCCTTACTGTAATTCTTGACAGGGGCCTTGCCCTTCTTCCCCTTCTTCTTGTTCCTAGAAGGAACCATCAAGACAGAGGTTGAAGGCTTACCCTTCAGAGTTTCCTCAGTTGTCAAGAGCATATTCAGCAGCTCTGCCGGCGTACAATCGATCTTGTTCATATTAAAGTTAATAATGAACGCATCGAAAGAAGGCGGGAGAGACTGCAGAATAATATCCACAGCAAGCTCCTGGTTGATGGTATGCCCCAGTTTCTCCAGAGCCTCCTTGTGCCCAATCATCTTGAGCACGTGAGCTCCCACTGGGCTCCCCTCAGCCAGTTTGCTCTGAAAGAAGAGCTTCGTCAGATTATAGCGTTCAGTCCTCGCCTGTGCAGCATACAGCATTTTGAGGTTTGCTATAATCTCTATAGCTGACAAATCCTCATGCTGACGCTGCAGCGGTGGCGTCATAGACGCTAGCATCAGGCAAGCGACATCAATGCTATCATTGACGTGCTTTTCGTAGGCTTCCCGAACCGCCCTTGCGGCGTTCGGAGCGGGCTGCGGCGGTATCGCCGTCTCGAGGACATACAGTTTCCTCTCTGCCTTAAGAACAATCTTAAGGTGTCCGAACCAGTCAGAGAAGTTCGGCCCAGCAAACTTCTCCCTTTCCAGTAGGGATCGCACATTGAAGCTCATGGTGTTCGTTGCTGCAGGAATCTACAACAAGCAAGAACAGCAAGGTTAGTATCAATGTTTCAGAATCAATCCAGGACTTAAGAAAGATTCTTTTCTCACTATTTTGTCTGACTGAAAAATCCAGTAAACAGTCCGAAAGAGTAACACTCTTTTAGTGAGATGGGATCCAGATTTCATACTTGGTCTCCGCGTCCCGCTCAGGCGAGATAAGATGCACAGAGATGACAAGTACTAATTTCTGGTAGGCTGTGCCAGCCAATCGCCAACCCGTGCGATTCCCCTTCATCTTGGCAATCCAGCAGACTGTGCCAACTGAGTTGGTACAACACAGTCTCTGATCCCAGAGATGGCTGCCTCCATGTGCTACCATATGCGCCACATATGTAGCCAACATGGTCAAGCTGACCTGACCTACTCCCTGGACCACCACGTGCTATGCTGAGCAACGAGAGGGGATAAATCCCAACTCTGTAACACGCAGGTGAAATCCAGCACCGTCTGAAGATAGGTGGACGTGCCCACTGAGTGGGTTCAACACGGCTCCAACGATAATCAGAAAGGTGAGGTTTCGCGTCAGAAGGCTTACGAGCTTGATATGTTAGCGTTGGATTTTATCGGTCTTTTATCTTCTTAACTATCATACAAGTCCTATGGTGATAGCAGAAGATAAACTTAAACATGCAATTCTAATTATAAGCAATAAGAAGAAAGCATGATCTTATGTGGTAAAAGCCCATGAACCCTAGTAAGACCTTAATTTACTTAAGTCTTCACTTGAGCTCCTTGCATCTCATCTGGTCCAACCCAGTGCCCTAGCGCCAAGAGCACCTCAGGTGCACCACCAGATGAATGCCCCTCTTGGATGTGTGCTCTTGTCTAATCAAAGTACATTTGATCTATCTAGACAAGGTTGACTCGCAGGTCAACTACATATTATAAATTAAGTACAATGTGATTCGCAGATCACAAATTAATTTACAACTTATCCAGGCTCGCAGGCCCCAGCACAGCACACAATAGGGCAACCCACATAAGACTAAATAAACAAGCATATGATTCAATCAACATGTGATCCATTCAAGAAATTAAATTTTGGAAAAACCCATGGCATCAATTTAATTTCCTTATGAGCCCTACAACCTTACAATGGTCCATTGATGGGGATCCACTCATCCATCTAGCTAGATCCTTTGCCCTTGCATGCACCGAGTCCTAACTGACCCGAGTTGACCTAATGGTCAACCATGCATGCCCCAAGGGCTGAACCACCCCATGAGTTTTGGCAAGCGGGTGTGACCCCGGGCCTAACTCAAGTGTGTTCAGTAGTTGTCTCAACCAGACCTCGCTACACGCCCTAGATGCAGTCAACCTATAGCCACCTTGTGCTTGCGCATAGGTGCTATTGGGTCAACCCATCTGAGCTGTCAGATGGTCTGATCAGACTTGGATCCAACCTAGTGGTGACTTCAACCTCATCAACCCATCTAAGGGTTTAATGTAGTGGCACCTTAGATCTAATGAAGCGCGCAAGAGGTAAGTTTTAGAAAACTTTTATAACATGCGCAATGTTACAAACAAACAACATGCTTGATAACCCTTAGATCCAAAGGGGGTCCCCTTCAAGGGGGAGCGCATACTTTAGGAGGTCCCCTTCAAGGGGGAGCGCATACTTCAGGAACATATGATACAAGCGCAACATCATGAACATATAAGCGCAACATCATGAACATATGATACAAGCGCAACATCATGAACATATAAGCGCAACATCATGAACATATAAGCGCAACATCATGAACATATGATACAAGCGCAACATCATGAACATATAAGCGCAACATCATGAAAACAAAGCATGCCTCAAGGAAACAGTAAGCGCAACATCATGTATGGATCACCAATACTTAAAGCAATCATATCGATCATATCATGAGCCTACCTCTGATACCAATTGAAGGAACCCCTAACTAAGGGGGAAGAAACCCTAAGCATGCTCATCTATCATGCATAGCGGAAAGAGGGCTTCAAGTCAAGATCGGATATGAAACAATATGATCAACTTGAAACTAGAAATCATACCAATGCCATGGACTTGGATCTCGGCTTGGAAGAAGAGATCAAGATAGGTCTCCTCCAAAGTGTGCCACACACAAGATGAAGTTGGCTCACTCCTTGGGGTCGCTTGTGCTAGCAAGTCACTCAAGGAATCTTCACTTGTCGAATGGAAGGGATGATGAACTTCCTTGTTGCCGAGAGTTCCTCTTTGCCCAAGCTCTCCTTCTCGTCGTCAACCACACCTCAACCAATGTCCAAGGCGTTGATGAGAAGAGTTCCAACGCATAAGCGTTTTTGGCGTTAAGTGAAACCGGCCCCCTTTGATGACTTTCCATAAATGGAAGCTCATCAAAGCATGCGCTCAAGCCATAACCCAAACGCATTTGAGCATTGAACCATGCGTTCACAATTGTGAACCGGTTCAAGCTAAACCGTTCGATTCAACTTTGGTTCATGAACCAAACCGAAATGGCTCAAGCCATGTGGTCTAGACCATATTGAACCCCAAGGCTCATGATCTAACCATTCATCACCTGATGCCCCCTGATCCTTCCGATCTAGCATCATCTCTCTTGATCGAAGCTTACCGATCTCAAGCCTTAATCAATCAAACATGATCAGACCAGATCTCACTTACAATCAGAGATAAAATCCCTTTAATCTGAACTCAAAGAATCCAGTCCATTCGATCTGACTCAAGTAAGCCATATCATCAAATTGTGCGACCCTGAGGGTTTCCTCTAAATGTCGGTAACGATAACTTACGTTATCACGATCAGTGAGGGGTATCTAGCAACACATCACTGTCTCCCGATATAAAGGAAAGAGTCTTCCAAGACTACTCCCAAACCATTGCACAAGTGTGACTCCATTCACAAGGCATACATGTGTCCTTTGCCACTGGATGTTCTTATTGGACAAGCGGGTCAAGCTTGTAACTCCAATACGATGAGCATGATTAGATCAGATGCACATTGTCATCTGGGCATGGCCATACACTATCTCAATCATCTCATATAGGGGGCCCATTAGAACATCACACTCCTTAAACAAGGAGACGGCAATCCTATGTCTATCACTAGTGCTCTAACCTGATTCAAGCTCACCATCCAAGATAGTCTATAATCATTATGTTTCAAATGATATTGAACTACCTCAAAACAATGACAATCATCATTTAGAAACACAAGTGATCTCAAGTCAAAGGACATGTGCCACTTAGTGCTCACAAGGATCATTCACATTGTGACAAGCAATGGAATATCCGAGTAGGGTCTGTCCAGTACATCCAATGTACCCATGAGTCTACATCTTATTCCATGCTCGAAGCATCCTATAAGATTAGCACTCATATTAGTCTCAATCATATCAAGGCTGTCTCATGTTCACCAAGATATCTCGACTAAGGACATATAGCCTGTCAGCCTAGCTGAACAGCTTTGAGACATTATTCAGAAGTACACTTATTACAGCAGACAAGGTAACAACCTGAATAATAACCATGCCTTTTATAAACACAAGAGTTTATTACATGATACTTATACAATCCCAAAGGCCTCAAACATTAGCCTTAAGGGCATACCCCAACACTTGGCGCATGCATGGTTAACCTTTTGGTCGACTCAAGTCAGTTAGGACTTGGTGCATGCAAGGGCAGTGGATCTGACTAGACATGATGAGTGGATCCCTATCAATGGACTGTTGTAAGGTAGTAGGGCACATAAGGAAAATTAAAATTGATGCCAATGGGGTTTTCGAAATTTTAATTTCTTATGTTGGATCACATGATTTTTGGATGATGCCATGTGCTTGTTTATTTTATCTTATGTGGGTTGCCCTTAATGTGTGCTGTGCTGGGGCCTGCGAGCCTGGTGAATTGTTGTAAATTAATATTTATTGTGATCTGCACATCACATTTTATTTAATTTATAAAGTGTAATTGACCTGCGTGTCAATTTTGTCTAGATAGATTAATTTGTAAATTTATCAGACAAGAGCACAGAGCACACTTGGCAGAGGCGCATGCAGCTTGAGGCTTGACCAGGTGGGAGGTCTAGAGTTCGACTCTAGGACAGGCGCATTTACCTGGTGGGCGCATCTGAGCTGCAATTGGCGCTTGGGCCCTAGGTTGGGCCAGATGAGAAGCAAAAGCCCCATGAGGAAAAGCAAGTGAAGACTTAAGTTAGGTTAAGGTCTTACTTAGGCTTAATGGGCTTTTACCACATAAGATCAGCATGCTTTCTATTTATTGCTTATATAATTAGAAATGCATGAGTTTATCTTCTGCTATCACCATAGGAATTGCATGATAGTTAAGAAGATAAAAGACCGTTAAAATCCAACGCTAAATATCAAGCACGTAAAGCCTTCTGACGCGAAACCTCACTGTTCTGACTATCGTTGGAGCCGTGTTGTACCCACTCAGTGGGCACGTCCATCTATCTTCAGACGGTGCGGGATTACACCTGCGTGTTACAGAGAAGGGATTTATCGCTTCTCGTTGCTCAGCATAGCACGTGGTGGTCCAGGGAGTAGGTCAGGTCAGCTTGACCATGTAGGCTACATACTGAGCATATGTGAGCTATATGGAGGCAGCCATGTGAGGGATCAGAGATTGTGTTGTACCAACTCAGTTGGCACAGTCTGCTGGATTGCCCAGATGAAGGGGAATCGCACGGGTTGGCGATTGGCAGGGATTGCCTACCAGAAATTAGTGCTTGTACTCTCTGTGCATCTTATCTCGCCTGAGCGGGACGCGGAGACCAAGTATGAAATCTGGATCCCATCTCACTAAAAGAGTGTTTACTCTTTCAGACTGTTTAATGGATTTTTCAGTCAGATAAAATAGTGAGAAAAAGAATCATTCTTAAGTCCTGATTGATTCTTAACATTGATACTGACCTTGCTGTTCTTGCATTGTTGTAGATTCCTGCAGCAACGAACACCATGAACTTCAATGTGCGATCCCTACTGGAAAGGGAGAAGTTTGCTGGGCCAAACTTCTCAGACTGGTACGGACACCTTAAGATTGTTCTTAAGGCAGAGAGGAAACTGTATGTCCTCGAGACGGCGATACCGCCTCAACTCGCTCCGAACGCCGCAAGGGCGGTTCGGGAAGCCTATGAAAAGCATGTCAATGATAGCATTGATGTCGCTTGCCTGATGTTAGCGTCTATGACGCCACCGCTGCAGCGTCAGCATGAGGATATGTCTGCTATAGAAATTATAGCAAACCTCAAGATGCTGTATGCTGCACAGGCGAGGACTGAGCGCTATAACTTGACCAAGCTGTTCTTTCAGAGCAAACTGGCTGAAGGGAGTCCAGTGGGAGCTCATGTGCCCAAGATGATTGGGCACAAGGAGGCTCTAGAGAAACTGGGACACACCATCAATCAGGAGCTTGCTGTAGACATTATTCTGCAGTCTCTACCGCCTTCTTTCGATGCGTTCATTATTAACTTTAATATGAACAAAATCGACTGTACCCCGGCAGAGTTGCTGAATATGCTCTTGACTACAGAGGAAACTCTGAAGGGAAAGCCTTCAACCTCTGTCTTAATGGTTCCTTCTAGGAACAAGAAGAAGGGGAAGAAGGGAAAAACCCCAGTCAAGAACTACAACAAGGCACTGAAACAAAAGGTTAAGCGGTCGAAGGAATACAGATGTTTCCACTGTGGCCAGCTGGGTCACTGGAAAAAGGACTGTAAAGCGCTCCAAGGAGACAAGAAGGGAAGCATCGCTTCTGGCTCAGGTATTTATGTGACTGAGGTCATGATTTCTTCTTCTATATCATGGGTGTTGGACACTGCATGTGGAGTTCACATTTGTTCAAATGTACAGGAACTCAAGAGAAGAAGACAGGTGGGACAGCATGAGGTGGACCTACGAGTTGGAAACGGGGCACGGGTTGCTGCTGTTGCTGTAGGCACTTATTTCATTTCTCTACCATCTGGGCTTGTATTGGAACTAGACAATTGTTACTTTGTTCCCAGCATTACTAAAAATATTATCTCTATTCCTGCTCTTGTCAGGAAAGGGTTTTCCTTTGAATGCAATATTTCAAAGTGTGTTTTATCTTTTGATAATATTGTTTATGCCACTGGATCAATTAGCAATGGGTTATTCATGTTGGACATGGAATGTTCTATACAGCAGATTGATATTAAGAAAGCTAAGTATGCTGATGACAGCACCTTGCTATGGCATAGTCGTTTAGGCCATATTAACAAGAAACGCATTAAGCGGTTGCATGATCATGGACTGCTGGGATCATTCTCCTATGAGGAGATTGATACATATAAAGCTTGTTTAATGGGCAAAATGACGAAGTCACCTTTTCCTAATAAAGGTCAAAGGGCTTCAGGTTTACTTGACCTTATACACAGTGATGTGTGTGGGCCATTTAGTAAACATGCCAGAGGTGGCTATCAGTACTTCATTACCTTTACTGATGATTTCAGTAGGTATGGGTATGTCTATTTAATGAGACATAAAAGTGAATCTTTTGACAAGTTCAAAGAGTTCAAGAATGAAGTACAAAATCAGCTAGGCCGAAATATCAAGACACTTCGTTCTGATCGAGGTGGAGAATACCTAAGTCATGCGTTTACTGACTATCTGAAGGAGTGTGGGATTATCTCACAGCTCACTCCGCCAGGAATACCGCAATGGAATGGTGTGTCCGAGAGGAGAAATAGAACGTTACTTGATATGGTACGTTCGATGATGAGTCAGGCTACTCTACCTTACTCCTTTTGGGGATTTGCACTGGAGACAGCTGCAAAGATACTAAACCGAGTGCCATCCAAGGCAGTTTCAAAGACCCCATATGAATTATGGTATGGGAAACAGCCTAGCTTGACATTTATCAAGATCTCGGGTTGCGAGGCTTATGTCAAAAAGCTCGCCTCTGGGAAACTAGAGAGCAGATTTGAGAAATGCATCTTTGTCAGTTACCCTAAGGAAACTAAGGGTTATTATTTCTACGATCCCAAAGAGAACAAGGTATTTGTTGCTCGGACGGGCATTTTTCTTGAGAAGGAGTTTCTTCTGCAAGAAGCCAGTGGGAGAGAAATAAAGCTGGATGAGAATCCAGAGGAAGGACAATGTAGTCAAGCACAGTTGGATGAGCCTGAGCTGGTAGAACAGGTTATTGAACAACCTGAGGCTCAGATATCACGGGAACCCCGAAGATCGGGAAGGATTCGTCGACAGCCTGAGCGCTATGACGGAGTCTACATCATTGATCATGATGAACCCCTCACTTATGCGGATGCGGTCAGTGGACCGGACTCAGCTAGATGGCTTGAAGCTATGCGAGCCGAGATGGACTCCATGTCAGATAACCAAGTTTGGGATTTGGTTGATCCGCCTCCGGGAGTTATCCCTATAGGCTGTAAGTGGATCTTCAAGAAGAAGATTGACATGGATGGTAACGTGGTTACCTATAAAGGCAGGCTAGTTGCGAAAGGTTTCAAGCAAATCTACGGGATAGATTATGATGAAACTTTCTCTCCTGTAGCCATGTTTAAGTCTATTCGGATTCTTTTCGCGACAGCAGCATATTATGATTATGAGATCTGGCAAATGGATGTGAAGACCGCTTTCCTTAATGGAAAATTGGATGAGGATGTGTATATGACACAACCAGAAGGTTTCACTAATCCATCAGATCGTCATAAGATATGCAAGTTAAAGAAGTCCATTTATGGACTTAAACAAGCATCAAGAAGCTGGAATATTCGTTTTGATGAATCAGTCAGTGAATTTGGTTTCATCAAGAACGAGGATGACCCGTGTGTATATAAGAGGTTTAGTGGGAGCGTGATTACTTTCCTAGTCCTCTACGTCGATGATATCTTAATCATTGGAAACGATATTCCCGAAATGCATGCGGTGAAAGCATGGTTAAGAAAATGTTTCCAGATGAAAGATTTAGGAGAAGCAGCCTATGTGTTAGGTGTGAAGATCTACAGGGATAGATCTAAGAGGCTTCTCGGGCTGTGCCAGAGTACTTACATCGATAAAGTCCTGGAGATATTTCATTTAGAGAATTCTAAAAGAGGATATCTTCCAGTCAGACATGGTCTGAATCTTTCAAAGAGTCAGTGTCCACAAACACAGACTGAGAAAGATGAAATGGACAATACGCCTTATGCTTCGGCTATTGGGTCCATTATGTATGCGATGTTGTGTACTCGCCCAGACGTCGCTTACGGGTTAAGCGTGCCCAGTCGGTTCCAAAGTAATCCAGGTCAGGCGCACTGGATTGCAGTCAAGAACATTTTAAAATATCTTCGGAGGACCAAAGATATATTCTTGATATATGGTGGTCAGGAAGAACTCAGTATTGAAGGATATACTGACGCTTCGTTCCAGTCTGACCAGGATGATTTCCGATCGCAATCAGGCTATGTTTTTAGCTTGAATGGAGGAGCAGTGGTGTGGAAGAGTTTCAAACAGTCTATAGTTGCTGATTCCACAACAGAAGCCGAGTATGTTGCAGCCTCGGAAGCATCTAAGGAGGCAGTGTGGATTCGTAAGTTCGTTCAAGAACTTGGTGTCGTTCCTTCGAGTGCAGATCCTTTGGTTATCTTCTGTGATAACACTGGAGCAATCGCACAAGCAAAGGAACCACGGTCGCACCAGAAGTCCAAGCACATACAGAGATGGTTTCATTTGATCCGGGAGATCATTGATCGTGGCGAGATCAAAATCTGCAAGGTTCATACAGATGACAATCTGGCAGACCCGCTTACCAAGCCTCTGGCGCAGCAGAAGCATGAGAAGCACTGTAATAATATGGGTTTGAGATTTCTCAACCATTAGATTAAGTGCAAGTGGGAGATTGTTAGGGTATGCCCTTAAGGCTAATGTTTGAGGCCTTGGGATTGTAACAGTATCATGTATAAACTCTTATGTTTATAAAGGCAATGGTTGTTATTCAGGTTGTTACATTGTCTGCTGCAATGAGTGTACTTCTGAATAATGTCTCAATGATGTTCAGCTAGGCTGACATGCAGTAAAGTCCTTAGTCGAGATATCTTGGTGAACATGAGACAGCCCTGATATGATTGAGACTAATATGTATTCTAATCTTATAGGATGCTTAGAGCATGGAATAAGATGTAGACTCATGGGTACATTGGATGTACTGGACAGACCCTATTAGGATATTCAATTGCTTGTCACAATGTGAATAATCCTTGATTGCAACAAGTGGCACATGTCCTCTGACTTGAGATCACTTGTGTTTCTAAATGATGATTGTCATTGTTTTGAGGTAGTTCAATATCATTTGAAACATAATGGTTATAGACTATCTTGGATGGTGAGCTTGAGTCATGTTAGGGCACTAGTGATAGATATAGGATTGCCGTCTCCTTCATTGGAGTGTGATGTTCTAAAGGGGCCCCCTGGATGAGATGATTGAGAAAGTGTATGGCCATACCCAGATGACTATGTTCATCTGATCTAATCGTGCTCATCATATTGGAGTTACAAGCTTGACAGGCTTGTCCAATAAAGAACATCCAGTGGCAAAGGAATCATGTATGCCTAGTGAGTTGATTCACACTTGTGCTGTTGTTTGGGTGTAGTCTTGGAAGACTCTTTCCTTTATATCGGGAGACAGTGATGTGTTGCTAGATACCCCTCTCTGATCGTGATAACGTAAGTTATCGTTACCGACATTTAAAGGAAACCCTCAGGGTCGCACAATTTGATGATATGGCTTACTTAAGTCAGATCGTGTGGACTGAATTGTTTTGGGTTCAGTTTAAAGGGAATTAATCTCTGATTGTGAGTGAGATCTGGTCTGATCATGTTTGATTGATTAGGGCTTGAGATCGGTAAGCTTCGATCAAGAGATTGGATGCTAGATCAGTGAGATCAGAAGCATCAAGAGATCAACGGTTAGATCTGGAGCCTTAGGGTTTAATTGAGATCTAGACTGGATTGCTTGGGTTAATTGGTCTTGGACCAAACCGAAATGAACCAGCTCATCAAGTGAGCGTGTGGTTCAAATGGAGAGGAGTTTGCGATTGGGGTAAACCCATGATCGCATGTGAGGGAGTGGCTTTCTATTTTTAGAAAGCATGATCACTTACGTGACCACGCCTCATGTTGCTCGCCTCTTCACGCCTTTGTCGCCTCTTATGATTTCGAGGGTTTTTTTTTGCATTCTCGTGTGAAGAAGAGTGGACGACAAGAGGAGAAAGTTTTTCGCCAAGCAAGGAGATCATCTTCCTTTTTCATACGACAAGAACCTCTTGGAACCTTGCTAGCACAAGGAGCACCAAGGGAGTAGGCGGCTTCTTCATCTTGTGTGCGCATCCTCTGGAGGAGACCCCTGTCGATCTCTTCTTCCTCGACATCATACAAACAATGGCCATGGTATGATCATTGTTGTTCTAAGTTGATCATATAATACATGCTATGCGATCCTAGGAAACCCTAGATTCCGCCCATGCAAATTTATATCTGTGCATGTCTTAGGGTTTCACCCCCTTGTGGGGACTTTCAGTAATTAGTGATGGTGGCTCACACTTCATAGAACACAAACTCTCAGCTTTACTCAGAAAGTATGGAGTAAATCATAGAGTAGCCACACCTTATCATCCTCAGACAAGTGGGCAAGTTGAGATATCAAATAGAGAAATAAAAGGGATTTTGGAAAAGACAGTTTCGCGTACAAGGAAAGATTGGGCATTCTATTGAGCATGAAAAGGCTATTCTTATAATCAAATTTTGATTTTTGCTTGAGGACAAGCAAAGTTTGAGCCTTATGTATTTTGATGACACCAAAATATATAGTATATTTTGTATCATTTTAGATATCTTTTCATGCTAAATTGAGGATCTTTTACTTGTTTTTACGCTGAATTCATCAAATATTGCAAAGTCTACTTCTATTTTGGTTTTTCATGATTTTCAGGCAAAAAGGAACTATTTTAAGACGTTTTCAAGCAAAATAAAATACATGGAAGAGTTACCATCATCAAGAGGAGATCACCCAACAAATTTCACGCAAAACGGAGCAATAAACCAAAATACAGCAGGGCCGTAAACTATATTACAGTACCGTATTTCCACACGATACCATAATATCGAGCCACTGCCATAATTTGGAAATATTCTGAACAAAAAGTTTTGTCGAAAATACGGCACTGCCGTAAACCATTTTATGGGCCGTATTTTGCACCGTTTTCAGAACAGAAAGTTTCACTGAAATTACGGCACTGCCGTAAACTTTGACACGGGCCGTATTTTCCAGACATTTCCGACCAGAGAGTTCAGCCGATTTTACGGCAATGCCGTGAACCATATTACGGTACCATATTTCCTAGCACTTTCAGAACAGAAGACTCAGGCGATTTTACGGCAGTGCCGTGAACTATTACACTACCGTATTTCCGTTTTTGAACGCGACTCCCAGGTCAATTTCGACGCCCAATTTTTGCCGAGATTATTCCGGGCGATCCAGAACTCTAAATTGGATGCCATAAGAAGGAAAAGGGGAGCTAACGATGAGAGGATCACGTAGACACCAAAAGCCCCAAATTGCATCCACTATCGAGGGAGAAATCACGGTACAAGCCGCCGCTTAGGGTTCCGCCACTATGATCAATCCAGAGCACCTCCGGCCGTGATTTTCATACTGAAGCTTCGCCTAGGGAAGGAGACAGCGTACCAGAAGTTTTAGAACGAAAGGAGATCAATTCGAGGAGAAATCAACGAAAGAAGCTCTCGGGCACTGTTCACAATGAGTTTCCTTGCAAATTATGGCTGTGAAATATTTCACAGTCATGCTGTATTTTCCTAAAACTCTTTTCTTGTTGATTTTTGATCTTCTGAAATTATGGTATTTTGTAACCCCTTCACCATGCTAGCTTAAACTTATTTTGGGACATGGGGGAGTAATTCCCTTTGATTTTCTTAATGATTAGATAATCTTTCACTTTCATCATGATTATTCTACTTTGATAATTTTACCTATGCGATTATTGCTCTAAGATTCTCCTTAGTTTACTTTTTGTCATCATGTTTAGAGTTCTCGCAATAAGGACCGAAAGGTGATTTTCTTGAGAACTTGGAACCCTAAAATTGATTAATAGGAACTCACCATAGGAAACTAGGTTAAGTTCTTATTTCTTTGTTTTAGTAAGTTAAATTGCCATGATGATATTAATGAACTTAGGGTTGAGTTATTGTGTCAAACGTGGAGATCTTGCACGAAAGTGAGGATCGGAACGTTGGAGAACCATAGGTAGAACGTGTGTTGAGCCTTGGATGCACGAAAGTGATCCTTGAGATTCCACTCGAGGTTATCGGCTTAGAATTTGGATGCACGAAAGTGATCCTTGAGTTCTTTGTCTGATGGTTTACCTATCTATAGCTTGGGATGAATCTTGCGTGAAAGTGAGGATTTATTCTTGCATGGTTATCTGCACGAGTGTGAGATAACCTCTTTTTAAGGTAAATTATGCCTTTATCATATTAGAATTTGATTGATGAACATCTTTATATATCTAGTCATGAAAATCAAAGTGGATGAAACCCTAGTCCCAATTTCTCTCTAATAGTAATTTTCCGCGTGTCTTCGATTCTTACTTTGCCATTATTTGATTGCCTAGATAATGAAAAATCAATTATTCGGTACTTAACAACGCAAGTCTCTCTGTGGGATCGATATTTTCTTTATTACTTCGAGTATCCGTGCACTTGTGGACACTACGAGTTAGGGACAACAAGTTTTTGGAGCCGTATCAGGGAGTGACGATAGCCCTATACGCCAACACTTTGGCCGCGACACCTAAGACAATTCTACCTACTTGTATTTAAAAGTGTGTCCTTTCGGATCACATCACCTATACGGGTAGCCTAGTGGTTAAGGGATTCAAACAAGTCCACGGGGTTGATTATGATGAAACCTTCTCGCCGATTGCCATGATCAAATCCATTCGGATTCTGCTTGCTATAGTTGTATATCATGACTATGAGATGTGGCAGATGGATGTGAAGACAACGTTCCTTAACGGGATGCTGACTAAGGATGTGTACATGATACAGCTTGATGGCTTCACCCATCCTGCAGATGCAAGTAAGGTCTGCAGGCTAAAGAAATCCATTTATGGATTAAAGCAAATATCTCGAAGTTGGAATCTTCAGTTTGATGAAGCTATGAGAAATTATGGTTTTATCAAAAGCGAAGATGATGCCTATGTATACAGAAAATTCAGTGGGAGATTGGTGACTTTTCTGATCTTGTATGTCGATGACATACTGCTCATCGGAAATGACATCCCTAGTCTTCATGCTGTGAAGACATCATTAGGGAAGTGTTTCGAGACAAAGGACTTAGGGGAGGTCGCCTATATCCTAGGCGCGAGGATCTACCGGGATAGATCCAAGCGGCTCCTGGCCCTTAGTCAGAGTACCTACATTGATAAGGTCCTAGAGAGGTTCAACTTGGAGCAATCCAAGAAAGGATACCTTGTTGGGAAACTGTTGTGTTCCGCAAGTGCACGGATACTTTGAAGTAATAAAAATATCGAACCACAGAGACCTTATTGTTAAGTACCAAATAATTATTTTCTCACTAGCTAAGCAAACCGAATATGATGAAGTAAAATATGCAGAAAAGTATGCTAAAGGATGATCAAAGGGAAAAAAAACTAGGACTAGGGGTTCATCCACCTTAATTCTAATGGCTAGAAGGAAATAAAGGCTGTCAATCTAATTTCATTATGATAAAGATGTAATTTACTTCATAAAAGGATCAACTCACTCTCGCAGAGTCAATCATACAAAGGACCAATCCTCACTCTCGTGCAAGATCTATCCAATTCTGAAAATAAGTAAATCATTGAACAAAGAACTCAAGGATCACTCTCGTGCATCCGAGTTCTAAGTCAAAAATCTCATGTGGAAACTCAAGGATCACTCTCGTGCATCCTGAAACTTATCACAAGTTCTACTTAAGGTTATCCAACGTTTTGACCCTCACTCTCGCACAAGATCTCTACGTTTAACACGATAACTCAATCCAAAGAATCAGAAAATCAACATGGCGATAAAATCACTAAAAACCAGAGTTCAAAGAACAAACCTAATCTCTTACGATAAGTTCCAAACTCAATGATTTCTTGGGTTCCGAATTTCACAATCAACCTTTCAGCCTATTTCATAAAATTCTAAAGCATGCTGATATTTATAAAACTAAGGAGAATCAAAGAACAATCAATCACAAAAGTAAAATTATCATAATAAAATTATCATGACAAAAGTTAATGTTTTATAGTCATTAACAAACCAAGGGGATTACACCCCATGTCCCATAAAAAGATCTAAGCTAGCATGGTGAAAGGATTACAATAAACCATAATTTCAGAGGATTAGAAATCGAAAAGGGGAATAAAAGTTACAAAACAGGTGCTGTAACGAAATTACAACACCGTAATTGCCTTTGAACAGCGTTGTCACCGCTGTTTTGTTGATTTCTCCCTCGATCGGACTCCAAATGCTCTGAAACTTCTGGTGCTGGTGTGTGCTCTCCTACTCCAGACGAAGCTTCGGTGTAAATTTCACAGCCTGAGGTGCTCTCTACGCCTATCGGCGTGAAGCCATGCCCTAAGGATGCCTCCTTCGATTACTCTCTCAATACTAGATAAAAACTGCTAGTGTGTCTTCTCCTCTTAATGACGAGTCCACATCATCTTTCAGATTTCAATTTGGACTTCTAGATCAAAAGATATGGTCCGCACAAGATTTGGACCTGAAAAACTCGCGAAATTGGGCCAAAAATAAGGTACCGTTGGAGTTTTACCCAAAAAAACGGCATTGCCGTATTTTTCACAAAAATTCATAAACTTTCTAGTTGAAATCCTCCAAAAATACGGTACCATGATAGTTGTTCCCAAAAATACGGTAGTGCCATATTTTGCCCCAAATCTCTGATTAAAGTCGTCTGAAATTACGGTACCGTGGTAGTTTGATTGGAAAATACAATAGTGCCGTATTTTTGCTAGAAAGCTCGTTTTGACTTGAAATTTGATGGGTAGCTTTCTTTCGACGTCTGGAGTTCATTGGTGTGCTCAAATCTTCCAAAATCCATCAAACTATGGCACTTTTAACCTAAAAATGATCAAAAATAAGAAATGGTGTAGATTCTACAATATTTGACAATTCAGGCTTAAAAACAAGCAAAATAGCATAATTATGACACAAAAAGACACATGAAATGACACAAAATATATTATGAATTTTGGTGTCATCAAGTACATAAGGCTCAAACTTTGCTTGTCCTCAAGCAAATAAATAAGAACAATGCTAAGTATGGAAAATATGCTCTTTCATGAAAAATAAATTTCTAAAATATAATCACTCATGAAATATTCCACCAACTTTTTGTACAAAATTTCAGAGAAATACATCGTCCTCTAAAATTAATATTTAAGATCTACAACTTTGATCAAATAAAACTACGCAACTCGCATAATGAAAAGAATTTCAGTCTCATGAATTCACCTAATTTTCAGTTTAAATCTATCATACTTTTGTTTACAAGAATTGGATATCCAAAATCTTTTTCCACACAAAATTTCCCCCCCCCCCTTTTTTTCTTTTTTTTTCTTTTTTGGGTGGCATGTACCCACATAGATACATACTTTTTATTTAGACTTCAACTCTTTGCTTCGGTACCACTATCAATTTTACACAGTGCCAACTAGAGGAGTCATTTTCTTTTTCTCTCTCTTTTTTTTATATAGACTTCAACCCATGTCTTAGGTACCACTATCAATTTTACACAGTGCCAAGTAGGGGAGTCTCTCTCTTTATTTGTGGATCTTGGATTCTTTCTTCCCAACAAATAGTAAAATAAACTAAACATCAACTAGGTTAATGAATTGACATTAATTCAAAAATTAGACTCATATGCTCATTTTATTCAAGAAAGATGCTTCACTCTTAGATTGCATTCATCAAACAACATACCTACCCAAAACCTTATGCATCAATCAATGAATAATTTCAACAAGTAGATATATATTGAAGAAATAAATTCAACATAATAGGTATATTTCCATTCACAAACATCGGCATGCATAAACATTCATCATAGAAAAAATCCACACACCTCTCATCACATGGATTCAAGTCATAAAAATTTTTAAACATCAAAAATGTCAAAATCAATGCAAAAGGTGTGAAGCATGAAACTCATAGTCAAAAGATGTAAAATGATAGACTCAAGCAACCTTATAGAATAGAAATCTCTGTGAGTGATACATCTAAAGCAAATCAAAGATGCAAACCATATAAAATAATCATGAATACAAAGTAGTGCAAATGATACTCACAAAACTATATAGCAAGCTCTGACCAAAAACACATAAGGCTCAGACCAAAAATTGCGTCGGGGCAAATGCTGCTAGGTCCAAAGATGTGCTTTTTGAATATTTTACCTACACAATTTAAGATACATAAGGCTCAGTTTTAAAAATAGTCTCTAAAATAATAATGATAGAAATGATTTTCTCAAAGAATAATCAGAGATATCATCGATGGTCCAAAAGAGTGCTGGTGAAAAGAGCTGATGCAGCTGAGAAACAGAGGGTGAACAAAGGCTAGCTGAAGAGCTCCTAACAATGATGGTGATGCCGACAGTAGAGTGAGTAATCTCTAGTGGCCTGCTAGAGACTACAATCCTTGAGGTGAGATCGCCGGCCGGTGGGTGCGAGAGATAGCACTGCACAAAAAAAAATCAGAGTCACTAATAAAGATTCTGCTGTAAAAATAAATCAAATCAATGGAAAACAGAGGTAGCAGAAGAAGTAAGAGGCTGCTGATGGTATAATCTAGTGTCGACTTCTGGAAACAGTGATGTCAGAGGCAGATGTAGTGGTGGTTAGAGGCAGAAGACAATTGCTCTTGAGGATTTCTGAATCCGAAGCCAAAAGAAGCAACACAGGTAGAAAACAAAGAAAGCAGTTTCTGAATTTTTTATGAAAAGTAGCCATACCAAAAAATAAAATTTAATGATCCAAATAGAAAATGGACAGAACCATGTAATATAATAAGATATGTTCTTTTCAGACGTATGAAAATCAAAGGATAAAAATCTATCAGGAATTTAGGGCATCAGTAGAAAGAAGGCTACTCAGATTACAAAACTACAAAAAATGCACAAAAGTTAATCATATTTGAAAAGTTGATATGTTTCCTAGAATGATCAGAAAATATTTTCATGAAAACAATTAATCCACAAGATAGAATGTAACATGTTCTTCAAATTTCAAGTGAAAAATCACGGTTTCAAGTCACCAAAGCACCTTAAAAACTCGCAGCAAAAGTGCTAATCAGATTAGTCAGAAGAAAACTGCTGCATAAATTAATCATAATAAAAAAGATGCTATGTGTTTTAGAATGATCCATGGATTTTAAAATTCAACAAAAATATCCAGATGATAGACAAAGATGAGTACTTCGTGATGGTGCCAAAGATCAAAAATGTTTCCAACCCAGTTTCTTAAAATCACAGCGAGAAAACACCTACTCAAATAAGCAATTTGCATATTTCAAATACTGTACTGTGCATTTCCTTACGGCATTGCCGTAATATGCATAAAACTCTTGGGTCAGAAATCGGCAAAAATATGGTACCATGAAGATGATTACGGCAGTGCCGTATTTTGCGCAAAAAAAGTTTTTTTTTTCACAAAGAACAGAAAAATTAATTCTAAAAATTAATTCTAATTTTTAGGTCATTAGCTTGACCAAAAATCAAAAATCATGGTGAAGTAGGTGAATCAGTACCAAAGTAAATAGCATATAATTTTTTCCTTTTCCGCTGTCCAAAAAGTTTAGCCACTAATCCAAATATCCAAAATTTCATGTAAATCAAGATCGACATGGCTTTCTCAAATATGCGGAAATCAAAATCAATACTTTCAATTCCACTCAAAGGATATTCAATGATCTTCCTTAATTTGTCAAAAAGCAAAATCATAAGTCCTTTCTTCAAATTTTTATCTTTAATTACAATAGGACTCATATCAAATATTCAACCATTGGATCATCAAAATAGTCTTTCTGTCTCAAATTAGATTCCTCAATAAAGCATAAATTTTCAAATACATCAAAAGAGTGAATATCAGATATGGGCAAAACATCATAATGGTGAGATTCATCAATGTTTGTAATTTTCAAATCCTTTTCAAGTTCCTCATGCCCACAATCAAATAATTTATCAATATCAAAATTATCATCAAAATCAAGGTGAGATTTTTCAAAATCAATTTCCTCATGCCTTTCCACATAGTCAAAAGAATCAATCTCATAATTACAAGAATCAGATTTAACCATAAATAGTGTATCATCAAAAGAATCAATTTCATGACTATCTCTAGAATCACAAGGTTTTTCAAAATCAATGTTCTCAATCTTTTCCACAAATAATTTATCAGATGAATCAAATTCACAACTATCAAAATCAGAGTGAGATTCATTAATGTTCACATAAGGCTCAATTTCAAAACAATCATAATCAGAGGGAGATTTTTCCAAATCAAGTTCATCAGTTTCAAACTCAAACTCAAATAAATAAGCTTGTTGTGCTAATTGGGTTTCTAAAATTTCATTGTGTGCAACCATGTCATCCAACCTAGAATTGATTTGTTTGAGGGTCTCATTCACATCTTCTTTTTGTTTTGCTTGGGTACTCATGAACTTTTCAAACATTATCTCTAAGCTAGATTTTTCAGTATCCTCAAAGCATGGTTCAGAAGTATAGTTTGAGCAATCATCATAAAAATTGGAATTAGAAGTATAATGATGAATTGGAAGTTAAAAATTGGCAATTAGAAGTATAATGATCAATACGTCCACAAATATCACATCTACTAGAAAAGAGAGAGTGCATATAAGAGTTAAACGTATCTCGGAGTGTGCTCAATGAATTATTTTCATACTTACCTTGTGGCTTGTATATCTCACCTCTTGCCCATGAGTTGTGATTAAAAGACATATCTTCAAATCAAAGCTTTTCTACACAACTAAAAAAAAATTTGTTATCTCAAAGTTCACAGGAAATAAAATGTATCAAGATCTAAGAGTCCTGTGTATAGACAAATAGAATAGAAACAGAAAGATTATCTAAGACCAATCAATCAAATTATTTTTTTTTCAGAATAAAAACATAAGCAAATTCAAAATTTTCAAATATCACAGTTCTGTAACAACTGTGAAAATCCAAAACCTGCAATAACATAAAAATAAAGTTAAATCTAAAACTAATAAAACTTAGTCTAGCAATACTAACAACTATTTTGATATTAACAAAACTAAGGTCTCCGGCAACGGCGCCAATAACTTGTTGTACTCCGCAAGTGCACAGATACTCGAAGTAATAGTTAAGATATCGAACCACAGAGACCTTGTTGTTAAGTACTGACTAATTGAGTTTTCACTAGCTAAGCAAATCGATAATTATGTAAATAGCAATCGAACTGTAATTGGAGCAAATCAGAATGAGGGAATCGGGACTAGGGGTTCATCCATCTTGATATTTATGACTAGATATGATTAAAGATTCATCAATCTATTTTTTGTTATAGTTAAGATATAATTCACTTGATAAACAAACTAACTCACTCTCGTGTAGTTAATTTACAAAAGAACGATCCTCACTTTCGTGCAGGATCAATTCAATGCTAAATATAAGTGAACTTTGGTTAAAGAGATTAAGAATCACTCTCGTGCATTCCATCTCAATATCAAGATCTCGAGCAAAACTAAGCACTCTCGCACCTTAGTTTCACAGGTTTTACTTAAGGCTTTCTAACAATCTAACATCTATCTCTAGCATGTTTTCATGTTTGAAACAACAATAATTTCTAGGTCATAACATTAACAAGAAATAAACTTCTAAAACCTAAACATAAGAGCACAACCAATCTCTTGCAATGGGTTCTTATTATAAGTTCTAGGGTTCCAAGTTCTATGATATCATCTTCTCAGTCCATAGCATAAAACTCCAAAACATGTTAATGCATGATGCTAAAAATGATTAAAGGCATAAATCATTTAAGTAAAATAACCATAGCAAAGATAGATTGATATAAGAAAAGTTATCTAGTCATTGATATATCAAGAGAATAACACCCCATGTCCCAAGAGGAAATTAAGCTAGCATGATGGAAGATTCATAGCAAAACATAGTTTTTGAATGATTAGAGACAGTAAAGAAGGAGTAAGAATTACAAAACAGGGTTGCAATAGAATTGCAACCCGAAATTGCCTTCATAGTCGCGATGAATAGTGTCGCGAGTGTGTCTTTGCTTTGTTTCTCCTTCGATCAGTCTCCTCTCGCTCTGAAACTTCTGTGGCGTGTTCTTCTTCCTCAGGTGAAGCTTCCTTTCAAAAATCGTGGCCGGAGATGAACTGTGCAGCGAACAGCGATGAACCCTAGTGCGGCGGTGATTTCTTCCAATTCTCTCTATGTCGTGGATCAAAATTGTTCCTTTTGCTTCGCAAATCTCCGCCTTCTTATCCTGAATCTTCCCCTTTTTCCGGATCTTAAATTGGTGCCCTAAGTTTCGAGAAATCATATTTTTAATTTTGCGATGGAAAACTCAGAATTTTGGGTTTCAAAATACGGTACCGTATCCGGATTATGGCAGTGCCATATTTTCCTTCTATAAGTTCTGGGCAGCAAATATGGTACTGTGACAATGTAGCCCAATTATACAGCAGTGTTGTATTCTTGCTTAATTCTTCTGTGCATAATTGCCACAAAATACGGTGTCGTGTACCTTCATACGGCTGTGTCGTATTCTTGTCAAACTTTTCTGGTTGAAAACGCTGAATAATACAACACCGTGTAGTTCCATACGGTAGTGCCATATTTTAGCTAAAACTTTCTGGTTGGAATTGCTGGAAAACACGGTAGCGTGTAGTTTCATACGGCAATGCCGTATTTCACCCTAAACTTCTGACCGTCGTCTGATGAGAAATATGGTACTGTGGGGTTTGTGCCCAAAAATATGATAGTGCCGTATTTTTGCTAGAAGATCCTTTTTAGCTTGAAATTTGTTGTGTAAACTCCTCTTGATGTCTAGAACTCGTTCATGCATTGGGATTGCTCGAAAACCGGTGATAATGATGCTTTTTTGCCTAAAATTGATCAAAATCCAAAGATGGTGTAGATTCCGAAGCATTTGCAAAAAAGGTATAAAAACAAAGCAAAAGTGTAAGATTATGGTTCAAAAGACTACAAAATAAGTATGAAAAATACTATGAAATTTAGAGTCATCAAATAACCTATTGTACTCCGTAAGTGCACGGATACTCGAAGTAATAGTAAAGATATCGAACCACAGAGACCTTGTTGTTAAGTACTAACTAATTGAGTTTTCACTAGCTAAGCAAATCGAGAATTATGTAAATAGCAATCGAACTGTAATTGGAGCAAATCAGAATGAGGGAATCGGGACTAGGGGTTCATCCATCTTGATATTTATGACTAGATATGATTAAAGATTCATCAATCTATTTTTTGCTATGGTTAAGATATAATTCACTTGACAAACAAACTAACTCACTCTCGTGTAGTGAATTTACAAAGAATGATCATCACTCTCGTGCAAGATCAATTCAATCCTAAATATAAGTGAACTTTGGTTAAAGAGATTAAGAATCACTCTCGTGTATTCCATCTCAATACCAAGATCTCGAGCGAAACTAAGCACTCTCGCACCTTAGTTTCACAAGTTTTACTTAAGGCTTTCTAACAATCTAACATCTATCTCTAGCATGTTTTCATGTCTGAAACAACAATAATTTCTAGGTCATAACATTAACAAGAAATAAACTTCTAAAACCTAAACATAAGAGCACAATCAATCTCTTGCGATGGGTTCTTATTATAAGTTCTAGGGTTCTAAGTTCTATGATATCATCTTCTCAGTCCATAGCATAAAACTCCAAAACATGTTAATGCATGATGCTAAAAATGATTAAAGGCATAAATCACTTAACTAAAATAACCATAGCAAAGATAGATTGATATAAGAAAAGTTATCTAGTCATTGATCTATCAAGAGAATAACACCCCATGTCCCAAGAGGAAATTAAGCTAGCATGATGGAAGATTCACAGCAAAATATAGTTTTTGAATGATTAGAGATAGTAAAGAAGGAGTAAGAATTACAAAACAAGGTTACAACCCGAAATTGCCTTCATAGTCGCGATGAACAGTGTCGCGAGTGTGCCTTTGCTTTGTTTCTCCTTCGATCGGTCTCCTCGGTCTGAAACTTTTATGGCGTGTTCTTCTTCCTCAGGCGAAGCTTCCTTTCAAAAATAGTGGCCAGAGATGAACTGTGCAACGAACGGCGACGAACCCTAGCGCGGCGGCGATTTCTTCCAATTCTCTCTATGTCTTGAATCAAAATTGTTCCTTTTGCTTCGCAAATCTCCGCCTTCTTATCCTGAATCTTCTCCTTTTTCTGGATCTTTAATTGGTGCCGTAAGTTTCGAGAAATCATGTTTTTAATTTTGCGGCAGAAAACTCAGAATTCGGGGTTTCAAAATATGGTACCGTATCTGAATTACGGCAGTGCCGTATTTTCCTTCTATAAGTTCTGGGCAGCAAATACGGTACCGTGACAATGCAGCCCAATTATAAGGTAGTGTCGTATTCTTGCTGAATTCTTCTGTGCAGAATTGCCACAAAATACGGGGTCGTGTACCTTCATATGGCTGTGACGTATTCTTGTCAAACGTTTATGGTTGAAAATGCTGAATAATACGGCATCGTGTAGTTCCATACGGTCGTGCCGTATTTTTGCTAAAACTTTCTGGTTGGAATTGCTGGAAAACACGGTAGCGTGTACTTTCATACGATAGTGCCGTATTTCACCCTAAACTTCTGACCGTTGTCTGATGAGAAATACGGTACCATGGGGTTTGCGCCCAAAAAAATCGTATTTTTGCTAGAAGATCCTTTTTGGCTTAAAATTTATTGTGTAAACTCCTCTTGATGTCTAGAACTCGTTCATGCATTGGGATTGCTCGAAAACCTATGATAATGATGCCTTTTTGCCTGAAATTGATCAAAAACCAAAGATGGTGTATATTCCGAAGCATTTGGCAAAAAAAGGTTTAAAAACAAAGCAAAAGAGTAAGATTATGGTTCAAAAGACTACCAAATAAGTATGAAAAACATTATGAAATTTAGAGTCATCAAACACATAAGGCTCAAACCTTGCTTATCCTCAAGCAAAAATCAGGAATTTGATCAAAGGATAAAACTTTCTTATGACGAATAAATTTCTAAAACACAATCACCAATGAAAACATTCATCAACTGTTTTATGGAAGTTCAAATAGATATATCACCTTTTGGTTTTGATCCTCAAGTTTCATTACTTAGTCAAATAAAACTTCACAACTTGTATAATAAGCAGAATATCAATCTCAAGACTTCATCCCGTTTTTAATTCATAACTATCAACTTTTGTTTACAGGATTAAGGTTTCCAAGATATTTTTCCACTCATAATCATCATTTTTTTTTTATTATCATTCACATTCTCTAATTCGATTACCACCTTTTTCTGGTGACGAAATTAGAGTGCATTGATCACATAACCAATGCAATAGAACTCATATCCTCTTATTGGAAAGAATTTACCAGGGATAGTGGAGTTTATGTGAATTGATTCCTCTCATGGCATATACCCACATAGACACATACTTTTTATATTTATTACTTCAACCCATGTCCTTCGGTACCACTGTGCTTTCCCACAGTGCCAAGTAGGGGAGTCCTCACTTTATTTGGATCAAGGAACCTTTCTTCCCAACAATTAGTAAATAGCCTAAATATCAACCGAATTATTCTATCAATATCAATTCAAAAATTACACTCATATGTTGATTTTATTCGAAGAAATAACTTCCCTCTAAAATCAAACTCATCAGGCAATATGTTCATCCAAAACACCATTTATCAATCAATGAAAAATTTCAATAGGTAGATATGTGAAGTAGGATTAAACTATCAAGATCAACCAAAGGTATGTAGCTCTGTAGAACAGTAGACATACGAAAGCAAATTGAGTAAAAACGACAGCAATGTTCTAGTATGCAATTCTAGGGAAGTTGAAATGCAAAAGGAGAGAGTGTACCGAATGGCCCCTATTAGGGAAGGGGCCTGCCCTCAACCCCTTTCTTTGCTCCAAGCTCCCATACCTTGGCGTGAGGCTTAGAAAAGGGTGTTTAAACGTCCAACACTCATATCAAATAAGCAAGGGGAGGTTGGTAAGGAAACAAACTCGAAACCTCCCTAAACTACAACAAACGTGGTCCTTAGGGGGTCTTGATCATGGCTTCAAGAATGCGTCCCTTTGGTTAGCGTTGGAGATGGAGGAAGATCACTTGAAGAAGGTTGGAGACATCCACACGCAAGAAAGCTTCAAGAAGAGGAAGGTGGTTGTTGGTTGAGAAGAAGAGGAGAAGAGGATGTAGAAGACACTCGGCTAGCTTGGGGAAGAGAAGGGGAAGAGGAAGCAAGGCTTTCGGCTACCAAACACAGCAGGTCTCAACTTGAATTCTTTTTCATAAAGGATAAGATAACCTCCCAAACCAATGTACAAGGTCCTTTAACCTTCCCCTCCAATGTTCACTCCCACTTGGCTGCAATTGTGTTCAAAATGGCTGAGGTAAGCAGGCTGCATAATTTCTTCATTAAGGTAAGCAGCCAACTGGGTTTTTGGGCTGCTTTGGTCCTGATTTCTAGTTGCATGTAAAGGCTGGAGTTTCCTCTTTTAGTCAAGAAATTTGGTCCTTGTTTATAGTCCTTAATGAGCAGGTTTCCCACCTTCAGCTTTGTCCTTGTCGCATGCAACAAAATTGGATCTTGAAATGGTCCTCATGTTGACTATTTTGACCTGCCTATTGCTGTTAGTTTGTGTGGGCCTTGCGCTTGTCAATTGGGCTGGTTATAGGGCCCCATGTGTGTAAGATCCAAGGATCTTAAGTCCTGGTAAGCATTATTTTTGATTTAAATAATATTATTGACTGAGTTATTATTCCTGAGTATTGATAGTTAATTTATGATAAATTAATTAGAGATTTTTAGTTAATAAATTATAGTTAATTAACTAGAGATTTTGTTGTTAATTAACTGGTTTATTGCTTGTTAATTTATTGTAAGTAATTAATTGGGCTTATTGGTTAATTAAATCCTTATTGGATGTTAATTAAAATCCTTAATGGATTTCGTTTAAGTGAATGGTTATTGGTTAAGTTAATTAAATTAATTGGTTAATTATGAGAATATTGGGGTTGGCGCTAATTGGATTTGAAATTCAAATTTATTAGCTAAATGAATTAAACCCTATTTGAATTAATGGGTTAATGGGTTTAAAATTTTAAAATCCAAAGTTTAAGTGGGAATTGCGCTTAGGGTAAGAGTTTTTGGCGAAATTCTAGCTTGGAAGAACCCTAGGCGACGGCTTGAAAGAAGAAGGCGATTCTTGGAAGCTTGGAGGCGATTTTCTTCTTCCTTTTGACGAAATTCTTTGAGGTGGAACTTCCTTGGTGAATTCTTGGAGATTCCTTAGGCGACTTAAAGGCTTTAGGCGATTTTGTGGAAGATTTTTCACCATAGTATTCTCGGTTCAAGGTGAGTGGAAGGTCTTGTTTGATCTATTAGATTGGTTGTGATTGTATTATATGATGCAATTGGATTCTTGGGAAAATTACCATGTGTAAAATCGAATTCTTGGGAAAATTGTTATGAAAACCGAATGTTGGTGTTGACTATGAGAAACGAAACAATCTCGAAAACTATTGTAAAAACCGAATTAATTTGATGATTGTTTAACCGAAAATTTGTATGAAATTTAAGGTATTTTGGTAGCATTAAATCATCGAACATTGAGCATGAATTTCTTGTTAATTAGATATTTTATAGAGAATTTTGGCAATATTAAACTAATGATTTTTGGAGCCGAAACCTTGTTAATTGTAGTTGAATCGAAATTTGATATTGTGGTTAACATGTTTCCATGTGAATTTAATCTTGATATTTCTCCATGAAAAGTTAGTTTAGGGTATTTTCCATGAAAACCGAATTTAAGGCATATCTCCATGAAAACCGAATTTAGGGTAATTATTGTGTGGAGTTTAGGAAGCATTAAATCATTGATCTTAAGTATGAAATTCTTGTTAACTAAGGTGTATTTTTAAATTGATATTATGTTTGAAACCGTGGGTTACATGTGTGATTTGTAAAGCAATTATGCTTTAATTTTATATTGATTTTGGGGCGCATGATAAATGTTATATGTCGAATTTTATGGATGCTTGATAAATTGCCAATAACGTTATGTTGTAAAACTCATGTTTATTTAATTAAGATCATGCAATTATGTTTGAAAACATTGGGTGATAATTTAGCAAAATTACACTGAACTGACCAGCCTGAAATTTAAGGACTACACAATGTTCGGTGAAAATATTATGTGTTATGTTATATGATTTTGAACAATATGTGTGACTATGTGATTTTGAACAATAAGTGTTATGTGATGGGTTTTGTGAAATTGGAAAATTATGGGTTATGTGAATTTGGAAATTAGGTGGTTATGTGATGGTTAGGACTAAGGCTAGGTGTAACTATGAACTCAAGTGGATGGTCCTTATGTGATATGTTAAGGGTTTGAATTTCAGCCCTGTATTGTGATATGTGAGGGGGTTGATGATCAGCCTGCCTGTTATGGTTATTGTGATGGGGGTTGATGTTCAGCCTGCCCGATATGATTTTTGTGATGACTATCCTAGAGTCTAGTTGACACTTAGGAGTCCACCTTTGTGAAATATGTCCACCTTTGTGAAATATGAAATAAGATATGTATGTTGTCCAGTAGGAACCTTTTGGGAGAACGGGTTTTGACGCAAAGTGCCATGTCTTGGTCAGACAGGGGCCACCTCTTGATGTCACTACTCTTTTATGTGATGGGGTAATATAAGACGCAAAGTGCCATGTCTTGATCAGACAGGGGCCACCTCTTGATGTCATTACTCTTTATGTGACAGGGTGATATAAGACGCAAAGTGCCATGTCTTGATCAGACAGGGGCCACCTCTTGATGTCATCACTCTGATGTGTTATGGGGTGAGAGAGCAAAGTGCCACGTCGTGACCTGGCGGGGGCCACCTCTTGATTCTACTCACTATCCTTGTTTATGTGTTGCATGCGGCTCCCAGTGCTTTGGCCAAGCCGGGTTAGACCATATTGGTCACTACTGAATATGCTGGACAACTAGGTTGATTATGTGTTGGTGTGTTTAGTGGTTTAGAGTATAACTCTAGAACCTGAGTTTGTGAACCTAAGTTATATGTGTTTAGTTGGTTTAGAATATATGTGTTTAGTTGGTTTAGAGTATAACTCTAGTACCCTGAGTTTGTTATATGTGGGTGTGTACATCTGACTGTTTATGTGACTTCTGTACTTAATCTTGTTATTTAATCTGGTTATATGTTGACATTATGTTCGACATTATGTTCCTGTTAAAGATTTTTAAAACAATCTGCATATATTTTTGAGTGTATGTTATGGATGGTCAATTAGACTATCCACTCACTGGGCTGTGTAGCTCACCCCTCATTATTTTCAGGTATAGAGCAGGGGCGCAGTTAGCATGATATTGATGTTGAGATTTATGCTTATAATGTCGGTTGTGGCCCTATGTTTATGCTTAATTAATTTGAGGCCGGCTGTGGCCGAATATGAATTTTATGAACTATGTGAACCATGTGATGTGAACCATGTGAACTATGTGAATTTGTGTTGCCTGATTGTGGCAATTAAATGAGTTTGATTTTTGTGTCACCGCGGGCTTCAGCCTGGTTTCGGTGTTTGGTATGAGTTTATAAAATCGATTTTGTGATTTTGTTTTGAATTTCGGCTTGTTGTATATTCTGTGCAATCGGTTTTGATATACCCTGTAACTTGCATATGTCTAGTGCAAGTATTGCCTGGTGGCAGGTACCTTTATGGATTTTATGAATTTGAATCGGTTTTGATATAACTGTAACTTGCATATGTCTAGTGCAAGTATTGCGTGGTGGCAGGTACCCTTATGAGATTTATGAGATTCGAGTTTTGTGAATTTGTGTGTATGGATTTATAGAAATTTTTCAGATCGTGTTTTTCTTGAACTCGGTTTTACCTAGCATGTGATCGATCTTATATGAAACATCCTGTTTCTTTTATGAAATGTGCCATTTGTTTGGGGTTAAGAATGTGGGATGTAACAGAATGGTATCAGAGGAATTGGCTAGCTAAAACTTAGTTTGGGGGAAAACATGTTTGTGTATTGCTAGACACCTGATAGGTTTATGTTTGTTTTCCTGACTGTGGTATGTGTGTGTCACAAGCGCTATGCTTCACTTGTGAGTGAATTCTAGAAACTGGGTCCTAGTTCTTTTTATGGGGGCTCAGAATCATGTAATGCCGAGAACTGGCAGTTGTGCTTGGAAAAGATTTTCCAAGTCATGCGCTGCTCAGATGAGGATAAGTTATGTCTGACCACCTATATGATGCGTAGTGACGCAGATGAGTGGTGGAAAGGCGTGGTGAGACTTGCCGAAGAAAGACATGAGACTGTAGATTGGCCTTACTTCTTGTCTCGATTTAACGAGAAGTACTTCCCAGATAGTTTGGTGGAGGACCGAGAAGTGGCATTTATTCACCTGGAGCAGGGTGATATGACTGTGGACCAGTATGAATTACAGTTCACGAAATTGGGAAAGTATGCTCCTCACCTGATAAACACTGAAAAGAGGAGAGCTACCAAGTTTCTCAGAGGTCTCAGATGGGACATTAGAGAGCAGGTTGGTGCTCAGCATTTGGAGACCTATGTTGAGACTGTTGGGCGAGCACGCACCATTGAGAAGTATATATCTGAGAGGAGTTCTCATGTTGCCGTGACAGTAGTTCCTGCAGCTGAGGCGGCGGTTCCTCAGCATGGCAGTGGCGGCAAGGGTAAGAAGTACCCTAGGCATAAAGATTATAAGAAGAGCAGGTATAAGCCTTACTCCTACAAGGCACCGCAGCAGTCCAGGGATGCACCGCAGCAGTTCAGGGATGCCAGGGATGCAAGAAACGGTATCACTTGTAGTCATTGTGGGCTCAAGGGACATCTAGTGAAAGACTGCCATAGGAAGAATGGTGTATGCTTCAGGTGTAAGAAACCAGGGCACATGGCTAAGGACTGCAGAGAACCTGAGATGCAACCTAGAAGCGCAGATAAGCCTACAGTCCAGACTAGAGTGTATGCTGTGGCTGAGAAGGATACACGAGCTTCCCGATCCGTCGTGGAAGGTACTTTATTCGTATTTGATCAGTTAGCTCGCATTCTATTTGATCCTGGTGCAAATATGTCTTTTGTATCTGTTAAGTTTGCTGCTTGTTTACCTGTGTTACCTAAGATGCTAGATTATGTTGTGTCTGTGAGTACTCCCTTAGGAAAGTCATTATCTACAGACACTGTGTGTGCTGATTGTGTGGTGCATGTAGAGGGTTATGAGTTTTTAGTGGATTTAATCCTCCTAGACATGCAAGACTATGATGTCATTCTAGGTATGGATTGGTTGTCCTCCCATCATGCCTCTGTGGATTGCTTTGAGAAAGTAATCACTTTAAATCTGCTAGATGGGAATCGGCTTTTTGTGAGAGGTCTAGTGTCAGACCAAGGACCGCATGTGATATCTTTCCTGCAGGCCAGGAAATTACTGGCTAGTGGATGCAAGGGTTATCTTGCGCATGTTAAGGTGCAGGATGATTCTACTTCTGATTTGACTCAGATGGCGGTGGTGAAAGAGTTTCCTGATGTGTTCTCTGAGGAATTTTCAGGCTTGCCACCGATTAGAGAAGTGGAGTTTGGCATTGAGTTGGCGCCAGGTACGGCACCTATCTCCAGAGCTCCTTATCGTATGGCTACCTCAGAGCTGGCCGAGCTTAAGAAACAACTGGAGGAATTGCTAGAGAAAGGGTACATTCGGCCTAGTGCTTCTCCCTGGGGAGCGCCAGTGCTATTTGTGAAGAAAGAAAGATGGAACCCTGAGGATGTGTATAGACTACAGGCAATTGAACCAAGTGACTATCAAGAATAAGTATCCTCTTCCCAGAATTGATGATCTATTTGATCAATTACAGGGAGCGACAGTGTTCTCTAAGATTGATCTGAGATCAGGGTATTACCAGCTGAGGGTCAAGGATGAGGATATATTTAAGACTGCTTTCAGGACCAGGTATGGGCATTTCGAATTTTTAGTTATGCCTTTTAGACTGACGAATGCACCTGCTGTTTTCATGGATTTGATGAACAGGGTATTCCATGAATTGCTTGACTCTTGTGTGGTAGTCTTTATAGACGATATTTTGGTATACTCACGGACTACTTCAGATCATGTCAGTGACTTGCGCAGAGTGCTGGAGGTTCTGAGGAAGAACCGATTATATGCCAAGGCTAGTAAGTGTGAGTTCTGGCTAGAGAAGATCAGTTTCCTTGGACATGTGATTTCTGGTCAGGGGGTGTCTGTGGATCCAGTTAAAGTGCAAGCCATTCTTAATTGGGGAAGACCGACTAGCGCTACTGAGATCAGAAGTTTCTTGGGTTTAGCAGGTTACTACCGGAGGTTTGTTGAGGGATTTTCCAAGCTGGCGGGTCCTTTAACTAAATTGACCAGAAAGGAGGCTAAGTTTATTTGGGATGACAAGTGTGAAGAGAGCTTCCAAGAGCTGAAGAGAAGGTTGACTAGTACACCGATCCTCATTATTCCTAGTGATGGGGAAAGGTTTACTGTTTATACGGATGCTTCAGGCAAAGGGTTGGGTTGTGTCTTGATGCAGAAGGGTTCTGTAGTAGCCTATGCTTCGAGACAACTGAAGGAGTATGAATTGAACTACCCTACTCATGATTTAGAGTTGGCGGCCGTAGTCTTTGCTTTGAAGATATGGCGTCACTATTTGTTGGGTCAGGAGTTTGATCTGTTCACTGAACACCAGAAGCCTGGTGGTTTGTTGCAGTCTCTTCCTATTCCTGAGTGGAAGTGGGAATGCATCAGTATGGATTTTGTGTGTGGTTTGCCCAGAACCAGATTGGGTCATGATGCTATTTGGGTGATTGTTGATAGACTCACCAAATCAGCCCACTTTCTTCCGATTAAGATGACTTATTCTTTAGAGAGGCTGGCTAGATTGTACATTGATGAGATAGTCAGACTGCATGGAGTTCCTGTTGATATTGTGTCTGATAGGGACTCTCGATTTTTGTCCAGATTTTGGAAGAGTTTACAGGAGGGTTTGGGTACTAAGTTGAGTTTTAGTACAGCATACCATCCTCAGTCTGATGGCCAGACAGAGCGTACTATACAGACTCTAGAAGATTTGTTGAGAGCCTATGTGGTTGATTGGAGTTCTGAGTGGAACCGGGATCTATCTTTAATAGAGTTCACTTATAATAATAGTTTCCACTCCAGTATTCAGATGGCTCCTTATGAGGCCTTGTATGGGAGAAGGTGTAGGACTCCCTTGTGTTGGGAGGAAACTGGTGACAGAATGATTTTGAGATCTGATGCAGTACAGGAGACTACTGATAAGGTCAGAGAGATCCGGGATAAACTGAAAATTGCTCGGGACAGACAGAAGAGTTATGCTGATGACCGTCGTCGTTCCTTGGAGTTTATGGTAGGGGATCATGTGTTCTTGAAGGTGTCACCTACAAAGGGTGTTATGAGATTTGGCAAAAAGGGCAAGTTGAGCCCTAGGTTTGTAGGCCCTTTTGATATTATTGAGAGAGTTGGTCCAGTGGCTTACCGATTGGCTTTACCTCCTGCTATGGATTATGTGCATAATGTATTCCACGTTTCTGTTTTGAGGAAATATCATCCTGATCCATCTCATGTGTTGGAGTTGGAACCTCTTCAGATTCAGAGTGATTTGACTTTTGAGGAAAGACCTCTCCGGATTGTGGATAGAAAGGATAAAGTTCTGAGGAACAAGACTATACCTTTGGTAAAGGTTATCTGGGGAAATCAGTCAGTTGAAGAAGCGACTTGGGAGACTGAAGCTGATATGAGGAAAAATTATGCTTACCTCTTTGATGATATGGATGCTGAGCTTTAGAGGACTAAAGCTTTATAAGGAGGGAGGGATGTAAGATCCAAGGATCTTAAGTCCTGGTAAGCATTATTTTTTATTTAAATAATATTATTGACTGAGTTATTATTCCTGAGTATTGATAGTTAATTTATGATAAATTAATTAGAGATTTTTAGTTAATAAATTATAGTTAATTAACTAGAGATTTTGTTGTTAATTAACTGGTTTATTGCTTGTTAATTTATTGTAAGTAATTAATTGGGCTTATTGGTTAATTAAATCCTTATTGGATGTTAATTAAAATCCTTAATGGATTTCGTTTAAGTGAATGGTTATTGGTTAAGTTAATTAAATTAATTGGTTAATTATGAGAATATTGGGGTTGGCGCTAATTGGATTTGAAATTCAAATTTATTAGCTAAATGAATTAAACCCTATTTGAATTAATGGGTTAATGGGTTTAAAATTTTAAAATCCAAAGTTTAAGTGGGAATTGCGCTTAGGGTAAGAGTTTTTGGCGAAATTCTAGCTTGGAAGAACCCTAGGCGACGGCTTGAAAGAAGAAGGCGATTCTTGGAAGCTTGGAGGCGATTTTCTTCTTCCTTTTGACGAAATTCTTTGAGGTGGAACTTCCTTGGTGAATTCTTGGAGATTCCTTAGGCGACTTAAAGGCTTTAGGCGATTTTGTGGAAGATTTTTCACCATAGTATTCTCGGTTCAAGGTGAGTGGAAGGTCTTGTTTGATCTATTAGATTGGTTGTGATTGTATTATATGATGCAATTGGATTCTTGGGAAAATTACCATGTGTAAAATCGAATTCTTGGGAAAATTGTTATGAAAACCGAATGTTGGTGTTGACTATGAGAAACGAAACAATCTCGAAAACTATTGTAAAAACCGAATTAATTTGATGATTGTTTAACCGAAAATTTGTATGAAATTTAAGGTATTTTGGTAGCATTAAATCATCGAACATTGAGCATGAATTTCTTGTTAATTAGATATTTTATAGAGAATTTTGGCAATATTAAACTAATGATTTTTGGAGCCGAAACCTTGTTAATTGTAGTTAAACCGAAATTTGATATTGTGGTTAACATGTTTCCATGTGAATTTAATCTTGATATTTCTCCATGAAAAGTTAGTTTAGGGTATTTTCCATGAAAACCGAATTTAAGGCATATCTCCATGAAAACCGAATTTAGGGTAATTATTGTGTGGAGTTTAGGAAGCATTAAATCATTGATCTTAAGTATGAAATTCTTGTTAACTAAGGTGTATTTTTAAATTGATATTATGTTTGAAACCGTGGGTTACATGTGTGATTTGTAAAGCAATTATGCTTTAATTTTATATTGATTTTGGGGCGCATGATAAATGTTATATGTCGAATTTTATGGATGCTTGATAAATTGCCAATAACGTTATGTTGTAAAACTCATGTTTATTTAATTAAGATCATGCAATTATGTTTGAAAACATTGGGTGATAATTTAGCAAAATTACACTGAACTGACCAGCCTGAAATTTAAGGACTACACAATATTCGGTGAAAATATTATGTGTTATGTTATATGATTTTGAACAATATGTGTGACTATGTGATTTTGAACAATAAGTGTTATGTGATGGGTTTTGTGAAATTGGAAAATTATGGGTTATGTGAATTTGGAAATTAGGTGGTTATGTGATGGTTAGGACTAAGGCTAGGTGTAACTATGAACTCAAGTGGATGGTCCTTATGTGATATGTTAAGGGTTTGAATTTCAGCCCTGTATTGTGATATGTGAGGGGGTTGATGATCAGCCTGCCTGTTATGGTTATTGTGATGGGGGTTGATGTTCAGCCTGCCCGATATGATTTTTGTGATGACTATCCTAGAGTCTAGTTGACACTTAGGAGTCCACCTTTGTGAAATATGTCCACCTTTGTGAAATATGAAATAAGATATGTATGTTGTCCAGTAGGAACCTTTTGGGAGAACGGGTTTTGACGCAAAGTGCCATGTCTTGGTCAGACAGGGGCCACCTCTTGATGTCACTACTCTTTTATGTGATGGGGTAATATAAGACGCAAAGTGCCATGTCTTGATCAGACAGGGGCCACCTCTTGATGTCATTACTCTTTATGTGACAGGGTGATATAAGACGCAAAGTGCCATGTCTTGATCAGACAGGGGCCACCTCTTGATGTCATCACTCTGATGTGTTATGGGGTGAGAGAGCAAAGTGCCACGTCGTGACCTGGCGGGGGCCACCTCTTGATTCTACTCACTATCCTTGTTTATGTGTTGCATGCGGCTCCCAGTGCTTTGGCCAAGCCGGGTTAGACCATATTGGTCACTACTGAATATGCTGGACAACTAGGTTGATTATGTGTTGGTGTGTTTAGTGGTTTAGAGTATAACTCTAGAACCTGAGTTTGTGAACCTAAGTTATATGTGTTTAGTTGGTTTAGAATATATGTGTTTAGTTGGTTTAGAGTATAACTCTAGTACCCTGAGTTTGTTATATGTGGGTGTGTACATCTGACTGTTTATGTGACTTCTGTACTTAATCTTGTTATTTAATCTGGTTATATGTTGACATTATGTTCGACATTATGTTCCTGTTAAAGATTTTTAAAACAATCTGCATATATTTTTGAGTGTATGTTATGGATGGTCAATTAGACTATCCACTCACTGGGCTGTGTAGCTCACCCCTCATTATTTTCAGGTATAGAGCAGGGGCGCAGTTAGCATGATATTGATGTTGAGATTTATGCTTATAATGTCGGTTGTGGCCCTATGTTTATGCTTAATTAATTTGAGGCCGGCTGTGGCCGAATATGAATTTTATGAACTATGTGAACCATGTGATGTGAACCATGTGAACTATGTGAATTTGTGTTGCCTGATTGTGGCAATTAAATGAGTTTGATTTTTGTGTCACCGCGGGCTTCAGCCTGGTTTCGGTGTTTGGTATGAGTTTATAAAATCGATTTTGTGATTTTGTTTTGAATTTCGGCTTGTTGTATATTCTGTGCAATCGGTTTTGATATACCCTGTAACTTGCATATGTCTAGTGCAAGTATTGCCTGGTGGCAGGTACCTTTATGGATTTTATGAATTTGAATCGGTTTTGATATAACTGTAACTTGCATATGTCTAGTGCAAGTATTGCGTGGTGGCAGGTACCCTTATGAGATTTATGAGATTCGAGTTTTGTGAATTTGTGTGTATGGATTTATAGAAATTTTTCAGATCGTGTTTTTCTTGAACTCGGTTTTACCTAGCATGTGATCGATCTTATATGAAACATCCTGTTTCTTTTATGAAATGTGCCATTTGTTTGGGGTTAAGAATGTGGGATGTAACAATGTGAGTGATCTTTGGGCTATTTTGAGTGGGCTGGTTTTGGGTGGAGGGGTGAGGTGCCTTGTACAAGTACACATACTCAACCTAAGCTAAAGCAACCTAATACATCCACTACGAAAGTAAATACTTAAAAGAAAATAAAATGCCTAGGCTACCCTCCCTAAACTACCCCTAGGCACCTGAGGTGCTACAAAAGTGCTGTCATGCAAGACAAACTTACAAAACAAAGATCATGGCTCATAGATCAGCTAGAGACTCTGGAGGCAGGCCTAAGGTGTGGAGATCATCTCGCGTCCATGATCCTACATCAGCTCTCCCCGGTGACAAAGAATTCCAACAAATCTACCAATACTTGCTCACAAACCTTGGGTAATGGAGAATGGGTATAGAAATGGGTTCACAAATGTTAACTTGCATACTCAAGTCAGGTGGGACTAAGTCAATATTATGATAACATAATTCATCATAGCTTGGTTTTACAAAAAGAACAGGAAAGATTAGGCCAATGTCTGGCTCATGAAAAGCTTTACCGTGCAACTTTTCATCTAAAGCAAAAGATGATTCTATGTGTAGCCTATGTGTCTTATCAAAACAATAATCCACCTTTAAAGCATCTTGATAGTAGTTTAAGCCCATAGGAATGTCAAGGAGTTGTTGATGAGTGTTATTCTCTAAAAGTAATGGCATTTCAAAAGTCAGTTGTATTGTTTCCACATTAATTTCTTTTTTAGTTGGGGAAATGGGCTGAGATACTTCTAAGGGGGAGGTTTGATCAGATTCAAGGTCCAAGGGTGGTGGTGCCAAGGATAGGGCAATGGAGGTCTTGGTGCTCGGATAATCAAGAGGGGGTCTTATAACTTCCTGCACTTTCTTATGATTTTCAATTAAGTCAAGCTTAGGAGAGGGCTGAGGTGTGTCAAACTCTAAGGATACTGTTCGTGGGTGCTCAGGTCTAGGTCCTAAGAGTGATGGCAATAAGGAAGGCCCTAGCGGGTACCTATGGCAAAGTATAGGTCCATGATGAGTCAAATCTTGGCTTACCTCATTACAAGGAGGGGTTTTGACATGGTCAATAACAAGAACTTCCACTTTGGATTCTATTCTAGGCTTAGAAATAATGGCATTAGAGAAATCCTTAAGTGGTTCTAATTCAGTTTGCCTAAGGCCAGCTTTCTCATCCTGTGGGTCAAGGTCTTCCTCACTAGTATAGTTAGGATTGTAGATGTTGTATTCTTTTTCTTTTTCAATTTCCTGGGCAACTAAGTTTATGACTTGTTGACACAGATCTTTCATTGTAGACAAGTCATTTTTTACTTGCCTCTCCCGAGCCATCTCAATGTCATACTCAATCCTATGTGCTTGGTGGTAAGCATCATCTATATTTCTAATTGAGCATTCTACTAAGGACTCCCTAATTTCTTCTTTTAATCCTCTTACAAACATTTTTGTATATTCCCATGTCTCTTTGTAGAATTTAAATCCCATGTGCAAGTCATCAAACTTTTCCATATATCTATCCACCGAATCATTCCCTTGGGTCAAGTCACTATGTGAGATTATAAGTTTGCTAAGTTTGTTGAATAGAGTGGAGATGGGTGGTAATTTAGGTTCTTCCATATTCGAATTAGTTCTAGTATTCATTACTGTGAAAAGATAAGGGCATCAACAATTGCCACAATGTTTAGCAAATTTCAAATTTAAGCAAGTGGTAATGCACAAAAATTTCAGCAGCACATTCAAAATAAATTTAGGAACCATAGGGCATGTAAATGAGCATACAAGTTGCAAGTGTCCAAAATTTATGTGATGCACAATCATGAATGTTGAGAGTAGGTGGTCAATAATAGCACCAGAAATTGGAGTAATGCTCAGCAAATTTCAGCATATATAACTGAAGAAACCCCTTTCATGAGGGGGGGCGAAAACCCTAAGCATGGCGCAAATAAAATTTTGCGAGCGGTAGCAAGGGTTTGATGATCTTTTGCATGTCATATGATCAACTATCATAGATTGAATAGATCAAGAGTAGATCATACCATAGCCATCTTTCGGATGGTCCCTTGGAAGAAGAGATCGAAGAGGGTCTCCTCCACAAGATGCGCACACAAGATGAGAATTGACTTGCTTCTTGTTGCTCCTTGTGCTAGCAAGGATCTCCAAGATGTCCTTGATCGAATGAAGGAAAAAGGAGATGATCTTGGCGTGGATGAGCTCCTCCTTGTTCTCGTCAAAACTCTCCACTTCGAGAAAGAGGCGTTGAGTTGAGAGAAGAGACAAACGTTCTCATCCAAAGTGAAGCGTTGAGAAACCATTTCCGAAACCTCCACTTCCAAAAATGGTAAGTCATCACTACAAGCGTTCATGTCTTATGAACCAAACCAAAACGCCAATTCGATTTAACCATGCGTTCACACATATGTGAACCGGTTCAATAGAATTCGGTCTAATTGAATTCGGTTCAAAGACCAAATTGAACCAAGCCAAGCCATGGTCTAAATCTCATCTGAACCATGAAGGTTCGAGATCTAACCGTACATCTCTTGATGCCTTTGATCTCACCGATCTAGCATCACTACTCTCGATCGAAGCTTACCGATCTCAAGCCCTAATCAATCAAACATGATCAGGCCAGATCTCACTTGCAATCAGAGTTTAAACTCCTTTAAACTGAACCAAAAACAATTCAGTCCACACGATCTGACTCAAGTAAGCCATATCATCAAATTGTGCGACCCTGAGGGTTTCCTTTAAATGTCGGTAACGATAACTTAGGTTATCACGATCAGTGAGAGGTATCTAGCAACACATCACTGTCTCCCGATATAAAGAAAAGAGTCTTCCAAGACTACACCCAAAACATAGCACAAGTGTGAATCCACTTCACTAGGCATGCATGTGTCCTTTGCCACTTGATGTTCTTATTGGACAAGCGTGTCAAGCCTGTAATTCCAATATGATGAGCATGATTAGATCAGATGAACATAGTCACCTGGGTATGGCCATACACTTTCTCAATCATCTCATTTGGGGGGGGGGCCCTTTAGAACATCACACTCCAATTAAGGAGATGGCAATCCTTTATCTATCACTAGTGCCCTAACCTGACTCAAGATCATTATCCAAGATAGTCTATAATCATTATATTTCAAATGATATCGAACTACCTCAAAACAATGACAATCATCATTTAGAAACACACAAGGGATCTCAAGTCAGAGGACATGTGCCACTTGTAGCATAAGGATTATTCACATTGTGACAAGCAATTGAATATCCTAATAGGGTCTGTCCAGTACATCTAATGTACCCATGAGTCTACATCTTATTCCATGCTCGAAGCATCCTATAAGATTAGAACACACATTAGTCTCAATCATATCAAGGCTGTCTCATGTTCACCAAGATATCTCGACTAAGGACTTAACTGCATGTCAGCCTAGCTGAACAGCTTTGAGACATTATTCAGAAGTACACTTATTGCAGCAGACAATGTAACAACCTGAATAACAACCATTGCCTTTATAAACAAAAGAGTTTATATACATGATACTCATGGAATCCCAAGGTCTCAAACATTAGCCTTAAGGGCATACCCCAACAATCTCCCACTTGCACTTAATCTAATGGTTGAGAAATCTCAAACCCATATTATTACAGTGCTTCTCATGCTTCTGCTGCGCCAGAGGCTTGGTAAGCGGGTCAGCTAGATTGTCGTCTGTATGAACCTTGCAGATTTTGATCTCGCCACGATCAATGATCTCCCGGATCAAGTGAAACCGTCTCTGTATGTGCTTGGACTTCTGGTGCGACCGTGGTTCCTTTGCTTGTGCGATTGCTCCAGTGTTATCACAGAAGATAACCAAAGGATCTGCACTCGAAGGAATGACACCAAGTTCCTTAATGAACTTACGAATCCACACTGCCTCCTTGGATGCTTCCGAGGCTGCAACATACTCGGCTTCTGTTGTGGAATCAGCAACAGTTGACTGTTTGAAACTTTTCCTCACCACCGCTCCTCCATTCAAGCTAAAGACATAGCCTGATTGCGATCGGAAATCATCCTGGTCTGACTGGAACGAAGCGTCTGTATATCCTTCTATACTGAGTTCTTCCTGACCACCATATATCAAGAACATCTCTTTGGTCCTCCGCAGATATTTTAAAATGTTCTTGTCCGCAATCCAGTGTGCCTGACCTGGATTACTTTGGAATCGACTGGTCACGATTACCCGTAAGCGACGTCTGGGCGAGTACACAACATCGCATACATAATGGACCCAATAGCCGAAGCATAAGGCGTATTGTCCATTTCATCTTTCTCAGTCTGTGTTTGTGGACACTGGCTCTTCGAAAGATTCAGACCATGTCTGACAGGAAGATACCCCCTTTTAGAATTCTCTAAATGGAATCTCTCCAGGACTTTATCGATGTAAGTACTCTGGCACAGCCCGAGAAGCCTCTTAGATCTATCCCTGTAGATCTTCACACCTAACACATAGGCTGCTTCTCCTAGATCTTTCATCTGAAAACATTTTCCTAACCATGCTTTAACAGCATGCAGTTCAGGAATATCGTTTCCAATGATTAAGATATCATCGACGTAGAGGACTAGGAAAGTAATCACGCTCCCACTAAACCTCTTATATACACACGGGTCATCTTCGTTCTTGATGAAACCAAACTCAGAGATTGATTCATCAAAACGAATATTCCAGCTTCTAGATGCTTGTTTAAGTCCATAAATGGACTTCTTTAACTTGCATATTTTATGACGATCTGCTGGATTAGTGAAACCTTTAGGTTGTGTCATATACACATCCTCATCCAGTTTTCCATTAAGGAAAGCAGTTTTCACATCCATCTGCCAGATCTCATAATCGTAATATGCTGCTATCGCGAAAAGAATCCGAATAGACTTGAACATGGCTACAGGAGAGAAAGTTTCATCATAATCTATCCCGTAGATTTGTTTGAAACCTTTCGCAACTAGCCTGCCTTTATAGGTAACTACGTTACCATCCATGTCAATCTTCTTCTTGAAGATCCATTTACAGCCTATAGGGATTACTCCCGGAGGCGGATCAACCAAATCCCAGACTTGGTTATCTGACATGGAGTCCATCTCGGCTCGCATAGCTTCAAGCCATCTAGCTGACTCCGGTCCACTGACCGCATCCGCATAAGTGAGGGGTTCATCATTATTAATGATGAAGACTCCGTCATAGCGCTCAGGCTGTCGACGGATCCTTCCCGATCTACGCGGTTCCCGTGATATCTGAGCCTCAGGTTGTTCAGTAACCTGATCTACCGGCTCAGGCTCATCCAACTGTGCTTGACAACTTTGTCCTTCCTCTGGATTCTCATCCAGCTTTATTTCTCTCCCACTGGCCTCTTGCAGAAGAAACTCCTTCTCAAGAAAAATGGCCGTCCGAGCAACAAATACCTTGTTCTCTTTGGGATCGTAGAAATAATAACCCTTAGTTTCCTTAGGGTAACCGACAAAGATGCATTTCTCAGATCTGCTCTCCAGTTTCCCAGAGGCGAGCTTTTTGACATAAGCCTCGCAACCCCAGATCTTAATAAATGTCAAGCTAGGCTGTTTCCCATACCATAATTCATATGGAGTCTTTGAAACGGCCTTGGATGACACTCGGTTTAGTACCTTTGCAGCTGTTTCCAGTGCAAATCCCCAAAAGGAGTAAGGAAGAGTAGCCTGACTCATCATAGAACGAACCATATCAAGTAACGTTCTATTTCTCCTCTCGGACACACCATTCCATTGCGGTGTTCCTGGCGGAGTGAGCTGTGAGATAATCCCACACTCCTTTAGATAGTCAGTAAACGCATGACTCAGGTATTCTCCACCTCGATCAGAATGAAGTGCCTTGATATTTCGGCCTAGCTGATTCTGTACTTCATTCTTGAACTCTTTGAACTTGTCAAAAGATTCACTCTTATGTCTCATAAGATAGACATACCCATATCTACTGAAATCATCAGTAAAGGTAATGAAGTACTGATAGCCTCCTCTGGCATGTTTACTAAATGGCCCACACACATCACTGTGTATAAGGTCAAGTAAACCTGAAGCCCTTTGACCTTTGTTAGGAAAAGGAGCTTTCGTCATTTTACCCATTAAACAAGCTTTGCATGTATCAATCTCCTCATAGGAGAATGATCCCAGCAGTCCATGATCATGCAACCGCTTAATGCGCTTCTTGTTAATATGGCCTAAACGACTATGCCATAACAAGGTGCTGTCATCAGCATACTTGGCTTTCATATTATCAATATTTTGTATAGAATATTCCATGTCCAACATGAATAACCCATTGTTAAATGAACCAGTAGCATAAACAATATTATCAAGAGTAAGATAACACTTTGAAATCTTGCATTCAAAGGAAAACCCTTTCCTGACAAGAGCAGGAATAGAGATAATATTTTTGGTAATACTGGGTACAAAATAACAATTGTTTAATTCTAATACAATGCCAGATGGTAATGAGATGTAATAATCCCCTACAGCAACAGCAGCAACCCGTGCCCCGTTCCCAACGCGTAGGTCCACCTCATGCTGTCCCACCTGTCTTCTTCTCTTGAGTTCCTGTACATTTGAACAAATGTGAACTCCACATGCAGTGTCCAACACCCATGAAATAGAAGAAGAGGATATCATGACCTCAGTCACAAATATACCTGAGCCAGAAGCGATGTTTCCCCTCTTGTCTCCTTGGAGCGCTTTACAGTCCTTTTTCCAGTGACCCAGCTGGCCACAGTGGAAACACCTGTTGTCCTTTGATCGCTTAACCTTCTGTTTCAGAGCCTTGCCGTAACTCTTGACAGGGGCTTTGCCCTTCTTCCCCTTCTTCTTGTTCCTAGAAGGAACCATTAAGACAGAGGTTGAAGGCTTTCCCTTCAGAGTTTCCTCAGTAGTCAAGAGCATATTGAGCAGCTCTGCCGGAGTACAATCGATTTTGTTCATATTAAAGTTAATAATGAACGCATCGAAAGAAGGCGGGAGAGACTGCAGAATAATGTCTACAGCAAGCTCCTGATTGATGGTATGCCCCAGTTTCTCTAGAGCCTCCTTGTGCCCAATCATCTTGAGCACGTGAGCTCCCACTGGGCTCCCTTCAGCCAGTTTGCTCTGAAAGAAAAGCTTTGTCAGATTATAGCGTTCTGTCCTCGCCTGTGCAGCATACAGCATCTTGAGGTTCGCTATAATCTCTATAGCCGACATATCCTCATGCTGACGCTGCAGCGGTGGCGTCATAGACGCTAGCATCAGGCAAGCGACATCAATGCTATCATTGACGTGCTTTTCATAGGCATCGCGAACCGCCCTTGCGGCGTTCGCAGCGGGTTGAGGCGGTATAGCCGTCTCGAGGACATACAGTTTCCTCTCTGCCTTAAGAACAATCTTAAGGTGTCCGAACCAGTCTGAGAAGTTTGGCCCAGCAAACTTCTCCCTTTCCAGTAGGGATCGCACATTGAAGCTCATGGTGTTCGTTGCTGCAGGAATCTACAACAATGCAAGAACAGCAAGGTCAGTATCAATGTTTAGAATCAATCCAGGACTTAAGAAAGATTCTTTTCTCACTATTTTATCTGACTGAAAAGTCCAGTAAAACAGTCCGAAAGAGTAATACTCTTTTAGTGAGATGGGATCCAGATTTCATACTTGGTCTCCGCGTCCCGCTCAGGCGAGATAAGATGCACAGAGAGTACAAGCACTAATCTCTGGTAGGCAGTCCCTGCCAATCGCCAACCCGTGCGATTCCCCTTCATCTGGGCAATCCAGCCGACTGTGCCAACTGAGTTGGTACAACACAGTCTCTGACCCCGCAGATGGCTGCCTCCATGTGCTACCATATGCCCCATATGTAGCCTACATGGTCAAGCTGACCTGACCTACTCCCTGGACCACCACGTGCTATGCTGAGCAACGAGAAGCGATAAATCCCTTCTCTGTAACACGCAGGTGAAATCACACACCGTCTGAAGATAGATGGACGTGCCCACTGAGTGGGTACAACACGGCTCCAACGATAGTCAGAACAGTGAGGTTTCGCGTTAGAAGGCATTACGTGCTTGATATGTTAGCGTTGGATTTTAACGGTCTTTTATCTTCTTACTATCAGGCAGATCCTATGGCCATAGCAGAAGATAAATAACTCATGCAATTCTACTTATTTAGCAAATAAAAGAAAGCATGGATCTTATGTGGTAAAAGCCCATAGAGCCTAAGTAAGACCTTAAATCAACTTAAGTCTTCACTTGCTCTTCTTGGGTCTTTTGCATCTCATCTGGCCCAGACCAGGGCCCAAGCGCACTCTGCAGCTCAGGTGCGCCCACCAGGTAGTTGCGCCTGTCATAGGGTCGAACCCTAGACCTCCCACCTGGTCAAGCCATTGCTGCATGCGCCAATGCCATGTGTGCTCTGTGCTCTTGTCTAATTAAAATACATTTTAATCTATCTAGACAAGCTTGACACGCAGGTCAATTATACAATAAATTAATTAAAAATGTGATTCGCAGATCACAAAAATAATAATTTACCAGGCTCGCAGGCCCCAGCACAGCACACATTAAGGGCAACCCACATAAGATTAAATAAACAAGCATCATGGCATCATTCAATCAACATGTGATCCATTACAAAGAAAATAAAATTTTGAAAAACCCATTGGCATCAATTTTAATTTTCTTATGTGCCCTACAACCTTACAACGGTCCATTGATAGGGATCCACTCATCAATCTAGTTAGATCCACTGCCCTTGCATGCACCAAGTCCTAACTGACTCGAGTTGACCTAATGGTCAACCATGCATGCGCCAAGGGCTGAACAATACTCATGAGTTCTGGCAAGCGGGTGTGACCCCGGGCCTAACTCATGCATGTTCACTGGTTGTCTCAACCAGACCTCGCTACACGCCTGTGATGCAATCGACCTATAGCCACCTTGTGCTTGCGCACAGGTGCCATCTGGTCGATCCATCTAGGCTGTCAGATGGTCTGATCAGACTATTGGATCTAACCTAGAGGGTGACTTCAACCCCATCAACCCGTCTAAGGGTTTACAGTAGGCGCCACTTAGATCTAATGGTGAGCGCGCAAGTCATTTAGTTTGTTTTGAGAAAACATCAACAACATTCAACATGATAGATGCGCACATCATCATACATGCGCCAACAAGAAAGTCATCATCATCAAGTTTTCGCATGAAGTTAAGATCTAAGCATACATGAATCACCTTAAGCAATCATATGAAATGTATAGAACCGCATGCTCTGATACCAATTGAAGAAACCCCTTTCATGAGGGGGGGCGAAAACCCTAAGCATGGCGCAAATAAAATTTTGCGAGCGGTAGCAAGGGTTTGATGATCTTTTGCATGTCATATGATCAACTATCATAGATTGAATAGATCAAGAGTAGATCATACCATAGCCATCTTTCGGATGGTCCCTTGGAAGAAGAGATCGAAGAGGGTCTCCTCCACAAGATTCGCACACAAGATGAGAATTGACTTGCTTCTTGTTGCTCCTTGTGCTAGCAAGGATCTCCAAGATGTCCTTGATCGAATGAAGGAAAAAGGAGATGATCTTGGCGTGGATGAGCTCCTCCTTGTTCTCATCAAAACTCTCCACTTCGAGAAAGAGGCGTTGAGTTGAGAGAAGAGACAAACATTCTCATCCAAAGTGAAGCGTTGAGAAACCATTTCCGAAACCTCCACTTCCAAAAATGGTAAGTCATCACTACAAGCGTTCATGTCTTATGAACCAAACCAAAACGCCAATTCGATTTAACCATGCGTTCACACATATGTGAACCGGTTCAATAGAATTCGGTCTAATTGAATTCGGTTCAAAGACCAAATTGAACCAAGCCAAGCCATGGTCTAAATCTCATCTGAACCATGAAGGTTCGAGATCTAACCGTACATCTCTTGATGCCTTTGATCTCACCGATCTAGCATCACTACTCTCGATCGAAGCTTACCGATCTCAAGCCCTAATCAATCAAACATGATCAGGCCAGATCTCACTTGCAATCAGAGTTTAAACTCCTTTAAACTGAACCAAAAACAATTCAGTCCACACGATCTGACTCAAGTAAGCCATATCATCAAATTGTGCGACCCTGAGGGTTTCCTTTAAATGTCGGTAACGATAACTTAGGTTATCACGATCAGTGAGAGGTATCTAGCAACACATCACTGTCTCCCGATATAAAGAAAAGAGTCTTCCAAGACTACACCCAAAACATAGCACAAGTGTGAATCCACTTCACTAGGCATGCATGTGTCCTTTGCCACTTGATGTTCTTATTGGACAAGCGTGTCAAGCCTGTAATTCCAATATAATGAGCATGATTAGATCAGATGAACATAGTCACCTGGGTATGGCCATACACTTTCTCAATCATCTCATTTGGGGGGGGGGCCCTTTAGAACATCACACTCCAATTAAGGAGATGGCAATCCTTTATCTATCACTAGTGCCCTAACCTGACTCAAGATCATTATCCAAGATAGTCTATAATCATTATATTTCAAATGATATCGAACTACCTCAAAACAATGACAATCATCATTTAGAAACACACAAGGGATCTCAAGTCAGAGGACATGTGCCACTTGTAGCATAAGGATTATTCACATTGTGACAAGCAATTGAATATCCTAATAGGGTCTGTCCAGTACATCTAATGTACCCATGAGTCTACATCTTATTCCATGCTCGAAGCATCCTATAAGATTAGAACACACATTAGTCTCAATCATATCAAGGCTGTCTCATGTTCACCAAGATATCTCGACTAAGGACTTAACTGCATGTCAGCCTAGCTGAACAGCTTTGAGACATTATTCAGAAGTACACTTATTGCAGCAGACAATGTAACAACCTGAATAACAACCATTGCCTTTATAAACAAAAGAGTTTATATACATGATACTCATGGAATCCCAAGGCCTCAAACATTAGCCTTAAGGGCATACCCCAACAATAACAGCAGGTTTTCGGTTGCAAGTTTGATGAAAGAGCAAGCAAACAACACTCAAGCAATTGGTTTCAAGTTTAGCATACACAATCATGCTTTTAGCTGCAATCAGAAATCAGCGAGCTCTGAAATTTTTGAAAACGGATGGTTTTTTTTGAGTGTCAAGACAGAAATCCAATTGTGAATGAGATCAAACAGCAAGTGCTCAGCACAAGAAGAGTAGAAAAACAGAACACCAAATCACTTATCAACATGTACAGCTTTAACCAAAACTCTAGCTTGTTGTGCTGATGATAATGAATGGTTTAGAATGAGAGATCTAGCAATGTTATCAGGTTAGCAAGGGTCAAATTCCTTCAATAGCAGGGTAAAAGGCTGAGCTATAGTAAAACCAAAAAATTTCAACAATGAATAGTAGTAATATAAGGAGTTCCAGCTTTGTTCAAAGTTTTCAAGGAAGCTGGTAGCAACTCGTTTGCTGCAACTTGAAGGAGTGAACACCTAGAAGACCTGGATTCTATCTATTAGTTAGATAACTCAAAGTCTCTTTGGTTCAGAAGCGGTTAGCAGAAAATCAAACGCAGAAATTCAGCAAAGCAGGAAGTGGTAAGTAACAGTAACAGAAATTGCAGCCCTCCTTGTCCAAGCTCTCGGTCAACAGCAATGGACTTGTGTGACTGAGACATGGAGAGTTAGAGAACCTGCAAACTACCTATTAGAGAGGTAGCCCCCGGATTCTCTTGGAGCAGGGGCTGCGTAGCAAAGTCCCTAGACAGGAATTCAGCCAACGTCCCCAAAACTTCACTAGCTAGAATCTGGGCTCCTTCCAGCAGTGTTAGACCAGTTAAACCCCAGAAATCAGCAAGCTTGGCAGAACTTCCTCACACAACTTACACATACTAAATCACAGCAAGGGGACAGAAATAGGATCAAGCAAAAGTTAGAGACAGTGAACAGGATTTTCAGCATCACTGGACAGAAACTCGGTTGGATGAGTGTATTCCACACGCAGATGTGAACTAGGCCTAGAGGAGCCCAATCAGCAGCTATATGGTTTATAGTGCTGCTCGGATTCAGGCCTAGACGTCACAAGAGATACCAGGAAGAAAAACACAGAAGCAACTTGACCACAGTTCAGGAAATCTCAGAAACACAAATTCAAAGAGATGGTTTGTTAACCACAACAACTTGCGACATATCATGAGCACCTTAGGCTAGCTCTGATACCACTAAAGTAGAATTAAACTATCAAGGTCAACCTAAGGTATGTAGCTCTATAGAACAGTAGACATACGCAAGCAAATTGAGTAAAAACGACAGCAATGTTCTAGTATGCAATTCTAGGGAAGTTGAAATGCAAAAGGAGAGAGTGTACCGAATGGCCCCTGTTTGGAAAGGGGCCGGCCCTCAACCCCTTTCTTTGCCCCAAGCTCTCATACCTTGGCGTTGAGGCTTAGAAAAGGGTGTTTAAATGTCCAACACTCATATCAAATAAGCAAGGGGAGGTTGGTAAGGAAACAAACTCGAAACCTCCCTAAACTACAACAAACGTGGTCCTTAGGGGGTCTTGATCATGGCTTCAAGAATGCGTCCCTTTGGTTAGCGTTGGAGATGGAGGAAGATCACTTGAAGAAGGTTGGAGACATCCACACGCAAGAAAGCTTCAAGAAGAGGAAGGTGGTTGTTGGTTGAGAAGAAGAGGAGAAGAGGATGTAGAAGACACTCGGCTAGCTTGAGGAAGAGAAGGGGAAGACGAAGCAAGGCCATCGGATACGATAACCTCCCAAACCAATGTACAAGGTCTTTTAACCTTCCCCTCCAACGTTCACTCCCACTTGGCTGCAATTGTGTTCAAAATGGCTGAGGTAAGCGGGCTGCAGAATTTCTTCATTAAGGTAAGCAGCCAGCTGGGTTTTTTGGCTGCTTTGGTCCTGATTTCCTGTTTCATGTAAAGGCTGGAGTTTCCTCTTTTAGGCAAGAAATTTGGTCCTTGTTTATAGTCCTTGATGAGCAGGCTTCCCACCTTCAGCTTTGTCCTTGTCGCATGCAACAAAATTGGAGCTTGAAATGGTCCTCATGTTGACTATTTTGACCCGCCTATTGTTGTTAGTTTGTGTGGGCCTTGGGCTTGTCAATTTGGCTGGTTATAAGGCCCCATGTGAGTGATCTTTGGGCTATTTTGAGTGGGCTGGTTTTGGGTGGAGGGGTGAGGTGCCTTGTACAAGTACACATACTCAACCTAAGCTAAAGCAACCTAATACATCCACTACGAAAGTAAATACTTAAAAGAAAATAAAATGCCTAGGCTACCCTCCCTAAACTACCCCTAGGCACCTAAGGTACTACAAAAGTGCTGTCATGCAAGACAGACTTACAAAACAAAGATCGTGGCTCATAGATCATCTAGAGACTCTGGAGGCAGGCCTAAGGTGTGGAGATCGTCTCGCGTCCATGTTTGTAATAGGCGCCTAGGGGCAAAAGACCACCTTACCCTAACCTTCACCTCGCCTATAAATGTAACCCCTCTCACATGTATTCTCTAGCTTTGATGAAATGAAAATTGTCTATTAGTTTCCTAGGTAAACACTAGTGTCGCCATTAGTAGTAGTAGTAGTGTTCTTCAAAGGGCCGAGCCCCTCTTCTTCCATCTCCTCCACTGAAATTCTAAGAAGACTCCTCTCATGCATCTTCTAAGCCGAGAGTTCTTCATCTCATAACTTCCATCTTGATGCCAAGAAACTCTCCAAGGGGACATGATGCGCAAGGAACAAGAAGGAGGGATCCTCAAACCAAGCAAGCTAAGTGTCTCTCTTTTTCTTGTTGGGGTATGCCCTTAAGGCTAATGTTTGAGGCCTTGGGATTGTATAAGTATCATGTAATAAACTCTTATGTTTATAAAGGCATGGTTATTATTCAGGTTGCTACCTTGTCTGCTGTAATAAGTGTACTTCTGAATAATGTCTCAAAGCTGTTCAGCTAGGCTGACATGCATATGTCCTTAGTCGAGATATCTTGGTGAACATGAGACAGCCTTGATATGATTGAGACTAATATGTGTTCTAATCTTATAGGATGCTTCGAGCATGGAATAAGATGTAGACTCATGGGTACATTGGATGTACTGGACAGACCCTACTAGGATATTCAATTGCTTGTCACAATGTGAATGATCCTTGTAAGCACCAAGTGGCACATGTCCTCTGACTTGAGATCACTTGTGTTTCTAAATGATGATTGTCATTGTCTTGAGGTAGTTCAATATCATTTGAAACATAATGATTATAGACTATCTTGGATGGTGAGCTTGAATCAGGTTAGGGCACTAGTGATAGACATAGGATTGCCGTCTCCTTGTTTAAGGAGTGTGATGTTCTAATGGGCCCCCCCTATATGAGATGATTGAGATAGTGTATGGCCATACCCAGATGACTATGTTCATCTGATCTAATCATGCTCATCGTATTGGAGTTACAAGCTTGACCCGCTTGTCCAATAAGAACATCCAGTGGCAAAGGACACATGTATGCCTAGTGAAGTTGATTCACACTTGTGCTGTGGTTTGGGTGAAGTCTTGGAAGACTCTTTCCTTTATATCGGGAGACAGTGATGTGTTGCTAGATACCCCTCACTGATCGTGATAACAAAAGTTATCGTTACCGACATTTAAAGGAAACCCTCAGGGTCGCACAATTTGATGATATGGCTTACTTAAGTCAGATCGTGTGGACTGAATTGTTTGGGTTCAGTTTAAAGGGATAGAGGCTCTGATTGTAAGTGAGATCTGGTCTGATCATGTTTGATTGATTGGGACTTGAGATCGGTAAGCTTCGATCGAGAGTATTGATGCTAGATCGGTGAGATCAAGAGTATCACGAGATCAACGGTTAGATATTGAACCATTGGTTCAATGAGATCTAGACCATGGCTTGGGCTGGTTTAATTTGGTTCTTGAACCAAATTGAAATGGATTGAAGTGGCTTGAACCGGTTCACAAGGGTGAACGCTTGGTTCAAGGGGTTAGGCGTTTTGGTTCGGTAATGGGCGCATAGCTTCATCTCTTCCATTTATGGAAAGTATTGAAGGCGACTTCACCTTAACGCCAAAGCGTTTTGAACGCTCGACTTCACTCCTCTCTTCTCAACGTTCATCCTTGGAGGTGAGTGCATTCGGACGAGAAGAGGAGGAAGGTTGCTCTCGCCAAGCTTGATCTCCAAATCTCCTTCACGCGACAAGGGATACTTTGGAGCCTTGCTAGCACAAGGGACGTTCAAGGTGTAGGCCTTCTTCTTCTTGTGTGCGATTCCTTTGGAGAAGTTCTCTTTGAACTTTGCTTCCAAGCCGACATCCGATCTATGGCATTGGTATGATCACATTCTTGATCTAATGAAATATTATAGTTGATCATATGAGCACATAAGCGATTGAATTCTTGAAACCCTAGCAAAATGCATGCGCCCCCTTGTTTAGGGTTTTCGGCCCCCCTCTTGAAAGGGGTTTTATCCGCTTGCGCTCCCCCTTGAAGGGGACCCTTCATTTCTTTGTTTTGTTTCCTCTTGTGATCCGAATAGCATCTACACTACTCTTTAATTTTGTAGTTGGCGCAAGGAGGACAAGCAAATTGGTGGCGCTTCCCCTCTTCTCTTTTCCCCTCTTTTAGTTAGATCTCATATTAGCAAGGGAACTTGTGAGGGCTAGCCTCCCCCTTGATTTAGTATGTGTAATATGAATCCGAGGCTTGTTCGGATACCTTTCTGTGTTTGTGTGTAAAGCTCAACCATTCTACACCTTCCATCAGAGTTGGATCGGTGAAGAACTGGGTGATACGATCCTTCAATTCTCAAGGGTTGCTCTGTAAGTTTACTTCCTGCATTTACCGCTTTCTAGTTTAATCTCAGTTATAGTTTTCTAGTTTAATCCTGGTTTTCTCTATTATATAAAATACAAAAAAATTAGTTTCTCAAATCTCGTTAGCTTTAAATCCGGTTTTAATTATTATCTACTTATCTATCAAAACGGATTTCAAAAATCGTTGTTTCAATGTTTTAGACCCCCCCCCCCTGTCCTACATCAATGATTAACATAAATAGACTCATTAAGTTCTGTGAAAAACCATGGAATCCTTCAAACGAATCCAAACTACTCTTGTGATTGGATTCGTAGGTTTGAAAAGAATAGATCTAACATTGCGATTCACCTCTCGGTCCTTCTCGCAACGTCTAAGACGTAAAATTAGATGGCCAAGGTAAATTACGGAATAACACAATTCTAATCAAATCAAATCTATAAAATTCATGTAAAAGATTTAAAACAATGTATTTAATCCATGAATCTTCAACGGGCTACTCCCCTAATCCCGAAAATAGGGTTTACATGTTCATGTTCAAAGCAAACAGCATGTTCATCGATGAATTCAACATGTAATCTCTCTAAAATAATGCAAAGAGACACTAGGAAAGTATTTAGAACTCTTCCCCTTGATCTGATGATAAAGATGAAGTGATCAAATCCCTCCTTTGCGTGATCTCTCGCTGAAATTTTGCCCTGTAATTGATTCTCGCTGTCGCCACCGCCTCCTCTTGTTTTCATCTGTAGAAGCCCCTGAAACCCTTCCAAAACTCTTCCTTTTATAGTCCAACTAGTATAGAACCCATCTAGGAAGGTTTCTAGAGAGTTTGGTTCAATTCTGGTTCAGTTTGGAGTCGAATCGAGTGAGAAACACGAAAGGCGAACATTTTTATGGCCCGTGACAGAATTACGGCCGAGGCTGTAAATGCTTCTATGTATACAGCGCCTTTGTACACAAAAAGTTTCACGGACCGTGATGGATTCACGGCCTCACCCGTGAAAGTTTCTATGAGCTTTTTAACTTAGCCAATTTCCTTCGCCCTTTCGAATGCAAAATTACGGCCATCCCAGTAATTACGGCCAAGGCCGTGAAAGTCTCGATCTTCATTATTTTCGGCACAAATTTGACGTGTAAGCTCGTGATTTTCTCGGGAATTGTGCTTTGGCTTTAAAACTTGCAAAATTCATCATTTTTATGCTATTTTACCTACATTTTTAATAAAACCAAGAAAAGTGAAGATTCTGTGCAGAGTGAAGTAAAAACACTAAAAATTGCATAAAATCATTCAATTAAGCCCAAAATATGATCTAAAATATAGGCAAAAACATGGTGTAAATGCAACGCATCAATGACCCATATGAGAAGGTCAATGAACAGACAGAGGATTTGCCCCTTCCTAAAGGAAGCTTGATATCCATGGAGCTCCTCTATGGTTCTATGACTAAAAGTGTATGGCCATACTGAGGTGAAGACCTGATTTAGTCATAATCATGTGATTGAGTAAAAACAAGTGATGACACACTTGTCCAATCGGATATCAATTTGGCAAAGGGACTGTAATGTATCTATACCTAGTCGCGATGACGGCGATGTTGATATCCATATCCATTCCGATGACTTAGGTAGCAGCGATGCACTGCTAGGTGCCACTCACTGCTTGTGGTGACCTTAGGTCAGCACTGCCAACGTCAAAGGAACCTACAGGGTCGCACATCTTGATGCTTGAGTTTTCATATTGATCGAGTAGCCTTTAGATCAAGTTATTGGATAACTCGGAACTATTTGGGAGATTTCGTCAGTGCCAATGGGCCTGATGAGATGGAAGAAACTTATTGGAGCCAACTTCCATTTTTGGCATATTGACCAAATTAACCATGGTTAGTCTCATTTGACCTTGGGTTAATTTGGATTGGATCCAATAGCTTGGTTAACATGCATAATGGACTTTGGGCTAGTGATAGGCCCCGCAAGTGTACGGTTTCTATCCCAGTAGTAAAAATATCATCCCAAGGGAGCAAGGTGTCAAGTACCGATTTTAAGTGTCATTGAGAGCTAGATAATTCAAATTCAAATGAAAGAATTGTACTAAGACTAAATTATCGAATCGAAGAATCAACGACTATAAGGGAAAATTACAGTTTTAGAAGTGTTCGGAACTTCAAGTTTTACCACGTTGAATGCTTTATATACAAAACATCGAATCGGATTGAAATAGAAAACGGATCTCCTTCTCTCGAATCGCAATCCGACTGCAAACAACTTAAGGCGATCACTCCTAGGGTACGGATTACCTTCTCTCGAAGCGTAATCCGGTGTCTAACTTAAGCTAATCTCCTACTCTCGTAGCAAAACTAACTTAAAAGACCCATTAGGCTCTATGAAAGATCGTAAATCCTCGAGTGACTTTGAACGACTCTCGTAATTCAAGTCACAAGTTTAAATGAGGGAGTTTGAGTGTAACGATTCACCTCTCAGTTCATCTCGTAACACTTAACACATACAAAAGTTTGGCCAGAACAATCATACGCAATAAGCACAACTCAATTAAATAAGTTAATTTACAAAAAATGACACTGAGATTCATAATAATGTTTTACACATGAGAATTTATTCAACAGGCTACGCCCGAGTCCTGAACTAGGGTTTTACGCTAAGAAACACATAGTTACTCAATGAAAACCCAATAAAATAAAAAAATCTGGTCGAATCAAGCCCACGAATAAGCAAAATCGCCCTTTTCGCCCTAGTCGCGTTCCTTCGAAAGTTTGAACTTGTTACCGACCAAAATTCCCACTTTTTCACCTTAATCAAAGCCTTGGACGGTTAGGAAGATTAATTTGGAGTTTCCCCCAATTTCTAGGCATCTGGAGCATCGAATTTGATGAAAAACGAGAGAACGGTCAGGATTTGCGGACGCGAACACGACCGTGACAGAGAACACGGGCATGCCGTGACGAGTTCTGAATTCTGCAGCGAAGTAAGCACAGTCGTGTGTCTGGACACGGGTAAGCCGTGTTTAGCACGTAAAAATTCTGGAAGTACCCTCACGGCCGTGAACACACCCGTGATGAGATCGGCTGGAATTTGAAATTTCTATCAGACACGGCCGTGACGGTATGCACGGCCAGGCCATGTTCTCCTCATTAAGTGCGGATTTTGAAGCTGCGATGAACACGGCTGTGATCACAAGCACGGCTAGGCCATGTTCTTCATAAAAAGCTCCAAAAATTCTGAAATCTTTCCTATGACCTTGGGGATCTGTGATAAATCTTCCTGTAACTTCAAATCTTCAAAATCTTTATGAAAATAAGGTAAAATGACCTGTATTTCACAAACAAACCAAAGACTAGTGAAGATTCTAAACTTTACAAGAAAAGATACTAAATTAAGCTATAAAGCAAGAATAAAGCCTGAAAAGATCATATGAATGGTACTTTAAATCATATCAAAATAGTGCAAGTCCCCTAACCTAAAGGGGGGGGGGGGGCGAAACCCTAAGGATGGCGCATAACAATATTTTCGCATGGGAAGCTAGGGTTTCAAGAGATCTTTATATGTCATATAATTAACTTTTAAATGATTGAATGGATGAAGAAGAACTCATACCATAGCCATCGGTTTGATGGTGCCTTGGAAGCAAAGGCGCAAATGAACCTTCTCCAAAGTTGACGCACACAAGAAGATCGATGCGCTCACTCCTTTGAATCCTTTGTGCTAGCAAAGCCTTTCAAAGGGTCCTTGTCGAATGAAAGGGATGGAGATGTTGATCACTCTTGGCCGAATCCTCCTCCTCAGTAGATTCAAGCGCCGCCACACACAAAAGTGTCGAGAGAGAGAAGTCACGATAGGGATACAAGCGAGAATAGGATTATTCCTATTCGAACATGAGAGATCTCCAAGTGGAGATCATGGTTTCTAAAAATAGAAACCACAACTCGCTCACACGTTCACGCCATCTCCTTTTGAACCATGCGCTCATATAATGAGCCGGTTCAATTTGGTTCGGTTCAAGAACCAATCAAGCCAAGCGATCCAGTCTAGATCTTAATTAAACCCTAAGGCTCCAGATCTAACCGTTCATCTCTTGATGCTCCTGATCTCACCGATCTAGCATCCATTCTCTCAATCGAAGCTTACCGATCTCAAGCCCTAATCAATCAAACATGATCAGACCAGATCTCACTTACAATCAGAGATTAAATCCCTTTAAACTGAACCCAAATAATTCAGTCCACACGATCTGACTTAAGTAAGCCATATCATCAATTTGTGCGACCCTAAGGGTTTCCTTTAAACGTCGGTAATGATAACTCACGTTATCACGATCAGTGAGGGGTATCTAGCAACACATCACTGTCTCCCGATATAAAGGAAAGAGTCTTCCAAGACTACACCCAAACCATAGCACAAGTGTGAATCCAATTCACAAGGCATACATGCTTCCTTTGCCACTGGATGTTCTTATTGGACAAGCATGTCAAGCTTGTAGCTCCAATATGATGAGCATGATTAGATCAGATGAACATAGTCATCTGGGTATGGCCATACACTTTCTCAATCATCTCATCTAGGGGGGCCCTTTAGAACATCACACTCCTTAAACAAGGAGACGGCAATCCTATATCTATCACTAGTGCCCTAACCTGATTCAAGCTCACCATCCAAGATAGTCTATAATCATTATGTTTCAAATGATATTGAACTACCTCAAAACAATGACAATCATCATTTAGAAAACACAAGTGATCTCAAGTCAGAGGAAATGTGCCACTTGTCGCATTCAAGGATTATTCATATTGTGACAAGCAATTGAATATCCTAGTAGGGTCTGTCCAGTACATCCAATGTACCCATGAGTCTACATCTTATTCCATGCTCGAAGCATCCTATAAGATTAGAACACATATTAGTCTCAATCATATCAAGGCTGTCTCATGTTCACCAAGATATCTTGACTAAGGACATAACTGCATGTCAGCCTAGCTGAACAGCTTTGAGACATTATTCAGAAGTACATTTATTGCAGCAGACAATGTAACAAACTGAATAACAACCATTGCCTTTATAAACATAAGAGTTTATACATGATACTGATACATTCCCAAGGCCTCAAACATTAGCCTTAAGGGCATACCCCAACAAATAGCACTCATCAAAATATCACAGACTTAAAATCTTGCTTGTCCTCAAGCAAGTAAACTATCTAGAAACCAAATGGTAATGAAAGAAGGATGTTCTAAAGCTAAAGCACTTACTAATATGAAAACCATTACACTTAACCTTCAACCTTAGATGACAATTGAGATATAATTAATACTGAAAACAGAAATCAATTCGCTAGGTTATATCTCAGCATTTGAAAAAGGATTAAGCACTATTCATACTAAAACTAACCATTATCATTAATTCCTTCTAAACTCACCAAACTAATCAGAATTCACCAGGATGTATTTTTTTCTAAACTTAGAATCATGAATTATCATCGGTTGGCTCAAGCTACTTCTCTTAATATGTTTTCAACCTTGTTACACGAAAGACAATCATTTGTGATGAATGCACCTGTTGTGATCCGAAAGGACACACTTTTAAATATATGCAGGTAGACTCGTTTTAGGGGTCGCAGCCAAAGGTATTGGCGTACAGGGCTATTGTCACTCCCTGGCACGGCTCCAAAAACTTGTTGTCCCTAACTTGTAGTGTCCTCGAGTGCACGGATACTCGAAGTAATAAAGAAAATATCGATCCTACAGATACCTTATTGTTAAGTACCACATAATTTATTTCTCACTAGCTAAGCAAACCGAATATAATGGAAGTAAACTATGCAAGAAAAGTACGCGAAAAGATAATCAGAGAGAGAACTGGAACTAGGGTTTCAACCACCTTGATTTTAATGACTAGATATGAATAAAAGGTCATCAGTCAAATCTTGTTATGATAAAGACTTAATTTACTTCATAAAGGGATTATCTCACTTTCGTGCAGACAATCATGCAGGGACCAATCCTCTCTTTCGCGCAAGATTTATCCCAGGCTAATGATAAGTAAATCATCAATCAAAGAACTTAAAGATCACTATCGTGCATCCAAATTCTAAGTTGATTGTCTCAAGCGTAATCTCAAAGATCACTTTCGTGCATCCGAGACTCAACACAAGTTCTACCTATGGTTCTCCAACGTTCCGATCCTCACTTTCGTGCAAGATCTCCACGTTTGGCACACTAACTTAATCCTAGGTTCATAATTATCAACATGGCAATTACGTCACTAAAATAAAGAAATAAGAACTTTAACCTAATTTCTTATGGTGAGTTCCTATTTATCAATTTTAGGGTTCCAATTCACAAGCAAGTCACCTTTCGGTCCTTATTGCGAGAACTCTAAACATGATGACAAGAAGTAAACTAAGGAGAATTTTAGAACAATAATGACATAGGTAAAATTATCATGGCAAAATTATCTTGACGAAATAAAAAGTATCTAATCATTAAAAATAAAAGGGATTACACCCCATGTCCCAAAGATATGTTTAAGCTTGCATGGAGAAGAAAATACAATAATTCATAGTTCAGAACGATCAGAAATCGAAGGAAAAAAGGTTTTAGGAAAATACACCAGGTTGCAATACAAATTATAGCCGTATTTTACTGTGAATTTTACTGTGAATAGTGGCGGCGCAACTTCTTTCCTTGATTCCTCCTCCGTCCGACCTCCTCTTGCTCTGAAACTTCTGTGGTGTCCTCTTCTCCTCAAGACAAAGCTTCAGCGTAAAATCACGGCCTGAGGTGGTCTCTACACCTCTCGGCGTGAGGACGAACCCTAGACGCCTCTCTCTCGATTTCTCCCTCAATGCTAGATAAAAATTGGGGCTTTTGGTGTCGACGTGATCGTCTCATCGTAAGCTCCTCTTCTTCTTCTTAAAGCAACCAATTTAAAGCTCTAGATCGCCCGCAATATTCTCCACAAAAATCGGGCGTCGAAATTGACCTGGGAGTCACGTTCAAAAACAAAAATACGGTAGTGTAATAGTTCACGGCACTGCCGTAAAATCGCTCGAGTGTTCTGTTCTAAAAGTGCTGGGAAATACGGCACCGTAATATGGTTCACGGCACTGCCGTAAAATCGGCTGAACTCTCTGGTCAAAAACGTCTGGAAAATACGACCCGTGAAATAGTTTACGGCAGTGCCATAATTTCAGCAATGGTCTCTATTCCGAAAGTGCTCCAAAATACGGCCATGTAAAATCTTACGGCAGTGCCGTAGTTTTCGCACAATCTTCTGATCTGAAGTTTTCCCAAATTACGGTACGTGCTCCGATATTACGGTATCGTATGGAAATACGGTACTGTAATATAGATTACGGCACTGAAAGTCCCCTTCAAGGGGGAGCGCAAGGGGGTGAAACCCTAAGGGGGGGGGTGCGCATGAAATATTTCTAGGGTTTCATGTAGATCGATTGCATGAACATATATATGATTAACTTGATATTATTTCAAAGATCAAGTTAAGATCCTTTACCATAGCCATGAAGAAGGAGGCGACTTGGAAGAAGAGAACAAAGTTGATCTCCTCCAAATGGCGCGCACACAAGAAGACAATTGCTACTCCCTTCACGCCTTTGTGCTAGCAAAAGCTTCAAGGGGTCTTGTCGTATGAAGGAGATGATCGAGATCTCTTTGCTTGGCCGAATGCTTCTTCTTGAAAGCCTCTCTTCCTCGTCAACTTCCTCTACACGAGAGTGCAAGTTTTCCACACGAGAAGAGGGGAACGTATTTGCGTTTTGGCGTTGAGAAGAATCGGCATTCAAGACATTCCAAAAATGGAACATCATTAAGCCATGCGCTCATGCCAACCCAAAAACGCATACTAGCATTGAACCAAGCGTTCACCTTTGTGAACCGGTTCAAGCCAAAACGTCCCAATCGAATTTGGTTCATAACCCAAATCAAAATAGCCCAAGCCATTTGGTCTAGACCATAGTAAACCCTAAGGTTCCAGATCTAACCGTTCATCTCTTTGATGCTCCTGATCTTACAGATCTAGCATCATCTCTCTCGATCAAAGCTTACCGATCTCAAGCCCTAATTAATCAAACATGATCAGACCAGATCTCACTTACAATCAGAGTCTAAACTCCTTTAAACTGAACCCAAACAATTCAGTCCACACGATCTGACTTAAGTAAGCCATATCATCAAATTGTGCGACCCTGAGGGTTTCCTTTAAATGTCGGTAACGATAACTTACGTTATCACGATCAGTGAGGGGTATCTAGCAACACATCACTGTCTCCCGATATAAAGGAAAGAGTCTTCCAAGACTACTCCCAAACCATAGCACAAGTGTGAATCCACTTCACTAGGCATACATGTTTCCTTTGCCACTGGATGTTCTTATTGGACAAGCATGTCAAGCCTGTAACTCCAATATGATGAGCATGATTAGACTAGATGATCATAGTCACCTGGGTATGGCCATACACTTTCTCAATCATCTCATTTAGGGGGGCCCCTTTAGAACATCACACTCCTTAAACAAGGAAACGGCAATCCTATATCTATCACTAGTGTCCTAACCTGACTTATGATCATTATCCAAGATAGTCTATAACCATTATGTTTCAAATGATATTGAACTACCTCAAAACAATGACAATCATCATTTAGAAACACAAGTGATCTCAAGTCAGAGGACATGTGCCACTAGATGCAAACAAGGATTATTCACATTGTGACAAGCAATTGAATATCCTAGTAGGGTCTGTCCAGTACATCCAATGTACCCATGAGTCTACATCTTATTCCATGCTCGAAGCATCCTATAAGATTAGTACACATATTAGTCTCAATCATATCAAGGCTGTCTCATGTTCACCAAGATATCTCGACTAAGGACATTACAGCATGTCAGCCTAGCTGAACAGCATTGAGACATCACTCAGAAGTACACTTATTGCAGCAGACAATGTAACATACTGAATGACAACCATTGCCTTTATAAACATAAGAGTTTATACATGATACTGTTACAATCCCAAGGCCTCAAACATTAGCCTTAAGGGCATATCCCAACAATCTTCCACTTGCACTTAGTCTAATGGTTGAGAAATCTCAAACCCATATTATTACAGTGCTTCTCATGCTTCTGCTGCGCCAGAGGCTTGGTAAGCGGGTCAGCCAGATTGTCGTCTGTATGAACCTTGCATATTTTGATCTCGCCTCGATCAATGATCTCCCGGATCAAATGAAACCGTCTCTGTATGTGCTTGGACTTCTGGTGCGACCGTGGTTCCTTTGCTTGTGCTATAGCTCTAGTGTTATCACAGAAGATAACCAAAGGATCTGCACTCGAAGGAACAACACCAAGTTCCTGAATGAACTTACGAATCCACACTGCCTCCTTGGATGCTTCCGAGGCTGCAACATACTCGGCTTCTGTTGTGGAATCAGCAACAGTTGACTATTTGAAACTTTTCCACACCACTGCTCCACCATTCAAGCTAAAAACATAGCCTGATTGCGATCGGAAATCATCCTGGTCCGACTGAAACGAAGCGTCAGTATATCCTTCAATACTGAGTTCTTCCTGACCACCATATATCAAGAACATATCTTTGGTCCTCCGCAGATATTTCAAAATGTTCTTGACCGCAATCCAGTGTGCCTGACCTGGATTACTTTGGAATCGACTGGTCACGCTTAACCCGTAAGCGACGTCAGGGCGAGTACACAACATCGCATACATAATGGATCCAATAGCCGAAGTGTTGGGTCCCCTTCAAGGGGGAGCGAAACCCTAAGCATGCGCAAATCAAGCTACTTGCATGGGCGGAATTAGGGTTTCTATAGGATCGCATGTTCTATATAATCAACTTTGTTTTAATTGAAAGATCATGAGAAGATCTCACCATAGCCATGGTTGGATGGAGCCTTGGAAGCAAAGAGTCGAATGCTTCTTCTCCAAAGGTGACGCACACAACAATGAAGATGGCTTGCTCCTTTGAATCCTTTGTGCTAGCAAAGCTCTTCAAAGGGTCCTTGATCGTTGGAAAAGAAAGATGAGATGATATCTCCCTTGGCCGAAAGCTCTCTTCTTCCTCTTCGTCTAAGCTCCAAGCCACACACGAGAGAGCCCCAAAGAATTAGAGCCGTTGAGGCAAGCATATGCGTTTTGGCGTTACAAGACTTCCATAAAAGGAAGGTCATGAAGCCATGCGTTCATGGCTTTGAACTAATCCAAAACGCAAACTTAATTGAACCATGCGTTCACATATGTGAACCGGTTCAATTGAAGTTGGTCCAATTTCAATTGGTCCAAAGACCAAATCGAACCAAGCCAAGCCAAGCCATGGTCTAGATCTCCCTTGAACCAAATGGTTCAAGATCTAACCGATCATCTCTTGATGCTCTTGATCTCACCGATCTAGCATCCACACTCTCGATCGAAGCTTACCGATCTCAAGCCCTAATCAATCAAACATGATCAGACCAGATCTCACTTACAATCAGAGGTTAAATCCCTTTCATCTGAACCAAAACAATTCAGTCCACACGATCTGACTTAAGTAAGCCATTTCATCAAATTGTGCGACCCTGAGGGTTTCCTTTAAATGTCGGTAACGATAACTTACGTTATCACGATCAGTGAGAGGTATCTAGAAACACATCACTGTCTCCCGATATAAAGGAAAGAGTCTTCCAAGACTACACCCAAACCACAGCACAAGTGTGAATCAACTTCACAAGGCATGCATGTATCCTTTGCCACTGGATGTTCTTATTGGACAAGCGGGTCAAGCTTGTTACTCCAATATGATGAGCATGATTAGACCAGATGATCATAGTCACCTGGGTATGGCCATACACTTTCTCAATCATCTCATCTAGGGGGCCCCTATAGAACATCACACTCCTTCAACAAGGAGACGGCAATCCTATATCTATCACTAGTGTCCCAAACTGACTCATGATCATTATCCAAGATAGTCTATAACCATTATATTTCAAATGATATTGAACTACCTCAAAACAATGACAATCATCATTTAGAAACACAAGTGATCTCAAGTCAGAGGACATGTGCCACTTAGTGCAAACAAGGATTATTCACATTGTGACAAGCAATTGAATATCCTAGTAGGGTCTGTCCAGTACATCCAATGTACCCATGAGTCTACATCTTATTCCATGCTCGGAGCATCCTATAAGATTAGAACACATATTAGTCTCAATCATATCAAGGCTGTCTCATGTTCACCAAGATATCTCGACTAAGGACATATAGCATGTCAGCCTAGCTGAACAGCTTTGAGACATTATTCAGAAGTACACTTATTACAGCAGACAAGGTAACAAACTGAATAACAACCATCGCCTTTATAAACAAAAGTGTTTATACATGATACTGTTACAATCCCAAGGCCTCAAACATTAGCCTTAAGGGCATACTCCAACACGAAGCATAAGGCGTATTGTCCATTTCATCTTTCTCAGTCTGTGTTTGTGGACACTGACTCTTTGAAAGATTCAGACCATGTCTGACTGGAAGATATCCTCTTTTAGAATTCTCTAAATGGAATCTCTCCAGGACTTTATCGATGTAAGTACTCTGGCACAGCCCGAGAAGCCTCTTAGATCTATCCCTGTAGATCTTCACACCTAATACATAGGCTGCTTCTCCTAAATCTTTCATCTGGAAACATTTCCTTAGCCATGCTTTAACAGCATGCATTTCAGGAATATCGTTTCCAATGATTAAGATATCATCGACGTAGAGGACTAGGAAAGTAATCATGCTCCCACTAAACCTCTTATATACACACGGGTCATCTTCGTTCTTGATGAACCCAAACTCAGAGATTGATTCATCAAAACGAATATTCCAGCTTCTTGATGCTTGTTTAAGTCCATAAATGGACTTCTTTAACTTGCATATTTTATGACGATCTGATGGATTAGTGAAACCTTCAGGTTGTGTCATATACACATCCTCATCCAGTTTTCCATTGAGGAAAGCCGTCTTCACATCCATCTGCCAGATCTCATAATCGTAATATGCTGCTATTGCGAAAAGAATCCGAAAAGACTTGAACATGGCTACAGGAGAGAAAGTTTCATCATAATCCATCCCGTAGATTTGTTTGAAACCTTTCGCAACTAGCCTGCCTTTATAGGTAACCACGTTACCATCCATGTCGATCTTCTTCTTGAAGATCCATTTACAGCCTATAGGGATTACTCCCGGAGGCGGATCAACCAAATCCCAGACTTGGTTATCTGACATGGAGTCCATCTCGGCTCGCATAGCTTCAAGCCATCTAGCTGACTCCGGTCCACTGACCGCATCCGCATAAGTGAGGGGTTCATCATTATCAATGATGTAGACTCTGTCATAGCGCTCAGGCTGACAACGGATCCTTCCCGATCTTCGCGGTTCCCGTGATATCTGAGCCTCAGGTTGTGCAGTAACCTGTTCTACCGGCTCAGGCTCATCCAACTGTGCTTGACTACTTTGTCCTTCCTCTGGATTCTTATCCAGCTTTATTTCTCTCCCACTGGCCTCTTGCAGAAGAAACTCCTTCTCAAGAAAAATGGCCGTCCGAGCAACAAATACATTGTTCTCATTGGGATCGTAGAAATAATAACCCATAGTTTCCTTAGGGTAACCGACAAAGATGCATTTCTCAGATCTGCTCTCCAGTTTCCCAGAGGCGAGCTTTTTGACATAAGCCTCGCAACCCCAGATCTTAATAAATGTCAAGCTAGGCTGTTTCCCATACCATAACTCATATGGTGTCTTTGAAACGGCCTTGGATGGCACTCGGTTTAGTACCTTTGCAGCTGTTTCCAGTGCAAATCCCCAAAAGGAGTAAGGTAGAGTAGCATGACTCATCATAGAACAAACCATATCAAGTAACGTTCTATTTCTCCTCTCGGACACACCATTCCATTGCGGTGTTCCTGGTGGAGTGAGCTGTGAGATAATCCCACACTCCTTCAGATAGTCAGTAAACTCATGACTCAAGTATTCTCCACCTCGATCAGAACGAAGTGCCTTGATATTTCGGCCTAGCTGATTTTGTACTTCATTCTTGAACTCTTTGAACTTGTCAAAAGATTCACTCTTATGTCTCATCAGATAGACATACCCATATCTACTGAAATCATCAGTAAAGGTAATGAAGTACTGATAGCCACCTCTGGCATGTTTACTAAATGGCCCACACACATCACTGTGTATAAGGTTAAGTAAACCTGAAGCCCTTTGACCTTTGTTAGGAAAAGGAGACTTCGTCATTTTACCCATTAAACAAGCTTTGCATGTATCAATCTCCTCATTGGAGAATGATCCCAGCAGTCCATGATCATGCAACCGCTTAATGCGCTTCTTGTTAATATGGCCTAAACGACTATGCCATAACAAGGTGCTGTCATCAGCATACTTGGCTTTCTTATTATCAATGTTTTGTATAGAATATTCCATGTCCAACATGAATAACCCATTGTTAATTGAACCAGTAGCATAAACAATATTATCAAGAGTAAGATAACACTTTGAAATCTTGCATTCAAAGGAAAACCCTTTCCTGACAAGAGCAGGAATAGAGATAATATTTTTGGTAATACTGGGTACAAAGTAACAATTGTTTAATTCTAATACAATGCCAGATGGTAATGAGATGTAATAATCCCCTACAGCAACAGCAGCAACCCGTGCCCCGTTTCCAACTCGTAGGTCCACCTCATGCTGTCCCACCTGTCTTCTTCTCTTGAGTTCCTGTACATTTGAACAAATGTGAACTCCACATGCAGTGTCCAACACCCATGAAATAGAAGAAGAGGATATCATGACTTCAGTCACAAATATACCTGAGCCAGAAGTGATGCTTCCCTTCTTGTCTCCTTGGAGCGCTTTACAGTCCTTTTTCCAGTGACCCAGCTGGCCACAGTGGAAACACCTGTTGTCCTTCGACCGCTTCACCTTTTGTTTCAGAGCCTTACTGTAGTTCTTGACAGGGGCTTTGCCCTTCTTCCCCTTCTTCTTGTTCCTGGAAGGAACCATTAAGACAGAGGTTGAAGGCTTTCCCTTCAGAGTTTCCTCAGTAGTCAAGAGCATATTCAGCAGCTCTGCCGGAGTACAATCGATTTTGTTCATATTAAAGTTAATAATGAACGCATCGAAAGAAGGCGGGAGAGACTGCAGAATAATGTCTACAGCAAGCTCCTGATTGATGGTATGCCCCAGTTTCTCCAGAGCCTCCTTGTGCCCAATCATCTTGAGCACGGGAGCTCCCACTGCGCTCCCTTCAGCCAGTTTGCTCTGAAAGAAAAGCTTGGTCAAATTATAGCGTTCAGTCCTCGCCTGTGCAGCATATAGCATCTTGAGGTTTGCTATAATTTCTATAGCAGACATATCCTCATGCTGACGCTGCAGCGGTGGCGTCATAGACGCTAGCATCAGGCAAGCGACATCAATGCTATCATTGACGTGCTTTTCATAGGCGTCACGAACCGCCCTTGCGGCGTTCGCAGCGGGTTGAGGCGGTACAGCCGTCTCGAGGACATACAGTTTCCTCTCTGCCTTAAGAACAATCTTAAGGTGTCCGTACCAGTCTGAGAAGTTTGGTCCAGCAAACTTCTCCCTTTCCAGTAGGGATCGCACATTGAAGCTCATGGTGTTCGTTGCTGCAGGAATCTACAACAATGCAAGAACAGCAAGGTCAGTGTCAATGTCTAGAATCAATCCAGGACTTAAGAAAGATTCTTTTTCTCACTATTTTCTCTGGCTGAAAAATCCAGCAAAACAACCCGAAAGAGTAACACTCTTTTAGTGAGATGGGATCCAGATTTCATACTTGGTCTCCGCGTCCCGCTCAGGCGAGATAAGATGCACAGAGAGTACAAGCACTAATTTCTGGTAGGCATTCCCTGCCAATCGCCAACCCGTGCGATTCCTCTTCATCTGGGCAATCCAGCAGACTGTGCCAACTGAGTTGGTACAACACAGTCTCTGACCCCACAGATGGCTGCCTCCATGTATCTACCATATGCCCCATATGTAGCCTACATGGTCAAGCTGACCTGACCTACTCCCTGGACCACCACGTGCTATGCTGAGCAACGAGAAGTGATAAATCCCTTCTCTGTAACACGCAGGTGAAATCACACACCATCTGAAGATAGATGGACGTGCCCACTGAGTGGGTACAACACGGCTCCAACGATAGTCAGAACAGTGAGGTTTCGCGTCAGAAGGCATTACGTGCTTGATATTTTGGCGTTGGATTTTAACGGTCTTTTATCTTCTTAACTATCATACAAATCCTATGGTGATAGCAGAAGATAAATAAATCATGCATTTCTAATTATTTAGAAAATAAAAGAAAGCATGGATCTTATGTGGTAAAAGCCCATAGAGCCTAAGTAAGACCTTAAATCAACTTAAGTCTTCACTTGCTCTTCTTGGGTCTTTTGCATCTCATCTGGTCCAACCCAGGGCCCTAGCGCTCAATGCAGCTCAGGTGCGCCCACCAGCTGAATGCGCCTCTGCGATGTGTGCTTTTGTGCTCTTGTCTAATTAAAATACATTTTAATCTATCTAGACAAGCTTGACTCGCAGGTCAATTATACAATTAATTAAAAATGTGATTCGCAGATCACAAAAATAATAATTTACCAGGTTCGCAGACCCCAGCACAGCACACAATAAAAGGGCAACCCACATAAGATTAAATAAACAAGCATCATGGCATCATTCAATCAACATGTGATCCATTACAAAGAAAATAAAATTTTGAAAACCCATTGGCATCAATTTTAATTTTCTTATGTGCCCTACAACCTTACAACGATCCATTGATAGGGATCCACTCATCAATCTAGTTAGATCCATGCCCTTGCATGCACCAAGTCCTAACTGACTTGAGTTGACCTAATGGTCAACCATGCATGCGCCAAGGGCTGAACAACCAACATGAGTTCTGGCAAGCGGGTGTGACCCCGGGCCTAACTCATGTGTGTTCGCTTGTTGTCTCAACCAGACCTCGCTACACGCCTGTGATGCAATCGACCTATAGCCACCTCGTGCTTGCGCACAGGTGCCATCTGGTCGATCCATCTAGGCTGTCAGATGGTCTGATCAGACTAATTTGATCTATACTAGATGATGCTTTCAACCCCATCAACCCGTCTAAGGGTTTATAGTAGGCGCAAATGTAGATCTAGGTGATAGGCGCGCAAGATGTAATGAGTTTTAACAAATACATTCAACAAGCGCCAACATGAAACAATCAAACATGCGCAAACAACTAAGTCATGAAGTCTCGCATGTAACCATTAGATCTTTACATTAGCGCAAACAAGTTACATCAAACATGCGCTAACATCTAATGACTAGCATGTTCTCATGGTGATAGATCTACAATATTTGCGCAAACAAGGATCACTCAAAGCAATCATATAATTCATGCATAAACCATGCTTTGATACCATTTGAAAGTCCCCTTCAAGGGGGAGCGCAAGGGGGTGAAACCCTAAGGGGGTGCGCATGAAATATTTCTAGGGTTTCATGTAGATCGATTGCATGAACATATATATGATTAACTTGATATTATTTCAAAGATCAAGTTAAGATCCTTTACCATAGCCATGAAGAAGGAGGCGACTTGGAAGAAGAGAACAAAGTTGATCTCCTCCAAATGGCGCGCACACAAGAAGACAATTGCTACTCCCTTCACGCCTTTGTGCTAGCAAAAGCTTCAAGGGGTCTTGTCGTATGAAGGAGATGATCGAGATCTCTTTGCTTGGCCGAATGCTTCTTCTTGAAAGCCTCTCTTCCTCGTCAACTTCCTCTACACGAGAGTGCAAGTTTTCCACACGAGAAGAGGGGAACGTATTTGCGTTTTGGCGTTGAGAAGAATCGGCATTCAAGACATTCCAAAAATGGAACATCATTAAGCCATGCGCTCATGCCAACCCAAAAACGCATACTAGCATTGAACCAAGCGTTCACCTTTGTGAACCGGTTCAAGCCAAAACGTCCCAATCGAATTTGGTTCATAACCCAAATCAAAATAGCCCAAGCCATTTGGTCTAAACCATAGTAAACCCTAAGGTTCCAGATCTAACCGTTCATCTCTTTGATGCTCCTGATCTTACCGATCTAGCATCATCTCTCTCGATCGAAGCTTACCGATCTCAAGCCCTAATAAATCAAACATGATCAGACCAGATCTCACTTACAATCAGAGTCTAAACTCCTTTAAACTGAACCCAAACAATTCAGTCCACACGATCTGACTTAAGTAAGCCATATCATCAAATTGTGCAACCCTGAGGGTTTCCTTTAAATGTCGGTAACGATAACTTACGTTATCACGATCAGTGAGGGGTATCTAGCAACACATCACTGTCTCCCGATATAAAGGAAAGAGTCTTCCAAGACTACTCCCAAACCATAGCACAAGTGTGAATCCACTTCACTAGGCATACATGTTTCCTTTGCCACTGGATGTTCTTATTGGACAAGCATGTCAAGCCTGTAACTCCAATATGATGAGCATGATTAGACCAGATGATCATAGTCACCTGGGTATGGCCATACACTTTCTCAATCATCTCATTTAGGGGGGCCCCTTTAGAACATCACACTCCTTAAACAAGGAAACGGCAATCCTATATCTATCACTAGTGTCCTAACCTGACTTATGATCATTATCCAAGATAGTCTATAACCATTATGTTTCAAATGATATTGAACTACCTCAAAACAATGACAATCATCATTTAGAAACACAAGTGATCTCAAGTCAGAGGACATGTGCCACTAGATGCAAACAAGGATTATTTACATTGTGACAAGCAATTGAATATCCTAGTAGGGTCTGTCCAGTACATCCAATGTACCCATGAGTCTACATCTTATTCCATGCTCGAAGCATCCTATAAGATTAGTACACATATTAGTCTCAATCATATCAAGGCTGTCTCATGTTCACCAAGATATCTCGACTAAGGACATTACAGCATGTCAGCCTAGCTGAACAGCATTGAGACATCACTCAGAAGTACACTTATTGCAGCAGACAATGTAACATACTAAATGACAACCATTGCCTTTATAAACATAAGAGTTTATACATGATACTGTTACAATCCCAAGGCCTCAAACATTAGCCTTAAGGGCATATCTGTAACATCCCACATTCTTAACCCCAAATCAAGCTATACAATTCATAAAAGAACCAGGATGTCTCATATAAGATCGATCATATGCTAGGTAAAACCGAGTTCAAGAAAAACACGATCTGAAAATTTTCAAAATTCATAAACTATCCACAAAACACAAAACTCATAAATCACGTAAGGGTACCTGCCACCACGCAATACTTGCACTAGACATATGCAAGTTACAGGGTATATCAAAACCGATTACACAGAATACACATCAAGCCGAAATCAAAACAAAATCACAAAATCGATTTTTACAAATTCATACCAAACACCGAAACCAGGCTGAAGCCCGCGGTGACACAAAAATCAAAATCATTTAACTGCCACAGTCTGGCAACACAAATTCACACAATTCACATGACTCACAAAGTTCATATAACTCATAGGGTTTAGCCACAACCGGCATCATAAGCATAAACACATTAAGGCCACAACCGGCATCATAAATTCATTAAGCATAATTCACAGCATCCATATAATGCTAACTGCGCCCCTGCTCTACACCTGAAAATAGTGAGGGGTGAGCTACACAGCCCAGTGAGTGGATAGTCTAATTGACCATCCAGAACATACACTCAAAAATATAGGCAAATTATTTTTAAAAATCTTTAACAGGATATCATGTCAACATATAACAACAATTCAATGCAAAAGTCATATAAGCAATCAAAAGTACACACTAACATATAATAACCTCAGATTCTAGAGTTATACTCTAAACCAACCGAACACACATATTCTAACCCAACTAAACATACCAACACATATTTAACCTAGTTGTCCAGCATATTCAGTAGTGACCAATATGGTCTAACCCGGCTTGGCCAAAGCACTGGGAGCTGCAAATCACATGCAACACAAACATGGACAGTGAATAGAATCAAGAGGTGGCCCCCGCCAGGTCACGACGTGGCACGTTGGTCTATCACGCCATAACACAAAACGAGAATGATGACATCAAGAGGTGGCCCCTGTCTGATCAAGACATGGCACTTTGGGTCTTATATCATTCCCAACACATAAAAGAGTAATGACATCAAGAGGTGGCCCCTGTCCGACCAAGACATGGCACTTTGGGTCAAAACCCGTTCTCCCAAAAGGTTCCTACTGGACAACAGACATATCTTATTTCATATTTCACAAAGGTGGACTCCTAAGTGTCAACTAGACTCTAGGATAGTCATCACAAAAATCATATCGGGCAGGCTGAACATCAACCCCCATCACAATAATCATAATAGGCAGGCTGAACATCAACCCCCTCACATATCACAATACAGGGCTGAAATTCAAACCCTTAACATATCACATAACAGGGCTGAAATTCAAACCCTTAACATATCACATAAGGACTATCCCCTTGAGTTCATAGTTACACCTAGCCTTAGTCCTAACCATCACATAACCACATAATATCCGAAATCACATAATCACATAATGATCAAAAATCACATAATCACATAATGAAGATCATATAGTGTAGTCCTTATATTTCATGCTGATTAGTTCAGTGTAATCTTACTATGTTATCACCCAATTTTTCTCAAACAAGAATACATGCTACACCCATAAAGAAACATAAAATTAAAACAAGCAATCATAAAATTAACATAAAATATAAAACATGTATTCTTATAAATTACTTTACAAATTACCACAAATTACCACAAGTAAACATGTTAACTACAATTATAAAGATTTCGGTTTAACTACAATTATCAAGGTTTCGGTTTTCATACATGCTATAAAAATCCTTGATTTTATGTTACCAAAATTCCCTATAAAATACCTAGTTAACAAGAATTTTCATACTCAAAATTCCATGATTTAGTGTTACCAAAAAATCCCTAAATATCATACAAATTTCGGTTAAACAATCCTCAAGATTAATTCGGTTTTTACAACAAATTTTCAAGATTATTTCGGTTCTCATAGTTAATACCAAAATTCGGTTTTCATAACAATCATCATAATTTTCTTGCAATTTTCGATTTTTCACAAGATATATACATCCTTGAAATTTTCGGTTTTTCTCATGAAGAAACATCAAGGTTTCGGTTTTACACATAGTAATTTTTTTATGCAATCAAATTTATTATTTACCACAACTATTTGATAGAGTTCGAATAGGACACATATGGAAGGAATTAAGACACCCCACTCACCTCTTAAACCGTGAACAACAAGATGAAACTCCACAACAAAATCGTCCAAAGCCTTTGAAGTCACCCAAAGGCCTCCAAGAAATCGCCAAGAAAGTTTCACCTCAAGGAAAATTCGCTAAGGGGAAGAATATGAAGAAAGAACACCAAAAATCGCCTCCAAGCTTTCCAAGAGTCGCCAAGTTCTTTCAAGCCGCCACCTTAATTTTCTCAAGACTCCAAAATCGCCAATAATCCCACCCTAGCCGATATTACCACTTAAACTTTGGGTTTTTAAATTTTAAACCCATTAACCAATTAATTCAAATAGGCTTAACCCATTTAACTCATAATTTCGAATTTTAAACCCAATAACCCAATATCTCATAATTAACCAATTAATTTAATTAACTTAACCATTAACCATTCACTTAAACGAAATCCATTAAGGATTTAATTAACCAATAAGGTCTAATTAATTAACCAATAAGGTCTAATTAATTAACCAATAAGGTCTAATTAATTAACCAATAATTTACAACCCATAAATCCTAATTAATTTAACATGAACAACCAATAATAATTTATCATAAATTAACAGCCAATAATCAAACAAATAATTTCTAATTAATTTACAATAAATTAATAACCAAAAATCTCTAGTTAATTAACTATACTTTATCAACCACAAATCTCTGGTTAATTAACTATTAACAACCAATACATAGAAAATATCACAATCAATAATTTTATTTAAATCAAAATAATGCTTACCAGGACTTAAGATCCTTGGATCTTACAATATCCCAACAGGCACTACCGTATTTTGGTGAGTTGCTCCGTTTTGCGTGAAATTTGTCATGTATCTTCTTCTTGATGATAAGAATTCTTTTATGTGCTTGATTTTGCTCGAAAACACCCTAAAATGATGCCTTTTTGCCAGAAAATCATGAAAAACCAAAATAGAAGTAGATTTTGTAATATTTGATAATTTTGGCATACAAATAAGCAAAAGATCTTCAATTGAGCATGAAAAGATATATAAAATGATACAAAATATACTATATGTTTTGGTGTCATCAAAAACGTAAGGCTCAAACTTTGCTTGTCCTCAAGCAAAAATCAAAAATTGATTAAAAGAATAACCTTTGCATGCTCAATAAATTTCTAAAATACAATCATCAATGAAAAATTCCATCAATTGTTTCACAAAACTTCAAATAAACATAATATTCTTAGAATTCAATCCTCTAGATCCACAACTCAATCAAATAAAACTTTGCAACTTGTATAATAAAATTTTCAATCTCATGATTTCACCCAGTTTTTAGTTCAAATCTATCATGCTTTTGTTTACAGGAATTAGGTTTCCAAGATATTTTTCCACACATAAACTTTTTTTTATGCATTTTGTTTGTTTTTGTAAAGATGGCATGTAGCCACTTAGATACACACTTTTTATTTTTGACTTCAACTCTTATCTTCGGTACCACTATCAATTTTGCATAGTGCCAAGTAGAGGAGTCATATTCTTTTTATCTCTCATTATTTTTCATGTATAGACTTCATCCCATGTCTTAGGTACCACTATCAATTTTACATAGTGCCAAGTAGGGGAGTCTCTCACTATTTTTATGGATCTTGGATTCTTATTTCCCAACAAATAGCAAAATAGACTAAACATCTACTAGGTTGATCAATTGATCTCAATTCTCAAATCATACTCATATACTCATTTTATTCAAAAGAATAGGTTCACCTTAGATCTTATTCCTCAAATAATACATCGACCGAAAATTTCATGCATCAACGAATGTTAAATTTCAAAGATAGATATGCATTGAAGAAATAAATCTAACATGATAGGGTTTGTCTCTAATCATGAATTTGAATTCATTCATCATCAATCAATCAAGTTATCAACAATATAAAACAAGAATATACTCATCATCACCACAAAATATCACAATATAAAAATATCATCGTAAACACTAAATATATCATCATCTATACTATAACCATATCGAAGACAGCTCATCAGAATATCGAAATATCATAATACAACCCCATCGAAAAGAAAGATAAGCATGTGAAACAGAATAGCAGTGTCGGTGGTCATACAGGTGTAGAAGCATCAAACTCAACAATCATGAGATGTAAAGTGATATATCCGTATAATCACATAAGGCTCAAACAATGCAAAGGATGTAAAGTGATAGATCTAAGAGAAGAAAAGTGTAGATAATCATATCGAATCAAATAATCACAGGAAAGTGCAAACAATACTCACAAAACTATATAGCAAGCTCTGACTGAAAATACATAAGGCTTAGTCTAAAAATAGTGTCGGGGTAGATGCTGCAAGGTCCAAGGATGTGCCTTTTGAAAATTTTACCTGCACATTTTAAGATACATAAGGCTCAGTCTAAAAATAGTCTCTAAAAATAATAATGATAAAAATAATTTTCTCAAGGGAGAATCAGAGATGTCGCCGGAGATCTGAAGAGGATGCCGGTGAAAAGAGTCGAGCAGGCAAGAAGCAGAGGTGAACAAAGGCTAGCTGAAGAGCTGCTAGCAATGGTGGTGATGGTGCCGACAGTAGAGTGAGTAATCTCTAGTGGCCTGCTAGAGATCACAGTCCTGGAGGTGAGATCGTCGGCCAGTGGGTGTGAGAGATGGCTTTGCAAAAATAAAAAAATCAGTCACTAGTAAAGATTCTACTGTAAAAATAAATAAAATCAATATAATAAGAGGCAGTGGAAGAAGTAAGAATCTACAGAGGCAGATGCAGTGGTGGCTAGAGGTGGAAGACAATTGCTCTTGAAGAATTCTGGATCTGGAGGCAAAAGAAGCAATAACAGGTAGAAAGCAAACAGTGCAGCCAGTGAATTTTTTATGAAAAGTAGCCATACCCAAGAATAAGATTTAATGATCCAAAAAGAAAATAGACAAAACCGTGTGGTAGAATGAAACTTGTTCTTTTCAGTTGTATAAAAAATAAAGGATCAAAATCTGTCAGAAATTTAGGGCATCAACAGAAAGAGGGCTACTCAGATTACAAAACTGCGAAAACTGCACAAAAGTTAATCAGATTCAAAAAGTTGCCATGTGTCCTAGAATGATCAGAAAATATTTTCATGAAATCGATTAATCCACAAGATAGAATGACACATGTTCTTCATATTGCAATGCGAAAAATTTGGGTTTCAAGTTATTTAAGCATCTTAAAAACTTGCAGCAAAAGTGTTAATCAGAATAGTCAAAAGAAAACTGCTGCAGAAATTAATCAGAATCAAAACGATGCTATGTGTTTTAAAATGATCCATAGATTTTAAAATTCAGCAAAAATATTCAGATGATAGACAAAGATTAGTACTTCGTGTTTGTGCCAAAGATCAAAATTTTTCCTAGCCCAGTTTCTTAAAATTGCAGCGAGAAAGCACCTACTCAAATAAGCAGACTGCAGCTTTACAATACGGTACCGTGTTATCCCTTACGGTACTGCCGTATTTTTCAAAGAATCCTTGGGTAAAAAATTGCACGAAATTAGGGCCCGTAACAAATGTTACGGCAGTGCCGTAAAATCCATAAAACTTTCTGTTCAAAAATGGACCAAAAATACGGTACCGTAAAATGCATTACGATAGTGCCGTAATTTGTGCCAAAACTTGCTTTTCCCTGCAAAGGAGACGAAAAATTAATTCTAAAAATAAACAAAAATAAAAGAAGCTAAGCTAAGTAAGAGTGCTTGGGTTGCCTCCCAAGAAGCACTAATTTTAGGTCCATAGCTTGACCAAAAATCAAATCTCATGGTGAAGCAGGTGAATTAGTTCCAAAGTAAAGAGCAAATAATTTTCTGCATTTCCTTTGTCCAAAAATTTTAGCCACTAATCCAAAAATCCAGAATTGCATATAAATCACAATCAAAGTGGCTTTCTTAAATATGCGAAAATCAAAATCAAAATTTTCAATGATCTTCCTATGTTTGTCAGTGAGCAAAATCATAAGTCCTTTCTTCAAATTTAAATCTTCAACTGTCATAGGACTTTGATCAAAAGATATGAGCATTGAATCATCAAAATAATTTTTATGTCTTTCATTAGATTCCTCAATAAAACATAAATTTTTAATGAAATCAGAAGAGTCAATAATAGATATGGGCAAAACATTATTATGGTGAGATTCATCAATTTTTGCAATATTCAAATTATTTTCAAGTTCCTCATGTACATCATTAAATAATTTATCTATTTCAAATTTATCATCAAATTCATTATGAGACTCTTCAAAATCAATTTCCTCATGTCTCCCTACAAACAATTCATCATCGGAAGAGTCAAAATCAGAATCATATAAAAAATCATAATGAGATTTATCAATTTTCACAACAGAATCAATAGAATCAGAGTTAACAACACAAGATTTATCATTAATTTCAAGAATATCATCAAAATCAGAGTGAGGCTCATCAATGTCTGTAATTTTCAACCCTTTATCAAATTCATCAGATTTAACCATGAATGATACAACATCAAAAGAATCAATTTCATCAAAAGAGGGTTTTTCAAAATCAATTTTCTCAAACTTTTCCACAAACAAATTATCAGATGAATTAATTTTACAATCATCAAAATCAAAGTGAGATTCATTAATATTCACATAAGGCTCAATCTCAAAACAATCATGATCAGAGGGGGACTTTTCTAAATCAAGTTCTTCAGTTTCAAACTCAAATAAACATGCTTGTTGTGCTAACTGGGTTTCCAAAAATTCAGAATGAGCAGATATAGATTCTACATTAGAAGCAAGCTGACCAATCATCTATTTAAGATCTTCAATTTCCTTATTTTGTTTCATCATGAATTGGTTTTGATTTGACATAAACTGATTTTGATTTGCCATAATTTTTTCAAACATGGATTCTACATTAGAATTCTCAGTATCTTCAAAGTATGGTTCAAAAACATGATTTGAGCAGTCATCATAAAAAGAAGTTTGATTTTTCCGTCTAGAATCATAATGATCATCTTGATACCATGATGCGTTAGAATTTTGAGGCATTAAAATATGGAAATTAGAAGTACAATGATCAAAGCATCCACAAATATCACATCTAACATAGTGCATATAAGAGTTAAACTTATCTTGAAGTGTGCACAATGAATCATCTTCATACCTTCCTCGTGGCATGTATTCCTCACCTCTTTCAGTTGCCTAGGAGTTATGATAAAAAGACATATCTTCAAATCTATCAAGGACAAAAAGATTATCCAATACCAATCAATCAAAATATTTTTTATTTGTTTTTTTTAGAATATATATAAAAAAATAGAAACTATAAAAACACAAGCAAATTCACAAATTTCAGAAATTCTCAGCTATGTCACAACTTGTGAAAATCCAAAATCTGCAAAAACAAAAAGCAAAGTTAAACCTAAAACAAATGAAACCTAGTCTAGCAATACTAACAACTATTTTGATATTAACAAAACTAAGGTCCCCGGCAACGACGCCAAAAACTTGTTGTGATCCGAAAGGATGCACTTTTAAATACAAGCAGGTAGACTCGTTTCAGGGGTCGCAGCCAAAGGTATTGGCGTACAGGGCTATTGTCACTCCCTAGCATGGCTCCAAAAACTTGTTGTCCCTAACTTGTAGTGTTCGCAAGTGCACGGATACTCGAAGTAATAAAGAAAATATCGATCCCACAGAGACCTTATTGTTAAGTACCAAATAATTTATTTTTCACTAGCTAAGCAAACTGAATATAATGGAAGTAAACTATGCAAGAAAAGTACGCTAAAAGATAATCAGAGTGAGAACTGGGACTAGGGTTTCATCCACCTTGATTTCAATGACTAGATATGAATAAAAGGTCGTTAATCAAATCTTGTTATGATAAAGACTTAATTTACTTCATAAAGGGATTATCTCACTTTCGTGCAGACAATCATGCAGGGACCAATCCTCACTTTCGCGCAAGATTTATCCTAGGCTAATGATAAGTAAATCATCAATCAAAGAACTCAAAGATCACTTTCGTGCATCCGAATTCTAAGTTGATTGTCTCAAGCGGAATCTCAAGGATCACTTTCGTGCATCCGAGACTCAACACAAGTTCTACCTATGGTTCTCCAATGTTCCGATCCTCACTTTCATGCAAGATCTCCATCTTTGACACACTAACTTAATCCTAGGTTCATAATTATCAACATGGCAATTACGTTACTAAAATAAAGAAATAAGAACTTTAACCTAATTTCTTACGGTGAGTTCCTATTTATCAATTTTAGGGTTCCAATTCTCAAGCAAGTCACCTTTCGGTCCTTATTGTGAAAACTCTAAACATGATGACAAGAAGTAAACTAAGGAGAATTTTAGAACAATAATCACATAGGTAAAATTATCATGGCAAAATTATCTTGACGAAATAAAAAGTATCTAATCATTAAAAATCAAAGGGATTACACCCCAGTCCCAAAGATATGTTTAAGCTTGCATGGAGAAGAAAATACAATAATTCATAGTTCAGAACGATCAGAAATCGAAGGAAAAAAGGTTTTAGGAAAATACACCACGGCTGTAATACAAATTACAGCCGTATTTTGCTGTGAATAGTGGCGGCGCAACTTCTTTCCTTGATTCCTCCTCCGTCCGACCTCCTCTTGCTCTGAAACTTCTGTGGTGTCCTCTTCTCCTCTAGACGAAGCTTCAGTGCAAAAATCACGGCCTGAGGTGGTCTCTACGCCTCTCGGCGTGAGGACGAACCATAGACGCCTCTCTCTCGATTTCTCTCTCAATTTCTCCCTCAATGCTCGATAAAAATTGGGGCTTTTGGTGTCTACAAGATCCTCTCATCGTAAGCTCCTCTTCTTCTTCTTACGGCATCCAATTTAAAGCTCTAGATTGCCCGCAATATTCTCCGCAAAAATCGGGCATCGAAATTGACATGGGAGTCGCGTTCAAAAACAGAAATAAGATAGTGTAATAGTTCACGGCACTGCCGTAAAATCGCTCGAGTGTTCTATTTTGAAAGTACTGGGAAATACAGCACCGTAATATGGTTCACGGCACTGCCGTAAAATCGGCTAAACTCTCTGGTCGAAAACATCTAGAAAATACGGCCCGTGAAATAGTTTATGGCAGTGCCGTAATTTCAGCAATGGTCTCTGTTCCAAAAGTGCTCCAAAATATGGTCGTGTAAAATCTTACGGCAGTGCCATATTTTCTCTATAACAATCTTCTGAGCTGAAGTTTTCCCAAATTACGGTAGGTGCTCCGATATTATGGTATCGTATTGAAATACGGTACCGTAATATAGATTACGGCACTACCGTATTTTGGTGAGTTGCTCCGTTTTACATGAAATTTGTCATGTATGTTCTTCTTGATGATGAGAATTCTTCTATGTTCTTGATTTTGCTCGAAAACACACTAAAATGATGCCTTTTTGCCTGAAAATCATGAAAAACCAAAATAGAAGTAGATTTTGCAATATTTGATAATTTTGGCATAAAAATAAGAAAAAGATCTTCAATTGAGCATGAAAATATATATAAAATGATACAAAATATACTATATATTTTGGTGTCATCAGCACCCCCGGTACTTAGTTAGAAAACAGATTCAGAGTGTGTACATCACATAATGTACACAAACTCATTTCTTTACCCTAAAGTAGAAGAACGTGGAGTTGTTCACCCTTACCAAACCCCTTCTTTTGCGCATGACTCATCTTATTTTTTTCTCTCTTTTTTTTCTTTTTTTTTCGTCCACAGTGCCAAGTTAGATGAATCCAAAGGATTCATCGTCGCTTCGGTACCACTGCCCCTTTTTGTCTTTTTTTCACATTTTTTTAGTAAATAAGCATCCATGGTATTTCGTTCTCAGATGGGTCAATGAAAGGAATACGATAAAATAAAATGAAGTCATAGTATACAATGGTGCTTTAAAACTAAATCAGAAGAAAAGTTTACCTAGTGAATATCATTCATGCTACAATAGAATCATACTCAATTAGAATCTAAAAGCTAGGTAACTGTGTAAAAGTAGACATGATATGAAGCACGTTAACCAAAGAGCAAACACATTTTCATTCCACAATGGATAAACATCCATGGTATTTCCTTCTCAGATGGGTCAATGAAAGGAATACGATAAAATAAAATGAAGTCATAGTATGCAATGGTGCTTAAAAACTAAATCAGAAGAAAAGTTTACCTAGTGAATATCATTCATTCTACAATAGAATCATACTCAATTAGAATCTAAAAGCTTGGTAACTGTGTAAAAGTAGACATGATATGAAGCACGTTAACCAAAGAACAAACACATTTTCATGCCACAATGGTAACTCGGACTAGCTTAATGATTCAGACAAATAAAGATAGCATAAGCATCACAGATTTAGAAGTTTGACACAGTAACAGAATCAAAATATAAACATTAAAAACATCAAAGAAACTCAGTGTATGAAACATCACATAACATAGCACAAACACATATCACAATAAATAACGACCGACAAAATATGACAAAACTGAAGTCTTAAAATGAATATGACATACTAAGAGGGAAATCTGCTACCCACGGCAAAAGAACTGCATAGTCTCCTATGCAGTCAAAAGTACAGAATAACATAGCAACTTACTAAGGATAAAGAAAGATCACCATTGATGAGTATTAATTTGCCGCAGCATCTCCTGGATATCCCGATGGTCCTCGGCCTGCTCCTCGTCAATATCCTTCAGGCGGCGGAGAACGTGCTGCATCTCCATGCGGGACTCATGCTAATCCTCGCGAATTGCCTTTAGATAGCCCTCTATGTTGGCATAGGCATTCGCGGTGGACGCTGAAGAAGAGGGCTCAGCATGACGGAAGGTATGGAAGTATGGAGAAGGCAGGGCCATGTACATCGGAACATCCTCGGTGGCCTCTGGAAGTTGATGCCAGTTCCGCCTCTCACGGATAGTAGTACGAGGAGGGTTCGGCAGCGGCATCGTGAAGTCACTATCGCGGAAGAGAAGGCAATAGATATCGCCCTCGCGGGCGATTATTGTATCCCAAGTTGTTTGGCGTGTACCTTGGACTAATCCCCGGCAACGGCGCCAAAAACTTATTGTATCCCAACAAGTAGGTAGACAAAAACTTATTTCTGAAGTCGCAGCCAAAACTTATTGTATGGCGCACAAGGACTTGTCACCCCCTGATACGGCTCCAAAAACTTGTTGAGTTACCACACTTGTTGTTATCTCCGCAAGTGCATGGATACTCAAAGTAATAAAGAAAGATATCGAACCCATAGGGACCTATGTGTTAACTACCAAATAATTGTATTCTTACTAGCTAAGCGACCGATTTTAATGCAAGTAAGCAATATAAAGGGAGAAAAGATAAATCAGAGAGAAATTGGGACTAGGGTTTCATCCCCATAATTTCAATGACTAGACATAAATAAAAGGTCATCGGACTAATCTTATCATGATAAAGACTTAATTTATTTCATAAAGGGATCATCTCACTTTCGTGCAGACAATCATGCAGGGATCAATCTTCGCTTTTGCGCAAGATCTATCCCAATGCTAAAGATAAGTAAATCATCAATCAAAGAAATCAAAGATCACTTTTGTGCATTAGAATTCTAAGTTGATTGTCTCGAGTGGAATCTCAAGGATCACTTTCATGCATCCGAGACACAACACAAGCTCTACTTGTAGTTCTCCAACGTTCCGTTCCTCACTTTCGTGCAAGATCTCCATGTTTGATACAATAACTCAATCCTATATTTAATTTATCTATCATGGCAATAAGATCACTAAAATCAAATAATTAAGAACTAACCTAATTTCTTACGAAAAGTTCCTAACATGCAATTCTAGGGTTTCAAGTTCTCCAACAAGTCACCTTTCGGTCATTATTACGAGAACTCTAAAACATGAATAATAACATCAATCTATGGAGAATCAAAGCACAATTATTCACATAAGTAAAATTATCATCATAAAACTATTCTGACAGAGATAAAAAGTTATCTAATCATTAAGAAATCAAAGGGGATTACACCCATGTCCCAAATATGTTTAAGCTTGCATGGAAGAAGAAATACAACAAGCCATAGTATCAAAGTGTCGGAAATCAATGAAGAAGAGGGTTTAAGAAAATACACCACGGCTGTAATATAAATTACAGCCGCATTTTGCACAGGAAACTCGCTGTGAACAGTGTCTGAGCCCTTCTTTCATTGATTCCTCCTCTAATTGAACTCCTTTTGCTCTGAAACTTCTGTGGTGTCGTCCTGTCCTCCAGCCGAAGCTTCTGTGTAAAAATCACGGCCTGAGGTGGCCTCCACGCCTCTCGGCGTGAGGACGAACCCTAAACGCCTCTCTGTCGATTGCTCCCTCGATTCTGGATAAACATTGGCCCTTTCATTTCATTTATCTTCACCTCTTTAAGATGAGTCTACAGCATCTTTTCAGATCTCAATTTGGACTTCTAGATCAAAAGATATGGTCCGCGCAAGAATTGGGCCCGAAAATGTCGCGCGTCCAAGTAGAAAATACGGTTGTGTTTTATTTTACGGCAGTGCCGTATTTTAGTTCTGTGAACCCTGAGTCAAAATTATGGCCCGTGAAACATATTACGGCTGTGTCGTAATTTCAATCGAGTTCTTTGGTCCAAAATCTCTGGCAAATACTGCCTGTAAAATGGTTTACGACAGTGCCGTAATTTCATCAATTAACTCTGTTCTGAGTGTGCTCCAAAATACGGCAGTGTTAAGTTTTACGGTAGTGCCGTATTTTACACAAAATCTTCTGTTCGGAAAATCCACCAAATTACGGCAGTGCTCTTGAAGAGTCCCCTTCAAGGGGGGAGCGAAACCCTAAAGTGGCGCAAGTAGATTCTAGGGGTTTCAACAACAAGATCACATGTAGTTCATATGATTAACTTGTATAAATGGAATAGATCTGAAAGGGATCATACCAACGCCATTAGATTGGATGGCGGCTTGGAAGAAGAGAGCGAATGGGATCTCCTCCAAAGGATGCGCACACAAGAAGATAGATGGCTCCTCCTTGGTGATCTTTGTGCTAGCAATGATCTTCAAGGTCTCCTATTCGCATGAAGGAGATGAGATGGTCTCTTGGCCTCGTCAAGTGCACTCCTTGTCGCGAAGAACACACCACACGAAAAGAGAGGTCCCGAGGAAGAGGCGAGAGCGTGAGATGTTTTCAACGTCAAGGCGTTACCTCAACGTGGAGGCGTTACTCTCAAATTTGGAAAAACCAACTTCCAAATATAGTAACCGCTTAACTCTTCATGCGTTCACTCCAAGTGAACCGATCCTCACCTCTTCACCCTTGAACCATGCGCTCATTTGATGAGCCGGTTCAAATAGATTTGGTTCAAAAACCAAATTAGGCCAAGCGTTGGTCTAGACCTTCTATGAACCAAATGGCTCAAAATCTAACCGTACATCTCCTGATGCTCTTGATCTCACCGATCTAGCATCTAATCTCTCGATCGAAGCTTACCGATCTCAAGCCCTAATCAATCAAACATGATCAGACCAGATCTCACTTACAATCAGAGTTTAAACTCCTTTAAACTGAACCAAAACAATTCAGTCCACACGATCTGACTTAAGTAAGCCATATCATCAAATTGTGCGACCCTGAGGGTTTCCTTTAAATGTCGGTAACGATAACTTACGTTATCACGATCAGTGAGGGGTATCTAGCAACACATCACTGTCTCCCGATATAAAGGAAAGAGTCTTCCAAGACTACACCCAAACAACAGCACAAGTGTGAATCCACTTCACCAGGCATACATGTTTCCTTTGCCACTGGATGTTCTTATTGGACAAGCGTGTCAAGCCTGTAGCTCCAATATGATGAGCATGATTAGATCAGATGAACATAGTCACCTGGGTATGGCCATACACTTTCTCAATCATCTCATCCAGGGGGGCCCCTTTAGAACATCACACTCCAATCAAGGAGACGGCAATCCTATATCTATCACTAGTGTCCTAACCTGACTCATGATCATTATCCAAGATAGTCTATAACCATTATGTTTCAAATGATATTGAACTACCTCAAAACAATGACAATCATCATTTAGAAACACAAGTGATCTCAAGTCAGAGGACATGTGCCACTTGTTGCAAATAAGGATTATTCACATTGTGACAAGCAATTGAATATCCTAGTAGGGTCTGTCCAGTACATCCAATGTACCCATGAGTCTACATCTTATTCCATGCTCGAAGCATCCTATAAGATTAGAACACATATTAGTCTCAATCATATCAAGGCTGTCTCATGTTCACCAAGATATATCGACTAAGGACACATAGCATGTCAGCCTAGCTGAACAGCTTTGAGACATTATTCAGAAGTACACTTATTGCAGCAGACAATGTAACAAACTGAATAACAACCATTGCCTTTATAAACATAAGCGTTTATACATGATACTGAAAGAATCCCAAGGCCTCAAACATTAGCCTTAAGGGCATACCCCAACAATCTCCCACTTGCACTTAATCTAATGGTTGAGAAATCACAAACCCATATTATTACAGTGCTTCTCATGCTTCTGCTGCGCCAGAGGCTTGGTAAGCGGGTCTGCCAGATTTTCATCTGTATGAACCTTGCAGATTTTGATCTCACCACGATCAATGATCTCCCGGATCAAGTGAAACCGTCTCTGTATGTGCTTGGACTTCTGGTGCGACCGTGGTTCCTTTGCTTGTGCGATTGCTCCAGTGTTATCACAGAAGATAACCAAAGGATCTGCACTCGAAGGAACAACACCAAGTTCCTGAACGAACTTACGAATCCACACTGCCTCCTTAGATGCTTCTGAGGCTGCAACATACTCGGCTTCTGTTGTGGAATCAGCAACAATAGACTGTTTGAAACTTTTCCACACCACTGCTCCTCCATTCAAGCTAAAAACATAGCCTGATTGCGATCGGAAATCATCCTGGTCCGATTGGAACGAAGCGTCAGTATATCCTTCTATACTGAGTTCTTCCTGACCACCATAAACCAAGAACATATCTTTGGTCCTCCACAGATATTTTAAAATGTTCTTGACCGCAATCCAGTGCGCCTTACCTGGATTACTTTGGAATCGACTGGTCACGCTTAACCCGTAAGCGACGTCTGGGCGAGTACACAACATCGCATACATAATGGACCCAATAGCCGAAGCATAAGGCGTATTGTCCATTTCATCTTTCTCAGTCTGTGTTTGTGGACACTGACTCTTTGAAAGATTCAGACCATGTCTGACTGGAAGATATCCTCTTTTAGAATTCTCTAAATGGAATCTCTCCAGGACCTTATCGATGTAAGTACTCTGGCACAGCCCGAGAAGCCTCTTAGATCTATCCCTGTAGATCTTCACACCTAACACATAGGCTGCTTCTCCTAAATCTTTCATCTGGAAACATTTTCTTAACCATGCTTTAACAGAATGCAGTTCAGGAATATCGTTTCCAATGATTAAGATATCATCGACGTAGAGGACTAGGAAAGTGATCACGCTCCCACTAAACCTCTTATATACACACGGGTCATCTTCGTTCTTGATGAAACCAAACTCACAGATTGATTCATCAAAACGAATATTCCAGCTTCTAGATGCTTGCTTAAGTCCATAAATAGACTTCTTTAACTTGCATATTTTATGACGATCTGATGGGTTAGTGAATCCTTCAGGTTGTGTCATATACACATCCTCATCCAGTTTTCCATTAAGGAAAGCGGTCTTCACATCCATCTGCCAGATCTCATAATCATAATATGCCGCTATCTCAAGTATAATCCGAATAGACTTGAACATGGCTACAGGAGAGAAAGTTTCATCATAATCTATCCCGTAGATTTGTTTGAAACCTTTTGCAACTAGCCTACCTTTATAGGTAACCACGTTACCATCCATGTCAATCTTCTTCTTGAAGATCCATTTACAGCCTATAGGGATTACTCCCGGAGGTGGATCAACCAAATCCCAGACTTGGTTATCTGACATGGAGTCCATCTCGGCTCGCATAGCTTCAAGCCATCTAGCTGACTCCGGTCCACTGACCGCATCCGCATAAGTGAGGGGTTCATCATGATTAATGATGTAGACTCCGTCATAGCGCTCAGGCTGTCGACGGATCCTTCCCGATCTTCGCGGTTCCCGTGATATCTGAGCCTCAGGTTGTTCACTAACCTGTTCTACCGGCTCAGGCTCATCCAACTGTGCTTGAGTACTTTGTCCTTCTTCTGGATTCACATCCAGCTTTATTTCTCTCCCACTGGCCTCTTGCAGAAGAAACTCCTTCTCAAGAAAAATAGCCGTCCGAGCAACAAATACCTTGTTCTCTTTGGGATCGTAGAAATAATAACCCTTAGTTTCCTTAGGGTAACCGACAAAGATGCATTTCTCAGATCTGCTCTCTAGTTTCCCAGAGGCGAGCTTTTTGACATAAGCCTCGCAACCCCAGATCTTGATAAATGTCAAGCTAGGCTGTTTCCCATACCATAACTCATATGGAGTCTTTGAAACTGCCTTGGATGGCACTCGGTTTAGTACCTTTGCAGCTGTTTCCAGTGCAAATCCCCAAAAGGAGTAAGGTAGAGTAGCCTGACTCATCATAGAACGAACCATATCAAGTAATGTTCTATTTCTCCTCTCGGACACACCATTGCATTGCGGTGTTCCTGGCGGAGTGAGCTGTGAGATAATCCCACACTCCTTCAGATAGTCAGTAAACTCTCGACTTAGGTATTCTCCACCTCGATCAGAACGAAGTGACTTGATATTGCGGCCTAGCTGATTCTGTACTTCATTCTTGAACTCTATGAACTTGTCAAAAGATTCACTTTTATGTCTCATTAGATAGACATACCCATATCTACTGAAATCATCAGTAAGGTAATGAAGTATGAATAGCCACCTCTGGCATGTTTACTAAATGGCCCACACACATCACTATGTATAAGGTCAAGTAAACCTGAAGCCCTTTGACCTTTGTTAGGAAAAGGAGACTTCGTCATTTTACCCAATAAACAAGCTTTGCATGTATCAATCTCCTGATAGGAGAATGATCCCAGCAGTCCATGGTCATGCAACCGCTTAATGCGCTTCTTGTTAATATGGCCTAAACGACTATGCCATAGCAAGGTGCTGTCATCAGCATACTTGGCTTTCTTATTATCAATGTTTTGTATAGAACATTCCATGTCCAACATGAATAACCCATTGTTAATTGATCCAGTAGCATAAACAATATTATCTAAAGAAATAACACACTTTGAAATATTGCATTCAAAGGAAAAACCTTTCCTGACAAGAGCAGGAATGGAGATAATATTTTTAGTAATGCTAGGTACAAAGTAACAATTGTTTAGTTCTAATACAAGTCCAGATGGTAATGAGATGTAATATTCTCCTACAGCAACAGCAGCAACCCGTGCCCCGTTTCCAACTCGTAGGTCCACCTCATGCTGTCCCACCTGTCTTCTTCTCTTGAGTTCCTGTACATTTGAACAAATGTGAACTCCACATGCAGTGTCCAACACCCATGAAATAGAAGAAGAGGATATCATGACTTCAGTCACGAAAATACCTGAGCCAGAAGCGAAGCTTCCCTTCTTGTCTCCTTGGAGCGCTTTACAGTCCTTTTTCCAGTGACCCAGCTGGCCACAGTGGAAACATCTGTATTCCTTCGACCGCTTAACCTTCTGTTTCAGAGCCTTGTTGTAGTTCTTGACAGGGGCTTTGCCCTTCTTCCCCTTCTTCTTGTTCCTGGAAGGGAACATCAAGACAGAGGTTGAAGGCTTGCCCTTTAGAGTTTCCTCTGTAGTCAAGAGCATATTCAGCAACTCTACCGGAGTATAGTCGATCTTGTTCATATTAAAATTAATAATGAACGGATCGAAAGAGGCCGGGAGGGACTGCAGAATAATGTCTACAGCAAGCTCCTGATTGATGGTATGCCCCAGTTTCTCTAGAGCCTCTTTGTGCCCAATCATCTTGAGCACATGAGCTCCCACTGGACTCCTTTCAGCCAGTTTGCTCTGAAAGAAAAGCTTGGTCAAATTATAGCACTCAGTCCTCGCCTGTGCAGCATATAGCATCTTGAGGTTTGCTATCATTTCTATAGCAGACATATCCTCATGCTGACGCTGCAGCTGTGGCGTCATAGATGCTAGCATCAGGCAAGCGACATCAATGCTATCATTGACATGCTTTTCGTAGGTTTCCCGAACCGCCCTTGCGGCGTTCGGAGCGGGTTGAGGCGGTGTAGCCGTCTCGAGGACATACAGTTTCCTCTCTGCCTTAAGAACAATCTTAAGGTGTCCGTACCAGTCTGAGAAGTTTGGCCCAGCAAACTTCTCCCTTTCCAGTGGGGATCGCACATTGAAGCTCATGGTGTTCGTTGCTGCAGGAATCTACAACAATGCAAGAACAGCATCAATGTATAGAATCAATCCAGGACTTAAGGAAGATTCTTTTCTCACTATTTTATCTGACTGAAAAATCCAGCAAAACAGTCCGAAAGAGTAACACTCTTTTAGTGAGATGGGATCCAGATTTCATACTTGGTCTCCGCGTCCCGCTCAGGCGAGATAAGATACATAGAGAGTACAAGCACTAATTTCTGGTAGGCAATCCCTGCCAATCGCCAACCCGTGCGATTTCCCTTCATTTGGGCAATCCAGCAGACTGTGCCAACTGAGTTGGTACAACACAGTCTCTGATCCCACAACCGACCTACTCCCTGGACCACCACATGCTATGCTGAGCAACGAGAAGCGATAAATCCCTTCTCTGTAACACGCAGGTGAAATCACACACCGTCTGAAGATAGATGGACGTGCCCACTGAGTGGGTACAACATGGCTCCAACGATAGTCAGAACAGTGAGGTTTCGAGTCAGAAGGCTTACGAGCTTGATATTTTAGCGTTGGATTTTAACGGTCTTTTATCTTCTTAACTATCATACAAAACCCTATGGTGATAGCAGAAGATAAATAAATCATGCAAGTCTAATTATTTAAACAATAAAAGAAAGCATGATGATCTTATGTGGTAAACGCCCATTGAGCCTAGGTAAGACCTTAATTTAACTTAAGTCTTCACTTGAGCTCTTCTTGGGTCTTTTGCATCTCATCTGGCCCAACCCAGGGCCCAAGCGCCCACTGCAGCTCAGGTGCGCCCACCAGGTAAATGCGCCTGTCCTAGGGTCGAACCCTAGACCTCCCACCTGGTCAAGCTTCTGCTGCATGCGCCTCTGCCAAGTGTGCTCTGTGCTCTTGTCTGATTAAATTACAATTTAATCTATCTAGACAAGATTGACTCGCAGGTCAATTACATTTCATAAATTAAATGAAAATGTGATACGCAGATCACAAAAATAATAATTTATAATTAATCCAGGCACGCAGGCCCCAGCACAGCACACATTAAAAGGGCAACCCACATAAGATTAAATAGACAAACATCATGGCATACAATCAACATGTGATCCACTAACAAAATAAAATTTTTCAAAATCCCTTTGGAATCAATTTTATTTGTCTTATGAGCCCTACTACCTTACAACGGTCCATTAATAGGGATCCACTCATCATATCTAGTCAGATCCACTGCCCTTGCATGCACCAAGTCCTAACTGACTTGAGTTGACCTAATGGTCAACCATGCATGCGCCAAGGGCTGAACAGCCTTCATGAGTTCTGGCAAGCGGGTGTGACCCCGGGCCTAACTCATGCGCGTTCAAGGGTTGTCTCAACCAGACCTCGCTACACGCCCTTGATGCAGTCGACCTATAGCCACCTTATGCATGCGCATAGGTGCCATCTGGTCGACCCATCTAGGCTGTCAGATGGTCTGATCAGTCTATTTGGATCCTTCCTAGAAGATGACTTCAACCCTACTAACCCGTCTAAGGGTTTATAGTAGGCGCCGCTTAGATCTAGTGAGGCACGCAAGTGATTAAGTATTTTAAGAAAAACTACCACTTTCAACATGCGCCATCAAACATCATGCATGCGCAAAGGAGTAAAAACATACATCATGTATTTTCATTACTTAACATGAAGATGCGCAAGATGCATCCTACTAGATCTACTTATCAAACAACAAACAAGGATCACAAATCATCAAGCAATCATATGATTCTACAAGAACCTCGCTCTGATACCAATTGAAGAGTCCCCTTCAAGGGGGGAGCGAAACCCTAAAGTGGCGCAAGTAGATTCTAGGGGTTTCAACAACAAGATCGCATGTAGTTCATATGATTAACTTGTATAAATGGAATAGATCTGAAAGGGATCATACCAACGCCATTAGATTGGATGGCGGCTTGGAAGAAGAGAGCGAATGGGATCTCCTCCAAAGGATGCGCACACAAGAAGATAGATGGCTCCTCCTTAGTGATCTTTGTGCTAGCAATGATCTTCAAGGTCTCCTAATCGCATGAAGGAGATGAGATGGTCTCTTGGCCTCGTCAAGTGCACTCCTTGTCGCGAAGAACACACCACACGAAAAGAGAGGTCCCGAGGAAGAGGCGAGAGCGTGAGATGTTTTCAACGTCAAGGCGTTACCTCAACGTGGAGGCGTTACTCTCAAATTTGGAAAAACCAACTTCCAAATATAGTAACCACTTAACTCTTCATGCGTTCACTCCAAGTGAACCGATCCTCACCTCTTCACCCTTGAACCATGCGCTCATTTGATGAGCCGGTTCAAATAGATTTGGTTCAAAAACCAAATTAGGCCAAGCGTTGGTCTAGACCTTCTATGAACCAAATGGCTCAAAATCTAACCGTACATCTCCTGATGCTCTTGATCTCACCGATCTAGCATCTAATCTCTCGATCGAAGCTTACCGATCTCAAGCCCTAATCAATCAAACATGATCAGACCAGATCTCACTTACAATCAGAGTTTAAACTCCTTTAAACTGAACCAAAACAATTCAGTCCACATGATCTGACTTAAGTAAGCCATATCATCAAATTGTGCGACCCTGAGGGTTTCCTTTAAATGTCGGTAACGATAACTTACGTTATCACGATCAGTGAGGGGTATCTAGCAACACATCACTGTCTCCCGATATAAAGGAAAGAGTCTTCCAAGACTACACCCAAACCACAACACAAGTGTGAATCCACTTCACCAGGCATACATGTTTCCTTTGCCACTGGATGTTCTTATTGGACAAGCGTGTCAAGCCTGTAGCTCCAATATGATGAGCATGATTAGATCAGATGAACATAGTCACCTGGGTATGGCCATACACTTTCTCAATCATCTCATCCAGGGGGGCCCCTTTAGAACATCACACTCCAATCAAGGAGACGGCAATCCTATATCTATCACTAGTGTCCTAACCTGACTCATGATCATTATCCAAGATAGTCTATAACCATTATGTTTCAAATGATATTGAACTACCTCAAAACAATGACAATCATCATTTAGAAACACAAGTGATCTCAAGTCAGAGGACATGTGCCACTTGTTGCAAATAAGGATTATTCACATTGTGACAAGCAATTGAATATCCTAGTAGGGTCTGTCCAGTACATCCAATGTACCCATGAGTCTACATCTTATTCCATGCTCGAAGCATCCTATAAGATTAGAACACATATTAGTCTCAATCATATCAAGGCTGTCTCATGTTCACCAAGATATATCGACTAAGGACACATAGCATGTCAGCCTAGCTGAACAGCTTTGAGACATTATTCAGAAGTACACTTATTGCAGCAGACAATGTAACAAACTGAATAACAACCATTGCCTTTATAAACATAAGAGTTTATACATGATACTGAAAGAATCCCAAGGCCTCAAACATTAGCCTTAAGGGCATACCCCAACAGCTCTGATATTACTGTAGCGTATGGAAATATGGTACCGTAATATAGAATACGACCCTATCGTATTTTGGTCAGTTGCTCCGATTTACGTGAAATTTGTTAGGTATTTTAAAATTTTCTTTTTTTTAACAACATTGAAATTCTTGAAATAGAAATTTTTGTCAGTTGAGTAAAGTAGATTTATTAAGATGAGAGTATTTAATACTTAGTGTCTAAACAATGAATGTTATGACATGAATTGTGAATTTTATCTTTCTTGGATTGTAAACTCTTGGGAATTTATCTCTATTATGATTTTTCCTAAATTGCTTGAGTTCTAAAAGATTGATTGCTTGAGGACAAAAGAGCGCTCATTATCTTTATATTCTCCATATATATCAGAATATTGCTTGAGGACAAGCAAAGTTTTAAGTCTAGGGTATTTTGATGCGTTGCACTTACATTATATTTTTGCCTGTATTTTATATGATATTTAGGCTTAATTGTACGAGTTTATACCAATTTTTAGCATTTTTTACTTTCTTTGGTATGGAATCTTCACTTTTCTTGGTTTTTTATAAAAATGAAGGTAAAATGGCATTAAAATGATGGATTTTGCCAGTTTTAAGGTCATAGTATGGTTTTCGAGGAAATTACGAAGTCGCACGTCAAATTTGGAGCGAAAACTGTGTTAGACGCAACATTCACGGCCGCAACAGTGAGTTTTCAGCTAGCCATGAGTTTTGCATCCAACAGGTGATTTCGCGACTAAGTATAAAACTTCACAGAAACTTTCATGGGTGAGGCCGTGAGTTTTTTTGTGTACATAGCTTTTATTCATAGAAACTTTCACGGCCGCAGCCGTGAACAGTTTACGGACAGTGAGTTTTTTCACCTCTTTCGGTTTTTCACTCAATTTGACCTCGAATTGAGTCAGAATCAAACCAAACTCTCCAGAATTCTTCTTTGAAGGGTTCTAGACCGATTGAACAATAAAAAGAAGAATTTTTGAAGGGCTAAAGGGACTTTTTTGGATGAGAACAGACACAGGCAGTGGCTAGGGCGAAATTCACTTTTAGGGCGAAATTCCGGTGAGAGATCACGCGGAGGAGAGGATTGAACACTTCATCTTCATCTCTAGATCGAGGGGAAGTGTTTCCAATTACTTTCCTAGTGATTTCTTATACTTTTAATAGGATTCAATGTAATATTCATCTATATTCATGCTGTACACGATGAACATGTCCACATAAACTTAATTTTGGGATTTGGGATGTTGCCCGCTGACGTTTGTGAATTAAATTTTGTATTTTTATCTTTGTCATGATTATTATAGCATTGATTTGATCAGAATTAAGTTTATTTATGTGATTTACTCTAACTATGTATGTTTACGTCTTAGACATTGCGAGAAGGACCGAGAGGTGAATCATAATATTGGAACTATTCTCTTCAAACCTATGAATCCAATCCTGAGAGTAGTTTGGGTTCATTTGAAGGATTTCAAGGTTTTTCACATAACTTAATGGGCCTAATTGCGTTAATTATCATGAGACTAGGGAATTAGCATAGCTTGGTACCAGATTATGCTTCGAAAGGAGGTAATTTGTACCCTTGGAAAAAATTCTTTCATCACTATAATATTCTGTTCAAGGATTTATTTTTATTAAATTCATAATTGTCAATGTGGTGAAACCCCTAGTCTCGACCTATTCAAAATTGATTTTTGCCCAAAAACAATACCTTTTTTACTTTTCGTACTTAGAGTTCACGCCAAACCACAAATTGATCCGTCTAGATATAAACGAGTCATGTAATCGGTACTGGACTACTAGATCCTCGTTGGGAACGATATTTATTTTATTACTTTGATACAACCGTGCACTTGCGATCGCAGCATCTTATCATGAGTATTTGATTTGCACACATCTTTTCACATAAATTCAAGTCATGCATGGATAAAATTTCTACACATCAAAAATATCATTTTCTATGCGAATGGTGTGAAGCGACATATTTATACAATTATACTCAAAAAGTGTAAAGTGATAGATCCATACAACCACATTGAACAGAAATCTCAGGAGAAGAAAGTAAGTGATACAACCATATTGAATAGCAAGACAAATCAAGAAAGTATAAATAGTGATGCTCACCCAATAATAGCATAGCGAACTCAATCGCTATCATCGTCATCTGGGTGTGTTATCGGGCCAGGTGCTGCTACATCCAGTTTATATGATCGCACATATAAGACATTGAATGCTGTCTTCTGGGTGCTAGTGTGTCCACCATTGGAAGAGGCGTGATAAAGAATGTTGGCTATCTCCTCCTCAAAGATGGACCTTCTTAAAATTTCACCTATGCATTTCTTAGATACATAAGGCTTAGCACAAAAATAGTATCTTACGTTAGATTAAAATGTCTTCTTTCGAAGGGCAATCAGAGATTTTGCTAGAGGTCTAAGGAGGGTTACGGTGGAAAATGAAAAAGAAGCAGCAGCTATTGTTAGTGATGAAGTTGTTGGCTTGCCAGAAATAAAGGTGCTGTCGGCTGGCTAGAAAAAAAAGGTAGCAGTGGTTGAAAGAGAAGCAGAGTGCTAACTAGAAGGAAGCTACTAGCTACGATGGATGAGTCACCGACGGTAGAGTGAGAATGAGTAGTCTCTAGTGGCTTGCTGGAGACGACGAATCTAGAGGCGAAGCCGTCGGTTGGTGGGTGGCGAGAGATGATGCTGCATAGCGGTGCCACTGGCTAAAAAGAGGTGGTAGCTTTCTGAACAACGGAAACAGAAAAGGCTGTTAGTGATGGCTGTGGAAGACAAAACAAAAGATGAGGTTGCCGACGAGAGAAGTGGCGACGACCTGCTGATGGTTGAAACAGAGATGGTAGTGGTGGAAGCAAAGGTGGTCAACAGAACAGGCTGTTGTCCTGCTAGGGAAAGTTTAAATGGAAATCCAGGAGAAGAAGAGGCTACTGTCAACTGGTGAGCTTCTAGTAATGGTTGTTGCTGGTGGCGGAAAGCTTCGGCTGCTGCCAATGTAGAGGTTGGTGGTGGAGATGAAACCAAGGCGGTGGATGAAGATGGAAACAAGGTTCTCTGGAAATGAAGCTGTCGGCTGGAAACTATAATATTAGTGGCGAAGAAGAAGCTAGTTCCGGCAAATTCTGGCTGGAACAAAGCAAGGTGGCGGTAGCTGCTGCCTAGAAACAAAGGTGGCAATAGAAACAAAGGTTACTATTGAGGATTCCTCCAGCTGAATGGGAGAAGAAACTGGCTAGAAGAGGAAGTTGTCATTGGAATCGGGCTAAGAGGCTGCTGAAAACTGCAGAAGTCAGTCGCTGATGGTGGAAGATGTTGAGATGCTGCTGGAGACATCGGTCGATGCTGCTTGCTGTAAGAGAGGCATGAGTAGCTGAAGATAGAGTAGGGTAGCATATGGCAGAAGATGAAGCAGGATAAGATGTCCATTGATGCTTGTTGTGTTCGCAAGTGCACGGATACTCGAAGTAATAAAAAAAGATATTGAACCACAGAGACCTCGTTTGTCAAGCACCGAATAGTTAATTTTTCACTAGCTAGGCAATCGAATATGATGTAAGCGAAGGATCGAAAAGTACATGAAAAGTCAGAGAGAAAAGCTGAGACTAGTGTTTCATCCACCTTAATTTCAATGACTAAATATAATTAAACGATCGTTAGTTTATTCTTATTATGATAAAGATATAATTTACTTTATAAAGAAATCATCTCACTTTTGCGCAGACAATTTACAAAGAACCAATCCTCACTTTCACACAAGATTTATTCAATGCTAAAGATAAGTAAATCATTGACAATAAGATTTAAGATCACTTTCATGCATCCAATCGTTATGCCAATCATCTCAAGTGAAAACTAAATACTTTCATACTTTAGATTCACAGGTTCTACTTAAGGGTTTTCAGCGATCCGATACCTAACTTCTTACGATATCTTCATGTTAAACTCATTGATTCTCCCTAGATCAGAATTATCAACAAGTCAATAAACTTCTAAACTCTAGAAATAAGAATAAACCTAATTTCTTACGATGAGTTCCTAAATCTCAATTATAGGGTTCCAAGTTTTGTAAGTCTCTTTTCAATCCATATCACAAAAACTCTAATACATGTTGACAATATGATAGTAGAAAGGATTAAAGACAATCATCACTTAAGTAGAATTATCATAACAAAAGTATTCCTGACGAAATAAAGATCATCTAGTCATTATGAAATTAAAGGAATTACACCCCAAGTCCCAAAAAGTGTTTAAGCTAGCATGGTAGAGGAATTACAATAAGCCATAGTTTAGAATGATAAAAAATCGAATAGAAAGAGGAAGTTTTACTAAACACAGGGCTGCAATGAAAATTACAGCCCGTAATTTTCGTATGAACAATGCAGGCGTCCCTTCCTTCTTTGATTTCTACTCTAATCGATCTCCTTTCGCTCTGAGATTTCTGGGGTATGTTCTCCTCTTCTAGCCGTAGCTTTCCCTCAAATTTCACGACCGAAGATGCTCTATACACTTCGTGGCGGCAAACCCTAGGGCGGCGGTGAAGATTAAGGACTTTGGCTTGGCGGTTTCTTCGTTCCGCCTTCCTCCTTGGCACATCCTCTCTTGGTGGTGGTGCAACCAATCTAGGAAGGCTCTTCCAAAGGCATTGATCTTCTTCCCAAGGCTAGCACCGGGCGTGGAAGAAGAGAACTCAAGCATCAGTTGTGTTCGAGACTACAGAGGGCAAACACTTGGGCGCCTATATCGCTTCTCCATCTATTGCTTTGAGGTACTATTTCTTACTCACCGTGTCGACCCCCTCGCTTGACTCGATCTTCTGGGTTTTTGGGACTGGTCTGTTTCAGGGATTTGTTTCTGCTTTATCTATCTGTGTATGTAATAAAATTTTAAAATCCCTAGGGTTTCCTAATAGTAATTGTTGGGTTGATTGTAGTGGCGATAAGGGCCAAGAGGACTAGGTGGTAGGCCTCTCCTCCCATGTCAAACAGGGCTGGGGTGCATCTTGTTGGTTTTGATAGGGACCAACAAGGGCTGAATGTGGCTGAGGCTCAAAGCAAGGGGGGGGGGGGTGAACCAGGGCCATGAACACCTGCCGACAAGTAGGGGTAGATTCATGCGACGGTGTTGGGCTTGCAAGTCTTGATCAATATCGTGACCATGGTGCAGGGTCATGGTGATAGAGTCAAGCCCATAGACCAGTAGGGCTCGCCTAATCTCTTCGTGTAAGCCATTCCTAAACTGAGATAACGTAAATGCTGGATCTTCCTTAAGGTTGTACCGAATGCCTAACTTATCGAATTGAATGTTGTACTCATCGACCGGATTAGAGCCCGAAAAAATGGAACAACAGGAGTCCAATAGGCGATGTCGATACGTGAGGGGAATGAATTTCTCCTTAAGGCGATAGCACATTTCCTCCCATCAAGTGATAGGGGGAAGCGTTGGTCAGTGAGTTGATGCTTGACGTTAGTATGATATTGTTAGGGAATACCGGGTGTAATTTAAAATTTTGCAGTCCCAAGACACAGCGGAAGAATCATTACACTCGAAACATATTCCGGTCCCAAGGATCCATGCGAGAGAGAAGACACAAGGATGTGTTAGAGATGTACCTCTTTTGCTTGTCTAGTTGCCGAAGCCATGTTGAAGGCGCCCAAGTGTTCGCCCTCCACAAGTATCCACGCATCGAATCCTTGATCGTTGCTCCCTTCCACGCTTGGTGCTAGCCTCGGGAAGAGAATCAAGCCTTAGGGTTCCTTCACTACTCTTGCGCAACCTCCAAGGATCATGCGCCAATTGCAAGGAAGATGCAGTCAACTCCTTATCCTCTTCACTCCAAGAGAAGAGGGAGGAGAAGAGTTTCGGCCCTTAGGAAGAATAAGAGGAAGTGGCACCACCAAGTCCTTCTCCAAGTCACGCCAAGAGGAGAGGAAGGAGAAGACTTGCGGCCACTAGTAGGAAGAAGGGTTGCACCACCTTGATGTTGTCGCCCTTTGCCTTTGCTCTCGCCCCTCTATGTGTGTTCACGCCTCCAAGCATTCGAACCCGTGAGAGGGGGCAGCTAGGGTCCCTTTTATAAGCCAAGAGGCGGTTTAGGGAGGGCCAAGATCATGCAAAGTGGGTGGCTAGGATGATAGGGGTTTGTGGTAAGGAAAGTCTCCAAGACTTTGCCATAAACCTCATTCAACCTATCCTTATTTGCCAAATAGCCATATCAACCCAAGACATGCCTTAGAGGCATTCTTTCCATCCAAGGAGAAAGTCTAGGCACAACAAGCAAGAGGAATTCGGCTAGGATGGTGTCTTGGGAGAAATTAGGGTTTGAGGTAAGGTAAGTCTCCAAGACTTTACCATATACTTCTTCCCAACATCCATATGCGCCTAGGAACTTCCCATAAAAGTTCTCAAGCCATATTAGCCCCAAGACTTGCCTTAGAGGCAAGGTTTCCATCAAGGGAGAAAGGGCAAGGCGCCTTTTACTTCCTTAATGAAGCAAAACCGCCCACTTCACCCCATTATGCCCCTAGGCGCTAATGGGTGAAGACTTCTCCCCATTATACCCTTTTAAGCCAATTCTCTCTTCATGACAACTAATTATTGGGCCTCATTGGACAATGAGCTAGCCCAAACTTCATGGCATAGGTTGATTAAGCCATTGGATCCAATCCAATGCAACCCTAATCCAAATGTGATGAATCTAGGTCAATTTCGGGTCAACCTGCCAAAAATGAAGTTTGGCTCCAATAACTTTCTTCCAACTCATCAGGGCCATTGGCGCTGATGAAATCTTCCAAATTGATCCAAGTTATCCAATAACTTGATCCTAAGGCTTCTGATTAAAGCAACGTCAAGAGTCTATTGCGTGTGACCCCGTAGGACCCATATGATGATGGCAATGATGTAAACATCATAAGTAGTGAGGGGTATCTAGCAACACATCACTACTACCCATATCATAGGACTTAAGTCATTATGGCAACAACTCCTAACAAGCAACGAGGATTCCCATTGCATTATAGATCCCTTTGCCTAAGCTGATATCCTGCCATTGGATTAGTCTCAAGTTTATCAATCCAATGCATTGGTCATGACTCAACAAGTGTGGCCACACATTCCTGTCATGCACCAATAAGGTGGGGCGCCCCGAGTGGATATCATGCTTCCAATAAGGAAGGGGCAAATCCTACTGTTGGTCACCCATGTCTCTACGTGACTTATGACATGCCCAATGAAAGTCATTTTGATCTCCCAATTACGGAGAGACGTAAGACTGTATCAAAGCATACCCATCATCAAATCTAGATATGAATACCTCAAGTCTAAGGATCAATGCAAACCTCTTGCATGTGAGATTGACTTGTTGACTAGACAAGTCAATCCTCACGGTGGATCACTCCAGTGCATCCAATGCACCTGTATGTCTGCGTTACTGTGCCCCGCACTTAACCAGCACATAGACCAGTCTCACATGTACCAAAGCTGTCCCATATCTGCTAAGGTACCTTGTCTGGGGATTTCTTATGAGAATGGATCCAATCCAAACTCCTGGGACATTATATATGCAACTCAATACATCAACGCAGGTAGAGAAGTCTGCATAGTAACGACCATGCCTCTATATATGGAATAATAATTCTATCAAAGTACATTCAAACAATGTCTGACCATATCCATATATTGGTCTTCAGGGCATATACACCAACAATCTCCCACTTGCACTAAGACCAAGGACAACTAATGTTCAGCCAGTTCCAATGTCTCTAGTATGACCCATTTAGCTTCCGCTGCGCCAGAGGCTAGGTCAGTGGGTTTTTCCAGATTGCTATCTGTGTTTATTTTAACAAATTTGATCATCATCCTTATTCATGATCTCTAAGATCAAATGATATGCTGCAGTACATACTTGAGCACTAAGTTCCTTCACTTATGCTATGGCCCTAGTAAGAACTATATTGGACCATCAAGCATCATGAACTAAATCAAGTTCAAATGAATGAAGCTGCTTCCTTGGCTGCCACAAGAAGCTGCAATGTACTCAACCTTATTTGTAGAATCTTGCCACTTCGGTTTGCATAATGCTCCTAAAGCACACGACACAACAATAAGGCAAAGCGCAAATCCTGGCTGTGATCAATAGTCACTAGACTAGAATGAAGTGTCAGTGTACCCCTGTACACAAAATTCTTTCCTGTCTATCATAGACGAGACTTCAATCCTTTATACTTCCCAAGTATATATATAAGGATTGCTTTCACAGCTATCTAGTGTTAAACACTAAGATCTGATTGAAACTTGCTGGCTATGCTCCAAGCATTTGCCACAAATGGTCTTTGTGTATATTATTCAAAACATGATCCATCCTTATACACCATGTATCAGGATTTTAGACCCATGTTATTACTCTCCAGATGTATCACAGGACACAACATCCTTGAGAGAGTCAGACCATATCTTCCTGGAAGGTATCAATATTTGGAATCATCCAATATAAACCTCTCCAAAAACTCTTGGATGAACATAGATTGACTAAAGGGCAATGACTTTCTTGGATCTCTATCTATAGATCCTCATGCCTAGGATGTAGGCATCATTCCCTAGATCATTCTTCTCGAAATACATCTCAAGCCTTTTCTTCACCATGTGAAGAGCTGAGATGTCATTCCATGTGAGAAGAATATCATCAATCATCTAGAACAAGATATACTATTAAGGTGCTCCCACTGATCTTCTTGTAAACACAGGCTATTTCAAACATGCTTGCATAACACCATGCATATCTTTATGGCCTTGATATGAAAACCTTCTGGCTATCTTTTCAGACGTCCATGCAAGAAAGGCAGTTTTCATAACAACACGCCATAACTGATTATGCAATTATAAAATGCAGATTCCTAATGGACTTAAAACTCAGCTATTGGTGAAAAATTTCATCATTATCCACCTAGTGGATTTGCCTGAAATTTCTGTTCACTAGCTTGCCTTTCAAGGTAACAATGTTACCTTCCATGTCTATCTTCCTAGAAGATTTATTTACAACCTGTGGGAATTACCCCTTTGGCAGCTCATCCAAGTCCCAGACTTGATTAGCAAACATGGAGTCCATTATGGTTCTCATGACCCTTAGCCATTTCTTGGAATCTGGTCCACCGACTGTTTCCATTTCCTCATAAGTCTTAGGTTCATCCTTGACAAAAAATTCGTCATGCCCAGCATATCGAATCGATCCAGACTTCTGTGGTTCCTGTGTTACTTGAACCTCAGGTTGACTTTCAACCTGTATGTGAGATTTTGCTCTCCATCTGTGTCTAATTATATTGTGGTTGATTCTGGACCTTGTCCAAATCAAATCTACTCCCACTAGCTTCTTTCAAAAGAAATACTTTCTCAAGAGAGACAGCAGTTTGAGCAACAAATATTTTGTTCTCTTTGGGATAGAATTACCACTCTACAGTGCACCACAAACACATACTTTTGAATCACTGCACATTACATTCCCAATTCCATTGAAGAAATGGGATATTTGCAGTTCGCAACTCAAAAGCTAACTTAGACATTTTCTTATGGAGTGGCAGTACATTTGTTTGCATGGCATCATAGTAGTATATTTGCATGACTATTCAAAGATGGAACCGCATCCAATGTGTTCCTTTTTCTTTCTTTGAAATTCACCACACAGTGGTGTACTAAGTAAGCTGTGAGATAACTCCACACTTCTTAGGACAGTCATCAAATTCTCCACTAATCACCTTGATCCAATCAAAGTGCTTTAATAGATCCTCCAATTTGACTCAATACTTCATTTGTGAACTTCTTGGATTTTTCCAAAGTTCTTAGGTTGGATAAGGCATACCCACACCTTATGAAGCATGTAACACCTCTTAGTGCTTGTTTATATGGGTCCACATACATTGTTGTGTAATAGATCCAACAAGCCAATAGTCCTTCCACCCTTTATGGTGAAGGCAGCATCTGTCATATTGTTCCTTTGAACTAAGCTCACATGTATCATAATCCTGAAAGGATAATGATCCCAATAGTCCATGGACCTTTGGATGTGACCATTGTTCTATGGTTCAAGAGACAATGCTATAAGAGGGTGTTTATTGAATCATTGGATCTGGTCTTGTGTTACATATAGAACCACAAACTATTGTCAACAGTATCACTTCAATAGAACATCTCAGAAAATATCATATATTATTTCAAGCTAAAATCCTTTCTAAAAGGAATGATGTTCTAATACATAAGCTGATACATAATAGCAAAGTTCTATATAAAGTCTTCAAGGCAGTGAGATGATATCAACAGTAGCATCCAATGCTCCGTCCATGACCCGAGAGTCGATCCCATCAAGCCTCTTCGTCCTATTTCCTTTGAGCTCCTGCACATGTAAAACATATGTGAGCCTCACATACGGTACCCAGTACCCATGAATAAGAAGTAGACAAAAGACCTCGGTAACACAATACCTGAAGCGGATGGATTACATCCCTTCTTCTTTGCTATGCACTTCTTGGCCATTAATCCTCTTCGAAATACCCATGCATTCCCAGTCTTCCGAAGTATTAGCTTCGAAGATACAGAACCATGGTCATTCTCAGATTTAGGCATACACTCTGAAGATCCAACAGAACTCTCCTGATCATTGTCTATAGAGCATGGTGTGAAGAGACCTTTGAGATGTATGATAAGATCATAAATCCCCATCTCATCACATTCAACCTTGACCTCTGGGGTCATGCACTCTAAGACAAGAGCAGTGTACTGTTCGTTATCTTCACAATGTTCAAGATAGACATTCCACTCCCACTCATTAGTGAAATACACACTGGGCTGGGATGGAGGTCTTTCAAGAAGATACACCTTATTTTCTTGTTCCAGTATCTTGGACAAAATCTTGAACCAATTTGTCCATTTTGTCCCATCCAACTTATTTTTATAAAGTTTCAATCTTAGATCAGGAGATGCCATCTACAATAAGCAAATAAGTAAAATAAGTACTATGATAAAGCATTTAAGAAGGACTTTAAATTTAAATGCTATGCTCCCACTACTTTCAAAACAAGTTGAGAACTCTCAAACTCAACATGGAAATAAGTGAGTAGGATCCTAATTTCACATGAGGTCTCCGCGACTCACGAGGGTGAGTTAGGATGCACAGAGAATCCCATGCTTCCTTAGGTAGGCATGCCAGCCAATTGTGCCGTGCACAACTCCTCTTAGTTAAGACAGACTAGGCGCCCTGTGTCCAGTGAGGGCTGGATACAACACAAAACCCTATCCTCTCAACAGCTGCCTCTAGTGATTCATCATGTCAGTGACATATGAAAAGAGAGTGCAAACAATACTCACAAAACTATATAGCAAGCTCTGACTGAAAATACATAAGGCTCAGACCAAAAATAGTGTCGAGGCAGATGCTGCTAGGTCCAAAGATGTGTCTTTTGAAAATTTTACCTGCACAATTTAAGAAACATAAGGCTCAGTCTAAAAATAGTCTCTAAAAATAATAATGATAAAAAATAATTTTCTCAAGGGAGAGTCAGAGATGTCGCCAGAGGTCTGAAGAGGATGCCAGTGAAAAGAGTCGAGCAGGCAAGAAGCAGAGGTGAACAAAGGCAAGTTGAAAAGCTACTAGCAATGACGATGGTGGTGCCGATAGTAGAGTGAGTAATCTTTAGTAGTCTGCTAGAGTCTACAGTCCTGGAGGTGAGATCGTCGGTCGGTGGGTGCGAGAGATGGCACTGCAAAAAAAATAAAAAAAAATCAGTCACTAATAAAGAGTCTGCTGCATAAATAAATAAAATCAATAGAATAAGAGGCAGTAGAAGAAGTAAGAATCTGCAGATGGTATAATCCAGTGTCAACGGCTGGAAACAGTGATGTCAGAGGCAGATGCAGTGGTAGCTAGAGGTGGAAGACAGTTGCTCTTGAAGATCTCTAGATCTGGAGGCAAAAGAAGCAATAACAAGTAGAAAACAGACTAAGCAGTTTTTGAATTTTTTTATGAAAAGTAGCCATACCCTAGAATAAAATTTAATGATCCAAATAGAAAATGGACATAGCCATGTAATAGAATGAAACTCGTTCTTTTCAGATGTATAAAAATCGAAGGATCAAAATCTGTCAGGAATTTAGGGCATCAACAGAAAGAGGACTACTCAGATTACAAAACTGCGCAAAAGTAAATCAGATTCGAAAAGTTGTCATGTGTCCTAGAATGATCAGAAAATATTTTTATGAAAACAATTAATCCACAAGATAGAACGACACATGTTCTTCAGATTCCATGCAAAAAATTTGGGTTTCAAGTCATTGAAGCATCTTAAAAACATGCAGCAAAAGTGCTAATTAGAATAGTCAAAAGAAGGCTGCTACAGAAATTAATCAAAATCGAAAAGATGCTATGTGTTTTAGAATGATCCATGGACTTTAAAATTTAGAAAAAATATCCAGATGATAGACAAAGATGAGTACTTGAATGTTGTACCAAAGATCAAAATTTTTGTCATCCCAGTTTCTTAAAATCACGGCGAGAAAACACCTACTCAAGTAAGCATAATGCAGCTTTAAAATACAGTACCATGAAAAAAGTTATGGTAGTGCCGTATTTTTCAAAGAACTCTCAGGTCATAAACGGCTCAAAAATACGGTACCGTAAAGTGCATTACGATAGTACCGTAAAAGATGAAAAACTGTCGGGTAAGAAATCGCCAGAATTACGGCACCGTGAAACAGATTACGACAGTGCCGTATTTTTCACAAAATTTTGTTTTTCCCTGCAAAAATAAAAGAAAAATTAATTCTAATAATAAACTAAAATAAAAAAAAACTAAACTAAGGTAAGAGTGCTTGGGTTGCCTCCCAAGAAGTGCTAATTTTAGGTCTATAGCTTGACCAAAAATCAAAAATCATGGTGAAGCAGGTGAATTAGTACCAAAATAAATAGCATGTAATTTCTTTCTTTTCCGCTGTCCAAAAATTTTAGCAACTAATCCAAATATCCAAAATTTCATGTAAATTACAATCACCATGGCTCTCTTAAATATGCAGAAATCAAAATCAAAATTTTCAATGATCTTCCTATGTTTGTCAGTGAGCAAAATCATAAGTCCTTTCTCCAGATTTATATTTTCAATTGCAATAGGACTTTCATTAAAAGATATAAGCATTGGATCATCAAAATAATTTTTATGTCTTTCATTGGATTCCTCAATAAAACATAAATTTTCAATGAAATCAGAAGATTCAACAGTAGATATGGGCAAAACATCAGAGTGAGATACATCAATACTCATAATTTTCAAATCTTTTTCATGTTCCTCATGCATATCATCAAATAATTTATCTATTTCAAAGTTATCATCAAATTCAAGATGAGACTCTTCAAAATCAGTTTCCTCATGTCTCCCCACAAACAATTCATCATTAGAAGAATCAAAATCAGAATCATACAAAAAATCATAATGAGATTTATCGGAATCAATAGAATTAGAGTCAACCACAAAAGACTTATCATTAAATTCAATAATATCACCAAAATCAAAGTGGGGCTCATCAATGTCTGTAATTTTAAACCTTTATCAAGCTCATCAGATTTAACCACAAATGATATATCATCAAAAGAATCAACTTCAAAACTATCACTAGAATCAAAAGGAGATTTAACAAAATCAATTTTTTCAAACTTTTCCACAAATAAATTAACAGATGAATCAATTTTACAATCATCAAAATCAGAGTGAGATTTATTAAAGTTCACATAAGGCTCAATCTCAAAACAATCATAATCAGAGGGGGAATTTTCTAAATCAAGTTCTTCAGTTTCAACCTCAAATAAACAAGCTTGTTGTGCTAACTGGGTTTCTAAAAATTCAGAATGAGCAGATATAGATTCTACATTAGAAGCAAGCTGACCAATTATCTCCTTAAGATCTTCAATTTCATTATTTTGATTTGTCATGAATTGGTTTTGATTTGACATGAATTTTTCAAGCATGGATTCTAACCAAGATTTCTCAGTATCTTCAATGTATGGTTCAGAAACATGATTTGAACAATCATCATAAAAAGAAATTTGATTTTCCCAACTAGAATCATAATGATCATCTTGATAACATGAAGAATTAGAATTTTGAGGCATTAAAATATGGCAATCAGAACAATAATGATCAAAACTACCACAAATATCACAGTTCATGGAAGAATAAGATGTCGTAGTAGGATGCATATTTAAAGTGTCTAATTGACGAGAGATAAAATCTAACTTATCTTGAAGAATGCATGATGAATAATCTTTATATGGCATGTATACTTCATCTCTTTCAGTTGCCCAGAAGTTATAATTGAAAGACATATCTTCAAATATATCAACAACAGAAAGACAATCCAACACAAATCAATTAAATTTTTTTTTTCAGAATATAGAAAAAAATAGAAAATATAAAACACAAGCGAATTCACAAATCTTCAGATATCACAATTTTGTCACAACTGTGAAAATCCAAAACCTGCAAAAACAAAAAACAAAGTTAAATCTAAAACAAATAAAACTTAGTCTAGCAATACTAACAACTATTTTGATATTAACAAAACTAAGGTCTCCGGCAACGGCACCAAAAACTTGTTGTGATCCGAATGGACACACTTTTAAATACAAGCAGGTAGACTCGTTTCAGGGGTCGTGGCCAAAGTTATTGGCGTACAGGGCTATTGTCACTCCCTGGCACGGCTCCAAAAACTTGTTGTCCCTAACTTGTAGTGTCCGCAAGTGCACGGATACTCGAAGTAAAAAAGAAAATATCAATCCCACAGAGACATTATTGTTAAGTACCAAATAATTGATTTCTCACTAGCAAAGCAAACCGAATATAATGGAAGTAAACTAATCAAGAAAAGTATGCTAAAAGATAATCAGAGAGAGAACTGGGACTAGGGTTTCATCCACCTTGATTTCAATGACTAGATATGAATAAAAGGTCATCAGTCAAATCTTGTTATGATAAAGACTTAATTTACTTCATAAAGGGATTATCTCACTTTCGTGTAGACAATCATGCAGGGACCAATCCTCACGTTCGCACAAGATTTATCCCAGGCTAATGATAAGTAAATCATCAATAAAAGAACTCAAAGATCACTTTTGTGCATCCAAATTCTAAGTTGATTGTCTCAAGCGAAATCTCAAGGATCACTATCGTGCATCCGAGACTCAACACAAGTTCTACCTATGGTTCTCCAACGTTCCGATCCTCACTTCCGTGCAAGATCTCCACGTTTGACACACTAACTTAATCCTAGGTTTAAAATTATCAACATGGCAATTACGTCACTAAAATAAAGAAATAAGAACTTTAACCTAATTTCTTACGGTGAGTTCCTATTTATCAATTTTAGGGTTCCAATTCTCAAGCAAGTCACCTTTCAGTCCTTATTGCGATAACTCTAAACATGATGACAAGAAGTAAACTAAGGAGAATTTCAGAATGATAATCACATAGGTAAAATTATCATGGCAAAATTATCTTGACGAAATAAAAAGTTATCTAATCATATAAAATCAAAGGGATTACACCCATGTCCCAAAATATGTTTAAGCTTGCATGGAGAAAGAAATACAATCAACCATAGTTTTAAAGTATTAGAAATTGAAGAGAAGGAAGAAATAAACTTTACAACATGGATGTAATAGATGTTACAGTGTATTCACGCGTATGAACAGTGCCAGGGGCGTTCTTTCGTTGATTCCTCCACCAATCGAACTCCTTTTGCTCTGAAACGTCTGGTGCATCCTCCTCTCCTCCAGGTGAAGCTTCTGAGTGAAATTCACGGCCTAAGGTGCCCTCTACGCCTCTCGGTGTGAGGCCAAACCCTATCCGCCTCTCTGTCGATGGCTCTCTCAATACTAGATAAAAATTCATTCTTTCACTTTGTGAGTCTTCTCCTCTTTAAGACGAGTCTGCAGCAACTTTTTGGTCACAATTTGGAGCTCTAGATCAAAAGTTATGGTCCGTGCAAGTTTCGGGCCCGTATAAATTGCGTTTTTGAATGGAAATTTCGGCCGTGTAATATTTTACGACAGTGCCGTATTTTGGTTCTGTGAACCTTGTGTCAAAATTATGACCCATAAAATGCTTCTCGACCATGCCATAAACTCGGATGAGTCCTCTGGTCGAAGTCGTCTAGAAAATACGGTAGCGTAAAATGATTTACGGCACTACCGTAATTTCTGCAAAAGTCTCTGGTCTGAAGCGCTCCAAAATACGGCAGTGTAATTATTTACGGTAGTGCCATAAAATCAGAAAAATCTTCTAGTTGAAAAACTCCCCAAATTACGGCAGGTGCTCTAATATTACGGTAGAGTACGAAAATACGGTACCGTAATAAAGATTACGGCACTGCCGTATTTTGGTAAGTTGCTCCGTTTTATGTGAAATTTATCAGGTGATCTACTTTTGATGATGGTAACTCTTCCATGTATTTGATTTTGCTTGAAAACACCTTAAAATAGTGCCTTTTTACCTGAAAATCATCAAAAACTAAAATAGAAGTAAATTTTGCAATATTTGATAAATTCAGCATAAAAACAAGTAAAAGATCCTCAATTTAGCATGAAAAGATATCTAAAATAATAAAAAATATACTATATATTTTGGTGTCATCATATAGTGTTTTTACTATAATTTTATACATAATCTCTCCTATTTTTATCATATTTTCACTTATTTTGACTTAAATACCTTTGTTTGTTCAGAATCTTCACCCCTTTTTGTTTTTGTTATATATCAGGGGAAAATGATCATATTTTGATAGATTTTGAAGAATCCAAGTGCACAGATAAATTCTACAAGTCAAGACGAACCTGCCCATCAAATTTCCTGCAAATTAAAGCTTGTTTGGAAATTATGGCCTACCCATATTTATTATCACGACCATAATTTCTAGGATGGCATAGAAATAATTATGGCCTACCTGTGATATTTTTCACAGCCGTAATTTCTTCGATACAAAATTGCAGAATTCATAGAAAGAATCATGGCCTACCCATGATTATTTTCACGGTCGGGATTTCTTAAAGATTTTCCATAGAAAGAATTACGACCTGCCTGTGATTATTTCCACAACTGTAATTCTTCTAGGTTTCTATTCCAAAATACACAGAAGAAATTATGGCCTGTTGGTGTATATGCCCTAAGGACCTAATTCTGGTCCGTTATATGTACTACTTGACATTGATATTTATATATCATTACTGGAATTGTCGTTATCAATGTTTGTTTACATCTGCATTTGTGTACCTACATGATAATGTCCCTAGAGACAGATTGGATCTATGCTCAAACTATTGTCCCCAGTCAATGTATCTTAGTGGATATGGGACAGCTATGATACTTGTGAGACTGGTATATGGGCTGGTTAGGCACGAGGTGCTAACGCAGGCATATGGGTATATCAGTGGTGGATATACTGGACCGACCCGCTGTGAGGCAATGACTTGGTGTCACGAGTCATCCTCACAAGTGATAGGACATGCATTGATCCCTTGACTTGAGGTCATTGGCCATTCTATATGGTTAGGGATATGCTTTGATACAACCTAACACCTTGCTGTAGTTGGGAGGTAATAACGGTTCTCATTGGGCATGTCACGACCCATATGAGAAGGTCAATGCACAGACATAGGATTTGCCCCTTCCTAAGGGAAGCTTGATATCCATGGAGCTCCTCTATGGGTCTATGACTGAAAGTGTATGGCCATACCCAGGTTAGACCTGATTTAGTCATAGCCATGAGATTGGATAGAAACAAGTGGTGACACACTTGGCCGATCGGATATCAGTTCGGCAAAGAGACTGTAATGCATCTGTACCTGGTTGCGATGGTGGGGATGTCGATGTCGATATGCATTCCGATGACTTGGGTAGCAGCGATGCACTGCTAGGTGCCACTCACTGCTTGTGGTGACCTTAGGTCAGCACTGCCAACGTCAGAGGAACCTACAGGGTCGCACACCTTGATACTCGAGTTCTCGTATTGATTGGGAAGCCTTATGATCGAGTTATTGGATAACTCGGATCTATTTTGGAGATTTCATCAGCGCCAATGGGCCTGATGAGTTGGAAGAAATTTATTGGAGCCAACTTCCATTTACGGCATATTAACCATGGTTAGCCTAACTTGACCTTGGGTTAAATTGGATTAGATCCAAGGGCTTGGTTAACATGCATAATGGACCTTGGGCTGGGCCCATTGTAAAGTTGGGCTTACTGGGCTTAAGGAGAGGGAGATAGTAGGCATGTGATTAACCCTGGTTAGACCAGGGTTAACGCCTATGATGTGAAATTAATCATATAAGGGTTAATTAATTAATTAATTAGAATCCTAATTGGATTAGGACTAATTGTTTAATTAATTAATTAGAATCCTAATTGGATTAGGACTAATTGTTTAATTAATTAATTAGAATCCTAATTGGATTAGGATTTAATTGTTTAAATAATTGGAATCCTAATTGGATTAGGATTTAATTGTTTAAATAATTAATTAGAGTCCTAATTGGATTAGGACTTAATTAATTTGGCATGTTCTCCTATATCCTCTCCTAGCCGCCCACTTAACTTTAAATTGTGGCCACATGTAAACCGCCTCTTGCCTCTATAAATAGAGACCCTAGCCGCCCCTCTCATGACACAATTTTCTCCTTGAAGGCGTGATCACTTGAGGGGCGACATCAAAGGGCTAGTGGCGCACTTCTCTTCCATCCAACCCTAGCTGCAACACATCATCTTCCTTTCCTCTTGGGGTGAGGAACTTGGTGGTTTTTGGCGACTTCCTTCTCCTCATCTTCCTCTTGGCGCATATACCTTGGAGGTGGCGCAAGGCTTGAGGAATAAGCACAAGGCTTGGATCTTCTTCCTGAGGCAGGCACTAGGCGTGGAAGAAGAGGACTCGAGGTGATCCGTGTGTGTGAGACTGCAGAGAGCGCACGCTTGGGCGCCTACTTCGACATCAGCCTCGCATTGCTCAAGGTATGTTCTATCTCATCATGTCGACTCCCTCGCATGCGATCTTCATTGGGTTTTTGGGACCGACCTGTTTCAGGGATATTCTTCCGCTGCGCAATGTGTTTGCATCTCTGAAACTTTGTAAAATATTCCCGGGGTTTCCCAACAGTGGTATTAGAGCGACTTGCGAGACTCGAACGATGTATTTCCATGCTTTTCCATGCTCACATGCCATATCTCAATTTTCGCAAATTGCATGATCACATGGCGAATGATTTTTCTAAGTAGGAAAAATTAGGGTTTCTTGTTTCTATCATCTTTTCAATATCTTTTGGATTTTTGGATTATTTTTCTTGTATGATTTAAAGGATCAAAGGCGCACGTGATTTTGTCAAGTAGGACGGGCATTGTGTCTTCGGACTGGCCGGGTCTCTTGATCTGACAGAATTACCAGCCGAAAGGATCTTTGAAATTATCATGAAAGTTTAATCGCAAATAACCAAAAGATTTGTGATAAGAAGATGAGGAAAAGAGACTGGTTTTATGAAAAAGTAAAATTTCAGATTTTATGTTTTTCATGAGCATGTAGAATTGCATGTGTAGATACCTTGCTTGTGCATAATGTTGTGATCATGAGTCAAGCCCCCTTGCATGCCTGTGATGTATCCTTGTGCGGCCTGCGTGCCATCTTTTTCTTTATTTTTGTAAAAGTAAGATGAAGATTAAGGGAAGGAGCTTGGTGGTGCATCTTGGATGGTGGCGCAACAAGCACCCTACTTGGATTGGTGGCGCATGCAAGATGGTGCAAGCTTGCTTGGTGGCGCAAGCATAGCATGGCCGAGCCTTAGGGCTTATGAGCTAGCTATGTTGGACCTTGCAAGATGGCGATTCACCCTTGGAGGACCTTGGAGCCAACCTTGAAGTTCAAAATAGAGGTCGGCTAGGTTAGGTCTAGTTCTTGGGGCTTGAGTCTTAGGTCAAGAGTTGAACCTCCTTCTTGGCATGGGTTGGTTCAATGTCTTGAATAGGTCATGATCACATCATTCTTTTACTGCTTATCTTATCTGCTAAAGCATGTCTGTATTGTTTTATCGTTATGTTATCACTATAGGAATGCATGCCTGTAATGCTAGACATAAGATAAAACTAATTGAGACCTCAAAAACCCTCATTCAAAATATCAAGTCTAGTAGCCTTCTAACGCGTAGCCCTCACTAAGCTATCGATCAGTGGTGTTGTGAACTGTTCCCACCCTCGTGGGACACACCCACTTATCTTTAGAAAGTGCGTGGTGGCAATGGTTTCCCCAGTCCGTTTTAATCGGGCACACCTTCACAAGGAAACTCGTTGGCCCTGGGCATAACGGTTAGGAATGGACTTGACTAGAAGTTCATATGTGCTGGGCACATGATGAAAGTCTAGAGGCATCGTTGAAAGGTTAGGGTTTCATGCTGTATCCAGCCCTCGTCGGACATGAAATGCCTAGACTGTTTCAATAAGGGTAATTGCTTGGAGCAATCGGCCAGCGTGCCCACCTTAGGAAGCATGAGTTACTTTGTGCATCTCATCCCACCCTCGTGGGATGCGAAGCCTCATGTGAAATAAGGATCCCATCTCACTAGGAAATCTTTATCTTCCTGATTGACTTTGTGGGTTGTCAATTCGATTAAAATAGTGGGAGCCATGATCATTTAAAACAAGTCCAGTTTAAATGATTTGAAGTAGCAATAATCTGCTGTTTCTTGACTGTTGTAGAACAATGGCAACGAACAATAGCAGTTGGTCACTGCGATCTATCCTTGAGAAGGAAAAGTTGGTTGGATCTAACTTGATGGATTGGTATATGAACTTGAGAATTGTGCTCAAGCTCGAGAGAAAGCTCTATGTCCTTGAGCAGCCCATTCCTGAACCACTTCCATGCTCGGCCTCAGCGGCTGAGAGGGATGCTTCTGATAAGCATCAAGCTGATACTTTGGAGGTTGCACAAATGATGCTAACCAACATGTCGCCCGAGCTTCAAGGGCAATATGAATTGAAGAGTGTCTCTGAGATTATTACTAATCTAAGACAGCTCTTTAATGAATTGGTTATGCTCAATCCTCCTAAAGTTAATATTGTTGGGGTATGCCCTTAAGGCTAATGTTTGAGGCCTTTGGGATTGTAATAAGTATCATGTAATAAACTCTTGTGTTTATAAAGGCATGGTTATTATTCAGGTTGTTACCTTGTCTGCTGTAATAAGTGTACTTCTGAATAATGTCTCAAAGCTGTTCAGCTAGGCTGACAGGCTATATGTCCTTAGTCGAGATATCTTGGTGAACCTGAGACAGCCTTGATATGATTGAGACTAATATGTGTGCTAATCTTATAGGATGCTTCGAGCATGGAATAAGATGTAGACTCATGGGTACATTGGATGTACTGGACAGACCCTACTGGGATATTCCATTGCTTGTCACAATGTGAATGATCCTTGTAAGCAGCAAGTGGCACATGTCCTTTGACTTGAGATCACTTGTGTTTCTAAATGATGATTGTCATTGTTTTGAGGTAGTTCAATATCATTTGAAACATAATGGTTATAGACTATCTTGGATGGTGAGCTTGAGTCAGGTTAGGGCACTTGTGATAGATAAAGGATTGCCGTCTCCTTGTTTAAGGAGTGTGATGTTCTAAAGGGCCCCCCTTGTATGAGAAGATTGAGATAGTGTATGGCCATACCCAGATGACAGTGTTCATCTGATCTAATCATGCTCATCGTATTGGAGTTACAGGCTTGACATGCTTGTCCAATAAGAACATCCAGTGGCAAAGGAAACATGCATGCCTCGTGAGTTTGATTCACACTTGTGCCATGGTTTGGGTGTAGTCTTGGAAGACTCTTTCCTTTATATCGGGAGACAGTGATGTGTTGCTAGATACCCCTCACTGATCGTGATAACGAAAGTTATCGTTACCGACATTTAAAGGAAACCCTTAGGGTTGCACAATTTGGTGATATGGCTTGCTTAAGTCAGATCGTGTGGACTGAATTGTTTCGGTTCAGTTTAAAGGGATTTAATCTCTGATTGTAAGTGAGATCTGGTCTGATCATGTTTGATTGATTAGGGCTTTAGATCGGTAAGCTTCGATCGAGAGAGATGATGCTAGATCGATGCGATCAGAAGCGTCAGATGATGAATGGTCAGATCTTGGACTTTGGGGTCTAATTTGATCTAGACTTAATGCTTGGGCTGATTTGGTTTCGCTATTGAACCAAGGGTCTTGAACCGGCTCATGGGTTGAGCGCATGGTTCAAGAGGGAGAAGGAGTTGCGTTTGGTTCATGGAGACATGAACGCATGAACGCATACTCTTAATGGTTGCCATTTTTGGAAAGTTCCAAAATGAAAACGCATATGCGTTCACGGCTTGAAGTATCCCTAATGTTTTTCGGTTACACCTCTCTCTTGTTGCTTGGTGAAACGATTTTTGCTCTCGAGCAAGTGAGGGTGTTGACGAGAAGAGGAGGAACCGGCCAAGCAAAAGGAAGTCTTCATCTCTTCCCTACACTCGATCATTGACATCTTGGCACTTTTGCTAGCACAAGAGGTGCGCAAGTTGGGAGTCTTCATCGCCTTTGTGTGTGAACTTTTTGGAGGAGATCAAAGTTGCTCTCTTCTTCCAAGCCGACCTCCAATCTATGGCTATGGTATAGATCTAAACTCATAGCTTCAAGTTGATCATATGGTTGTCATATACGATCTTTTAGAAACCCTCTTTCCGTCATGCTTGCTAGATGCGCATGTTTAGGGTTTCACCCCCCTTAATAAGGGTTTCTTTCAATTGGTATCAGAGCTAGGCTTTCGATATGATCTATATGATTGCTTTGAAGTGTTTGTGATCCATACATGTTGCGCTTACTTGATGCTTTGTTTTCATGATGCATGGTTTACATTGGCTATGTTTGCGCTTGTATCATGGTTACATGAAGTTTGCGCTCCCCCTTGAAGGGGACCCCCTAAAGTTTGCGCTCCCCCTTGAAGGGGACTCCCCTTAGATCTAAGGGTTATCAATATGCTAGATATGAGATATATCTTATGTTCTCAAGTGAAGCATGTTGTTTTGTTTGTTTGCGCATGTTCTAGATGTTTTATAAAACTTACATCTTGCGCGCCTACTTAGATCTAAGGTGCCCCTACTATAAATCCTTAGATGGGTTGATGGGGTTGAAAGCATCTTCTAGGTTAGATCCAACTAGTCTGATCAGACCATCTGACAGCCTAGATGGGTTGACCAGATAGCACCTGTGCGCAAGCACGAGGTGGCTATAGGTCGACTGCATCCAGGGCGTGTAGCGAGGTCTGGTTGAGACAACTACTGAACACACATGAGTTAGGCCCGGGGTCACACCCGCTTGCCAAAACTCATGAGGGTGGTTCAGCCCTTGGCGCATGCATGGTTGACCATTAGGTCAACACGGGTCAGTTAGGACTCGGTGCATGCAAGGGCAGAGGATCTGACTAGATGGATGAGTGGATCCCTATCAATGGACCATTGTAAGGTTGTAGAGCACATAAGGAAATTAAAATTGATACCATGGGGTTTTTCAAAATTTAATTTCATGAATGGATCACATGTTGTTTTGATACCATATGCTTGTTTATTTAATCTTATGTGGGTTGCCCTAATGTGTGCTGTGCTGGGGCCTGCGTGCCTGGTAAATTATAAGTTAATATTATTGTGATCTGCGAATCACATTTTTTTTTATTAATTTATTGTATAATTGACCTGCGAGTCAAAGCTTGTCTAGATAGATCAAAATGTTTTTGATTAGACAAGAGCATAAAGGCACACATCCAAGAGGGGCATTCACCTGGTGGCACACCTGAAGTGCTCTTGGCGCTAGGGCCCTGGGTTGGACCAGATGAGATGCAAAAGAGCTCAAGTGAAGACTTAAGTAAAATTAAGGTCTTTCTAGGGTTCATGGGCTTTTACCACATAAGATCATGCTTTCTATTTATTGCTTATATAATTAGAATTGCATGTGTTTATCTTCTGCTATAGCCATAGGATATGCCTGATAGTAAGAAGATAAAAGACCGTTAAATTCCAACGCTAACATATCAAGCTCGTAAGCCTTCTGACGCGAAACCTCACTGTTCTGACTATCGTTGGAGCCGTGTTGAACCCACTCAGTGGGCACGTCCATCTATCTTCAGACGGTGCTGGATTTCACCTGCGTGTTACAGAGTAGGGATTTATCCCTTCTCGTTGCTCAGCATAGCACGTGGTGGTCCAGGGAGTAGGTCGGGTCAGCTTGACCATGTAGGCTACATATGTGGCGCATATAGTAGCACATGGAGGCAGCCATCTGTGGGATCAGAGACTGTGTTGTACCAACTCAGTTGGCACAGTCTGCTGGATTGCCCAGATGAAGGGGAATCGCACGGGTTGGCGATTGGCGATGACAGCCTACCAGAAATTAGTGCTTGTCATCTCTGTGCATCTTATCTCGCCTGAGCGGGACGCGGAGACCAAGTATGAAATCTGGATCCCATCTCACTAAAAGAGTGTTACTCTTTCGGACTGTTTACTGGATTTTTCAGTCAGACAAAATAGTGAGAAAAGAATCTTTCTTAAGTCCTGGATTGATTCTGAACATTGATACTAACCTTGCTGTTCTTGCATTGTTGTAGATAACTGCAGCAACGAACACCATGAGCTTCAATGTGCGATCCCTACTGGAAAGGGAGAAGTTTGCTGGGCCGAACTTCTCTGACTGGTTCGGACACCTTAAGATCGTTCTTAAGGCAGAGAGGAAACTGTATGTCCTCGAGACGGCGATACCGCCGCAGCCCGCTCCGAACGCCGCAAGGGCGGTTCGGGATGCCTATGAAAAGCACGTCAATGATAGCATTGATGTCGCTTGCCTGATGCTTGCGTCTATGACGCCACCGCTGCAGCGTCAGCATGAGGATATGTCGGCTATAGAGATTATAGCGAACCTCAAGATGCTGTATGCTGCACAGGCGAGGACAGAATGCTATAATCTGACAAAGCTCTTCTTTCAGAGCAAACTGGCTGAGGGGAGCCCAGTGGGAGCTCACGTGCTCAAGATGATTGGGCACAAGGAGGCTCTGGAGAAACTGGGGCATACCATCAACCAGGAGCTTGCTGTTGATATTATTCTGCAGTCTCTCCCGCCTTCTTTCGATGCGTTCATTATTAACTTTAATATGAACAAAATCGATTGCACGCCGGCAGAGCTGCTGAATATGCTCTTGACAACTGAGGAAACTCTGAAGGGAAAGCCTTCAACCTCTGTCTTAATGGTTCCTTCAAGGAACAAGAAGAAGGGGAAGAAGGGCAAGGCCCCTGTCAAGAACTACAGCAAGGCACTGAAACAGAAGGTGAAGCGGTCGAAGGACAACAGGTGTTTCCACTATGGCCAGCTGGGTCACTGGAAAAAGGACTGTAAAGCGCTCCAAGGAGATAAGAGGGGAAGCATCGCTTCTGGCTCAGGTATATATGTGACTGAGGTCATGTTATCTTCTTCTTCTATTTCATGGGTGTTGGACACTGCATGTGGAGTTCACATTTGTTCAAATGTACAGGAACTCAAGAGAAGAAGACAGGTGGGACAGCATGAGGTAGACCTACGAGTTGGAAACGGGGCACGGGTTGCTGCTGTTGCTGTAGGAGACTATTTCATTTCTTTACCATCTGGCATTGTATTGGAATTAAACAATTGTTATTTTGTACCGAGTATCACGAAGAATATTATCTCTATTCCTGCTCTTGTCAGGAAAGGATTTGCCTTTGAATGCAATATTTCAAAGTGTGTTTTATCTCTAGATAATATTGTGTATGGAACTGGTTCAATTAACAATGGGTTATTCATGTTGGACATGGAAAATTCTATACAAAACATTGATAATAAGAAAGCCAAGTATGCTGATGACAGCACCTTGCTATGGCACAGTCGTTTAGGCCATATAAACGAGAAGCGCATTAAGCGGTTGCATGATAATGGACTGCTGGGATCATTCTCCTGTGAGGAGATTGATACATGCAAAGCTTGTTTGATGGGTAAAATGACGAAGTCACCTTTTCCTCACAAAGGTCAAAGGGCTTCAGGTTTACTTGACCTTATACACAGTGATGTGTGTGGGCCATTTAGTAAACATGCCAGAGGTGGCTATCAGTACTTCATTACCTTTACTGATGATTTCAGTAGGTATGGGTATGTCTATCTAATGAGACATAAAAGTGAATCTTTTGACAAGTTCAAAGAGTTCAAGAATGAAGTACAAAATCAGCTAGGCCGAAATATCAAGGCACTTCGCTCAGATCGAGGTGGAGAATACCTAAGTCATGCATTTACTGACTATCTGAAGGAGTGTGGCATTATCTCACAGCTCACTCCGCCAGGAACACCGCAATGGAATGGTGTGTCCGAGAGGAGAAATAGAACGTTACTTGATATGGTTCGTTCTATGATGAGTCAGGCCACTCTTCCATACTCCTTTTGGGGTTTTGCACTGGAAACAGCTGCAAAGGTACTAAACCGAGTGCCATCTACGGCAGTTTCAAAGACGCCATATGAATTATGGTATGGGAAACAGCCAAGCTTGACATTTATCAGGATCTGGGGTTGCGAGGCTGATGTCAAAAAGCTCGCCTCTGGGAAACTAGAGAGCAGATCTGACAAATGCATCTTTGTCGGTTACCCTAAGGAAACTAAGGGTTATTATTTCTACGATCCCAAGGAGAACAAAGTTTTTGTTGCTCGGACGGCCATATTCCTTGAGAAGGAGTTTCTTCTGCAAGAGGCCAGTGGGAGAGAAATAAAGCTGGATGAAAATCCAGAGGAAGGACAAAGTAGTCAAGCACAGTTGGATGAGCCTGAGCCGGTAGATCAGGTTATTGAACAACCTGAGGCTCAGATAACACGGGAACCGCGAAGATCGGGAAGGATCCGTCGACAGCCTGAGCGCTATGACGGAGTCTACATCATTGATAATGATGAACCCCTAACTTATGCGGATGCGGTCAGTGGACCGGAGTCAGCTAGATGGCTTGATGCTATGCGAGCCGAGATGGACTCCATGTCAGATAACCAAGTCTGGGATTTGGTTGATCCGCCTCCGGGAGTAATCCCTATAGGCTGTAAATGGATCTTCAAGAAGAAGATTGACATGGATGGTAACGTGGTTACCTATAAAGGCAGGCTAGTTGCGAAAGGTTTCAAACAAATCTACGGGATAGATTATGATGAAACTTTCTCACCTGTAGCTATGTTCAAGTCTATTCGGATTCTTTTCGCGATAGCAGCATATTATGATTATGAGATCTGGCAGATGGATGTGAAAACAGCTTTCCTTAATGGAAATCTGGATGAGGATGTGTATATGACACAACCTGAGGGTTTCACTAATCCATCAGATCGTCATAAAATATGCAAGTTAAAGAAGTCCATTTATGGACTGAAACAAGCATCTAGGAGCTGGAATATTCGTTTTGATGAATCAATCTCTGAGTTTGGTTTCATCAAGAACGAAGATGACCCGTGTGTTTATAAGAGGTTTAGTGGGAGCGTAATTACATTCCTAATCCTCTACGTCGATGATATCTTAATCATTGGAAATGATATTCCTGAACTGCATGCTGTTAAAGCATGGTTAGGAAAATGTTTCCAGATGAAAGATCTAGGAGAAGCAGCCTATGTGTTAGGTGTAAAGATCTATAGGGATAGATCTAAGAGGCTTCTCGGGCTGTGCCAGAGTACTTACATCGATAAAGTCCTGGAGAGATTCCATTTAGAGAATTCTAAACGTGGATATCTTCCAGTCAGACATGGTCTGAATCTTTCGAAGAGTCAGTGTCCACAAACACAGACTGAGAAAGATGAAATGGACAATACGCCTTATGCTTCGGCTATTGGGTCCATCATGTATGCGATGTTGTGTACTCGCCCAGACGTCGCTTACGGGTTAAGCGTGACCAGTCGATTCCAAAGTAATCCAGGTTTGGCGCACTGGATTGCAGTCAAGAACATTATAAAATATCTGCGGAGGACCAAAGATATGTTCTTGATATATGGTGGTCAGGAAGAACTCAGTATAGAGGGATATACTGACGCTTCGTTCCAGTCGGACCAGGATGATTTCCGATCGCAATCAGGCTATGTTTTTAGCTTGAATGGTGGAGCAGTGGTGTGGAAGAGTTTCAAACAGTCAACTGTTGCTGATTCCACAACAGAAGCCGAGTATGTTGCAGCCTCGGAAGCATCCAAGGAGGCAGTGTGGATTCGTAAGTTCGTGAGAGAACTTGGTGTCGTTCCTTCGAGTGCTGATCCTTTGGTTATCTTCTGTGATAACACTGGAGCAATCGCACAAGCAAAGGAACCACGGTCGCACCAGAAGTCCAAGCACATACAGAGACGGTTTCACTTGATCCGGGAGATCATTGATCGAGGCGAGATCAAAATATGCAAGGTTCATACAGATGACAATCTGGCAGACCCGCTTACCAAGCCTCTGGCGCAGCAGAAGCATGAGCAGCACTGTAATAATATGGGTTTGAGATTTCTCAACCATTAGATTAAGTGCAAGTGGGAGATTGTTGGGGTATGCCCTTAAGGCTAATGTTTGAGGCCTTTGGGATTGTAATAAGTATCATGTAATAAACTCTTGTGTTTATAAAGGCATGGTTATTATTCAGGTTGTTACCTTGTCTGCTGTAATAAGTGTACTTCTGAATAATGTCTCAAAGCTGTTCAGCTAGGCTGACAGGCTATATGTCCTTAGTCGAGATATCTTGGTGAACCTGAGACAGCCTTGATATGATTGAGACTAATATGTGTGCTAATCTTATAGGATGCTTCGAGCATGGAATAAGATGTAGACTCATGGGTACATTGGATGTACTGGACAGACCCTACTGGGATATTCCATTGCTTGTCACAATGTGAATGATCCTTGTAAGCAGCAAGTGGCACATGTCCTTTGACTTGAGATCACTTGTGTTTCTAAATGATGATTGTCATTGTTTTGAGGTAGTTCAATATCATTTGAAACATAATGGTTATAGACTATCTTGGATGGTGAGCTTGAGTCAGGTTAGGGCACTTGTGATAGATAAAGGATTGCCGTCTCCTTGTTTAAGGAGTGTGATGTTCTAAAGGGCCCCCCTTGTATGAGAAGATTGAGATAGTGTATGGCCATACCCAGATGACAGTGTTCATCTGATCTAATCATGCTCATCGTATTGGAGTTACAGGCTTGACATGCTTGTCCAATAAGAACATCCAGTGGCAAAGGAAACATGCATGCCTCGTGAGTTTGATTCACACTTGTGCCATGGTTTGGGTGTAGTCTTGGAAGACTCTTTCCTTTATATCGGGAGACAGTGATGTGTTGCTAGATACCCCTCACTGATCGTGATAACGAAAGTTATCGTTACCGACATTTAAAGGAAACCCTTAGGGTCGCACAATTTGGTGATATGGCTTGCTTAAGTCAGATCGTGTGGACTGAATTGTTTCGGTTCAGTTTAAAGGGATTTAATCTCTGATTGTAAGTGAGATCTGGTCTGATCATGTTTGATTGATTAGGGCTTTAGATCGGTAAGCTTCGATCGAGAGAGATGATGCTAGATCGATGCGATCAGAAGCGTCAGATGATGAATGGTCAGATCTTGGACTTTGGGGTCTAATTTGATCTAGACTTAATGCTTGGGCTGATTTGGTTTCGCTATTGAACCAAGGGTCTTGAACCGGCTCATGGGTTGAGCGCATGGTTCAAGAGGGAGAAGGAGTTGCGTTTGGTTCATGGAGACATGAACGCATGAACGCATACTCTTAATGGTTGCCATTTTTGGAAAGTTCCAAAATGAAAACGCATATGCGTTCACGGCTTGAAGTCTCCCTAATGTTTTTCGGTTACACCTCTCTCTTATTGCTTGGTGAAACAATTTTTGCTCTCAAGCAAGTGAGGGTGTTGACGAGAAGAGGAGGAACCGGCCAAGCAAAAGGAAGTCTTCATCTCTTCCCTACACTCGATCATTGACATCTTGGCACTTTTGCTAGCACAAGAGGTGCGCAAGTTGGGAGTCTTCATCGCCTTTGTGTGTGAACTTTTTGGAGGAGATCAAAGTTGCTCTCTTCTTCCAAGCCGACCTCCAATCTATGGCTATGGTATAGATCTAAACTCATAGCTTCAAGTTGATCATATGGTTGTCATATACGATCTTTTAGAAACCCTCTTTCCGTCATGCTTGCTAGATGCGCATGTTTAGGGTTTCACCCCCCTTAATAAGGATTTCTTTCAAATATTCAATGTGTTGAGCTGAAAGGTTTGACCAAGGAACTGAAAATAAAGATGGAATGGATCAGGAACAATAAGTGCTATTCATGTGGAGGGCCAACTCACATGTTGAAGGACATGGTGCGACTTCATAATGATAAGAAGAGAGGCAAGGTTTCGTCTTCATACTCAGGTATTTATGTTACAGAAGTCAACCTTTCTACTTCTATGACATGGGTATTGGATACCACATGTGGACCTCATATTTGTACAAATATGCAGGGGCTTAAGAAAAGTAGATCGGTGCGGCCTGGAGAGATTGACCTATGAGTTGGAAACGGGGCACAGGTTGCTGCTATTGCTGTATGAGTTCTGACTCTCTCCCTGCCATCTGGACTTCAATTAGAGTTAGAAAATTGCTATTATGTACCTTCGCTTACTAAGAACATTGTATCCATTCCTTGCTTGGCAAAGAAAGGATTTAAGTTTGAAATAAATAAGAACTCTTGTTCTTTTTCATTTGCAAGTATGTTCTATGGGAAGGGTACTTTGTGCAATGGTCTATATGTGTTAGACATGGATAACTCTATTTGCAATATAAATAATAAAAGGACCAAACTGAGTGGTTCAATTGGTGTTTTCCTATGGCATTGTCGATTAGCCCATATAAACAAGAATCGCATTCAACAACTCCATGCAAATGTGTTGTTAGATTCAAGTTCCTTGGAGGAATTTGATACATGTGAGCCTTGTTTGTTAGGGAAGATGACAAAGGTGCCTTTCACCAAGACTAGTGAAAGGGTAGGAGGTTTGTTGGATCTCATACATAGTGATGTGTGTGGGCCATTCAATAAACAAGCCAGAGGAGGGCACAACTACTTCATCACTTTTACCGATGACTTTAGTAGATATGGTTATGTCTACTTGATGAGACATAAGCCTGAATCCTTTGAGAAATTTAAGGAATTCAGACATGGAGTAGAGAACCAGCTTGGTAGATCCATTAAGGCTCTTCGATCAGATCGTGGTAGAGAGTACCTGAGTGGTGAGTTTCTTGACTATCTGAGAGAGTGTGGGATTCTATCCCAACTCACTCCGCCTGGAACACCTCAATGGAATGGTGTGTCTGAAAGGAGAAATCGAACTCTGTTGGACATGGTTCGATGTATGATGAGTCATGCAACTCTACCTCCCTCATTCTGGGGACATGCACTAGAGACAGCTTCTCTAATACTGAATAATGTTCCATCTAAGAGTGTCTCAAAGATTCCATATGAGGTATGGAGTGGGAGACGCCCTAATCTCACTTTTATCAGGATCTTGGGATCTGAGGCTTATGTCAAACGTCAGGATTCTAGCAAGCTAGAACCTAGATCTGATAAATGCGTATTTGTGGGGTACCCTAAGGAAACTAAGGGTTACTACTTCTATGTTCCCACCGAGAATAAAGTTTTTGTTGCTCGGGGTGCTGTCTTTCTAGAGAAAGAATTTCTCATGAAAGAAGTCAGTGGGAGGAAGTTTGACTTGGATGAGGTCTAAGTGCAACCATAAGACACAGAGATGGAACCTGAGCCAACTGCACTGGTTGCTGGGCAACCTGAGGCTCAGACACAGGCCCCACGTAGGTCTGGGAGGATTCGTCGTGTACCTGAGAGGTAACCCAACACGACGGGATATTCATCATTGAGGATGAACCCAAGACTTAAGATGAGGCGATCAGTGGATCGGACTCCGAGAGATGGCTTGACGCCATGCGATCCGAGATGGATTCCATATCAGCTAACCAAGTCTGGGATTTGGTTGAGTTACCTAATGGGGTTAAACCCATAGGGTGTAAATGGGTCTTCAAGAAGAAGACAGACATGGATGGCAACATAGTTACCTATAAAGGTAGACTAGTGGCTAAGGGATTCAAGCAAATCCACGGGGTGGATTATGATGAAACCTTCTCGCCAGTTGCCATGTTCAAATCCATTCGGATTCTGCTTGCTATAGCTGCATATCATGATTACGAGATATGGCAGATGGATGTAAAAACAGCTTTCCTTAATGGGATGTTGACTGAGGATGTGTATATGATACAACCTGATGGCTTCATCCATCCTGCAAAGGCCAATAAGGTCTGCAGGCTAAAGAGATCCATCTATGGATTAAAGCAAGCATCTCGAAGTTGGAATCTTCGATTTGATAAAGCTGTGAGAGATTATGGCTTTATCAAAAGTGAAGATGACGCCTGTGTATATAGAAAATTCAGTGGGAGCTTGGTGACTTTTCTGGTCTTGTATGTGGATAACATACTACTCATCGGAAATGACATCCCTAGTCTTCAAGCTGTGAAGACATGGTTAAGGAAGTGTTTCGCTATGAAGGACTTAGGGGAGGCCGCCTATATCCTAGGCATGAGGATCAATAGGGATAGATCTAAGAGGCTCCTAGCCCTTAGTCAAAGTACTTACATTGATAAGGTCCAGGAGCGGATCAACTTGGAGCAATCCAAGAAAGGGTACCTTCCAGTGAGACATGGCCTTACTCTCTCAAAGAGCCAGTGTCCCACCACACAGGCTGAGAGGGATGACATGAGTCAAGCACCCTATGCTTCGGCAGTAGGTTCGATCATGTATGCAATGTTGTGTACTAGACCAGATGTGGCTTATGCTGTGAGCATAACCAGCCGATACCAATCCAATCCTGGATTACAGCACTGGGTGGCTGTAAAGTGAAAGTCCCCTAAACAAAGGGGGGGGGCGAAACCCTAATAGGCGCATATGAGGATTTAACGCAGCGGAAAGGGGTTTCTAGGATCTTTGCATATAGTATGATCAACTTAAATTTTTTATACAATGAAAAGAACCATACCGATGCCATTGTATGGATGGCGTCTAGGAAGAAGAGACTCAAGCGCTTCTCCTCCAAATGGCTCGCACACAAGATGTGACCGCCTACTCCCTTAGTGCTCCTTGTGCTAGCAAGGTTCTAAGGAGTCCTTGTCGAATGGAAGGGAAGAGAATCCTTTGCTTGGCGAGACCTTCTCTTTTCGTCTACCTCTTTACACCCCACGAATCGAATGCCAGTGTCGAAAGCCAAAAGGGCGTCAAGAGAGCGAGAGAGATGAGAACGTGAGACATGGTCACGTTTAGAGACATGCTTTCTAAAAATAGAAAAGTCTCAACGTTCATGCGACCATGGGTTTATCCCAATCGCAAATGCCTCTTCACTTGAACCATGCGCTGGTTCAATTTGATTTGGTTCAACAACCAAATAAGCCAAACCACTAGTCCAGATCACATTAAACCCCTAAGGCTTAAGATCTGACCGTTCATCTCTTGATGCTCCTGATCACACCGATCTAGCATCAATTCTCTCGATCGAAGCTTACCGATCTCAAGCCCTAATCAATCAAACATGATCAGACCAGATCTCACTTACAATCAGAGATTAAATCCCTTTAAACTGAACCCTGACAATTCAGTCCACACGATCTGACTTAAGTAAGCCATATCATCAAATTGTGCGACCCTGAGGGTTTCCTTTAAATGTCGGTAACGATAACTTACATTATCACGATCAGTGAGGGGTATCTAGCAACACATCACTGTCTCCTGATATAAAGGAAAGAGTCTTCCAAGACTACACCCAAACCACAGCACAAGTGTGAATCCATTTCACAAGGCATACATATTTCCTTTGCCACTGGATGTTCTTATTGGACAAGCGTGTCAAGCCTGTAGCTCCAATATGATGAGCATGATTAGATCAGCTGAACATAGTCACCTGGGTATGGCCATACACTTTCTCAATCATCTCATCCAGGGGGGCCCCTTTAGAACATCACACTCCAATTAAGGAGACGGCAATCCTATATCTATCACTAGTGCCCTAACATGACACATGATCATTATCCAAGATAGTCTATAACCATTATGTTTCAAATGATATTGAACTACCTCAAAACAATGACAATCATCATTTAGAAACACAAGTGATCTCAAGTCAGAGGACATGTGCCACTTGTTGCAATCAAGGATTATTCACATTGTGACAAGCAATGGAATATCCTAGTAGGGTCTGTCCAGTACATCCAATGTACCCATGAGTCTACATCTTATTCCATGCTCGAAGCATCCTATAAGATTAGAACACATATTAGTCTCCATCATATCAAGGCTGTCTCATGTTCACCAAGATATCTCGACTAAGGACAAAACAGCATGTCAGCCAAGCTGAACAGCTTTGAGACATTATTCAGAAGCACACTTATTGCAGCAGACAATGTAACAAGCTGAATAACAACCATTGCCTTTATAAACATAAGAGTTTATACATGATACAGAAAGAATCCCAAGGCCTCAAACATTAACCTTAAGGGCATACCCCAACAATCTCCCACTTGCACTTAATCTAATGGTTGAGAAATCTCAAACCCATATTATTACAGTGCTTTTCATGCTTCTGCTGCGCCAGAGGCTTGGTAAGCGGGTCTGCCAGATTGTCATCTGTATGAACCTTGCAGATTTTGATCTCACCATGATCAATGATCTCCCGGATCAAGTGAAACCGTCTCTGTATGTGCTTGGACTTCTGGTGCGACCGTGGTTCCTTTGCTTGTGCGATTGCTCCAGTGTTATCACAGAAGATAACCAAAGGATCTGCACACGATGGAACAACACCAAGTTCCTGAACGAACTTACGAATCCATACTGCCTCCTTAGATGCTTCTGAGGCTGCAACATACTCGGCTTCTGTTGTGGAATCAGCAACGATAGACTGTTTGAAACTTTTCCACACCACTGCTCCACCATTCAAGCTAAAAACATAGCCTGATTGCGATCGGAAATCATCCTGGTCAGATTGGAACGAAGCGTCAGTATATCCTTCTATACTGAGTTCTTCCTGACCTCCATAAATCAAGAACATATCTTTGGTCCTCCGAAGATATTTCAAAATGTTCTTGACTGCAATCCAGTGCGCCTGACCTGGATTACTTTGGAATCGACTGGTCACGCTTAACCCGTAAGCGACGTCAGGGCAAGTACATAACATCGCATACATTATGGACCCAATAGCCGAAGCATAAGGCGTATTGTCCATTTCATCTTTCTCAGTCTGTGTTTGTGGACACTGACTCTTTGAAAGATTCAGACCATGTCTGACTGTAAGATATCCTCTTTTAGAATTCTCCAAATGAAATCTCTCCAGGACTTTATCGATGTAAGTACTCTAGCACAGCCCGAGAAGCCTCTTAGATCTATCCCTGTAGATCTTCACACCTAATACATAGGCTGCTTCTCCTAGATCTTTCATCTGGAAACATTTTCTTAACCATGCTTTAACAGCATGCAGTTCAGGAATATCGTTTCCAATGATTAAGATATCATCAACGTAGAGGACTAGGAAAGTAATTACGCTCCCACTAAACCTCTTATATACACACGGGTCATCTTCATTCTTGATGAAACCAAATTCACATATTGATTCATCAAAACGAATATTCCAGCTTCTAGATGCTTGCTTAAGTCCATAAATGGACTTCTTTAACTTGCATATTTTATGACGATCTGATGGATTAGTGAAACCTTCAGGTTGTGTCATATACACATCCTCATCCAGTTTTCCATTAAGGAAAGCTGTCTTCACATCCATGAAGGAACCCTTTCAGGAGGGGAGCGCAAAACCTATTGTGAGAAGAACCCCTTTCATGAGGGGGGCGCAAGTCATATGTTTCTTTCTCATAGCAGCGGAATTAGGGTTTCCACATCAGATCGCATTCTATACTTTCATATAATCAACTTGATTAACAAGTGAGAGATTCGTTACCATGGCCATGGGAAGGTGCGGCTTGGAAGAAGAAAGATCGAAGGGATCTTCTCCAAAGAAATCACACACAAGGGATGAAAGCTTCCTCCTTGCGCAACTCTTGTGCTAGCAAGATTGCCAAGCTTTTCCAACCGTGTGTAGGAGATTAGATGAAAAGGGCTTCCTTCTTTTCGAGAGCTCTTCTTCCTTGGCGCAAGAACGATGCCTTCCACACGAGCAAGCCGTTCCCAAAAACACGTCCAAGAAGCAAAACCGAAAAACATTAGAGAGACATCAAGCCATGAACGCATATGCGTTATGCTTTTGGAACTTTCCAAAATTGGCAACGATTAAGAGTTGGCGTTCACGTTCCCATGAACCAAACGCAACCTCTTCTCCCTCTTGAACCAAGCGCTCAACCCATGAGCCGGTTCAATATCCTTGGTTCAATAGCGAAACCAAATCAGCCCATAAATTAAGTCTAGATCAAATTAGACCCCAAGGTCCTAGATCTGACCATTCATCATCTGACGCTTCTGATCGCATCGATCTAGCATCATCTCTCTCGATCGAAGCTTACCGATCTAAAGCTCTAATCAATCAAACATGATCAGACCAGATCTCACTTACAATCAGAGATTAAATCTCTTTAAACTGAACCAAAACAATTCAGTCCACACGATCTGACTTAAGGAAGCCATATCACCAAATTGTGCGACCCTGAGGGTTTCCTTTAAATGTCGGTAACGATAACTTACGTTATCACGATCAGTGAGGGGTATCTAGCAACACATCACTGTCTCCCGATATAAAGGAAAGAGTCTTCCAAGACTACTCCCAAACCATAGCACAAGTGTGACTCAATTCACAAGGCATACATGTGTCCTTTGCCACTGGATGTTCTTATTGGACAAGCGGGTCAAGCTTGTAACTCCAATACGATGAGCATGATTAGATCAGATGCACATAGTCATCTGGGTATGGCCATACACTATCTCAATCATCTCATATAGGGGGGCCCTTAGAACACTACACTCCTTAAACAAGGAGACGGCAATCCTATGTCTATCACTAGTGCCCTAACCTGATTCAAGCTCACCATCCAAGATAGTCTATAATCATTATGTTTCAAATGATATTGAACTACCTCAAGACAATGACAATCATCATTCAGAAACACAAGTGATCTCAAGTCAGAGGACATGTGCCACTTGCTGCTTACAAGGATCATTCACATTGTGACAAGCAATGGAATATCCCAGTAGGGTCTGTCCAGTACATCCAATGTACCCATGAGTCTACATCTTATTCCATGCTCGAAGCATCCTATAAGATTAGCACTCATATTAGTCTCAATCATATCAAGGCTGTCTCATGTTCACCAAGATATCTCGACTAAGGACATATAGCCTGTCAGCCTAGCTGAACAGCTTTGAGACAGTATTCAGAAGTACACTTATTACAGCAGACAAGGTAACAACCTGAATAATAACCATGCCTTTATAAACTTAAGAGTTTATTACATGATACTAATACAATCCCAAGGCCTCAAACATTAGCCTTAAGGGCATACCCCAACAATCCATCTGCCAGATCTCATAATCGTAATATGCTGCTATCGCGAGAAGAATCCGAATAGACTTGAACATGGCTACAGGAGAGAAAGTTTCATCATAATCTATCCCGTAGATTTGTTTGAAACCTTTCGCAACTAGCCTGCCTTTATAGATAACCACGTTACCATCCATGTTAATCTTCTTCTTGAAGATCCATTTACAGCCTATAGGGATTACTCCCGGAGGCGGATCAACCAAATCCCAGACTTGGTTATCTGACATGGAGTCCATCTCGGCTCTCATAGCTTCAAGCCATCTAGCTGACTCCGGTCCACTGACCGCATCCGCATAAGTAAGGGGTTCATCATTATCAATGATGTAGACTCCGTCATAGCGCTCAGGCTGTCGACGGATCCTTCCCGATCTTCGCGGTTCCCGTGATATCTGAGCCTCAGGTTGTTCAATAACCTGTTCTACTGGCTCATGCTCATCCAACTGTGCTTGACAACTTTGTCCTTCTTCTGGATTCTCATCCAGCTTTATTTCTCTCCCACTGGCCTCTTGCAGAAGAAATTCCTTCTCAAGAAAAATAGCCGTCCGAGCAACAAATACCTTGTTCTCTTTGGGATCGTAGAAATAATAACCCTTAGTTTCCTTAGGGTAACCGACAAAAATGCATTTATCAGATCTGCTCTCTAGTTTCCCAGAGGCGAGCTTTTTGACATAAGCCTCGCAACCCCAGATCTTGATAAACGTCAAGCTCGGCTGTTTCCCATACCATAACTCATATGGCGTCTTTGAAACTGCCTTGGATGGCACTCGGTTTAGTACTTTTGCAGCTGTTTCCAGTGCAAATCCCCAAAAGGAGTAAGGTAGAGTAGCCTGACTCATCATAGAACGAACCATATCCAGTAAGGTTCTGTTCCTCCTTTCGGATACACCATTCCATTGCGGTGTTCCTGGTGGAGTGAGCTGTGAGATAATCCCACACTCCTTCAGATAGTCAGTAAACTCTCGACTTAGGTATTCACCACCTCGATCAGAACGAAGTGCCTTGATATTTCGGCCTAGCTGATTCTGTACTTCATTTTTGAACTCTTTGAACTTGTCAAAAGATTCACTTTTATGTCTCATAAGATAGACATACCCATATCTACTGAAATCATCAGTAAAGGTAATGAAGTATGAGTAGCCACCTCTGGCATGTTTACTAAATGGCCCACACACATCACTGTGTATAAGGTCAAGTAAACCTGAAGCCCTTTGACCTTTGTGAGGAAAAGGAGACTTCGTCATTTTGCCCAATAAACAAGCTTTGCATGTATCAATCTCCTCATAGGAGAATGATCCCAGCAGTCCATGGTCATGCAACCGCTTAATGCGCTTCTTGTTAATATGGCCTAAATGACTATGCCATAGCAAGGTGCTGTCATCAGCATACTTGGCTTTCTTATTATCAATGTTTTGTATAGAACATTCCATGTCCAACATGAATAACCCATTGTTAATTGATCCAGTAGCATAAACAATATTATCATAAGAAAGAACACACTTTGAAATCTTGCATTCAAAGGAAAATCCTTTCCTGACAAGAGCAGGAATAGAGATAATATTCTTGGTAATGCTAGGTACAAAATAACAATTGTTTAGTTCCAATACAAGTCCAGATGGTAATGAGATGTAATATTCTCCTACAGCAACAGCAGCAACCCGTGCCCCGTTTCCAACTCGTAGGTCCACCTCATGCTGTCCCACCTGTCTTCTTCTCTTGAGTTCCTGTACATTTGAACAAATGTGAACTCCACATGCAGTGTCCAACACCCATGAAATAGAAGAAGAGGATATCATGACTTCAGTCACAAAAATACCTGAGCCAGAAGCAATGCTTCCCTTCTTGTCTCCTTGGAGCGCTTTACAGTCCTTTTTCCAGTGACCCAGCTGGCCACAATGGAAACATCTGTATTCCTTCGACCGCTTAACCTTCTGTTTCAGAGCCTTGTTGTAGTTCTTGACTGGGGCTTTGCCCTTCTTCCCCTTCTTCTTGTTCCTGGAAGGAAACATCAAGACAGAGGTTGAAGGCTTTCCCTTTAGAGTTTCCTCTGTAGTCAAGAGCATATTGAGCAACTCTGCCGGAGTACAGTCGATCTTGTTCATATTAAAATTAATAATGAACGGATCGAAAGAGGCCGGGAGAGACTGCAGAATAATGTCTACAGCAAGCTCCTGATTGATGGTATGCCCTAGTTTCTATAGAGCCTCTTTGTGCCCAATCATCTTGAGCACATGAGCTCCCACTGGACTCCCTTCAGCCAGTTTGCTCTGAAAGAAAAGCTTGGTCAAATTATAGCGCTCAGTCCTCGCCTGTGCAGCATATAGCATCTTGAGGTTTGCTATCATTTCTATAGCAGACATATCCTCATGCTGACGCTGCAGCTGTGGCGTCATAGACGCTAGCATCAGGCAAGCGACATCAATGCTATCATTGACATGCTTTTCATAGGCATCCCGAACCGCCCTTGCGGCGTTCGGAGCGGGTTGAGGCGGTATAGCCGTCTCGAGGACATACAGTTTCCTCTCAGCCTTAAGAACAATCTTAAGGTGTCCGTACCAGTCTGAGAAGTTTGGCCCAGCAAACTTCTCCCTTTCCAGTAGGGATCGCACATTGAAGCTCATGGTGTTCGTAGCTGCAGGAATCTACAACAATGCAAGAACAGCAAGGTCAGTATCAATGTTTAGAATCAATCCAGGACTTAAGAAAGATTCTTTTCTCACTATTTTATCTGACTGAAAAATCCATTAAAACAGTCCGAAAGAGTAACACTCTTTTAGTGAGATGGGATCCAGATTTCATACTTGGTCTCCGCGTCCCGCTCAGGCGAGATAAGGTGCACAGAGAGTACAAGCACTAATTTCTGGTAGGCAGTCCCTGCCAATCGCCAACCCGTGCGATTCCCCTTCATCTGGGCGATCCAGCCGACTGTGCCAACTGAGTTGGTACAACACAATCTCTGACCCACAGATGGCTGCCTCCATATGGCTAACATATGCCCCATATGTAGCCTACATGGTCAAGCTGACCTGACCTACTCCCTGGACCACCACGTGCTATGCTGAGCAACGAGAAGCGATAAATCCCTTCTCTGTAACACGCAGGTGTAATCACACACCGTCTGAAGATAGATGGACGTGCCCACTGAGTGGGTACAACACGGCTCCAACGATAGTCAGAACAGTGAGGTTTCGCGTCAGAATGCTTACGAGCTTGATATTATAGCGTTGGATTTTAATGGTCTTTTATCTTCTTAACTATCATGCAAACCCTATGGCGATAGCAGAAGATAAATAACTCATGCAATTATACTTATTTAAACAATAAAAGAATGCATGATGATCTTATGTGGTAAAAGCCCATTAACCCTAAGTAAGACCTTAATTAACTTAAGTCTTCACTGGAGCTCTTCATGGGTCTTTGCCTCTCATCTGGCCCAAACCAGGGCCCAAGCGCCCACTGCAGCTCAGGTGTGCCCACCAAGTAAATGCGCCTGTCCTAGGGTCGAACCCTAGACCTCCCACCTGGTCAAGCCTCAAGCTGCATGCGCCTCTGCCAAGTGTGCTATGTGCTCTTGTCTGATTAAAATACAATTTAATCTATCTAGACAAGATTGACACGCAGGTCAATTACACTTTATAAATTAAATAAAATGTGATGCGCAGATCACAATTAATTTACAACTTTAATACAGGCACGCAGGCCCCAGCACAGCACACATTAATTAGGCGTCCCACATAACATTAAATAAACAGGCATATGGCATTCAATCAACATGTGATCCATTTAAGAAAATAAAATTTTCGAAAAACCCATTGGCATCAATTTTATTTTCCTTATGTACCCTACTAACTTACAACGGTCCATTACTAGAGATCCACTCATCAGACCTAGTCAGATCCACTGCCCTTGCATGCACCAAGTCCTAACTGACTTGAGTCGACCAAATGGTCAACCATGCATGCGCCAAGGGCTGAACGACCCTCATGAGTTCTGGCAAGCGGGTGTGACCCCGGGCCTAACTCATGCGTGTTCAACGGTTGCCTCAACCAGACATCGCTACACGCCTGTATGCAGTCGACCTATAGCCACCTCGTGCTTTCGCACAGGTGCCATCTGGTCGACCCATCTAGGCTGTCAGATAGTCTGATCAGACTGGTTGGATCTAGACTAGACTGTGACTTCAACCCTAATAACCCGTTTAAGTCATTAAAGCAGGGCCTTAGATCTAGGTGAGGCGCGCAAGTCATGAAGTTTTTGAGAAAAACAACTATGCGCCAACAAACATGCGCCAAGGAAACATAAATCAAGTTTTCGCATATGCAATAACTTAACATGTAATATTCGCATGTTATAGATCTAAGCATACATTTGCAAACAAGGATCACAAAGCCTTAAGCAATCATAAAACATGCATTAAACCTCGCTCTGATACCAATTGAAAGTCCCCTAAACAAAGGGGGGGGGCGAAACCCTAATAGGCGCATATGAGGATTTAACGCAGCGGAAAGGGGTTTCTAGGATCTTTGCATATAGTATGATCAACTTAAATTTTTTATACAATGAAAAGAACCATACCGATGCCATTGTATGGATGGCGTCTAGGAAGAAGAGACTCAAGCGCTTCTCCTCCAAATGGCTCGCACACAAGATGTGACCGCCTACTCCCTTAGTGCTCCTTGTGCTAGCAAGGTTCTAAGGAGTCCTTGTCGAATGGAAGGGAAGAGAATCCTTTGCTTGGCGAGACCTTCTCTTTTCGTCTACCTCTTTACACCCCACGAATCGAATGCCAGTGTCAAAAGCCAAAAGGGCGTCAAGAGAGCGAGAGAGGTGAGAACGTGAGACATGGTCATGTTTAGAGACATGCTTTCTAAAAATAGAAAAGTCTCAACGTTCATGCGACCATGGGTTTATCCCAATCGCAAATGCCTCTTCACTTGAACCATGCGCTGGTTCAATTTGATTTGGTTCAACAACCAAATAAGCCAAACCACTAGTCCAGATCACATTAAACCCCTAAGGCTTAAGATCTGACCGTTCATCTCTTGATGCTCCTGATCACACCGATCTAGCATCAATTCTCTCGATCGAAGCTTACCGATCTCAAGCCCTAATCAATCAAACATGATCAGACCAGATCTCACTTACAATCAGAGATTAAATCCCTTTAAATTGAACCCTGACAATTCAGTCCACACGATCTGACTTAAGTAAGCCATATCATCAAATTGTGCGACCCTGAGGGTTTCCTTTAAATGTCGGTAACGATAACTTACATTATCATGATCAGTGAGGGGTATCTAGCAACACATCACTGTTTCCCGATATAAAGAAAAGAGTCTTCCAAGACTACACCCAAACCACAGCACAAGTGTGAATCCATTTCACAAGGCATACATATTTCCTTTGCCACTGGATGTTCTTATTGGACAAGCGTGTCAAGCCTGTAGCTCCAATATGATGAGCATGATTAGATCAGATGAACATAGTCACCTAGGTATGGCCATACACTTTCTCAATCATCTCATCCAGGGGGGGCCCTTTAGAACATCACACTCCAATTAAGGAGACGGCAATCCTATATCTATCACTAGTGCCCTAACATGACTCATGATCATTATCCAAGATAGTCTATAACCATTATGTTTCAAATGATATTGAACTACCTCAAAACAATGACAATCATCATTTAGAAACACAAGTGATCTCAAGTCAGAGGACATGTGCCACTTGTTGCAATCAAGGATTATTCACATTGTGACAAGCAATGGAATATCCTAGTAGGGTCTGTCCAGTACATCCAATGTACCCATGAGTCTACATCTTATTCCATGCTCGAAGCATCCTATAAGATTAGAACACATATTAGTCTCAATCATATCAAGGCTGTCTCATGTTCACCAAGATATCTCGACTAAGGACAAAACAGCATGTCAGCCAAGCTGAACAGCTTTGAGACATTATTCAGAAGCACACTTATTGCAGCAGACAATGTAACAAGCTGAATAACAACCATTGCCTTTATAAACATAAGAGTTTATACATGATACTGAAAGAATCCCAAGGCCTCAAACATTAGCCTTAAGGGCATACCCCAACATAAAGAACATCCTAAAGTATCTGAGAAGAACTAAGGATTTGTTCCTATTCTATGGGGGACAGGAAGAGCTCAGTATGCAGGGCTACACTGATGCGTCTTTCCAGTCTGACTGACGACTTCAGATCGTAGGCCGGCTATGTGTTCAAGATGAATGGAGGCGCTGTGTGCTGGAAGAGCTTCAAGCAATCCACCATCGCTGATTCTACAACCGAGGCTGAATATGTGGCCGCTTCTGAGGCAGCCAAAGAAGCCGTTTGGATAAGGAAGTTCATTTCTGAACTTCAGGTGGTTTCCAGTGCAGTGGATCCCATTGAAATCTACTGTGATAACAATAGAGCAATTGCACAAGCCAAGGAACCAAGGTCTCATAAAAAATCCAAACACATACTCAGGAGATTTCATCTAATCAGAGAGATCATCGACAGAGGTGATGTCAAGATTAGTAGAGTTGACACAGAGAACAATCTGGCAGACCCATTGACTAAGACTTTGGCACAGCAGAAGCATGATGGTCACACTAGAGATATGGGGTTAAGATTTCTCAACCTCTAGGTCTTAGTGCAAGTGGGAGATTGTTGGTGTATATGCCCAAAGGACCTAATTCTGATCCGTTACATGTACTACTTGACATTGATATTTATATATCATTACTGGCATTGTCGTTATCAATGTTTGTTTACATCTGCATTTGTGTACCTACATGATAATGTCCCTAGAGACAGATTGGATCTGTGCTCACACTATTGTCCCCAGTCAATGTATCTTAGTGGATATGGGACAGCTATGATACTTGTGAGACTAGTATATGGGCTGGTTAGGCACGAGGTGCTAACGCAGGCATATGGGTATATCAGTGGTTGATATACTAGACCTATCCGCTGTGAGGCAATGACTTGGTGTCACGAGTCATCCTCACAAGTGATAGGAGATGCATTGATCCCTTGACTTGAGGTCATTGGCCATTTTATATGGTTAGGGATATGCTTTGATACAACCTAACGCCTTGCTATAGTTAGGAGGTAATAACGGTTGTCATTGGGCATGTCACGACCCATATGAGAAGGTCAATGCACATACATAGGATTTGCACCTTCCTAAGGGAAGCTTGATATCCATGGAGCTCCTCTATGGTTCTATGACTGAAAGTGTATGGCCATACCCAGGTTAGACCTGATTTAGTCATAGCCATGAGATTGGATAGAAATAAGTGGTGACACACTTGGCCAATCGGATATCAGTTCGGCAAAGAGACTGTAATGCATCTGTACCTGGTTGCGATGATGGGGATGTCGATGTCGATATCCATTCCGAAGACTTGGGTAGCAGCGATGCACTGCTAGGTGCCACTCACTGCTTGTGGTGACCTTAGGTCAGCACTGCCAATGTCAGAGGAACCTATAGGGTCGCACACCTTGATACTCGAGTTCTCATATTGATCGGGAAGCCTTATGATCGAGTTATTAGATAACTCGGATCTATTTTGGAGATTTCATCAGCGCCAATGGGCCTGATGAGTTGGAAGAAATTTATTGGAGCCAACTTCCATTTACGGCATATTAACCATGGTTAGCCTAATTTGACCTTGGGTTAAATTGGATTAGATCCAAGGGCTTGGTTAACATGCATAATGGACCTTGGGCTGGGCCCATTGTAAAGTTGGGCTTACTGGGCTTAAGGAGAGGGAGATAGTAGGCGTGTGATTAACCCTGGTTAGACCAGGGTTAACGCCTATGATGTGAAATTAATCATATAAGGGTTAATTAATTAGAATCCTAATTGGATTAGGACAAATTGTTTAATTAATTAATTAGAATCCTAATTGGATTAGGATTTAATTGTTTAAATAATTGGAATCCTAATTGGATTAGGATTTAATTGTTTAAATAATTAATTAGAGTCCTAATTGGATTAGGACTTGATTAATTTGGCATGTTCTCCTATATCCTCTCCTAGCCGCCCACTTAAGTTTAAATTGTGGCCACATGTAAACCGCCTCTTGCCACTATAAATAGAGACCCTAGCCGCCCCTCACATGACACAATTTTCTCCTTGAAGGCGTGATCACTTGAGGGGCGACATCAAGGGGCTAGTGGCGCACTTCTCTTCTATCCAACCCTAGCCGCAACACATCATCTTCCTTTCCTCTTGGCGTGAGGAACTTGGTGGTTTTCGGTGACTTCCTACTCCTCATCTTCCTCTTCGCACATATACCTTGGAGGTGGCGCCAGGCTTGAGGAATAAGCACAAGGCTTGGATCTTCTTCCCGAGGCTAGCACGGGGCGTGGAAGAAGAGGACTCGAGGTGATCCGTGTGTGTGAGACTGCAGAGGGCGCACGCTTGGGCGCCTACTTCGACATCAGCCTCGCATTGCTCAAGGTATCTTCTATCTCATCGTGTCGACTCCCTCGCATGCGATCTTCATTGGGTTTTTGGGACCAGCCTGTTTCGGGGATATTCTTCCGCTGCGCGATGTGTTTGCATCTCTGAAATTTTATAAAATATCCCTGGGGTTTCCCAACATGGCCCGCCTATGAAATTTATCACGACCGTAATTTTGTTCGCCAATTCCGAGTTTAACTTGATTTCTTGCCCGATTTGGCTCGATTTCACGCCGAATTTTGGGGGAAACCTAAGGAGATGATGGAGAACTGTATAAGGGAGCTTTGGAGCAATTATTAGATCCTTTTGGTGAATTTTCAATGGGAATTTGATGAAGAGGGGAGTTCTAGGGCAACTGATAACGGAAGGCGATTCTTCACTAGAAAAGCTTCGATTTTTCGATCAACCAGTGTCAATCTTAATTAGGAAGCCTTGATTTCATTCCTCTTTGTTGATTTTGTATTTTATTTGTCAATTGTAAATGATTTCATTGATTCTTATAACATGAACATGATGAACATGTCAGCATAAATTTATTATTCAGGATTACGGTTGTAAACCCACTACTATGTTCTTCTGACTTATTGTTGATTTCCTTCTTATGAAGTAATTTACTTGTGTTAGATTCAATTATTGTTGCATTTACTTACATGTTGATTACTGGCCATAATCTGCATGATTAGAGGCGTCGCAATAAGTATTGGGAGGTAAATTGCGATGTTGGATCTACAGTTTTTGGACAAGTGGATTCGAACATGAGAGTAGATCGAATCGGCTTGAGGGATTTTTTAGATTTATCAAGAACCCATTGGGTCTATTTTGAATTAATAACCACGAGAGTAGGGGATTAATTCGGATAGACACTGGATTGTACTGCTGAGAATAGGCAATCTGTACATGCAGATAAATCCCCTTCGACATAGTAAATCCTTCTTAAGATATTTTTAATTATAAAAGTTATGAAACATAGTGTGGTGAAGTCAAAATTCTTAATTTTTCATCAAATCGATTACAACCTCTTCGTGTTTTTATAATCTTGCAAAATGAAATTAAAACCCTTTTCTGAATTGTCCAACTAATAATCCAAAGTAGAGTTAGTACTAGGTCATTGGTCTCTATGGGATCGATATTTTCATTACTTCGATGTATCCGTGCACTTGCGGACACATCAGTTCCCGTTAAATACTAGTGGGACTACACGAATGAGCTGGCAAACCTCGTTGTCCTCACAACTTCGATGGGTTGGTTGCCTTGGAGGAGGGGTGTCCGCAGCCCAAGCGAACTCATCCTCAAAGGGGTCGAATCGGGTAAACTCAATTGCTTGCATCCATAGCAAAGCCAACAGAGGGGGAACACTTGTAAGGATCTAACTAGGGGTGGCAATTTCACCCGACGAGTTTGGGTACCTAACCCGACCTGACCCATTTATGACAGGTTCGGGTACCCAATTAACTAAACGAGTTGGGTTCAAGTTTAGGGTTGCGGGTACTCGGTACCCGATACTCAATTTCAATAAAGACATATAAATATAAATTTTTATTATTAGAATATACATAAGAATAAAATAACTATTATATAAATATTTATTACTATTAAAAATATAAAAATAATAATAATTAATCATTTTATTAATATTTTTATTTTTATTTTAATTTTTAAAATATATTTTATATAATAAAATAATAAATAATTTATTTTTTTATTTAATCTGGCACCCACAGGTACCCATTTAAATACTCGACCTGTGTTTGGGTCGGGTTCGGGTAGCATGTCAAGTTTGGATTTTGGGTAAAACCATGGGTACCTGACCTGTTCCCAATGCTAGGTCTAACCTCAGCTAGTTTGGACCGGATTTCTATAACACGCTCTAAAAGATCTTGGAATGAGGTCATTAGGCATTGAAACATCATTTCCCTTGCTTCCATGTGAGTAGACAACATCTCTATGATAACACAGATTTATATAGCATATTGTGGCTTAGTTTTTATATGAATTTAGGTTAGAAATAATAGTTTCATCTCATTTATGCAGTTAAATGCTTCATATTATTCAGAATCTTCACTTCTTCTTGCTTTTATTGAAATGTAGGGATTATCGCCTAAATCCGATGGAATTTAGAGGAATTGAAGATATGTGACAACTTCTTATGATAAAACGAAGCCACACGTCAAATTTCAACTAAAACGAAACACTCTATAGAGATCACGGCCTAGAGTGTGAAGACATGCACGATCGTGGAGATTTCGGTTCGACTTTTTAGTCTTCGTCAAAATGTTCATAGGCATGCCTGTGCATCCATGCACGGCCGTGAAGATTTCAGTTCCACTTTTCAGACTTTTCCAAAATATTTACAGGCATACCCGTGCATGCTTGCACGGCCGTGAAGATGTCCGCTATTCACGACACCCGTTTGGTTTTTTGCTCGATTTTTGCTATTCTTGAAGAAAAATTTGGGGAAACTGACAGTGGGATTCCTAACTAAGCCACGAACATTGTGGGATAGTTATCAAATGGTTTAGAGCAGCGATTTGATAGTATTTTGGTGAAAGGCAACAACTAGGGTTCAGGTGACATAAACGAATTCGAGAGGTGGTTCTTCATCGATTTCTTCCCCGTTTTAATGCTGAAGATCACGATCCAACCTCTCCTATCATAGGTCTAGTCTTTCCCCTGGTTTGTATTGATTTTCCATGAGAAATTTGATGTATTTCATGATGTATGCAATAGCGTAAGCCTATTTGGGGTTTTGGGCGTAGCTGGTTGTAAGGATGTTAGAACTATATGATGTTTAATTAAGTATTTTGTTTGGTTTTCTAATGTTTTTATTCAATCCTAGTTGCAAATATTTTATATCCTTGCATTGGCCTTGCAATCATATGTTTTAGATATTGTGAGATGAACTGAGAGGTGAACCATAACATCGGAACCCTTAGGATTGGACTTGTATTTTCGACCATGAAAGTAGGTTGAAACTACTTGAGGCGTTAATAATTCTCCACAAAACTCATTGGATCTGCTTAACCTTGTAAGTCACGAAAGTAGGAGACTTGGGTTAAACCAGATACTAGATCGTAGCTTGAGAATTTCCTTAAAGAACATAGATCACTCAAACTTGGACTTTTATAAGCATCATTTTTCTATATTCTTTAGTGTGGTGAAATCCATTCCCTGCTTTTCTCTCAAGAGTTTCTCATCTCTTAGTCATCTCGCTTGGATTAGTTTTAGTTTTTGCACTAGATTAATCAAACCTTTCATCACTATTTGATTGCCTAGCTAACAATTGATTGATTAGTTAGTACTTGACTCCCTAGTCTTTATAGGATTTGATACTTTTATTACGTGATAGAACCGTGCACTTGCGATACGCCTATCACTCTATCGACTCAACCTTAGTCGGGGCACTTTCCTCATTCAAAATGGGCACCTGGTGATGGAGCGACAGTAGGTTTGTTGGTCCTTAAGATCCATACTCTAGGGTGTATGGACGATGCTCAGAAAATGTTGGGGAATACCAGGTGTAATATAAAATTTTGCAGTCCCAAGACATGTTGGGGTATGCCCTTAAGGCTAATGTTTGAGGCCTCGGGATTGTATCAGTATCATGTATAAACTTCATGTTTATAAAGGCAATGGTTGTTATTCATGTTGTTGCATTATCTGCTGTCATATGTATACTTCTGAATAATGTCTCAATGCTGTTCAGCTTGGCTGACATGCAGTTAAGTCCTTAGTCGAGATATCTTGGTGAACATGAGACAGCCTTGATATGATTGAGACTAATATGTGTTCTAATCTTATAGGATGCTTCGAGCATGGAATAAGATGTAGACTCATAGGTACATTGGATGTACTGGACAGACCCTACTAGGATGTTCAATTGCTTGTCACAATGTGAATAATCCTTGTATGTGAACAAGTGGCATATTTCCTCTGACTTGAGATCACTTGTGTTTCTAAATGATGATTGTCATTGTTTTGAGGTAGTTCGATATCATTTGAAACACAATGGTTATAGACTATCTTGGATAATGATCATGAGTCAGGTTAGGACACTAGTGATAGATAAAGGATTGCCGTCTCCTTGTTTAGGAGTGTGATGTTCTAAAGGGGCCCCCTGGATGAGATGATTGAGAAAGTGTATGGCCATACCCAGATGACTATGTTCATCTGATCTAATCATGCTCATCATATTGGAGTTACAAGCTTGACACTCTTGTCCAATAAGAACATCCAGTGGCAAAGGAAACATGTATGTCTAGTGAAGTGGATTCACACTTGTGCTATGGTTTGGGTGTAGTCTTGGAAGACTCTTTCCTTTATATCGGGAGACAGTGATGTGTTGCTAGATACCCCTCACTGATCGTGATAACGTAAGTTATCGTTACCGACATTTAAAGGAAACCCTCAGGGTCGCACAATTTGATGATATGGCTTACTTAAGTCAGATCGTGTGGACTGAATTGTTTTGGTTCAGTTTAAAGGAGTTTAAACTCTGATTGTAAGTGAGATCTGGTCTGATCATGTTTGATTGATTAGGGCTTGAGATCGGTAAGCTTCGATCGAGAGTATTGATGCTAGATCGGTGAGATCAAGTGCATCTAGAGATGAACGGTTAGATCTTGAACCTTCATGGTTCATATAAGATTTAGACCATGGCTTGGCTTGGTTTGATTTGGTCTTTGTACCAAATCCTTTTGAACCGATTGCAATTGAACCCATTCACCTATGTGAACGTATGGTTCAATGAGGAGGGGAGTTTCAATGGTTCACTTGAGGTGAACGCATGAAGCTTTGAAGACTTGCTATTTTTGGAGTTCGATTTTCAAAAAGGAAAACGTCTCCATGTTGTAATGTGTTCGCCCCCTTCTCGAGTCGTGAAGCTATCATCGTGGTGTCTTCTTCCTTGACGAAAGAAAAAGAGGATCGGCCATCAAGAGGATTCATCTCATCTTCTTCACACGACAAGGAAATTTGGAGATCCTTGCTAGCACAAGGAACGTCCAAAGAGGTAGCCATCTCTCATCTAGTGTGCGTCTTCTTAGGAGGAGAGCCAATTCGCCCTCTTGCTTCCAAGTCGCCTCCTTCATCATGGCTACGGTAAAAGATCTTAACTTGATCTTTGCAACATAATCAAAGTTGATCATATATATTCATGCAAGCGATCTTGTTAAAACCCTAGAAAAGTTTATATGCGCATGCTTTAGGGTTTTCGCCCCCCCCCCCCTCCTTTAGGGGACTATGAAGACACAGCGGAATGAGCATTACACCCAAAACATATTCCTTTTCTAAGGATCCATGCGAGAAAGAGAACACAAGGATGTGTTAGAGATGATACCTCACTTGCTCATTTCGTTGATGATGCCATGTTGAAGACGCTCAAGTGCTCGTCCTCTACAAGTATCCACGCATTGACCTTCTCAGCGTTGCTCCCTTCCATGCTTGCTGCTAGCTTCGGGAAGAGAATAAAGCCTTCAAACACCTTCTTCTATGCTTGCACCCCCTTCAAGGGAAGTTGCGCCAAGTAGAGAGAAGATGATGATGCCGCCAACTCCAAGTCCTCCTTACTCCAAGAGATGAAGGAGAGGATGAGTTTCGGCCCTTAGGAAGAGGTAGAAGACACCAAGCTATCCTTCTTCTTGCGCCAAGGAGAGATGAAGAAGAAGGGATGCTTGTGGCTTCAAGGAGGAAGAGGTGTTGCGCCAAGCCTTGCTCTCACCACTTAGATGTTGCTCACGCCTCTTAATTGTTGTGTCTCATTAAGGCTCACGCATGCATCTATTTTATAGATGCAAGAGGCGGTGGCAAGAGAGCATGAGGGCGCAACTCATATGAGAGGATTCAGCTAGGGTTAAGGGGGAGTGAGCAGCTAGGGTTTGGAGCAAGGAAATATTCCAAGGAATTTCCATAAACCCTTAGCCCTCTACCATATTCGCTCAAGACATTCCATAGAAGTTCTCCAAGCCATATCAGCCCCAATACTTGCCAAGGAGGCAATCATACCATCAAGGGATGAAGGGGGAGGCGCATAATGCTTCCTAATGAAGCAAATTGTACCATCCAAACCGTATTATACCCCTAGGTGCCAATGGGGTTAGGTTTCTCCCCATTATAATATTTTAACCAATTCTCTCTTCATGACAACTTGTTATTGGGCCTCATTGGGTAATAAGCTAGCCCAAACTTCATTACATGGTCTGATTAAGCCATTGGATCCAATCCAATGCAACCCTAATCCAAATGTGACCAATCTAGGTCAATTTCGGGTCAACCTACCAAAAATGAAGTTTAGCTCCAATAACTCTCTTCCAACTCATCAAGCCCATTGGCGCTGATGAAATCATCCAAATAGATCCAAGTATTCTAATAACTTGATCCTAAGGCTTCCGATTAATGCAATGTCAAGAGTCTATTGTGTGTGACCCCGTAGGATCCAAATGATGATAGAACATCATAAGTAGTGAGAGGTATCTATCAACACATCACTACTACCCATGTCATTGGACTCAAGTCATTTGGCAACAACTCCTAAACAAGCAACGAGGATTCCATGCATTATAGATCCCTTTGCCTAAACTGATATCCTATCATTGGATTAGTCTCAAGTGTATTAATCCAATCTATTGGTCATGACTCAAACAGTATGGCCATATATTCCTGTCATGCACCAATGAGGTGGGGCGCCCGAAAGTGGATATCATACTTTCAATTAAGGAAGGGGCAAATCCAACTATTGGTCATCCATATCTCCATATGACTTATGATATGCCCAATAACAGTCGTTTTGAGCACCCATTTACGGAGAGATGTAAGACTGTATTAAAGCATATCCATCATCACATCTAGACATGAATGCCTCAAGTCTAAGGATCAATGCAAACCTCTTGCATGTGAGATTGACCTGTTGACTAGACAAGTCAATCCTCACGATGGGTTACTCCAGTGTATCCAATGCACCTGTATGTCTGCGTTACTGTGCATCACACCTAACCAGCCCATACACCAGTCTCACATGTACCAAAGCTGTCTCATATCGGCTAAGGTACCTTGACTGGGGATTACTATGAGAATGGATCTAACCAATCTTCTGGGACATTATTTATGCAATTCAATATATCAATGCAGGTAAAGCAATCTACATAATAACGACCATGCCTTTATCAATAATATCAATTCTATCAAAGTACATTCAAATAATGTCGGACCATGTCCATACATTGGTCTACAGGGCATAAACACTAACAGAAAAATCATATAAATCCTTCAAACGAATCCAAACTACTCCCATGATTGGATTCGTGGGTTTAATAAGAATAGATCCGACATCACGATTCACCTCTCGGTCCTTCTCACGACGTCTCAAATGCAATAAAACTTGTCCAGAGAATTAAAGCGGGATACATACAATTCTAATCAAATCAATTCAATAATATTCTTGACAAAGATTCATGTGAAAGATGAAATTCATAAATCAATCAGCAGGCTACTTCCCAAATCCCGAAATAAGGTTTACACGTTCATGTTCAAAGCAAACAACATGTTCATCGATGAAAATTGCATGAAAACCCTAGAAGATTACAGGAAATCGCTAGACAAGATACTAGAAAGGCTTCCCCTCAATCTAGAGATGAAGATGAACCCTCTAATTCTTCCTTTGCGTGACTTTCCAATTCGAATTCTGCCCTGGAATTGATTTTCGCCATCACCACCACTGCTGTTAGTTTTTGTTCCTAGAAGCACCTGAAACCCTTCCAAAATCCTTACTTTTATAGTCAAATCAATATAGAACCCATCTAGGAAGGTTTCTAGAGAGTTTGGTTCAATTCTGGTTTGATTTGGAGTCGAATCGAGTGAGAAACCTAAGGGGGCGGAAACTTTCACCACCCGTAATGTGTTTACGGCTATGGCTGTAATTCTCTCTGTGTGTACAGCTCCTTGTACACAGAAAGTTTCACGGATCGTGAAGGATTCATGGCCTCACCCGTGAAAGTTTTTGTGCATTTCCATACTTATCCATTTTTTTGCTCCTGTTCGAACTCAACATTACGGCCGACTCATAATTACAACCAAGGCCGTGAAAGTTGCGTTCTTCACTATTTTGACTCCAAATTTGACGTGCAAACTCGTAATCTCCTCGGGAATCATGTTATGGCTTCAAAACTCATAAAATCCATCATTTTTATGCTATTTTACTTGCATTTTCATTAAAACCAATAAAAATAAAGATTATATGCCAAGTGAAGTAAAAATACTAAAAATTGGTATAAAATCATAAAATAAGCTCAGAATATCATATAAAATACAGGAAAAAACATAATGTAAATGCAACTCATCAAATACCCTAGACTTAAAATTTTGCTTGTCCTCAAGCAATACTCTAATATGTATGGAGAATGTAAAGATAAGGAAAAATCTCATTCGTTCTTTCCTTTAATAATATCCTTAGTCCAAAATTCAAGCAATTAATTTTTCAGAACTTAAATAATTTCATGAAAAATCATAATAGAGATAAATTCTCAAGAGTTTACAATCCAAGAAAGATAAAATTCACAGTTCATGTCATATCATTCATTCTTGACATACTAAGTGTCAAATACTCTCAACTTAATAAATCCACATTACTCAATAGACAAAAATTTATTTCAAGAATCTTGGTGATGTTAAAGATAGAGATTTTTAGAGCAATTTGGTCTTTAAACGATTATATGCCCTTTCCTGCTAGCATCATAACATTGTTTAAAGTATACCACAAAGTAGTATAATTTAACTCATAGTCTTAATCATAAAGTCAACGGAGTTGTCCACTTAACCTACAGCTTTCTCTTTTTCTTCATTTTTATTTTTCCTTCTCCTTTTGTTTTTCTTCTCTCTTCTCTCTTTTTTTTAAACAAATCAATTATGGAGAAAGTCGGCTAGTGGCATGGTATTTAAGTCGTTATCGATCTTTCTGCAAGAGGGATAGATATTTATTTTTAAGATTTTCCCTCTGTTACTTGATCGCAACAAACTTAAAGTATACCCAACGATGGTATAATATAACACATGACTTGAGATTTCTCAACTAGAGGAGTTGGAGCAAATCTCAATTTAAAGAAATATCACCAATTCTCTATTCATAAAAATTTTCATCAAGCAAAAATAGATAAATTAAACTTCAAGTATAAAGATACTACGCACGTGTCATATGAAGATATAACAATGCATACATGTATTTTATCAATACTAGAATTGAATTTACTCAACAATTTAAGTCCACATGAAATTTCAGAAATTCCCTAAGTCATCAAATTAAATGCCCAAAAAGTTTTCTAAGTTCATAATTAAAGATAAACAAACTTGATTATCCTTAATAATCATAAACATTCAAAATACATATCTATAAAGTTTGAATAAAAACAAAATACATGGGATCACCCTAGACTTAAATTGTTGCATATACATGAACATTAAACCTAGTCATGATAGATTTTAGAAAAATTTTGCAAGAGTTCCCTTTAAAAATATAAGCAAAACCCTGTGTAGTTATATCAAAATATGCAAACATGACTCATAAAAATCTAGAAACTGTATTACATCATTGATATTAACAATTTACACGATAAACAAGTTTCAAACATTAAATACTGTCATGTTTCATAATCTAAATCAAATTTACATATACTAACAAAGAGATTGCCGCAAGAATCACGGTCCATGTGTGTCTCACGGCTGCACCCGTGAATGTCTCATTGATCACCTTTTCTTCATGTAAAAATTTTTGAAAAATTTCTGCATATAAAATAACTTTTTAAAAGATTTTACATGAATAAAAATTCATCAAATCATGCTGTGAAAATTCTTAAAAATTTAAAGAAAATCAAAAACTAAAACTAAGAGTAGTAAAAATTAAAAATTTGGGTTTCCTCTCAAAAAGCGCTTGTTTAAGGTCATTAGCTTGACCAATGCTTCATGTCACGGTGGAGTTGGTGAATCAGTGCCATAGTAGAGAGCATATAGTCTTCTGTTTTTCCTCCATCTCAAGATTGTGCCCACCAAATATATCCAGTGAAATAAGTGGATCCATGTTGCAGTGACCAGTACATACATACAAAAACAAAAGTTAAGGTCATGCAAAGAATAATCAATAATTTTTCTATATTTATCTAAGAGTAAAATCATGCGTTCTTCCTTTAGATTTATATTAGCAATTGGAAGAAGACTGAAATTAAGATCAAAAAATTCATGCCCTAGATTGCTCAAAAAGTTTTCAAATTTTATTTTGGATTTTTCACTTACCTCAATGTCAATGTGATCAAGAATCTCATGTGTTATCAACTTTTGGGTGCCTGTGGTTGGATTTGCATCAAATAATAATTCAGCTACCTCATCATCATTATCCTTAAAATCATCACCTTCATCATCTATAATGCAAATTTCAAATAAATTTTTCTGAAGAAAAGGAATTGATGGTCTACATGGTAGTGGTGGTGTAATATGCGTAGGATCATCTTCCTCATCTTTTTCCTCAATTTCTTTTTCTTCATTGGGGAATTCCATCCTAACATTATCAAATTCACCCCCATCTATCTCATTACTTCTTATTTGAGGATCCTTAAATTCTTCATCTTTTTTCTCACAAGTCTCCAAAGGTTCAAAATTTTCTTCAAATATGTCCCAAGTATTTATGTTGCAAGGCACTATGTTATGTGAGAGGGGACTAGATGGCTGGTAAAGTGTTGAGGAAGAGTCAGAATTTTCAAAATACTGCAAATTTAAAGAAGGAAAATCATATTCCATCAGTAATTTTTCCAACTCTGAAAAATTCTCAGATTCATCATAGATTTCTTCCTCTATATCATTTTTATCAGTGCCATCATTTATACTAAAAGTTCCTCACTTTCTTTTCTCATAGCAGCTATAGAATCTTCAAGCATGGCTTCTAAGTTAGATTCTTGAGGTTGACTAAAGTTGTTAGGGTATGCCCTTAAGGCTAATGTTTGAGACCTTGGATTATTTACAGTATCATGTATAATCCATATGTTTTATAAAGGCAATTGTTATTATTTAGATTGTTACATTATCTGCTGCTGTATGTATACTTCTGAGTAATGTCTCAATGATGTTCAGCTTAGCTGACATTCAGTGTTGTCCTTAGTCGGGATATCTCGGTGAACACGAGACAGCCTTGATATGATGGAGACTAATATGTGTTCTAATCTTATAGGGTGCTTCGAGCATGGAATAAGATTTAGACACATAGGTGCATTGGATGTACTGGACTGACCCTATTTAGGATATTCAATTGTTTGTCACAATGTGAATAATCCTTATATGCAAGAAAGTGGCATATTCCCTCTGACTTGAGATCACTTGTGTTTCTAAGTGATGATTGGCATTGTCTTGAGGTAATTCAATATCATTTGAAAGATAATGATTAAGGATTATCTTGGATAGTGGGCATGAGTCATTGTTAGGGCACTAGTGATAGATATAGGATTGCCTCTCCTAGATGGAGTGAGATGTTCTAAGGGGCCCCCTGGATGAAATGGTTGAGAATGTGTATGGCCATACCCAGATAACTATGTTCGTCTGATCTAACCATTTTCATCATGTTGGAATCACAAGCTTGACACGCTTGTTCAACGAGAACATCTAGTGGCAAAGGGTAACATGTATGCCAAGTGAATTAGATTCACACTTGTGCTATGGTTTGGGAGTAGTCTTGGAAGACTCTTTCCTTCATATCGGGAGGCAGTGATGTGTTGCTAGATACCCCTCTCTGATCGTGATAACGTAAGTTATCATTACCGACATTGAAGGAAACCCTTAGGGTCGCACAATTTGATGATTTGGCTTACTTATGTCAAATCGTGTGGACTGGGATTATTCTAGTTCAGTTTAAAGCAATTTAAACTCTGATTGGAAGTGAGATCTAGTCTAATCATGTTTGATTGGTTAGGGCATATGATTGGTAAGCTTCGATCGAGAGAATTGATGCTTGATCGTAAAGATCAAGAGGTTCAATGAGATGTGTGGTTAGATCTTGAGCCACTTGGTTCAAACAGATCTTAACCAGGGCTGGTTCGATTTGGTGCTTGAACCAAATTGGGATTGAACCGGTTCACTTAGTGAACGCATGGTTCAATTAAGAGGGAAGTTTCGATTGTTAAGAAGGGAGTTAAGAAGGGAGTTACATTTCGGTTTTACCATGTGTGGTGGTGGCCGAACTTTCCTTTCTTGGTCTCTCCCCTCACGGTTTCGAAAGAACTCTCTAGTGTGCTTCCTCTTTTTCGCCTCTTGATCATCTTCACGACAAGGAAGAAATTCGACCAGCCAAGGGTGCACATCTCCTCTCCAAGACACGATCAAAGACTCCTTGGTGTCTTTGCTAGCACAAGGAGCACAAGGAAGAAGTTTACATCATCTTGTGTGTGACACCTTTGGAGAAGAGGCACTCGCCCCTTTTATCTTCCACGCCACACTTACATCATGGCAATGGTAACACTCTAACTTGTTCTTACAAGGTTGATCATGTGCTTAAGTCATGCGATTATTATGGTTTCCTAGTATTTCCGCTACAACAAGTTCTATGAATGATACTTGTGACCTAGGTATCCTCTCAAAAGTCTGATTGTGGAATAAATGTTGGGTCATTCTGATAAAGATAGTTTTGATGGTTCTTCCAACTTGGATTATATGCACTAGGGCAAGAGTTAAATCATGAAGGAATTCCTGATTGACATTAGTGTAATGATGCCTATGATATCCACAAATATTACAAATAGCATATTTCAACTTAGAATATTGCATTCTTAAGTATTCAGTACGTTGAGTAAAAGAATTTACCTTTGCTGCAAGTGATTTTGATGCATCCGTACCATATTCTCTTGTCATCATTGGTGGCACATACCTCTGATTTGACGATTGACATTATTTAAACACCATATTTGTAATAAAATTCAGAAATACAAAATGTAAAACAGGAATTCTAAACAAAGCTTAAAATATGTAGTCAAGTGATTTTTGAGTTCTCCTGTTCATACAACATGTTAATCCAAAAAGAGAAAAATAAAATAAACTAACTAAAAAAATGTGAAAAACAAACAAAACAAGAAAAACAAAAACAAAAACAAAAATCAAAAACAAAATAAAAATTAAAATAAATAAATAAAATGTCTAGTCTATAAATCTCACGATTAAATCGATACTGGCTGGCCTGATCCCTGGCAATGGCGCCAAAAACTTGATACGTTACGCAAGTGCACGGATTTATCGAAGTAATAAAAATATTGTTTCCAACGAGGATCTGGCGGTCAAGTACCGATTACATGGTCGATCTATATCTAGACGAATCAAATCTGTGGTTTATGTTTTGTTTGGAAACTTCTAAGTACAAAATTAAAAGAAACAGAGGTAGTGTTTTTGGTAAAAATCAATTTGGATAAAATCAAGATTTGGGGTTTTACCACGTTGATGATTATGAATTTAATAAAAATAAATCTATCAATAGAAAATTAAAGCGTTGAAAGGGATTTTTCCTAATGTATAGATTACCTCCTCCCGAAGCGTAATCCGGTACCTAATTACGTTAATTCCTTACTCTCGTGACAATTAACGCAATTAGATCCTTTAAGTTCTATGAAAAATCATAGAAATCCTTCAAACGAATTCAAACTACTCCCGTGATTGGATTCATAGGTTTGACAAGAATAGATCCAACGTCATGATTCACCTCCCGGTCCTTCTCGCGACGTCTCAAACGCAATAAAACTTGTCCAGAGAATTAAAGCGGGATACGTACAATTCTAATCAAATCAATTCGATAATATTCTTAACAAAGATTCATGTGAAAGATGAATTCAAAAATCAATCAATAGGCTACTTCCCAAATCCCGAAATAAGGTTTACACGTTCATGTTCAAAGCAAACAGCATGTTCATCGATGAAAATTGCATGAAAACCCTAGAAGATTACAGGAAATCGCTAGACAAGATACTAGAAAGGCTTTCCCTCAATCTAGAGATGAAGATGAACCCTCTAATTCTTCCTTCGCACGGCTTTCCTATTCGAATTCTGCCCTAGAATTGATTTTTTCCATCACCGCCACTGCCATTAGTTTTTATCCCTAGAAGCCCCCGAAACCCTTCCAAAATCCTTCCTTTTATAGTCAAATCAGTATAGAACCCATCTAAGAAGGTTTCTAGAGAGTTTGGTTCAATTCTGGTTCGATTTGGAGTCGAATCAAGTGAGAAACCTAAGGGGGCGGAAACTTTCACCACCCATAATGTGTTTACGGCTGCGGCTGTAATTCTCTCTGTGTGTACAGCTCCTTGTACACAGAAAGTTTCATGGACTGTGAAGGATTCATGGCCTCATCCGTGAAAGTTTCTGTGCATTTCCATACTTATCCGTTTTTTCGCTCCTATTCGAACTCAAAATTACGGCCGACTCATAATTACAGCTAAGGCCATGAAAGTTGCTTTCTTCACTATTTTGACTTCAAATTTGACGTGCGAACTCGTAATCTCCTCGGGAATCATGCTCCAGCTTCAAAACTCATAAAATCCATCATTTTTATGCCATTTTACCTACATTTTCATCAAAACCAAGAAAAATAAAAATTTTATACCAAGTGAAGTAAAAATACTAAAAATTAGTATAAAATCATAAAATAAGCTCAAAATATCATATAAAATACAGGCAAAAACATGATGTAAATGTAACTCATCATGTACTTACATGATAATGTCCCTGGAGACAGATCGGATCTGTGCTCAAATGGTTGTCCCCAGTTGATGTACCTGAGTGGATATGGGATAGCTCTGGTACTTGTGAGACTAATATATGAGCTGGTTAGGCACGAGGTGCTAACGCAGACATATGGGTATATCAGTGGTGGATATACTGGACCGACCCGTTGTGAGGCTATGACTTGGTGTTATGAGTTATCCTCACAAGTGACAGGAAATGCATTGATCCCTTGACTTGAGGTCATTGATCATTCTATATAGTTAGGGACATGCTTTGATACAACCTAACACCTAGCCGTAGTTGGGAGGTAATAATGGTTGTCATTGAGTATGTCACGACCCATATGAGAAGGCCAATGGATAGACAGAGGATTTGCCCCTTCCTGAGGGAAGCTTGATATCCATGGAGCTCCTCTATGGTTCTATGACTGAAAGTGTATGGCCATACCTAGGTGACAACCTGATTTAGTCATAACCATGTGATTGGGTGAAAACAAGTGATGACACACTTGTCCAATCGAATATCAGTTTGGCAAAGGGACAATAATGTATATGTACATGTTGCGATGATGGGGATGTCAATGTCGATATCCATTCCGATGACTTGGGTAGCAGCATGCACTACTAGGTGCCACTCACTGCTTGTGGTGACCTTAGGTCAGCACTGTGAATGTTAAAGGAACCTACAGGGTCGTACACCTTGATACTCAAGTTCTTGTATTGATCAGGAAGCCTTATGATCGAATTATTGGATAGCTCGGATCTATTTGGGAGATTTTGTCAGCGCCAATGGGCCTGATGAGATGGAAGAGAGTTATTGGTGCCAAACTTCATTTTTGATAGGTTGACCTGAAATTTACCAAGATTGGTCACATTTGGATTAGGGTTGCATTGGATTGGATCCAATGGGTTAATCAACCTATGTAATGAAGTTTGGGCTATCTCATTACCTAATGAGGCCCAATAACAAGTTGTCATGAAGTGATAATGGGCTTAAAGGATATAATAGGGAGAAGTCTCCTCCCATTGGCGCATAAGGGCATAATGGGGAGGAGTGGGCGCATGTTGCTTCATTAGGAAGGATATGGCGCCTCCCCCTTCACCCTTGGATGGTATGCTTGCCTCTATGGCAAGTTTTGGGGCTGATATGGCTTGGAGGACTTCATAGGAAGGTCTTGGGCGCATATGGCTAAGTGGAATGGGTTTATGGAAAACTCTTGAAGAATTTCCTAAACCCTAAACCCTAATTGCCACCCCACACATACCCTTGCCGCCTCTCTCTTATAGGATTGCGCCTACACCCTTGCATGGCCGACCCTTGCCTCTCTATATATCATATGATATGGGAGAGCCTCCTCATGCAATCCAAGGAGGTGAGAGCAATAGCAAGTGGCGCAAACTCTTCATCCCTTCCATAGCCACAAGCCTTCTTCCTCATCGCCTCTTTGCGCAAGTGAGGGAATATCTTGGTGGCAACCTCTCTTTCCCTTCTCCATCATTGGCGCATCATCCTTGGAGGTGGCGCAAGCATTGGAGAAGGAGCTCAAAGGCTTGGATCTTCTTCCAGAGGCTAGCACGGGGCGAGGAAGAAGAGAGCTCGAGGCATCCGTGTGTGTGAGACTGTAGAGAGCGAACACTTGGGCACCTATCCTTGTGAGGCCTGCGTGCCGCCATTCTTTTTCTTTTGTTTTGTAATCATAGGATGAAGATTAGGGGCGCATATGGACATTGATACTTGGCGCATGCTTGAAGCTTGTGCACCTTTCTTGGCGGCGCATCAAGCTTCAATGTTGGTGGCTCATCCTTGCAAGTTGGAGCAAGAAGGCATGACCGTGCCTTAGTGATGGAGGCAGGGATCACAGGCCAAGAAGCTACAAGTGGAGTCTACGAGTACCCTAGTCAAAGACCTGGAGGGTCAGAAATAAGCTAGCAAGCTCAACCCCTAAATCTAGCACAATAATGGGAAAAGAACTACCTCAAGCACTCCAAGAGATATTCAACCAAGCTCATTTACCAAATAAGAAGATGTTGCAAATCAGCCAATAGCTTCAAATCAAGCCAATCAAGGGATCTCATCAATCTAACGTTCATATGAAGATGCGCCTGCTCCAAATGAACTAATCGAGGCCAAGTCAACGCCAAGCTTCATGCAGTAGCCAGCCAACAAAGGAAATACCAACGCCCCTTTTTCACAATGTTCATCTTCAACGCTGGAACCTTGCAATGCTCGTAGCCAACAATGGAAACTTCTCCAACGTCTATCTACTACAATCAAAGAAGGAAGCTACAACGTTTCTTTAACTCTCGCCTACAACATCTCCAAACCTCTGCTTATATGTATCTCTCGCATAAACCATTGTAACAGACACGTTGAATTGAATTTGAATCGAATGAAGTAGTTTTGGTATTCTTCCTCTTCTATCGGATGCTCTCCTTCATAACCCTTAGTGCCATTGATAGATTTGGCCTTACCAGTGAGCCTATCCCAGACCCTTACACCATTAGTAGGGATGATGTAACCAAAACCTTAGTGAACCATATGTGCTTAGTTCCTATTTTGTTAGGTACCCTTCTACTAGAAGTTTGGTGTTATGTCTTACCCTTAGAAGGTACATACCATGTCCACCTAGGAGAACCTTGGTTATGTGATGTCAATGGGTATTACCAAAGGCAAGATGATTCATATGTCTTAAGGTGCCAAAACCCAAAGATTAAGATCAAGAGGTCCAAACCTAAAACCCCTAAGGTACCTACTCCCTCGAACTCTCAAGAGACTATACAAACCTTAGAGTCTACCATGGGAACTAAAACAAGTCCAGTTAACACATGTGAAACTCAAGGGGAAAACCATGTTGATCCAAACCCTTAGGTGGAGCCCATATCGATTTTAGGGCCCATACCCACAGGTCCTGAACTTGATTCTAGCATTCGAGCTAAAGAACACATAGTTGACTTGTCTGAGAGTCATACTACCCCTAAGTTGCCCATAGAGACTGTTGTAGACTTGTCTCAATTTAAGAGTGAAATAGAACCTTCACAATTACCTTCAATTCTAGGGCCCATACCCACAGGTTCCCAAACCCAAATTTGCACTACTATTAGAGAACCTAAAACTGAACCCAAACCCATAGGTCCTCTTGAACCATATTTTGAACCTAAGTTAGAGCCTTTTGAGCTTGACTTGAACCCTAAATGTCAACCCTTAGGAACACCCATAAGCTTAGAAAATTTCTCTCGGGACCCTATGATCCTTGAATCTTGTCTTTTAGGTCCTTCAACCCACACCCTTAAGCCACCATTAGTATCAACAAAACATAATGAACTCAAACATGCTTTGCACTATGCTCTTATTGAAATTGAGTATATTGATTTCATCATTCCTTGTTCTTTTATATGTCCTATGATTTTCTATGACAAACTTACTAATGAGTATGGCCGAGAAAGGGAATTTTCTATAGGTGTCCCTGACTTGCAGCTTGGACTATGGATATTGATTGTTGAACTCCTCCACCTACGCAAGGACAATTCTTCGGGGAAGAATTTTTTTCACCCAGGGAGAACTGATGGAGGCAGGGATCATAGGCCAAGAAGCTACAAGTGGAGTATACGAGTACCCTAGTCAAAGACCAGGAGGGTCACAAATAAGCGAGCAAGCTCAACCCCTAAAGCTAGCACAATAATGGGAAAAGAACTACCTCAAGCACTCCAAGAGATATTCAACCAAGCTCATTTACCAAATAAGAAGATGTTGCAAATCAGCCAATAGCTTCAAATCAAGCCAATCAAGGGATCTCATCAATCTAACGTTCAAGATGCGCCTGCTCCAAATGAACTAATCGAGGCCAAGTCAACACCAAGCTTCACACAGTAGCCAGCTAACAAAGGAAATACCAACGTCCCTTTTTCACAATGTTCATCTTCAACGCTGGAACCTTGCAATGCTCGTAGCCAACAATGGAAACTTCTCCAACGTCTATCTACTGCAATCAAAGAAGGAAGCTACAACATTTCTTTAACTCTCACCTACAACGTCTCCAAACCTTTGCTTATATGTATCTCTCGCATAAACCATTGTAATAGAAACGTTGAATTGAATTTGAATCGAATGAAGTAGTTTTGGTATTCTTCCTCTTCTATCGGATGCTCTCTTTCCTGTTCTCCTTCTAGGGCCGAGCTCTGCTCTCCTCTTCCCTTCCTCTATTCTCTACCCTCTCCTTTCTCCAAAAATCAAACCCACCAATCACAGTTCCCTGTTCCAGATTCTCGAGACTTTGAACCCTTGCCGCCGATGATCCACCGGCCGGATCTCCACGATACTTCGGCCACCACTCCTCCTTCCCCTGAAGAAGCTTCAGCCGCCAGCATCTTCCCATCCACCTCGCCGATCACCAAAATCGAAACGCCGACTTCGATCCCCTGTTTCCACCCTGCATCGCAACCTAGTACCGCTCTTCATCACCGTTCTCCTCCGACCAGCCACCGCCCGTCTTCAAACTCCGGCCATCTCCTCGCCATCATCACAGCAACTCCCAACTATAGCAGGTTTGGCATCCGTGCATCGCCGGCCGAACGGCGGCTGCCCCTGCTCCGCGCGCGCACGTCCCCTGTTCCTACAGAACAGTCGTGTCTTCGACTCCGCCAACACTCTGACGCCATCCTCGCTCCTCCACCATCTCTCGGTGCTCCGACATCTTCCACACCATTTCTTCTCGACTCCACTCCATCGACAAACAATCCAAATCCCAGAGTCGTTGATCAACGCTCGATTCCATCCCTCTGTTTCCCCAGACTTCTGTGTCTTTTGTTTAACTACTCTTCTTTAAAACTTAATCTGATTACACTTGTTCATGCAGGTATTTTAAGCAATCAGTGCAGCGAAAGTATAGATCTTTGGCATGACTAGGAAGAACACAGCTTCTTCTATCATTTGCACCAGTCTAGCCAATTCCAGACTCAACAGATCAATCAAAGAGACCTAGCAACTTTTGTTATCTGGATAACTCTGCAATTGTTCTTATGTTCTAATTTGACTAGTGTTTTTGTTGCAGGTATTTTAAGAAATCGAGCAAACAAAAGTCTTCAATTTATGCATGACTGGAAAGATCAAACATTATTCCCTCATCTAGATCAGTTGGCTCGAATCAGGATTCATCAGATCAGCGTGCAAACCATAGCACTATTTGAAGACTGAACAACTTCTGCACTTGTTTCATTCCATAATTTAACTGGACTTCTTTTTGTAGGTTGTTAGCATGCTTGGACACAACATAACACCTGATCTTTGATATAACCATGTAGAACAAACATTATTCTACCTCTCGGTTCAGTTGGATCCACTGAAGCATCAGCAGATCGACCTATGACATATGGCAACATTTGCAATCTGATAAATTTCTGTGTTGTTTAATTTATCGATCTAACTAGCTATTTTATTTCAGGCGTTCTATTTTCCTGGAAGATCTTTACTATCTAATTTATATACAATTCAAAATAACTATTTTTGTTCTACATCACAGTTTATTAGTTTGGATCTATGGATTTTACAACAAGGCATAGTAACTTATCGTAACTGAATATCTTTATTGCCTTGGAATTTTGGCTGATTTCTGAATTTTGACTTTTATGAAAATCCCAAAAAATAAATAATTGAATATTTTTAATTAGTAGAATAAAGCTCATGCTTCCGTCCTACATCACTTAGGGCTTGTGAGCTAGCCATCTTGGCCCTTTCAAGGTGGCGATTCACCCTTGGAGGAGGACTCATGGCATTGGCCGAACCTTGGGGTGTGCTTCTAGGGTTTTCCCTAGAACTACCTCTAGGTTTCGAGAGCTAAACCATGGTGTGAAGGACATTGGAGCCAACCTTAAAGACCAAGCTAGAGGTCGGCTAGGCTAGGTCTAGTTTTAGGGGCTTGAGTCCTAGGTCAAGAGTTGAACCCCTTTTTGGCATGGGTTGGTTCAATGTCTTGAATGGGCTATGATCACATCATCCTTTTATTGCTTTCTTTACAAAAGCTAAAGCATGCCTGTGATGTTTTATCGTTATGTTATCACTATAGGATTGCATGCCTGTAATGTTAGACATAAGATAAAACTGAAATGATGAGACCTCAAAAACCCTAAATCTAAATATCAAGTCTAGTAAGCCTTCTAACGTGTAGCCCTCACCAAGCTATCAATCAATGGTGTTGTGAACTGTTTCCCACCCTCATGGGACAAACCCGCTTATCTTTAGAAGGTGTGTAGTGGCAATGGTTTCCCTAGTCCAGTTTTACCCTGGACATGCCTTCGCAAGGAAACTTGTTGGCCCTGGGCATAACGGTTAGGAATGGACTTGACTAGATTTTCATATGTGTGGGCACATGATGAAACTCTAGAGGCATCGTTGAGAGGTTAGGGTTTCATGCTGTATCCACCCCTCGCTGGACATGAAATGCCTAGACTGTATCAATAAGGGGAGTTGTCAAGCGCAATCGGCTGGCGTGCCCACCTCAAGAAGCATGGGTTACTTTGTGCATCTCATCCCACCCTCCTGGGATGCGAAGCGCTATGTGGAATAAGGATCCCATCTCACTAGAAAATCCTGAATTTCTCGATTGACTTTGTGGGTTATCAATTCGATCAAAATAGTGGGAGCCATAATTATTTAAAACAAGTCCAGTTTACATGTTTTGAAGTAGTACTAATCTATTGTTTCTTGGTTATTGTAGAACAATGGCTGCGAACAATGGCAGAGGGTCACTGCGATCTACCCTGGAAAGGGATAAGTTGGTTGGATCCAACTTACTAGATTGGTATATGAACTTGAGAAATGTGCTCAAGCTCAAGAGGAAGCTCTATGTCCTTGAGCAGCCTATTCCTGAGCCACTTATGATGAGCATTAGGCTGATATTTTGGAGGTTGCTAATTTGATGCTAACCAAAATGTCGCCCGAATTAAGAGAGCAATATGAATCTAAGAGTGCCTCTGAGATTATTTCTAATCTAAGGCAGCTCTTTGATGAATTGGTTGAGCTCAACCCTCCTAAAGTAGACATTCAATGTGTTGAGCCGAAAGGCTTAACTAAGACATTGAAGATAAAGATGGAAAGAGTTAGGAATAACAAGTGCTACTCATGTGGAGGACCACCTCACATGATAAAGGACATAGTGTGACTTCAGAATGAGAAAAAGAGAGGCAAGGCTTCGTCTTCATGCTCAGGTATTTATGTTACTGAAGTTAACATTTCTACTTCTATGTCATGGGTATTAGATACCACATGTGGAGCTCATATTTGTACAAATATGCAGGGGCTCAAGAAAAATAGATCGGTGTGGCCTGGAGAGATTGACCTATAGGTTGGAAATGGGGCACAAGTTGTTGCTATTGCTATAGGAGTTTTGACTCTCTCCCTGCCTTCTGGACTTCAATTAGAACTAAATCATTGCTATTATGTACCTTCACTTACTAAAAACATTGTATCCATTCCTTGCTTGGCAAAGAAAGGATTTAAGTTTGAAATAAAGGAGAACTCTTGTTCTTTCTCATTTGCAAACATATTTTATGGGAATGGTACTTTGTGCAATGGGTTATATATCTTGGACATGCATAGTTCTATTTGTAACATAAATAACAAAATGATCAAACTAAGTGGTTCAGTTGGTGCTTTCCTATGGCATTGTCGATTAGCACATATAAACAAGAATCGCATCCAACAACTCTATGCAAATGGGTTGTTAGATTCAAGTTCTTTAGAGGAATTTGATACTTGTGAGCCCTATTTATTAGGGAAGATGACAAAGGCACCCTTCACCAAGATCGGTGAGAAGGCAGGAGATTTATTAGATCTTATACACAGTGATGTGTGTGGGCCATTCAGTAAACTATAGCCAGAGGAGGGTACAACAACTTTATTACATTCACTGATGACTTCAGTAGATATGGTTATGTCTACATGATGAGACATAAATCTAAATCCTTTGAGAAATTCAAGGAGTTTAAAAATGAAGTAGAGGACCAACTTGGAAGATCTATTAAAATTCTTCGATTAGATCGTGGTGGAGAGTACCTGAGTGGGGAGTTCTTTGACTATCTTTGTAACATCCCTCAGAATCACACCCCACACGCATACAAGTAAAATACGGGGTTTCAAAAATTTTTTACTCTTCCATTAAAACACAAGAAGAAAGCGGCATCGAAGGACATTACTACGGAACAGAAAACCGCACAGAACTGAATAGGATCGATTACTAGGAAATAGAAATCCGGAAATCCAGAAAAAATCCGGCAGCAAGTATTCTAAACTACTGCTGCACAGACACACATATCTTGTAACAACAACAAACGTCCACACTACACATATGTGGAATTTCAGAAATATACAGAACTGATTATTCAGATACTAAAATAAACAACACAAATTCGGTTACACATCTCAAATCGGACATTTCAAAATAAGAACCAATTCAATAAAAGAATCCAAGACTTGTATCCAATAATTTAAACGAAACAACTATAATATAATATCCTGAAAACAGGCATAAGCCCTCAGGAGATAAAACATGTCATATAGGTCATAATAAATTAGGCACGCAGGCCTGATAAATCTTTAGAAGACTATTCTTAGAAATGACATCAAACATTAGCGTCATATTAGCTGTAGCAATTACTGTCTTGATGTCTCACCTGAAAACATTTAAACAACGGAGGTGAGCTAAAAAGCTCAGTGAGTAAAAGACACTAAAAGTCATCCATAGTACACATCAAAAATATCATACTTAAGTTGAAATTCTTTTTATTTAACAGATAAGATAAATCAACTTAACATGCATGCTCATATCAGAAACAAACACAATCAAATACAGATACTTGTAACAATAGGCATCAAACAGGTAGGATATGAATATACCAACCCATACCAACTAACCACACCGCCTAATACATCTAAATACAGATCGAAACAGAACTACAGAAATCAGAACTGACAGACAGAAAATCAGAATTTTCAGAGTCCAAACGGATAGTCTACATCGGAAACAGAAAGGCCACAGAAGGCCTGATGACCACAGAAGGTCTGACCCCACCTCTGCCGAGGACGAGACAATGCATGCATATCAGAAACAGAATGGTAGAGGAGATATCAGTGGGTGGCCCCCGTCTTGTCAGGACGTGGCACTCTGGTCTCCAATACCCAGAACAGAATGGTAGAGGAGGTATCAGTGGGTGGCCCCCGTCTTGTTAGGACGTGGCACTCTGGCCTCCAAAACCCAGAACTGAATGGTAGAGGAGGTATCAGTGGGTGGCCCCCGTCTTGTTAGGACGTGGCACTCTGGCCTCCAAAACCCAGAACTGAATGGTAGAGGAGGTATCAGTGGGTGGCCCCCGTCTTGTTAGGACGTGGCACTCTGGCCTCCAAAACCCAGAACTGAATGGTAGAGGAGGTATCAGTGGGTGGCCCCCGTCTTGTTAGGACGTGGCACTCTGGCCTCCAAAACCCAGAACTGAATGGTAGAGGAGGTATCAGTGGGTGGCCCCCGTCTTGTTAGGACGTGGCACTCTGGCCTCCAATACCCAGAACAGAAATAGTGTCTCAAGGGTCGTAGTAGACTATCAGCACCATTACAGCGCCACAGAAGGAGGGTAAGGACACGGAAGAGTGCTACACTAGGGCATAATTTTACAGAACAGATTATACTGAAACGGAGAAGTAGGATCAACCACTACTTAATTCTTACATTATGCCCAAAGTCTAACAAACCAGAAAATGACACACCCTAATATCCAGTCCTTAAACACAGAACAGAATTTATATGAGTGAATTCCTTACAACTAACCTTAATTCATGTCAAACCATTCTATGTTCTCACAAATGTTTTAACACATTCAAGGTTTTCAGAAACTTCACAACATATAAACAGAACAGGAAATATCCACATAACAAACAATTAAATACAGAACAGAAATTATTCATATAACAAACATTTAAACACAGAACAGAAATTATTCATGAAATAATCTCCTCAAAATTTCTAAAACCGTGAGCTATAAAATTACTGTAAGGGGCGCCACTTTCAGAACCTTAACAGAACGCACAAATTTCATGTAAATAATTTCAGTCCCCCACTACAGATAATTTTAATTACACGCTCGTGAAGAAAACTGACAAAAGCCCCAAAAATTGGCTCAACTATATTTTCGAAAATTCCTAAGTTCTTAGTTAAATCCCCAATTTTGTTTTCTCTAAAATTTCTCATCAAACAAATAAATTTTAGAAGAACTACAGACCACAATTTAAGAGGTTAAACCATACAATGTAAATTTTTCTCACAAAGGAATATTCGTCTAACCAAAACATAGCAGATTTATATTGTCAGTTTGCAAAATATATTTTTAGTCCAATTTCGAACCAAAGCTAGTCAATATTGTATTCAAAATGAAGCTCTCTGAATCTAGTTTCCAATAAAACTAGTTTCACAAGATTTCAAATTGTAGGCAGGAAGATATAAGGGTTCGAACATAGGAAGGTCAGAATTTCAGATTTCAAGAAAACAGATTCATATATCAGACTTGCGACATTTATTTCAGATCCAATAACTAATCTAAAATAGGCGTTATGGGAGTCAAAATAAAGCTCTTCAAGCCTACGGTCTAATAAAACTGATTTGACAAGATTTCGAGCTATACCTAGGGAGATATGATTGTTCGAACACATAAAGGTCGAAATCCAGATTTCCAGAAAACTGATTTTGTACAGCTAGATTGCAATATAGATTGAAATACGAATACAGCTCGGATATGGTCGATATCACATAAGAATCAAAGCTGAGCGAATCTAGTTTCATACAAAATTTGTTTCGTGTGATTTGGATCTATAGATCATGAGATATTGAGGTTAAAGCACAGTAAGGTCAGATTAACGAATGCAGATTTCAGCAGAACAGGATTTTAAAACCCTATAATTATTTGAATTCAACCCCATACGAATAATCATGGCAAATAACGAATTTTAATTCGGATTAGACTCCTTAGGATCGAATTACTCACCAGAAAAATCGCCCACAGAGAAAACACCAAAATAGAGGATCAGGGATCTCCAGAAAGTTCGTTCACCACCAGTCTGCCACCACCAGCGTCAGAAATTTGCAGGAGGCGCCAAGCACAGTGAGGGGCGACAACACAGGCGGCTAGGGCAAGAAACAAACCAAAAATCGTGAGGGAGAGGAGCTCTCACGAATTTTCCCCCTTTTTTTCTTTTTTTTCCACCCCAAACGGATCCAAGATCCAATAACCCAATTAACTTAAGTGGAAATCGGCTTTAATGGGCTTACCTGGGCTTAACCACCATGCGCCACTCCAATAACATCAGAAATATGCGCCACCATGGTGGAAGAATTCCAGGAGCAAAGAGTCAAGGTTGAGGGTTCGAATCCCCAACCAAAATAATTATTTTTGCCCTGTAGGAAAAATTCCTACACTTAGGCAAAAATCCCAAAATTTTAACAGATAAAAATACAGAAACAGAATTTCTAACCTTAAATCATAATTCAGAAAAATCGAGGCGTTACAATCTTAGAGAGTGTGGGATCCTATCCCAGCTCACCCCCCCTAGAACACCACACTGGAATGGTGTGTCGGAAAGGAAAAATCGAACCTTGTTGGACATGGTTCAATCTATGATGAGTCATGCAACTCTACCACCCTCATTCTGGGGTTTTGCACTAAATATAGCTTCTCTAATACTGAATAACAATACATCTAAGAGTGTCTCTAAGATACCATACGAGGTATGGAGTGGGAGACACCCTAACCTCTCGTTTATCAGGATCTGGGGATGTGAGGCTTATGTCAAACGTCAAGATTCTAGCAAGCTAGAACCTAGATCTAATAAATGTGTGTTTATGGAGTATCCTAAGGAAACTAAAGGTTACTACTTCTATGTTCCCACCGAGAACAAAGTTTTTAGTGCTTGGGGTGCTGTCTTTCTAGAAAAAAAATTTCTCATGAGAGAAGTCAGTGGGAGGAAGTTTGACTTGGACGAGGTCCAAGTGCAACCACGAGACGCAGAGATAGAACTTGAGCCACCTACACCGGTTGCTAGGCAACCTGAGGCTCAAACACAGGTCCCACGTAGGTCTGGGAGGATTCGTCGTGCACCTGAGAGTTATGGGTCGTTGCCGACCCAACACGACGGGATCTTCATCATTGTGGATGAGCCCAGGACTTATGATGAGGGGGTCAGTGGATCGGACTCCGAGGGATGGCTTGAGGCCATGCGATCCGAGATGGATTCCATGTCAGCTAACCAAGTCTGGGATTTGATTGAGCTGCTTGATGGGGTAAAACCCATAGGGTGTAAATGGGTTTTCAAAAGGAAGACTGACATGGATGGCAATATAGTTACCTATAAGGGTAGACTAGTGGCTAAAGGATTCAAACAAGTCCACGGGTTGAACTATGATGAAACCTTCTTGCCTGTTGCCATGATCAAATCCATTCAGATTCTGCTTCGTATAGCTGCATATCATGACTATGAGATATGGCAGATGGATGTTAAGATAGTATTCTTTAATGGGAGGCTGACAGAGGATATGTATATGTCACAACCTGATGGTTTCATCCATCCTGCAGATGCCAATAAAGTCTGTAGGCCAAAGAAATCCATTTATGGATTAAACAAGAATCTCGAAGTTGGAATCTTCAGTTTGATGAAGCTATGAGAGATTACGGCTTTATCAAAAGCGAAGATGATGCCTCTGTATACAAAAAATTTAGTGGGAGCTTGGTGACTTTTCTGGTCCTATATGTTGATGACATACTGCTCATCGGAAATGACATCCCTTGTCTTCAGTCTATGAAGACATGGTTGGGGAAGTGTTTCGAGATAAAGGATTTAGGGGAGGCCGCCTCTATCCTAGGCGTGAGGATCTACCGGGATAGATCCAAGAGTCTCCTGGCCCTTAGTCAGAGTACCTACATTGATAAGGTCCTAGAGAAGTTCAACTTGGAGCAATCCAAAAAAGGGTACCTTCCAGTGAGACATGGCCTTACTCTCTCAAAGAGCCAGTGTCCCACCACACAGGCTGAGATGGATGACATCAGTCGTGTGCACTATGCTTCGACAGTGGCATCGATCATGTATGCAATGTTGTGTACTAGACAGATGTGGCTTATGCTGTGAGCATAACCAGCCAATACCAATCCAATCCAGGTCTACAGCACTGGGTGGCTGTAAAGAACATCCTTAAGTATCTGAGAAGAACTAAGGATCTATTCTTGGTCTATGGGGGACAGGAAGAGCTCAGTGTTCAGGGCTACATTGATGCGTCATTCCAGTCTGACCCTGATGACTTCAGATCGCAGGCCGGCTATGTGTTTAAGATAAATGGAGGCACTGTATGCTGGAAGAGCATCAAGCAATCCACCATAGCTGATTCTACAACCGAGGCTGAGTATGTGGCTGCTTCTAAGGCAGCCAAAGAAGCCATTTGGATGAGGAAGTTCATTTCTGAACTTCAGATGGTTCCATGTGTAGTGGATCCCATTGAGCTCTACTGTGACAACAATGGGGCAATTGCACAAGCCAAGGAACCAAGGTCTCATCAATGGTCCAAACACATACTCAGAAGATTTCACCTGATCAGAGAGATCATTGACTGAGGTGATGTCAAGATTAGCAGAGTTGACACAGAGAACAATCTAGCAGACCTACTAACCAAGTCTTTGGTACAGCAGATGCATGATGGTCATGCCAGGGATATGGGGTTAAGGTTCCTCAATCTCTAGGTCTAAGTGCAAGTGGGAGATTGCTGGTGTGTATGCCCTGAGACCTAGTATCGGTTCATCTTTTGTACTACTTGACATAGATATATATATACATATCATTCTGGCATTGTTATTATCAATGTTTGTCTATATCTACGATTATGTACTTACATGATAATGTCCCTAGAGACAGATCGGATCTATGCTCAAATGGTTGTCCCCATTCGATGTACCTGAGTGGATATAGGACAGCTCTGGTACTTGTGAGAGTGGTATATGGGCTGGTTAGGCACGAGGTGCTAATGCAGACATATTAGTATATCAGTGGTGGATATACTAGACCAACCCGCTGTACGGCTATGACTTCGTGTCATGAGTTATCCTCACAAGTGACAGGAGATGCATTGATCCATTGACTTGAGGTCATTGACCGTTCCATATGGTTAGGGATATGCTTTGATACAACCTAACACCTCGCTGTAGTTGGAAGGTAATAATGGTTGTCATTGAGCATGTCACAACCCATATGAGAAGGCCAATGGATAGACAGAGGATTTGCCCGTTCATGAGGGAAGCTTGATATTCATGGAGCTCCTCTATGGTTCTATTACTGAAAGTGTATGACCATACCCAGGTGACAACCTGATTTAGTCATGACCATGTGATTGGGTGAAAACAGGTAATGACACACTTGTCCAATCGGATATCAGTTTTGCATAGGGACAATAATGTATATGTACCTAGTTGCGATGATGGGGATGTCAATGTCGATATCCATTCCGATGACTTGGGTAGCAGCGATGCACTGCTAGGTGCCACTCACTGCTTGTGGTGATGTTAGGTCTGCACTACCAATGTCAGAGGAACCTACAGGGTCGCACACCTTGATACTCGAGTTCTCGTATTGATCAGGAAGCCTTATGATCGAGTTATTGGATAGCTCAGATCTATTTGGGAGATTTCATCAACGCCAATGGGCCTGATGAGATGGAAGAGAGTTATTGGAGCCAAACTTCATTTTTGGCAGGTTGACCTGAAATTGACCAAGATTGGTCACATTTGGATTAGGGTTGCATTAGATTGGATCCAATGGGTTAATCAACCCATGTAATGAAGTTTGGGCTAGCTCATTACCTAATGAGGCCCAATAACAAGTTGTCATGAAGAGATAATGGGCTTAAAGGGTATAATGGGGAGAAGTCTCCTCCCATTGGCGCATAAGGGCATAATGGGGAGGAGTGGGCGCATGTTGCTTCATTAGGAAGGATATGGCGCCTCCCCCTTCTCCCTTAGATGGTATGCTTGCCTCTATGGCAAGTTTTGGGGCTGATATGGCTTGGAGGACTTCATAGGAAGGTCTTGGGCACATATGGCTAAGTGGAATAGGTTTATGGAAAACTCTTGGAGAATTTCCTAAACCCTAAACCCTAATTGCCACCCCACACATACCCTAGCCGCCTCTCTCTTATTGGATTGCGCCTACACCCTTGCATGGCCGCCCCTTGCCTCTCTATATATCATATGATATGGGAGAGCCTCCTCATGCAATCCAAGGAGGCGTGAGCAATAGCAAGTGGCGCAAACTCTTCATCTCTTCCATAGCCGCAAGCCTTCTTCCTCATTGCCTCTTGGCGCAAGTGAGGGAAGATCTTGGCGGCAACCTCTCTTTCCCTTCTCCATCATTGGCGCTGAAAGTAACCCTAGGTCACATACGCATATAAAATTTTTCGCATGACTAGGTCCAAAATCGAATGACTTAAACATATGATCAACATATGAAGACTTGTATAGAACAAGTGAGGATGTTACCATGGCCATGAGAGGCGGCTTGGAAGAAAAAGGGCGAGCGGCTCTTCTCCAAAGGAATCACACACAAGATGGATTTTCGCTTCTTCCTTGTAATCCTTGTGCTAGCAAAGATCCAAAGAGTCTATGATCGTGTGAGGAGATGTCCTCTTCTTGCTGGCCGCACTACTCCCTCTCTTGGCGTGAAGACGAACCAAAAACCCGAGAGGAGCAAGGGGCGAGAGGGGCATTCATACGTTCGAAAACGTGGGACGTTTCTCAAGAGAAAAATCGGCTTCCAAATATAGTAAGTGTTTAACTCCCCATGAAGCCATCGAAACTCCTCTCCCCTTTGAACCATGCGTTCACTTAAGTGAACCGGTTCAATTCCATTTGGTTCAAGGACCAAATCGAACCAGCCATGGTCTTGATCTCTTTGAACCTCATGGTTCAAGATCTAACCACACATCTCAATGAACCTCTTGATCTCTACGATCAAGCATCAATTTTTCCGATCGAAGCTTACTGATCATATGTCCTAATCAATCAAACATGATCAGACTAGATCTTACTTCCGATCAGAGTTTAAATTGCTTTAAACTGAACTAGAATAATTCCAGTCCACACGATCTGACATAAGTAAGCAATATCATCAAATTGTGCAACCCTGAGGGCTTCCTTCAATGTCGGTAACGACAACTTACGTTATCACGATCAGAGAGGGGTATCTAGGAACACATCACTGTCTCCCGATATGAAGGAAAGAGTCTTCCAAGACTACTCCCAAACCACAGCACAAGTGTGAATCCAATTCACTCAGTATACATGTTCCCTTTGCCACTGGATGTTCTCGTTGGACAAGCATGTCAAGCATGTAATTCCAACACGATGAGAATGGTTAGATCAGATGAACATAGTCATCTGGGTATGGCCATACACTTTCTCAACCATCTCATCCAGGGGGCCCCTTTAGAACATCACACTCCAACTAGGAGAGGCAATCCTATATCTATCACTAGTGTCCTAACATGATTCATGCCCACTATCCAAGATAATCCTTTACCATTATCTTTCAAATGATATTGAACTACCTCAAGACAATGTCAATCATCACTTAGAAACACAAGTGATCTCAAGTCAAAGGGAATATACCACTTGCTTGCTTATAAGGATTTATTCACATTGTGACAAACAATTGAATATCCTAAGTAGGGTCAGTCCAGTACATCCAATGCACCTATGTGTCTAAATCTTATTCCATGCTCGAAGCATCCTATAAGATCAGAACACATATTAGTCTCAATCATATCAAGGCTGTCTCATGTGAAGAGTCCCCTTCAAGGGGGGAGCGAAACCCTAAAGTGGCGCAAGTAGATTCTAGGGGTTTCAACAACAAGATCGCATGTAGTTCATATGATTAACTTGTATAAATGGAATAGATCTGAAAGGGATCATACCAATGCCATTAGATTGGATGGCGGCTTGGAAGAAGAGAGCGAATGGGATCTCCTCCAAAGGATGCGCACACAAGAAGATAGATGGCTCCTCCTTGGTGATCTTTGTGCTAGCAATGATCTTCAAGGTCTCCTAATCGCATGAAGGAGATGAGATGGTCTCTTGGCCTCGTCAAGTGCACTCCTTGTCGTGAAGAACACACCACACGAAAAGAGAGGTCCCGAGGAAGAGGCGAGAGCGTGAGATGTTTTCAACGTCAAGGCGTTACCTCAACGTGGAGGCGTTACTCTCAAATTTGGAAAAACCAACTTCCAAATATAGTAACCGCTTAACTCTTCATGCGTTCACTCCAAGTGAACCGATCCTCACCTCTTCACCCTTGAACCATGCGCTCATTTGATGAGCCGGTTCAAATAGATTTGGTTCAAAAACCAAATTAGGCCAAGCGTTGGTCTAGACCTTCTATGAACCAAATGGCTCAAAATCTAACCGTACATCTCCTGATGCTCTTGATCTCACCGATCTAGCATCTAATCTCTCGATCGAAGCTTACCGATCTCAAGCCCTAATCAATCAAACATGATCAGACCAGATCTCACTTACAATCAGAGTTTAAACTCCTTTAAACTGAACCAAAACAATTCAGTCCACACGATCTGACTTAAGTAAGCCATATCATCAAATTGTGCGACCCTGAGGGTTTCCTTTAAATGTCGGTAACGATAACTTACGTTATCACGATCAGTGAGGGGTATCTAGCAACACATCACTGTCTCCCGATATAAAGGAAAGAGTCTTCCAAGACTACACCCAAACCACAGCACAAGTGTGAATCCACTTCACCAGGCATACATGTTTCCTTTGCCACTGGATGTTCTTATTGGACAAGCGTGTCAAGCCTGTAGCTCCAATATGATGAGCATGATTAGATCAGATGAACATAGTCACCTGGGTATGGCCATACACTTTCTCAATCATCTCATCCAGGGGGCCCCTTTAGAACATCACACTCCAATCAAGGAGACGGCAATCCTATATCTATCACTAGTGTCCTAACCTGACTCATGATCATTATCCAAGATAGTCTATAACCATTATGTTTCAAATGATATTGAACTACCTCAAAACAATGACAATCATCATTTAGAAACACAAGTGATCTCAAGTCAGAGGACATGTGCCACTTGTTGCAAATAAGGATTATTCACATTGTGACAAGCAATTGAATATCCTAGTAGGGTCTGTCCAGTACATCCAATGTACCCATGAGTCTACATCTTATTCCATGCTCGAAGCATCCTATAAGATTAGAACACATATTAGTCTCAATCATATCAAGGCTGTCTCATGTTCACCAAGATATATCGACTAAGGACACATAGCATGTCAGCCTAGCTGAACAGCTTTGAGACATTATTCAGAAGTACACTTATTGCAGCAGACAATGTAACAAACTGAATAACAACCATTGCCTTTATAAACATAAGAGTTTATACATGATACTGAAAGAATCCCAAGGCCTCAAACATTAGCCTTAAGGGCATACCCCAACAATCTCCCACTTGCACTTAATCTAATGGTTGAGAAATCTCAAACCCATATTTTTACAGTGCTTCTCATGCTTCTGCTGCGCCAGAGGCTTGGTAAGCGGGTCTGCCAGATTGTCATCTGTATGAACCTTGCAGACTTTGATCTCACCACGATCAATGATCTCCCGGATCAAGTGAAACCGTCTCTGTATGTGCTTGGACTTCTGGTGCGACCGTGGTTCCTTTGCTTGTGCGATTGCTCCAGTGTTATCACAGAAGATAACCAAAGGATCTGCACTCGAAGGAACAACACCAAGTTCCTGAACGAACTTACGAATCCACACTACCTCCTTAGATGCTTCTGAGGCTGCAACATACTCGGCTTCTGTTGTGGAATCAGCAACAATAGACTGTTTGAAACTTTTCCACACCACTGCTCCTCATTCAAGCTAAAAACATAGCCAGATTGCGATCGAAAATCATCCTGGTCCGATTGGAACGAAGCGTCAGTATATCCTTCTATACTGAGTTCTTCCTGACCACCATAAACCAAGAACATATCTTTGGTCCTCCGCAGATATTTTAAAATGTTCTTGACCGCAATCCAGTGCGCCTTACCTGGATTACTTTGGAATCGACTGGTCACGCTTAACCCGTAAGCGACGTCTGGGCGAGTACACAACATCGCATACATAATGGACCCAATAGCCGAAGCATAAGGCGTATTGTCCATTTCATCTTTCTCAGTCTGTGTTTGTAGACACTGACTCTTTGAAAGATTCAGACCATGTCTGACTGGAAGATATCCTCTTTTAGAATTCTCTAAATGGAATCTCCCCAGGACCTTATCGATGTAAGTACTCTGGCACAGCCCGAGAAGCCTCTTAGATCTATCCCTGTAGATCTTCACACCTAACACATAGGCTGCTTCTCCTAAATCTTTCATCTGGAAACATTTTCTTAACCATGCTTTAACAGCATGCAGTTCAGGAATATCGTTTCCAATGATTAAGATATCATCGACGTAGAGGACTAGGAAAGTGATCATGCTCCCACTAAACCTCTTATATACACACGGGTCATCTTCGTTCTTGATGAAACCAAACTCACAGATTGATTCATCAAAACGAATATTCCAGCTTCTAGATGCTTGCTTAAGTCCATAAATAGACTTCTTTAACTTGCATATTTTATGACGATCTGATGGGTTAGTGAATCCTTCAGGTTGTGTCATATACACATCCTCATCCAGTTTTCCATTAAGGAAAGCGGTCTTCACATCCATCTGCCAGATCTCATAATCATAATATGCCACTATCGAAAGTATAATCCGAATAGACTTGAACATGGCTACAGGAGAGAAAGTTTCATCATAATCTATCCCGTAGATTTGTTTGAAACCTTTCGCAACTAGCCTGCCTTTATAGGTAACCACGTTACCATCCATGTCAATCTTCTTCTTGAAGATCCATTTACAGCCTATAGGGATTACTCCCGGAGGCGGATCAACCAAATCCCAGACTTGGTTATCTGACATGGAGTCCATCTCGGCTCACATAGCTTCAAGCCATCTAGCTGACTCCGGTCCACTGACCGCATCCGCATAAGTGAGGGGTTCATCATGATTAATGATGTAGACTCCGTCATAGCGCTCAGGCTGTCGACGGATCCTTCCCGATCTTCGCGGTTCCCGTGATATCTGAGCCTCAGGTTGTTCACTAACCTGTTCTACCCGCTCAGGCTCATCCAACTGTGCTTGACTACGTTGTCCTTCTTCTGGATTCACATCCAGCTTTATTTCTCTCCCACTGGCCTCTTGCAGAAGAAACTCCTTCTCAAGAAAAATAGCCGTCCAAGCAACAAATACCTTGTTCTCTTTGGGATCGTAGAAATAATAACCCTTAGTTTCCTTAGGGTAACCGACAAAGATGCATTTCTCAGATCTGCTCTCTAGTTTCCCAGAGGCGAGCTTTTTGACATAAGCCTCGCAACCCCAGATCTTGATAAATGTCAAGCTAGGCTGTTTCCCATACCATAACTCATATGGAGTCTTTGAAACTGCCTTGGATGGCACTCGGTTTAGTACCTTTGCAACTGTTTCCAGTGCAAATCCCCAAAAGGAGTAAGGTGGAGTAGCCTGACTCATCATAGAACGAACCATATCAAGTAATGTTCTATTTCTCCTCTCGGACACACCATTCCATTGCGGTGTTCCTGGCGGAGTGAGCTGTGAGATAATCCCACACTCCTTCAGATAGTCAGTAAATTCTCGACTTAGGTATTCTCCACCTCGATCAGAACGAAGTGACTTGATATTGCGGCCTAGCTGATTCTGTACTTCATTCTTGAACTCTATGAACTTGTCAAAAGATTCACTTTTATGTCTCATTAGATAGACATACCCATATCTACTGAAATCATCAGTAAAGGTAATGAAGTATGAATAGCCACCTCTGGCATGTTTACTAAATGGCCCACACACATCACTGTGTATAAGGTCAAGTAAACCTGAAGCCCTTTGACCTTTGTTAGGAAAAGGAGACTTCGTCATTTTACCCAATAAACAAGCTTTGCATGTATCAATCTCCTGATAGGAGAATGATCCCAGCAGTCCATGGTCATGCAACCGCTTAATGCGCTTCTTGTTAATATGGCCTAAACGACTATGCCATAGCAAGGTGCTGTCATCAGCATACTTGGCTTTCTTATTATCAATGTTTTGTATAGAACATTCCATGTCCAACATGAATAACCCATTGTTAATTGATCCAGTAGCATAAACAATATTATCTAAAGAAAGAACACACTTTGAAATATTGCATTCAAAGGAAAAACCTTTCCTGACAAGAGCAGGAATGGAGATAATATTTTTATTAATGCTAGGTACAAAGTAACAATTGTTTAGTTCTAATACAAGTCCAGATGGTAATGAGATGTAATATTCTCCTACAGCAACAGCAGCAACCCGTGCCCCGTTTCCAACTCGTAGGTCCACCTCATGCTGTCCCACCTGTCTTCTTCTCTTGAGTTCCTGTACATTTGAACAAATGTGAACTCCACATGCAGTGTCCAACACCCATGAAATAGAAGAAGAGGATATCATGACTTCAGTCACGAAAATACCTGAGCCAGAAGAGATGCTTCCCTTCTTGTCTCCTTGGAGCGCTTTACAGTCCTTTTTCTAGTGACCCAGCTGGCCACAGTGGAAACATCTGTATTCCTTCGACCGCTTAACCTTCTGTTTCAAAGCCTTGTTGTAGTTCTTGACAGGGGCTTTGCCCTTCTTCCCCTTCTTCTTGTTCCTGGAAGGGAACATCAAGACAGAGGTTGAAGGCTTGCCCTTTAGAGTTTCCTCTGTAGTCAAGAGCATATTCAGCAACTCTGCCGGAGTACAGTCGATCTTGTTCATATTAAAATTAATAATGAACGGATCGAAAGAGGCCGGGAGGGACTGCAGAATAATGTCTACAGCAAGCTCTTGATTGATGGTATGCCCCAGTTTCTCTAGAGCCTCTTTGTGCCCAATCATCTTGAGCACATGAGCTCCCACTGGACTCCCTTCAGCCAGTTTGCTCTGAAAGAAAAGCTTGGTCAAATTATAGCGCTCAGTCCTCGCCTGTGCAGCATATAGCATCTTGAGGTTTGCTATCATTTCTATAGCAGACATATCCTCATGCTGACGCTGCAGCTGTGGCGTCATAGACGCTAGCATCAGGCAAGCGACATCAATGCTATCATTGACATGCTTTTCGTAGGCTTCCCGAACCGCCCTTGCGGCGTTCGGAGCGGGTTGAGGCGGTGTAGCCGTCTCGAGGACATACAGTTTCCTCTCTGCCTTAAGAACAATCTTAAGGTGTCCGTACCTGTCTGAGAAGTTTGGCCCAGCAAACTTCTCCCTTTCCAGTAGGGATCGCACATTGAAGCTCATGGTGTTCGTTGCTGCAGGAATCTACAACAATGCAAGAACAGCAAGGTCAGTATCAATGTATAGAATCAATCCAGGACTTAAGGAAGATTCTTTTCTCACTATTTTATCTGACTGAAAAATCCAGCAAAACAGTCCGAAAGAGTAACACTCTTTTAGTGAGATGGGATCCAGATTTCATACTTGGTCTCCGCATCCCGCTCAGGCGAGATAAGATGCACAGAGAGTACAAGCACTAATTTCTGGTAGGCAATCCCTGCCAATCGCCAACCCGTGCGATTCCCCTTCATCTGGGCAATCCAGCAGACCATGCCAACTGAGTTGGTACAACACAGTCTCTGATCCCACAGATGGCTGCCTCCATATAGCTACCATATGCTCCACATATGTAGCCTACATGGTCAAGCTGACCCGACCTACTCCCTGGACCACCACATGCTATGCTGAGCAACGAGAAGCGATAAATCCCTTCTCTGTAACACGCAGGTGAAATCACACACCGTCTGAAGATAGATGGATGTGCCCACTGAGTGGGTACAACACGGCTCCAACGATAGTCAGAACAGTGAGGTTTCGCGTCAGAAGGCTTACGAGCTTGATATTTTAGCGTTGGATTTTAACGGTCTTTTATCTTCTTAACTATCATACAAAACCCTATGGTGATAGCAGAAGATAAATAAATCATGCAAGTCTAATTATTTAAACAATAAAAGAAAGCATGATGATCTTATGTGGTAAATGCCCATTGAGCCTAGGTAAGACCTTAATTTAACTTAAGTCTTCACTTGAGCTCTTCTTGGGTCTTTTGCATCTCATCTGGCCCAACCCAGGGCCCAAGCGCCCACTGCAGCTCAGGTGCGCCCACCAGGTAAATGCGCCTGTCCTAGGGTCGAACCCTAGACCTCCCACCTGGTCAAGCTTTTGCTGCATGCGCCTCTGCCAAGTGTGCTCTGTGCTCTTGTCTGATTAAATTACAATTTAATCTATCTAGACAAGATTGACTCGCAGGTCAATTACATTTCATAAATTAAATGAAAATGTGATACGCAGATCACAAAAATAATAATTTATAATTAATCCAGGCACGCAGGCCCCAGCACAGCACACATTAAAAGGGCAACCCACATAAGATTAAATAGACAAACATCATGGCATCCAATCAACATGTGATCCACTAACAAAATAAAATTTTTCAAAATCCCTTTGGAATCAATTTTATTTGTCTTATGAGCCCTACTACCTTACAACGGTCCATTAATAGGGATCCACTCATCATATCTAGTCAGATCCACTGCCCTTGCATGCACCAAGTCCTAACTGACTTGAGTTGACCTAATGGTCAACCATGCATGCGCCAAGGGCTGAATAGCCTTCATGAGTTCTGGCAAGCGGGTGTGACCCCGGGCCTAACTCAAGCGCGTTCAAGGGTTGTCTCAAACAGACCTCGCTACACGCCCTTGATGCAGTCGACCTATAGCAGAAAGTCCCCTTCAAGGGGGAGCGCAAGGGGGTGAAACCCTAAAGGGGGGGGTGCGCATGAAATATTTCTAGGGTTTCATGTAGATCGATTGCATGAACATATATATGATTAACTTTGATATTATTTCAAAGATCAAGTTAAGATCCTTTACCATAGCCATGAAGAAGGAGGCGACTTGGAAGAAGAGAACAAAGTTGATCTCCTCCAAATGGCGCGCACACAAGAAGACAATTGCTACTCCCTTCACGCCTTTGTGCTAGCAAAAGCTTCAAGGGGTCTTGTCGTATGAAGGAGATGATCGAGATCTCTTTGCTTGGCCGAATGCTTCTTCTTCAAAGCCTCTCTTCCTCGTCAACTTCCTCTACACGAGAGTGGAAGTTTTCCACACGAGAAGAGGGGAACGTATTTGCGTTTTGGCGTTGAGAGGAATCGGCATTCAAGACATTCCAAAAATGGAACATCATTAAGCCATGCGCTCATGCCAACCCAAAAACGCATACTAGCATTGAACCAAGCGTTCACCTTTGTGAACCGGTTCAAGCCAAAACGTCCCAATCGAATTTAGTTCATAACCCAAATCAAAATAGCCCAAGCCATTTGGTCTAGACCATAGTAAACCCTAAGGTTCCAGATCTAACCGTTCATCTCTTTGATGCTCCTGATCTTACCGATCTAGCATCATCTCTCTCGATCGAAGCTTACCGATCTCAAGCCCTAGTCAATCAAACATGATCAGACCAGATCTCACTTACAATCAGAGTCTAAACTCCTTTAAACTGAACCCAAACAATTCAGTCCACACGATCTGACTTAAGTAAGCCATATCATCAAATTGTGCGACCCTGAGGGTTTCCTTTAAATGTCGGTAACGATAACTTACGTTATCACGATCAGTGAGGGGTATCTAGCAACACATCACTGTCTCCCGATATAAAGGAAAGAGTCTTGCAAGACTACTCCCAAACCATAGCACAAGTGTGAATCCACTTCACTAGGCATACATGTTTCCTTTGCCACTGGATGTTCTTATTGGACAAGCATGTCAAGCCTGTAACTCCAATATGATGAGCATGATTAGACTAGATGAACATAGTCACCTGGGTATGGCCATACACTTTCTCAATCATCGCATTTAGGGGGGCCCCTTTAGAACATCACACTCCTTAAACAAGGAAACGGCAATCCTATATCTATCACTAGTGTCCTAACCTGACTTATGATCATTATCCAAGATAGTCTATAACCATTATGTTTCAAATGATATTGAACTACCTCATAACAATGACAATCATCATTTAGAAACACAAGTGATCTCAAGTCAGAGGACATGTGCCACTAGATGCAAACAAGGATTATTCACATTGTGACAAGCAATTGAATATCCTAGTAGGGTCTGTCCAGTACATCCAATGTACCCATGAGTCTACATCTTATTCCATGCTCGAAGCATCCTATAAGATTAGTACACATATTAGTCTCAATCATATCAAGGCTGTCTCATGTTCACCAAGATATCTCGACTAAGGACATTACAGCATGTCAGCCTAGCTGAACAGCATTGAGACATCACTCAGAAGTACACTTATTGCAGCAGACAATGTAACATACTGAATGACAACCATTGCCTTTATAAACATAAGAGTTTATACATGATACTGTTACAATCCCAAGGCCTCAAACATTAGCCTTAAGGGCATATCCCAACAATCTCCCACTTGCACTTAGTCTAATGGTTAAGAAATCTCAAACCCATATTATTACAGTGCTTCTCATGCTTCTGCTACGCCAGAGGCTTGGTAAGCGGGTCAGCCAGATTGTCGTCTGTATGAACCTTGCATATTTGATCTCGCCTCGATCAATGATCTCCCGGATCAAATGAAACCGTCTCTGTATGTGCTTGGACTTCTGGTGCGACCGTGGTTCCTTTGCTTGTGCTATAGCTCCAGTGTTATCACAGAAGATAACCAAAGGATCTGCACTCGAAGGAACAACACCAAGTTCCTGAATGAACTTACGAATCCACACTGCCTCCTTGGATGCTTCCGAGGCTGCAACATACTCGGCTTCTGTTGTGGAATCAGCAACAGTTGACTGTTTGAAACTTTTCCACACCACTGCTCCACCATTCAAGCTAAAAACATAGCCTGATTGCGATCGGAAATCATCCTGGTCCGACTGGAACGAAGCGTCAGTATATCCTTCAATACTGAGTTCTTCCTGACCACCATATATCAAGAACATATCTTTGGTCCTCCGCAGATATTTCAAAATGTTCTTGACCGCAATCCAGTGTGCCTGACCTGGATTACTTTGGAATCGACTGGTCACGCTTAACCCGTAAGCGACGTCAGGGCGAGTACACAACATCGCATACATAATGGATCCAATAGCCGAAGCATAAGGCGTATTGTCCATTTCATCTTTCTCAGTCTGTGTTTGTGGACACTGACTCTTTGAAAGATTCAGACCATGTCTGACTGGAAGATATCCTCTTTTAGAATTCTCTAAATGGAATCTCTCCAGGACTTTATCGATGTAAGTACTCTGGCACAGCCCGAGAAGGAACAACACCAAGTTCCTGAACGAACTTACGAATCCACACTACCTCCTTAGATGCTTCTGAGGCTGCAACATACTCGGCTTCTGTTGTGGAATCAGCAACAATAGACTGTTTGAAACTTTTCCACACCACTGCTCCTCATTCAAGCTAAAAACATAGCCAGATTGCGATTGAAAATCATCCTGGTCCGATTGGAACGAAGCGTCAGTATATCCTTCTATACTGAGTTCTTCCTGACCACCATAAACCAAGAACATATCTTTGGTCCTCCGCAGATATTTTAAAATGTTCTTGACCGCAATCCAGTGCGCCTTACCTGGATTACTTTGGAATCGACTGGTCACGCTTAACCCGTAAGCGACGTCTGGGCGAGTACACAACATCGCATACATAATGGACCCAATAGCCGAAGCATAAGGCGTATTGTTCATTTCATCTTTCTCAGTCTGTGTTTGTAGACACTGACTCTTTGAAAGATTCAGACCATGTCTGACTGGAAGATATCCTCTTTTAGAATTCTCTAAATGGAATCTCCCCAGGACCTTATCGATGTAAGTACTCTGGCACAGCCCGAGAAGCCTCTTAGATCTATCCCTATAGATCTTCACACCTAACACATAGGCTGCTTCTCCTAAATCTTTCATCTGGAAACATTTTCTTAACCATGCTTTAACAGCATGCAGTTCAGGAATATCGTTTCCAATGATTAAGATATCATTGACGTAGAGGACTAGGAAAGTGATCACGCTCCCACTAAACCTCTTATATACACACGGGTCATCTTCGTTCTTGATGAAACCAAACTCACAGATTGATTCATCAAAACGAATATTCCAGCTTCTAGATGCTTGCTTAAGTCCATAAATAGACTTCTTTAACTTGCATATTTTATGACGATCTGATGGGTTAGTGAATCCTTCAGGTTGTGTCATATACACATCCTCATCCAGTTTTCCATTAAGGAAAGCGGTCTTCACATCCATCTGCCAGATCTCATAATCATAATATGCCACTATCGAAAGTATAATCCGAATAGACTTGAACATGGCTACAGGAGAGAAAGTTTCATCATAATCTATCCCGTAGATTTGTTTGAAACCTTTCGCAACTAGCCTGCCTTTATAGGTAACCACGTTACCATCCATGTCAATCTTCTTCTTGAAGATCCATTTACAGCCTATAGGGATTACTCCCGGAGGCGGATCAACCAAATCCCAGACTTGGTTATCTGACATGGAGTCCATCTCGGCTCGCATAGCTTCAAGCCATCTAGCTGACTCCGGTCCACTGACCGCATCCGCATAAGTGAGGGGTTCATCATGATTAATGATGTAGACTCCGTCATAGCGCTCAGGCTGTCGACGGATCCTTCCCGATCTTCGCGGTTCCCGTGATATCTGAGCCTCAGGTTGTTCACTAACCTGTTCTACCCGCTCAGGCTCATCCAACTGTGCTTGACTACGTTGTCCTTCTTCTGGATTCACATCCAGCTTTATTTCTCTCCCACTGGCCTCTTGCAGAAGAAACTCCTTCTCAAGAAAAATAGCCGTCCGAGCAACAAATACCTTGTTCTCTTTGGGATCGTAGAAATAATAACCCTTAGTTTCCTTAGGGTAACCGACAAAGATGCATTTCTCAGATCTGCTCTCTAGTTTCCCAGAGGTGAGCTTTTTGACATAAGCCTCGCAACCCCAGATCTTGATAAATGTCAAGCTAGGCTGTTTCCCATACCATAACTCATATGGAGTCTTTGAAACTGCCTTGGATGGCACTCGGTTTAGTACCTTTGCAACTGTTTCCAGTGCAAATCCCCAAAAGGAGTAAGGTGGAGTAGCCTGACTCATCATAGAACGAACCATATCAAGTAATGTTCTATTTCTCCTCTCGGACACACCATTCCATTGCGGTGTTCCTGGCGGAGTGAGCTGTGAGATAATCCCACACTCCTTCAGATAGTCAGTAAATTCTCGACTTAGGTATTCTCCACCTCGATCAGAACGAAGTGACTTGATATTGCGGCCTAGCTGATTCTGTACTTCATTCTTGAACTCTATGAACTTGTCAAAAGATTCACTTTTATGTCTCATTAGATAGACATACCCATATCTACTGAAATCATCAGTAAAGGTAATGAAGTATGAATAGCCACCTCTGGCATGTTTACTAAATGGCCCACACACATCACTGTGTATAAGGTCAAGTAAACCTGAAGCCCTTTGACCTTTGTTAGGAAAAGGAGACTTCGTCATTTTACCCAATAAACAAGCTTTGCATGTATCAATCTCCTGATAGGAGAATGATCCCAGCAGTCCATGGTCATGCAACCGCTTAATGCGCTTCTTGTTAATATGGCCTAAACGACTATGCCATAGCAAGGTGCTGTCATCAGCATACTTGGCTTTCTTATTATCAATGTTTTGTATAGAACATTCCATGTCCAACATGAATAACCCATTGTTAATTGATCCAGTAGCATAAACAATATTATCTAAAGAAAGAACACACTTTGAAATATTGCATTCAAAGGAAAAACCTTTCCTGACAAGAGCAGGAATGGAGATAATATTTTTATTAATGCTAGGTACAAAGTAACAATTGTTTAGTTCTAATACAAGTCTAGATGGTAATGAGATGTAATATTCTCCTACAGCAACAGCAGCAACCCGTGCCCCGTTTCCAACTCGTAGGTCCACCTCATGCTGTCCCACCTGTCTTCTTCTCTTGAGTTCCTGTACATTTGAACAAATGTGAACTCCACATGCAGTGTCCAACACCCATGAAATAGAAGAAGAGGATATCATGACTTCAGTCACGAAAATACCTGAGCCAGAAGAGATGCTTCCCTTCTTGTCTCCTTGGAGCGCTTTACAGTCCTTTTTCTAGTGACCCAGCTGGCCACAGTGGAAACATCTGTATTCCTTCGACCGCTTAACCTTCTGTTTCAAAGCCTTGTTGTAGTTCTTGACAGGGGCTTTGCCCTTCTTCCCCTTCTTCTTGTTCCTGGAAGGGAACATCAAGACAGAGGTTGAAGGCTTGCCCTTTAGAGTTTCCTCTGTAGTCAAGAGCATATTCAGCAACTCTGCCGGAGTACAGTCGATCTTGTTCATATTAAAATTAATAATGAACGGATCGAAAGAGGCCGGGAGGGACTGCAGAATAATGTCTACAGCAAGCTCTTGATTGATGGTATGCCCCAGTTTCTCTAGAGCCTCTTTGTGCCCAATCATCTTGAGCACATGAGCTCCCACTGGACTCCCTTCAGCCAGTTTGCTCTGAAAGAAAAGCTTGGTCAAATTATAGCGCTCAGTCCTCGCCTGTGCAGCATATAGCATCTTGAGGTTTGCTATCATTTCTATAGCAGACATATCCTCATGCTGACGCTGCAGCTGTGGCGTCATAGACGCTAGCATCAGGCAAGCGACATCAATGCTATCATTGACATGCTTTTCGTAGGCTTCCCGAACCGCCCTTGCGGCGTTCGGAGCGGGTTGAGGCGGTGTAGCCGTCTCGAGGACATACAGTTTCCTCTCTGCCTTAAGAACAATCTTAAGGTGTCCGTACCTGTCTGAGAAGTTTGGCCCAGCAAACTTCTCCCTTTCCAGTAGGGATCGCACATTGAAGCTCATGGTGTTCGTTGCTGCAGGAATCTACAACAATGCAAGAACAGCAAGGTCAGTATCAATGTATAGAATCAATCCAGGACTTAAGGAAGATTCTTTTCTCACTATTTTATCTGACTGAAAAATCCAGCAAAACAGTCCGAAAGAGTAACACTCTTTTAGTGAGATGGGATCCAGATTTCATACTTGGTCTCCGCATCCCGCTCAGGCGAGATAAGATGCACAGAGAGTACAAGCACTAATTTCTGGTAGGCAATCCCTGCCAATCGCCAACCCGTGCGATTCCCCTTCATCTGGGCAATCCAGCAGACCGTGCCAACTGAGTTGGTACAACACAGTCTCTGATCCCACAGATGGCTGCCTCGATATAGCTACCATATGCTCCACATATGTAGCCTACATGGTCAAGCTGACCCGACCTACTCCCTGGACCACCACATGCTATGCTGAGCAACGAGAAGCGATAAATCCCTTCTCTGTAACACGCAGGTGAAATCACACACCGTCTGAAGATAGATGGATGTGCCCACTGAGTGGGTACAACACGGCTCCAACGATAGTCAGAACAGTGAGGTTTCGCGTCAGAAGGCTTACGAGCTTGATATTTTATCGTTGGATTTTAACGGTCTTTTATCTTCTTAACTATCATACAAAACCCTATGGTGATAGCAGAAGATAAATAAATCATGCAAGTCTAATTATTTAAACAATAAAAGAAAGCATGATGATCTTATGTGGTAAATGCCCATTGAGCCTAGGTAAGACCTTAATTTAACTTAAGTCTTCACTTGAGCTCTTCTTGGGTCTTTTGCATCTCATCTGGCCCAACCCAGGGCCCAAGCGCCCACTGCAGCTCAGGTGCGCCCACTAGGTAAATGCGCCTGTCCTAGGGTCGAACCCTAGACCTCCCACCTGGTCAAGCTTTTGCTGCATGCGCCTCTGCCAAGTGTGCTCTGTGCTCTTGTCTGATTAAATTACAATTTAATCTATCTAGACAAGATTGACTCGCAGGTCAATTACATTTCATAAATAAAATGAAAATGTGATACGCAGATCACAAAAATAATAATTTATAATTAATCCAGGCACGCAGGCCCCAGCACAGCACACATTAAAAGGGCAACCCACATAAGATTAAATAGACAAACATCATGGCATCCAATCAACATGTGATCCACTAACAAAATAAAATTTTTCAAAATCCCTTTGGAATCAATTTTATTTGTCTTATGAGCCCTACTACCTTACAACGGTCCATTAATAGGGATCCACTCATCATATCTAGTCAGATCCACTGCCCTTGCATGCACCAAGTCCTAACTGACTTGAGTTGACCTAATGGTCAACCATGCATGCGCCAAGGGCTGAACAGCCTTCATGAGTTCTGGCAAGCGGGTGTGACCCCGGGCCTAACTCAAGCGCGTTCAAGGGTTGTCTCAAACAGACCTCGCTACACGCCCTTGATGCAGTCGACCTATAGCTGAAAGTCCCCTTCAAGGGGGAGCGCAAGGGGGTGAAACCCTAAAGGGGGGGGTGCGCATGAAATATTTCTAGGGTTTCATGTAGATCGATTGCATGAACATATATATGATTAACTTTGATATTATTTCAAAGATCAAGTTAAGATCCTTTACCATAGCCATGAAGAAGGAGGCGACTTGGAAGAAGAGAACAAAGTTGATCTCCTCCAAATGGCGCGCACACAAGAAGACAATTGCTACTCCCTTCATGCCTTTGTGCTAGCAAAAGCTTCAAGGGGTCTTGTCGTATGAAGGAGATGATCGAGATCTCTTTGCTTGGCCGAATGCTTCTTCTTCAAAGCCTCTCTTCCTCGTCAACTTCCTCTACACGAGAGTGGAAGTTTTCCACACGAGAAGAGGGGAACGTATTTGCGTTTTGGCGTTGAGAGGAATCGGCATTCAAGACATTCCAAAAATGGAACATCATTAAGCCATGCGCTCATGCCAACCCAAAAATGCATACTAGCATTGAACCAAGCGTTCACCTTTGTGAACCGGTTCAAGCCAAAACGTCCCAATCGAATTTGGTTCATAACCCAAATCAAAATAGCCCAAGCCATTTGGTCTAGACCATAGTAAACCCTAAGGTTCCAGATCTAACCGTTCATCTCTTTGATGCTCCTGATCTTACCGATCTAGCATCATCTCTCTCGATCGAAGCTTACCGATCTCAAGCCCTAATCAATCAAACATGATCAGACCAGATCTCACTTACAATCAGAGTCTAAACTCCTTTAAACTGAACCCAAACAATTCAGTCCACACGATCTGACTTAAGTAAGCCATATCATCAAATTGTGCGACCCTGAGGGTTTCCTTTAAATGTCGGTAACGATAACTTACGTTATCACGATCAGTGAGGGGTATCTAGCAACACATCACTGTCTCCCGATATAAAGGAAAGAGTCTTCCAAGACTACTCCCAAACCATAGCACAAGTGTGAATCCACTTCACTAGGCATATATGTTTCCTTTGCCACTGGATGTTCTTATTGGACAAGCATGTCAAGCCTGTAACTCCAATATGATGAGCATGATTAGACTAGATGAACATAGTCACCTGGGTATGGCCATACACTTTCTCAATCATCTCATTTAGGGGGGCCCCTTTAGAACATCACACTCCTTAAACAAGGAAACGGCAATCCTATATCTATCACTAGTGTCCTAACCTGACTTATGATCATTATCCAAGATAGTCTATAACCATTATGTTTCAAATGATATTGAACTACCTCATAACAATGACAATCATCATTTAGAAACACAAGTGATCTCAAGTCAGAGGACATGTGCCACTAGATGCAAACAAGGATTATTCACATTGTGACAAGCAATTGAATATCCTAGTAGGGTCTGTCCAGTACATCCAATGTACCCATGAGTCTACATCTTATTCCATGCTCGAAGCATCCTATAAGATTAGTACACATATTAGTCTCAATCATATCAAGGCTGTCTCATGTTCACCAAGATATCTCGACTAAGGACATTACAGCATGTCAGCCTAGCTGAACAGCATTGAGACATCACTCAGAAGTACACTTATTGCAGCAGACAATGTAACATACTGAATGACAACCATTGCCTTTATAAACATAAGAGTTTATACATGATACTGTTACAATCCCAAGGCCTCAAACATTAGCCTTAAGGGCATATCCCAACAATCTCCCACTTGCACTTAGTCTAATGGTTGAGAAATCTCAAACCCATATTATTACAGTGCTTCTCATGCTTCTGCTACGCCAGAGGCTTGGTAAGCGGGTCAGCCAGATTGTCGTCTGTATGAACCTTGCATATTTGATCTCGCCTCGATCAATGATCTCCCGGATCAAATGAAACCGTCTCTGTATGTGCTTGGACTTCTGGTGCGACCGTGGTTCCTTTGCTTGTGCTATAGCTCCAGTGTTATCACAGAAGATAACCAAAGGATCTGCACTCGAAGGAACAACACCAAGTTCCTGAATGAACTTACGAATCCACACTGCCTCCTTGGATGCTTCCGAGGCTGCAACATACTCGGCTTCTGTTGTGGAATCAGCAACAGTTGACTGTTTGAAACTTTTCCACACCACTGCTCCACCATTCAAGCTAAAAACATAGCCTGATTGCGATCGGAAATCATCCTGGTCCGACTGGAACGAAGCGTCAGTATATCCTTCAATACTGAGTTCTTCCTGACCACCATATATCAAGAACATATCTTTGGTCCTCCGCAGATATTTCAAAATGTTCTTGACCGCAATCCAGTGTGCCTGACCTGGATTACTTTGGAATCGACTGGTCACGCTTAACCCGTAAGCGACGTCAGGGCGAGTACACAACATCGCATACATAATGGATCCAATAGCCGAAGCATAAGGCGTATTGTCCATTTCATCTTTCTCAGTCTGTGTTTGTGGACACTGACTCTTTGAAAGATTCAGACCATGTCTGACTGGAAGATATCCTCTTTTAGAATTCTCTAAATGGAATCTCTCCAGGACTTTATCGATATAAGTACTCTGGCATCGCATACATATAGTAACCGCTTAACTCTTCATGCGTTCACTCCAAGTGAACCGATCCTCACCTCTTCACCCTTGAACCATGCGCTCATTTGATGAGCCGGTTCAAATAGATTTGGTTCAAAAACCAAATTAGGCCAAGCGTTGGTCTAGACCTTCTATGAACCAAATGGCTCAAAATCTAACCGTACATCTCCTGATGCTCTTGATCTCACCGATCTAGCATCTAATCTCTCGATCGAAGCTTACCGATCGCAAGCCCTAATCAATCAAACATGATCAGACCAGATCTCACTTACAATCAGAGTTTAAACTCCTTTAAACTGAACCAAAATAATTCAGTCCACACGATCTGACTTAAGTAAGCCATATCATCAAATTGTGTGACCCTGAGGGTTTCCTTTAAATGTCGGTAATGATAACTTACGTTATCACGATCAGTGAGGGGTATCTAGCAACACATCACTGTCTCCCGATATAAAGGAAAGAGTCTTCCAAGACTACACCCAAACCACAGCACAAGTGTGAATCCATTTCACCAGGCATACATGTTTCCTTTGCCACTGGATGTTCTTATTGGACAAGCGTGTCAAGCCTGTAGCTCCAATATGATGAGCATGATTAGATCAGATGAACATAGTCACCTGGGTATGGCCATACACTTTCTCAATCATCTCATCCAGGGGGGCCCCTTTAGAACATCACACTCCAATCAAGGAGACGGCAATCCTATATCTATCACTAGTGTCCTAACCTGACTCAGGATCATTATCCAAGATAGTCTATAACCATTATGTTTCAAATGATATTGAACTACCTCAAAACAATGACAATCATCATTTAGAAACACAAGTGATCTCAAGTCAGAGGACATGTGCCACTTGTTGCAAATAAGGATTATTCACATTGTGACAAGCAATTGAATATCCTAGTAGGGTCTGTCCAGTACATCCAATGTACCCATGAGTCTACATCTTATTCCATGCTCGAAGCATCCTATAAGATTAGAACACATATTAGTCTCAATCATATCAAGGCTGTCTCATGTTCACCAAGATATATCGACTAAGGACACATAGCATGTCAGCCTAGCTGAACAGCTTTGAGACATTATTCAGAAGTACACTTATTGCAGCAGACAATGTAACAAACTGAATAACAACCATTGCCTTTATAAACATAAGAGTTTATACATGATACTGAAAGAATCCCAAGGCCTCAAACATTAGCCTTAAGGGCATACCCCAACATCATGTTCACCAAGATATCTCGACTAAGGACAACTCTGAATGTCAGCAAAGCTGAACATCATTGAGACATTACTCAGAGGTATACATACAGCAGCAGATAATGCAACAATCTGAATAACAACAATTGCCTTTATAAACATATACATAGTTTATACATGATACTGATAATAGCCCAAGGCCTCAAACATTAGCCTTAAGGGCATACCCCAACAATCTCCCACTTGCACTTAAACTAATGGTTGAGAAATCTCAAACCCATATTATTACAGTGCTTTTCATGCTTCTGCTGCACCAGAGGCTTTGTAAGCGGGTCAGCTAGATTGTCATCTGTATGAACCTTGCAGATCTTGATCTCTCCTCGATCTATGATCTCACGGATCAAATGAAACCTTCTCTGTATGTGCTTGGACTTCTGGTATGACCGTGGTTCCTTTGCTTGTGCAATCGCTCCAGTGTTATCACAGAAGATAACCAATGGATCTGCACTCGAAGGAACAACACCAAGTTCTTGAATGAACTTACGAATCCACACTGCCTCCTTTGATGCTTCTGAGGCTGCAACATACTCGGCTTCTGTTGTGGAATCAGCAACAATTGATTGTTTGAAACTCTTCCACACCACTACTCCTCCATTCAAGCTAAAAACATAGCCTGACTGCGATTGGAAATCGTCTTGGTCAGATTGGAACGAAGCGTCAGTATATCCTTCAATACTGAGTTCTTCCTGACCTCCATAAATCAAGAACATATCTTTGGTTCTCCGAATATATTTCAAAATGTTCTTGACTGCAATCCAGTGTGCCTTCCCTAGATTACTTTGGAACCGACTGGTCATGCTTAACCCGTAAGCGACGTCTGGGCGAGTACATAACATTGCATACATGATAGACCCAATAGCCGAAGCATAAGGCGTATTGTCCATCTCATCTTTCTCAGACTGTGTTTGAGGACACTGGCTCTTTTAAAGATTCAGACTATGTCTGACTGGAAGATATCCTCTTTTAGAATTTTCTAAATGGAATCTCTCCAGGACCTTATCGATGTAAGTACTCTGGCATAGCCCTAGAAGCCTATTAGATCTATCTCTATAGATCTTCACACCTAATACATAGGCTGCTTCTCCCAAATCTTTCATCTGGAAACATTTTCTTAACCATGCTTTGACTGCATGCAGTTCAGGAATATCGTTTCCAATGATTAAGATATCATCGACGTAGAGGACTAGGAAAGTAATCACGCTCCCACTAAACCTCTTATATACACACGGGTCATCTTCATTTTTGATGAAACCAAATTCACAAACTGATTCATCAAAACGAATATTCCAGCTCCTCGATGCTTGTTTTAGTCCATAAATGGACTTCTTTAATTTGCATATTTTATGACGTTCTGATGGATTGATGAAACCTTCAGGCTGTGTCATATACACATCCTCTTCTAGTTTTCCATTAAGGAAAGCAGTCTTCACATCCATTTTCCAGATCTCATAATCATAATATGCTGCTATCGCGAGAATAATCCGAACGGACTTGAACATGGCTACAGGAGAGAAAGTTTCATCATAATCTATCCCGTAGATTTGTTTAAAACCTTTCGAAATTAGCCTGCCCTTATAGGTAACCACGTTACCATCCATGTCTTTCTTCTTCTTGAAGATCCACTTACAGCCTATAGGGATTACTCCCGGAGGCGGATCAACCAAATCCCAGACTTGGTTGTCGGACATGGAGTCCATCTCGGCTCGCATAGCTTCAAGCCATCTTGCTGATTCCGGTCCACTGACCGCATCCGCATAAGTGAGGGGTTCATCATTAATGATGTAGATTCCGTCATAGCGCTCAGGCTGACGACGAATCCTTCCCGATCTACGCGGTTCCCGTGATATCTGAGCCTCAGGTTGAACATTAACCTAATCTATTGGCTCAGGCTCATCCAACTGTGCTTGACTACTTTGTCCTTCTTCTGGAATTTCATCCAGCATTATTTCTGATGTGGGACCGAGGCAGGACCTTCGGAGGTCCACCCGGGTCCGAAAGAAGCCCTCTCGGTATGGCTATCCTAGCCACTAGATATGGCTTCCTTAGGACCCCATTTTGCTTATTTTGTCTTAGATTAGGGTGCATCATATGGTAGGTTAGATCCACCCTCCAATTACACCATGTAGTTACATGCCTAGGATCCGCCACTTATGTATGGTAGGTTAGTGCATGAAATTGATGTAATAGATTAGGTCAACTCCATTTTGGGATGCAAGTCAAAATCAAGTCAAGATAACTCCAAGAGATGCCATGAGCCCATGAGCCCATCTCATGAGAGAACCAGCCCATCCAACTCAAAGGAGCATCACCACAAGTACCCAACACTCCACCATCCTAGTTGGCAGCCATGGGGATTTGTCTCTACCTCCAACCGCCCCTTCCCCTTTGAAGCAAAGATGGACAAGACCATTCCCTCACCTGCTGTTGTAGCCCCTTACAGCCATCATGCGCCAGCAGCTTTGCAGAATTTCAACCTCAAGAAGCAGTCCCCATTTCCTGCAGAATGACAGCTCCTTTTCAGCCCATCATTCGCCAACCACCACTGCCAAGAAGAGGTCTGCACGCCACCAGCAATGCAGAGTTTCCTTCTTCTAGAAGCTGCACACATCAGCTGAAGAGTGACAACTCCTTCAGCCCCTTCAACCGCCTGCAACCTGCCGTTGTTCACTCAATATGTCATGTACTTAGGGAAGGAAACGCAACCTGCTCTTGTCATTCAGTTTGTCATGTGCTTAGGGAAGGGAGGCAACCGTTCACAGCCCCCTATATGATGTATTCCTCTTGTAAAGCTTTCGGTTAGAGTGTTGAATACAATTTCAAATTTCAGAAGTTAGTCTTCTCATGGTGTGTGTCACCTTTCCCTACCCCTCTTCCAACCATTGCCGAGAGCTCTTTTCCACCCCCTCATGCTCTTCAATCTTCCTCCACCATTTGCGTTTGTCCTGAAGTTGGGAGCCCACGCCACTTCCTCCCTTTAGCCTTGAAGAGCCCTCAGCCCAAGAGGAGGAGTGGGACTCCACCGAGACTCAAGATGGTGTCATCAGCCCTATGCCGAGATCAAGCCACCACCTTAAGTTAGCTAAGTCTCTCCACTACCTTGGTTGATGTTTTCTTGAAGTTCTTGAGCATCCATCTGCACTCACAAGGGATTTTCTCAGGTGGCGCAAGGCCAAGGAGGGCATACAAAGTTCATCCCCACCCTTTCCCCTCTTAACTAGTTAGTCTCAAATGTGTTAGCAAGGGAATTTGGAGGCTATCCTCCCCCTTGGGTGTTCTTGTGTATTGGCCTCTTAATATTCTTTCAAACTCATCCACGCATGTGTGGGATGCTGTAATGCCCTGGTTGTAAGCTCATAGGGCCCTACTTCGTGAGTTTCAACCATTGGACTGGTGAAGAACGGGAAGGTCACCCTTTCTATTCTCAAAGGGTGCAAGGTGAGTTCCTCCCTTAGAGTAGTTGCACTTCTTATGGTAGAACCGCATGCTTAAACTTTGTTGAGTTTCATCTTATCTCGAAGCGCATGCTAGGACTTACTTGTTGAGTAGTTTCGGTTTTCACTACTTCATACCAAAACTAGCTAATTTCAAACTACGTTAGCAACAAGGGGTTTTATTAAGCTATACTTAACTAGCAAAATGTTTTCGAAGCGCGTCGTTTGAATGTTGCATGCTTAGTGACCCCATCAATTTCTCTCCCACTGGCCTCTTGCAGAAGAAATTCCTTCTCAAGAAAAATAGCCGTTCGAGCAACAAATATTTTGTTCTCTTTGGGATAGTAGAAATAATAACCCTTAGTTTCTTTAGGGTAACCGACAAAGATACATTTATCTGATCTGCTCTCCAGTTTCCCAAAGGCGAGCTTTTTGACATAAGCCTCGCAACCCCAGATTTTGATAAATGTCAAGCGAGGCTGTTTCCCATACCATAACTCATATGGTGTCTTTGAAACTGCCTTGGATGGCACTCGGTTTAGCACCTTTGCAGCTGTTTCCAGTGCAAATCCCCAAAAGGAGTAAGGTAGAGTAGCCTGACTCATCATAGAATGAACCATATCCAATAAGGTTCTATTTCTCCTCTCAGACACACCATTCCATTGTGGTGTTTCTGGCGGAGTGAGCTGTGAGATGATCCCACACTCCTTCAGATAGTCAGTAAACTCATGACTCAAGTATTCGCCACCTCGATCTGAACGAAGTGCCTTGATATTTCGGCCTAACTGATTTTGTACTTCATTTTTGAATTCTTTGAACTTGTCAAAAGATTCACTCTTATGTCTCATTAGATAGACATAACCATACCTACTGAAATCTGAGAGTCCCCTAAAGGGGGGGGGGGCGAAAACCCTAAAGCATGCGCATATAAACTTTTCTAGGGTTTTAACAAGATCGCTTGCATGAATATATATGATCAACTTTGATTATGTTGCAAAGATCAAGTTAAGATCTTTTACCGTAGCCATGATGAAGGAGGCGACTTGGAAGCAAGAGGGCGAATTGGCTCTCCTCCTAAGAAGACGCACACTAGATGAGAGATGGCTACCTCTTTGGACGTTCCTTGTGCTAGCAAGGATCTCCAAATTTCCTTGTCGTGTGAAGAAGATGAGATGAATCCTCTTGATGTCCGATCCTCTTTTTCTTTCGTCAAGGAAGAAGACACCACGATGATAGCTTCACGACTCGAGAAGGGGGCGAACACATTACAACATGGAGACGTTTTCCTTTTTGAAAACCGAACTCCAAAAATAGCAAGTCTTCAAAGCTTCATGCGTTCACCTCAAGTGAACCATCGAAACTCCCCTCCTCATTGAACCATACGTTCACATAGGTGAATGGGTTCAATTGCAATCGGTTCAAAAGGATTTGGTACAAAGACCAAATCAAACCAAGCCAAGCCATGGTCTAAATCTTATATGAACCATGAAGGTTCAAGATCTAACCGTTCATCTCTAGATGCACTTGATCTCACCGATCTAGCATCAATACTCTCGATCGAAGCTTACCGATCTCAAGCCCTAATCAATCAAACATGATCAGACCAGATCTCACTTACAATCAGAGTTTAAACTCCTTTAAACTGAACCAAAACAATTCAGTCCACACGATCTGACTTAAGTAAGCCATATCATCAAATTGTGCGACCCTGAGGGTTTCCTTTAAATGTCGGTAACGATAACTTACGTTATCACGATCAGTGAGGGGTATCTAGCAACACATCACTGTCTCCCGATATAAAGAAAAGAGTCTTCCAAGACTACACCCAAACCATAGCACAAGTGTGAATCCACTTCACTAGACATACATGTTTCCTTTGCCACTGGATGTTCTTATTGGACAAGCGTGTCAAGCTTGTAACTCCAATATGATGAGCATGATTAGATCAGATGAACATAGTCATCTGGGTATGGCCATACACTTTCTCAATCATCTCATCCAGGGGGCCCCTTTAGAACATCACACTCCTAAACAAGGAAACGGCAATCCTTTATCTATCACTAGTGTCCTAACCTGACTCATGATCATTATCCAAGATAGTCTATAACCATTATGTTTCAAATGATATCGAACTACCTCAAAACAATGACAATCATCATTTAGAAACACAAGTGATCTCAAGTCAGAGGAAATATGCCACTTGTTCACATACAAGGATTATTCACATTGTGACAAGCAATTGAACATCCTAGTAGGGTCTGTCCAGTACATCCAATGTACCTATGAGTCTACATCTTATTCCATGCTCGAAGCATCCTATAAGATTAGAACACATATTAGTCTCAATCATATCAAGGCTGTCTCATGTTCACCAAGATATCTCGACTAAGGACTTAACTGCATGTCAGCCAAGCTGAACAGCATTGAGACATTATTCAGAAGTATACATATGACAGCAGATAATGCAACAACATGAATAACAACCATTGCCTTTATAAACATGAAGTTTATACATGATACTGATACAATCCCGAGGCCTCAAACATTAGCCTTAAGGGCATACCCCAACAAAATCATCAGTAAAAGTAATGAAGTATGAATAGCCACCTCTGGCATGTTTACTAAAAGGCCCACACACATCACTGTGAATAAGGTCAAGTAAACCTGAAGCCCTTTCACCTTTATTAGAAAAAGGAGTCTTCGTCATTTTACCCATTAAACAAGCTTTGCATGTATCAAGCTCCTCATAGGAGAATGATCCCAGCAGTCCATGATCATGCAACCGCTTAATGCGCTTCTTGTTAATATGGCCTAAACGACTATGCCATAACAAGGTGCTGTCATCAGCATACTTGGCTTTCTTGTTATCAATTTGTTGTACAGAACATTCCATGTCCAACATGTATAACCCATTGTTAATCGACCCAGTTGCATAAACAATATTATCATATGAAATACAACACTATGAAGTTTTGCATTCAAAAGAAAAACCTTTCCTGACAAGAGCAGGAATAGAGATAATATTCTTAGTTATGCTTGGTACGAAATAACAATTGTCAAGTTCTAATACAAAACCAGATGGTAAAGAGATGTTATATTCTCCTACAGCAACAGCAGCAACCCGTGCCCCGTTTCCAACTCGTAGGTCCACCTCATGCTGTCCCACCTGTCTTCTTCTCTTGAGTTCCTACACATTTGAACAAATGTGAACTCCACATGCAGTGTCCAACACCCATGAAATAGAAGAAGCTAGCATGACTTCAGTCACGTAAATACCTGAGCCAAAAGTGAAAGGTTTGCTTCCCTTCTTCTCTCCTTGGAGCGCTCTACAGTCCTTCTTCCAATGACCCAGCTGGCCACAATGGAAGCATCTGTTGTCCTTTGACCGCTTCATCTTTTGTTTCAAAGCCTTGTTGTAGCTCTTGATAGGGATTTTGCCCTTCTTCCCCTTCTTCTTATTCCTAGAAGGAACCATTAAGACAGAGGATGAAGGCTTTCCCTTCTCAAGAGTCTGCTCTGTGGTGCAGAGCATGTTCAGTAACTCTGCCGGAGTACAGTCGATTTTGTTCATATTAAAATTAATAATGAACGAATCGAAAGAAGCCGAGAGAGACTGCAAGATAATATCAACAACAAGTTCTGAATTGATGGTATGTCCCAGTTTCTCTAGGGCCTCTTTGTACCCAATCATCTTGAGCACATGAGCTCCCACTGGACTCCCTTCAGTCAGTTTGCTATGAAAGAAAAGTTTTGTCAAGTTATAGCGTTCTGTCCTTGCCTGTGCAGCATACAGCATTTTGAGATTTGCTATAATATCAATAGCAGACAAATCCTCATGCTGACGCTGGAGCTCGGGCGTCATTGACGCAAGCATAAGGCAAGCGACATCAGTACTATCACTGACGTGCTTCTCATAAGCATCCCGAACCGCCCTTGCGTCGTTCGCAGCGGGTTGAGCCGGTATTGCCGACTCAAGGACATACAGCTTCCTCTCAGCTTTAAGCACAATCTTAAGCTGTCTGTACCAGTCTGAGAAGTTTGGCCCAGCAAACTTCTCCTTTTCCAATATGGATCGCAAATTGAGCCCTGTGGTGTTCGTTGCTGCAGGAATCTACAACATGGCAAGAACAACAAGGTCAGTATCCATGTTAGAATCATTCCAGGACTTAAGAGTGATTCTTTTCTCACTATTTTGTCTGACTGAAAAATCCAATAAAACAGCCCGAAAGAGTGAAACTCTTTTAGTGAGATGGGATCCAGATTTCACACTTAATCTCCGCGTCCCGCTCAGGCGAGATAAGATGCATAGAGAGTTCAAGCACTAGTCACTGGTAGGCTATCCATGCCAATCGCCAACCCGTGCGATTCCCCTTCATCTAGGCAATCCAGAAGACCGTGCCAATGAGTTGGTACAACACAGTTTCTGATTCCTTAGATGGCTACCTCCATATAGCTATCATATGCTCAATATGTAGCCTATATGGTCAAGCTGACCTGACCTACTTCCTGGACCACCACGTGCTATGCTGAGCAACGAGAAGCGATAAATCCCTTCAATGTAGCATGTAGGTGTAATCCTGCACCGTCTGAAGATAGCTGGGCGTGCCCACTGAGTGGGTATAACACGGCCCCAACGATAGTCAGAACAGAGAGGTTTCGCGTCAGAAGGCAATCAAGCTTGATATGGTCGTTGGATTTTAACGGTCCTTTTATCTTCTTACTATCATGCAAAATCTATGGTGATAGCAGAAGAATAAATATGCTTGTGCTAATATTACTTAAAACAATGAGTAGAAAGCACAATTATCTTATGTGGTAAACGCCCATAAAAGCCTAAGTAAAACCCTAGTTTTACAAAAGTCTTCACTTGAGCTCTTTATGGGACTCTTGTACTTCATTTGGCCCAACCCGGGCCCAAATGCCCTCCAGGCAGTATGCGCCTGCTCTAGAGTCGAACTCTAGACCTCCCACCTGGTGAAGCCACTGACTGCAAGCTCCTCTGCCATGTGTGCTCATGTGCTCATGTCTGATCAAATTACATTTTAATCTATCTAGACATGGTTTGACTCGCAGGTCAAATATACATTTTCATAAATTAAAGTGTGATTCGTAGATCACAGCAAAATTTATATTAAATTCCAGGCACGCAGGCCCCAGCACAGCACACCAAAAATAAGGGCAGCCCACATAAGATTAAATAAACACCCAATGAACATGTCAAACATGTATACATGTGATCCAAACAGAAAATAAAATTTTTTTAAATACCCATGGCATCAATTTTATTTCCTTATATGCCCTGCTTCCTTACAACGGTCCATTAACAGGCATCCACTCATCAGACCAAGTCAGACCCACTGCCCTTGCATGCACCCAGTCATAACTGACTTGCGTCGACCTGATGGTCAACTATGCATGCCTTAAGGGCTAAACGTCCCACAAGATTTCTGGCAAGTGGGTGTGACCCCGGGCCTAAATCATGATCGTTCACAAGGCGCCTCAATCAGACATCGCTACACGCCCTTCTGCAGTCGACCTATAGCCACCTGTATAGCTTGCGCACAGGTGCTATCCGGCCGACCCATCTAGGCTGTCAGATGGTCTGATTAGGCTATTGGGTCCAGACTTGACTAACGACTTCAACCCTATTAACCCGTCTAAGTATTTGAAGCAGGCGCTTAGATAGATCTAGTGAGGGTCGCGCATGATAATAAGTTTTGATTGAAAACTTTTATTATAAGCGCAAACAAACATCACACATGCGCAAGCTTAGTTGAAAACAAAACACATGTAGATCTAACACATGAAATGAATTTGCGCATGATAACTAAAGCATGCGCATCTAGTAGATCTACCAAATCATAAAACAAACATGGATCACAAGAAAGCAATCATATGTATCTGTTGGGGTATGCCCTTAAGGCTAATGTTTGAGGCCTTGGGATTATATCAGTATCATGTATAAACTCAATGTTTATAAAGGCAATGGTTGTTATTCAGGTTGTTGCATTATCTGCTGCTATATGTATACTACTGAATAATGTCTCAATGCTGTTCAGCTTGGCTGATATGCAGTATAGTCCTTAGTCGAGATATCTTGGTGAACATGAGACAGCCTTGATATGATTGAGACTAATATGTGTTCTAATCTTATAGGATGCTTCGAGCATGGAATAAGATGTAGACTCATGGGTACATTGGATGTACTGGACTGACCCTACTTAGGATATTCAATTGCTTGTCACAATGTGAATAATCCTGATATGCAAACAAGTGGCATACTTCCTCTGACTTGAGATCACTTGTGTTTCTAAATGATGATTGGCATTGTTTTGAGGTAGTTCAATATCATTTGAAACATAATGGTTATAGACTATCTTGGATAATGAGCATGAGTCATGTTAGGGCACTAGTGATAGATATAGGATTGCCGTCTCCTTGTTGGAGTGTGATGTTCTAAAGGGGCCCCCTGGATGAGATGGTTGAGAAAGTGTATGGCCAAACCCAGATGACTATGTTCATCTGATCTAATCATTCTCATCATATTGGAATTACAGGCTTGACACGCTTGTCCAATAAGAACATCCAGTGGCAAAGGAAACACATATGTCAAGTGACTTGGGTTCACACTTGTGCTGTGGTTTGGGTGTAGTCTTGGAAGACTCTTTCCTTTATATCGGGAGACAGTGATGTGTTGCTAGATACCCCTCACTGATCGTGATAACGTAAGTTATCATTACCGACATTTAAAGGAAACCCTTAGGGTCGCACAATTTGATGATATGGCTTACTTAAGTCAGATCGTGTGGACTGAATTGTTTTGGTTCAGTTTAAAGGGATTTAAACTCTGATTGTAAGTGAGATCTGGTCTGATCATGTTTGATTGATTAGGGCTTGAGATCGGTAAGCTTCGATCGAGAGAATTGATGCTAGATCGGTGAGATCAAGAGCATCAAGAGATGAATGGTTAGATCTTGAACCTTATGGTTCAATATGATCTAGGACAATGCTTGGTTTAATTTGGTCTTTGAACCAAATTCAATGAACCGGTTCACTTAATGTGAGCGCATGGTTCAAGGGGAGAAGAGAAGCGATCGGTTCACTTGGGGTGAACGCATGGGTGATCGCATGATCGCATGAACGTTGAGGATTTACTATTTTTGGAAGTCATGCTTTCCAAAATAGGCTTCACGCCTCCACGTTCGAGAGCATTGCTCTATACTCGCCTCTCCTCTCTCGTGTTGTGAAGTTCTTCTTCACGCCAAGAAGAATTCGACAAGCAAAAGAGATCTCATCCCTTCATTCGATCAGGAGACTTGGAAATCCTTGCTAGCACAAGGAACGACAAGGAGAAGCCTCTCTCATCTTGTGTGCGCACGCTTTGGAGGAGAGCCGCATCGTTCTCTGCTTCCAAGTCGCCATCCAAGAAATGGCATTGGTATGATCCCCTTCTCGATCTATACATGTTATTAAAGTTGATCATATATTCATCCATTCGATCTTAGAAACCCTAATTTCCTCTTATTGCAAGTTCTGATATGTGCCTATTAGGGTTTCGCCCCCCCTTAGAAACTTTCAATTGGTATCAGAGCTAGGTTCATGTATGAATCATATGATTGCTTATTGTGATCCTTGTTTGCGCTTATGAATAGATCTACGGTTATCATCATGCGAAAATACTACATGCATGATGTTTACTTGTTAGCGCATGTTAGAGATTTTTTGTCAAAACAAAACTTATCTTGCGCGCATCCACTAGATCTATAAGCGCCTGCTTTAAAAACTTAGACTGGTTATTAGGGTTGAAGTCGTGGTCCTGTCTAGACCCAACAGTCTGATCAGACTATCTAACAGCCTAGATGGGTTGACCAGATGGCACCTATGCGCAAGCATGAGGTGGCTATAGGTCGACTGCAGAAAGGCGTGTAGCGATGTCTGATGGAGGCAACCTATGAACGCTCATGATTAAGGCCCGGGGTCACACCTGCTTGCCAGAACTCATGAAGGACGTTCAGCCCTTAACGCATGCATTGTTGACCATGAGGTCAACTCAAGTCGGTTATGACTTGGTGCATGCAAGGGCAGTGGGTCTGACTAGGTCTGATGAGTGGATCCCTATTAATGGACCGTTGTAAGGTAGTAGGGCACATAAGGAAATAAAATTGATGCCAATGGGATTTTTGAAAAATTTTATTTTCTTGAATGGATCACATGATGTTTGTATAACATGATTGAGTGTTTATTTAATCTTATGTGGGCTGCCCAAAATTTAATGTGTGCTGTGCTGGGGCCTGCGTGCCTGGATTATTATTTGTAAATTATTTATTGTGATCTGCGCATCACATTTTAATTAATTTATAAAGTGTAATTGACCTGCGAGTCAATCATGTCTAGATAGATTAAAATGTAATTTAATCAGACATGAGCTCAGAGCACACATGGCAGAGGCGCATGCAGCAAGTGGCTTCACCAGTGGGAGGTCTAGGGTTCGACTCTAGGACAGGCGCATTCTACCTGGTGTGCATATCACCAGTGGGAGGTCTAGGGTTCGACTCTAGGTTTAGTAAATTTAATATCTGCATGATTTATTCTTCTGCTATCACCATAGGATTTGCATGATAGTTAAGAAGATGAAAGGACCGTTAAAATCCAACGATGAATATCAAGCACGTAAGCCTTCTGACGCGAAACCTCACTGTTCTGACTATCGTTGGGGCCGTGTTGTACCCACTCAGTGGGCACGCCCATCTATCTTCAGACGGTGTGTGATTACACCTGCGTGTTACAGAGAAGGGATTTATCGCTTCTCGTTGCTCAGCATAGCACGTGGTGGTCCAGGGAGTAGGTCAGGTCAGCTTGACCATGTAGGCTACATATTGAGCATATGGTAGCCATATGGAGGCAGCCATCTGTGGGATCAGAGACTGTGTTGTACCAACTCAGTTGGCACAGTCTGCGGGACGCGGAGACCAAGTATGAAATCTGGATCCCATCTCACTAAAAGAGTTTTACTCTTTCGGACTGTTTTACTGGATTTTTCAGTCAGATAAAATAGTGAGAAAAGAATCATTCTTAAGTCCTGGATTGATTCTAACATTGATACTGACCTTGCTGTTCTTGCAATGTTGTAGATTCCTGCAGCAACGAACACCACAAATTTCAATGTGCGATCCTTACTGGAAAGGGAGAAGTTTGCTGGGCCAAACTTCTCAGACTGGTATGGACACCTTAAGATTGTTCTTAAGGCTGAGAGGAAGCTGTATGTCCTCCAGACGGCAATACCGCCTCAACCCGCTGCGAACGCCGCAAGGGCGGTTCGGGAAGCCTATGAGAAGCATGTCAATGATAGCATTGATGTCGCTTGCCTGATGCTTGCGTCTATGACGCCTGAGCTGCAGCGTCAGCATGAAGATTTATCTGCTATTGAAATCATAGCAAATCTCAAGATGCTGTATACTGCACAGGCAAGGACTGAACGCTATAACTTGACAAAACTTTTCTTTCAGAGCAAACTGACTGAAGGGAGTCCAGTGGGAGCTCACGTACTCAAGATGATTGGGTACAAGGAGGCTCTAGAGAAACTGGGACACACCATCAATCAGGAGCTTGTTGTAGACATCATCCTGTAGTCTCTCCCGGCCTCTTTCGATCCATTCATCATTAATTTTAATATGAACAAGATCGACTGTACGCCGGCGGAGTTACTGAACATGCTCTATACTACAGAGCAGACTCTTGAGAAGGGAAAGCCATCATCCTCTGTTCTAATGGTTCCTTCCAGGAACAAGAAGAAGGGGAAGAAGGGCAAAGCCCCTATCAAGAGCTACAACAAGGCTCTAAAGCAAAAGATAAAGCGGTCAAAGGAATACAGATGTTTCCATTGTGGCCAGCTGGGTCACTGGAAGAAGGACTGTAAAGCGCTCCAAGGAGATAAGAAGGGAAGCAAGCCTTTCACTTCTGGCTCAGGTATTTTCGTGACTGAAGTCATGGTATCTTCTTCTTCTATTTCATTATTAATTTTAATATGAACAAGATCGACTGTACTCTGGCAGAGTTGCTGAATATGCTCTTGACTACAGAGGAAACTCTAAAGGGCAAGCCTTCAACCTCTGTCTTGATGTTCCCTTCCAGGAACAAGAAGAAGGGGAAGAAGGGCAAAGCCCCTGTCAAGAACTACAACAAGGCTCTGAAACAGAAGGTTAAGAGGTCGAAGGAATACAGATGTTTCCACTGTGGCCAGCTGGGTCACTGGAAAAAGGACTGTAAAGCGCTCCAAGGAGATAAGAAGGGAAGCATCGCTTCTGGCTCAGGTATTTTCGTGACTGAAGTCATGATATCCTCTTCTTCTATTTCATGGGTGTTGGACACTGCATGTGGAGTTCACATTTGTTCAAATGTACAGGAACTCAAGAGAAGAAGACAGGTGGGACAGCATGAGGTGGACCTACGAGTAGGAAACGGGGCACGGGTGGCTGCTGTTGCTGTAGGAGAATATCACATCTCTTTACCATCTGGTCTTGTATTAGAACTGGACAATTGTTATTTTGTACCGAGCATAACTAAGAATATTATCTCTATTCATGCTCTTGTCAGGAAAGGGTTTTCCTTTGAATGCAAAACTTCAAAGTGTTATATTTCTTTTGATAATATTGTTTATGCTACCGGGTCGATTAACAATGGGTTATTCATGTTGGACATGGAATGTTCTATACAACAAATTGATAATAAGAAAGGCAAGTATGCTGATGACAGCACCTTGCTATGGCATAGTCGTTTAGGCCATATTAACAAGAAGCGCATTAAGCGGTTGCATGACCATGGACTGCTGGGATCATTCTCCTATGAGGAGCTTGATACATGCAAAGCTTGTTTAATGGGTAAAATGACGAAGTCTCCTTTTTCTAATAAAGGTCAAAGGGCTTCAGGTTTACTTGACCTCATTCACAGTGATGTGTGTGGGCCATTTAGTAAACATGCCAGAGGTGGCTATTCATACTTCATTACCTTTACTGATGATTTCAGTAGGTATGGTTATGTCTATCTAATGAGACATAAGAGTGAATCTTTTGACAAGTTCAAAGAGTTCAAAAATGAAGTACAAAATCAGCTAGGCTGAAATATCAAGGCACTTCGTTCAGATCGAGGTGGAGAATACTTGAGTCGAGAGTTTACTGACTATCTGAAGGAGTGTGGGATTATCTCACAGCTCACTCCGCCAAGAACACCGCAATGGAATGGTGTGTCCGAGAGGAGAAATAGAACCTTACTGGATATGGTTCGTTCTATGATGAGTCAGACTACTCTACCTTACTCCTTTTGGGGATTTGCACTGGAAACAGCTGCAAAGGTACTAAACCGAGTGCTATCCAAGGCCGTTTCAAAGACTCCATATGAGTTATGGTATGGGAAACAGCCGAGATTGACATTTATTAAAATCTGGGGTTGCGAGGCTTATGTCAAAAAGCTCGCCTCTGGGAAACTGGAGAGCAGATCTGATAAATGTATCTTTGTCGGTTACCCTAAGGAAACTAAGGGTTATTATTTCTACGATCCCAAAGAGAACAAAGTATTTGTTGCTCGAACGGCTATTTTTCTTGAGAAGGAATTTCTTCTGCAAGAGGCCAGTGGGAGAGAAATAAAGCTAGATGAGAATCCAGAAGAAGGACAAAGTAGTCAAACTCAGTTGGATGAGCCTGAGCCAATAGAACAGGTTACTGAACAACCTGAGGCTCAGATATCATGGGAACCGCGAAGATCGGGAAGGATCCGTCGACAGCCTGAGCGCTATGACGGAGTCTACATCATTGATGATGAACCCCTCACTTATGCGGATGCGGTCAGTGGACCGGAATCAGCGGATGGCTTGAAGCTATGCGAGCAGAGATGGACTCCATGTCAGATAACCAAGTCTGGGATTTGGTTGATCCGCCTCCGGGAGTAATCCCTATAGGTTGTAAGTGGATCTTCAAGAAGAAGATTGACATGGATGGTAACGTGGTTACCTATAAAGGCAGGCTAGTTGCGAAAGGTTTCAAACAAATCTACGGGATAGATTATGATGAAACTTTCTCTCCTGTAGCCATGTTCAAGTCTATTCGGATTATTCTTGCGATAGCAGCATATTATGATTATGAGATCTAGCAAATGGATGTGAAGACCGCTTTCCTTAATGGAAAATTAGAAGAGGATGTGTATATGACACAACCTGAAGGTTTCATCAATCCATTAGATCGTCATAAAATATGCAAATTAAAGAAGTCCATTTATGGACTTAAACAAGCATCGAGAAGCTGGAATATTCGTTTTGATGAATCAATCTGTGAGTTTGGTTTCATCAAAAATGAAGATGACCCGTGTGTATATAAGAGGTTTAGTGGGAGCGTGATTACTTTCCTAGTCCTCTACGTCGATGATATCTTGATCATTGGAAACGATATTCCTGAACTACATGCGGTTAAGGCATGGTTAAGAAAATGTTTCCAGATGAAAGATTTAGGAGAAGTAGCCTATGTATTAGGTGTGAAGATCTACAGAGATAGATCTAAGAGGCTTCTCGGGCTGTGCCAGAGTACTTACATCGATAAAGTCCTGGAGAGATTCCATTTAGAAAATTCTAAAAGAGGATATCTTCCAGTCAGACATGGTCTGAATCTTACAAAGAGTCAGTGTCCACAAACACAGACTGAGAAAGATGAAATGGACAATACGCCTAATGCTTCGGCTATTGGGTCCATTATGTATGCGATGTTGTGTACTCGCCCAGACGTCGCTTACGGGTTAAGCGTGACCAGTCGATTCCAAAGTAATCCAGGAAAGGCACACTGGATTGCGGTCAAGAACATTTTGAAATATCTTCGGAGGACCAAAGATATGTTCTTGATTTATGGAGGTCAGGAAGAACTCAGTATTGAAGGATATACTGACGCTTCATTCCAATCTGACCAGGATGATTTCCGATCACAATCAGGCTATGTTTTTAGCTTGAATGGAGGAGCAGTGGTGTGGAAAAGTTTCAAACAATCAATTGTTGCTAATTCCACAACAGAAGCCGAGTATGTTGCAGCCTCAGAAGCATCCAAGGAGGCAGTGTGGATTCGTAAGTTCGTTCAGGAACTTGGTGTTGTTCCTTCGAATGCAGATCCTTTGGTTATCTTCTGTGATAACACTGGAGCAATAGCACAAGCAAAGGAACCACGGTCGCACCAGAAGTCCAAGCACATACAGAGAAGGTTTCACTTGATCCGGGAGATCATTGATCGTGGTGAGATCAAAATCTGCAAGGTTCATACAGATGACAATCTAGCTGACCCGCTTACTAAGCCTCTGGCGCAGCAGAAGCATGAGAAGCACTGTAATAATATGGGTTTGAGATTTCTCAACCATTAGATTAAGTGCAAGTGGGAGATTGTTGGGGTATGCCCTTAAGGCTAATGTTTGAGGCCTTGGGATTATATCAGTATCATGTATAAACTCAATGTTTATAATGGCAATGGTTGTTATTCAGGTTGTTGCATTATCTGCTGCTATATGTATACTACTGAATAATGTCTCAATGCTGTTCAGCTTGGCTGATATGCAGTATAGTCCTTAGTCGAGATATCTTGGTGAACATGAGACAGCCTTGATATGATTGAGACTAATATGTGTTCTAATCTTATAGGATGCTTCGAGAATGGAATAAGATGTAGACTCATGGGTACATTGGATGTACTGGACTGACCCTACTTAGGATATTCAATTGCTTGTCACAATGTGAATAATCCTGATATGCAAACAAGTGGCATACTTCCTCTGACTTGAGATCACTTGTGTTTCTAAATGATGATTGGCATTGTTTTGAGGTAGTTCAATATCATTTGAAACATAATGGTTATAGACTATCTTGGATAATGAGCATGAGTCATGTTAGGGCACTAGTGATAGATATAGGATTGCCGTCTCCTTGTTGGAGTGTGATGTTCTAAAGGGGCCCCCTAGATGAGATGGTTGAGAAAGTGTATGGCCATACCCAGATGACTATGTTCATCTGATCTAATAATTCTCATCATATTGGAATTACAGGCTTGACACGCTTGTCCAATAAGAACATCCAGTGGCAAAGGAAACACATATGTCAAGTGACTTGGGTTCACACTTGTGCTGTGGTTTGGGTGTAGTCTTGGAAGACTCTTTCCTTTATATCGGGAGACAGTGATGTGTTGCTAGATACCCCTCACTGATCGTGATAATGTAAGTTATCGTTACCGACATTTAAAGGAAACCCTTAGGGTCGCACAATTTGATGATATGGCTTACTTAAGTCAGATCGTGTGGACTGAATTGTTTTGGTTCAGTTTAAAGGGATTTAAACTCTGATTGTAAGTGAGATCTGGTCTGATCATGTTTGATTGATTAGGGCTTGAGATCGGTAAGCTTCGATCGAGAGAATTGATGCTAGATCGGTGAGATCAAGAGCATCAAGAGATGAATGGTTAGATCTTGAACCTTATGGTTCAATATGATCTAGGACAATGCTTGGTTTAATTTGGTCTTTGAACCAAATTCAATGAACCGGTTCACTTAATGTGAGCGCATGGTTCAAGGGGAGAAGAGAAGCGATCGATTCACTTGGGGTGAACGCATGGGTGATCGCATGATCGCATGAACGTTGAGGGTTTACTATTTTTGGAAGTCATGCTTTCCAAAATAGGCTTCACGCCTCCACGTTCGAGAGCATTGCTCTATACTCGCCTCTCCTCTCTCGTGTTGTGAAGTTCTTCTTCATGCCAAGAAGAATTCGACAAGCAAAAGAGATCTCATCCCTTCATTCGATCAGGAGACTTGGAAATCCTTGCTAGCACAAGGAACGACAAGGAGAAGCCTCTCTCATCTTGTGTGCGCACGCTTTGGAGGAGAGCCGCATCGTTCTCTGCTTCCAAGTCGCCATCCAAGAAATGGCATTGGTATGATCCCCTTCTCGATCTATACATGTTATTAAAGTTGATCATATATTCATCCATGCGATCTTAGAAACCCTAATTTCCTCTTATTGCAAGTTCTGATATGCGCCTATTAGGGTTTCACCCCCCCTTAGAAACTTTCAGTATCAAGCCAAAACCACGCTCTGATACCAATTGAAAGTAACCCTAGGTCACATACGCATATAAAATTTTTCGCATGACTAGGTCCAAAATCGAATGACTTAAACATATGATCAACATATGAAGACTTGTATAGAACAAGTGAGGATGTTACCATGGCCATGAGAGGCGGCTTGGAAGAAAAAGGGCGAGCGGCTCTTCTCCAAAGGAATCACACACAAGATGGATTTTCGCTTCTTCCTTGTAATCCTTGTGCTAGCAAAGATCCAAAGAGTCTATGATCGTGTGAGGAGATGTCCTCTTCTTGCTGGCCGCACTACTCCCTCTCTTGGCGTGAAGACGAACCAAAAACCCGAGAGGAGCAAGGGGCGAGAGGGGCGTTCATACGTTCGAAAACGTGGGACGTTTCTCAAGAGAAAAATCGGCTTCCAAATATAGTAAGTGTTTAACTCCCCATGAAGCCATCGAAACTCCTCTCCCCTTTGAACCATGCGTTCACTTAAGTGAACCGGTTCAATTCCATTTGGTTCAAGGACCAAATCGAACCAGCCATGGTCTTGATCTCTTTGAACCTCATGGTTCAAGATCTAACCACACATCTCAATGAACCTCTTGATCTCTACGATCAAGCATCAATTTTCCCGATCGAAGCTTACTGATCATATGTCCTAATCAATCAAACATGATCAGACTAGATCTTACTTCCGATCAGAGTTTAAATTGCTTTAAACTGAACTAGAATAATTCCAGTCCACACGATCTGACATAAGTAAGCAATATCATCAAATTGTGCGACCCTGAGGGTTTCCTTCAATGTCGGTAACGACAACTTACGTTATCACGATCAGAGAGGGGTATCTAGCAACACATCACTGTCTCCTGATATGAAGGAAAGAGTCTTCCAAGACTACTCCCAAACCACAGCACAAGTGTGAATCCAATTCACTCAGTATACATGTTCCCTTTGCCACTGGATGTTCTCGTTGGACAAGCATGTCAAGCCTGTAATTCCAACACGATGAGAATGGTTAGATCAGATGAACATAGTCATCTGGGTATGGCCATACACTTTCTCAACCATCTCATCCAGGGGGCCCCTTTAGAACATCACACTCCAACTAGGAGAGGCAATCCTATATCTATCACTAGTGTCCTAACATGATTCATGCCTACTATCCAAGATAATCCTTAACCATTATCTTTCAAATGATATTGAACTACCTCAAGACAATGTCAATCATCACTTAGAAACACAAGTGATCTCAAGTCAAAGGGAATATACCACTTGCTTGCTTATAAGGATTTATTCACATTGTGACAAACAATTGAATATCCTAAGTAGGGTCAGTCCAGTACATCCAATGCACCTATGTGTCTAAATCTTATTACATGCTCGAAGCATCCTATAAGATCAGAACACATATTAGTCTCAATCATATCAAGGCTGTCTCATGTTCACCAAGATATCTCGACTAAGGACAACTCTGAATGTCAGCAAAGCTGAACATCATTGAGACATTACTCAGAGGTATACATACAGCAGTAGATAATGCAACAATCTGAATAACAACAATTGCCTTTATAAACATATACATAGTTTATACATGATACTGATAATAGCCCAAGGCCTTAAACATTAGCCTTAAGGGCATACCCCAACAGGCGCATCATCCTTGGAGGTGGCACAAGCATTGGAGAAGGAGCTCAAAGGCTTGGATCTTCTTCCCGAGCCTAGCACCGGGCGAGGAAGAAGAGAGCTCGAGGCATCCGTGTGTGTGAGACTGCAGAGGGTGAACACTTGGGCGCCTACCTCGACATTGGCCTCATCTTGCTCCTAAGGTACTTACTATCTCATCGTGTCGACCCCCTCGCAAGACGATCTTCACTGGGTTTTTGGGACTGGCTTGTTTCGGGGATATTATTCCGCTGTGCGTGTAATGTAATCTCTGTGAAAAATTATAAAATATCTCCGAGGTTTCACAACACGCCCTGCGACCGACTTCACGCCATCATCGACCGAAGCCGCTCCTAGGTAGCTGCCCCGGAGCCGACTTAGGCCCATCGCTGACCTGCTCCACCGCCCTAGCACTGTCGCCGACCGGCCCCAGCCACCGGGGTTCCACTCTGAAGAAGGCGATGCCGAAGATTGGTCGGCTAGTCAACCGACCTAAGAGGAAAAGTCGGCAACTAAGCCGACCTAAATAAAAAAAAGGAAAATAGAAATTTTAAAAAAAAAGTTCTTTGAGCTCCAGTCCATCAGATCTAGATCTTACAGCCCAGCTTGGATCCAATCCAAGCCCACCTACAGTTTGTCGCTGATCCAGCCCAAGAAAGCCCAGTTTCTTGGGCTTCATTCACACAGGTATTATTACATACTTTTTACAGTTCGTATTTGACTTATACTCACGCACAACTTAAGAAATCCTGTCACTTTATCATTTGTGTGTGATTTAGATAGTGATTATCTCTTGTTACTTTACTGTTATTGCTTAGGGACATTTTAATTACTTGTGCCAATAGTAATTTCCTAGTACTTTTAACCCCTTTCCCTATTACTCCTCCATCAAAGGCTCAGCTTATTATAACGCGACTCATTCTTAATTAATTTGGGTTCAGATCAATTCTATATGTAATCACTTAATTTAGATCCAAATCTGACACTTGCTTTAAATTAGTTGAAGTTTTGCTTCAGATTAGAAGCCATTGCTAATTTAAACTTGGCTTGACATAGTCTCAAATCCAACTTGGTCGATTACAAGAATGCTTTAATTAAATTCAGATCCTATCAATTTGATTATTCAATTTGACTCGAATTAAAACCAAAATTTATTGCAAATGAATTTGACCTCAATCATTAACATCAAATGTGACTCGACTCTAACTACTACATCAAATTTAGTTCAAGGCAAGCCAACCAGAATAACTTGGCCCAATTTGCTAGTATGTTATTCAATCTAGCATGCTTAGCCCAATCCAATGATCGACTTAATTTGCTTGACTTAATTCAATCAACTCAAACTGGCCTATAGCATATCAATCTTTTGACCCGACATGAATTTCTTGACTTGAAAACCAATTCTAACATATTAGTCTTCTGAAGATAATTTTTTTGATATTTTAGTATTTTAAAGGGTGTTTTTGACATCATAGCCTTCGAAAGACTGTCTATGATATTTTAGCCTTCTAAAGGCTATTTCTGATACGTTAGCCTTACAAAGTTCATCTATGATATTTTAACCTTTTAAAGGCTCTTTCTAATATTTTAGCTATCTTAAGGCTATCTTGTTAGTTTTTATTCCCTTGGACTAATTATTAGTCTGATCTATGTATGACATTCACACTTGATATTTATATATATCTTAATATTGGCATTGTTATACTTTTATACAACTATGATTATGTATATCTGCATAATAATGTCCTTGGAGATAGATTCTATTTGGTCTCAAATATTGTCCCCATCGAGTGCCATAGTAGATAAGGGACGGCTATGATGCACATGGTATATACGTTGGTTAAGCACAAGGTGCTAGCTTAGGCATATGGGCATATCAGGTTGGATATACTAGACCGACCCAATATAAGGATTAACTTTGTGTCATAGAGGTGCATTTGTCTTTCAACTTGAGGTAGTTAATATATTTATATGGTAAGTTGTATGCTTTGATACAATATAATATCTTGCCATAGCATGAGAGTTATAACGGTTGTCATTGGGTGTATCATAAGTCATATAAGAGGTTCAACTGACCTAGAGAGGATTTCCCCTTCCTTAAATGGAAGCTTGATATCCATGGGCCTCATATCGATGCATGACTGAAACTGTATGGCCATTACCCAAGTGAAAACCTAATTTAGTCATGACTATTAGATTGAATTAAATAAGTGTGACACACTTTTCCAATCAGGATATCAATCTCACAAAGGACTATAATGCAAAGGTACTTTATTACGGATTAGGGGATGTCAATGATGACAACCATTCTGATAACTTAGGTAGTAGAGATGTGTTACTAGATAGCCCTCACTACTTGTGGTAATAGTTAAATTATCACTACCAACGTCAGAGAAACTTACATAGTTACACACCTAGACACTCGAGATCTCATATTGATCGGGTAACCTTAGATCAAATCATATTATCATTTGGATCTGTTTGAGAGATAGATGCATCGCAGATATGTCTGATGAGATGGAGAACTTCACTTGGGGCTATACTTCACTTTGATATCAGTTGACCTTAGTTGACTTTTGGTTGACCATATTTGACCTCTATTGACTAGGCTCTAGTTAACAGGTCAAGTGACTGAGATTACACCAAATTATTTCAGTGGCTTGTTGGCTTGATTCATTAAAATCTAGAGAGGTCCATAGGCTAGGCGCATATTTAAATATATTTATATTCAAATAATAAATTAATTAATTAAGTTATTCATGCCTTCATGCCTTAAGTGATGGGACCTACTTTTATACCTCTATATATAGGGGCTTGGGGCTAAGCACATTCATGCTTGTGACATACTCTAGGCGACAATAGACTTCAAACCTTAGCCGCCCAAGCTCTCCCTCTCATCCTTACCGCTGCCACCTTCAACCCTAGCACTGCCTCCAAGAAATTGGCATCGATCTTCTTCCTCCTTAGTGCAAGTTGTTTGTTGGCATGAAGGGTTCTTCATCCTTGGCACATCTTCATCAGAGATAGGTGCAAGCTTGAAGAAGGTGACTTTCCTTGCTCTTGGTGCATCTTTTTGAGTTGGCGCAAGCAAGGAGATCTTCTCCCTAGGCATGGATCTCTACTTCCATGGCTAGCACCAGACGTGCAGGCAGAGGGATCTTGAGGAATCCATGAGTGCGTGATTGTAGAGGACACTCCCTTGCATGTCTACAAGTCTTCATTGCCATCTCCTAGCATGTAAATAAAGGTACTACACTCTTCACATCCGTTGGTTTCTCTCGCAAGAATTCGACCATGTCTATTGTTTTTGCGGAAACCTATTTCGGGCTATCGCTTCTGCTTTGTTTATAAATTTTAAAATAGATCAGGTTTTCCCAACATATCTTTGACACATCAGACTTTTTAAAAGGCTATTTTGAATATTTGGCCCAAAGGCCTATTGACATATTTCTAACTACGGGCCCAAAGGCCTATTGACATATTTCTAACTACGGGCCCAAAGGCCTGTTCACCCATTTTGAACATTTAGCCCTCTAAAGGCTAATCTAGATACATCAACTCTCTAAGCAGATGCATAGAATTAACTATGTTGTTTGAGAGGTGCGTACGTTGATACTAGATATTGGGCATAGTTCTTCAATATTGTTATAGTTTTGTTCGCGGCTGAAATCAGATTTATCAAACTTGAAATCGAATAGATATTTCACAAAAAGAATATCTATCCACTTAAAATAAATAAGTATTCACATGTCTTTTTATAGGCTAAATATTTATCAATTGACACAATGATATTCATATATTCTTTATAGGCCGAATATCTGTTATATCAAATAGATAATTATTCACATGTCCTTTTAAAAGTCAAATATTTATCAATTGATATCTGTCATATCAAATAGATAAGTATTTGCATGTCCTTTTATAAGCTAAATATTTATCAATTGACACAACGATATTCACATATCCTTAATAAGCCAAATATCTGTCATATCAAATAATTAAGTATTCTCATATCCTTTTACAAACCGAATATTTATCAATTGACATAATGATATACATATTACCTTCATAGGCCAAATATATATCATATCAAATAGATAAGTATTCATATGTCCTTTTACAAACCAAATATTTATTAGTTGACACAACGATATTCATATGTCCTTCATAGCTGAATATCTATTACGTCAATCAAACCTGATTTACTAAACCATTTCCAGAAGAGTGTTAATCATTTTTTTTGAATTTTGTCATGTAGCCATCATTTGGCTAATGATGAACTTTGTACTGAAATTGTAAGTCTTTTATGGCATGATGTGATGAATGATGTAGATCTTCCAACCACTTATTTTCGTTTGATTTATATGAATGAATCTCATAATCAAATGTGCATTAAGCTACTTAGAGGTAATTAACAATAAATGTTACATTCATTGGAAGCTCGAACCTACTAAACAAAAAAGCTTTATATTTATAAGATGAATTTGACACAGTCACATTACATTTTCTATATTATTTAAACTTAATTATTTTTGACCCAACAAACTTCATCATCATCTTATATTGTATGTAGTTAGGTAGTCTATGAATTTAATATTGAAAGCAATATTAATTTCATAGTCTTATATAGTATGTTGCAATTAGCCTAGGTTGTACCCATATAAGCCACCTCATTTTCCCAAGATACCCTAACTCCCCATTGAGCGCCCCATATTAGCCCCTCTCAAGGACAAGTCAATAAGACAAATCATCATGGATCAAGTAATAAGGGGCGCCAAGAAACCACCTCATCATGACAAACGACAACATCAACCACTTCATGAAGTCCACACAGTTTGACGTGGGCAAACAACTCACATCCACTCAAGCTTCTTCAAAGATTTCAACTACTCACCACCCAAACAAGCCAATGGGAGGGACATGCTTGGTGTCACACCCCAATTTTTTGCGATGGAAAATACAAGAAGTGATGGCATGAGTCTTTGACCCGTCAGCCTCTCACTCACACTATTGCGCACAATGAAATACAAGCACAATAGCGAGTACAAATGTCGCCCTATCTCAACCCCGAGCACAACCACAATATGAAGTGCTAAGCACACCCTGTGTCAAGCCCCCGAGCGTCCTCAGTCACAAAACACAGTACCCCGCTTATAATTTATGTGCTCCTCTGTGCCAAATCAAAATATGCTCCCCTCACTAACTGTGTGTTGAAGTTTTCCTCGTCCCCCAACCTTTGAAGCACACCGAACTCTCCAACACTATACTTGGCTGAATTTTGCAAGAGTCCTTAGATGATAGATTGAATTAGGCAAAGCCCCCAATCACTTTGTACAACTTAGGTAGGCACCCTAAGAAAAAATGATAACCAACACAATTATTCTACACAGATCTAGGCTCACTAGACTTATGCGCAAACCTTAAGCACAATATATCTAGCGAATGAAGCATGAATGGCACGCTTATAAACACTATATGCGCCAACACCACAAAACCACACAAAAAACACCTCAAAGGGAAAATCTATCAACTAATCCACAAAAATGTCGATATACAAAACTTTACCTTGGCCACATGCCAAGATCTAGTATTAACAATACAATCTCAACCACAAGAGAAAGTACCTAAGAGTTTAGAGGTAAACTCTAGATCGCCGGAAAAGATGGACACCGTCGATGAAGATGAAAACTACCGGTGATGATCCTTGACCCCATGTCAAGGTGATACAAACTCCTCCAAGGTTCTGGCCAACCTCTAGCCGAAACTCCTCCCTTTGTTCTTCCCAAAGAGTGCCACCAATGGTGATGAACAAAGGCCGCCAATGATGGAGAAGAAGGTGGTTTTGATCTCTTGCAAATCTTCACGTCAAAGAGAAGAACTCGCCACAAGAGTTTTCACCCAAGCCAATAACAAGCTACTGCAAGTGCAAGAGAAAATTGTGGATCAAAACTTCTGCAATTAGCCTCTCACGCAATTCTTTCTCTCCATTTGCTATTTTTTAGCATAAGTGGAATATGCGCCCAAGACTTTGCCCTCCTATACACCACTTTGCCCTCCTATACGCCAATGCACTATGAAAGCTTCATCAAGTGGTTTCCTCCTCAAGCTAATAGCAACACCACATGCTAGGTTAGCGTCCTAACACATACAGGTCTCTGGCATGCCCTTGGGTCTAAGGTTAGAGCATCGCTTGTGCCCTAGTTTTCATATATTTTACGCATCCTCTTCATACTCTATGCTCCATGCCATTGCGTCAATAATCCTTACCTAGGATTTAGGTTATGCATCACCTGTGCATATGTTGCGTCAACCTCCTCAGTAAACTACCAACATACACATCCTAACACAAATGTTAGTATTTTTGTTCCTATATCCTCTAGATAGGCCCTCCTACTCTAGGCCTCACCTCCTAGTGAGTGTGTACATGCCGTGTCAAAACCTCTACAGTTGAGTAAAGAAGGGGGAAACATGCCTCATGTTCCCTAGTGTCACGCCCCGGCCTAAGGTTCTCCGAAGGACCTCTAGACCCTAATTATCAAATTACCTTCGAGTCAACGCCCCAATTTCCCCCGTTGCGCTCACCGCCCCGGCCTAGTGAAATCCTAATTCTCCGGGTGCAAAATCACCCCCAAATCAGAAAAGTCAAAACCCTAATTATGAAATTACCTTCGAGTCAACACCCCAATTTCCCCAACTGTGCGCACCGCCCGATTTATCTGGATGCTAACGTCAGTGTGACGTCAGCCCCAAGTTTCACCGTGCAAAATCGCCGATTCTCCGAAATCGTGTTGCTGACATCTCGTCCATGTCAGCTTCTCCAATCGCTCGCGGAATCGACTTTCACCGTTGGATTTTGACTTGGTCAAAATCCTCTCCTCGAAGCGAACACTTGGCGCATTCAAGCGTCTTCCGCCTCAGCCTTCGTCCCCAACTGTCGCACACATGCTAGGGTTTGTCTGTCGTCGGAGAAGGAAGCTGGGTGGTGTAACGGCAGGGAGAGAACGCTGCCTCACCCTTAGCCTCTCGCCACCGGCGTAGCAGCCGTCTGCTGCCGCCGCTTGGTCAAGACAACCGGAAAAACTCCGTAACAGAGTTATTTGCTGTTGACGGTTACAAAACCCTCTCCTGCTCTCGCCGACGAGCCCCTGTTCATCGTCCCTCTTCCCTCCCTCGCCGGCAACCCCTGTCGCCGGTTACAGATCGCTCAAGACTCACCCTTTTCTGACGCCCCCTGGCAACGGAAAATAGCCCTAAGGCTTTGTTTACTCTCCACTTGTGATGTCGCTTCTTTGGCTGGTGTCTCCACTGGATCACTCTCCTCTTCCGTCTTCACCTCGGCGTCTTTATAGGGAAGTGCCACCTCCTTCATCGCGTGATCCCTTCGCTCCCTGCTTCCATATTAGGGCATCTACAAAGCCTGTCCGAGCTCCTTGCTGTGCCGCAAGCCTCGTCGCCCTGCCGCGTCATCCGCGCCCGAAGGTATCGCACTGTCGCTAGCCTCCGCATTGCTGCCGTCGCCCACATCTTCCGGCAGAGAGCTCGCGTTCGAGCTCTATGAGAGTGATGATGCAGACGAAAGCCGCGTGCCGCTTCTAAAATTGGGGTTAACGTGTCGGGCTAACCCACAAAAACAGGCTCCATTTTCATTTTTTCTGTCCGGGCTTGGGTTTGGGCTTGGACCCGGTTTGGCCCAATGTTCCCTAGTCCTAACAATTCTCCCCCACCCAACTTAGACATCACTCTCGATGTCCGTGATGGGCATTTCTCTTGCAACTATCGCTCCGATGTACCCGATCCGACACTACTGAACCTCCTTGGTAGTGTTTGGAGCTGCCTGGATCGCCCCGATCCTTGGCTCCTCGGTGTGATCTTCAGCTTCCTTAGCTGGTTCCTACGCCACAATAGCCATGATCTTCTGTTTGGTAGGGCAATCCTTTATCCAGTGAGGACCGCCGCACAAGAAGCAACTCTATGGCTTTGGTTCTGCATGGACCCTACCAGTAGTCCGCTGTGGCTCTTGTCATCCCGGTGAACCTCTATCTCACCGGGGAAAGGGTCTACCTCTCTCTGGAACTCTAGCCCTCAGCGGGCAGCCGCACTTCAATGGTGACCTGGATTTCCTAGGTGGTGCTGATCTGGAATTCTGATTATCCACTAAGGACTCAGCCACCGCCGCAGCCGCCCTCCAGTCTGATGGTGAGTGCTATCGGACCTCCGTCTCCGCCCATGGTTGAAGGTTCCGGAGGAAGAAGTACCTCTTGTCTGCTTCGCCATGTCCGGTAACTCCAGCATTAGTGAAGAGAATGCCCTGATATACTCCTGGATTGACCCCGTGTGCCTTAGCCGATCCACTTTGCCATGAGCTTGATCCGCCGAATTTCTGGGAAGGAACTGCCGCCGCAGTTCCTCATGGAAGGTCTCCCATGGCCAACTAAGAGCCCCCGACATCGAGCTAACTTTGGTCCTCCATCAAAGCTTCACGTCGGCTATAAGATACACGATGCACACCTGCACCCGTTCTCTCTCTGGAATATGGTTTACAGAGAACAGTTGCTCCATGTCCCATATGAAATTTTCCACTTCTCTGGACGATCGGGCCCCCCTGAACGTCGCTGGCTTGGGGATGCATACCTTCGGCTTGGGAGCCTCCTGCTCTGCCATTGCTGTCGATTGTGATACTTGCGTTAGGGCCAAGCGCAGTACGACGATCTCAGCCTTCATCTCTTATCGCATCTGTGCTATCTGCTCTGGCAAGTCAATTAGACTCTCCAGAGTCTGCTGCAGAGCAGAAATCTGCAACCGCTGTTGCTCCACCATCCTCTGAAGATACTCCACTTGGGGAACAACTGCATCGTCTCTGTCACCCGTCAAGCCGAGCACCTGCTCGATCTACACTATGTAATCTCCCTGGTTCACCATCTCGTCAGGTAGTTCAGCCGTCACCTTGGCTTTACCACCTTTGTCCTGCTTGGGCCAAACATCCTCTGATAACCCTCTGGCAGTATGCATGATCTTCTAGAACTTCTGACCAACTTTCACCTTCGTGGGTGAAGCAGCCGTGTTGACCACACCACATTGACCTGCCAACGTGCAGCTTTGACCTATGGGTATGGGCCCATAATCTGCCTCTGATACCAACTGTCATGCCTCGGCCTAAGGTTCTCCGACGAACCTCTTGACCAGCATGAAACCCTAATTCTCCGGGTGCAAAATCACCCCCAAATCAGAAAAGTCAAAACCCTAATTATCAAATTAGCTTCGAGTCAACACCCCAATTTCCCCCGTTGCGCGCACCGCCCGATTTATCCGGATGCTGATATCAGCGTGACGTCAGCCCCAAGTTTCACCGCACGAAATCGCTGATTCTTCAAAATTGTGTTGCTGACGTCTCGTCCACGTTAGCTTCTCCAATCGCTCGCGGAATCGACTTTCACTGTTGGATTTTGACTTGGTCAAAATCCTCTCCTCGAAGGGAACGCTTGACACGTTCAAGCGTCATCCACCTCAGCCTTTGTCCCCAAACTTCGCATGCCTGCTAGGGTCCGTCCGTCGCTAGAGAAGGAAGCTGGGTGGCGTAACAGCAGGGAGAGATCGCCGCCTCGCCCTTAGCCTCTCGCCACAGGTGTAGCAGCCGTCTGCTGCCGCCGCTCGGTCAAGACAACCGAAAAAACTCTGAAACAGAGGAAAACAGAGGAAAGCTCTAAGGTGGAGAGGAAAAACCATTTATTCGCCGTTGACAGTTACAAAAACCTCTCCTGCTCTCGCCGACGACCCCCTGGTCATCGTCCCTCTTCCCTCCCTCACTGGTGACCCCTGTCACCAGTTACAGATCGCTCAAGACTCACCCTTTTCTGACGCCCCCTGGCAATGGAAAACAGCCCTAAGGCTTCGTTTATTCCCCGCTTGTGATGTTGCTTCTCTGGCTGGTGTCTCCATTGGATCGCTCTCCTCTTCCGTCTTCACCTCGGTGTCTTTATAGGGAAGTGCCGCCTCCTTCATCACGTGATCCCTTCACTCCCTGCTTCTAGATTAGGGCGTTCGCGAAGCCCGTCCAAGCTCCTCGCTGTGCCACAAGCCTCGTCGCCCTGCCGCATCATCCGCGTCCGAAGGTATTGCGCCATCGCCAGCCTCCGTGTTGCTGCCGTCGCCTGCATCTTCCGGTGGAGAGCTCGTGTTCGAGCTCTACAAGAGTGATGATGCGGACGAAAGCCACGTGCCGCTTCTGAAATTGGGGTTAACGCGTCGAGCTGACCCACGAAAATGGGCTCTGTTTTCATTTTTCCGTCCAGGCTTGGGATTGGGCTTGGGCCCGGTTTGGCCCAATGTTCCTTGGTCCTGACACCTAGTGTTACACATGGGCAGCCAAGACAACCAATCATAAGCAACCACCCAAGCTATCCAATGAAGAAAATTTTGTCAAGGGGTGCTTACATAAGATCACAATCCACCATTGATTCAAATCAAGATGATCTCAACCATACAAACCATGAACATTAGAATTCTTACATGTAACTATTGAAGGGAAAAGGGTTTTAAGTAGCTTGTATTATATCATGCATTATAGTGCATCTTTTATGATAATTTAAGAAAAATACCTTGTGTTAGTTGCCACTAAGAGTGCTCAGCCTTTACTCCCGTTCCAGACCAGTTCCAGTTGACTCCTCTCCTCTCCACTCACGTCTCCCTCATTCCTCCCATGACCCACAACTCCATTGTGTCCTTACCACTAAACCATTTTGAAGATGCTAAAGAGTGTGGAACTATGAGAAGGGATAGATTGCATCAAGGAAGAATCTGCTGCCTTTGAAGACCTAATCAAGTATGCCTAAGGATCATTGTTAGTTTGGGGAGTTTGGGGCTTGTATTCATCCCAGCTCCCCTTGCTACTAAAATTATTGTAAATCATTTAACTATCCACTCTTAGCCTCATTGCCAAGATATAGGAGCTAGGACTAAGAAAGGGGTTCATTGTGACATTGCTCTAAACTTCTCTCATTATTACTTGCATTCGTTCATTGTTGTTGTAGTTTAAGTTATTTACTTACTATTTACATCAATTTGCTGTTATTTACACTTTGAGCCACTTACCGGTAGATCCATGCCTTAAGGATAACCCCTTAATTAGTATTTGTTGACTCATAGACTTGGCTCACCCAAACCTAGTTAGGGAGTCACCCACTCACTATAACTCTAACTCTGTATTAAGCTCTAAACCCCCACCCTTGACTCTTAGCCCTAACTCATATCCAGTCTTCTATCTCTCCTCACTCTCCAGACCTAGATCACTACCTATCATCAAGCTTGTATAACTCCATCACCGATCGTCACCTATCATCATGATTCTCTAGTCGATTTGCTCCTTCACCACTTGCCACCATTACTCTCCAATCACTTTGCTCCATCGCCACCCACTGTTGAGTCCAAGTCGTTTGCTCCATCACTATTTGCTGGATGGAAAAGTTAGTCGTCCATCATCCACTCTAGTTCCCTTCCCCTCCATGTCTCCACTTGTTAAACGCTTTAGGAAAGTTTAGTATTTTGAAAATTTTCAAAAATAAACTAAAATTTTAAAAAATTCTTAAAATAAAATTTAAGAATTTAGTACTAGTACTAAAATACTAAAATTATTATTAGTATTAATACTAGTATCCAAAATAGAGATTCAAGAGTTTGATACCAAAAGTTTGGTAATGGTATGATGCAAGAGGAAGACACATGACTAGCAAAGCAGAAATGTAAAATATGTTTTGAGATTCTTTTTTTAAAAAAATAAAGAGAGGAAATGACTAAAATTAAAAAAAAAAGTACAACTCATTCATTGGCACATAGTAAACTACAACTAAACATGTAAGGGGCATGAAAATAAAGTGCTAGAGAACTCACCTTGTGCCCATTGAGAGTTGAAAGGGCGTGACATATGGTTGGCAATTACAAGCAAGCACGCAAAGGGATCCGTACATGCCACGGATTCATATTGCAAACCAAATGGTCAAGGGGAGGTTAAGCCTCACAAGTTCTGTTGTTAAACAAATCATTAACTATCTAAGAGAGAGTAAAGGGAAGGGAAAAAGAGCGGGCGCCAATAGTTGTTTTCTTCATGATTCCTTCCATAGCCAAGACCTACAAGAAGTTGAAGTGAGTGTAGCTTGAGTTTTGATCTTCAAGAGTATGTAGATTGATGCAGGAGCATCTTTAAAGGCTTAATCGTGTTTTAAATTAGTGTTTATTTGTTTTGTTGTAATTAGGATTAGCTTAAGCTTTATTTTCTAAGTATTTTAAATTACTAGTTAATGTATTAGGCTGCATTTAGTTTAGGTTTACATTCCCTTTGTTTTAAGTAGGAATAGCCAAGTCAACATCTCAAAAAGATCAAAGCTCAAATCCAATATCAGCCATGCCAACATCAAAGCTTCAAAGGTCAAATGTCAACATCAACATCAACACTCAATCTTCCGTCCTCCACAACAAATCAGCATCAAGTCACCAAATTCAGCAAGTCAACTTCAAATTGCGTTAAGACCAGTCAACATTCATCCAAGGCTAGCACCTCAAGTCAACATGGTTCAACACAAGCTAATCCATGCTGCAAGACACCTCTTCAACGAGTTTCCAAGTAAAAGCAATATTTAGTCAGTATGCAATACTTAACCAGCAAGTAAAATCAATCCAAGAGAAATAAGAGCATGCAGCCGCCCATCTCCACCAAGCTCCACGTGCCTGCACAGCCAAATCAAAGCAATCAGCATGCGGAAGACCCTCACCAATCCCAGCCGATGCATGCAGCATCCACACGTGCAGCCATCAAGATAATTGGCCACGCCTCCAATTGCAATCCAGCCCTAGATTTGGAAGTTCAAAAGTTGATTTCAACTAGCGGCAATCATCTTTCCAGCAGGACACGTCTTACGCCTGCAAGCTTTCTCTTTACACCATTTCCAAAACAAATCCTGCCACCAGTTAAATCATTTCAATGTCTCTTATGTTCTTAATGTAGAATTTTACCTAATAGCCCTTGGCAGTTTGCCTATATGATGTAGAACTTTCCAAGATGAATACAAGTTCAGAATATTATTTTTGGAAACCTGTTGGTTGGTGTGTTGTCTTCCTCCTTGTGAGGTTAGGGTTACGCATGTAGCCTCTTCTCTTCCCCCTTAGCTTGCTAAGCAAAGGGTTTCTCTTCTCTTCTTCTCTTCTTCTTCCTCTTCTCTTCTCTTCTCCAGCAACTCTAACTTCCGTTCTGCGTCAGTGGTATGAGAGGAAACCGTGAGAAACTCTTGTCTTCTCACACTGATCCACCATTGCCCACCGTTCATCATGGCCATGTTTGCACGTTCATCACCAGAGCTGGTCGCCTGGTTCTTTTCAGAACCCACGGCCAGCAATGATGGAAACGCTCAATAGGTTCGTCGCCATCACCAACCCGTGAGGATAACTTAGCAGTCCAGAGTTTGTTCCACCTCAAAGTCTTGGCACCTCGTCTCCTTCGGCAATCAGACAACAACCTCTTCGTTCATTGCTTCACCGGAGTTGACCGCCTGGTTCTCTTCAAAACCCACGGTCAGCGATGAAGGGAAGCTTACGCATCATCTTCTCCGATCAACGATGAAGTGTTAGAGATTTCACTCGCGCTGCCACCTCCTACATCGACGCCAAGCTGTGCCTTACGGCGTCATCTTCTCCATCAGCCAAAGAACCACTCCATTGACGTCTTGACCTTCTGCATCAACAACACGCTACCAACCGCACTCACGCACTTCACCGCCATGTCCTTCGCTGCCATGATCGCATCTCCTGAGCTATGGTCGCCTGGTTCTTTTCCGAACCCACGACTTAGCAATGAAGGAGCGCTTCCATCGTCGCCTTTGTCTCTGTCACCATCTCACGAACGAGCAACAAGCTGCGCCCGATCTCAAGAGCTCTCTGTCTCTATTGTGTCCGCAAGTGTATGGATACTCTAAGTAATAAAGAAAGTATCGAATCCACAGGAACCTATGTTGCTGAGTACCGAATGATTGATTTTTCACTATCTAGGCAATCGAAAGAGTGCAAACTAGCAAACAAAGACCAAAGCGCTAAAACGGAATTATCAGAGAGGGAAGCTGGGACTAGGGTTTCGTTCACTTTAATTTTTATGACTAGACATGAATAGATATTTCATCAGTTTAATTTCAACATGACAAAGATGCAATTTACTTGAACAAAAGGATTATCTCACTCTCGTGCAGACAACCTTGTAGGGATAAATCTTCGCTCTCGCGCAAGAGTCGTCCCAACGCTAATGATAAGTAAATCATCAAACTGAGAACTCAAGGATCACTTTCGTGCATCCAAGTTCTAAGTCGATAATCTCTAGTGGAATCTCAAGGATCACTTTCGTGCATCCGAATCTCGACACTAGTTTTACTCAAGGTTCTCTAACGTTCCGATCTTTGCTTTCGCACAAAATCTCCACATTTGAAAGCTTAGACTCAATCATAGATTTATATTATTATCATGTCAATTAGCTTACTAGAATCAAACAAACAAGAACTAACCTAAAAGGGGTTCCTATCATGCAATTCTAGGGTTCCAAATTCTCAAGCAATTACTTTTCAGTCAATAGCGAAAATTCTAAAACATAAATAATAACATAGATCTGGGGAGAGTCTAAGAACAAAACATCACATGAGTAAAATCATCATGCTAAGATTAAACAAGATGAAATAATAGAAAAATTGTCATCTAGTCATTAAAACTCAAGTGAATTACTCCCCCATGTCCCAAAAGAGGTTTAAGCTATCATAGAGAGAAGATTACAATGATTCATGATGAAGAAAATCAAAATAGAGGAGGAGTAAAAATTACGGTACGGCCGTAAAGACGTTTACAGCCGTAATTAGGGTGAACAGCGGCGGCGCTCGATTTTCTAGTGATTTCTCCCCCGTTTGATCTCCGATCACGTTGAAACTTTAGGTGCTCCTTCTCCTCCTCTATGCGTAGCTTCCACTCAAATTTCACAGCCGGAGATGCATTGTATGCTTCCCGGCGGTGAACCCTAGGGCGGAGGCGTGTGAGGCGATTTCTCTCTTTGTGGTGAACAAAAATTAGGGCTTTTGGTGTGCTTGGCTTCGTCTCGTCGATGGCTTTTTTTTCTCCTTTTTACTGCTTTGAATATAGGGGCCTGGATCATCCGCAATCAACCGCGCAAAAGTCAGGCTTCGGAGTTGACCTGGAAAGTCGCGAGCAGCATCGAAATTACAGCCGTAATGATCCTTACGGCAGGGCCGTAATCTTGACAGCGAGCTCTCGCGTGAAATTCTTCTGGGATTACGATACCGTATTGTGCTTTACGGTAGTGCCGTAATGTGAACAATCTCTCGGGTGGAAAATCAACTAGAATTACGGCGCCGTAAAGAGGATTACGGTAGTGCCGTAAGTGTCTCAAATTCTCTGTCCAAAAATGCCTATTAATTACGGCACCGTAAAGATATTTATGGTGGTGCCGTAACGTTCATCGATTCTCTGCCCGATTAAAGCTCCAAATTACGGTACCGTAAAGCATTTGTTGGGGGTGCCATAATTTCCTCTGAAGCTCCAAATCTTCTGAAATTTGACATGTGATCTTCTTTTGATGTTGTGAGTTCGATTATGCACTTGGATTGCTCGAAAGCGACTGAAAAATATGCCTTTTTGCTTGAAAATCATCAAAAACAGAAAAGAGTGTAGATTCCACAGATATTGATAAAATATGGCATAAAAACAAGCAAAGTCTTTGAATATGACACATAAATATCAATAAAATGGCATAGAAATCACGATGAATTTCGGTGTCATCAAACACATAAGGCTCAAACTTTGCTTGTCTTCAAGCAAAAACTAAGAAAATTCAAAAATTAATCATAGGCATAGACTTTCTCATGGAAAATAAATTTCTAACATACAATCACCAATGAAAAATCTTCATTAATTGCATCATAAAATTTTAAAACAGATATATCATCTTCTAAATCTAATTCTCAAGATTCACAACTTAGTCAAATAAAACTTCGCAACTTGCATAAAAGAAAGAATTTCAATCTCAAGACTTTATCCAATTTTTAGTTTAGGTTTATCAAACTTTTGCTTACAGGAATAGGATATCCAAAATCTTTTTCCACTCATATTTTTCTTTTTCTTTTTGTTTTTGGATGGCATGTACCTACATAGATACATACTTTTTTGTTTCTTTTTACATCAATCACATTCTCTAATTCGATTACCACCTTTTTTCTGGTGACGAAATCGGAGTGCACTAACCACATAGTAAGTGTAATAGAACTCATGTCTTTTTAGTATTGGGAATATTTACCAAAGACAGCGGAGTTAATGTGAATAAATTCCTCTCATTTCTTTTTAGACTTCAACCCATGTCGTTCGGTACCACTGTCAATTTTACACAGTGCCAAGTAGGGGAGTCTCTCACTATTTTTGTGGATTTTGGATTCTTTTTCCCAATAAATAGTAAAATAAACAAAACCTCAATTAGACTAATCAATCAATATCAATTCAAATATTCATACTCATATGCTGATTTTATTCAAGAAGTAGTTTCACTTTTAAATCAAATTTTCAAACAACATATCTCCCTAAAATCCTACTCCTCAACCAATGAAGAATTTCAAAAGTAGATATGTATAAGAGAAATAAAATTGACATGATAGGCTTTATTCTAATCTCAATTTTGGATTCATTCAACAACAACAATTCATCTCATTATCATCAAACATTAACATGTCATGTCATCAAAATATTATCAAGTGAATACAACCATATTGAAAGTGAATCATCAATGTCATAATATCATTGAGTATTATACAACCATATTGAAAGTGAATCATCAATATCATTATACAACCCCATCGAAGATCAAAAAGATGCATCCTTCCCTTCAACACATGAAAAATAGAAAATGAGATATAGTTATGCAGAAGATGCATCCTTCCCTTCAACACATGAGATATCAATAAGATATAGAAAATGAAAGACAAAAGATAAAAGGGAAAGAGATACTCACAAGACTCTACCAATCTTCACCATCATCAGATCCTATTTCTTCAGTGCTTTGCGCTGCGGTATCCATAGGATCAGTAGGTGGTGCTCTCTGGGTTCCTCCAATATTCTCCACTCCTCCTGGGATCTTGAAAATCGAATCGTTCATACAAGAAATTTCCCATCTCCTCCATGTAGGTACTCAGATTTTCAATGTCTTTATGCATGTGGTGCATAGAATCAGTCATCTGGCTCACGGAACCTCTCATGTCACTCATTGTGTTCATCACTCTCTCCATCCTCTACTCCTGTCGGTACAACTGAGTGGAGAGATATCTAAATCCGGGATCGAAGGCACTGGAGAATCTACTGCCTGAGTCTGGGTGTGTGGAAGAATCTGCAGCTCCAGATGGCTGCTCCATGCCCATCCCAAAAGGGTCATCACTACTACCCCAGGGTGGCGGTGGTATGGTACTAAGTGGGGGTGGCATAGCAATGTTAGCATCTTCTAGAACCAACCTCCAGTTCTCTTGGTTTCTAACTGTGGTTTTCTCAGTGCATGGAAGTGGTAACTTATGTCCTCTTGGTCCAAGAATCAGTGAAAAACCATCTCCTTCTCTTATCACCATTTTCATTGCAATACAAGACTCTAAGTCAAGTCTTGGACTCCCTCTTGCAATCTCTGTCCCATAGGGCTCAACTCTCAAGTACAGGGCTATAGGTGTAATGAAATCACCTATCACAATAGCTCCTTTCTTTGCCCTAGAAACTTTTTCCAAGTGTTTCACGAAGAAGAAGGCCACATCCAAGGGATATTCAAATAGCATACTCCATAAAAAGAACAACTCAGCTTGCCTCACCATCCCATCACTGTCACCTCTACCAAAGACAGTGTCGGCCAAAACTCTGTGAACATACTTGATGCAAGGATTGGAAATCTTTGAAGCTCTAGCAGTAAGTGCTGAAAAGTGAGTATCTTCAGTGATTTGGTTCCAAAATACATCCTCAGCATACCCCACTAAAACTGATGTGCAGCCTCCTGTACCAAACTTGAAGATGGTTCTCAAGTCTTGCATGGATAGCTGCCTCTCTACATTAGCTATGCGGAAGGTGATATAACCATCTGCATGTCTTTCACCATACTCATACAGCTACGCATCAAAACTACTCAGAAATTCAAGCACCAATGGTAGATATGTTTGTGGTGTCATTTGGAAGAATCTCTTGGCTTTGATTTGCTCAAACATCCACATGACATCTTCATGCAAACCCAATGTCTCCAAGGTCCTCTTATCAGCATACTTGGTGGCAATCACTCTTCTCTCAATTAGTTGATTATATCTTGCAGCTTGAATTTCATTTCTGAACAAAATTCCATGTGGGTTGGGTGGAAAGGAAGGTTCAGCTGGTGCCTTTCCTTTTCTCTTGGCTACAAGTCCTTTGGTTCTTGGTGGCATTATTACAATCACAAGCTGTAACTAAGATTCAACATAAATATAGCAAAATAAATAGGGATTACACTTCCAATCATCATCAACAACATAAATCAAGTAAGATGTCAACTTAAAATCATGCTTGGACTCATAAATCCATGAAAAATCGAAAAGGGCGACGGTGAATAGTAAAACCTAAACTCGTTCATCACGTTTCAGCACAGATCTCCCTAGAAATTTGTCCGAATTTCTTGAAACAAGAAAGAATCGAAAGCCTACCCTATCACGAGCAGATAGAAACAAAAAGCCGCAAAATTGGTTGAGAAATGGAAGCACATGAGCAAAGGGGGCGGAAACTAGGTCAAAACTCGCTAAAGCAGTGAAATCGGACGAGAGAGTACCAGATTGGCGGTGATAACCAGATGGGAAGGGTTGCCTGAGTCTTCCAACGGTTGGGGAAGGTCGGAACTTCAAGATCGGTGCACGAGCGAGTGAGAAAACCTCAAAACGGTAGCGGAAGAAATTAGGTTACGGCACCTTTATTATGTTTTTCAGATACATTTACGACCGTAAAGAATGTTACGGCGGTGCCGTAATGGTAAAAACTTTCGGGTCGAAAAGCATCAGCGGTTACGGCACCGTAAAGCGGTTTACGGTGGTGCCGTAATATCGATCAGAGATAGATTTTTTTTTTTTTAGAAAAATTCAAAATTCAAAATTCAAAAAAAAATTCAAAATTCAAACATTACGGCACCGTAAGCACGTTTACGGTACTACCGTAAAACGAAAAACTCTTGGGAAAATTTTGTCACAAAATACGGTACCATAAATGAATTTATGGCGGTACCGTAACGGGTTAAAACTCTCTGGTTGAAAATAACCGGGATTACGGTACCGTAAAGAATGTTACGGTAGTGCCGTAATTTTGCACAATTCTTAATTCCTACAAAAAAAAATTACAAAAATTAGTCCTAAAAGAAAATTAAAATAAAGTAAATAAAAGAGAGCAAAAGTAAAGTTAGAAAGCTTGGGTTGCCTCCCAAGAAGCGCTAATTTAGAGGTCATTAGCTTCACCCTTTAACACTCGGGTGTGATCGTGAATTCCTCTGTTGCCTTTCTAATTTTTCTTTTGTTTGGGCATCACATTGAGCCACATAAGGCTCAGCTTTGAAACACTCTCCAATTTGATTCCAAATCTTTTTTCCTTTGTCAAATAATCTAGATCTTCTTCTCCTTTTTCTCCTTCTTCTAGAATTTTTGTTCTTCTTCTCCTGCATCCCTTTATCAACATCCTCAGAAGAATTGTTAAGTTCAGAATTTGAGGGTTCATCAAATAAGCTTGAAACATCATAAGTATCATCATTAAATATTTCAATACTACAACAAGATCCTGAGTATGAAAGTTTGTTCAATGAATCATTAAGATTAAATTCAATCTTGTTGTCACAAATATCAAAAGTAATCTTTCCTTCTTTCACATCTATGTTTGCCTTAGCAGTGGCCAATAGTGGTCTCCCAAGAATTATAGGATTTCCTGTTACACCTCGAATTTAGCAATATGGAAAATCCAATAAGAACGGAAGAAAAACATATCTTTTATTAAGCAATTGCAAATCTGACTGACTAATATCCAAGAAGGTTTACAACTGATTCAATCGATTCAACTAGCTACTACAGAAAATCTACATAAAAGCAACTAACAACTAAACTCTAAAAGCTAACTCATGAATTCTTGCCACCTGAATCTTCAAGCGTAACTGCGCTTGCGGGGATTTACTCGACGACCTGACTCCTCCTGATCTGCCACTGCACAACACCCCTCGCGGGTTAGCACAAAAATGCTAAGCAAGCCTCTCCCCAGAAGAAAGGGTAGTCCCTTAGATCCAAAGAAGGGAAAACTAGCAAAAAGCATAAATGATAAGATGGCAACAAGCTGAATACTGTAAAGAGCTGAAACAATTTGGTTAATAAGAGATCAATAATATTATGCAAGGAAACACTATGAGCAATACCTACTGGCTCGTGGGGTCGTCACCGCGAATACGCATGATAAGATGAATCATTCACCTTACATGGTGAACACACGCGCTACCATGCGTCACCAATCCCAGTGCATGCTAACTTGGGACCCCGATCTGTCCACAAAGTGGATACTACTGGGTATGTGCTCAATAACAAGCAACTGTTAACAAATATACTGTCCACAACGTGGATACTGAAAATAATAACTTGCTTGAAACATACTTGACTAGTAGTGAACAATTGAAAACATACATGGCAACTGGTAAATCTTTGTTATGCATAGGATACTATACTATTTGAGTCAATGAAAATAACGATAACAAATAGAAATCTGGTTTGAGGTCTTACCTCTGAAAAGCCAAGAAAAATGATGCAAGCCAAATAGTTGTTCAATCACTCTGAAATACAAATTTGTACATGAACTCTATCAAATAAGTTTCAAACAAAAAAACAGAGACTACCAACAGAAGCGAAACATCTCAAAACTTAGGGAACCGATCTTGGATTCAGTGAACCGGACACAGAACCCACTGAACCGCTCAGGATTACAGTGAACCGGTCAGATTCGACCTGAACCAAGCCAAACCGAAACTTAAAACCTAAGTTACACAAAATATGCGAGTTATCTAAGGACACACAGGATACCATTGGATAGGCATTTTCACAAGCTTTCCAACGGCTACCTGAACCGGCCAGGATTCGACCGAATTAGAGCCGAACCGGACCAAATACCAGAACTGGGCCAAAATTGAAATTGAACCGCCCAAACTGTTGAACCGATCCAAATCAATTCCAAACTCAGCGAGCTGGGTTTATTTCAAATAAACCAAACTCAATTTCCCAAAATCAAACCGGACCGACCGCTCGCTCGCGCCGCCCCATCGCCGCCGTGCAAGGCGGCCGGACAAACATCTGCCGCTTGTGCCGACGAGCTCCTGAGGGCGCGTCGAGCGTCCTTTCGCCGTCAGATTTAACCAGGAAGCTTTTGACGTCGCTAGAAAGCTTCACAGCTACCTGCGGCGAGCTTGAAGCCCTCGCAACAGCTACCAGTATCAACGGTGGCGTCGCCGCCGTCGACACACCAACAACTATCTAAAACGAAACGGAACTTCACCAAAACTTAAACGAAGCACGCTTACCTTGCTACGAAGCTGTATTGTAGCCCAGAACAGAGATATCGTTGTCACCGGCTGCGTAGAAGGCAAAAACGGCTGCAACTCCGGCAATCTCCTTCAAGCTCTGATTGCTCCCTCCTGGCGGCGCGTTGCGGCTCGAAAAGTCTCCAGGTTAAACGAAGAAGTAGGGCGAACAGAAGCCCTCTTAAATAGACGCGAGACGCATCCCAAAATAGCACGGCTGCGGCGGTGACTCAGTCACCGCGAAAAACGGAGACGACGACGAGTTCACTCATTGCCCGAGAATAAACCAAAACCCGAATCAAATTAAACGAGCGCGGTTTATTACTAAAAAGCAAACTTAGTCTGGTGGTTCGGCTGAACCACCACACTTACATGCGTCGCCGGTTCGAGCCCCAGCGAACGCATTTAAAGCTTTTTATTTAAAAATCAAGTTGTAAACCTTATAAAAATTCTGGAAAATTATAGAAAAATCCCTAAAAAATCAAAAATTCAATTTTCAATTTTCTAAAATTATTTTTTTTTCAAGAATCTGGGTTATAACATTTCTAGAATTTTCCTCCATGTCTAACACTACAAAATCAGCGGGTATGAAAAACTCACCTATCTTTATTGGCACATTTTCCAAAATACCTACAGGATACTTTACCGATGAGTCTGCGAGCTGCAAGGATATTGATGTAGGCTTTAGCTCTCCAAGATTCAGTTTCCTGTAAGTGGAAAGAGGCATTAGACTAACACTTTCACCTAAGTCACATAAGGCTCGGTCAAAAGCCATAGTGCCAATTGAACACGGTATAGAAAAACTACCTGGATCCTTCAGTTTAGGTGGCAGTTTATTTTGAATGACTGCACTACAATCTTCAGTTAGAGTAACCATGCAAGTACCATAATCATCTAATTTCCTTTTGTTAGACAAAATCTCCTTTAAAAATTTTGCATAAGATGGCATTTCAGTAATAGCTTCAGTAAATGGGATGTTAACATAAAGCTTTTTCAGGATTTCAAGGAATTTGCCAAACTTCTTGTCTAATTTGTTTTGAACTAACCTCTGAGGAAAAGGTATTGGTGGTCTATAGGGTGGAGGTGAGTTAGGGTTAGGATTGTCTTTCTCACATAATTCATCTCCTTTTGGTTCACCACCCTTTTGGGGTGGTAAACAAGTTTGGGATTCCTCACGTGAAGAAGATTCTCCTAATTCTAATTCCTCTTGATTATCATCAAGCCCTTTTCCAGTGTTTTCAAACCTCCCTCTAGGTTCTCCTAGTTGTTTTCCACTTCTAGTCATGATGGCATTACAGTGCTCTCTAGGGTTTATCTCAGGTTTTGCAGGCAATTTCCCAGGGGCATGTAAGGTACACTAGTATGTTGTGCAATTTGGTTTTCTAAATCTTATTATGTGCTTCTACTCTTTCCAATCTGGAGTTGATTTGATCAAGACTTTCTCTAAATCCTTCAATTTGTCTATCTTGCTTTGACATGTGTTGGTCTTTCTTAGCCATAAACTGATTTTGACTGGCCATCATCTGTTCAAGCATGGATTTTAACTCAAAACATTGATCCATGTTTTGGTTTTGATTTTGGATAGGATTTGCCCTTTGGAATCCTTTATTCTCAGTTTGTCCCCTCTCATAATTGTTGTTTTTCCATGAAAGGTTGGGGTGATTTCTCCATCCAGGGTTGTAAGTGCTAGAATAGGGGTCATTAGGTCTACCTTGATTATAATTCCCTATGGCATTCACATGCTCATTACCCTGGTCTACAACAATTCTACAATTTTCAGAAGTATGACCATCATTGCCACAAATTTCACAAGTGATAGCAGAAATAGAAGCAGTTTGCATAGAATTAAATTTGCTGCATAAAAAGTCTACCTTCTCTGCTAACGATCGCCATCCATCACTTTCACCCTTACCTTGAGAAGGCTTGTATAGTACTTCTCTCTCAGCACTCCATTGATTGTGATTCAATGCCATCTCCTCTAGCAATCTGAAGGTAGCATCAACTGTTTTGCTCATAAGAGCGCCACCTGCAATAGCATCCACAGTTAATTTGGTATTATCCGATAATCCATGGTAAAAAAGTTTGCAGTAAAACCCAATTTTCAATGCCATGGTGAGGACACTTCCGCTGTAAATCGTTAAATCGCTCTCATGCCTCACTGAATGACTCCCCATCTCTTTGTCAAAAATTTGTGATTTGATTTCTCAGTTGAATTATCTTGCTTGGGGGGAAGTATTTCGTCAAGAAGGAATTTGACAATTGATCCCATGTTGTGAAGGTCCCGGCCGATTGTGATTGAAGCCATGTCTTTGCCCGGTCCCTTAGAGAAAAAGGAAAAAATCTTAATCTTAAAGCATCATTAGAAACACCATTTATTTTGATAGTATCGCATAATTCCAAAAATAAAGACAAGTGTTGGTTGGGATCCTCCAAAGGAGATCCTCCAAACTGGTTCTGTTGAATCATTGAAATAAAAGCAGGCTTAATCTCGAAGTTATTAGCCTCTATTGCTGGTCTAGCAATGCTGGAATGAATTTCTCGAGTATTAGGGGCTGCATAGTCCCTAAGTGTTCTCTGATTATCCCCCATCTCTGCAATTTCTTCTAGTGATGTCTCTTGAGATATCTCTTGTAAGTCTTCTGGTGATGTCTCTTCTAATCTCAATTTACTGCACACTCTAAGTGTTCTATTGATTTCATGGTCCAATGGAACAAGTGGTCTTGACCTAAGATTTCTGCGCATGAAAAGTAATCAGATCATGTGATTTCAAGAAAAATAGAAAATAACAGAAATAAATAAAAATAGTAAATAAAACCTAGTCTAGCAATAATCTCAATATCTTCAATATCAACAAAAACTAAGGTCCCCGGCAATAGCGCCAAAAACTTGTTGTGTCCGCAAGTATACGGATACTCGAAGTAATAAAGAAAGTATCGAATCCACAAGGACCTATGCTGCTGAACCGAATTATTGATTTTTCACAATCTAGGCAATCGAAAGAGTGCAAACTAGCAAACGAAGACCAAAGCGCTAAAACGGAATTATCAGAGAGGGAAGCTGGGACTAGGGTTTCGTTCACTTTAATTTTTATAAGTAGACATGAATAGAGATTTCATCAGTTTAATTTCAACATGACAAAGATGCAATTTACTTGAATAAAAGGATTATCTCACTCTCGTGCAGACAACCTTGCAGGGATAAATCTTTGCTCTCGCGCAAGAGTTCATCCCAACACTAATGATAAGTAAATCATCAAACTGAGAACTCAAGGATCACTTTCGTGCATCCGAGTTCTAAGTCGATAACATGGTCTAGACCTTCTATGAACCTAATGGCTCAAGATCTAACCGTTCATCTCCTGATGCTCTTGATCTCACCGATCTAGCATCTCCTCTCTCGATCGAAGCTTACCGATCTCAAGCCCTAATCAATCAAACATGATCAGACCAGATCTCACTTACAATCAGAGTTTAAATCCCTTTAAACTGAATCAAAACAATTCAGTCCACACGATCTGACTCAAGAAAGCCATATCAACAAATTGTGCGACCCTGAGGGTTTCCTTTAAATGTCGGTAACGATAACTTACGTTATCACGATCAGTGAGGGGTATCTAGCAACACATCACTGTCTCCCGATATAAAGGAAATAGTCTTCCAAGACTTCACCCAAAACATGGCACAAGTGTGAATCAAACTCACGAGGCATGCATGTTTCCTTTGCCACTGGATGTTCTTATTGGACAAGCATGTCAAGCCTGTAACTCCAATACTATGAGCATGATTAGATCAGATGAACATAGTCATCTGGGTATGGCCATACACTATCTCAATCATCTCATACAGGGGGGCCCTTTAGAACATCACACTCCTTGAACAAGGAGACGGCAATCCTTTATCTATCACTAGTGCCCTAACCTGACTCAAGCTCATCATCCAAGATAGTCTATAATCATTATGTTTCAAATGATATTGAACTACCTCAAAACAATGACAATCATCATTTAGAAACACAAGTGATCTCAAGTCAAAGGAAAATGTGCCACTTGCTGCTATCAAGGATTATTCACATTGTGACAAACAATTGAATATCCTAGAAGGGTCTGTCCAGTACATCCAATGTACCCATGAGTCTACATCTTATTCCATGCTCGAAGCATCCTATAAGATTAGCACACATATTAGTCTCAATCATATCAAGGCTGTCTCATGTTCACCAAGATATCTCGACTAAGGACATATAGCCTATCAGCCTAGCTGAACAGCTTTGAGACATTATTCAGAAGTATACTTATTACAGCAGACAAGGTAACAACCTGAATAATAACCATGCCTTTATAAACATAAGAGTTTATTACATGATACTTATACAATCCCAAGGCCTCAAACATTAGCCTTAAGGGCATACCCCAACAATCTCCCACTTGCACTTAATCTAATGGTTGAGAAATCTCAAACCCATATTATTACAGTGCTTCTCATGCTTCTGCTGCGCCAGAGGCTTGGTAAGCGGGTCTGCCAGATTGTCATCTGTATGAACCTTGCAAATCTTGATCTCGCCTCGATCAATGATCTCCCGGATCAAGTGAAACCGTCTCTGTATGTGCTTGGACTTCTGGTGCGACCGTGGTTCCTTTGCTTGTGCGATTGCTCCAGTGTTATCACAGAAGATAACCAAAGGATCTGCACTCGAAGGAACGACACCAAGTTCTCTCACGAACTTGCGAATCCAAACTGCCTCCTTGGATGCTTCCGAGGCTGCAACATACTCGGCTTCTGTTGTGGAATCAGCAACAGTTGACTGTTTGAAACTCTTCCACACCACTGCTCTACCATTCAAGCTAAAAACATAGCCTGATTGCGATCGGAAATCATCCTGGTCCGACTGGAACGAAGCGTCAGTATATCCTTCTATACTGAGTTCTTCCTGACCACCATATATCAAGAACATATCTTTGGTCCTCCGCAGATATTTTATAATGTTCTTGACTGCAATCCAGTGCGCCAAACCTGGATTACTTTGGAACCGACTGGTCACGCTTAACCCGTAAGCGACGTCTGGGCGGGTACACAACATCGCATACATTATGGACCCAATAGCCGAAGCATAAGGCGTATTGTCCATTTCATCTTTCTCAGTCTGTGTTTGTGGACACTGACTCTTCGAAAGATTCAGACCATGTCTGACTGGAAGATATCCACGTTTAGAATTCTCTAAATGGAATCTCTCCAGGACTTTATCGATGTAAGTACTCTGGCACAGCCCGAGAAGCCTCTTAGATCTATCCCGGTAGATCTTCACACCTAACACATAGGCTGCTTCTCCTAGATCTTTCATCTGGAAACATTTTCCTAACCATGCTTTAACAGCATGCAGTTCAGGAATATCATTTCCAATGATTAAGATATCATCGATGTAGAGGATTAGGAATGTAATTATGCTCCCACTAAACCTCTTATATACACACGGGTCATCTTCGTTCTTGATGAAACCAAACTCAGAGATTGAATCATCAAAACGAATGTTCCAGCTTCTAGATGCTTGCTTAAGTCCATAAATGGACTTCTTTAACTTGCATATTTTATGACGATCTGATGGATCAGTGAAACCTTCCGGTTGTGTCATATACACATCCTCATCCAGATTTCCATTAAGGAAAGCTGTTTTCACATCCATCTGCCAGATCTCATAATCGTAATATGCAGCTATCGCGAAAAGAATCCGAATAGACTTAAACATGGCTATAGGAGAGAAAGTTTCATCATAATCTATCCCGTAGATTTGTTTGAAACCTTTCGCAACTAGCCTGCCTTTATAGGTAACTACGTTACCATCCATGTCAATCTTCTTCTTGAAGATCCATTTACAGCCTATTGGGATTACTCCCGGAGGCGGATCAACCAAATCCCAGACCTGGTTATCTGACATGGAGTCCATCTCGGCTCGCATAGCTTCAAGCCATCTCGCTGACTCTGGTCCACTGACCGCATCCGCATAAGTTAGGGGTTCATCATTATCAATGATGTAGACTCCGTCATAGCGCTCAGGCTGTCGACGGATCCTTCCCGATCTTCGCGGTTCCCGTGTTATCTGAGCCTCAGGTTGTTCAATAACCTGATCCACCGGCTCAGGCTCATCCAACTGTGCTTGACTACTTTGTCCTTCTTCTGGAATCTCATCCAGCTTTATTTCTCTCCCACTAGCCTCTTGCAGAAGAAATTCCTTCTCAAGAAATATGGCCGTCCGAGCAACAAAAACCTTGTTCTCTTTGGGATCGTAGAAATAATAACCCTTAGTTTCCTTAGGGTAACCGACAAAGATACATTTCTCAGATCTGCTCTCCAGTTTCCCAGAGGCGAGCTTTTTGACATAAGCCTCGCAACCCCAGATCCTGATAAATGTCAAGCTAGGCTGTTTCCCATACCATAACTCATATGGCGTCTTTGAAACTGCCTTGGATGGCACTCGGTTTAGTACCTTTGCAGCTGTCTCCAGTGCAAAACCCCAAAAGGAGTATGGAAGAGTAGCCTGACTCATCATAGAACGAACCATATCAAGTAACGTTCTATTTCTCCTCTCGGACACACCATTCCATTGCGGTGTTCCTGGCGGAGTGAGCTGTGAGATAATCCCACACTCCTTTAGATAGTCAGTAAATTCTCGACTTAGGTATTCACCACCTCGATCAGAACGAAGTGCCTTGATATTTCGGCCTAGCTGATTTTGTACTTCATTCTTGAACTCTTTGAACTTGTCAAAAGATTCACTCTTATGTCTCATAAGATAGACATAACCATACCTACTGAAATCATCAGTAAAGGTAATGAAGTACTGATAGCCACCTCTAGCATGTTTACTAAATGGCCCACACACATCACTGTGTATGAGGTCAAGTAAACCTGAAGCCCTTTGACCTTTGTTAGGAAAAGGTGACTTCGTCATTTTACCCATCAAACAAGCTTTGCATGTATCAATCTCCTTGTAGGAGAATGATCCCAGCAGTCCATGATCATGCAACCGCTTAATGCGCTTCTTGTTAATATGGCCTAAACGACTATGCCATAGCAAGGTGCTGTCATCAGCATACTTGGCTTTCTTATTATCAATGTTTTGTATAGAATTTTCCATGTCCAACATGAATAACCCATTGTTAATTGAACCAGTTGCATACACAATATTATCTAGAGATAAAACACACTTTGAAATCTTGCATTCAAAGGCAAATCCTTTCCTGACAAGAGCAGGAATAGAGATAATATTCTTGGTGATACTCGGTACAAAATAACAATTGTTTAATTCTAATACAATGCCAGATGGTAAAGAAATGAAATAGTCTCCTACAGCAACAGCAGCAACCCGTGCCCCGTTTCCAACGCGTAGGTCTACCTCATGCTGTGCCACCTGCCTTCTTCTCTTGAGTTCCTGTACATTTGAACAAATGTGAACTCCACATGCAGTGTCCAACACCCATGATATAGAAGAAGATGAAACCATGACTTCCGTCACGTATATACCAAAGCCAGAAGCGATGCTTCCCCTCTTATCTCCCTGGAGCGCTTTACAGTCCTTTTTCCAGTGACCCAGCTGGCCACAGTGGAAACACCTGTTGTCCTTCGACCGCTTCACCTTCTGTTTCAGCGCCTTACTGTAGTTCTTGACAGGGGCCTTGCCCTTCTTCCCCTTCTTCTTGTTCCTAGAAGGAACCATTAAGACAGAGGTTGAAGGCTTGCCCTTCAGAGTTTCCTCAGTAGTCAAGAGCATATTCAGCAGCTCTGCCGGCGTACAATCGATTTTGTTCATATTAAAGTTAATGATGAACGCATCGAAAGAAGGCGGAAGAGACTGCAGAATAATATCTACAGCAAGCTCCTGGTTGATGGTATGCCCCAGTTTCTCCAGAGCCTCCTTGTGCCCAATCATCTTGAGCACGTGAGCTCCCACTGGGCTCCCCTCAGCCAGTTTGCTCTGAAAGAAGAGCTTCGTCAGATTATAGCGTTCTGTCCTCGCCTGTGCAGCATACAGCATCTTGAGGTTCGCTATAATCTCTATAGCCGACATATCCTCATGCTGACGCTGCAGCAGTGGCGTCATAGACGCTAGCATCAGGCAAGCGACATCAATGCTATCATTGACGTGCTTTTCATAGGCATCCCGAACCGCCCTTGCGGCGTTCGGAGCGGGCTGCGGCGGTATCGCCGTCTCGAGGACATACAGTTTCCTCTCTGCCTTAAGAACGATCTTAAGGTGTCCGAACCAGTCAGAGAAGTTCGGCCCAGCAAACTTCTCCCTTTCCAGTAGGGATCGCACATTGAAGCTCATGGTGTTCGTTGCTGCAGGAATCTACAACAAGCAAGAACAGCAAGGTCAGTATCAATGTTCAGAATCAATCCAGGACTTAAGAAAGATTCTTTTCTCACTATTTTGTCTGACTGAAAAATCCAGTAAACAGTCCGAAAGAGTAACACTCTTTTAGTGAGATGGGATCCAGATTTCATACTTGGTCTCTGCGTCCCGCTCAGGCGAGATAAGATGCACAGAGAAGACAAGCACTAATTTCTGGTAGGCTGTCCCAGCCAATCGCCAACCCGTGCGATTCCCCTTCACCTGGGCAATCCAGCAGACTGTGCCAACTGAGTTGGTACAACACAGTCTCTGATCCCTCAGATGGCTGCCTCCATGTGCTACCATATGCGCCACATATGTAGCCTACATGGTCAAGCTGACCCGACCTACTCCCTGGACCACCACGTGCTATGCTGAGCAACGAGAAGCGATAAATCCCTTCTCTGTAACACGCAGGTGAAATCCAGCACCGTCTGAAGATAGATGGACGTGCCCACTGAGTGGGTACAACACGGCTCCAACGATAGTCAGAACGGTGAGGTTTCGCGTCAGAAGGCTTTCCGAGCTTGATATGTTAGCGTTGGATTTTACCGGTCTTTTATCTTCTTAACTATCATACTTGTTCCTATGGTGATAGCAGAAGATAAACTCATGCATTTCTAATTATAAAACAATAAAGAGAAAGCATGCTGATCTTATGTGGTAAATGCCCATGAACCCTAAGTAAGACCTTAATTTTACTTAAGTCTTCACTTGAGCTCTTTTGGCATCTCATCTGGTCCAACCCAGGGCCCTAGCGCCAAGAGCACCTCAGGTGCGCCACCAGCTGAATGCCCCTCTTGGATGTGTGCCTTTGTGCTCTTGTCTAATCAAAATACATTTTGATCTATCTAGACAAGCTTTGACTCGCAGGTCAATTATACAATAGATTAATGGAAAAAGTGATTCGCAGATCACAATAATATTAACTTATAATTAACCAGGCACGCAGGCCCCAGCACAGCACACATTAGGGCAACCCACATAAGATTAAATAAACAAGCATATGGTCTCAATCATCATGTGATCCAATCAAGAAATTAAATTTTGAAAACCCATAGGCATCAATTTTAACTTCCTTATGTGTCCTACAACCTTACAATGGTCCATTGATAGGGATCCACTCATCCATCTAGTTAGATCCCCTGCCCTTGCATGCACCGAGTCCTAACTGACCCGAGTTGACCTAATGGTCAACCATGCATGCGCTAAGGGCTGAACAGCTTTCAAGAGTTCTGGCAAGCGGGTGTGACCCCGGGCCTAACTCAAGAGTGTTCACTGGTTGTCTCAACCAGACCTCGCTACACGCCTAAGATGCAATCGACCTATGGCCACCTCGTGCTTGCGCACAGGTGCCATCTGGTCGATCCATCTAGGCTGTCAGATGGTCTGATCAGACTAATGGATCTAACCTAGAGGTGACTTCAGCCCCATCAACCCATCTAAGGGTTTATAGTAGGCGCCACTTTAGATCTAGTTATAGGCGCGCAAGTTAGGTTTTGTTTTGAAAAACAACATAAACAAAGCGCCAATAGAAGACATGCGACATCATGAACAAACTACATGCGCTAAGAGAAGTAAACATCTTACTTTCGCATGAAGAAATAACATGTCAATTTTCGCATGTGAACAAGATCTAAGCATAAGCAAACATATAGATGCGCAAACATGGATCACATCATATATTAAGCAATCATATTAACATGCTTCAACCTGCTCTGATACCAATTGTAGGGTCCCCTTCAAGGGGGAGCGCAAGCAGATAAAACCCCTTTCAAGAGGGGGGGCGAAAACCCTAAGGGGGTGGCGCATGAAAAATCGCAAGCGGAAGCAAGGGTTTTCAAGATCTTAGCATGAACACATGATCAACTTTGATGAAGTTGAGATCCATACCATAGCCATCACGGTTAGATGGAATCTTGGAAGCAAAGGCGCAAGTGCTCCTTCTCCAAAGATAATCGCACACAAGGTGAAGATGGCTTCTCCTTGGATCTCCTTGTGCTAGCAAGGATCTACAAGATGTCCTTAATCGAATGGTAGGATGATGAGATGCTTCCTTGGCCGAGCGCTCTTCCTTGTCGTTCACTTCCTTCCACACGAGATGGCAAGCAAGCAAAATCCAAGACCAAGACGCAAATGCGTTTAGGCGAAACAATGACAATCATCATTTAGAAACACAAGCGATCTCAAGTCAGAGGACATGTGCCACTTGTTACAATCAAGGATTATTCACATTGTGACAAGCAATTGAATATCCTAGTAGGGTCTGTCCAGTACATCCAATGTACCCATGAGTCTACATCTTATTCCATGCTCGAAGCATCCTATAAGATTAGAACACATATTAGTCTCAATCATATCAAGGCTGTCTCATGTTCACCAAGATATATCGACTAAGGACAAAAGTACATGTCAGCCTAGCTGAACAGCTTTGAGACATTATTCAGAAGCACACTTATTGCAGCAGACAATGTAACAAACTGAATAACAACCATTGCCTTTATAAACAAAAGAGTTTATACATGATACTGATACAATCCCAAGGCCTCAAACATTAGCCTTAAGGGCATACCCCAACACCTTTCTCCATGGCGCATCCTTTGGAAGGATTGGCGCAAGAGGAGATGATATCTCCTTCTCCATGGCGCCTCCAAGAGAGAAGTGGGGCCACCTTCATGGTGGCAACACCTTCTTCTTCCATGGGCAAAAAAGAAGGCTTGGAGCCTTCCTCCTTCTTCGATGATGTATCCCTTGGAGGGATTAATGCATGAAGAAGGCTGATTTCTTATCATGGGCGCAACTTCCATGAAGTTGGCGCATGTGGAGAAGAAGAGAAGTGATGGTATCTCTTCTCATCTAGTTCAATATCATTTGAAACATAATGATTATAGACTATCTTGGATAATGAGCTTGAGTCAGGTTAGGGCACTAGTGATAGACAAAGGATTGCCATCTCCTTGATTGGAGTGTGATGTTCAAAAGGGGCCCCCCCGGATGAGATGATTGAGAAAGTGTATGGCCATACCCAGGTGACTGTGTTCATCTGATCTAATCATGCTCATCATATTGGAGTTACAGGCTTGACACGCTTGTCCAATAAGAACATCCAGTGGCAAAGGAATCATGTATGCCTTGTGAGTTTGATTCACACTTGTGCTGTGATTTGGGTGTAGTCTTGGAAGACTCTTTCCTTTATATCGGGAGACAGTGATGTGTTGCTAGATACCCCTCACTGATCGTGATAACGTAAGTTATCGTTACCGACATTTAAAGGAAACCCTCAGGGTCGCACAATTTGATGATATGGCTTACTTAAGTCAGATCGTGTGGACTGAATTGTTTGGGTTCAGTTTAAATGGATTTAATCTCTGATTGTGAGTGAGATCTGGTCTGATCATGTTTGATTGATTAGGGCTTGAGATCGGTAAGCTTCGATCGAGAGAATGGATGCTAGATCCCTCAGATCAGAAGCATCAAGAAGTGAGCGGTCAGATCTTAAGCCTTAGGGGTTTATTATGATCTGGACTAGTTGCTTGGTTTATTTGGTTATTGAACCAAATCAATTTGAACCAGCTCATTGAATGAGCGTATGGTTCAATTAAAGAGGCAATTGCGATTGGGGTAATGCATGGTCGCAAGTGGAGATGGTGTTTGCTATTTTTAGATAGCATGTCACATTCGTGACCACCTCTCACGTTGGCTCTCACGACGCTAATCTCTCTCGCCTCTTGCCCCCTTTCCTCTGGTCTCTTGACACTCATGTGGTGAAGAGGTTGACGAAAAGAAGAGGAAAAGAAATCGCCAAGCAGAGAAGCTCTTCATCCTTTCCATTCGATAAAGAACGCTTTGGGACCTTGCTAGCACAAGGAACGCCAAAGGGAGTAGGCGACATCAATTGTGTGCGTCGCTTTGGAGAAGATCTCTTTTGGTCTTTGATTCCAAGACACCATCCAAGTGATGACAATGGTAAGAATTTTTCTTATCTATTCAAGTTTTCGATAGTTGATCATATAATGCATGCTATTCGATCCTAAGGAAACCCTAGATTCCGCCTATGCCATTTTATCCTTGCGCATGCTTTAGGGTTTCGCCCCCCCCCCCCCCCCAAGGGGAACCTTCAATTGGTATCAGAGCCAAGGTTTAATGCATGATTTATATGATTGCTACATGTTTTGTGATCCATGTTTCAAATGTTTAGATCTAGGGTTATCAACATGCGAAAATACATGTTAACTTGTTTCATGCCGAAACTTGTTTTTTGTTTGTTTGGCTTGTTGGCGCATCTTAGGTTTTATCAAAAATCTATATCACTTGCGCGACCTTCACTAGATCTAAGGCCTTACTTTAAACCCTTAGACGGGTTATTAGGGTTGAAGTCATCCTCTAGGTTAGATCCAACCAGTCTGATCAGACTATCTGACAGCCTAGATGGGTTGACCAGATAGCACCTGTGCGCAAGCACGTGGTGGCTATAGGTCGACTGCGGACAGGCGTGTAGCGATGTCTGATTGAGACAACCTATGAACGCACATGAGTTAGGCCCGGGGTCACACCCGCTTGCCAGACCTCATTGTGGTCGTTCAGCCCATGGCGCATGCATAGTTGACCACTGGGTCGACTCAAGTCAGTTAGGACTTGGTGCATGTAAGGGCAGTGGATCTGACTAGGACTGATGAGTGGATCCCTAGTAATGGACCGTTGTAAGGTAGTAGGGCGTATAAGGAAATTAAAATTGATGCCAATGGGGTTTTTCAAAAAATTTAATTTCTTGATTGGATCACATGATGATTGATGCCATTTGCTTGTTTATTTAATCTTATATGGGCTGCCCGTGTTTAATGTGTGCTGTGCTGGGGCCTGCGTGCCTGGTTAATTTTGTAAATTATTTTTATATTGTGATCTGCGCATCACATTGCATTTAATTTATAAAATGTAATTGACCTGCGAGTCAATCTTGTCTAGATAGATTAATTTGTAAATTAGTCAGACAAGAGCACAGAGCACACTTGGCAGAGGCGCATGCAGCAGTGGCTTGACCAGAAGGGAGGTCCAGGGTTCGACTCTGGGACCTGGCGCATGTACCTGGTGGGCGCACCTGAGCTGCAGATGGCGCTTGGGCCCTGGTATGGGCCAAATGAGCAACTAAAGCCCCATGAAGAAAAGCAAGTGAAGACTTAAGTTAATTAAGGTCTTACTTAGGTTTCATGGGCGTTTAAAATCCAACGCTGAAATATCAAGCTCGAAAGCCTTCTGACGCGAAACCTCACTGTTCTGACTATCGTTGGAGCCGTGTTGTACCCACTCAGTGGGCACGTCCATCTATCTTCAGACGGTGCGGGATTACACCTGCGTGTTACAGAGAAGGGATTTATCGCTTCTCGTTGCTCAGCATAGCACGTGGTGGTCCAAGGAGTAGGTCAGGTCAGCTTGACCATGTAGGCTACATACTGAGCATATGTGAGCTATATGGAGGCAGCCATCTGTGGGATCAGAGACTGTGTTGTACCAACTCAGTTGGCACAGTCTGCTGGATTGCCCAGATGAAGGGGAATCGCACGGGTTGGCGATTGGCAGGGACTGCCTACCAGAAATTAGTGTTACTCTTTCGGACTGTTTTAATGGATTTTTCAGTCAGATAAAATAGTGAGAAAAAGAATCTTTCTTAAGTCCTGAATTGATTCTATACATTGATACTGACCTTGCTATTCTTGCATTGTTGTAGATTCCTGCAGCAACGAACACCATGAACTTCAATGTGCGATCCCTACTGGAAAGGGAGAAGTTTGCTGGGCCAAACTTCTCAGACTGGTACGGACACCTTAAGATTGTTCTTAAGGCAGAGAGGAAACTGTATGTCCTCGAGACGGCGATACCGCCTCAACCCGCTCCGAACGCCGCAAGGGCGGTTCGGGAAGCCTATGAAAAGCATGTCAACGATAGCATTGATGTCGCTTGCCTGATGCTAGCGTCTATGACGCCACCGCTGCAGCGTCAGCATGAGGATATGTCTGCTATAGAAATTATAGCAAACCTCAAGATGCTGTATGCTGCACAGGCGAGGACTGAGCGCTATAACTTGACCAAGCTGTTCTTTCAGAGCAAACTGGCTGAAGGGAGTCCAGTGGGAGCTCACGTGCTCAAGATGATTGGGCACAAGGAGGCTCTAGAGAAACTGGGACATACCATCAATCAGGAGCTTGCTGTAGATATTATTCTGCAGTCTCTACCGCCCTCTTTCGATGCGTTCATCATTAACTTTAATATGAACAAAATCGATTGTACTCCGGCAGAATTGCTGAATATGCTCTTGACTACTGAGGAGACTCTGAAGGGAAAGCCTTCAACCTCTGTCTTAATGGTTCCTTCTAGGAACAAGAAGAAGGGGAAGAAGGGCAAAGCCCCAATCAAGAACTACAACAAGGCGCTGAAACAAAAGGTTAAGCGGTCGAAGGAGTACAGATGTTTCCACTGTGGCCAGCTGGGTCACTGGAAAAAGGACTGTAAAGCGCTCCAAGGAGACAAGAAGGGAAGCATTGCTTCTGGCTCAGGTATTTATGTGACTGAGGTCATGTTTTCTTCTTCTATTTCATGGGTGTTAGACACTGCATGTGGAGTTCACATTTGTTCAAATGTACAGGAACTCAAGAGAAGAAGACAGGTGGGACAGCATGAGGTGGACCTACGAGTTGGAAACGGGGCACGGGTTGCTGCTGTTGCTGTAGGAGAATATTACATCTCATTACCATCTGGACTTGTATTAGAATTAAACAATTGTTATTTTGTTCCTAGCATTACCAAGAATATTATCTCTATTCCTGCTCTTGTCAGGAAAGGGTTTTCCTTTGAATGCAATATTTCAAAGTGTGTTTTATCTTTAGATAATATTGTTTATGCTACTGGATCAATTAGCAATGGGTTATTCATATTGGACATGGAATGTTCTATACAAAACATTGATAATAAGAAAGCCAAGTATGCTGATGACAGCACCTTGCTATGGCATAGTCGTTTAGGCCATATTAACAAGAAGCGCATTAAGCGGTTGCATGATCATGGACTGCTGGGATCATTCTCCTATGAGGAGATTGATACATGCAAAGCTTGTTTAATAGGCAAAATGACGAAGTCTCCTTTTCCTAATAAAGGTCAAAGGGCTTCAGGTTTACTTGACCTTATACACAGTGATGTGTGTGGGCCATTTAGTAAACATGCCAGAGGTGGCTATCAATACTTCATTACCTTTACTGATGATTTCAGTAGATATGGGTATGTCTATTTAATGAGACATAAAAGTGAATCTTTTGACAAGTTCAAAGAGTTCAAGAATGAAGTACAAAATCAGCTGGGCCGAAATATCAAGGCACTTCGTTCTGATCGAGGTGGAAAATACCTAAGTCGAGAGTTTACTGACTATCTAAAGGAGTGTGGGATTATCTCACAGCTCACTCCGCCAGGAACACCGCAATGGAATGGTGTATCCGAAAGGAGGAACAGAACCTTACTAGATATGGTTCGTTCTATGATGAGTCAGGCTACTCTACCTTACTCCTTTTGGGGATTTGCACTGGAGACAGCTGCAAAGGTACTAAACCGAGTGCCATCCAAGGCAGTTTCAAAGACCCCATTTGAATTATGGTATGGGAAACAGCCTAGCTTGACATTTATTAAGATCTGGGGCTGCGAGGCTTATGTCAAAAAGCTCGCCTCTGGGAAACTAGAGAGCAGATCTGACAAATGTATCTTTGTCGGTTACCCTAAAGAAACTAAGGGTTATTATTTCTACGATCCCAAGGAGAACAAGGTATTTGTTGCTCGGACGGCCATTTTTCTTGAGAAGGAGTTTCTTCTGCAAGAGGCCAGTGGGAGAGAAATAAAGCTGGATGAGAATCCAGAGGAAGGACAAAGTAGTCAAGCACAGTTGGATGAGCCTGAGCCGGTAGAACAGGTTACTGAACAATCTGAGGCTCAGATATCACGGGAACCGCGAAGATCGGGAAGGATCCGTCGACAGCCTGATCGCTATGACGGAGTCTACATCATTGATAATGATGAACCCCTCACTTATGCGGATGCGGTCAGTGGACCAGACTCAGCTAGATGGCTTGAAGCTTTGCGAGCCGAAATGGACTCCATGTCAGATAACCAAGTATGGGATTTGGTTGATCCGCCTCCGGGAGTTATCCCTATAGGCTGTAAATGGATCTTCAAGAAGAAGATTGACATGGATGGTAACGTGGTTACCTATAAAGGCAGGCTAGTTGCGAAAGGTTTCAAACAAATCTACGGGATAGATTATGATGAAACTTTCTCACCTGTAGCCATGTTTAAGTCTATTCGGATTCTTTTCGCGATAGCAGCATATTATGATTATGAGATCTGGCAGATGGATGTGAAGACTGCTTTCCTTAATGGAAATTTGCAAGAGGATGTGTATATGACACAACCTGAAGGTTTCACTAATCCATCAGATCGTCATAAAATATGCAAGTTAAAGAAGTCCATTTATGGACTTAAGCAAGCATCTAGAAGCTGGAATATTCGTTTTGATGAATCAATCAGTGAATTTGGTTTCATCAAGAACGAAGATGACCCGTGTGTATATAAAAGGTTTAGTGGGAGCGTAATTACTTTCCTAGTCCTCTACGTCGATGATATCTTAATCATTGGAAATGATATTCCTGAACTGCATGCTGTTAAGGCATGGTTAAGGAAATGTTTCCAGATGAAAGATTTAGGAGAAGCAGCCTATGTATTAGGTGTGAAGATCTACAGGGATAGATCTAAGAGGCTTCTCGGGCTGTGCCAGAGTACTTACATCGATAAAGTCCTGGAAAGATTCCATTTAGAGAATTCTAAAAGAGGATATCTTCCAGTCAGACATGGTCTGCATCTTTCGAAGAGTCAGTGTCCACAAACACAGACTGAGAAAGATGAAATGGACAATACGCCTTATGCTTCGGCTATTGGGTCCATTATGTATGCGATGTTGTGTACTCGCCCAGACGTCGCTTATGGGTTAAGCGTGACCAGTCGATTCCAAAGTAATCCAGGTCAGGCGCACTGGATTGCAGTCAAGAACATCTTGAAATATCTGCGGAGGACCAAAGATATGTTCTTGATATATGGTGGTCAGGAAGAACTCAGTATTGAAGGATATACTGACGCTTCGTTCCAGTCTGACCAGGATGATTTCCGATCGCAATCAGGCTATGTTTTTAGCTTGAATGGAGGAGCAGTGGTGTGGAAGAGTTTCAAACAGTCTATCGTTGCTGATTCCACAACTGAAGCCGAGTATGTTGCAGCCTCAGAAGCATCCAAGGAGGCAGTGTGGATTCGTAAGTTCGTGAGAGAACTTGGTGTTGTTCCTTCGAGTGCAGATCCTTTGGTTATCTTCTGTGATAACACTGGAGCAATCGCACAGGCAAAGGAACCACGGTCGCACCAGAAGTCCAAGCACATACAGAGACGGTTTCACTTGATCCGGGAGATCATTGATCGTGGCGAGATCAAAGTCTGCAAGGTTCATACAGATGACAATCTGGCTGACCCGCTTACCAAGCCTCTGGCGCAGCAGAAGCATGAGAAGCACTGTAATAATATGGGTTTGAGATTTCTCAACCATTAGATTAAGTGCAAGTGGGAGATTGTTGGGGTATGCCCTTAAGGCTAATGTTTGAGGCCTTGGGATTGTATCAGTATCATGTATAAACTCTTTTGTTTATAAAGGCAATGGTTGTTATTCAGTTTGTTACATTGTCTGCTGCAATAAGTGTGCTTCTGAATAATGTCTCAAAGCTGTTCAGCTAGGCTGACATGTACTTTTGTCCTTAGTCGATATATCTTGGTGAACATGAGACAGCCTTGATATGATTGAGACTAATATGTGTTCTAATCTTATAGGATGCTTCGAGCATGGAATAAGATGTAGACTCATGGGTACATTGGATGTACTGGACAGACCCTACTAGGATATTCAATTGCTTGTCACAATGTGAATAATCCTTGATTGTAACAAGTGGCACATGTCCTCTGACTTGAGATCGCTTGTGTTTCTAAATGATGATTGTCATTGTTTTGAGTTAGTTCAATATCATTTGAAACATAATGATTATAGACTATCTTGGATAATGAGCTTGAGTCAGGTTAGGGCACTAGTGATAGACAAAGGATTGCCATCTCCTTGATTGGAGTGTGATGTTCAAAAGGGGCCCCCCCGGATGAGATGATTGAGAAAGTGTATGGCCATACCCAGGTGACTGTGTTCATCTGATCTAATCATGCTCATCATATTGGAGTTACAGGCTTGACACGCTTGTCCAATAAGAACATCCAGTGGCAAAGGAATCATGTATGCCTTGTGAGTTTGATTCACACTTGTGCTGTGATTTGGGTGTAGTCTTGGAAGACTCTTTCCTTTATATCGGGAGACAGTGATGTGTTGCTAGATACCCCTCACTGATCGTGATAACGTAAGTTATCGTTACCGACATTTAAAGGAAACCCTCAGGGTCGCACAATTTGATGATATGGCTTACTTAAGTCAGATCGTGTGGACTGAATTATTTGGGTTCAGTTTAAATGGATTTAATCTCTGATTGTGAGTGAGATCTGGTCTGATCGTGTTTGATTGATTAGGGCTTGAGATCGGTAAGCTTCGATCGAGAGAATGGATGCTAGATCCCTCAGATCAGAAGCATCAAGAAGTGAGCGGTCAGATCTTAAGCCTTAGGGGTTTATTATGATCTGGACTAGTTGCTTGGTTTATTTGGTTATTGAACCAAATCAATTTGAACCAGCTCATTGAATGAGCGTATGGTTCAATTAAAGAGGCAATTGCGATTGGGGTAATGCATGGTCGCAAGTGGAGATGGTGTTTGCTATTTTTAGATAGCATGTCACATTCGTGACCACCTCTCACGTTGGCTCTCACGACGCTAATCTCTCTCGCCTCTTGCCCCCTTTCCTCTGGTCTCTTGACACTCGTGTGGTGAAGAGGTTGACGAAAAGAAGAGGAAAAGAAATCGCCAAGCAGAGAAGCTCTTCATCCTTTCCATTCGACAAAGAACGCTTTGGGACCTTGCTAGCACAAGGAACGCCAAAGGGAGTAGGCGACATCAATTGTGTGCGTCGCTTTGGAGAAGATCTCTTTTGGTCTTTGATTCCAAGACACCATCCAAGTGATGACAATGGTAAGAATTTTTCTTATCTATTCAAGTTTTCGATAGTTGATCATATAATGCATGCTATTCGATCCTAAGGAAACCCTAGATTCCGCCTATGCCATTTTATCCTTGCGCATGCTTTAGGGTTTCGCCCCCCCCCCCCCCCAAGGGGAACCTTCAATAGGAAGAAGCTCCAAGGTGGTCTTAAGCACCTAGAGGGGATGAAGCTTGTCATCCATGGTGGTATGCGACACCTCCTTGCATGTAGTCGCCATGGAGAAGAGATTAGAGGTGTACGGCTAGGTTTTGATGAGTTATATAGATGATTTCGGCTAGGGCTTCATTAATTACGAATTTTCATAATTAATAAGCACCTAGATCCATTAATGCTTAATGGATGCGGATCCACAACTTAAGTGATGAATATATCTAATATAAATATTCACTTAAGTTGTGCGTGGCCCCCATGACTTAAGCTGTGAATAAAATGAATATTTATATTCATTTTAGCACTTAAGTCGTGGGCCCACATGTTACGTTTAAATCAATCGCAAAAAGCCTCTGAACAAAACCGGAGCTTAAACCCAATATTTGACCACTCGACTGAACCTAGTCCATCGAGGTCAAATGTGGTCACCCGAAGGTCAACCGGGGTCAACTGAAGTCAAAACGCAACATCAGCCCAAAAGATCATCTCCAACTCATCAGATGCATCCGTGATGAGTTGGAGATGATCTTTTCAGTCATGCACCATGTAGGACCCATGGACATCAAACTTCCCTAAAGGCACCTCTAGGGTTTGAGAGCTAAACTATGGTGTGGTGGACCTTGGAGCCAACCTTGAAGATCAAACTAGAGGTCGGCTAGGCTAGGTCTAGTTTTAGGGGCTTGTGTCCTAGGTCAAGAGTTGAACCCCTTTTGGCATGAGTCGGTTCAATGCCTTGAATGGGTTATGATCACATCATCCTTTTACTAATTTCCTTGCCTACTAAAGTATGTCTGTGATGTTTTATCTTCATGTTATCACTATAGGATTGCATGCCTGTAATGTTAGACATGAGATAAAACTAAGAGAATGAGACCTCAAGAACCCTCAATCAAACTATCAAGTCTAGTAGCCTTCTAACGTGTAGCCCTCATCAAACTATCGATCAGTGGTGTTGTGAACTATTTCCCACTCTCATGGGACACACCCACTTATCTTTAGAAGGTGTGAGGTGACAATGGTTTCCCCAGTCCAATTTTAACCTAGGCGTGCCTTCGCAAGGAAACTCGTTGGCCCTAGGCATAACAGTTAGGAATAGACTTGACTAGATTTCCACATATGCTGGGCATATGGTGAAACTCTAGAGGCATCGTTGAGAGGATAGGATTTTATGCTATATCCAGCCCTCACTGGACATGAATGCCTAGACTGTCTCAATAAGGGGAGTTGCCAAGTGCAATCAGCCGGCGTGCCCACCTTAAGAAGCATGGGTCCAGATTAAATGATCTGAAAGTAGTACTAATCTGCTGTTTCTTAGTTGTTGTAGAACAATGGCTACGAACACTAGCGGATTGACACTACGATTTCTTCTTGACCAGGATAAGTTAGTTGGATCCAACTTCATTGACTGGCATCGAAACTTGAGAATAGCCCTCAAGCTCGAGAAGAAGTTGTACGTCCTTGAGTAGCCTCTTCCTGCGACTCCTGCTCCTAATGCCCATGCGACAGAAAGGGATACTTTTAGAATGCATCAAGATGACTCTTTGGAAGTAGCATGTCTCATGCTAGCCACTATGGCACCTGAGCTTCAGGTGCAGTATGAGGAGCAAGATGCTTTTCAGATGATTACTCATTTGAAACAGATATTCGAAGCTCAGGCTAGAACTGAGAGATATGACACTGCTAAAGCAGTCTTTCGGTGCAAGTTATCTGAAGGTGCACCAGTGAGACCCCACGTACTCAAGCTAATTGGGAACGTGGATCATCTCAAAAGACTGGGACACAACATAGATAACGAGCTGGTTGTGGATCTTATTTTGCAGTCTCTACCCCCTAGCTTCAGTCCGTTTATTATAAACTTTAACATGAACCGGATTGAATGCACAAGGGAGGAACTACTGAATATGCTCCAAACAGCCGAGCGTGAAATGGGTAAGACCAAACCCAATTCTGTTCTTCTGGTCCTTGCGGGCGAGAAGATGAAGAAAAAGGGTAAGGCATGTGCCAAGGGTCCTACCAAAGCACTGAAGAAAAAAGGCAAAGAAGTCAAAGGAACAGAGGTGCTTCCACTGTGGCGAGCAGGGCCACTAGAGGAGGGAATTGCAAGCAACTTCAAAATGAGGTGAAAAAAGGCAAGGCCTTGCCTTAAAGCTCAGGTATTTATGTTACAGAAGTCAACCTTTCTACTTCTATGTCATGGGTATTGAATACTGCATGCGGAGCTCATATTTGTACAAATATGCAGGGGCTCAAGAAAAGTAGATCGGTGCGGCCTAGAGAGATTGACCTACGGGTTGGAAATGGGGCACAAGTTGCTGCTGTTGCTGTAGGAGTTTTGACTCTCTCCCTGTCTTCTAGACTTCAGTTAGAGCTAGACAGTTGCTATAATGTACCTTCACTTACTAAGAACATTGTATCCATTCTTTGCTTAGCAAAGAAGGGATTTAAATTTGAAATAAATAAGAACTTCTATTCTTTTTCATTTGCAAACATGTTCTATAGGAAGGGTACTTTATGCAATGGTTTGTATGTCTTAGACATGAATAGCTCTATTTGCAACATAAATAGTAAGAGGACCAAATTGAGTGGTTCAGTTGGTGCTTTCCTATGGCATTGTCGATTAGCCCATATAAATAAGAATCGCATTCAACAACTCCATGCAAATGGGTTGTTAGATTCAAGTTCCTTGGAGGAATTAGATACTTGTGAGCCTTTTTTATTAGGAAAAATAACAAAAGCACCCTTCACCAAGACTGGTGAGAGGGCAGGAGGTTTATTGGATCATATACACAGTGATGTGTGTGGGCCATTTAGTAAACAAGCCAGAGGAGGGTACAATTACTTCATCACATTTACTGATGACTTTAGTAGATATGGATATGTCTATCTGATGAGACATAAATCTGAATCCTTTGAGAAATATAAGGAGTTCAGATATGAAGTAGAGAACGAGCTTAGTAGGTTTATCAAAACTCTTCGATCAGATCGTGGTGGAGAGTACCTGAGCGATGAGTTCTTTGACTATCTTAGAGAGTGTGAGATCCTGTCCTAACTCACTCCTCCTAGAACACCTTAATGGAATAGTGTGTCTAAGAGGAGAAATCGAACCTTGTTGGACATGGTTCGATCTATGATGAGTCATGCAACTCTACTACCATCATTCTGGGGTTTTGCACTTGAGACAGCTTCTCTGATACTAAATAATGTTCCATCTAAGAGTCCCTCCAAGATACCATACGAGGTATGGAGTGGGAGATGCCCTAAACTCTCATTTATCAGGATCTGGGGATGTGAGTCTTATGTCAAATGTTAGGATTCTAGTAAGCTAGAACCTGGATCTGATAAATGTGTGTTTGTGGGGTACCCTAAGGAAACTAAGGGTTACTACTTCTATGTTCCCACCGAGAACAAAGTTTTTGTTGCTCGGGGTGTTATATTTCTAGAGAAAGAATTTCTCATGAAAGAAGTCAGTGGGAGGAATTTTGACTTGGACGAGGTCCAAGTGCAACAACAGGAGAAGGAGATGGAACCTGAGCCGTCTGCACCGGTTGCTAGACAACCTGAGGCTCAGACACAGGTCCCACGTAGGTCTAGGAGGATTTGTCGTGCACCTGAGAGGTATGGGTCGCTGCCGACCCAACACAACGGAATCTTCATCATTGAGGATAAGCCCAGGACTTATGATAAGGTGGTCAGTGGACCAGACTCCGGGAGATGGCTTGAGGCCATGAAATCCGAGATGGATTCCATGTCGGCTAACCAAGTCTGGGATTTGGTTGAGTTGCCTGATGGGGTAAAACCTATAGGGTATAAATGGGTCTTCAAAAGGAAGACTGACATGGATGACAACATAGTTATCTCGATAAGGGTAGACTAGTAGCTAAAGGATTCAGACAAATCCACGGGGTGGACTATGATGAAACCTTTTTACTAGTTGCCATAATCAAATCCATTTGGATACTACTTGCTATAGCTACATATCATGACTATGAGATATGACAGATAGATGTTAAAATAGCGTTCCTTAATGGAAAGCTAACAGAGGATGTGTATATGACACAACCTGATGGCTTCATCCATCATGTGTATGCCAATAAGGTCTACAGGCTAAAGAAATCCATTATGGATTAAAGCAAGTATCTCAAAATTGGAATCTTCAGTTTGATGAAGCTGTGAGAGATTATGGCTTTTATCAAAAGTGAAGATGACGCCTGTGTGTACAAAAAATTCAGTGGGAGCTTAGTGACTTTTCTGGTCTTGTATGTCGATGACATACTACTCTTCGGTAACGACATCCCTAGTCTTCAGTCTGTGAAAATATGGTTGGGGAAGTGTTTCGAGATGAAGGACTTAGGGGAGGCCGCCTATATTTTAGGCGTAAGGATCTACCGGGATAGATCCAAGAGGTTTCTAGCCCTTAGTCAAAGTACCTACATTAATAAGGTCTTGGAGAGGTTCAACTTAGAGCAATCTAAGAAAGGGTACTTTCTAGTGAGGCCTCACTCTCTCGAAGAGCCAGTGTCCTACTACATAGGCTGAGAGAGATGACATGAGTCGAGTGCCCTATGCTTCGGTAGTAGGCTCGATCATGTATGCAATATTGTGTACTAGACCAGATGTGACTTATGCTGTGAGCATAGCCAGCCGATACCAATCCAATCCAGGTCTGTAACACTGGGTGGCTGTAAAGAACATCCTGAAATATTTGAGAAGAACTAAAGATTTGTTCTTGGTCTATGGGGGACAATAAGAGCTCAATGTTCAGGGCTACACTGATGCGTCATTCTAGTCTGACCCTGATGACTTCAGATTGCAAGCCGGCTATGTGTTCAAGATGAATGGAGGCGCTATTTGCTGGAAGAGCTTTAAGCAATCCACCATAGCTGATTCTACAACCGAGGCTGAGTATGTGGCCGCTTCTAAGGCAACCAAAGAAGCTATTTGGATAAAGATGTAACGCCCTCGATTTTCTGAATTACGATTTAAGGTTAGAAATTCTGTTTCTGTATTTTTATCTGTTAAAATTTTGGGATTTTTGCCTAATTGTAGGACTTTTTCCTACAGGGCAAAAATAATTATTTTCGTTGGGGCTTCGAACCCTCAACCTTGACTATTTGCTCCTGGAATTCTTCCACCATGGTGGCGCATATTTCTGTGTTATTGGAGTGGCGCATGGTGGTTAAGCCCAGGTAAGCCCATTAAAGCCGATTTCCACTTAAGTTAATTGGGTTATTGGATCTTGGATCCGTTTGGGGTGGAAAAAAAAAAAAAAAAAGGGGAAAATTCGTGAGAGCTCCTCTCCCTCACGATTTTTGGTTTGTTTCTTGCCCTAGCCGCCTGTGTTGTCGCCCCTCACTGTGCTTGGCGCTCCTGCAAAATTTCTGACGCTGGTGGTGGCAGACTGGTGGTGGACGAACTTTCTGGAGACCCCTGATCCCCTGTTTTGGCGTTTTCTCTATGGGCGATTTTTCTGGTGAGTAATTCGATCCTAAGGAGTCTAATCCGAATTAAAATTCGTTATTTGCCATGATTATTCGTATGGGGTTGAATTCAAATAATTATAGGGTTTTAAAATCCTGTTCTGCTGAAATCTGCATTCGTTAATCTGACCTTTGTGTACTATAACCCCAATATCTCATGGCCTATAGATCCAAATCGCACGAGATAAATTTTGTATGAAACTAGATATGTTTGGCTTTAATTTGAATATGATATCGACCATATCCGAGCGGTATTCGTATTTCAATCTGTATTGCAATCCAGCGGTACAAAATCAGTTTTCTGAAATTCTGGATTTCGACCTTTATGTGTTCGAACCATCATATCTCCCTAGGTATAGCTCGAAATCTTGTCAAATCAGTTTTATTAGACCGTAGGCTCGAAGAGCTTTATTTTGACTCCCATAACGCCTATTTTCGATTAGTTATTGGATCTGAAATAAATGTCGCAAGTCTGATATATGAATCTGTTTTCTTGAAATCTGAAATTCTGACCTTCCTATGTTCGAACCCTTATATCTTCCTGCCTACAATTCGAAATCTTGTGAAACCAGTTTTATTGGAAACTAGATTCAGAGAGCTTCATTTTGAATACAATATTGACTAGCTTTGGTTCGAAATTGGACTAAAAATATATTTTGCAAACTGACAATATAAATCTGCTATGTTTTGGTTAGACGAATATTCCTTTGTGAGAAAAATTTACATTGTATGGTTTAACCTCTTAAATTGTGGTCTGTAGTTCTTCTAAAATTTATTTGTTTGATGAGAAATTTTAGAGAAAACAAAATTGGGGATTTAACTAAGAACTTAGGAATTTTCGAAAATATAGTTGAGCCAATTTTGGGGCTTTTGTCAGTTTTCTTCACGAGCGTGTAATTAAAATTATCTGTAGTGGGGGACTGAAATTATTTACATGAAATTTGTGCGTTCCGTTAAGGTTCTGAAAGTGGCGCCCCTTACAGTAATTTTATAGCTCACGGTTTTAGAAATTTTGAGGAGATTATTTCATGAATAATTTCTGTTCTGTGTTTAAATGTTTGTTATATGAATAATTTCTGTTCTGTATTTAATTGTTTGTTATGTGGATATTTCCTGTTCTGTTTATATGTTGTGAAGTTTCTGAAAACCTTGAATGTGTTAAAACATTTGTGAGAACATAGAATGGTTTGACATGAATTAAGGTTAGTTGTAAGGAATTCACTCATATAAATTCTGTTCTGTGTTTAAGGACTGGATATTAGGGTGTGTCATTTTCTGGTTTGTTAGACTTTGGGCATAATGTAAGAATTAAGTAGTGGTTGATCCTACTTCTCCGTTTCAGTATAATCTGTTCTGTAAAATTATGCCCTAGTGTAGCACTCTTCCGTGTCCTTACCCTCCTTCTGTGGCGCTGTAATGGTGCTGATAGTCTACTACGACCCTTGAGACACTATTTCTGTTCTGGGTATTGGAGGCCAGAGTGCCACGTCCTAACAAGACGGGGGCCACCCACTGATACCTCCTCTACCATTCAGTTCTGGGTATTGGAGGCCAGAGTGCCACGTCCTAACAAGACGGGGGCCACCCACTGATACCTCCTCTACCATTCAGTTCTGGGTTTTGGAGGCCAGAGTGCCACGTCCTGACAAGACGGGGGCCACCCACTGATACCTCCTCTACCATTCTGTTCTGGGTATTGGAGACCAGAGTGCCACGTCCTGACAAGACGGGGGCCACCCACTGATATCTCCTCTACCATTCTGTTTCTGATATGCATGCATTGTCTCGTCCTCGGCAGAGGTGGGGTCAGACCTTCTGTGGTCATCAGGCCTTCTGTGGCCTTTCTGTTTCCGATGTAGACTATCCGTTTGGACTCTGAAAATTCTGATTTTCTGTCTGTCAGTTCTGATTTCTGTAGTTCTATTTCGATCTGTATTTAGATGTATTAGGCGGTGTGGTTAGTTGGTATGGGCTGGTATATTCATATCCTACCTGTTTGATGCCTATTGTTACAAGTATCTGTATTTGATTGTGTTTGTTTCTGATATGAGCATGCATGTTAAGTTGATTTATCTTATCTGTTAAATAAAAAGAATTTCAACTTAAGTATGATATTTTTGATGTGTACTATGGATGACTTTTAGTGTCTTTTACTCACTGAGCTTTTTAGCTCACCTCCGTTGTTTAAATGTTTTCAGGTGAGACATCAAGACAGTAATTGCTACAGCTAATATGACGCTAATGTTTGATGTCATTTCTAAGAATAGTCTTCTAAAGATTTATCAGGCCTGCGTGCCTAATTTATTATGACCTATATGACATGTTTTATCTCCTGAGGGCTTATGCCTGTTTTCAGGATATTATATTATAGTTGTTTCGTTTAAATTATTGGATACAAGTCTTGGATTCTTTTATTGAATTGGTTCTTATTTTGAAATGTCCGATTTGAGATGTGTAACCGAATTTGTGTTGTTTATTTTAGTATCTGAATAATCAGTTCTGTATATTTCTGAAATTCCACATATGTGTAGTGTGGACGTTTGTTGTTGTTACAAGATATGTGTGTCTGTGCAGCAGTAGTTTAGAATACTTGCTGCCGGATTTTTTCTGGATTTCCGGATTTCTATTTCCTAGTAAATCGATCCTATTCAGTTCTGTGCGGTTTTCAGTTCCGTAGTAATGTCCTTCGATGCCGCTTTCTTCTTGTGTTTTAATGGAAGAGTAAAAATTTTTGAAACCCCGTATTTTACTTGTATGCGTGTGGGGTGTGATTCTGAGGGATGTTACAAAAGAAGTTCATATGTGATCTTCAGGTGGTTCCAACTACTGTGGATCCCATTGAACTCGATTGTGACAATAATGGGGTTATTGCACAGGCAAAGGAACCATGGTCTCATCAAAGGTCTAAACACATACTCAGGAGATTTCACCTGATCAGAGAGATCATTGACCGAGGTGATGTCAAGATTAGCAGAGTTGACACAGAGAACAATCTGACAAACCCACTGACCAAGGCTTTGGCGTAGTAGAAGCATGATGGTCATACTAGAGATATGAGGTTGAGATTCCTCAACCTTTAGGTCTAAGTGCAAATGAGAGATTGTTGGTGTTTATGCCCTGAGACCTAGTTTTAGTCTGCTTTTGTACTACTTAACATAGATATATTTTATATATTATTATGACATTGTCGTTATCATTGTTTGCTTGCATCTGCGATTGTGTACTTACACGATAATGTCCCTGGAAACAGATTGGATCTATGCTCAAATGGTTGTCCCCCAGTCAATGTACCTGAGTGGATATGGGACAGCTTTGGTACTTGTGAGACTGACATATGGGCTGGTTAGGCACGAGGTGCTAAGGCAGACATATGGGTATATCAGTGGTAGATGTACTGGATAGACATGCTATGAGGCAATGACTTGGTGTCATGAGTTATCCTCACAAGTGACAGGAGATCCATTGATCCTTTGACTTGAGGTCATTGACTATTCTATATGGTTAGGGACATGCTTTGATACAACCTAACACCTCACCGTAGATGGGAGGTTATAACGGTTGTCATTGAGCATGTCACGTCCCATATGAGAAGGTCAATGGACAGACAGAGGATTTGTCCCTTCCTAAGGGAAACTTGATATCCTTGGAGTTCCTCTATGGTTCTATGACTGAAAAAGTATGGCCATACCCAGGTGAGAACCTGATTTAGTCATGACTATGTGATTGAGTTAAAACAAGTGGTGACACACTTGTCCAATCGGATATCAGTTTGGTAAAGGGACTATAATACATCTGTGCCTAGTTGCGATGATGGGGATGTCGATGTCGATATCCATTCCGACGATTTGGGTAGTAGTGATGCACTGCTAGATGCCACTCACTGTTTGTGGTGACCTTAGGTCAGCACTGCCAACGTCAGAGTAACTTACAGGGTCGTACACCTTGATACTCAAGTTCTCGTATTGATTGGGAAGCCTTATGATCGAGTTATTGGATAACTCAGATCTATTTGGGAGATTTCGTCAGCGCCAATGGACCTGATGAGATGGAAGAGAGTTATTGGAACCAAACTTTATTTTTGGCAGGTTGACCCGAATTTGACCATGGTTGGTCACATTTGAGTTAGGGTTGCATTAGATTGGATCCAATAACTTAATCAACCCATGCAATGAAGTTTGGGCTAGCTCATTACCCAATGAGATTCAATAACAAGTTGTCATGAAGAGATAATGAGCTAAAATGGTATAATGGAAATAAATCTCCCCCCATTGGGCTTGTAGAACTTATTTGGTAAGTGGCAAATGCATATGGAAAAGGGGATGAAGTTTATGGTAAAGTCTTGGAGACTTTCCTTGCCTAAAACCCTAATTGCTCCATCCCCTTATTTTTAGAGCATAACTTCTACCCCATCACAATACTAGCATTAAACTTTCATTTGCTCATGCCTAATTAATACATAACCGATCTAATACTATGTATGATGGAGGAACGAAAATTTTGTGAGATGGTTTCCACGGATGGGAAAAAAAAAAAAAGATAGATACCTTTTCTTTATATTTTTTTTTACTCTATTTGAAAAAAAAAATATGAAATAGTTTTTTATCTTTTCTCATAGCCTAAGCCTCAAGATTTTTTTTTTTAAAAAAAATCATGAATTCTTAAATGTTGTATGATTGATATAATATCTTTCTTTCTTAAATCTTAAGAACCTTAATTTTATGGAAGTCCAAATTTATGCAATTGAATATAAAATCTTGTTCACTTTTCTCATTGTTCCCATAACTTAGACGGTGATAAGTCTTGCTCAGTTTTTCCAACAAGCCGCCGGGCCGCCACCGCAAACCGTGAAAGTCAAAGATTACTTACCCATGGAAAATTCCACGCCACGAGCTTGATGTGTGGCGCAGCTGAAGGTACAAATCGTCGCATGAGCCTGCGAGCACAGTCAACAACACACGCAAAGCAGGATCGGTTGGTCTTTTTTGCTCATTCTTCTGCTCCCCAAAGAGAAGAAGAATCAGCGAGACCATGTTCTGCGTCTCACTGTCTTCTCTTCCATCCTCTCGCTTCCCCTCTCCGAAGCTACTACGACCTCGACCCCAAAGGAGAACCCCGGCAGCGCCGGCTGCTTCTGTCGTTTCATCTCTACCTCTGGGAATCGAAGACATAGCCGAGCTCGCCCACAACAAGGTACTAGGTATACTACGTATCGATGGGCGGCTCTTTTTGTGCAAGGACGAAACAATTCAATAAATCTTTTGTGTATTTCTGCATCTGCAAGGTGCTAGTGGCGGCTACCGTCGCTTCTGCTATCGGGCAGCTGTCGAAACCACTGACCTCCCCGATTAATGGGAAGGGCATCGATCTTAGGGCTGCAATTCGGTCGGGAGGCATGCCGTCGACACATTCCGCTGTGAGACACATTTCATCAGCTTCTGCTTCCTTTTAGGATTCCGTTTTTCTATTTGATTCTCTTGGATGGAATTTTTTAGGGTTTTCGATTGATTGATTGATTGTTCTTGGAATTTAGGCGGTTGCGGCTGTGGCTACTTGTCTGGGGCTAGAGAGGTAAGTTTTGATTTTATTCTCTATGGTTAATTCCTCTTGTTACCTTTTGATTTTGATTAATTTTAATCCGCTTTTGCCTCAATTTATATTTTTATCCGTATACTTTGCTGTATGGTTTCGAAACTAGTTTCTACCTTATTAATGTATTTGTCAACATGGTCAAAAGTCCAATGTAATTCATTCAAAAAGAAGGGAATCAATTATATCCAAAAGGAAGACAAAAATGAGGGAAGAGAACAACTAACTAAAGAATAAAATACATAGGAACAAAGGTGAAGCCCATGACTCTATTGCAAGAAAAAAGGATAAGTAGTCCACTTGGCTTTCTACTAGAACAAAGTCAAATGTACAGATAAACAAATTTAACAGAAAAATGGATCAAAGATGCTCTAGAATACCGACCTTGTTATGAAAAATTCTATAATTATGTCCTGTCAAATGACCTTAACACTGTGTTTAGCAGAGCGGACGAAACTGAGAAAGATGGAAAAATAAGAATGAAAGAAAAATAAGAAGGAATGAAAAATAAGAAACATTTCTTTCTTTGTGTTTAGCTAGAGGGAAATAAAAGTTGAAAGATTGTTATAGACACCCTTTGTTTTTGTTTTTATACCCTTCGTGTTTAGATAGAGGCGGACCAAGTTTACGTGGTGAATCATCCCGACCGTGCTCACATCTATCCTGAACTGCTTCTCCCCCTGCCGCATGCTCTGCAACTGCTTCACCGCCACCGGGCTCCCGTCCGGCAGCTCCCCCTTAAAAGCGGCGCCGAAGCACCCGTGGCCCAGCTTCTGGAAGAAGCCCTTGGTGGCTTTCCTCAGCACCCTATAATCGAACGCGACAAGTCTGCTACCTTTCGCCAATTCCAAAGCCTCTACACTTGCTCTTCGCTTGCGCCTCCACAAATCCAGGAGCAAGACGACGATGATCGCAACCAGCACGCCCGACACCACACAGAAAATAATCGTCCGAGTCAATGTGCTCCGCCGATGAGAACGATCCTTCGCTGCCTACAGAAAAAGGCGGTGGAGGCAATGAAGATCGGAGGCGGCGACGAAGAAGGCTTCGGCAACGAAGAAGGGCGGGCGATGATGAAATCGTAGGCGACAACAACGAAGGAGGGCGGCAGCCACGAAGAAGGCGGAGACAACGAAGAAGGGCGGGCGACGATGAAATCGCAGGCGGCAGCAACGAAGAAGGGCGGCGGCGATGAAATCGTAGGCGGCAGCAACGAAGAATGGCGCTGGGACAGAGTAGGGTTTCTTTTGTGCGGCTGGGTGAGAATATGAAGCACACCTGCGTTTTTATGTGTATCCGTCCAAATCAAACGGATCAAAATTGGAAGGAAACATGGGTAAATTTCCTTCCAGTTTTCCTTTCATTAATTTCCGTCCGCCCTCTTAAACACAAAAAAATGTAATTTTTCATCCGTTCTGCTTTCCGTCCGCCCTGCTAAACACAGTGTAAATGCATAACTAGAAGAATGCACAAACTTGTGCATCCTATGAGTTCTTCATCTACCAATTCTTTGATGGTTGCTTCGTGGATCTTGATATCTCTATTCGTAGTTTCTTGATATAAAACCAGGAAGCACTTGTTAAGACTTAAGAAATCATGTAAGAACTAACCTGGGAACTTGTTTTAATTGTCGGGGTAATATTGATATTCTGATTGCTTATTATGGAACATACACCAACACTATTATAATATTTATGGGTGTCTAAGTCAATGACTCATAGGTCTTCCTTCCCTCCTTGTGGAGAACATCTACTTCTAATTTCTTCCAACGGGCCACACACTAGTATAGAAGAGGGAAATGATTTATAACCTGACTTTCATCTTTAGTCATCTGACCATCTCATTATTTAGATTTATTTTTTAAACCTTTTTTTCCCATTTATGTTTTCTTTTTTTCAAGCTTCGTGTCGATACTCCCATCAAGTGTCTAACCGAGTGCTTGGATGGGTGATGGGTCTTACTCAATTCCTAAACTGTCACGCTATTGATCTTTTTGGATTTATGATCGAACTTTGTGAAATTAGTAGGCTCAGGGCATAGTTGCTAATTTATGAATTGTCCTAGTGAGAATCTTTACCTACTGTAGGAACTCATTCCTAACCAACTATGGTGGGCAACTGAATTTGGTGAGACTCAACCAAGATCCCTGTTTGTTCTTAGGTTGAGGAGTGCATCTAGCATTGCGGCGGATTGGTTGTCAATGTTCTCCTTGTTGTTGGACATTCCTGTTGTTAATATGATAGAATAGGAAATTGTCGTTTATGTTTAAGTTTCATAAGAGCTGATATATGGCCTCATTGTTTTGTTGAAGAGTGCTTTAAGGATCTAATGAGAGGCAGCTTGCAAGAAGAGAAGACTGCATTTTTAGGGTGCTTTGATACTTTGGCCAAACTTAAGATTTAGTAGGGAGTCAAAGTGATGGAAGTGCTCAACTTTGGACAGGAAGGAACATTGTATTCTATACATTGTATTCTAGGCTAGTTTACTATGTCATAAAGTGAACATTAGGCAATGGATCTCATCTAAAAATAAGATGCAAGTTGGCTAAACCCATATGATTTTGTCCCTTGTTGCTGCTAAATCACTTGGTTTAGTTATAACTTGTTTGTTCTTCAATTGGCAAGATTAATTTATTCACCACTCCTCAAGAAACAATCTAAGTTTCTACCTTTCATGGTTATCTAGGATCTATTCAAGGACCTTTTCTATCTACAATCCTTTGGAGCTAGATTGGGACCTTTGTTATCCTCTCTTCCACCTCATCTGGCTGGACTCCAATTTGCAAGCTTCAACACTAACATCCTCAATGGGTGGTATTTCTCAAATCCAAGAGGATCAGAATAAGTCTATTAATGAAGCTGCCCACGGAGATATGGAAGGTAATGCTAGGCATGTGTCATGGAGATCTTTGTTTTCTAACAATTGTTCTCATACCACTAGTTGTGAGCTTCACCATACCCCTATCTCTCTTGAGAATGGTGCAATAAAAATTACTGCCCCCGGATGAGTTAGCTCAAAATATCCAATACTGGAAGAGTTCTCTTGTGGGATATTTTGTTGGAGCTAGACCGGCATTTCATGCTATTAAACAGAAAGCTCAAGAGTTATGGACATTACAAGGTGAGATGGAACTGTTTTCTCTCCGCTTTCTGGGCTTTCTTCTCTTTAGATTTCACAATGTAGTAGATAAATTGAAAGTCTTAGAAGGAGTCCTTGTTCTTCTTTGGCAGAATACTTATTTTGAAAAACAATGGGAAGCTGATTCTATGTTAATGAAAATGGATTTCTCAACACTCTCGATATGGCTTCGCTTATATAATCTCCCATTGAAGTGGTGGTCTAAAGGAATTATTAGTCAAATTACAAGTGCACTTGGCCAACCGCTTTATATGGTTCAGGCCACAGCTTCTAAAAGTAGAATCTCATATGCTAGGGTATGTGTTAAGATGAATGCAAAAGCTGATTTTATATTTGAAATTCTTGTCTTACTAAATGATGGAGTTGCTATTCCCCTTCGCATTGAATATGAATGGCATCCTTCTACTTATGCTATGTGTGGTGTCTTGGACACAAAGGAGATAAATGTACTTCTAGGATCACAAATCAATTATGGGTCCCTAAAATTGCTTCTTGCTCAGCAGCAGACGCTGACCCTCAAATCCCCAAACTTGACTTTCTGGCAACCTCAATTGATGTTGAAACTTTAAATGATCCTATTAGTCAAAATCCTCAAAAAAGAGAATTATCTGTTGCTAATGATTTCTCCTCTGAGAAAGATGATGAGTTGACCCAGCCAACCTCCCTTTCTATTTCAGTGGTTGATCAAGATATTGCTATAGTTCAGAATATTGATAGAGATCTAGAGGGGGATATCCCTATGCAAAATAGAAAAAAGAGGAAAGGTAGGAAGGGGAAGACAATTATACAAGCCAATCCTCCTGACAATTCACTTTGGCAAGATCTGATAGATAAAATTGCTAAGGAAAATAGGGATTCTAGGAGCTTGGATCCCTCCTCTTCTCAAATCACATAATGTCTTCAATCCTGTGTTGGAATATGAGGGGATTGAACTCCCCTAGAAAACAACAAGCAATAAAGGAACTTCAAAAGCGTTTCTCCATCCAAATATTTTGTCTTTTGGAAACTAGAGTTCATAAGAAAAAATCTAGTTTTGTCAGTCTCTCTCCAGTTCTTAGTTGGAATTCTTGTCTCAATTATAATTATATTTCTGAATAGATTATTACAGATATATCTGAACAGATTATTATAGGGTTCTATATGATATCGGTGGAAGGTTTTTATTTAGACTATCGGTCATCTATGGCCTCTACATGTGTCCAAACGTTCTAAAATCTGTGATCATCTCAAATCATATGATGCAAATCAACTATGTTTGGTGCTAGGGGATTTTAATATGATCTTTTCATTGCAAGACAAATTGGGAGGCCAATCTGGTCTTTCCTTTGAATTGATGTATAATGCTTATATGCTACATGAATTAGAATTGTCTGATCTTAAATAGAGAGGACCAACTTATACTTGGACAAATTTTCAGCAGGGGGATAAGCGTATTTGGTGTAAGCTAGACAGAGTTTTAATCTCTTGTTTCTTATGGAATGCTGATACTACTAAAAAGACAATCCATAAGGTCTCTTGGAAGACGATTACTTTACCTATACAAGCAGGTGGACTAAACATACCCAACATCTCTAGTTTAAATTCTGCATTGTCTATGAGATATGTTTGGAATGTGGCTAAAGAAAAGCTTCTCTTTGGGTAAAGTGGATTCACAATTATTACCTCAAATCCTTTACTATCTAGTCATATCCTCCTACAAAGTCTTGCTCATGGATCTTTCATATTATTCTCTCTCAATGTGATTTTTGTCAAAAATTGGTATCCTCCAGCTTGGAAAGGGATGAATTGAGATGGAATCTAACTGCCTCTAGGGATTTCTCAGTCAAAGCTGCCTACAAAGCTTTAACACCATTCAACCCTGTGCAGTGGACATCTACTATCTGGTTTAAAGGTTGTATATCCAGATTCTCCTTCACTTCATGGGGAATAACATCGAATAAGCAATGTTATCTTTATCATTTGGAGGTTGAAACGATGGACCGCCTTTTTTTCAGTTGTCTTGAAGCCAATAAGGTATGGAAATATGTTCAAAGCATATGTGCTGTGAACTCCTTGAATTCATGACCCATGATACTTTAAATGGTCGAATCTTAATGGAAGGGGCCTTCGATTTTGTTTAGTATTAGAAAATTGTTGCTTACTATATACCATGTATGGATGGAAAGGAATGCTAGGGCTTTTAAGAATTCTAAGAGAGAGACTTGGCAAATTCTTATGAACATTTTTGCAGATTGTTGGAGTAAGATAAAATCACTTAAAATTCAGGTTCGTAAACAAAATTTCATTAATGAGTTTGCAAAATCTTGGGATCTGGATGTACAAGAATCTATTAGAGAAAAACCTACTAGGAATAATGATGGTGATTAAGTGAATTGATTCTAATGGGTGATTACATTTTATATTATGGATCTAAGGAACAATGATGGTGATTAAGCAAATTCACTCTAATCACCCCCTTGCCGTAATTCTTTCAGTGTTGTCGGCTCCGCGTGGAGGTTACTGTAGCACATTTGGTTTTTCGTTGATTTCTCCCAATCTAGAACTCCTTTCGTGCTAAAATTTTGCATGCGTCCTCTCCTCCCTTGGGCAAAACTTTCTACCAAGTTTTGTCGCCTAAGATGCCCTCTACACCTCTCGGCGAAAGAACAAAGTCCGGTGACGCCTTTTGTGATTTCTCCCTCGTTTGAACTCCTTTTGCTCTGAAATTTGGTGTGTGTCGTCTCCTCCCTATGGCACAGCTTCCCTCTAAATTTCGAGGAAAAATATGATCGTTAAGGCCTTATGTGAATAGAAAACCAAGCAGTAGAAATTACGGCCGTGATAAAAATCACGGGCGGGCCATAATTCTCTCCGTGTATTCTGGAAAAGGAACCTGGAAGAATTACGGCCGTGAAAAATATCACAGGCCAGCCGTAATTCATTCTGTGTATAATCTTCAAGAAATTACGGCCGAGATAAAAATCACGGGCGGGGTGTAATTTTCAAACTAGCTCCAATTTATATGAAATATGGTGAGTAGCTTCATCTCGACGTCTGGAATCTATTCATGCGCTCGGATCTTTTAAAATCCATTAAAATTTGGTCGTTTTCCTCTTAAATATGACAAAAATGAACAAGGGTGAAGATTCCGAACAAACAAAAGATTTTAAGCCAAAATGAGTAAAAATATAATAAAAAATAGAGATATTTTGCATTAAAAGCATACTAAAAATACTATATAAATGCATGTTATCAATTATTACATTTTATATTATGGATCTAAACCTTTGAGGATAATGTTTGTTAAATCCAACCCTTACTTATATTGGAACTGATTGAGGGAGAAGTAGATCTTGGGTCAGCTATACCAGGAGCTAGAAAATTTTAATGTCATATATAACATGTAATAGGTGTTGATTAACTGTTTGTAATCATTTTCTTGCAATACATATGTATGGTAGATTTGGATTAATTTGAGTCTGAACTTTAATATTGTAATCATTTTCTTGCAATACAATTTCTCTTGCCATTGGCAAAAAAAAAGGATCTTTTCTAGAACTCCTTTATAAGCTTTCCTAAAATTGTATAGTCTTTGATTACAATCCCTTGGGGATGTTGCAGTGATGTAATTTTTTCTTGAACATACAAAGATTTAATAGATAATCAGTGTTGAGCTAGGGCTGCTAAAAGTTTTGAATGATGCCATCAAAGGAGGCTTCAGTTTCAATTTGAAGGGTTTGGATGAGAAAAAAGATTATTTCTAACTTGTCCATTGTAGGATGCACGTGCATGGTGTTCTAAATATCTTTTACCAGTGCCCCTAAGATAAGTCTATCATACCTGAAGACAAAATAAGAGATGAGATAATTGATCATCCCATGAGTTTCTTGTACAATTTATTCTATCTACTGCCCCAATCATCATATTGAAGTCCCCATTATAATCAATGGTGAACTTGCTTAATTCATGATTTGGTTGGTCCATCCCAAAATGATCACTCTTCACATGTGGGCGACCCTTAAACATGTGATAGTACAATAGAAAGTTGTGAACAAAAGGAAAAATCTCTGGGCAAGACCCCTCACATACCAAAAACTAAACATTGGCCTTCATGAAATTACTATGGTAAAAACTACAATAACTATCAAGGATGAGGAACTCAGCCACCCTAGGATCTTACGAGTTCCACCTACTTTAACATGGTAGCCTTTCAACAGCCTATACATCCAAATGTGGTTCAGGTAGCCTACCAGAGGACAGCTTGGTGGCTGTGGTGGTGTTGTGTGATGCTGTTTCTGGTGGTGTTGTGTGTGATGCTGTTTCTAAAAAGCCTGCGTCTTTCTGATCTAGATCTTGCATAGGGCATATGATATCAAAATCGCTGGCTGGAACCAGTAGGCATGCAGCACAAAAGAGGTAAAGAATTCAAATGATATTCCCTTCTCAGTTTGAAGTGGAGTGAGGAAGGCACACCACTCAAGGTTTTTTGATAAGGAAGAACCTGACTATTCCAAAAATGTAAACAGGCTGCACTCTCAACCCCCATATTGCCCATTGCCACTAGTACAGTGTGCAAAATTAGTAAGAGAATTATTGTTAAAACTTGAGTTAGTAGAAGGCAACTGGACCATCAAGCCAGCAACAAGGAACCCTCTGTTCCAGGCATTTGTAAACTCTCTCGATCCTTTGTTCCTCAGCATCCTGGTTATCACCATTATTCTGACCCAGGTTCATATTGCCCTTCCATTTAACACCAGAGCTGTTCCATTTAACACTAGAGCTGAGGCCTGGCTTGGTTACGCCAAGGATCTCCTCTACTAACTTGTCAGGAGAATGGAGGGGGTGGAGAGAGAGAGAGAGAGAGAGAGAGGTGTCTAGCTGTTGTTCTAGGTCCCTACCCTGCATTGGCACTTAGTCCATGTGACTGCATTGGAGATCATGAAGGCATGATCATAACTTTATTGCAAACTACGGTAGACAATTTGTAGAATGTTGACGTTTGAGGCCGACATGTAGATCAAGATTAATGGCAAACTACAAAGCCAAATTGAAATTTGCCTAAAATTTACATAGCCTTATAAAATTACTTGATTTAGTGAATTGGTTTCTTTGTATTGGTCATATGTAACTATTATCTTTCCAGGGGATTCTCAGACTCAATTTTTGGCATGTCAGTTGTCTTCGCTGCTCTCTTTATGTATGATGCTCAGGTAAACTTGTGTTGTTCATTGCTGTGACGGTCCAGTCTCCTGTCTTATTCTATTCACGTGTTGGTAATTTGCTATTTACTTATTCCAATGCAATGAATTTTTACAATTACTCAAAATAGTACTCTGAAAAGTAGTATCAGCTATACATTAGTGAAAATCACAAACTCATATTCTTAATAATCTCCTGTCATTCTGAAGATAGTGTTCAAATTTTAATTAGCCTTTCACCAGACGAAGGAAAATATTTTCATGATGGACTCCTAGATAATATTATTTCAAAGAGTATCAGTTTCTTTTTCAAATCATGCTGTTTTTATTCTTATGGAAACAGTTAGCAGATGATGTATACAGGACAAGCATGGTGGAGTGATTATGAAAAACCTTTTGACCTACTTGTGAGATGTGAAATGACTTAAGTGGTGTAGATAGAAATGCAAGCACAAATGCATACGTGTCTATGACATGACACATTGACTTGTGAAGCAACCTACACACATGCAACATAAGATGAAGACCATAGTGACTGCCTGAGGAGACATAAAGGTGATATACCTTATCAATATTAGAGGAGAGACAATGGTTCAATTCTAGCTAAGCAAATGCCAAAGCCCTTATATCCAATTTTATTTTTTTTTTCAACTCTAAGCATTTCAAAATTGATTAAATTCATTTTTTTTGCTTAGCTGGATCAAGGCATCAAATGGAGAAGAAATACTCCTAAATGGACTAGTTAAGAAGCAGTTTATTGGCATGAATTGGTATTTCAAACAAGGAAACAAAAACTGTACTGTACCGCTCGGTTTCTACGATACGGTACGGGTCCAAATGGCGAGCGGACCCGGAACAGCGAGCGGAATGCGGCTCCGGGGTGGACGTGGAGGGAGGCAGCAGGCGGCTTCAGGCGGCGGCCGGAAGCTTCAATCAAGCTTCGATTGAAGCTTCCGTTGCCCGAAAGCTTCGCCTTGCCACTCTGTTGTTGCTCGCCCCACTATTGCCGTTGACTCACTGCTATCGTCCGATACCTATGGTACGGTACCGGTATCGTACTGTTCCGGTGGCTCGCCGGACCGGTATTCGAATCCTTGATTTCAAATCTTTGTATGACCAAAAGAATACTACTAGTAGAGTGATTAAAAGAATGACATCTAGGAAAAATAAATGATGCCGAAAGAGACTCTAATTTTCTCATGTAAGGTGATAAATCCTCAATATTGAAAATCAGACTAATGTTTAGATCCATTGAAAAGTGAAAACTCAAGAAATAAGATTTAAAACCACTTGTGTCATTATACAAAAATGAACAAAAAGAACAAGTATGAAATATCTTAAAGCAATTTTTCGTGATGTGCATAGGACATATGTGAATTTGGACAACCACATATGGTGGACAATTTAGTGTCATACTCACTTTCTCTTTACCATGCAACGCATCATGCAATGTGTAATTTTCATTACTTGAAGCAGTACTTCATTTCACATCAGAGCTCTTGGTTCAGGTGTCAAAAAAGTTAAGACAATTTAGGTCAACAGGTTGACATTGTAAATAATCATAAATAACTTTGAATAAATACATAATGATGGACATATTGAGATAATTATTATGGTATAACTAAGTCCAGATTTCAACCTTTTTGCTAATAAGGAGCTTAAGGGGGTTAGATAAAGTACAATCCACAATCATAGTTCTACCATCTATTTGAGGAATTATAGTAGATAGTAATTCCATGTGTATGCAAAAAACTTCTCAGAGGGATTTCTAAAAGTAAGTAAGAGCTTAGCATTGTGATCCTTAAGTTTAGAAGACACTGATATATGTACATCAGGGGTTCTAACTAAGATTACCTACGATACTAAGGTCAAATTATGTTTGATCTCATATTATTTTTGTGATTGTGTAAGAAGATAGAAGGACACTAAACGGTTGAAAAGGTTTGATCTCATATTATTTTTCATATCCAACATCTTAGGTTTAATTATGTTGACTCAAATAGTTTTATTATTATGCTTGAATTTTAAATGTTCTCTTCCATTATTAACCATAAACAATACATACAACCATGATCAACTTAAGATGATGTGTGTGATTTTAGGTAGAACATCATTCCATATCCAAGCAGTGTAATTTCACAACTAGATAAGATATTAAAACATCTCTCTTTCATGGACAAAGAGTGGTTCAAGTATATATGTGATCCTATCATGTGCAGAGGTAGAAATTATATTCATGCAACTACTCAATTGATAACTACTTTACAAACATTGTATCTGTATCTTATATACTTGAACCACTCTTGTCCATGAAAGAGAGATGTCAAACATTGTATCTGTATCTTATAAAAATAATATGAAATAACAATGCACTTTTATGCAATGCTGAATTACATAAGATATAACACACGCCACAAAAGTCCTTGTATTATATTGCAACCTTAATAAGTTTGAGGTTTTTGTGTTGTGTTGTTCTGTATAGGCCCACATTGAAATGCTATAGAACCTTGATTCAATATAACACACGCCATAGTAAGTCCTTGTATCATCTATTTCCTCACTTATATTGCAACCTTAATAAGTTTGAGGTTTTTGTGTCGTATTGTATTGTGCAGTTATAGGCCAACATTGAAATGCTGTAGGCCAACGCTTTTATGCAATACTGAAGTAGATAAGATATAAAACACGCCATAATAAGTCCTTGTATCATCTATTTCCTCACTTATATTGCAACCTTAATAAGTTTGAGGTTTTTGTGTTGTGTTGTGCTGTTATAGGCCAACATTGAAATGCTATAGAACCTTGATTGGCATAGTGAAAGCACTTATTATTAGAGTTGGCCACTTTGAATTTGGTTCTAGAACATCTTGTTAAGTTTTTGGGACATGATTCTAGTTGTTAGATGACTAAACTTCACTTTGGATATAGGTTTTAGAGCTTATTGTTAAGTGTTGGGGTATGATTCTAGTTGTTAGATGAGTAAACTTCACTTTGGATATAGGTTTTAGAGCTTATTGTTAAGTGTTGGGACATGATTCTAGTTGTTTGATGACTAAACGTATGTCAAGTAATAGCTACTCTTAACAACCTAAGGTATCTTTCAATCTCAATAACCTTACAGTATACTTCCTCTGTAGACTCAGTTGAGAGCAATAAGACTTTTGTTTAGATGTTTGATATAAGACCATTAGTGAATTGATTAATTGTCAACCACGTTACATCCATTCAAAATAGTTCTATACACTTATAGATAATTATTTTATATTTATCCATTGAGTTAAGGGTTGATCTTTAAAGAACTTATCTTCTTTTGACCTAAATATTCTAAATATCTCACCTTCTAGGGGTTGGTCCCCGTGACTCATGTAAGCTAGATTTGTGAAACCCCTGTAATGAGATGCAACTACTCGTGGATATGGTCACCAGCGACCAATGGTAAGTGATGCACATTTTTCTGCATAATGGCAGTTTTTATTGAGAGCTGTGTTGTGACCGTAACTTGGAGTTCATTGAGTGGGGAAATTGACAAGAAGCAACTTGTGTAGTTGTTCAACTGTGGTGTCCAATGGATTAATAGGCTTACAATGGAGGTAGAACTGATTGGAAGGCATCGCTAGGGTGGAAAAGACTACAGATGTGTCTAGGACTCTCTCAAGAGGCTACAACTTCGTGCTTTGCAGTGGTATGACAGGTGTGATGCAAAAGGAATTGTTGGTAAACAAGGAAGCAGTGGAGAATCGGTTATGACAATGCTCAAAAGCATTCAGCCGAGAGGAGATGAGGGATGGTGGGTCAGGCAAGGTTGATTTAGGGCAAACTAGGTGAGTGTTAGTTTGATTCAGTGACTCGATTCATCAATTTGGTTTTGGATTCCTATATCGTAATGGTCAAAACTAAGACCAGAAGGTGAAGAATGAGAATGGAGATATCAATTATACTTTGATGCTGTCTGATGCATTTGAGGAGAGAGAAGATGAAGGCAGACAGAGATATTTAGAGATGAATATTAATTTATTCGAAATTCCATTACATAAACTAAACACCATATTTATAGGCTTGAGAGAATATGAAATAAACATAGCTATAATTTCTAAACTTATCACCAATGCATGATTTAATAATTATTCAAGTCACTAAACACCCACTACAGTGACGATTAATGATTACCAGTTATCTACTAATTCATAAAATTACAGCATACTCTTTATTTTCTGTAGTTGCTTGGTTAACTTTGAGTATGCTAAAGATTCATGTTTCCTTTATTTCTCCAGTGTTCGGATTTCCCTCTGCCCTGCTTAAGCTTTATTCTCTGTCTGCAAAAGATGTAATTTATGGCAGTCATTTTGGCCAATTAAGATTTCATTGGACTAAAACACCATTTCTGCTGGCTCACTACGGTTCATTGGTTTTCCTTTCTAAAAGTTTCATGTTAAATTTATGAGATTAAGTTTCTTTATTTGATAATTTTAATGGATAATATTTCCATTCCACGCTTTATCAAACAGGGTGTCAGAAGAGAGGTCGGGTTGCATGCGAAGATTATTAACATGATATTGAGTTCGAATGCGGAGTCAACTCACCAATGGGAAGATGAACAGAATAATAAGTTACAGAATTCCTCAGTGAACGGTGAGAAGCTAGCCTCCGTTTATGAAAAGGCAGCTTCACATGGATCAAATTCAGAATCTTATTCATTTCCAACACCAGCGATCCCATCCACTAAAGCAGGGGTATCAATCCCGAAGATTTATGCTAAAGAACCATTACCGAATAAATACAGCAATAACAGCCCATTGAATGAATCCGTGGGCCATACAGAGATTCAAGTCATAGCAGGAGCCTTTTTGGGATTTATTATAAGTTTAGCCACCGAATTCATTTTGTAATACTTGTAACACTGTGCGACGAACAAAATAATCAATATTATATTTAAATGCATAAAAATAACGTGCTAGATGCCTTATTTTGTATTTAAAGAAGATGCTTTACGTTTCTAGCAATGTTGATGATAAAATTACAGCGGTCTTATCAGGCCATTTTAGATATGTTCTCTCTCTTTTTGTTTTTTACACTGAGATCTGCTGCTTTCAATCTGATTGTTTTCGTTTGAGTTGATCAACCCTGAAACATAAGCAGATTCATGCATGCCGTTTGTTATGTTTATTAGCCATGTGACCCTCAGTTCCTGCCGCTCACTCCAATCCATGCAATCTGCACCAATCTAGTTGCGGCTTTCTGGATTACCAAAGTACTGGCATCAAGACGAAGTAACGACTATAATATCGAAGATTGAAAAACCCCTACAGCTCAACAAGCGTACTAGGGTGCATGAAATGTGGGGTGGGGGTGGGGGTGGTTTTGAAGAGAATGGATGCCAACAAAGCTAATCAGAGGATCTAGATGACTTCATGATATGAAATTCATAGAAGATAGTACTCAGAGCAATCACAGCAGCAGTAATAGGAAAATTGCACCATTCAGGAGCTAAAGGAGAAGATACTAAAGAGCAAGGTTCTCAGCTGCTGCAAATTAGTACCGGGTCCTTTCCATTCTGCCAAGGTAAGGGAAGTCTGCTTCTCATTTCTGGCTCCAGAAGTTGGAAAGAAGGCTTCTTTGAGGAGATGGTCAGGACAGTGGCTTGACGGCATTTAGTGGGTTAGAGGAGGAGCTTGATGAAAGCTTGTCTTGCTCTTCCCAAGATGAGAAGAGAACCTTTCGGAGGGACAGTTCACCTCTGGTCCGGTGGTACTTTGGCACGCCGAAACCAGTGGTCGGGGATGATTCACCGTAGACACATGGAGTTGTAAAACACAACATGAAGACAATTTAATTCAGAAAGTTTACCATCATCCTACATGAACATTACATCGCCCCTTTTATACAGGACATGAAAAGGGCTCACTAATTATATTACATCAAAATCCTAGCTTAATTAGAATTAAATTACTAGTTCACAGGTTGACAGAAACAGTGGCAGCTGTTTGAGCGCCACATGGTGCAAACAGATAATTGAATTTGAGGAAGACGCAAGTGAGGCTGGCCATGCCCATCCATCATGTCATCGGTAATCATTTACATATGTCTAACTTGCTTGCCGAAAGCAGGCCGAAAGCTTGCGAGTGCAGCCGGAGTGTCAAGGGCCTTCATGGTGGACTGGGGCTCTATCAAGTCCCCAGGGTGGGGAATGTTCACCTTCGGAGAAGAACACCGTAGGTACTCTCCAAGTAGGTGCGAGGCACGATCACTAACTTCTTCCGATAACCATATATAATCAAGGGGCTTCTACCCGACCATTGGACTAGAAAACGCTGGGTGGTTTTGCCAAGGGAGAGCACAAGATGGTCATCCAGGATGCTCTCAATATCAATAGTAGGGGTGGAGCCAAGAGGTTGCCATGGTTCGGTGGCAACTAACGATGGATTGAGTGCAAGTGGATCCTCAAGAACATCTTCAATATCAATAAGAGGCCCAAGGTCAGAAGGTGGTGGCAATTCCATGGCTACCAAAGGAGGATGGAAAGGCAGTAGGTCTTCAATGTTGAAGGTCGATGGATTGCCAGTAGATCCAATAAGCATTATCTTCTACCTTGCGCAGAATAGAGTAAGGACCTAGACACTTATCTTGCATGTTACCACCCACCTCTGGTAGCATTCTCTCAAGTTTCACTCTTACAAGCACTTTGTCTCCCTCACTAAATATATGTGGCCTAGAGTGCACATTCACTGTCGTTTGACACTTGTGATTACTCTGGTAGATCACCTATCGAATTTCTTTGTGGAGGCCTACAATATTTTGTGCAAGTGTAGTAGCAATATCGGATAGGTGTGTCGAAGGCAGAGCATGTAGATCAATTGGTTTTTGATGCTGATGACCACTTAGGATAATTTGGAAAAGATTGAGCCCAGTCAAGTGGTTAGTTGCACTATTATAAGCGAACTCAGCACTAGGGAGGATGTTGTCCGAAGAAACTTGATGCGCGGCAACAAGAGAATGGAGAAGGTTGCTAAGGCTGCGATTAACCACCTGAGTCTGTCCATCCATCTATGGATGGTAAGCTGATGAAAATTTTAATTTAGTTCCTAGGTGTCACGCCCCGGCCTAACGGTGGTCAGATGGAGCACCAGACCGGGCGTGAGACCCTAGGGTTTTCTATTTGGGGCGATTTTGCGTCGGAAACCCTAGGGTCTCCACCCGGTCTGGTCTTCCTAGGTGTCACTCCCCTCCCTCGCCGGCAACCACTGTTGCCGGTTACAAACCGTTCAGATTCATCTCACCAGATCCCTCACGCCGGTCGTCTCCCCAGACACCGGACGTCACTCACGAAAGCTCCCCCAAGCTTCGTCTGTGGAGTTGATGATGGTGGCGCTCGCTTGATAGCTCCCCCTCGCCGTCTCGCCGCTCCTTTAAAGAGGAAGAGCCGCCAACTTCATGCAGCCTCCAAGCTCCCACTTTTACCGCGTCTGCTTCACTCGCGCCGCTCGCATCCGAGTCGTCCGCTGCGAGGAGGTCGCCCCACCGTGTTTTCCCATTTCCTCCGCGAACGTCGGCGCCGTCGACCGCGTTCGCCGCCACGTCCGAGTAGCTCGGTGAAGAAGATGAGTGTGCGGCGCAATCGCGGTCAAAATCGGAACTTTCTGATTTTGTGTGTTGATGACACCAAAATCGGAACTTTCTGATTTTACACGCGATTCCTAGGTAAATTTCGACGCCCGATTTTTGCGGAAATGATTGCGGGTGATCCAAAGCTTTAAATTGAATTCCGTAAGAAGAAGAAGGGGAGCTTTTTACGGGAGGAACACAAAGACACCGAAAACCTCAAATTTCATCGACTATTGGAAGAGAAATCGCAATTTAGGCCGCCGCCTAGGGTTTCGCCACTGTGACGAGTCCAGGGCATCTCCGGCCATGATTCTCATACCAAAGCTTCACCTGGTGTAGGAGACAACGTGCCAGAAGTTTCAGACCGAAAGGAGATCGATTGGGAGAGTAATCAAAGAAAGAGGGAGAGACGCCATTGTTCACCAATTTCATTGCAAATTACGGCTGTGAAATATTTCACAGTCGTGCTGTATTTTCCTAAAACTCTTCTCTTGTTGATTTTTGATCTTCTGTAATTATGATATTTTGTAATTCCTTCACCATGTTAGCTTAAAGCTATTTTGGGAATGGGGGAGTAATTCCCTTTGATTTTCTTAATGACTAGATACTTTACACTTTCATCATGATTATTCTACTTTGATAATTTTGCCTATGCGATTATTGCTCTAAGTTTCTCCTTTGTTTATTTTTTTGTCATCATGATTTAGAATTTTCGCAATAAGGACCGAAAGGTGATTTGCTTGAGAACTTGGAACCTTAAAATTGATTAATAGGAACCGACCCTAAGAAATTAGGTTAAATTCTTATTTATTTATTTTAGTTGTTTGTATTGCTTTGATGATGATTATGAACCTAGGATTGAGTTATTGTGTCAAACGTGGAGATCTTTCACGAAGAACTCGGATGCACGAAAGTGATCTTTGAGTTCTTTGATGGATGATTTACTTATCTTCAGCTTGGGATGAATCTTGCGCGAAAGTGAGGATTTATCTCTGCATGGTCATCTGCACGAAAGTGAGATAATCCCCTCATGAAGTAAATTAAGTCTTTATCTTATTAGAATTTGATTGATGAACATCTTTATATATCTAGTCATGAAAATCCAAGAGAACGAAACCCTACTTGCTTTTTTTATTCGATTGCCTAGATAGGAGAAATCAATTATTTAGTACTTGACAGCATAGGTCTCTGTGGGATCGATATTTACTTTATTACTTCGAGTATCCGTGCACTTGCGGGCACTACAAGTTAGGGATAACAAGTTTTTGGAGCCGTGCCAGGGAGTGACAATAGCCCTGTACGCCAATACCTTTGTCCGCGACATCTGAAACGAGTCTACTTGCTTGTATTTAAAAGTGTGTCCTTTCGGATCACAACAAGTTTTTGGCGCCATTGCCGGGGACCTGAGTTTTGTCAATATTGAAAATATTGAGAGTATTGCTAGACTAGGCTTAATTTATGTTTATCTTTTTATTCTTCTCTGTTTGCTTGAGCTACTTAATCTGTCTGTTTTAGATTATACAGGAAATTTAAATCCAATGGCAGGACAGAGATTTCTTAGGGACTATGTTGTCCCCAAGCTACCAGAAATACAATCTAGCATTGTCAAACCCAGCATTGAAGTCGATAATTTCGAGATTAATCCTGCCCTCTTTACCATGATCCAGCAGAATCAATTTGGAGGAGATCCAATTGAAGATCTCTATCAACACTTACATCTTTTTCTTGAATATTGTGATACTGTTAGGATTTATGGAGTTTCTGATGATGCGTTAAGACTAAAATTATTTCCTTTTTCTCTCAGGGACCGAGCACGATCTTGGCTACATTCTAGACCTACTGGTGCATTTACTACATGGGAACAATTGTCAAATGCTTTCTTGACGAAGTACTTTCCACGAAGTAAAACCATCCGATTGAGAAATCAAATTATGAGCTTTGCAAAGAAAAATGGAGAATCATTTAACAAGGCTTGGGAGCGGTTCAATGATTTACTATGAAAGTGCCCGCACCATAGCCTTGAAAATTAGACTTTAATTCATACATTTTATTATGGTTTACTTTGTGATACCCGTATAATTGTTGATACTTCTGCAGGAGGAGCTATTATGAGTAAGACCGTGGAAGATGCTTTTGCACTACTTGAAGAAATATCCTTGAATCATAACCAATGGGATCTTGAAGAAAGAATGTTACATGGTCATCATCAGGGTAAGAATGAGAGTAAGGAATTACAAACTCCAACGGAAGAGGTACATTCTTTTAGTACAGAATCTTTGCTTGACAAGTTTATGGCTAATCAAAACAAAGAAATTGAAAATCTCAAAGGAATGTTTAGTCAACTTGCCTTTCAAGTAGAATCTTTAACTGCCCACAAGAACCTCACAGAAAATCAGATACCTAATGAACACTGTAGTGTTGTTGTCACTAGAAGTGGTAAGAATTTGGAGGAGCCAAAAGAGAGAATGGAGAACAACAGAAAAAGGCTTGATAATGAACATGACCAAGAAGTAGGGTTAGAAGAATCTTATGAACATGAGCAATCCCAAAACAGTTTATCACCTCATAAGGGTGATGAACCAAGAGGTGATATGCCTGATCAGAAAGATATTTCTAAATCTAATTCTTCCATACCATATAAGCCACATATACCTTTTTCCTCAAAGGTTAGTACAGGAAAAACTAGACAAACAATTTGGGAAATTCTTAGATATTTTGAAAAAGCTTTATATTAACATTCCATTTACTGAAGCTTTATTGCAAATGCCTACATATGCTAAATTTTTAAAAGAAATTCTGTCTAATAAGAGGAAAATAGAAGACTATGGTACTGTGGCTTTAATTGAGGAATGTAGTGCTATTATTCAAAACAAGTTGCCACCTAAGTTGAAGGATCCAGGTAGTTTCTTTATCCCTTGTTTTATTGGTAGCATGGCTTTTGATTGAGCCTTATGTGATTTGGGAGCTAGTGTGAGTCTAATGCCATTATCTATCTGCAGGAAATTGGACATGAGTGAGCTTAAATCAACTTCAATATCTTTGCAGCTAGCTGATCGCTCAGTTAAGTATCCAGTTGGGATTCTTGAAGATGTGCCAGTTCAAGTAGGTAAGTATTTTATCCCAGCAGATTTTGTAGTTCTTGAGATGGACGAAGATGCAAAAATCCCCATCATACTTGGTAGACCATTTTTAGCCACAGCAGGTGCACTCATCGATGTAAAAAATGGTAAGCTTTCACTTAACACGGGAGTGAAAAGATCGAGTATGACTTGCATGAAGCCATGAAAAATCCTTCAAATTCTGAATATTGTTGTAGTATACATGACGGAGATGACGTTATTTATGATCTTAATGATTTATTTATTGAACCTTCTGATTATGATTCTGATTCTGTTCTTAAGGAAGAAACCAAGCCTGAAATTGATGAATTTCTAGATTGCAAAACTTGTGATGAAAAAGAAAGAACTCCAAAAATAGAGCTTAAGACTTTACCTGATAACCTTCGTTATGAGTTTCTTGGTCCTAATTCTACTTATCCTGTTATAGTTGATGCACAGCTTGGAAAAAGGGAAACGGAGTTACTCCTCAGGGAATTAAGGATTCACAAAAAGGTAATTGGGTATTCTATTGATGACTTAAAAGGAATTAATCCTTCTTTTTGTATGCACAGGATCTTGATGGAAGAAGAGCACAAGCCACATGCAGATTTCCAAAGAAGATTGAACCCCTCCATGAAAGAAGTGGTAAAAAAGGAAGTTCTGAAATTGATGGATGCAGGTATTATCTATCCTATCTCTGATAGTAAATGGGTAAGTCCTATACATTGTGTTCCTAAGAAAGGAGGGGTAACTGTCATGAAAAACAAAGATAATGAACTAATTCCTGTTAGAACTATTACTAGTTGGCGCATGTGTATAGATTATAGAAAACTGAATGCTGCTACTAGAAAAGACTATTTCCCTCTACCTTTTATTGATCAAATGGTTGAAAGACTGGAAAACCACTCTCACTTTTGTTTTTTAGATGGATATTCTAGTTTTTTTCAAATCCCTATACATCCTGATGTTCAAGAGAAAACCATTTTCACTTGCCCCTATGGAACTTTTGCATATAGGAGAATGCCTTTTGGTTTATGTAATGTGATGACACCAAAATATATAGTATATTTTGTATCATTTTATATATCTTTTCATGCTCAATTAAAGATCTTTTGCTTATTTTTATGCCAAAATTATCAAATATTGCAAAATCTACTTCTATTTTGGTTTTTCATAATTTTCAGGTAAAAAGGCACTATTTTGAGACGTTTTCAAGCAAAATCGAAGACATGGAAGACTTACCATCATCAAATCGGAGCAACTGACCAAAATACGGTAGTGCCGTATTTTACATTATGGTACCGTATTTCCGTACGATACCGTAATATCGGAGCACCTGCCGTAATTTGGTGGATTTCAGATCAGAGACTTTTTGTGATTTTACGGTACTACCGTAAAGAATTACACAGGCCATATTTTGGAGCGCTTCAGAATAGAGAGATTCACTGAAATTACGGCACTGCCGTAAACCATTTTATGGTGCCGTATTCCTTAGAGATTTCAGACCAGAGAACTCGTCCGATTTTACGGCACTGCCACAATAACTTTTACGGGCCATAATTTTGACACAGGGTTCACATGTTTAAAATCCCCGGGGTTTCCCAACAGTGGTATCAGAGCCATCTTGCGAACTCGAACGATGTTTTATGCTTTTATTGTATGCTCGCATGCCATCTGAAATTTTTCAAAAATTTGCATATGCGCATGGATTTTTCTAAGTAAGAAAAATTGTAAGTTTTTCGTTCCTAACATCTACTCGATCTCTTTGGTTTTCGCTTTCTTCACATGGTGGGATAGACCCACATGTGAGAGAATTAATTTCTCCCCATGCATGTAGGATAGACCTACTATGTGGGACTTCTTGGCAAGTTAAGGATTGCAAGGGTAGGCGACAAGCGTGCTTGGAGCATGCATGCGTCACTTGTAGACTCCTGGGAGAAACGAAAATCTTAGATTTGCGAACGGACGTTGAGGTTGAAAAACTTGTTTTCTAAGAAACTAAAACTGAAGTTTTATGATTTCTTGAGCATATAGAAAAGCATGAGATGATTGTGCATCGTGTTGTGGTCATAGTCAAGCCCCTTGTATGCCTGTGATGTATTTTGTGTGAGGCCTGCGTGCCGCTTTTTCTTTTTGTTTTGTAAATGCACAAAGAAGATTAAGGGCGCATCTCTCTTGAAGCTTACATCTTGGCGCATCAACTATGATGGCGCATCTTGCTTGGTGGCGCAAGTAAGGGCTTGGCCGAACCATAGGGTTCGTGAGCTATCCCTCTTGGCACAAGCATGATGGCGCATCATGCATGGAGGAGCCATCAATGTCTTGGCCGAACCCTTGGGTTTGCGTGCTATGCCTTGATGTGGAAGACCTTGAAGCCGCACTTGAAGATAAAGCTTGGTGGCGGCTAGGTTAGGTCTTGTTGGGGCTTGTCACCTAGGTCAAGCATGAACATCCTTTGGCATGTGATGGTTCATTGTGTTGATTAGGCTATGACCACATCGCTTGTTTACTACTTTTGATATCTGCTAAAGCATGCCTGGATGTGTTTTATCTTGTTGTTATCACTATAGGATTGCATGCCTGTAATGTTAAACAAAAGATAAAACTAAGAGGATGAGACCTCAAAAACCCCCAAAACAATATCAAGTCTGTAGCCTTCTGACGTGTAGCCCTCGTCAAGCTATCGATCAGTGGTGTTGTGAACTATTTCCCACACTCGTGGGACACACCCACTTATCTTTAGAAGGCGTCTGGTGGCAATGGTTTCCCCAGTCCATTTTAACCGGGTGCGCATTCGCAAGGAAATTGTTGGCCCTGGGCATAACGGTCAGGATAGACTTGACTAGTTTTTCATATGTGGTGGCCACACGATGGAACTCTAGAGGCGGCCTCGAGAGGTTAGGGTTTTGTGTTGTTCCAGCCCTTGCTGGGCACAAATGCCTGAACTGTCTTGAGAAGGGGAATTGCCTGGGTGCAATCGGCCGGCGAGCCCACCTTAGGAAACACGGGTCACTTTGTGCATCTCATCCCACCCTTGTGGGACGTGAAGCCTCATGTGGAATAAGGATCTCATCTCACTAGGAAATCTCGGATTTCCCGATTGACTTTGTGGGTTGTCAATTCGATTAAAATAGTGGGAGCCATGATCATTTAATGTAAGTCCAGATTAAATGATTTGAAGTAGTACTAATCTACTATCTTGGTTGTTGTAGATCAATGGCTACGAACAATAGCAGATGGTCACTGCGATCTATCTTGGAAAAGGACAAGTTGGTTGGATCCAACTTGATGGACTGGTATCGGAACTTGAGGATTGTCCTTAAGCTCGAGAGAAAGCTCTATGTCCTTCAGCAGCCTATTCCAGAGCCACTTCCATGCTCGGCCTCAGCAGCTGAGAAGGATGCTTTTGATAAGCATCAGACTGATACTTTGGAGGTTGCTAATTTGATGCTAACCAACATGTCGCCTGAATTAAGAAGGCAATATGAATCTAAGAATGCCTCTGAGATTATTTCTAATCTAGGGCAGCTCTTTAGTGAATTGGTTGAGCTCAACCCTCCTAAAGTAGTCATTCAGTGTGGTGAACCGAAAGGTTTGACCAAGGAACTGAAACTAAAGATGGAAAGGATCAGGAATAACAGGTGCTATTCATGTGGAGGGGCACCTCACATATTGAAGGACATGGTGCAACTTCAGAACGAGGAGAAGAGAAGCAAGGCTTCGTCTTCTGGCTTAGGTATTTATGTTACCGAAGTCAACCTTTCTACTTCTATGTCATGGGTATTGGATACCGCATGCGGAGCTCATATTTGTACAAATATGCAGGGGCTCAAGAAAAGTAGATCGGTGCGGCCTGGAGAGATTGACCTACGTGTTGAAAATGGAGCACAGGTTGCTGCTGTTGCCGTAGGACTTTTGACGCTCTCCCTGCCTTCTGGACTTCAACTAGAGTTAAATAATTGCTATTATGTACCTTCTCTTACCAAAAATATTGTATCTATTCCTTGCTTGGCAAGGAAAGGGTTTAAATTTGAAATAAAAGAGGACTCTTGTTCTTTTTCATTTGCAAATATGTTTTATGGGAAGGGTACCTTGTGTAATGGATTATATGTCCTGGACATGGATAACTCTATTTATAACATAAATAATAAAAGGATCAAACTGAGTGGTTCAGTTGGTACGTACCTTTGGCATTGTCGATTAGCCCATATAAATAAGAATCGCATTCAACAACTCCATGCAAATGGATTGTTGGGTTCAACCTCCTTGGAGGAGTTTGATACTTGTGAGCCTTGTTTATTAGGGAAAGTGACAAAAGCGCCCTTCACCAAGATTGGTGAGAGGGCAGGAGGTTTGTTGGATCTCATACATAGTGATGTGTGTGGGCCATTCAGTAAACAAGTCAGAGGTGGGCACAACTACTTCATCACATTTACTGATGACTTCAGTAGATATGGTTATGTCTATTTGATGAGACATAAGTCCGAATCCTTTGAGAAATTTAAGGAGTTTAGACATGAAGTAGAGAACCAGCTTGGTAGATCCATTAAAGCTCTTCGATCAGATCGTGGTGGAGAGTACCTGAGCGGTGAGTTCCTTAACTATCTTAGAGAGTGTGGGATTCTATGCCAATTCACTCCTCCTGGAACACCTCAATGGAATGGTGTGTCTGAGAGGAGAAATTGAACCTTGTTGGACATGGTTCGTTCTATGATGAGTCATGCAACTCTACCACCCTCGTTTTGGGGTCATGCACTTGAGACAGCTTCTCTTATACTGAATAATGTTCCATCTAAGAGTGTCTCCAAGATTCCATACGAGGTATGGAGTGGGAGACGCCCGAATCTCTCTTTTATCAGAGTCTGGGGATGTGAGGCTTATGTCAAACGTTAGGATTCTAGCAAGCTAGAACCCAGATCTGATAAATGCGTGTTTGTGGGATATCCTAAGGAAACTACAGGATATTACTTTTATATTACCAGCGAGAACAAAGTTTTTGTTGCTCGAAGTGCTGTCTTTCTAGAGAAAGAATTTCTCATGAAAGAAGTCAGTGGGAGAAAGTTTGACTTGGACGAGGTCCAAGTGCAACCACAAGACACTGAGGTGAAACCTGAACCAACTGCACCGGTTGCTGGGCAACCAGAGGCTCAGACACAGGCCCCGCGTAGGTCTGGAAGGATTCGTCGTGCACCTGAGAGGTATGGGTCGCTGCCGACCCAACACGATGGGATCTTCATCATTGAGGATGAACCCAGGACCTATGATGAGGCGGTCACTGGACCGGACTCCGAGAAATGGCTTGAGGCCATGAGATCTGAGATGGATTCCATGTCGGCTAACCAAGTCTGGGATTTGGTTGAGCTACCAGATGGGGTAAAACCTATCGGGTGCAAATGGGTCTTCAAGAGGAAGACTGACATGGATGACAACGTAGTTACCTATAAAGGTAGACTTGTGGCTAAAGGATTCAGACAAGTCCATGGGGTGGACTATGATGAAACCTTCTCGCCAGTTGCCATGTTCAAATCCATTCGAATCCTGCTTGCTATAGCTGCGTATCACGATTATGAGATATGACAGATGGATGTGAAGACAGCATTCCTTAACGGAAAGCTGACTGAGGATGTGTTTATGACATAGCCTGATGGCTTCATCCATCCTGCAGAGGCCAATAAGGTCTGCAGGCTTAAGAGATCTATTTATGGATTAAAGCAAGCTTCTCGAAGTTGGAATCTTCGATTTGATGAGGCAGTAAGAGATTACGGTTTTATCAAGAGCGAAGATGACGCCTGTGTTTATAGTAAATTCAGTGGGAGCTTGGTGACATTTCTGGTCCTGTATGTCGACGACATACTACTAATCAGAAACGACATCCCTAGTCTTCAAGCTATGAAGACATGGTTGGGGAAGTGTTTCGAGATGAAAGACTTAGGGGAAGCTGCCTATATCCTAGGCGTGAGGATCTACCGGGATAGATCCAAGAAGCTCCTGGCCCTTAGTCAGAGTACCTACATTGATAAGGTCCTAGAGAGGTTTAGCTTAGAGCAATCTAAGAAAGGATACCTTCTAGTGAGACATGGCCTTATTCTCTCCAAGAGCCAGTGTCCCATTACACACGCTGAGAGGGACGACATGAGTCGAGTGCCCTATGCTTCGGCAGTAGGTTCGATCATGTATGCGATGTTGTGCACTAGACCAAACGTGGCTTATACTGTGAGCATAACCAGCCGATATCAATCCAATCCAGGTGTACAGCACTGGGTGGCTGTAAAGAGCATTCTGAAGTATCTAAGGAGAACTAAAGATTTGTTCTTGGTCTATGGGGGACAGGAAGAACTCAGTGTTCAGGGCTACACTGATGCGTCGTTCCAGTCTGACCCTGATGACTTTAGATCACAGGCCGGCTATGTGTTCAAGTTGAATAGTGGCGCTGTATGCTGGAAATCCTTCAAGTAGTCCACTGTAGCTGATTCTACGACCGAGGCTGAGTATGTCGCCGCTTCTGAGGCAGCCAAAGAAGCCGTTTGGATTTGGAAGTTCATATCTGAACTTCAGGTGGTTCCCTCTACTGTGGATCCAATCGAGCTTTATTGTGACAATAATGGAGCGATTGCACAGGCAAAGGAACCAAGGTTTCATCAGAAATCCAAACACATACTTAGAAGATTTCACCTGATCAGAGAGATCGTTGACCGAGGTGATGTCAAGATAAGCAGAGTGGACACAGACAACAATCTGGCAGACCCACTGACCAAAGCTTTGGCGCAGCAGAAGCATGATGGTCATACTTGAGACATGGGGTTAAGGTACCTCAACGATAAAGTCTGAGTGCAAGTGGTAGATTGTTAGTGTTATGCCCTGAGACCTATCTTTTGGTCTAGATTGTACTACTTGACTTTGATATTTAATATATATCATTCTGGCATTGTCGTTATTATGCTGTGTTTACATCTGCGACTATGTACATAGATAATAATGTCCCTTGAGACAGATTGTATCTGTGCTCAAACGGTGTGTCCCCAGTCGATTACCTGAGTGGATAAGGGACAGCTCTGATACATGTGAGACTGGTATATGGGCTGGTTATGCACGGGGTGCTAACGCAGGCATATGGTATATCAGTGGTGGATATACTGGACCGACCCGCTGTGAGGCTTTAACTTGGTGTCATGAGTTAAGCTCACATGTGACAAGAGATGCATTGATCCCTTGACTTGAGGTCATTGACTCTTCTATATGGTTAGAGACATGTTTTGATACAACCTAATGCCTCGCCGTAGTAGGAAGGTCATAACGGTTGTCATTGGGTATGTCACGACCCATATGAGAAGATCAATGGACAGATATAGAATTTGCCCCTTCCTACGGGAAGCTTGATATCCACGGGGCCCCCCTATGGTTGCATGACTGAGAGTGTATGACCATACCCAGGTGAAAGCCTGATTTAGTCATGACCATGAGATTGGGTGAAAACAAAGTGGTGACACACTTTGTCCAATCGGATATCAGTTCAGCAAAGAGACTGTAATGCATCGGTACCTTGTTGCGATGATGGGGATGTCGATGTTGATATCCATTCCGAAGACTTGGGTAGCAGCGATGCACTGCTAGGTGCCAATCACTGCTTGTGATGACTCGGTTCATCACTGGCAATGTCAGAGGAACCTACAGGGTTGCACATCTTGAAACTCGGGTTCTCGCATTGATCGGGTAGCCTATTGATTGAGTTATTGGATAACTCAGATCTGTTTGGGAGAATTCATCAGCACCATTGTGCTAGATGAGATGAAAGGAATCATTTGGAGCTAACTTATTTTTTGGGCCTACGGGTCCGAAACTTGCGCGGACCATTACTTTTGATCCAGAGCTCTAAATTGAGATCCGAAAGTTGCTGTGGACTCATCTTTAAGAGGAGAAGACACATGAAGTGAAAGAACCAATTTTTATCCAGAATTGAGGGAGTAATCGATAGAGTGACGGTTAGGGTTGGCTTCGCGTCGAGAGGCATGGAGGCCATCTCCGGCCGTGAAATTTACACAAAATCTTCATCTAGAGGAGAGGACGACACCCCAGAAGTTTCAGAACAAAAGGATCTCAAACGGAGGAGAAATCAACAAAGGAGCATCATCGGCACTATTCACCGCGGGTTCACAAGCAAATCATGGCTGTAATTTCTATTACAGCCGTGTTGTAACGTTGTTTCTTCTTCTTCTTTGATTTTTGAACACTTTGATACTATGGCTTATTGTATTTCTCCTTCCATGCAAGCTTAAACTTTCTTTTGGGACAAAGGGAGTAACTCCCTTGATATTTCAATGACTAAATAATCTTTTTTCCATCATGATATTTTTGGTATGGTAATTTTACTTAAGAGATTATTGTCTTTAAACATTTCTAGTGTCATGCATTAACATGTTTTAGAGTTTTTGTGTATGGACTGAGAAGATGATACGCATAAACTTGGAACCCTAGAATTTATGGTAGGAGCTCATCGCAAGAGATTAGTTGTGTTCTTAGTTTTAGATTTTAGATGATTATTTCTTGTTGATGTTTTGACCTAGAAAGTATTACTGTTTTAGACATGAAAATATGCTAGAGATAGATATTGAATTGTTTGAAAACCTTAAGTAAAACATGTGAAACTAAGGTGCGAGAGTGCTTAGTTTTGCTTGAGATCTTGATACTGAGATGGAATGCACGAGAGTGATTCTTAATCTCTTTGATCAAAGTTTACTTATATTTAACATTGAATAGATCTTGCATGAGAGTGAGGATCATTCTTTGTAAATTGACTGCGCGAGAGCGAGTTAATTTCTTTATTAAGTATGCTATATCTTTACCATAACGAAAATAGATTGATGAACCTTTAATTATATTTAGTCATAAATATTAAGGTGGATGAAACCCTAGTCCCAATGCTTCCTCTCTAATATTTTATACAATCTTCATATTACTTACTTTCATCATTCGATCGCTTAGCTAGTAAGAAAACATCTATTTGGTACTTAACAATAAGGTCTCTGTGGTTCGATATCTTTCTTTATTACTTCGAGTATCCGTGCACTTGCGGACACAACATAATGCTCCTGCTACATTTCATAGATGCACGATGTCTATTTTTTCTGATTTTATTGAAGATTTTATGGATGTATTCATGGATGATTTCTCAGTATATGGTTCCTCTTTTGATATTTGTTTAGCTAACTTATCACGGGTTTTACAGAGGTGTGAGGAAACTAACCTTGTGCTTAATTGGGAAAAATGTCATTTCATGGTTAAGCAAGGGATAGTTTTGGGACACTTAATCTCAGAAAGAGGAATTGAAGTGGACAAAGCCAAAGTTGAGGTAATAGAGAAATTGAAGCCGCCCACTACTGTGAAGGAAGTCCAAAGTTTCCTAGGACATACAGGATTCTACCGGCAATTCATCAAGGATTTCTCTAAACTTGCTAGACCTCTTACACATTTACTTTGTAAAGATGTTAAATTTTCTTTTGATGAGAATTGTTTATCTGCTTTTCAGGAATTGAAGAAAGCTTTGGTTTCAGCACCCATCATTCAACCACCAGATTGGGACCTACCCTTCGAACTCATGTGTGATGCTAGTGATTATGCAGTAGGAGCAGTCTTGGGGCAAAGAAAAGATAAGAAACCTTATGTCATTCATTATGCCAGTATAACTTTAGATGAGACATAGAAGAATTACACTACCACTAAAAAGGAATTATTAGCTATAGTATTTGCTTTTGATAAATTTAGATCATATCTGATTAACTCCAAAGTGGTAGTGTATACTGATCATGCAGCTGTAAGATACTTGATGCAGAAAAAAGATACTAAACCGCGTTTGCTCAGATCGATTATGCTTTTACAAGAATTTGATTTGGAAATTAAAGACAAAAAAGGATCAGAGAATTTTGTTGCAGATCATCTTTCAAGGATTATGGTGAACACTAATGAAAATGATGTAATTAATGACTCCTTTCCTGAAGTGCAACTAATGACCATTGAACAAATCGGAGCCCCTTGGTATGCCGACATTGTGAACTACCTTGTAGCCAATGTTTTTCCCCCTGATTTGAATTACCAAAAAAGGAAGAGATTCTTGGCTGAAGTGAGACCCTATTTTTGGGATGAGCCTTATGTATTTAGGAGATGTGCAGATGGTATTTTTAGGAGATGTGTGCCTGAGGAGGAAGTTACAGATATATTGTTTCAATGCCATGGATCTTCTTATGGTGGGCATGCTAGTGCTGAGAAAACTGCCTTTAAAATGTTGCAATCAGGATTTTATTGGCCCACAATTTTCAAAGATGCTAGAAACTTTATTTTATCTTGTGATAGATGTCAAAGGACAGGCAACATTAACAGAAGACATGAGATGCCATTGTCTAATATTCTTGAGGTTGAAATTTTTGATGTTTAGGGAATTGACTTCATGGGACCCTTCTCATCTTCTGGAGGTAACAAATATATTCTTGTAGTAGTGGATTATGTTTCAAAATGGGTTGAAGCTATTGCATCACCAACCAATGATTCCAAAGTTGTTGTCAAACTGTTCAAGAAAATTATCTTTCCAAGATTTGGGACACCACGAGTTGTAATTAGTGATGGTGGCTCACATTTCATAGAGCACAAGTTCTCAGCTTTACTTAGAAAGTATGGAGTAAATCATAGAGTAGCTGCACCTTATCATCCTCAAACAAGTGGGCAAGTTGAGATATCAAATAGAGAAATAAAAGGGATTTTGGAAAAGACAGTTACGCGCACAAGGAAGGATTGGGCATTCAAACTTGATGATGCACTATGGGCATGCCGGACAGCTTTCAAAACACCAATTGGGATGTCCCCTTTTCAATTAATCTATGGTAAATCTTGCCATCTACCTGTAGAACTCGAGCATAAAGCATTCTAGGCAATCAAGGCATTAAACTTTGACTTAAAGAACACAAGTGAAAAATGGAGGTTACAATTGAACGAGTTGGATGAAATTAGACTCTCAGCCTATGAAAATGCAATAATTTACAAGGAGAGGACTAAGAGATGGCATGATCGGCATATTTTTAGAAAAGATTTCAAACCAGGTGACTTTGTTCTTTTGTTCAATTCTAGATTAAGACTTTTTCCTAGTAAACTCAAATCCCGTTGGTCAGGACCTTTTCAGGTAAAGAAAACTTACCCCTACGGAGCTGTGGATATATGGAGTGAAGATACAGGAGAATTTAAAGTTAATAGCCAAAGATTGAAACATTACTATCAAGAAGAACTGATTGAAGAAAGAGAGAGCTTTTACCTGGATGAACCAAGATCAAATCTGAGCACAGAACGGTCAAGCTAATGACCTTTAAATTAGCGCTTCTTGGGAGGCAACCCAAGCTTTCTAACCTCTATTTGTTTTCTTTTACTTTACTTTCTGTTTAGGACTAATTTTTCTTTTAATTTTGTAGGTAAAATAAGATTTAGGACAAAGTACGGCACTGCCGTAAAGTACATTACGGCACCGTATTTTGTTACTAAAACCAACCCGAGAGTTTCCTCAATCTTACGGTAGTACAGTAATATATTTTATGGGGGAGAGAAGAAGCACGCCTTTGGACCTAGCAGCATCTGCCTCAACACTATTTTTGGTCAGAGCTTGCTAAATAGTTTTGTGAGTATTGTTTGCACTTTCTTATGATTCTTTGATTTGATATGATTATCTACACTTTTCTTCTCCTAAAAATTCTATCACTTTGCATCCTTTCTATTGTTTGAGCCTTATATGATTATACGGGCCTATCACTTTAAAGTTTGATGCTTCATATCTTTTGCATTGATTTTAACATTCTTGATGTTTAAAATTTTTATGACTTTAATTCATGTGATGAAAAGTGTATGGATTTTTCTGTGATAATGAATGAATTCATGCTTGTGATTAGAAAGAAAACTATCATGTTAGATTTATTTCTTCAATGCATACCTATCTTTTGAAATTTGACATTGGTTGATGCATGAAATTTTGGGTAGATGTGTTATTTGAAGAATAAAATCCAAAGGTGAAACTACTCCTTTGAATAAAATGAGTATATGAGTATGATTTGAGAATTGAGATCAATTGATCAATCTAGTAGATGTTTAGTCTATTTTTGCTATTTGTTGGGAAATAAGAATCCAAGATCCATAAAAATAGTGAGAGACTCCTCTACTTGGCACTATGCAAAATTGATAGTGGTACCGAAGATAAGAGTTGAAGTCAAAAATAAAAAGTGTGTATCTAAGTGGGTACATGCCATCTTTACAAAAATAAACAAAATACATAAATATATATATATATATATATATATATATATATATATATATATATATAAAATAAAATTTATGTATGTAAAAAGATCTTGGAAACCTAATTCCTGTAAACAAAAGCATGATAGATTTGAACTAAAAATTAGGTGAAATCATGAGATTGAAAATTCTATTTATTATACAAGTTGCAAAATTTTATTTGATCAAGTTGTGGATCTAGAGGATTGAATTCTGAGGATGACATGTTTATTTGAAGTTTTGTAAATCAATTGATGAAATCTTTCATTAATAGGTTGTATTTTAGAAATTTATTGAGCATGAAAAGGTTATTCTTATAATCAAATTTCGATTTCAAATTTTGATTTTTGCTTGAGGACAAGCAAAGTTTGAGCCTTATGTATTTTGATGACACCAAAATATATAGTATATTTTGTATCATTTTAGACATCTTTTCATGCTAAATTGAGGATCTTTTACTTGTTTTTATGCTGAATCCATCAAATATTGCAAAATCTACTTCTATTTTGGTTTTTCATGATTTTCAGGCAAAAAAGCATTATTTTGGAGTGTTTTCGAGCAAAATCATACACATAGAAGAATTCTCATCATCAAGAAGAGGATACATGACAAATTTCACGCAAAACGGAGTAACTCCCCAAAATATGATAGTGCCGTAATATATATTACGGTATTGTATTTTTGTACGAGACCGAAATATCGAGACACTACCGTAATTTGGAGAAATTCCGAACAGAAGATTTTGTTGAAAATACGGCACTGCCGTAAACCATTTTACGGGCCGTATTTTGGAGCGCTTTCAGATCAAAAAGTTTCACTGATTTTACGACACTACCGTAAACCATATTACGGGCCGTAGTTTCTAGGCATTTTCGATCAGAGAGATTAGCCAATTTTATGGTAGTGCCGTGAAGCATTTTACGGTGTCGTATTTTCCAGCATTTTCAGAACAGAACACTCGAACGATTTTATGGCAGGACCGTAAACTATTACACTGCCGTATTTCATATTTTACACGCGACTCCTAGGTAAATTTCGACGCCCGATTTTTGCAGAGATGATTACGGGCGATCCAAAGCTTTAAATTGAATTCCATAAGAAGAAGAAGGGGTGCTTTTTACGGGAGGAACACAAAGACACTGAAAACCCCAAATTTGATCGACTGTCGGAAGAGAAATCGCAATTCAGGCCGCTGCCTAGGGTTTCGCCGCTGCGACGAGTCCAGGGCATCTCCGGCCGTGATTTTCATACCAAAGCTTCACCTGCTGTAGGAGACAACATGCTAGAAGTTTCAGAATTACGGCTGTGAGAGAAATCAAAGGAAGAGGGAGAGACGCCATTGTTCACCAATTTCATTGCAAATTACGGCTGTGAAATATTTCACAGCCGTGCTGTATTTTCCTAAAACTCTTCTCTTGTTGATTTTTGATCTTCTAAAATTATGGTATTTTGTAATTCTTTCACCATGTTAGCTTAAACCTATTTTGAGACATGGGGGAGTAATTCCCTTTGATTTTCTTAATGACTAGATACTTTACACTTTCATCATGATTATTCTACTTTGATAATTTTACCTATGTGATTATTGCTCTAAGTTTCTCCTTAGTTTATTTTTTTGTCATCATGATTTAGAGTTTTCGCAATAAGGACCGAAAGGTGATTTGCTTGAGAACTTGGAACCCTAAAATTGATTAATAGGAACCAACCCTAAGAAATTAGGTTAAATTCTTATTTCTTTATTTTAGTTGTTTGTATTGCTTTGATGATGATTATGAACCTAGGATTGAGTTATTGTGTCAAACGTGGAGATCTTGCACGAAAGTGAAGATCGGAACGTTGAAGAACCGTAGGTAAAACGTGTGTCGAGTCTCGGATGCACGAAAGTGATCCTCGAGATTCCACTCGAGGCAATCAACTTAGAACTCGGATGACCGAAAGTGATCTTTGAGTTCTTTGATGGATGATTTACTTATCTTCAGCTTGGGATGAATCTTGCGCGAAAGTGAGGATTTATCTTTGCATGGTCATCTGCACGAAAGTGAGATAATCCCCTTATGAAGTAAATTAAGTCTTTATCTTATTAGAATTTGATTGATGAACATCTTTATATATCTAGTCATGAAAATCCAAGAGAACGAAACCCTAGTCCCAATTTCTCTCTGATATTATTTTCCCGTGTGTTTTCGCTTTCTACTTGCTTTTTTTATTCGATTGCCTAGATAGGAAGAAATCAATTATTTGGTACTTGACAGCATAGGTCTCTATGGGATCGATATTTACTTTATTACTTCGAGTATCCGTGCACTTGCGGACACTACAAGTTAGGGACAACAAGTTTTTGGAGCCATGCCAGGGAGTGACAATAGCCCTATATGCCAATACCTTTGGCCGCGACATCTGAAACGAGTCTACCTGCTTGTATTTAAAAGTGTGTCCTTTCGGATCACAACATGTGTGTTGACCGAAGAATTGGGTTTAGGGCTCCGTGTTGGCAATGTTGGTGTATATGCCCTAGGACCTAGTTTTGGTCCATTATTGTGCTACTTGATACTAATATTTATATATATATCATACTGGCATTGTCGTTATCATTATTTGTTTACATCTGCGAACATGTACTTATATGATAATGTCCCTGGAGACAGATTGGATCTATGCTCGAATGATTGTCCCTAGTCGATGTACCTGAGTGGATATGGCATTGTCGTTATCAAATGAATCAAGCCTTGGATCATCAAAATAATTTTTATGTCTTTCATTAGATTCCTCAATAAAGCATGAATTTTCAAATAAATCAAAAGATTCAACAAAAGATATGGGCAAAACATTAGAGTGAGATTCATCAGTGTTAGTATTTTTCAAATCTTTTTCAATTTCCTCATGTTCATCATCAAACAATTTTTCAATATCAAAATTATCAACAAAATCAAGATGAGACCCTTTAAAATCAATTTCCTCATGTCTCCCCACAAATAATTCATCATCAGAAGAGTCAAAATCAGAATCATATGAAAAATCATGAGATTTATCAATGTTAGCAAAAGAATTAATAGAACCAGAGTTAGCCACAAAAGATTTATCATTAATCTCAACAATATCATCAAAATCAAATTGAGGTACATGAATATCACAATTTTCAAACTCATAAATGAAAGTCCCCTAAAGTTAAGGGGGCGAAACCCTGACAGGTGGCGCAAATAATTTTGCAAGCGGAAACTAGGGTTTCAAGAGACCTTACGTAATGACATATGATTAACTTCATAAGGTTTAGATTCATACCATAGCCATTTCGTTTGGATGGCGTCTAGGAAGCAGAGATCGACAGGGGTCTCCTCCAGAGAATGCGCACACAAGATGAGAGTGTGCCTACTTTCTTGGTGCTCCTTGTGCTAGCAAGGTTCCAAGAAGTCTTGAACGTATGGAAGGGATGGAGACGATTTTCCTTTCTTGGCCGAATCCTCCTCAAAGCTCCAAGCGTCGCCACACACGAAAGTGTCGAGAGGAATAATGGGTAGAGAGGCGAGAATAGAATTAATTCTCTTCGAACGTGAGAGATCTCCAAGTGGAGATCATGGTTTCTAAAAATAGAAACCACCACTCGCTCAAACGTTCACGCCAAGTGAACAAGTCGCCACCTCATCTCCCTTTGAACCATGCGCTCATATATGAGCCGGTTCAATTTGGTTCGGCTCAAGAAACCAATCAAGCCAAGTCTTCAGTCCAGATCATATTAAACCTAAAGGTTCAAGATCTGATCGTTCATCGCTTAATGCTCCTGATCTCACCGATCTAGCATCTATTCTCTCAATCGAAGCTTACCGATCTTAAGCTCTAATCAATCAAACATGATCAGACCAGATCTCATTTACAATCAGAGATTAAATCCCTTTAAACTGAACCAAAACAATTCAGTCCACACGATCTGACTTAAGTAAGCCATATCATCAAATTGTGCGACCCTAAGGGTTTCCTTTAAATGTCGGTAACGATAACTAACGTTATCACGATCAGTGAGGGGTATCTAGCAACACATCACTGTCTCCCGATATAAAGAAAAGAGTCTTCCAAGACTACACCCAAACCATATCACAAGTGTGAATCAACTCACAAGGCATGCATATTTCCTTTGCCACTGGATGTTCTTATTGGACAAGCGTGTCAAGCTTGTAACTCCAATATGATGAGCATGATTAGATCAGATGAACATAATCACCTGGGTATGGCCATACTCTTTTCTCAATCATCTCATCCAGGGGGCCCTTTAGAACATCACACTCCAATTAAGGAGACGGCAATCCTATGTCTATCACTAGTGCCCTAACCTGACTCAAGCTCACCATCCAAGATAGTCTATAATCATTATGTTTCAAATGATATTGAACTACCTCAAAACAATGACAATCATCATTTAGAAAACACAAGTGATCTCAAGTCAAAGGAAATGTGCCACTTGTTACAATCAAGGATTATTCACATTGTGACAAGCAATTGAATAACCTAGTAGGGTCTGTCCAGTACATCCAATGTACCCATGAGTCTACATCTTATTCCATGCTCGAAGCATCCTATAAGATTAGAACACATATTAGTCTCAATCATATCAAGGCTGTCTCATGTTTACCAAGATATCTTGACTAAGGACTTTATAGCATGTCAGCCCAGCTGAACAGCTGTGAGACATTATTCAGAAGTACACTTATTGCAGCAGACAATGTAACAAACTGAATAACAACCATGCCTTTATAAACATAAGAGTTTATTACATGATACTGATACATTCCCAAGGCCTCAAACATTAGCCTTAAGGGCATACCCCAACAATCTCCCTCTTGCACTTAATCTAATGGTTGAGAAATCTCAAACCCATATTATTACAGTGCTTCTCATGCTTCTGCTGCGCCAGAGGCTTGGTAAGCGGGTCTGCTAGATTGTCATCTGTATGAACCTTGCATACTTTGATCTCGCCTCGATCAATGATCTCCCTGATCAAATGAAACCGTCTCTGTATGTGCTTGGACTTCTGGTGCGACCGTGGTTCCTTTGCTTGTGCGATTGCTCCAGTGTTATCACAGAAGATAACCAAAGGATCTGCACTCGAAGGAACAACACCAAGTTCCTGAACGAACTTACGAATCCATACTGCCTCCTTGGATGCTTTCGAGGCTGCAACATACTCGGCTTCTGTTGTGGAATCAGCAACAGTTGACTGTTTGAAACTCTTCCACACCACTGCTCCTCCATTCAAGCTAAAGACATAGCCTGATTGCGATCGGAAATCATCCTGGTCAGATTGGAATGAAGCGTCAGTATATCCTTCAATACTGAGTTCTTCCTGACCACCATATATCAAGAACATATCTTTGGTCCTCCGCAGATATTTTAAGATGTTCTTGACTGCAATCCAGTGTGCCTGACCTGGATTACTTTGGAAACGACTGGTCACGCTTAACCCGTAAGCGACGTCTGGGCGAGTACACAACATCGCATACATTATGGACCCAATAGCCGAAGCATAAGGCGTATTGTCCATTTCATCTTTCTCAGTCTGTGTTTGTGGACACTGAATCTTCGAAAGATTCAGACCATGTCTGACTGGAAGATATCCTCTTTTAGAATTCTCTAAATGAAATCTCTCCAGGACTTTATCGATGTAAGTACTCTGGCACAGCCCGAGAAGCCTCTTAGATCTATCCCTGTAGATCTTCACACCTAACACATAGGCTGCTTCTCCTAGATCTTTCATCTGGAAACATTTCCTTAACCATGCTTTAACGGCATGCATTTCAGGAATGTCATTTCCAATGATCAAGATATCATCGACGTAGAGGACTAGGAAAGTTATCACGCTCCCACTAAACCTCTTATATACACACGGGTCATCCTCGTTCTTGATGAAACCAAATTCACTGACTGATTCATCAAAACGAATATTCCAGCTTCTTGATGCTTGTTTAAGTCCATAAATAGACTTCTTTAACTTGCATATTTTATGACGATCTGATGGATTAGTGAAACCTTCTGGTTGTGTCATATACACATCCTCATCCAGATTTCCATTAAGGAAAGCTGTCTTCACATCCATCTGCCAGATCTCATAATCATAATATGCAGCTATCGCGAGAAGAATCCGAATAGACTTAAACATGGCTACAGGTGAGAAAGTTTCATCATAATCTATCCCGTAGATTTGTTTGAAACCTTTCGCAACCAGCCTGCCTTTATAGGTAACCACGTTACCATCCATGTCAATCTTCTTCTTGAAGATCCACTTACAGCCTATAGGGATAACTCCCGGAGGCGGATCAACCAAATCCCAGACTTGGTTATCTGACATGGAGTCCATCTCGGCGCGCATAGCTTCAAGCCATCTCGCTGACTCCGGTCCATTGACCGCATCCGCATAAGTGAGGGGTTCATCATTATCAACGATGTAGACTCCGTCATAGCGCTCAGGCTGTCGACGGATCCTTCCCGATCTTCGCGGTTCCCGTGATATCTGAGCCTCAGATTGTTCAATAACCTGATCTACCGGCTCAGGCTCATCCAACTGTGCTTGACTACTTTGTCCTTCCTCTGGATTCTCATCCAGCTTTATTTCTCTCCCACTGGCCTCTTGCAGAAGAAACTCCTTCTCAAGAAATATGGCCGTCCGAACAACAAATACCTTGTTCTCTTTGGGATCGAAGAAATAATAACCCTTAGTTTCCTTAGGGTAACCGACAAAGATACATTTGTCAGATCTGCTCTCTAGTTTCCCAGAGGCGAGCTTTTTGACATAAGCCTCGCAGCCCCAGATCCTGATAAATGTCAAGCTCGGCTGTTTCCCATACCATAACTCATATGGAGTTTTTGAAACTGCCTTGGATGGCACTCGGTTTAGTACCTTTGCAGCTGTCTCCAGTGCAAATCCCCAAAAGGAATATGGAAGAGTAGCCTGACTCATCATAGAACGAACCATATCAAGTAACGTTCTATTTCTCCTCTCGGACACACCATTCCATTACGGTGTTCCTGGCGGAGTGAGCTGTGAGATAATCCCACACTCCTTCAGATAGTCAGTAAACGCATGACTCAAGTATTCTCCACCTCGATCAGAACGAAGTGCCTTGATATTTCGGCCTAGCTGATTCTGTACTTCATTCTTGAACTCTTTGAACTTGTCAAAAGATTCACTTTTATGTCTCATCAGATAGACATAACCATACCTACTGAAATCATCAGTAAAGGTAATGAAGTACTGATAGCCACCTCTGGCATGTTTACTAAATGGCCCACACACATCACTGTGTATAAGGTCAAGTAAACCTGAAGCCCTTTGACCTTTGTGAGGAAAAGGTGACTTCGTCATTTTACCCATTAAACAAGCCTTGCATGTATCAATCTCCTCATAGGAGAATGATCCCAGCAGTCCATTATCATGCAACCGCTTAATGCGTTTCTCGTTAATATGGCCTAAACGACTATGCCATAGCAAGGTGCTGTCATCAGCATATTTGGCTTTCTTAATATCAATATTTTGTATAGAACATTCCATGTCCAACATGAATAACCCATTGTTAATTGAACCAGTTGCATAAACAATATTATCAAAAGATAAAACACACTTTGAAATATTGCATTCAAAGGAAAATCCCTTCCTGACAAGAGCAGGAATGGAGATAATATTCTTAGTAATGCTGGGAACAAAGTAACAACTGTTTAGTTCTAATACAAGCCCAGATGGCAAAGAAATGAAATAGTCTCCTACAGCAACAGCAGCAACCCGTGCCCCGTTTCCAACTCGTAGGTCCACCTCATGCTGTCCCACCTGTCTTCTTCTCTTGAGTTCCTGTACATTTGAACAAATGTGAACTCCACATGCAGTGTCCAACACCCATGATATAGAAGAAGAAGATATCATGACTTCAGTCACAAATATACCTGAGCCAGAAGCGATGCTTCCCTTCTTGTCTCCTTGGAGCGCTTTACAGTCCTTTTTCCAGTGACCTAGCTGGCCACAGTGGAAACATCTGTATTCCTTTGACCGCTTAACTTTTTGCTTCAGAGCCTTGCTGTAACTCTTGACAGGGGCCTTGCCCTTCTTCCCCTTCTTCTTGTTCCTAGAAGGAACCATTAAGACAGAGGTCGAAGGCTTTCCCTTCAGAGTCTCCTCAGTAGTCAAGAGCATATTCAGCAGCTCTGCCAGAGTACAATCGATTTTGTTCATATTAAAGTTAATAATGAACGCATCGAAAGAGGGCGGGAGAGACTGCAGAATAATGTCTACAGCAAGCTCCTGGTTGATGGTATGCCCCAGTTTCTCTAGAGCTTCCTTGTGCCCAATCATCTTGAGCACGTGAGCTCCCACTGGGCTCCCTTCAGCCAGTTTGCTCTGAAAGAACAGCTTTGTCAGATTATAGCGTTCTGTCCTCGCCTGTGCAGCATACAGCATCTTGAGGTTTGCTATCATGTCTATTGCAGACATATCCTCATGCTGACGCTGCAGCGGTGGCGTCATAGACGCTAGCATCAGGCAAGCGACATCAATGCTATCATTGACGTGCTTTTCATAAGCTTCCCGAACCGCCCTTGCGGCGTTCGGAGCGGGCTGAGGCGGTATCGCCGTCTCGAGGACATACAGTTTCCTCTCTGCCTTAAGAACAATCTTAAGGTGTCCGAACCAGTCTGAGAAGTTCGGCCCAGCAAACTTCTCTCTTTCCAGTAGGGATCGCACATTGAAGCTCATGGTGTTCGTTGCTGCAGGAATCTACAACAATGCAAGAACATCAAGGTCAGTATCAATGTAAAGAATCAATTCAGGACTTAAGAATGATTCTTTTTCTCACTATTTTATCTGGCTGAAAAATCCAGCAAAACAGCCCGAAAGAGTAGAACTCTTTTAGTGAGATGGGATCCAGATTTCATACTTGGTCTCCGCGTCCCGCTCAGGCGAGATAAGATGCACAGAGAGTACAAGCACTAATCTCTGGTAGGCTGTCCCAGCCATTCGCCAACCCGTGCGATTCCCCTTCATCTGGGCAATCCAGCAGACTGTGCCAACTGAGTTGGTACAACACAATCTCTAACCCCACAGATGGCTGCCTCCATGTGCTACCATATGCCCCACATATGTAGCCTACATGGTCAAGCTAACCCGACCTACTCCCTGGACCACCACGTGTTATGCTGAGCAACGAGAAGCGATTGAAAGATCCCCTAACAAAGGGGGAGCGAAACCCTAGATAGGCGCATGTATTTTTCTTTTAAGCAGCGGAAAGGGGGGGTTTCTAGAATCTTTTGATGCATGCATTATAATCAACTTAAAACCGATTGCACAAGAGATAGAACCATACCATTGGCATCGGTTTGATGGTGTCTTGGAATCAAAGACGCAAGTGCCTCTTCTCCTTAGATGACACACACAATGAGAAGGCGACTACTTCCTTGGCGACTTTGTGCTAGCAAATCTTCAAGGAGTCCTTCGTATGGAGGGAATGAGAAAAACTTGCTTGCTTAGTCCTCGACTCTTCAAAGCGTGAAGCAGAAGTTTTTCACACGAGAGGAGGCGACGGGAATAGAAGTGAGGCGACAAGAGATGCGCTCCACACAAGACATGGAGGCGTGGTTGCTAAAAATAGCCAACTTACTCTTTCATGCGATCATGTGTTCATGCATTTCGAACCAATCGCATTTTCCTCTCTATTCTTTAAACCAAGCGCTCATCCATGAGCCGGTTCATTTGAATTTGGTTCAATAACCAAATAAACCAAGCAACCAGTCCAGACCATAATAAACACTTAGGTTCTTGATCTGACCGTCAATCTCTTGATGCTCCTGATCTCACTGATCTAGCATCCATTCTCTCAATCGAAGCTTACCGATCTCAAGCCCTAATCAATCAAACATGATCAGACCAGATCTCACTTACAATCAGAGATTAAATCCCTTTAAACTGAACCCAAATAATTCAGTCCACACGATCTGACTTAAGTAAGCCATATCATCAAATTGTGCGACCCTGAGGGTTTCCTTTAAATGTCGGTAACGATAACTCACGTTATCATGACCAATGAGGGGTATCTAGCAACACATCACTGTCTCCCGATATAAAGGAAAGAGTCTTCCAAGACTACACCCAAACCACAGCACAAGTGTGAATTCATTTCACTAAGCATACATATTTCCTTTGCCACTGGATGTTCTTATTGGACAAGCATGTCAAGCTTGTAGCTCCAATATGACGAGCATGATTAGATCAGATGAACATAGTCACCTGGGTATGGCCATACACTTTCTCAATCATCTCATCCAGGGGGGCCCCCTTTAGAACATCACACTCCTTAAACAAGGAGACGGCAATCCTATGTCTATCACTAGTGCCCTAACATGACTCAAGCTCACCATCCAAGATAGTCTATAATCATTATGTTTCAAATGATATTGAACTACATCAAAACAATGACAATCATCATTTAGGAAACACAAGTGATCTCAAGTCAGAGGAAATGTGCCACTTGTTGCAATCAAGGATTATTCACATTGTGACAAGCAACTGAATATCCTAGTAGGGTCTGTCCAGTACATCCAATGTACCCATGAGTCTACATCTTATTCCATGCTCGAAGCATCCTATAAGATTAGAGCACATATTAGTCTTAACCATATCAAGGCCGTCTCATGTTCACCAAGATATCTCGACTAAGGACTTAACTGCATGTCAGCCTAGCTGAACAGCTTTGAGACATTATTCAGAAGAACATATATTGCTGCAGACAATGTAACATACTGAATAACAACCATGCCTATATAAACATAACAGTTTATTACATGATACTGTTACAATCCCAAGGCCTCAAACATTAGGCTTAAGGGCATACCCCAACAATCTCCCACTTGCACTTAATCTAATGGTTGAGAAATCTCAAACCCATATTATTACAGTGCTTTTCATGCTTCTGCTGCGCCAGAGGCTTGGTAAGCAGGTCTGCCAGATTGTCATCTGTATGAACCTTGCAGATTTTGATCTCGCCACGATCAATGATCTCCCTGATCAAATGAAACCGTCTCTGTATGTGCTTGGACTTCTGGTGCGACCGTGGTTCCTTTGCCTGTGCGATTGCTCCAGTGTTATCACAGAAGATAACCAAAGGATCTGCACTCGAAGGAACGACACCAAGTTCCTGAACGAACTTACGAATCCACACTGCCTCCTTGGATGCTTCCGAGGCTGCAACATACTCGGCTTCTGTTGTGGAATCAGCAACAATAGACTGTTTGAAACTCTTCCACACCACTGCTCCTCCATTCAAGCTAAAAACATAGCCTGATTGCGATCGGAAATCATCCTGGTCAGACTGGAACGAAGCGTCAGTATATCCTTCAATACTGAGTTCTTCCTGACCACCATATATCAAGAACATATCTTTGGTCCTCCGCAGATATTTTAAAATGTTCTTGACTGCAATCCAGTGTGCCTGACCTGGATTACTTTGGAAACGACTGGTCACGCTTAACCCGTAAGCGACGTCTGGGCGAGTACACAACATCGCATACATAATGGATCCAATAGCCGAAGCATAAGGCGTATTGTCCATTTCATCTTTCTCAGTCTGTGTTTGTGGACACTGACTCTTCGAAAGATTCAGACCATGTCTGACTGGAAGATATCCTCTCTTAGAATTCTCTAAATGAAATCTCTCCAGGACTTTATCGATGTAAGTACTCTGGCACAGCCCGAGAAGCCTCTTAGATCTATCCCTGTAGATCTTCACACCTAAAACATAGGCTGCTTCTCCTAGATCTTTCATCTGGAAACATTTCCTTAACCATGCCTTAACGGCATGCATTTCAGGAATGTCATTTCCAATGATCAAGATATCATCGACGTAGAGGACTAGGAAAGTAATTACGCTCCCACTAAACCTCTTATATACACACGGGTCATCTTCGTTCTTGATGAAACCAAACTCAGAGATTGATTCATCAAAACGAATATTCCAGCTTCTTGATGCTTGTTTAAGTCCATAAATGGACTTCTTTAACTTGCATATTTTATGACGATCTGATGGATTAGTGAAACCTTCTGGTTGTGTCATGTACACATCCTCATCCAGATTTCCATTAAGGAAAGCCGTCTTCACATCCATCTGCCAGATCTCATAATCGTAATATGCAGCTATCGCGAAAAGAATCCGAATAGACTTAAACATAGCTACAGGTGAGAAAGTTTCATCATAATCTATCCCGTAGATTTGTTTGAAACCTTTCGCAACAAGCCTGCCTTTATAGGTAACCACGTTACCATCCATGTCAATCTTCTTCTTGAAGATCCATTTACAGCCTATAGGGATTACTCCCGGAGGCGGATCAACCAAATCCCAGACTTGGTTATCTGACATGGAGTCCATCTCGGCGCGCATAGCTTCAAGCCATCTCGCTGACTCTGGTCCACTGACCGCATCCGCATAAGTGAGGGGTTCATCATTATCAATAATGTAGACTCCGTCATAGCGCTCAGGCTGTCGACGGATCCTTCCCGATCTTCGCGGTTCCCGTGATATCTGAGCCTCAGGTTGTTCAATAACCTGATCTACCAGCTCAGGCTCATCCAACTGTGCTTGACTACTTTGTCCTTCTTCTGGATTCTCATCCAGCTTTATTTCTCTCCCACTGGCCTCTTGCAGAAGAAACTCCTTCTCAAGAAACATGGCCGTCCGAGCAACAAATACCTTGTTCTCTTTGGGATCGTAGAAATAATAACCCTTAGTTTCCTTAGGGTAACCAACAAAGATACATTTTTCAGATCTGCTCTCTAGTTTCCCAGAGGCGAGCTTTTTGACATAAGCCTCGCAGCCCCAGATCCTGATAAATGTCAAGCTTGGCTGTTTCCCATACCATAACTCATATGGAGTCTTAGAAACTGCCTTGGATGGCACTCGGTTTAGTACCTTTGCAGCTGTCTCCAGTGCAAATCCCCAAAAGGAATATGGAAGAGTAGCCTGACTCATCATAGAACGAACCATATCAAGTAACGTTCTATTTCTCCTCTCGGACACACCATTCCATTGGGGTGTTCCTGGTGGAGTGAGCTGTGAGATAATCCCACACTTCTTCAGATAGTCAGTAAACGCATGACTTAGGTATTCTCCACCTCGATCAGAACGAAGTGCCTTGATACTTCGGCCTAGCTGATTCTGTACTTCATTCTTGAACTCTTTGAACTTGTCAAAAGATTCACTTTTATGTCTCATTAAATAGACATACCCGTATCTACTGAAATCATCAGTAAAGGTAATGAAGTACTGATAGCCACCTCTGGCATGTTTACTAAATGGCCCACACACATCACTGTGTATAAGGTCAAGTAAACCTGAAGCCCTTTGACCTTTATGAGAAAAAGGTGACTTCGTTATTTTACCCATTAAACAAGCCTTGCATGTATCAATCTCCTCATAGGAGAATGATCCCAGCAGTCCATTATCATGCAACCGCTTAATGCGCTTCTTGTTAATATGGCCTAAACGACTATGCCATAGCAAGGTGTTGTCATCAGCATTCTTGGCTTTCTTAATATCAATATTTTGTATAGAACTTTCCATGTCCAACATGAATAACCCATTGTTAATTGAACCAGTTCCATAAACAATATTATCATAAGATAAAACACACTTTGAAATATTGCATTCAAAGGAAAACCCCTTCCTGACAAGAGCAGGAATGGAGATAATATTTTTAGTAATACTGGGAACAAAATAACAACTGTTTAATTCTAATACAATTCCAGATGGTAATGAGATGAAATAGTCTCCTACAGCAACAGCAGCAACCCGTGCCCCGTTTCCAACGCGTAGGTCCACCTCATGCTGTCCCACCTGCCTTCTTCTCTTGAGTTCCTGTACATTTGAACAAATGTGAACTCCACATGCAGTGTCCAACACCCATGATATAGAAGAAGATGAAAACATGACTTCAGTCACGTAAATACCTGAGCCAGAAGCGAAGCTTCCCCTCTTATCTCCTTGGAGCGCTTTACAGTCCTTTTTCCAGTGACCCAACTGGCCACAGTGGAAACACCTGTATTCCTTGGACCGCTTAACCTTTTGCTTCAGAGCCTTGCTGTAGCTCTTGACAGGGGCCTTGCCCTTCTTCCCCTTCTTCTTGTTCCTAGAAGGAACCATTAAGACAGAGGTCGAAGGCTTTCCCTTCAGAGTTTCCTCAGTAGTCAAGAGCATATTCAGCAGCTCTGCCGGAGTACAATCGATTTTGTTCATATTAAAGTTAATAATGAACGCGTCGAATGAAGGCGAGAGAGACTGCAGAATAATATCTACAGCGAGCTCCTGATTGATGGTATGCCCCAGTTTCTCTAGAGCCTCCTTGTGCCCAATCATCTTGAGCACGTGAGCTCCCACTGGGCTCCCTTCAGCCAGTTTGCTCTGAAAGAAGAGCTTCGTCAAATTATAGCGTTCAGTCCTCGCCTGTGCAGCATACAGCATCTTGAGGTTCGCTATCATGTCTATAGCAGACATATCCTCATGCTGACGCTGCAGCGGTGGCGTCATAGACGCTAGCATCAGGCAAGCGACATCAATGCTATCATTGACGTGCTTTTCATAGGCTTCCCGAACCGCCCTTGCGGCGTTCGGAGCGGGCTGAGGCGGTATCGCCGTCTCGAGGACATACAGTTTCCTCTCTGCCTTAAGAACAATCTTAAGGTGTCCAAACCAGTCAGAGAAGTTCGGCCCACCAAACTTCTCCCTTTCCAGTAGGGATCGCACATTGAAGTTCATGGTGTTCGTTGCTGCAGGTATCTACAACAATGCAAGAACAGCAAGGTCAGTATCAATGTTAAGAATCAATCAGGACTTAAGAAAGATTCTTTTTCTCACTATTTTATCTGGCTGAAAAATCCAGCAAAACAGCCCGAAAGAGTAGAACTCTTTTAGTGAGTGGGATCCAGATTTCATACTTGGTCTCCGCGTCCCGCTCAGGCGAGATAAGATGCACAGAGAGTACAAGCACTAATTTCTGGTAGGCAGTCCCTGCCGATCGCCAACCCGTGCGATTCCCCTTCATCTGGGCAATCCAGCAGACTATGCCAACTGAGTTGGTACAACATAGTCTCTGACCCCTCAGATGGCTGCCTCCATGTGCTACCATATGCGCCACATATGTAGCCTACATGGTCAAGCTGACCCGACCTACTCCCTGGACCACCACGTGCTATGCTGAGCAACGAGAAGGGATAAATCCCTGCTCTGTAACATGCAGGTGTAATCCCGCACCGTCTGAAGATAGGTGGACGTGCCCACTGAGTGGGTACAACACGGCTCCAACGATAATCAGAACAGTGAGGTTTCGCGTCAGAAGGCTTACGAGCTTGATATTTTAGCGTTGGATTTTAACGGTCTTTTATCTTCTTCACTATCATACAATTCCTATGGTGATAGCAGAAGATAAATTTATCATGCAATTCTAATATTAAATAATAAAAGAAAGCATGGATCTTATGTGGTAAAAGCCCATTAAGCCTAAGTAAGACCTTAACCTAACTTAAGTCTTCACTTGCTTTACTTCATGGGGCTTTTGCTGCTCATCTGGCCCAAACCAGGGCCCAAGCGCCATCTGCAGCTCTGGTGCGCCCACCAGGAAAATGCGCCTGGTCCCAGAGTCGAACCCTGGACCTCCCACCTGGTCAAGCCTCTGCTGCATGCGCCTCTGCCAAGTGTGCTCTGTGCTCTTGTCTGATTAATTTACAAATTAATCTATCTAGACAAGGTTGACTCGCAGGTCAATTACATTTTATAAATTAAATGCAATGTGATGCGCAGATCACAATATAAAAATTAATTTACAAAATTAACCAGGCACGCAGGCCCCAGCACAGCACACATTAAACACGGGCAGCCCACATAAGATTAAATAAACATACATATGCATCAATCAACATGTGATCCATTCATGAAAATTAAATTTCGAAAACCCCTTGGGATCAATTTAAATTTTCCTTATTTGCCCTACTACCTTACAATGGTCCATTACTAGGGATCCACTCATCAGATCTAGTCAGATCCTCTGCCCTTTCATGCACCAAGTCCTAACTGACTTGAGTCGACCAAAAAGCCAACCATGCATGCGCCAAGGGCTGAACGACCACACTGAGGTCTGGCAAGCGGGCGTGAGCCCGGGCCTAACTCATGTGCGTTCATAGGTTGTCTCAACCAGACATCGCTACACGCCTGTCTGCAGTCGACTTATAGCCACCTTGTGCTTTCGCACAGGTGCCATCTGGTCGACCCATCAAGGCTGTCAGATAATCTGATCAGACTAATTGGATCTTGACTAGACTGAGATTTCAACCCTAATAACCCATCTAAGGGTTTAAAGTAGGCGCCTTAGATCTAAGGTGAATCGCGCATGTAATATAAGTTTTAAGAAAACATACAAAAAATGCGCCAAGAACATGCGCCAACATAAGAATGTAACATGAAACATTTTTCCAATGAAACTTCTAATATGCGCATGTTATAGATCTAAGCATACTGATATATCCGCATACATGGATCACAATATCTTAAGCAATCATAGAAACATGCAAACAATGGCTCTGATACCAATTTGAAAGATCCCCTAACAAAGGGGGAGCGAAACCCTAGATAGGCGCATGTATTTTTCTTTTAAGCAGCGGAAAGGGGGGGTTTCTAGAATCTTTTGATGCATGCATTATAATCAACTTAAAACCGATTGCACAAGAGATAGAACCATACCATTGCCATCGGTTTGATGGTGTCTTGGAATCAAAGACGAAAGTGCCTCTTCTCCTTAGATGACACACACAATGAGAAGGCGACTACTTCCTTGGCGACTTTGTGCTAACAAATCTTCAAGGAGTCCTTCGTATGGAGGGAATGAGAAAAACTTGCTTGCTTAGTCCTCGACTCTTCAAAGCGTGAAGCAGAAGTTTTTCACACGAGAGGAGGCGACGGGAATAGAAGTGAGGCGACAAGAGATGCGCTCCACACAAGACATGGAGGCGTGGTTGCTAAAAATAGCCAACTTACTCTTTCATGCGATCATGTGTTCATGCATTTCGAACCAATCGCATTTTCCTCTCTATTCTTTAAGCCAAGCGCTCATCCATGAGCCGGTTCATTTGAATTTGGTTCAATAACCAAATAAACCAAGCAACCAGTCCAGACCATAATAAACACTTAGGTTCTTGATCTGACCGTCGATCTCTTGATGCTCCTGATCTCACTGATCTAGCATCCATTCTCTCAATCGAAGCTTACCGATCTCAAGCCCTAATCAATCAAACATGATCAGACCAGATCTCACTTACAATCAGAGATTAAATCCCTTTAAACTGAACCCAAATAATTCAGTCCACACGATCTGACTTAAGTAAGCCATATCATCAAATTGTGCGACCCTGAGGGTTTCCTTTAAATGTCGGTAACGATAACTCACGTTATCATGACCAGTGAGGGGTATCTAGCAACACATCACTGTCTCCCGATATAAAGGAAAGAGTCTTCCAAGACTACACCCAAACCACAGCACAAGTGTGAATTCATTTCACTAAGCATACATATTTCCTTTGCCACTGGATGTTCTTATTGGACAAGCGTGTCAAGCTTGTAGCTCCAATATGACGAGCATGATTAGATCAGATGAACATAGTCACCTGGGTATGGCCATACACTTTCTCAATCATCTCATCCAGGGGGGCCCCCTTTAGAACATCACACTCCTTAAACAAGGAGACGGCAATCCTATGTCTATCACTAGTGCCCTAACATGACTCAAGCTCACCATCCAAGATAGTCTATAATCATTATGTTTCAAATGATATTGAACTACCTCAAAACAATGACAATCATCATTTAGGAAACACAAGTGATCTCAAGTCAGAGGAAATGTGCCACTTGTTGCAATCAAGGATTATTCACATTGTGACAAGCAACTGAATATCCTAGTAGGGTCTGTCCAGTACATCCAATGTACCCATGAGTCTACATCTTATTCCATGCTCGAAGCATCCTATAAGATTAGAGCACATATTAGTCTTAACCATATCAAGGCCGTCTCATGTTCACCAAGATATCTCGACTAAGGACTTAACTGCATGTCAGCCTAGCTGAACAGCTTTGAGACATTATTCAGAAGAACATATATTGCTGCAGACAATGTAACATACTGAATAACAACCATGCCTATATAAACATAACAGTTTATTACATGATACTGTTACAATCCCAAGGCCTCAAACATTAGGCTTAAGGGCATACCCCAACAATAAATGATATATCATCAAAAGCATCAATTTCATCAAAAGAGGGTTTTTCAATTTCATCTAATAAGGAAGCGCGCAAGATAACGTTTTAGAAAACATGTAACATGCGCCAATCCTAATCATGCATTAAAATAAAACATGAATACACACATGCGCTAACATCTAATACCTAGCATGTAGATTCGCATGTGATGAAAATTAGATCTACAACCGAAAACAAGGATCACACATAATCATGAAACAATCATATGATCATACGATAACAACCAGGCTCTGATACCAATTGAAAGTCCCCTAAAGTTAAGGGGGCGAAACCCTGACAGGTGGCGCAAATAATTTTGCAAGCGGAAACTAGGGTTTCAAGAGACCTTACGTAATGACATATGATTAACTTCATAAGGTTTAGATTCATACCATAGCCATTTCGTTTGGATGGCGTCTAGGAAGCAGAGATCGACAGGGGTCTCCTCCAGAGAATGCGCACACAAGATGAGAGTGTGACTACTTTCTTGGTGCTCCTTGTGCTAGCAAGGTTCCAAGAAGTCTTGAACGTATGGAAGGGATGGAGACGATTTTCCTTTCTTGGCCGAATCCTCCTCAAAGCTCCAAGCGTCGCCACACACGAAAGTGTCGAGAGGAATAATGGGTAGAGAGGCGAGAATAGAATTAATTCTCTTCAAACGTGAGAGATCTCCAAGTGGAGATCATGGTTTCTAAAAATAGAAACCACCACTCGCTCAAACGTTCACGCCAAGTGAACAAGTCGCCACCTCATCTCCCTTTGAACCATGCGCTCATATATGAGCCGGTTCAATTTGGTTCGGCTCAAGAAACCAATCAAGCCAAGTCTTCAGTCCAGATCATATTAAACCTAAAGGTTCAAGATCTGACCGTTCATCTCTTAATGCTCCTGATCTCACCGATCTAGCATCTATTCTCTCAATCGAAGCTTACCGATCTTAAGCTCTAATCAATCAAACATGATCAGACCAGATCTCACTTACAATCAGAGATTAAATCCCTTTAAACTGAACCAAAACAATTCAGTCCACACGATATGACTTAAGTAAGCCATATCATCAAATTGTGCGACCCTAAGGGTTTCCTTTAAATGTCGGTAACGATAACTAACGTTATCACGATCAGTGAGGGGTATCTAGCAACACATCACTGTCTCCCGATATAAAGAAAAGAGTCTTCCAAGACTACACCCAAACCATAGCACAAGTGTGAATCAACTCACAAGGCATGCATATTTCCTTTGCCACTGGATGTTCTTATTGGACAAGCGTGTCAAGCTTGTAACTCCAATATGATGAGCATGATTAGATCAGATGAACATAGTCACCTGGGTATGGCCATACTCTTTTCTCAATCATCTCATCCAGGGGGCCCTTTAGAACATCACACTCCAATTAAGGAGACGGCAATCCTATGTCTATCACTAGTGCCCTAACCTGACTCAAGCTCACCATCCAAGATAGTCTATAATCATTATGTTTCAAATGATATTGAACTACCTCAAAACAATGACAATCATCATTTAGAAAACACAAGTGATCTCAAGTCAAAGGAAATGTGCCACTTGTTACAATCAAGGATTATTCACATTGTGACAAGCAATTGAATAACCTAGTAGGGTCTGTCCAGTACATCCAATGTACCCATGAGTCTACATCTTATTCCATGCTCGAAGCATCCTATAAGATTAGAACACATATTAGTCTCAATCATATCAAGGCTGTCTCATGTTTACCAAGATATCTTGACTAAGGACTTTATAGCATGTCAGCCCAGCTGAACAGCTGTGAGACATTATTCAGAAGTACACTTATTGCAGCAGACAATGTAACAAACTGAATAACAACCATGCCTTTATAAACATAAGAGTTTATTACATGATACTGATACATTCCCAAGGCCTCAAACATTAGCCTTAAGGGCATACCCCAACAATAAATGATATATCATCAAAAGCATCAATTTCATCAAAAGAGGGTTTTTCAATTTCAATTTCCTCAACTTTTTCCAATAATACATTATCAAATGAATCAATTTCAGAATTATCAAAATCAGAGTGAGATGCATTAATGTCCACATAAGGCTCAATCTCAAAACAATCATAATCAGTGGGGAAATTTTCTAAATCAATCTTTTCAGCTTCCAAATCAAACTCAAATAAACATGCTTGTTGTGCTAATTGGGTTTCTAAAATTTCATTGTGTGCAACCATGTCATCTAACTTAGAATTGATTTGTTTGAGGGTCTCACTCACATCTTGTTTCATGAACTTTTCAAACATAATCTCTAGGCTAGATTTTTCAGTTTTCTCACAGCATGGTTCAGAAGTAAAGTTTGAGCAATCATCATAAAAAGATCTAGAATCATATTGATCATCTTGATACCATGATGAATTAGAATTTAAAAATTGGCAATTAGAAGTGTAATGACCAATAGATCCACAAATATCACATCTATTAGAATAAAAAGAGTGCATATAAGAGTTAATCGTATCTTCAAGTGTGCTCAATGAATTATTTTCATACTTACCTTGTGGCATGTATACCTCACCTCTTTGAGTTGCCCATGAATTGTGATTAAAAGACATATCTTCAAATCTATCAAGAACAGAAAGATTATCCAACACAAATCAATTAGAAATTTTTTTTTCAGAATATATAAAAAATAGAAAATCTAAAACACAAGCAAATTCACAAATTTTAGAATTCACAGTTCTGTCACAACTGTGAAAACCAAAACCTGAAAAAATAGAAAACAATGTTAAATGTAAAATAAATAAAACTTAGTCTAGCAATACTAACAACTATTTTGATAGTAACAAAACTAAGGTCCCCGGCAACGGCGCCAAAAACTTGTTGTGTCCGCAAGTGCACGGATACTTCGAAGAAATAAAAATATCGAACCACAGAGACCTACGTGTTAAGTACCAAATAGATGTTTTCTCACTAGCTAGCAAGCCGAATATGGTGGAAGTAAACTATGCAGAAAAGTATGCTAAAAGATGATCAGAGAGAGATAAACTGGGACTAGGGTTTCATCCACCTTAATTTCAATGACTAGAAGGAAATAAAGGTTGTCAGTCAAATTTCATTATGATAAAGATTTAATTTACTTCATAAAAGGATCATCTCGCTCTCGCGCAGACAATCATACAAAGGACCAATCCTCACTCTCGTGCAAGATCTATCCAATGCTGAAAATAAGTAAATCATTGAATAAAGAACTCAAGGATCACTCTCGTGCATTCGAATTCTAAGTCAATCATCTCAAGTGGAATCTCAATGATCACTCTCGTGCATCCTGTGACTCAACACAGGTTCTACTTAAAGTTCTCCGATGACTCGATACTCAATCTCTTGCAGCATCAAATCAAGTCTAACACAATAACTCATCCTATATTCAAATTATCAACATGGAAATAAAATCACTAAAAATCATAATTCGAAGAACTACCTCATCTCTTATGATAGTTCCAAACTCAACAATTCTTAGTGTTCCAAATTTCACAATCAACCTCTCGGTTTATTTCACAAAATTCTAAAACATGCTGATGTTTTTAAAACTAAGGAGAATCAAAGAATAATCAATCACAAAAGTAAAATTATCATAATAAAATTATCGTGACAAATGTTAATGTTTTCTAGTCATTAACAAACTAAAGGGATTACACCCCATGTCCCAAAAGAAGATCTAAGCTTTCATGGTGAAAGGATTATAACAAACCATAATTTTAGAGGATTAGAAAGTGAAAAAAGGGGAAGAAAAGTTACAAAACAGGGTTGTAATTGAAATACAACCTGTAATTTCGCTTGTGAACAGTGCTGTCACCACTATTTTGATGATTTCTCCCTCGATCAGACTCCAAACGCTCTAAAACTCCTGGGGTGTGCTCTCCTACTCCAGACAAAGCTTCGGTGTAAAAATCACAGTCTGAGATGTCCTCTACGCCTCTCGGCGTGAGGACAAACCCTAACCACCTCTCTGATGATTGCTCTCTAAAGTGGTGACAAATATTTGGGCTTTTTATTCATACGTCTTCGCCTCTTAAAGACGAGTCAGCAGCATCTTTCGGATCTCAATTTGGAGCTTTGGATCAAAAGTTATGGTCCGCGCAAGATTCGGACCCGAAAAACTTGCGAAAAATGGCCCACAATACGGTACCGTGAAAGTTTTACTGTAAAAAATGGCAGTGCCATATTTTTACCCAGAATTCCAAAATTTTTTGTATAAAATCCTCCAAAAATACGGTACCATGAGATTTTGTCACAAAAGTATGGTAGTGCCGTATTTTGCCCAAAATCTCTAATTTGAGTCATCCAAAAATACGCTACCATGGTAGTTTGTCCAGAAAATACGGTAGTGCCGTATTTTTGCAATTTGGCTCCGTATTTCTTGAAAATTGACATGTAGCTTTGTCTCGACTTTTGGAATCCAATGGTGTGCTCAAATCTTTCAAAATCCATCAAAATATGACACTTTTAACCTGAAAATGATCAAAAATAAGAAATGGTGTAGATTCTGCAATAGTTGACAAATAAGGCTTAAAAACAAGCAAAAGAGCATAATTATGACACAAAAAGAGACATGAAATGATACAAAATATACTATGAATTTTGGTGTCATCACACACCTTGATACTTGAGTTCTCGTATTGATCGGGAAGCCTTATGATCCAGTTATTGGATAACTCGGATCTATTTGGGAGATTTCATCAGCGCCAATGGGCCTGATGAGATGGAAGAAACTTATTAGAGCCAACTTCTAATTTTGGCATATTGACCAATGTAACCATGGTTACCCTCATTTGACCTTGGGTTAACTTGGATTGGATCCAATAACTTGGTTAATGTGCATAATGGACCTTGGGGTAGGCCCATTGATAAGTTGGGCTTGCTAATAAGTTATCATGAAGAAGAAAGAGGCTAAAAGGGTATAATGGGGATAAATCTCCTCCCATTGGCGCCTAAGGGCATAATGGGGAGGAGTAGGCAATTTTGCTTCATGAAGCCAAATCCCAACCTTAACCCTAGCCGCCGCCCCCCCTTGCATAACCGACCTATGGCTCTATATAAGAGGCCCTAGGCGCCCCTCTCTTGACACACAATCCTTGGAGGCGTGAGTAACACAAGAGAGAGCCGAGAGCAAGCTTGGAGGTGGCGCAACCTCCTCTTCCATCTTCATAGCCGCAAGCATCTTCCTTCCTCTTGGCGCTTCTTCCCTTGAAGGTGGCGCAAGTGTGACAAGGGCTTGGCGACTTCATCCTCTTCTCTTCATCTTCTTCATTGGCGCTAACACCTTGGAGGTGGCGCAAGGCTTGAAGAAGAAGCACAAAGGCTTGGATCTTCTTCTCGAGGCTAGCACCGGGCGTGGAAGAAGAGGACTCAAGAGATCCGTGTGTGTGAGACTGCAGAGGGCGCACGCTTGGGTGCCTATCACGACATCGGCATCGTCTTGCTTTGAGGTATCTTCTATCTCATCGTGTCGACTCCCTCGCTTGCGATCTTCACTGGGTTTTTGGGACTAGCCTGTTTCGGGGATATTAGCTCCGTTGCGCAATGTATTTGTGTTGTTTCTATCTCTGAAATTTGTAAAATATCCCCGGGGTTTCCCAACAGTAGTATCAGAGCGACTTGCGAGACTCGAACGATGTAATTTCATGCTTTTCCATGCTCACATGCCATATTTCTATTTTCGTTAATAGCATGATCATATGGCACATGTTTTTCTTTAATTGGAAAAATTAGGGTTTCTTGTTTCTATCAACTTTTCAATTTCTTTTGGATTTTTGGGTTATTTTTCTAGCATGATTTAAGGATCAAAGGCGCATGTGATTTTGTCAAGTAGGACAGGCATTGTGTCTTCGGACTGGCCGGGTCTCTTGATCTGACAAAATTACCAGCCGAGAGGATTTTGAAATCATCATGAGAATTAATTGCAAATAACCAAGAGATTTGTGAAAAGAAGATGATGAAAAGAGACTAGTTTTATGAAAAATTAAAATTTCAGATTTTATGTTTTTCATGAGTATGTAGAATTGCATGTGTAGATACCTTGCGTGTGCATAATGTTGTGATCATGAGTCAAGCCTCTTTGCATGCCTGTGATGTACTCTTGTGAGGCCTGCGTACCACTTTCCTTTTATTTTATTAAAATGAAGATTAGGGTGGAGCATATCACTTGGAGATTGGCGCATGCATGCTTGCTTGCGCACCTTGCATGGTGGTGCAAGAAGCACACTTCTTTGATGGCGCATGGTGTTATGGCGCAAGATGACTTGGCCGAGCCTTAGGGCTTGTGTGCTATGTGTCTTGGCCCATACATAGTGGCACATCACCCTTGGAGGAGGCCCATGGAATTGGCAGAACCTATGAGGGTGCTTTTAGGGTTTCCCTAGAACTACCTCTAGGGTTTGAGAGCTAAATCAATGAGAAAAGGACCTTGGAGCCAACCTTGAAGCTCAAGTTAGAGGTCGGCTAGGTTAGGTCTTGTCTTTGGGGCTTGAATCCTAGGTCAAGAGTTGAACCTCCTTTTGGCATGGGTTGGTTCAATGTCTTGAATATGCAATGATCACATCATTCTTTTACTGCTTTTATATCTATATCTGCTGAAGCATTCCTGTTTTATCGATATGTTGTCACTATAGGATTGCATGCCTGTAATGTTAGACATAAGATAAAACTGATGAGACCTCAAAAACCTTCATAAATAAATATCAAGTATAGTAGCCTTCTAACGCGTAGCCCTCACTAAGCTATTGATCAGTGGTGTTGTGAACTGTTTCCCACCCTCGTGGGACACACCCACTTATCTTTAGAAAGTGCGCGGTGGCAATGGTTTCCCCAGTCCATTTTAATCGGGCGTGCCTTCGCAAGGAAACTCGTTGGCCCTGGGCATAACGGTTAGGAATGGACTTGACTAGATTTTCACATGTGCTGGGCATATGGTGAAACTCTAGAGGCATCGTTGAGAGGTTAGGGTTCCATGCTGTATCCAGCCCTCGCTGGATATGAAATGCCTAGACTGTCTCAATAAGGGGAATTGCTTGGAGCAATCGGCCGGCGTGCCCACCTTAGGAAGCATGGGTTACTTTGTGCATCTCATCCCACCCTCGTGGGATGCGAAGCCTCATGTGGAATAAAGATCCTATCTCATTAGGAAGTCTGAAACTTCCAGATTGACTTTATGGGTTGTCAATTCGATTAAAATAGTGGGAGCTATAATCATTTAAAACAAGTCCAGTTTAAATGATTTGAAGTAGTACTAATCTGCTGTTTCTTGATTGTTGTAGAACAATGGCAAAGAACAATAGCGGATTGTCACTGCGATCACTCCTTGATAAAGATAAGTTGGTTGGAACCAACTTTATGGACTGGCATCAGAACTTGAGGATAGTCCTCAAGCTCGAAAAGAAGATGTATGTCCTTGAGCAGCCTTTTCCTGCGGCTCCTGCGCCTAATGCCCGAGCGGCAGATAGGGATGCTTTTAGAAAGCATCAGGACGACTCTATGGAGGTAGCATGTCTCATGCTGGCCACTATGGCACCTGAAATTCAGGTGCAATATGAGGAGCAGAACGCTTTTCAGATGATCACTCATTTGAAACAGATGTTCGAGGCTCAGGCCAGAACTGAGAGATTTGACACCGCCAAAGCAGTCTTTCGGTGTAAGTTATCTGAGGGTGCACCAGTGAGACCCATGTTCTCAAGCTGATTGGGAACGTGGATCATCTCAGGAGACTGGGACACGGCATAGATAACGAGCTGGTTGTGGATCTTATTCTGCATTCCCTGCCCCTAGCTTCAGTCCGTTTATCATAAATTTCAACATGAACCGGACTGAGTGCACACGGGAGGAATTGTTGAATATGCTCCAGACAGCCGAACGTGAGATGGTAATGACCAAACCTAATTCTGTTCTTTTGGTCCCTTCGGACAAGAAGATGAAGAAAAAGGAAAAGGCACAAGCCAAGGGTCCTACCAAGGCACTGAAGAAAAAGGCAAAGAAGTCAAAGGACCAGATGTGCTTCCACTGTGGCCAGCAGGGTCACTGGAGGAGAGAATGCAAGCAACTTCAGAATGAGGAGAAGAAAAGCTTGGCCTTAGCTTCTTGCTCAGGTATTTATGTTATAGAAGCCAACCTTTCTACTTCTATGTCATGGGTATTGGATACCGCATGTGGAGCTCATATTTGTACAAATATGCAGGGGCTCAAGAAAAGTAGATCGGTGCGGCCTAGAGAGATTGACCTACGAGTTGGAAACGGGGCACAAGTTGCTGCTGTCGCTGTAGGAGTTTTGACTCTCTCCCTGCCATCTGGACTTCAGTTAGAGTTAAATAATTGCTATTTTGTACCTTCGCTTATTAAGAACATTATATCCATTCCTTGCTTGGCAAAGAAGGGATTTAAGTTTGAAATAAATAAGAACTCTTATTCTTTTTCATTTGCAAATATGTTCTATGGGAAGGGTACTTTGTGCAATGGTCTATATGGATAACTCTATTTGTAACATAAATAATAAAAGGACCAAACTGAGTGGTTCAGTTGGTGCTTTCCTATGGCATTGTCGATTAGCCCATATAAACAAGAATCGCATTCAACAACTCCATGCAAATGGGTTGATAGATTCAAGTTCCTTGGAGGAATTTGATACATGTGAGCCTTGTTTGTTAGGGAAAATGACAAAGGCGCCCTTCACCAAGATTGGTGAGAGGACAGGAGGTTTGTTGGATCTCATACATAGTGATGTATGTGGGTCATTCAATAAACAAGCCAGTGGAGGGCACAACTACTTCATCACTTTTACTAATGACTTCAGTAGATATGGTTATGTCTACTTGATGAGACATAAGTCTGAATCCTTTGAGAAATTTAAGGAATTCAGACATGAAGTAGAGAACCAGCTTGGTAGATCCATTAAGGCTCTTCGATCAGATCGTGGTGGAGAGTACCTGAGCGGTGAGTTCCTTGACTATCTATCAGAATGTGGGATTCTATCCCAACTCACTCCTCCTGGAACACCTCAATGGAATGGTGTGTCTGAAAGGAGAAATCGAACCTTATTGGACATGGTTCGGTCTATGATGAGTCATGCTACTCTACCTCCCTCATTCTGGGGGCACGCACTTGAAACAGCTTCTCTAATACTGAATAACGTTCCATCTAAGAGTGTCTCAGGATTCTAGCAAGCTAGAACCTAGATCTGATAAATGCGTATTTGTGGGGTACCCTAAGGAAACTAAGGGTTACTACTTCTATGTCCCCACCGAGAACAAAGTTTTTGTTGCTCGGGGTGCTGTCTTTCTAGAGAAAGAATTTCTCATGAAAGAAGTTAGTGGGAAGAAGTTTGACTTGGATGAGGTCCAAGTGCAACCACAAGACACAGAGATGGAACCTGAGCGGCCTGCACCGGTTGCTGGGCAACCTGAGGCTCAGACACAGGCCCCGCGTAGGTCTGGGAGGATTCGCCGTGTACTTGAGAAGTATGGGTCGCTGCCGACCCAACACGACGGGATCTTCATCATTGAAGATGAACCCAGGACCTATGATGAGGCAGTCAGTGGACCAGACTCCGAGAGATGGCTTGAGGCCATGAGGTCCGAGATGGATTCCATGTCAACTAACCTAGTCTAGGATTTGGTTGAGTTTCCTGATGGGGTAAAACCCATAGGGTGTAAATGGGTCTTCAAGAAGAAGACAGACATGGATGACAACATAGTTACCTGTAAAGGTAGACTAGTGGCTAAGGGATTCTAACAAATCCACGGGGGTGGATTATGATGAAACCTTATCGCCAGTTGCCATGATCAAATCCATTCAGATTCTGCTTGCTATAGCTGCATATCATGACTATGAGATATGGCAGATGGATGTAAAGACAACGTTCCTTAACGGGAAGCTGACTGAGGATGTGTATATGACATAACTTGATGGCTTCATCCATCCTGCAGAAGCCAGTAAAGTCTGTAGGCAAAAGAGATCCATTTATGGATTAAAGCAAGCATCTCGAAGCTGGAATCATCGATTCGATGAAGCTGTGAGAGACTATGGCTTTATCAAAAGCGAAGATGACGCCTGTGTATACAGAAAATTCAGTGTGAGCTTGGTGACCTTTCTGGTCTTGTATGTTGATGACATACTGCTCATCGGGAACGACGTCCCTAGTCTTCAAGTTGTGAAGACATGGTTAGGGAAGTGTTTCGAGATGAAAGACTTAGGGGAGGCCGCCTATATCCTAGGCGTGAGGATCTACCGTGATAGATCCAAGAGGCTCCTAGCCCTTAGTCAGAGTACCTACATTGATAAGGTCCTGGAGAGGTTCAACTTGGAGCAATCCAAGAAAGGGTACCTTCCAGTGAGACATGGCCTTACTCTCTCAAAGAGCCAGTGTCCCACCACACAGGCTGAGAGGGATGACATGAGTCGAATGCCCTATGCTTCGGCAGTGAGATCGATCATGTATGCAATATTGTGTACTAGACCAGATGTGGCTTATGCTGTGAGCATAACCAGCCGATACCAATCCAATCCTGGAGTGTAGCACTGGGTGGCTGTAAAGAACATCCTGAAGTATCTGAGAAGAACTAAGGATTTGTTCCTAGTCTATGGGGGACAGGAAGAGCTCAGTATGTAGGGCTACACTGACGCGTCTTTCCATTCTAACCTGATGCCTTCAGATCGCAGGCCGGCTATGTGTTCAAGATGAATGGAGGTGCTGTATGCTGGAAGAGCTTCAAGCAATCCACCATCGCTGATTCTACAACTGAGGCTGAGTATGTGGCCGCTTCTAAGGCAGCCAAATAAGCCGTTTGGATTAGGAAGTTCTTTTCAGAACTTCAAGTGGTTCCTAGTGCAATGGATCCCATTGAGCTCTATTGTGACAACAATGGAGCGATTGCACAAGCCAAGGAACCACGGTCTCATCAAAGATTCAAACACATACTCAGGAGATTTCACCTGATCAGAGAGATCATAAACAGAGGTGATGTCAAGATTAACATAATTGACACAGAGAACAATCTGGCAAACCCATTGACCAAGGCTTTGGCGTAGCAGAAGCATGATGGTCACGCTAGAGATATGGGGTTGAGGTTCCTCAAGCTTTAGGTCTTAGTGCAAGTGGGAGATTGTTGGTGTATATGCCCTAGGACCTAGTTTTGGTCCATTATTGTGCTACTTGATACTGATATTTATATATATATCATACTGGCATTGTCGTTATCATTATTTGTTTACATCTGCGAACATGTACTTATATGATAATGTCCCTGGAGACAGATTAGATCTATGCTCGAATGATTGTCCCCAGTCGATGTACCTGAGTGGATATGGGACAACTCTGGTACTTGTGAGACTAGCATATGGGCTAGTTAGGCACGAGGTGCTAACGTGGACATATAGGTATATCAGTGGTGGATATACTGGACTAACCCGCTGTGAGGCAATGACTTGGTGTCACGAGTTATCCTCACAAGCAATAGGAGATGCATTGATACCTTGACTTAAGGTCATTGGCCATTCTATATGGTTAGGGATATGCTTTGATACAACCTAACACCTTGCCGTAGTTGGGAGGTAATAACGGTTGTCATTGAGCATGACACGACCCATATGTGAAGGTCAATGGACAGACAGAGGATTTGCCCCTTCTTAAGGGAAGTTTGATATCCATGGAGCTCCTCTATGGTTCTATGACTGAAAGCGTATGGCCATACCCAGGTGAGACCTGATTTAGTCATAACCAAGAGATTGGATGAAAACAAGTGGTGACACACTTGTCCAATCGGATATCAGTTCGGCAAAGAGACTGGAATGCATCTGTACCTAGTTGCGATGATGGGGATGTCGATGTCAATATCCATTCTAATGACCTGGGTAGCAGCGATGCACTGCTAGGTGCCACTCACTACTTGTGGTGACCTTTGGTCAGCACTGCCAGTGTCAGAGGAACCTACAGGGTCACACACCTTGATACTTGAGTTCTCGTATTGATCGAGAAGCCTTATGATCGAGTTATTGAATAACTCGGATCTATTTAGGAGATTTCATCAGCGCCAATGGGCTTGATGAGATGGAAGAAACTTATTAGAGCCAACTTCCAATTTTGGCATATTGACCAATGTAACCATGGTTAGCCTCATTTGACCTTGGGTTAACTTGGATTGGATCCAATAACTTGGTTAATGTGCATAATGGACCTTGGGGTAGGCCCATTGATAAGTTGGGCTTGCTAATAAGTTATCATGAAGAAGAAAGAGGCTAAAAGGGTATAATGGGGATAAATCTCCTCCCATTGGCGCCTAAGGGCATAATGGGGAGGAGTAGGCGATTTTGCTTCATGAAGCCAAATCCCAACCTTAACCCTAGCCGCCCCCCTTGCATAACCGACCTATGGCTCTATATAAGAGGCCCTAGGCGCCCCTCTCTTGACACACAATCCTTGGAGGCGTGAGTAACACAAGAGAGAGGCGAGAGCAAGCTTGGAGGTGGCGCAACCTCCTCTTCCATCTTCATAGCCGCAAGCATCTTCCTTCCTCTTGGCGCTTCTTCCCTTGAAGGTGGCGCAACCTCCTCTTCCATCTTCATAGCCGCAAGCATCTTCCTTCCTCTTGGCGCTTCTTCCCTTGAAGGTGGCGCAAGTGTGACAAGGGCTTGTAGACTTCATCCTCTACTCTTCATCTTCTTCATTGGCGCTAACACCATGGAGGTGGCGCAAGGCTTGAAGAAGAAGCACAAAGGCTTGGATCTTCTTCCCGAGGCTAGCACCGGGCGTGGAAGATCCGTGTGTGTGAGATTGCAGAGGGCGCACACTTGGGCGTCTATCACGACATTAGCATCGTCTTGATGTCTACTACGGGCAGATCTCGTGCAACCATTGCCCCGATGCGATACTGATGCGCCCCTGTGGCAGTGTTCGGGGTTACCTATAGTGCCCCAACCCTCACCTCCTCGGTGTTGATCTCAGCTTCCTCAGCTGACTCCTGTGTCACGATAGCCATGATTTTCTATAAAGTGGGGCACTCCCTCATCCAGTGAGGACCACCGCACAAAAAGCAACTCTGTGGCTTTGATTCCGCGTTCGTCCTTCCCGTAGGACGATGTGGCTCTCGTCGTCCCGTTGACCCTCTGTCCTGCCGGGGAAAGGGTCTGCCCCTCTCGGGACCTCTAGCTCTTGGCGGGGAGTTGCTCTTTGGTGGTGACCTGGATTTCCTTGGTGGTGCTGATCTGGAATGATGATGATCCACCAAAGATTTGGCCACCGCCGTAGCCGCCCTCCAGTCAAGTGGGGAGTGCCGTCGGACCTCCGCTTCTGCCCATGGCTGAAGGTTCTGGATGAAGAAATACTTCCTATCACCTTCCGCCATGTCAGGTAGCTCGAGCATCAATGCGGAGAACGCTCTGACGTACTCTTGGATCAACCCAGTGTGCCTCAGTCGATCCACCTTTCCGAGTTTGGTACGCCGAGTTTCTAGGAAGAAACTGTTGCCACAGTTCCGCATGGAAAGTCTCCCAAGGCCAGCTAGTAGCCCCCGATGTCGAGCTGACTTTGGTTCTCCACCAAAGCTTTGCATCAGCTATGAGGTATGTGATGCACACCCGCACCCGATCTTCTTCTGGAACACGGCTAGCAGATAACAACTGCTCCATGTCCCAGATGAAGTTCTCCACTTCTCTAGACGACGGGTCCCCCCGAACGTCGCTGGCTCAGGTACCCGCACATTCGGCTTAGGAGCCTTCTGCTCCGCTGGTGCTACCGTCGATCGTGATACTTGTGTTAGGGCCAAACGCAATACCACGATTTCCACCTGCATCTCCTCCTTCAGGCGTGCCATCTGTTCTGGGGGGTCGATCAAACCCTCCAGAGTCTACTGTAGAAGCTCGATCTGCAATCTCTGGGTCTCGATTTGCAATCTTTGATCCTCCACTGTCCTCTGAAGAATCTCCACCTGGGGAACCACCGCATTGTCCCCATCACCCGTCAGACTAAGCACCTTCTTGATCTGTGCTATTCGATCACCTTGATTCACCATCTCTTCAGGTGCTGCCACCTAGGCTTTACCTTTGTCCTGCTTGGGCCACACGTCCTCCGATGATCCTCTAGCAGTGTGGGTGATCTTCTGGAACTTACGACCGATCTTCACCTTCGCAAGCAAAGTAGCCGTGTTGTTTTCTCCAATACCTATGGGTTATGGGCCCACAGCCTCGGCTTTGATACTAGTTATCCCGTGCGGAAATTGCCAGCGCGGAGCCCTAAACCAGATTCTTCGGTCACTACAAACAAAATCGGAAAGTTCTAATTTTGACCGCGATTGCGCCGCACGCTCATCTTCTTCATCAAGCTACTCGTACGTAGCGGCGAACGCGGTCAACAGCACCGACGTTCACGGAGGAAACGGGAAAACATGGGGAGGTGACCTCCACGCAGCGGACGACTCGGATGCGAGCGGCACAAGTGAAGCGGACGCGGTAAAAGCGGGAGCTTGGAGGCGGCATGAAGTTGGTGGCTCTTCCTCTTTATAGGAGCGGCGAGACGGTGAGGGGAGGTATCAAGTGAGCGCCAGGGGGAGGTATCAAGTGAGCGCCACCATCATCAACTCCAAAAACGAAGCTTGGGGGAGCTTTCGTGAGTGCCGTCCGGCGTCTGGGGAGACGACTGGCGTGAGGGATTTGGTGAGACGAATCTGAATAGTTTGTAACCGGCAATAGGGGTTGCTAGCGAGGGAGGAAAGTGGGGCATCGGCGATAGGCGTCGGCGGCGATGATTGAGAGAGTTTTGTAGCTTTGGATGGTATTAATCTAAGCTTTTCCCTATAACTTCCCTTCTCCCCTGTTTCTGTGTTTCGAGCATCTTCTTCACCTTGTCCGGTGAGGTTTCGACGGTAGGCGGCCGCCAGCTAACGTCGCGAGGCTAAGAGGGGAAGCAACGGTCTTCGTCCCTTCTTTCGGTGACGTACAAAGATGAACGGCGGAGTTCGAACGCAGGCGGCATTCGAACTCGCTGAGACGACGACGACGAAGCGAGGGCGATCGTTTCGAGGGAGCAACGGAATGATATTGACTTAGTCAAAATCGTGATCGCAATTCGTGGATTTGGACGGCTGACGAGAGGGCAACGTCAGCGAAATGAATTCGAAATTCGTTCGAATTCTCGAGCGGCGCGGTGGACGAAAATCTGGGGCTGACGTCACATTGATGTCAGCAACCCAAATTAATTCGGTAGCGGCGATTTTGACCAGTGGGTCAAAATCGAGGATTGGAGTCAAGATTAAAGGTTGACCAGAGGTATTATTCTGAATTAGGGTTAGGGTTTCCCGACTTTTTCATTTATATTTTTGATTTGGGGAGAAAAATTTGTACGGGGAAGTTAGGGTTTTTTTTGTTCGTGGCGATTTTGTGCCGGAAACCCTAAGGTCTCACGCCTGATCTGGTGCTCCGTCGGACTACTATAAGGCCGGGGCGTGACACTAGGAATCCCCATAGAGTTTTCCCAAATAGCTCACATACCGAGTGTCACGGTCCGACACAATCGTCAAGGGAAGACCATCTATCCTAACAATCTCCATAAGAAAAATCTTGGTGACATGGGACATGTCCCAAGTTTTGGTGCAAGGAAGGAAATATGCCATATTCGAAAATTGATAGATGACAACAAAGATAGAATCGTACTTTCTAGTAGTGTGAGGGAGCCTTAGAACAAAATCCATACTAATGTCCTACTAGGGACCTTGGGGGATAGGCAAGGGTGTACCGCCAAGTGTTGAGCTTCCTAGATTTAGCCACTTGACATATGCCACAGTGCCGCTCCAACCGATCCATGCCTTTCCTAAGGGTAGGCCATAAAAATCACACTTCAGCTAGCACATATGTTTTTATCCCATCTGTGGTGTCCAATAGTGACACTGGCATGCATCACAGTGAGAAGATGCCCCCTTAGGGAAGTTTTAGGAATGCATAACTAATTGTCGACGAAAAGATAATCTCACGATGAACATATGGTGATCCAACAATGGAACCATCGTGGAGCTAAGCATCAATATCCGAGAAATCAGGGTAGCCCTCGTACTCATGTTTGATGTGGTCAAAAGTGGTGATAGCAGATCTGAGGACATGCAAGAGGCTGTGAACAAGACTAAGCACATCAGCAACAATGTTCTCTTGGCCTGCCGTGTACTAGATCACAAAAGTATATTGTTGGAGAAACTCCACCCACTTAGTGTGTCATGGGTTGAGCTTTGTTTGGGTACTTAGAAATGAAAGGCTTGGTGGTCACTAAAGAGAGTAAACTCGATGTGTAGAAGGTAGTCCCTCCAATGATACAAAGATTATACAACCACATATAGTTCTTTGTTGTAGGTCGAATAGCACTGCTTGGCCTCATTGAGTTTCTTGCTAAAGAAGGCAATAGGGTGGCCTTCATGACTAAGAGTTCCTCTAATGCCCACACTAAAGGCATTGTAGGCACCTCAAAAACCTGTGAGAAATCTAGTAACCGAAGTACAGGGGCTAAGTCCATATGTTCCTTAATGGCAAAAAATGCACGACCGGTATCAGGAGTCCATGAAAAATCGCCATTACATATGGAGTTTGTGATCAGAGCTGCAAAGGTGCTAAAACACCTAATGAAGCAATAGTAGAATGTAGCAAGGCCATGAAAACTCCGTGCCTTGGTAAAATCAGTTTTTACCAATTATCGAAAAGTTTAGTAAATTTGGTTCGATTAAAAAAATTTTGGTTTTGGTATCGGTAATTTATTTTGTAAAATCGGTTTTCAATCTTTTATGTTTTGGTTCGGTAAAAAACTGATTTACCAATATATTTTTATATAATATATAATGAGATAGAGGATTTGAATGTCCAAAGACTCCAAACCAAATTACCCAAATCCAATACCCTTTAAGGCTTTAACATTTACCCATTAACCTAAAACCCTAATTCCCTAAATCATCTAACTCGTGACTCATGAGCCACCTCTAGTCTCCATCTCATGTGACCCTATCGCTATCTCCATTTTCGAACCCTAAGTCCCTTTCTCGTGTGACCCCATCACTGTCTCCATCTTTGAACCCTAAGTCCCTTGATTTTCATCTCCTCTCCAGGAACCAGTCTCTAGATTCAAGCTCTTGGCTCTCTATTAGGTTGCTGCCACTACTCTCCTCTCAATTCCCATCCTTCGTCTGTGGTATCTCCGTCTCCGTCTTCCCATCCTCCATCCTCTAGCCTAAGTCCTCCACTCAGTTCTCAAGGCTCAAGCCACTCCTCAGCTCTCGGCTCACTAACTTGGATGCTGTTGCCACTCTCCATCTCTCCGAGTAGCCAAGCCCAAGTAGAAGCAGTGCAAGCCTTGCCCTCAAAAAGCCCTAATTTTTTATTGTTAGTGATGACTATGATGGACAAATCTTCACTTTACTTTGTAAAAATAATTCTGATTTATGCATTTAGATGTTAATGCTATAAACTTTATGCTTAATGGTTGATCATCTTTATAGTATTATTTGAATGAATGTGCTGAAATTTATAACATGAGTTGAGATATGATTATCCTATGAGCTGCACTCTATGCCTAGGTATGTAGTTATTTTTAAATTTTGATGCCATTAAAATTATATTAGCACGTGCTAACATCTAACTTCTAAGCATAGCTTTTGGCTGTAGTATGATTTTTAATGTTAAGCTAAGCTAAGTTATATATGTGTTGAATTTTATAGACAAAAAGATCTTAAAGATTTTGAGAATAATTTTGGACAGTTGGACCTTTATTTTTTTTTACACAAAAGGCATTATAGCTTCTACATCTTTAGCTTCAAATGTAAGTTTTTAATAAATGTATAAATATAATGTTTATATTTTTATAGTTATATAACTTATATTTATATTGTAGATATCAGGAGATATGTCAATGGATAACACTTCTCCAAGTCTAGACTCTACACATGAGACTAAAAAACAATCAGTGGTTCAAGGACAAGGGTCAAAACCTATACTTTCTATTTCAAAATCAAAAAAAAGGAAAAAAATAAAGTTAAAACAAGATTAGAGGTATGTGACCATTTTAGTAAGCAACTTAATGCACAAGGTTTGAATATTGGCGAATGCAAATATTGTGAAAGAGAAATTCATGCTGATCTAAAAAGTAATGAATCAATTTCATAATTATCACAAAAATCAGAGTGAGACTTTTCAAAATCAAATTCCTTAGTTTCCAAATCAAATTCAGTTAAACTATCGTGTTGTGCTATTTGGGTTTTTAACATTTTAGTATGGATAGATATGGATTTTTCCTTAGAATTAAGCTGATCAATTGTGTCCCCTTGTTGCCTAATCATTCCTTTAAGATTTTCAAATTCCTTACTTTGGTGTGCCATAAATTTTTCTAACATGGATTCTAGCTTTGATTATTCAGTATCCCCATAGTATGGTTCAGAAATATAATTTGAGAAATCCTCATAAAAAAAAGTTGGTGGATTTTTCCATCTAAAATTATATTGATCATCATGGTACCATGGTAAATTGGGACTTGGAAGATTTTCTAATTGGCAATCAGAAGCATAATGATCAAAACATCCACAAATATCACAAGTAATAGAAGAAGGTGTCATAATAGAGTGCATAAAAGAGTCTATTTTATAAGTCAAAGAACCTACCTTTTCTGCAAGAGTGCACCATCTATCACTTTCATACTTACTTTGTGGTATATATACCACACCTCTTTCAGTTGCCCACGAGTTGTGATTAAAAGACATCTCTTCAACTTAGAGCTTTTCTACACAACTTAAAAGATTTTGTGATGTCAGAGTCCACAAGAAACAAAAAATGTTAAGATCTAAGAGTCCTGTGCATAAATAGAAAGAAAATGATCAGAAAGGAACAGGAGGAATACTCAACTTGAAAAATCACACCCTGTGATAAATTGTCACACGGGTGTGATGAAAAACACAGAAAAATAAAGATCACTTTCGTGCCTTAACCTTTAATGTCAGCTTCTCAAATAAAATTAAATACTTTCATACTTCAATTTTACAGGTTTTGCCTAAGAGGCTCTAACAATCAAAATCACCTCTCGGTCGATATTATCATGTCTGAAACAATGGAATCAATACTCACATGTAAAATAAGCATCATAAACTAGGATTCTAGGACTTAGCTACTTTCATAGTCTAGGTTTCTAGATCTAATCTAAGGGTTCTAGGTTTGTAAATCACCTTTCGGTCCATATTACAAACCCTAAAATATGCAAATAATAATTTCAAAGAAAATAAATCACAGAGGCAAAATTATCGTTCAAAGAATAACTAATAGGTTAAAAATCATTCAGTCATTACAGAATTAAAAAGGGATTACTCCCTAAGTCCCAAAGAAGGTTTTACGCTATCATAGAGTAGGAAATGAAACAATAATTTAGCTTAAAAAATCAGAGTTCAAAAGAGATAAAATAAAGTTTTTACTGATTTCACGGGGGTATAAAAATTTTAGTTCAAATTTCACAGCCTTGTGATTTTTCTTCCTGCACAGTGTTGCCAACTCCGCGCGAAGGTTACTGTAGCACATCTAATTTTTTGTTGATTTCTCCCAATCCTGAACTCTTTTCATGCTAAAATTTTGCATGCATCCTCTCCTCCCTTGGGCGAAACTTTCCACCAAGTTTCGTCACCTGAGATGCCCTCTACTCCTCTCGGCGAGAGAACAAATTCTGGTGACGCCTTTTGTATTTTCTCCCTCATTTGAATTCCTTTTGTTCTGAAATTTGGTGTGTGTCGTCTCCTCCTTAAGTCGCAGCTTTCCTCAAAATTGCGTGGAAAAATATGATCATTAAGGCCCTCTACAAATAGAAAACTTAGCAGCAACCGCTGCTAGGTTTTCTCCCTCATTTCTCCACGATAGAGCATGATCTTGGACATCAAATCTTGTCCTTGATTTACAGAATATTTCTGTATTTTAGATTTTCCGATTAGGGCTCTGATTTTCCTAATTTGGTGAAAGAAAAATATAAAACGGGAGGCGGCGGAAGACTCGGGCGTGGCAGCGGTGACTATTTCCCCTCTTTTAAAATTTTCACACCCCTATGAAAATTTTAGTTCGTTTTTCACTGGGGTGTGATGTTGAGAAAATTTCCAAATTCGACCTTCGAGCACAAAATTTCATCTTGATTCCGTTTTCGGCTCCTGATTTCTTCAAATTCATTGAAAACAAGCCCTTTTTACCTGAAAATGATGAAAAATAAGAAGAGGTGTAGATTTCGAAATAATTGACCAATTAAGTCTAGAAACAAACAAAAGAGCATAAATATGACTCAAAAAGACTAAACGATCAATATAAAATTTATTATGAATTTTTGAGTCATCATATATGTAATTAAAATTTTAATATCCTCGAGGTTTCTCAACAGTGGTATCAGAGGGACTTGCACGACTCAAACAGTGTTTAATGTTTTAATTGTATGCTAACATGCCATCTGAAATTTTTGAAAATTTTTGAAGATTTTTTTTTTGTAGAATTTTCAAACATGTAGCAAATGACAATGAGTTTAAAGCTGAAATTGTAGATTCCTTGGTGCTCACTACTGTCACTTGTAAGAAGTAAAATCATTTCAAATAACATGCGTATATATTTTTTAAATTTTATAATTATAAGATATATGTGACTAATAATGATTATCCTGTTTGTTTTACTTTGTAATTTGTGGAATCTTGGGACAATTGATGGATTGTAGACTACAAGATGCCTCACCTTTTGACTTTATTGTGAACTTGTGATTTAGATCTCAGACTTTTTAATGTAGACTATTTGTTGAATTGTTGTGGTTGTTCCTACTAATAAGCAATTGGCTGATATTTTTACTAAACATTTGAATGAGGAATGTTTCTATAGTTTGCGAATGCAATTAGGGATATGTAGTCAACCATTTTCATAATGTTGCACATTATTATATTTTTGTTTTACTACTCAAGGAATGCAATTAGGGAAAGTTTTCATTCTCTATGTTTGTATTTTCTTATTATATTTTTGATAATGCCAAAGGGGGAGAATTTATGTTAAAGTTATGATAAAAATTCGAAAAATATTCTTTTGAAAATGTATGTCTATGTGCGCTTAGGTAAGAGGAGTTTTTATTATATTTATGACATAATGCTTAGGTATTGATAGTTTAATTAAATAATGTTTATCATAAGTTCTCTTATATATCATGGTTTGTCATTATCAAAATGAGCAAGATTGTTGGCCCAAGGTTTTATATCCTTGGTCATTAATTATTCTAATAAGTTTTGATAATAAAAAATTATTCTACTAATGTTATCTCTTAATTATTTTTGTAGGTTAATGTTAGGAAACCCCGGGGATATTTTACAATTTTTCAGAGATAGACATTTCAAATATATTGCACAGTGGAAGCAATATCCCCGAAACAGGCCAGTCCCAAAAACCTAGTAAAGATCGTCAAGCGAGGGGATCAACACGATGTGATAGAAAGTACCTTAAGCAAGCGTGGATGTCGATGTCGAAGTAGGCACCCAAGCATTCGCCCTCTGCAGTCTCACACACACGGATGCCTCGAGTCCTCTTCTTCCACGCCCGGTGCTAGCCTCGGGAAGAAGATCCAAGCCTTTGTTCTCTTTCTTCAATGCTTGCGCCACCTCTAAGGTTCGTGCGCCAATGAAGAAGATGATGAGAAGGAGAAACCGCCAAGTCCAACTTCGCCTTGCGCCAAGAGGAAAGGAGGAAGAAGGCTTGCGGTTTATGAAGGTGGAAGAAGCTTGCGCCAATCCTTGATTTCGCCCTTGCTCTCGCCTCTTGATGTGTTCACGCCTCCTAGGAATTGTGTCTTTCAAGAGGGGCAGCAAGGGGTCATTAATATAGGAGCAAGAGGCGGTTTGGGGAGGGCTAAGATTATGACAAGTGGACGGCTAGGATAAGGGGGTTTGAGGCAAGGAAAGTCTCCAAGACTTTACCATAAACATCATTCAACCTATCCATAATTTCCCAATAGCCATATCAGCCCAAGACATGCCTTAGAGGCATTCATTCCATCAAAGGATGAAGGGCTAGGTGCCAATTGCTTCCAAATGAAGCATTAGGCGCCTCCCTCACCCCATTATGCCCCTAGGCGCCAATGGGGTGAGATTTTTCCCCATTATACCCTTTTAGCCCATTGCCTCTTCATTAGAACTTGTTATTGGGCCTCATTGGATAATGAGCTAGCCCAAACTTCATTCTATGGGTTGATTAAGCAATTGGATCCAATCCAATGCAACCCTAATCCAAATGTGACCAACCATGGTCAATTTCGGGTCAACCTGCCAAAAATGAAGGTTGGCTCCAATAACATTCTTCCATCTCATCAGGCCCATTGACGCTGATAAAATCTCCCAAATAGATCTGAGTTATCTAATAACTCGATCATAAGGTTTCCTGATCAACACTAGAACTCGAGTATCTTTGTTTGTGACACTGTAGGTCCCTTTGACGTTGGCAGTGCTGACCTAAGGTCACCACAAGCAGTGAGTGGCACCTAGCAGTGCATCGCTGCTACCCAAGTCATCGGAATAGATATCGACATCGACATCCCCATCATCGCGACTAGGTACAGATACATTACTGTCCCTTTGCCAAATTGATATCCGATTGGATAAGTGTGTCATCACTTATTTTAACCCAATCACATGGTTATTGTTGGGGTATGCCCTTAAGGCTAATGTTTGAAGCCTTGGGATTATTTCAGTATCATGTTTAAACTCTACGTTTATAAAGGCAATGGTTGTTATTCAGGTTGTTACATCATCTGCTGCAATATGTATACTTCTGAATAATGTCTCAATGCTGTTCAGCTTGGCTGACATGCAGTTTTGTCCTTAGTCGAGATATCTTGGTGAACATGAGACAGCCTTGATATGATTAAGACTAATATGTGTTCTAATCTTATAGGATGCTTCGAGCATGGAATAAGATGTAGACTCATGGGTACATTGGATGTACTGGACAGACCCTACTTAGGATATTCAATTGCTTGTCACAATGTGAATAATCCATATATGCAAACAAGTGGCATATTTCCTCTGACTTGAGATCACTTGTGTTTCTAAATGATGATTGTCATTGTTTTGAGGTAGTTCGATATCATTTGAAACATAATGGTTATAGACTATCTTGGATAGTGTCCATGAGTCATGTTAGGGCACTAGTGATAGATATAGGATTGCCATCTCCTTGATTGGAGTGTGATGTTCTATAGGGGCCCCCTGGATGAGATGATTGAGAAAGTGTATGGCCATACCCAGATGACTATGATCATCTGATCTAATCATTCTCATCATATTGGAATTACAGGCTTGACACGCTTGTCCAATAAGAACATCCAGTGGCAAAGGAAACACATATGCCTAGTGAGTTGGGTTCACACTTGTGCTGTGGTTTGGGTGTAGTCTTGGAAGACTCTTTCCTTTATATCGGGAGACAGTGATGTGTTGCTAGATACCCCTCACTGATCGTGATAACGTAAGTTATCGTTACCGACATTTAAAGAAAACCCTTAGGGTCGCACAATTTGATGATATGGCTTACTTAAGTCAAATCGTGTGGACTGAATTGTTCTGGTTCAGTTTAAAGGGATTTAATCTCTGATTGTAAGTGAGATCTGGTCTGGTCATGTTTGATTGATTAGGGCTTGAGATCTGTAAGCTTCGATCGAGAGAATTGATGCTAGATCGGTGAGATCAAGAGCATCAAAAGATGAACGGTTGGATCTTGAACCTTTAGGGTTTATTGTGATCTGAACCAGATGCTTGGCTTAATTGGTCTTTGAACCAAACCGAAATTGAACCAGCTCATCATGTGAGCGCATGGTTCAAGGGGAGAGCAAAATGCGTTCGGGTAAACCCATGGTCGCATGAACGTTGGTGGTTTGCTATTTTTAGAAGCCATGAGGCCACGCCTCACGTTCAAGGCCAAGAGAAGTTTTATTCTCGCCTCTCGCCCCTCTCTCATGAGGTTCACTCGTTGTGTGTCACCTTGACGCTTTGGAGAGGATTCGGCCAAGAAGAAAAAAAAACATCTCCTTCCCTTCCATTCGATCAGGAGACCTTGGAACCTTGCTAGCACAAGGAGCACTAAGGGAGTAGGCGCATTGATCACCTTGTGTGCGCACTATTTGGAGGAGAAGCGTTTGACTCTCTACTTCCTAGACGCCATCCAAGAAATGGCATCGGTAAGGATCGATTCTCATGTATACAAAAGTTTAAAGTTGATCATACTGCATGCATCGATCTAGAAACCTTTTCCGCTGTGTTAAAACCTCTGCATGCGCCTATTAGGGTTTCGCCCCCTTGTGGTAGGGGATTTGTTGGGGTATGCCCTTAAGGCTAATGTTTGAGGCCTTTGGGATTGTATAAGTATCATGTAATAAACTCTTGTGTTTATAAAAGGCATGGTTATTATTCAGGTTGTTACCTTGTCTGCTGTAATAAGTGTACTTCTGAATAATGTCTCAAAGCTGTTCAGCTAGGCTGACAGGCTATATGTCCTTAGTCGAGATATCTTGGTGAACATGAGACAGCCTTGATATGATTGAGACTAATATGAGTGCTAATCTTATAGGATGCTTCGAGCATGGAATAAGATGTAGACTCATGGGTACATTGGATGTACTGGACAGACCCTACTCGGATATTCCATTGCTTGTCACAATGTGAATGATCCTTGTGAGCACTAAGTGGCACATGTCCTTTGACTTGAGATCACTTGTGTTTCTAAATGATGATTGTCATTGTTTTGAGGTAGTTCAATATCATTTGAAACATAATGATTATAGACTATCTTGGATGGTGAGCTTGAATCAGGTTAGAGCACTAGTGATAGACATAGGATTGCCGTCTCCTTGTTTAAGGAGTGTGATGTTCTAATGGGCCCCCTATATGAGATGATTGAGATAGTGTATGGCCATGCCCAGATGACAATGTGCATCTGATCTAATCATGCTCATCGTATTGGAGTTACAAGCTTGACCCGCTTGTCCAATAAGAACATCCAGTGGCAAAGGACACATGTATGCCTTGTGAATGGAGTCACACTTGTGCAATGGTTTGGGAGTAGTCTTGGAAGACTCTTTCCTTTATATCGGGAGACAGTGATGTGTTGCTAGATACCCCTCACTGATCGTGATAACGTAAGTTATCGTTACCGACATTTAGAGGAAACCCTCAGGGTCGCACAATTTGATGATATGGCTTACTTGAGTCAGATCGAATGGACTGGATTCTTTGAGTTCAGATTAAAGGGATTTTATCTCTGATTGTAAGTGAGATCTGGTCTGATCATGTTTGATTGATTAAGGCTTGAGATCGGTAAGCTTCGATCAAGAGAGATGATGCTAGATCGGAAGGATCAGGGGCATCAGGTGATGAATGGTTAGATCATGAGCCTTGGGGTTCAATATGGTCTAGACCACATGGCTTGAGCCATTTCGGTTTGGTTCATGAACCAAAGTTGAATCGAACGGTTTAGCTTGAACCGGTTCACAATTGTGAACGCATGGTTCAATGCTCAAATGCGTTTGGGTTATGGCTTGAGCGCATGCTTTGATGAGCTTCCATTTATGGAAAGTCATCAAAGGGGGCCGGTTTCACTTAACGCCAAAAACGCTTATGCGTTGGAACTCTTCTCATCAACGCCTTGGACATTGGTTGAGGTGTGGTTGACGACGAGAAGGAGAGCTTGGGCAAAGAGGAACTCTCGGCAACAAGGAAGTTCATCATCCCTTCCATTCGACAAGTGAAGATTCCTTGAGTGACTTGCTAGCACAAGCGACCCCAAGGAGTGAGCCAACTTCATCTTGTGTGTGGCACACTTTGGAGGAGACCTATCTTGATCTCTTCTTCCAAGCCGAGATCCAAGTCCATGGCATTGGTATGATTTCTAGTTTCAAGTTGATCATATTGTTTCATATCCGATTTTGACTTGAAGCCCTCTTTCCGCTATGCATGATAGATGAGCATGCTTAGGGTTTCTTCCCCCTTAGTTAGGGGTTCCTTCAATTGGTATCAGAGCTAGGCTCATGATATGATCGATATGATTGCTTTAAGTATTGGTGATCCATACATGATGTTGCGCTTACTGTTTCCTTGAGGCATGCTTTGTTTTCATGATGTTGCGCTTATATGTTCATGATGTTGCGCTTGTATCATATGTTCATGATGTTGCGCTTATATGTTCATGATGTTGCGCTTATATGTTCATGATGTTGCGCTTGTATCATATGTTCATGATGTTGCGCTTATATGTTCATGATGTTGCGCTTGTATCATATGTTCCTGAAGTATGCGCTCCCCCTTGAAGGGGACCTCCTAAAGTATGCGCTCCCCCTTGAAGGGGACCCCCTTAGATCTAAGGGTTATCAAGCATGTTGTTTGTTTGTAACATTGCGCATGTTATAAAAGTTTTCTAAAACTTACCTCTTGCGCGCTTCATTAGATCTAAGGTGCCACTACATTAAACCCTTAGATGGGTTGATGAGGTTGAAGTCACCACTAGGTTGGATCCAAGTCTGATCAGACCATCTGACAGCTCAGATGGGTTGACCCAATAGCACCTATGCGCAAGCACAAGGTGGCTATAGGTTGACTGCATCTAGGGCGTGTAGCGAGGTCTGGTTGAGACAACTACTGAACACACTTGAGTTAGGCCCGGGGTCACACCCGCTTGCCAAAACTCATGGGGTGGTTCAGCCCTTGGGGCATGCATGGTTGACCATTAGGTCAACTCGGGTCAGTTAGGACTCGGTGCATGCAAGGGCAAAGGATCTAGCTAGATGGATGAGTGGATCCCCATCAATGGACCATTGTAAGGTTGTAGGGCTCATAAGGAAATTAAATTGATGCCATGGGTTTTTCCAAAATTTAATTTCTTGAATGGATCACATGTTGATTGAATCATATGCTTGTTTATTTAGTCTTATGTGGGTTGCCCTATTGTGTGCTGTGCTGGGGCCTGCGAGCCTGGATAAGTTGTAAATTAATTTGTGATCTGCGAATCACATTGTACTTAATTTATAATATGTAGTTGACCTGCGAGTCAACCTTGTCTAGATAGATCAAATGTACTTTGATTAGACAAGTGCACACATCCAAGAGGGGCATTCATCTGGTGGTGCACCTGAGGTGCTCTTGGCGCTAGGGCACTGGGTTGGACCAGATGAGATGCAAGGAGCTCAAGTGAAGACTTAAGTAAATTAAGGTCTTACTAGGGTTCATGGGCTTTTACCACATAAGATCATGCTTTCTTCTTATTGCTTATAATTAGAATTGCATGTTTAAGTTTATCTTCTGCTATCACCATAGGACTTGTATGATAGTTAAGAAGATAAAAGACCGATAAAATCCAACGCTAACATATCAAGCTCGTAAGCCTTCTGACGCGAAACCTCACCTTTCTGATTATCGTTGGAGCCGTGTTGAACCCACTCAGTGGGCACGTCCACCTATCTTCAGACGGTGCTGGATTTCACCTGCGTGTTACAGAGTTGGGATTTATCCCCTCTCGTTGCTCAGCATAGCACGTGGTGGTCCAGGGAGTAGGTCAGGTCAGCTTGACCATGTTGGCTACATATGTGGCGCATATGGTAGCACATGGAGGCAGCCATCTCTGGGATCAGAGACTGTGTTGTACCAACTCAGTTGGCACAGTCTGCTGGATTGCCAAGATGAAGGGGAATCGCACGGGTTGGCGATTGGCTGGCACAGCCTACCAGAAATTAGTACTTGTCATCTCTGTGCATCTTATCTCGCCTGAGCGGGACGCGGAGACCAAGTATGAAATCTGGATCCCATCTCACTAAAAGAGTGTTACTCTTTCGGACTGTTTACTGGATTTTTCAGTCAGACAAAATAGTGAGAAAAGAATCTTTCTTAAGTCCTGGATTGATTCTGAAACATTGATACTAACCTTGCTGTTCTTGCTTGTTGTAGATTCCTGCAGCAACGAACACCATGAGCTTCAATGTGCGATCCCTACTGGAAAGGGAGAAGTTTGCTGGGCCGAACTTCTCTGACTGGTTCGGACACCTTAAGATTGTTCTTAAGGCAGAGAGGAAACTGTATGTCCTCGAGACGGCGATACCGCCGCAGCCCGCTCCGAACGCCGCAAGGGCGGTTCGGGAAGCCTACGAAAAGCACGTCAATGATAGCATTGATGTCGCATGCCTGATGCTAGCGTCTATGACGCCACCGCTGCAGCGTCAGCATGAGGATTTGTCAGCTATAGAGATTATAGCAAACCTCAAAATGCTGTATGCTGCACAGGCGAGGACTGAACGCTATAATCTGACGAAGCTCTTCTTTCAGAGCAAACTGGCTGAGGGGAGCCCAGTGGGAGCTCACGTGCTCAAGATGATTGGGCACAAGGAGGCTCTGGAGAAACTGGGGCATACCATCAACCAGGAGCTTGCTGTGGATATTATTCTGCAGTCTCTCCCGCCTTCTTTCGATGCGTTCATTATTAACTTTAATATGAACAAGATCGATTGTACGCCGGCAGAGCTGCTGAATATGCTCTTGACAACTAAGGAAACTCTGAAGGGTAAGCCTTCAACCTCTGTCTTGATGGTTCCTTCTAGGAACAAGAAGAAGGGGAAGAAGGGCAAGGCCCCTGTCAAGAATTACAGTAAGGCCCTGAAACAGAAGGTGAAGCGGTCGAAGGACAACAGGTGTTTCCACTGTGGCCAGCTGGGTCACTGGAAAAAAGGACTGTAAAGCGCTCCAAGGAGATAAGAGGGGAAGCATTGCTTCTGGCTCAGGTATATACGTGACGGAAGTCATGGTTTCATCTTCTTCTATATCATGGGTGTTAGACACTGCATGTGGAGTTCACATTTGTTCAAATGTGCAGGAACTCAAGAGAAGAAGGCAGGTGGGACAGCATGAGGTAGACCTACGAGTTGGAAACGGGGCACGGGTTGCTGCTGTTGCTGTAGGAGACTATTTCATTACTTTACCATCTGGCATTGTATTAGAATTAAACAATTGTTATTTTGTACCCAGTATTACCAAGAATATTATCTCCATTCCTGCTCTTGTCAGGAAAGGATTTGCCTTTGAATGCAAGATTTCAAAGTGTGTTTTGACTTATGATAATATTGTGTATGCGACTGGTTCAATTAACAATGGGTTATACATGTTGGACATGGAAAATTCTATACAAAACATTGATAATAAGAAAGCCAAGTATGCTGATGACAGCACCTTGCTATGGCATAGTCGTTTAGGCCATATAAACGAGAAGCGCATTAAGCGGTTGCATGAACATGGACTGCTGGGATCATTCTCCTATGAGGAGATTGAGACATGCAAAGCTTGTTTAATGGGTAAAATGACGAAGTCTCCTTTTCCTCACAAAGGTCAAAGGACTTCAGGTTTACTGGACCTTATACACAGTGATGTGTGTGGGCCTTTCAGTAAACATGCCAGAGGTGGCTATCAGTACTTCATTACCTTTACTGATGATTTCAGTAGGTATGGGTATGTCTATTTAATGAGACATAAAAATGAATCTTTTGACAAGTTCAAAGAGTTCAAGAATGAAGTACAGAATCAGTTAGGCCGAAATATCAAGGCACTTCGTTCTGATCGAGGTGGTGAATACCTGAGTCATGCGTTTACTGACTATCTGAAGGAGTGTGGGATTATCTCACAGCTCACTCCGCCAGGAACACCGCAATGGAATGGTGTGTCCGAGAGGAGAAATAGAACGCTACTTGATATGGTTCGTTCTATGATGAGTCAGGCTACTCTTCCATACTCCTTTTGGGGTTTTGCACTGGAAACAGCTGCAAAGGTACTAAACCGAGTGCCATCCAAGGCAGTTTCAAAGACGCCATATGAGTTATGGTATGGGAAACAGCCTAGCTTGACATTTATCAAAATCTGGGGTTGCGAGGCTTATGTCAAAAAGCTCGCCTCTGGGAAACTAGAGAGCAGATCTGACAAATGTATCTTTGTCGGTTACCCTAAGGAAACTAAGGGTTATTATTTCTACGATCCCAAAGAGAACAAGGTTTTTGTTGCTCGGACGGCCATATTTCTTGAGAAGGAGTTTCTTCTGCAAGAGGCCAATGGGAGAGAAATAAAGCTGGATGAAAATCCAGAGGAAGGACAAAGTAGTCAAGCACAGTTGGATGTGCCTGAGCCAGTAGATCAGGTTATTGAACAACCTGAGGCTCAGATATCACGGGAACCGCGAAGATCGGGTAGGATCCGTCGACAGCCTGAGCGCTATGACGGAGTCTACATCATTGATAATGATGAACCCCTAACTTATGCGGATGCGGTCAGTGGACCGGAGTCAGCTAGATGGCTTGAAGCTATGCGAGCCGAGATGGACTCCATGTCAGATAACCAAGTCTGGGATTTGGTTGATCCGCCTCCGGGAGTAATCCCTATAGGCTGTAAATGGATCTTCAAGAAGAAGATTGACATGGATGGTAACGTGGTTACCTATAAAGGCAGGCTAGTTGCGAAAGGTTTCAAACAAATCTACGGGATAGATTATGATGAAACTTTCTCTCCTGTAGCCATGTTTAAGTCTATTCGGATTCTTTTCGCGATAGCTGCATATTACGATTATGAGATCTGGCAGATGGATGTGAAGACAGCTTTCCTCAATGGAAATCTGGATGAGGATGTGTATATGACACAACCTGAGGGTTTCACTAATCCATCAGATCGTCATAAAATATGCAAGTTAAAGAAATCCATTTATGGATTGAAGCAAGCATCAAGAAGCTGGAATATTCGTTTTGATGAATCAATCTCTGAGTTTGGTTTCATCAAGAACGAAGATGACCCGTGTGTATATAAGAGGTTTAGTGGGAGCGTGATTACATTCCTAATCCTCTACGTCGATGATATCTTGATCATTGGAAACGATATTCCTGAACTGCATGCTGTTAAGGCATGGTTAGGAAAATGTTTTCAGATGAAAGATCTAGGAGAAGCAGCCTATGTATTAGGTGTGAAGATCTACCGGGATAGATCTAAGAGGCTTCTCGGGTTGTGCCAGAGTACCTACATCGATAAGGTCCTGGAGAGATTCCATTTAGAGAATTCTAAACGTGGATATCTTCCAGTCAGACATGGTCTGAATCTTTCGAAGAGTCAGTGTCCACAAACACAGACTGAGAAAGATGAAATGGACAATACGCCTTATGCTTCGGCTATTGGGTCCATTATGTATGCGATGTTGTGTACTCGCCCAGACGTCGCTTACGGGTTAAGCGTGACCAGTCGATTCCAAAGTAATCCAGGTTTGGCGCACTGGATTGCGGTCAAGAACATCTTAAAATATCTGCGGAGGACCAAAGATATGTTCTTGATATATGGTGGTCAGGAAGAACTCAGTATAGAGGGATATACTGACGCTTCGTTCCAGTCGGACCAGGATGATTTCCGATCGCAATCAGGCTATGTTTTTAGCTTGAATGGAGGTGCTGTGGTGTGGAAAAGTTTCAAACAGTCAACTGTTGCTGATTCCACAACAGAAGCCGAGTATGTTGCAGCCTCGGAAGCATCCAAGGAGGCAGTGTGGATTCGTAAGTTCGTGAGAGAACTTGGTGTCGTTCCTTCGAGTGCAGATCCTTTGGTTATCTTCTGTGATAACACTGGAGCTATAGCACAAGCAAAGGAACCGCGGTCACACCAGAAGTCCAAGCACATACAAAGACGTTTTCACTTGATCCGGGAGATCATTGATCGTGGCGAGATCAAGATTTGCAAGGTTCATACAGATGACAATCTGGCAGACCCGCTTACCAAGCCTCTGGCGCAGCAGAAGCATGAGAAGCACTGTAATAATATGGGTTTGAGATTTCTCAACCATTAGATTAAGTGCAAGTGGGAGATTGTTGGGGTATGCCCTTAAGGCTAATGTTTGAGGCCTTTGGGATTGTATAAGTATCATGTAATAAACTCTTGTGTTTATAAAAGGCATGGTTATTATTCAGGTTGTTACCTTGTCTGCTGTAATAAGTGTACTTCTGAATAATGTCTCAAAGCTGTTCAGCTAGGCTGACAGGCTATATGTCCTTAGTCGAGATATCTTGGTGAACATGAGACAGCCTTGATATGATTGAGACTAATATGAGTGCTAATCTTATAGGATGCTTCGAGCATGGAATAAGATGTAGACTCATGGGTACATTGGATGTACTGGACAGACCCTACTCGGATATTCCATTGCTTGTCACAATGTGAATGATCCTTGTGAGCACTAAGTGGCACATGTCCTTTGACTTGAGATCACTTGTGTTTCTAAATGATGATTGTCATTGTTTTGAGGTAGTTCAATATCATTTGAAACATAATGATTATAGACTATCTTGGATGGTGAGCTTGAATCAGGTTAGAGCACTAGTGATAGACATAGGATTGCCGTCTCCTTGTTTAAGGAGTGTGATGTTCTAATGGGCCCCCTATATGAGATGATTGAGATAGTGTATGGCCATGCCCAGATGACAATGTGCATCTGATCTAATCATGCTCATCGTATTGGAGTTACAAGCTTGACCCGCTTGTCCAATAAGAACATCCAGTGGCAAAGGACACATGTATGCCTTGTGAATGGAGTCACACTTGTGCAATGGTTTGGGAGTAGTCTTGGAAGACTCTTTCCTTTATATCGGGAGACAGTGATGTGTTGCTAGATACCCCTCACTGATCGTGATAACGTAAGTTATCGTTACCGACATTTAGAGGAAACCCTCAGGGTCGCACAATTTGATGATATGGCTTACTTGAGTCAGATCGAATGGACTGGATTCTTTGAGTTCAGATTAAAGGGATTTTATCTCTGATTGTAAGTGAGATCTGGTCTGATCATGTTTGATTGATTAAGGCTTGAGATCGGTAAGCTTCGATCAAGAGAGATGATGCTAGATCGGAAGGATCAGGGGCATCAGGTGATGAATGGTTAGATCATGAGCCTTGGGGTTCAATATGGTCTAGACCACATGGCTTGAGCCATTTCGGTTTGGTTCATGAACCAAAGTTGAATCGAACGGTTTAGCTTGAACCGGTTCACAATTGTGAACGCATGGTTCAATGCTCAAATGCGTTTGGGTTATGGCTTGAGCGCATGCTTTGATGAGCTTCCATTTATGGAAAGTCATCAAAGGGGGCCGGTTTCACTTAACGCCAAAAACGCTTATGCGTTGGAACTCTTCTCATCAACGCCTTGGACATTGGTTGAGGTGTGGTTGACGACGAGAAGGAGAGCTTGGGCAAAGAGGAACTCTCGGCAACAAGGAAGTTCATCATCCCTTCCATTCGACAAGTGAAGATTCCTTGAGTGACTTGCTAGCACAAGCGACCCCAAGGAGTGAGCCAACTTCATCTTGTGTGTGGCACACTTTGGAGGAGACCTATCTTGATCTCTTCTTCCAAGCCGAGATCCAAGTCCATGGCATTGGTATGATTTCTAGTTTCAAGTTGATCATATTGTTTCATATCCGATTTTGACTTGAAGCCCTCTTTCCGCTATGCATGATAGATGAGCATGCTTAGGGTTTCTTCCCCCTTAGTTAGGGGTTCCTTCAGGATTTTCAATTGGTATCAGAGCCAAGTTATTAGCATGTTTTTATGATTGCTTGAGGCTTTTGTGATCCATGTTTGCGCTTGTATGCTTAGATCTAAACTACATGCGAAAATTACATGTTAAGTTGTTCATGCGAAAACTTGATGAATATGTTTTCTATTTGGCGCATGTATGTTGGCGCTTATTAGTTTTTCTCAAAACTATATTATTTGCGCAACTCACCTTAGATCTAAGAGGCGCCTACTTTAAAAACTTAGACGGGTTATTAGGGTTGAAGTCACAGTCGAGTCTAGATCCAATCAGTCTGATCAGACTATCTGACAGCCTAGATGGGTTGACCAGATGGCACCTGTGCGCAAGCACAAGGTGGCTATAGGTCGACTGCGGACTGGCGTGTAGCGATGTCTGATTGAGACAACCATTGAACGCGCATGAGTTAGGCCCGGGGTCACGCCCGCTTGCCAGAACTCATGCAGGTCGTTCAGCCCAAGGCATGCATTGTTGATCACTGGGTCGACTCAAGTCAGTTAGGACTTGGTGCATGCCAGGGCAGAGGATCTGACTAGGTCTGATTAGTGGATCCCTATTAATGGACCGTTGTAAGGTAGTAGGGCACATAAGGAAAATAAAATTGATGCCAATGGGTTTTCGAAAATTTTATTTTCTTATTGTTGGATCACATGTTGATTGTATACCATGATGATTGTTTATTTAATCTTATGTGGGCTGCCCGTTTTAATGTGTGCTGTGCTGGGGCCTGTGTGCCTGGTTAATAAATGTAAATTATTTATTGTGATCTGCGCATCACATTTTATTTAATTTAAAAAGTGTAATTGACCTGCGTGTCAATCTTGTCTAGATAGATTAAATTGTATTTTAATCAGATGAGAGCACAGAGCACACTTGGCAGAGGCGCTTGCAGCAGTGGCTTGACCAGGTGGGAGGTCCAGGGTTCGACTCTGGGACAGGCGCAATTACCTGGTGGGTGCACCTGAGCTGCAGTGGGCTCTTGGGCCCTAGGTTGGGCCAGATGAGATAAAAAGGACCCATGAAGAGCTCAAGTGAAGACTTAAGTTAAATTAAGGTCTTACCTAGGCTTAATGGGCTTTTACCACATAAGATCATCATGCTTTCATTTATTGTTAAGAATTGCATGATTTAATCTTCTGCTATCACCATAGGATTTGCATGATAGTTGAGAAGATAAAAAGACCGTTAAAATCCAACGCTAAATATCAAGCTCGTAAGCCTTCTGACGCGAAACCTCACTGTTCTGACTATCGTTGGGGCCGTGTTGTACCCACTCAGTGGGCACGCCCATCTATCTTCAGACGGTGTGCGATTACACCTGCGTGCTACAGAGAAGGGATTTATCGCTTCTCGTTGCTCAGCATAGCACGTGGTGGTTCAGGGAGTAGGTCGGGTCAGCTTGACCATGTAGGCTACATATTGAGCATATGGTAGCCATATGGAGGCAGCCATCTGTGGGATCAGAGACTGTGTTGTACCAACTCAGTTGGCACAGTCTGCTGGATTGCCCAGATGAAGGGGAATCGCACGGGTTGGCGATTGGCAGGGATTGCCTACCAGAGATTAGTGCTTGTACTCTCTGTGCATCTTATCTCTCCTGAGCGGGACGCGGAGACCAAGTATGAAATCTGGATCCCATCTCACTAAAAGAGTTTTACTCTTTCGGGCTGTTTTGCTGGATTTTTCAGCCAGATAAAATAGTGAGAAAAGAATCTTCCTTAAGTCCTGGATTGATTCTAACATTGATACTGACCTTGCTGTTCTTGCATTGTTGTAGATTACTGCAGCAACGAACACCACAAATTTCAATGTGCGATCCCTACTGGAAAGGGAGAAGTTTGCTGGGCCGAACTTCTCAGACTGGTACGGACACCTTAAGATTGTTCTTAAGGCTGAGAGGAAGCTGTATGTCCTCGAGACGGCTATACTGCCTCAACCCGCTCCGAATGCCGCAAGGGCGGTTCGGGAAGCTTATGAAAAGCATGTCAATGATAGCATTGATGTCGCTTGCCTGATGCTTGCGTCTATGACACCAGAGCTGCAGCATCAGCATGAGGATCTATCGGCTATAGATATTATAGCGAACCTCAAGCTGTTGTATGCTGCATAGGCGAGGACTGAACGCTATAATTTGGCAAAACTTTTCTTTCAGAGTAAACTGGCTGAAGTGAGTCCAGTGGGAGCTCACGTACTCAAGATGATTGGGTACAAGGAGGCTCTAGAGAAACTGGGACACACCATCAATCAGGAGCTTGTTGTAGACATTATTCTGCATTCTCTCCCGGCCTCTTTCGATCCATTCATTATTAATTTTAATATGAACAAGATCGACTATACGCCGGCAGAGTTGCTGAACATGCTCTTGACTACAGAGCAGACTCAGTCTCGTGAGAAGGGAACGCCTTCATCCTCTGTCCTAATCGTTCCTTCTAGGAACAAGAAGAAGGGGAAGAAGGGCAAAGCCCCTATCAAGAGCTACAACAAGGCTCTAAAACAAAAGATAAAGCGGTCGAAGGAATACAGATGTTTCCATTGTGGCCAGTTGGGTCACTGGAAAAAGGACTGTAAAGCGCTCCAAGGAGATAAGAAGGGAAGTAAGCCTTTCGCTTCTAGCTCAGGTATTTACGTGACTGAAGTCATGGTATCTTCTTCTTCTATTTCATGGGTATTGGACACTACATGTGGAGTTCACATTTGTTCAAATGTATAGGAACTCAAGAGAAGAAGACAGGTGGGACAGCATGAGGTGGACCTACGAGTTGGAAACGGGGCACGGGTTGCTGCTGTTGCTGTAGGAGAATATCACATCTCTTTACCATCTGGTCTTGTATTAGAACTGGACAATTGTTATTTTGTACCAAGCATAACTAAGAATATTATCTCTATTCCTGCTCTTGTCAGGAAAGGGTTTTCCTTTAAATGCAAATTTTCAAAGTGTTATATTTCTCTTGATAATATTATTTATGCTACTGGCTCAATTAACAATGGGTTATTCATGTTGGACATGGAATGTTCTGTACAACAAATTGATAATAAGAAAGCCAAGTATGCTGATGACAGCACCTTGCTATGGCATAGTCATTTAGGCCATATTAACAAGAAACGCATTAAGCGGTTGCATGACCATGGACTGCTGGGATCATTCTCCTATGAGGAGCTTGATACATGCCAAGCTTGTTTAATGGGTAAAATGACGAAGTCTCCTTTTTCTAATAAAGGTCAAAGGGCTTCAGGTTTACTAGACCTCATTCACAGCGATGTGTGTGGGCCATTTAGTAAACATGCCAGAGGTGGCTATTCATACTTCATTACCTTTACTGATGATTCAGTAGGTATGGTTATGTCTATTTAATGAGACATAAGAGTGAATCTTTTGACAAGTTCAAAGAGTTCAAAAATGAAGTACAAAATCAGCTAGGCCAAAATATCAAGGCACTTCGTTCAGATCGAGGTGGTGAATACTTGAGTCGAGAGTTTACTGACTATCTGAAGGAGTGTGGGATTATCTCACAGCTCACTCCGCCAGGAACACCGCAATGGAATGGTGTATCCGAGAGGAGGAATAGAACCTTACTTGATATGGTTCGTTCAATGATGAGTCAGGCTACTCTACCATACTCCTGTTGGGGATTTGCACTGGAAACAGCTGCAAAGGTACTAAACCGAGTGCCATCCAAGGCCGTTTCTAAGACTCCATATGAGTTATGGTATGGGAAACAGCCAAGCTTGACATTTATTAAAATCTGGGGTTGCGAGGCTTATGTCAAAAAGCTCGCCTCTGGGAAATTGGAGAGCAGATCTGATAAATGTATCTTTGTCGGTTACCCTAAAGAAACTAAGGGTTATTATTTCTACAATCCTGAGGAGAACAAGGTATTTGTTGCTCGGACGACTATTTTTCTTGAGAAGGAATTTCTTCTGCAAGATGCCAGTGGGAGAGAAATAAAGCTGGATGAGAATCCAGATGCAGAACAAAGTAGTCAAGCACAGTTGGATGAGCCTGAGCCAGGAGATCAGGTTATTGAACAACCTGAGGCTCAGATATCACGGGAACCGCGAAGATCGGGAAGGATCCGTCGACAGCCTGAGCGCTATGACGGAGTCTACATCATTGATGATGAACCCCTCACTTATGCGGATGCGATCAGTGGACCGGACTCAGCGAGATGGCTTGAAGCTATGCGCGCCGAGATGGACTCCATGTCTGATAACCAAGTCTGGGATTTGGTTGATCCGCCTCCGGGAGTAATCCCTATAGGCTTTAAGTGGATCTTCAAGAAGAAGATTGACATGGATGGTAACGTGGTTACCTATAAAGGCAGGCTAGTTGCGAAAGGTTTCAAACAAATCTACGGGATAGATTATGATGAAACTTTCTCTCCTGTAGCCATGTTCAAGTCTATTCGGATTATTCTCGCGATAGCTGCATATTATGATTATGAGATCTGGCAAATGGATGTGAAGACCGCTTTCCTTAATGGAACTCTAGAACAGGATGTGTACATGACACAACCTGAAGGTTTCACTAATCCATCAGATCGTCATAAAATATGCAAATTAAAGAAGTCCATTTATGGACTTAAACAAGCATCGCGAAGCTGGAATATTCGTTTTGATGAATCAATCTGTAAGTTTGGTTTCATCAAGAATGAAGATGACCCGTGTGTATATAAGAGGTTTAGTGGGAGCGTGATTACTTTCCTAGTCCTCTACGTCGATGATATCTTGATCATTGGAAACGATATTCCTGAACTGCATGCTGTCAAGGCATGGTTAAGAAAATGTTTCCAGATGAAAGATTTAGGAGAAGCAGCCTATGTATTAGGTGTGAAGATCTACAGAGATAGATCTAAGAGGCTTCTCGGGCTGTGCCAGAGTACTTACATCGATAAAGTCCTGGAGAGATTTCATTTAGAGAATTCTAAAAGAGGATATCTTCCAGTCAGACATGGTCTGAATCTTTCAAAGAGTCAGTGTCCACAAACACAGACTGAGAAAGATGAAATGGACAATACGCCTTATGCTTCGGCTATTGGGTCCATTATGTATGCGATGTTGTGTACTCGCCCAGACGTCGCTTACGGGTTAAGCGTAACCAGTCGATTCCAAAGTAATCCAGGTAAGGCACACTGGATTGCAGTCAAGAACATTTTGAAATATCTTCGGAGGACCAAAGATATGTTCTTGATTTATGGAGGTCAGGAAGAACTCAGTATTGAAGGATATACTGACGCTTCGTTCCAATCTGACCAGGATAATTTCCGATCGCAATCAGGCTATGTTTTTAGCTTGAATGGAGGAGCAGTGGTGTGGAAAAGTTTCAAACAGTCAATTGTTGTTGATTCCACAACAGAAGCCGAGTATGTTGCAGCCTCGGAAGCATCCAAGGAGGCAGTCTGGATTCGTAAGTTCGTTCAGGAACTTGGTGTTGTTCCTTCGAGTGCAGATCCATTGGTTATCTTCTGTGATAACACTGGAGCTATAGCTCAAGCAAAGGAACCACGGTCACACCAGAAGTCCAAGCACATACAGAGAAGGTTTCACTTGATCCGGGAGATCATTAATCGTGGCGAGATCAAAATCTGCAAGGTTCATACAGATGACAATCTAGCTGACTCGCTTACTAAGCCTCTGGCGCAGCAGAAGCATGAGAAGCACTGTAATAATATGGGTTTGAGATTTCTCAACCATTAGATTAAGTGCAAGTGGGAGATTGTTGGGGTATGCCCTTAAGGCTAATGTTTGAAGCCTTGGGATTATTTCAGTATCATGTTTAAACTCTACGTTTATAAAGGCAATGGTTGTTATTCAGGTTGTTACATCATCTGCTGCAATATGTATACTTCTGAATAATGTCTCAATGCTGTTCAGCTTGGCTGACATGCAGTTTTGTCCTTAGTCGAGATATCTTGGTGAACATGAGACAGCCTTGATATGATTAAGACTAATATGTGTTCTAATCTTATAGGATGCTTCGAGCATGGAATAAGATGTAGACTCATGGGTACATTGGATGTACTGGACAGACCCTACTTAGGATATTCAATTGCTTGTCACAATGTGAATAATCCATATATGCAAACAAGTGGCATATTTCCTCTGACTTGAGATCACTTGTGTTTCTAAATGATGATTGGCATTGTTTTGAGGTAGTTCGATATCATTTGAAACATAATGGTTATAGACTATCTTGGATAGTGTCCATGAGTCATGTTAGGGCACTAGTGATAGATATAGGATTGCCGTCTCCTTGATTGGAGTGTGATGTTCTATAGGGGCCCCCTGGATGAGATGATTAAGAAAGTGTATGGCCATACCCAGATGACTATGATCATCTGATCTAATCATTCTCATCATATTGGAATTACAGGCTTGACACGCTTGTCCAATAAGAACATCCAGTGGCAAAGGAAACACATATGCCTAGTGAGTTGGGTTCACACTTGTGCTGTGGTTTGGGTGTAGTCTTGGAAGATTCTTTCCTTTATATCAGGAGACAGTGATGTGTTGCTAGATAGCCCTCACTGATCGTGATAACGTAAGTTATCGTTACCGACATTTAAAGGAAACCCTTAGGGTCGCACAATTTGATGATATGGCTTACTTAAGTCAAATCGTGTGGACTGAATTATTCTGGTTCAGTTTAAAGGGATTTAATCTCTGATTGTAAGTGAGATCTGGTCTGGTCATGTTTGATTGATTAGGGCTTGAGATCGGTAAGCTTCGATCGAGAGAATTGATGCTAGATCGGTGAGATCAAGAGCATCAAGAGATGAACGGTTGGATCTTGAACCTTTAGGGTTTATTGTGATCTGAACCAGATGCTTGGCTTAATTGGTCTTTGAACCAAACCGAAATTGAACCAGCTCATCATGTGAGCGCATGGTTCAAGGGGAGAGCAAAATGCGTTCGGGTAAACCCATGGTCGCATGAACGTTGGTGGTTTGCTATTTTTAGAAGCCATGAGGCCACGCCTCACGTTCAAGGCCAAGAGAAGTTTTATTCTCGCCTCTCGCCCCTCTCTCATGAGGTTCACTCATTGTGTGTCGCCTTGACGCTTTGGAGAGGATTCGGCCAAGAAGAAAAAAAAACATCTCCTTCCCTTCCATTCGATCAGGAGACCTTGGAACCTTGCTAGCACAAGGAGCACTAAGGGAGTAGGCGCATTGATCACCTTGTGTGCGCACCATTTGGAGGAGAAGCGTTTGACTCTCTACTTCCTAGACGCCATCCAAGAAATGGCATCGGTAAGGATTGATTCTCATGTATACAAAAGTTTAAAGTTGATCATACTGCATGCATTGATCTAGAAACCTTTTCCGCTGTGTTAAAACCTCTGCATGCGCCTATTAGGGTTTCGCCCCCTTGTGGTAGGGGATTTTCAGTTATGACTAAATCAGGCATTCACCTGGGTATTGCCATACACTTTCAGTCATAGACCATAGAGGAGCTCTATGGATATCATGCTTCCCTTAGGAAGGGGCAAATCCTTTGTCTGTACATTGATCTTCTAATATGGGTCGTGACATACTCAATGATAACCGTTATAACCTTCCAATTACGGCGAGGTGTTAGGTTGCATCAAAGCATGCCCCTAACTATATAGAATAGTCAATGACCTCAAATCTAAGGATCAATGCATCTCCTATCACTTGTGAGGATAAATCATGACACTAAGTCATTGCCTCACAGCGGGTTGGTCCAGTATATCCACCACTGATATACCCATATGTTTGTGTTATCACCGCGTGCCTAACCAGCACATATATCAGTCTCTCAAGTACCATAGTTGTCCCTTATCCACTAAGTTACATCGACTGAGGACAATCTTTTGAGTATAGATCCAATCTGTCTCCAGGGACATTATCATGTATGTACATAAACGCAGATGTGGACAAACAATGATAATGACAATGCCAGAGTGATATAAGAAATACCAAAGTCAAGTAGTACATAGGTTGACCAAATATAGGTCTCATGGCATATACACCAACAATCTCCCACTTGCACTTTGACCTAGAGGTTGAGGATTCTCAACCCCATATCCCTGGCATTACCATCATGCTTCTGCTGCGCCAAAGCCTTGGTCAGTGGATTTGTCATGACCCAAACGAGCACCAACCCAATACGGTTAGATATTTGCCCGGGGGTGTAACATTTATAATCAAATGATCCAACAATTTTATCCAAAATGAATCCATACCACAAAAAATCTCATTGATACTCTACATAAAAAAAAACATATAAATCATGATACAATTACTCATCTCATAAATCCTTTTTCACAATGACCAAAATGTTTATCAACAACAATACATGAGAACATTAATCCAAGTAATAATTTACATCATTATTACTCCAAGTCCAACTATCTATCTACAACATGAAGATTAGATTTGTAGCCTCTACTTCTAGCTGCCACCATCAACAATATAAACAACTCTCTACCTGGAGGCAAAACAAAATAAAGGACGTTAGCTCAAATAGCTAAGTAGGAATTATAGCAAATATGCATGCATCAAGATAACTGAACCATAACCAACACCATACTCATAACAACAAAACTATATATAATGATATCCAAAATACATAATCAGTACAATGTTGTGTAATCAAGAGCAATGACCATAAACAACGCCATTACGCATCCGCACTCATAACAAGAGTGTTTTCATTGTAGCTCACACAATGAAACAACTGCTCTCAACTAGCAGCTCGGCAGTGTTGCATCCAACACATAGGAAACCATGGACAATCCCAAAGGACTCCAAACAGGTAACCGATACAAAACCAGTCTCATAGCCAATACATGGCCTCTGGTTCAAAAACATGGTCCTCTGACTTACAAAGCTCAGCCCCTGGTTAACATCAGCCAGTCACAGATCACAAAGTGCCACGACATATATCATACATGTATATATCAATACATCACATCACAACTGTATAACTTATCACAAGCCCATAAGCTTATCAACATGATTCCTTTACCATATCATTAATAAATGTTGTAACTGGTAATCCATTTAAATTACCATCATAATATACCAATCGCTACCACATCCATATCAACAAATGCAATGTGGTGCCATCACATAACCCATGAAATATCAATCAACCATTAGCATATGTATGCATCAATAAATGACTACACAGGAGCACAATGGAGTAGAAGCAAAATCAATAAGGAAAGAGCAACAAGCTATCATGGCATCTAATCTTTACACATAATGCATATACTTTATCAGCACTATGCCATGATTCCAAAAAACAAAGAAAATGATTCCTACCTTTATCGCTGAAGCTCCTAGCACATTTATAGCTTTCAGTTCTTGAACCACTTTGTCCAATCTCAAACAAAGAATCATCTATAATATCACATAACAAAACATATATCACCACCGATATCATAAACCTTTAGCTTTCATTTCTTAAATTATTAATGTCAATAAGTGTACACATGCACTTACATATACCCATATATACGCATGTACACATGCATACACTTATACATATCATTCCAAATTATCCCAATAATCACATATTAATTTTCTCTCTTCATACCATTCATTTGCCTCAACACCATTTTTATACATAAATTTATCCATATTTACACATGTATTTACCATTCTCCATCAGTATACTTGTACACATACGTATACCCATATATACGTATAAATGTACGTGTACACCCCCACATAAATGACTAACATACGAGCTCTATCAACAAAAATAAAATACAAGGGTACGTCGTCGTTACCAAGCAATACGCCGGAAAGATCATCGGTGACGACACGTCGGCACAAAAGGAAGATGATCCAAAACTCCAAATCTATCTATGCTTCACCGGCAACCCACTCGGACAAGACTTCGCCTAAGGTCAACAACACAGAGGTAGCAACACAACAACACAGAGGCAGCAACACAAGGCAATGATAACGATGGTGGAAACGCAAGGAAATAGTAGCCGGCGGTGGCACAGGCATGAGCGGCGACGGCACAGCCATGGATAGCAACAGGAAATGGGGAAACAAAGGGAAAGGGCGACTGGCTAGAAGCACGTTCGCTCCCCAAAGAAGTCACCGGAAGCCGACGGTGACATGGGCGGCGTTCTGGCGAGAGAAGAAGTCACCGGCGCAAGGTCGCGAAGCAGGGCGTCGAACCTGTGCAACCCGAGTGTCGCCCTCCTCAAAACGATGGCCGGAGCCGTAGTACATCACCGGAGAGAGAGGCGGCGATGAGCATGGGCAACAGGCGCACATAAACAGGGGAGAACATGAGAGATTTGGGGAGAAAGAGGAAAAATCGAGAGGAAGAGCATGGAAGAGGGGAGGTTGCGGCTGAGAATGGGACTTGGCTGTAACTTCCCCTAAATTTGTTTAACTTCCCTCACGTGATAACATAACCCATTCTTTTTCCACTAATCACAAAAATGCCCCCTTCTAAAAATTATAAACATAACAGGATCTGCTAGATTGTTCTCTGTGTCTACTCTGCTAATCTTGACATCACCCCGATCTATGATCTCTCTGATCAGGTGAAATCTCCTGAGTATGTGTTTGGACCTTTGATGAGACCGTGGTTCCTTTGCCTGTGCAATGGCTCCATTGTTGTCACAATAGAGCTCAATGGGATCCACAGCAGTTGGAACCACTTGAAGATCAGATATGAACTTCCTTATCCAAATAGCTTCTTTGGCTGCCTCAGAAGCGGCCACATACTCAGTTAAGGTGGATTGCTTGAAGCTTTTCCAGCATACAGCGCCTCCATTCAACTTGAACACATAGCCGGCCTGCGATATGAAGTCATTAGGGTCAGACTGGAACGACGCATCAGTATAGCCATGTATACTGAGCTCTTCCTATCCCCCATAGACTAAGAATAGATCCTTAGTTCTTCTCAGATACTTAAGGATGTTCTTTACAGCCACCCAATGCTGTAAACCTGGATTGGATTGGTATCCGCTGGTTATGCTCACAGCACAAGCCACATCTGGTCTAGTACATAACATTGCATACATAATCGATCCCACTACCGAAGCATAGGGAACTCGACTCATTTCATCCCTCTTAGCCTATGTGAAATAACACTGGCTCTTTGAGAGAGTAAGGTCGTGCCTTATTGGAAGGTATCCTCTTTTGGATTGCTTCATATAGAACCTCTCCAAGACCTTATCAGTGTAGGTACTTTGACTAAAGGCGAGGAGCCTCTCGGATCTATCCCGGTAGATCTTCACGCCTAGTATATAGGCGGCCTCCCCTAAGTCCTTCATTTCGAAACACTTCCCCAACCATGTCTTCACAGACTGAAGACTAGGGATGTCGTTTCCAATGAGTAGTATGTCATCGACATATAAGACCAGAAAAGTCACCAAGCTCCCACTGAATTTTCTCAATACACAGGCGTCATCTTCACTTTTAATAAAGCCATAATCTCTCACAGCTTCTTCAAATTGAAGATTCCAACTTCGAGATGCTTGCTTCAATCCATAAATGGATTTCTTTAGCTTGCAGACTGATGACATGCATTTATATAGTATTTTTAGCATTCTTTTACCATCAATTATCTCTCTTTTCTATCATGTTTTTACTCATTTGGGCTTAAAATCTTTTGTTTGTTCGGAATCTTCACCTCTCTTCACTTTTGCCATATTTAAGGTGAAAATGACCAAATTTTGATCGATTTTGAAAGATCCTAGTGCACGAATAGATTCCAGATGTCAAGACGAAGCTGTCCGTAAAATATCATGCAAATCGGAGTATGTTTAGAAAAATATGGCCCGCCCATGAAATATTTTACGGCCGTATTTTCTAAAATTCTAGATATCAACAGAGAATTTTACGGCCTGCCTGTGAAAATTTTCACAGCCGTAATTTCTACCCGTAAAAATTTTCACGGCCATATTTTTACTAGGGCTTGTTTCCAGAACTAAACAGAATGTTTCACGGGCGGCCATATTTATTTTTATGGCCGTAATTTTGTCCGCCAGTTTCGATTTTGACTTCGTTTCTCATCCGATTTGGCTCGTTTTTGAGCCAAATTTTGGTGAAACCCTAATTAAATGATGGGGAACTATTTAAGCAACATATGGAGAAATAAAGTGGGGCTTTTGGCAAGGATTCAAGGCAAAATCGATAAAGGGGCAAAAAGTAGGGCAACCGGCGGCGGGAGGCGTTTCTGAAAGTCCCTTAACAAAGGGGGTGCGAAACCCTAATAGGCGCATATGGAGGTTTTCATGCAGCGGAAGGGGTTTCTCGGGATCGAATGCATGATATATGATCAACTTTAAAAACAATTGCATAGAATGGTAGCGACTCATACCATGGCCATCGCTTAGATGGTGTCTAGGAAGAAGAGAGAACGATGGGGTTCTCCTCCAAAGCGCCACACACAAGATGATCGATGGCTTGCTCCTTGGACGCTCCTTGTGCTAGCAAGGTTCTCCAAGTGACCTTGTCGTGTGAGAAGGGATGAAGAAGATGAGATCCACTACTTGGCGATTCTTCCTTGTCGTCAAAGCCTCTTCCACGAGAATGCCCCAATCTTTTTTTTCACACGAGAAGAGAGGGGCGACAACAATAGGCGTGAAGAGATGAGGCGTGGTCACGTATGTGATCATGCTTTCTAAAAATAGAAAGCCACTCCTCAACATGCGATCAAGGGTTTTTCCCAATCGCATATTTCTCTTAACTTGAACCGTGCACTCACATAATGAGCTGGTTCAATTTTGGTTTGGTTCAAAGACCAATTAACCCAAGCCATTAGTCCAGATCACATTAAACCCTAAGGTTCTTGATCTGACCGTTGATCTCTTGATGCTCCTGATCTCACCGATCTAGCATCCATTCTCTCAATCGAAGCTTACCGATCTCAAGCCCTAATCAATCAAACATGATCAGACCAGATCTCACTCACAATCAGAGATTAAATCCCTTTAAACTGAACCCAAACAATTCAGTCCACACAATCTGACTTAAGTAAGCCATATCATCAAATTGTGCGACCCTAAGGGTTTCCTTTAAATGTCGGTAACGACAATTTACATTATCACGATCAGTGAGGGGTATCTAGCAACACATCACTGTCTCCCGATATAAAGGAAAGAGTCTTCCAAGACTACACCCAAACCACAGCACAAGTGTGAATCCACTTCACCAGGCATACATGATTCCTTTGCCACTGGATGTTCTTATTGGACAAGCGTGTCAAGCCTGTAGCTCCAATATGATGAGCATGATTAGATCAGATGAACATAGTCACCTGGGTATGGCCATACACTTTCTCAATCATCTCATCCAGGGGGGCCCCTTTAGAACATCACACTCCTTAAACAAGGAGACGGCAATCCTATATCTATCACTAGCGCCCTAACATGACTCAAGTTCACCATCCAAGATAGTCTATAACCATTATGTTTCAAATGATATTGAACTACCTCAAAACAATGACAATCATCATTTAGAAACACAAGTGATCTCAAGTCAGAGGACATGTGCCACTTGTTGCAATCAAGGATTATTCACATTGTGACAAGCAATTGAATATCCTAGTAGGGTCTGTCCAGTACATCCAATGTACCCATGAGTCTACATCTTATTCCATGCTCGAAGCATCCTATAAGATTAGAACACATATTATTCTCAATCATATCAAGGCTGTCTCATGTTCACCAAGATATCTCGACTAAGGACTTTATAGCATGTCAGCCTAGCTGAACAGCATTGAGACATTATTCAGAAGTATACATATTGCAGCAGATGATGTAACAAACTGAATAACAACCATTGCCTTTATAAACTTAAGAGTTTATACATGATACTGATACAATCCCAAGGCCTCAAACATTAGCCTTAAGGGCATACCCCAACAATCTCCCACTTGCACTTAATCTAATGGTTGAGAAATCTCAAACCCATATTATTACAGTGCTTCTCATGCTTCTGCTGCACCAGAGGCTTGGTAAGCGGGTCAGCTAGATTGTCATCTGTATGAACCTTGCAGACTTTGATCTCGCCTCGATCAATGATCTCCCGGATCAAATGAAACCATCTCTGTATGTGCTTGGACTTCTGGTGCGACCGTGGTTCCTTTGCTTGTGCGATTGCCCCAGTGTTATCACAGAAGATAACCAAAGGATCTGCACTCGAAGGAACAACACCAAGTTCCTGAATGAACTTGCGAATCCACACTGCCTCCTTGGATGCTTCCGAGGCTGCAACATACTCGGCTTCTGTTGTGGAATCAGCAACGATAGATTGTTTGAAACTTTTCCACACCACTGCTCCACCATTCAAGCTAAAAACATAGCCTGATTGCGATCGAAAATCATCCTGGTCAGATTGGAACGAAGCGTCAGTATATCCTTCAATACTGAGTTCTTCCTGACCTCCATATATCAAGAACATATCTTTGGTCCTCCGCAGATATTTTAAGATGTTCTTGACTGCAATCCAGTGCGCCTGACCTGGATTACTTTGGAATCGACTGGTCACGCTTAACCCGTAAGCGACGTCTGGGCGAGTACACAACATCGCATACATAATGGACCCAATAGCCGAAGCATAAGGCGTATTGTCCATTTCATCTTTCTCAGTCTGTGTTTGAGGACACTGACTCTTTGAAAGATTCAGACCATGACTGACTGGAAGATATCCTCTTTTAGAATTCTCTAAATGAAATCTCTCCAGGACTTTATCGATGTAAGTACTCTGGCACAGCCCGAGAAGCCTCTTAGATCTATCTCTGTAGATCTTCACACCTAATACATAGGCTGCTTCTCCTAGATCTTTCATCTGGAAACATTTTCTTAACCATGCTTTAACAACATGTAGTTCAGGAATATCGTTTCCAATGATTAAGATATCATCGACGTAGAGGACTAGGAAAGTAATCACGCTCCCACTAAACCTCTTATATACACACAGGTCATATTTTATGATGATCTGATGGATTAGTGAAACCTTCCAGTTGTGTCATATACACATCCTCATCCAATTTTCCATTAAGGAAAGCGGTCTTCACATCCATTTGCCAGATCTCATAATCATAATATGCAGCTATCGCGAGAAGAATCCGAATAGACTTAAACATGGCTACAGGTGAGAAAGTTTCATCATAATCTATCCCGTAGATTTGTTTGAAACCTTTCGCAACTAGCCTGCCTTTATAGGTAACCACGTTACCATCCATGTCAATCTTCTTCTTGAAGATCCATTTACAGCCTATAGGGATAACTCCCGGAGGCGGATCAACCAAATCCCAAACTTGGTTATCTGACATGGAGTCCATCTCGGCTCGCATAGCTTCAAGCCATCTAGCTGAGTCCGGTCCACTGACCGCATCCGCATAAGTAAGGGGTTCATCATTATCAATGATGTAGACTCCGTCATAGCGCTCAGGCTGTCGACGGATCCTTCCCGATCTTCGCGGTTCCCGTGATATCTGAGCCTCAGGTTGTTCAATAACCTGTTCTACCTGCTCAGGCTCATCCAACTGTGCTTGACTACTTTGTCCTTCCTCTGGATTCTCATCCAGCTTTATTTCTCTCCCACTGGCTTCTTGCAGAAGAAACTCCTTCTCAAGAAAAATGCCCGTCCGAGCAACAAATACCTTGTTCTCTTTGGGATCATAGAAATAATAACCCTTAGTTTCCTTAGGGTAACCGACAAAGATACATTTCTCAGATCTACTCTCTAGTTTCCCAGAGGCGAGCTTTTTGACATAAGCCTCGCAACCCCAGATCTTGATAAATGTCAAGCTAGGCTGTTTCCCATACCATAATTCATATGGGGTCTTTGAAACTGCCTTGGATGGCACTCGGTTTAGTAACTTTGCAGCTGTTTCCAGTGCAAATCCCCAAAAGGAGTAAGGTAGAGTAGCCTGACTCATCATAGAACGAACCATATCTAGTAAGGTTCTGTTCCTCCTTTCGGACACACCATTCCATTGCGGTGTTCCTGGCGGAGTGAGCTGTGAGATAATCCCACACTCCTTTAGATAGTCAGTAAATTCTCGACTTAGGTATTCTCCACCTCGATCAGAACGAAGTGCCTTGATATTTCGGCCCAGCTGATTCTGTACTTCATTCTTGAACTCTTTGAACTTATCAAAAGATTCACTCTTATGTCTCATTAGATAGACATACCCATATCTACTGAAATCATCAGTAAAGGTAATGAAGTATTGATAGCCACCCCTGGCATGTTTACTAAATGGCCCACACACATCACTGTGTATAAGGTCAAGTAAACCTGAAGCCCTTTGACCTTTGTTAAGAAAAGGAGACTTCGTCATTTTACCCATTAAACAAGCTTTGCATGTATCAATCTCCTCATAGGAGAATGATCCCAGCAGTCCATTGTCATGCAACCGCTTAATGCGTTTCTTGTTAATATGGCCTAAACGACTATGCCATAGCAAGGTGCTATCATCAGCATACTTGGCTTTCTTATTATCAATTGTTTGTATAGAACATTCCATGTCCAACATGAATAGCCCATTGTTAATTGAGCCAGTAGCATAAATAATATTATCAAGAGAAATATAACACTTTGAAAATTTGCATTTAAAGGAAAACCCTTTCCTGACAAGAGCAGGAATAGAGATAATATTCTTAGTTATGCTTGGTACAAAATAACAATTGTCCAGTTCTAATACAAGACCAGATGGTAAAGAGATGTGATATTCTCCTACAGCAACAGCAGCAACCCGTGCCCCGTTTCCAACTCGTAGGTCCACCTCATGCTGTCCCACCTGTCTTCTTCTCTTGAGTTCCTGTACATTTGAACAAATGTGAACTCCACATGCAGTGTCCAACACCCATGAAATAGAAGAAGAAAACATGACCTCAGTCACATAAATACCTGAGCCAGAAGCGATGCTTCCCTTCTTGTCTCCTTGGAGCGCTTTACAGTCCTTTTTCCAGTGACCCAGCTGGCCACAGTGGAAACATCTGTATTCCTTCGACCGCTTAACCTTCTGTTTCAGAGCCTTGTTGTAGTTCTTGACTGGGGCTTTGCCCTTCTTGCCCTTCTTCTTGTTCCTGGAAGGAACCATTAAGACAGAGGTTGAAGGCTTTCCCTTTAGAGTCTCCTCTGTAGTCAAGAGCATATTCAGCAACTCTGCCGGAGTACAGTCGATTTTGTTCATATTAAAGTTAATAATGAACGCATCGAAAGAGGGCGGGAGAGACTGCAGAATAATGTCTACAGCAAGCTCCTGATTGATGGTGTGTCCCAGTTTCTCTAGAGCCTCCTTGTGCCCAATCATCTTGAGCACGTGAGCTCCCACTGGACTCCCTTCAGCCAGTTTGCTCTGAAAGAAAAGCTTGGTCAAATTATAGCGCTCAGTCCTCGCCTGTGCAGCATACAGCATCTTGAGGTTTGCTATAATTTCTATAGCCGACATATCCTCATGCTGAAGCTGCAGCGGTGGCGTCATAGACGCTAGCATCAGGCAAGCGACATCAATGCTATCATTGACATGCTTTTCATAGGCTTCCCGAACCGCCCTCGCGGCGTTTGGAGCGGGTTGAGGCGGTATCGCCGTCTCGAGGACATACAGTTTCCTCTCTGCCTTAAGAACAATCTTAAGGTGTCCGTACCAGTCTGAGAAGTTTGGCCCAGCAAACTTCTCCCTTTCCAGTAGGGATCGCACATTGAAGTTCATGGTGTTCGTTGCTGCAGGAATCTACAACAATGCAAGAACAGCAAGGTCAGTATCAATGTATAGAATCAATCCAGGACTTAAGAAAGATTCTTTTCTCACTATTTTATCTGACTGAAAAATCCATGAAAACAGTCCGAAAGAGTAAACACTCTTTTAGTGAGATGGGATCCAGATTTCATACTTGGTCTCCGCGTCCCGCTCAGGCGAGATAAGATGCACAGAGAGTACAAGCACTAATTTCTGGTAGGCAATCCCTGCCAATCGCCAACCCGTGCGATTCTCCTTCATCTGGGCAATCCAGCAGACTGTGCCAACTGAGTTGGTACAACACAGTCTCTGATCCCACAGATGGCTGCCTCCATATAGCTAACATATGCCCCATATGTAGCCTACATAGTCAAGCGGACCTGACCTACTCCCTGGACCACCACGTGCTATGCTGAGCAATGAGAAGCGATAAATCCCTTCTCTGTAACACGCAGGTGTAATCACACACCGTCTGAAGATAGATGGGCGTGCCCACTGAGTGGGTACAACACGGCTCCAACGATAGTCAGAACAGTGAGGTTTCGCGTCAGAAGGCTTTACGTGCTTGATATTTAGCGTTGGATTTTAACGGTCTTTTATCTTCTCAACTATCATGCAATTCCTATGGTGATAGCAGAAGATAAATAAATCATGCAATTCTAATTATATAAACAATAAATAGAAAGCATGTTGATCTTATGTGGTAAAAGCCCATTAAGCCTAAGTAAGACCTTAACCTAACTTAAGTCTTCACTTGCTTTTCTTCATGGGGCTTTTGCTTCTCATCTGGCCCAACCCAGGGCCCAAGCGCCCACTGCAGCTCAAGGTGCGCCCACCAGGAAAATGCGCGTGTCCTAGGGTCGAACCCTAGACCTCCCACCTGGTCAAGCCACTGCTGCATGCGCCTCTCCCATGTGTGCTTTGTGCTCTTGTCTGATTAAAATACAATTTAATCTATCTAGACAAGTTTGACTCGCAGGTCAATTACAGTTTATAAATTAAATAAAATGTGATGCGCAGATCACAATAAAAATTAATTTACAAATTTTAACCAGGCTCGCAGGCCCCAGCACAGCACACATTAATTAGGCGTCCCACATAAGATTAAATAAACAAGCATATGCTTACAATCAACATGTGATCCATTCATGAAAATAAAATTTTCGAAAAACCCATTGGCATCAATTTTATTTTCCTTATGTGCCCTACTACCTTACAACGGTCCATTAATAGGGATCCACTCATCAGACCTAGTCAGATCCACTGCCCTTGCATGCACCAAGTCCTAACTGACTTGAGTGGACCCAGTGGTCAACTATGCATGCGCTAGGGCTGAACAACCTACATGAGTTTTGGCAAGCGGGTGTGACCCCGGGCCTAACTCATCCGTGTTCACAGGTTGTCTCAACCAGACCTCGCTACACGCCTTTGATGCAGTCGACCTATAGCCACCCGATGCTTGCGCATAGGTGCCATCTGGTCGACCCATCTAGGCTGTCAGATGGTCTGATCAGACTAGTTGGATCTTAACTAGAGATGACTTCAACCCTACTAACCCGTCTAAGGACTTATAGCAGGCGCCACTTAGATCTAAGGTGAGTCACGCAAGTAAAGAAGTTTTTGAGAAAAACTAAATGGATGCGCCAACTAGATACATGCGCTAATGATAAAAATCATACATCATGTAGTTTTCGCATGAAGAACTTTCGCATGTAGTTTAGATCTAAGGTGTTGCGCAAACATGGATCACTAAAGTTAAGCAATCATACAAACATGCATATAACTTTGCTCTGATACCAATTGAAAGTCCCTTAACAAAGGGGGTGCGAAACCCTAATAGGCGCATATGGAGGTTTTCATGCAGTGGAAGGGGTTTCTAGGGATCGAAATGCATGATATATGATCAACTTTAAAAACAATTGCATAGAATGGTAGCGACTCATACCATGGCCATCGCTTAGATGGTGTCTAGGAAGAAGAGAGAACGATGGGGTTCTCCTCCAAAGCGCCACACACAAGATGATCGATGGCTTGCTCCTTGGACGCTCCTTATGCTAGCAAGGTTCTCCAAGTGACCTTGTCGTGTGAGAAGGGATGAAGAAGATGAGATCCACTGCTTGGCGATTCTTCCTTGTCGTCAAAGCCTCTTCCACGAGAATGCCCCAATCTTTTTTTTCACACGAGAAGAGAGGGGCGACAACAATAGGCGTGAAGAGGTGAGGCGTGGTCACGTATGTGATCATGCTTTCTAAAAATAGAAAGCCACTCCTCAACATGCGATCAAGGGTTTTTCCCAATCGCATATTTCTCTTAACTTGAACCGTGCGCTCACATAATGAGCTGGTTCAATTTTGGTTTGGTTCAAAGACCAATTAACCCAAGCCATTAGTCCAGATCACATTAAACCCTAAGGTTCTTGATCTGACCGTTGATCTCTTGATGCTCCTGATCTCACCGATCTAGCATCCATTCTCTCAATCGAAGCTTACCGATCTCAAGCCCTAATCAATCAAACATGATCAGACCAGATCTCACTCACAATCAGAGATTAAATCCCTTTAAACTGAACCCAAACAATTCAGTCCACACGATCTGACTTAAGTAAGCCATATCATCAAATTGTGCGACCCTAAGGGTTTCCTTTAAATGTCGGTAACGACAATTTACATTATCACGATCAGTGAGGGGTATCTAGCAACACATCACTGTCTCCCGATATAAAGGAAAGAGTCTTCCAAGACTACACCCAAACCACAGCACAAGTGTGAATCCACTTCACCAGGCATACATGATTCCTTTGCCACTGGATGTTCTTATTGGACAAGCGTGTCAAGCCTGTAGCTCCAATATGATGAGCATGATTAGATCAGATGAACATAGTCACCTGGGTATGGCCATACACCTTCTCAATCATCTCATCCAGGGGGGCCCCTTTAGAACATCACACCCCTTAAACAAGGAGACGGCAATCCTATATCTATCACTAGCGCCCTAACATGACTCAAGTTCACCATCCAAGATAGTCTATAACCATTATGTTTCAAATGATATTGAACTACCTCAAAACAATGACAATCATCATTTAGAAACACAAGTGATCTCAAGTCAGAGGACATGTGCCACTTGTTACAATCAAGGATTATTCACATTGTGACAAGCAATTGAATATCCTAGTAGGGTCTGTCCAGTACATCCAATGTACCCATGAGTCTACATCTTATTCCATGCTCGAAGCATCCTATAAGATTAGAACACATATTAGTCTCAATCATATCAAGGTTGTCTCATGTTCACCAAGATATCTCGACTAAGGACTTTATAGCATGTCAGCCTAGCTGAACAGCATTGAGACATTATTCAGAAGTATACATATTGCAGCAGATGATGTAACAAACTGAATAACATCCATTGCCTTTATAAACTTAAGAGTTTATACATGATACTGATACAATCCCAAGGCCTCAAACATTAGCCTTAAGGGCATACCCCAACAGTTTCTTCACCGGAAAACCTTCGTTTTTCCAGCCGATTGGCGTCGACCTTCACGAGGGAGCATCATACTACATCCTCCTTGTTGATTTCTATTTTTATTTGCCAATTTTGTAATAAAAACATGGATTTTTATTACATGAACATGAACACCATGCTAGTGTAACTTCTTCTTCAGGACTAGGGTGTAGCCCTCTTTGTATTATGATTTAATCTTTAATACCATCTTATGAAGTTATTTGCTCTTGTTAGATTCAATTATTGTTGTTCTTATTACATGATAATTACTGGCCATGATTTTCATGTCTTAGACATCACAAGAAGAACTGAGAAGTGAATTGTGATGTCGGACCTATAATAGTTGGACAAGTTGATTTGAACACGAGAGTAGTTCGAATCAGCTTGAGGGATTTTATTGGTTTGTCAAGAACTCATTGGATTTATCTTGAGTTAATAACCACGAGAGTAGGGGATTAATTCGGAAAGACATCGGATTGTACTGCTGAGAGGGGGAAATCTGTACATGCGGATAAATCCCCTTCAACACAATAAATCCTTCTTAAGATATTTTAATTATAATATGTCATGAAACATTGTGCGGTGAACCCGAAGTCCTGATTATCCATAATTTGATTGCAACCCATTCGTATTTTCATTTTCTCTTTTACAAAAATCCAACCTTTTTTTTGAATTATCTAGCTAACGATCCTAAGATAAGTCGGTACTTGGTCATTGGTCTCTGTGGGATCGATATTTTTATTACTTCGATGTATCCGTGCACTTGCGGACACATCAAGTTTTTGGCACCGTTGCCGGGGACCAATTTCGCCAATATTGACTCATTCTAAGGATTTCTAGACTAGATATTTTACTGCATTTTTGTTTTCTTTTCTTTGTAATTTTTCTTTTTCTAGGTTTTTATTTCTTTGATGTTAATTGAAAATTTTGTGTTATCTCTGCTGTAATCTCACTTGGTTTTTTGTGCAGGATTCTATGGACACTCGATTCAATCATGCAAGGATGAATTCAGATTTTTATGAAGATTATGGATGTCACAATCACTATTCTACTGATTATCAATCAGAGATCCCTCCTTATTTAAATCCATCTTTAGGGCAAGTCTACACGAACGGTAACTTCAACTCATGGCCACAGAATGATTTATACTCAAGTACCTATGAGCCGGATTGGAGAAATCAATCAAACTACTTTTATGAGAATGAGCAGAATCATATCTTTCAACCGAACTTTGGACCACCTCTAGAATTTGAAGAAAGACAATTCGATCAACCTGAGAAATCAAACTTGGAAATTATGATAGAGAATTTCATTACTGTGCAAACAAAGCAGAACGAAAATTTCATACAACGATTGGAAAAGCGGAACGATAACTATAGGCAAGAATTTAGACATGTTAATGAGTCCATCAAGAATCTGGAATCTGAGATGGAATCTGTTAGAACTCGCCAGTTGATGCTAGCGAACCAGATAGCTCTGCAAGCTAAAGAACTAGAGGAATCATGGGCAAGTGACGCAATGTCAGACCAAGAGGTGCAAAATTTAGAACCCATTGAGCAACCATGTAATGAGGAGTCAGATCAACAAAGTAGGGAACAAGAACCGGTGTATATTCCACCTCCACCATATAAACCACTGATTCCTTTTCCCCAAAGGTTGGTAAAGGTAACTGTTGATAAGCAATTTGGGTCATGTAATAGTGTAGACATCTTGGATAAAATGGTTGAGGAAACTAATGTCACCCAAACAAGTGAAAGTCATTTGGAAATTTATATAATGGATGATGATGATGATGATAAGATGACTAAAGATAGTGTCAATGCTTACTCTCAACCAGTTGATTTAATTCCTGCCATTGAGATGGATAAGGTAGAACCTGAAAATTCATACCATGCTGCTCTTGAGGTAAGTAAAAATCCTAACATTGAAATCAGAACTCATCCAAATAATGCAAGGTATGAATTTCTGGGCCTAGACTTTATTTTTCCTATAATTGATGAAGCAGAGGAGCATGAAAAATAAACAAGTTCCATGATAGATAAATTTAGAAAAGCTATATGGTATTCTTTTTATGATATTGCAAATATTAATTTTTATTTTTGCTTACACACATTGTTCAAAATGATAATGAACCACCTACTACTTTGGATATTTTCTTTGGTGGGCGTACTTGTTAAACGACGAAAACGCAAGAAATTACATGCTCTATACTTTGGCACTGATTCACCGTCGACACCATGATGATAGTCTCTGGTCGAGCTAGTGACCTTAAACTTAGCGCTTCTTGGGAGGCAACCCAAGCACTATCTCTCATTTTTCATTCTTAGTTTTTATTTTTGTGTTATTTTACTTCTTAGTAGTATAGGTTAGTTATTTGCTTTTGGGAGTTACGCTATGAATCTTATATGCTGCTTTGAGAATAGTTTCCCCTTTTGATCATTATTTATATTTTTTGTAGAGCTTTATGATGCGTGTATCAAGAAGAGGACAACTCCAAGGACAGTGGTGCGGACGAGTAGTGCATTGTGAGTATCCCTTCTCCTACGCTCCTATTCCTTGTTAATTGCATCGAGGACGATGTATTCTTTATATAGGGGAGGATATTTTATTTTATTTCATGGTTATTGTATTTGTCTTGACTCTTTGATTTATGATATGATGTCATGTGAATGTCTAAATGAACTTTGGATTGTACTCAGATTATATATATTTTCTGATGCACAATATTTTTGATGATAATGTGTGATTTTTTATTGATGATTTATGTTGTAGATGGTTGTATACCAATGCTTGAATGGATTAATTACTCTATGTTGAATTTATTTCCTTGATATATATCCTCATATTTGATATCCTGCTATTGACCATAAGATTCTGGTAAATAGAGTGTTTGAGGAATGAGATTCAAGAGTGAAGCATCCTTTTCAAATAAGTTGAGTAGATGAGTATAATTTTCCTGAATTGATGTTGATTGATTAGCCTTGTATATGTTTGGTCTATTGTGTTATTTATTGGGAAGAAAGAATCCAAAATCCAAAAAAAAAAGAGACTCCTCTACTTGGCACTGCGAAAAATTGGCAGTGGTACCGAAGACATGAGTTGAAGTCTAATAAAAAAAAGAGAGAAGAAAGGAAATAAAAGTATGTATCTATGTGGGTACATGCTAAGAAAAGATTTTGACATTAACTCCGCTATCTTTGGTTATGAGTCACAACTTCACTAGCTTAAAGATATGAGTTTTATTACATCGGCTATGTGGTCAGTGTACTCTAAATTCGTCATCAGAAAAAAGGTGGTAATCGATTTAGAGAATGTCAAAAAAAATAATAAATAAATATAGAAAAAAAGGTTTTGGAGGTCTTATTCCTATAAACAAAAACATTATAGTGTTGAATTGAATACAAGGTGAACTCATGAGATTGAGATTCAGATTATTATGCAAGTTGCAAATTTTATTTGTTTTGGATTGTGAATCTGAAGGATTAAATTCTGAAGATAGTTTATTTCTCTGGAATCTTTTGTGACATGAGCTGGAAATCTTTAATGAGTGATTATATTTTGGAAATTTATTTTTCATTACTGAGTTATTTTTTTTTCATACTCAGCATTATTCTTTGGTTTATCTATTTGCTTGAGGACAAGCAAAAGTTTAAGACTGGGGGATTTTGATGACATGCATTTATATAGTATTTTTAGCATTCTTTTATCATCAATTATCTCTCTTTTCTATCATGTTTTTACTCATTTGGGCTTAAAATCTTTTGTTTGTTCAGAATCTTCACCTCTCTTCACTTTTGCCATATTTCAGGTGAAAACGACCAAATTTTGATCGATTTTAAAAGATCCGAGTGCACGAATAGATTCCAGACGTCAAGACGAAGCTGCCCGTAAAATTTCATGCAAATCAGAGTATGTTTAGAAAAATATGGCCCGCCCATGAAATATTTTACGACCGTATTTTCTGAAATTCCAAATATCAACAGAGAGTTTTACGGCCTGCCTGTGAAAATTTTCACGGTCGTAATTCCTAACCGTGAAAATTTTCACGGCCGTATTTTTACCAGGGTTTGTTTCCAGAACTAAACAGAATGTTTCACAGACGGCCATATTTTTTTTTATGGCCGTAATTTTGTCCGCCAGTTTCGGTTTTGACTTCGTTTCTCATCCGATTTGGCTCATTTTCGAGCCAAATTTTGGGGAAACCCTAATTAAATGATGGGGGAACTATTTAAGCAACATATGGAGCAATAAAGTGGGGCTTTTGGCAAGGATTCAAGGCAAAATCGATAAAGGGGCGAAAAGTAGGGCAACCGGCGGCGGGAGGCGTTTCTTCACCGGAAAACCTTTGTTTTTCCAGCCGATTGGCGTCGACCTTCACGAGGGAGCATCATACTACATCTTCCTTGTTGATTTCTATTTTTATTTGCCAATTTTGTAATCAAAACATGAATTTTTATAACATGAACATGAACACCATGCTAGTGTAACTTCCTCTTCAGGACTACGGTGTAGCCCTCTTTGTATTATTACTTAATATTTAGTACCATCTTATGAAGTTATTTGCTCTTGTTAGATTCAATTATTGTTGTGCTTATTACATGATAATTACTGGCATGATTTTCATGTCTTAGACATCACAAGAAGAACTGAGAAGTGAATTATGATGTCGGACCTATAATAGTTGGACAAGTTGATTTGAACACGAGAGTAGTTCGAATTGGCTTGAGGGATTTTATTGATTTGTCAAGAACTCATAGGGTTTATCTTGAGTTAATAACCACGAGAGTAGGGGATTAATTCGGATAGACACCGGATTGTACTGCTGAGAGGGCCCAATCTGTACATGCGGATAAATCCCCTTCAACACAGTAAATCCTTCTGAAGATATTTTAATTATAATAAGTCATGAAACATTGTGCGGTGAACCCGAAGTCCTGATTATCCATAATTTGATTGCAACCCATTCGTATTTTCATTTTCTCTTTTACAAAAATCCAACCTTTTTTTTGAATTATCTAGCTAATGATCCTAAGATAAGTCGGTACTTGGTCATTGGTCTCTGTGGGATCGATATTTTTATTACTTCGACGTATCCGTGCACTTGCGGACACTGTTGGGGTATGCCCTTAAGGCTAATGTTTGAGGCCTAGGGATTCTTTCAGTATCATGTATAAACTCTTATGTTTATAAAGGAAATGGTTGTTATTCAATTTGTTACATCATCTGCTGCAATATGTACACTTCTGAATAATGTCTCAATGCTGTTCGGTTTGGCTGACATGCAGTATTGTCCTTAGTCGAGATATCTTGGTGAACATGAGACAGCCTTGATATGATTGAGACTAATATGTGTTCTAATCTTATAGGATGCTTCGAGCATGGAATAAGATGTAGACTCATAGGTACATTGGATGTACTGGACAGACCCTACTAGGATGTTCAATTGCTTGTCACAATGTGAATAATCCTTGTATGTGAACAAGTGGCATACTTCCTCTGACTTGAGATCACTTGTGTTTCTAAATGATGATTGTCATTGTTTTGAGGTAGTTCAATATCATTTGAAACATAATGGTTATAGACTATCTTGGATAATGATCATGAGTCAGGTTAGGACACTAGTGATAGATAAAGGATTGTCGTCTCCTAGTTTGGAGTGTGATGTTCTAAAGGGGCCCCCTGGATGAGATGATTGAGAAAGTATATGGCCATACCCATATGACTGTGTTCATCTGATCTAATCATTCTCATCATATTGGAGTTACAAGCTTGACACGCTTGTCCAATAAGAACATCCAGTGGCAAAGGAAATATGTATGCCTAGTGAAGTGGATTCACACTTGTGCTGTGGTTTGGGTGTAGTCTTGGAAGACTCTTTCCTTTATATTGGGAGACAGTGATGTGTTGCTAGATACCCCTCGCTGATCGTGATAACGTAAGTTATCGTTACCGACATTTAAAGGAAACCCTTAGGGTCGCACAATTTGATGATATGGCTTACTTAAGTCAGATCGTGTGGACTGAATTGTTTTGGTTCAGTTTAAAGGAGTTTAAACTCTGATTGTAAGTGAGATCTGGTCTGATCATGTTTGATTGATTAGGGCTTGAGATCGGTAAGCTTCGATCGAGAGTATTGATGCTAGATCTGTGAGATCAAGAGCATCAAGGGATGAACGGTTAGATCTGGAGCCTTAGGGTTTAATTATGATCTAGACCAAAGGCTTGGCTTAATTGGTCTTTGAACCAAACCAAATGGAACCCGTTCACATGAGTGAACGCATGGTTCAAAGTGAGGATGCGTTTTGGTTGGTTCGTGAACGCATAAGTGGATGCGTTAAGCGTTTGCTATTTTTGGAAGTTCCAAAAATGAATGCACGCCTCCACGTTCCAAAACGCTCGCCCCTCTTTTGGTCTTGCACTTGTGTGGCTCGTCTTCACGAGGTGTAGAGAAGCATTCGGCCAAAGGAGAGAACTACTCTCGCATCTCATCTTCCTTCACACGACAAGGATACTTGGAGCCTTGCTAGCACAAGAAGCAACAAGGAGTAGGCGATCACATCTTGTGTGCGGTGCCTTTGGAGAAGAAGCGCTTGCATCTTTCTCTTCCAAATCGCCATCCAAGCGAAATGGCTATGGTATGAATCCAAACTATATGAAGTTGATCATATATTCTTGCAAAAGATGTTTAGAAACCCTTGCTTCCGCTATGAAAGTTTTATATGCGCCTCCTACTAGGGTTTCGCCCCCTTTAGCTATGGGGACTTTCAGACACATCAAGTTTTTGGCGCCGTTGCTGGGGACCAATTTCGCCAATATTGACTCATTCTAAGGATTTCTAGACTAGATATTTTACTGCATTTTTGTTTTCTTTTCTTTTTCTAGGTTTTTATTTCTTTGATGTTAATTGAAAATTTTGTGTTATCTCTGCTGTAATCTCACTTGGTTTTTTGTGCAGGATTCTATGGACACTCGATTCAATCATGCAAGGATGAATTCAGATTTTTATGAAGATTATGGATGTCACAATCACTATTCTACTGATTATCAATCAGAGATCCCTGCTTGTTTAAATCCATCTTTAGGGCAAGTCTACACGAACGGTAACTTCAACTCATAGCCACAGAATGATTTATACTCAAGTACCTATGAGCCGGATTGGAGAAATCAATCAAACTACTTTTATGAGAATGAGCAGAATCATATCTTTCAACCGAACTTTGGACCACCTCTAGAATTTGAAGAAAGACAATTCGATCAACCTGAGAAATCAAACTTGGAAATTATGATAGAGAATTTCATTACTGTGCAAACAAAGCAGAACGAAAATTTCATACAACGATTGGAAAAGCGGAACGATAACTACAGGCAAGAATTTAGACATGTTAATGAGTCCATCAAGAATCTGGCATCTGAGATGGAATCTGTTAGAACTCGCCAGTTGATGCTAGCGAACCAGATAGCTCTGCAAGCTAAAGAACTAGAGGAATCATGGGCAAGCGACGCAATGCCAGACCAAGAGGTGCAAAATTTAGAACCCATTGAGCAACCATGTAATGAGGAGTCAGATCAACAAAGTAGGGAACAAGAACCGGTGTATATTCCACCTCCACCATATAAACCACCGATTCCTTTTCCCCAAAGGTTGGTAAAGGTAACTGTTGATAAGCAATTTGGGTCATGTAATAGTGTAGACATCTTGGATAAAATGGTTGAGGAAACTAATGTCACCCAAACAAGTGAAAGTCATTTGGAAATTTATATAATGGATGATGATGATGATGATAAGATGACTGAAGATAGTGTCAATGCTTACTCTCAACCAGTTGATTTAATTCCTGCCATTGAGATGCATAAGGTAGAACCCAAAAATTCATACCATGCTGCTCTTGAGGTAAGTGAAAATCCAAACATTGAAATCAGAACTCATCCAAATAATGCAAGGTATGAATTTTTGGGCCTAGACTTTATTTTTCCTATAATTGATGAAGCAGAGGAGCATGAAAAACAAACAAGTTCCATGATAGATAAATTTAGAAAAGCTATATGGTATTCTTTTGATGATATTGCAAATATTAATTCTTATTTTTTCTTACACAGATTGTTCAAAATGACAATGAACCACCTACTACTTTGGATATTTTCTTTGGTGGGCGTACTTGTTAAACGACGAAAACGCAATAAATTACATGCTCTATACTTTGGCACTGATTCACCGTCGACACCATGATGATAGTCTCTGGTCGAGCTAGTGACCTTAAACTTAGCGCTTCTTGGGAGGCAACCCAAGCACTATCTCTCATTTTTCATTCTTAGTTTTTATTTTTGTGTTATTTTACTTCTTAGTAGTATAGGTTAGTTATTTGCTTTTGGGAGTTACGCTATGAATCTTATATGATGCTTTGAGAATAGTTTCCCCTTTTGATCATTATTTTTATTTTTTGTAGAGCTTTGTGATGTGTGTACCAAGAAGAGGACAACTCCAAGGACAGTGGTGCGGACGAGTAGTGCATTGTGAGTATCCCTTCTGCTACGCTCTTATTCCTTGTTAATTGCATCGAGTACGATGTATTCTTTATATAGGGGAGGATATTTTATTTTATTTCATGGTTATTGTATTTGTCTTGACTCTTTGATTTATGATATGATGTCATGTGAATCTAAATGAACTTTGGATTGTACTCAAATTATATGTATTTTCTGATGCACAATATTTTGATGATAATGTGTGATTTTATATTGATGATTTATGTTGTAGATGGTCGTATACCAATGCTTGAATGGATTAATTACTCTATGTGTTGAATTTATTTCCTTGATATATATCCTCATATTTGATATCCTGCTATTGACCATAAGATTCTGGTAAATAGAGTGTTTGAGGAATGAGATTCAAGAGTAAAGCATCCTTTTCAAATTAGTTGAGTAGATGAGTATAATTTTCCTGAATTGATGTTGATTGATTAGCCTTGTATATGTTTGGTCTATTGTGTTATTTGTTGGGAAGAAAGAATCCAAAATCCAAAAAAAAAAAAGAGACTCCTCTACTTGGCACTGTGAAAAATTGGCAGTGGTACCGAAGACATGAGTTGAAGTCTAAAAAAAAAAAGAGAAGAAAGGAAATAAAAGTATGTATCTATGTGGGTACATGCTAAGAAAAGATTTTGACATTAACTCCGCTATCTTTGGTTATGAGTCACAACTTCACTAGCTTAAAGATATGAGTTTTATTACATCGGCTATGTGGTCAGTGTACTCTAAATTCATCACCAGAAAAAAGGTGGTAATCGATTTAGAGAATGTCAAAAAAAATAATAATAATAAATAAATATAGGAAAAAAGGTTTTGGAGGTCTTATTCCTATAAACAAAAACATTATAGTGTTGAATTGAATACAAGGTGAACTCATGAGATTGAGATTCAAATTATTATGGAAGTTGCAAATTTTATTTATTTTGGATTGTGAATCTTAAGGATTAAATTCTGAAGATTGTTTATTTCTCTGGAATCTTTTGTGATATGAGCTGGAAATCTTTAATGAGTGATTATATTTTGGAAATTTATTTTTCATTACTGAGTTTTTTTTTTCATACTCAGCATTATTCTTTGGTTTGTCTATTTGCTTGAGGACAAGCAAAAGTTTAAGTCTGGGGGATTTTGATGACATGCATTTATATAGTATTTTTAGCATTCTTTTACCATCAATTATCTCTCTTTTCTATCATGTTTTTACTCATTTGGGCTTAAAATCTTTTGTTTGTTCGGAATCTTCACCTCTCTTCACTTTTGCCATATTTCAGGTGAAAACGACCAAATTTTGATCGATTTTGAAAGATCCGAGTGCACGAATAGATTCCAGACATCAAGACGAAGTTGCCCATAAAATTTCATGCAAATCAGAGTATGTTTAGAAAAATATGGCCTGCCTATGAAATATTTTACGGCCATATTTTCTGAAATTCCAGATATCAACAGAGAGTTTTACGGCCTGCCTGTGAAAATTTTCACGGCCGTATTTTTACCAGGGCTTGTTTCCATAACTAAACAGAATGTTTCACGGGCGGCCATATTTATTTTTATGGCCGTAATTTTGTCCGCCAGTTTCGGTTTTGACTTTGTTTCTCATTTGATTTGGCTCGTTTTCAAGCCAAATTTTGGGGAAACCCTAATTAAATGATGGGAAACTATTTAAGAAACATATGGAGCAATAAAGTGGGGCTTTTGGCAAGGATTCAAGGCGAAATCGATAAAGGGGCGAAAGGTAGGGCAACCGGCGGCGGGAGGCGTTTCTTCACCGGAAAACCTTTGTTTTTCCAGCCGATTGGCGTCGACCTTCACGAGGGAGCATCATACTACATCCTCCTTGTTGATTTCTATTTTTATTTGCCAATTTTGTAATAAAAACATGGATTTTTATAACATGAACATGAACACCATGCTAGTGTAACTTCTTCTTTAGGACTAGGGTGTAGCCCTCTTTGTATTATGACTTAATCTTTAATACCATCTTATGAAGTTATTTGCTCTTGTTAGATTCAATTATTGTTGTGCTTATTACATGATAATTACTGGCCATGATTTTCATGTCTTAGACATCACAAGAAGAATTGAGAAGTGAATTGTGATGTCGGACCTATAATAGTTGGACAAGTTGATTTGAACACGAGAGTAGTTCAAATCGGCTTGAGGGATTTTATTGATTTGTCAAGAACTCATTGGGTTTATCTTGAGTTAATAACCACGAGAGTAGGGGATTAATTCGGATAGACAATGGATTGTACTGCTGAGAGGGGGCAATCTGTATATGCGGATAAATCCCCTTCAACACAGTAAATCCTTCTTTAGATATTTTAATTATAATAAGTCATGAAACATTGTGCGGTGAACCCGAAGTCCTGATTATCCATAATTTGATTGCAACCCAGTCATATTTTCATTTTCTCTTTTACAAAAATCCAGCCTTTTTTTTGAATTATCTAGCTAACGATCCTAAGATAAGTCGGTACTTGGTCATTGGTCTCTGTGGGATCGATATTTTTATTACTTCGACATATCCGTGCACTTGCGGACATATCACAGACCTTACTGGCATCTGTAGGAGGGATGAAGCCATCAGGTTGTGTCATGTACACATCCTCAGTCAGCTTCCCGTTAAGGAATGCTGTTTTCACATCCATCTGTCATATCTCATAATCATGATATGCAGCTATAGCAAGTAGAATCTGAATGGATTTGATCATGGCAACTGGTGAAAAGGTTTCATCATAGTCCACCTCGTGGACCTGTCTGAATTCCTTAACCACTAGTCTACCTTTATAGGTAACTATATTGCCATCCATGTCTTTCTTCCTCTTGAAGACCTATTTACACCCTATGGGTTTTACTCCATCAGGTAGCTCAACCAAATCCCAGACTTGATTAGCTGACATGGAATCCATCTCGGATCGCATTGCCTCAAGCCATCTCTCGGAGTTCGGTCCACTGACCGCCTCATCATAGGTTATGGGTTCATCCTCAATGATGAAGATCCTGTCGTGTTGGGTCGGCAGCGACCCATACCTCTCAGGTTCACAACGAATCCTCTCAGACCTACGTGGGACCTATGTCTGAGCCTCAGGTTGCCCAGCAACCGCTGCAGGTGGCTCAGGTTCCATCTCTTTATCTTGTGGTTGCACTTGGACCTCGTCCAAGTAAAACTTGCTCCCAGTGACTTCTTTCATGAGAAATTCTTTCTCTAGAAAGACAGCACCCCGAGCAACAAAAACCTTGTTCTCGGAGGGAACATAGAAGTGGTATCCTTTAGTTTCCTTAGGATACCCCACAAAGACACATTTATCGGATTTAGGTTCTAGCTTGCTAGAATCTTGAAGTTTGACATAAGCCTCACATCCCCAGATCTTGATAAAAGAGAGGTTAGGGCATCTCCCATACCATACCTCGTATGGTATCTTAGAGACACTCTTAGATGATACGTTATTCAGTATTAGAGAAGCTGTCTCAAGTGCATGCCCCCAGAATGAGGGTAGTAGAGTTGCATGACTCATCATAGATCGAACCATGTCCAACAAGGTTCGATTTCTCCTTTCAGATACACCATTCCATTGAGGTGTACCAGGAGGAGAGTGTTGGGATAAGATCCCACACTCTTTCAGATAGTCAAAGAACTCACCGCTCAGGTACTCTCCACCTCTCTCCACCTCGATCGGATCGAAGAGCCTTAATGGATCTTCCAAGCTAGTTCTCTACTTCCTTCTTGAACTTGCTGAATTTCTCAAAGGATTCATATTTATGTCTCATCAAGTAGGCATAACCATACCTACTGAAGTCATTAGTAAAGGTAATGAAGTAGCTGTGTCCTCCTCTGGCTTGTTTATTGAATGGCCCACACACATTAGTATTTATGAGATCCAATAAACCTCCTGCCCTTTCACCAACCGTGGTGAAGGGCACCTTTGTCATTTTCCCTAATAAACAAGGTTCATATGTATCAAATTCCTCCAAGAAACTTGAATCTATCAATCCATTTGCATGGAGTTGATGAATGCAATTCTTGTTTATATGGGCCAATCGACAATGCCAAAAGAAGGCACCAATTGAACCACTCAGTTTGGTCCTTGTACTATTTACGTTACAAATATAACTATTCATGTCTAAGATATATAAACCATTGCACAACGTACCCTTCCCATAAAACATATTTGCAAATGAAAAAGAACAGGAGTTCTCTTTTATTTCAAATATAAAACCTTTCCTGGCTAAGCAAGAGGAATAGATATAATGTTTTTAGTTAACGAAGGTACATAATAGCAATTCTCTAGTTCTAGCTGAAGTCCTGAAGGGAGGGAGAGTGTCAAAACTCCTACAGCAACAGCAGCAACTTGTGCTCTGTTTCCTACTTGTAGGTTAATCTCTCTAGCTCATACCGATCTACTCTTTTTAAGCCCCTGCATATTTATACAAATATGAGCTCCACATGCGGTATCCAATACCCATGATATAGAAGTAGAAAGGTTGATTTCAGTAATATAAATACCTGAGCTAGAAGTTAAGGCCAAGCCTTTCTTCTCCTCATTCTGAAGCTGCTTGCAGTCCCTTCTCCAGTGGCCCTGCTCACCACAATGGAAACACCTCTGGTCCTTTGACTTCTTTGCCCTTTTCTTTAGTGCCTTGGTAGGACCTTTGGCACTGCCCTTAGTACGTGCCTTTCCCTTCTTCTTTATCTTCTTGGTCGTAAGGACCAAAAGAATAGAATTTAGTTTGGTCTTACCCATTTCACACTCGGCTGTTTGGAGCATATTTAGTAGTTCCTCCCTCGTGCATTCAATCCGGTTCATGTTGATGTTTATAATAAACAGACTGAAGCTAGGGGGCAGAGACTGCAAAATAAGATCCACAACCAGCTCGTTGTCTATTGTGTGTCCCAGTCTCCTAAGATGATCTGCATTCCCAATCAGCTTGAGAACATGGGGTCTCATTGGTGCACTTTCAGACAACTTGCACCGAAAGACTGCTTTGGCAGTGTCATATCTCTCTATTCTAGCCTGAGCCTCGAACATCTGTTTCATATGAGTGATCATCTGAAAAGCATTCTGCTCCTCATATTACACCTGAAGTTCAGGTGCCATAGTGGCTAGCATGAGACATGCTACTTCCAAAGAGTCATCCTGATGCTTTCTAAAAGCATCCCTATCTGTCGCTCGGGCATTAGGCACAGGAGTAGCAGGAAGAGGCTGCTCGAGGACATACAGCGAGGGATGGATATAAAACCCTAACCTCTCAATGATGCCTCTAGAGTTTCATCATGTGCCCAGCACATATGAAAATCTAGTCAAGTCTATTCCTAATCGTTATGCCCAGGGCCAACGAGTTTCCTTACGAAGGCGCGCCTGGTTAAAACGGACTAGGGAAACCATTGCCACCACACACCTACTAAAGATAAGTGGGTGTGTCTCACGAGGGTGGGAAATAGTTCACAACACCACTGATCGATAGTTTGATGAGGGCTACACATTAGAAGGTTACTAGACTTAATATTTTATTTGAGGATTTTTGAGGTCTCATCAGCTCTGTTTTATCTTACGTCTAACATTACAGGCATACAATCCTATAGTGATAACATAACGATAAAACATCACAGGCATGCTTTAGCAGATACTGAAAGCAGTAAAAGAATGATGTGATCATAGCCTATTCAAGACATTGAACAAACCCATGCCAAAAAGGAGGTTCAACTCTTGACCTAGGACTAAAGCCCCATTAATAGACGTATCCTAGCCGACCTCTAGCTTGGTCTTCAAGGTTGGCTCCAAGGTCTTCCAAGGGTGAACCGCCATCTTGCAAGTCACAAAAGGGATAGCTCACAAGCACAAGGCTCGGCTAAACCCTAACCTGCGCCACCAAGCAAATATGCGCCACCATTGATGAAGTTTGTTGCCCCACCAAGCAAGGTGCGCAGGCTTCATGCATGCATCAAGATTCATGTAGGATGCACCCCCTTAATCTTCATCTTGAATTTTACAAAATAAAAGAAAAAGATAGGCGGCACGCAGGCCTGACAAGAATACATCATAGGCATGAAAAGGGGCTTGACTCATGATCACAACATCATGCATAATCAAGGTACTTATTCATGCAATTCTACATGCTCATGAAAAACATAAAATCTGAAATTTTACTTTTTCATAAAACAAGTCTCTTTTCCTCATCTTCTTATCACAAATCTTTTGGTTATTTGCGATTAATTTTTCATGATAATTTTATGGATCCTTTCGGCTGGCAATTTTGTCAGATCAAGAGACTCGGCTAGTCCGAAGACACAATGCCCGTCCTTCTTGACAAAACTACATGCGCCTTTGATTTTAAATCAATCAAGAAAAATAATTGAAAAATCCAAAAGAGATTGACAAAGAGGGTAGGAACAAGAAACTTTAAAAAACCATGCGCCACGTTATATGCAATTTGCGAAAATTGAAACATGGCATGTGAGCATAGAAAAGTATGAAAGAAACATCGTTCGAGGCTCGCAAGTCATTCTGATACCACTGTTGGGAAACCCCGGAGATATTTTATAATTTTTCAGAGATAGACATTTCAAATATATTGCACAGTGGAAGCAATATCCCCGAAATAGGCCAGTCCCAAAAACCCAGTGAAGATCATCAAGCGAGGGGATCGACACGATGTGACAGAAAGTACCTTAAGCAAGCGTGGATGTCGATGTCGAAGTAGGCGCCCAAGCATTCACCCTATGCAGTCTCACACACATGGATGTCTCGAGTCCTCTTCTTCCACGCCCAGTGCTAGCCTCGGGAAGAAGATCCAAGCCTTTGTTCTCTTTCTTCAATGCTTGCGCCACCTCTAAGGTTCGTGCGCCAATGAAGAGGATGATGAGAAGGAGAAACCGCCAAGTCCAACTTCGCCTTGCACCAAGAGGAAAGGAGGAAGAAGGCTTGCGGTTTATGAAGGTGGAAGAAGTTTGCGCCAATCCTTGATTTCGCCCTTGCTCTCGCCTCTTGATGTGTTCACGCCTCCTAGGAATTGTGTCTTTCAAGAGGGGCGGCAAGGGGTCATTAATATAGGAGCAAGAGGCGGTTTGGGGAGGGCCAAGATTATGACAAGTGGACGGCTAGGATAAGGGGGTTTGACGCAAGGAAAGTCTTCAAGACTTTACCATAAACATCATTCAACCTATCCATAATTGCCCAATAGCCATATCAGCCCAAGACATGCCTTAGAGGCATTCATTCCGTCCAAGGATGAAGGGCTAGGCACTAATTGCTTCCTAATGAAGCATTAGGTGCCTCCCTCACCCCGATTATGCCCCTAGGCGCCAATGGGGTCAGATTTCTCCCCATTATACCCTTTTAGCCCATTGCCTCTTCATTACAGCTTGTTATTGGGCCTCATTAGATAATGAGCTAGCCCAAACTTCATTCTATGAGTTGATTAAGCAATTGGATCCAATCCAATACAACCCTAATCCAAATGTGACCAACCATGGTCAATTTTGAGTCAACCTGCCAAAAATGAAGTTTGGCTTCAATAACATTCTTCCATCTCATCAGGCCCATTGACGCTGATAAAATCTCCCAAATAGATCCGAGTTATCCAATAACTCGATCATAAGGCTTCCCGATCAACACGAGAACTCGAGTATCTTGATGTGTGACCCTGTAGGTCCCTTTGACATTGGCAGTGCTGACCGAAGGTCACCACAAGCAGTGAGTGGCACCTAGTAGTGCATTGCTACTACCCAAGTCATCTGAATAGATATCAACATCGACATCCCCATCATCACGACTAGGTACAGATACATTACAGTCCCTTTGCCAAACTGATATTCGATTGGACAAGTGTGTCATCACTTGTTTTAACCCAATCACATGGTTATGATTAAATCAGGTATTCACCTGGGTATGGTCATACACTTTCAGTCATAGACCATAGAGGAGCTCCATGGATATCATGCTTCCCTTAGGAAGGGGCAAATCCTTTGTCTGTACATTGATCTTCTAATATGAGCCGTGACATACTCAATGATAACCGTTATAACCTTCCAATTACGGCGAGCTATTAAGTTTCATCAAAGCATGCCCCTAACCATATAGAATAGTCAATGACCTCAAGTCTAAGGATCAATGCATCTCCTATCACTTGTGAGGATAACTCATGACACTAAGTCATGGCCTCACAGCGGGTCGGTCCAGTATATCCACCACTGATATACCCATATGTTTGTGTTAACACCGCGTGCCTAACCAGCCCATATACCAGTCTCTCAAGTACCATAGTTGTCCCTTATCCACTAAGGTACATGTTGGTGTATATGCCCTAGGACCTAGTTTTGGTCAACTTATGTACTACTCATTGATATTTATATATATCATTCTGGCATTGTCGTTATCATTGTTTGTCTACACCTGCGATTGTGTACTTACATGATAATGTCCCTGGAGACAGATTGGATCTGTGCTCAAATAATTGTCCCCAGTCGATGTACCTGAGTGGATATGGGACAGCTCTGGTACTTGAGAGACTGGTATGTGGGCTGGTTAGGCACGTGGTGCTAACGCAGACACATGGGTGTATCTTTGGAGGATATACTGGATAGACCCGCTATGAGGCTATGACTTGGTGTCATGAGTTATCCTCATAAGTGACAGGAGATGCATTGATCCCTTGACTTGAGGTCATTGATCATTCTATATGGTTAAGGACTTGCTTTGATACAACCTAACACCTTGCTGTAGTTGGGAGGTCATAACGGTTGTCATTGAGCATGTCACGACCCATATGAGAAGGTCAATGGACAGACATAGGATTTGCCCCTTCTTTAGGGAAGTATGATATCCATGGAGCTCCTCTATGGTTCTATGACTGAAAGTGTATGGCCATACCCAGGTGAGAACCTGTTTTAGTCATAGCCATGTGATTGGATGAAAACAAGTGGTGACACACTTGTCCAATCGGATATCAGTCCGGCAAAGAGACTGTAATGCATCTATACCTAGTTGCGATGATGGGGATGTCGATGTTGATATCCATTCCAATGACCTGGGTAGCAGCGATGCACTGCTAGGTGCCACTCACTGCTTGTGATGACCTTTGGTCAGCACTACCAGCGTCAGAGGAACCTACAGGGTCGCACACCTTGATACTTGAGTTCTCGTATTGATCGGGAAGCCTTATGATCGAGTTATTGGATAACTCGGATCTAATTGGGAGATTTCATCAGCGCCAATGGGCCTGATGAGATGGAAGAATATTATTGGAGCCAAACTTCATTTTTGGCAGGTTGACCCGTATTTGACCATGGTTGGTCACATTTGAATTAGGGTTGCATTGGATTGGATCCAAGTGCTTAATCAACCCATGTAATGAAGTTTGGGCTAGCTCATTATCCAATGAGGCCCAATAATAAGTTGTCATGAAGAGAAGAAAGGCTAAAAGGGTATAATGGGGACAAATCTTCTCCCCTAGGCGCCTATGGGCATAATGGAGAGAAGTGGTGCAATTTGCTTCATAAGGAAGCAATTGGCGCCTCCCCCTTAATCCCTTATGGTATGAATGCCAATATGGCATTGCTTGGGGCACAAGGCAAGGCCTTGGCGCACATAGAAAGACATGGGCTCTAAAAGGAATGGTTGAATGAGAATTATGGAAATGTCTTGGAGACTTTCCTCATCTCAAACCTTCTCATCCTAGCCGCCCACTTGTCTTAATCCTAGCCTTTCATAAATCGCCTCTTGCCCTATAAAAGAGCACCTAGCCGAGCCCTCTAAAGAGTGATCAATCCTTGAAGGCGTGAACACAAGAAGAGGGGCGAGTGCTAGGAGCAAGGGCGCATCTTCCTTCTTCCATAACCGCAAGGAACTTTAGTGCTTGGCGGTTTGAGTAGTCTTCCTTCTTCTCTTGGCGCATCATTTCTCTTGGTGGCGCAAGTGAAGTAGAGCATCTCCCTAAGGCTTGGATCTTCTTCCCGAGGCTAGCACCGGGCGTGGAAGAAGATAACTGAAGAGATCCGTGTGTGTGAGACTGCAGAGGGCGCACACTTGGGAGCCTATATCGGCATCACTCTATATTGCTCTTAAGGTATTTCCTAACTCATCGTGTCGACTCCCTTGCTTGCGATCTTCACTGGGTTTTTGGGACCGGCCTATTTCGGGGACATTCTTCCGCTGTGTAAAATGTATGTTCATGACTCTGAAAATTGTAAAATGTCCCCGGGGTTTCCCAACAGTACATCAACTAGGGACAATCTTTTGAGCACATATCCAATCTGTCTCCAGGGACATTATCATGTAAGTACATAAACGCAGATGTAGACAAATAATGATAAAGACAATGCCGGAGTGATATAAGAAATACTAAAGTCAAGTTGTATGTAGGTTGACCAAATATAGGTCTCAGGGCGTATACACGAACAGTTAAAAGTATTAGATAATTTATATCAATAAGCTCATGGCAACTTTTGGTAGAGTCCTACCAAGTGTCCGGTATTATTTTTTTTATATTTAAATAAATATAAAGTGCTTATAGTACCTCTTAATTAATGGCTCATTCTATCTTACTTCCCTTAAATAAATATTTGGTCATTTTTTTAAATTTTACCAAAATCCTTAAACCAAGCCTTGATAGATTCTTGATCTCTTTGTAGTATTTATCTTCAAACTAAGCCCTATCCTTGTCAAAAACACTTTAAAACTAATAAATTGAGAAAGTAGATTTCCTAAGCTTTCTAACCGTTCAAACGACACCTAATTTAGAACTCAAATGAGCTAAAACGTGCCAGTCCAAACTAGTTTGAACTGAATTGGGATGAATTGACCCAAACTGGCACAAGGGCTAGTTTCAGCTTCCAACGGCTCTCTTCCCTTTTATCGCCATTTAGAAGCCATGAAAATGATATAAAATTATTCTTAAAAGTCCTAGAATATTAAGGGGACACAAAAAATGTGAGTTCGTGCTATAAAGAACTAACTCTTTTCTTCCTCCATTCACCTCCAATCAAGATTTTTGTGCTTAGGAGTCGTTTTGAAGGCTTTTACATCTCAAAAGAGCTATTTCTTCGAGAGGAGCTAAAGTATTATAGGAGAATACATCAAGAGGAGCCTTGACTTTTGAATAAGCATTTCTCCCTCCCTCTTAATTTATATTTTGATTCTTATTGATATTATTATGTTTTTATTAGATTGGTTGAGGTGTGTTTGAAAGAGTCCTCGTAGATAGTTTATTTTTCTTCTTGTATTGTAAGATTTAGAGAAGTGGTACCCTTGAGAGAAGGGTGAGATCACTTAGTATAAACCAATTTGCAGAAGGAAATAAAATTAGTATAATGTGTTTGAAATCTTAGGTCAGAAGCCTTGGTAGTGGATGCAGGCATTAGAGCCGAACCATTATAAATTTTTTGTCTTCATTCATATTACTTTTATTGGATATAAACCTAGAAATATTTCATAAGTCAAATTTTAGAGCCAATCTTGAGTTGGATATAAACCTAAGGGTATTCGATATTATATTCAAATGAAAGCTGATTAAGTCTATACTTTTTTAAAAAGAATAGTTTAATACAATTTAGATTTATAAATTGAGAGATCTTAAGGTGTAAGTGTAGAAAAGTCAGAATTTCATCAAATAAGTATTCCTCGTGTTTGTGTGGGTATTTATTTATAAGTACTTAATAATCTTGATAATAATATTATAAGATGAAACATGTATTCTTGCAAAATATATCCACGTAATAAGTCTAGGTATTCAAAATCATGACTAAGTTAAAATTAGGTAATTTAATGCTAAATCATGTTGATAATTGATAGATAATTTTAAGAATATATGAAATTAATTTAAACAATTTAATTAAAATTAATTAATTAAATCTGAACCAGTATGCTAATTTTTTTTAAATTGTAACGACTAAGCAAGAAGGGAGATTCTTGAATCAAAACTTAAAAGTTTTTTTTAGTGGACAAGATTAGAAACACAACACAGAGATGGAGGTGCGCGCAAGCAAGCATTATGAAGAAAAAGATATAAATGTCAGGATTATAAATAGTAGAATAATAATAATTATTATTATTTAAAAAAAAATTATAGACCAGGAAATAATTTGGCTCAAGGAAAACTAATTTCTTAAAACTACTTCTTTTGTCATTTTGCCCTGCTATTTTTTAATATAATAATTCTTGCGGCATTAAAAAGTGCCTTAAGATATTAAGTTTTAGGTAAATACTTTGGTTTAATATTCATTGTATTATCTAATAAGTTATTTTTTAAAAAAAAATTATCAAATATTTCTTCTATCATGGTACTTCCACAGCATTTTCATTCAAGATAAATTATTACTATAAAATTTAAACATATGAGAAACGGTGATTATAGTAGTAAATTTTGTTTGGCATTCTTCATTGACTTGAAACAGTTACGCTTCTTCGTTCCACTTTTTTTCAATATATTATCTTATTTTTTTTCTTTCTTTTTTTATATTTTTTAGCTCACGTACAAATATGTAGTTTTTTTTCTCATTCATAATCTAATAAAACGAAGGTTTTTTTTATAAAAAAAAAGAAACATGTCTTTTTTAAAAAAACTCCTATTGTCTTAAAGCTGTGAAGGTAGAGAAAAAAATAAATAAAATAATTATCGAGAATATGGAAATGAGTTGCCTTGAGACAAAAGTAATTAAAATGAAACATTAATATTCTGATGGCACACAAGTTCAGAAAAAGGTCAAACTAAAAGACAAAGCAACTATAATAAGCGAAAGCGTGCACGGTAACGGCAAATCGTGTCGACGTGTCCGCCACTGCTCCAATGTCGGCCAGCTATGATCTGTCGTACCTTTCGTTGACTTGGCTTCCGTGGTGACACCTGCACGCGCTCGCTCAACCGCATGCCAACTTTTCTTCTCTCTCGACCTCTCCTCCTCCCTATAAATATGTCCTCCGCTGCATTCGCAACTCCAGAAAAACTCAAGTTGTCGTCTCCCCAGATCGATCGTCGACATATATTCTTTTCGCAATGGAAGCAGGATTTAGCTTCTCTTTCAAGGCTTCGCTGCTCCTCCTTGCACTGGTCCTCATCGAGGCGGCCGCCGCACAGGCGCCGAGTCCTGCACCGAGCATGGAGAACGGAGCTCCGGGAGCTTCTGCCGGCGCCGGAGCCCTTGCTTTGGCGTCCGTCCTCTCCTTGGTTGCCATCTTCGTGCATTGAGTGGTTGTTTTAATATTTAATTGCGATTTAGATGCATTCGCATACGTTAAAGAGGATATATAGTTACGTGAGAATGATGATTTCGAGAGTTTGATTCTTGTGGCATTATTCATAGTGACATATTGATTGTATACAATAAAATAATTCATGCGAACGAATCAGCATAGTTTTATTCGTGTTTGAAACATTACTTATATTGAATCAGCTCTCCATTCACATTGCGAGGCAAGCAAGAGATAAATCGCTACGATGATTGTGCTTCCTCTTCCTTAAAATTATAAATTAGACCAACATCTTTATCATGTAAGGCGCAAGGTGGATGGCCTCCAAAGTTCCCTATGCGATTATAAATATTCACAGATAGATTGAATATAATCTTTAATAGAATACAATTAATGAACGTATTGGAAATGTCAACTTCCTCCCTACTGGTGGGTTACTCTATTACTCTCTCCAACAACGTGTTTTAAAAATATTTTTTATTTTATGGATATGAAAAATTAGAAATTACTTTTAAGGTAAATAATTTTTGTGTATTTATAGCTATAAAAACATCAAAATTTCTACTAAAGTTTGAACTGAAAATGCATAAAATAAAAAACTAATATTTGACCAGAATGGAAAGGATCACCTTCTTATTTTTTTATCGGTTTAATAATTGATATTAGGTTGTCATGTCCTTATTTACCGTAATAAATTTTTAATCCAAATACACATGAGTCTACGCTTGACTCGAGTCCATATACGCTCATGCAGGGGCACCACGATCAACACCGCGAGATTGGGCGCGACTGATAGGAACGATTTCTCGAATCGAACCCCAGCCGGACAAGGAACTTGGCATGGATCTCTGCCGTCCCAACCAGACTCAGGTCAATGCTCGTCAACAAGCAGAGACCGGAGTCGTTGAGCTGGACCTAATTCGCCCAAATCCGGTAGACTCACCCGAAACCGACCACGTCGAATGTAGTCCACTACAAGCGCGAACACGTCAACCGAAACGTCAGCATTGAGGAATTCGTAGACATCCCAACGTCGTGTACATTATGAATCACACATTTGTACTCCAAGTCAAACGCGAACGTCTGGTCGGAAACCTCAGACCGAGGGTCTAGCACGTCTTCGCATTGACGGGACGACCGACGACTATCGTCGATGGATCGTCCAACCATCGGCATCGCACGCATGAATAGGGAGACCAAGGCGGTCAATCCCAAAGAGAACCTAAGTCATGCGAACGGGGAGAGGTGGAGCCTACTCCGTTCACACCACGGAAACAGATGGGAACATCTGAATACCAGTGGAGGGGAAGGATGGCCGGCGACCATCTACACTAGGAGAAGGAGACGACGAAGGCGGAAGCCTGGTGTTGGCGGTCGGCGGAAGCTGAAGGCGGCAAGTCCTCGGCACCTCAGGCGGACGACTCTTTTGTCCACACGAAAGAGGGCGATGCCGAAAGGAAGGACACTGCGAAGAGGAGAGTGGAAGGTGACATCTATCCAGCGGCGACCGCAAAAAGCGGCGGCTGATGAAGCACGATGAACTCATGCGTAGGCGAGCCAAGCCCGGAAATTACTGCAAGCAGGCGGGCCGGAGCTCTTAGAGCAAGGAAGGAGGAGCTCGCCGGGGAGCACGGAACGGCCATCACATGCATGTGGACGGAGAAGACGAAAAGAAACGGTGTCGCCGAGAAGAGCATTCGACTGGGACGAAGATCAAGGGAGGAAGCCATTTCCGGCAGGAAATACCTCGGCAACTCTGTCGGCTCCTTCTAGTCGACAATGTGGATGAGTTCTGCGCCCTCCATGCCTATCTAATAGTGTGGTCAGCAATGGCAGTGGCGATGAAGACGTCAGAGAAGACGGGGATGACGGGAAGGTCAGGGAGCTCTTCATGAACTGTTCTACCCATCCACACCACCGGTTACGTGAGAGGGTGCTCAGAGAGAGATGGCCGGAGGGCTGACGTTCACCGGAGAAGAAGAAGGGGCGACCGTCGGAAAGAAAGCAGGGAGCCCGAAAAGGATGTCTTCACACATGTGAATGTTCGTGAGCTGTCACCGACGGCTTCGTTCGATTTTCTCCACCCACCCCTGCCTCGGTCCACGCATACCCACCTGCCGCCACGTCCGACGTGATGTTTCTGCGCCAGCCCGCTGCATGCAACGTCCTCGCGTGCTCTTCCCACCCGTCGGGGCGATGATGGATCCAGGCGATTGCCCGATCCAAATGGTTGACCCCCGATCAACCAATGTCAAATGAGTGGATTGAGCTACTTGGGCCAGGCTGGAATTGGGGTGCGCCCAATTTTAGCCCAAAGGCCTAACATTCTCCCCCTCCGGAGTGAGTCGTCATCCTCGGCGACTCTAGGTAGCGTCCGATTACATCCTCAAACTGCCATAGTTTTGACGCCTTGTACCACGTAGCTTCCTCTATTGGAGAACCTTCCCATCGAACCAGAAACTATGTCCGTCGGTTCATCCTACTATGTCCAAAAACTCAATGATCCAGAATCTCCCTGATCCATTGGTCGAACTCCGTTCGGACCGTCGGAGGTGCACGAACAGATTGGGACCGAGTAGGATCCCCCGAATCCTTATGGAACCTCTTTAGAAAGCTCACATGGAAAGTTAGATGCAACTTCATCCTATCAGGAAGATTCAGACGATACGCTACTGATAGTAGGAAGGTGGCTTATGCATATACAAAAATATTTGATGTGCTGAATTGTTTAAATTTACAAAAAGTTTCTTATGGCTCTTTGTTGGAGGGAGAAGCTGAACACTAATGGAGAATGGTAAAGTAAATAGTATAGGCTAGGCAAGAAATAATCATTTGGGAAGCATTTTTATATAAATTCCATGAGAAATAATTTATAGAATGTGTGAAAGATCAAAAAGAAATAGAATTCACATATTTATATGCAACGGAATTTATATATAAATTCAAATGAATTCTTACAATTGCACAATATAATGCAAAATTTATTGAGTTATCTATATTTGCTCCGCATATGCTTGAAGATGAAGCTAGAAAGGCAAAGAAATTTGAAAGAGAATTAAGGCCAAGTATTTGAGGTAAAATTTCAGCCTTAAAGTTAAGCACATATAAAGTTGTTGATCGAATAGCTATAACTAAGAAAGATAATGAAGAGATGCAACAGTTGAGAAACAAAGGAGATAAATTTAGGCCTAATGCTCAAAAGCAAAAGAGAGAATATAGGGTTCAAGTTGATAATAAAAGAGCAAAGTTGCCAAGGTTTGAAATGTGGAAACAACAGAATAGATATCCATCTTGTGCAAATTGTGGGGGAAAACATGATACTAAGTACTGTTAATGGGTAACTGGAACTTGCTTTGGTTGCGAAAAATTTGTACATCAAGTAAGGGATTTCCCTAATAATAGAAGAAAATCACCAATAACTCAAAAACTTATAAGTCATGCTAGAGTTATGCTATCACAAAACTAGATGTTACAGCCTCCAAATAAGTAGTGGAAGGTATTGTTCATGTTTTTAGAAGAACTGCACAATTTTATTTGATCTTGATTCCAATTTATCCTTTGTTTCTCATAATTTTGTGTTGGGGAAAAATCGTAGGCAAATAGAGAAATACGTAGTGGAAAATTGCCTAAAATAAATTTTCCCCATGCCAAGAGATCCTTTTAGTGTTTGTGCCCTAAGAACTAGTTGTTTAGTCTGTACTTGTACTACCCTCTTTATATATATTATTGGCATTATCATTACTTTACTTTTGTTGTACTTGTGTTAATGTATATTTACATAATAATGTCCTTAGTGATAGATTTTATCTAGTTTCAAATATTATCCCTAGTCAAGTGCCTTAGTGGATAAGGGACAACTTTGGTGCACATGAGACTAGTGTTGGGAATCCCCGGGCTATTTAAAAATGAAAACTGCGGAAGCGAGCCCGAAACGAGATTCCTAATTCAACAATAAGGATCGTCTTATGAAGAATACAAAGGATGGTATACCTCACTTAGTAGTTTGATGCTGGCGATGGCTGAGACGCGCAAAGGCCCGTCCTCTACAATCGAGCACACACGGACTACCTCGAGACTCCTCTGCTCCACGCACGTGCTAGCTTCGGGAGAAGAGATCCACGCCTCTAAGTTCTTCTCTACTTGCACCAATCACGAAGACCGCTCGCCAAGGAGAAGCGGAAGCGTTGGCGACAAGGAGTGGGCAGCACTACAACTTGTCCCAACCTTGATGCAAAAAACTTTCTTATTGTCGTCACCTACAAGACCCTCACACCAGGAGCAGAGGGGAGGCGACAACAGGAGAGGAGAAAAGAGACTAGTGCAAAACCTCCCAAGAGAGCCTCTCTATTTATAATAGAAGCGCCAGCTCCTCTTTGGAGATTTTTCCCATGCGGGACTATGCCCAGGCGCCACCCCACACCCCTGGGACTCAGGTTCGAAACCCACCAAGTGAAATGCGCCTATACATATTAATTAATCAAGAGAAAATTTTCTCTTGTCAATTAATGTCTTCATTTTATTCATGTGACTAAAGTGCCAAGCCCAACCTTGCAATAAGACCCTTGTTTGACACATTTTGACACCTTAGGTCAACAGAGCTCAAACGTGGTCCACTAGAGTCAACCAGTGGTCAAACATGAACAAAATAAAGTCTCATCTCGTCATAAGAAATACCATAGCATCAGCTTCCCAAAATTGATCCGAATCATACAATGATTCGATCAGAGGCTAACCAATCAATACAGAGTCTTTAGCATCTAGGTGTACGACCCTGTAGGTCCCTCTGACGTTGGCAGTGATGATCCAATCATCACAAGCGGTGAGTGGCACCTAGCAGTACATAGCCGCTACCCAAGTCATCGGAATAAATGTCGCATCGACAATCTCAAAACTGTGATAAGGTATAAGAGTATCCATGTCCATTTGCCTGGCTGATCGTCCAAGTTGGACAAGCGTGTCACACTTGTTTATTCCAATGACGATGGTCATAACTAAATCAGGCTAAACCTGGGTGTGGCCTGTAAGTTCCCTAAAGGGGGCGAAACCCTAAAGCATGCGCATATAAAACTTGCATGGGCGGAATCTAGGGTTTCCTAGGATCGCATGTATGAACATAGATCAACTTAAGCGATTTGTATAGATCAAGAAGGGGATCATACCAATGCCATTTCTTGGATGGCGTCTTGGAAGAAGAGGGCGAGCGGCTCTCCTCCAAAGGTGGCGCACACAAGGTGAAGATGACTACTCCCTTGGCGTTCCTTGTGCTAGCAAAGCTCCAAGGTCTCCTAATTGTTGGGGTATGCCCTTAAGGCTAATGTTTGAGGCCTTGGGATTGTATTAGTATCATGTAATAAACTCTTAAGTTTATAAAGGCATGGTTATTATTCAGGTTGTTACCTTGTCTGCTGTAATAAGTGTACTTCTGAATAATGTCTCAAAGCTGTTCAGCTAGGCTGACAGGCTATATGTCCTTAGTCGAGATATCTTGGTGAACATGAGACAGCCTTGATATGATTGAGACTAATATGAGTGCTAATCTTATAGGATGCTTCGAGCATGGAATAAGATGTAGACTCATGGGTACATTGGATGTACTGGACAGACCCTACTGGGATATTCCATTGCTTGTCACAATGTGAATAATCCTTGTAAGCAGCAAGTGACACATGTCCTTTGACTTGAGATCACTTGTGTTTCTAAATGATGATTGTCATTGTCTTGAGGTAGTTCAATATCATTTGAAACATAATGATTATAGACTATCTTGGATGGTGAGCTTGAATCAGGTTAGGACACTAGTGATAGACATAGGATTGCCGTCTCCTTGTTTAAGGAGTGTGATGTTCTAAAGGGCCCCCTTATGAGATGATTGAGATAGTGTATGGCCATACCCAGATGACTATGTGCATCTGATCTAATCATGCTCATCGTATTGGAGTTACAGGCTTGACATGCTTGTCCAATAAGAACATCCAGTGGTAAAGGACATATGTATGCCTTGTGAATTGAGTCACACTTGTGCTATGGTTTGGGAGTAGTCTTGGAAGACTCTTTCCTTTATATCGGGAGACAGTGATGTGTTGCTAGATACCCCTCACTGATCGTGATAACGTAAGTTATCGTTACCGACATTTAGAGGAAACCCTCAGGGTCGCACAATTTGGTGATATGGCTTACTTAAGTCAGATCGTATGGACTGGATTCTTTGAGTTCAGATTAAAGGGATTTAATCTCTGATTGTAAGTGAGATCTGGTCTGATCATGTTTGATTGATTAGGGCTTGAGATCGGTAAGCTTCGATCGAGAGAGGTGATGCTAGATCGGAGAGATCAGGGGCATCAGGAGATGAACGGTTAGATCATAAGCCTTGGGGTTCGATTTGGTCTAGACCAAGTGGCTTGAGCTATTTCGGTTTGGTTTGATGAACCAAAGCCGATTTGACATTTTGGATTGAACCGGTTCACAAATATGAACGCTTGGTTCAATGCCAAAATGCGTTTTGGGTTGGCTTGAACGCATGGCTTGATTGACTTCCATTTATGGAAAGTCATCAAGGGCCGGTTTTGCTTCAATGCCAAAACGCTTATGCGTTGAGCTCCTCACTTCAACGCCTTGATTCCTTTCGAGGTGTGGTTGACGAAGGTGTGGTGTAGACATCCAAGAGAAGCTCTCGGCCGAACGGATTCATCTCATCAAACCCTTTCCATTCGACAAGATAAGGCTTGGGTGTCTTGCTAGCACAAGAGATCTCAAGGAAGTGAGCATCTTCATCTTGTGTGTGGACTTGTGGAGGAGACCTAATTTGATCTCTTCTTCCAAGCCGAATTCCAAGCCTATGGCGTTGGTATGATTTCTCATAACTTAAGTTGATCATATAGTTTCATATGCGATTTTGAAACCCTATTTTCCGCCATGCATGCTAGATGCGCATGATTAGGGTTTTCCCCCCCCCCCCTTTATGTTAGGGGTTCCTTCAATTGGTATCAGAGCTAGGCTCTTGATATGATCTATATGATTGCTTTGAAGTGTTTGTGATCCATACATATTGCGCTTACTTGATGCATGCTTTGTTTACATGAAGTTTGCGCTTGTATCATGCTAACATGAAGTTTGCGCTTGTATCATGCTAACATGTAGTTTGCGCTTGTATCATGGCTTTGATGAAGTATGCGCTCCCCCAAGAAGGGGACCCCCTAAAGTTTGCGCTCCCCCTTGAAGGGGACCCCCTTAGATCTAAGGGTTATCAACATGCTAGAAGATATATCTTATGGATGTTCTAGATGTTTGCGCATGTCAAAATGTTTTCTAAAACTTACATCTTGCGCGCATGATTAGATCTAAGGTGCCACTACATTAAATCCTTAGATGGGTTGATGGGGTTGAAAGCATCTTCTAGGTTAGATCCAACTAGTCTGATCAGACCATCTGACAGCCTAGATGGGTTGACCAGATAGCACCTGTGCGCAAGCACGAGGTGGCTATAGGTCGACTGCATCCAAGGCGTGTAGCGAGGTCTGGTTGAGACAACTACTGAACACACATGAGTTAGGCCCGGGGTCACACCCGCTTGCCAAAACTCATGAGGGTGGTTCAGCCCTTGGCGCATGCATGGTTGACCATCAGGTCAACTCGGGTCAGTTAGGACTCGGTGCATGCAGGGGCAAAGGATCTAACTAGATGGATGAGTGGATCCCTATCAATGGACCATTGTAAGGTTGTAGGGCACATAAGGAAATTAAAATTGATGCCATGGGGTTTTTCAAAAATTTAATTTCTTGATTGGATCACATGATGATTTGATGCCATGATGCTTGTCTATTTAGTCTTATGTGGGTTGCCCTATTGTGTGCTGTGCTGGGGCCTGCGTGCCTGGTAAATTATAAGTTAATTTTATTGTGATCTGCGAATCACTTTTTCATTAATTTATTGTATAATTGACCTGCGAGTCAACCTTGTCTAGATAGATCAAATGTACTTTGATTAGACAAGAGTACAAATGCACACATCCCAAAGGAGCATTCAGCTGGTGGCGCACCTGAGGTGCTCTTGGCGCTAGGGCCCTAGGTTGGACCAGATGAGATGCCAAGGAGCTCAAGTGAAGACTTAAGTAAAATTAAGGTCTTACTAGGGTTCATGGGCTTTTACCACATAAGATCATGCTTTCTACTTATTGCTAATAATTAGAATTGCATGTTTAAGTTTATCTTCTACTATAGCCATAGGATATGCCTGATAGTAAGAAGATAAAAGACCGTTAAAATCCAACGCTAATATATCAAGCTCGATAAAGCCTTCTGACGCGAAACCTCACCTTTCTGATTATCGTTGGAGCCGTGTTGAACCCACTCAGTGGGCACGTCCATCTATCTTCAGACGGTGCTGGATTTCACCTGCGTGTTACAGAGTAGGGATTTATCACTGCTCGTTGCTCAGCATAACACGTGGTGGTCCAGGGAGTAGGTCGGGTCAGCTTGACCATGTAGGCTACATATGTGGCGCATATGGTAGCGCATGGAGGCAGCCATCTCTGGGATCAGAGACTGTGTTGTACCAACTCAGTTGGCACAGTCTGCTGGATTGCCAAGATGAAGGGGAATCGCACGGGTTGGCGATTGGCTGGGACAGCCTACCAGAAATTAGTGCTTGTCATCTCTGTGCATCTTATCTCGCCTGAGCGGGACGCGGAGACCAAGTATGAAATTTGGATCCCATCTCACTAAAAGAGTGATACTCTTTCGGACTGTTTACTGGATTTTTCAGTCAGACAAAATAGTGAGAAAAGAATCTTTCTTAAGTCCTGGATTGATTCTAAACATTGATACTGACCTTGCTGTTCTTGCTTGTTGTAGATTCCTGCAGCAACGAACACCATGAGCTTCAATGTGCGATCCCTACTGGAAAGGGAGAAGTTTGCTGGGCCGAACTTCTCTGACTGGTTCGGACACCTTAAGATCGTTCTTAAGGCAGAGAGGAAACTGTATGTCCTCGAGACGGCGATACCGCCGCAGCCCGCTCCGAACGCCGCAAGGGCGGTTCGGGATGCCTATGAAAAGCACGTCAATGATAGCATTGATGTCGCTTGCCTGATGCTAGCGTCTATGACGCCACCGCTGCAGCGTCAGCATGAGGATATGTCGGCTATAGAAATTATAGCGAACCTCAAGATGTTGTATGCTGCACAGGCGAGGACAGAACGCTATAATCTGACGAAGCTCTTCTTTCAGAGCAAACTGGCTGAGGGGAGCCCAGTGGGAGCTCACGTGCTCAAGATGATTGGGCACAAGGAGGCTCTGGAGAAACTGGGGCATACCATCAACCAGGAGCTTGCTGTAGATATTATTCTGCAGTCTCTTCCGCCTTCTTTCGATGCGTTCATCATTAACTTTAATATGAACAAAATCGATTGTACGCCGGCAGAGCTGCTGAATATGCTCTTGACTACTGAGGAAACTCTGAAGGGTAAGCCTTCAACCTCTGTCTTGTTGGTTCCTTCTAGGAACAAGAAGAAGGGGAAGAAGGGCAAGGCCCCTGTCAAGAATTACAGCAAGGCCCTGAAACAGAAGGTGAAGCGGTCGAAGGATAACAGGTGTTTCCACTGTGGCCAGCTGGGTCACTGGAAAAAGGACTGTAAAGCGCTCCAAGGAGATAAGAGGGGAAGCATTGCTTCTGGCTCAGGTATATACGTGACGGAAGTCATGGTTTCATCTTCTTCTATATCATGGGTGTTGGACACTGCATGTGGAGTTCACATTTGTTCAAATGTGCAGGAACTCAAGAGAAGAAGGCAGGTGGGACAGCATGAGGTAGACCTACGCGTTGGAAACGGGGCACGGGTTGCTGCTGTTGCTGTAGGAGACTATTTCATCACTTTACCATCTGGCATTGTATTAGAATTGAACAATTGTTATTTTGTACCCAGTATTACCAAGAATATTATCTCTATTCCTGCTCTTGTCAGGAAAGGATTTGCCTTTGAATGCAAGATTTCAAAGTGTGTTTTAACTTATGATAATATTGTGTATGCAACTGGTTCAATTAACAATGGGTTATTCATGTTGGACATGGAATATTCTATACAAAACATTGATAATAAGAAAGCCAAGTATGCTGATGACAGCACCTTATTATGGCATAGTCGTTTAGGCCATATAAACGAGAAGCGCATTAAGCGGTTGCATGATCATGGACTGCTGGGATCTTTCTCCTATGAGGAGATTGATACATGCAAAGCTTGTTTAATGGGTAAAATGACGAAGTCTCCTTTTCCTCACAAAGGTCAAAGGACTTCAGGTTTACTTGACCTGATACACAGTGATGTGTGTGGGCCTTTCAGTAAACATGCCAGAGGTGGCTATCAGTACTTCATTACCTTCACTGATGATTTCAGTAGGTATGGATATGTCTATTTAATGAGACATAAAAGTGAATCTTTTGACAAGTTCAAAGAGTTCAAAAATGAAGTACAAAATCAGTTAGGCCGAAATATCAAGGCACTTCGTTCTGATCGAGGTGGATAATACCTGAGTCATACGTTTACTGACTATCTGAAGGAGTGTGGGATTATCTCACAGCTCACTCCGCCAGGAACACCGCAGTGGAATGGTGTGTCCGAGAGGAGAAATAGAACGTTACTTGATATGGTTCGTTCTATGATGAGTCAGGCTACTCTTCCATATTCCTTTTGGGGTTTTGCACTGGAAACAGCTGCAAAGGTACTAAACCGAGTGCCATCCAAGGCAGTTTCAAAGACGCCATATGAGCTATGGTATGGGAAACAGCCTAGCTTGACATTTATCAGGATCTGGGGTTGCGAGGCTTATGTCAAAAAGCTCGCCTCTGGGAAACTGGAGAGCAGATCTGAGAAATGCATCTTTGTCGGTTACCCTAAGGAAACTAAGGGTTATTATTTCTACGATCCCAAAGAGAACAAGATATTTGTTGCTCGGACGGCCATATTTCTTGAGAAGGAGTTTCTTCTGCAAGAGGCCAGTGGGAGAGAAATAAAGCTGGATGAGATTCCAGAGGAAGGACAAAGTAGTCAGGCAGAGTTGGATGTGCCTGAGCCAGTAGATCAGGTTACTGAACAACCTGAGGCTCAGATATCACGGGAACCGCGAAGATCGGGTAGGATCCGTCGACAGCCTGAGCGCTATGTCGGAGTCTACATCATTGATAATGATGAACCCCTAACTTATGCGGATGAGGTCAGTGGACCGGAGTCAGCTAGATGGCTTGAAGCTATGCGAGCCGAGATGGACTCCATGTCAGATAACCAAGTCTGGGATTTGGTTGATCCGCCTCCGGGAGTAATCCCTATAGGCTGTAAATGGATCTTCAAGAAGAAGATTGACATGGATGGTAACGTGGTTACCTATAAAGGCAGGCTAGTTGCGAAAGGTTTCAAACAAATCTACGGGATAGATTATGATGAAACTTTCTCACCTGTAGCCATGTTTAAGTCTATTCGGATTCTTTTCGCGATAGCTGCATATTACGATTATGAGATCTGGCAGATGGATGTGAAGACAGCTTTCCTTAATGGAAATCTGGATGAGGATGTGTATATGACACAACCAGAAGGTTTCACTAATCCATCAGATCGTCATAAAATATGCAAGTTAAAGAAGTCCATTTATGGACTTAAACAAGCATCTAGGAGCTGGAATATTCGTTTTGATGAATCAATCTCTGAGTTTGGTTTCATCAAGAACGAGGATGACCCGTGTGTATATAAGAGGTTTAGTGGGAGCGTGATTACATTCCTAATCCTCTACGTCGATGATATCTTGATCATTGGAAATGATATTCCTGAACTGCATGCTGTTAAGGCATGGTTAGGAAAATGTTTCCAGATGAAAGATTTAGGAGAAGCAGCCTATGTATTAGGTGTGAAGATCTACAGGGATAGATCTAAGAGGCTTCTCGGGCTGTGCCAGAGTACTTACATCGATAAGGTCCTGGAGAGATTCCATTTAGAGAATTCTAAACGTGGATATCTTCCAGTCAGACATGGTCTGAATCTTTCGAAGAGTCAGTGTCCACAAACACAGACTGAGAAAGATGAAATGGACAATACGCCTTATGCTTCGGCTATTGGGTCCATTATGTATGCGATGTTGTGTACTCGCCCAGACGTCGCTTACGGGTTAAGCGTGACCAGTCGATTCCAAAGTAATCCAGGTTTGGCGCACTGGATTGCAGTCAAGAACATTTTAAAATATCTGCGGAGGACCAAAGATATGTTCTTGATATATGGTGGTCAGGAAGAACTCAGTATAGAGGGATATACTGACGCTTCGTTCCAGTCGGACCAGGATGATTTCCGATCGCAATCAGGCTATGTTTTTAGCTTGAATGGTGGAGCAGTGGTGTGGAAGAGTTTCAAACAGTCAACTGTTGCTGATTCCACAACAGAAGCCGAGTATGTTGCAGCCTCGGAAGCATCCAAGGAGGCAGTGTGGATTCGTAAGTTCGTGAGAGAACTTGGTGTCGTTCCTTCGAGTGCTGATCCTTTGGTTATCTTCTGTGATAACACTGGAGCCATCGCACAAGCAAAGGAACCGCGGTCGCACCAGAAGTCCAAGCACATACAGAGACGGTTTCACTTGATCCGGGAGATCATTGATCGAGGCGAGATCAAAATATGCAAGGTTCATATAGATGACAATCTGGCAGACCCACTTACCAAGCCTCTGGCGCAGCAGAAGCATGAGAAGCACTGTAATAATATGGGTTTGAGATTTCTCAACCATTAGATTAAGTGCAAGTGGGAGATTGTTGGGGTATGCCCTTAAGGCTAATGTTTGAGGCCTTGGGATTGTATTAGTATCATGTAATAAACTCTTAAGTTTATAAAGGCATGGTTATTATTCAGGTTGTTACCTTGTCTGCTGTAATAAGTGTACTTCTGAATAATGTCTCAAAGCTGTTCAGCTAGGCTGACAGGCTATATGTCCTTAGTCGAGATATCTTGGTGAACATGAGACAGCCTTGATATGATTGAGACTAATATGAGTGCTAATCTTATAGGATGCTTCGAGCATGGAATAAGATGTAGACTCATGGGTACATTGGATGTACTGGACAGACCCTACTGGGATATTCCATTGCTTGTCACAATGTGAATAATCCTTGTAAGCAGCAAGTGACACATGTCCTTTGACTTGAGATCACTTGTGTTTCTAAATGATGATTGTCATTGTCTTGAGGTAGTTCAATATCATTTGAAACATAATGATTATAGACTATCTTGGATGGTGAGCTTGAATCAGGTTAGGACACTAGTGATAGACATAGGATTGCCGTCTCCTTGTTTAAGGAGTGTGATGTTCTAAAGGGCCCCCTTATGAGATGATTGAGATAGTGTATGGCCATACCCAGATGACTATGTGCATCTGATCTAATCATGCTCATCGTATTGGAGTTACAGGCTTGACATGCTTGTCCAATAAGAACATCCAGTGGTAAAGGACATATGTATGCCTTGTGAATTGAGTCACACTTGTGCTATGGTTTGGGAGTAGTCTTGGAAGACTCTTTCCTTTATATCGGGAGACAGTGATGTGTTGCTAGATACCCCTCACTGATCGTGATAACGTAAGTTATCGTTACCGACATTTAGAGGAAACCCTCAGGGTCGCACAATTTGGTGATATGGCTTACTTAAGTCAGATCGTATGGACTGGATTCTTTGAGTTCAGATTAAAGGGATTTAATCTCTGATTGTAAGTGAGATCTGGTCTGATCATGTTTGATTGATTAGGGCTTGAGATCGGTAAGCTTCGATCGAGAGAGGTGATGCTAGATCGGAGAGATCAGGGGCATCAGGAGATGAACGGTTAGATCATAAGCCTTGGGGTTCGATTTGGTCTAGACCAAGTGGCTTGAGCTATTTCGGTTTGGTTTGATGAACCAAAGCCGATTTGACATTTTGGATTGAACCGGTTCACAAATATGAACGCTTGGTTCAATGCCAAAATGCGTTTTGGGTTGGCTTGAACGCATGGCTTGATTGACTTCCATTTATGGAAAGTCATCAAGGGCCGGTTTTGCTTCAATGCCAAAACGCTTATGCGTTGAGCTCCTCACTTCAACGCCTTGATTCCTTTCGAGGTGTGGTTGACGAAGGTGTGGTGTAGACATCCAAGAGAAGCTCTCGGCCGAACGGATTCATCTCATCAAACCCTTTCCATTCGACAAGATAAGGCTTGGGTGTCTTGCTAGCACAAGAGATCTCAAGGAAGTGAGCATCTTCATCTTGTGTGTGGACTTGTGGAGGAGACCTAATTTGATCTCTTCTTCCAAGCCGAATTCCAAGCCTATGGCGTTGGTATGATTTCTCATAACTTAAGTTGATCATATAGTTTCATATGCGATTTTGAAACCCTATTTTCCGCCATGCATGCTAGATGCGCATGATTAGGGTTTTCCCCCCCCCCCTTTATGTTAGGGGTTCCTTCACTAATCGCGTGAAGGAGATTGAGATGATCTCTAGGCTTTGTCAAGTCCTCTCCTTGGCGTCCAGACTCAACACACGAGAGAGAGGCGTCGAGAGGAAGAGGCGAAAAGAGATGCACCCACGAACGAATGTGGAGGCGTTCACGCTATTTTGGAAAACATAACTTCCAAAAATAGCAAGCCACTAACATCATGCGTTCACTCCAAGTGAACGATCGCATTTTTCTTCTCCCTTGAACCAAGCGCTCATTTGATGAACCTGGTTCAATTGAATTTGGTTCAAGGACCAAATCAAACCAAGCCTTAGTCTAGATCAAATTAAACCATAAGGCTCAAGATCTAACCATTCATCTCTTGATGCTCTTGATCTCACCGATCTAGCATCAAATCTCTCGATCGAAGCTTACCGATCTCAAGCCCTAATCAATCAAACATGATCAGACCAGATCTCACTTACAATCAGAGTTTAAACTCCTTTAAACTGAACCAAAACAATTCAGTCCACACAATCTGACATAAGTAAGCCATATCATCAAATTGTGCGACCCTAAGGGTTTCCTTTAAATGTCGGTAACGATAACTTACGTTATCACGATCAGTGAGGGGTATCTAGCAACACATCACTGTCTCCCGATATAAAGGAAAGAGTCTTCCAAGACTACACCCAAACCACAGCACAAGTGTGAACCTAAGTCACTTGACATATGTGTTTCCTTTGCCACTGGATGTTCTTACTGGACAAGCGTGTCAAGCCTGTAATTCCAATATGATGAGAATGATTAGATCAGATGAACATAGTCATCTGGGTATGGCCATAAACTTTCTCAACCATCTCATCCAGGGGGCCCCTATAGAACATCACACTCCAAACAAGGAGACGGCAATCCTATATCTATCACTAGTGCCCTAACATGACTCATGCTCACTATCTAAGATAGTCTATAACCATTATGTTTCAAATGATATTGAACTACCTCAAAATAATGCCAATCATCATTTAGAAACACAAGTGATCTCAAGTCAGAGGAAATATGCCACTTGTTTGCATATAAGGATTATTCACATTGTGACAAGCAATTGAATATCCTAAGTAGGGTCTGTCCAGTACATCCAATGTACCCATGAGTCTACATCTTATTCCATGCTCGAAGCATCCTATAAGATTAGAACACATATTAGTCTCAATCATATCAAGGCTGTCTCATGTTCACCAAGATATCTCGACTAAGGATAAAACTGCATGTCAGCCAAGCTAAACAGCATTGAGACATTATTCAGAAGTATACATATTGCAGCAGATGATGTAACAACCTGAATAACAACCATTGCCTTTATAAACATAGAGTTTATACATGATACTAAAATAATCCCAAGGCCTCAAACATTAGCCTTAAGGGCATACCCCAACAATCTCCCACTTGCACTTAATCTAATGGTTGAGAAATCCCAAACCCATATTATTACAGTGCTTCTCATGCTTCTGCTGCGCCAGAGGCTTTGTAAGCGGGTCAGCTAGATTGTCATCTATATGAACCTTGCAGACTTTGATCTCGCCACGATCAATGATCTCCCGGATCAAGTGAAACCTTCTCTGTATGTGCTTGGACTTCTGGTGCGACCGTGGTTCCTTTGCTTGTGCTATTGCTCCAGTGTTATCACAGAAGATAACCAAAGGATCTGCACTCGAAGGAACAACACCAAGTTCCTGAACGAACTTACGAATCCACACTGCCTCCTTGGATGCTTCTGAGGCTGCAACATACTCGGCTTCTGTTGTGCAATTAGCAACAATTGACTGTTTGAAACTTTTCCACACCACTGCTCCTCCATTCAAGCTAAAAACATAGCCTGATTGCGATCGGAAATCATCCTGGTCAGACTGGAACGAAGCGTCAGTATATCCTTCAATACTGAGTTCTTCCTGACCTCCATATATCAAGAACATATCTTTGGTCCTCCGAAGATATTTCAAAATGTTCTTGACCGCAATTCAGTGTGCCTTCCCTGGATTACTTTGGAATCGACTGGTCACGCTTGACCCGTAAGCGACGTCTGGGCGAGTACACAACATCGCATACATAATGGACCCAATAGCCGAAGCATAAGGCGTATTGTCCATTTCATCTTTCTCAGTCTGTGTTTGTGGACACTGACTCTTTGAAAGATTCAGACCATGTCTGACTGGAAGATATCCTCTTTTAGAATTTTCTAAATGGAATCTCTCCAGGACTTTATCGATGTAAGTACTCTGGCACAGCCCGAGAAGCCTCTTTGATCTATCTCTGTAGATCTTCACACCTAATACATAGGCTGCTTCTCCTAAATCTTTCATCTGGAAACATTTTCTTAACCATGCCTTAACCGCATGTAGTTCAGGAATATCGTTTCCAATGATTAAGATATCATCGACGTAGAGGACTAGGAAAGTAATCACGCTCCCACTAAACCTCTTATATACACACGGGTCATCTTCATTCTTGATGAAACCAAATTCACAGATTGATTCATCAAAACGAATATTCCAGCTTCTTGATGCTTGTTTAAGTCCATAAATGGACTTCTTTAATTTGCATATTTTATGACGATCTGATGGATTAGTGAAACCTTCAGGTTGTGTCATATACACATCCTCCTCTAGTTTTCCATTAAGGAAAGCGGTCTTCACGTCCATTTGCCAGATCTCATAATCATAATATGCCGCTATCGCGAGAATAATCCGAATAGACTTGAACATGGCTACAGGAGAGAAAGTTTCATCATAATCTATCCCGTAGATTTGTTTGAAACCTTTCGCAACTAGCCTGCCTTTATAGGTAACCACGTTACCATCCATGTCAATCTTCTTCTTGAAGATCCACTTACAGCCTATAGGGATTACTCCCGGAGGCGGATCAACCAAATCCCAGACTTGGTTATCTGACATGGAGTCCATCTCGGCTCGCATAGCTTCAAGCCATCTCGCTGATTCCGGTCCACTGACCGCATCCGCATAAGTGAGGGGTTCATCATCAATGATGTAGACTCCGTCATAGCGTTCAGGCTGTCGACAGATCCTTCCCGATCTTCGCGGTTCCCGTGATATCTGAGCCTCAGGTTGTTCAGTAACCTGATCTACTGGCTCAGGCTCATCCAACTGTGCTTGACTACTTTGTCCTTCTTCTGGATTCTCATCCAGCTTTATTTCCTCCCACTGGCTTCTTGCAAAAGAAATTCTTTCTCAAGAAAAATAGCCGTTCGAGCAACAAATACTTTGTTCTCTTTGGGATCGTAGAAATAATAACCCTTTGTTTCTTTAGGGTAACCGACAAAGATACATTTCTCAGATCTGCTCTCCAGTTTCCCAGAGGCGAGCTTTTTGACATAAGCCTCGCAACCCCAGATCTTAATAAATGTCAAGCTCGGCTGTTTCCCATACCATAACTCATATGGCATCTTTGAAACGGCATTGGATGGCACTCGGTTTAGTACCTTTGCAGCTGTTTCCAGTGCAAATCCCCAAAAGGAGTAAGGTAGAGTAGCCTGACTCATCATAGAACGAACCATATCTAGTAAGGTTCTATTTCTCCTTTCGGACACACCATTCCATTGCGGTGTTCCTGGCGGAGTGAGCTGTGAGATAATCCCACACTCCTTCAGATAGTCAGTAAACTCATGACTCAAGTATTCTCCACCTCGATCTGAACGAAGTGCCTTGATATTTCGGCCTAGCTGATTTTGTACTTCATTTTTGAACTCTTTGAACTTGTCAAAAGATTCACTCTTATGTCTCATTAGATAGACATAACCATACCTACTGAAATCATCAGTAAAGGTAATGAAGTATGAATAGCCACCTCTGGCATGTTTACTAAATGGCCCACACACATCAGTGTGAATGAGATCAAGTAAACCTGAAGCCCTTTGACCTTTGTTGGAAAAAGGAGACTTCATCATTTTACCCATTAAACAAGCTTTGCATGTATCAAGCTCCTCATAGGAGAATGATCCCAGCAGTCCATGGTCATGCAACCGCTTAATGCGCTTCTTGTTAATATGGCCTAAACGACTATGCCTTAACAAGGTGCTGTCATCAGCATACTTGGCTTTCTTAATATCAATCTGCTGTATTGAACATTCCATGTCCAACATGAATAACCCATTGTTAATTGACCCAATAGCATAAACAATATTATCAAAAGAAATATAACACTTTGAAATCTTGCATTCAAAGGAAAACCCTTTCCTGACAAGAGCAGGAATAGAGATAATATTCTTAGTTATGCTCGGTACAAAATAACAATTGTCCAGTTCTAATACAAGACCAGATGGTAAAGAGATGTGATATTCTCCTACAGCAACAGCAGCAACCCGTGCCCCGTTTCCTACTCGTAGGTCCACCTCATGCTGTCCCACCTGTCTTCTTCTCTTGAGTTCCTGTACATTTGAACAAATGTGAACTCCACATGCAGTGTCTAACACCCATGAAATAGAAGAAGAAGATACCATGACTTCAGTCACAAAAATACCTGAGCCAGAAGCGAAAGGGTTGCTTCCCTTCTTATCTCCTTGGAGCGCTTTACAGTCCTTTTTCCAGTGACCCAGCTGGCCACAATGGAAACATCTGTATTCCTTTGACCGCTTTACCTTTTGTTTCAGAGCCTTGTTGTAGCTCTTGATAGGGGCTTTGCCCTTCTTCCCCTTCTTCTTGTTCCTAGAAGGAACCATTAGGACAGAGGATGAAGGCGTTCCCTTCTCACGAGACTGAGTCTGCTATGTAGTCAAGAGCATGTTCAGTAACTCTGCCGGCGTACAGTCGATCTTGTTCATATTAAAATTAATAATGAATGGATCGAAAGAGGCCGGGAGAGACTGGAGGATGATGTCTACAACAAGCTCCTGATTGATGGTGTGTCCCAGTTTCTCTAGAGCCTCCTTGTACCCAATCATCTTGAGTACGTGAGCTCCCACTGGACTCCCTTCAGTCAGTTTGCTCTGAAAGAAAAGTTTAGTCAAGTTATAGCGTTCAGTCCTTGCCTGCGCAGCATACAGCATCTTGAGATTTGCTATAATTTCAATAGCAGATAAATCTTCATGCTGACGCTGCAGCTATGGCGTCATAGACGCTAGCATAAGGCAAGCGACATCAATGCTATCATTGACATGCTTTTCATAAGCTTCCCGAACCGCCCTTGCGGCGTTCGCAGCGGGTTGAGGCGGTATAGCCGTCTCGAGGACATACAGTTTCCTCTCAGCCTTAAGAACAATCTTAAGGTGTCCGTACCAGTCTGAGAAGTTTGGCCTAGCAAACTTCTCCCTTTCCAGTAGGGATCGCACATTGAACGCTGTGGTGTTCGTTGCTGTAGTAATCTACAACAATGCAAGAACAGCAAGGTCAGTATCAATGTTAGAATCAATTCAGGACTTAAGAATGATTCTTTTCTCACTATTTTATCTGACTGAAAAATCCAGTAAAACAGTCCGAAAGAGTAAAACTCTTTTAGTGAGATGGGATCCAGATTTCATACTTGGTCTCCGCGTCCCGCTCAGGCGAGATAAGATGCACAGAGAGTACAAGCACTAATATCTGGTAGGCAATCCCTGCCAATCGCCAACCCGTGCGATTCCCCTTCATCTGGGCAATCCAGCAGACTGTGCCAACTGAGTTGGTACAACACAGTCTCTGATCCCACAGATGGCTGCCTCCATATAGCTACCATATGCTCAATATGTAGCCTACATGGTCAAGCTGACCCGACCTACTCCCTGGACCACCACATGCTATGCTGAGCAACGAGAAGCGATAAATCCCTTCTCTGTAACACGCAGGTGTAATCACACACCGTCTGAAGATAGATGGGCGTGCCCACTGAGTGGGTACAACACGGCCCCAACGATAGTCAGAACAGTGAGGTTTCGCGTCAGAAGGCTATCGTGCTTGATATTTAACGTTGGATTTTAATGGTCCTTTTATCTTCTTACTATCATTCAAATCCTATGGTGATAGCAGAAGAATGAATCATGCAGTTACTAAATTACTTAAACAGTAAATTAAAAGCATGATGATCTTATGTGGTAAAAGCCCATTAAGCCTAAGTAAGACCTTAATTAACTTAAGTCTTCACTTGAGCTCTTCATGGGTCTCTATCACTTCATCTGGCCCAGCCCGGGCCCAAGCGCCCTCTGCAGTCCAAATGCATGCGCCCACCAGACTGGTTGCGCCTGTTCTAGAGTCAAACTCTAGACCTCCCACCTGGTGAAGCCACTGACTGCAAGCGCCTCTGCCATGTGTGCTCATGTGCTCATGTCTGATTAAATTACAATTTAATCTATCTAGACATGATTGACTCGCAGGTCAATTACACTTTATAAATTAATTAAAATGTGATGCGCAGATCACAATAATAATTTACAATAATACATCCAGGCACGCAGGCCCCAGCACAGCACACATTAAATTTAGGCAGCCCACATAAGATTAAATAGACAATCATTCATGTTATACAAACATCATGTGATCCAATCAAGAAAATAAAATTTTCGAAAAAACCCATTGGCTTCATTTTATTTCCTTATGTGCCCTACTACCTTACAACGGTCCATTAATAGGGATCCACTCATCAGACCTAGTCAGACCCACTGCCCTTGCATGCACCAAGTCATAACCGACTTGAGTCGACCTCATGGTCAACAATGCATGCGTAGGGCTGAACGTCCCTCATGAGTTCTGGCAAACGGGTGTGACCCCGGGCGTTAATCATGAGCGTTCATCGGTTGTCTCAATCAGACATCGCTACACGCCTTTCAGCAGTCGACCTATAGCCACCTCATGCTTGCGCATAGGTGCCATCTGGTCGACCCATCTAGGCTGTCAGATAGTCTGATCAGACTGTTGGGTTTAGACTGGACGATGACTTCAACCCTAATAACCCGTCTAAGCTTTTGAAGTAGGCGCTTAGATCTAATGAGGGGCGCGCAAGTAATGTTTTGAGACAAAAAAACTACAACAAGCGCCAACATAGAGACATGCGCCAACATACATCTAATTTCGAAAATAAGCATGTAGTTTCGCATGAAGATAACCATTAGATCTACTCTTAAGCGCAAACAAGGATCACTATAAGCAATCATATGAATCATACAATGAACTTGGCTCTGATACCAATTGTAAGTTCCCTAAAGGGGGCGAAACCCTAAAGCATGCGCATATAAAACTTGCATGGGCGGAATCTAGGGTTTCCTAGGATCGCATGTATGAACATAGATCAACTTAAGCGATTTGTATAGATCAAGAAGGGGATCATACCAATGCCATTTCTTGGATGGCGTCTTGGAAGAAGAGGGCAAGTGGCTCTCCTCCAATGGTGGCACACACAAGGTGAAGATGACTACTCCCTTGGCGTTCCTTGTGCTAGCAAAGCTCCAAGGTCTCCTAATCGCGTGAAGGAGATTGAGATGATCTCTAGGCTTTGTCAAGTCCTCTCCTTGGCGTCCAGACTCAACACACGAGAGAGAGGCGTCGAGAGGAAGAGGCGAAAAGAGATGCACCCACGAACAAATGTGGAGGCGTTCACGCTATTTTGGAAAACATAACTTCTAAAAATAGCAAGCCACTAACATCATGCGTTCATGCGTTCACTCCAAGTGAATGATCGCATTTTTCTTCTCCCTTGAACCAAGCGCTCATTTGATGAACCTGGTTCAATTGAATTTGGTTCAAGGACCAAATCAAACCAAGCCTTAGTCTAGATCAAATTAAACCATAAGGCTCAAGATCTAACCATTCATCTCTTGATGCTCTTGATCTCACCGATCTAGCATCAAATCTCTCGATCGAAGCTTACCGATCTCAAGCCCTAATCAATCAAACATGATCAGACCAGATCTCACTTACAATCAGAGTTTAAACTCCTTTAAACTGAACCAAAACAATTCAGTCCACACGATCTGACATAAGTAAGCCATATCATCAAATTGTGCGACCCTAAGGGTTTCCTTTAAATGTCGGTAACGATAACTTACGTTATCACGATCAGTGAGGGGTATCTAGCAACACATCACTGTCTCCCGATATAAAGGAAAGAGTCTTCCAAGACTACACCCAAACCACAGCACAAGTGTGAACCTAAGTCACTTGACATATGAGTTTCCTTTGCCACTGGATGTTCTTACTGGACAAGCATGTCAAGCCTGTAATTCCAATATGATGAGAATGATTAGATCAGATGAACATAGTCATCTGGGTATGGCCATACACTTTCTCAACCATCTCATCCAGGGGGCCCCTATTGAACATCACACTCCAAACAAGGAGACGGCAATCCTATATCTATCACTAGTGCCCTAACATGACTCATGCTCACTATCCAAGATAGTCTATAACCATTATGTTTCAAATGATATTGAACTACCTCAAAACAATGCCAATCATCATTTAGAAACACAAGTGATCTCAAGTCAGAGGAAATATGCCACTTGTTTGCATATAAGGATTATTCACATTGTGACAAGCAATTGAATATCCTAAGTAGGGTCTGTCCAGTACATCCAATGTACCCATGAGTCTACATCTTATTCCATGCTCGAAGCATCCTATAAGATTAGAACACATATTAGTCTCAATCATATCAAGGCTGTCTCATGTTCACCAAGATATCTCGACTAAGGACAAAATTGCATGTCAGCCAAGCTGAACAGCATTGAGACATTATTCAGAAGTATACATATTGCAGCAGATGATGTAACAACCTGAATAACAACCATTGCCTTTATAAACATAGAGTTTATACATGATACTAAAATAATCCCAAGGCCTCAAACATTAGCCTTAAGGGCATACCCCAACATGGCCACACACTTTCAGTTATGCACCATCTAGAGGCCCATGGACATCAAGCTTCCACACAAGGAAGGGGCAAATCCTCTATCGGCAAGATGCACCTCTCACATTGCTTAAGATATACCCAATGACAAACGTTATGACCTCCTTGTTACGGTGAGGTGTTAGGTTGTATCAAAGTATATCCCTTATAACACAGAGATACAATCTTCCTCAAGCCAAAGGACAAATACAACTCTATCACTGTGAGATTCTTCTTGAGACACCAAGAAGAACTGTCACAGTGGGTCGATCTAGTATTTCTCCCTTGACATACCCTTATGCCTGCGTTAAGCAACCCGTGCTAACCAGCGCATAAACGAGTCTCACCCGCACCATAGCTATCCCCTATCCACTATGGTACTTGACTCGGGACATAAGCAAACTGAGATAGTAATATCTCGAGGGACATCATCATGTAAACATACATATGCACATATGTATAATAAATCATGACAATGACAATGCTAGGATATCTATAAATATCAATGTATGTAGTACATATGTCTAGACCAAAACATAGGTCTTAGGGCATAACACTAACAATCTCCCACTTGCACTCAGACCTTATCGTTGAGGTACCTTAACCCCATGTCTTGAGTATGACCATCATGCTTCTGCTACGCTAAAGTCTTGGTTAGTGGGTCTGCTAGATTGTTCTCTGTGTCAACTCTGCGTATCTTTACGTCACCTCTGTCTATGATCTCCCGGATCAAGTGAAAGCGCATGAGTATGTGTTTGGATTGCTGATGTGATCTTGGTTCCTTGGCCTGTGCGATCGCACTATTGTTATCACAAAGGAGTTCAATGGAATGAGCAGCACTAGGAACCACTTGAAGTTCATAAATGAACTTCTTGATCCAAACAGCTTCTTTGGCTGCCTCAGAAGCCGCATGATGACACCGAAATATGTAGTATATTTTGCATCATTTTAGGTACCTTTTCATGCTAAATCGAGGATCTTTTTACTTGTTTTTATGCTGAATCCATCAAATATTGCAAAGTCTACTTCTATTTTGGTTTTTCATATTTTTCAGACAAAAAGGCACTATTTTAGGCGTTTTCAAGCAAAATCAAATATATGGAAGAGTTCTCATCATAAAAAAGAAGTCACTCAAGAAATTTCATGCAAATCGAGGCAAGGAACCCAAAATATGGCAGTGCCGTAAGGGCTTTTACGGTACCATATTTTTCACAGCTACCGTATTATCGAGATCACAGCCATATTTTGGTGATTTTCCAAACAGAAGGTTTTCGCGAAAATACGGCACCGCCATAAGGATATACACGGTCGTATTTTGGTGTACATTTTGAACAGAGATTTTTGCCGAAATTACGGCACTGCCGTAACCCAGTTTACGGGCTGTATTTTGAAGCATCTTTAAAATAGAAAGTTGCCCTAAAATTACTGCACTACCGTAAAGAATTACACGGGCCGTATTTCCCCGACGAATCCGACTAAAGAGTTTAGCCGATTTTACGGCACGGCCGTAAACAAAATTACGGTGCCGTATTTTCCAGCAATTTCAGAACAAAACGATCGATGGATTTTATGGCAGTGCCGTAAGATATTACATTGCCGTATTTCGGTATTTGAACGCGATTCCCAGGTCAATCTTCACGCCCGATCTTTGCGGAGATTCTTGCGGGCGATCCAGGGCTTTATACTCAAAGCCGTAAGAAGCAAAAGGGGAGCTTTTGAGGAGAGGATTAGCGAGACACCAAAAGCCCCAAACTTGGTTAACTGTAGAGGGAGAATTCGGAGTACACGCCACCGCCTAGGGTTTTGCCACCGCGCTCGATCCAGACGATCTCCGGCCGTGATTCTTCTACTGTAGAGGGAGAAATCAGAGGAAGAAGGATCGCCACCACTGTTCACGCCTTCTTTTGCAAAATACGGCTGTGAAATACTTCACAGCCGTGCCGTATTTTCTAAAAACTCTTCCTTTTGTTGATTTTTGGTTTTCTAAAATTATGGAATATTGTATTTCCTTCACCATGCTAGCTTAAATTACTCTTGGGACATGGGGGAGTAATTCACTTAATTTCCAATGACTAGATAACTGATTTTTATATATTTCGTTGCTTTTAATCTTAATATGATGATTTTGCTCATGTGATAATCGTGCTTAGACTCTCTTTAAATTCATGTTATTAATTTTGTTCTTAGAATTTTCGCTTGAGACCGAAAGGTAATTGCTTGAGAATTTGGAACCCTAGAATTGCATGTTAGGAACCCTTAGGTTTGATCCAACTTGATCTGTTCTAGTAAAATTACTACTGTTGAACCACACATTCTCACCTACAAAATGATATCAATATAGTTCTGAGTTGCAATAGTATCCAAGAATTAGATCCGCATATTCTACAAATCAGAGGAACATGATAGTTATCAGTTAAAATGCCATTGTTGAACCACATGCATCCTCGCTTAAGGGTGTACACATAGAATCCAAGTCAAGATTAATCTTGACTCTTGTCCACACATCAAAGACATGTTGAATCCTTGTGATACTCCCCAATCAACCCACTAGAGCAAGCCCAAGGCCTACACGAGCTAATGATAATAAGCTGGTCAAGATGGTCAAGATTTCGGCCAAGTCAAACGCCAAACTCCTAACATACGACAAGGGCTAACAGGTAGTAGAAAAAAATCTGCTTAGAAAGGACTATAGGCAAGCTGATTTGCTTGCCTAAACAAGGAAAGTTTCAGCCTAGTATGCAAAAGAAATTTTGAGTCCCAAGGCAGACCTCAGCAGGGAAGCTATCAGGGAAAGTAAAAAAAAAAGAGAGAGAAAAAGGGGCCGAGTGATCGCAGCAGCAAGCGTTTCAAAAGAGATCAAAAGGGTGGTCGCACAAGACAAAAGCAGTAGGAAATAACCGGTAAATAAGGAGCGACCAGGGCTGGCATGAAAAGAGAGAAACAACAGTATGCAAAAAAAGGGAAGAAGGATTAGAAAAGCGGGAAGAAGCGTGAATAAAACAAAAAGAAGATAGCTGTGAGAGGTTGGGCTGAAAACCTTATAAAAGAAGGATCGCCACACAAAAGAAGGGAAAAAAAAGATAACGCTAGCTTGCAAAAAAAAACACAAACACACAGAAGATAGAGGCGTCGGAAGGAGCAAGAGAAGAAGGGAGAACCCAGGAAGGAAAGAAGGTAAGGAAAAGGAAAAAATCTTCGCTGTTTGATTTTTTTTTTAGAGCTTCATGGTTGCACTAAGCAACCTGGCATCAAAATAAAGCACACACATCACTTCTCTTGGTTGTTTTTTTTAGAGCTTCATGGTTGCACTAAGCAACCTGGCATCAAAATAAAGCACACACATCACTTCTCTTGATCGTTTTTTTTTAGAGCTTCATGGTTGCACTAAGCAACCTGGCGTCGCAAAGAGCACACGCACTATTTCTCTATTTTACGCCGAGCGTCCTATAGCATACACTGAGTAAAACAAAAATGAAACAAGGAGTGATGCAAGGAGTAGAGGGATGCTGGAGAAGATAAAAGAATGCAGAGGTGTGGGAGGGATTGAAGGAGTGTAGAAAGATTCACAAAGAAAAAGCAAAAGAAAATAAAAAAAAGAGAGAGAAAAGAAAGGAGAGAGGAGAAAAGAGAAGAAAGACACAAAAGTAGAACGAAAATACAGAAACGAGGAACAGAAGAATGAATACCTGTTCGGGCCCCCCTGACTTTCCTCTTGAGCTCACGAAAGAAGAATGTTTTCATCAAGAGTTCACTGCCGCCCTGGCTTCTTTCAAGAGACCTTTGCCAAGAAATTTCAGGAGATTTTTTTTTGCTGAGAAGAAAGAATAGCAAATAAGTCGTACACTTGAAATCCACCAAGATAAAGAGGAGCGACTATTTAGATAAGAACGCAGCAGACAGATGCTCACTCACTGAGCTTCCCAAAAGTCTGTTCAGCGAAAACTCCTGCCGCACCACAGCGAAAACTCCTGCCGCACCAAGCCTTGGAGCCGATTTCGCTTCGAGGCGCCGCTGTGAAGAGGGAAAACAGTAGTGAAGGGGGGGTGTCAAAGGAGGCCGGGAGAGAGATAGAGGGAAGATAAAACTGCCTGGGTGACAACCAGGCATGAGAATAGACTTCACCTCGAAAGTTGCCGATCGTCTCCTCACGCCGGAAGCCTCGCGGACACCCAAGGATCTGCCCAAGCTAGAATGTAGCCGTTATGAGGAATAGCGAAAAGGGACGCAGAAATCGGAAGATATGCAGATTCTTGGCTAAAAAAAAAAAAAAAAAACCTACGTCCACTTTGTTACCAACGCCCTGAGATGCACTTGTCATAAATCCGACCCGAACACCCTTGCTACCGGATTCATATGAGATGGATCCAACCTCGCAGCTGCCGCTGGAGGTTGGAAGAACGACCGGCCTTAGCGACCGATGAAGGATCCCCTTGATCTGCCAAAAGGGAATTCTGGAAACGGTAAGTTCGAATCACTCGAAGAACAAAAAACGTATAAACAAACAAATGAACAAAGGAATGATAGTATATACGCGTGCACTCAAATCCGAATGTGGGGGATTTCTTTCAAAAAAAAACGACGATGAACTGCACTGAGGCGGCGAGGAAGAAGTTGAAATGGGCTAAAAAGAAGTCTCAGTCAGAGTAAATACCAAAAATCGCTGCCCCAAAATATCAACGACAGCAATAACAATCGAAAAGTCAACCTCGTTCTCCACCATAGCCTCAAATAAAACATGTACGTCACCTACGCTTTCATGATCAGCCTCAGATCCAAACTCACACAGGCTGCAACCATTTCTCGTCACCGTGGCCACCCACGACTCCATCGCAGACATCTTCTGCCGATGCTATTCAGCTGGAAGTCATCGCTACCCCAACAATCACCTCCCACAAGCGATCGCCGCCTTCGCTGGGAAGATCGACCCCCCCCTGCCCTTCGGTGGATTCCCTGCGACGATCCCCAGTTTCCCCACAAGCCTTCTCGCTGGTCGTAGGAAAACATATGAAAGAGTAAAGTTAACTTTCCGTGATGGGAATAAAATGGAGGGAGTAACGAAAAAGAATTGTGGCGATAATAGCAATGCTAAAGAAAGTAGAAATAAGATAATGGAGATAGCGGCACCGGCGTCACCTTCTTGACCTCCTGTCCGACCGATCAAGTAACGACTCAACCTTGACTCAAGTCATGCCTAAATGCTGACTCAAAAAAAAAAGTCAAACTATCACGAGATTTTGACGTATCATGGGTGCGTATGTCGACACTTACCATCGAAGCGCAGCCCCACAGTATGACATCGCAATTGATCATATAGAATAATAAAAATTCTAAATCAAATTATCCATCACGCCGCAAGGCTGGATAAGTTCCAAATCAAATTATCCACTACGCCGCATGGCTGGATAAATTCCAGATTAAATTATCCAACATGCCGTAAGGCCGGATAAGTCCCCGAATCAAACTATCCATCACGCCGCAAGGCTGGATAAGTTCCAAATTAAATTATCCACTACGCCGCAAGGCTGGATAAATTCCAGATTAAATTATCCAACATGCCGTAAGGCCGGATAAGTCCCCGAATCAAACTATCCATCACGCCGCAAGGCTGGATAAATTCCAAATCAAATTATCCACTACGCCGCAAGGCTGGATAAATTCCAGATTAAATTATCCAACATGCCGTAAGGCCGGATAAGTCCCCGAATCAAACTATCCATCACGCTGCAAGGCTAGATAAATTCCAAATCAAATTATTCAATACGCCGCGAGGCCGGATAAAGTTTCCAAATCGAACTATCTAACACGCCGCAAGGCCAGATAATTCCTAAACCCAAATTACTCAACACGCCGTGGGGCCGAGTAATTTCCTTCAAATTCGAGCTATCCAACACGCCGTCAAGGCCGGATAGATTCCCAAGATCCGATATCCAACACGCCTTAATACATTACGATGGAATATCGTTTGGGAGGTGCGTACGTCGATGTTTACCATCGGGGCGTAGCTCCTCGATATAACGTTGTACTGCCTAGGCTGGGTATTACCCAATATGCCATCACAAGACCAAAGTTTGACGAACACAAATCGTCCATGTTGATGAAGCTCTTTTTTTATCATGTCAAATTATGTATCACGTCAAATCAAATTAATGAATGATATCAGTTGACTATGTCTCTCTTATTTTATTGCGCATTATAGATCTCTTAATCAAAGGTTCCCTAATTTGAGGGGTAATTAACAATGAGCGCTTGCGCTCATTGGAAGCCAGAACCCATTTAACAAAAAGCCTTATTAATTTAAGGTGGATTTGAAACGGTCATAATACATTTCTCAATGTAGCAATTTTGACCCCACAAATTCTGGCACGCCCGGTGGGACAGGCTTCTCCTTTCATCTTCGAGATCTGTATTACGCAACACCAAAATTTCATGCCCTTTGTTCTTACACTTCTCTTGTTCCACAGAACAATGGCAAAGAAGCTGAACATCTTTGTTGAGGATGCATCGATCATCATGCATGGCATCCAGTTTGGTTCCATTTCGGAGGAGGACGTTGAGTTCATCTACCTACCCTTCATGGACTCCGAGAACATTAAAGGAAAGAATACTCCGGTCATCAAGAGTAAGACCTCCTTGAAGAAGGAGGAGACTACCACAAAAGAGAAAGAGCCATCATTCACTGATAATGGGGGCATGTTCAACGAAAAGGAGGAGGAATCGTCTTTTACTGTTAACGGGGGTGAGATCCACCAGACTATGTTCTCAAGCCCTGAGAAGACAAGGAAGCAGGAACGACAAGCTTTGAGGAAGAGGAAGGCCAGGCTCTGCAAACGAGGTCGCCTAATCCCCGTGAGGCGTAACCTTTCCGTTGCCAAGACGGAAACCGTCGTAACAAACAAATTTGCCCCACTTTTATCAGTTATGAGAAATTCTAACCTGATAGAGGGATTGCGGCTGCGAACCCACGTACAAAACAAGCCGCACCCAAAGCCCAGAAATATCATTATTCAGAAGACAACATCTCAAGGGATTTATGAGGCATACAAAAGGGCTCGGAAGAACATGAAAAGAAAGGAAAGACGTTCCAAGATCAGCCACAAGGAAACAGAGGGTCATATAATCCATATAGTGCGAATGGTGGAACACGCACGAGAGACCGGTTCTAATTCTGAGGAGGATACCCTTCGGACCATGACAAGGAAAGCCAAGAGTAAAAAGTTGGCCTCTATCGTAATTCAGGAGCCTGTTCAACGATACGAACTAGGAGCGACCCCTCTACATCAAGGAACTTTTGAAGAGGAAGAGGAAGAGGAAGAACCCGTTATGACCACTAATCATGACCATAGAGATGAGGCTATCGCCGATCTTAAGAGATAACTCAAGAAGAGGGACAACGACATGAGCATCCTCATGGCGAAGTTCGAGGAGGTGACTAATGAAAGTCCCCTAATTATATGGAGGGGCGAAACCCTAACTAGGCGCATATAAAACTTTTGCAGAAGAAACAAGGGTTTCAACAGGATCTATGCATGAGATATGATCAACTATATTCGATTGCAAATATAAGTGAAGAGACATACCATCGCCATTGCTTTGGATGGCGCCTTGGAAGAAGAGAGCAAATGGGATCTCCTCCAAAGGATGCGCACACAAGAAGATGTCGCCTACTCCTTGTTGATCCTTGTGCTAGCAAGGTTCTCCAAGGGTGCTTGTCGTATGGAAGGGAAGAAAAGAATTTTTCTTTGCTTGGCGAGAGCTCTCCTTGTTGTCAACCTCTTCTTTTTCACAAAAAATTGTCAAGAGCCAAAAGCCCGAAGCGACAAGAGGGCGAGAGGGAAGTGTGAAGAGAGATGACGTGAGGCGTGCCCACGTTTAGAGATGCTATCCAAAAATAGCATACCACTTCTCATCATGCGACCATGGGTTTACCCCAATCGCAAATTGCTCTCCCCTTGAACCATGCGCTCACATGATGAGCCGGTTCAATTTCGGTTTAGTTCAAAAACCAATTAAGCCAAGCGATTTGGTCTAGACCATATTAAACCCTAAGGCTCAAGATCTAACCATTCATCTCTTGATGCTCCTGATCTCACTGATCTAGCATCCATTCTCTCAATCGAAGCTTACCGATCTCAAGCCGTAATCAATCAAACATGATCAGACCAGATCTCACTTACAATCAGAGATTAAATCCCTTTAAACTGAACCAAAACAATTCAGTCCACACGATCTGACTTAAGTAAGCCATATCATCAAATTGTGCGACCCTAAGGGTTTCCTTTAAATGTCGGTAACGATAACTTTCGTTATCACGATCAGTGAGGGGTATCTAGCAACACATCACTATCTCCCGATATAAAGGAAAGAGTCTTCCAAGACTACACCCAAACCACAGCACAAGTGTGAATCCATTTCACAAGGCATACATGCTTCCTTTGCCACTGGATGTTCTTTATTGGACAAGCGTGTCAAGCCTGTAACTCCAATATGATGAGAATGATTAGATCAGATGAACATAGTCATCTGGGTATGGCCATACACTTTCTCAATCATCTCATCCAGGGGGCCCCTTTAGAACATCACACTCCAAACAAGGAGACGGCAATCCTATGTCTATCACTAATGCCCTAACATGATTCACGTTCATTATCCAAGATAGTCTATAACCATTATGTTTCAAATGATATCGAACTATCTCAAAACAATGCCACTTATCATTTAGAAACACAAGTGATCTCAAGTTAGAGGAAGTATGCCACTTGTTCGCATACAAGGATTATTCACATTGTGACATGCAAATGAATATCCTAGTAGGGTCTGTCCAGTACATCCAATGTACCCATGATTCTACATCTTATTCCATGCTCGAAGCATCCTATAAGATTAGAACACACATTAGTCTCAATCATATCAAGGCTGTCTCATGTTCACCAAGATATCTCGATTAAGGACTTAACTGCATGTCAGCCAAGCTGAACAGCATTGAGACATTATTCAGAAGTATACATATGACAGCAGATAATGCAACAACCTGAATAACAACAATTGCCTTTATAAACAAAGAGTTTATACATGATACTGATGAAATCCCAAGGCCTCAAACATTAGCCTTAAGGGCATACCCCAACAACTAATGCTCTTGCAAAGACGCAAGAGATGATGCTGCGCCAAGAACAAACATCGCGAGAACAAAATAACGCTCTGGCGACATCTTCTTTACCAGCACAATCAAATGATGAGGCCATCACCTTGACCAGAAAGGAAGTACAAGAGATGGTGATGGACCAGCTGAAGCAAATGGAGGGAACCAAAATCGCTCCGCGAAGGAGGCGCGGGAGACCTTACCCAGCTGTATACGATAATATTCCTTACCCCAAAGGGTACATTGTACCGCACTTTAAGATGTTTAGTGGAGTAGGAAACCCTGACCAACACTTGGCCCATTTCGTCGCGACTTGTGGGAACACTGGCGGCAACGACGCCTTATTGCTTCGGCAGTTTCCACAAAGCCTCTCAGGGGTTGCCTTTGAGTGGTATTACTCTCTGGAGAACGAAGCTATCGGAACTTGGGCCGACATGGAGGAAACCTTCAGGATGAAGTTTGCTTCGATAAGCGATAAGATTACAATCATAGATCTGGCCGATACAAAGAGGAAAAAGGACGAGACCGTCCTCAATTATATTACAAGATGGAGAAATTTGAGTATCAAATGCGAAAAGCCACAAGAGCAAACCGAGGCCGTGGATTTGTTGGTCCGCAACATCGATAGCTGGATGGCCCCCTTTCTTTGCGGTAATAACATCTCTACGTTTCAAGAATTGATCACCCAAGTGGCAAAACTAGAACGAACAAACCATCAGCCTTATGTAAATACGCAAAGCCCAAAATTCAGAAGGGAAGAACCAAGAAGAAATGAACCCAAGGTCGCCTATACAAACGTTGTTAACAGGGGCAAAAGGGTGGAAGTTCACAATGCAAATGTACCTCGAATAGAAAGAGCGCCAACGCTCGGCGAAAATAGCCGGGGCAAGCCGTTGACCCTTGAAGAGAGAAAGAATAAAATCTACTCGTTCAAAAGAGAAAAGACGATGAAAATTTTTAGGGACGCCCTGAAGAATGGCTTACAACTACCAGAGCCGAAGCGTCCTGAAGAAAGCAATAAGACCGACGATCCCAACTTTTGCCCTTACCATCGCGTACTAGGGCACACGATAGAAGATTGTTATATTTTCAAAGATTGGGTGGAGAAGCAATATAAAACAGGGAAGATAACTCTATCGAAACAAGTGTTGAATGAAACCCAAACCGAGGAGGTTGACGTTATTCAAACGAGAATAGATCCGACGCATGTAGAAGACCAAGAGTGGAATACCGTGATGTCAAAAAAGACACTGCGACTCCTCCAAAAATTACAACAGATACCAGGCATAGTGTGGAAAGACTCCTTGTCACCACGATACGTACCGCCAAGACCTCGTCCACCAACAAGAGAAAGTCAAAAGAAAAAGGAAAAGAACCCTCGATCGAAGAACAAAAATAAGAAAGCAGCTTCTTTGACTAAAGCGCAAGAAAAGAGTGCTCTCAAAAAATACATCGACTCGCTTGAGGAGTATGTGCAAGAAATGCCTAAACCTGTAAAACTTCACCACTACATCACGGAAGAAGTATGGGAAAGACTCCTAGAAGATGATTCAGAGGATGAAGAGTACGAGGTGGAGTCCTGTAGAATGATATCGGTGGTCCCAGAGCCCTTAGAGGAAGATAAAACTGACAACGTTAGAGGCGTCACCACTGCAAGGATGGGTACCTGTAGCGCGATCAACTTGGGAAGTGACTCCGAAGATGAAATCTTACCTGCCTACCTATATGAGGAAGTACCTGCCGCTAGAAGCAGTAAGCAAACAAACGAATCCTGCCAAATGAATCTTAGGAGCGGCAAGGCCATAATAGGACGTACGATAGACAGAGAAAAGGAAAAACCCAAAGGAAAGCAAATTGAAACGCAGGAAGTGGGCGACGATGCAGTACCCCCGTTAGAGCTATCCTCTTCTGAATATAATATACTATCACATTTGAGAAAGGTTCCCGCACTCCTCAGCGTATATGACGCCTTGATGATGTCACAAGAACTGAGAGATGTTCTTATTTACGCCCTGCAAAACCCTCAAAAATTTCAAGCATTCTTCGTGGAGGCTGACATAAAGGAGGCACTGAGTACGTATACCACATCGTCCATTACTTTCAACGACGATGATATGCTATTGGGAATGTCGCAGCATAATCGACCGCTTTATGTGACCGGGGACGTGGAAGGAATGAAGATAAGTAGAATCCTAGTTGATCCAGGGTCATCAGTTAACCTCATAACCTTACGGACCTTAAAAAGCCTTTCTTTAGGCGTCCATAACTTAACGGCCAAAAAAGTCGTCATCCAAGGGTTCAATAAAAATAGCCAGAAGGCTTTGGGCTCTATATGTTTACCATTGCAGCTCGACGATCTAAAGACCGAAGTTAAATTCCATGTCATCGACACTGATACCTCATACAAGGCGTTACTCGGGAGACCTTGGCTGCACGAGAATCACATAGTCCCCTCTACCTTACACCAATGCCTGAAATACCTAAGAGAAGGTAGGGAGGAGCGTATCGATGGGGATATCCAACCCTTCTCAGTGCATGAAGTTAAATACGAAGACGCGCACTATCTCATCGGATCGACGACGCAGCATGCGAAATCGACACTACAGAGCTCGATCATCTCCAAGCTAAAGAAAATAACTCTGTCAGCATGTCCCCATTTCGGAAGTGACTCCGAGTCAGAAGCGAGTGACTGCTCGGCCTCTACATGCGACGTGGTTGAAACCCATGAAAAGGAAGGTTGGTCACAAAGGCTGACGACACGACGAAACATGGCGGAATACGAGATAGGAGTATTGAGAGTTCCTCAAGGCTACCTTAAGGGTTTCACTCCCCTGAATGCATCGCAAGTTGTAGAGATGAAGACTTTTATTGTCCCTAGCAAGAGGGAATGCACGAGAGGAAGGCTCTTTGTCCATAAACCAATACACATCTATCAGTCGAATGAAATTCATCACGTCATGACAGACAAAGAGAATGACCCAGAGTCAACGCAACTCATCAAAGTCCCCCCATTTGCTTATTACCCTCCGAGCTTAAGAAATCTCGTAGAAAAGTACGGTTGCTTGAACCCTCGTTTAAAGAGTGAGTTACGCCAATTTGAGAAGTTGTGGAACCCAGGTTCACGGAATATCACATTACCAAATGGGAAGATCTCCAATACTCGGGGTTTAGGGTACATAGAACCAAGTGAAGAGGCTCTTATGTTTCACCCATATACTTGAAATATGGTGACAATAGGCGAAACATACGAAATGGAGCAAGAAAATGAAGAATTCAAAAGGGCACCGAAAGAACTGGAAGATGGGGGGCAGACCACCTGCGATGAGTTGATTGAGGTCAATCTTGGGTCAGAAGAAGATGTCAAGCCCGCTTATATAAGTGCACAACTCTCTCAGCATGAAAAGGACCAGCTGGAGGCACTCCTCCACGAGTTTAGTGACTGCTTTGCGTGGACATATAAAGAGATGCCGGGCCTTAGTCCGGAGGTCGCCGTCCATAATTTGTCGATCAGTCCTGATGCTACTCCGGTAAAGCAGGCACCAAGAAGAATGAGGATAGAACTTGAAGGGCAGATCACCCTTGAAATAAAGAAATTAATCGAGGCAGGCTTTATAAGAGAGGAGAAATACGCAGACTGGATAGCAAGTATCGTCCCTGTAAAGAAGAAAAATGGGCAAATCCGGATCTGCGTAGACTTCAGAGACTTGAATAACGCATGTCCCAAAGACGATTTTCCACTCCTTATGACAGAAGTAATGATCGACTCGGTATCAAACTTTGAAGTGTTTTCATTTATGGACGGGTCATCTGGTTACAATCAAATTAAGACGGCGCCTGAAGACGAGAAGCACACTGCGTTTCGCACGCCTATCGGCATCTTTTGTTATACTGTTATGCCGTTTGGGTTAAAGAACGCTGGGGCAACATACCAACGCGCGATGACTAAGATCTTCGACGATTTAATCCACAAACTCGTCGAGTGCTATGTGGAAGATTTGGTGGTTAAGTCACGATCTAAAGCAGAGCACTGCCAGGACTTGAGGACCGTGTTCACCCGGATCCGCGAGTACAACCTCAAAATGAACCCATTCAAATGCGCGTTTGGAGTATCATCTGGAAGATTCCTGGGTTTCGTGGTCAGACACAAGAAGATCGAAATTGATCCCGCGAAGATAAGCTCAATCAAAGACATGCCGCCCCCAAAGAATCTTAAAGAGCTTAGATCCTTTCAAGGACGACTGGCTTATATTAGGAGGTTCATTTCCAACCTATCCGGGCGAATCCACCCCTTTTTGAAACTGACAAAGAAAAATGCTCCATTCATTTGGGACAGCACATGTCAAAGCGCTTTCGAAAATATCAAAGAATATCTTTCATGCCCTCCAGTCCTTGGGGCACCCATCACTGGAAAGCCACTCATCTTATATACCACGGCATTGGAAGCATCCTTGGGGGCACTATTAGCCCAGGATAACGACGATGGAAAGGAGACCGCCTTGTATTATCTTAGCCGAATGTTCGTAGGAGCAGAACATTCCTATTCCCCAATCGAAAAACAATGTCTGGCATTGATATTCGCCATTAAAAAGCTAAGGCATTATCTTCTTGAACATGAAGTTCGTCTCATATCAAGAGTCGACCCCTTAAGATACCTGATGACAAGGCCTACCCTAACGGGACGATTGGCCAAATGGGCCGTCCTACTCCAGGAATTTGACATCACATATGTGTCGCAGAAAGCAGTAAAAGGACAAGTTCTCGCCGATTTCTTAGCTGCTCATCCCATCCCCGATGACTCTCCCCTAAGCTATGACTTCCCAGACGAGGAGATATTAAATACCGAAGTCGACCACGGATATTGGGAGCTCTACTTCGATGGGGCGTCTTCAATTCAACCAGCCATCCCCCCAAATATCCCGAAAGTAAAGTCAGGGATCGGCCTGGTATTCATCACCCCGGAAAGGGGGATATTACATTACTCCTTAGCCCTCACTGGTCCCTGTGCCAACAACGAAGCTGAATACGAAGCTTTAATCGCCGGGCTCGAGCTCGCGCTGGAGATGAAAATCGAAAGAGTGCATATATACGGTGACTCCCAGCTCATTGTCAAGCAGGTGACGGGTAAATACCAAGTCAAGAAAACGGAATTGCACAAATATCATACGAAAGCTGTGGAACTCATGGAAAAAATACCGTACGCCACTCTGACCTGCATTGCTAGGGCTGCTAATGGTAGAGCGGACGCACTGGCAAAGTTTGCCAAAGAGCTCGCTGGGCCATCCATCGACCAAGTCAATATCGTGATCCGAGACAGGAAGCTGATCGCACCGGCCGAAAATGATCACGTCGATAAGAAAGAAGTAACAGATGCTATGACAACCTCCCTCACGCAAGAACGTGACTGGAGGGAGCCCTTCATCAACTATCTCAGAAGTGGTATTCTACCCGAGGATAAGACTCAAAGAGTACAATTGAAAAAACGGGCCCTTCGGTATACATTTGTGAACGACACGTTGTATCGTCGATCGTATGAACAGCTTTGGCTCAGGTGCATTGCAATGGATGAGGTCGCTCACGTATTACAGGAAGTCCATTCCGGTCTTTGCGGTGCCCACCAATCAGGACCCAAAATGTATCTTAAGATTAAGAGGTTGGGGTACTACTGGCCAAGCATGGTACGAGACTGCATAAACTGCGCAAAGACTTGCCATTTGTGCCAGGTGCACGGAGATTTAATTCATAAGCACCCTAACCCTCTTCATCCGACGGTTTCATCATGGCCGTTCGAAATATGGGGGACGGACATAGTAGGGCCCATAGAACCTCCTTCCTCTCTGGGACATCGATTCATACTCGCGGCAACGGACTACTTCTCCAAATGGGCGGAGGCCATCCCATTAAAAGAAGTCAAGGCTGCCAACGTCGTCAATTTCTTTCGCGGGAACATATTGAGTCGTTTTGGAACCCCTAGACGAATCATATCCGATAACGGTTTGGCTTTCAAAAATGCCTTGATCTACAAATTTGCAGAGCGTCACAAAATTGATTGGCGGTATTCCTCGATATACAATCCAAGAGCGAATGGACTAGCTGAAGCATTCAATAAAACTCTATGCAAGCTGCTCAAGAAGAGCGTTTCGAAGAACAAAAAGGAGTGGCATCAAAAGCTAGTGGAGGCATTGAGGGCTTATCGAACCACGTATCGTACACCCACACAATCAACACCTTATTCCTTAGTCTTCGGTGTCGAAGCAGTGCTTCCACTCGAGGTGGAGATACCTTCGCTAAGAATGGCAATGCAATGTGATATGACGATGAACGAAAATATCCAATTACGTCTTGATGAATTAGATACACTTGATGAACGAAGGCTGCTTGCACAGCAAAACCTGGAGCTATACCAAGCGCAAATGGCAAGGGTGAAGGTCCCCTAAATAAGGGGGGGGCGAAACCCTAGTAGGAGGCGCAACAATGTCTCTAGCGGAATCTAGGGCTTCTAAAGGATCTTTATATGTCATATAATCAACTTTAGTATGATTGAATAGAAGAAACGAATTCATACCGTAGCCATTTCAAGATGACGCCTTGGAAGCAAAAGTTGCAAGCGCCTCTTCTCCAAAGTCTCGCACACAAGATGAACAATGTGCTTCTTCCTTGGTGCTCCTTGTGCTAGCAAGGTTCCAAGGTTGTCTTGCCGAATGGAAGGGAGAGGAGATGATGATTTCTTCTCTTGGCCGAATCCTCCTCAACGTCAAAGCGTCGCCACACACAAAAAATGTTAAGAGGAATAATTCGGAGTGGCGAGAATAGAGAGCACTCTATTCGGTCGTGAACCATCTCCAAGTGGAGATCATGGTTACTAAAAATAGCAACCACTCATCGCTCCAACGTTCACGCCAAGTGAACATGTCGCCACACCTTGAACCATGCGCTCATTTCATGAGCCGGTTCAATTTGGTTCGATTTAAGAACCAATCAAGCCAAGCAATCAAGTCTAGATCTCAAATAAACCCTAAGGCTCCAGATCTGACCGTTCATCTCTTGATGCTCTTGATCTCACCGATCTAGCATCTATTCTCTCGATCGAAGCTTACCGATCTCAAGCCCTAATCAATCAAACATGATCAGACTAGATCTCACTTACAATCAGAGATAAAACCCCTTTAAACTGAACCTAACCAATTCAGTCCACACGATCTGACTTAAGTAAGCCATATCATCAAATTGTGCGACCCTAAGGGTTTCCTTTAAATGTCGGTAACGATAACTCACGTTATCACGATCAGTGAGGGGTATCTAGCAACACATCACTGTCTCCCGATATAAAAGAAATGAGTCTTCCAAGACTACACCCAAAAACAACACAAGTGTGAATCAACTCACAAGGCATGCATACTTCCTTTGCCACTGGATGTTCTTATTGGACAAGCGTGTCAAGCTTGTAGCTCCAATATGATGAGCATGATTAGATCAGATGAACACTGTCATCTGGGTATGGCCATACACTTTCTCAATCATCTCATCCAGGGGGCCCCTTTAGAACATCACACTCCTTAAACAAGGAGACGGCAATCCTATGTCTATCACTAGTGCCCTAACCTGACTCAAGCTCATTATCCAAGATAGTCTATAATCATTATGTTTCAAATGATATTGAACTACCTCAAAACAATGACAATCATCATTTAGAAAACACAAGTGATCTCAAGTCAGAGGAAATGTGCCACTTGTCATATTCAAGGATTATTCACATTGTGACAAACAATTGAATATCCTAGTAGGGTCTGTCCAGCACATCCAATGTACCCATGAGTCTACATCTTATTCCATGCTCGAAGCATCCTATAAGACTAGAACACATATTAGTCTTAACCATATCAAGGCTGTCTCATGTTCACCAAGATATATCGACTAAGGACATTATAGCCTGTCAGCCTAGCTGAACAGCTTTGAGACATTATTCAGAAGAACATATATTGCAGCAGACAATGTAGCTAACTGAATAATAACCATGCCTTTATAAACATAAACGTTTATTACATGATACTGTTACAATCCCAAGGCCTCAAACATTAGGCTTAAGGGCATACCCCAACAATCTCCCACTTGCACTTAATCTAATGGTTGAGAAATCTCAAACCCATATTATTACAGTGCTTCTCATGCTTCTGCTGCGCCAGAGGCTTAGTAAGCAGGTCTGCCAGATTGTCATCTGTATGAACCTTGCATATTTTGATCTCGCCACGATCTATGATCTCCCTGATCAAATGAAACCGTCTCTGTATGTGCTTGGACTTCTGGTGCGACCGTGGTTCCTTTGCTTGTGCGATGGCTCCAGTGTTATCACAGAAGATAACCAAAGGATCTGCACTCGAAGGAACAACACCAAGTTCTCTCACGAACTTACGAATCCACACTGCCTCCTTGGATGCTTCCGAGGCTGCAACATACTCGGCTTCTGTTGTGGAATCAGCAACAGTTGACTGTTTGAAACTCTTCCACACCACTGCTCCTCCATTCAAGCTAAAAACATAGCCTGATTGCGATCGAAAATCATCCTGGTCAGACTGGAATGAAGCATCAGTATATCCTTCAATACTGAGTTCTTCCTGACCACCATATATCAAGAACATATCTTTGGTCCTCCGCAGATATTTTAAAATATTCTTGACTGCAATCCAGTGTGCCTGACCTGGATTACTTTGGAAACGACTGGTCACGCTTAACCCGTAAGCAACGTCTGGGCGAGTACATAACATCGCATACATAATGGAACCAATAGCCGAAGCATAAGGCGTATTGTCCATTTCATCTTTCTCAGTCTGTGTTTGTGGACACTGACTCTTCGAAAGACTCAGAGCATGTCTGACTGGAAGATATCCTCGTTTAGAATTCTCTAAATGAAATCTTTCCAGGACTTTATCGATGTAAGTACTCTGGCACAGCCCGAGAAGCCTCTTAGATCTATCCCTGTAGATCTTCACACCTAACACATAGGCTGCTTCTCCTAAATCTTTCATCTGGAAACATTTCCTTAACCATGCCTTCACAGCATGCATTTCAGGAATGTCATTTCCAATGATCAAGATATCATCGACGTAGAGGACTAGGAAAGTAATCACGCTCCCACTAAACCTCTTATATACACACGGGTCATCCTCGTTCTTGATGAAACCAAATTCAGTGACTGATTCATCAAAACGAATATTCCAGCTTCTCGATGCTTGCTTGAGTCCATAAATAGACTTCTTTAACTTGCATATCTTATGACGATCTGATGGATTAGTGAAACCCTCAGGTTGTGTCATGTACACATCCTCATCCAGATTTCCATTAAGGAAAGCTGTTTTCACATCCATCTGCCAGATCTCATAATCATAATATGCAGCTATCGCGAAAAGAATCCGAATAGACTTAAACATAGCTACAGGTGAGAAAGCTTCATCATAATCTATCCCGTAGATTTGTTTGAAACCTTTCGCAACTAGCCTGCCTTTATAGGTAACCACGTTACCATCCATGTCAATCTTCTTCTTGAAGATCCATTTACAGCCTATAGGAATAATTCCCGAAGGCGGATCAACCAAATCCCAGACTTGGTTATCTGACATGGAGTCCATCTCGGCGCGCATAGCTTCAAGCCATCTCGCTGACTCTGGTCCACTGACCGCATCCGCATAAGTGAGGGGTTCATCATTATCAATGATGTAGACTCCGTCATAGCGCTCAGGCTGTCGACGAATCCTTCCCGATCTTCGCGGTTCCCGTGATATTTGAGCCTCAGGTTGTTCAATAACCTGATCTACCGGCTCAGGCTCATCCAACTCTGCTTGAGTACTTTGTCCTTCCTCTGGATTCTCATCCAGCTTTATTTCTCTCCCACTGGCTTCTTGCAGAAGAAACTCCTTCTCAAGAAATATGGCCGTCCGAGCAACAAATACCTTGTTCTCTTTGGGATCGTAGAAATAATAACCCTTAGTTTCCTTAGGGTAACCGACAAAGATGCATTTGTCAGATCTGCTCTCTAGTTTCCCAGAGGCGAGCTTTTTGACATAAGCCTCGCAACCCCAGATCCTGATAAATGTCAAGCTTGGCTGTTTCCCATACCATAACTCATATGGAGTTTTTGAAACGGCCTTGGATGGCACACGGTTTAGTACTTTTGCAGCTGTTTCCAGTGCAAAACCCCAAAAGGAGTATGGAAGAGTAGCCTGACTCATCATAGAACGAACCATATCAAGTAACGTTCTGTTTCTCCTCTCGGACACACCATTCCATTGCGGTGTTCCTGGCGGAGTGAGCTGTGAGATAATCCCACACTCCTTCAGATAGTCAGTAAACGTATGACTCAAGTATTCTCCACCTCGATCTGAGCGAAGTGCCTTGATATTTCGGCCTAGCTGATTCTGTACTTCATTCTTGAACTCTTTGAACTTGTCAAAAGATTCACTCTTATGTCTCATCAGATAGACATAGCCATACCTACTGAAATCATCAGTAAAGGTAATGAAGTACTGATAGCCACCTCTGGCATGTTTACTAAATGGCCCACACACATCACTGTGTATAAGGTCCAGTAAACCTGAAGCCCTTTGACCTTTGTGAGGAAAAGGTGACTTCGTCATTTTACCCATCAAACAAGCTTTGCATGTATCAATCTCCTTGTAAGAGAATGATCTCAGCAGTCCATGATCATGCAACCGCTTAATGCGTTTCTCGTTAATATGGCCTAAACGACTATGCCATAGCAAGGTGCTGTCATCAGCATACTTGGCTTTCTTAATATCAACATTTTGTATAGAACACTCCATGTCCAACATGAATAATCCATTGCTAATTGAACCAGTTGCATAAACAATATTATCATAAGATAAAACACACTTTGAAATATTGCATTCAAAGGAAAAACCCTTCCTGACAAGAGCAGGAATGGAGATAATATTTTTTAGTAATACTGGGAACAAAATAACAACTGTTTAGTTCCAATACAAGTCCAGATGGTAAAGAAATGAAATAGTCTCCTACAGCAACAGCAGCAACCCGTGCCCCGTTTCCAACTCGTAGGTCCACCTCATGCTGTCCCACCTGCCTTCTTCTCTTGAGTTCCTGCACATTTGAACAAATGTGAACTCCACATGCAGTGTCCAACACCCATGATATAGAAGAAGAAAACATGACCTCAGTCACGAATATACCTGAGCCAGAAGCGATGCTTCCCCTCTTATCTCCTTGGAGCGCTTTACAGTCCTTTTTCCAGTGACCCAGCTGGCCACAGTGGAAACACCTGTATTCCTTGGACCGCTTCACCTTCTGCTTCAGAGCCTTGCTGTAGCTCTTGACAGGGGCTTTGCCCTTCTTCCCCTTCTTCTTGTTCCTGGAAGGAACCATTAAGACAGAGGTCGAAGGCTTTCCCTTCAGAGTCTCCTCAGTAGTGAGGAGCATATTCAGCAGCTCTGCCGGAGTACAATCGATTTTGTTCATATTAAAATTAATGATGAACGCATCGAAAGAGGGCGGGAGAGACTGCAGAATAATATCTACAGCAAGCTCCTGATTGATGGTATGCCCCAGTTTCTCTAGAGCCTCCTTGTGCCCAATCATCTTGAGCACGTGAGCTCCCACTGGGCTCCCTTCAGCCAGTTTGCTCTGAAAGAACAGCTTTGTCAAATTATAGCGTTCTGTCCTCGCCTGTGCAGCATACAGCATCTTGAGGTTTGCTATCATGTCTATGGCAGACATATCCTCATGCTGACGCTGCAGCGGTGGCGTCATAGACGCTAGCATCAGGCAAGCGACATCAATGCTATCATTGACGTGCTTTTCATAGGCTTCCCGAACCGCCCTTGCGGCGTTCGGAGCGGGCTGAGGCGGTATCGCCGTCTCGAGGACATACAGTTTCCTCTCTGCCTTAAGAACGATCTTAAGGTGTCCGAACCAGTCAGAGAAGTTCGGCCCAGCAAACTTCTCCCTTTCCAGTAGGGATCGCACATTGAAGTTCATGGTGTTCGTTGCTGCAGGTATCTACAACAATGCAAGAACAGCAAGGTCAGTATCAATGTTAAGAATCAATCAGGACTTAAGAAAGATTCTTTTTCTCACTATTTTATCTGACTGAAAAATCCATTAAACAGTCCGAAAGAGTAGACACTCTTTTAGTGAGATGGGATCCGGATTTCATACTTGGTCTCCGCGTCCCGCTCAGGCGAGATAAGATGCACAGAGAGTACAAGCACTAATCTCCGGTAGGCAGTCCCTGCCGATCGCCAACCCGTGCGATTCCCCTTCATCTGGGCAATCCAGCAGACTGTGCCAACTGAGTTGGTACAACACAGTCTCTGATCCCACAGATGGCTGCCTCCATGTGCTACCATATGCGCCACATATGTAGCCTACATGGTCAAGCTGACCCGACCTACTCCCTGGACCACCATGTGCTATGCTGAGCAACGAGAAGGGATAAATCCCTACTCTGTAACACACAGGTGTAATCCCACACCGTCTGAAGATAGATGGACGTGCCCACTGAGTGGGTACAACACGGCTCCAACGATAATCAGAACAGTGAGGTTTCGCGTCAGAAGGCTTACGAGCTTGATATTTTAGCGTTGGATTTTAACGGTCTTTTATCTTCTTCACTATCATGCAATTCCTATGGTGATAGCAGAAGATGAACTAATCATGCAATTCTAATATTTAAACAATAAATAAAAGAAAGCATGAATCTTATGTGGTAAAAGCCCATAGCCCTAGTAAGACCTTAATTTAACTTAAGTCTTGACTTGCTTTTCTTCATAGGGCTTTTGCTGCTCATCTGGCCCAAACCTGGGCCCAAGCGCCATCTGCAGCTCTGGTGCGCCCACCAGGAATTTGCGCTAGGTCCTAGGGTCGAACCCTAGACCTCCCACCTGGTCCAGCCACTGCTGCATGCGCCTCTGCCAAGTGTGCTCTGTGCTCTTGTCTAATTAAATTACAAATTTAACTATCTAGACAAGATTGACACGCAGGTCAATTACACATTATAAATTAATTAAACTGTGATTCGCAGATCACAAAAATAAAAATTAATTTACAATTAATTCCCAGGCACGCAGGCCCCAGCACAGCACACATTAAAAACGGGCAGCCCACATAAGATTAAATAAACATACATATGGCATCATACAACATGTGATCCAATCAGGAAAATTAAATTTCGAAAACCCATAGGCATCAATTTTAATTTCCTTATTTGCCCTACAACCTTACAACGGTCCATTACTAGGGATCCACTCATCCATCCTAGTCAGATCCACTGCCCTTGCATGCACCAAGTCCTAACTGACTTGAGTCGACCATAAGGTCAACCATGCATGCGCCAGGGCTGAACAACCACAATGAGGTCTGGCAAGCGGGTGTGACCCCGGGCCTAACTCATGTGCGTTCATGGGTTGCCTCAATCAGACATCGCTACACGCCTGTCTGCAGCCGACCTGTAGCCACCACGTGCTTGCGCACAGGTGCTACCTGGTCAACCCATCAAGGCTGTCAGATAGTCTGATCAGACTTTTGGATCTAACTTAGGGGGTGACTTCAACCCCAATAACCCGTCTAAGGGTTTAATGCAAGGCATTAGATCTAGTGAGGTCGCGCAAGTGAAATGGTTTTTTAAAACATAACAACATGCGCCAACAACATGCGCCAAAGAAACATACATCAAGTTTCGGATATGCAAACTTAACATGTAATTTTTCGCATGGTGAAGATCTAAGCATACAAATGAATACATGGATCACACAGCAATCATATGAACATATAACACCCCTCTGATACCAATTGAAGGTCCCCTAAATAAGGGGGGGGGGGGGCGAAACCCTAGTAGGAGGCGCAACAATGTCTCTAGCGGAATCTAGGGCTTCTAAAGGATCTTTATATGTCATATAATCAACTTTAGTATGATTGAATAGAAGAAACGAATTCATACCGTAGCCATTTCAAGATGACGCCTTGGAAGCAAAAGTTGCAAGCGCCTCTTCTCCAAAGTCTCGCACACAAGATGAACAATGTGCTTCTTCCTTGGTGCTCCTTGTGCTAGCAAGGTTCCAAGGTTGTCTTGCCGAATGGAAGGGAGAGGAGATGATGATTTCTTCTCTTGGCCGAATCCTCCTCAACGTCAAAGCGTCGCCACACACAAAAAACGTTAAGAGGAATAATTCGGAGTGGCGAGAATAGAGAGCACTCTATTCGGTCGTGAACCATCTCCAAGTGGAGATCATGGTTACTAAAAATAGCAACCACTCATCGCTCCAACGTTCACGCCAAGTGAACATGTCACCACACCTTGAACCATGCGCTCATTTCATGAGCCGGTTCAATTTGGTTCGGTTTAAGAACCAATCAAGCCAAGCAATCAAGTCTAGATCTCAAATAAACCCTAAGGCTCCAGATCTGACCGTTCATCTCTTGATGCTCTTGATCTCACCGATCTAGCATCTATTCTCTCGATCGAAGCTTACCGATCTCAAGCCCTAATCAATCAAACATGATCAGACTAGATCTCACTTACAATCAGAGATAAAACCCCTTTAAACTGAACCTAACCAATTCAGTCCACACGATCTGACTTAAGTAAGCCATATCATCAAATTGTGCGACCCTAAGGGTTTCCTTTAAATGTCGGTAACGATAACTCACGTTATCACGATCAGTGAGGGGTATCTAGCAACACATCACTATCTCCCGATATAAAAGAAATGAGTCTTCCAAGACTACACCCAAAAACAACACAAGTGTGAATCAACTCACAAGGCATGCATACTTCCTTTGCCACTGGATGTTCTTATTGGACAAGCGTGTCAAGCTTGTAGCTCCAATATGATGAGCATGATTAGATCAGATGAACACTGTCATCTGGGTATGGCCATACACTTTCTCAATCATCTCATCCAGGGGGCCCCTTTAGAACATCACACTCCTTAAACAAGGAGACGGCAATCCTATGTCTATCACTAGTGCCCTAACCTGACTCAAGCTCATTATCCAAGATAGTCTATAATCATTATGTTTCAAATGATATTGAACTACCTCAAAACAATGACAATCATCATTTAGAAAACACAAGTGATCTCAAGTCAGAGGAAATGTGCCACTTGTCATATTCAAGGATTATTCACATTGTGACAAACAATTGAATATCCTAGTAGGGTCTGTCCAGCACATCCAATGTACCCATGAGTCTACATCTTATTCCATGCTCGAAGCATCCTATAAGACTAGAACACATATTAGTCTTAACCATATCAAGGCTGTCTCATGTTCACCAAGATATATCGACTAAGGACATTATAGCCTGTCAGCCTAGCTGAACAGCTTTGAGACATTATTCAGAAGAACATATATTGCAGCAGACAATGTAGCTAACTGAATAATAACCATGCCTTTATAAACATAAACGTTTATTACATGATACTATTATAATCCCAAGGCCTCAAACATTAGGCTTAAGGGCATACCCCAACAAAGGGCGTATGACAAGTTAGCCAGAGAACGCACTTTCAAGAAAGGAGACCTTGTCCTAGCAGTAAGGCGGCCCATCATATCCAACAAGATAGCAAAAGGGAAGTTCAACCCTACTTGGGAAGGACCCTACGTGATAGGAAAAGCCTACGAAGGAGGAGCCTACCAATTGATAGACCAAGACGGGGCGCACCCGATGCCACCCATTAACGGCCGTTTCTTAAAGAAGTACCATGCTTAAAGCACGAGTCCAATCTTGACCAAGCAACACTAGGCTCGAGAATATCAAGGTCGTTGCCGGTTGACTGCTTGCTAGACCTGTGTAAGCTCCTTATGTGAGCATTCACCAGGTTGGATGATGAAAGGAGAAGAGTGCATTTTTAAAGCAGAACAGTGGACAAGAACGGTTAGCAGTTACAAGTAACCAGAGTAACACTCGGATACTACAGGAAAAATCAACAGTTCCCATGACGAAAACCAGGTACGCACTTCCTACAATCACAAAGGAAAAAAGACCATGAGAAACCAAAGGTCAGAAAAGCAGTGAAAGCAGATCAGAAATCAAGCAGATCTATTGAGGAAACAAGCACAAATCAAGTGTTGCCTAATGTCATGGTTTTTGCTAGAAGTGGAAGTTCAGGAAAGGACAGAGATATACAGATATCAAAAGAACATTCAAATAGCAGCCACCAAGAGATACCAGTTGAAATGAATGGAAGCTTAGGTTACATGGAGTCAAGTAGAATATCAGAGAAGATAGAAGATATCAAATCCTTAAGGACAAATCCAACTACTGAGAAGAAAAGCCCCAGCCTCAAACAGTGGTCACAGTGTTCATGAAACCATTGCACATCCCAAAACACAAAGAAGGTGGATACAGAAAATATGAAAGTTCACAAGGGAGAAAACTATAAAGCGTTAGGAGATAGTCCTGGATACATTAAAATGCCAAACAAGAAAATCCAATCATCCTTCTTAAATGATTTAGAGAAAAGATGGAAAGAAGGAACCAGTAAAGATAAAGGGGGCAAAGGCGACCTTTTGTGATGCGAACTCAGAGCAGCATATAGAGAATGCAATTAAATCAACTTTGCTTTTAGACGATTCTTCTTTATATTCTGACGGAGATGGAGTATTAAAGGAGATGTTAATTGAAGAGCCAAAAGGTAAGAATATGAAAAATGGGGGCTTCACAACAGCGAGAAGCATACGTCAATGTTAATTCGGAACCGCGACCCTCCAGTTTAGAGGAAAAGCGTAAAGAAGGTGCGAGAGATGCAAGGAATACTGACAACTGCAACCTACTAAAGTGGCAAAATGAGGCAACATCTGAAGGAAATGAACAAGGATCACTTACCCAGGACGAATATCTCCTCAGGCAACTTCTTATTAACAATCAACATTTCCTCAGTATAGTACAAGCCTTTTTCAAAGTCGAGTTCACCATTCTAATGGAATCCTTGGAACCACACGTGGTGAATATTACCGTGTTTGCCGCATCAGCATTGTAAATCCTGATGCCTCTGACATCATCAAGAGCATACCAGGCGAATGGTTTTATCAGTCAAGTGATTCGGTGCCATTTAGCTCCCAACACATCACTGATAATAATATACCCTTCACTACCGCGTGCGCGATGCTAGTGGGCAGCAATTTTAACAATACAAGCACGACACTACACCAGTTACAAGTTGACAGCACTAGTACGATATATTACGAGTCATAACAGCCTGCTAAAAGGATCATCACACGACACATATTACCATACATTTTCAGAAATCAACAAAGTCACAATCCATGCTTTCTCAAATTAAGGCAAGATCACCTTCAATCAAAAAGGACAAGATCACCACAAGTTGCAATTCAACATCAGTAAGCAAAATGAAAGGGGAAAACCAATGCGAAGACTTGGGGTTCAAATGCAAGATACAAAAGGAAATAAATCAAAAAATTCCCCAATGATCTCCAGGAGGGCGCGTTTCAGTCCCTCGATGGAAGAGCGAGTTCACCGTGTTCAATCTCCTTGGTCTCATACTGCGCATGTAGAAAAGCTAGCTAGGCTTTGGATTTCTCAGTCAACTCCAGTTCGTCCCCCTGAGCGCCTTCATATTCTTGCGGACCTGAGATCTGTGAGTCCCCTTCAAGGGGGAGCGCAAGGAGATGAAACCCTAAAATGGGGGCGCATGTAATATTTCTAGGGAATTCATCATCAAGATCGCATGTAGTTCATATGATTAACTTGTATAAACGAAAAGATCTCAAAGGGATCATACCAACGCCATTAGATTGGATGTCGGCTTGGAAGCAAAGATCAAAAGAGAGCTTCTCCACAAGTGACGCACACAAGAAAGAGAGATGGCTTCTTCTTGTTGATCTTTGTGCTAGCAAAGATCTTCAAGTGTCCTTGTCGAATGGAAGGGATGAGAGATGAGATGCTTGCTTGGCCGAGAGCTCCTCTCTTCGTCCACCACTCCTCTACACGAAAGTGCAAGAAGCCAAGTGAAGTGAGTAACCTCTTTGGCGTTTTGGCGTTTTTAGAAAAGGCCTTGATGACTTACCATAAATGGAAGCCATGCGCCTTCATGATCTCATAACCGACGCCTTCATGACTTGAACCATGCGTTCACACACGTGAACCGGTTCAAAGTGGTTTGGTTCAAAATTGGTTTGGTTCAAAGACCAATTAACCCAAGCCACTTGGTCTAGATCATATCAAACCCTAAGGCTCCAGATCTAACCGTTCATCTCCTGATGCTCCTGATCTCACTGATCTAGCATCAACTCTCTCGATCGAAGCTTACCGATCTCAAGCCCTAATCAATCAAACATGATCAGACCAGATCTCACTTACAATCAGAGATTGAATCCCTTTAAACTGAACCCAAACAATTCAGTCCACACGATCTGACTCAAGTAAGCCATATCATCAAATTGTGCGACCCTGAGGGTTTCCTTTAAATGTCGGTAACGATAACTTACGTTATCACGATCAGTGAGGGGTATCTAGCAACACATCACTGTCTCCCGATATAAAGGAAAGAGTCTTCCAAGACTACACCCAAACCACAGCACAAGTGTGAATCCACTTCACGAGGCATACATGTTTCCTTTGCCACTGGATGTTCTTATTGGACAAGCGTGTCAAGCTTGTAGCTCCAATATGATGAGCATGATTAGATCAGATGAACATAGTCACCTGGGTATGGCCATACACTTTCTCAATCATCTCATTCGGGGGGGGGGGGCCCTTTAGAACATCACACTCCTTGAACAAGAAGACGGCAATCCTATATCTATCACTAGTGTCCTAACCTGACTCATGATCATTATCCAAGATAGTCTATAACCATTATGTTTCAAATGATATTGAACTACCTCAAAACAATGACAATCATCATTTAGAAACACAAGTGATCTCAAGTCAGAGGACATGTGCCACTTGATGCAAACAAGGATTATTCACATTGTGACAAGCAATTGAATATCCTAGTAGGGTCTGTCCAGTACATCCAATGTACCCATGAGTCTATATATTATTCCATGCTCAAAGCATCCTATAAGATTAGAACACATATTAGTCTCAATCATATCAAGGCTGTCTCATGTTCACCAAGATATCTCGACTAAGGACATTACAGCATGTCAGCCCAGCTGAACAGCATTGAGACATTATTCAGAAGTACACTTATTGCAGCAGACAATGTAACATACTGAATAACAACCATTGCCTTTATAAACATAAGAGTTTATACATGATACTGATAGAATCCTAAGGCCTCAAACATTAGCCTTAAGGGCATACCCCAACAAGATCATCATACATCTTCCCGATAAGAATTTTGCCGTTCCCTCGCTGAAAAGATTCCGAGATTATTGTCATGCATTGAACAAAGCTTAAAAGACAAGGTATATCGAAAGTAAAGACATTTTCCGACGGATATGTACACGCTCATAGCTTGTACAAAATCCGCCGGGGGGCATTTGTTGAACCACACATTCTCACCTACAAAATGATATCAATATAGTTCTGAGTTGCAACAGTATCCAAGAATTAGATCCGCATATTCTACAAATCAGAGGAACATGATAGTTATCAGTTAAAATGCCATTGTTGAACCACATGCATCCTCGCTTAAGGGTGTACACATAGAATCCAAGTCAAGATTAATCTTGACTCTTGTCCACACATCAAAGACATGTTGAATCCTTGTGATACTCCCCAATCAACCCACTAGAGCAAGCCCAAGGCCTACACGAGCTAATGATAATAAGCTGGTCAAGACGGTCAAGATTTCGGCCAAGTCAAACGCCAAACTCCTAACATACGACAAGGGCTAACAGGTAGTAGAAAAAATCTGCTTAGAAAGGACTATAGGCAAGCTGATTTGCTTGCCTAAACAAGGAAAGTTTCAGCCTAGTATGCAAAAGAAATTTCGAGTCCCAAGGCAGACCTCAGCAGGGAAGCTATCAGGGAAAGTAAAAAAAAGAGAGAGAAAAAGGGGCCGAGTGATCGCAGCAGCAAGCGTTTCAAAAGAGATCAAAAGGGTGGTCGCACAAGACAAAAGCAGTAGGAAATAACCGGTAAATAAGGAGCGACCAGGGCTGGCATGAAAAGAGAGAAACAGCAGTATGCAAAAAAAAGGGAAGAAGGATTAGAAAAGCGGGAAGAAGCGTGAATAAAACAAAAAGAAGACAGCTGTGAGAGGTTGGGCTGAAAACCTTATAAAAGAAGGATCGCCACACAAAAGAAGAAAAAAAAAAAGATAACGCTAGCTTGCAAAAAAAAAAACACAAACACACAGAAGACAGAAGCGCAGGAAGGAGGAGAAGAAAATACCAAGGAACTGCAAGGGGTATACAAAGGTGAATGAAAGGAAGATTCTTTTTACGGGTTTCTTAGGGCTTCATGGATGCACTAAGCATCCTGGCAACACGATGGACACACACATGCACCCTATGGCGATTCTTTTTACGGTTTTCTTAGGGCTTCATGGATGCACTAAGCATCCTGGCACCATGATAGAACGCATCACTCTTTTTCGATCGCTCGTTGTTTTTTTTTAGGCTTCATGGACGCATTAAGCGTCCTGGCACCATCATAGATGCACACACGCATTGTTTCGTCGCCTCATTTACGTAGGCTTGAGGTGCAATAAGCACCGATGGCACCACAGCAATGGCAAAAAAAAAAATGCTGGGAAATAAGCAAAGAAATGAAGGAAAAATCGAGGTGGAGAGGTAAGGAAAGGCGTGAGAGGTTAAGAGGGGAAGAAGGGAGCGACGATGCATAAAAAAGGGAGAAGAGAAAGAAAAGAAAAAAAAAGAGAGAAAAAAAAATGACAACATAGGAGCGAAAATAAAACGGAAACACAAAAATAGAGTTAGTACCCGAAGGAAGAAGAGGAATACCTGTCTGGGGTCCTAGGGTCTCTTTTTTTTTTTTTATTATTATTTTTTTTTAATTTTATTTTATTTTTCTCTCGAGCTCGTAAAAACGCTCTTAGCAGAGAAAGCCTGCTGCAACTCGAAACTTTCGCTGAAAGGAGAGATATCAAAAAATATGGAAAGAGACATGGAGATAGAGTCCGTGGCCGAAAACACGGGGGAGAAAACAAAAAAGGGAAAGAAAGGGAATGCGTCGAGGATCACGGAAGAACAGCAAGTAAAAAAAGAGAGAGGGAACAAATACCTGTTAATGATTCGTTGAGTCCCTAGCCCCTTGCCATCTCTCTGAAGGGTCGGGTATGAAGCCAAGTTCAATCCAAAGTAAAAAGGTTTCCTTCCTTCATCCAAATATGAAATATGTGATACCAGGAGGAAGAAGATGAAGTAAGTGATAATAATAATAAAGGTAATAACTTACAACAGGGCAACAAAAGGAGAATTTGTTACCTGGTTTTACTCAAGCTTGGTCACCTCAAGACAAAGATTGATGATGAATCCTCCTCAACACTGCACAAGAATGAATCAAACTCTCTGGGGAAATGTGGTAAACGCACACGAAAGAAAGGAAGTCCTCACGAAGGAACTCGCCACGGAAAAATCGTCTAAGTATGCAAAAAAAAAACAACGATAAGCAAAGAAGAGCAAAAGAGGGCTTTACTTAGTCGCCGATCTTTAACCCCAGTCGGCAATATAATTCGAAAGTCCACCCTAATCAAACCCTAATTCCAAATAAAATTCGGCATCAATAAGATCCAACCCGATTTTGCCGGATCCTACCCGATTTTGCTTGAATCCGACCCGATTGAATTTCAATGCCCCAATAAAATTCTGCCCTGCCGCTTAAGACGGAGGAAATCGAGCTCTTCATCTCCATCTCCAGTATAAGGCATTGCTTGAGAACCCGGCTGACGCAGCCACCCCCTCCATGGACGAGTCAAAAAACGACAGACGCAGCGCCATAGCAGCCATTGATGTCATATCTCCTGTCGCCGCCTACAAAAATGCTACAATCTACCTGACCATGGACGGACGACGCCAAAGCGACCACCGCCACCTCCTCAGCAGCTCCCGATACCAGGGGACCTTCCCCAACGAAACTCAAGGCAATCATGCAACAAATCCCTCGATCACGAGCCATCTCCTCTACGGGTGACACTAATGAGCTCGTCCCAAGACAGCGCCTTGGTGGCCTTTCGCCATCGTGAACACGCCGCAGATCGCCAGGGTTCTGCCTGATTACTCCCCCCGCCGTTCCGCTCGACGCCGCTGATGTTTGGTGTGATCAGGAAAAGAAAAAAAGGGGTTCGGTAGCTGGCAATGGGTATCACCTAGGGCACATGCTATTTAGTCCAGCTGGTGATTATGATCAATCCGATTCAATAAGTCTGGCTGCATATAATCACACCATTCAACCTAACCTAGCAATCCCTAAATTAGCTAGTATGTTCATCAAGTACGAATTACACTCGCTCTAATTCGGAACGAATGCAACACAACATGACATTGGGTACTTAAACTCAAAGTATAAATCCAAACCTGAATCAAACGAGAAATCCGACAACAATCCAGCATTAAGTATGAGGTCAAGATGAAGTCAAAAAAAAGTAATTGTGTACCGATATGGAGCTAGATGACTCAAACCCAAGCCAAGTCGCACTTAATCAAACGCAAACCCCCAAAGGAAATTGATTGACATCGGACGCCTAAACGCAATTACGGCGGAATATTGTTTGGGAGGTGCGTACGTTGACGTTTATCTTCGGGGCATGACTCCTCAATGTGACGTTGCTTTCGCCAAGTATCAGATAAATTTCCAAAATCAAATTATCCAACACGCCGCAAGGCCGGATAAATTTCAAATTAAATTATCCAACACGCCGCAAGGCCGGATAAATTTCCAAATCAAATTATCCATCACGCCGTAAGGCCGGATAAATTTCCAACTCAAATTATCCGCCACGCCGTAAGGCCGGATAAATCTCCAGATTGAATTATCCATCACGCCGTAAGGCCGGATAAATTTCCAAATCAAATTATCCATCACGCCGTAAGGCCGGATAAATTTCCAACTCAAATTATCCGCCACGCCGTAAGGCCGGATAAATCTCCAGATTGAATTATCCATCACGCCGTAAGGCCGGATAAATTTCCAAATCAAATTATCCATCACGCCGTAAGGCCGGATAAATTTCCAAATCAAATTATCCGCCACGCCGTAAGGCCGGATAAATCTCCAGATCAAATTATCCATCACGCTGTAAGGCCGGATAAATTTTCAAATCAAATCATCTATCACGCCGTAAGGCCGGACAAATTTCCAACTCAAATTATCCGCCACGCCGTAAGGCCGGACAAATTCCCTGAACAAAGTATCCAAAATGACGCCGTTAAGGCTGGATAATCTTTCTTTGCTTCAAGTCATCCAACGCGCCTTAATGCATTACAATGGAATATCGTTTGGGAGGTGCGTACGTCGATGTTTACCATCGGGGCGTAGCTCCTCGATATAACGTTGTACTGTCTGGGCTGGATGTTACCCAATACACCGTTTCAAGGCCAAAGTTTGACAAACACAAATGGCCCATCTTGATGAAAACTCCTTCTCTTTTATCATGTCGAAATATGTATCACGTCAAATTAAATTTATGAATGAAATTTATAAATGACAGCATCTGATTATCACTCTTATCTTGTTGCGTATTACAGATCTCTTAATCAAAGGTTCCCTAATTTTAGGGGTAATTAACAATTAGCGCTTGCGTTCATTGGAAGTCAGAACCCATTAAACAAAAGCCTTATTAATTTAAGGTGGATTTGAAATGGTCATAATACATTTCTTAATGTAGCAATTTTGACCCCACAACTACCATGATTATAATATGATTCTATAGATTGAGTCTATTTGTCAAACATGGAGATCTTGCATGAAAGTGAGGATCGAAACGTTGGAGATCTATGAGTAAAACTAGTGTCGAGGCTTGGATGCACAAAAGTGATCCTTGAGTTTCCGCTAGAGATTGTCAACCTAGAATTCGGATGCATGAAAGTGATCCTTGAGTTCATAGATTGATAATTTGCTTATCTTCAGCATTGGGACAAATCTTGTGCGAAAGCGAAGATAAATCCCTGCGTGATTGTTTGCACGAGAGTGAAACAATCTTTTATTAGGTAAATCGTATCTTCATCATGATAAAATTAAACCGACGAAATCCTTATTCATATCTAGTCATAAGAGTTAAGTGAACGAAACCCTAGTCCCAGCTTTCTCTCTAACAGTTTTGTTTTGTGTGTTTGCGATATTTGCTTAACTTTCATTTGATTGCCTAGATAGCGAAAAATCAATTATTTAGTACTTGACAATGTAGGTCCCTGTGGATTCGATACTTTCTTTATTACTTCATGTACCTGTGCACTTATGGGATCACAACAAGTTTTTGGCGCCGTTACCAAGGATTAGTCCAAGGTACACGCGTGTCATACTTGTAGTGTTACCTTACGGTACATCAAGTTTTTGGCGCCGTTGCCGGGGACCTTAGTTTTTGTCGATATTAGAGACGTTGAGAGTATTGCTAGACTAGGTTTCATTTATGTTTTATCTTTTTATTCTTTTTTGTTTACTTACATCATTTGATCAGTTTGCTCTAGTGTGCACAGGACATTCATTTCTAATGGCTGATCAAAGATCACTAAGGGACTATGCTGCCCCTAATCCTCAGGGGATACACTTCAGCATTGCTAGACCTACAATTGAGGCCTCCAGCTTTGAAATTAATCCTAACGTCCTGACTATGATCCAGCAGAATCAGTTCGGAGGATCATCAATCGAAGATCGTTATTCACATTTATATACCTTTCTTGAATATTGTGATACCATAAGAATTCATGGAATTTATGATGATGCACTGAAACTGATATTGTTCCCTTTTTCTCTCAGGGATCAAGCACGAACTTGGTTGCATTCTCGTCAACCCAATACTTTCACAACATGGGATCAATTATCAAAAGGTTTTCTAACGAGATATTTTCCACCAAGCAAGACTTTCCAATTGAGAAATCAAATCATGAACTTCCAACAGAAAGAAGGAGAATCTCTTAGTGAAGCATGAGAACGATACAATGAATTGCAAAGGAAGTGTCCTCACCATGGCTTGGAGCGACGGGTCTTAATTGAAACTTTTTATTATGGTTTAATTAATCACACTCACCTCATTGTTGATGCTGCTGCAGGGGGAGCCTTGATGAGTAGAACAATTGATGATGCTTTCAAGTTGTTTGAGGAGATGTCCTTGAATCAGAGCCAATGGGCTCCAGATGAAGGAATTTCATATTGTCATCAACATGGTAAGAATGAGAATGAGGATCAGCAAACCCTAACTAAAGAGGTTGGTGAGCATATGTTAGAAAAATTTTTAGCTAGCCAAATCCATTCATTGCAAATTCAAAACACAAAAAAATTCAAAAATCTTGAAGAAACTGTTAGTCATCTTGCTTCTCAAGTAGAATCCTTAGTCACTTACAGTAAAATTCTAGAAGGACAAATATCTAGATTAAACACTGGGGAACATTGCAATGCCATTATCACTAGAAGTGGGAGACAACTAGGAGAACTTAAGGAAAAAGAGTCTATTAATGATCAGGATGAAGAATTAGAATTAGAAAAGCCTTTTGAACATGAACAAACCCTACATAGTCCAACACCTCAAAAGGGTGGTAATCAAAAAGGGGATGTTCCATGTAAAGAAGACAGATCTAAGACTAATCTACCTCCATCCTTTAGACCACTGGTACCTTTTCCCCAAAGGTTAGAACAAGAAAAGTTAGATAAGCAATTTGGGAGATTTCTTGATGTTTTGAAAAAGCTTTACATTAATATACCATTTACTGAAGCTTTATCTCAAATGCCCATATATGCTAAATTTTTGAAAGAAATCTTGTTTAACAAAAGAAAGATAGAAAACTATGGTACTGTTTCTTTAACTGAAGAATGTAGTGCTGTTATTCAAAACAGGTTACCACCAAAATTGAATGATCGAGGTAGTTTCTCTATCCCATGTTTTATTGGAAATATGGGTTTCGACCGAGCCTTATGTGATCTAGGGGCTAGTGTAAGTCTTATGCCTTTGTCTGTGTGTAGGAAATTGGACATGGGAGCTCCTAAGCCGACTACAATTTCTTTGCAGCTCGCCGATCGATCAGTAAAATATCCAGTAGGTATTCTAGAGGATGTTCCTATACAAGTTGGTAAGTACTTCATACCTGCTGATTTTGTGGTACTTGAAATGAAAGAGGACGCCAAGATTCCTATTATTCTGGGTAGGCCATTCTTAGCCACTGCTGGAGCCCTTATTGATGTAAGGAATGGAAAACTTGCTTTAAGAATTGGCAATGATAAGATTGAGTTTGATTTGAATAATTCATTGAAAAAACCTGCTTATGCTAGTTCCTGTTGCACTATTCAGTCCATTGATGACACAATTTATGATGCTAGTTGTTTGTTTGATGATTCTTCTGCTGATGTTTCTTTTTCTGATTCCTTGGAAAATTCTTGTGAAAAAATTGAGTCCTGGTTTTGAGAATGATTTTGATGATTTTGATGATGAGAAACACGATATCTTAGATTGTGCTACTTTTGATAATGAAAGTGAAAAGATCCCTAAAGTTGAGTTGAAAGTTTTACCTGATAACCTTAGATATGAATTTCTTGGTCCTAACTCTACCTACCCTGTGCTTGTGGATGCTAAATTAGATGCCAGGGAAACTGATTTACTCTTGAAGGAGCTAAGAATTCATAGAAAAGTAATTGGGTATTCCATTGATGACTTAAAAGGGATTAATCCTTCTTTTTGTATGCACAGGATTCACATGGAGGATGAGCACAAGCCACATGTAGATTTTCAGAGAAGGCTCAACCCATCTATGAAGGAAGTGGTGAAGAAGGAAGTACTAAAATTGCTAGATGCAGGTATTATCTACCCTATCTCAGATAGTAAGTGGGTGAGTCCTGTACACTGTGTTCCAAAGAAGGGGGGTGTCACTGTAATAAAAAATAAAGATAATGAATTGATACCTGTTAGAAATATCACTAGTTGGTGTATATGTATTGATTATAGAAAATTAAATACTGCCACTAGGAAGGATCATTTTCCCTTGCCTTTCATTGATCAAATGGTGGAAAGACTTGCCAAGCACTCTCACTTTTGTTTTCTTGATGGGTATTCCGGATTTTTTCAGATTCCTATTCATCCTGATGATCAGGATAAAACCACTTTTACATGTCCTTATGGTACTTTTGCTTATAGAAGAATGCCCTTTGGTTTATGCAATGCACTTGCCACTTTTTAAAGATGTATGATGGCGATTTTTTCTGAATTTGTTGAAGACTTCATGGATGTTTTTATGGATGATTTCTCTGTCTATGGTTTCTCTTTTGATGACTGCTTAGCTAATCTTTCTAGAGTTTTACAGAGATGCGAAGAAACTAACATTGTCTTGAATTGGGAAAAGTGTCACTTTATGGTTAGATAGGGGATAGTTTTGGGCCATCTCGTTTCAGAGAGAGGGATTGAAGTACACAAGGCCAAGATAGAAGTGATTGAGAAGTTAGCACCTCCCACCACTGTCAAGGAGATCAGGAGCTTTTTGGGACATGCAGGGTTTTACAAGAGATTCATCAAGGACTTCTCTAAACTTGCTAAACCTTTAACTGATTTACTTTGTAAAGACGCCAAATTCTGCTTTGATGAGAAATGTCTGTTTGCTTTTCAGGAGTTAAAGAAAGCTTTGGTTTCAGTACCCATCATTCAGCCCCCAGATTGGGACTTGCCCTTTGAACTCATGTGTGACGCCAGTGATTATGTAGTGGGAGCAGTCTTGGGACAAAGAAAAGATAAGAAACCTCATGTTATTCACTACGCCAGCAAAACTTTGGATGAGGCACAAAGAAATTACACCACCACTGAGAAGGAATTATTGGCCATAGTATTTGCTTTTGATAAATTTAGGTTTTACTTGATTAACTCCAAAGTGGTAGTGTACACTGACCATGCAGCTGTGAAATACTTAATGCAGAAAAAAGATAGCAAACCACGATTACTCAGATGGATTTTACTTCTGCAAGAATTTGATTTGGAGATTAAAGACAAAAAGGGATCAGAAAACCTTGTTGCAGATCATCTCTCAAGAATAATGGCAGACACTGAAAATAATGATGAAATCAATGATTCTTTCCCTGAAGAATAGCTCTTAACCATTGAACAACTCAAAGCACCCTGGTATGCTGACATAGTGAATTATCTTGTAGCCAATATTTTTCCTCCTGATTTCAGCTACCAAAAAAAGAAAAGATTTTTGGCTGAGGTGAAACACTATTTTTGGGATAAGCCTTATGTGTTTAGAAGATGTGCTGATGGCATTTTTAGAAGATGTGTACCTGAAGAAGAAATTGTAGGTATTTTGCTTCAATGCCATGGATCCTCCTATGGTGGTCATGCCGGTACTGAAAAAACTGCTTTTAAGGTGCTACAATCAGGTTTTTATTGGCCCATAATTTTCAAAGATGTTAGAAACTTTGTATCATCCTGTGATAGATGTGAAAAGACTAGGAATATTAACAAAAGACATGAAATGCCACTGTCCAATATTCTTGAAGTTGAGATATTTGATGTTTGGGGGATTGACTTCACGGGACCTTTCCCATCTTCTGGAGGTAACAAGTACATTCTTGTACCAGTTGATTATGTCTCAAAATGGGTTGAAGCACTTGCTTCACCAATCAATGATTCAAGAGTTGTTATTAAACTATTCAAGAAGATTATCTTTCCACGATATGGGACATCCCGAGTAGTGATCAGTGATGGAGGCTCGCATTTCATAGAACATAAGTTTTCAGCCTTACTCAGGAAGTACAGAGTTAATCATAAAGTTGCAACACCCTATCACCCCCAAACAAGTGGACAGGTTGAGATATCAAATAGAGAGATCAAAGAAATTCTGGAGAAAACAGTGTCACGCACTAGAAAAGATTGGGCATTCAAACTTGATGATGCATTGTGGGCTTGTAGGACTGCTTTCAAAACACCCATAGGTATATCCCCCTTTCAATTGATTTATGGAAAATCATGTCACCTTCCTGTAGAGCTCGAGCATAAGGCGTTCTCGGCAATCAAGAAGCTGAATTTTGACTTGAAAAATGCGGGTGAAAGACGGAGGTTGCAATTAAATGAGCTAGATGAGATCAGACTCTCTGCATATGAGAATGCAAGAATCTACAAAGAGAGGACTAAGAGATGGCATGATCGACAAATTTTCAGAAAAGACTTCCAACCAGGTGACTTTGTTCTATTATTCAATTCTAGATTGAGACTTTTTCCAGGAAAGCTTAAGTCTCGATGGTCTGATCCTTTTCAGGTAAAGAAAGCCTATCCCTATGGAGCTGTAGACATATGGAGTGAGGAAACGGGAGAATTCAAAGTTAATGGTCAAAGATTGAAGCATTATTATCAGGAAGAGCAGATAGGGGAAAAGGAAAGTTTTTACATTGATGAGCCACGATCAAATCCGAGTGTCGAACGGTCAAGCTAATGACCTTTTAAACTAGCGCTTCTTGGGAGGCAACCCAAGCACTCTTGCTTAGTTTAATCACTTCTATTTTAGTTGTTTTTAGAATTAAAATTTCTTTTTTTTAGGATAATAGAATAAAGAGGGAGTTATGAAGAAAGTTGAATCCAACGGTGGCAAAAAATTGAATTTTGTGGGCATCACTTTCCATACTACTTTGCATTCTATTTTCCTCGATCTTTTGAAAAAGAATTGGATGCATATGATCCACTTTCTACCATCTTGTGGTATGATCCTATTGTTTTTTTTATTGAAGATATAGCCCTGTCATGTTAAATTTATTTCTTTAATACATATTTGTCTATTGAGATATGACATTGATTGATGCATAAAATTTTGGGTAGATATATTATTTGAAGAGTAAGATTTAAAGGTGAAACTTCTCTTTTGAATAAAATGAGTATATTAGTATGATTTGAGAATTTAGATCAATTGATCAACCTAGTTGAGGCTTAGTCTATTTTTGCTATTTGTTGGGAAAGAAGAATCCAAGATCCATAAAAATAGTGAGAGACTCCCCTACTTGGCACTATGTAAAATTGATAGTGATACCTATGAAAGTACCCCTTAAGATAAGGGGGGTCCCCTTCTAGGGGGAGCGAAAACCCTGATCAGGTGGCGCATAAATTTTTGGCAGCGGTATTAAGGGTTTCAAAGGATCTATCACATGTTCATATGATCAACTTTAAGTAAACTTGAATTCATACCATGGCCATTTGCGTTGGATGGCGATTTGGAAGAATAGAGAGCGAAATGGATCTCCTCCTTAGGTGGCGCACACAAGATGATCAATGCGCCTACTCCCTTGATGCTCCTTGTGCTAGCAAGGCTTCAAGGATGTCTTGCCGAATGGAAAGGAAAGGAGAGATCTTTGCTTGTTCAAATGTTCTCTCTTGTCGTCCACTCTTTCATCCACGAGAGAGCAAGAGACGAATGCTCAAGTTGGCGACGAGAGAAGGAGAAAACGAGAGATGAGGGCGCCTTCGGCGTGAGCATGAGTCATGGTCACGTATGTGATCATGCTTTCTAAAAATAGAAAGCCACTCACTCACTTGCGATCATGGGTTTACCCCATGCGCAAATCCCTCTAAGTTTGAACCATGCGCTCAACCAAATGAGCTGGTTCAAATCCATTTGGTTCAATAACCAAATAAACCAAGCAATCAGTCCAGACCACAATAAACCCTAAGGCTCTTGATCTGACCGTCGATCTCTTGATGCTGTTGATCTGACCGATCTAGCATCCAATCTCTCGATCAAAGCTTACCGATCTCAAGCCCTAATCAATCAAACATGATTAGACCAGATCTCACTTACAATCAGAGATTAAATCCCTTTAAACTAAACCCGAACAATTCAGTCCACACGATCTGACTTAAGTAAGCCATATCATCAAATTGTGCGACCCTGAGGGTTTCCTCTAAATGTCGGTAACGATAATTCTCATTATCACGATCAGTGAGGGGTATCTAGCAACACATCACTGTCTCCCGATATAAAGGAAAAAGTCTTCCAAGACTACACCCAAACCATAGCACAAGTGTGAATCAAGTCACAAGGCATGCATATTTCCTTTGCCACTGGATGTTCTTATTGGACAAGCCTGTCAAGCTTGTAACTCCAATATGATGAGCATGATTAGATCAGATGAACACAGTCACCTGGGTATGGCCATACACTTTCTCAATCATCTCATCCAGGGGGCCCCTTTAGAACATCACACTCCTTAAACAAGGAGACGGCAATCCTATGTCTATCACTAGTGCCCTAACCTGATTCAAGCTCACCATCCAAGATAGTCTATAATCATTATGTTTCAAATGATATTGAACTACCTCAAAACAATGACAATCATCATTTAGAAAACACAAGCGATCTCAAGTCAGAGGAAATGTGCCACTTGTCATATTCAAGGAATATTCACATTGTGACAAACAATTGAACATCCTAGTAGGGTCTGTCCAGTACATCCAATGTACCCATGAGTCTACATCTTATTCCATGCTCAAAGCATCCTATAAGATTAGAACACATATTAGTCTTGACCATATCAAGGCTGTCTCATGTTCACCAAGATATATCGACTAAGGACTTAACTGCATGTCAGCCTAGCTGAACAGCTTTGAGACATTATTCAGAAGAACATATATTGCAGCAGACAATGTAGCTAACTGAATAACAACCATGCCTTTATAAACATAATAGTTTATTACATGATACTGATACATTCCCATAGGCCTCAAACATTAGCCTTAAGGGCATACCCCAACAATCTCCCACTTGCACTTAATCTAATGGTTGAGAAATCTCAAACCCATATTATTACAGTGCTTCTCATGCTTCTGCTGCGCCAGAGGCTTGGTAAGCGGGTCTGCCAGATTGTCATCTGTATGTACCTTGCAGATTTTGATCTCGCCACGATCTATGATCTCCCTGATCAAATGAAACCGTCTCTGTATGTGCTTGGACTTCTGGTGCGACCGTGGTTCCTTTGCTTGTGCAATTGCTCCAGTGTTATCACAAAAGATAACCAAAGGATCTGCACTCGAAGGAATGACACCAAGTTCTCTCACGAACTTACGAATCCACACTGCCTCCTTGGATGCTTCCGAGGCTGCAACATACTCGGCTTCTGTTGTGGAATCAGCAACAGTTGACTGTTTGAAACTCTTCCACACCACTGCACCTCCATTCAAGCTAGAAACATAGCCTGATTGCGATCGGAAATCATCCTGGTCAGACTGGAACGAAGCGTCAGTATATCCTTCAATACTGAGTTCTTCCTGACCACCATATATCAAGAACATATCTTTGGTCCTCCGCAGATATTTTAAAATGTTCTTGACTGCAATCCAGTGCGCCATACCTGGATTACCTTGGAAACGACTGGTTACGCTTAACCCGTAAGCAACGTCTGGGCGAGTACACAACATCGCATACATAATGGATCCAATAGCCGAAGCATAAGGCGTATTGTCCATTTCATCTTTCTCAGTCTGTGTTTGTGGACACTGACTCTTTGAAAGATTCAGACCATGTCTGACTGGAAGATATCCTCGTTTAGAATTCTCTAAATGAAATCTCTCCAGGACCTTATCGATGTAAGTACTCTGGCACAGCCCGAGAAGCCTCTTAGATCTATCCCTGTAGATCTTCACACCTAACACATAGGCTGCTTCTCCTAAATCTTTCATCTGGAAACATTTCCTCAGCCATGCTTTAACAGCATGCATTTCAGGAATATCATTTCCAATGATCAAGATGTCATCGACGTAGAGGACTAGAAAAGTAATTACGCTCCCACTAAACCTCTTATATACACACGGGTCATCCTCGTTCTTGATGAAACCAAATTCGGTGACTGATTCATCAAAACGAATATTCCAGCTTCTTGATGCTTGCTTAAGTCCATAAATAGACTTCTTTAACTTGCATATCTTATGACGATCTGCTGGATTAGTGAAACCTTCTGGTTGTGTCATGTACACATCCTCATCCAGATTTCCATTAAGGAAAGCTGTTTTCACATCCATCTGCCAGATCTCATAATCATAGTATGCAGCTATCGCGAAAAGAATCCGAATAGACTTAAACATGGCTACAGGTGAGAAAGTTTCATCATAATCTATCCTGTAGATTTGTTTGAAACCTTTCGCAACTAGCCTGCCTTTATAGGTAACCACGTTACCATCCATGTCAATCTTCTTCTTGAAGATCCATTTACAGCCTATAGGGATAACTCCCGGAGGCGGATCAACCAAATCCCAAACTTGGTTATCTGACATGGAGTCCATCTCGGCGCGCATAGCTTCAAGCCATCTCGCTGACTCCGGTCCACTGACCGCATCCGCATAAGTGAGGGGTTCATCATTATCAATGATGTAGACTCCGTCATAGCGCTCTGGCTGTCGACGGATCCTACCCGATCTTCGCGGTTCCCGTGATATCTGAGCCTCAGGTTGTTCAATAACCCGTTCTACCGGCTCAGGCTCATCCAACTCTGCTTGGTCACTTTGTCCTTCTTCTGGATTCTCATCCAGCTTTATTTCTCTCCCACTGGCCTCTTGCAGAAGAAACTCCTTCTCAAGAAATATGGCCGTCCGAGCAACAAAAACCTTGTTCTCTTTGGGATCGTAGAAATAATAACCCTTAGTTTCCTTAGGGTAACCGACAAAGATACATTTGTCAGATCTGCTCTCTAGTTTCCCAGAGGCGAGCTTTTTGACATAAGCCTCGCAACCCCAGATCCTGATAAATGTCAAGCTTGGCTGTTTCCCATACCATAATTCATATGGGGTCTTTGAAACGGCCTTGGATGGCACTCGGTTTAGTACTTTTGCAGCTGTTTCCAGTGCAAAACCCCAAAAGGAGTTGGGTAAAGAAGCCTGACTCATCATAGAACGAACCATATCGAGTAACGTTCTATTTCTCCTTTCGGACACACCATTCCATTGCGGTGTTCCTGGCGGAGTGAGCTGTGAGATAATCCCACACTCCTTTAGATAGTCAGTAAACGTATGACTCAAGTATTCACCACCTCGATCTGAGCGAAGTGCCTTGATATTTCGGCCTAGCTGATTTTGTACTTCATTCTTGAACTCTTTGAACTTGTCAAAAGATTCACTTTTATGTCTCATCAAATAGACATACCCATATCTACTGAAATCATCAGTAAAGGTAATGAAGTACTGATAGCCACCTCTGGCATGTTTACTAAATGGCCCACACACATCACTGTGTATAAGGTCAAGTAAACCTGAAGCCCTTTGACCTTTGTGAGGAAAAGGTGACTTCGTCATTTTACCCAACAAACAAGCTTTGCATGTATCAATCTCCTCATAGGAGAATGATCCCAGCAGTCCATGATCATGCAACCGCTTAATGCGCTTCTCGTTTATATGGCCTAAACGACTATGCCATAGCAAGGTGCTGTCATCAGCATACTTGGCTTTCTTATTATCAATTTGCTGTATTGAACATTCCATGTCCAACATGAATAACCCATTGCTAATTGAACCAGTTGCATAAACAATATTATCTAAAGATAAAACACACTTTGAAATATTGCATTCAAAGGAAAATCCCTTCCTGACAAGAGCAGGAATGGAGATAATATTTTTAGTAATACTGGGAACAAAGTAACAATTGTTTAGTTCCAATACAATTCCAGATGGTAAAGAAATGAAGTAGTCTCCTACAGCAACAGCAGCAACCCGTGCTCCGTTTCCAACGCGTAGGTCCACCTCATGCTGTCCCACCTGTCTTCTTCTCTTGAGTTCCTGTACATTTGAACAAATGTGAACTCCACATGCAGTGTCCAACACCCATGATATAGAAGAAGAAAACATGACCTCAGTCACGAATATACCTGAGCCAGAAGCGATGCTTCCCCTCTTATCTCCTTGGAGCGCTTTACAGTCCTTTTTCCAGTGACCCAGCTGGCCACAGTGGAAACACCTGTATTCCTTGGACCGCTTCACCTTCTGCTTCAGAGCCTTGCTGTAGCTCTTGACAGTGGCCTTGCCCTTCTTCCCCTTCTTCTTGTTCCTGGAAGGAACCATTAAGACAGAGGTCGAAGGCTTACCCTTCAGAGTCTCCTCAGTGGTCAAGAGCATATTCAGCAGCTCAGCCGGAGTACAATCGATTTTGTTCATATTAAAATTAATAATGAACGCGTCGAATGAAGGCGGGAGAGACTGCAGAATAATGTCCACAGCAAGCTCCTGGTTGATGGTATGCCCCAGTTTCTCTAGAGCCTCCTTGTGCCCAATCATCTTGAGCACGTGAGCTCCCACTGGGCTCCCTTCAGCCAGTTTGCTCTGAAAGAAGAGCTTCGTCAAATTGTAGCGCTCTGTCCTCGCCTGTGCAGCATACAGCATCTTGAGGTTCGCTATAATCTCTATAGCCGACATGTCCTCATGCTGACGCTGCAGCGGTGGCGTCATAGACGCTAGCATCAGGCAAGCGACATCAATGCTATCATTGACGTGCTTTTCATAGGCTTCCCGAACCGCCCTTGCGGCGTTCGGAGCGGGCTGCGGCGGTATTGCCGTCTCGAGGACATACAGTTTCCTCTCTGCCTTAAGAACGATCTTAAGGTGTCCAAACCAGTCAAAGAAGTTCGGCCCAGCAAACTTCTCCCTTTCCAGTAGGGATCGCACATTGAAGTTCATGGTGTTCGTTGCTGCAGGTATCTACAACAATGCAAGAACAGCAAGGTCAGTATCAATGTATAAGAATCAATCAGGACTTAAGAAAGATTCTTTTTCTCACTATTTTATCTGGCTGAAAAATCCAGCAAAACAGCCCGAAAGAGTAGAACTCTTTTAGTGAGATGGGATCCAGATTTCATACTTGGTCTCCGCGTCCCGCTCAGGCGAGATAAGATGCACAGAGAGTACAAGCACTAATCTCTGGTAGGCTGTCCCAGCCAATCGCCAACCCGTGCGATTCCCCTTCATCTGGGCAATCCAGCAGACTGTGCCAACTGAGTTGGTACAACACAGTCTCTGATCCCACAGATGGCTGCCTCCATGTGCTACCATATGCGCCACATATGTAGCCTACACGGTCAAGCTGACCCGACCTACTCCCTGGACCACCATGTGCTATGCTGAGCAACGAGAAGGGATAAATCCCTACTCTGTAACACACAGGTGTAATCCCGCACCGTCTGAAGATAGATGGACGTGCCCACTGAGTGGGTACAACACGGCTCCAACGATAATCAGAACAGTGAGGTTTCGCGTCAGAAGGCTTACTAGCTTGATATTTGATCGTTGGATTTTAACGGTCTTTTATCTTCTTCACTATCATGCAATTCCTATGGTGATAGCAGAAGATAAACTAATCATGCAATTCTAATATTTAAACAATAAAAGAAAGCATGAATATTATGTGGTAAAAGCCCATAGCCCTAGTGAGACCTTAACCTAAATTAAGTCTTCACTTGCTCTTCATGGGTCTTTAGCTGCTCATTTGGCCCAAACCAGGGCCCAAGCGCCATTTGCAGCATAGGTGCGCCCACCAGGAATATGCGCCTGGTCCTAGGGTCGAACCCTAGACCTCCCACCTGGTCCAGCCACTGCAGCATGCGCCTCTGCCAAGTGTGCTCTGTGCTCTTGTCTAATTAAATTACAAATTTAACTATCTAGACAAGATTGACACGCAGGTCAATTTCACATTATAAATTAATTAAACTATGATTCGCAGATCACAAAAATAAAAATTAATTTACAATTAACTCCCAGGCACGCAGGCCCCAGCACAGCACACATTAATAACGGGCAGCCCACATAAGAAAAATAAACAAGCATATGCCACATTCAAACATGTGATCCAACCAAGAAAATTAAATTTCGAAAACCCCATAGGTATCAATTTTAATTTCCTTATTCGCCCTTACTACCTTACAACGGTCCATTACTAGGGATCCACTCATCCAACCTAGTCAGATCCACTGCCCTTGCATGCACCAAGTCCTAACTGACTTGAGTCGACCATAAGGTCAACCATGCATGCGCCAGGGCTGAACAACCACAATGAGGTCTGGCAAGCGGGTGTGACCCCGGGCCTAACTCATGTGTGTTCATAGGTTGTCTCAATCAGACATCGCTACACACCTGTCTGCAGTCGACCTATAGCCACCCCAGGCTTGCGCCAAGGTGCTATCTGGTCGACCCATTCAGGCTGTCAGATAATCTGATCAGACTGTTTGGATCTAACCTAGGGGGTGACTTCAACCCTAATAACCCGTCTAAGGGTTTATAGCAGGGCCTTAGATCTATAGTGAGCGCGCATGTAGTGAAGATTTGTAATAAATCCAAGATGCGCCAACAAGCAAAATAACAAAAACAAGTTTCGGCATGAAACAAGATAACATGTAAAGTCGCATGTTGTTAACTCTAGATCTAACGATTTAAAACATGGATCACGAAAACATAAAGCAATCATATAAGCATGCTATAACCTCGCTCTGATACCAATTGAAAGTACCCCTTAAGATAAGGGGGGTCCCCTTCTAGGGGGAGCGAAAACCCTGATCAGGTGGCGCATAAATTTTTGGCAGCGGTATTAAGGGTTTCAAAGGATCTATCACATGTTCATATGATCAACTTTAAGTAAACTTGAATTCATACCATGGCCATTTGCGTTGGATGGCGATTTGGAAGAATAGAGAGCGAAATGGATCTCCTCCTTAGGTGGCGCACACAAGATGATCAATGCGCCTACTCCCTTGATGCTCCTTGTGCTAGCAAGGCTTCAAGGATGTCTTGCCGAATGGAAAGGAAAGGAGAGATCTTTGCTTGTTCAAATGTTCTCTCTTGTCGTCCACTCTTTCATCCACGAGAGAGCAAGAGACGAATGCTCAAGTTGGCGACGAGAGAAGGAGAAAACGAGAGATGAGGGCGCCTTCGGCGTGAGCGTGAGTCATGGTCACGTATGTGATCATGCTTTCTAAAAATAGAAAGCCACTCACTCACTTGCGATCATGGGTTTACCCCATGCGCAAATCCCTCTAAGTTTGAACCATGCGCTCAACCAAATGAGCTGGTTCAAATCCATTTGGTTCAATAACCAAATAAACCAAGCAATCAGTCCAGACCACAATAAACCCTAAGGCTCTTGATCTGACCGTCGATCTCTTGATGCTGTTGATCTGACCGATCTAGCATCCAATCTCTCGATCAAAGCTTACCGATCTCAAGCCCTAATCAATCAAACATGATTAGACCAGATCTCACTTACAATCAGAGATTAAATCCCTTTAAACTAAACCCGAACAATTCAGTCCACACGATCTGACTTAAGTAAGCCATATCATCAAATTGTGCGACCCTGAGGGTTTCCTCTAAATGTCGGTAACGATAATTCTCATTATCACGATCAGTGAGGGGTATCTAGCAACACATCACTGTCTCCCGATATAAAGGAAAAAGTCTTCCAAGACTACACCCAAACCATAGCACAAGTGTGAATCAAGTCACAAGGCATGCATATTTCCTTTGCCACTGGATGTTCTTATTGGACAAGCCTGTCAAGCTTGTAACTCCAATATGATGAGCATGATTAGATCAGATGAACACAGTCACCTGGGTATGGCCATACACTTTCTCAATCATCTCATCCAGGGGGCCCCTTTAGAACATCACACTCCTTAAACAAGGAGACGGCAATCCTATGTCTATCACTAGTGCCCTAACCTGATTCAAGCTCACCATCCAAGATAGTCTATAATCATTATGTTTCAAATGATATTGAACTACCTCAAAACAATGACAATCATCATTTAGAAAACACAAGCGATCTCAAGTCAGAGGAAATGTGCCACTTGTCATATTCAAGGAATATTAACATTGTGACAAACAATTGAACATCCTAGTAGGGTCTGTCCAGTACATCCAATGTACCCATGAGTCTACATCTTATTCCATGCTCAAAGCATCCTATAAGATTAGAACACATATTAGTCTTGACCATATCAAGGCTGTCTCATGTTCACCAAGATATATCGACTAAGGACTTAACTGCATGTCAGCCTAGCTGAACAGCTTTGAGACATTATTCAGAAGAACATATATTGCAGCAGACAATGTAGCTAACTGAATAACAACCATGCCTTTATAAACATAATAGTTTATTACATGATACTGATACATTCCCATAGGCCTCAAACATTAGCCTTAAGGGCATACCCCAACAACCTAAGACATGGGTTGAAGTCTATACATGAAAAATAATGAGAGAGAAAAAGAATAAGACTCCTCTACTTGGCACTGTGTAAAATTGACAGTGGTACCGAAGAAAGAGTTGAAGTCAAAAATAAAAGTATGTGTCTTTGTGGATACATGCCATCTATGCAGAAAGATAACAAAATGCATAAAAAAGAAAAAAAAAATTGTGTGGAAAAAGATCTTGGAGACCTAATTCCTGTAAACAAAAGCCATGATAGATTTAAATTCATACTGGGGGAAATCATGAGATTGAAAATTCTATTTATTATACGGTTGCAAAGTTTTATTTGATTGAGTTGTGAATCTAGAAAATTGAATTCTGAGGATGATATATTTACTTGAAATTTTGTAAATCAATTGATAGAATTTTTCATTGACAAGTTGTATTTCAGAAATTTATTGAGCATGAAAAGGTTATTCTTTCAATCAAATTTTGATTTCTAATTCTGATTTTTGCTTGAGGACAAGAAAGGTTTGAACCTTATGTGTTTGATGACACCGAAATATGTAGTATATTTTGCATCATTTTAGGTACCTTTTCATGCTAAATCGAGGATCTTTTTACTTATTTTTATGTTGAATCCATCAAATATTGCAAAGTCTACTTCTATGGAAGAGTTCTCATCATCAAAAAGGCACTATTTTAGGCGTTTTCAAGCAAAATCAAATATATGGAAGAGTTCTCATCATCAAAAAGAAGTCACCCAAGAAATTTCACACAAATCGAGGCAAGGAACCCAAAATATGGCAGTGCCGTAAGGGCTTTCACGGTACCGTATTATCGAGATCACGGCCGTATTTTGGTGATTTTCCATTACACAGCCGTATTTTGGGGCACATTCTGAACAGAGATTTTTGCCGAAATTATGGCACTGCCGTAACCCAGTTTACTGGCTGTATTATATCATATTATATCATTCTGATATTATATCATTTTGAAGCATCTTCAGAACAAAAAGTTGCCCTGAAATTACGGCACTACCGTAAACAATTACACGGGCCGTATTTCCCCAACGAATCTGACCAGAGAGTTCAGCCGATTTTATGGCACGGCCATAAATAAAATTACGGTGCCGTATTTTCCAGCAATTTCAGAACAAAACGATTGATGGATTTTACGGCAGTGCCGTAAGATATTACACTGCCGTATTTCGGTGTTTGAAGGCGATTCCCAGGTCAATCTTCATGCCCGATCTTTGCGGAGATTCTTGCGAGCGATCCAGGGCTTTATACTCAAAGCCGTAAGAAGCAAAAGGGGAGCTTTTGAGGAGAGGATTAGCAAGACACCAAAAGCCCCAAACTTGGTTAACTATCGAGGGAGAATTCGGAGTACACGCCACCGCCTAGGGTTTCGCCACCGCGCTCGATCCAGACGATCTCCGGCCGTGATTCTTCTACTGAAGCATCGCCTGGGGATGGAGATGACGTGCCAGAAGTTTCAGATCGAAAGGAGACAAATTGGAGGAGAAATCAGAGGAAGAAGGATCGCCACCACTGTTCACGCCTTCTTTTGCAAAATACGGTTGTGAATACTTCACAGCCGTGCCATATTTTTTAAAAACTCTTCCTTTTGTTGATTTTTGATTTTCTAAAATTATGGAATATTGTATTTCCTTCACCATGCTAGCTTAAATTACTATTGGGACATGGGGGAGTAATTCACTTAATTTCCAATGACTAGATAACTGATTTTTATATATTTCGTTGCTTTTAATCTTAACATGATGATTTTGCTCATGTGATAATCGAGCTTAGACTCTCTTTAAATTCATGTTATTAATTTTGTTCTTAGAATTTTTGCTTGAGACCGAAAGGTAATTGCTTGAGAATTTGGAACCCTAGAATTGCATGTTAGGAGCCCTTCCTTAGGTTTGATCCAACTTGATCTGTTCTAGTAAAATTACTGCCATGATTATAACATGATTCTATAGATCGAGTCTATTTGTCAAACATGGAGATCTTTGCACGAAAGTGAGGATAGGAACGTTGGAGATCTATGAGTAAAACTAGTGTCGAGGCTTGGATGCACGAAAGTGATCCTTGAGTTTCCGCTAGAGATTGTCAACCTAGAATTCGGATGCACGAAAGTGATCCTTGAGTTCATAGATTGATAATTTGCTTATCTTCAGCGTTGGGACAAATCTTGCGCGAAAGCGAAGATAAATCCCTGCGTGATTGTTTGCACGAGAGTGAAACAATCTTTTAATAGGTAAATCATATCTTCATCATGATAAAATTAAACCGACGAAATCCTTATTCATATCTAGTCATAAGAGTTAAGTGAACAAAACCCTAGTCCCAACTTTTTCTCTGATAGTTTTCGTGTTTGTGATATTTGCTTAACTTTCATTTGATTGCCTAGATAGCGAAAAATTAATTATTTAATACTTGACAACGTAGGTCCCTGTGGATTCGATACTTTCTTTATTACTTTGTGTGCTCGTGCACTTGCGGGATCACAACAAGTTTTTGGCGTCGTTACCAAGGATTAGTCCAAGGTACACGCGTGTCATACTTGTAGTGTTACCTTACGGTACATCACCGCAACATACTCTACTTCTGTTGTAGAGTCTGCTATCATGGATTGCTTGAAGCTCTTCCAGCAAATAGCACCTCCGTTTAGCAAGAACACATAGCTAGACTGCGATTTGAAGTCATCTGGGTCTGACTGGAAAGAAGCATCTGTATAACCTTGGATACACAGATCTTCTTGTCCACCATAGACTAAGAATAAATCTTTTGTCTTCCACAAATACTTCAAAATATTTTTCATGACTGTCCAATGCTGAACACCGGGGTTAAACTGGTATCTACTGGTTATGCTCACTGCATAAGCCACGTCTGGTCTCGTACATAACTTGGCATACATGAGGGATCCCACTGCAGATGCATAAGGGACTCGACTCATCTCATCTTTCTTAGCCTGTGTAGAGGGACACTGGCTCTTGGAAAGAGTAATGTCGTGCCTCATGGGAAGGTAACCCTTCTTGGACTGCTCCAAGCGAAACCTTTCCAGCACTTTGTCTATGTACGTGCTCTGACTCAAGGCAAGAAGTTTCTTGGATCTATCCCGGTTAATCCTCACACCTAGAATGTAGGCGGCCTCCCCCAAGTCTTTCATCTGGAAACACTTCCCCAACTATGTCTTCACAGCGTGAAGGGTAGGGACGTTGTTTCCGATGAGCAGTATGTCATTGACATACAAGACCAGAAATGTGACCAAGCTCCCACTAATTTTCTTGTACACACAAGCGTCGTCTTCTTTCTAGAGGAAGCCATAATCTCTCACAGCTTCGTCAAAACGAATATTCCAACTTCGAGAGACTTGCTTTCATCCATAGATGGATCTTTTCAGCTTGCATACTCTATGAGCATTGGCTGGGTGAACGAACCCCTTAGGTTGTGTCATAAACACATCCTCTGATAGGTTTCCATTAAGGAATGTTGTCTTCACGTCCATTTGCCAGATCTCATAGTCGTAGTAGGCAGCTAAAGTGATCCGAATGGATTTAAACATGGCAACTGGCGAAAAAGTTTCGTCATAGTCCACCCCGTGGACCTGCCTGAAACCTTTGGCCACTAGTCTACCTTTGTAGGTAACCACGTTGCCATCGATGTCTGTCTTCTTTTTGAAGACCCATTTACACCCTATGGGCTTTGCCCCATTAGGCGGTTCAACCAAGTCCCAAACCTGGTTAGCAGACATATAATCCATCTCGGTCCTCATGGCCTCCAGCCATCTCTCAAAGTCTGGTCCAGCGACTGCTTCCTCATAAGTCTTAGGTTCATCCTCAATAATAAGAATGTCGTCGTGTTGAGTCGGCAGCGACCCATACCTCTCAGGGGCACGACGTACTCTCTTAGACCTACGTGGAGCCTGTGCCTGAGCCTCAGGTTGGGCTACAACCTATACTAGTGGCTCAGATTCAATCTTAACCTCTGTGTCTTGTGGATGATCATGGACTTCGTCCAAATCCAAACTTCTCCCACTGGCTTCTTTCAAGATGAATTCTTTCTCTAGAAAGACAACACCACAGGCGACAAAAACCTTGTCCTCAGTGGGATTATAGAAGTTGTATCCTCTGGTTTCCCTAGGATACCCCACAAACACACATTTATCTGACCTGGGGTCTAGCTTGCTAGAATTTTGATGCTTAACAAAAGCTTCGTATCCCCAGATCCTCCTAAATGTGAGGTTAGGTCGTCTCCCAGTCCATAACTCATGCGGAGTCACGGGGACACTCTTAGACAGAATTATATTCAGTGTGAAAGAGGCTATCTGTAAAGCACGTGCCCAAAAATACGGAGGTAGAGTTGCATGACTGATCATACACCGGACCATGTCTAGCAGAGTCCGATTTCGCCTCTCAGACACTCCATTCCATTGGGGTGTCCCGGGAGGGGTGAGCTGTGAGAGAATCCCACACTCTTTCAGATAGTCAGTAAACTCATGGCTCAAGTACTCTCCACCTCGATCAGAGCAAAGAGCTTTTATGGATCGTCCAAGCTGGTTCTCTACTTTAGTCTTAAACTCTTTGAATTTCTCCAAGGATTTAGACTTATGTCTCATCAGGTAGACATATCCATATCTACTGAAATCATCAGTAAATGTGATGAAGTATACAAACCCACCTCTGGCTTGTTTGTTGAATGGTCCACACACATCACTGTGTATGAGATCCAACAAACCTTTGGCCCTTTCACCTATCTTGGTGAAAGACGCCTTTGTCATTTTGCCCAATAAACAAGGCTCGCATGTGTCAAACTCCTCAAAGGGGCTTGAATCCAAGGATCCATTTACATGAAGTCGTTGGATGCGATTCTTGTTGATGTGCCCTAAATGACAGTGCCAAAGATAAGTGTTGTTGAAACCACTTAGCTTGATCCTCTTTGCATTTACGTTGCACACAAAACTTTGCATGTCCAAGACATACAACCCATTGCACAGGGTACCTAATCCATAGAACACATTTGCCAATGTAAAAGAACAAGTGTTCTCTTTGATTGCAAAACTGAATCCTTTCCTTGCAAAGGCAGGAATGGATATAATGTTCTTGGTAATCGACAGCACATAGTAGCAATGGTCAAGTTCTAGTTGAAATCCTGACGGCAGCGAGAGAGTGAGGTCTCCCACAGTCACAGCCACAACCTGTGCGCCGTTACCGACTCGAAGATCAATCTCCCCTGGCTGCACTGTCCTACTTCGTTTGAGCCCTTGCATACTTGTACAAATATGCACTCCACAAGCAGTATCAAGTACCCATGTGTTTGAAGTAGACAAGTTGACTTCAACCATGCAAATGCTAGAGCCTGAAGACGAAGGAGTCACCCTTCTCTTTACCTCTTTCCGGTGTTGTCTTTTACAACGCTCGAGCTTGGGGTCACCCCTCAAGTTTCAACACCAGTCCAACTTGTCCTCCCAAAGGACATATTGCAGTTTTAATCCGCTATTATTCGTAGACATGATCTACAACAACAGACATGCATATTAGTACCACATTTCAATCATTTAATCTGGACTTGAAATAAATGATTGTTTCTCACTATTTTATCAGATTAACAACCCTCTCATGTCAATTCAGGAAACCACATAATTTCCAAAGTGAGATGGGATCCTTGTTCCTCACACGGTCTCGCGTCCTGCAGGGGCGGGATGTACTGCACGAGGTGACGCATATATCTCAAGGTAGGCTCGCCGGCTAATTGCAACTAGGCAATTCCCCTTCTCAAGACCGTTCAGACACTTCGTGTCTAGTGGAGGCTAGATACAGCACGAAGCCCTAACTCCTTGAGGTGCCTCTAGCAACTTCCATCATGTGGGCTAACCACATATGAGAGTTCTAGTCAAGTCCGACCTGACCGTTATGCCTAGGGCCAACGATTTCCTTGCGGAAGGCGCGTCCAGAGTTTTAATCGGACTGGGGAAATCATTGTCACCACACGCCTCCTAAAGATAGATGGGTGTGTCCCACGGGAGTGGGAAACAGTGCACAGCACCATCGATCGATAGTTTGACAAGGACTACACGTCAGAAGGCTTTTAGAACGGGACTTGATATAATTTTGAGAGGGTTTGGGTGGTCTCATACCACATTAGTTTTATCTTTATGTCTATCATTACAGGCATGCACCCTATAGTGATAACATAAAATAAAACAATCAGAGCATGACAACAAAAGCAGTAAAACATGATATGGTTATAGCCCAGACAAGGGAAACAAGCCCCTAGACCTAGACAGTACACCTAGCACTACCAAAAGCTCTAAGCGTTCGGCCCATGCTCCAAGCCGTCGGCTCCTTGCTCTGAGTGCTTTAGGGTCCTGCTTGAACCCCAGGTGTGCCTCCAAGGTTTCATGCTCCACCTGTGTTAGCTCGCAAACCCTAGGCTCCTCCTAGGGTTCGGCCAACACTCTCCTCTACCCTTGCCAGCTCGCAAACCCTAGGCGCCTCCTAGAGTTCGGCCAATCAAGGGGCGCCACCATGACCAAATAGGGGGTTGTATTGCACCACTTCTAGATCAGCCCATGAAACTTATTTGATGCGCCCCTAGGCAGCCCTAGAAGCCATCAAAGTCTTGGCCAATTAAGAATTGCGGAAGGCCCTCTTCATCAGCCCCTACTCCTTAAGATGCGCCACTAGGAGGAACCCTAGAAGCCACCAAGGAATCGGCTAACAAAGAGGCTACCTATCTTGGTTAGGTGCGCATGAGAGAAGGCTTGATGCGATATTGTCTTCCCTAATCTTCAACTTGATTTTACAACACAAATAAAGGAAAAAAGGGCGGCGCGCAGGCCTCACAATAATACATCCCAGGCATGCATTAAGGCTTGTCTATAACCATATCAAGTGCATAAAGAAAAACACCTAAAATATGCTCTTCTATATGCAATGAAAAACTACAAAACCATATTTTAGTTTTTCATTAGAAAACATGTTTGTTAAATCTCAGTGATCTTATCGACAATTCAGATCTTTCGTTTTCTCTCAGGAGTCTACAAGTGGCCATATATATACCCCAATTATTGATGCCACTTGCAATCCCTAACTTGTACGGATTAGGGTAATCACCCAGTCCTTGCCCCGAAATCTAGATACAAGTCTCACACCATGGGTCTATCCTATGAATATGAGGAGAAATAAATTCTCACACATAGGGTCTATCCCAATGTGTAGAAACCGAAAATCATGAATATCAT